>CM076989.1:27821277-30442943 GCA_039090855.1 Macrothele yani | reverse complement strand
GAAGAGGAACTCGTGGATCCGAAAAATGACGAGAGTGGAAGACATCATGATCAGAGTTAAATCCCTGAAATGGCAATGGGCTGGACATACTGCCAGAAGGACAGACCATAGATGGACAGCCGAAATTTTAGATTGGATTCCAAGGGACAGGAAAAGACCCAGAAAAAGACCACATGGGAGATGGGTGGATGAAATTCGTAAATATGCGGGAGTGACATGGAGGAGACTGGCACAAGACAGACTGTTGTGGAGGAAACTTGGGGAGACCTTCGTCCAGCAGTGGATTGATAATGGTTGACAATGATGATGATGATGATCTAATAAAAGGATATTTAATGACCATGTAGGGCAGAGGGAACATCGCAAGTAAAAGAATTTAAGATTACTGGGTTCCATCAAACTTTCTTTTTTGGAAATTGTTGCCTCCAATTTTAAACTAAAACACAAATATTTATGCAATAAAATGATATTTAACAACAATATCGGGCAATCCTCTCTTCGAGCGTCGAGGGAGCATCACGAGAGAAAAAAAAAATTACGATTAGGGGAGATCTCCTCACCTCGCCTAACTTCCGTTTTCGGAAATTTTGAAAGGCGAAAAACTTTCACCTATGATATGGAGTCTGCAAGATGATTTTTTAGGGTTCTGGGGATCTTGTTTTTGTCGGCAGGACCAAAATAAATCTGCAATGTACATTGGCCGCCGCCGCGATTCTGCTACGGGGATGAGTACATAATAGATCTGCGACGTACGTCGGCTGTAGCCACGATTCTGCTACGAGGACGAGTACAAAATAAATGTGTGATGTACGTCGCCCGTCGCCGCGATTCTGCTACGGGGATGAGTACAAAATAAATGTGTGATGTATGTCACCCGCTGCCGCGAATCTGCTTCAGGGATGAGTACAAAATAAGATGTATATCCCTCATCGCAAGAAACAAATACGATTATGGGAGAAATCTTCACTCCGTTTAACTTCCGTTTTCGGAAATTTTGAATGGCGGAAAACTTGCATCTATGATAGGGAGTTTGCAAGATGATTTATAGGGATTTGGGGATATCGTTTTTGTCTGCAGGACCAAAATAAATCTGCAACGTACATCGCCCATCGCTGCGATTCTGCTGCGGGGATATACTGGATATTTCTACTAGTACCAAAATGTTTTTATAATGTTTGTACTTTTCAGAAACATTCATTTCTAGAAAGCAATTGTTCCTTTTTGTGTGTGTCTAAAATATTCCACATGGGCAATGCAGTGGCACTTTACAATTTACCCTAAAACATTTAAAATTTTTCCACTAGCAACTTTTGCTAGAACCACTTTTTATCACTAGCAAAATGCATTTGCTTCCTATCAATTTGCTACTACCTACTGGTCAAAATCAAGCCCTGGTGATGACCAGCTCCCCGGCCACTGATTGCTTGTTACAGCGGATCTCAAGGAATCTGTCGACAATGTCATCAGACATGAGCACAGCATCAAACTTGATAAATTGCATGCCCATTTCCTGGAAGTTTCTCACGCACCACTCCACGAAATCATAATGGAACACCTTGACTACCGGAAAATTTGTGAGAGGTGGGTATGATGAATGTTCACTGATGACCACAAAAGAAACCGAATGGATGCAGCTTTGAGTTTTACAACCGATTACGCACAAACAGGCAATGAATTTCTTGACCACATAGTGACAGAGGATGAAATGTGGGTCAGTCATTTCATGCTCGAGAACAAATGCCAGTAACTTGAGTGGCACTATTCCCGGGCCCCAACAAAACCACGCAAGTGTAAGCAAACCCTTTCAGTAGGGATCCCAGGGGAAAAATACGGGACACTTTCGACTGAGGGTGAAAGTTTAGTATGCGCATCCATCACACATGCCAGTCTTACAAAATGATTCTAACTATTCTTATTAATCAATATTCTTATTAATCAATCAGTCTTGCTCACTCTTGCAATATTTTTCTGTAGAATGAATATCACTTAACAATTGTTTGTTTTTAAGAATCATGTCATGAAAAGCTACACAATCCTCATTGAAGAATGATTTTACAATAAGCATTGATTTTACAGACAATTTGTTTTTCTCATCAGTCCACAGTGCGTTCAAACAAGAAAATAATCCTTCGACACACGCATTTGTTCCAGGGATACACATAGCGAACTTCACTACTTTCTTTAAATTTGATAGTTCTCCAACATTTTTAAGAGATCTACCCAGACTTCTTCTAAATGTTTGGATTTCAACATGCCCTGCACTTCACTATCTTCTTTGGACTTCAGAGCTGCATCCACCAGGTGTTGAGGTCATACTCCCTCCCCTGATATCAATCAGCCACGGCTGTGCTTGCATACGTAATGGGAGCATTCACCACAGAGTTAGACGTTGGAGATAGCGTCACAGGAGGTAACAGTCAGCTTAGCGTGCAGGTTAAAAAATATGTTTGTAAAAGAATAGGAATTGAAACTCATGGATTTTGTTTTTCCATCTTGAACTCTAAAATACAGGACACAAAGCTGTCCCGAAGAGTTTTCTCGGGACAAAGGGACGCATTAGCCAAAAACAGGACGATCCCATATTTTACGGGACATCTGGGATCCCTAACTTTCAGTAAAGAAGGTCACGGCAACAGCGTTCTGAGACCGCAGAGGTCTCTTACTGGTTGAGTTCATGCCCTGACACAACCATCAACACTAATGCCCAGGCTGAGTAGGGCCAGGGGTAGAAATTTCATGTCCTTCATCACTTGCCAAAACAAAATTATTCTCCAGTCCCTATTAACCCTTCCCTCTCAATTCTTATGATAATCATCTAGATTGACGCACTAGTTTTTACAAATTTTAAGCAACTCAGTGAATCTGTTTTCTCATTTTATTTTGTTCTGCTGTTTGAACAAACATTACTGATGACAGAAATTATATTTCACAAGTTTTTTTTTTTTTATTATTCGTATAACTTAGTCAAAAATATGCTGCAGACGTTCAGCGGGAAAGCCACCTACTGGTTTATTTATGCTTTTACGGTTACTGTATACACGACTGTTATTATCCATA
The DNA here is from genome assembly GCA_039090855.1 of Macrothele yani. Lineage (NCBI taxonomy): Eukaryota > Metazoa > Arthropoda > Arachnida > Araneae > Macrothelidae > Macrothele > Macrothele yani. Next base: position 30,439,886 of record CM076989.1, on the reverse strand, counting down.
GCTTCCCCTGCTCAACAAGCTGGAGATATAAACGTGGAAAAGAATGAAGCTTATTATTTTAAATAGCAAAGCCTAGGTACTGTCTACTTTTTTTTTTTAAATGCATCTTTATTACCACTGTCTAAGCCTAACATTGTTACCGATGCGACAGCAAGTGATGGAATGAGTCCGAGTTTAACTCAAAAGGCAAACAAACTATATACTTTTCTGACATTTTCCCAGTTATATCCCCAGCTGCACTCTCCCCCGTATGAGGTGGGGCGTAGATATGGATAATAACTGTCACCTACGACAGCAGGTGGATTCGGTAGTCGTGCAAGCATAAACAAACCGGAACCACCAAACATCGGCAGCATATTTTTAACAAAGTTGAATAAAGAACACCCGAAATATATATTTCCCTCGCCAAAAAATAATTTTCAATCGTCAGTGACAAGTGGCCAACCGAAAATTGCGTGCCCTGGTAGGGCCATCCAAAACAAGCGACACTGCATGCTGTCCAAGGGTGTGGTGTTTCTCCATGACAATGTCAGATCACACATGGCACTTCAGACCCAACATCTACTTCAGGGTTTCAAATGGGTAGTTCTGGATCATCTGCCCTACAGTCTGGACTTGGCTTTCAGTGATTACCATTTATTCACCAAACTGAAGGACTTTTAGGGAGGACGGCGCTTCGCTAGTGACGATGATTTGAAAGACAGATTGTAACAGTGGTTGCAAGGACTGGTGGCAGAAGTATATGATGAAGGTATTCAAAAACTGGCCACACAATATGAGAAGTACCTAAACACCAGTGGTGATTACGTAGAAAAATGAGTGATTATATATAGTATTAGTGAAAATACAAGAACTCTGGCAATGTCAGTTTCTTTTATTTTAATTTCATAATAGGTATTACTTTCTGGACGACCCTCGTAAATTACTTGTGAAATTTACCTTGGTATTTAGCTATGAATGCCATATGTAAAGATGTACTTATAAACATCATCTTCAGAATTTGCACTTTTAACTTCAGACTAAATGTAAAAAAAGTCAGGAAAGTAGTTACTTTTCAGAAAAAGTAGCATAGATTTTCAGAAATAGTAGCATTATTGAAAAAGTAGCTGTAGCAAGCTACTTTACCAATAATGTAGCTAGCTACTTTAAAAAAGCTGTCCAACCACTGCTTATTTATGCCCCTACCACCAATTTTTTAGTCACGTGCCTATGAAAATAATGATTATTTTGACGGTTTACCAACCTTAACTATCCTTCAATAATTAAGAGCAGCACTTTAGGAGAGAACCAACATTTTTTATGAAGGTGATTAAACCTATGCCAATAGGTAAAAACAAATACACCCATCTTACGGATGCTGCATACACCCCACGACAGGCATTTGAAAGAACAACCGACAAACTTTAGTTAACAGGCAGGGATGGATTGCGTCGACGAAACCAGGCTGGAAAATTTAGTCTTATGGTTCACTAAAGAAACACATGCACCCACAGGGAAACACCTCATAAATTCCCTCATGAAAAACATTCTGTTGACTAAGAGGTTCCCAATCTGTGAGTCATGACGTCACCGGCCTTAGTCAGGTGCGTCGCGACAATAAGGTAAAATTTATAGTGAAATGCAACATGCAAATTTTCAAGACATGTATATATTTTAAAGAAACAGTTAATAGTCATTTCTTTAGACACCACACTGAAAATGACATTCTCTTCTGGAACTCTGCCACAGTTTTGGAACAGTGTGGCAAAGGAGTGCCCAGAATTGAGTAACAAAGCCATAAGAGTAATTCTCCCTTTTGCCACATCCTACCTTTGCAATCAGGATTTTCAGCTCGGGCAGTAATAAAATCCAGATATAGAAGCAAAGTTAACGTTGAGGAGATTTGCGTAGCTGTAGCGAACATTTTGTGCGACTCTGATGTTTAAGTGACAAGAAACAAGCTCCCCCATCCCATTAAGACACAAATACCTCTTTTAGGTAGTTTCTAAAATTACGGTAAAAATGTGAAAGCCAAATGAAGTGTTACCATTGTGAAAATATGCCTATCTCATCAATTTCTTCTTGTTCAGATTTGTAATTTTATTCTAGTTTAGTAGTTTTACATTAAAAAGAATACAAGTTAGTAATACTGTAAATAACTATTTTCTTTAAAAAAAATACCACAAACTCGAATTTGGACAATTTTTTTTCTTTTCTTTTTTTTTAATTTTGAGTGCAGGGGCATTGCACAGAAAATGCGACATGTGAAGGGTGGCGCAGTCTCAAAAAGATTGGGAACCCCTGTGTTAGCTCTTGGTTGAAATAGAACAGTTGAAATATGCGTTGTAAAACTAATTCAGTCATGAACAAATTTCAACAGCAATTTAAGAGTGAAAAAACTTTAAAAATTCACTCCTAATTGAATGTGACATCAATCCATGCTCAAAACAGGTTGTTGTACCAGATAAATATATTTGGTGACTGATTGCTCACCACCCAAATGCATTTGTACCACCTCCTTGAATAGATGCCTTTGTTTTTTTAAGTCTACCCATTATTTTGACTCATGAAACACTATTTTGGTCTATGAACTGGAACTGGCCAATAGCTGTTTATTTTAAGGTAAATGTGGGTGAGGCATGGATTTCAGAACATCTTTATCAAAGAATCGCCTTGTGCTCAAATGTCTGTATGTGGACAAGGGTGTCGGGATGACAGACCCCCAAAATTATTACTACTGCTTCCTTCAGGATTACAAAAGAAGGGTAGGACACAGTGGCACCCACGTGGGTTTTCCAAAGGAGGCACATTGTTAATTGGACCCCAAATCTACACCAGATGACACACCTTGTACCCCACCTGGAGAGAAAATTTTAGGAATTCAACCTTGTGGGAGGGAATTTTAGAAAGCACCTAAATATAATTCTGAGCTAATTATCAGTTTCAAAAGCCAATTACTGCAAGAAAGATTGCTGAAAAATTAAGAAAAAATAAATAATGCAGAGCCACAGTCCCCCTATCTTCCAATTATAAGTGCCCATAGCAGGGCCTACCAATGACCCTTTGGCTCCAAGTCCAACGACCTACGCTTAACCATAGTTAGCGTCATTTATTTATAACAGCTTGCTTATCCTGGCAGAAATTTTTTCACTGAAGTAGAGAGAATTTTGCTTTTTCATTTAAGAGCAAATGTCCGATATATAAACAGACATAAGGAAACACCATTTTTTGAAAACAATAACGTTTTAGACAAATATAAAGCTCAAATGAAGTTAACGATTAATTCTTATTGAAGTACCAAAATAATTATTCATTCTTTCCAAACAATCCTGACGAAGATGATGCGAAAAAAAAGTGGACCATTTCTCGAATGATCCACCCGGAAATATGCCTGTGCTGAAATCCACCCCTGCTAGCAAGAGTATCACTACGGTTAAACGTCTTTCATCTATTGCTTTGACCACGGTTCAAGATCAGTGTTTGTGGCATGAATTTCCAATAGGCACCAATGAATTTTCAGTCATTTGTCTCATGCTATATACCAGTGATGTATTAATGTCGAAAGAAATATATCTACAATAAATACATGAAAATTCTAATACGATTTTAAAACATTTCTGTTGCTGTGACATGAAAAGGAAATATGTGTATATATATATATACCTGCATTCTAACACCAGGAAACCATGTGTATCGTGAATATTTTATTTACATCCACAGTCCAACAAATGAGTGAAATTCCACACGAGTTAAATACAGAAGGAAAATGCGAATCCTATCATTCTGAAAATAATTTTGATGTATATTAAAGAATTGCACAATAGAGCGTAAAAACAAATGGAATTACCACCAAATCGAAATTACCTCTTCTGTTTATTTACAGACAAAATGAACGGTCACGGTTTGTATCATGTGATTAGCTCTGCGTGGCTTGAAAATTTCGATAAAATGTAAAGGAAGGAAGATGCTATTAAGGTGGCTCCACCTAAAATCTCTGCCTTGTGTTTCCAATGGTAAAATTTCTATACATATTTTCTTCGCAATTAGTTTATTCCCAAGGATGAAAACTTACACATCGATAAAACTAACTTTAAGTTATAGCATGGAATACGTAATGTTTGCTAAAACATAAAAATAATTAAGCAATCCAACATTTGTCTGTCTACTGACGTCTTTAATGTACAGGTCGCGCCATCTATTAACAGGTCTGAACATTACTCAAAGAAAAATGGTTGATTTTTAACATAACTATTGTTATGTTTTAGCAAGCATTAAGGTATCCCATGCTATAACTTAGAGATAGTTTTATTGATGTGCAAATTTTCGTCCTTAGGAAAATATTGATTGCGAAGAAAATATGTACAGAAATTTTACCATTGACAACAAAAGGCAGAGATCTTTTTTTATTGGAGGTTTAACGACCACCGTGAGCAACTCAATGGGCTATAAGCAGTCGCCCGTCCCTAATTTTGGGTCACTGGTTCCAGGGAAGGTAGAGAGCCAGTGCCGTAAGACAAACACAACATCCATGCCTGACCGGGATTTGAACCCGGACCCCTTACGGACGAATGATCAGAGGCCAGCGCCATAGACCACTGCGCCACCGGGGCGGCAAGGCAGAGATTTTAGGTGGAACCACCTTAAGATTAAGTTTTTTTTGATTGGAGGTTTAACGACCACCGTGAGCAACTCAATGGGCTATAAGCAGTCGCCCGTCCCTAGTTTAGGGTCACTGGTTCCAGGGAAGGGAGAGAGCCAGTGCCGTAAAACAAACACAACAACCATACCTGACGGGATTCGAACCCGGACCCCTTACGGACGAATGATCAGAGGCCAGCACCTTAGACCACTGCGCCACCGGGGCGGCTAAGATTAAGTTCACGGGAGATGCTAAGTTCACAACAAAGCGTGTACTCGCTTTGGTTCACAAGGCTTTTTTTATTGGAGGTTTAACGACCACCGTGAGCAACTCAATGGGCCGCCCCGGTGGCGCAGTGGTCTAAGGCGTTGGCCTCTGATCATTCGTCCGTAAGAGGTCCGGGTTCGAATCCCGGTCAGGCATGGATGTTGTGTTTGTCTTACGGCACTGGCTCTCTCCTTCCCTGGAACCAGTGACCCTAAATTAGGGACGGGTGACTGCTTATAGCCCATTGAGTTGCTCACGGTGGTCGTTAAACCTCCAATAAAAAAAACTCAATGGGCTATAAGCAGTCGCCCGTATCTAATTTTTTTTTTTGATTGGAGGTTTAACGACCACCGTGAGCAACTCAATGGGCTATAAGCAGTCGCCCGTCCCTAATTTAGGGTCACTGGTTCCAGGGAAGGGAAAGAGCCAGTGCCGTAAGACAAACACAACATCCATGCCTCACCGGGATTCGAACCCGGACCCCTTACGGACGAATGATCAGAGGCCAACGCCTTAGACCACTGCGCCACCGGGGCGGCGTCCCTAATTTAGAGTCACTGGTTCCAGGGAAGGGAGAGAGCCAGTGCCGTAAGACAAACACAACATCCATGCCTGACCGGGATTCGAACCCAGACCCCTTTCGGACGAATGATCAGAGGCCATCGCTTAGACCACTGCGCCACCGGGGCGGCTCTGACTACTTCGAAAAACACAATGTTTACATCTGCTCTGCCCTTAGTGATATTATATCGGTTTATCGGTAGTCGAGGCATATCATCTGTGACGTCCGCATGGTATCCAAGCCTTGTGAGCCGCCCCGGTGGCGCAATGGTCTAAGGCGTTGGCTTCTGATCATTCGTCCGTAAGGGGTCCGGGTTCGAATCCCGTCAGGCATGGATGTTGTGTTTGTCTTACGGCACTGGCTCTCTCCCTTCCCTGGAACCAGTGACTCTAAATTAGGGACGCCGCCCCGGTGGCGCAGTGGTCTAAGGCGTTGGCCTCTGATCATTCGTCCGTAAGGGGTCCGGGTTCGAATCCCGGTCAGGCATGGATGTTGTGTTTGTCTTACGGCACTGGCTCTTTCCCTTCCCTGGAACCAGTGACCCTAAATTAGGGACGGGCGACTGCTTATAGCCCATTGAGTTGCTCACGGTGGTCGTTAAACCTCCAATCAAAAAAAAAAAAATTAGGGACGGGCGACTGCTTATAGCCCATTGAGTTTTTTTTTATTGGAGGTTTAACGACCACCGTGAGCAACTCAATGGGCTATAAGCAGTCACCCGTCCCTAATTTAGGGTCACTGGTTCCAGGGAAGGGAGAGAGCCAGTGCCGTAAGACAAACACAACATCCATGCCTGACCGGGATTCGAACCCGGACCTCTTACGGACGAATGATCAGAGGCCAACGCCTTAGACCACTACGCCACCGGGGCGGCCCATTGAGTTGCTCACGGTGGTCGTTAAACCTCCAATCAAAAAAAAAAAAAAAAAAAGTAGTCAGAAAATTCGTGTGGCTGATGCGGAAATAAAGCAGATGCAAATATAAAAGACTGTTTTTTATCTTGTTTCTCCGTGATCTTTATTTGCCCAATGCGAAAATAAAGCAGATGTAACAAATAACTATTCGCTAGTTTGCATCTCGCTCCATTTCTTTATTCCAACTTTCCTATTATTAGCATTATTCACGGAACAGTCATATGTGAGCCGACCTAATGGTACTAGACAACATTGCTTGGGCAGCCATCTTTTAAACAAATCATTTTCTAAGGAAAGCTGAAGTATTTAATTCGCAGGATTTCAGTAAATTTCTGATTCAAAATATTTTTCGTTTATTTTGTAGAGATTTTGATTCGCGACAAAGTTACAAGCACAATTGCTTTTTTCTAATGACTAGTGCATATCATAGATGGCGACATATGTTGTTATGAGTGGGGTAGGAACTGAAAATTAAACAGCTTCGGAAATTTTTTGAGTTGCGTTGCTTTTGTTAATGAAAACAGTAATCCGAAACTTCACATTACTGTATGCAGAACACTATTATTAATAAAATTAACGACATTGTAAATTACACAGATATTGGTAACTCCACTAAACCTACAGCAAATAATTTTTAAAATAACATTTTATTAAGATAAAAAACTGCAAATTTTTTTCTTCATATTTTGAACAAAGTTGATGAAAACCGGAGCGGGTGTGGACAAAGACGTCTTAACGCAATCGGAGTCTCTGGGCCCGATAATTTGGGGGGAGGGGGCCTTTGAAACCTAACTTTTAAATTTCCAAAGTTTTGCAATTAGAAAGATATGTTGCTTTAACAAACGATAATCTGTTGATAAAAGCCAACTCAGAAAAGAAATAAGTAACGAAATTTAAATTAAATTAATACCAACTGAAATTAGATTAACTTTTTCGCGCATAATAATGGCGTTATATCGAAATCAAATCAACAGAGAAATTTGTTTCCTAAAACTAATTGTTAGTGCTCAGTGATAGCGCATCAAAGTATCAATAAAAACTTATAAATTAATAATATGAAAATATAATAGAATGGTATGTTCATATTTTGAACATACCATTATATTCTTATTCATTTAAAACTTTATTGGAAAATTTCGAGCTCTAAGTCTCTGACTCTTTTGTGTTATGTACTGCTTAATTTTAACCTCCAATCTACAAAATAAAAAAACACGCACAAAGAAGTAAAATAAATAAACTTTGTCACCAATTTGGGGGCCCTGGGTGTGAAACTGTGTTCTGGAAAGTAAAACTTCTGACGGATTAAATAAATTTAATTACTCGAGTTTTGACTTGTCGTAACCATCGGTTGATGCCGCCGCATGAGATAATCTAAACACCTATCACAACTGTCTGACACGATCTAGCGTGAGCCGCACCGGTGGCGCAGTGGTCTAAGCGATGATCTCTGATCATTTGTCCGAAAGGGGTCCGGGTTCGAATCCCGGTGAGGCATGGATGTTGTGTTTGACTTACGGCACTGGCTCTCTCCCTTCCCTGGAAACAGTGACTCTAAATTAGGGACGGGCGACTGCTTATAGCCCATTGAGTTTCTCACGGTGGTCGTTAAACCTCCAATCAAAAAAAAAAAATCTAGCGTGGAATAACGTCATCGTTAACATTCCCACACAGCACAATCACATCTACTAGACGTCCATTTTACGTTCACCACGTTACGTGTGGAACTTTCATGGACATACATGAAAGTCCAGATTACGTCTAGTGAATGTAATCTGGAGAACCAATGGCTGTCCAATGTCTTACCAGATTACGTTTAATCTACGTAATCTGGATGCACGTATACATGCTAAATAGATCACCTTATAATGTATGAAATTCTTATAGGATTTGATTTCGTTAGAAGTCTATAATCAGAGCACTTGGCAGGTTGCACAGAACTGCTTCCTGCCAAATTTAAACACGACCACAAATAGACTAAGAAAAACAAAAAATAAACAACAACAAAAAAGATAACACCTGGCTTAGTGCTAATCAGTGAACAACTTCAAACTATTATTAACTTCAAACTTCTATTCCGCTTGGCTTAATGGTCTCGTACTTTATTGGTATTTAAGGTAGGCGATAGCTCCACAATTCATTCGCAAAGGACGTCCATTAGATGCACTATAAATGACATCCAATGGATGTCCAAATGTGGTAGCTCTAAAATTCGTCCATTATAAGGACATCCACTGGACATCTACACGTGATGTCTAATGGATGTTTATACGTACACGTCCACTGGACTTCTATATTTTATCCATGACGTCTACTGCACAAGGTGGATGTAATATAGACGTACATTAGGCGTCACTGGTTGTGTGGGACTATTATTGAAGTGTTTAGCAATTACTGTATAATAAAAATCCGTAATGACACAGTAAAAATTAATTTGCGATGGTTAGCTTCGTTTTTTTACTTAAACGTTTCTGAAAACGGAACTGTTTAAGAAACATCTGCTGCAACGGATAGAGTACGAATACCCAGTAAATTCGACCGGGCCACCCCTGTGGCGCAGTGGTTTTAGCGATGGCCTCTAATCATTCGTCCGAACGGGGTCCGGGTTCGAATCCCGGTGAGGCATGGATGTTGTGTTTGTCTTACGGCACTGGCTCTCTCCCTTCCCTGGAACCAGGGGCCCTAAATTAGGGACGGGCGACTGCTTATAGCCCATTGAGTTGCTCACGGTGGTCGTTAAACCTCCAATCAAAAAAAAAATTCGACCGGTCGGACTGACACCGAAACCGAGGAGCGAGCTTTTGAGTCTGACTGTGATTTTGATTGAATTGCGAAAGAGCGAGTACCGCCCACGCGAGAGAGGATTCCGATCCCCTATCGCTTCGCTTTTTTTTCGAAATAAAAACTCTGGACTTGGAATAAAAACGCCCTTCTTAGGGCGAAGTCCTAAGTCGACTGCAAAGTCGTTTGTGTCCGTTTGCGGTTACGTCGACTTCGTGCCGGTTCGACTAGTGTCTGGACTCTTTGATCCGACACTAGGCCAAAGCCCGTGCGCCCGGCTTTCTGAGTTTTGGCTTGAGTGGGAGAACCCCAGGGTGCCCACTCAGCATTTTTTTGATTGGAGGTTTAACGCCCACCGTGAGCAACTCAATGGGCTATAGCAGTCGCCCGTCCCTAATTTAGGGTCACTGGTTCCAGGGAAGGGAGAGAGCCAGTGCCGTAAGACAAACACAACATCCATGCCTGACCGGGATTCGAACCCGGACCCCTTACGGACGAATGATCAGAGGCCAGCGCCTTAGACCACTGCGCCACCGGGGCGGCACTCAGCATTTAGAAAAGAAAAACCTTGTTCTGTCTCTCTCACACAGAGATGTCTCCTTCCGAGGGGAAAGTAGGTAAATGGAATGAGGGGCTTAAAAAGGTCTATATTCCGTTAGAAAAGCTGCCAGCACACTTGTTAACGAACGGTGGAGAAGTACCAACACCTGGGCCATCCCGGAGTGATGGGGAGTGCACCTCCTGACCCTCCGAAGATCCCTTCGAAGGCTAATCGGGACCCCTTGTCTATTGGAGTAGAGACTCCTGACGAGTTCGTCGACAAGATAAGTGAACTGGTGGTGAACGTGGAATACGTCCTACATGATAATTCCAGACCTGTGGACGGGAAGACAGCCAGCAGAATAAGGGCACTGCTGGCACAAATAACTGATACCTGTGCCAAACAGGGAATCAAAGTTGCAAGTCTGGAAACAAGACTGCAACTAGTAGAAACAAAAGGGGAAGGGCGAGGGCCCCATACCCCAGAGGACATTTACTATGCCGCAGTCGCTAGGAGAGGGGCAACAAAAACGTCAGGGCCGGTGTCAGCCCCAAAGCTAAAGGAGGTGGTGAAAGATAAGAGGCACGTACTCTTGGTGTATCCCACCGATGACCAGAAGTCCTCGGATGACACTAAGAAGGCCATCCAATCAGCAGTCAATCCGTCTAAACTGCATATTGGGGTCAAAGGTGTCAGAAAGGTGCGCAAAGGAGGGATGGCGGTCGAGTGCTCGAAGAACGAGGACATCGCCAAGTTGGAAGAAGAGCTGCGGAGCAATCCTTGACCAAGGATAGCACCCACTCTAAATCCCCTCAAAAGCGACTCCCGCGTCTAATTGTTTACGGCGTCGTCGGGGAGGTTTCGCGTGAGAATTTTGAGGCCGGGGTGAAAGAAGAAATTCCCGACCTAGAGGACATCTCGGCGAAATTCGCCATCAAGGCCAAAGGGGGTAAGGCCCACTGGGTGGTGGAGGCTGAACCCCTGGCCTACAAATTGCTTCTTAAGCGAGGAAGACTGAACTTGGATTGGTCAATCCTGCGCTTGAAGGAGTTTGTTAGGGAAGTCCGGTGCTTCCGTTGCAATAACTTTGGCTACTTCAGGAGTAGTTGCAAGGAAGCAGAGGACAAGTGTGGGCAGTGCGGTGAGTCAGGCCACCGGCATAAAGAATGCACTGCTGCCCCAAAGTGCAATAACTGCGCTTCCGCGAACACGCGGTTTAAACTGAAGGTAGACACAGCACGTTCTAGCTTCAGCAAGACTTGTCCCTCTCTAATTAGAGAGTTGGAGCAGCAGATAAGCCGGACTAATAATGGTTGAACGGCAAAGGACAAGCACTGGATAGGAGTACTCCAACTCAATGCTCACTATGCGAGAGCCGCAACAGGGCAGATCCTCAGGACTGCCAGTGACGTCGCTACGAAAATCCTGCTCTTGCAGGAACCTTACTACTCCCATGGTAGGGTGGCAGGGTTTCCCAACTCCTCACTGAGGTACTACTCTCGGTGCGAAAAGCCAATGGTAGCCACAGTCGTTCTTGATCCAGATGTGGGAGCTCTGGAGCTTGAATGCACATCCAATGTGGTGGCATTGGGCATAGAGAAGAGCAATGAAAAAATCTTGCTAATTAACGCATACTATTCACCCTCCGGCGTTTTCTCGGACGTGCTAAACACCATCTCTCGGTTGCTGGATTCCCACCCGCAGCACGAGACTATCATTGCAGGCGATTTCAACGCTAAAATTCTCCTTCTGTGGAGACCAGGATGAAGATGGGCGAGGTAGTGAACTTCTGGGCTTCGTCATTTTGTCAGATCTGACGATCCGGAATGATCCTAACAGTGTTCCCACGTTCCAAGGTGCTCCTGGGACATCGTGGATCGACCTCACTCTCACGAGGACATCAGTCCTCACCTTCCTCCAGAACTGGCAGGTTCTGGACGATGTGAGTTGCAGCGCGACCACCTTGTTATATCCTTCACGATAGGGATTGAGAAAATTGGGAAGTCTAGGTTCGACGCCCGGAACCGCAGATGGTCGGACCTCCAGGGCCGACTATCAGATCTGCTTAGATACAAAAGTGCAGCAGATCTTGATGAGGAAGATGACCTAAACGAATATCTCGGTCAACTAACCGACGAGATAGTAGCCACTGGTGAAGGTTGCAGGAAAGCGTGGGGTAGGGTAAGACCCCTGCTTCCCTGGTGGTCGGAAAATCTGAGCCTTATGCGAGGGAAGGCCAGACGCAGCAGACGAAGAATGCAACGCGAGAGATTTGACCCGGACAGGAGGGGACGCCTGAAAAGGGAATATAATCTCTCCAACGCTACATACCGCAAAACAATGATAGCATCGAAGAGAGAATACCGGAGACAGTTATGCGAAACCACCCCTTTCGGGGAATCCCTTTGGGATACCTTACAAGGTGGCAAAGGGCTCGCTCAACGGCCCACTGCTACTGGTCTCCGTCAGAACAGAGAGTGGCGCCAACACCGCCACTGTGCAAGACACAGTGGAAGTGCTCTTAAACCATCTCTTCCCGGCCGATGAGGAGTCGGGGAACTCCCGTGATCAAAGATCGATCAGAGAATGCTGCAGAGATCCACCAGACACGGTCGACGACCCGCCGTTCACGGAAGAGGAGGTAGGTGCTGCAATCAACAGCCTGAACAAAGGCAAGGCACCAGGCATAGATGGGTTGGACCTCTCGGTCATCAGAGAGGTGTTTCTAGCCAACCCAGGATACTTCGTTGCCCTGTTGAATAAATGCCTGGAGCGAGGATGTTTTCCATTAATGTGGAAGACTGCGCTGCTCGTCCTCTTCAGCAAGGAAAATAAGAGACGAACAGATCCCGCAGCCTATAGGCCGATTTGCCTGTTAACAGCATGGAGTAAGGTGCTGGAAAAGGTCCTTGTGATCCGAGCAACCCATTACCTAGTCGGCCTAGGTAAGCTCTCCAGCCGCCAATTCGGTTTCACGCCGGAGAGGTGTACCGGCCAAGCGCTGGTCAGCATTACTAAGCAGGTAAAACTAAATCGAGCACAGGGAAAGCACACCTGCATCGTCTCAACGGAAGTGCGGAGCCGCCTTCAACAACGTCTGCTGACCACTGGTGTTAGACCGTCTGAAAATACTTGGAATCTCCAGGAATCTGTTCCTGCTAATAAGAGATTTTCTCTCCCATAAAAGGGTAGAGTTTGAGGTCGGAGATAAGACCTACAGCAGTGAGTACACAAAAGGGTGCCCCCAGGGATCTTGCTTGGACCCCTTGTGGTGGAATGTGGTTGCAGATACGGCACTTGCGCTTCCACTGGAAGACGGGGTGCAGCTGCAAGCCTACGCAGATGACCTCATACTTGTGGTATCTGCATCTGGTAGGCACGTGATTGAGCGGCAGGTACACACCGCTCTCACAGCTCGATAGTTGGAGCAAGGAGTGTAAGCTCTGCTTCGCACCCGAAAAGACGACACTTTTGCTAATAGCCAAAAAGGGGGAACTGGTCACTCCCCCGAAGTGTCGCTTCAATGGTCATACTATTAAAGCAGTGAGAGAGATGCGGTACCTAGGAGTCATCCTAGACACCAGACCGTCGGGGCTACCTCACCTTCGCTTCGTGAAGGATAGATGCACCAGCATCCTTAATAAGATCAATGGAATGTGGCTGACTGGGACAGCTAAAAAGGAACTCTATAAGTGAGGGGTCGAGTGCATGCTAACATATGCGTGTTCCGCACGTTGGTCAGACACGGTTAGAATGAGAAATGGCATAAATCAAATTCAGCGCAGAGCGCTAATGGGCATCACGAGGTGTTTCCGCACAACCTCCACAGCAGCGCTACAAGTGCTGGCTGGGTGTGATCCGGTGGACCTGGTCGTAGAGATAGAAGCAGTAACGCAGACCCTCCGCTACGGGGACAATGCATCTCTCCTCGGACACCAGTACCGGTCGTCCGAGGTGGAACTACTGTGAATGGACTGGACTTGCCACCCAGCCAACGAGCTTTGTCTGACCTGAGACAAAGCTCTCCCCACAGGACAGGGGAAGGAACTATTCACGGACGGTTCGAAGACAAGTGGTAGTGTTGGCGCGGGGTTCTGCGTGCTTTCGGATGGCAACGAGACACACGCGGAACGAGTGAAACGATCGTCCAACTCCTATGTCTTTCAAGCAGAGTTGTTGGCGATCAGGGAGGCGCTGCGTTGGGAGCTGTCTACCAACAGCGAAGGGGCTATAGCATATTCTCTGGTAGCCAAACGGCCCTGAAAGCACCTGGTCAGTTCGGGAGTAAGACTCCCCTTGTCAGAGACATAAAAACGCTACTCAAGTCAGCGGGAAGCATGGTGGTTACATTTCACTGGATCCGAAGCCATGTCGGTACAGTTGGAAATGAACGGGCAGACCAGCTAGCGAAGGGCGCTGCTGGAAAAGAGGGCATAGATTTTCAGATGCGAACGCCGTTGCAAAGCGTGCGGACACAACTGAAAAAAGCCTCATTAGTGGAGTGGCAACAGAGGTGGGATGAAGGGGATACGGGCAGAAGAACACGCCGTATTTTCCCCGAATCTCGATTAGGCGCATTGAGAGTAATGGGTTCCTTAATCAGATACTAACTGGCCATGGTGTTTCGCCGGAGTACTTCAGCAGATTCGCGGTTAGGGAGCGAGTGTGCTGCTGTGGTGCCCAGACTGCAGATGTCCCACACATGATTCTAGAATGTGCTTATCTGTCAGGTAAGAGAACAACTTTGGTACCAGAATTGGAAAAGACGAGGGAACTTTCGATCCTGCTTGCGTACCCAAGAGCGCGATAGGGGATCATCGAGTTGGTCAAGCACCTCATAGAGCAGCAGACGGTCTACCTAATTGGGGGGTGACCGCAGAAGATAGAAGAGGGATGAAGACGGAGAAGAGGAACTGATGACTCGAGCCCAGAGTCATCACCACAGAACTGGTTCTAGTCCTGTGGCAGTGTAAGTATGAGTGTAAATAGTTTCAATGTTAATAATTTCAATGTTTTTTCAGTGTGAGTGGACTCATTGAGCAAAGGATTTACTTCCCTCGTAAAGATGAGTTCCTCAGTGAATAAATGTGCAGGTACCTACTTGTTTGAATAAAGGGCAGTCGCCCCAAACAGTTAGCGCTAGCGATCAATTTCCCAGACAGGGGTAGAGATATTTTCTAGCCCCTGCACAAATGGCACGCCCACACGGGTCATAACGGAGGGGTGAGAAGTGCCGGCCAACGGGGACAGTAGCAAGCTGCGGGTCTACGGGCCGATACTGTCCGGGTGCAGGACTGTTGGATCCTGGCAGGATTACTCGCTACGCCGTCACTTTTAATTTCGAGAGAGTTTGTTTAACCCTGTGGAGTTCGCAATTGGACGGTACAGGTTAATGGTCATCAGCTAGTCTTTACCTAGTAGATTCAAGTCTTTCAGCAATTTTCCGTGCTCTTCCTCCAATTCGAAATAACCAGAAACGAAGCCATCTTTATCACTATTGTATTCTCTCAAAAATGTCTGGAAAACGTCATTTAAAGGAACCTCCATAACCTTCAGAGAAACTTCGAAATCGCTAATGTAAGTCCCGTTCCACGTTGCACCATCTGATGAAGACATTATCGAATGATTGTATATCGCTTTTCGATATCTTTTATCGCACTGGCGCAACTGACTAAATCTGTGACGTCAGCATGGTATCCAAGCCTTTTGAACTTAGCATCTCCCTTAAGTTCACAAGGCCAGGATACCATGTTGACGTCACAGATGACATTCCTGTACTACCGATAAACCGATATAATATCACTATGGGCAGAGCAGGTGTAAACATTGTATTTTTTAGAGCAGTCAGGAAATTCGTGTAACTGATGCCGAAATAAAGCAGATGTGGCAGTTGCAAACATAAAAGAATGGTTTGTATCTTGTTTCTCCGTGATCTTCATTTGACTAATGAGGAAATAAAGCACATGCAAGAAATAATAATTCACTCGTTTACATCTTTATTTTTTTGATTGAAAGTTTAACGACTACCATGAGCAACTCAATGGGCTATAAGCAGTCACCCGTCCCTAATTTAGGGTCACTGGTTCCAGGGAACGGAGAGAGCCAGTGCCGTAAGACAAACACAACATCCATGCCTCACCGGGATTCAAACTCGGACCCCTTTCGGACGAATGATCAGAGGCCATCGCTTAGACCACTGCGTCACCGGGGCAGCGAGTAATATCTAGCTTTATAAAGGCGCCTGCATCACAATTTTTCCTTTCTCGAACTCCTATAAATCGGCAGCTGCCCCGGTGGCGCAGTGGTCTAAGCGATGGCCTCTGATCATTCGTCCGAAAGGGGTCCGAGTTCGAATCCCGGTGAGGCATGGATGTTGCCGGCTCTCTCCCTTACCTGGAACCAGTGGCCCCAGAGACGGGTGACTGCTTATAGCCCATTGACTTACTCACGGTGGTGGTCAAACCTCCAATAAAAAAATCGGCAGCTTTTCTCATTCTGACTCCGAACAATACTAACCGAACGCCGATCCTCCGGTAGTATATGTATATGCTGCTTTGTGAACTTCACCTGCGTCACCATTCGGTCTCCAGGCGCGCTCATTTCTCTAGGCTAGGGTGGTCATACTGTAGTGGCCGTCGGCGTATATAAAGGACATAGGTATCTTACATGTGTATATGAGATACATATCTTTCGTATAGGGTACAAGACATAGGTATTTTACAAGCCCTTGTGCCCAGAAATAGGGGCCCAAAAAAGCTTAGTCCGGCACTGCTTACGCATGTTAATGTTCAACACAAAAGTTTGTTTGTTTGAAAGTTTAACGAATTGTAAGCAAGTCGATGGGCTGCAAGCAGTTTCTTGTCCATAATGTAGGGCGACTGGTCGCAGGAAAGGGAAATAGCCAGTGACGTAACACAAAATACAACATCCATGCTTCACTGGAGTTCGAACGCGGACCGATCTCAGACGAATAGTTAGAAGCCAGGGCCTTGACCACTGCGCCAAAACTTGACAGTGGTATTACTTTGCCTGACTCATTCGTCCGTAAGGGGTCCGGGTTCGAATCCCGGTCAGGCATGGATGTTGTGTTTGTCTTACGGCACTGGCTCTCTCCCTTCCCTGGAACCAGTGACCCTAAATTAGGGACGGGTGACTGCTTATAGCCCATTGAGTTGCTCACGGTGGTCGTTAAACCTCCAATCAAAAAAAAAAAAAAATAAGGAGTACGGCGAAGTGAATGTATCGGCGAAGTGAATCGATCAACGCATAAGAAGAGCTGCGTTGTCAGGCAGAACATTCACCGCGACGTAAATCCGAGCTGCCGTTGCACCTGAGGTGACTGTGCGAACAATCCGCAACCGTCTACTGGATGCAGGACTACGTGTACGTGTGCCTCTGGCATGTGTACCTCTGACTCCAGTCCACCGTCAGGAACGGCTGCAGTGTTGTCGCCAACATCTTCACTGGAGAACGCAATGGCGATCTGTCGTGTTCAGCTATGAAAGCAGATTCTGCTTGGGAGCCTCCGATGGCCGTTTGAGTGTTCGCAGACGCACAGGGGAGCGTCTCCACCCTTCTTGCATACGCCAGCAACACACAGGGCTTACACCTTGTCTCCTGGTGTGGGGAGCGATCAGCTATCACTCCCGTACACAACTAATGTTTGTACCGGGTACGTTAAACAGCACCTCCTACATCAACAACATCATTCAGCCCGTTGTTGTGTCATTTGTACGGTCGGTCCATCGTGGTGTTTTCCAGCAAGATAACGCACGCCCACACACGGAACGTGCAACGCAACATGCACTTCAGGGTGTGAGACAACTTCCATGACATGCACGTTCACCGGATTTGTCCCCCATTGAGCACGTGTGGGATGTTTTGGGACAACGGCTTATCCGGTCTCCACGGCCAGCCACGACCATCCCTGATTTACGCGTCCAGGTTGAGGATACTTGGAACTCAATACCCCAAACTTACATCAAACATCTGTACGACAGACTCCATGCCAGAATTGCACAGCGTGACGCAGTTCATGGTGGTTCAACCTCGTACTAACCATGTTACACGGAAATGTTATTTTTCAGTTTACCGGGAAATTCAGCTGTATTTTGCCATAATGTTTTGATCACGTTATCCTCTGTATTCCGTTATTATGCTGTATAAATTTCGTTGGTATCTGACGTCTCCTTCTTGGTGTTCTTTTTTCACTTTCCGCCAGTGTACGTGAATTTTTTTCCCTATATATTGTTCTATGATTGGTTTTCGAAATTTCAAATGCCAAAGAATAAAAAGAGAGACCTTTTCTGTTTATTTTACGAAAATATAGACTTATGGACACAAAATTTCCAACAGTATGATGCACTGTGCAGTGTGTGATTTTTCACAAACCCTTATTATGAGTGCATGACTCAAAATAGGGGTTTTATCTCTTATTGTTAGTGATACACTCAGCAAGATGTCATTGTATACAGGTACTTCTGGCACATTTCACTATTTTTCTCCAAGTTGAACACACAGAGTGTCGAATATCAGTCCCAAGCAGTAGCAGCGCAAAGACATGGCTCAAAAGGCTTCAGTCCCCGATATTCTTCAGCGGCCACCCCGATCTGTAATATACAGGGTTCAAAGGAAAGTCCTTATTCAGGGCAATAACTGCGGAAGAAAGGGTACATGTGATACACAAGTTAGGAGGTCTGTGTATAGAAAAAGGATGACTGCCGATCCAATGAGAGTGACTGGAGCGCCCCTAGCGGCAAAGGTAATAAGCTAGGAAATCTAACTCGCAACAACGCGAGATCAAAACGAAAGTCCAATTGCAAAGTTGCAGCGCAGCGTCCAATTAGTAGGAAACGATACAGGGTACACACGAATTACGTACACGGACAGCTCGAAATGCTGATAAAGTGCACGCGGTTGCTGAATGGTTAGGCAATGCAAAATACCGTCCCACGATGGAAAAATTATTCAAATTTCACTATCAACATTTACATACATTTCTATCTCGTGTCATTATCTGTCTATCTGGTTCTACACGCTTTATCGATTTCGAATTAACATCATTTCGAGCCGTCATGTACGCAGTTCGTGCATACCCTATGTCATTTCCTACTAATTCGACGCTGCGCTACAACTTTGTAATTGGACGCGTTCGTTTCGATCTCGCGTTGTTCGCGAGTTAGGTTTCCTAACTTCTTACCTCTGCCGCTAGGGGTGCTCTAATAACTTTCATTCGCTCGGCCATCGTCTCTTTAATATACGTAGACCTAACTTGTGTACCACTCGGACCCTTCCTTCCGCAGTTTTTGCCCTGAATAAGGACTTTCCTTTGAACCTGTATACTCTAGGTAAAAGCAATATACCTACTATGCGAGCCCAATTTAGGACAATAGCGATACAAACCCCCTCTTGCAGTTAAATTTCCGCTTCTAAGCCCCTCAATCATAAAAGTTGTGCAGCCACCACTGATTCCGTGTCCCAGATATGCTTAACAGGAAGAAAAATCTGGGGATATGGTGGGCAAATGTGGTTGGTATCACGTCGACAGAGAGTAAGACCACCTGACCACGCGATAATGCCAAGAAGGTTAGAATAAGATATTTCGAGAGGCTTTCGTCAACAGAAGAGTACCACTTTCGTGAAACCTATATTCGCTAACGGTGGCCGTTAAAGTGTGGGAAAGCTGGTGGTTTCCAAGGTTATTGCAATGTATTTTGTGTTGGCCGAATCGCATTCTTTCGTTGCAAATGTTTCTAATTTTGCATCGTAACTTGCTGCCGATGTGTGAAAAAATGCTGGATTTATAAAATTCTTAATTATTTTATGGCACCTTCCCATTTCTATTTTAAATTGAAATTCGTTAAACGTTAGTACAAGTTCAAAACAAAGTATAACGTTAAAATTGAAAACTTCACCCGTGTATGAAGTATAATTTATTCCAGTTTGATATTGCAACCCAAAAACCACGCAATTCAAAAATACACACAGCTAAAGCTTCATGGAACTCCGTAGAGTATCATGTAAACAATACCAAATTCCCACACTTTGCGACTTCACGGTTAAGAGACCCGAGCCATTTCCAAAAGTCTTATTCGAACCTCCTTGGATAAGGCACATACAGATATGCATTATCTTGTTAGGATATCATACTAGGTATGCCGCGAAGTAAGGGTAAGAAAGGGTGTTCCAGAATGCCATCTGCGTAACGTTTTGTTGTTAACGTTTTTCTGATGAATACCAAAGGAAATCGAGTATTGTAATTTGCAGCATCCGAAACAATAATTCCAATGTCTCGGGCATTGTAGCATACCTGAACGTGAACTCGTTCCTCCCTCTTACCTTGAGGATTCAATAGCCCCATGCAGCCATCATCCGCATCAAATGGAAGCGGGAAAGAGAAAGCGACTTGGTGCCATTCCGCAACGGATTATCAGAAATAACCGGCACATTTCATATCGTGCATGTAATTTAGTTTTCTCTTAGCATCATCATATGGCCATCGTTGAGCCCGATCATGTAATGTGGAAATCGTATGTTTTTGCGTATTTTTGTGAAAACAGGAATTTGTCGGTGATAGAGATCGAATCCGCGTTCCGGAGCCAGTTGTTCTAACCGACTAAACTACACCAACGAAATGTATCATTGAAAATGTGTTGTCTTGACACGTGTTTCACCTCTGTAGTACGTCACAAGTCGTAGATGTGGTAAAGGAGTTTGTAGTTTTTGTTTCAGCATGAGCGATTCCCTCGTTCTGTGGTACGTCTATCTGGACTAAACACCTGGCAACAGACCGAATTATCTTCCTTAACCCACTGTTGTAAACATTGCATCACGGTGTTTACAGCAGAGATGATTTGGCTCTTCGATGTGGTGACAGATTCACCCAGGACACCCCAACATCTGTGTCAAATGGCTGCAGTTGTTTGCATTTCTATACCCTGTGTTGTCTTACTATACAGTATGTACACTGCACTAACAAACGGATGAAGATCAACTGATTTCACAGCAGCATATTCCTGATACATTAAATAAGATGTCATGGTTGAGAGCGCCACCTATTTCTCAGTGACGTCACGCTGTAGTTTCTATCGTCTACATAGGGACACGTGTACTATTCATGTCACTGACATGATGTTTCAAGGTTAATCCGTAATGGGTGTTAAAAGTTTTGTATCTGTTAGTGTCTTTGGTTACCACAAATGGGATTGATTACCAGAATGCTTTAGCCCTTAGTCATGAGACTTTATATACCAATTAATGTTTTGATCGATTTAGCCCTTAGTCATGAGACTTTATATGTTAATGTTTTGATTGCTTTATCCCTTAGTCATGAGATTTCATATGCCAATTAACGTTTGATTGCTTTATCCCTTAGTCATGAGACTACACTGAAAAACAATTTAATTATAGATACCTGTCTAGTAACGTGTAGCACTACCTTTCGCTCTGATGACGGCGGCGATTCATCTCGGCATGGACTCGGCAAGACACCGGAAGCGTTGGGAAGCCATACGGATCCACGACCCATGAACAAGCTCCCACAGTTCACGAAGATTTTATGGTCCATCCCATCGAGCACATCCCAGATGTGCTCGATGGGATTGAGGTCAGGTGACCTAGCTGGCCAAGAAATCGAGGTCACGTCGGTGGAGTGTTCATCCAACCATTCGGGTACAATTCGGGAGCGATGGCACGGTGCATTGTCTTGTTGCAGGATGTCCCCAGTGGGATGTTGAAGACGCACAAACGAGAGCAAATGGTCGTCTAGGATATCCCGGTAACGTTGACCTGTGAGGGACGATGTCACATGTACCAGGGGTCCCATTTCAGTCCATGTAAACAGTCCTCAGACAAGAATGCCACTCCCACCAGCTTAAAGAGTACCTTGCTGGCAAGAAAGATCCATTGCTTCATGTGGTGTGCACCGTACTCGTATCCTGCTATCCGCATGTACCAACGTGAAACTCGACTCATCAGTCCAGGCAACATTTTTCCACATGTCTAGGGTCCAATGGCGATGTTCCCGCTCCGTTGCTACTATTTGCATCTTGTGATGTGCGGTCAGCAGCGGTACCCTCGTGGAACGATGGCTTCTGTACCTCATAGCGAGCAGATGGTTCTGAATGGTGTGGCTGCTTACACGTTTTTGTGCACCAGCGTTAAATTGCCGAGTGATTTCTTGCACTATGGCCCGTCTATACGCTGTTACAATGCGAGCTAGCCGACGATGACCCCGCTCATCCACCGCTGTTGTCCACGGCAGTTGGCCCTTGCAGGGATAGTTTTACCGGATTCGATGTACTCACGGTGCACCCGTGACACAGTGGGTCGTGAAAATCCCAGTACCTGCACGACTTCCGAGATGGAGTGACCCATTCGTCGGGGCCCGACAATTTTCCAACGATCAAATGCGCTTAGATCCTTCGTCTTAAGCATACTGCGTCCGACTCTTACTGATTCCCGCCGCATCACTCCTTATGTTGTCGGATCGCTGCATACGTCCTGTCGTTTTCGTTTACAGGGCGACCCACAGCTCCACATTTGTGTAACGCCAGCTGTCTCTAATTTAATTGCTCTTCAGTGTATATGCCAATTAATGTTTCGATTGCTTTAGCCCTTAGTCATGAAACTTTTTATGCCAATTAACGTTTGATTGTTACTATACATGAGGCAATTTTTCCGTGTTTTGAAAAACGGGCCCGGTGACTTTTAAATTAATGTTTCTTTTTAAGCTTTTGAAAATTCGTTGGCACCTCCTTCTTTGACGATGGCTTAAAAAAGTAATTTCAGAACTTGACATTGAGTCACCGAACAGTATGTGGTAGCTACAAATTTCGCATGTAATTGAAGCAAATACAAAAAAGTACGGTCTTTGCAAACGTTCGAAATGTTTTTCTCATGCGCGGTGACCTGTGCCTCTGTTGGCATAAATCTTTATTCAAGTTTTCATATTTAAGGCAACAGAAAGTTTTTGAGATGAAATTCTTTGTTAATTTACCGGCACCTTTGAATATCTAAAGTTATAAAAGAAGCTCATCTCTAATTTAAAACCCTTGATTTCGAAAACGGCTGATTGTCATGGAATGAACTGCATAGAGTCCATGGAATATCTGAAATGGATTGCAAGCTCAGCAATAAAATCAGAGAGCAGCTCGATCATAAGATCCCGTGACCACCGGATGAGAGTTTAGTCGTCAGCGTCTCAACGATACAATAAAATCCTTTTTGAACACTAAGCTCTAACATTTTTTCTTTGTACGCTTGTTAAACTCACGTAACATTGACGGAAAAGTATTCTTTGAATAATTCCTTAGTCTGAGATACAGAAACGGCAAGATGGGAATATGTACAATACAGGGTGGGTGTCTATAAATGAAGTATACAAATTCCCTATGCTATTTAAAAAATACGATAGAAAAAAAAACATACTTTAAACGTCGAGAGATGTGGCAAGTGTTAAAGTTTGTTAACTCAGATGATAGATGGCGCCAGGTGTCTCATGTAATGAAAAATATCGTCGAACACGGAATACAACAGACATGGCTACCCCAGTGGAGAAAGCAGAGTGTGTTTTTTTTTTCTTTTTTCTCCATGCGATTTTTTTCTTTGGGGCATTATTTAGGACATTGTATACAAGAAAAAGGTTACATCTATCACTGAGCTCAAAGAATGCATTACTGCAGTCTTCCTCCTTTTTACACCTGGCATTCTGCGGCATACGTGGGTGGAACTGGACTATCATTTAGACATCCTGCGAGCAACCAACGGAGCACACGTGGAGACCTACTGACATTAAATAAAAAACTTTCACAGCTACCATGTGTTTTGACATTAAAAGGAAGTTGTTATTTATTGTAGTTTTTGCTTTCAATAGCATACTGAAGTTGCATACTTCTTTTATGACTTTCAATAAGAAAGAGCCAACTTAGCTCCAGGAGAACTTTTAATCTCGCAGTTGACCATTCTAATCGTATTTCTATTGATAATATATATATTTAAAACACAAGGCAGTTTCTTTCTATAATTCGCCAGCGCCACCCACTGGAGCGATTTTCATGATTTTTTTTAAATGAAAGCTACTGACCCACAGATTTGTCATCGCTAATTTTTATTCTCATAAGTAATTTTTTTTATGTTACCATAGCATTTTCCTTGTGCAATCCGCCGTTCGTTATTCTGGCGTTTGTTCTCGCTTCAGTACTTGAAGTGCCATCTGCCTTTCTGCCGTGGGTGAGACTTGGATCTAAGTCTTCCGCTATCAACTACGTAGTTGTAATCCAAGTTCAAAGTCAAACGGAACAGCGGCTCTCTGGACTTCGCTTTCTATGTGAATGCATTTAAGCTTACTCTTAGTAAAGAGTTGTTTTGGTTTGCCATGGAAAGCCATGTTATCCTGTTATCCTTATTCTCGCTGACGGCAACTGTTTATTTCGTGCTGTTTCTCTGGGTTTATACACTGAGTGGCCACTTTATTATGACCACCTGACAGTTTTAAGCAAATGAGCTATGGCTGCGCGCTGTTGCCGCCAGAGGGCGAGGCTAGTATAAAAAGAAAAACCTTAGTGCTTGCGACAATAGTAGAAGTGATTTTTGTTTGACGAGATGGGTAAAAAAATGCGAACTTTCAACGTGGGATGATTGTAGGAGCTCGCAGCCATGGAGCGAGTATCACCGAAACCGCCGCATTCGTGAAATGTTCCAGAGCAGCTGTTGTTAAATTGTTTAAAGACTGGACTGTCAGCCAAAAAACTGGGTCTCTACGTGCAACGTGTGGTCGTCATCGACTAGTGACTGCTCGGGCGGAACGGAGATTGTCCAGACTAGTAACAGACAACAGAAGGACAACAATGCAGCAAATTACAGACCATCTTAATCAAGGATCCCCTCAAATAATTTCTGCACGCACTGTTTGCCGTACACTGCATCGGATGGAATATGACAGCCGAAGACCTGTTCGAACACCTTTGCTGTCTGCAGTTAACAAGAGAAAACGTCTCCAGTTTGCACAGGAGCACAAGGATCGGACAGTCGATAATTGGAAACAAATTTTGTGGTCCGATGAATCACGTTTTTAGTTGCACCATGCCGATTTCGGAGTGAGAATTTGGCAGAAACAGCACGAAAGCATGGACCCTAAATGCATTGCTACAACCCATCAAGCTGGTGGAGGCAACGTTATGGTTTTGGGGAATGTTTTCCTGGCATGCTTTGGATCCTTTAATTCGTGTTGATCAACGTCTGACTGGCACATCATATCTAAACATCGTTGCGGACCAAGTGCATCCTGTCATGTGGATGGTTTATCCCAATGGCGATGGCTACTTTCAACAAGATAATGCGCCCTGCCATAATGCTCGTATTGTACAGGATTGGTTTCAGGAACATGCTGGTGAGTTTACTTCGCTTAGGTGGCCTCCACAATCTCCAGATCTCAACCCCATTGAGAATTTATGGGATGAAGTTGAACGAGCTACACTGCTGGACAATTGCTAAGGACGGATCATAAACGGCTATATGGCGCATAAAAAAGTAAGTGTGGTTGGATGCCAAGTGAAATAAAATAATGTCAGAATGCCAGAACATTACAAGAAAGACAATTTATTGTGCTCTGAAATCCAGAAGGCTTTGGAACGTGTTCAAGTGACAAACAGGCCATTTTGTGCAGAATACGTGAACGTTAAGAAAATGCAATTACCGTCCGCAGGCGTTCCAGCGTAAGATGTCAATACGGGATATGGCCACCATGGAGGGCGATGCAAGATTCCACACGTCGTGTCATGCTTTGCACAACATTATCAAGCAGCTGTTGGGGTAATTTATCCCATTCCTCTGTCAGTGCACAGATGAGGGTGTCATTGTTTATTGGAGGGCATTGGTGACCAGCAAGACTCCTCCCCAAAGCATCCCACACATTTTCAATGGGATTCAGATCTGGAGAACGTGCTGGCCATACGAGGCGTTGAATATCCTCGCTCTCAAGACACTCCTGGACAACGACTGTTCGATGACATGTTGCGTTGTCGTCCATGAAAATGAATCTATCAGCGACAGCACCACGGAACATGCGAACATGAGGTAACAGAACATCATTAATGTATCGTTGGCCAGTCATAGTCCCAGTCGGAAGCACATAGAGGGACGTACGGCCATTGATCATGATGCCAGCCCATACCATGACACTACATGTCGGATATCGGTCCCTTTCCTGTATGTTTGCTGGACAACATGCAGTACCACTATCACGCCAGATCAGTTGTCGTCGACAATCAAACGATAGACTGTATCAACTCTCATCTGAGAAGAGGACAGCAGACCAGTCGTTATCTGTCCAATTGCGATGTTGATGGCACCATTGCAAACGGGCGGTACGGTGACGTCTGGACAACGGGATGCACACAACAGAACGGTGGGCGTATAGTCCTCCTTCATGCAAACGTCTGGCGACAGTTTTTCGGGAGATCCGCTTGCCAGTAGCAGCCATAAACTGATTTGCTAATTCACTAGCTGTGCTGCGCCGGTGTCTTTTTGTTGATAGCACTATGTACCGATTTTCTGCAGGTGTCGTACTGCGAACACGACCTCCCCCGTGACGTTTGCTACACTCTCCATTTGTTTGAAATGATTTCCAAAGCCTTGAAACAACACTGTGGCTGACGTCGAACTCTCTGGCAACATCTGCTATTTTTCGCCAGTCTTCAATCTTGCCAATAATACGTCCACGCGTAAAATCATCTAGGTGATGTCGGGAAGACATACTGAAAATTGTAAGTTCGTTATTTGATTCTTTCCCTTTCAACTTTGCGTTTGAACAACAACGGTCAATACGTGTCAAATCCTTTATATCTCTTATCAGCGCTATGACGTCACGAACAAGTTCGGCAATCCAAAATTTGCATACGCACAACACGTTTTACCGTATCCCGCACTTATGCTAATTTCCACATCTTCCTGCCTTCCATTTTATGGTTGCTATCGTTGCTATTGTCATCCGTCCTTAGCAATTGTCCGGCAGTGTATCAGACAGCTGGATCCACAACCCTGCAATCTCACACTCCTAGAAAGTGCTATTCATCAAGCATGGTCTCAGATTCCACAAACCACCAATCAACATCTCGTGGAGTCCATGCCACGAAAAATCGAAGCAGTATTAAAAGCAAAAGGTGGCCCAACGAAGTACTGAGGTGGTGGTCATAATAAAGTGGCTACTCAGTGCATAATAATGAGGAGCGTCATCGCTCGCATACGACTCGTTGAAAAAATTAAAAATGAATGGGAACATTGCGAAAATTTTGTTGTTGGTTACCCATCTTACACACTGCACATTAATAATTCAACCGCTTATTGTAGTAATGTATTTTATTAAGATGACAAAAAGAAATATTAGTCACAGCTTTTTCAACCGTGCATGACACGAGTTACGGACTAGTTCAAATAATAATGCAAAGCTGAATTAACCGGACATAAATACACAAGAAAATATATAAAAATTTATTAGTCATCTTTTGCAAGTATAACATTTTTTACTTCCTACGAACTGTCGAAAAATGTCCACAGCAATTTCTCTAAAAGAGTTTGAAAGTACTCCATAGATAACGGGATTCCAAAAACTGTTGCTGATTGCAACCCACGTGACGGTGAATTCCAGCCACGTTGGAAACGGTATCTCGAAGCACGAACTTATAAGTTCTGACAAAGTCCACGGTGTTACTGCCAATAGAAAACCAAAGCCAATGACAGCCAACGTTAGGGATGAGCGGTAAAGTTTCATCTTTTTCTTGACTCTTACCTTCAAAAAAAGAAAGAAACAAAAGTCATTATTATGAGTATTAATTGCAAGATAAACAAGCAAAATTACTCACTATTTCAATGATGTACAAGTTATTTTAACGAATTGCTACAGACATCTTCATAACCGTATGGTTATGAAGATGTCTAAATGGTTATGAAGAAATCCACACAAATTAACAGGTGCGCACAAAAAAATTCTTACCCCAACTTTTAGATGTACAGTACATAGATTTTCCTTAGCTTTCTTAACCCTTTAAGTGGCCGGAACGAGTTAACTCGGAGTTATCAAAATGGACTAAAGACAAGCTCAGGCAAATATTTTCGCTGTCAAAGAAGTGCGTGAAATGTTGCTGGAACGAATTCCTTGGGGGTATGTTTAGTGTTCTTAACGCCACTCAAAGGAGTGACCGGAAAACCCACAGGATCAGAAAACGTTACTTTCCCCTTTGCTTGGTTATTCAAACGGGTCATTCAGAGAAGTGACCGATAATGATCCTTTCTGACTGATTAGACGTTGAAAGTGTCAGAACAGTGGCGACGAACCTAAGAAACGAAAGAGATGTTTGAGTCTTTTTTTTCCTATCCAGTAGTAAGTTATCCATGTCATGAGACTAGAGCTTCCCCATGAAGTAGAGAATAAAGGACTAAAAGGGAGCGCTTATCACAATTGATAGGTTTATGGTCGGTACTGCTCACATTATAGGATGAAAGGAATTGTTTTGCCTGTTTAACTTTCGTG
The DNA here is from genome assembly GCA_039090855.1 of Macrothele yani. Taxonomy (NCBI): domain Eukaryota; kingdom Metazoa; phylum Arthropoda; class Arachnida; order Araneae; family Macrothelidae; genus Macrothele; species Macrothele yani. The sequence goes on along the minus strand of CM076989.1, from coordinate 30,411,680 downwards.
AAATCGGTGTTTATGGAAACATCTCTGTTTGGGGAGATCAGAATATTTTTGGTATTATCTGGTTTAGGTACATCGGTTGCTTAAAGGGTTAAAGGTCTTTTACTAGTTCTTTTGGAAGTGTTTTCTTAATTACCATGGAGATATTTTCTTGGATCTCCCGAAGTGTCTTAGTTTCCTTAGAGGTATAACCTTAGTTTCCTCGGAGGTAGGAGTTTAGTTATCCTGGAAGTTACAGGGTGATTCAAAAGTTTGGTGCAAAAGTAAAATACGATTAAAAAAGATCTATGGGTTGGAGAGACATGTGTTTTGTAGATTAATATTCACCCAGGTACGGGATTTTGTGCATTATCAAGAAAAAAAAAAGTTCAAAATCTAGACAATAGAGGATGCTGCTGCAGAGAAAACCACGAGAGGTGAGAATTTTGAAATGATATCGAAGTTAAATTAGTGAAACTTACTTTATTTCAGCATGATCTATAGGTGCAAGTGCTCAATGTGTCCACCACCACATTCAAGTATTGCGTGCAGTCGTGGTATTAAGCCTGATACAGCACTGAACAACATGTCAATGGGAATGGCTGATCAGATCAGATCTTATGTAGAGGATTTTAGGAAGGGAGTGTCTAACCCTAGGTCTTAAACAACCCTTAGAAACAGGAAGCTAGGAGATTTGGACTAGAGTGCCCTATAGGAAAGTGACACGGAAGCCTAGTAGAAAGGGCTTCCCCTTTCTTCTTACCGGGGGGGCAGCACCCGGTGTCCGACGGCTCAACGTGCCCATCCGACGCAAGACGGATATTTAGTGGATCGAGCGTTCGTACCTGCCTGGGATAGAACCTGAGGTCCTCTCCATGGCAGTCACGAACGTTGCCCACTAGGCCACCCACGACCCCGGGAATGGTTGATACCTCCTGCCGTACGGCGTCTTTCAGCGATGGTAAGGTCTGTGGATTACCTCTATAGACACGGGATTTCAAGTAGTCCCACAACAATAAATCAGCGGTTGTGAGATCTGGAGGTCTAGGAGGCCATTCGTGTGCACTATGCCAGCTCAATAGACGATCGGCGCTAAATGTGCACGCCTAATTTCACGTTATATGCAAATGATTAGCTGAATAAAACCGTGTAGTTTTGCAATCAGAATGACAGCACGAACCTTTATTATTTTCGCACATTGAAAATGTATGTGACTGCATTTCTCCGTAATGGTTTTTATGTCTCACTCTAACGTTTAAACGTAACTTATGTGGCATTCTCTGGAGCATCGCCCTCAGCATCGCCCTCTATTGTCGAGATTTTGAACTATTTTTTTCTTGATGCCGTACAAAATTCCGTACCTCGGTGAGTATTAATCTGCAAACCGCATGTCTCTTGGACCCATAGATCTTTTTAATCGCATTTTACTTTTGCACCGAACTTTTGAATCACCTGTTTTTCTTCAGTTTTTAGATGTTTCTTTCTTTTGGAGATGTAACCTCAGTTCTTTAGGAAGGATTTTCTTTCTTCTCTACGAGGCGTTTCTTTTGTTCTTTAGGAAGGGTTTCCATTCTTTTCTGTGAGACAGTTCTTTAGTTCTCTTGGACCTGTTTGAAGTTGTAGCCTTAGTTCTTTAAAGAGTGTTTTCTTGGTTTTCTGTGAAGCATTTCCTTAGCTCTCTTGGACGTGTTTAAAGGCATAAATTTAGTTCTTTAGGAGGTATTTTCCTGATGATTTGGGGATGTTCTAATGTGTAACCTTCGTTCTGTGTGAAATGTTTCCTTATTTTCCTAAAAGGTGTTCAAAAATGAAATTTTGCTTTTTCGGAGGCGTTTTCCTGATTATTTACGGGATGTTTGAATGTGCAACACTTGTTCTCTAGAAAAGGTTTTCTTATTTTCTTAAAAGGCTTTTAAAGGTATCCTAGTGCTTTACAAGGTGTTACTTTAGACATTTTGGAGCTTTTTGAAGGTTAAGCTTCAGTTCTTTAGAACAGTCTAATCTTGAATTTGTTTAAAGGTGTAACCTCAGTTCTCATAGAGGTATTTTCCTAGGTATTTCGCATATTTTCTCCTAGTTCTTATCCCTAACAATAAGAAATCAAAAGTTTAAAATTTTTTGCGCTCTCTTGAGTACATATCATATTTCGAGATACTGTAGCAGGAACAAGTATCAAAAGACGACTAAAACTTAAACCAGGAGAAAGCACAAATAAGAAATTGAGGAGTGTGTTGCATCAATAGCCCCATAAGGAATCGCCGGCTGTTGCAGCCGTAGCTGGTACCTCATTGCTAACGCGTGACGCGGAGAAATATTTGCATCCTGTACGTTGAAAGCAAGTGCTGTTACTGTAGGTTGCATTAAACCCTCAGTGGGGAAAAGAACGTCAGTAGTGAAAGTTGACAAAACCCATATTCTGTACATTACGCTGTAAGGTTTTAGGAATAAAATAAACGTTAAACAGTCTTTTGCAAGTGGTTCATAAAATTTCGATCTGGAAATTATAGATTCTCGAATGAGAAGAGAGAGAGAGAGAGAGAGAGAGCGCGTAGGCGCTAATCGCTGGATGAATACATGCTGAAGTACATGAGGGAAGCAAACCTCAGCTTATCGTAGGTACTCGATCCAACCAGGACGACTCATTCAGCCACTCCTGTGGCCAAATGATAAGACGTGCGCTCTTCTAACAAGTCAGAGTTGGGTTATGGTTCGAGTTTCGCATGAGGCAGGAGTCAAGAAAAGAGAGAGAGAGAGATAGAAAGAGCGTAGGTGCTCATCGCTGGATGAATACATGCTGAAGTACATGAGGGAAGCACAACCTCAGCTTATCGTACGTACTGGATCCAACCAGGAAGACTCATTCAGCCACTCCTGTGGCCAAATGATAAGACGTGCGCTCTTCTAACAAATCAGAGTTGGGTCATGGTTCGAGTTCGGATGAGACAGGAGGCATGTTCGAGTTGTTTCAGAGTTGGGTCATGTTCGAGTTTCGGATGTTGCAGGCTTTCAGTTAGGGACGAGTGATTCCTTGTAGCCTTAGATGCTAATGGGGGTCTGAAACCTGAAAAAACAGAAAAATGGACTCATTCAAGAATACATTTCTTACTCATATTTACATTTCTCTCTTCTTATTGTATTAGATTTCATGCATGGGTATATTATATTATGTTTCTCTCTCATATTTAGAGCGATTGCATTTCTTACACAGCCTCACCAATGTTATTTTTGGGGGATTAACTGCCCCCGTGAGCATTTAAGGCTGTAAGATGTCACCCGTCTATGGTGTCGGACGACTTTTTACAGGGAAGAGACAATACCAGCGCCAAGAGACATAACTCGGGCTCGAACCCAGGCGCAACACAAAAGCTCAGCTTGAGGATTGCTCCTCTGATGACTCCGCCTCCAATCCATTGGAACTGAACTGAAGATTAATATGAAGAACTACAGAGGATGGGGAAAATAATGGAAATACATGTAATAATACAGGGTGTTTCACTCACTCTTGGCCCCTGAATTTCCCTATAACTTGCAAACTAATGGACATAATTCAGTGAAATTTGACACGGACCTACCTTGGTGTTTGAGACGCATGATGATCTCAGAGCAAGTGCTGAAAGTAGTCACCATTAGCAACAAGAAATGCCTGCACACGCCTCTCCATGTTACTGAAGGTATTCACTAACACATCGGGAGCCACAGCCTCAATTTCCTGCCGAATGTTTTCCTGCAGTTCCATGAGAGTCCGTGGCTTGTTGCGACACTTTCCCTTTCAGCATGCCCGATAGGAAGAAATTCGGTGGGGTAAGGTCAGGTTACCTCGGTGGCCAAAGTTCCTTAGAAAGGAAACAATCTTCAAAGTAGGTAACAATTTCAGCCAAGGTGACATTGAAGGTGTGGCAGGTGGCACCATCCTGCTGGAAATAGCCAGTACGGAGTTCCACGTCGTCCAACGGATTCACAAACTCATGGAAGATTTCCACGTAGACTGTGATATCCACCATTGCATGGAAGAAGATTGTGCCAATAATGCGGCGCCACGACAGAGCACCACACCACATCCCAATTTTTTCAACATGAAGAGATGTCTCACGCACGGTGTTAGGATTCTCATTAGCCCAAATACGGCTATTCTGGGAATTGGCGTGTGCTATTCTGGGAATTGGCGTGTGCTATTCTGAGGATGTGGTGTTCTGCTCAATCGGCCTTCACTTTGCGCAGACCTGTGTGTCGTGCCTGCGCGAAGTGAAGGCCGATTGCGTATTTACTGTCTCGGCAGTTCGCTGACCACTCTTCTCATACACTAAGGTAAGTCCGTGTCAAAGTTCACTGAATTACGTCCATTAATTTGCAAGTGATAAGGGATAATCAGGGGCCCAGAGCCAGAGAAACACCCTGTAGTATTACGTTTTGCAATGCTTCAGTTACTTATTTATGAACACGCAGAGAAGAAACGTTTTTGCGTTTCTTGTAGGAAGTATTGTCAACGACTGAGGACACAAACAGTAGCTTCTTCAGAGGCGATGAAAATCCGTACCTAATTCAAAACGACCAAACTCTCTGAATTCAAAGGATGATAAATTGCCGGAGCTCGTTTCGCCAGGACATCGATGGTTGAAATTGCCGATTTGTTGAATGTATTCAGAGCAACTGCATCGGAAGTTATGTCTACATTCATCAAGTCTTGGAGAAACAGCATCCGATAGTATAATTGTAGCGGGAAATCGAAGCTGATTGAAAGAGACCGCCTGGAAATGGAAGGTATTGTAATTGGAACACATAAAACTACTGATAACTGCAGAAACGAATGCATCTCAGTAATCCAGCACATAGCAAAACAGTACGCCAGCGACTTCATGAAGCTGAAAATTATGGCAGATCCGCTGTTGTTAAGCCACTCGATGTAAAATGCAGGATTACAATGGTGTCACGTGCGCAAAACCTGAATCCTCAACATGATATTTGGTACGACGAATCACCATTCGCACATTTTGGCTAATGCCGAAGGAAGCGCGTTATCCCGACGGTCTTGTGTCAACCGTCAAACATGTGAATAGTTTGCAGCGATCTTTTGGTGTTCTTTATGTTCTTTCATCAGCCTGAACGGGCGAGTTACATATACTTTTATATTCAGGATCATCTCACGGTGTTTCTCTCAAACGATGTCATCTGTCAAGATGAAGATGTTCCAGTACATGCAGTCTGATGTGCCCAGTCTTGTTTTGAGAAGCTCGAAATTGAAGTTAAAACCTCCCAAGGCAGACAGTAATGGATGAAACCTGGGGAGACCTTCATCCAGCAGTAGGTCGAGGATGGTTAATGCTGATGCTGATATTCCACAGAAGAAGGCAAACTTGTTTTTTGGTCTGTTATAACTCTTTGGCGTTGGTGTCAGTTTTCTATGCAACCATTTTTATAATGATCGTAAGAATCAGAAAGATTTATTTTAATGATTGGATTCGGAAATAGATGTTATCCACTTTTACAGGTAGTTTCCAAATTCTGTTGGTGATATACAAAAAAATCAAAAAGCAATGAAGTCTTCGTTTTTGATGCTGCTGCTGCTGTTAGCAGTAAAAATAATCACAGAGTCTGTTGGATGAAAACTCACGATGGTGTTACTGACCTTTCTCCAGGTAGTTTCCCTTTTACAAAACACAAAATACCAAAGGAAATTACAGCTTTCTCGACTTACTTCGCGTACAGCCTACACTCATTCTCACAAGGAATGACAAACGTTGTTCTGTACTTTCAAAGTTAACAGCTTTTCTCAGCTGCATGAGAAAAGCTGAAAATTGTCTGTACAATGGCGTCATCTACTGCGCATTAGGATTGGGGAAATTATTCTAACGCTATGGATTCGCTTTCTCTTTATTAACCCTTTGAACCCTAAGCCCCCTTACGCTTTCATTCACTATCCCTACCACCAAACTATCCCCTATCCTTTCATTTTAACTATCCCCTACCTTTTCATTTTAACTATCCCCCGACCCTTTCATTCACGGCTCGTTATACTAGACCGTAGGGTAATGCCTGTAGATGCAGAAGCCGGTAAGCCGGCCATTCGGGTATATGTGTCGCTTCTTCATTCCAGTTTACAGTCTTATAGGGTTCAAAGGTTTAAGAGCCCCTGCTTGAAAGGAAGGGATTTAACCAGTACCTTTCCTGTAACTCGAATCCATCATCTCAAACAGTCCAAATGCAGCGCCTTAGATAACTAGAGCTTCGGGCTACGTAATCTCATTGACATCCATTGCTAGGATAAAGACTTTTCTTTTTGCTTCTGGGACTTAACGATATGGCATATAACCGTAGCCAGTTTCTGATTTAGGGCAACCTGATTCAGAAAACGGACGGAACCAGAGCCAAACGACAAACGCAATTCTCATGCTTCATTCGAGATTAGAACTTGAACCGAACGAGAAACACAATGCCAATCCATGCCTCATTCGAGATTAGAACCTGAAATGAACGAGGAACACAATTTCCATGCCTAACTCGATATTAGAACCTGAGCCGAACGAGAAACACAATGCCCATGCCTCATTCGAGATTAGAACCTGAGCCGAACGAGAAACACAATGTCCATGCCTCATTCGAGATTAGAACCTGAGCCGAACGATAAACACAAAGCCCATGCCTCATTCGAGGTTAGAACCTAAGCCGAACGTGAAACACAATGCCCATGCCTTATTCGAGATTAGAACCTGAGCCGAATGAGAATCACAATACCCATGCCTCATTCGAAGTTAGAACCTGAGCCAAACGGGAAACACAATGCTCATTCCTCATTCGAGATTAGAAGCTGAGCCGAATGAGAATCACAATGCCCACGCCTCATTCGGAATTGAAACCAACATAATCCGAATTGCATTAGCTTTCATCCGAGTTTAATTCAATTCGGATGTTTAATCAGAAACTCCACTAACAGTTCGGATACAAGAAATGCTTGGGAAATATTTCCATCAGTACACTGTTAAAAATTGTGTGGGGGAATGCGCCAAAAAGTGGTGCTACTCCAGCTGCACCACTTCCAGTGTGTGGTGTAAACAAAACGCAAAAAACTGTTGCAACTTTGCACTATGATATTGTACAAGTGTGCACCACATTATGGTGTAAGGTTGCGCCATGTTGTTTGGTTTTGTTTGCACCACAAACTGGTGTATCTTTTCTCAGAAAGTGGTGCAGCTGGGGTAGCACCATTTTTTGGTGCAACCTACCACAAAAGTTTTAACGGTGTAATTTAAGGTCACTAGCTCCGTGAAAGGATGAAATTCAGAACTGTAAAACGCATACACCATTTATATACCCAACAAGTTCCGCTGGAACATGAAATTAGTACCTTAGTTCAGAAAGTGATTCCTCTATCGTATCGATCTGTAACGTACTACAGAGGTAAAGCACCCGTGTCAAGACTACAAACCTGCTGCGATACATTCCGTCCGTGTAGCTTAGTTGTGGGAACAACTTACTCCGGAGTGAGGGGGCGCGAAATCTATCTCTGTCAAGGACAAATTCGTGTTTTCACAGATCTTTTAGATGTACCCTTGATGATTCGGCCACATGGAAGACTTGGGACGGATTGCAATCACTAATTTCAAGTCGTCAGCTCTAGGGAACGATGACGTTCAGAATCAAAAAACGCATGCATTATTCATCGACCCCAAGTGATTCCGTTAGAGCTCGAAACTAGTCTCTTAGTTCACCAAGTGACTTCTCTGTCGTATGGATCTTGCAGATGTACCTCTAACAATTAGGCAACAGTAACGGCATGGGAGACCTTTCCTTCACTAATTTCAAGTCACCAGCTCTAGGGAAGGAAGAAACCCAGACCCAAAAAATTCATTCAGTACTCATGGACACCAACTAATTCCACTGGAGAACGAACTACTTCATAAAGTGGCTTCTCTGTCCAATCGAATTTGTTGATGTACCTCTGATAATTTTGCCACTGTGACGGATTGAAATAACTAATATAAGGCCGCCAACTCCAGGGAAGGAAGAAACTCAGACCTGAAAAACGTATTTAGTATTCCTGGACACCTACTAATTTCGCTGGAGAACTACTTCATAAAGTGGCTCCTCTGTCGTATCGATCTTGTTGATGTACCTCTGACAGTTTGGCAACAGGGAAGGCCTGGAACGGATTGCAATCACTAATATGAGGTCGCCAGCTCCAGGGAAGGAAGAGACTCAAACCTGGAAAACGTATTCAGTATTCATGGACACCAAATAATTACACTGGAGTATGAAATTAGTATTAGTACCTCAGTTCACCAAGTGAAACCTCTGCCGCACCAATCATGTAGATGTACGTTTTGTGAGAGGTTTGCAAATTTGAACTCTGGGTGAGATCAGTCGATATTTATTAACTACTAACACAGGTGAAGTACGTAAATAAGTAGTTATTGCAACTTACCAAGTTTCCCCCATTCCGGAGAATCTTTTCCGTGTTCCCGGAGATTGTGTAAGGAGGCGTAGAAGGCTGGACCATCTTCATTTGCTTCTTAGCTATCCTGAAGATGGTGTAGTAACAGTAGAATAGCACAGCAACTGGCGGGATGTAAAAGAAACTCATTGCTAAAATGATGATGACTTTTCTGGCATAGTATGGTTCACATGACATAAGACCTGAGCCATCGAAATGAAAACTCGAAGACGGGTAGATGGTTAATGAATACACCGTAAATGAAAATATCCATGAAATTAGGATCATGAAGCCGCATATCTGGAAGAAAGCAATACTTGTTTGTTAATGCACACTAAAACACAGCAACAAAACAAAACAAAACACAACTGGGTAGAAAGAAAATGCAGAGTTACAGCACAGATATGGGGAGTACAGGATATGTTTCTACAATCTTGTGCAGGGCCGGATTAAGGATTTTTTAGGAGCCATAGCTTTGGGGCCCACCATAACCAAGGGTCCAGGAGGCATGTGTGGGCAAATAAATAATAGATACACATTCTTAATCATAGGCAGTGAGTCACTAAGAGTAAAAGTTTCATGCTGCTGTGTACAGCGGGGTCAGCGAGAGAGTTTCAACTTTTTCACTACCATTCACCCACATCTCCCAATTTGCACTTGGAATCTTTAACAGTCGAAGTCACCCGTGGCTTCACATCGCATGACAAAACAGATGCACTAAGAAAAGTATATAATGCTAATCATTAGAGAAAATCCGAGGCAAAATCTTGGCATCTTAAGCTTTTAACTCATGTTCTTATGAGAACAGTGAAAAATACTGACTTATTATGAAAACTCTGCAGATGATTTATTAGTTTGAAGAATGCGTTAGGTATTAATTATCACAAGCATATTGTTACTGTTTCATGTTATAACGGACTTCATAATGATTCCCCATGATGATTCTTTGAGGGCTCACTCAAATATCTTAGCCTTGAGGCTCACTAAGGCCTTAATCTGGCAAATGATTTCTTTTTTTTTTTTTTTTTTTTTTTTGATTGGAGGTTTAACGACCACCGTGAGCAACTCAATGAGCTATAAGCAGTCGCCCGTTCCTAATTTAGAGTCACTGGTTCCAGGGAAGGAAGAGAGCCAGTGCCACAAGACAAACACAACATCCATGCCTCACCGAGATTCGAACCCGGACCTCTTTCGGACGAGTGATCAGAGGCCATCGCTTAGACCACTGCGCCACCGGGGCGGCACGATTCCCCAATCAGCGATTTACCCCTCAGGAAGAAAGGAGCAATGCTTAGTGACCCCAAAATCATTTGACTGTCTGCTTTCTCTCATGTCAGCAGCAAGTATTATCCGGGTATAACTCTGTAACGCACATAGCCGACCGCTAATGACAACGACGTCATCAAAACGCAGATATCTGTATTTTTTGGAAACGCGACCAGAACAGCTATCTTAATTTTTTTTTAATTTGCGTAAGCAAAACGTTTAGTACTACTACAGTGATGTGCAAAAGTATTGCACACCACTATAAAGTAAGTATTCATAACTGAAAAGAATATTTTCCCATCGCTTGGTTGTCCATGAGACATGCTGTTTTCCCCCTTGAAGTCTCCGTGGTTTACGCCTGCCTTTGTACAGCCACATAAGTCATAGTGAAACAACCTCTTCCTAACAGTAGATGTACTAACAATAACATCAGTTTATTCAGACCATCTTTGAAGCAATCCAGGTGAATTGAGCCTCCTGTCTGCCAAGCTTAGCTTTCTGAGCACTCTGTCCTGCCTGGTTGTAGTGGATCTGGTACTGCGTAGCATATTTTTAATATCATCAGTGTTTTTTACTTTCTTCAGTAGCCAAATAACTGTAGATTTATTACAGCCCACTCTTTCAGCGATTTGCCTTCAAGAATATCCCTCTTCATGCAGAACAACTATTTTACTCTGTCAGCTGTGGCCAATTCCGCAGTATTAACCATAATTGAGAATGTTCACAAATTATACCCTAATAACAACATGAAGCGACCACTACAATGCTCTAGCAGCTCTGCATCAATCCTTATAAAAGCTGGAGTAGGATTAGGATAGCATTAGGAAGCAGCCAATCAGGTAAAAGGATGTCTATGATTGGCTGTAACAACTGATACGCAGCTAAGGTGAATTTCAGTGTGTTTGTCAAAACCCATATTTGATGTCATATCTTAATAACAGAAGTAGCTACAGGAAGAACTAAGACATTTTTAAAATACCTATTTAATTTTCTTTTAATGACATATAATTGTTGAAATTACTATGAAAAATAGTTGGTTAAAAAAGGAGTTAAACTTAAAAATACGGTTTTGCAGGTGATGCAATACGTTTGCACACCACTGTAATTATGTGGTTCAATCTCTAGGTGTATTGCTAAAAGAGATAGTGTGCCGTGCGTCAATACCTTACTGTTTAAATTTTAGTTTCCTCTTTTCATGAAACCGCGAGATGGCGCTCCTGCTAGTTTCAATGCTATGATTTCTAAACATGCTTTTCTGTGGCGTGTTCGGTGGATAATGATTGAAAATGCGATTTATTTGTTAGATCGGTCATGAAAAGTAGTAGTAATAAGTATAACGTTGAGAACGTGTTTTGTACCTGGATGCAACAGTGGTTACAGGTACTGTAAACGAAAGGTAACTATTTTCCGTGCCTAAAGATGAGGCAAGGCGGATCGAATGAAATTTTCTTTCTCGACCTATATTAATCAAGTTGGCAGCTACTCAGTAATTTTTTCAGTCACTTTTTTTAGTCTTTTATACATCACCGCATTTTGTCTAAAATTATTGAAATTGGGTGTTTTTTTTTTTTTTAGTCCAAAGTTCTGTAAACTTTATTATGTGAAGATTAGGCCTAAGTACAGTATTATGTGACACCCAATTAAACATTTTGTGTCCTATTAGATAGAGAAAAGAGTTGCAACAGGATCAGAACAGAATTCAATACGATGATTTGGCAAAAATCATAATAATTACGGAGAAAATTGCGTCCAGTAATGTATTTGTACTAACTACCATTGTGACTCGTAGATTCAGTGCGAGATTATGCATTTCCCGAATAAAGTTCACGAAGCTTCCCCAAAACACATCGTTCGGCAGAATATTCACTTAAACCTATCCACACATGACATTAATCACTTTTAGTATAACTGCAGGATAAAAAAAAAAAAAAAGAGATCATTTGGTAAAATTTTAGTGAAATTACTATACTGCGCGGAACGGGAACCACTTATATATCTATGAGCATAGTTTACAGCAATAGCATTGAAGCTGTCTTCAGCACTTCAGCGCCCTCTCTGATTTCATGATTTCAAGAACCCGTTTGCAGAAGCGCACAGCACACTATCTCTTTTAGCCACTATAGGGATTACTGCGAGTGTGTAGTGTGTGCACTGTTAAAATCATATCCTGTGATTAAACCTCCAAGTTACTAGGAGTTTGTAGTGTGTGTGCTATTGAAATCTAATCATGTGATTCAACTTCTGCGTTACTATGAGTTTTTATGCTGTACTATCATAAGCTGGTTCTATAATTCAAGTTCTACACTGGCGGAAAGTGAAAAAAGAACACCAAGAAGGAGACGTCTGATACCAACGAAATTTATACAGCATAATAACGGAATACAGAGGATAGCGTGATCAAAACATTATGGCAAAATACAGCTGTATTTGCTGGTAAACTGAAAAATAACATTTCCATGTAACATGGTTAGTACGAGGTTGAACCGCCATGAACTGCGTCACACTGTGCAATTCTGGCATGGAGTCTGTCGTACAGATGTTGGATTTAAGTTTGGGGTATTGAGTTCCAAGCATCCTCAACCTGGACGCGTAAATCGGGGATGGTCGTGGCTGGCCGTGGAGACCGGATAAGTCGTTGTCGCATAAAATCCCACACGAGCTCAATGGGGGACAAATCCGGTGAACGTGCATGTCATGGAAGTTGTCTCACACCCTGAAGTGCATGTTGCGTTTCACGTGCCGTGTGTGGGCGTGTGTTATCTTGCTGGAAAACACTACGATGGACCGACCTTGCAAATGGCACAACAACGGACTGAATGATGTTGTTGATGTAGGAGGTGCTGTTTAACGTACCCGGTACAAACACTAGTTGTGTACGGGAGTGATAGCTGATCGCTCCCCACACCAGGAGACCAGGTGTAAGCCCTGTGTGTCGCTGGCGGATGCAAGAAGGGTGGAGACGCTCCCCTGTGCGTCTGCGAACACGCATACGGCCATCGGAGGCTCCCAAGCAGAATCTGCTTTCATCGCTGAACACGACATATCTCCATTGCCAGTGCAGACGTTGGCGACACCACTGCAGCTGTTTCTGATGGTGGGCTGGGGTCAGAGGTACACATGCCAGAGGCACACGTGCACGTAGTCCTGCATCCAGTAGACGGTTGCGGATTTTTCGCACAGCCACCTCAGGTGCAACGGCAGCTCGGATTTGCGTCGCAGTGGATGTTCTGCTTGTCAACGCCGCTCTTCTTATGCGTCGATCGGTCCGCTCATCAGTCTGTCTGTGACTCCCGGTTCCACGTCTTCTCGCGTGGGAATGTTCCTCGGACCATCTACGCCACCATCGTACCACCACCGATACTTCCCGTCCAATTCGCTCCGCAATACGACGATACGACCACCCGGCCTCGCGGAGTCCGACTAGACAACCTCGCTCATAGTCCGACAACTGCTTAAATCGTACACGTCTTCCATGTCCAGGCATTGCAGCTTCTTCAGGGTCTTCGCACGTGTCCGTCGATAATTTACATATTATGCCGTGCTGTGGCGTAAGCGCTCACCGGTTGGTCCCGAAATTAGCATCACACCTACGTAAACTCGACGCCATTAACATATGTAAATTTCATGGTCGTCCGCCAATTCCTTCTTGGTGTTCTTTTTTCACTTTCCGGCAGTGTATATTAGTACAAGTGTGTGATGGTGTGAAATCTTCTGCTTTGCTACGAGAAGCAAGCCAGTGACTCTGAATACCTGGCTGCTAGTCACAATATTGATTGTGATTAAATGCAACGCATTTCCGAATACTGAATCATTATAGGCTGTAAAAAAAGGCATTGCGGGGAGTGGGGGGTAGAATTGATTAAATCATGAGCATATAAGGAGCCTCCCATTTCCAATTTATATAACCATTGGTTCTACAGCAGGGAAAAATCCAACACTAAAGGCATAAGTACCTTGCTTCCGATATTCGACCCAGCTTAAACCATTCCGCCACAAAGACTTGTTTGTAGCATTCCCTTACACAGGTAGCAATCCTAGCTGATTTTTTGACGTAAGACTACGCTAACTCTGCGGATAAGCATGGGGCGACTCACAGCCTGTGACAAAAATAGGTTCCAATTGAAATCATTATGGCGTTGAAAATACGTGCCTCACACTAATCGTGTTAGCCTATTCGTAAACAGCATGGAGTCCGATTCGCGTACTGCGCAATAAATCGCTCGCGCGACTCTCCCTCGCTCTCTGTGCGCGGGGGAGAATGATGCAACATTTCTGGGTGTGTCGCTGCGTTTGACCTCGGTCTATCTCAGCAAAAGTTAGTGCAACACGACTGTGCGTGGTATCGTTTTAAAGCTCTCGACGAAATCTATTCAAATATACTAAGAATATTTCTCAGTGGTTTGAACTGATCATTTTAAAATTTGTTTTCTTGTGAACCAGTGAACACTTTTGACAATATCGCGGTTCAGCTGGACAACCGTTAGCCCAAAACGACTGTGCGTGGTATCGTTTCAAAGCTCTCGACGAGATCTGTTCAAATATATAAAGAACATATCGCAGTGGTTTAAACTAAAATTAAAAAAAAATGTTTTCGTATGAACGGGTTAACATTTTCGACAATGCCACGGAATTCGCAGAATGAACGTAAGCAAAAGTGGAGAAAATCAAAACGAGAAGCAAGTGATGAGGAATGTAAGAAGCCCAAGAAGACAAAGCACCATGTTGGGTAATTCGTGTATCGATCTGCTTTGTGCTCGCAATGTATCCAGCATTATTTGTAAAAACGATGTAGGCTAATTTTCATATTATAGACCATTGTTGCCTATAACAAAAGAAATAAACCCTTTGAAACCATATTCGACTAGCTCATTTCACCTCTCCGATCTGTAAGTCGTAGTCCTACGTTTCAAACTGACAGCTCAATCAGAACTGAGCTTACCTGTATTTTTTTATTTTATTTTTATGAGCACGAGTATTACAGTCAAATTCTAATTAAAGGCCCAGCTGTCCCAGTGGTCTGAGCGCTGGCTTCTGATCGTTTCTCCGAGATGGGTCCGGATTCGAATCCCTGAGAGTCATGGATATTGGGGTTGTCTTACTGCCCTGGCTCTCACCCTTCTCTGGAGCCAGTGGCCCCTAAATTAAGGTCGGGCAAGTGCTTATAGTCTATTGAGTTGCTCACCGTGATCGTTAAACCCTCAAACAAAGAAAGGTGCAGTTTAGTTAAGGATAGAAGTTCTCTCTTAGAATAACATTTGTTAAAGTGAAAACTCCTTCATTAAAAAAAAAAAAAAAAGAAACATTCCTCGTTAATGAAATTGCCCCCCCCACTATACTGGCTGCAAGACAAACTTGACTATATGCCGACTCGGTTGAGGAGTGGTCTAAGCGTTGGCTTATGACCATTCGTCCGTGAAGGGTCCGGTTTCGAATCCCGTTAAAGCATGGGTGTTATGTTTGTCTTGCGGCACTGGCTCTCTCTCTTCCCTGGAACCAGTGACCCTATATTAGGGCCGGGTGACTGCTTATAGCCCATTGAGTTGCTCACGGTAGTCGTTAAACATTCAAACAAAAAACAAAAAAACCCTGACTATTTCATTTCATTTCATTTATTTCGTTATGGGGTTACATTTGACTATATTACATTTCAAAATTAATTTTATAACATATAGTATTAAGAAAAACAACATGTATAATGTGAATACTTATGTACAGGGTAACAACAGAACAGGAAACTGAATAAAAGGCTATATATATATAGCCTGAGTGAATCCCAATTCCCCTAAAGTACGTAGTCAAGTCAAACGTCCTGCACATATGAAATTTACTCATATGTGGTCTGATTATTAAATTTTACCATAGAATTTTATATTTCAATTTGTTAGCAAATATTTTTTTAGTTGCTTTCGAAAGTAATTATAATTATTAATATGTCAATATGTGTTAATTGACAAGGTAGGTTATTCCATAACATCAATCCCTGGTAATCAATAAATCTTTTTTTGGGTTAAGGTGTGTGGCATTGGTAACAAAAATGCATTTCTATCTCTTGTTTGATAGTCGTTACCTACAATATTTAGTTGAAAAAAATGTTGATACCTATTCTCTTTTATCCTTTATACATAAATCCTAATAATCTAAATTGCCATAAATTCTCAATATCTAAAAATCCATAAGAATTTGTCCGTACCCCCATATTCAAGTTAATTCCCCTAAAATTATTTAAAATTTTGCCCATCCTATTTTGTAATGATTGTAATTTATATAAATTAGTCTTAGTAGTTTGCCCCCATACTATTAAACAATAAGTCAAACATGGATAAATCAGACTGTAGAACAACATTTTTAATGTTTTAATTGTTAAATTATTTGAAATTCTCGTAATTAAACCCAATACCCCCGAAATTTTGTTTACAATATTTTGAATATTTATATTCCATTTTAGATTATCCTCGATTATTATTCCCAAATATTTAATATTATTTAAAGGAGTGAAAAGTACTGAGTGTGTACTTCCATTGCATAAAGTAGTTCCGGACTAAAATCTTGTATTCAAACTGTGAATTAAAAAGTACATACAGTATCTACCACGCGTTAGTCGTTAAAAACCTTTGATGTTACCCGAAGAAACAGATGACAATACAGATGATGTTAGAACTTCTTTAAAGAGTTTTAAGAGACGGCTGAGAGTGTGGAAAGACTCGCAATTTCGAATTTTTCAGACATTTCGTCTCAACTGTTTTGTCGTGTTCAGTAAAAACACCGTTAGTTGGCATGTGTAAACACTCGCTGCTACTTTTAGCAAAGCTATCTGCTTTTGTTTCCTGAATATAAAGTGCGTCTAATTTCTGCTTCGTCATCAAGTATGCATCTACTCTTTTGCTATGTTTGGTGATGTACTTAACTTTACTTATAACATCATCCAAATTTACGACTGTTTTCCAAACTCTAGCTGGCATAAAACTGCATCAGTTGTTTATGAAATAAGTCGTTGTCGACACTTTCGTCCCGTTTGCGAAATATAGCAAACTGAGATTTCTCTTATTGGATAAGAGATGATTTACCCATTTAAGGAACAACAACAACACAAAAAAGTAATTTACATTCACGAAGGACCATCGACTAAAAATAATTTTTTGTTGTCGTTAATATGTACGTGTATTTTATGTTAAATATTGGGGGACCGGAAAGTAATGTCGTTGTCAATTTTTGGGGGCTAAGTTGCGAGGTGTTTATGTACGATCAACGCAAAGTGAGTGTATGTACAAGTAAATGAACTATTCGCCTCTAACTTATGTAGGTGTTTTTGTCTTCCAGATTTGCAGAACAAAATGAGTGACATAAAACCCTAGGAGGGCCATGTTCGTCATTGGATGCTGTATGAATTTCACAAAGGGAACAATGCAACCCTGGCCACCAATAACATTTGCGCTGTTTATCCGAATGCGCTAAATGTCCGCAAGTGCCAGCGTTGATTCACCCAATTACAGTCGGGCAATTTTGACCTCTCTGATGCCCCTAGTGCAGGAAGGCCCATGGAGCTAGACAATAACCTGCTGCGTGCAGCCGTTGAAGCAGATCCTCGTCAAACCATTGATGAATTATCCCGACATCTAAATGCATCATGGTCTGCTGTTCAAGAGCACCTGCAACAGGTAGGGAAGGTCTATAGACAAGGAGTTTGTGTCCAGCACCAACTTTCACCTGACAACAAAGCCCAGCGTTCCGCCATTTGCAACTCTTTGCTCAGCCGACAGGAGAAGGATCCATTTCTTCATCAAAGAGTCACTGGAGATGAAAAGTGGGTTCTTTACGTGAACTACAAACGAAAACACCAGTGGCTTTCTCCAGGTCAGACACCAGTTCCTACGCCAAAACCAGGCCTACACCCCAAAATGGTTTTGCTCTGTGTTTGGTGGACTACCGCTGGCATAGCTCACTTTGAGCTCTTGTAACCCGGACAGACCGTAATGGCAGACATCTATTGTTAACAACTGGACCGTTTGAAGAAGCTCTTACTGTAAAATATCCAGCACTGGTCAACAGAAAAGGTGTCGTCCTCCAGCATGACAACGCGAGACCTCACAAGACGAGACTGACCCAGCAGACGATCAGAGATTTTGGCTGGGAAGTTCTGCCCCATCCCCCTTATTCCCCTGACGTTGCACCATCTGATTTCCATTTGTTCAGATCTCTGCAGCACTTTCTTAATGGGAAAGATTCCACAATATCGATGATGTCAAAACGGGACTCTCGGACTTTTTTGCATCACAGTGGACGTCTTTTTATAAAGACGTTGAAAGTTTGGTTTCACGATAGGCAAGTGTGATCGATAACGATGGAGATTACATAATTGATTAAGAAATAAATTTCTTCTATTAAAAACAGTGTTTCACTTTTTTTCCAAAAACGACATTACTTTCCGGTCCCCTCAATAGTTGTTTCATTCATTTAAAAAATCAGTAGGCATTTTCTAATATTTAATGCAATTTTTAGGGAGTAAATATTTTAAGATTTAATAGATTTATGTGTAGTTTATTCCTAATTTCGTATATCGTATAACATAAGATCATACACCGACGAGCCATTACATAAAATGAGCGCGCCTGAAGACCGATCGGTGGAGCAGGTGAAGTTTACAGAGCAGTATACATACAACCCGAGGACCGCCCCAAACCCGGCTCGTCTCAGAATTTCCATTTTATGGACCTGCTCGTCTAGAAATTTTCAATTTACGGCCTGGCCCGAGCCCAGTTCGTCTTAGAATTTCTAGTGTATGACCCGGCTCGTCTCGGAATTTTCAATTTACGGCCTGGCCCAAGCTCAGTTCGTCTCAGAATTTCCAGTTTATGGCGCGGCTCGTCTCGGAATTTTCAATTTACAGCCTGGCCCGAGCCCAGCTCGTCTCAGAATTTCCAGTTTACGGCCCAGCCTGGCCCTATACGTTTTTATACTTCAACAAGCGTTCTCCGTCATTTATTGGAAATAACACAATTCTTCTTTTAGAGCAGGGGTATTCAAACTGTGGCCCGCGATATGTTGTCCACAAAAGAAATTCTAATATGGAAGAATATACCTTTTCGAAATGGAGAAACGAATGAATTCACACACACACACACACACACACACACACACACACACACACACAAAGGGATTTAGTGAATTTTAAAGAGTACTGAAAAATGTAGGCATATCAGGTATCTTTTCCGGAATTCTTTGCAGCATAGATATTACGTTAACTGCACCGTTTCTTTTTCTACTTTCCTTTTCCATGTGCCATTGGGTCCTATTCGGTTTTGCCCTGTTGTCTACGATTTAGAAAAGTTTTAAGACCCCCAGAACATAGAAAAAAAAATGGCGGTACTGAACAAAACTGCATATGTTAGTTGGAATGTCGCACATAGAGACATGCCATTTCTCGTAGGAATTCCTCATGTAGCGTCGTTCTTTACGATTTGTAGGCTTGGGAAGAAACACTACTTAAGATTTCGGGAATAATACCTCTTCTTATTTACACTTTCTCTAAGTGAAACGAAATCACTCAAATAAGTTTCAAAAAGACTTACTTACTGTTTTACTTTTTTTATTCCATCAAGTAAGCACTTTGCACGCACATTCCAAAATACGTGAGATACTAATCACAGTAGTATTAATCTTTCAACACTTATTAACGTAAGTTAGTAATAAGAAAACTGGATAACTCCAAACACTAAATACGTATGTTATTCAAAAAATAACTGCAAATTGACAGTATTTCATGAAAAAAATACCCCAGGCATAAGAGATAAATGTCTTCGTGCTGAGAATAACTAAAGGTCGAGTGTAATTTGCTGTCTGAAGCACGATATTTAAAATCTTTAATGAATAAAATATTTACAAGTTAAAAAAATACAAACACGAGATCTTTCACAAGGGCGACCTTTGCATCATCAGGTGAAGACCACATTTGAACATACTTAGTGCGAAGTTATAAAGTGTCAGTGTCTTGTCGTCATGATGTACAATGATGTTCATTAGTTGATGACGATTGGTCCCTCCTATCTAATTTCTGATGCTACGTAGATCCGTCTTTGAAAGGTGGTATTAGATTAAGTTAGCTGATTGTGTAGTAGGGGGTTTTAAATCTTGAATTTTTTCTTTAATATAAGCTGTAATAAACAGCTGTTTCCAAACATATGGCAAAGTAGTGGGAATCTCATCGTTACAGCACCGTCCACGATAGTGATGGATGAACAATGCTTCCGCGAACAATGTAGATCTTTTTTCTTTGGTGCATAGAATAATATATGCATCACTTCATGAGGGGGTGTCGGTTCCCTCCTGGACTGTGCGGGCCAAAGCAGTGTTAGAGGCAACTGTTCGAGTTGAATATCGGTGTTCGGGGGTACGAATACCTATGCTCCGAAGGGTCGAGCCTACATACCAGCTATCGTTGAACTCTGAGCTCCGACTGGTATGCAATACACACCATGTTTTTCATTCTTAGGCTTGACGTCCCGATCTCTGCGCATCAGCTGGACAAGATTACTGGAGGACTCGCCAAATGAAATGCCGTGTTTCTTGCAGATGTTGTGCAAAATGTGCGAGATTTGCGGCTGGTATTCAATAGTACCAACGTACTTAATGAATAGTCTTATGATTGCTGGTTAAGGTTGTGCAGACATTTTTCTTGTGTTGAGCAATCAGAGCATTCACAAAGTTCCTATTGTACCCATTCTGGGTAGCGATTTGCATTATTTTTTCTGGATCGGTTCTCCGCAATCTGGCATTGGACGTGTGTGAAACTGCTCGGCTTAAAAGAAATCTAAAAGTCGCAGCTTTATATTTGTGTGGATGATATATTTATATTGTGTAGACCCCAGCATTTCAAACTCCCGCATAGAGAAGACACATTCTTAAAGAAGGTGTTGACACTGCCCAATAGATGGCGTGGTGCGCTTAAGCGAAAGGGCAGCATAAACCAAATGGTGAGGCCCTTAGCTGTTTGCACCATAAAGGAACCGAGGGCAATCATCAGGTTTTGTGGTCCGAGGGTATGAAGCCCTGTGAAATTTATAGAAGAATGCTACAACTGTATGGAGATGCCTGTACAGGCAAACAAACAGTGTACGAGTGGATAGATGCGTTTAAAAATGGGCGAACATCCATCCGTGATGAACTACGCTCCAGTCGTCCCTGCACGGCCGTCACTGATGAGAAGGTGAGTTACGCTGATGCCATTCAGGAGAATTTCTTTAGGTGGGTTACGCTGACGCCATTATTCGTACAGTGAATTCCTTAAACAGGCGAATTTCTTTGGAAGTTCTGGCCAGGGAATTGGATGTCAGTATCGGATTCGCTCGTACCATTGTCATTGAAGTTCTCAAATATCGCAAGTTGTGTGCGCGGTGGGTGCGTAGGATGCTGACTGATGAGCATAAGAAGACTGGCGTGCAGACTTCGACAACCTTTTTGGCACGGTATAACGACGAAGGAGACGACTTCCCGGCACGTATCGTCACAGGTGACGAAACCTGGATGCATCACTATAAACCCGAAAGCAAGAGGCAGTCTTCAGAATGTTGCACCAACTTCCTTAGTCCATCAGAAAAAAAATGGTTTCAGTCAGGAATGCACCGCTTCCTTGACCTCATCATCACTCCCAAATCTTCCTCCTCTCAAAGCGTCCTTCAGGGATCCAAACACATGATAATCAGAGGGAGCAATATCCGGGCTGTATGGGGGATGCCGTAAGATCTGAAATCTCAATCTCGAATTGTGTCAAGAGTTGCAGCGGCCGTGGGAGGGCGGGCATTAACATGAAGAAGAAGAACGCCTTTAGACAAAAGTCCTCTGCGTCGGTTCTTATTGCTGACTTCAGCTCCAACATTGCGCTGTATTGGGCACTATACACTGTTTCCCCCTTTTTCTGATAGTGCTCTAAATTTTGTCCACTCATATCCGAGATAAGAGTGAACAGGACCTTTCCGGCGGAGGGTTGAGACTTGAACTTCTTCTTGACGGGAGAAGATGTGTTCCTTATTGAAAAGGTGGGTGATTATGTAGGAAAATGAAATATCATTTATATCTCTCATTGAGTTATGTTTCTCAAAATATTTAATTTGCTGGTAATTTTTGAACTGCTGTCGTATATAACACCGCCACTTGAACACGCAGACGTCAAGTAAACACAACTTCCAGTAAACGTAGCTTTCAAATAAATCAAACTCCAGCGAAACGCCGCTTCCACATATATGACACCACACCACCACCCACTTTGGCTGCTACTTCAACATTATATCTCCCACTTCTTATTGGACACACACACGTGCTCTCTGGTCTCAGAGTTGTTGTCAACCTCATTCCGCGAGCGAGAAGATATAATGTTAAGATTGAGAACGCTAAAAGAGAATGAACACAAAGTTACACCGAGAAAGCAAATAAAAATGAAAGTTAATTTATAGAGTATACGTTATGCTCACACGGTTGAGGTTTCGGCCTGACTACATGCTTCTGATACAAATGTGAATGCTTTTCCTCTTCTTCACTAAAATACTAAAATATTGGAGGGGGGGGAGGAATGTCGTTTTTGTAAAAGAAGAGGAACACTGCTGAAGAAATTTATTTTTTAATCAATTATATAATCGCCATCATTATGGATCGCACTTGCCCATCGTGAACCAAACTTTCAATGCCGCCTTCATAAAAAGACGTTGACTGTGATGAAAAGAAGTCCGAGAGTCCCGTTTTGCTATCATCAGTATTGTAGAATATTTTACCATTAAGAAAGAGCTGCAGAAATCTGAACAAATGGTAATCAGATGGTGAAATGTCAGGGGAATAAGGTGGATGGGGCAGAACTTCCCAGCCAAAATCTTTGATCGTCTGCTGGGTCAGTCTCGTGTTGGGTGGTCCCGCGTTGTCATGCTGGAGGACGACACCTTTTCTGTTGACCAGTGCTGGATATTTTACAGTAAGAGCTTCTTCAAACGGTCCAGTTGTTAACAATAGATGTCTGCCATTACGGTCTGTCCGGGTTACAAGAGCTCAAAGTGAGCTATGCCAGCGGTAGTCCACAAAACACAGAGCAAAACCATTTTGGGGTGTAGGCCTGGTTTTGGCGTAGGAACTGGTGTCTGACCTGGAGAAAGCCACTGGTGTTTTCGTTTGTAGTTCACGTAAAGAACCCACTTTTCATCCCCAGTGACTCTTTGACGAAGAAATAGATCCTTCTCCTGTCGGCTGAGCAAAGAGTTGCAGATGGTGGAACGCTGGGCTTTGTTGTCAGGTGAAAGTTGGTGCTGGACCCAAACTCCTAGTCTATAGACCTTCCCTATCTGTTGCAGGTGCTCTTGAACAGTAGACCATGATGTACTAAGATGTCGGGATAATTCATCAATGATTTGACGAGGATCTGGATCAATGACCGCACGCATCATGTCATTGTCCAGCTCCATGGGCCTTCCAGCACGAGGGGCATTAGATAGGTCAAAATTGCCTGACCGGAATTGGACAAACCAACGCTAGCACTTGCGGACATTTAACGCATTCGGATAAACAACGCAAATGTTATTGGTGGCCACGGTTGCATTGTTACCCTTGTGAAATTTATACAGCATCCAATGGCGAACATGGTCCTTCTAGGGGTTTATGTCACTCATTTTGTTCTGCAAATCTGGAAGACAAAAACACCTACATAAGTTAAAGGCGAATAGTTCCTTTACTAGTACCTACACTTGCTTTACGCTGAACGTACATAAACACCTCACAACTGCTCCCCAAACTTAGACACACCCCCCAAAACGACATTACTTTCCGATCCCCCCAATAGAAGCAATGTAGCCCTAGATCCCCAAATATGTAAACAAATATGTTATTTCCATATGGGATTTCCGGGCCTAGAGGAGCCCCTGGAGACCTCTAATTTCTGCCCACTTTGCCAAACCCGAGTTCATTTGTTCCTGCCGGTTTTAGAATTAATAAGCAAAAAGTACCGTAAATGATACACATAATTTTTGTTCAACTAAACTACAATACATTTTGTTAAGTGTTCAACATTAGCTTTTGTCGTTTGTCATCTAAAAGCATATTTATTGCAGAAAATGTTCTCTCTACATCTACAGACGTTATTGGATAGTACAGGGTACTTCATACACTTATTATGTGGAGCATATGAGATGGGGAATATACGGTGAGCGTGAAACCTGAACGGAGCGGTTCTTTATTCCCTGACGAAGCAGTCGACATGCATTATCTGGGAATGAAATGTCCCCCCGGCAGCTGGGTGGCGCCGCACTGACGCACCATTTGTCTAGTAGTAGTGGGGGAATAGCGTGTCTCCGCAGACCGTTTAAGTGAGGAGGTCGAATGAAGATAGTGTACTCAGTTGAAAAGCGTGTGTTTATTGTACGTTAGTACTGGGTAACCGGTTCCTTCAAACAATCTCAGAAGGAGTTTCTGAAGAAATTTGGTGAGCGTAAACCATCCACCAGATTTCGAAATTGGCGGAGAAGCTGAAGAGAACGGGAAGCTTGGTGGATCCGCATGCTGGCGCACGAACCCAGATGGCGGAGGACACAATAGAGGATGTGAAGCAACGGTTATTAGCATTCCCAGGAAGATCTTTTCGGCGGCTATCCCATGAGACTGGGCGATCGTAATCTTCATGTCTAAGAGCAGCCAAACAGGAATAGATTAAGCCGTACGTATCATGGCTGTGAACTAGTTACAGCCGCCGGATTTTGGCCACCTAGGTCTCCCCACCTGACACCCCCAGATTTCGTTCCCTGGGGACTTTTAAGAAGCCAGGCTTATGTCAACAAGCCAAGGTCGATTGAGGAACTAAAAGACAACATCACACGTGAAACTGCTGCCATCGACGATGCTATCCTACATCGCACATTCGCCAATATGGAGCGTCTGGTGAATATGTGCCTGGACGCTGGCGGTGGGAATTTCTAATGAGAAATTCCTTTTTGTCATGGATCAAAGTAGGTTTCACAGTAACTTCATTGAAATGTGTCTTTGCAATCGTGAGTTAATAAAAAAAGTGTTCAGTCCCGAGTGAATTACCCTTTATTTACTAGTTGTGATGAAAAAATATTCAGACTAGTTGCATAAATTCGGAATTGCACGACACAGCAAGAAGCGGTTTCACACAGGCTGACCTTGGAATCTACTACGCATGTGCAATGAGTCACGTCTCCTATACGCGTCCGGTTTTTTTACGCTTTCCAACCGTAGGTTGAAGAAGCGTACATGCTCCAGCTTTATCCGTCCGTCCGCACGATAACTGGCGTAAAAATGGTTCGATTTCGATGAAATTTTAGTATGTGGACCACCCGGGGACAAACCCTACTGAAAATGGGACAAATGGGGTCAAAGGTCACGACGTAGGAGCGGGATCCGTTCCATTGCACTTATACGTCATAACTTGCGTAAATATGGTTCGATTTCAATGAAATTTTACAATGTGGTAGGGGACCACCTGGAGACGAACCCTATTCAAAATGGGTGAATTGGGGTCAAAGGTCAGGACATGAGAGGGGGATGCATTCCATTGCCTTTATGCACCATAACGTGCGCAAAAATAGTTCGATTTCCATGAAATTTCAGTATGTGGTAGGGGACCACCTGGGGACGAACCCTATTGAAAAATGGGGTCAAAGGTCAGGACATAGGATTACGATCCATTCCATCGCCCTTATTCCATATTGTTAAGGTGGACGTCAAGTAATTTTGCTTCCTATACTTCCAATGGAAAAACTTTTGTACACATTTCCTTCACAATTAATGTGTCCCCAAGGATGAATATTTAAACATCGATTAAAATTACTTTATATTATAACTTGGAATACTTAATATTTTCTAAAACCTAACCATAATTATATTAAAAATCAGTAACTTTTTCTTTGGTGTTGTTGCAACCAGAAAAAAAATGGCGCGACCTGTACTTTGATGACGTCAGTAGACAAACAAATGTTGGATTGCATAATTATGGTTATGTTTTAGAAAATATTAGGTATTCCAAGTTATAAAATGAAGCTATTTTAATCGATGTTCAAATTTTCATCCTTGGGAACGCAATAATTGGGAAGAAAAAGGACGGCGCGACCTGTATTTTCATGACGTCAGCAGTCAAACAAATGTGCGGATCCTATTAAAGTTTTATGACGTCACACTTTTGATAGATGGCCGCGATTCCCATCTGCCTCATTACGTCACGCGTTGTGTGCGTATGTTCGTCTGCACGATAACTCGCGCAAAAATCGTTCGATTTCGATGAAATTTTAGTATGTGGAAGGGAATCACCTGGGAAGGAACCCTATTGAAAGTGAACGAAATGGGGTCAAAGGTGAGGAAATAGGAGCGGGATCCATTCCACTGTTCTTATGCGTCATAACTAACGTAAAAAAGCTTCGATTTTGATTAAATATTAGTATGTGGTAGGGGATCACCTGGGAACAAACCCTATTGAAAATTGGCGAAATGAGGGTCAAAGGTCAGGACATAGAAGCGGAATCACTTCCATCGCCATTATGCATCATAACTTACGTAAAAATGTTTCGATTTGGATGAAACGTTAGTATGTTGTAGGGGCCTGCGCCTGGGGACGAATCCTATTGAAAATTGGCGAAATGGGTCAAAGGTTAGGACACAGAAGCGGGGTCTATTCCATAGCCCTTATGCATCATAGCTTACGTAAAATTGCTTTGACTGCGACAAAACTTTATCATGTTATTTCGGAGGTATACTGAACCAGTTCTGTTGAATATCATCGAAATGGGATCAAAGGTCAGGGCGTAGGAGTGAGATTTATTCCACAGCCATTTTATGATTTCTAGTATGTTGGAAAGCGTATCATAATCAATGCATTGCATGATTTTACTAACTTGTTTTTTTACAGTAGTGCTTTGGTCTTACGTGTGTGAAGCAATTCGTCGTATTTCTCATGTCGGAAAAAACTGACCAAAAACTCTGCATCAGATTTTGTCAAAACGTTGGCGAAATTTGCAAAGACACATAATTAAAGTTATAAAAAGTCTATGGGGATGATTGTATGAGTCGTGAACAAGTTTATGAGCGGTATAAACGTTTTAAAGTTGCTCGCGAGAGTGTTGAGAGTGACGAACGCTCTGGGAGACCCGTAACCGACAATAGTGAAAACAATGTCGAACTTGTGCGCTCAGTTCAGCGGGAAAGTCACAGAATCACTATTCGTGAGTTAACTGAAGACTTCTACATTAGTTTCGGCTCATTTCAGTCGAGTCTTAGGAATGATTTAAGTATGAGACGTGTCTCAGCCAAAAATACGTGCCAAATTTGTTCTTAGCTGAACAAAAACAGGCTCGTGTTTCAGCCACTAGCAACCCACTTGAGTGCGTCGAAAAAGACGAAATTTTTTTAAAAACCAACACAAATGGTGATGAACCGTGGGTTTAAAGGGTATGACCCCGAAACTGATTCCCAGTGTTCACAGTCGAAGACCCCAAATTTTCACACACCTAAAAACGCACGACAGAGCTTCAGCAATGTCAAGACCATGGTGTCTGTCTTATTTACGCTTTCCAACCGTAGGTTGAAGAAGCGTATATGCTTCAGCTTTGTCCGCCTGTTTGTCTGTCCGCACGATAACTCGCTTAAAAATGGTTCGATTTGTATGAAATTTTAGTATGTGGTAGGGGACAACCTGGGAACGAAACCTATTGAAAATGGACGAAATGGGGTCAAAGGTCAGGGCTTAGGAGCGGGATCCATTCCATCCCCCTTATCCGTCATAACTTACGTAAAAATGCTTCGATTGCGACAAAACATTATCATGTTGTTCCGGAGGTATACTGAACTGGTTCTGTTTGATATCATCAAAATGGAGTCAAATGTCTGTCCATACGTTGTAATGCGTGGCGATCTGTACTTTGAGAGTCCATCGGACGTGGTCCCTAATTCAGATTAGCTGTAGTCTGAGGAAGTGTTTGCCCGTCTGCTGGACTAAACAAGTTTGCAAGTCTGGTTACTTTTCGCTCAGCTCGTGCATGCTGTAACAGTTGATGACCACACACCTTGCGCTCAGACCCGTTTTTTTTACTGGTCCACTTTCTGTATATTTTAACAACTGGTGCCCTCGAATATTTCACAAGTGCAGCATGTTTGCTAATGTTCGCGCCAATGCTTAGAGCACACACGATCATTCCATGTCCAAAGTTGTGACGTTCTACAGAGATGAAGCACGTGTAAAGACGACAAATCTGCAGCGGTACATTCCGTTGATGTAGTTTAGTCGGTTAGAACAACTGGCTCGTTACTGTGTGACGTACTACAGAGGTGAAGCACGTGTCAAGACGACAAATCTGCAGCGGTACATTCCGTCGATGTAGTTTCCTCTGTTAGAACTACTGGCTCGTTACTGTGTGACGTACTACAGATGTGAAGCACGTGTCAAGACGAAAAATCTGCAGCGGTACATTCCATCGATGTAGTTTAGTCGGTTAGAACAACTGGTTCGTTACTGTGTGACATATTACAAATGTGAAGCACGTGTCAAGACGACAAATCTGCAGTGATACATTCCGTCGGCGTAGTTTAGTCGGTTAGAACAACTGGCTCGTTACTGTGTGACGTACTACAGATGTGAAGCACGTGTCAAGATAACAAATCTGCAGCGGTACATTCCGTAGGTGTAATTTAGTCGGTTAGTACAACTGGCTCGTTACTGTGTGACGTACTACAGATGTGAAGCACGTGTCAAGACGACAAATCTGCAGCGGTACATTCCGTAGGTGTAGTTTAGTCGGGTAGAACAACTGGCTCGCTACTGTGTGACGTACTACAGATGTGAAGCACGTGTCAAGACGACAAATCTACAGAGGTACATTCCGTCGGCGTAGTTTAGTCGGTTAGAACAACTGGCTCGTTACTGTGCGACGTACTACAGCTTATAACGAAGTAAATTTCTCCGTCATTTTTATCCGCGCCGGGGCTCGAACCCGGGTCCCCTCATTCCGGAATAAGTCACTCTACCAATTGAGCTACGCGGACATTTTATTCTGATTCCTATCTGCCTTTATGCCGTGTGCGTCCTTCTGGCAGGTACGTCACATCTCCTGGTACGTTACAAGCTGTGAAGCACGTGTCAAGATGACAAATCTGCAACGATGCATTCCGGCGGAGTAGTTTAGTCGGTTAGAACAACTGGCTCGTTGCGGCGTAGTTTAGTCGGTTAGAACAACTGGCTCGTTACTGTGTGACGTAGTACAGATGTGAAGCACGTGTCAAAATGATGACAAATCTGCAGCGATACATTCCGGCGGCGTAGTTTAGTCGGTTAGAACAACTGGCTCGCTACTGCGTGACGTACTACAGATGTGAAGCACGTGTCAAGACGACAAATTTGCAGCAATACATTCCGTCGGCGTAGTTTAGTCGGCTAGAACAACTGGCTCGTTACTGTGTGACATACTACAGATGTGAAGCACGTGTCAAGACGACAAATCAACAGCGATACATTCCGGCGGCGTAGTTTAGTCGGTTAGAACAACTGGCTCGTTATTGTGTGACGTACTACAGATGTGAAGCACGTGTCAAGACGACAAATCTACAGCGGTACATTCCGTCGATGTAGTTTAGTCGGTTAGAACAACTGGCTCGTTACTGTGTGACGTACTACAGATGTGAAGCACGTGTCAAGACGACAAATCTACAGAGGTACATTCCGTCGGCATAGTTTAGTCGGTTAGAACAACTGGATCGTTACTGTGTGACGTACTACAGATGTGAAGCACGTGTCAATACGACAAATCTGCAGCCATACATTCCGTCGGTGTAGCTTAGTAGGTTAGAGCAACTTACTCCAGGGCGAGGAGGCAGGGGTTCGATCCCGTCGCCAATAATTTGTGAAATTCACATTGGCTCCCGAAGGTAACATGAATCTGATGGCCGTTTGGTTTTTCGAAAAGTGTGTGATGTTCGTTCCCTTTCCACGCATCGGCAGGAATCAGTGAAAGGTTCGTTTTTCGCTAAAAAGAAGAAAAGAAAAATTAAGAGGAAGATGGTGTGACGTACTACATAGATAAAGCACGAGTTAAGACGAGAAATCTGCAGCGATGTATTACGTCGGTGTAGCTTTGTCGGTTAGAAAACTCACTCCGAACCGTGGAGACACGGATTCGATCTCTGTCACCGACAAATTCCTGTTTTCACAAAGTCCGTCAGATCGCATCTTTTACCCATTTTTTTTTGCGCAGTGCACTTCATTAGTCTGTGCATGCCTTCAGCGTTACCCTTTTTTAAATACCGATTCTCAACCATCTTGGGCCAGCAGCATCTGCCGGATAGCTACTTTGCATAAATTGGTCCGGTGGTCATTATGATTTCGCCATTCAGTATATAATCCTGACTCCAGTCATTAATGAGCAACGTAACAAATGGAATTGCTGAACTTCAACAACTGATATCGAGTGGCTGTCAATTTGTTTTGTTATATACTGCCAAAACATGGCATAATACGGATAAAAACATGCATCATTCATTCACTATTGCACCACACTAGGGTTTAGAGCTTAATGAACTCCTTGGAATGTATGCCTTTGGAAAAAATCAGAAACTAATTAACAAACTAGTGTAAGCAGCATTTTTGGAAAGTTCCCCACGATTCAATTTCAACCTCATATTGACAAAAAAGGAAATGATTTTGAATTTGAACTACAAGTGAAAGCAACAGTTGCGTAAGATAAGAACGATTTACTTGCTCTGGCAGAAATATACATACTTATCCTCAATTGAGTTTATCTGAGGTTGCTAGTATCTGCAGAGCAAGGTGCATATGAGGCGGCCTATTCAAGAGAACGAAAATAAACGAAAACACTCAATTAAGATCACGTCACGCCGGCAACTGTCAGGCTCGAATCAGATAGCATCATTTCTTCACACTGCGAGGGAACGCGATGAACGAAAGGCATTTCGCTCGGACTGAAAAACAGGAAGAAACGTTAGAACTTAGACCGAAGAATCTATTCCCAGCTTTATCAGAAATAAACACTCCTTGATGTTGTTATGTATGAATAGTTCAAGGTCTGTGGCGTACTGTTTCTAAGATGACTGTAAAGTAATCCATGTAAATTCGTAATACTTCCAAGAGTTAGTTTTGATTACGAATTACTGTTCTAAGTTCGCTCCTCATAAATTTGTTTTCGCTTGTAAAATTGTCAATAACTTCTCTCAGGGAAACAGCGCGACCTACTTCGACGAATCAGATGTTATTTCGCACAAACCGGTTTCAAAGGGTCAGCTTTGTATACTACCTAAAGACCAAAAGGAAAAAAAGCTTGTTTTGGTATCGTTTGAAAATATAGATTTCGCAACTTTTTCCGCCCCTCCAGCTAAGTTTTTACGATCATTTCACACCACACAAATAAATGACGAAACTTTAAAGCATTGGGGGAAAATTACGACAAATGGTAACGTGCACCTATTTTTATTGCATTTTAAATGTAAAGTCTCTCTTTTTCTGTCCCAGTGAAAGCAAAAACAACATATTTTGTTTCCTTATAAGGTCATCAGCTTAAGACTGCAGGCGAATTGCTCTTGGGTGCAACATTTTGGAAACATGAAAATTGGGAAAGCACCTTGTTCTGGCATGGACTCTGATAACAAGTACGCTAAGTTTATAGGTATAGTAACACGCACAAATGTCAGGCGCTATAATAATGAATAATACACTGGCGTGCAAAAATTAAGGACGAGACGGTTTTCCGAATGTAACGTCGTGCAGAAGTGCTCCACATCGACTCAAATCATACCATAAGATCCCCAAGATGCAAGAATATGGAACAAGTGAGCAAAACCGTCCAAACAAGGAATCCAAAGGATACAAAGGCACTTTATTGAAAAGGTAGCTTCGAGCACAGCTGGATAGAAGACAGAAACGTCCATGTGGCAGGCGGCTGCAAAACAAAATCCAGTCTTTAGTAGGGGATATGATCACCCCTGACTGCGTTGCTGGATTTACAACGTCTGTAAATGCTGAGGACGAGGTTGTCAAGGAGCTGTTGAGGCATCGCGGCCCATTCCTCTTGTAGCTGCGGAATCGTTGCTGGTTACTGGTGACGTGCTGCCAAGCGTCTCCCGAAAAGGTCCCACACGTCTTCGATTGGATTTAGGTCCAGAAACCTTGCGGGCCAATCCATGCGTTGAATATTTTCACTCTCCAACAGCTCTGCGACAGCCACTGTATGACGAGGTGTAGCGTTGTCGTCCATGAAGAGGAACTCAGGACCGACAGCACCTCTGAACAGACGCACGTGAGGCAGGAGAACCTCGGTACAATGGCGGACATCAGTAACTGAACCTCTTTGGAAGATGTGGAGGTCAGTACGGCTACCAAGCATGATACCGCCCCAAACGAGAACTCCGCCACTTTCAAACCGGTCCCTTTATGATGTTGGAGGTATGATTGCGTGTTCCCTGCTTTCTCCAGATGTATACGTCCAGAATCGTTCGTCTGACTAAATCGGCTCTCATCCGTAAATAAAACTCGACCCCACTGCTGATGTGTCCAGTTCATGTGTTCCTGGCACCACAGAAACCGCCTTCTCCGATGAGCAGGTGTTAATGGCACACACCGTAATGGTCGTCGTGCAAATAGACCACCTTTGTGTAGCATCCTGGCAACGTTAAAACGCGGTAACGGACGTGCAGTTGTCTGTTGCATGTGCCTTGCGTATTCTCCCGCTGTCTGCCGTCTGTCTCTTCTCGCCTGTAGGGCAATATACCGGTGGTCCGCCGCCGTGGCTGCTCATGGACGACCCCTGCTAAACTCTCGGACAGCTGTTTCTGTCGTTTGAAATGCTCTCCAGGCTCGTGAAACGATGCTGTGAGCGATCCCGAACTCCTCGGCCACACTAGTCACACTTCGACCTTCTTCCAACTTCCCAATGACGCAACCTCGGGTAAAGTAATCCAGATGTCGTCTACTGGATTGCCTGTTGGCCATATCACACGGTGGCAGCAACTCGACGTCGTTCAAACCGATGCACACTGTGCAATAGCTTCCACCGAATTGCTGAGCGTACACCGCCCGTGTGCTTTATACCCTTCCGACACTCCCCTCCCACTGCTACGTCATGCTGCATATATGCGCATGCTCTACCGTACCGGACCCTAGTCTATCTCCTGAGTGGTCTTTCGGTCCGTTCTGCCTACATGTTCCGCTGTTATGCTAATTTCTCCTCTTCGTCCTTAATTTTTGCACACCAGTGTATGTATAGTAACATGCACAAATGTTAGGCACTATAAGGATGACTAACATCACACTATTGACTGACCTTTCATTTGTTTGCTTTAAGATATTTATGACATTATATGCACTACTGAGGTACCACCCTTGGTAACCAAGGGGGTACCACAGCTTCCAATTATAGTTTTTTGAAAAAATTTGAACACGCACAAAGACAAACAAAGAAATAATTAACTCAACGGTTCATATTTTTTTAAGGTTCATTTAACTTTGCCTAAATAAATGTCAAGTTTCACTTTTAAAGCACTGGATGTCCTACAGGTTGAAGGTATTCGGCCCTTTGGCTCCGAGTTGTTATACGATCGCTCTCCAATCGCCCTCTTTCTGCGCTACTGAGGAAAAGCGCGATGCTACATGGGGATTCCCCATGGAGGATGTAGGGAAACAGTCAATCAGTCACCTAGGATTACGTACACGACAGGCGCCAACGTTTATTCACAGTAGCCGCAGATCTGCCATGTACAAGAGGGTGATTTCTGCAAGTGATTTATTTTAGTCTTGTACAAAACAATTACATGTATTGTTAAATCTATTACTTAAAAAGTTAAAACTACAGATCTCTAGGTACCAGCATTACTTTTCCAGACACTCTCCTTGAACCCCCCCCCTCCACCACGCACACACACCGCGAAAAACGTACTCTCCCTCGTGCTTGAAATCCTGGGGAAATTACTGGGCTTAGGGATGCTGAAGTAAATATTGCGGGAAGGGCGCACGTTGTGCTAGTTACGCCACTGACCTACCTTGGTGTATGAGAAGTATGATGATCTTAGAGCAAGTGTATCAAGACATACCTGGTGTATGAGAAATAAGATGATCTCAGAGCTATTAGCATCAAGACATGCCTGCACACGCCTCTCCATGTTACGGAAGGTATTCACCAAAACATCGAGAATCACAGCCCCAATTTCCCGCCGAATGTTTTCCTGCAATTCTATGAGAGTCCGTGGCTTGGTGCGATACACTTTTCTTTTCAGCATGCCCCATAGCAAGAAATCCGATGGGGTAAAGTCAGGTGACCTTGGTGTCCAAAGTCCCTTAGGAAGGACATGATCTTCAAAGAAGGAAACAATTTCAGCCATAATGACTTTGGAAGTGTGGCAGGTGGCACCATCCCGCTGAAAATAGCCAGTACAGAGTTCCAGGTGGTCCAACTGATTCACAAACTCATGGAAGATTTTTTAAGTAGACTGCGGTATTCATCGTTGTACTCTCTTGCCCGTGCGTCGCGCCTGCGCGTATTGAAGACCGATTACGTGTTTGCTGTCCTCGGCAGTTATCTGACCATGATTCTCAAACACAAAGTAGGCCCGTGTCAAATTTCATTGAATTACGTCTTTTAGTTTGCAAGTTATAAAGCAAATTAAAGAGCCGTGAGCGAGTGAAACACCCTGTAGATAGTGATGACGGGGCTCTGGTGCAGAATCATTCAGTGTACTCCTATGTTCCGTAGAAATACCGAACAGTTATGTCAGGCATACACAGGCGTTTTACATACGGCCTTTTGTTATCATTTAATCGGAAGAACAGAATGTGGCCACACCTGTGGAGCAGTGATCTAAGCGCTGGCTGCCGACCATTAGTTGAGATGGGCCCAGGTTCGAATCCCGGTGAGGTATGGATGTTGTGTTTGTCTTGCGGTACTGGCGGTCTCCCTTCCCTGGAATCAGTGGCACTAAATTAGTCGGGGCTACTGCTTATAGCCCATATAATTGCTCACGGTGATCGTTAAACGTACAGAAAGAAACACAATGCTTAATATGAGATTGTCTGCTCACCAATATTCGGATCAACACTAAAGGATGAATCTCTTTTTTCTCAGCACAGAACGTCACACGGTTATACGGATTTTTGTTGTCAGTACGGCAGCCGGTAGTCCACTAGCTATGCAGCCGTCTGTAATGTTGAGCCGGTAGTCCACTAGCCATGTAGCCGTCCATAATGTTCTCAGTACGGCAGCCGGTAGTCCGCTAGCCATGTAGCCGTCCATAATACTGTCAGTAAGGCAGCCGGTAGTCCACTAGGCATGTAGCCGTCTATAATGTTCTCAGTATGGCAGCCGGTAGTCCACTAGGCATGTAGCCGTCTATAATGTTGTCAGTACAGTAGCCGGTAGTCCATTTGCCAAGTAGCCGTCTATAATGTGGTCAGTACAGTAGCCGGCAGTCCACTAGCCATGTAGCAGTCTATAATGTTGTCAGTACGGCAGCCGGTAGTCCACTAGGCATGTAGTCGTCTCTAATGCCGTCAGTACGGCAGCCGGTAGTCTACCAGCCATGTAGCCGTCTATAATGTTGTCAGTTCGGCAGCCGGCAGTCCACTAGCCATGTAGCCGTCTATAATGTTGTCAGTACGACAGCCGGCAGTCCACTAGCCATGTAGCCGTCTATAATGTTGTCAGTACGGCAACCGGTAGTCCACCAGCCATGTAGCCGCCTGTAATGTTGTCAGTACGGCAGCCGGTAGTCCACTAGCCATATAAGCCTCTATAATGCATGGAGGTTTGTCAATGAAAGACGGAACAGAGCGTAAGAACGAAGCATTTTCCCGACAGTCGGCGAGATTAAAAAGCGCGGTATCACGCATAAGGAAACTTATCGTAGAATACAGCTCAAACGAGTAAAATTGAAGGCAGGAAGAACTTACCAGCTCGAGATTACTTTCGTCATAATAAAAATAACTGATTCAACCTGAGGATCAGCCAGTGTTAAATAAGCACAGTAACCCCCAAAAATTATATTACCATTGCCTTCTATTGGTTTATTGCAAGATAAATTTTGTGTTTTATCTTAGAGAATGTCGTATCAAAGTCGTTTTGCAACCAGACAGAAGTTGTAAAATTACGATCTCGTATTATCATCAATTTTCTATTGGCATATTGTGGGACGAACTTTGTGTTTCACCTTTGAGAACGTCGTACAAAAGTCGTTCTGCAATCAGACAGAAATTGTAAGGTCGTCACCTCGAATTATAATCAATTTTCCATTGGCTTATTGTGGGATGAACTTTGTATTCCACCTTTGAAAATGTCGTACAAAAGTAGTTCTGCAACCAGACAGAAACTGTAAGGTTATCAGTTCGTATTATCAATTTTCGATTGGCTTATTGTGGGATGAACTTTGTGTTTCACCTTTGAGAATGTCATACAAAAGTCGTTCTGCAACCAGACAGAAATCGTAAGGTAATTATCTCGTATTATCATCAATTTTTAATGACTACCTTTCGTCCTTTCCGTAGCTCACCGTTGGCGGGTAATGGGCACCCTAAACTGCTGACCTTAGTACAAGTGCACCACCTCGCCCTATGGTAGCTACGCTACTGATAACATGTAAAATAATGTCAAGACACCAGGTTAATATTATTATAACATCCATGAAAATATGAGTGGCAAATTTTCGACTGTTCGAGTATAGAGAAAGGGGACACGGAGCAAGACGAGGTGACATCACATATCCCAAAGCTTCAATGCCACATTGAGGGATGCCTTGCAATCACCGAACCGCAAAGAAAAAGGGATATAAAAATAAGTGAAGATTGTTTAATCCACCTTATCATTTTGTTCACGACATAGTCATGTTCGCAACTTCCTCAGAGTTGTACAGTATGATCCGGGTAGTTGCTAATAAGAGTACAGAAGTGGGATTAAAGATGATTTTAAAGAAAAATTGATGTACAAGGCCTTTACAAGAAATAAAACTTTAGAGCTTGAAGGGGCAAATCCAAAAGTAAACATACCTAGGTGTACTTTGGACAAGAGATATCAGGCGGGAACATATGGAAGAAGAAATTAATAAACGTACAAAACTTGATCGGAGTGCATTTGAAAACCAATATAGTTTTGAAGAACAGTTGGCATTATATCTTAAAAGAAAAGTGTTTAATCTATGCATACATCCAGTTCTTACGTATGAATCGGAGACATGGACCTAAACTAAAAGAAGGTACATGCACATAGAGTGCTACTTTTCCAAAATAAAAAATCAACGCTGCCAAAGTTTTGTGCTAGTTTTGTACAGTTTTGCACACCTAAAAGAAAATTTTATACACCACCGGAAGTGGTACTTTTCAGCTCTCTAAAAGTGGCACTCCAAGTACATGCTGGAGTGCCAGTTTTTCAGAATCAAAAATAAATACTGCCAAAGTTTTGTACTAGTTTTGTACAGTTTTGCACACCTAAAAGAAAATTTTGTACACCACCAGAAGTGGTACTTTCGGCTCTCTAAAAGTGGCACTCCAAGTACATGCTGGAGTGCCAGTTTTTCAGAATGAAAAGTAAATACTGCCAGAGTTTTGTGCTAGTTTTGTACAGTTTTGCACACCTAAAAGAAAATTTCATACATCACCGGAAGTGGTACTTTTCAGCTCTCTAAAAGTGGCACTCCAAGTACATGCTGGAGTGTCAGTTTTTCAGAATCAAAAATAAATACTACCAGAGTTTTGTGCCAGTTTTGTACAGTTTGTACACCCAAAAGGAAATTTTGTACACCACCGGAAGTGGTAAGTCTCGACTTTCCTTTGTGGTTCTCCAGCATGTACTTGGAGTGTCACTTTTCCAAAATAGAAAATAAACACTGCCAGATTGTTGTACTAGTTCTGTACACCCCAAAAAACTTTTGTACACCACCGGAAGTGGTACTTCTGGACTGTCCTTTGTGGCTCTCCAGCATGTACCTGGAGAGCCACTTTTACAGAGCCAAAAAGTACCACTTTCAGAGGTGTATAAAATTTGTGTTTGAGTGTACATAACTGGTACAAGACTTTGGCAGCGTTGATTTTTTATTTTGGAAAAGTGGCACTCCAAGTATATATACCTACTAAAAGACAAAGGCTCCGGACAAATCGAAGAATCATGGCTAGTGTAACCTAGAAAGATAAGAAAAGGAACTCATGTTTCAGGAAAATGACAAGAGTCGATGCCATCATAATCAGACTTAAGGTCCTCGAATGGACGTATTATCAGAACTGACCACTATTGGACAACTAGAATACCTGACTGAATGCGAAGGAAAAGGAAAAGACCCAGAAGAAGACCATGTTGGAAATACACCGAAGAACCAAAACAATATTACCAGCGCGTCTTTACGCAAACCGAAGCAAATGCAGGTAAACGACTGCGTATGTGAATGTCATGGACCGGTATAAATAAACTGCTCTGTTAATCAGTGATATTCTTGTTGAGCGAAGCTCTTTTACGGGACTCGAGACAATTAGTTGTTCGGGCATTGGTACGAGATAACACATCCGATCACCGTGATTTTTGGCATGCGATTGGACATCGTCCATGGTCAGGTTTTGACGCCTTCCGATTCCCGAAAGTCCGTGTAGTTGAGGAATTTCAATTAAAACAAGATAGTCTCTTTCTTGAGCCGTTTCATGAAAGTCGGCTCACTAACATTAATTTTAAACAAGAAAGATGATACCGAATTTTCAGGTGTAATAAGCACGTCTTTTGAATCCGTTCTGACGCAAATTGAATTTATCAAAGCTATTCAAAGTCCACGGTACCGGTATGGAAAACAATAGTATCTGACGGAAGAAAGAAGTTTTTCAATTGGGTTTTTAATCCCTCAGATATTGCTGTAAACGGAATCGTGTGCTTACGCCCTCTGGTTGCAGACTTGTGCGTTAAGAAAAACATGAATTTTTATGAAAAACATTTCGAACCGGAAACGCTCTCCAACACAGAAAGGATTTTTCAAATCTGACTCTTAGAAACAGAGATATCGACAAAAATAAGATGTGACTTTACGTCCCCTGATGGGAAAACCCTGCATTATTTTAGGAAGAAAGTATTCTCAAACGGATTTCCATATGAGCGGTATCGGTCCAAGGAAACAAAAATTTAGTTGAGTTTTCAGGAGCACAGATTTTGCTACAAATACACCAGAAGCAGAAATTAACACTTATGATCCCTGGTGGCCAAACCATTCTTTACCAAATATTAGAAATTATCTGGAAAACATTTTCCATCAGAACTTGTATGCGATGCAGGAAGAATGTTTCAAATCGGAGTTTTAGAAGCAGAAATAACGCAGAAAACGCAATTTGCTTTTGTGCCCCCTAGCAGAAAGTCTATGATTTACGTGAAAATTTTGAATTTTTAGGAAAAACATTTCACACCGGAAACACTATCCAACAAAGAAGGAATTTTCCAAATCGGACTCCTAAAAGTAGAGATATTGACAAAAATAAGATATACATCTACTCCCCGTGGCGTAGAAACCATGCATTAATTTAAGAAGAAAATGTTTCTTAACGGTTTGTTGACATGAGTACTATCGGTCTACAAACGACGTTTTTACAATCGAGAATTTAGAAGCTCATATTTTGCTGCAAATACATCAGAAGCGGAAATTAAGATTTACGCCCCCTGGTGGCCAAACCATTCCTTCACAAAAATTGGAAATTATGTGCAAACGATTTCCCATCAGGAGCTGTATCCGGTGCAGAAACAGTTTTTCAAATAGGAGATCTAGAAGCAGAGATATAGGGGGGAAAGCAGTTTACCTTTACGCCCCCTAGAGGAAAGTCTATGAATTAGTTGAAAATTTTCAAATTATAGGGAAAACATGTCACAGTCTAAACACTATCCAACAAAGAAGAAATTTTTTAAATCGGACTTCTAGAAGTAGAGATATTGACGAAAATAAGATACACACCTACGCCTCATGGCGGAGAAACTGTTGAGTATTTTAAGAAGAAAATATTCCGAAAAGGTTTATTGATGTGGGTGGCATCATTCCACAAAAGAATTTTTTCAATCGATATTTTAGAAGCTCAGATTTTATGGTAAATACATCAGAAGCAAAAATTAACACTAACGCCCCCTGATAGCCAAAGTATTCTTTACGAAAAATTAGAAATTATATGCAAAAGATTTTCCATCAGGAGGTGTAACCGCTGAAGAAATTTTTTTCAAATCGGAGTTTTAGAAGAAGAGTTATGGAGAAAATTGTTGTTTACTTTTACGCCGCTTAGCGGAAAATATATGCGTGATTTGAAAAAGTAACTATATCTAAAATACTCTTCGATATAAATGGAATCGAAAGATAAAAGGATTTTTTCAATGGGATGTTTAGAAGCAAAGATGTGGACTAAAACGTGTTTTTGAATTCGACATCATCTGCATTTACGCCCTCTAACGGTGAAATTGTACATTATAAAAAAAAAAAAACGAGGTAAAGGATCATCATTCGCATATTTCAAGCTTCCCAACGCAAAAAGAATTTTTTAAATCGGACTAATAGTTGTAGATATATCGTGAGTACAGACGGACGGACGGACAAACCGATAACCTAAGAACGATGTTTCTTTACAAAAGATCTGCTAAAAAGTCGTTTGAATTGAAAAACGGAGACATGAAAAGACTCCGTCTGTTAGCTGAACACTTGCTTAATGTATAGTAATAAAAGGAAGTTTGTGTATGTGTGTGTCTGTCTTTCGCAATACAAAATGAAAAACGTGGTTCCCGATCTGAGTGTGTCTTTCCGCTTTGTTTACATGCAACCTGATCACAACCAACGTGAAGGCGTGAAGGAAAGTAGTTCATGATACATTTTAGGTATATCTTTTTTAGAATGTTTCATACTTTTGTTCTGGAAGTCATAAATTTTACGCATTCGTTTTTTAGAATTTCTTATAATAGACTCCTTAATGAGCTTACATTTTGCAATAGCTTTGCTCAAAATTTGCCAACTGTACCCGATTTATCGGTTACCATAGGCGGCTTGTCGTAGTTCTTAAGATGATAAAGGCAAGCGAATTTGACAGAGGCCAAATTGTAATGGCCGAACGACTGGGTTAGAGCATTTCCCAGATGGAAAGGTGCTCATGATTAGCAGTGGTTAGTACCTCCAAAAGGTGATCCGAGAAGGGATGAACAATGAACCTGGCAATTTATGGGCCGTCATCGGTTCATCGATGCTACAGGTGAGCGAAGGCTATTCTGTATGGTACCAATCAACAGAAGAGATACTATGGAGCATCTCGCTGGTAATTTGAATGCTGTCGACGGGAGAAATGTGCCACAACCAGAGATGGAAACGAATCACAGGTCAACGGTTCACTGGGTCAACGGGTCAAACGGGTCGGGTCAAGATGCTCTTGACCCGATTTCGACCCGGTTTTATTTCCGTTTTATTTTTGAACAGCAAACAGAAAAAAAAATCAAAGAAAAATGCGCACTAGGGAATTAATTGCTCGATACTGGTGCCTTCGGACTGAAAAAATGATTTGTCGTGCAGTATAAAACAAGAAAGATGACATCGAATTTTTGGGTGTAATGAACACGTCTTTTGAATGACACAAATAAAATTTATCAAAGCTATTCAAAGTCAATGGAATCGGTATGGAAAGCAATAGTATCTGACCGAAGAAAGAAGTTTTACAATCGGGTTTTTAATTACGCAGATATTTCTGTAAACGGATCGTGAACTTACGCGCTTTGGTTGCAGACTTATGCATTAAGAAAAATTTGAATTTATACGAGAAACATTTCGCAGTGAAAACGCTCTCTAACGAAGAAAGAATTTTTCAAATCGCACTCTTCGAAGCAGGGCAAATATAAGATATGCATCTACGCTCCCTGGCGGGAAAACCACGTATTATTTTAGGAAGAAAGTATTCTCAAAAGGTTTTTAAATGTGAGCGGCATCGTTCCGAGAAAAAAAAATTTTGTCTAGTTTTCAAGAGCTCAGAGTTTGCTGCAAATACATCATAAGCAAAAATTAACAATTATGCCCACTGGTGGCCAAACCATTCTTTACCAAATATTAGAAATTATCTGGAAAACATTTTCCATCAGGAGCTATATGCGATGCAGAAAGAACTTTTCAAATCGCACTTTTAGAAGCAGAAATAACGTAGAAAACGCAATTTGCATTTGCGCCATCTAGCGGAAAGTCTTTGATTTACTTGAAATTTTTGAATTTTTATGAAAAACATTTTGCATCGGAAACACTATCTAACAAAGAAGGAATTTTTCAAATCGAACTCCTAGAAGTAGAGATGTTGATAAAAAATAAGATGTACATCTACTCACCCTGGGATAGAAACCATGCATTATTTTAAGAAGAAAATATTCCTAAAAGGTTTGTCGACGTGAGTAGTATCGGTCCACAAACAAATTTTTTTTCAATCGAGATTTTAGAAGCTCAGATTTTGCTGCAAATACATCAGAAGCGGAAATTCAGACTTGCTCCCTACGGTGGCCAAACCATTTTTTTTTTACCAAAATTGGAAATTATATGCAAAGAATTTCCCATTAGGAGCTGTGTCTAGTGCAGAAAGAATTTTTCAAATCGGAGTTTTAGAAGCAGAGATATCGGAGAAAACGCAATTTACCTTTATGCCCCCTAGCGGAAAATCTATGAATAACTTGAAAATTTTAAAATTATATGAAAAACATGAAACACCGGAAACTTTATCCAATAAAGAAATATTTTTTCAATTCAGACTATTAGAAGCAGAGATATTGACAAAATTACGATATACTTCTACAACCCCTGGCGGAGAAACCATGCAATATTTTAAGAAGAAAATATTCCGAAAAGGTTTATAAACGAGAGTGGCATGGATCCACGAAAGAATTTTTTTAATAGAGTTTTTAAAAGCTCAGATTTTATGGCAAATACATCAGAAGCAAAAATTAATGCTTACGCCTCCTGGTGGGCAAAACATTCTTTAACAAAAAGTAGAAATTGTATGCAAAAGATTTCTCATCAGAAGCTGTATCAGCTGAAGAAAAAAGCTTTCAAATCGGAGTTTTAGAAGAAGAGATATCGGGGAAAAAGTAATTTAATTTTACACTCCCTTGTGAAAAATCTATGCGTAACTTGAAAAAAGTAACTATACCTAAAATACTCTTCGACATAAATGGAATCGAAGGATAAAAGAATTTTTTTCAATCGGATGTTTAGAAGCAAACATATGGAATAAAATGCATTTGAATTCGACATTATCTACATTTACGCCCTCTAGCGGCGAAATTGTACATAGTAAAAAAAAAAAAAAAACGAAATTGAGAAGAATTATCATTCGCATATTTCAAACTTCCCTATACAAAAATAATTTTTCAAATCGGTTGCAGATATATGGTGTCTACAGGCGGACTGACGGACAAACCGATAACTTAAGCACGATCTATTTTTACAAAAGACGTGCTAAAAGTGTGTCCTCAGAAGGAAAAGTATCCCTTCCTTCTGAGGGACAATGATGAAAACAACATTCCGATTTAGAAACTTTTAACTCATCATAAATTTGTGAAAACTTTGGTGTTGCTGTGAACATATTCTGAAACTTGATATGTTACCAAGAAAACAGCAAAAGCTGAAATTAAACATACAAGGTGCTTAATTCAAAAAATATGACTGTACCGCCATCAGAATTAGGTGGAATAACCTTAACATTACTGCGCAGGGACTTTCTGACTTTCGCAGACGTGTTTGAAAACATGTATAAAACAGTTAGGTTATCTTTCGCAAATTAATACACCACAGTTTCAACACTTCCCCTAAATAACTGAGTAAATTTTACGTTCCTGTAACACATTTGTTTGATTTCCATATAACCTAAGATACCTACTTAAGAGAGACGTTTTGAACGCCGTATATATGTTATAGTTCAAAGCAGATTTGTCTGGGTCGAGCCCGGGTCAGTTACAGATCCAATTACGTGATGTCCGAGTCTGGGTCAAAATGTTTGACCAGTTTTCTACTGTGGTCAAAACACGCAGTACATCGAACCCTTCTAAAAATGGGGCTGCGTGGTCGCATGGCATTCCGAGTAGGCCAACGCAGTTTCAACCTCAAATACAAGCATTTATGACACTAAATGATGATTAAAAAATAATAAAGAGCAAGGAAAACCTGCGGGAGCGGAGGATTACGGGAGAAATCTTCGCTGCCTTTAGCTTTCGTTGTCGAAAGTTTTTGCTACCGTTTTACGATTACGGGAGAAATAATCGCTCCGTCCAACTTTCGTTTTCGGAAAATTTTCCTGCATTTCCAATTTTAAATACAAACATTTATCTAACCAAATGTATTTAACAACCATACAGGGCAGAGGGAAAAACACGAGAAAAAGAATTTAAAATTACGTCTAGCTTCCGTTCTCGGAAATTTTGAAAGACGGAAAACTTGCATCCAAGATCGAGAGTCTGCAAGAGAGGATATACACCGATGAGCCTTTACATTATGACCACCCCCAGCCTAGAAAAGTGAGGGCGCCTGGAGACTGAACGGCGGCGCAGGTGAAGTTCACAGAGTAGTATATATACAAGCCAAGGATCGGCTTTTGGTTAGTAGAGTCTACGGAGTCAGAATGGGAAAAGCTGCCGATTTATCGGAGTTTGATAAAAAAAAAACAAATTGTGATGGCACGGCGTCTTGGAACTACGATCTCGAAAACGCTTGGCCGCCCCGGTGGCGCAGTGGTCTAAGGTGCTGACCTCTGATCATTCGTCCGTAAGGGGTCCGGGTTCGAATCCCGGTCAGGCATGGATGTTGTGTTTGTCTTACGGCACTGGCTCTCTCCCTTCCCTGGAACCAGTGACCCTAAATTAGGGACGGGCGACTGCTTATAGCCCATTGAGTTGCTCACGGTGGTCGTTAAACCTCCAATCAAAAAAAAAAAAAAAAACTTGGAGCCCTCCCCAAAGTTTGGCGACCTAGGCTGCCGCCTACTTCACCTAGTGGTTCAACCGGCCCTGGGTGTTATTTATACCACTTCACACGGGCCGAATGGAGTTGGTGCTGGGTGGAGATTTCCCAAATTTCGTTCAAAAGTGTCGTTGCACTGTTGTCACAGATTGACTAGCATGAAATTCGAGGACAGCAAACGCTTTCTCGCTGTTTGAAGCCATCTTACCGACTGTAAGACAAATACTGCCCTATCATTGGCAGACGCCCTGTATTTGCATAAAGATGCGCTTGTCATAGTACTATCGCTGTTCGGTGAATAGTCACAGAATACAAGCATAATTTTTTTTCGTTTCGGGGTTTGACGACTATTGTGAGAAACTCG
Source organism: Macrothele yani (assembly GCA_039090855.1). NCBI lineage: Eukaryota > Metazoa > Arthropoda > Arachnida > Araneae > Macrothelidae > Macrothele > Macrothele yani. The sequence continues at coordinate 30,366,723 of CM076989.1, read as the reverse complement.
TTGGGCTATAAAGATTTGATTGTCCCTAATTTAGGGCCACTTGTTTCAGGGAGGGGAAAGTGATCCAATGCCATAAGACAAGCGCACGAATCATTCCTCATTCGGGACTCGAACCTATCCCGCTCGGACAAATGATCCGAAGTTAGGTCGTCAGATCTTTCGACCGCCGGGGCACCTAATTTGAGGCCACTGGTTCTAGGGAGAGGGAGGGATCAGCGCCAGCTCATGTCAAAGGAATGGTCATAAGCCAGTGGCTCAGACTAGAGGTCAGCCAGGGCCTTATTTGGCGATCCCGGCCCGGTCCAAGCCCGTTCGTTTAAAACCCAACCCGGCCTGGCCCGTTTCAAATATCAGGCCGGGCCCGTCAATTGTAGCTCTTATTTGGGCCCGGTCCGACCCGTGATGTGCCATTTGGTATTAATTATTATTTCTATTGCATTTTATTAAAATGTGAAAATTAAATAATGAAATGAGATATTACGAAAATATTGTAAGCCTAAAATATTAACTAAACTTTGACAATTATAGAAGAATATTACCTTTAAAGAGAGAGAGAAAGGAAGACTAAGCGGTTTTAGAATCTCCCTTTATCAAACAAGTAAGCGGTAATACTACAAAAGTCAATATCTATACAGATTAGGGATAGGAGAAAAAATCGCTTTCGTCCCACTCTCTCGTACACACACACACACACACACCTGACCCCACTGCAGACACACACCATCCCCCACTCCACAGAACACACACACTCGCTGGGGGTCCAATCAGTTTGTTGTCAACAAGCCCCAAAATGGTTTTACCATCTTAATACCTACAGATAGTGAAAACACTGTCTGTGTCTCTCCTTGCTTTTGTGATTACGCCCTGGGATGTGTCATGGAAGTAAATAAAGCCAGCGAAACAGTTAAATAGACCAGGGAATAGGGGAACACGACATTTTAACACTTTCCAACCGTAGGTTGAAGAAGCGTATATGCTTCAGCTTTGTCCGTCTGTCTGTCTGTCCGTCAGCACGATAACTCACGTAAAAATGGTTCGATTTCGATGAAATTTTAGTATGTGGTAGAGGATCACCTGGGCGAAATGGTATTGAAGGTCAGGGCATAGGAACGGGATTCATTCCATTGCCCTTATGCGTCATAACTTACGTAAAAATGCTTCGATTGAGACAAAACTTTATCATGTTGTTCCGGAAGTATACATTACTGGTTCTGCTGAATATCATCGAGTTGGGGTGAAAGTTCAGGACACAGGAGCAAGATTTATTTCACAGCCATTATCCTCATAACTTGACTAAAAATGCTTCGATTGCGACAAAACTTTAGTATGTTGTTCCGGAGGTATACTGAACAAATTCTGTTTAATATAATCAGAATGGGGTCAAATGTCAGGGCACAGGAGCGAGATATATTCCACAGCCACTGTCCTCATAACTTGAGTAATGATTTCTGGTATGTTGGAAATCGTATTATAATCAATGCATTACATAATTTTACTAACTTGTTTCTTTCTTTACCATTGCAATAAAAACAAGAAAGTTGACACCGAATTTTCGGGTGTAATAAGCACGTCTTTTGAATCCGTTCTGACGCAAATTAAATTTATCACAGCTATTCAAAGTCAATGGAACCGGTATGGAAAATAATAGATCTGATCAAAGAAAGAAGATTTTCAATCGGGTTTTTAATCCCTCAGATATTGCTGTAAACGGAATCGTGAGCTTACGAACTCTTAGAAACAAAGATATCGACAAAAAATAAGATGTGACTTTACGTCCCCTGATGGGAAAACCATGCATTATTTTAGGAAGAAAGTGTTCTCAAAAGGTTTATCAGTATAAGCGGTATCGGTCGGAGAAAATAAAATTAGTCGAGTTTTCAGGAGCCCAGATTTTGCAACAAATACATCAGAAGCAGAAATTAACACATATGACCCCTGGTGGCTAAACCATTATTTACCAAACATTAGAAATTATGTGAAAACTATTTTCCATCAGGCCTTGCATGCGATACAAGAAGAATTGTTCAAATCAGAGCTTTAGGAGCAGAAATAACGCAGAAAACGCAAGTTACCTTTGTGTCCCCTAGCGGAAAGTGTATGATTTACTTGAAAATTTTGAATTTATAGGAATAACATTTCGCATCGGAAACGCTATCCAACAAAGAAGGAATTTTTCAAATCGTACTCTTGAAGTAGAGATATTGACAAAAATAAGATATACATCTACGCCCCCTGGCGTAGAAACCATGCATTTTTCAAAAAGAAAAGTTTCCTAAAAGGTTTGTCGACATGAGTAGTATCGGTCAACAAACGACGTTTTTTTCAATCGAGAATTTAGAAGCTCATATTTTGCTGCAAATACAACAGAAGCGGAAATTAAGATTTACGCCCCTGGTGGCCAAACTATTTTTTTACAAAAATTAGAAATTATGTGCAAACGATTTCCCATCAGGAGCTCTATGCGGTGCAGAAAGAATTTTTCAAATCGGAGATTTAGAAGCAGAGATATAGGGGGAAACGCAATTCACCGCTACGCCCCCTAGCGGAAAGTCTATGAAATACTTGAAAATTTTGAAATTATATGAAAAACATGTCACACGGAAAACACTATCCAACAAAGAAGGAATTTTTCAAATTGGACTCCTAGAAGTAGAGACATTGACAAAAATAAAATGTATATCTACGCCCCCTGGCGTAGAAACCATGCACTATTTAAAGAAGAAAATGTCTCTAAAAGGTTTGTCGACATGAGAAGTATCGGTCAACAAACGACGTTTTTTTTCAATCGAGAATTTAGAAGCTCATATCTTGCTGCAAATATAACAGAAGCGGAATTTAAGATTTGCGTCCCCTGGTGGCCAAACTATTTTTTTACAAAAATTAAAAATTATGTGCAAACAATTTCCCATCAGGAGCTGTATCCGGTGCAGAAAGAATTCTTCAAATCGGAGATTTAGAAGCAGAGATATAGGGTTGGAACGCAATTTACCGCTACGCCCCCTAGCGGAAAGTCTATGAATTACTTGATATTTTTGAAATTATATGAAAAACATGTCACACGGAAAACACTATCCAACAAAGAAGGAATTTTTCAAATCGGGCTCCTAGAAGTAGAGATATTGAAAAAAATAAGATCTACATATACGCCCCCTGGCGGAGAAACTGTGGAATATTTTAAAAAGAAAATATTCCAAAAAGGTTTATTGTGTGAGTGGCATCAGTCGACGAAAGAATTTTTTAATCGATATTTTAGGAGCTACGATTTTATGGCAAATACATCAGAAGCAAAAATTAACACTTACGCCCCCTGGTGACCAAAGTATTTTGTACCAAAAATTCGAAATTATATGCAAAAGATTTTCCATCAGGAGATGTATCCGCTGAAGAAAATTTTTTTCAAATCGGAGTTTTAGAAGAAGAGTTATCGGGGAAAATGTAATTTACTTTTACGCCCTCTAGCGGAAAATCTATGCGTAATTTGGAAAATTAACTATATCTGAAATACTCTTCGATATAAATGGAATGGAAAGATATAAATTTTTTTCAACCGGATGTTTAGAAGCATATATGTGGAATAAAACGTATTTTTGAATTCGACATCATCTGCATTTACGCCCTTTACCGGCGAAATTGTACATCGTAAAAAAAAAAAAAAAAACGAAATAAAGGATCATTATTTGCATATTTCAAGCTTCCCAATGCAAAAAGAATTTTTCAAATCGGACTAATAGTTCCTGAGATATCGTGGGTACAGGCGGACGGACGGACGGACGGTCGGACAAACCGATAACAGAAGCACGATCTTTTTTTACAAAAGACGTGCTAACAAATGGGTCCACTTGGCCCGGTCGCATGTGTTTGGAAAAAAAAATCCCGGACCATTGCTTTATTCTCTAAACTAAAAAATGTCAGACCCGTGCAGACCACTGCCGCAGACTATTCTGTCACCGGGCCGGCCTATTGACTAGAGGTAGTAACAAACAACTTGCCACTTAGTTTGTCAAGAATGTTTTGGAAGGTTTCTGGATCAGGAGAAGGTAATACCAGAGGCATTGGAACGACCTAAATAAATTAGAATTTATCTGATTCAGTTCATAACACAGTTGAGCGTTCAGAAATGCGAGCTTCTGAAGCGCACATTTAAATGTCCTCGAAAGAGTTTCGGCCCCAAAGCGAATTTTGTTTCGAATTTTACTGCAAATGATAAGAAATCTGGTCACGCCAGGGATATTTTGAGCACACTTGCGGATCTCAGTATGTGTCAAATATTTCGCAAGAGTTTCAGAAGTATGCGGAATTGTTGATTCCTTTGCATGTAAACACGATCGTTAACCTGCACTCCATGTGGTAGCACTCAAGGGTGTAATGTTCTTGATTATAGAGGACGCAGAGGTGGTACTGGCCAAATAACGAACTTTGATTTCTTTGCTTTGCTGAAAACCCGTTCTGTAAAGCATACTAATAAAGATATGAAAGCTCTGGAAGAATGATACTGGTTGCACATATAATGGCACCCAATATATTTTTTTACGCTTTCCAACCGTAGGTTGAAGAAGCGTATATGCTCCAGCTTTGTCCGTCCGTCTGTCTGTCCGTTTGTCCGTCAGTCCTCACGATAACTCGCGTAAAAATAGTTCGATATCGATGAAAATTTAGTATGTGGTAGAGGACCACCTGGGGACAAACGCTATTGAAAATGGGCGAAATGTGCTCAAAGGTCTGAACATAAGAGCGGGATCCATTCCATCGCCCTTATGCATTATAACTTACGTAAAAATGTTTCGATTAAGACAAAGCTTTATCATGTTGTTCCGGAAGTATACTTAATCGGTTCTGTTGAATATCATCGAAATGGGGTCAAAGGTCAAGGCATAGGAGCGAGATTTATTCTACGGCCATCATCCTCATAACTTGTGTAAAAACTTGAGTAATGATTTCTGGAATGTTGGAAAGCGTATCATAATCAATGCATTGCATGATTTTTCTAACTTGTTTATGGACTCGTCTTGAGACCTTACAGTTGCACTATATTCCCCCAGGGGCGCTATTAAACGGAAATTGAAATTATTTTGAAATGACTGTTTCACTTGCCTCTATGTCTGACGCATCTTTAATTACAGAGGGGGTTCAGAAAGTAATGCTTTCATATTTATTAATATATATACACCGATGAGTAATTACATTATGACCACCTATAGCTAATGAGCTGAAGGACTCCCTTTAGTCCGCAAAACAGCGACCACTCGGCGAGGCATCGATTAGATGAGGTGGCGATAGGTATCCTGAATCCTGGGTTATTTAGTTCTATAATATCAACAGCAGTCCAGTTCCCGTACATTTCGCGGTGGTGGTGATTTAGCGCGAACCCACTTTTCCGAGTCGAACCACAAATGTTCGATTGGGTTCATGTCATGTGAATTTGGAGGCCATGGCATTAACGGAAATTCACCAGCTGGAACCACTCCTTGACTATTCTGGCAGTGTGGCATAGCGCATTATGCTGCTGGGTAATGGCCATCACCAGCAGGGAACACAGTTGCCGTGAATGGGTGAACTTAGTCCGCAACGATGTTCAAATACCTGACAGCTGTAAGGGATTGTGCTATTGGGATAATGGGGCCAAAAGTGTCCCAAAAAAGCATCGCCCACAGCATAACACCGCCGGGTGCGGCCTGTTCTCGCCTAACAATACATCTAGGTGCCATATCGTCCGTTGGTAATAGGCGTATCCGCGCTCGGCCGTCTACGTGATGCACCAGGAATCTTGATTCGTCAGACCAGGCCACATTCTTCCAATCATCCACGGTCCAATCTCAATGATCTTGGGTACATTTCATATTTCACGCGTTGTTGGCGATGACGTGCAGTGAGCATGGGGACCCGGCTGTTTCTTTGTCTACGCAGGCAAATGCGCAGAAGGCTGCGATGAACCCGGTGCTGTGACACATTGCCCTGATCACCACTGTTGTAGCTGCGGGTGGTTTGTCGCACTGTGGCCGTGCGGTCGCTGTGAACAATGCGCGACAGTCTCCGCTCCACTCTGGCATCAATGAGCTGCGGACGACACACGGCTGGACAACGGTTCGTTGTTTGGCCATCTGGGCACCACTTTTGATACGTACTCACTACAGCGGAACGTGAAGAGTCAACAAGCCGCACCGTTTCCGAGATCGTAGTTCTAAGGCGCCGTGTCATCACAATTTGTCCTTCATCAAACTCCGATAAATCGACAGCTTTTCCCATTCTGATTCCGAAGACTCTACTAACCAAAAGCTGGTCCTCGGGGTGCATATATACTGCTCTGTGAACCTCACCTGCGCCACCATTCGGTGTCCAGGCGCGCTCATTCTCTAGGCTGGGGTGGTCCTAATTTAATGGCTTATCGGTGTACAAGTCCAGTGACAAGATATCAAATTTAATCAAAACAAGAACGAAGCTGAGATTTTTCTATTTTAATTCACATATTTTATTTTTCTACATAGTCCTCCTTACGCTCGATACAAATACGCCAACGTTTAACAAGCTTTTAAAACCGTCTCTGTAAAAATCTTCACGTTGCTCTGGAAACCATTTCCTCGTAGCGGCTTGAACATCTTCGTCACAGGTGAACTGACATCCTTTCAGATGTCTTTTGAAACTGGTCTCTGTAAAAACCTTTAGGTTGTTCTTGGAACCATTTCTTCGTAGTGGCTTGAACATCTTCGCCGCAAGTGAACTGAATTCCTTTCAGATGTCTCTTGAGAGCACAAAACAACCAGAAGTCGAACGGCGCCAAACCTGTGTTGTAGGTAGGGTGCTTAAGAACTTCAAACCGATTTCCTGTATGGCCTCTGAAGTGAAAGCACTGGTGTGAGGTTTGGCGTTGTCGTGCTGCAGAGCCATTGGATTTTTTCCCCACGCACGCGGTCTATTACGTATATGCTTTAACTTTTTTAAAGCTTGCACGCAGCTCTTAGAGTTGATAGAACCATTTTTGATCACGTACTCTTGATGAATAAATGTAGTCCCAGACCATAATGAGCATACAGTTACCGGCAGAAATGTTGAGTTGTTAATTGTTTTGCTCGAGGAGAAGATGGGTGTCGGTATTCCAGCGATTGAATTTTCATTTCTGGGTCATAACGATGAATCCCACCCTCATTAACAGTCCTAAAGCTTTGGAGAAAATCACTTCCACATTTTTCATAGCGAGGAAGCCAACTTTGGGATGCTTCAAGTTTTGGTTCCTTCATTTCAGTCGTTAGGTGACGCGGAACCCAACGAGAAAACAATTTGTTGTATCCTAAAACGTTAACAATACCTTTGACACTACCTAAAATAGTGTTCAGCTTGTCTGCTATGGTTCTCTAGTTATTCTTCGATTTTTCCTGATGAGCTCATCAACTTTTTGCCTGTTCAAATCGCAAGTCGCGATTACGGGCATCCCACTCCGCGGTTGATCCTTTACGGCCAACATTCCTCCTCTATCATTTAAGTTTCTTACCTAACAATGAAGACTGCTTATGTCCACAGTTTCAGAACCATAACTGGTGTGAATTTCTTTAGGAAGATCATTTTTACGAGTTAAAAATTATATTAATTGATCGTTATTTGACACCCGGCGACACAGTTGAAAAAGAATAATCGATTTTAAATACAATTAAATACGAACATAAATTTGTCATTTTTACTCTCTTTGACCCCATTTCTTCCACGAAGTTGCATTATGTTATAAAACAAGTTAGTAAGATCCTACAATGCATTGATAATGATGCGCTTTCCAACATACCAGAAGTGTTTCGTTCAGTATACCTCTGGAATAACATAGTAAAGTTTTGTCGAAATAGAAGCATTTTTTGCTCAAGTTATGAGGATAATAGCTGTGGAATAAATCTCGCTGCTGTGCCCTGACCTTTGACCCATTTCAATTATATTCAACAGAACCGGTTCAGCATATCTCCGGAACAACATAATAAAGTTTTGTCGCAATAGAAGCGCTTTTAGTCAAATTATGAGGATAATGGCTGTGGAATAAATCTCGCTTCTGTGCCGTGACCTTTGATCCCATTTCGATTATATTCAACAGAACCAGTTCAGTATATCTCCGGAAAAACATGGTAAAGTTTTGTCGCAATCGAAGCATTTTTACGTACGTTCTGCTGTGGAATGGATCTCGCTCCTATGTCCTGACCTTTGACCCCATTTCGTCCATTTTCAAAAAAGGTTCGTCTCCAGGTTGTCCCCTACCACATACTGAAATTTCATCGAAATCGAGCCATAATTACGCGAGTTATCGTGCGGACAGACAGACAGACAGACAGTCGGACAAAGCTGGAACATATACGCTTTTTCAACCTACTGTTGGAAAGCGTAAAAAATAAAGCTAATGGCACAAAGATTATCAGACTGGTTGCAGACTGGTTGCAAGGCAACAAGTCATGCGCGAGACACTTCCGCGGAGGCATTACTTCTTGAACAAGAAAATTCATATTTGTCATAATGAAAGTATTTCTTTCAGGACTAGGGGCTGCGCCTCTAGGCTCGCTATGCTCGTTTCCAGAGTAGCGCTCTGGCCCTACAGCCCGATCTCCGAGTATATCACATGAAATAAAAACTGGAAAATACATATAAATTTCAATTTTTATTGCATGTCTAAGCAAATAAGGCTTGTTATTCCGAAGTTTCAGAGTTTTTTTACTGTGGTTAATTTTTTTAAGGTCGGACTTTTGTCGTTTGAACTTATAGCACATACTAAATTTACCACTAAGGAAAGCAAAAGCGGTCCAAAAAGCATTTCCGTAAACCGTAAACCGTTATGCCAAACCGTTAAGGTAGGCGTCAAGTAATTTTGCTTCCTATACTTCCAATGGAAAAACTTTTGCACACATTTCCTTCACAATTAGTGTGTTCCCAAGATTGAAAATTTTAATATCGATTAAAATAACTTCATATTATAACTTGGAATACTTAGTATTTTCAAAAACATAACCATAATTATATTAAAAATCAAGAACTTCTCCTATGGTGGTGTTGGAAGCAGAAAAAAGATGGCGCGACGTGTACTTTCATGACGTCAGTAGACAAACAAATGTTGGATTGCATACTTATTGTTATGTTTTAGGAAATATTAAGTATTCCAAGTTATAAAATGAAGCTATTTTAATCGATGTTCAAATTTTCATCCTTGGGAACGCATTAATTGTCCAGAAAAAAGATAGCGCGACCTGTACTTTGATGACGTCAGTAGACAAACAAATGTTGGATTGCATAATTATGGTTATGTTTTAGAAAATATTAAGTATTCCAAGTTATGAAATGAAGCTATTTTAATCGATGTTAAAATTTTCATCCTTGGGAACGCATTAGCTGTGAAGAAAATGTGTACAGAAGTTTTTCCATTGGAAGTATAGGAAGCAAAATTATTTGACGTCCACCTTAAACAACTGAGATGGTTTTACCAACAAAGAATATGCATAAAAAATTCTCTGCGTCACCATGGCAGCAGGTCACGGGACCAGAACATTCCTCTGTGGTTATCGTGAAGACAGACGATTCGTTTATTTCCTTTGCGTCTGTAAAAAATGCTTGAAAATCAGAAAATGACTTTCTCTTTAAATTTTTTTTTTGTAAAAAAGGGATGATAGCTGTAAGTTTATGCTGTAAAAATTGCAAAGCTTTATGATTTATAGTTTGCCATATATCCGTTTTTTTTAATGGATCCCATCGCGAAATAGAGAATTTTGCGAAATTTAGAAATTTAATTTCTCGTAAACTAAATCGAGATTCAAAAAAAAGGGTGACGAGGTGCAAACATTTGGTCATGTCACTACATGTCTACAAAGTTTCGTGGTTCTGTTGCTGTGTGTCCGGAACGCGACCTGATTGCACTTTTTTGCTTACCTTAACTTTGAAATACAATAGCTCTTGAAGTATCGCCAGAATCGAAAAACGGTTTATTTCAGCGTATTCTCCAAACAATTCCCTACAAACGATGTAAATTTCGTATTTTTGTGTTCAATACGTTTCGCGCTGCGAGCTAGAAAAGCAAGAGTGCCGCGAAATTTCTAAAATAGCGTAAGCAGCAGCAGCGGCGGCAGTTACTTTTTTTTTTTTTTAGAATAGAGAGATTTATCTGCTCCTCAGGGCAACCACGGGATGGGATTCTTAACCTCCAGAATCGCTAAACATGAATGCCGGTTTCTTCGCCTAGCGAATCCTGTGATGGTTATATTCAAATTAATCGGAAACTTGGGACTTGGACGTTTTGGATGGTGTAGTGGTTAGCATACCCGGGCGCTACCTGGGAGACGCGGTTTTCGGATATTATCTGACTTATCATTGTCACATTTACACCATAAATCGGATTGTCATCTTCAAAATTCATAATTGTCATTTTCACTTTTTATTTGGGCATGTGTTATATGGTGCTCGCGACCTTAGTAAGGAATTAATAGCTATAACGAATCCTATTTTTAGCTTTCACATTCGGTATAGAAAAACAAGTTAGTAAAATCATGCAATGCATTGATTATGATACGCTTTCCAACATACCAGAAATCATTACTCAAGTTATTACTCAAGTTATGAGGATACTGGCCGTAGAATAAATCTCGCTCCTATGCCCTGACATTTGACCCCATTTCGATTATATTTAACAGAATTGGTTCAGTATATCTCCGGAACAACATGATAAAGTTTTGTCGTTATCGAAGCATTTTCACGTAAGTTATGACGCATAAGGGTGAAGGAATGGATCCAGCTCCTATGTCCTGACCTTTGACCCCACTTCGCCCATTTTCGATAAAGTTCGTCCCCAGGTTGTCCCCTACCGCATTCTAAAATTTCATCGAAATCGAGCCATTTTTATGTGAGTTATCGTGCGGACGGACGGACAGACAGATGGACAGAACTGGAGCATGTACGCTTCTTCAACCTACGGTTGGAAAGCGTAAAAAAGAAGAAAAGAATATTAAAGGAAACTGTTACTCCGCGGTGCGAACCTAATGGTCGTAAGTGGTATCTGATCGATTTTTTTCCTAGTGAGCGATATCTGACCAATTTTTTTACAACAGACAGCTTTGTCCGTCTGTTTGTCTGTCAGTAAGTCTGTCTGTCAGTCTGTCCGTCCGAACGATAACTCGCGTAAAAATGGTTCGCTTGGGATGAAATTTAGTGTGTGGTAGGGAACCACGTGGGGACGAAACTTATAGAAAATGGGCGAAATTGGGTCAAAGATCAGGACATAGGAGCGGGATCCATCCCATTGCTCTTATGCGTCATAACTTGACTAAAAATGGTTCGATTTCGATGAAATTTTAGTACGTGGTCGGAAACCACCTGGGGACGAACCCTATTGAAAATGGACGAAATGGGGTCAAATGTCAGGACATATGAGCGGGATCCATTCGAATGCCCTTTTGCGTCATAACTCGATGAAATTTTAGTTAATGGTAGGGAACCATCTGGGGACAAACCCTATTGTAAATGTGCGAAATGGGGGTCAAAGGTCGGGACATAGGAGCGGGATTCATTCCATTGCCTTTATGAGTCGTAACTTGCGTAAAAATGCTTCTGTTGCGACAAAACTTTCGTATGTTGCTCCGGGGGAATGCTGAACCGGTTCTGTTGAATATCATCGAAATGGGGTCAAAGGTCATGGCACAGGAGCGAGATTTATTCCCCAGCCATTATCCTCATTACTTGAGTAATAACTTGAGTAATGATTCCTGGTATGTTGGAAAGCGTACCATAATCAATGCATTGCATGATTTTACTAAATGGTTTATCGATTGGGTTTCTATACCTACAAACAAGGCTGTAAATGTTAACAAAATGCAAACTTATGCCTTTTAAGGCCCCTTATACTTTAAGAACGCTTAGAAATTATGTGCAAAATATTCCTCATCGTGAAACAGAATTTTTCAAATAGGACTGTTAGAAGAAAGGATATTCAAAAAATTATGATATATATGTCACCTAACCCAAAATCAGTGTTTTGTTTTGGGCAGGAAATAAGCGAATTAGAAAATATAGTGATTTAATTTTTTTAGTGTGGCTCCGCGTGTCTGCTGTTTTTATGGGATAACATTGTATTGTAAATAATGAATAGTTCTTTCAAAAGTTTATAAGTGCACACTGCAACGAAAATTAAACACATAGCTTTTCGCTAACACAGTGGGTGACCATTTTATTTCAAAGGCACCCATCATACAAGCCTTTCGGCTTTTAATGAGGGTGCATTGTATTTAAACCAAGGCATGCAGTTTTACTGTACTTATCCGTAAATACAAAATTCTCATCTCATTCACGATCAAAAACCGTTTTCGGATTAATAGGTATAATGTTAGAATTTGTACGCAAACATTAGCTTATACACCGATAAGTCATTACATTATGACCACCTAACTAATAAGCTGTAGGACTCCCTTAAGCCAGCAAAACAGCGACCACTAGGCGTGGCATCGATTCGATGAGGTGGCGATAGGTATCCTGGGGTATCTGGTACCATAATGTCAACAGCAGGTCCTCCAGTTCCCGTACATTTCGGGATGGTGGAGATTTAGCGCGAATCCGCTTTTCCAAGTCGAACCACAAATGTTCGATTGGGTTAATGTCAGGTGAATTTGGAGGCCAGGACATTAACAGAAAGTCACTAGCATGTTCCTCGAACCACTCCTTGACGATTCTGGCAGTGTGGCATAGCACATTATCCTGTTGGTAATGGCCATTACCAGCAGGAAACACAGTTGCCATGAATGGGGGAATCCACAACGATGTTCAGATACCTGACAGCTGTCAGGGATTGTACTGTTGGGATAATGGGTGCTAAAGTGTCCCAAAAAAGTATCGCCCACAGCGTAACACCGCCACCGCCGGCCTTTTCCCGCCCAACAGTGCATCCAGGTGCCATAGCCTCCGCTGGTAATCGGCGTATCCGCGCTCGGCCGTCTACATGATGCACCAGGAATCTTGATTTGTCAGACCAGGCCACTTTCTTCCAATCATCCACGGTCGAATCTCGCTGACGTTGGGCCCATTTTACGCGTTGTTTGCGATGACGGGCAGTGAGCATGGGGATCCGGCTGGGTCTTCGGCTACCCAGGCTCGTGCGCAGAAGGCTGCAATGAACTCGGTGCTGTGACAGTTTGCCCTGATCACCACTGTTGTAACTGCGGGTGATTTGTCGCACTGTGGCCCTGCGGTCGCTGTGAACAATGCGCAACAGTCTCCGGCCCCCACTGGAATCAGTGAGCTGCCGGCGACACACGACTGGACGACGGTTCGTTGTTTGGCAATATGTGCACCATTTTTGACACTCACTCACTACAGCGGAACATAAACAATCCACAAGCAGCACCGTTTCATCGTAGTTTCGAGGTTCCGTGCCATCACGATTTGTCCTTTATCAAACTCCGATAAATCGGTAGCTTTTCCTGTTCTGACTCCGAACACTCTACGAACTCCAAGCTGGTCCTCAGGTTGTATATATACTGCTCTGTGAATTTCACATGCGCCACCGTTCGGTCTCCAGGCGCGCTCATTTCTCTAGACTGGGAGTGGACATAATGCAATGGATCATAGGTGTATGTGTCTTTAATAAGTCGACAGGCATGGTGTAGTAGAACGGATATAGCCACTCTGTTGGCAGAGTGGTCTGAGACACTGGACACTGACCATTCGTCTGAGGTGGACCCCAGGTTCTGGTTCCGCATGAGGCATATCTCGTGTGCCGGCCTGATCGCTCTGCCTCTTTCCTGGAGCCGGTGTCCCTAAATAAGGGACGGGCGACTTCTCACAGATTTAAGAGTTGCTCAAATAGAGGTCGCTACACCCCGAAACAAAACAAATTAAAAAGATGACACTCAATTTGGGTTGCAATGTAATGAACACGTTTTTTAAATTCTTTCCGATGAGAATAAAATTTATTAAAGTTATTCAGTCAATGGAACCCAGGATGTCATATAATTCGGCCCTACCCGGATCTATAATTGACCCTGACCGAACCCGAACAAATCTGCTTTTAATTATAGTATATATTTATATATATAGCGTTCAAAATGTATCTTTACAGTGGGTGTCTTAGATTATATGAATATCAGACAAATATATTATAGGTACATACGTATAATTTACTCACTTACTCAGAGTAAGTATTGAAACTGTAGTCTTTCATTTGCAAGACTTAACCTAACTGTTTTACATGTGTTTTCACACACATCGGCGAGAATGAAAAAGTCCCTCAGCAGTAATGTTAAGGCTGTTCCACTTAATTTTGATGGAGCTACAGTGAAAATGTTTGAACTATGCAACTTGTTTGATTTTTAATTTCCGTTTTTGCTGTTTTCTCGATAATATATCAAGCTTCAGAATATTTTTCACAGCAACACCAATTTTCACAAGTTTATGATGAGTTTAGAGTTTCCAAAATGTGGATGTTGTGTACATCGTTGCCCTTCAGAAGGAAGGAGCACTCTTCCTTCTGAGGACACTCCTCCTTCATATTGCGTGGCAAATTATTTTTCAGTCCACGGGCACCAGTATCGAGCACAAAATTCCACAGTGGGAATTTTCCTTTGAAAAAAAAAAAAAATTTTTTTTTTTTGCTTTTCAAAAATAAAACGGAAATAAAACCGGGTCGAAATAGGGCCAGGAACACCTTGGCCCGACTCGTTTGAACCGCTAGAAATTGTCGACCGTTGACCCGTGACCCGTTTCCATCTCTGGCACTTCCCACGTTAGTCTGCAGTTTTTACATGAGAAAAACGCTCAAATACTACTTTGGCCAGCACGCTAGCCATACCTTTTCACCTATTGAACACGTCTGGGACATGATGGGCCAACAGATCGAACAACACCCAAGAGATTCGCCAGCTACAGGCGCTGAAATCGAACAAAGACTTATCGCCGTTTGGCGTTCTATCCCTCAGGAAGACATTATAGATTTGTGCGATAGGGCTTGAGCTTTGAAGGGCTTAAGCTTGATAGGGCTTGAGCTTTGATAGGACTTGAGCTTTACAGGAACGGTCCTTTGATAGAGCTTGTAGCGATGGTTCTAGATAGGACTTGACAGGGCTTGTAGCGATGGTCCTAGTCCTTTGATTGTATTTATAGCGATGGTCCTTTTGATAGGGTTTGAGCTTTGATAGGACTTGAGCTTGATAGGGCTTGAGCTTTGATAGGACTTGAGCTTGATAGGGCTTGAGCTTTGATAAGGCTTGAGCTTGATAGGGCTTGGGCTTTGATAGGGCTTCAGCTTTATGTTTTATAGGGACGGTCCTTTGATTGGGCTTGTAGAGATGGTCCTAGATAGGACTTGACAGTGCTTGTAGCGATGATAAGACTTGACCATCATTGCTACAAGCCTTATTTAGACCATCGCTACAAGCCCTTTGATAGGGCTTGTAGCGATGGTCCTAGTCCTTTGATTGGCTTTATAGCGATGGTCCTAGTCCTTTGATTGGCTTTATAGCGATGGTCCTAGTCCTTTGATTGGCTTTATAGCGATGGTCCTAGTCCTTTGATAGGGCTTGTAGCGATGGTCCTAGTCCTTTGATTGGCTTTATAGCGATGGTCCTTTTGATAGGGCTTGAACTCTCGAAGCCCGCTATTTGGCGTTCTATCCCTCAAGAGGACACTATAGATTTGTGCGATAGCCTTCCTCACCGTGTTCATGAATAACTTGCTGCGCTGAGCGGTTTGACATCATACTAACTTTATCTTATCTAACTTTACCTTATGCTAACTTTATCTTATCTTTATCAACATCATACCACTTTATCTGGTAGGTAAAGTGGTAATTTCCAATATTTTTCTTTTGATAGTCGCTCATCTCTGTGTATGCTAACAACTGCCTGCGTTTCAATAAAATGGGATTAATCCTTCCAGGTGTTTCAATTTTTCCACTTGTATTTCTTTTATTATTTACTGAAGAAAAATATAAATGCACAAGAAAAAAATTAAACAGGCTTTACTTACTTTCTTTGTGAGAAGTGCAGGATACCGCAGAGGATGAACTATGCAGATGTAGCGGTCAATTGCTATGAGAACTAATGATAAGGTTGACTGATGAAATAATGCTGATATGAGAAGCGCTTCTAGTCCACAGTGAAATACACCATAGGGCCAGCAGTCATACAGAGTCGGAAACACTGCGAATGGACACACCACTGCTCCTACTGCTAAATCTGTGCAAGCTAAAGAAGTCATTAGCATCCGTGGTTGTGGAGGAAGAAACTTCGAATGCCGACGGCAGTGTAGCACAATAATCATTAGAACGTTCAAAAACACTATGGATATCGCCACCAGTAAAACGAACATAGCTTTGGCCACATGGGCAGCATCAGGAGTTGGTAGTTCGTATGTTTCATTTGAATATAGATTCCAGTACATCTCATGGCAGCTTTTGCCTTTGAAAGGAAGGCGTTTAGTGGAGTTTTCAAGGAACATAGATGATAGTGGTATATAACCATGCCGAAACTTTAAATGACCATCTCTTCTCAGCCAGCAAGCACTGAATGAACTCCGTGGGGTTTACAGAAGCACACTAAAAAAAAGCGATTGTATATATTGTTATTATTTTGCATTATACTGTCACAAAAATGAAACAACATGTGTTATTCAACAAAGAAAATATCTGGTCTTAACTTTGTACATACAGTGTATAGATATACATGCATGTTAGGTTCAGTAAAATGTATTTTGTCGGAGCTCTAATAATAAGTGATAATCTAGATGTGTTAACATTTTGATGAGGCACAATAAATACACAGTTGACGTGGATTAGGAACATCAAATAGAAGTCATCACTCTTTCCACTTTTATAAGTGAGTCACGGACGAATTCTCATCGGCCGCCACCGGGAATCGAGCCCAGGCTGACAGGTTGCTTTCTCTGGAGCCCCGCACAATGCTGGGGATTCACCATACATGAACAGCAGCAACTGAACAAATAACTAGAAGGCGAATGAATAATAAATACGCAGTTGACGCGGATTTGGAACATCAAATAGAAGTCATCGCTGTTTCCACGTTTATAAGTGGAAAGAGCGATGCCTTCTGTTAATTTTCCCCAGCATTGTGCGGGGCTCCAAAGAAAGCAACCTGCCATGTGGTTTGGCAGTTAGTCGTATGTGAGTTTGGAGGATTTGGAGGCCGCTGTGGTGCAGTGGAAGCATGTCCGGCGCGTAACTGGAAGACCCTGGGTTCGATTCCCGGTGGCGGCCGATGAGAATTTTTCCGTAACTCACTTATAAACGTGGAAAGAGCGATAACTTCTATTTGATTTTGATGAGGCATTTTTTTATTGGTGTTTTGGCTTAATGAACGGAAGAAATGCAAGAGGACGCCCTCACTGTGTGTGGGCTGACTATATTAAAGGCTGGTGCGGTGGAACTCTTCAAGAACTGAGCCTCCCTGCAATGAACGGACTTCAGTAGAACCATGTTGTTAAAATGGCTACAGACACCTACGAGAATTGTACCCATGGTTGGTGATGATCATGATGATGATGATTTTTTTGCTATGCATTTTTTTCGACAGAAGTAAAGTAAATCCCAAGTAAGAAATTTTGATGTAATGGAAATGGGTAATGGAAGTGATGTAACAATAGTTAATTTCATTCTTACTCAACAATATATTTTACTATACTATTGCCGAACAGTAATTTAGTAACTTCACGTTTCACATAAACGTAAAAATATCTCTTTGCAGTTTGCGTAACTTACGAGAACCTCATGCTAAATGTGAAAACAGCCATTACATACATTATGAGCCGCCCCGGTGATGCAGTGGTCTAAGCGCTGGCTTATGACCATTCGTTCGAGAAAGATCCGGGTTCGGATCCCGTGAGGCATGGATGCTGTGTTTGTCTTACGACACTGGCTCTCCCTCTCTCTCTCTCTTCCCTGGAACCAGTGGCCCTAAATTAGGGACGGGCTTCTGGTTATAGCTCATTGAGTTGCCTACGGTGGTCGCTAAACCTCCAATAAAAAAAAAAATATTAAAAATGTTTTGTATGATGAACATCTCGGGTACATTGTAATGATGACTCTCTCTGGTGAGCACGTGAGTTAAATTTTTATCCCCTCCACATTCAGTCTTGAGGTCCTCAATGATATGCAGCGTTCTCTCTGTCACATGGTCTCGAAAACTTAGTTGGGAGTCCTTTCACAAATGTCACGTTCGTCATTTGATCATACAAAGTTTGGTGAGCCCCGTACCTATACCATTTTAACTATACCACGTTTTCGGAAAGATGAGTGGAAAACTTCGCTCTGATGATGAAGTATTTATCAAACCCTTTTGGCAGCATAACAGGTGGTATTTAAGTACACTGAAGTACCAGAAAAACTAGTACACCAGTCTAATACTTGGTAGGTTCCCCACGGGAGCGCAGGACTGCAGAAATACGACGAGGCATGGACTCCACTAGCTTCTGGAAATATGCAATGCACACTATACTTCCTGCAGAGCTTTCCACAATTCGGGTGTATTCCGAGGTCTTGGATTCCTGTGTTCGATAGCTTGTTGCATGGCATCCCAAATGTGTTCTATCACGTTCAGATCTGGGGACTTGGGTGACAATAGCAACACCCCAAACTCAGATGAATGCTCCTCTAACCATAGTGTGGCGTCCCGACACTTGTGTGGAGGTGCATTGTCCTGTTGGAACAGGGCCAACCCATCAGAATGAATGCAGGACATGAACGGGTGTACCTCGTCAGAAAGGATGCGAACATAGCGTTGGCCGGTCACAGACGTTTGTAGACGTACCAAGGGTCCCAGTGAAGTCCAGCTAAACACACCCCATACCATTACGTAGCCCCACCAGCTGGTACAGTTCCTTGTTGACAGGCGGGATCCATGGCATTATGGAGTTTGCGCCACACACGAATTCTTCTATCTGCCCGATACGGTTGGAAACGCGACTCGTCAAACCGGGCTATTTGTTTCCAGTCATCAAGTGTCCAGTGACGGTATTGCCGTGCACAAGCAAGGCGCATAACTCTGTGTTGTGCACCCATCAAGGGGACTCGAGTTGGGAGTCGGCTCTCAAAGCCCATATCGTGCAGGGTAAGTTGCACAGTCCGGACGCTGATGCTTGTTGAGGCTCTAGCATTGAACTCCGATGATACCTGCGAGAGTGTTGAACGTCTATCGCGTGAAACGATTCTTGACAGCCGAGGATGGTCACGTTCACCCAATGTCTTTTTACGGCCACACTGGTATCGCAGGTTAGAGGTTTTGCCGGAATTCTTGTAGTCATGGTACACCCTTGCAATGGTCGTCCGTGAAAATCCGAACTTTGTTTCTACCTCCGAAATACTATGGCCCATCTCACGAGCGCCAAAATCGCCTAAATCGTTATTACTTGTCATTCGTGTGCTGAAAGCAGCTATGACAGCTGGCAAGGATGTCTATCGCTTTATATACGCACTGGCGG
The DNA here is from genome assembly GCA_039090855.1 of Macrothele yani. Lineage (NCBI taxonomy): Eukaryota > Metazoa > Arthropoda > Arachnida > Araneae > Macrothelidae > Macrothele > Macrothele yani. The sequence continues at coordinate 30,347,304 of CM076989.1, read as the reverse complement.
ACACGACCGATTACGCGCATAGGTGACGTTGCTATGTATTTTGCATGAGCTCGTCTGTACCAGTTTTTCTGGCACTTCAGTGTACATGCTTTTAGCGTGACGTCGCAGGCAAGCTATTAATGCCACCCCGGTGGCGCAGTGGTCTAAGCGATAGCCTCTGATCATTCGTTCGACAGGTGTCTGGCTTCGAATCCCGGTGTGGCATGGATGTTGCGTTTGTCTTACAGCACCGGCTCTCTCCCTTTCCGGGAGCCAGTGACCCTAAATTAAGGACGGGCGACTGCTTATAGCCCATTGAGTTGCTCAAGGTGGTCGTTAAACCTCCAATAAAAAGTTATTAATAAACATTAAGAATTTGTTACACGTGTAAAGTTTGGAATATGCATTTCTTATTCCAGGCAAGAGACCATTTTGACTGATACAGGGAAATTTTTATCAAGACTGGTCATTCCAATTTGATGGAAATTGTGATGTTCTTTTAAGTATAGCTGACTGAACATGTAACGTACCAGGAGATGTGACGTACCTGCCAGAAGGACGCACACGACATAAAGGCAGATAGGAATCAGAATAAAACGTCCGCGTAGCTCAATTGGTAGAGTGACTTATTCCGGAATGAGGGGATCCGGGTTCGAATCCTTGCGTGGACAGAAATGACGGAGAAATTTACTTCGTTATAAACATTACATAAAAACTTCACCTGCAGTGAAACAGGAATCATTCAAGTAAACGTCGAGAAAAAATTACTCACGATTAGTTTTTATTAAGCCACTAATATTTTGGCATTTTCACAGGCTATAATCAAACGAACGTGAGTTAATAATAATAACAATACTTGGTTAAGAGAACAACACCAACACTAAAAATGTAGAACACGTAGCCTTCAAATCACTCAAACTTAAATTTAAAAAACGTTTCTTCCACAATTAGTATGATAACTTCTGCAATCTCCATCACTTTGCAGCTCTCACCCCTTATATAACGTTCAGTTCTCATCGAACACATACGCTCGTCATATGTTCCGACCTCATACTCTTGCGCGTCATATGTTCCGACCTCATACTCTTGCGAGAGAGAAGATATCACGTTAGGTTTGAAAAACGCTAAGGAGAATGAACTCAAATTTACATAGAGTATACGTCACAATATATATATAAAAAATCCTAACTGTAACATAAACAAGTTAGTAAAATCATGCAATGCATTGATTATGATGCGCTTTCCAACGTACCAGAAATCATTACTCAAGTTATGAGGATAATGGCCGTAGAATAAATCTAGCTCCTATGCCCTGACCTTTGACCCCTTTTCGATGATATTCAACAGAACCGGTTAAGTATACTTCGGGAACAACATGATAAAGTTTTATCTCAATCGAAGCATTTTTACTTAAGTTATAGCGTATAAGGGCCATGGAATAGAACCCGCTCCTACGTACTGATCTTGGACCCCATTTCACCCATTTTCCAAAGGGGTCGTCCCCAGGTAGTCCCCTACCACATACTAAAATTTAATCGAAATCGAACCGTTTTTACGCAAGTTATGACGCACAAGGGAAATGGAATGGACCGCGCTCCTATGTCCTGACCTTTGACCCCATTTCGTCCATTTTTAATAGGGTTTGTCCCCAAGTAGTCCCCTACCACATACTAAAATGTCATCGAAATCGAACCATTTTTACGTGAGTCATCGTGCGGACGGAGAGACGGACGGACGAACGGAAAAAGCTGGAGCATATAAGCTTCTTTAACCTACGGTTGGAAAGCGTAGAAAATCCTGAGATATACCAGACGAAAAGTTATTAACGCCTTTCACTTACACACATGCGATTCAGCTTTTCCTTCAATCATGAGGTTATATTTTACGCCACTGTATACTAAAATGCAACAACAGAAAGAATCTATTTAAATTGATACATAGTATAAATAATCTACAAAGTGCACCAAGGTATTCTCTCGATTTTTTTTCGAGGTTTAACAACCATCCTGAGGGCTAAACGCAATCTATTATTTTTGTTTTTTTGGTTGGAGGTTTAACGACCACGGTGAGCAACTCGAAGGGCTATAAGCAGTCGCCCGTCCTTTTTTTTTTTTTTTTTTTTTTTTGATTGGAGGTTTAACGACCACCGTGAGCAACTCAATGGGCTATAAGCAGTCGCCCGTCCCTAATTTAGGGTCACTGGTTCCAGGGAAGGGAGAGAACCAGTGCCGTACGACAAACACAACGTCCATGCCCCACGGGATTCGAACCCGGACCCCGTTCGGACGAATGATCAGCGGCCATCGCTTAGACCACTGCGCCACCGGGGCGGCCGCCCGTCCTTAATTTAGGGTCATTGGTTCCAAGGAAAGGAGAGAGCCAATGCCGTAAAACAAACACAACATCCATGCATCACCGGGATTCGAACCCGTACCCATCTCGGACGAATGATCGGAAGCCAGCGCTTAGAACATTGCATCTGCGAGGCGGCCCAGAATGCAGTAGTCCGTCTCTAATTTGGATTGGCTGATTTCAAAGAATGGACAGAGACAACGCTATCGGATAAATACACCATTCATGACGCATCCAGAACTCGAACTTGGGGCCATCTTGGAACAATGGTCAGAAGCCAGAGTCTTGAAAAACTTGCTTTTAAGCTTCACTCGCAGCCTTCTATCTAGTAAATAATTTTTTTCCACCTGGACTCTTCCTCAGTTCTCTCGAATCTCCATTTCCAATCATAAATACACTGTGCTTATCAAAAGTATTCGGGCGCCACTATGTTTTTGGACAAATGGCTTTATTATCAAAAACTAGTAGTTAGTCGGTCCACCTTTTGCTTGTACCACAGCAGCAATACGTCAAGGCAGATTATATTAAACAACAAAAATCAAACGGAAAAAATAATAAGAAAGATGACACCGAATTTTTGGGTGTAATGAGCACATCTTTTGAATCCGTTTTGACGCGAACTAAATTTATCAAAGCTATTCAAAGTCAATGGAACCGCTTTGGAAAACAACCAACTGGTTCCAACAATCAATAAAACATCCAGAAATAGAAACATCTATTTAGTTCCACCAGCGGCTAAAACGCATGTTACGAAGATTAACAAATGGCGAACAAAAGGTTTCTCGTAATACAAGGAAAGTGCCAAAAAAAAAAAAAAAAAAAAAAAAAAGATTTTCAAATCCAACAGTTAAAAGGAGAAATATAGAAGAAAACATGACAGATATTTACGTCTGCTAGCGAAAATATTTTGCATAACAGAAAAGTTAGAAATGGGCGAAAATTATTCTTCATCGAAAAAGCTATATTAAGGGAAAATAAATTTTCAAATACGTCTCTCGGGGACAGAGATAGCGATAAAAAAAAAAGTTTCGACCTTAACGCAGCTAGCGGGAAATATTTGCGTTATTTAAAGAGGATAATGTTCCACATCTCTGTTGTAGCGAATGGCATACAGTAAAGAAGGAATTTCTCAATAGCGTTTTTAGAACCGGCGGTACAGCTGCAAACTGCAGTACACAAACACCACCTACCGACAGAACTGTAAACTACAAAATTTCTCATAATGTAGCCTAAAGTGTTCTACAAGGTAAAAGACATCCGGTGTTGAAAGAAGTTTTTAAATCGCACATGTAAAAGCAGTGATATTGAGAAAAACAGAATATTTGCGCACTTAGCGGCGAAACTATGCACTACTTTAGAAAGAAACTGCATACACAGAGTTTGCACAGTCAGTAGTATCTGACCGAAGAAACAAGTTTTTCAATCGGGTTTTTAGTTCAGCAGACATTTCTGTAAACGGAAACGTGAACTTACTCCCTCTGGTGGCAGACTTGTGTGCTAAGGAAATTTTGAAATTATGTGATCTCCACGGGACCGCTCTGGAATTATGTGATCTCCACGGAACGCTCGCTCTCTAACGCTCTCTTTTTTCTCCAACGAAACGCTCTTTAACAAAGAAAGAATTTTTAAAATTGAACTCTCAGAAGCAGAGATATCGACAGAAATAAGATATGCGTTTACGCCACCTGGCAAAAAACCATGCATATTTTATGTTAAGAAGAAGGTATTATCAAAACGATTTTTGATGTGAGCGGTATCGGTCCACGAAATAATTTTTTCAATCGAGTTTTCAGGAGCTCAGATTTTGCTGCAAACACATCAAACGCATAAACCTACTCTTACGCCCCGTGGTGGCCAAACTATTATTTATCAAATATTAGAAATTATATGCAAAACATTTCCTATCAGGAGCTGTATCCGGTGCAGAAAGAAGTTTTCAAATCGGAGTTTTAGAAGCAGATATATAGTGGAAAACACAATTTTCCCTTACAGCAAAAAATCTATGCATTTCTTGAAAATTTTGAAATTATATGAGAAACATTTTACGCGGGAAACGCTATCTAACAAAGAATGAATTTTTCAAATCCGACTTTTAAAGACAGAGATATTGATAAGTTATACATTTACGTCCCCTGGCGGAGAAGCCCTTCATTATTTTAAGAAGAAAATATTTTCAAATGTTTATCGACATGACTTTTAGAAGGTCAGATTTTACTGCTAATACCTAAGGAACAGAAATTAACACTTACGCCCACTGGTGTCCAAACCATATTTTACAGAAAAAAAAATTGAAATTACAATCAAAACATCTTCAACCAGGAGCTGTATCCGGTGCACGAAGAATTTTTCAAATCGGAGTTTTAGAAGCAGAGATATCGGGGAAAGCGCAGTTTACCTTTACTCCCCCAAGCGGAAAGTCAATGAATTATTTGAAAAATTTGAAATTATATGAAAAACATGTCGCACTGGGAACTCTATCCAACAAAGAAGAAATTTTTCTAATTGGACCATTAGAAGCACAGATATGGAGAAAAATAAGATATACATCTACGTCCGTGGCGGAAAAATCATGCATTATTTTAAGAAGAAAATATTCCGAAAAGGTTTGTCGACGTGAGTATCGGCCGACGAAAGAATTTTTTCACCCGAGATTTAGGAAGCTCAGATTTTGTTGCAAATACATCAGATGCAGAAATTAACGCTTACGCCCCTTTGTGGCCAAGCCATTTTATACCAAAAATTAGAAATTATATGCAAAATATTTCCCATCAGCTGCGGAAATAATTTTTCAAATCGGAGTTTTAGAAGCAGAGATATCGGGGGAAATGCAATTTACTTTTACGCCCCCTAGCGGAGAATTTGTGCGTAACTTGAAAAAGTGCCTGGACATAAAATAATCTTCGACATGAATGGAATCGAAAGGTAAAATAATTTTTTGAGTTAAATGTTTAGAAGCAAATATACGGAATAAAATGTCTTTTGAATTCGATATCATCTGCATTTCCGCCCTCTAGCGGCGAAATTATGCATCGTGAAGAAAAAAATAATGAAATAAAGTATCATCTTTCGCACTTTTCCAGCTTCCTAATGCAAAAGGAAATTTTCAAATCGGGCTATTAGTTGCACGGATATCGTGTCTACAGACGGATGGACAAACCGATAAAATGAGCACGATGTCTTTTTACAAAAGGCATGCTAAAAATACTGTGCCAAAGACACTACAGAGGATAAAATTCAAATTCAATGAAGAAACGAAATACAGTATTAGGTACGGTTCATGCATTAAAAAAAAAAAAAAAGTTTTCATTTGATTTGTACAAAATTTAGATAGTGAATTGTCCACAAATTCTCCCGAGCAACGCAGGAAAATTACGACATTCGCCCACGTTGTTGTCATGTGACCGTAACTGGTCCAGAGTATCAAATTGAACACAGAAGTTTGCCCAACAGTCAAACGCACTTGCACATCAGTACGTGAAAGATGGCAAGCGATACTGCACTTGGTGAATAAATTTCAAATACGCGGAGAAAATATAAATGTACGATGTCATCTCTCTGTCCACGTTATTTTATAAACAACGAATAGCAACTGAAAAATTGTTCAGCGACACCGCTGGGATCGAACCTCAGATCTCTCGATAACTAGCCGAGTGCGTTTGCATTACGCTACGGTGCCAACAATTCACAGCGCTATTCGTGGTTTATCAGTCAGCATCGAACGCACTCGGCTAGTTATCGGGAGATTTGGGGTTCGATCCCAGCGGTGTCGCTGAACAATTTTTCAGTTGCTATTCGTTGTTTATAAAATAACGTGGACAGAGCGATGACATCGTACATTGATACTGCACTTATTCGACACTGCATTCGTTACGAATTTCATCAAGGTAAAAGTGCTGCAAAAGCATGTGCATCGATCTATTCTGTTCTGGGGGAGAATATTGTATCGAAAACCACGTGTGAGTTTTGGTTTCGACGGTTTAAAGCAGGTGATTTTCATGTTAGCGATCGAGAACGCAGGCGCGCCCACTCAGAAGGTTGCACATGAGGAACTGCAAGCATTGCTCGATGAAGATTCGTCTCAAACGCAAAAAGAACTAGCTGAACAACTATGGGTAACTCAACAATCGATTCCTAATTGCTTACACGCAATGGAAAAGTTTCAGAAGAAAGGAAAATGGATGCCGCATGACCTGAGCCAGAGGAACAAGGATGAGCGTGTCATGAAGTGTTTGAATCTGTTGAATAAACAACGTAGAAATTATTTTCTGTGAAAAATCGTTACAGGGGATGAAAAGTGGATATGGTACGACAACCCCAAACGCAAAAAACACTGGGTAGATCCCAGTGCAGCAACGACTTCGACATCGAAACGCAATATTCACTCCAAGAAAGTTCTGCTGTGCATCTGGTGGGATATGAAGGGTGTGCTCTATTATGAACTATTGGAGCAGGGCCAACCTGTTACTGCTGATCGCCACAAGAAACAATTGCTGCGATTAAACCAGGTGATCTGCCGGAAACATCCATTCTTAGGCAAACGATTGCGTCTCGTGAAATTACTGCATGACAACGCTAGGCCGCATGTCGCGAAATCGGTCAAGGAAACGTTATTGACGTTTGGCTGGGAAGTTTTGGAGCACCGGCGTATAGTCCCGACATAGCCCCTTCAGATTATCACTTGTTCCGATTGATGCAACATGGTTTGTCTGCTGTACGGTACCGGACATGTGACGAAGTGCAAAGATGGGTTGACGATTTCATTGCGTAACACGACGAAGTATTCTTTATGGCTGGAATCCGTCAGCTACCCGAACGATGGCGGAAGGTGATAGGTAATGATGGCGCATATTTTGATTCATAAAGGTATTGTTGTTTTCCCTCAAATTACATGTTGCATTGTTTTAAAATGCTTTAAAACGTATTTGTACACCTAATATACACTATACTGACAAAAGTCACCGGACACCCCTTCAAAAGCAAATGATCGTATCGCTGTGTTGTTAAGATGTGTGGTACAGCTGCAAACGGTATATTAACAAGTCTGCAGCTGATCGCACTCATATTGTGAGACTGAGTGAAAATGTCGCGCCGGGGGAGAACTGCCTTTGAGAAAGAAACGACTGTTGGGTGTTATATTAGTGGGTTGTCCATAAAAGAAATCGAGAGGCGTTTGAATATACCCAAGTCAACTGTTTTTAATGTACTGAATAAATGGAAGACACATGGAGTGCCTGAAGCAGCAAAACATACCGGCAGACCAAAGAAAATCAGTGATAGAGGACGTGGAAGCTCCAGGAGAGTCATTACAGCTAATCGACGGAGTAGTGCACAAGACCTCAGTGTACAGGTGAGTAAAAATGCTGGAACCTCGGTATGTACACGTATCATTCGCAGAGAACTACATTCCACGGGTTACCGTGGTCGTGCGGCTGCTCATAAGCCTTTCATCTCCACTCGGAATGCTACTCGTCGTTTAGCATGGTGTAAAGAACATTTATCGTGGACCGTAGATCAATGGTAACGGGTCCTATGGACTGATGAATCCAGATACACGACCCATCAGACTGATGGCCGTGTGTGACTATGGCCGCAGCCGGGGGAACGCTATTTACCACAGTGTACTGTTCCTACAGTCAAGTTTGAAGCTGGCAGTGTACTCGTGTGGGGGTGATTTTCGTGGTATGGTCCCTGCCCATTGGTTATCGTGGACAAACCTGTTAACCAGCACGTCTACCTCGATATTCTGGACTATTATACCCTACCAACTCTGTGGCAATACTATGGAACCAAGCCTTGTTGATAACAGCAGGAATATGCACCGAGCCATAAAGCAAGGACTGTTACGGTGTGGTTTAACGATAATTCCGTATCGTGTGTGGACTGGCCAGCACAGAGCCTTGATCTTAATCCCATAGAGCACCTATGGGATAAATTAGAGCGCCGCATAAGAAGTTTGGAACCAAGGCCTGCTACTAAGCAACAGTTAGCGGCAACATTATATGTACTGAATGGAAGCGCATACCTATCGCTGTGTTCCAAAACCTTGTCGAAAGCATGTCTCGAAAGGTCAGTACATGCATTAAGGCCAAAGGTGGACCTACACTGTACTAATGTATGTCCATAAATTATATGTTGTGTTTCTCTTCTAGGTGTCCGGTTACTTTCGTTAATATAGTGTTAATGAACTACTCATGCGGAAAACATCAACGATTTGCTCTATTTGCCTTTTTAACCGGCCGTAGTGCCTTAACCAAATGGTGACCAAAACTTTCTGCTCTCTCCAAAGAGAAAGGTTCACATAGCGCCCGGGTTGTACAAAAGCTACAGCAAAACAATTCCTCCATCTCTCATCTTAGCAGTACCGACCATTAACCTGTCATCAGTGTCTAGAGCCTAGGTCTAGGCTTTTCTTTTCCCACTCTATGACCGAAGGCATGGACGAAGGGCTAGTTCTCCTGACAAGGACATCATGCCACTGCGTAGATACGAGTGACTCAAACATCTCTCTCCTTTCTTACGATCGTTGCCATTGTTATAGCACTTTCAGCAGGTAATCAGTCAGTAAGGATTAGCGTCAATCATCCCCGTAAATGACCACTCTGAGTGAGGAGAAAGCAACTCTTTGCAATGTGCAGAATAACTCGTTCTAGCCGCATTCGGCCTACTTCTTAGACAACGAATATATTCATGGGAGCAAATTTCAACCCCGAGTTAATTCGTACCAGCCGTTTAAAGGGTTAAGTGAAGGCAAATTATGAGTGCTAATGTGGATCACCGAAATAGGATAATGAAATACACATTTTGAAGATGACAATCCGATTTTTGGCGTAAATGTGACAAGGATGGCAAGTCAGATAATATCCAAAAACCTGAAATTTTTCATCGTCCTGGAGCGGGACTCGAATCCGCGTCTCCCAGAGCATAACCGGGTGCTATCTGGGAGACACGAGTCCCGCTCCAGAACGATGAACATTTTCAGGTTTTTGTATTTTAACTGACTTGCCATCCTTGTCACATTTACGCCAAAAATCGGATTGTCATCTTCAAAATTTGTATTATATGGCGTAATCCCGTATTTCTTTTACGATAATGAAAATTTATGTGAAACAAAAAACAAAATTCAGAAGACAAGTATTCTGCTAAACAGCAGTATTATAGTTTTTGTACTGACTGTTTCGTTTTGCGATGAAAATACGTAAAAGGAAGAGTTTTCAGGAGAACTGGGATAAATAGAGCTATTATATGTTTATTGAAGGCCTTATGAGAAGATGTCATTTTTATTACAGAAAAGATGGCAAATTAATGAGAATTTTATCGACCTTTCTTCCATTTCCGTTTCCTTATTGCTTTACAACTAAGGTAGCTATGACTTTTTCGATGTATGTTTATGGACTCCTTTCCTGTAGTTTATATTCATATTTACCGAAGCACTGCAGGGAAAGGAAACACGTGAAGAGTTTAATCAGAAAGGAGCATAAAACGTAGGTTGCACTTATTTACTTACAGCAAATACATGTCGCACGAAAAGGTTTTAAGCTGAAGGCCAGCTCGGATGGGGGCCAATATATTGCAAAAGTTTTGTGCCATGTCTTTGGAATACCGGGAATCTTTTGTGACTGATTCCCTTCAGGGTCGATAAATTGAACGGAAAGATTCTTATGCTACTCGAAGGCTTGGGTCGGTCACATGACGCAAACGTGTGAGGATTACTTTTACGACTTCTTCATGAAGGACCAGTTCTAGGAAGAGACCTAATCTGTTCATCACTATCCCACGGAAAGGGATTTTCATTCATGAAATTAAAAAGAAAATACACTTCGCCCTTTGGTCCACCATGGAACACTAGGGCGCAGCATCGGTGGTGATATGCACTTATGGGCCAGGTCATTATGACCAACCATCTCATGACAAATGGAAGCGTCCCACAGCGCACAGAACTGGCGCCACCTAGTGGCCGCACACACACACATAGATAGATAGAAAACTGTATACAACCTTACCCCAAACACACACACACACACACACACAAAAGTGAAAGGCATTGATATCATGATATCCTAGGAGCAGACAATTTAAGGAATTATGACTACAAAATGCTCACAACACACAAGCATTCTGCTTTATTATAATAGCTGAAAACATCGAGAGATTATCATTGCTTTAATCGTGATATCAGTACCCTTACGCTATTTTCTCCATTAGAATTTAAGTTCACCAACCGCATTGTTCTTCAGAAGTGAAAACTTCGAGGTTTGCAAGGGGCTCCTCTAAATCATCATTTCATTTTATATAATCATGCAGCAACAGTTCAAAAACCTCTGCTGAATGAATGAAAGTTTTCTCTTCAATAACTCTATGTCTTGAGCAAAACCTTTCCATGTCATTCCTGCAATACGGTCGAATTTCATTTTCTCACCTCCCATTTCCCCCCATTCTTCTGAGTCTTTCTTCTGTCCCTTGGTATCCAATACGGTTTTCCAGTTTTCCATTGGGGATTAGTTCTTGTAACAGTATGTCTAGCCGATTGCCCCTTGAGGGTCGTTACTTTGATCATAATGTCACCAATTCATGACATTTTCCTGATACATGAGTTACTTTCTCCACTTTTCTTGGTAACACCTACCTTGCTTCATATTTTTTTGAGTTTTCAGTATATTCTGAACCTCTGTTTTTAGTTAAGGCCTATTTCTCTGATGCATAATTAAGAACTGGAAAAATGAATTGATTAAATACTTCTCTTTAGAGACATAATGGTAAATTGCTCTTGAAATCTAAGCTTTCTTTCAAATGCACTCCATCCAGGTTTTATACACCTGTAAATTTCTTCGTCGGCGTGGCCATCTTTTCATATCTTTTGCCCAAGGTAGATGTTGGCATCAGTTACTGTTAGTTTCTTTGTCGACTGGACCCTCGTTTGATATCTCTTGTCCATTGTAGATGTAGGCATCAGTTACTGCTAGTTTCTTCGTCGACTGGGCCCTCGTTCGATATCTTTTGTCTGAGGTAGATGTAGGCATCAGTTACTGTTAGTTTCTTCGTCGATGGACCCTGGTTTGATATTTCTTCTCCAAGGTAGATGTAGGCATCAGTTACTATTAGTTTCTTGGTCGACGAGGCCCTCGTCTGATGTCCCTTATCCAAGGTAGATGTAGGCATCAGTTACTGCTAGTTTCTTCGTCGACTGGGCCCTCGTTCGATATCTCTTGTCCGAGGTAGATGTAGGCATCAGTTACTGTTAGTTTCGTCGACGATGGACCCTCGTTTGATATCTCTTGTCCAATGCAGATGTAGGCATCAGTTACTGATAGTTCCTTCGTCAACTGGGCCCTCGTTCGATATCTCTTGTCCAAGGTAGATGTAGGCATCAGTTACTTTTAGTTTCTTCGTCGACTGGGCCCTCGTTTGATATCTCTTGTCTAAGGTGAATGAAAGCATCAGTTACTATTAGTTTCTTCGTCGACGAGGCCCTCGTCTGATATCCCTTGTCCAAGGTAGACGTAGGCATCAGCTACTGTTGGTTTTTTCGTCAACTGGGCCCTCGTTCGATATCTCTTGTCCAAGGTAGATGTAGGTATCAGTTACTGTTAGTTTCTTCGTCGACTGGGCCCTCGTTCCATATCTCTTGTCCAAGGTAAATGTAGGCATCAGTTACTATTAGTTTCTTCGTCGACAAGGCCCTCGTTCGATATCTCTTGTCCAAGGTAAATGTAGGCATCAGTTACTATTAGTTTCTTCGTCGACAAGGCCCTCGTCTGATATCCCTTGTCCAAGGTAGATGTAGGCATCAGTTACTGTTAGTTTCTTCGTCAACTGGGTCCTCGTTCGATACCTCTTGTCCAAGGTAGATGTAGGTATCAGTTACTGTTAGTTTCTTCGTCAACTGGGCCATCGTTCGATATCTCTTGTCCAAGGTAGATGTAGGCATCAGTTACTGTTAGTTTCTTCGTCGACTGGGCCCTCGTTCGATATCTCTTGTCCAAGGTAAATGTAGGCATCAGTTACTATTAGTTTCTTCGTCAACGAGGCCCTCGTCTGATATCTCTTGTCCAAGATACATGTAGGCATCAGTTATTGTTAGTTTCTTCGTCAACTGGGCCCTCGTTCGATATCTCTTGTCCAAGGTAGATGTAGGCATAAGTTACTATTAGTTTCTTCGTCAACTGGGCCCTCGTTCGATATCTCTTGTCCAAGGTAGATGTTGGTATCAGTTACTGTTAGTTTCTTCGTCAACTGGGCCATCGTTCGATATCTCTTGTCCAAGGTAGATGTAGGCATCATTTACTGTTAGTTTCTTCGTCGACTGGGCCCTTGTCTGATATCCCTTGTCCAAGGTAGATGAAGGCAGCAGTTACTGTAGTTTCTTAGTCGACGGGGCCCTCGTATAATATTTCTTGTCCAAGGTAGATGTAGGCATCAGTTACTGTTAGTTTCTTCGTCAACGGGGCCTTCGTTTTATATCTCTTGTCCAAGGCAAATGTACGCATCAGCTACTTCAAAATTTGCCCTTTCAAGCTCTAAATTTTCAATTCATGTAAAAGAACTGTACATCTGTTTTGTTTTCTGTGAGCACATCTTCAAATCCATTTCTTTACTCTTGTAAGCAAGTTTCTGGATCACACTCTATAACTCTGAGGAAGTACTTATGAAAATGGCTATGGGTCATCTAAATGAAGATGGGTTAAATAATTAATCTGTGCATATAACTGTAGGTGTAGTTCATTTATAACCGTTTTGCTTCATTATTGTATTTTCAAATAACTTGAAGCTTATATTTTTCTCTTTTCCTTTCCTTCTTTTTTTCTGTGTTTTAAAGGATAACTTAAACTCACAAAACTCAAGATTTTCCTTCTTCCTTCCTCGTGATGAGACGTTTGTTTATTTTTATTTCTAGAGATACGAACCACGTTTGTATCTCTAGGCAGTAGAGATGCCATCTGCACAGAACTGGGTGGACTCTTAGGGAAGCTATGCGTGATGCTAGGAGGGTACACATTTTGAAGTATTTGGCAGAAATCTTGGCAAAAAATTCCTTTCACGGTGCATTTACCCGACGTTGATAATGTTATCCTCATTAAAAAAGTTTTCAAGCGAATACTGTACGTAGGATTTGTTCAGTGTACAGTATGTAGTATGGGAACCATGGATGCAAATCTCTATAGCAAGTTACAATTTCTCAGCAGTTTTAGCATACTTAGGTCGTTTTATTTTATTTTTTGCTTTCATAAGGTTGTTTTCGAATTTTACTTTGTTACGTGACAAGGAATCTCTCTCTCTCTCTCTCTCTTTCTTTGTTACAAACCATAATTACAAAAATGGTGTGTTTCTACTACTCTCTTAGAAACTAGTTCAGAGGACTCCCCGCATTTACCATAAGTAAAAGCACTAAATTTAACAAAGATATATATATATATATATATATATATATATATATATATTCTATAAAGAAGATACCTAAGCAAAAAAATACATATATAATTTTGACTCACACCTAGTACAACATAGAAAAGGTTATGTATCTACCTGTGTGAGTAAAAGGAGAAAAGATAAAAAAATAAAATAAAACAACTGAATGTAGAAGGTGTCGAGAATACTGAGCCTTGGCTTTATCAAGGACCAGCAAAAACTCTGCATTTTCTCACTTCCACAAAGACCTAGTTGGAAATGGGTTTCTGCAAGGCCATAGATGCAAGTAACATTCCCACCTAAAATAGTTTAAAAAATATATATATAAGTCATGTCCTCCGTAGAGTAGCATGACCTAGCACTAGTTAACAATTTCGCTTGCATCCATTAACCTTCCTGGCCCGACCCATGCTCTTCATCGGGCCAGGAAGGTTAATGGATGCAAGCGAAATTGTTAACTAGTGCTAGGTCATGCTACTCTACGGAGGACATGACTTATATATATATTTTTTAAACTATTTTAGGTGGGAATGTTACTTGCATCTATGGCCTTGCAGAAACCCATTTCCAACTAGGTCTTTGTGGAAGTGAGAAAATGCAGAGTTTTTGCTGGTCCTTGATAAAGCCAAGGCTCAGTATTCTCGACACCTTCTACATTCAGTTGTTTTATTTTATTTTTTTATCTTTTCTCCTTTTACTCACACAGGTAGATACATAACCTTTTCTATGTTGTACTAGGTGTGAGTCAAAATTATATATGTATTTTTTTGCTTAGGTATCTTCTTTATAGAATGTGAATTCTGAATTTTCAAAACTGCTGCGTTGCGCGTTTTGATTTTCAGGTTATTTTGCACCCTTCGTTTTAAATTCTAAAATTTTTTCCTTAGTCTTCAGTTTTGCTCTTAAGTATATATAAATATATATATATATATATAACACAATTTCAGTGAATTCGAGAAATTCACTGAAATTATGTTATATATACATATCTTTGTTAAATTTAGATAACATAATTTCAGTGAATTCGAGAAATTCTCATACATTTACCCATGTTCCGTACAATCTTAGATGATTGCACCAGCAATAGGTTCCAGCTGCTTAAATATGGGGGGTGGGGGGGGTTGGCTAAACGCTGGGTTTAAAGAAAAGTTTGGTGAGCTTTTGGCTTTTTGCTTTTCTTTGAGCCCACCCTAGCCCTCACGTAGCGCCGTGCCTGTCTCTAGGACGAGCAGTACATTCGGTTTCACACGAATGTTCCATTTCGCATGATTAATCAGTTGGCTGAGCAGAGCGTGTCTTTCAAACGTAAGCTGCATTTGCCTAATAATACAATAATACACAGAGTGTATCTTAACTTATGCCTGGGTAACGCCGAGGAGTTTTCAGCTAGCAATTAGTTACAGGTTTGTGGCAGATTTTGCCCCAGGTTCTACAACGTTTTCTACTGCAAGTTTCTCATGGAATAACGTTATGCGGATGAACGACTTCAGACACTGGAGGTGCTATCTGATATTCAAAAATCTCATTCTATTTAAATCTTGGGGATGACTAGTACAATAGAAGATTAAAAATGAGAGGTGTGCTTTCGTAATTCCGATTCTCAACAATGACTCTAGCCCGAAATGGCAACATATGCCAATGTAGGTCACCATACCAAGCGACCTTATCTCAATGACTTTGTATTTTCATTCTGGTGCTTTGTTCCGAGTCGATATTGAATTCCTTCAAGAACATCCGGGAAGTTTGCGATCGTGCACTACATAAATATGAGAAATTTATTCATAGCATATTGCATTCCTATGAACTTCTTTCCATAACACTGCAAAATCTAACACTTATTTAAATTTCAGCAAAATTTGTGTGGCCGTACTTAACTTTAATTGCATTTTTTTCCCTTGATTACGTCATTTCTTTACATACCAACGGGTTTCGCGTTTTTGATACACTGGTGTGCAAAAATTAAGGACGAGGAGAAGAAATTAGCATAACAGAAGAACGAGCAGGAAAAACGGACCGAAATACCACTCAGGAGATAGACTAGGGTGCGGTACGGTAGGGCATGCGCATATATGCAGCATGACGTAAGGGGGATGTCGGAAGAGTATAAAGCACACGGGCGGTGTACGCTCAGAAATTCGGCGAAAGCTATTGCACGGTGTACATCGGTTTGAACGACGTCGAGTTGCTGCCACCGTGTGATATGGCCAACAGGCAATCCAGTAGACGACATCTGGATGACTTTACCCGAGGTAGCGTCATTGGGAAGTTGGAAGAAGGTTGAAGTGGGACTAGTGTGGCCGAGGAGTTCGGGACCGCTCACAGCATCGTTTTACGAGCTTGGAGAGCATTTTAAACGACAGGAACTGCTGTCCGACAGTTTAGCAGTGGTCGTCCACGAACAACCACGGCGGCGGACGACCGGTATATTGTCCTACAGGCGAGAAGAGACAGACGGCAGACAGCGGGAGAAATCGCAAGGTACATGCAACAGACAACTGGACGTTCGTTATCGCGTTTTACCGTGGCAAGGAGGCTGCACAAAGGTGGTCTATTTGCACGACGACCAGTACGGTGTGTGCCATTAACGCCTGTTCTTCGGAGACGGCGGTTTCTATGGTGGCATGAACACCAGAACTATACACATCAGCAATGGGGCCGAATTCTCTTTACGGATGAGAGCCGATTTAGTCTGACGAGCGATTCTGGACGTATACACATCTGGAGAGAGCAAGGAATACGCAATCACACCTCCAACATCATAATAAGGGACCAGTTTGGAGGTGGCGGAGTTCTCGTTTGGGGAGGTATCATGCTTGGTAGCCGCATTGACCTCCACATCTTCCAAGGAGGTTCACTCACTGGTGTCCGCTATTGTACCGAGGTTCTCCTGCCTCACGTGCGTCTGTTTAGAGGTGCTGTGGGTCCTCAGTTCCTCTTCATGGACGACAACGCTACACCTCATCGTACAGGGGCTGTCGCAAAGCTGATGGAGAGTGAAGATATTGAACGCATGGATTGGCCCGCAAGGTCCCCGGACCTAAATCCAATCGAACACGTGTGGGACCTTCTCGGGCTTATATTCAACTAAATATTTTCAATTTCTCATTTCATTATTTAATTTTCACATTTTAATAAAATACAATACAGAGACAAAATAATACCAAATGACACATCACGGGCCGGGCCGGGTCGGGCCTAAGTCAGAGCTGCAGTTGACGGGCCCGGGCTGAGCTGGGCCAAGTATCTGATATTTGAAACGGGCCGGGCCAGGCTGGGCTCACCAAATTAGACCCGTGCAGACCTCTACTGTGAAATACGAAGGAGTATCCCTGGTGCTGTGGAGTGCCATAGTTTGGCATACCTAAGGACCATTGGTTATTCTTCAGGGTCGTGTCACGTGTGCAACTTACGAATCCATTCGTGAGGACCACCTGCACTCAATGTTGCAAGCATTGCTCCCTAATGAATGTCCCTGGTTTCAAGCAGATAATGCATCGTGAATTGTGCGAAAGGTGTCAAGTTGTGGTTTGAAAAGCATGAGGATTTGGTACAGCAGCCATCTCAGTCACCAGACCTCAATATTGCGGAACGTTTATGGGAATATTTGGAGCGAAAGGTAGATCTCAAATATCACTGGCGCAGTTGGGACATAGTTTTCAGGAAGAATGGTCCCGAATTCCATTATCGTATGTGCATGGCTTGTATAAGTCTATTAAAATTCAAAGTGCTTCTTTTCTGAAAGCCAGAGGTGGACCTGCAGCTTATTCATAAAACGTTGTCTACAAAAGAGTAAGCGCTTCCATTATTTTGATAAACCTCTGTATTTCAAAGATGTTTAGCGACTGGCAGGCAAGAGGATCTTCCATAATCAGAAGGTATAGATGTGTTCAGAAAACTAGACTTAAACTGCTGACCTTCGTGCTATGAGGAGGTTTGTACGGAAGAAGAATAGGTCTCTGAGTGTGCAGCAACAGAGTGTGGAATTCAACCGAGGCCAGACAAGAAGCATTCCATTTTGCCGAGCCATGCGTCATTCACAAACATGTTTTTTATGCCCTGGGGTTCTAGAGCCGAAACACACACTCAAAGATTCGTCTTCACATGAGATACAACACTTGACTGCAATGATATGGGGTCGTATGTAAGGAATTAAGTCATGTTAGTGAAATAATAACTCCATTTCCTTGATTAAATCGAACAAAATCATGAGGCACTTTCTTGAAGTGGAAACAATTCTTGTAAATTGGATAAAGATACCAGCACAGAAGGAATGGCAGACGCCTCGGTGGCCGAGTGGTATGAAGCCTTGACTTCTAATCATTTATACGAGATGGATCCGGGTTCGAATCAAGTGAGTTAAGATGGTGCGTTTAGCTTAAGGCAGTAGCTCTCTCTCTCCTTCCCTGGAAACAATGTCCTAAATTTGGGACAGGCGACCACTTATAACCCATTAAGTTGTTACTCACGATGGTCATTAAATCCTTAAAATAAAAAAAGAAAGGCCATAAAAAACTAAGCATAATTTCGCGGGTATCAAGTCGCTAGATCTTAAAATAGTAACGTTAAGGCTCCAAACAGTCTCCTTTTTCTCACCTGCCCCTACTCTATCCAACTCTGTCCCAATATTTCTCTCCCATTCACTTTCCCATACTCTGCCTCTTTCATTCTCACATTTTGACTTTCTCTTACTATATCACCTTTGGCACCTCTCTCATTCCCCCTTTATTTCCCTTTGTTTCTCGCTCCCTCCGTCGCTCTCTCATACTCTTCGTTCACTCTATTTCTGTGTCTCTCTCTTGTTCTGTATCTTAGAGGTGCCCCTGTTTTATAAGTGTTGGACATGCCATGGAAGCTGTCCTCTACGTGGAAGAAAGTCTTTTGGATCTGCATATGCAGCACAATATCATACCTGATAACAACCGAACAACAAAGAAATATTTTCACAGAACGTTTGTTTTGAGTCTATTAAGCATCTGAGCAGTGCCTCCTGATTCTATTTAAGTTCCATTGATTGTATAGTCATCGTAAGTAGGCCCGTGAGGCATTTAGTATGTGGAAGCAAAACATGTTAAACATGGACGAGCGCTCACCGTTGAAATCGTAGGTGTTCAAGAATAGTAAAATAGCCTTCAAAATTTACAAATTCCAGGAATCTCCGCCGTTTGGAGTAAGTGCATATCGCTATGGTAACAGAAAAGCGTCACCTTCTGTCTGCAGCTCAGAAGATGCTTCACACAGAGTAAAGATTAATATTCTTTCAATGATCTTAACGTTCTGAAGTCAGAGCCGCTTCTTTTTACTGTCATGAGTACAGGCGTGACGCTTGGATCCCATTCGTGTGCTACATAAAGACTAGAGTGATCGTTTCTGTTCCGGTGCATGCATGTGAAATAGGGCTTTGTCTTTTCGAAGTTATTCACAGTTTAATTCGCGCAACTGGAATTTTGGCTTCGTTTCAAGAAGGGTTTTAGTTAGTCAATCGTGTTTAACAGCAGTCCCGGACAGTTCGTTCAATGACGATTGGTCCAATGTCGATTCGTCCAAAGGGGCAATTGATCCAATGCCGTTTGGTCCAATGGATTATTTGTCCAATGTAGGATTAGTCCAATGCCGATTCGTCCAATGATATCATGCAACCAACGGCCAGGTTTTTTATTGTTTAAGAAAGGAATAATAAGTTAAGTTATTCTCCTCTTTGTATCCTTTTGAAAAATGATTTTCATATATTTGGTATTTTTAAATATTTTATAAACCTGGTAAAAGGCACCCAACAAAACATTTCTCAGCTGTTTACAAAGCACCTAGCCCCAGGGACTTCTTAGAAGATATTAAGTTACAACCTAAATATTTTTGTATTTGTAAACACTTTTAAATATCTAAAAAAGGCACTCAATATATCATTTATCAGCTCTTTGCAAGGCACCTAAGCCGCCGGCCTTTTTGGAAGATTTTAGTTACAACCTAGATATTTGGTATTTGTAAACATGCTAATAAAACCTAATATAAAAAGGCACTCAACAAATCATTTCTCAACACTTTACAAGATACCTAGGGCCTATAAATTAATATTTAGTTTTACCAAAAGAAGAGACATCAACAATGATTTGAACACTTTCATTTCTAGACTGAAAATTTTAGACCTAAAAATAAAAGTAAAATGTAGAGCCATACATTTTCTCGTTCCTGCACAGAAAAAACAAAAAACCTAGCACAGTAAAATTTATAGAAGAAATTAAAAGTTGAAAGGGTTAATATGATAAAGGGTTAATATGATCATATTAACCCTTTCAACTTTTAATTTCTTCTATAAATTTTACTGTGCTAGATTTTTTGTTTTTTCTGTGCAGGAAAGAGGAAATACATGGTTCTAGATTTTTCTTTTATTTTTAGGTCTAATATTTAGTGCTTAAGTAAAAGCGCGATATTATTAACTTTATTTGACATGTAAACGTTATGAATATGACATCGGTAGAATAAAAACTGTTAAAAAGGCTTCGGTCCCAGCCCCGTCCATCTGCCTCCAGTGGCCACATGGGCGAAGCCCACTGCATGCTATAAACAGAAACGGAAAACTAGTCTTTTCCATTGCTTTCTGCAATAGAGAAACATCGAAGTTGATTGAACAGCTCTTACATCAGTAACTTCATACGGCAGCGAGGACAGTACAACAAGTAAGCGCGATTCCGAAAAAAAAAAAAAAGAAAAAAAATATTGTAACCACAATATTACACATTAAATGTAACATTATTTCACAGTTTTTGTACTCTCACGTAACATCGAAGATGGAATCAGAACGGATGCGATTTGTGTAGCACAAGTAGTACTTCGAACAGATCGGACGGAATTGGACAATCGTACCAATGGATCAATCGTACCATTGGACGAATCGGCATTGGACCAATCGTACCATTGGACGAATCGGCATTGGACCAATCGTGCCATTGGACGAATCGGCATTGGACCAATCGTGCCATTCGACGAATCGGCATTTGATCAATCGCACCATTGGACGAAACGTACCTTTGGACCAATTGTCCATTCGATGAATTGTCCCTTTGGACGGATCGGAATTGGACCAATAGTACCATTGTACGGACCGTACCTTTAGACCAATTGTCCATTCGATGAATTGTCTCTTTGGACGAAACGGCATTGGACCAATCGTACCATTGGACGAATCGGCATTGGACCAATCGTGCCATTCGACGAATCGGCATTTGATCAATCGCACCATTGGACGAAACGTACCTTTGGACCAATTGTCCATTCGATGAATTGTCCCTTTGGACGGATCGGAATTGGACCAATAGTACCATTGTATGGACCGTACCTTTAGACCAATTGTCCATTCGATGAATTGTCTCTTTGGACGAAACGGCATTGGAGCAATCAACAGTGGGTTAATCGGCATTAGACCAATAGCCGTTGGACGAACAAAACAAGACCAGTTTAACCGATGATTTGACGCTCACACCCATAATTTTTTTTTTCTGTTGCACATGTATTAGTGCCAGAATACTGACAGAATAACTTAACATTAACCTTTCGAAAGCGAAAAGTTCAAGAGCCAATCAACTGCCGATGCAATCGGAGCTTTTAATCTAAAGAAATCTTAAAAGATTTCAGCGTCTGATAAAGTGACCTCGACCTCAGTCATCTCACGTTCCATCAATGCCGACGCAAGCAAGAAACTGGCTCAATCAAGAACAGAATCCTTTTTTAAGGCGGGTATTTCAGTTCTGTTCCCCGACATCTGAATTGTTGCCGTAACAGTGATTAACAAATACCATGCGTTTTCACAATCTCGGGAATTCTCCTGTACCTTGCTTCCTTTAGAGTGCTTTGATGAACTCTAGTAGAAGAGGAATTATGTAGCATAATCTGTGATTGGAAGTAACACGCTACTATTAGATTAGCGTGGCATGCAACGTCGCTTAAAAATGTTCTTCAAATCACGTGACCTTTCTTGATTCCCTAAAGCGTAATTAGCTGTAACAGGGTATCCGAGTGTGCCTCGCCTACAGTAATGTACCTGACTTAATTTACGTAGTGAAAGCGCGCCAAAATTAGCCCGTGAAGACAGCGAGTACGAGGCAATAGCGTTTTTTTCTTTTTTGGTTGGTTGGGGTTGGTTGACAACCACCATGAGCAACTCGATGGGCTATGGGAAGTCGCCCATTCCTAATTTAATGCCAATGGTTCCAAGAAAAAGAGGGTGTAACGCCGTAAGACAAACACAACATCCATGCCTCACCGGGATTCGAACCCGGACTCATCTCCGTCATAAATCAGCGCTTAGAATACTGCCTACGGGGGATGCCACTAGTGGTTTTACTGAAGATTGAGAGATTCGATTCTTTTAGTCAAAGAAAATGAATTCGGAGATAAAGAACTACTGTATATATGGCGTTTAGTGGAATTCTCTAGTCTTCTTAGGTAGTCTATGGTCTATTCTAGTCTGGTCTTCTCAGCTAGTCTTGAAGTGTGTACCACTGAATATGTCAACAATATGTTGCATATTATGCTCAGAACTGAGGTAAATACAAAGATAAATAAATTGTATAATTTACCTTGTTTTTTAACTCTGAATGCCAAATGTAATAACGTAGATGTACAGCAATGAGTCATTACATTATGACCACCTGCCGAATAATCTGTATGACCCCCTTTAGCCCGTAGAACAACGGTCACTAGACGAGGCATCGATTCGATGAGGTGGCGATAGGTATCCTGAGGTATCTGGTACCATAATATCAACAGCAGGTCCTCCAGTTCCCATACATTTCGGGGTGGTTGTGAATTAGCGCGAACACGCTTTTCCAAGTCGAACCACAAATGTTCCATTGGGTTCATGGCAGGGAAATTTGGAGGCTATGGCGTTAATAGAAAGTCACCAGCATATTCCTCGAAAAACTTCTTGACGATTCTGGCTGTGTGGCATGGCGCATTATCCTGTTGGTTATGGCCATCACCAAGAGGGAACACAGTTGCCATGAATAGATGAACTTGGTCCGCATCGATGTTCAGATACCTGACAGCTTTCAGGGATTGTTCTAATGATTGCAAAATGGGGCCTAAAGTGTCCCAAGAAAACATCGCCCACAGCATAACACCATCGCCGCCGGCCTGTTTCCACCCAACAGTACATCCAGGTGCCATAGCCTCCGTTGGTAATCAGCGTATCCGTGCTCGGCTGTCTACGTGATGCACCAGAAATTCAGATTCGTCAGACCAGGCCGCTTTCTTCCGATCATCCACAGTCCATTTCATGCGTTTTTAGCGATGACGTGCAGTTAGCACGGGGACCAGGCTGTGTCTTCTACGCAGGCCCATGCGCAGAAGGCTGCGATGAACTGTGTGCTGTGACACATTGCCCTGATCAATACTGTTACAGCTGAGGGTGATTTGTTACACTGTGGCCCTGCGGTCACTATGAACAATGCGCGACAGTCTCCGCTCTTCTCTGGCATCAGTGAGCTGCGGACGACACACGACTGGACGACGGTTCGCCGTTGGAAAAGCTCCAACAAAACTCTAGAACATTGTCCATTTGTTTATTTGATGCTTTCTGAAGAAATCAAACTTCTCAGTTTCATTCGCTGTTGAAGGGATCGCGCTGTAGTACAGAGTAGCCTAGAAAATTTAATTCAGTGAAACTACACTGCGGGCCACCCAAAATGCAACACCAAGAAAGACACGAGATAGCAAAGCCAGATTTACTGGACACATAACAACAGATACAAAGATGAAACAATTGAGCTTACAGGCCCGTGCGACTTGCGGAACACGCAGACATCAATAGTTCGTGTAGCCCCCATGGCTGGCAATAACGGCCGCTACACGCCGCGGCATCGAACGAAAGAGGCTTTGGATGTGGGCTTGGGGTATGTCGGTCTAGGCTGCCTCCACACGTTGCCACCGTTCATCAGGCGTAGCCGCGGGTGGTGCTTACCGGGCTACTCGGTTGCCGATCAGCGACCAAACGTGTTCGATGGGCGACATATCGGGGGAACAGGCGGGCCACGGCAGCAGTGACACCTGGTGGGCCGTGAAGAATTGTTGCGCGATACGTACCACGTGCAGGCGCGCATTTTCCTGTTGAAACGTGGCCGCTGGCAGGTCTTGCAGGTAAGGGAGGACTACAGGCTCCAAAACGTCGGAGATGTAGTTGTGGCTGTTGAGCGTACCGGCGATGCGTACCAGAGGAGTGCGGGTGTCATGTTCAATTGCGCCTCAAACCATAACGCCAGGCGACGGACCGGTATGGCTATGCATAATGCAGGCGTCATACAGTCTCTCGCCGCGGTGCCGCCACACGCGGATCCGACCATCGTGGTGTTTCAGGCAGAACCGGGATTCGTCGGAGAAGACAATGTCGTGCCATTCCGGGGTCCAGGTGCGGCGTTCAACGGCCCACTGCCGCCGCACTCGCCGGTGGTGCAACGTGAGTGGTAATCGTCTACAGGAGCGACAAGTCCCCGCTCCTGTAGACGATGTCGAACGGTACGTGCTGACACAGGTTGTTGCGCAACACACCCTAATTCCTGCGCTAACGTTCGTGATGTGGCTGTGCGAGCCGTAAATGCCCGCCGCACAACATGCCGGTCCTCTTGTACGGTGGTGTGCCGCGGCTGCGGCAATCGCCCACGTCCGTCTTTCCGTCCCTCCTGCACCCACTGAATCCATACTCGCCTCACTGTGGCTGGATGTCGTCCCACACGGGCGCCGATGTTTCGGTACGATAAACCGCTGTCGCGATAAGCCACTATTCGTCCTCTGTCGAACTCCGAAACGTGCTGGAATGACTGCCGCATTCTGCGACGAGGCATCAGGAAGCTTCCCAAGCACACGTCCGGCAGCAAATCACACTTTCACTAATTACACTCCGCCTTCTGTGCACCCTCCTTACAGTGCTTCTCGGTGGTGTGCCGGGAGCACATGATTTGAGTATGTCCTGCAATGCTAATCGTTTGCATGTCCTCTCGCGGGCGACGCATGCTGCGAATTTTAGGCCAATCGGATGCTTCCTTCTTGGTGTTGCATTTTGGGTGGCCAGCAGTGTACTTGAACATAATTTTCTTAAAACAATTCAAAATGTGCTTTTGTTTTGCACACGAAAACAAAACTATTTTATTATGACGTTTATATGACACAGGTTATGTACCATTAAAATAAGATTATATACTAATGCATGATTTAACTTTTCCGATTCAATCGATGCAATAACCTGCACGGCAAGAAAATGTTGTGTTTATACGGAAAAAGACGAAGAAGAAACATTACACGGAACTAGGATAATTTTCGTAATGTGAGCAATGCCAGCTCCATTTTTAATTCATCGAGTTGACATACTTTAATTTCCACAATGCGACCGGGAAGTGATCAAGGTCATACTTAAACAGCCGAAGAATCACGTGATACACGCTAGTCTCATACTACCCGCCTGTTGTGTATATTTAGGATGCTTTTAGCAAACGTACGTTGCAGTCACTCATCCTGTATTTAAAACTATGAATATTGTAGTATTAAAAACACGTTCAAATGCACACACAGAAGTTTTTGCATTCTAAATACTCCATCAGAAGTGCAACTACATATTTTAGTGCGGTTTTATGACACTGGATATATGAAATAATTGGTGCTGAGGAAAGAACAAAAACGCCCTCGCGTTGTTTTGTAGGCACCACATTTCTGCTCATATGAGCAGGTATTTTTTCAAGATTCGTTACTGGGGGGGGGGTATTAAACCTACTCGAATCTTCAGATAATTTGTTATTACTTTCGGTGGAATCATTATCTTATATTTTTTCATATATATGTACGAGTGCATGTGCAAATTGATTTTCTCATAATGATTATTTCTGTATGGATCTAATTGACTGATTCTTTAAAGATAGATCCATTATTAATTGAAACACAAACTAAATTTTGCTGAAATGGTTAGGTTTAACTGATCTGCTACTCAATAATAATAATTTATCAGTTTGATGCTAAATTCAGAGAGAGAGAGAGAGAGAGACATATGGGAAAAAATACATAGTTAAGTCATGATAAAAATGATTTACTTTTAAGTTTTATCGAAAGGAAAAATCCAAAATTGTCAGTATGCAGTATACCATTCTTTTACAGTTTGGGAATCTGGCATTTGTTCAGTTCAGCAGTACAAAAATTACTGTTTCGTCTCTTAAATCTGGCAAGAAATATTTATACTTTTCGATTCATCTTTAGCATGTTTTCACCCACTAACAGCTTTAAAGAAAGAAAAGTGTAATCCCTCAAAAGGAAAATTCAGATATCATTTCACGAGAAATTCGTATATTCCCGTCTTAATGAAGGTGAACTCTTGAAGTCTTGTTTTGGTTTTTTGAGCCCACCCTTTAAACCTTCCTAAATATGTAGGCAGTTAGAACAGATGGCGAGTGCAACCGTCTAAGATGTTACGGAAACTGGATAAATGTATGTGAATTTTTTGAATTCACAGGCAGTTAGAACAGATGGCGAGTGCAACCATCTAAGATGTTACAGAAACTGGATAAATGTATGTGAATTTTTTGAATTCACAGGCAGTTAGAACAGATGGCGAGTGCAACCATCTAAGATGTCACAGAAACTGGATAAATGTATGTGAATGTTTTGTATTCACAGGCAGTTAGAACAGATGGCGAGTGCAACCATCTAAGATGTTACAGAAACTGGATAAATGTATGTGAATTTTTTGAATTCACAGGCAGTTAGAACAGATGGCGAGTGCAACCATCTAAGATGTTACAGAAACTGGATAAATGTATGTGAATTTTTGAATTCACAGGCAGTTAGAACAGATGGCGAGTGCAACCATCTAAGATGTCACAGAAACTGGATAAATGTATGTGAATGTTTTGTATTCACAGGCAGTTAGAACAGATGGCGAGTGCAACCATCTAAGATGTTACAGAAACTGGATAAATGTATGTGAATTTTTTGAATTCACAGGCAGTTAGAACAGATGGCGAGTGCAACCATCTAAGATGTTACAGAAACTGGATAAATGTATGTGAATTTTTTGAATTCACAGGCAGTTAGAACAGATGGCGAGTGCAACCATCTAAGATGTCACAGAAACTGGATAAATGTATGTGAATGTTTTGTATTCACAGGCAGTTAGAACAGATGGCGAGTGCAACCATCTAAGATGTTACAGAAACTGGATAAATGTATGTGAATTTTTTGAATTCACAGGCAGTTAGAACAGACGGCGAGTGCAACCATCTAAGATGTTACAGAAACTGGATAAATGTATGTGAATTTTTTGAATTCACAGGCAGTTAGAACAGATGGCGAGTGCAACCATCTAAGATGTCACAGAAACTGGATAAATGTATGTGAATGTTTTGTATTCACAGGCAGTTAGAACAGATGGCGAGTGCAACCATCTAAGATGTTACAGAAACTGGATAAATGTATGTGAATTTTTTGAATTCACAGGCAGTTAGAACAGATGGCGAGTGCAACCATCTAAGATGTTACAGAAACTGGATAAATGTATGTGAATTTTTTGAATTCACAGGCAGTTAGAACAGATGGCGAGTGCAACCATCTAAGATGTCACAGAAACTGGATAAATGTATGTGAATGTTTTGTATTCACAGGCAGTTAGAACAGATGGCGAGTGCAACCATCTAAGATGTTACAGAAACTGGATAAATGTATGTGAATTTTTTGAATTCACAGGCAGTTAGAACAGATGGCGAGTGCAACCATCTAAGATGTCACAGAAACTGGATAAATGTATGTGAATGTTTTGTATTCACAGGCAGTTAGAACAGATGGCGAGTGCAACCATCTAAGATGTTACAGAAACTGGATAAATGTATGTGAATTTTTTGAATTCACAGGCAGTTAGAACAGATGGCGAGTGCAACCATCTAAGATGTTACAGAAACTGGATAAATGTATGTGAATTTTTTGAATTCACAGGCAGTTAGAACAGATGGCGAGTGCAACCATCTAAGATGTCACAGAAACTGGATAAATGTATGTGAATGTTTTGTATTCACAGGCAGTTAGAACAGATGGCGAGTGCAACCATCTAAAATGTTACAGAAACTGGATAAATGTATGTGAATTTTTGAATTCACAGGCAGTTAGAACAGATGGCGAGTGCAACCATCTAAGATGTTACAGAAACTGGATAAATGTATGTGAATATTTTGAATTCACAGAAATTTCGACCACTGTGAGCAACTCGATAGACTATTAGCAGTAACCGGGTTCCAGGAAAGGGAGAGAACTGGTGCAGTAAGACAAATAAAACATTCATGTCTCACAGGGATTCGAACCCGGACCCATATCGATACGCAAGCTCATAAGCCAGCGCTTAGAACAGAGCGCCACAGGGGTGTCGTTAAAACATTTAATCGTGCATCTTGAATTTCATTGGTAATACCAAAAATTATAATACTTATAAATTACAATCATAATATAAAGTCAGATATTTTAATCCTATACACACATAAGAGAAAATAATCCTATTTATTCTGTTTGGTATCCAAAATATTTGTGCTACTGATAAAAAAAGACAGCTCTAGAAAATCCATCTGTGTACTTGAAAAAGTTTTGCTTACCTTTTCTGCGAACAACGATTGGAGTTAATGTTTTAGTGAATTACTGAAATTTATGAAATGAATTTAATTTTTAAGGAAGATCTGTGGTTTAAGTATGGAGGGAAAAATTTATTTATTGTGAGATTTCTTTTAATACAAAATGATCATAGGAAAGCTAATGTTATTTTTCTGTCGTCTCTACGTCTCTTAAGTATTACTTATTTCTTTGTCATCTGCGAATGCGGTTCTTTCTTTTTATCTCTGTCTTTCATGTTTGATTCGTGTCAAGAGTATTAAATTATACAAGAGAAAATTTCAAGATAAATTCAAATCGCTAAGAAGCATATTTTGAATGAATTTTTCATTTTTAGTTTCGAAGCGTGAAGCTTTGAGGTTATATTAAAATGCAATCTTTTGATATATCCAAAGAACAGTAACGACCAAATTTTTCTTATAGAAATACTGTTACTAAGTACAAATAAGAAAGATCTACTTTTTCACTCAGTGATTTAAAAGTGATTAATAGGGTTGAGTTTTAGTCCTGGATCCTAAGCTTGGCTAAAATCTTAAAATTTATCATGTTAGTAGTCAGTTGAATGTAGGAACATGGGTAGGAAGCAGTGATGCCATTCTACTGATTTATCAGTAGATCTACTGATTTTGACTCATGTCCACTGATAAATTTTCGTTATCTACTGTTTTTCCCCGTTTTGAGACCACCCACACACAGGAAGATGCTGCCTAAGAATGACTGCATTCTTTCAGAAATCACCATCTCCTGCCTGATTCAATCGAAAAATACCTCAGAATCAATCTAAAGAGAAAAAGCTGATCAAGACTGAAATTATTCAACTCTTGCTACCTATTATTTTTTAAAATTCATACTGGTTGTTATGAAACATTTTTTTATTCTAGATAATAAATAAGTCTGTTATACAAAGATTTTCCCCAGTTTTGTTAAAACGCAGAATATCAGGAAAATGTCTATAGTACGATATCAGCCTTAATAACACTTTTTTACGCTTTCCAACCGTATAGGTTGAAGAATCGTATATGCTAAAGCTCTGTCCGTCTCTCTGTCTGTCTCCCCGTCTGTCTGTCCGCACGATAACTCGCGTAAAAATGTTTCGATTTCAATGAAATTTTAGTTTGCGGTAGGGGACAACCTTTGGACGAACCATATAAAAAATGGACGACATGGGGTCAAAGGTCAAGACATAGGAGCGGAATCCATTCCATCGCCCTCATGCGTCATAACTTACGTAAAAATGCTTCGATTGCAACAAAACTTTATCATGTTGTTCCGGATGCATACTAAACCGGTTCTGTTGTATATGTTTAAAATGGGGTTCAAATTACTCAAGTTATGAGGATAATGGCTGTGGAATAAGCACTGGGCCCGTTGCTTATTCCACAGCCGTTATCCTCATAACTTGAGTAATAACTTGAGTTATGTTTTCTGGTATGTTGGAAAGCGTATCATAATCAATACATTGCATAATTTTACTAACTTGTTTGAATATAGCACTTTTTTCACCTACTTTGAGAACATCTGGGTATCAAACAGTAAGAAGTGTAAGTAAATAATTGTTTTTAGAAAGACAAGTGGAGCTGACTGTGTCTACATTAAAAGGAAAGTGTCTACATGTGCCTACAATAAAAGGCAAATGCCATAATTATTTCCATAAACATTAGTTTTAATGATCAGCATTATTTCATAAAGTTGATCATCAGTAATAGCTTCTATAAAAACGACTCAGGATTTTATTGGTTTGATTATCATTCGCTGTTTAATAGTAGTTTTATGGAGCACTGGTTATATTTGACTTACAGGTAGAGTTAAGCTTTACTCCATATTAAGATTACATCCAATAATACATTACATTTGTGCAGGGACAAAGTAAGAGTCTCTGATTACATAGGCACAATACAAGGTGGCGCCTCCCTCCCAACGAATTTGTTCTTTTGCTAAACGGTGCAGTCTCATGACGTGATTGTGTCTGTTTGTCTGGAGTGTGTTTTACTGCGTTATGTTAAGCAATTTTGTAATGATATTTATTATTAATAAAAAATATAGTAGGTCTATTTCATAGTGCACCAGTGTACATTTCAGGATTTTGTGAAAGATAAATACATTGTAATAATAACATTTATTATTATAAAACAATATAATGCATCAGAAAAGACACAATAATGTGGGAAAAGAAGCAAATGTTAAAACAATCTTAATGAACACTTACGATGCAAATGAAAATTTGATTAACACTTACGTAATTTCTCACTTTACTACCCAGTCTGATTGCACCATACATTTTGGCACGATCATCGGTTTTTGACGGGCCTTTGCATGGGCAAAATTGTCAATTACTGAAGAGTAGTCTATACCCATAGCAATGTCCTTTTCTACACACATTATCACGAGTGAGTTGAACTTTTTTATGAGAGTTAATCATAATTATGGCATGACCATCTGTTTTTGACGGGCCTTTGCTTGAGCAAAATTGTCAATTATTGAAGAGTAGTCTATACCCAGAGTTATTGTCCTTTTCTACACACAATATCACGAGTGAGTTGAACTTTTTTATGAGAGTTAACCATAATTATGGCATGACCATCTGTTTTTGACGGGCCTTTGCTTGGGCAAAATGGTCAATTACTGAAGAGTAGTCTATACCCATAGCAATGTCCTTTTCTACACACATTATCACGAGTGAGTTGAACTTTTTTATGAGAGTTAACCATAATTATGGCATGACCATCTGTTTTTGACGGGCCTTTGCTTGGGCAAAATTGTCAATTACTGAAGAGTAGTGTATACCCAGAGTAATGTCCTTTTCTGCACACATTATCACGAGTGAGTTGAACTTTTTTATGAGAGTTAACCATAATTATGGCATGACCATCTGTTTTTGACGAGCCTTTGCTTGGGCAAAATTGTCAATTACTGAAGAGTAGTCTATACCCATAGCAATGTCCTTTTCTACACACATTATCACGAGTGAGTTGAACTTTTTTATGAGAGTTAACCATAATTATGGCATGACCATCTGTTTTTGACGGGCCTTTGCTTGGGCAAAATTGTCAATTACTGAAGAGTAGTGTATACCCAGAGTAATGTCCTTTTCTGCACACATTATCACGAGTGAGTTGAACTTTTTTATGAGAGTTAACCATAATTATGGCATGACCATCTGTTTTTGACGGGCCTTTGCTTGGGCAAAATTGTCAATTACTGAAGAGTAGTCTATACCCATAGCAATGTCCTTTTCTACACACATTATCACGAGTGAGTTGAACTTTTT
Source organism: Macrothele yani (assembly GCA_039090855.1). NCBI lineage: Eukaryota > Metazoa > Arthropoda > Arachnida > Araneae > Macrothelidae > Macrothele > Macrothele yani. The sequence goes on along the minus strand of CM076989.1, from coordinate 30,315,686 downwards.
TATGAGAGTTAACCATAATTATGGCATGACCATCTGTTTTTGACGGGCCTTTGCTTGGGCAAAATTGTCAATTACTGAAGAGTAGTGTATACCCAGAGTAATGTCCTTTTCTGCACACATTATCACGAGTGAGTTGAACTTTTATGAGAGTTAACCATAATTATGGCATGACCATCTGTTTTTGACGAGCCTTTGCTTGGGCAAAATTGTCAATTACTGAAGAGTAGTCTATACCCATAGCAATGTCCTTTTCTACACACATTATCACGAGTGAGTTGAACTTTTTTATGAGAGTTAACCATAATTATGGCATGACCATCTGTTTTTGACGAGCCTTTGCTTGGGCAAAATTGTCAATTACTGAAGAGTAGTATATACCCAGAGTAATGTCCTTTTCTACACACATTATCACGAGTGAGTTGAACTTTTTTATGAGAGTTAACCATAATTATGGCATGACCATCTGTTTTTGACGGGCCTTTGCTTGGGCAAAATTGTCAATTACTGAAGAGTAGTCTATACCCAGAGTAATGTCCTTTTCTACACACATTATCACGAGTGAGTTGAACTTTTTTATGAGAGTTAACCATAATTATGGCATGACCATCTGTTTTTGACGGGCCTTTGCTTGGGCAAAATTGTCAATTACTGAAGAGTAGTCTATACCCAGAGTAATGTCCTTTTCTACACACATTATCACGAGTGAGTTGAACTTTTTTATGAGAGTTAACCATAATTATGGCATGACCATCTGTTTTTGACGGGCCTTTGCTTGGGCAAAATTGTCAATTACTGAAGAGTAGTCTATACCCAGAGTAATGTCCTTTTCTACACACATTATCACGAGTGAGTTGAACTTTTTTATGAGAGTTAACCATAATTATGGCATGACCATCTGTTTTTGACGAGCCTTTGCTTGGGCAAAATTGTCAATTACTGAAGAGTAGTCTATACCCAGAGTAATGTCCTTTTCTACACACATTATCACGAGTGAGTTGAACTTTTTATGAGAGTTAACCATAATTATGGCATGACCATCTGTTTTTGACGGGCCTTTGCTTGGGCAAAATTGTCAATTACTGAAGAGTAGTCTATACCCATAGCAATGTCCTTTTCTACACACATTATCACGAGTGAGTTGAACTTTTTTATGAGAGTTAACCATAATTATGGCATGACCATCTGTTTTTGACGAGCCTTTGCTTGGGCAAAATTGTCAATTACTGAAGAGTAGTCTATACCCAGAGTAATGTCCTTTTCTACACACATTATCACGAGTGAGTTGAACTTTTTTATGAGAGTTAACCATAATTATGGCATGACCATCTGTTTTTGACGGGCCTTTGCTTGGGCAAAATTGTCAATTACTGAAGAGTAGTCTATACCCAGAGTAATGTCCTTTTCTACACACATTATCACGAGTGAGTTGAACTTTTTTATGAGAGTTAACCATAATTATGGCATGACCATCTGTTTTTGACGGGCCTTTGCTTGGGCAAAATTGTCAATTACTGAAGAGTAGTCTATACCCAGAGTAATGTCCTTTTCTACACACATTATCACGAGTGAGTTGAACTTTTTTATGAGAGTTAACCATAATTATGGCATGACCATCTGTTTTTGACGGGCCTTTGCTTGGGCAAAATTGTCAATTACTGAAGAGTAGTCTATACCCAGAGTAATGTCCTTTTCTACACACATTATCACGAGTGAGTTGAACTTTTTTATGAGAGTTAACCATAATTATGGCATGGCCATCTGTTTTTGACGAGCCTTTGCTTGGGCAAAATTGTCAATTACTGAAGAGTAGTCTATACCCAGAGTAATGTCCTTTTCTACACACATTATCACGAGTGAGTTGAACTTTTTTATGAGAGTTAACCATAATTATGGCATGACCATCTGTTTTTGACGGGCCTTTGCTTGGGCAAAATTGTCAATTACTGAAGAGTAGTCTATACCCATAGCAATGTCCTTTTCTACACACATTATCACGAGTGAGTTAAACTTTTTTATGAGAGTTAACCATAATTATGGCATGACCATCTGTTTTTGACGAGCCTTTGCTTGGGCAAAATTGTCAATTACTGAAGAGTAGTCTATACCCAGAGTAATGTCCTTTTCTATGCACATTATCACGAGTGAGTTAATTTTTTTCTCCCAATAACGTCCTTTTTTCATTTTTTACTCTTGAGACTGCTGAAAATGATCTTTTAGCAGAACAGTTCGTGACTGGTAAGGTTAAAAACATTCTCAAAGTTATTTCTAAGTTTGGAAATGTACTCTAAAGATTGTTATTAATGATGAAAGTGTACATATCCCCGGGTGTGCTCAAATCTTTGGCATTCATATATGACTGGAAATGAAGACATTCGTTGCTGAGAGTGTTTTCAAGGCCACGTTCCACGTATAATACACATTCGGGTGGCTACTCACTCCATTGTTTATTCTTTCATATTGCTGCAGTCACGAATTAATGATACAGTTTGACCTTTATTTTAAAATACCTTGCTGTTCTCTTTCTATTCTCTAAACGCATTCGTTTTCATAAATAATTACTTTATTGTACAGTCAAACTTCGATTTAACGAACTTCAAGGGACCAGCAGTCTTGTACGTAAAATTGAGGAATTTGCTAAATCGAGGAAGCTTTTCGAATGAAACATTCAAATTAAGCTAGTGTTCATAATAGAATACTTAAGAAGCTATGTTCTCTTTCTTTCAGTGACATTTAAATTATGTGTAGTACTTTTAATTACGTATTTATTATCAAACTGTTATAATACGTACACATTTGCTTTGCATATTAAATACATAATTCGTAGATGCTAGATTTCAATAATAGCATTAAAATTTAAGCGTACTCTAAAATTGCTAGAAAAATACGATAGTTGATTTTTTCCCAAGCATTTGGTTTCTTAAATAATGATTTCAGTATCTTAACTACATGAAACAAAACATCAATTAAAGCTAATTAACTTGTAAAAACAGAATATGTGTTGATTAACTTTTTACATTGTAGAAAAGAAATACTTTAGAGAAGATTTTAAATAAGCTTTATAAATTGCAGCTTCTATTTTATTATGTGCATGAAAAACTTCATCATTTATATCGAAGAGCATGAAGTACGTTATAGCACATTCTATACTGTTAGCAGCATCACTAAAGCAGCTAACTATCAGTTCTGCTTCACTTCTTCATCAGAATCTGATTGTTCATCGAAAACCTCATCAAGGAACTGCATTTGGGCTAACATTTTACGTGAAAATGCTGGTTAACATAGTTTTGTGGTTTAAAAAAAAATGTTCGCTGAATTGAGGAAATGTGTTCGTTAAATCGGGAAACGACAAGCATTAATTTCAATATGATTCCGTCGGGACAAATAAAACATCTACGTAAAATCGCGGAATTCGTTAAATCACAGTATAACGAAGTAAATTTCTCCGTCATTTTTGATCTACGTCGGGATTCGAACCTGAGGCCGCTTATTCCGGAACAAGTCGCTCTACCAACTGAGCTACGCAGACGTTTATTCAGATTCCTATCTGCCTTTATGTCGTGTGCGTCCTGCTGGCAGGTACGCATTATACGAATGACATACCCTGCATTTGTGAAGTTGTGCATATTTCAAGTAAAAAAATTGGATCTGCTGATTTCTACTTATGTTTTGAGCTCTACTTATTTCAAGTAAAAGTTTCTGGCAACACTTGTAGGAAGGAGAGTTAATCTGCCAGGTCCCGAGCTGCCAAAATTAACTTAAAACCCAAAGATGAAGAAAGAAAACTTGAGGTTGTTTAAGTCTTTGCAAATAAAGCTACTACATGGTCAAGGAAAGGAAGAAAGTAAAAGAAATGAAAAACAGTGCAGCGTCTAGTTTTTTCAGTTTAAAAATATCTGCGATGAACTTCGTCAGGTGAGCGTGAAAACACGAGATACTTTCCTTTGGGAAAATATCCCGAACGTACTACGGCCATGTTCGTTTTTCTTTAACATCTTACATTTGAAAAAGCGTCAATGTGCGCGTAGCCGCGTTTCTTCGACAGGGGTTTCACCAAATATATTGCTTATGCGATAGCTGCTGTTTCCGATAATCGAATAATCGATCTGTGCGCAACTGGAAAACCAAATAAGAAAAAAAGGTTGAGTGAACAATCAACTTTCCTTACATTCTTTAAGAAACTGCGAGTACAAAAAAGGCGGATTAGTTAAACAAATTGAGGGGATGAATACATACCGTGGGAACCAGCAGAGGTCTAATCGTCGATGATTACGACATGATAAAGGCATCCTGTTCCTTGCGCACACACCAGCTATTTACTGATGGCCATCGCCTGCTGATAGTGAAATAGCCCCCGACGGGGTTAACATCCAAAAGCAGGCCGTTGCCAGGACGACAAACACTCACGTGATCGTAATAATTTTTTCCGCTCAACTTTCCTGATCGTCCATGTTGTTAGAGAGCGTAGGAGTCCATCATCATTAGAATATTAATGAATGTTCGAACATTTTCCACATCAGCGGTTCGACGTCTATTTTTGCTCCACTAGGATGACGAGCGGTTTGCAGATTCTTTTGTTCAAACTGTTGCTTCTGTCATTTGGTCACGTGGGCAGCATCGGCGTTACTTCTTCGCTTTGGCTAGGAGCGTCTTTTGCCAAACGCTTATGATGAAAACATGAAAGAAAAATGAAAATGGGCATTTTATCGCATGACTTCGCACAACGGAAGGATGTTTACTAACAGGAAAATGGAACCACGCCTTTCGTATTTAATTTTAATTGGAGAAATATCACGTATGGTGGAAGGGAAGGGCTTAACGCGAGAATTCGTGTTATACCTCTCTGTCTCTCTTGTGAAAGGTTAATTTATGTTATGTACTTGCGTGTTTACCCGTTGCGCATCACTGAATTATCTTCTGATTTTGACTCGTTGGCGCGGAAGGGAAACGGTTCCTAGGAGGATACGATATCCAGGAGTGACGCCCATGGTGGGATCGGGTGGGCCTCCACCCACGCAATTTTTCTTTTGTTTTGTTTTTGGAGCCTACACTTTAGACGTTCCAAAATATTTAAGCTGGTAGAACACATGGCGAGTGCAACTGTCTACATTTTATAGAAATTGGATGAACGTATGCGAATTTTTCGAATTCACAGAAATTTTGAAATACAATATTTTTTTTTTTTTTTTTTTTATGAAATTTGGTGTCATACTATTCTATAAAGTGGAGGGAGTACTCTCAGAGAATGTCTAAAAAGAAAAAAACGAAATAGTTACCCATCTATCTATTTCGTCGTCCTAACATATACATTGTATATTTACCATCGTCCAAATAAATATCATCATCATCATCATCATTGTCAACCATTATCAATCCACTGCTGGACGAAGGTCTCCCCAAGTTTCCTCCACAACGGTCTGTCTTGTGCCAGTCTCCTCCATGTCACCCCTGCATACTTTTGAATTTCATCCACCCATCTCCCATGTGGTCTTCTTCTGGGTCTTTTCCTGTCCCTTGGAATCCAATCTAAAATTTCGGCTGTCCATCGATGATCTGTCCTTCTGGCAGTATGTCCAGCCCATTGCCATTTCAGGGATTTAACTCTGATCATGATGTCTTCCACTCTTGTCATTTTTCGGATCCACGAGTTCCTCTTCTTGTCTCTCCTGGTTACACCAAGCATGCACCTCTCCATGCTGCTTTGAGTTGTCTGCAGCCTTTGTATGTCTATTTTAGTTAAGGTCCACGTTCGGAGCTGCAGAGTATGATCCAGGAACTTGCTGACAAGAGTAAAGAAGTGGGATTAAAAATGAACTTTCAGAATACAAAAGTGATGTACAATGCCTTTACAAAAAAAGAAGAGTTAGTGGCTGATGGAGAAAAGCTTGAAACAACCAGGGCCTCATTTCTGCACGTGCTCAGGGCCTCAGAATTTGGAGGGGCCTTCAAACTACCGTAATAATAATATAAATTTTCAGAACCAAAATATATTTTTCGTTATAGCACGAAATTACTACATGGTTTGGTTTCAAAATTTCGGATGAGATTTTGGAAACCAAATTTCATATAATAAAGCTCAAGCGTTGTGCTGCGCTGTGATTGGCCAGTGTAACATCTTAATATGACCCTTATTTGTAACAATCGAAATGCAATGGGATCAGCCTAAATTCCGAGCAATATGGTATAGTATACACGAAAAGCATTTCAGGAAACATGCATAATTTACTAAAAATATTTTTATTATTAATATTAGTCTTGTGAAAACAAAAATTGTGAATCAATATTCATAATTATGTAGGGCTTATTTTTACATAAATAAAAATGCAAAAAAAAAATTTAATTGACACTACTTTATTTAAAGACTTGTAATAATCTACATGAAGTACTGCAATAGTTTCTTACAATGTGTGTGGTCAGCTGTAAGACTTTGCGAGGAATTGCTTCTTACAGCTTAAACTACCATGGGTCCATCGTTTCCATTAAATTTATGGTAAACTAGGTGTTTCAAATTATATCTCTGGGTGGATAGTTATTTGTTTCTGTAAATGATACTGTAAAACAAAAAGAGAATTCCAGAGTAATTAATGTTACAGCTGTAAGCTCTGCGGGTGGGAGGAAGTACAAGTGGTGTGAATCCTCATCTCCTCGTCTATTACATGTCATATTGGCTGTAAAGTTGACGACCATGTGGGATGTGTTTTATTGTTTTTACTACTAGAAAAACTGCTTGCAAAAAGAATATTTACCAGTAAAATATTCTTTTCGACTGTTTCACTGAAAATTTTAATCAAGGGGGGGGGGCAAGCATAGGACGTGTACAGGGCTTTAACTGACCTAAGTCGCGCCCTGCCAATACTTACATTTTTCTTGGGCAGGTGATACCTAGTGAGGGTCACATTGATGAAGAAATTAATCGGCGTATAAAACTTGGATGGAGAGCTTTTGGAAGAAACGGTACAATTTTTGTCTTAAAAGGAAAGTGTTTAATCAATGCATCCTGCCAGTGCTTACGTATGGAGCAGAGACACGGACCTTAACTAAAACGGATATACAAAGACTACAGAAAACTCAGAGAAGCTTGGAGAGATGCATGCTTCGTGTAAGTAGGAAAGATAAGAAGAGGAACTTTTGAATAAGGAAAATGACAGGAGTCGACGACATCATGACCAGAGTGACATTACTGAAATGGCAATGAGCTGGACATGTTGCCAGAAGAACAGACCACCGGTGGACAACTGAAATTTTAGACTGGATTCCAAGGGACAGAAAAACACCCAAAAGAAGACCCCATGGGAGATGGATGGATGAAATTCGAAAGCGTACCGGAATGACATGGAGGAAACGGGCACAAGACAGGCAATTGTGGAAGAAACTTGGGAAGACCTTCATCCAGCAGTGGATTGATAATGGTTGACAATGATGATGATGATGATGATGATATATACACTGAGTGGCCACATTATTATGACCACCACCTCAGTACTTCGTTGGACCACCTTTTTTTGCCTTTAATACTGCGTCGATTCCTCGTGGCATGGACTCCACGAGATGTTGATAGGTGGTTTGTGGAATCTGAGACCATGCTTGATGAATAGCACTTTCTAGGAGTGTGAGATTGTAGGGTTGTGGATCCAGCTGTCTGATGGCTTGTTCAACTTCATCCCGCAAATTCTCAATGGCGTTGAGATCTGGAGATTGTGGGGACCACCTAAGCAAAGTAAACTCACCGGCATGTTCCTGAAACCAATCCTGTACAATACGAGCACTATGGCAGGACGCATTATCTTGTTGAAGGTAGCCATCGCCATTGGGATAAACCATCCACATGACAGGATGCACTTGGTCCGCCACGACAACGATGTTTAGATACGATGTGCCAGTCAGACGTTGATCAACACGAATTAAAGGGCCCAAAACATGCCAGGAAAACATTCCCCAAGCCATAACGTTGCCTCCACCAGCTCGAAGGGTTGTAGCAATGCATTTGGGATCCATGCTTTCGTGCTGTTTCCGCCAGATTCTCACTCGGCCATCGGCATAGTGCAACTGAAAACGTGATTCATCGGACCACATGATTTGTTTCCAATTATTGACTGTCCAATCCTTGTGCTCCTGTGAGAACTGGAGACGTTTTCTCTTGCTAACTGCAGACAGCAAAGGTGTTCAAACAGGCCTTCGGCTGCCATATCCCATCTGATGCAGTGTACGCGAACAGTGTGTGCAGAGATCATTTGAGGGGATCCTTGATTAAGATGGTCTATAATTTGCTGCTCTGTTGCCCTTCTGTTGTCTGTTACCAGTCTGGACACTCTCCGTTCCGCCCGAGTAGTCTCTAGTCGATGCCGACCACACGTTGCACGTAGAGAACTAGTTTTTTGGCTGACAGTCCAGTCTTTAAACACTTTAACAATAGCTGCTCTGGAACATTTCACGAATGTGGCGGTTTCTGTGATACTCGCTCCATGGCTCCGAGCTCCTACAATCATCCCACTTTGAAAGTCCATCAAATCGCATTTGTTACCCATCTCGTCACCCAAAAATCACTTCTACTACTGTCGTAAGAACTAAGCTTTCCCTTTTTATACTAGCCTCGCTCTCTGGCGGTAACAGCGTGCAGCCACAGCTCATTTGCTTAAACGGTCAGATGGTCATAATAAAGTGGCCACTCAGCGTGTATACCGTTGCCCTAGCATATCTGTGTCTATCGACCTATCTATATACAGGGGTTGGACAGAATAATGTGAACACCGCGCTCAGCGATGTGACTTGTAATGCAGCTGCGTACGTCGCAATACGCAAAGGTATCCACAACGTTTTGGTTGCAATAGCCTTGTTAAGAACCTCAAGATCCTGTTTAAGTGTATCTAAAGTGTCTTGTTGAAAAATTTATTTCAGGGTGACGACGAAATGTGCGACCTAACGGACTTGGAAATAGGGCAAATAGTTGGTGGCCGGTTAGTTGGTGCCTCCGTGACAACAGTCGCCAGGGTAGTGGGGGTATACCCCCACTACCCTGGCGGACCACATGATTGTTTCCAATTGTTTCCACATGATTGTTTCCAATTGTTTCCACATGATTGTTTAGACACAGAGCTACTGTGTCTAGCGTCAATGACAGTATACCGTGTTCGTGGCAAAACCTCGTCTGCGAAACACAAGAGCGGCCGGAAAATGACCCTGTCCGATAGAGACAGGAGAGCACATAACTTCATTGTATTTCCGCTGTAACTTAGTCCTTACGTCAGTAATTACGTTATGTGTTCTAAAGTCAATGTAATATTAGAAGGTACTCATACGCATTACAAGAAAGAGGTCAATTGTAGTACTTACAAATACGTTTATTTTGCTTGCATAGTTTGTCCTCCACACTCACATCCGGTTTATTGGTGTGCGCAATACAGTATCAGTGATTTAACATCCAATCACGCGATAACAGCACGTCTATCATCAATAACATCAATCCCCCAAATCAACCGCTGCATTCCCCTTTTTATCTACCGTTCTTATTAGGACGTACATAAATCATTCTTGTTCCTACTTCAGTGTGTTGCCAACGTTATTCTCGTTTGAGGGAAATACATAACGTTAAGGTTTGGAAATGTCTAAGAGAGCGAACTCAAATTTACATAGAAAAGAAACTCAAAAGGAAAGTTAAAATAGGATATACGTTACAAGCATCAAAGAGGATTGTTACCCGTAATAAGACCACGGCGCCGAAAATTAGTGCGGAACTCAATCTGCATTTCCATACCCAGTATCAACGAAAACAGTGCGCAGGGAACTGCATAAACAAGATATTCATTACAGAGCTGCTATTGCAAAACCTCTGGTGGCCCAGGTGAATGCACAACAGTGGTGCCAGAGCATAAAACGTTTGATGCCAATGCATGAAAGCGTGTAGTGTAGTCGGATGAATCTACATTCACGCTATTTCTCACTAAAGGACGTGTATACATGTGGAAAACACCGACAGGAGCGTACAACCCAGACTATCTTTTCCCAACAGTGCAGCATGCTGGAGGTTCTGCCATGCCCTGGGCTGTGATATCGTGTTTTTCAGCAGGCCCCCCTGATCACCTTAAAAGGACGGATGACTTTCAGGGCGTGTGAAGTCATGTTGGCCGACCAAGTCCATCCAATGGCTCAGGCATTGCATCCTACATAATGCTCCAATTCACAGAGCTCGGAATGTCCAATCATGGTTTGAGGAACATGAGGACGAACTTCCACACCTTCTTTAGCCTTCCCAATCAACAGACGTAAACATCATTGAGACACTATGGTCTGTGTTGTAAAACAAAGTAACATCCCGTTATCCTCCTCCTGCATCTCTTAAGACCTGGAGCAGTTTCTGCATAAAGAATGATGTAACATCCCACTAACCACCATCCAGGATTTGTATGGGTCCGTCCATTTCTAGGATGGTTCAGACGGTTTTGAGTACCAAAGATGGTCCCACACCCTGTTAGGTAAATAAAACCTTCTTTTCCTAGATGTTCACATTATTCTATCCCACCTATACAGGATATCTCATAATGATGGGACACATTTTATTTTTAATTTACGGGAGCGTGAGCATTTGACCATCTTTAAAATGTGTTGCATTTCAAAGTCTGACCTTGGGAGTCAGTGTTGGTCTCCATTCCGGACCATTGATCCTTAATGATGTCGCCGTGGACGCCAACAGAAATTGCATGCGTTGTGGAAGCATAGTTCACCAGTGGAAGCTGCATCGTCGCAGCATAAAGGCGATTCCGACAACATTTCTGGAAGCGTGAAGCACCGTCCCGGAAGGTGATCCTGCGTGCTGTTAGTAACTTCCGTGAGACAGGAAATGCCAATAAGAAACTATCCCCAGGACGTCCTCGAACGTCTCGCGGTGCAGAGAACATTGAACGTGTGGCCAATGCCATTGAACAAAGTCCCAAGAAGTCTTCTCGCCTATCGGCCCAACAGGTGAACGTTACGCGTACCAGTGCTCACCGGATTTTGAAAAAATAACCTGCAACTGTATCCTTATAAGGTACAGTTAGTGCAGCAATTGCTCACAGGGATATTCTTAGAATAGTTTGTCAACAAGTGCAATGAGGAAAAGGATTCTGTGCAGCACCTGAGCACATCAGATGAAACTCATTTTCACCTATCCGGTTATATCAATAAAAAAACTGTAGGCTTTGAGGTAAAGAAAACCCGCAAGCCTCACATGAAAAGCCCTTGCACGGTGAGGTCACAGTGTGGTGTGCAGTGACTCAATCGTGTGTGATTGGTACTTACTGTTTCAAGGACGACCATGGTGCAGTTACTGTTGAGCGCTACAAGCACATGCTAATCATTTTTTCATTCAAGAGTTGCAACGGCTTGGTCTTACACAAGTGTGGATGCAAGAAGATGGTGCCACTAGTCACACCGCACGACTGCCAATGGCAACCCTTCGACAGCAGTTCCCCGGGTGCCTGTTTTCCAGATTCGGTGATATCCATTGGCAATCCAGATCCCCGGATCTAACCCCACTAGACTGCTTCCTGTGGGGTTACTTACAGGACAGAGTATACGTTGGGAAACCACGCACAGCTCTGGAATTCAAACAAAACATCCCGATTGAGATAGCAGCCATCCCAGCTGATGTGATGCACTGCGCTATGGTGGGGATGACAGAGAAAGCCCGAGAATGTTCTCTTCGAGGTGGTAACCAATTAAGGGATGTGATATTCAAACATTGAACAGTGCTATGAACACCTGTACCTTGCTTATGTATTACATATCTGTACCACACCCTCACGATGACGATGGATATGGACATAGATCAACGACGCATTTTCAGCGATACTCCAGGACACCATCCGGAGAGTTTTCGTCTCGATGCCACACCTACTGAGTCAGGCTACTTTATGATGCATCGTTGCGTCCGTTGCATTCTTATAATACCTCAGAAATAAAAAAATAAAAAATAATTTATTTCCCATCGACTTGTCTACACGTGCGGCAAGTTTGGCAAGACACGTGTGGCAAGTCTTTTCGTCTCGATGCCACACCTACTGAATCAGACTATTTTATAATGTATCCTCGCGTCCATTGCATTCGTACAATTCCTCAGGAATTTGAAAATTAAATCATTTCTTCCCATCAACCTGACTACACGTGTGGCAAGACTTTTCGTCTCGATGCCACACCCACTGCCTCAGGTTACTTTATAATGTATCCTCGCGTCTGTTGCATTCATATAATCCTTCAGAAATAAAAAAAATTAAATCATTCCTTTCCCATCAACCTGGTTACACGTGTGGCAAGTCTTTTCGTCTCGATGCCACACCTACTGACTCAGACTGCTTTAAAATGTATCCTCGCGTCCGTTGCTTTCATGTAATCCTTCAGAAATAAAAAAAAATAATAATTTCTTTCCCATCGACTTGTCTACACGTGCGGCAAGTTTCGTCTCATTTTATGCATTCCTTCATAGTGTGGCATCTTCTTCGTAGAGCAGTGTAACAAGGAAGACCAGAGCCTATTTAAGAGGGGGATAGGGGGGCTGCAGCCACGGGCCCCACATTTGCAAGGAGCCCCAGAATTATGTAGGGTGTTTTAAGAATTGAGAGAGTTCTACAATTTTCTTTCTTTTTTTTTCTCTTGCAGATAGCACAACAAAAACTATAAGAAACTGCCTTGAGAAAAATGTTTTCTATTTGTTTCCGCTTTTTTAGCAGGAGTCTGCAAAAAGTATAGTCGCCCCCAGTCCATCCTGAAATCTTTCAAAAGCATTACAGATGTACACATCTGTAATTGGGGGAAGTTTTCATAATTAAGATTTCGTTTGCATCATGCGATATTTGTATCATATTATTTTGCCCACTACTTTGATATAATTTCAACAAGCTGAACGGGGGGGGATGAAAGTGTTTGGGGGCCCCAGTATAAATGGCATATCCAGTAAAATCCTAGATGTGCCACTGATACTGTGGCCCCAAAATACCGTCCAGCCACCGGGCCCCCTGTCTCCTTAAATGAATTCTTAGGAAGACAACACCAAATTCTTGGGTGCAATGTACACGTGTTTTTGAGTTCTTTCCGGCAGTAAAAAAATTCATAGCGGGGTTTAAAAAAAAAAATCAAGAAAAAAAAAACAAAAGAAAGTGCATTTACGCCTCCTAGGAGAAAAACTGGGCGTTATTTAAGATATGTAATATACGCAGGAGAACAGAACCAGTTACTAAAATGATATTTGTGATCAAACTTCTGCAATCGTAAAACATTTAGAAGTAGAAATTGTTACTTGCAGCTACTAGTGGTAGAATTTTATGACGAACAAGATATTTCTTATAGTGAAAGATATTAGAAATAAAAGAAATTTTTCAAATCGAGCAATTGGAAGCAGACATACGGAAGAAAACGTAATATAAATTTACTAGCAGCAAAATAGCGTATATGAAAAAGAAAATGGGCTCAAAATATTGTGCATTATAAAAGGTATCCGAAGAAGAAAGAACATTTTGAGTAGGAGTTTTATATTTGCGAATAGTTTTGCAAATGTGAACGTATGCTGGAGTCTCTCCTTAGCGTCAGAACTGTGCATTGAGGAAAAGTGCCAAACATATGTAAGATATTAATTATTTAGGCTGCGGATGGCCTAGTGGTCAACGTTCGTGACTGACACAGAAAACTCTCAGGATTTATCCCAGGCAGGTACGAACGCTCGAACCACTAAATATCCACCGTGCGTCGGATGGGCACGTTAAGCCGTCGGACCACGGGTACTGCCTTTCCCCAGTTATAAATAAGGGCGTCTTCCTCCCCCTTTCCACCTATCTTCCGGGTGACTTTTCTGTCAGGCACTCTTACCTAATTCTCCTATCTTCCTATTTCTAAGGGTTGTTTAAGATCTGGAGTCAGACACTCCCTTCCTAAAATCCTTTACCTAAATTTCAAATTTCATTAAAGAAACAGAATTTTTGAAATGCTGCTTTTATGAGTAGATACCAAGAAAACATTTTACTCACATATGTTTGCTAGAAGGAAAACTGTGCGTTCTTTTAAATGTATAATGCACCATAACGTATGGAATATAATACAAGAAGAATTTTTCAATCAGACTTTTAGAAGCGGAAATACAGTTGCAAGCAGAAGTATGAAAATTATAAAAATACACTGCCGGAAAGTGAAAAAGAACACCCAGAAGGAATGCCAGTAGGAACGTCATATTACAATATGTTAATTGTTAAGGGCTGCAGAAACTGTGATCCAAGTTGGAATGTAATTGGATGAAATAATGCCGTCACTGCGGACGACAACATGCAAATGTACGCAGCGCGTATTTAAGGACCAGAGAGTGCAGAACGAAGTCATTAAGCCGCGGATGGCTTAGTGGTTAGTGTTTCAGATTAGCGATGCTGGGTCCCCATGTTCTAGCCTGGACTGATCTTTCAGATATGGTGTGATTTACTAACAATCGCTGAATATTCGCCGTGCATCGGACGAGCAGGTAAAGTGACGGCCCCCAGGCTGGACCCACTGGTTAAATGGGTATCCTTTCCTATGTCCTCCCTGAAATTCTCTCACCCATCTATGTGCAATATCGTACTTGTACGGTGGCGCCATCTACTGTACTCTAATCTCACTACAAACTGTTCTGTCAAAAAGTCGCTAAACTTGCTCTCATTCCTTCCGTTTCTGTGTCCTGCCCAAAAGGCGATCTCGCTGTAGGTGGCTGGGACCTAAACTCTACTCCCTGTGGACGGAAGTCCTACATGAAAATGACAAATGCTCACAGATGGCGGCGTTATACGAACGAAGTCATTCGTTTGTCTCGTGCTGTTCAGTGCTCGTGGGTCTGCGGGAAGGAGATTGGTTTTTCCGTCAATCGGCGGACCGAGTGGGACGAGAGGTATCGGCCGTGGTAAAATGGTGGCATCGGTGGTCAGAGGAAGCATTCGCACACTCACAGACGTGGTTCCGGACAACACAGAGTAACTTACGCACGAGAGGATCGGCGTATCAGGAGTGCGGTGGGGACAGAGCAGATGGCTACGGCGTCACAAATTCGATCCTCTGCCATACCAAGGGTGTCTACTAGAATGACACGGAATCGTTTGTTGGAAGCAGAACTACGAACACGCATGCCGTTGGCATGGTTACCACTGACCGCTGGTCACCGTCGAGCACGTTTGCGGTGGTGTCAAGAACGAGTTCATTGGAGGGAAGCATGGCGGTCAGTGGTCTTCAGTGATGAAAGCCGATTCTGCTTGGGTGCGTCTGACGGTCGTGTACGCGTCCGAGGGCTACAATGTGAGCGGCTTCTGCCATCGTACATCATCCAAGGCTCCACGTCGGGCATCATGGTGTGGGAAGAAATTTGCTATCACTCTCGTACGAGTCTGGTGTTTGTATGGGGTACACTGAATAGCAGTACGTACATCAGCGACATCGTGTAGCCGGTCGTTCCGCCATTTTTGAGTGCGACCCCGATGCGATATTCCAGCAGGATAACGCCCGCCTGTACACCGGCCGGGCAACTCAACATGATCTTCAGGATGTGCATCAACTCCCTTGGCCAGCACGCTCTCCGGATTTATCTCCAGTCGAGCATGTCTGGGACTGGATCGGACAAAGACTCTTTCGCGGACCCCGGCAGGCAGCGACCATCTCCGAATTTCGCGTCCAAGTTGAAAGAGCATGAAATGCTATCCCCCAGCATGATATGCAGCATTTGTAAGACCGATTGCATGCCAGATTGGAAGCTTGGAGGAGGTGCAACACCTTATTAAAATGTGCCTTCTGCACACTGTAATACGCATTAAAAGGTAAAATAAACATTGAACCACTTCACACGTGCGATCACTCCCCTTTCTTAACAAAAATCTCACAGATGCAATTTTTGATGGTGTTTTTTTCACTTTCTGGCAGTGTATAATGCCAAAATATCCCTTGCAGAAGGATATTCGATACGAGACGAAGTTTTAAAATAAAATTTTTAGAAAACGTGATATTGGGAAATATATATATTTTCGTCTTCTTGAGAGACCAAAAAGAGTTTTACAGTTGAGATTTTAGGAAAAACACAACATGCACTCCCTCTTGCGGGTAAACACTGAATTATTTGAAGTAGAAGCTGTAGACCAAATCGTGTATGTAGTAAAAACATCGAAGAATGTCTTCAATTGGATTTTCAGGAGTAATTATATGGATATTTGAAATTCAATAGCAACTTCATTTACACCCCGCCACGGCGAAATCGTGCATCGTAGAAAGACTGCCATGGTTTCGATAGTTAAGGTTTTCCGCTGCAAAAGGAATTTCAATCGCATTCATGGGTGCAGAGCTGTGACGTCCACAAGCGCACGGGCGTGCATAATGATACCATAAGCACATATTCTTTTCTTTAAAAAAAGTGCTAAAAATGAGGAATAACGATTAACCGTTTCTGATACAAAAACAGCAGATGACTAAATATTGAAACAACGCCACATTTGTCTTTAAGAATTGGCGCAATTTCATTTATCCAACTCAGTTAGAATGTATGGTCTAGTGCTATTTATACACTTTCTACCAACAAGTAATTGGATACCCCTGCAATTGACGATATCTGCAGTCTTGATACACGTCACGGCCGCCGCCATTAAATATCGTGTAGGAAACAACAACGCAACAAGTCGCATGCAAGATGCCACACAGTTCGGAGCTCTCTGATTTCGAGAAAGGTGTAATCGTCGGGTATCACAGAAATGGCCGATCCATACGTGACATATCCAGCTAGTTGAAGTACCCAAAATCGACAGTGACCTACGTGATTGGCAAGTGGAAGATGAGAGGTGACTGTCGGAATGTGCCCCGGCCCGACAGACCCACAAAACTGGGAGTTAGAGACCGACGGGTGCTGGCCAGAGAAATTCGGAAGAACCGCACCAAATCGATAGGCCACATCCGCGAGAAGTTTCAACAGGCATCCCGGAGTGTTCTTTCGATGAATACCATCCGTAATGAAGCCCATCTGCTCGGTTATCATCTACGTGCTGCCTCCCACAAGCCTTTGATCACCAAGTCCAATAGCGCTGCTCGGCTAACGTGGTGCAAAGACCGTCGACAGTGGACCGTTGAACAGTGGAAACAGGTTCTCTGGAGCGACGAATCAAGGTTCACCCTCTACCGTTCGGATGGCATGGTCTGAGTTTGGCGTCTACCTGGAAAACGCCTCCTGCCGGAATGTATTTTGCCAACTGTGAAGTTCGGTGGCGGTGGAATTATGTTATGGGTCTGTTTCTCATGGTATGGCACGGGACCCTTGGTCGCAATTCCTGGTAGACTCAACGCCGAGACCTACTGCACTATTTTGGATGACCATGCGCTTCCTGCGTTGTGGCAGTTTAACGGGGTGGACCCATGTTACTTTCAGGATGACAATGTCCCCTGTCATGTTGCGAGGTCCACCGTCGCTTGGTATGGTGACAATGGGGTTAATGGAATGGACTGGCCCCGGACTTCAACCCTATCGAGCACCTCTGGGACGAGTTGGAGCGTCGACTTAAGGGGTGCCCCCACCGTCCGAAATCGGTGAAGGAACTGACCTGCCTTCTCCAAGCCGAGTGGAAAAAATACCGCTAGCCGTCGTACAACGCCTGGTTGAGAGTGTGCCCAGTAGGGTCGCAGCTGTAATCGCCACTCGTGGAGGCTCCACCAACTATTGAAGGTGAATAAACTTCGTTTTCCTTTGCTATCACAGGTGTCCAATTACTTGTTGGTAGATAGTGTAGATCATTGCTTTAAAGACAGATAGTTTTGTCTCAAATATTTCATTTTTTTGGACAAAATAGTTGTAAACAGATAAGATTTGCGTAAGCTTGAACTGCATAGCGATTTAAAGTCGGTTTTTGAAAGTAAAGGACTCCGTCTTTATCATTCAACAGCAGCAACTACAGGCGCTTAAGCGTTTGATTTAATGCTCCGTTAACAAGAGCGATAAGGAGTCTGTTTTCCGTTTTCAAGCATCGTTCGAAACATTCCTGCAAGACAAAAAGAATACAAATAGTGTGACCAAGATTCAAAAGGCAAACACAAGCACAGATTCCATTTATTTCTGTTGACCAGTTAGACAAACGAGACTTTCCGGAAACAATCTACACGATATCCCAATGCAAGAACGAGATACGAAGAGATGTTATCAGAAACGGTGACGGAAAGCAGATTATACACGCAAACCTTTTAAATTACTGTTGTCAGTTGTGACGTCATAGATGTAGCTATGTCGATGTTTCCACTGCTAACGAAAAAAGGCGAGTAGAGGAAGACACTACAACTGCGTTGCGTACTTATTCTTCGGAACAAAAAGTTAATGAGAACATTTTCAGATGATTTGAATGGGTGTCTTGAATGAAAGGAAAAAGATCGCCCGGAAGAATATTAAATTCTGCAGAGTCAGGGCACATACAAAGAAGTACAGGGTGTCCATAAATGAAGTATACAATTTCAGTATGCTATTGAAAAAAACCCTACAATAAATGAAAACTTACTTTTAATGTCACAACGCATAGTAACTGTGAAAGGTTTTTTAAAAACTGTCAGTAGGTCTCCATGTGTGATTCTTTGGTTGCTCGCAGGATGTCTAAACGATAGTCCAGTTCCATCCTCGTACGCTGCAGAATGTCAGGTGTAACAAGGAGGAAGGCTACATTAATGCGTTCTTTGAGTTCAGTGATAGATGTAACCTTTTTCTTTTACACAATGTCCTTAATAAAGCCCCAAAGAAAAATATCACATGGGGGGTAATATCAGGAGAACGGGGTGGCACATGCCATCGGATCCCCACATACAATCCAACGCCCTGAAAAATGGTGATCTAAAGATCTGCGTATATCCAAAGAGCATTGCGGAAGCACTCCATCTTGCTGGGAAATATCTTGAATATCCTGGAGTTGTGGAATGGCGAGCTGTACTAACATGTGCAGGGCTCCTTAGATAAACTTTATACACGTCTTCCACCTTTTCGTCCGAAATGGAAGGTCTCCCAGTGCTTTTGCCTTTCAAGACACCTCCTGTTGCTTTGAATTTATTTACCCATTGTTCGATGCTCCGTCGTGTTGGCGGCTGTCTCTTGTACTTCGCTCTGAACTTACGCTGAACTGTTATAAATTTTGAATACTTTCTCCACTGGGGAAGCCATGTCTGTTGTATTCCGTCTTTGACGAGATTTTTCATTACATGAAACCTGGCGCCATCTATCATCTGACTTGACAAATTTAAACACTTGTCACGTCTCATGACCTTATTTTTTTTTCTATCTTATTTTTTTTAATAGCACAATGAAGGGGTATACTTCATTTATGGATACCCTGTACATCAAGATATATTGCGCAACTAGCCTCTCGTATAAATATGACAACTACGGCATCTCGTGGTGCGTCCTGTATTTATAGAAGGGTCTCTAACGACTGACTAATAGCGGTATGACTGTGTAAAAATTAGCCCTTTTTGCCGATGGGGCGATTCAAATCCACATCTCTTCGCTCTTGATGCAGTTGTTCTCCCGACTGAACTGCACCGACTTGGCTTATCACTACAACTTACCATCTGGCCATTTTGACTCTCGCGTCACCTTAGTGGTACGCCACATATAGCCCATCCCACCCTTGAGAAAGGTGGGGGACACGAAATCGCAAGTTTCAGGTCCACCTGCAAATCATGTTTGAAGTGGGTCTGGTACGATTCGTCCAACGACGATTGGTCCAATGCCGATTCATCCAAAGGTACGATTTGTCCAATGGTACGATTGGTCCAATGCCAATTCGTCCAGTGGTACGATTGGTCCAATGCCGATTCGTCCAGTGGTACGATTGGTCCAATGCCGATTCGTCCAATGGTACGATTGGTCCAATTCCGTCCGATCTGTCCGAAGTGCTACTGGTGCTTATAAAATATCATCTGTTCTGATTCTGTCTCCGATGTTATACGAAGAGTACCGGTAGTCCAAAGCATGTAAGAAAGTGTTACATTTCGTGCGTAATAAATATTGTGGGTACCGATTTTTTTTTTTTTCGGAATCGCGTTTCCTTGTTGTACTGTCGTTGCTGCCGTATGAATTTACTGATGTACGAGCCGTTCAATCAATTTCAATGTTTTTCTTTTGTATTAAATAATATAAAATACTAGTTTTCCGTTTCTGTTTGTAGCATGCAGTGGGCTTCGCCTATGTGGCCACCGGAGGCAGATGGACGGGGCTGGGACCGAAGCCTTGCTAACAGTTTTTATTCTACCGATGTCATATTCATAACGTTTACATATCAAATCAAGCCAATAATATTGTACTTTTACTTAAGCACGAAATATTAATCAATAAGGCCTAGGCCTAGGCTTTTTTAAAAGTTTTATTCTACTGATGTCATATTTATAACGTTTACATATTAAATCAAGTTAATAATATTGAGATTTTACTTAGGCACGAAATATTAATTCATAAGGCCTAGGACTAAGCCTTTTAAATAGTTTTTATTCTACCGATGTCAGATTAATAATGTTTACATATCAAATCAAATAAATAGTATTGCGCTTTTACTTAAGCACGAAATATGAATTCACAGGACCTAGGCCTAGGCCTTTTTGAAAATTTTTATTCTACCGATGTCATATTCATAACGTTTACCTATCAAGAAAACTTACTAATATTGTGCTAGTATGTTTAACCATATTTAATATGTAAACGTTAGAACATGACATCAGTAGAATAAAAAGTGCTAAAAGTCCTAGGCCTAGGTGCCTTGTAAAGAGCTGAGAAATGATCCGATGAGTGCCCTTTGTTAGGTTTTATAACATGTTTACAAATACCAAATATATGGGTTGTAACTTAAAATCTTCTAAAAAGGCCCGTAGCCTAGGTGCCGTGTAAAGAGCTGAGAAATGACCCGTTGAGTGTCTTTTATAAGGTTTTATAAATTTTTTACAAATACCAAATATCTAGTTTGTAACTTAAAATCTAAAAAGGCCCGCGGCCTAGGTGTCTTGTAAAGACCTGAGAAATGATATGATGAGTGCCTTTTATTAGGTTTTATAAAACGTTTACAAATACCAAATAGCCAGGTGGTAAGTTTATATTTTCTAAAAAGGCCTGGGGGCTAGGTGCTTTGCAAACAGCTGAGAAATGCTCGATTGAGTGCCTTTTACCAGGTTTATGTAAAATGTTTACAATTACCAAATATACGGAAGTTATCTCTGGAAAATAAAAAAAGTTTACCATTCGTAGGATAATACCATTGGACGAATCGGCGCTGGACCAATCGTACCATTGGAAGAATCGGCGTTGGACCAATCGTACAATTGTACGAATCGTCATTGAACGAATCGGACATTGGACGAATAGTCCATTGGACAAAACGGCATTGGACCAATTGTCCCTTTGGACGAATCGGCTTTGGACGAATCAGCATCGGACCAATCGTCGTTGGACGAATCGTCTGGGACCGGTTTGGGGTACCTCGCTGTAGAGGAAGGAATTCTTATTAATTCCAAACGGTGTGTGGAAGAAGCATCATACATTATTTTCGAGCCTCACGGCCAGAAGATCTATTTTTACGTTCGGACGACAAAAAGTGGAAGTGCACATTTTTGCCAGTGGTAGGATTCTATCCCACGTCACCTCCTTCCAGAGAAAGTTATTCTCCCGACAGAACTGCACCGGTCATGGGTTATCACTGCAACGTGATGTTCTGACTCTTGCGTCATCTCAGTGGGACGGCCCAACTATGACATTGGAAAAAGAGGACATTCTCTCTCACACTCGCTAACCTACTTACTTCACAGGCTGGAATGTACCTGACGAAAGTAGCATAGGCTAGACATATTGTTAGAATAATTGACCACCGTTGTACAACAGAAGTACTACGCTGGGTACCATAGTACAAGAAAAAACCCAGAAAAAGAGCCCTTGGGAAGTGAGTAAATGAAATTCAAGGAGTGGAATGGAACATAATTACATAAACTCTGAGTGCTCACTGATTTACCGCTACCTCTATACAAAATGAAATTACCCCTGATATTGTCGCAACGAGGAAGAGACCTTGGCCTTTTACATAATGAGGTCTATATGAGAAGCCGGTAGTTCAATCGAGAGCGAAGTTACGGACGTGATGGGTAAACCCAAATATTTATCGGAGTTTACGAAATGCCAAATTTTGAGTGCACGAAAGGTTATGGTGGCGGCATTTGTGTCTTTTTCGAGGACCTTCGTGTATCATAAGTCGTACCAAAATGGAAAACAACCAACCGGTGGCAAAGCTGTAATGGGCGGATGGTGGATTGCAGTGGTGAATGGCGTGGGTATCGGCTTTTACAAAGAAATCGTATGCTTCCGATTTCGTTTTCCCTAAACGAACACAGAACTGCACGCTGTTCCATTGTGATATCCATGACTCGACTGAGAGGCGGGCGCAAACAGACGCTTCTTCATTCACAGCGTTCTACTCAATGTCACGTGCAACGCAACGGCTAGGAGAGGTTCCTTCACACGGAAGAAAGGCAGGTGTATATGCTGTGATGACGTTTTCGTTCCAATATGCAGCTATACTATTGAGAAAACAAACAAAAAACTCGCAAGTATTTTTTGGATAGGCCTCGTAGTTTTTTGTTCGACATAGCACTCGGATGGTATTAGGAGAATTCAAATTCGTGCAGAAATAGTCCAAAGTAATCGAGGTAGTTGCCTTCAATGCACGATCTTAAAAAACAAGAGTCACTCACAATACAAATTTAAATTCGTTGGCTGAATTTAAAAATTTAATTGTATATAAGAACTTTCGGGTTTCCCTAGAATCCATCATCAGATACAGGAGAAGGAATAAATTTAAATAAAGTGTTACGTGAACATAATATAGATATCAGATATGAATATGACATAATGTCACGTGGCATCAAATTGTCAAACGACGTGGCATGTATCATGAAATAAAGAAAATAAAGGAAATAGAATGCAGGTATACATAGAATACTGCATTGTAAAAATAAAGGAAGGTTAGTAGGTATAAATTGTGTTGTTCTCATCAGGGGACACAACACAGAGCACTATAGCAGAAATCGAGATTAAGTGATTTCGTCCTCAGTTTGCCTCGTATTCGGAACTGTAAATAGTTTCCAGATTGTAGGTACAGATACTGGTACATTGTCATTACAGCATAAATGTCTCTGAGTAGCAATTACAAGGCTCTCAGTGAACAGCAATGAAGAGACAGCACTAGGTATGTTCACGTAACACTTTATTTAAATTTATTAATTCTCCTGTATCTAATGATGAGTTCTAGGGAAACCCGAAAGTTCTTATATACAATAAAATCTTTAAATTCAGCCAACGAATTTAAATTTGTATTGTGAGTGACTCTTGTTTTTTAAGATCGTGCATTGAAGGCAACTACCTCGATTACTTTGGACATAGCACTCGCTTGATATACACTGCTGGACAATTGCTAAGGACGGATCATAAACGGCTATATAGCGCATAAAAAAGTAAGTGTGGTTGGATGCCAAGTGAAATAAACTAATTTCAGAATGCCAGGACATTACAAGAAAGACAATTTATTGTGCTCTGAAATCTAGAAAGCTTTGGAACGTGTTCAAGGGACAAACAGGCCATTTTGTGCAGAATACGTAAACGTGAAAAAAATGCAATTACCGTCCGCAGGCGTTCCGGCGTAAGATGTCAATACGGGATATGGCCACCATGGAGGGCGATGCAAGATTCCACACGTCGTGTCATGCTTTGCACAACATTATCAAGCAGCTGTTGGTTTAATTTATCCCATTCCTCTGTCAGTGCACGGATGAGGGAGTCCTTGTTTATTGGAGGGCATTGGCGACCAGCAAGACTCCTCCCCAAAGCATCCCACACATTTTCAATGGGATTCAGATCTGGAGAACGTGCTGGCCATACGAGGCGTTGAATATCCTCGCTCTCAAGACACTCCTGGACAGCGACTGTTCGATGACATGTTGCGTTGTCGTCCATGAAAATGAATCTGTCAGCGACAGCACCACGGAACATGAGAACATGAGGTAGCAGAACATCATTAATGTACCGTTGGCCAGTCATAGTCCCAGTTGGGAGCATATAGAGGGACGTACGGCCATTGATCATGATGCCAGCCCATACCATGACACTACATGTCGGATATCAGTCCCTTTCCTGTATGTTTGCTGGACAATATGCAGCACCACTATCACGCCAGATCAGTTGTCGTCGACAATCAGACGATAGACTGTATCTACTCTCATCTGAGAAGAGGACAGCAGACCAGTCGTTAACAGTCCAATTGCGATGTTGATGGCACCATTGCAAACGGGCGGTACGGTGACGTCTGGACAATGGGATGCACACAACAGGACAGCGGGCGTATAGTCCTCCCTCATGCAAACGTCTGGCGACAGTTTTTCGGGAGATCCGCTTGCCAGTAGCAGCCATAAACTGATTTGCTAACTCACTAGCTGTGCTGCGCCGGTGTCGTTTTGTTGATAGCACTATGTACCGATCTTCTGCAGGTATCGTACTGCAAACACGACCTCCCCGTGACGTTTGCTACACTCTCCATTTGTTTGAAATGATTTCCAAAGCCTTGAAACAACACTGTGGTTGACGTCGAACTCCCTGGCAACATCGGTTATTTTTTGCCCTTCTTCAATCTTGCCAATAATACGGCCACGCGTAAAATCATCTAGGTGATGTCGGGAAGACATACTGAAAATTGCAAGTTCGTCAATTGATTCTTTCCCTTTCAACTTTGCGTTTGAACAACAACGGTCAATACGCGTCAAATCCTTTACATCTCTTATTAGCGCTATGACGTCACGAACAAGTTCGGCAATCCAAAATTTGCATACGCACAACACGTCTTACTGTATCTCGCACTTATGCTAATTTCCACATATTCCTGCCTTCCATTTTATGGTTGCTATCGTTGCTATTGTCATCCGTCCTTAGCAATTGTCCGGCAGCGTATTTTGTCCAAGGCTTCAATGACTTCTAAATTTGTCGCATTAACCATTAAATCAATCTCGTAAAAACATTGTACTCATATCATAATTTTTTTCTCTTGGGTAGTACACATGCGTTTAGGGCGGTGCGTCAGATTTGGAAAATAGTTTTTTCATCCGACTACCGGAACAAGGACCGCAGCTTTACATTCATTTTCCTCCTGATTGTGGTTAGCTTAGTCTGATATCATTGTATTTCAGCTTCCATAAGCTAAGTTGAAAAAAATCCTTTTGGTATCGGTAGGTTGTAACAGCAGGGCATATTTTAAGGAAAAATCACAGGTGGGCCTAGTTTCTCAAAAAAGAAAACCTCCCGGAGTGTGGGGGACTATGTCCCCCAGAAGCTGAAGCATTATTGATGCTGGAAATACTCCTCCGGATACGCTTGTCAACACCTACAATTAAAAATGCGTGCGCGTGTACTATTTATTTGTACACACTTACGGACAATGGAAATTTACGTACCAAGAAGGTAGCATCGAATTGAACTGAAATTTTATGGACGTAATGATATAGATGAATGATACACATCATGGCAAAAACAAAGCTGCAGGACAATTACAAAGGGATCTGTGGCCCGCAGTCCGGTCATCTTCAATAGCACGTAGCACCACCTCGTGCGGCGATACATGCTGCAATACGGTCCGGCATGGACGCCTGATGTTGTCCTGTGGCAGACTGGCCCACAGGTGTTGGA
Organism: Macrothele yani; assembly: GCA_039090855.1. Classification (NCBI taxonomy): domain Eukaryota; kingdom Metazoa; phylum Arthropoda; class Arachnida; order Araneae; family Macrothelidae; genus Macrothele; species Macrothele yani. The sequence goes on along the minus strand of CM076989.1, from coordinate 30,290,002 downwards.
CGCTGTGCTCCAAATCCCGGATATTGCGGCACGACGGCAGCCGGCGTTACAACTGGTACCACACATGCTCGATAGGGGACATGTCCGGGGAGCGGGCAGGCCATGCAAGTGTCTGGACGTAACGTAGGCAGTTTTGGGCAACCTGAGCCGTGTACGGGCAGGCATTATCCTGCTGGTATAGCGCACCTGGAATCCCGGCCAGGAATGGGAGCACATGGGGCCGTAGGATCTCATGCACGTACCCCTGGCCCGTCAATGACCCACGTACCACTACTACAGCTGATCGGCTATCATAGGCAATGGCTCTCCAGACCATAATGCCTGCTGTGTGGAAGGTGTGGCGCTCGATAGCAAAGTTGGGATTGTGCCGTTGACCCGGGGACCTCTACACCTGGACACGATGATCATCTGTCCCCAAAACGAAGCGGCACTCATCGGTAAACATCACACGTCGCCAGTCTGTGGCGTCCTACGTCGCTCTGGCATTTCACCACTGCAAACGGAGCCAGCGATGTTCCGGTGTTAATGGCAGCACACGTAAGGGGCGCTGGGATCGCAGATTCGCTTCCGCGAGGAGTTGGGAAATCGTTCGTGGGCACACGGGAGCCGCTGCATCTGCCTGTATAGTGGACACCCTCGTGCCTGGCACACGATCCGTCGATTCTCTCTACCGGTGGTCCTTCTGGTCCGCTCGGAGTCGCTCCGCTGTGTGGCAGTGCCTTCACGTGTCCACTGCTCCCAACACAGTCGGACGGTATGTTCAGATTGATCCACGTGGCGGGCTAGACGGCGCGTCGACCACCCTACGATTTTCATCCCGATGATCAGGTCTCTCTCAAAGTCCGTACGTTGCGTAAATTGACGTCACTGGCGTCTACCCGACATTCTTGTCACTCTGTACTCCTTCTTGTGTCGGTCGGTGCTTTTCGCTTTCATGGGGCGTCGACTACAAGCCGGTTTATAAGGCTGCCGGTTCGTGCTTGCAGCGTTACCACAGGGTGCGCGATCATGCGCAGTCGCATCAAGCGTGGATCATTTACATACCAGCACGCACTGTAGCTATTTGCAAAGTTTCGCAGTTATATCATGTTTACTTCTAGGTGCTCATATTTCAATTTCCGTGAGTGTACATACTTTTTGATTTGTATTCCTTATATGTTTATGTAATGTTTACTTGCGATATGGTAAAAAAATTTACTTAGTGGTATAGAAAATTATGCAAATCGAGTTATTTCTCAAAGTTTGGATATTTCTGTTTATCGTATGAAATGTAAAGAACGAAGAAAATTGATTTAGGCTAGCATGCGCATGTAGCATTATAGGGTGGACGTTTTCACCATGATAGATATACACTGAGTGGCCACTTTATTATGACCACCTGACAGTTTTAAGCAAATGAGCTATGGCTACACACTATTGTTGCCAGAGGGCGAGGCTAGTATAAAAAGAGAAAGCTTACTGCTTGCGACAGTAGTAGAAGTGATTTTTGGGTGACCAGATGGGTAAAAAATGCGATATGACGGATTTACAACGTGGGATGACTGTAGGAGCTCGGAGCCATGGAGCGAGTATCACCAAAACCGCCGCAATTGTGAAATGTTGCAGAGCAGTTGTTGTTAAAGTGTTTAAAGACTGGACTGTCAGCTAAAAAACTGGATCTCTACGTGCAACGTGTGGTCGTCATCGACTAGTGACGGCTCGAGCGGAACGGAGAGTGTCCAGACTGGTAACAGACAACAGAAGGGCAACAGTGCAGAAAATTACAGACCATCTTAATCAAGGATCCCCTCAAGTAATCTCTGCACGCACTGTTAACCGTACGCTGCATCGGATGGGATATGGCAGCCGAAGGCCTGTTCGAACACCCTTGTTGTCTTCAGTTAACAAGAGAAAACGTCTCCAGTTCGCACAGGAGCACAAGGATTGGACAGTCGATAATTGGAAACAAATTATGTGGTCCGATGAATCACGTTTTCAGTTGCACCATGCCGATGGCCGAGTGAGAATTTGGCGGAAACAGCACGGAAGTATGGACCCGAAATGCATTGCTACAACCCTTCGAGCTGGTGGAGGCAACGTTATGGTTTGGGGAATATTTTCCTGGCATGCTTTGGGCACTTTAATTCGTGTTGATCAACGTCTGACTGGCACATCATATCTAAACATCGTTGCGGACCAAGTGCATCCTGTCATGTGGATGGTTTATCCCAATGGCGATGGCTACTTTCAACAAGATAATGCATTCTGCCATAGTGCTCGTATTGCACAGGATTGGTTTCAGGAACATGCCGGTGAGTTTACTTTGCTTAAGTGGCCCCCACGATCTCCAGATCTCAACCCCATTGAGAATTTGTGGGATGAAGTTGAACGAGCCATCAGACAGCTGCATTCACAACCCTGCAATCTCACACTCCTGAAAAGTGGTATTCATCAAGCATGGTCTCAGATTCCACAAACCACCTATCAACATCTCGTGGAGTCCATGCCACGAAGAATCGACGCAGTGTTAAAGGCAAAAGATGGCCCAAAGAAGTACTGAGGGGTGGTCATAATAAAGTGGCCACTCAGTGTATACGTAACTCATATACCTATGTGTATATCGCAAAGCTTTGCTACAGACTACTAAATATTTGTATCAATACTATACAGGTGGCATTGTCATCCTGAAAGTACATCACTGCTATTTATTTGCATCTGTGTTCTTTATTTTAATATAATTCCACTTATTATACACTACCTACCAACAAGTAATTGGACACCTATGATAGCAAAGAAAAATGAAGTTTATTCATCTTCAATAGTTGGTGGAGCCTCCACGCGCGGTGATTACAGCTGCGATCCTCCGGGGTATACTCTCAACCAGGCGTTGTATGACGGCTAGCGGTGTTTTCTTCCACACGACATGGAGAAGACAGGTCAGTTCCTTCACCGATTTCGGACGGTGGGGGCACCCCTTAAGTCGACGCTCCAACTCGTCCCAGAGGTGCTCGATAGGGTTAAGGTCCGGTCTGTGAGCAGGCCATTCCATTCGATTAACCCCATTGCCATCATACCAAGCCAAGGTGGACCTCGCAACATGACAGGTGGCATTGTCATCCTGAAAGTAACATGGGTCCACCCCGTAAATCTGCCACAACGTAGGAAGCGCATAGTCATCCAAAATGGTGCAGTATGTCTCGGCGTTGAGTCTACCAGAAATTGCGACCAAGGGTCCCGTGCCATACCAGGAGAAACAGACCCATAACATAATTCCACCGCCACCGAACTTCACAGTTGGCACAATACATTCCGGCAGGAGGCGTTTTCCAGGTAGACGCCAAACTCAGACCATGCCATCCGAACGGTAGAGGGTGAACCTTGATTCGTCGCTCCAGAGAACCTGTTTCAACTGTTCAACGGTCCACTGTCGACGTTCTTTGCACCACGTTAGCCGAGCAGCGCTATTGGACTTGGTGATCAAAGGCTTGTGGGCGGCAGCACGTCCATGATAACCGAGCAGATGGGCTTCCTTACGGTTGGTATTAATCGAAAGAACACTCCCAGATGTCAGTCGAAACTCCTCGCGGATGTGGCCCATCGATTTGGTGCGGTTCTTCCGAATTTCTCTGGCCAGCACCCGTCGGTTTCTAACTCCCAGTTTTGTGGGTCTGCCGGGTCGGGGCACATTCCGGCAGTCACCTCTCATCTTCCAATTGCCAATCACCTAGGCAAGTGTCGATTTTGGGTACTTCAACTCGCTGGATATGTCACGTATGTATCGGCCATTTCTGTGATACCCAACGATTACGCCTTTCTCGAAATCAGAGAGCATCTTGCATGCGACTGGCTGCGCTGTTGTTTCCCACACGATATTTAACGGCGGTGGCCGTGAAGTGTATCAGGACCGCAAATATCGTCGATTGCAGGGGTGTCCAATTACTTGTTTGTAGATAGTGTATAAGCAAGTATAATATATTATTATATACGCAAGTGTTTATTGAATTTGCCTGATGAATCAAGAGACGCTAAAACTTCGAGTCTGCGCTGAAAAATGTTTTGATGAAGTCCTGACGACTATAAATCTCAATTTCAGGATTTCTTGATCGCCTTTCCTTGGCAGTAAAAATTCGGGTTACAGGAAGTCTGGAATTGAAGTAAGAAGTCCCCTTATTGTTTAGACCTTTAACGACCATGACCCAAAAATTTTGTATCACTCTAAATACCATAACGCCCGAAACTGTCTGATATTTTGCTTCTTTGTTTAATAATAACAATAGTGACTATGGGTGACTACTGCTGATCCCGCACAGGTCGAGAACATTTAATGATCACGCAAGGGTAGGAAATCTGACTCACTCTAGATAGGCGTTTCGGGCGGCTATGGCCGTTTGTACGTACGGGCGTTTTGGGCGTTATGGTAGTTAAAGGGTTTTAATACGATCATTAATCGATTGTTTACTGTATCCAGTGATGTCGACATTCTGTTATTAGAACGGAGAATATGTATTGCAGTATGAAACGACTCGCTCAAAATGGTAGACAACTAAGTCAGACACCAGCTGTGCTGGTTTAGTGATACTTTGACTACAGCCAGCGCCATCTATGAATGATAGTGATAACTTACATAAGAATGTTATCTTTTACATAACAGCCAGAACGGGATTAAAAAACGGGACAGGAAAATTTTCATTCGACCAATTTATTAGGTAATTAAAAATTAATTTAAAAATATCTAGGAATATACAGGATCTTTATTTTTATGGAATTTTAAAGTTTTCCTATATAGTATTTTTTGGTGGGCCACAACTGATAGGCCAGATTTGTTCATTGGTAGGCCACCGGGCTTACCAGTTACTATGTTAAATATGTACTGTGTAACAGCTAGCAATATCCGCGCGCCTATTGATTTTCACATTCAATTATTATCTACACACGTTGTCTTTTAAAGATACCTGAATTTGAGATCTTTCTAAATTATTTTGTTGTAATCAAAGCAACGATTTTCCACGCGCTTTTGAGCTTTTCTGATGTAAACATTTGTCTTTAGGTGGCGTAAAATTCACATGTTTCCATGTTTTGGTACAAACCTGCAAAATTCGTTTCACTAAGCCTAGGAATTCAGTGTTGCTGCTTATTTTTCACATGAATCAGAATTTTTATTAAATTGATGAATTACGCGAATCTCACATGACCGGCCCGCTTGCCGAGTGGTCTGAGGCGCCGGCTTCTAACATCTCATCCGATATGATCCCGGATAAGGGATGGGTTGTGTGTTTTTCCGATGGTGCTGCCCTTCCAGCGAACCAGCTGCCACTATTATAGAGACGGGCGACTTCTTTAAGCCGTCAGAGTTGTTCGTGGTGGTTGTTAAACCCCGAAAAGAAAATAAGAAAAAGTTATATGAATTTTACTATGAAAGAAAGCTTTAGTTCCAGTGTCGTCGAAACCTGAATCAGTAAAGAAATAAAAATGTGCCCTGACGTCTTTTTTATAAGTTTGATTTACTTAGAGGAAATGTCGATGCTTCCCGGAAGTCGTCTGGGGTCACGCAGATCTCTACTCTGGCTTGGATGACGTCATTGGAACACATCACTTAACTACGTCATGGTATTTCCGCCTTCGTGAAAACAACGATTTTTGTAAAACCTCGTATGCTTATTGCAATTCCATAATTCTCCTTGCGAAAATTTAAGGAAAGAGCATGATGGGAAGAAAACATGCTTATCGCTTCTTTGCCAAGAGAGATTAATTACGCCAAATGCGCAGTTGCGAAGCTGTAGAACTTATTGACGATTTAAAAACCTGTGAAACTTTTTTATTTTACTCGAGTTCATCTCAATATAACGAACTATACAAACGAATTCATCCCAAGGGATTCTCATAATATCAGCTATAATCTGTTAATTAAACTCTGCATTTAAACGTGAAACTATAAATTCTGAAATTCACACACAATAGTTTCCTCTCTTATTTAGGAAACATGCGAGGCGATGAATCCTAGCCTTCCTTGATTAATTTTTTATCCTTTATACCATAAAAGCCATATGAATTTCACATATTATAATTTTAATGTTTTGAAACTATACGAGTATAGTTTGAGTGTTCATAAATTATTATTTTATTAAGCTTTTTATCTTACAATCAAAGCAGGTATTTCTTGGTTAATATTTTGTCAAATACACAAGTTAAGGCAGTATCAAACTGATAAATTATTGTCTATCGAATCGTAGCCTTTACACCTCGTTCTCCTAGCATAACTGTGTCAGTGATTAATTTAATTTGTGACGTACTACAGGGGTGGAGATCGTGTCGGGACGGCGGGTTTGCTGCGATGCATTTCGTCAGTGTAATTTAGCTGGGAGAGCAACTTACTCCGAAGTGAGGGTGTGTGGTTTCGAACGAACTTGCGTTTTCACAAATTATGTCAGCCTTTACTGCCGTGATGATCGGTAATCTTCGCAGCTGGTTGGATTTTTCACAAAATTTTCCGTCTTTTTATCATAAGGATTCTAATGTCGAAATTGCATTTGCGAAATTTCCAGTTTTCAAAAAATAAAATTGCATCGCATATTCATTGGAATTTTTACCCAAAATTTGCAGTAACGTTCTTACTCTAAACTTTACAGCTGTTTATTCATTGAAATTCTTACACCAAAACGGCGTTTTTCAAAATTGTTATATCACAGAAATTTATCTAGCTATTTTTCAAAAACTAAATCAAAATGACCTCGAGCGCATTTGAAAAATTCTACTGTGAAGCACTTTTGAGCCATCTGCAACCCACCCTGACTTATACGTTGGTCTTCGCTCTACGTTTTGCGAAAACACAATTTTTTTTCCGGTGGAGAAGCTCGGATTCACATTCTTCTGCTTTGGTGCCGAGTGTTTTCCCATTTAAGCTCCACCGACAAGTGCTTATCACTGATACTTGCCGTCTTGATATGAATGCCACCAGTAAGACCCCTCTTCTTCCCCTAGAAAGGAATGGGACGGGATCGTATGTTTTCGGGTCACCCTAGAAACCAGGCTAGAAATAATTCTCTGTAGGAGAAGGAATTCTAATAAATTCCAGACAATGCGTGGAAGAAGCATCACACATTTTCTTTTTTTTTGAGGTTTAATGACCACTGTGAGCAACTCAATAGGCTATAAGCAGTCGCCCGCCTTTAATTTAGGGCCACTGGTTCCAGGGAAGGGAGTGAGCCAGTGCCGTAAGACAAACGCAACATTCATGCCTCACCGGCATTCGAACCCGGACCCATCTCGGAAGAAAGGTCACAAGCCAGTGCTTCGACCACTGCGTCACTGGGGTGGCTACACATTTATCGAAGCGTTGAAAAAGGAATCTAATTCCAGATGGTGTTCCACACACCATTTTCAGAGAATGTAGCGACTAGTAGATCCATTTTACGTTCGTGTGAAAGCACAAATGTTTTGCTGGTGGTGAGAGTCGAACTTACAGTCTCCGCTCCGGAGCCGAATGCTTTCCCAGTTAAGCTACTTAAGCAAGTGCTCATTACAGCTACTTGCCGTCTTGACATGCGCGTCACCTCTGTAGTACGTCACAATCTTCATTTTCTTTTCCATTACCGTTTTTAGTCGGACCTAGTAGGCGCAACTATCTCCTGCATACTTTGACAGCTACGCTACTTTACCGAAACCTATGCTCCATTCTCATGTGCCTTAACGTACTGCAAATGTTCCTTTGATCAGCGTTCGTCATATCTGGCTTGCTGTTTGTGATTCAACCACCCGCCTGAAGGAGGGTGGTTTCAGTGGCGATACCACATCCAACTACAGGTGATAGTCGGATGGTTTAACCTTTTCGCGACCACAGCACCCAACGCGTCTTAACATTCAGACAACCACAAGCGTCCGAGTCGCCCGGATAGCAAGAGTAGGATATCCTACCCTCATATTCTTTCAATTTGCACGGCGTCCGAGGGAATAGCGGAAGCCACCCTCAGTCATCATTGTCATCACTAAACAAAGAAGTGAACATGGAGTTGGTTTGTCCCGCGGTTATATCATTCTGCCTTCCCACATCGCTCAGTTGAACTCTTGTTGTTATGACACGTGCTTCGTTCATCTGTGATATTTTATGCATTGTCCTAACAGCAGAGTTTATGGGAAGAAATATGTCGCAAAAATTATTTCATTTTGCCCAATCCAAATAAACAGATCGAGAGCCTATTTTTTACAAGAAAGAACAAGAAAAGGATAAAGCAAATAAGATTTTCCAGCTGTTACCACTCCCTCCTAACTGCCTAAGGCTCTCAGTAGAAGAATACTCTGATTGCCTCATGGAAGCATGCGAAGGTCAGTGTATGTCAAGCCTACAGTTTGGAACTTTCGTGTAGTGACCCAGCACTAATCCTCCTTTTCTTACTGCAAAACTGAGGGGAATTAAATTTCATAACGAGCACCAGATATGGCATTCCAAGCGATTAAAAATTTACGACCGTGGTCGTTAAAGGGTTAAGGTTCAGACTGTGTGGTGGATGGGGTAGGATGTCACCCTCTTCCAATTCCTGTAGTTTTCGGCGGACCACTCTGGAGGTGTGACTTGGGGATTACCCACTTGCAGCAACGCCCTCTCCCAGAGCCGGCCTGGGTCACCTTGGAGGGCGGTGGACCAACTATCTAGAGAGCGCCAGACCCTTCTCAAACCAACCAACCCACCCTCACCCATTTTGGCCTTACCACATTGCCACACCCACAGCGCCTAAAGATGAACAGAATTGAGTGAAATTCATTGTTTTTATGTATATAATTTGCAGGTACATTACAAATAAATCTGCAGGTAATTGAGTGAAATTCATTGTTGTTATGCATATAATTTGCAGGTACATTACAAATAAATCTGCAGGCACATTACAAAACACAAATGATACACAATGATGACTGGACTGAGAAAGACACAAAGCTGACTGACAGAATACTACTGCTAGATTATGGCCCTCATTTTAAAAATCAAGAAGCCACCTCATTTCAGAGCTGCCTTCACACAACCTGTTTATGATAACTTGGCTATCGACTGAGTTAAGAACAGCCTTCTCAGTGACCATCGTGACAAAAGCTTCTAAATGTTCATTAGTTAATCGTGCCCGAAGACGAGTTTTATTTATTTTAAGTTTCGAAAACACTCTCTTGCATGAGACTTGAGTAAGAGGTGTTTGTAAATTTTAAATAATTCCATATATTGGAGAGAGTACTATCAACACTTTAAAAACGCATTTAATACAAGAGTTACACTCCTTCACATCAGTACATTTAACAGATTCGTCCTCCTCCTCTTCTTCGCCGTCATCATCAGTCTTACTCAAACTTTTTCTAACTCATGTATTCTAGCGTAAAATTGAACAGTAGATCGATTACTAATCTGAGGCCACATCCTTGCAAATGAGAGTAATTCTTCTTTTAGCTTCTCCTTATCAACCGAAGGAATAATTTCACAGGTTCTGTCTAAGGCATTCAGTGGTAGTGATTCGTACTAGGCAAACCGTTTGGGATCATACCATGAAAGATCCAAGTACAAGGACTTATGGTGGATAAATCTGTTGTCCATTGTTTGAATTGTCTTGTCTAATACATAATAGATCACTGAAATGCGAAAAGTATTTTCAGAAGTTGAAGCAACATTTTCATGTCTTGCAGCCTCCCTGGCATTTTTGTTTTATAGTTTTTACTCTTTTCTTCTTTAGTTCAGTTTCTATTACGGTGTTCTCAAAAGAGCTATCAATTTCGGCCCTTTCTTCTAGCATACTAGACATTTTTGTTACAAATATATTTGCAGCATTCAAAGTGGTGGCAAACTCTTCTCAAATACATTTTAACTTTGACGAAGAATACTCAATTAACTTCCATGCTTGAACATAATCAATGTTCTTTGTCTGTAAGTAATCTGATAGAGGAGTTTGTAACGTACCAGGAGATGTGACGTACCTGCCAGAAGGACGCACATGACATAAAGGCAGATAGGAATCAGAATAAAACGTCCGCGTAGCTCAGTTGGTAGAGCAACTTATTCCGGAATGAGGGGACCCGGGTTCGAATCCCGGCGTAGACTAAAAATGACGGAGAAATTTACTTTGTTATGAGTTGTTACTATGAAAATCTGGAGAAGCGTCATCGCTACCAAAATTGTTGCAAATGATAAACATCTCTAAAATGGTCGATGCACCATTTCTGACTTTAGGATTAAAGTCTTCAGAATTAGAAATTTTGAACAATACGACAACCAATTCTAAATACACACTTTAGGTAGTTTGAATTAAGTTTCGGATAGTTGAACTTCAACCCAGTCATCAATCCTTCCAAAGGGTTTTACTGTGGTGTCACTTCTGCTTCGCCATCTTCTAATTCCCACAGCTTCTAAGTTAAAATAAGGCTTTTGTTCCAGGAACAGTTGCAGTCGTTTTAAGGATTACTTCAAAAATACATGTGCCTCTTGAAGTAAATTAAAGAAAGATAAAATACTTGAAAAGCACTGGGCAGTATCAGATAGTACTAAGTTAAGCACATGAGCGTAAAACCAAGTATGAATATGATTAGGAACTTCTGCTGATAGCTTAGCTGCTAATCCATTGTATTTCCCACTCATGTTTACGGCACCATTAAACAAATTCGCCACACAGTGCTCTATACGAATTTGAAATTCATCCAACACATCTTTTGAGATATTGAATATCCTGTCCAGATGTTGAAAAAACACATTTCAATGAAAGGATACACAAAGGATATACAAGTGTATCATTTCATTTTCAATGCACAAGACCTGTTGTACTTCATGTTGTACTTCATACTCATTATCGTTTTTCTCATGCAGACATCCCTGAATCTGGTCTTCCCATTACTTTCTTGGCCTTCCCCTACCTTTCTTACCTGCTACTGGCTGAATAAATCCTCTTAGTAAGCATCTCATCACTCATTCTTTCAACATGGCCAAACCACCTAAGAATATTAGTCTCAGCCTTACTAACAACATTTTGCCTCACATTACACGCCTGCAACACATCTTCATTCCTCACATGATCAGAGCGTGTCTTACCACAAACCCCTCATAAGTAACGTCTCTCCCTAGCACGCAAACGACTCCTTTACCTTTTTTTTTTGAACCCAGGTTTCACTGCCATAATTCAGAGTAGAACCAATTGCTCTTTCATACACAGCCATTCGGGACCTCCTTGACAACCCATCATTCCTGTGAATTCCTCCTAAAGCAGCTATGACTTTCAATGACGAATTCACTGGCCTGCTAATTTCGCCATATAATTTGTTCTCCGTCACAAACATGCTACCCGAACATACAAACTTATTCATCTGGTCAATAACTGTGCCGTTAAGTCTTATCTTGCATTCAGAACTAACAGCTCTTCGCTCAAAAACCATAACTTTAGTTTATCCCTTATTTACACTCAGTTTGATTTTCATACGAACTTCGTACATCCGGGCCAACATACACTGCAACTCACTTTCGCTCTCTACCAAGAGGACTGTGTCATCAGCATACAGCAATCTACACACACGGATATTACCAAGACTATATACCTGCATGAAAAGTAGACTAGCTACCATATTTCTCAAGATATTGGCCTGATTCATGATCAGATCAGATCGTATGTAGAGGATTTTAGGAAGGGAGTGTTTGACCCCAGATGTGAAGCTATCCTTAGAAATAGGAAGCTGGAAGATTTGGGCTGGAGTGCCCGATTGGAAAGTGACACGGAAGCGAGTTAGAAAGGGGGAGGAAGACGCTCTTATTTATAACCGGGGGGCCAGTACCCAGGGCCCGTCGGCTTAACGTGCCCATCCGACGCACGGCGGATATTTAGCGGTTCAAGCGTTCGTACCAGCCTAGGATCGCACCCAAGGTCTTCTCCGTGGCAGTCACGAACATGACCACAAGGCCATCCGCGGCCCGGCCTGATCCATGACTTCCCTTGCCACCTTATATAGGACTACTTTTAGAAGTACATGATCTTCATGAAAACTTTTCCTTGGAAAATACTCGTTCTTATTTTTACGGCGCTTTGTTGTTAAAATGCCATCAATAAGATAATAATAGCTACATATCTTAAATGCTTTCTCTTGAACCAGCCTTCTTTCGTTTTCTGCACGCTGTATGTACGTGCAATCAAATCATCTCACAAAGTCGAAAAGCAGTTGTCTGTCAACAGAACGGATATGAATTATCAGAAAGACACCAGAAGTAACTCAAACTAGTCCGATGGATTCTGTGGACCTTGTACCGCAAGAATATCGTTTTTTTTTCTTTACTGATAAAGTTCTACATAGTGTGTAATATGCATACGAGTGCGAATATAGCAACAAAGAAGCAGATGCGCGTTGTAAAATGCGAATTGCGTTCTGATACGTCTGGCTTACCCTTGACAAGGGTCGCTGACGCCGTGTGTCATAAAATTTAATGGGGCTTCACAGAGCATTTGCACGACCTTTCACAGCGTGATGTCAATCATCTAGGAGCATGAGTAAACCCTGAGAACCTACGCTGACTGATTAAAATCATGACGCTCCGCGGAGATGCAGATGTCAACAGATAAAAACCAATTTCAAAATGGAAATTTTATGAATAAACTGTGCGTGTATTGTTTAGTCTCTTACTGTCATAAACGCTTTTAGATTTTGGAACATTTACGATTAAACATAAAATCTGAAACTTCAGTGTAAAATATTTTGAAATTCTAATGTATCTTTTTAAATGGTCTTGTCTGAGATTGAAAGGCAGAAGGATGAAACGAAATAATAATAATAATAATAATAATAATAATAAAGCACGGGTGCAGAGTCCTCACACAAGCTGAGTACACGAACAGGCACAAAAAAGTCCCCAAGATCCTCCATTAGAAATTGGCAAAAAAGTACCACCTCGTTACAACTGAGTCTGTCTCCTACTACAAGTATGAGACAACAACGCTTCTAGAGAACAACAACCACAACAGGTACTCGATCAGAACAGATAAGACCATCCCCCACAATTGGCCTAACATCGTCCTGGTCGACAAGGAGATGTCAACATACCTCACTGACACAGGGGTGGCGGAAAGTGAAGTTCGCTGACAGGGCCCGAAATTTCGGATCATTGTGCACCTCTTCCCTTCCCGTTTCCCGGAACAAACAGAAGAAAAACAATGCCTAAGGAGCTTTGTAGGGGATTAAGACCACCTGACCAATGACCTAGAGGAACTTTCTAAAGTACATCACAACAATCGCACATTTTTCAAATAAAAAAAACTAAAAATAAAAATCTTGGCTGAAATTATTGACCAGGGCCCGGATGACGCACGGAGAGAAGCTTTTCTTTTTTTATTATTATTTGGGATTTAACGACCACCGTAAGTAACTCAATGGGCTATAAGCAATCGCCCGTCCATAATTTAGGGTCACTGGTTCCAGGGAAGGGAGAGAGCCAGTACTGCAAGGCAAACTAAACATCCATGTCTTACCAGGATTTTTTTTTTTTGGTTGAATGTTTAACGACCACCGTAAGCAACTCAATGGGGTATAAGCAGTAGCCCGTCCGTAATTTAGGGTCACTGGTTCCGGGGAAGGGAGAGAGTCAGTGCCGTAAGACAAACACAACATCCATGCCTCACCGGGATTCGAACCCGGACCCATCTCGGACGAATGATCAGAAGCCATTGCTTAGACCACTGCGCCACCGGGGCGGCTTTACCGGGATTCGAACCCGGACCTTTGATGGGCGAATTGTCGAGAGAAGCTGTCAAAGTACACTAAAGAGCAATTGAATTAGAGACAGCTGGCGTTATGCAAATGTGGCACTGTGAGCCGCCCTGTAAACGGAAACGACATGACTTATGCAGCGATCCGACATCATAAGGAGTGATGCGACGGGAATCAGTAAGAGTCGGACGCAGTATGCGTAAGACGAAGGATCTAAGCGCTTTTGATCGTTGGCAAATTGTCGGGGCCCGACGAATGGGTCACTCCATCTCGGAATTCGTGCAGGCACTGGGATTTTCACGAGCCACTGTGTCACGGGTGCACCGTGAGTACATCGAATCCGGTAAAACCATCCCTTCAAGGGCCAACTGCCGTGGACAACAGCGTGTGGTTGAGCGGGGTCATCGTCGTCTAGCTCGCATTGTAACAGCGGATAGACGGGCCACAGTGCAAGAAATCACTCGACAATTTAACGCTGGTACACAAAAACGTGTAAGCAGCCACACCATCCAGAACCATCTCCTCGCTATCGGGTACAGAAGCTATCGTCCCACCAAGGTACCGCTGCTGACCGCACTTCACAGGGTACAAAGATTAACATGGGCGCGGTAACATCGCCACTGGACCCTAGACATGGAAATGTAGCCTGGACTGATGAGTCAAGATTCACGTTGGTACATGCGTATGGCAGGATACGAGTACGGGGCAAACCACAAGAAGCGATGGATCCTTCTTGCCAGCCGGGTACTCTTTAAGCTGGTGAGGGTGGCATTTTCGTCTGGGGACTATTTAGGTGGACTGAAATGTGACCCCTGGTACGTGTGACATCGTCCCTCACAGGTCAACGTTACCGGGATATTCTGGACGACCATTTGCTCCCGTTTGTGCGTCTTCAACATCCCACTGGTGACCTCATCCTGCAACAAGACAATGTATCGTGCCATCGCTCCCGAATTGTATCCGAATGGTTGGATGAACACTCTACCGACGTGACCTCGCTTCCTTGGCCAGCTAGGTCACCTGACCTCAATCCCATCGAGCGCATCTGGGATGCCATCGAGAAAGATGTTCGAGGCTCTGACCCCCCTCCATCAAATCTTCGTGAACTGTGGTAGCATGTTCAGGGGTCGTGGATCCGTATGGCTTCATAACGCTTCCGGTGTCTTGTCGAGTCCATGCCGAGACGAATCGCCGCCATCATCAGGACGGAAGGTGGTACTACACGTTACTAGACAGGTATCTCTATTTGAATTGCTCTTCAGTGTATAACGACCTATGATAAGAAGTCAAGGAAATGTGCCATATGGAGAACGTCATCACCGCCCCCATAGTAATATCAGCCACAGAAGTTGTACCTAAGACCATATACAGACACTTGACATTCAACTTAACACCTAAATAGAACTAGGGAAGACAGCTATCCTGAACACTTTTAAGACAGTAAGGAAGTTTCTGGACATCTAAGATAGAAATACCACTTTATACCACTTTTCAGTCTTAGTGCATCGTACCCGTTCCGGAAGGAACAGAAAAAAACCCCATCTATTTCCTTTTATTTTCTCCAAAATGATTCTCATCGTTGCTTATCCTCAAACTCAGATAAAATTCATTCTACTGTGCAGCTCATGTTGCTGTTTCTATCGGCCGGTGGTCCAGTGACCTGAAATGAGAGTTGCCAATTCAAATTCCATGCATAATCTCTAGTACATACTTGCATTTTCGAAGGCCCGCAGATATAATCTGAAAACGTTATATGAAAACTACTTAGCCGCCCCGGTGGCGCAGTGGTCTAAGGCGTTGGCCTCTGATCGTTCGTCCGTAAGGGGTCCGGGTTCGAATCCCGGTGAGGCATGGATGTTGTGTTTGTCTTACGGCACTGGCTCTCTCCCTTCCCTGGAACCAGTGACCCTAAATTAGGGACGGGCGACTGCTTATAGCCCATTGAGTTGCTCACGGTGGTCGTTAAACCTCCAATCAAAAAAAAAAAAACTACTTATGCTGTGATCTGCTTTAATTTAATATACATATGCACCTCATAAAAAGAATTGATCTAATCTGATGGAATAGAGTATATGCAAATTAATGGTGGGCCAGGAAGTGCTATTACCGTGGGAAATGCCAACATGGTAGATATACAGTATTTGTGCGAGAGGATCGACGTGTCAATCAAGTAGCTCGCTAAGATTTTGATACAAACTGTACGAAGTACTCATTCTGTTCTCCATGGCCACCTACATGCAACAAATGTATGTGTGTGTGCTCTTTGGGTTCTAAGCAAGGTGACACACCTACGCTGGTTTGAAATTTGTCATCTACTTCAAAGAATGTTTGCTACCGATTATTCATAAATAAGGTGATTAGCGGAGATGAGACTTGGCTACATCATTGTGATTCAGAGAGTAAACAATAATATTCTGTTTAGACGTCGCCTTCATTCTCGACACCGAAGAAAGCAAAAGTTGGGCTGTCTGCTGGTGAAGTTACAGAGGGTTAGTAGAAAGTTTTGCAATATTTGCATAAACGCATGAGCTGCAGTGGGTATGTCACGTGTTTAAACTAGTTCAAGTCGTGCACTGCGGCAGTCGAAAGGGATATAAAATGTTAGTTGCTGCTGTGAACAACAGTATTGCATATCATGGTTCTGTCTGTATTTGAGACGCCTAAAAGATGAACAGCGACAACCGACAAATTAGCGAACTTTTGCTTTACGAGTTTGAACTCGGCCATAAAGCTGCTCAATAAACACGAAACATTTGTCATGCGAAAGGGGAAAGTTCCGTGGACCACAGCACCGCAACCAGATGGGTCAAGACATTTCGCTCAAATGACAGAAACCGCGACCATCAGACAAGGGCAGCTATGCCGCGAACCGTAGATTCGGAGGCCGTGCGGCAGGCCGCAGAGAAAAATTCGACAACCAGCACTCGGAGATTATCAGGCGAGCTGGGAATATCACAGACCACCGTGGCTCGTCACTTTCAGGACCTCGGCTAGGTCTACAGGTGCGGTTGCACTGTCTCTGACGAACTGACGCCAGCTGAAGCAAACCACAGAGTGGAAGCGTACACGAAACTCCTAGAAAACCCCGCACGATGTACGTTTCATCAAGAGAATTGTTACGTGTGATGAAAAGTGGATCTATTTCTGTAATCCTGACACACGACTGCAGTGGTTGAGCTTGGACCAGCTTCTTGAACCTGTTTCCAAACGTGGGCGCTTCGAGCACAAGGTAATGCTATGCGTCTGGTGGAATTTCGAGGGGATAATCCATTACGAATTTGTTCCAGACGGTCGGACCATCAATGCCAATCTCTTCTCTGAATAGCTGCAGGCTTGTTTTTATACCGCGCATCTTAACAACGCAGCGGATCGCTTCGTTAGCTTTTGAAGGGGTGTACAGGGACTTTTGTCAATATAGTATATACATACAGTATATATATATATATATATATATATAAATTATTATGTTTATATCATTTGCTGAACGATCTTACGCTCCAAGAAATTTCATACGATCGATTACTGTTCTAAAAGGTAAACACGGAACCGAAAATATAAAACACAGATCTTAAAACGCACGGCACAGACTTATGCGTTTTTACAAACTACACAAACTGGAAAAGTATCGTTTCCCAAATATAATGAGTTGAAGAGACAATCTTCGCGGACTTTGCAAGAGGTTCTTTTCTGTAAGAAACGCGAAAAACGAGGTAAAATTCAATAATATCCATTACGTCTTTAAAACAGAGAGACTGTATCAAAAATGAGTGTCATAGGTTTGTGTGCTTTTACAAACTGCACAAACCTGTGAAATATCGTTATCCTATTCCAATCCTTTTATGGATATACACTGTTAAAAATTGTTGTGGTAGGTTCAGAGGTGTAAGGGAAAACAAAACGTGACTTTACGCACATTAGCTGCATTACGAAGAAAGAGAAATTATGTACGAAATATTTTTTCTAGTGTGAACAATGCTATGGAAAAAGAATTTTCCAAATGCGGCTTTTTAAATTAGAGATATCAAGAGTAAAAATCATCTAGCGGAAAGACTATGCACTATTTAAGGTGAATATTATTCACAGTGTTGAACCACGTTGAGTGGCGTACAATACAAAGTGAGTTTCTTCAACTTTAGTTTTTGAAGCGGAAATAATGTCGCAAAGAAAAAAAAAATGCCCATTGACTCCATAGAGGCAGAACAGTAAACATTCAAAAATCTGTGCAGAATGTTCTCGAAAGTCGAAAGTAAATGGTATTCGATGCACAAGAAATATTTTAAAGCGAGTTTTATCAGAAACAGAAATATCGAAAAAAACATGATGTTTATTTACGCCCTCTACAGGAAAAAATTATATACGCTGCTGTTCAAAATTTAAGGACGAGCACGAAATCAGACGATTACAGAGCGTCATGGGCCTATATATAGCTAAAACAGCTTACTAAGATATACACACGAGTGAGGTGTGCCGTATAAGCATATTCCATGATGCGCAGCCCATATACCAATTTGCTGCGAGCACGTGACAGTTGCCATTGGTGTATATAGGCAGGTGGCAGTATGCAACTTTCTCATGTGTTTCAGCACCAGAGTAAGAAACTTATTGCCTAAGGTAACAAAAGAATGTCTCACTGACTTCATACGGATAACGCTACAAAAGACCCAATTATCGGCAAGCTCGTATAAGATCGGAATATGACCGATGTCGCCGGAGAGTTTGGAATAACACACAGCATATTGTTGCGGTTTTGATGAGGAGACTCACAACCGTTGCCAGAATTTTTGCTGAAGGTCTTCTTCACTGTACTTACCAGCGGGATGACCGTTACCTGGCAATAAAGGCAAGACGGATTCGGCAAAGTGCTGCGGTCCAGATGGCTAGACCTAGCACAGGTGTCTGGATTTCGCGCCAAACCGTATCAAAACGTCTAAAACAAGCAAGATTATACACTGATAAGTCATTACATTATGACTACCCCACCCTAGAGAAATGAGCGCGCCTTGAGACCGAACGGTGGCACAGGTGATATTTTTTTTTTTGTCATTTTCTTGTAGGACTTCCGTCCACAGTGAGTAGAGTTTAGGTCCCAGCCACCTACAGCGAGATCGCCTTTTGGGCAGGACACAGAAACGGAAGGAATGAGAGCAAGTCTAGCGACTTTGACAGAGCAGTTTGTAGTGAGATTAAAGTACAGTATATGGAGCCACCCTATAAGTACGATGTTGCACATAGATGGGTGAGAGAATTTCAGGGAGGACATAGGAAAGGATACCCATTTAACCAGTGGGTCCAGCCTGGGGGCTGTCACTTTACGTGCTCGTCCGATGCGCGGCGGATATTCAGCGATTGTTAATAAATCAAACCATCTCTGAAGGATCAGCCCAGGTTCTTACTTGAGGAACTTGCATTGATAGTCTGACTCGCTAACCACTAAGCCATCAGCGGCTCGGTGGCACAGGTGAAGCTCACAGAGTAGTATATATATTATCAGAGGACCAGCTTTCGGTTCGTAGAGTATTCGGAGTCAGAATGGGAAAAGCTGCCGATTTTTCGCAGTTTTATAAAAGACAAAAATTGTGATGGCACGGCTCCTCGGAACTACGATCTCGGAAACGGCTTAACTTGTGGGTTGTTCACGTGCCGCTGTAGAGAGTAAGTATCAAAAGTGGTGCCCAGATGGCCAAACAACGAACCGTCGTCCAACGGTGTGTCGTCCGCAGCTCATTGATGCCAGAGGGGAGCGGAGACCGTCGCGCATTGTTCACAGCGACCGCAGGGCCAGAGTGCGAGAAATCCCCCACTGCTACAACAGTAACTATCAGGGCAATGTGTTACAGCATACAGTTCATCGCAGCCTTCTGTGTATGAGCATGCATAGCCGAAGACCCAGCTAGGTCCCCATTCTCACTGCACGTCATCGCCAACAACGCATGAAATGGGCCCAAGATCATCAAGACTGGACCGTGGATGATTGAAAGAAAATAACATAATCTGACGAATCAAGAATCCTGGTGCACCACGTAGACGGCCGAGCAGGGTTACGCCTATTACCAACGGAGGCTATGGCACCTGGATGCACTGTTGGGCGGGAACAGGCCCCCGGTGGATGTGTTATGCTGTGGGCGATATTTTCTTGGGACACTTTAGGCCCCATTATCCCAATAGCACAATCCCTGAAAGCTGTCAGGTATCTGGACATCGCTGCTGACCAATTTCTCCCATTCATGGCAACTGTGTTCCCTGTTGGTGATGGCCATTACAAACTGGATAATCCGCCATGCCACATTGCTAGAATAGTCAAGTTGTGGTTCAAGGAACACGCTGGTGAATTTCTGTTAATGCCCTGGCCTCCAAATTTACCTGACATGAACCCAATCGAACATTTGCGGTTCGACTTGGAAAAGCGGGTTCACGCTAAATCAGCACCACCCCGAAATGTAAGAGAATTGGAAGACCTGCTGTTGATATTATGGTACTAGAGACCCCTGAATACTTATTGCCATCTCATCGAATCAATGCCTCGCCAAGTGACCGCTGTTTTGCGTGCTGAAGTGGGATCCTATAGCTTATTAGTTAGGTGGTCATAATATAATGACTCATCCGTGTATTTCCGGAAACCCACACCCTTGTAACAGGGCGCTATCAGTCGTATATGTCTCACGTTACTAGTTCTCAAATCAATGGTCCAAGGTGAAGTTTACAGATGAGAGCCGCTATAATCAGATTCCAATTGGCAATTGATCTGGAGGAGACGTTGGACTACGTATTATGCCAGGAACATCGTTGAAGTTGACAGATGTAGCTGTCGCAGCACCATGGCGCAGGACGGTGTCATGGTCAATGGACATACCGAATTGCAGGTAATGAATCAAGAGATAATCACCCGGTTGCAGCACCGCTATGATGTGATTTTTCGCCACGTTCGTCTGTTCGCTGTGGGCAAAGATTTCATTCTTTTTATGGACAATAACTTTCTTCCTCGCCGCACAGAAGCTGTGGATGAAGTATTGGCTAGTGAATCTGTCGAATGGAGGGCCAGCGCGCTCCCTGATCTCCATGCAATCGAACATGCATGGGATGTTCTCGGAAGACAAGTTGCGCAAAGGACTCCCCTCCAGAACTCAGTCCAGCACTTACGACGGCTCTTCAGCAGAAGAAGGACAATCTATAAAGTGATTTAGCTCCTAAACCACTTAGGGCTTAAGCACGATACGCTGGTGCTAAACATGCATTGCGGTACGGGGTGGATATACACTATCTATCAACAAGTAAATGGACACCTGTGATAGCAAAGGAAAACGAAGTTTATTCACCTTCAATAGTTGGTAGAGACTCCGCGAGCGGCGATTGCAGCTGCAACCTTCCGGAGCATACTCTCAACCAGGTGTTGTACGATGTGTAGCGGTATTTTTTCCCTCTCGGCTTGGAGAAGACAGGTCAGTTCCTTCACCGATTTCGGACGGGGGGGGGACCCTTAAGTCAACGCTCCAACTCGTCCCAGAAGTGCTCGGTACGGTTAAGGTACGGTCTCTGCGCAGGCCAATCCATTCGATTAGCCCCATTGTTACCATACTAAGCCATGGTGGAACTCGCAACATGACAGGTGACACTCTCATCCTGAAAGTAACATGGGTCCACCCGGTAAAACTGCCACAACGTAGGAAGCGCATGGTCATCCAAATTGGTGCAGTAGGTCTCGGCGTGCCGTCCCGGTGGCGCAGTGGTCTAAGCGATGGCCTCTGATCATTCGTCCGAAAGGGGTCCGGGTTCGAATCCCGGTGAGGCATGGATGTTGTGTTTGTCTTACGGCACTGGCTCTCCCCTTTCCCTGGAACCAGTGACCCTAAATTAGGGACGGGCGACTGCTTATAGCCCATTGAGTTGCTCACGGTGGTCGTTAAACCTCCAATCAAAAAAAAAAAAAAGGTCTCAGCGTTGAGTCTACCAGGAATTGCGACCAACGGTCCCGTGCCATACCAGGAGAAACACCCCCATAGCATAATTCCACCGCCACCGAATTTCACAGTTGGCACAATACATTCCGGCAGGAGGCGTTCTCCAGGTAGACGCCAAACCCAGACCCTGCCATCGGAACGGTAGAGGGTGAACCTTGATTCGTCGCTCCAGAGAACCTATTTCCACTGTTCAACGGTCCACTGTCGACGTTCTTTGCACCACGTTAACCGAGCAGCGCTATTAGACTTAGTGATGAAAGATTTGTGGGCGGCAGCACGTCCATGATAACCGAGCAGATGGGCTTCCTTACGGATGGTATTCATCAAAAGAACACTCCCGGATGCCTGTTGAAACTCCTCGCGGATGTGGCCCATCGATTTGGTGCGGTTCTTCCGAATTTCTCTGGCCAGCACCCGTCGGTCTCTAGCTCCCAGTTTTGTGGGTCTGCCGGGTCGGGGCACATTCCGACAGTCACTTCTCATCTTCCACTTGTCAAGCACGTAGGCCACTGTCGATTTTGGATACTTCAACTAGCTGGATATGTCACGTATGGATCGGCCATTTCTGTGATACCCTACGATTACGCCTTTCTCAAAATCAGAGAGCTCCGCACTGCGTGGCATCTTGCATGCGACTGGTTACGTTGTTGTTTCCCACACGATATTTAACGGCGGCGGCGGCGGTGGCCGTGACGTGTATCAGGACCACAGATATCGTCGGTTGCAGGGGTGTCCAATTACTGTTGGTAGATAGTGTATCTCCTACTGGGGATATCGCTTACCCTGTAGTCTGTTTATGCAGTGCTGATGGATGAGTCTCATTGGACAGCAGGTGAACCTGTACTTAATTCGTAGCATTTTGTTCTGTTTCGATCTCTATTACATAGTACTCCTGATTTTTGATATGGACAGCTTCCTTGTACTGTTAGTGTTAACATATATATCATTCACAGCTATAAAACCGCTTTTTCGGAGTTTGAATGGTCAAAATGTACAGTTTTGAGCAACAATGTAGGCAACAAATGTAGAAAAACTGTTTTTCGTAGAAATCGGTATCTTAATCAAAATAATGTTTTCAGTTTGGTTTTTAAATGCGCACATAAAACTATAAATATACTGTTAACAGAAATATGCGCTTACACCCTATATTGTGAGCTACAAAAATTACAAATTACAGTAGAACTCCGTTTATACGTTTTCTCATTCATACGTAAGTTGACCCAGGTGCAAAATTTCTGATTTGTCATTAATGTTCATTTTTTTCAATCATACGTTAATCTAATTAGCTTTCTTCTCATTTACACATTAAATTGTTCTATTGTGATGTCGTGAATGAGATTTTCAAACCACGCGAATTTCGCTTACCTAACCTTCGCCGCGAATTCCCTTTTCCATTTTCTGATCTTCACTTCCTCTCTCCCTATAACCTGTCAACCACCTGCTCTGTAATTTGACTCTTTCTATAGACATCTGCTCATGCTTGACGTTTGCATATCGAACTTATACTTGAGGCGTTTTTTGCATTCCGGAACTTTCTTGTATTTAAGCCATAGCTTCAAGGTGTCATACTATCAGATAAAAGAAAGACACATATATGGAACTTCGCGTCTGCGTTGACCGCGATTTTGGAATACAACTGCTTATAATGTCAGGTGATGCGCAACATACTACAACCTCTCCTTGACAAATGTCAACTTCACCTTCTCGTGGTGCATCCTGCTCCCACTAAAGGGGCTCTGACGACCGCCAATAGCGATATAACTATACCATCAGGATTAGAGGAAATGCTATCCCACACTCACCAACCCGCTTGGCCAGCGTGGTCAGTTATGGCTAAACCCCTCCAAAATGACTCCACAACTTAAATCTTGGCCTTCATGCAGAGACGTGGACCTTAACTAAAAGAGACATACAAAGGCTGCAGACAACTCAAAGAAGCATGGATAGGTGTCATGCTTGGTGTAACCTGGAGAGATAAGAAGAGGAACTCGTGGATCAGAAAAAATGACAAGAGTGGAAGACATCATGATCAAAGTAAAATCCCTGAAATGGAAATGGGGTGGATACATTGCCAGGAGGACAGACCGTCGATGGACAGCCGAAATTCTAGACTGAATTCCAAGGGACAGGAAAAGACCCAAAAGAAGACCAAATCGGAGATGGGTAGATGAAATTCGAATGTATGCGGGAGTAACATGGAGGAGTCCGATATGCAGTTATCAGTCGTTCGCATATCGGACTTCAAACGACTGGTAAACTTATGTACTAAAGGTGTATTACGGAAAGGAGTGTACTCTAATATCGAATTTCTTTCTTTGGGTTCCATTTTTACTGATTTTGAAACGGCATAGTTTTATAATACAAGTTCATTTTGTAAAGGTATATACTGTATATATGTACTGTCGAAGGCTGTGCAGGAGACTTAATGACTTATTTAAAGCAAAATTAGAGTAGCAAGTAAAACATTTCAGCAGTTCTGCACTGTGTAGCATCACTGACGATATGCGCAATGTCGAGTTGTCAGCATATGACAAATGCATCAGACAAGTGCGGGAGATCGTCGTCTTTACTTAAAGAAGAAAGCTTCTTCCTTTCCTTTTAAAAACGGCGTTTCTAAAATTATTGTTATTATGAAATATATCTGCGGCATAATTTCTTTATGAAAATTTACGATTGAGAACGAATTTTAGTATCCCTGTCTAGAAAAAATATCATCAGAAAAATTAAAAAAAAAATCTTCAGAAAAAAATTTCAAAAATTTTTCTTCAGAAAACAAATAAAAAATTTCTGCAGTGCGTATATATTTCCTTTCTCTTAATAATAACATATTTCATCTTTACTTACATGATGTGGAGAAACTTCTAGCAATTCACCAAGGGATCCTTATTGAAGTTAGAAGTATAACTGGAAATCGACACAAATTCCTTTACGACGTCTTTGTTTCGTCAAAGAGGTTCGGTGAAAAAACTAAAGAGTTAAAAAATGAAATCAAGGGGAAACTTCAGGAAAAGTCTTTCGGACAGGGATAAACACTCTGATTAGCGTCATATGTACAATAAATGGAAATCGTGGGAGCGCAGAACGGCGTTCACTTTACGACCGAGAGCAACTGACCTTTGCTCTGCACAAAACCTTAAATGGCAAGCTGAAATATATGATTGCATGCAGAAATGATGCTACAAGGAAATTCATCTCCATGACACGTGAAAACGCAAAACCAGTTATGATTGGACGAAACCGCCAGGGAATCTTGCACTTCAAGGAGAAGTCGCTTAGTTATGTCACCATGCTGTCTCGGAAAAAGATGAAAGCCATGCTATTTATTTTAAAAGTCATTAAAATAAATGGAAGAAAAAAAAAGCGAGATAGATATGTTTGTCGATCTGTTGTCTGTTGCTATCTTGATTCTCAATTACTCTTCTGGTATGAGTGATAAACGAACAATGAAAAAAATCGTGGTACACTTTGTTAATAATTTATACCCTGGTACTCTTTGTTGATAATTTATACCCTGGTACTCTTTGTTGATAATTTATGCTATGCGTCTTTCGTATCTTTGTAAGGGTTAAAATAAAATGAGTGATTCGAGAGTATACATTTATTTGCGTTCAACACATTGCATTTATTCGCGACCACACCCAGCCACAGTCCGATACATACTCAGTGGAATTAAATCATAACAAAAAACAATTAGGTTCACTAATTCCTGACATTGAGCGATACTTAGGTATGTGGATTAATGAATGTTATTGATGTAAAACCAATTAAAAAATTATGTGAGTCATAAAAGTAAATCTTTACTGAACTATGGAGGCGGCAATAGTAAGTATTTTGACTGTTTAGTGTTTCAAAAACAATATTTATTATTATTATTATTATATATTATTGAGATTTAGACGAAAGTAAGAGACGACCCTGACACCGATGAGATGTGGTGTAGCTACGAAAGTCCATCTGCGCATGCGCAAGCCAAAATCTGACGTCACGATGGAAAGAAAAGCTGAATAGCAGGGTATGTAACGATTGGTCGCCAAACGGTTGGTCGACATAACGATTGGCCGACACACGATTGGTCGACAGTAACGATTGGTCGGCATAACGATTAGTCGACAGAAATGATCAGTCGACACTACGATTGGTCGACAGTAATGATTAGTCAACAGAAATGATCAGTCGACACTACGATTGGTCGACAGTAATGATAAGTCGACAGTAACGATTGGTCGACAGCACGTTTGGTCGACATAACGATTGGTCGACATAACGATTGGTCGATATAACAATTATTCGACATTGGTCGATATAACAATTATTCGACATTGGTCGACATAAAATGGTCAACGGAACTTGGAAAAAAATTGAATAAGTGCATACAGTTTGGCGGTAAATTGCCCCACTGGAAGATTGCCACACATCTTTCAGCAACCCGGAAAATTGTTACACATAGAAAAATTGCCCCACCAGAAAATTGCCCTACCAGAAAATTGCCACATGGTTTTTATTAAGGGGACGAGCACAAATCGCCGTTCGTCCGAGAAACGCTTTGAATGTCTGGCAATTTTCCGAGTTTCCGAATTTTTGTGTGTCAGTTTCCCCAAGGTGCCTATACCTAAAGTGCCCCGGGGCCATTTCGAAAATGACATCGTTCAGAAGGCCCTCTATATAGATTTCACTTAGAGTACAAAAGATGACACGGAGGCCTATTTGGAAATAATATGTTATAATGCTGTACGTTCTGAGGACTACATTCTAAAAAAATATTATTTCCAAAAAGGAACGTTACGTTTTGAGAGGTCAGTACGTTCTGAGAGGTACCGCTGCGAATGTAAATCATAATCCTCTAAAGAAATGGTTATCTCGACCAATCGTTATGTCTACCAATCGTTATGTCGACCAATCGTTATGTCGACCAATCGTTATGTCGACCAATCGTGCGACACCGGAATAGCAAGTGTGTTAGTGAGGGGCATTGATAACCGTCGGTCTAGGATATATACAGGTTATACCGCATCGTGTTATACACCATTCTAAAGCTCTCGACCATAACAGATAACCTTCCCTTGGGAAGTCAAAAGGAAACCAAATCTCACTACGACGCATCGTTTACATAGCATCAAAAAATGCATTTTTGTAATGGCTTTTATCATATTTAGCATGAAGTTATCAAAATTTACGCAAATTGCAATGAGATATTGTTACGTTTATGCAAAACGTGCTGAAATAATGTTCGGCAATAGTTTAGATATATTAATATACAGTAGGAGCATATTTAAGTAACAATGAAATTAACTATTGTTGCGTCACTTATGGGTCAGCATTCAAACATCAGATTTCAACAACGGTTTTGACTACTTCTGTTACCCATTTTCGTTACACCGAAATGTTTTTCATGGGATTTACTTAATTGCAGTCGGCAAAGATGCACAGCATCAAAGAAACCGTTTGTTGTGAACGTTTCATCGAAAACCAGTGCAGGGGTGAGCGTTATCGCCCGGACGACTTGACCCGCCTCCGCTTTGGGTCGTCATCTTACTTTGCTCGGTACCTACCCGCACACAGCATACTTGAATGAGGTTCGTTCTTACGTAACATTCGCCTAAGAAACGAATGCTCAGGCGCTCTCTTCCTCAGCTTTACTATGTTTATCTGCTAACAAGGAACGGAGAGAAGGCATGAATAAAGCAATTGACACCAACTGAAGTAATTAATCACTTGGAATTGAAAAGCTTAACTACATTAATGAAGAATGTTTATCATCTCCGAGATCGATTCCTTTCGACCTACGGCTTCGTGAAAAATGATCAGTGGTCTCGGTGGTTCAACACGTGACTCCTACGCGCTTCTATAATAATCGGCTTAACTTATCAAGCCCAAGGCACCGAGATTCTACTTAGATCTCCAGGCACCGAGAATCTACTTAGATCTCCAGACACCTCTTCCGTGCCACCATGCTCCTCCTTTCTGGAATATACGGTGTATCTGTACACCTGACTAACATGAGTTATAAAATATCAGAGCCTTGAAACATGAAGCGCTCTCCACCCTTGCTTCTCTCGACTTTCCGTAAAGAGAGACTTCGCTCCGTACAGCCCAACGCTACCGTCCCGCGCTACACAGTCCCTCAGCCTCTAGATCACGTGCTCTCTCTTCACGTCCTCCTGCCAAAGAATATAAAGCTTCGCGTGAAGCCTCTAAGCTTTATATTCTTAAAGCTTCGCTTTATATAGCCGCTTATATTCTTAAAGCTTCGTTTCATGTAGCCGCTAAATGCTATCTGGAATTCTGTGTTTCGGTTGAGTTTGTTCCCCTCGTGCTTCGTTGGCGTCATCTGAACGGATCCAAATATTCACAGTTTTTGAAACAATGCTTTCGAAGGAAAGCTATTTTTTTTTCGTGAAAAGGAGAAGTCCTTTTCTGAAGTGCAATTCAGTCTCTCACGCGTGGACACGTGGCATGCCAGTCTCTTACACGTGAACGCGTGGCATATTTTCTTTCTGAATAGGCATAAATTATACTGATTACATAAAATATAGAATACATTCATGAATAATTAATTTTCGACCTTACAACCAGTTTATCAAACGGGCTCTTTTCCAAAATGAACTTCACCTAAACAATCCTAATATTTTGAAAACTTAAAATCTTAGCTTAGGTTTACGGTTTAGGTTGCAGTTGTAAGGTTTACATGCTTAAATGCTTACGTTGCTTAATCTATGAACTTGTGAATATAAATATCAATCTCTAATTAATACACAATATTGACGTGGATTAGGAACATCAAACAGAAGTCATCGATCTTTAAACGTGGAAAGAGCGATTATTTCTGTTTGATATCAATCTCTAGTAAACATAGAGATCACTAACCGTCAAGTTAATGAACCAGCTGCAACAAATTAAACGTATCCACGCTTATTTCCGTCAATGACACTTCAGTTCACGTAGAACACATTAGCCAGAATACGAACTTGTAAGCTTCAATTCATATATCATTCTCAATATATGCGTTTCTAACAAGACGCTACATCACATTCACTTTTAACAAGATAATATATCAAATGCTCGTATCAAAATATACCTTACTCTGACGAGTTGTTCTTATAATTTGCTTCTAACTAGTCGTCATCACAAATGCACTTCTCCTACATTCGTGTCCATGCTTTATTGACTCTGACCTACTGTTAGTACTGCCAAACTTAAAAGCTCTTTAGTGAAAATAATGTGCGGTTAAGTCAGAAAAGGTTTAACGATGCGGTTAAGTCAGAAAAGGTTTAACGAGAAGGAAGTAAAATTACATAAGAACACAGAAACTGAAAAAGAAGGTTAAGTTTACGATACAACAAAAAATCACTTCATCAGATAGGCTTCTCCCCAAAATCCTTTTATTGTAACAATAACCTGTAATATTTTAGTGTATTTGGGTTGCAGGTATCAATTAAATGTCTATGTTACACAGAAGCACTAACATTATTTAAATGTGAACAATCTTTCCTTTCGGAAACATTCATTTCGTTCTCCAGAGAGCTTAACTAAACACTTAAAGCAAGCTTAGGCACTAAATAGCATAACTGCTATATATAAAGAGGATGTTCATTCATTTTCAGAACAAGTTTCCAGCAATATAATTAATGCTTAAAATAAAAATATTTCTTTCTTAAATGTTCTGTCTGATAACCCCTTCTGAGGACTATGAACCTACATCTAGATTTCTAAGATAACAGGGTATTTCTTAAGATTGGTAGTGGTATTTTATTCCAATCCTCTTCCACTGCTTTCCGTAGTCCAACCATTGTTTTAAGTCTGCGTTTAGAAAGCGCTCTTTTTGGCAGTCCAAAGGCACAATAGTCCATTGGTGACACACCAGGGGACTTTAAAGGAATATGAGCGAAATGTATAGACTTGATGCCCGTCTCTTTTTTACGCTTTCCAACCGTAAGTTGAAGAAGCGTATATGCTCCCGCTTTGTCCGTCTGTCTGTCTGTCCGTCCGCGCGGTAACTCGCGTAAAAATAGTTCGACTTCGAGAAATTTTAGCATGTGGTAGGAGACCACCTGGGGCCGAACTCTATTGAAAATGGACAAAATGGGGTCAAAGGTCAGGACATAGGAGCCGGATCCATTCCATTGCTCTTATGCTTCATAACTTGCGCAAAAATGGTTCGATTTCGATGAAAATTTTGGTATGTAGTAGAGGATAACCTGAGGACGAACCCTATTGAAAATGGGAGAAATGGGGTCAAAGGCCAGAACATAGGAGCTGAATCAATTCCATCGCCCTTATGCATTATAATTTACGTAAAAGTGTTTCGCTTGAGACAAAACTTTATTATGTTGTTCCGGAAGTATACTTAACTGGTTCTGTTGAATATCATCGAAATGGGGTCAAACGTCAGGGCATAGGAGCGAGATTTATTCTACATCCTCATAACTTGAGTAATAGTTTCTGGTACGTTGGAAAGCGTATCATAATCAATGGCATTGCATGATTTTACTAACTTGTTTCAAGAAATAGTGGTAGATTTGGATGTATGACTGGTTGCCTCATCCTCCTCTTTGAATATAGGAGTGAAAACACTATTTTGGTAATATGTAGAACTGATTTTAACATTCTTCTCAACTTTTTTTAACTTTGATTTTCCATTGTACGTGAAACCAGCAATAATCACGAATCCTTTACTGAAACTTTCTTTGGAACCAAGTTTGCAAGTCTTTTTCTGCTCTTTGGCGATAGTAAATCGACCATTTTTTTGTTACAGTTGTTTAATTAGATGGTCAGTAGCCACAATAAATTTACATCTGTCTCGGGCTAAGTGATTTCACGAAGAAGTCTACAACGTGTTCTGCTCTCAGTCACGGGCCTAAGCAAAAGGCGGTGAACATTATGGTTTTCTTTTTCAGATTCAAATCTTTGTTTATTACCTTGTTTACAGTTGATACAGAGATTTTTTACGACTTAGCCATTGCTCTATAGGTCGGCGGATTTTCTTTTAACCCTTTAAGCGGCCGATGTACATGAAACAAATGGGGCTCAAAATTTACTAATCTTCCAAAACAGAAATGCTCACATAGCTGTCGGGTTTAACGAAACCTACTACAAAAAACAGTCCCTTTCCCATTCCCATCTCAATAGTACCGACCATATACCTGTTTCTGGTGCTCATATATAATATAATATATCCTTCTAGTCCTTTTCTCTAGCAATCTCTTCTGGTCTGCTCTATGAACTAAGGAATGGAGGGAAAGGCCTTTCTTCTTTCCAGTATCATGGTGTCAGTGTGTAGTTCCTCTGACACGGACATAATGCCACTAGGCAGGGAAACAAATTACTCAGATATCTTCTGTCTCCTTTTTTTGGTTCGTCGCCATTGATATAGCCCTTCTGGCAAGTAATCAGTCAGAAAAGATTAGAGTCAATCATTCCCTTAAATGATTATTTTGAATAACCAAAGCTAAGGGAAAGGAATACTTTCTAATTCTCAGGTTCACTCCTTCCAGTTGCCTTCTATCCACCTCTTAGACAGCAAAAATATTCCTTAGATCTGATTTCAGCTCATTTTTCTAACCACGAGTTAATTCGTTCCAGCCACTTAAAGGGGTTGGTATCGCACTACGTTTGAGAGGTCGTTTTGGGCCAAATTTTACATTTTGTAAAAATGCGTTCATTTCAAAGCCCCATTCTTTAGGATTCCAAAACTGCCTTTGTTTCTTATCTACGATGAATAGATACAGAGTTACAGCAATCGGAATATCTAACCCCAGGTAACAAACGAATGGGAAGTGACACTTGAAACGCCTTTTTTTGCAGGATGAGATTTTCGTCCCGAACTCTTTACCGAAAACCTGATAACTGCAAAAGGTATGTAAATAAATTGACGAAAATTGGTGTACATCTTTCTTACAATGCTGTGCATGCAATGAATTAAAAGTTTTGCTGTTTGTCAGTTCAAAGTCAGGTTATAGCTATTTACATTCAACATAGTGAAGAAATTTGTCGAGAATCCACACTAATGCATGTAGGAATGAGTACATCTCAGCAGTGTTTAGGAACAACACTTACCTTTTAGTTAACTGCATAGATGATAGTCATGCGCATATACCAATGCAAAAAATGTTATCATATATCTGTAATTTTTTTTTATTTAGAGCGTTTACCATAAACGACATATTTTCTTAAATTATTTCACAAATTTCCCAGTTTCTTGAAATTTTTTATTGATATCATTTTTTTCAACGTTTATTTGCTTTTGTATGTTTACCTTCCTAAAAAAATCAACCATTCTTGCATTTTTTTCAAAAAAAGTGCCCCCAACCTAGTGGAATACATTAAGACCAGAGACCTTATTTTTGAAACTAGTCGTAAAAGTTCGTGCAACCTTTGGATATTCGTTTGGTTTTCTTTTTCGTGTTAAAAGCAATGTCTGACGGTTTTTCCATCTGTTATTAATAATATCGCTCATTTTGCATTTAGAGATGCTAATTCCATTATTTTCACAGAGTTTTTTAATTACATAATACGAAAATTTCTCTTCGTAAAGAGCAAAGACACAACCTTCTATCCACAACTTGTTTACGTCCGCCATTTTCTTAGCAGATGATATTTAACTGCAGCAAATGTTTCTTTCGTGTTCATCTAATACACTGTTTCCAGTGGCAATTCTTTGAACTTTTTTATTTTCTGTAATTTTTCATCAAAAACGTTCTAAAAATGTGTGAGCTTCCTCTGTAAATGATGTCTTGTACTTACAATTCAACCTTTTATTGGTCCCAATTGGTGTTCAAGTCAGCACATCAAAACGGAATTCACTTTGCACATAATTCTCTAGCACTTCGACAATGAAATGTCACAGATTATCAAAATACAGAATTCTTCTCAAGACATAAAATCACCAACAAGTTAAGGCTTCAGTCTCTAGGAAGCATAGCATTCAACGTCAAAGAATTAACCATTAACAGGTAGACTAAGCTCTCTTAACATCTCTCTCTAAAGAAATGGGAACGATCTCACAATCTAACCGACAGAATCGGGAGCTGTGATACATTCGTAAACATCAGTCTTATTTGTTTCATTATTATACGTCACTCAACTTTTGACCTCAAGTCAAGTTGCCATACAAACATTCAGCGAGAAAGAAAATGTAGCGGTAAGTTCATAAAATGCTTAAGGGGAACAAACCAAAATTTATATACACGTAATACAACAGAAACCAAAAGCGAAAGTTAAACTAAAGCTTACGTAACAAAACCACTCTTCTCTAAAACTGCTCTATCAAACTTACTTTTCCCCGGACAACTTTAAACATCGGCCTGATACTTAATTCCCCTAAAATCATTTTACTTAGCCATCAATCTCCAAAAACCCCCGAAAATATGTTTTCACCTGAAATTCTTCTTTACCTGATCACAATTTATATTGAAAGTTCATTTCGACTGCAGATTCATTCTGACCAAATGTTCCTTCAATTGTTTCAAAGAACGATTCACCTTAGGCAATTAAGTCTGATATTTTGAGGGTGGATATTTTGCAAATGGAATGGCTGAACTCGTATTTGTGTACATTTGTTATAAAAAGGGAGAAAATTATCCCTCTCTCTTTTTTGCTTTGGTCTTTAACGACCTCCAGTGGCCCACGTGGCCAAGTAGTTTGATGCGCAGGCTTCTGATTATTCGCCCGAGAGGAGCCCAGGCTCGAGCCCCGTATAGGCACGGGTTTTGTGCTTGTCTGATGCCACAGGTTTTGTTCTTTCGCTGTAGCCTGAGGCTCCAAATATTGAGAGAGCGGTTTCTTGTATCCCTAAGCGCTTTTCATGGTGGTTGTTTAACTGCTAAACAAAAAAAAAAAAAAAAAAAAGATAAAGACCCTTACGGGCATGCAAAACCAATGCACTCCAGTCGTTCTAAATTTGGGAAAGCCGGCTCTGGAGGTGGAGCAGAATCGGCGTCATGTATCGGGTCGGGGCCAAGCTTGAACGATTGACAATAAGCTCACGCCTCTCACTACTCGGACATGGAAGGCTAGTTTGTTTGTTTATTTTTTTATTGAAGTTTAAACGACCAACGTGAGCAACTCAGTGGGCTATAAGCAGTCTACCGTCATTAATTTCGGGACGCTGGTTCCAGGAAAGGGAGAAAGCCAGTGCCATAAGACAAACACAACATCCGGGATTCGGAGCCGGACCCTTCTCGAAAGAATGGTCTTAAGCCAGCGCTTAAACCACTACGCACCAGGACGGCAAAGGCTACTTGTAGAAAGTGAGTCAATAAGTGTCAGTGAATGCTGTCGTAACGCATAAGAGTTTTACGTTGGCCATTAATATTATTAATGGCCAACTGGACATATTATACGCATAGATAGTAATAGAATAGTTAAGAAGATGCTCAATTCTAAGCCGGAAGGAAAAAGAAAAATTTGAAGACCTCGATTTAGGTGGGAAGATGGAGTGATGCAAGATATTAAGTCTTCAGGAGTAAAACGTTGGAGGAGTTTGGCATTGAATAAGGAAGGCTGGCGTAAGTTTCTGAAGTAGGCCAGGGACCACAGAAGGCTGTTGACCTATTGATGATGATGATGATAAATGTAAAACTTTTATGCGTTACAACAGCATTCACATTGGCCTTTTTATGAAGCGAATAAGAAATTCTCATGAATTCCAAATGATGTGTGGAAGGAAAATAACGCATTTTTCAAATAACCTAAGGGCCAGTAGTTCCAGTTTTATGTTCGGGGCCAATGTGAAAACCAAATTTGGCGAGCCACTCTGGTGGTGCAGTGGTCTAAGCGATGCCGAAACGGGTCCGAGTTCGAATCCCGGTGAGGCATGGATGTTGTGTTTGTCTTACGGCACTGGCTCTCTCCCTTCCCTGGAACCAGTGACCCTAAATTAGGGACGGGCTACTGCTTATAGCCCATTAAGTTGCTCACGGTGGTCGTTAAATCGCTAATAATAAAAAGAATGGCGGTGACGACACTCTTAGTACAGATCATTCTGCACTGGAGCCGAATGCCTTCCCAATTAAGCTACGCCAGCAAGGGTTTGTCACTGCTACCTGCCGCCTTGACATGAGCGTCTCTTCTGTAGGACCTAACAACACACCTAACGTAGCCCCATGATGAAGCATTTGATAAAGGTTTCCTTTTGATGATAGGATCCCCGATAATGTTGCCCAAGCGTTCTGTCCCTTACACGTGCTTTCGCCACTGAGATCACTCCGATGTATAGATATACACGACCAGGTGA
This sequence comes from Macrothele yani, assembly GCA_039090855.1. Taxonomy (NCBI): domain Eukaryota; kingdom Metazoa; phylum Arthropoda; class Arachnida; order Araneae; family Macrothelidae; genus Macrothele; species Macrothele yani. The sequence continues at coordinate 30,255,133 of CM076989.1, read as the reverse complement.
GGAGGATCAAACTTAGCTACGTCGAGCGTTTTGCCGTAATGTATCTCTTATCGACTTTCCATCCTTGTCATAATTACACCAAAAAGCGGATTGTCATCTTCAAAATTTATATTATATGGTGTAATCTCGTATTTCACTCATGATATCTCTCACTTGGTTTACAATTGAAATCATGTGTATAACCCAACTGTAAGCACATGTCCACGCATTCGCATGGCGCTCCTGCAAGTACGAGGGTTGTACCGAAAGTAATGCAAAAGTAGGCATAACTTTTTTTATTAACTGACTGAGGTCATTCAAAGTGCACATGTTGGTAGTGTGTAACTCATTATCTATACAAAGGTACTACTCAACATAGTCTCCATCACAAGCGATGCATTTGTGCCATCGTTGAAAGCAACTCTCGAATCCTCTTTGAAAAATTCAGGTGTGGATTGATGTACCCACTTCTTCACAGCCACTTTCACCTCGTTTGTGTCATCAAATCGTTGTCCCCGGAAACTGTCCTTCAATGGACCAAATAGGTGGAAGTCGGAGAGCAAGAGATCCGGTCTGTATGACGAATAGATGATCACGCACCAGCCTAATTTGCTGATCGCCTGATTTGTTGCTTTCGTCCCGCATTGTCATGGTGAATATAGATCCTTTTCAGATTCATGTTGGGTCTCTTCCTCCTTATGGCTTCTAAAAGCTTCTTGAGTGTCTCAATGTACCGCTCGCTGGTCACCGTACGGCCACGTTCCAGAAAATCAAGTAGGATGACACCCCTATCATCCCAAAAATTAGTCACCTTGAATTTCAGTGCTGATCGCTGGCTCTTGAACATGGAATGGCGTCTAAGGCATTGGTGAAGACCAAGTCCTTAGACTCTATTCCATGGATTGATTCTTCGTACCATACAAATTTGGAAGATGTGAATCTGAAATTCACATTTTCGGAATCCACATCTTCCAAATTTATATTGTACAATTGTGTAATCTCGTATTTCATTAATTGATTGTTCGTTTGCGGATCGTAAAGATACGTCGACGTTTCATGCCCTGTCGCCAGATAAAAAAAACTTGTCTTCATTGGCTTCAGAGCTTCCAGCAGATCAGAGCAGACGTCCACCCAATCTTTCCTTCAAATCGGATGTCAAATGGCGAGGTACACACTTTGAAAAACCCTAAGTCTTCCATCATCTTCTGTATGGCATTTTGACCACAGTCCAGTTGTGCAACAAGTTCGCGGATTTTGACTCGTCTCTTCGCGCGAATCAATTCATCCACTTGCTGAAGATTCGTGTCAGTGGTCGCAGATGATGGTCTCCAACTGCGTAGTTTGCCTTCTATGGTGGTTTCCCCTTCTTTAATACTTCTTCATCCATCTATGCGCATTGCTGTTGTCAATATTGTTATCTAATTAAACATTCTGTAGCCTTCTGTGGATGTCGGACAGCCTGCACCCATCGTCAAGAACTCAGCCGTCCCGGTGGCGCAGTGGTCTAAGCGATGGCCTCTGATCATTCGTCCGAGAGGGGTCCGTGTTCAAATCCCGGTGAGGCATGGATGTTGTGTTTTTCTTACGGCGCTGCTGGTTCTCTCCCTTCCCTGGAACCAGTGGCCCTAAATTAGGGATGGGCGACTGCTTATAGCCCATTGAGTTGCTCACGGTGGGTTAGTCGTGTTTATCTGTGCTCCTCAAGTTTTCGTTGGTGTGTTATTTTTCTTCGTTGTCAGTGTTCTATTTCGTGTGTGTGTTGTGTGTGAAGGTTCCGTGTTTCTTTTTATATGCCTGCCGAGCTGGTAAGTGCTTATTTTGATTAGTTTACCTTATTTTTCTGCCTTGGCCAAGCTGGCTAAGGGCTAAGCTTTTCCTCGCCATTGCAAATGGCGGCTTCCGGGGAGAATGACGTCCTAACCCTTGCTACCGGAAATGATGATCTCCCGATAACAGCTTCTCTAAATACTACTACCAATGACGAGTCTATCTCGATAAACCACTCCTCCTTGCAGCCTTCTGTTGCTGCCTTACCATCGGATATCGCCTCTTCTTCCAAGTCTCCCAGCGGCGATACGATGTCTTCTCTGAAAGCTAATGATGACGCCATGGATGTTTCGCACTTCATGCCGGAATCATCTCCAAAGCAACGTACAACTACCCTCTCATATGCTGACGTATCCGCATCTAAGTCGGGACCTTCGCACTCTTCTTTTTCTCCTGGACAATATGAGATGACGCATAATGCCGAAGTCATTGAGGTTGTCCTTAAAGAAGATACCCCTTCTGGGCTGAAATTCCTTCAAGCTATGGAGAATGGTGTTGTATTTCCGAGCCTGAGAAATACAAAACTTACTGCATATACTGCTGCTCTTCGAGAGATTGTTCCTGCATCAGCCATAACTCATGTGGGCAGGAAGCCTTACAAAGTAGTTGTTTACTTCTCTACTCCTGCCCATTCCCTACATGTACTGACCAAGGGCATCTCAATTGGTGATCGTCACATCCATGCCGAACCTGTTTCACAGAGTTCCGTTGTTGTAAGCTTCTCACCAGTTCCACCTGAGGTTTCAGATGATCTCTTGATTGCCGCTCTTCTTAATTATGGCCGGATCATTGGAGGTGTAACTACCTACCCTTCGTTTCCAGAGGTGCCAGAAGATAGATACCTACTCGGGTTTCGCCGCAATGTTCGTGTGGTCTTCCCTTCAGAGGAGCACATGCTGCGTATTCCACCCACTTTACGTGTACGCTGTTGCACGCACATTAGAGAGATATTCATCACAGTAGGCTCCGTCTGTCCAAATTGTAAAGGCACGGGACATCCCCGCGCTCTATGCCCTCATAATGCGAACACTCTTGTCAAGTCAACAGCACGACCTTCTTCCTCTTTGTCACGTCAATCGGCATCCTCTTCTGGTGCTAAAGACCAGCAACAGCAGACTTCCTCAAAAAGTAGTGATGCAGCAATTGGTCCACCGATGTCTACAAAAAGTAGTGAGCCAGCCGTTGGTCAACCGACGTCTACCAGAAGTAGTGAGACAGCCGTTGGTCAACCAACGTCTCTGGGTAAACCCTCGACCTCGGGTGATGCATTGGCGCCCCCATCATCTCTTCAGTCGAAAGAGGCATCAATTGTTAATCCAAAGTCTCCTATAGAGATGGTTGATGACGATTCTCGTCATACTGCTACACCGACCGTTGAGGTTGCTTTTTCAGTTCCTTTTAAATTGCCGGAAGTTCCAATTCCCGTTACAGCACAAAGTCGTGGACGGACGAAGCGACGTAGAACTTCACGCGCTCAGAATAAGAAGGTTAGAATTACAATCACCCTTAGGGCAGGACGTGATCGTTCTAGTGGTCAGATGCTCACGTCTGAAGGCTCTATGGAATCTGATATAGATGATGGAACAATTATTCCGATCTCCTGTGAAAACTTTTTAAATATTCTAGAGGCATCCTCTCTTCCACAGACACCTGTGTCTGGGGAGAAGGTGTATGCGTTCCTAATAAGTCCCCGTAGAGACAAGCTGTCTCGCAATTTTTTGGAAGGTTACTCCCACTGTCTGTCTGACACCATGAATCAAATGTTGGCGATACATTCTCATTTACGTACCGTTCCGGGCAGAGATCTGGGTGGTCCCTACTGGGCAAAGAAGTTCCGTAGCCGTCTCGCCAAGTTACAGAACGCAGCCGACAACATCCTCCAACCATCATCAGACTATTCTGTTCAAGACAGTCTCACTGAATAGTAGGGGTATGTGTACCCCTTTGGCGAATGCTTTAGTGTATGAAGACGTCCACCACCTCAAAGCAGATCTCCTACTTTTGCAAGAGACAAATTGTCTATCCACTTCACCCTTCCATCGCTGGAGGAGATGGGACTATCAGTTTCATCACGCGTATAGGCTCTCTCTTCGTGGAGGTTTAGCGATTGGTGTACATAATAGATTTCGTCAAGCACTCTCCTCTGTTAAAGTTCATAACCTGTGCCGAGATTTATTGCAGCGACTCACTTTCGTCCTAGATGGACAACGATATTTAGTTTTCAACATATATATTCCATGTTCATCTACACATCTAACGTTGTTATTTTCGTCGCTCCGCACTGCACTTCAGTCAGCATTACCATCAGATCATGTGCTCATTGGAGGAGACTTTAACTGTACACTTCAACCAGAGCTCGATCGCGCTCCTTCGAGGATTGAACATCTTTCATGTCTTGTGGAGCAATTGCGATCATTAGTGTCTGATTTTGATTTACATGACGTGTTCCGACGATTGCATCCGACATCCATTTCACATACCTGGAGAGCTTCATCTGCATCCTCCTCTCTTTCTGCCAGGCTGGATTGATTTTACGCTTGTGCTCCGTTATTGCCCATTACAACGGATTGTATGCATTCTCCTACAGCTTCATCGGATCATTGTGCCATCACTATCTCCTGTAGCTCTTCATCTCGTCTGCATGTTAGGCCTCGGTCATGGACACTGGACACTTCTCTCCTAGCTGATGAGAATATGTGCACCGAGATCAGAGATCTTCTTGATCATATGCGAGAGGGCCTGTCCACCGCACCTTGTGCCATCAATTACTGGCTCGAGGTAAAATCTTACCTAATTTATCTTCTCAGACGTCATTCCTTCTCCGAAGGCACGAAGCGCTCCATGGAAGAGCAAAATCTCCGAAACATCCTGTTACAGCTTGGTGCGAGTCATCCCATGTATACAGCTTACCAAGCGGATCTTAGAGCACTTCTTGAGCCTCGTGCACGTCAGGTAATTCTTCGTCTCCGTCTACAACATCTATCACCAGAGGACTGCTCCTTTGAGTTTCTATCCGCGTTAGAAGAAAAACGCCGCTCGTCGCATCAGCTTCGACTACTTCGGCGGCCTGATGGTGAAATCCTCTCTGATCCGGATGCAGTTTGCTCTCAGGTTCGTCGATATTTTACTATCAAATACAGTGAAACTCCTCAGCCTTCTGTTTCTGCTTCTGCTACTTTACTTTTTGCTCTTCCCCAAGTTCCTTCCAATCTCTCTGATTCCCTTTTACAACCTATTTGACAGACTGAACTTCGGACCATTCTTGCCTCTCTAAATTCCCGTGCTGTCCCAGGTCCAGATGGCCTTCCGCTCCTTTTCTACCGTACTTTTCTCCCTTCGTTGCTTCCATTTCTTCTCGCCGCTTTCAATGCTGCTCTTTCTTCCTCTTCTCTTCCGAGGGGTTTCACAGAGGCTCATATGGTGTTATTCCCCAAGAAAGGCGATCTGCTTGACTTGGGAAACTGGCGTCCTATCTCGCTACTAAACATTGACTATAAATTCTTCACTAAACTCCTTTCCAGTCGACTCAACCAAGTTCTTCCATTTCTTCTTTCTCCCGACCAGACCTACACGGTTCCCGGTCGGTCCATCACTTCTAATCTAAATCTCCTTCGAGATCTCCTACACCTGGCTCGTACTAACTCTGAACCACTTGCCCTCTTTAATCTTGACCAAAGAGCTGCTTTCGACAATATCTCACATTCGTATCTTTCTGCTGTTCTTATTGCTTTCGGCTTTCCTTTTGCTTTTGTTACCTCTATTCTTGCCCTTTATCAGGACGCTGCTTTCCATGTCAAGACGGCCGCCTTCTTGACTGCACCTATTCCTTTTCGGCGAGGCATTCGTCAGGGTTGCCCACTTTCTAGGCAGCTCTTTGCCATTGCTTTTGAGCCGTTTCTTCGGTCTGTTCATCGAGCTTTTATAGATGCACTGCCACCGCCTACTGCAAGTACTAGGCACTTTTCTGTGACATACTCTGCACATGCCGATGACGCGACCTTTTGTGTACGGACAGACGCTCAATTCGACATCTTGCTCCAGATTTACGATCAATATTCTTCATGTTCAGCGGCATCACTTAATACATCCAAGAGTGCAGGTCTATGGAGCGGAGCGTGGGCCTCTAGGACTGACACCCCGTGGGGCGCCTCATGGACTGCTTCATCCCAAAAATTCCTTGGGGTCCATCTCGGAGTCCGTCTTTCTGCTCAAAATGAAACATGGCATGCTCTCAGAACACGCCTTACTCGAACTGCTGCCTTCTGGCGAGGTTCCCAGTTTTGTACTTCTTACTTCTCAAGAGCTAGAATAGCTCAGACTTATATTCTTTCACCATGCCTATATGCATGGTCAGCTGAACGTATGCCCATTTATCACCTCAATGAAATCACTCGAATCATCTCAACGATAATATGGAACAGGTACCATTGGATCCAGGTCTCCACTCTCTGTCGTCGAGTCACTGATGGAGGTATTTCACTGCTGGACGTTCGCACCTACTATAAAGCACATAAAGTGGTTTCTTTCCTGCGGCTACTAAGTGCACCAGAGTCGCCAGTTACGCTCGTTAGAGATGTCATGATATCGCCTAGGAATTCCCGAATCACTTTCATCATGTATCTTCTAATGGATCAATCTCCTTTTTTCCATTCTAAACTTTCCCCTTTCTACAAAGAGGTCCTTTCCTTTCTCCGTTCTCTACCCCTCTTCCGTGCTCCACCGGCTTCCACCACTGAACTATTAGCTGAGCCCCTGTTCTTTTCTTCCATCCTTCATCCCCCTAATGCTCCCTACTTTACTGACCTTTCCTGGCTCCCCGCCGGAATAGTGTCTGTTCAGGATCTAATTTCTCCAGATCTTTCTTGGAAACCCTTCTCTGATCTTTCCCCCTCCTCCCCCCTACCTCTTCCTCTCTTTCGCTGTATGATTCCTTCCGTTCTTCAATCATTACCCTCTTCCCTAACCTTGCCTCTCAAGCTGGGTTAACTCTTGTTCGCTCTGCCTCTCTTCCTCTTCCCTTTTTCCTTTCCGTTCGGGGCTCATCACTTCCTCTCTCCAGTTTTTCTATCTCGTCTCTTTACCGGTGTCTCATTGATCCACTGTATGCTACACCATTGATGATTCCAGATGTTCCGAATGTCGCCCTTTCACAAGTGTGGTCCATGTCTAATTCGCCACTATCTGTTCCAGCAGAAAGAAACATCCAGTGGTTGTTTCTTCATCGGCGGTTACCAGTTCCTACCAAATTATTCAGGATGACGCTTGTTGATTCGCCTAACTGCATGTTTTGCTCTACGATTGCGGATGTAGATCATGTATATCAACATTGCACAGTGCTTCTTCCCTTGTTACATCTGACCTTCACTACTGCACAGTGCCTTAGTACTACTGATCTCTCTTTCTCAGCCTATAGCACGCTACTCAGTTCCAGTACTCTGCCTATTCCTATACCAGAGTCATGTGCTTATGTTTTCATATTAGCAAAACATGTGATTTTTTGCTGCTATCAACAGCTTCGTTCTACCCCTATACAGCCTACCATCTTTCAGGCGGGAGCTGCCATGTGCAGTCAGTTCCGGAACAGACTGATTTCACGCTTGAGGCTTGCTTTCACTGTTGCTAATCCTGCGAATCGAATCCCACACTTTATGTCAGTGTGGTCACCTTTTCGTCAATGGTTTTCTGGTCCATCAGAAGACCTTAGACTTTTGTTCTGACGTCTGTGAAATTGTTTGGACTAATTGAAGTATAGTTTTGTGATTATCGTGTTCTTAGGTGCCCTTGTCCTAATCGCTTCTTAATGTTACTGCACGTTTGCATGTTTCTCACCAACAAGGTCCTGTAGGTGAGTTTCTTGTTATACCACAGGCACTTAAAATAAGTTTAGTTTTTTTTTTTTTTTTTTTTCGGCACTTTCCTTATGTCTGCCGGGCTTTATAATATATGGTTTTTGCTCACGGTGCTAAGCAACTGTTTGATAGAGTTTAAATTGTCTTATTGATTTTGCACAGTGTGGTTTCTGATCATGTTACATGTACATAAAGGGATATGATCAGTCGATTACACCATGTTCTGCAAGGTTTAGCACTTTTGTAGTGCAGGGGGTAATTGTTCATCATTCGGTTATTTGTACTGTACCTGAAGTATAGTTGCTATGCCAAAAGCTCAGTTTTGTATATACTAATGTACTTTCCTAATTGCACTGTAAAATTTATGTTTGGCACATTTCGCATGTTGGGACACGATTACATGTCTTAAGTTTTATGCTCATGGTGCGGAGCAAATGCTTTGATAGTATTTCAATTATATGTTAATGTTACACAGTGTGGTTTTTCTCATGTCACATGTGCCTAATAGGAAATAATCAGTCTATTAGATAATGTTCTGCGCTGTATTGCATATTTGCTGTACAAAGAGTCAGTTTCATATTTTCATTATTTGTATTGTACTCGAAGTATAAATTTTCTGTAAAACGCAAGTTCTGTTTGTACTAATATACTTTACTCTTTGCACTGTGAAATTTACAGTTGTACCATGGAATTGTAATTCCGTATTAGTGTCTTCCCTATGCCGTTGCACCTTGTGTACATATGTTGTTGTTCATTACAAGTTAATCTATAGTATTGTGATTGAGGCACTTGTTTAAGCCTAAGTAATAGTTCTTTTTATAATTTGAAAGTGTTTGACAATAGAGATATTGCATTCAATTTGTATAGAGTTCACACCATCATTGTAATTAGATTATTTATTCGCTTATCTTTCAGACACTGAAAAGTATAAGCCTTCTGCTCTTTTCTTCTTTTTTTCAAGATTGCTCAAAATATACATGTTTGTTTTTGCACTGTAAAATTTATAGTTATACCTTGTACTGGTGTTCACCTATTAGAGATGGCACTCTGCTGATGCACATTGCGAACATATGTTGTACATAGAGTAAGTCAACCCTTCAGTTCAGTATTGTCAGTGTTATGAATTTGCTTACATTGTATATAGTGCATCCACATAGTGTAAATATCTCATCGTCATTGTAAATAGGTCATCTACTTGTTTATCTTTTGGTAACTGTTAAGCACAGGCCATCTGTATCTTCCTGTCCATGTTTGCTCCAAATAAATATTGTTGAAGCTCACGGTGGTCGTTCAACCTCCAACAAGAACTCAATGGCGGCACGTTGCTTCTGGTTGGAATCCCTTACTTTCCTTCAACGAAGGAAAAGGGTTACTATAGAGGAAGAGTTACTCTACCAACATATGCAATTTGAACGACCTCTGTCAGTTAATAAAAACGTTATGCCCACTTTTGCATTACTTTCGGTACAATCCTCGTACTAATTGGTATAAAACGTTTTGTGCCAAGCATTGTAGTTTAGTAATTGCTGCCGTCATTTGCGCCTAATACGATACACCGCACTTCTTCAATAGGTGCAATAAACCAATAGGCGCTCTTTCAAAGCTTTTTGTGGATTCTCTTTCTGGCAGCAGCTTTATGATTTAGTACGGCACTGATAAAAACGTACAACTATTTCTACATCAATGTGAGAGAAAAGAAAGCTGCTGAAATAAAGAAAAAGAAGACAAGATAAATGTGCTTGAATAACCGCAGTGACGTTAAACACCATGCGGCAATAAATTTCCCTTTCTATATTTAATTGTCGGACGTTGCAACCGTCTAACTTATCTATGAAATTTTCCAGAGTACCCTTGCTGCCTTGGCGTCAAATCCACTGCATATTTTGCGACTGTTATTTCTATATGTTTTTAAAAATAGGCATTTCTGCTGCAATAACAGCGATTTTTCCTTTCGCGTTTCGAGAAACACTTTCCCTTTGTGTTACATTGAATTGCGGTAACGTAAATCTATCATTCGGGACGTGATTTGAACAGGGCTGCATTAAATGGGGTTTCTCTGGAATGACAGCTGCTTTATCTTCTCTGAGCAAACTCTCATTATTATCGCACACTCAATTCTATTTTTGTGTAGCTCCTTCTTAATCTTCCGATTGATTCGTAGAAACGCTTATTTTGCTGCCTTGCTGCAGGTAAATTTCTTACCTGTTCCATTCTAGACCGCCACTCTCTCCTCTTTATGCTGTTTAATGGTACGGTAATTTCTTATCGGCAATTGTATAGATTAGTAAGCACGCATTTTATCTCATGCTCCCAGATCTTTCCGTGGGCTAATTTTATTTTTAACGTGGTGAATGACAAGTTTAATAGCTTTTTTCCACCAGAGGATGGTTATTTTTATTAGAAAAAAGAAAGAAAGAAATGTTTACCTAAGCGTGTTTGACCACGTTTCATGGCCGCCGCCATTTTCAATATGGAAACGTAACTATCTCACCGGGCTGTTTTGTTCTGTACATAATGAGAAATTCGTGCATCAACACATAACACTTATGGATAACAAATCATGCACTGCAGAAATATTTTACAGTGCAGGATGTCTATGTTTCGAGAATGCAAATGACGGCGAGTATGATATTGGATTGGAAAGTATAACGAAGTAAATTTCTCCGTCATTTTTATCCGCGCCAGGATTCGAACCCGGATCCCCTCATTCCGGGATAAGTTGCTCTACCAATTGACCTACGCGGACGTTTTATTCTGATTCCTATCTGCCTTTATGTCGTGTGCGTCCTTCTGGCAGGTACGTCACATCTCCTGGTACGTCACAAAAGAAAGTAATCTTTGATGACGAGGTACCGGAAGTCGAAGTCCCGGCCACGGCGCACATTGGCCACTGAGATTGCGCAGTAAATCGGCATGGTGACGGATCACTTTGTCCGTGTTCATTTCGTCCACGTTCACTTAGTCCAGTTCATTTCGTCCAATGTTCACTTTGTCCACCGTTCACTTTGTCCGCTGTTCATTTCGCCCACCGTTCACTTCGTCCAAATTCATTTTGTCCTCAGAATGGATGGAATACCTTGAAAATGTTCTGTGTTAATGGAATTTTTGTTAATAAGCAGGGAAAAAAATGGCAGCGGACATAACTAACGTGCGATGTTTTTTCCTGTTTAAGTTTTTCGATTGAAACAACGATTTTAAATGATAATTAAAGTAAATCGAATAACTGATATTTGAACAGTTTTTTACCTCTTGCGTGGTACGATGTCAATCACTATGACATAAATCAAAATTCTACAAAAATCTATTAATGTTTTGAAATGCATCTTGTATATTGTTTTCATATAGTTCTTAGCTTTTCAGTTTATTTATTTTTTATTTTGCTATAATTTTTTAAAAATTTTCGTATCACTGATTTTCATACGAATGAACTACAATGCTCTTTATGTGTCATAGCTATTTAACGTGAGAAAAAAATTGTAAAAGTATAATAGTGAAAAAAAGTTTAGAACGATATTCACTGTGAATTTGCGGTGTGAGAGGAGCAAAACAGAGATCTTTAACATAAAACACAAAGGAAATCTAACATTTTCCTCTTCAATCCAACACATTTATGGCCATTGGAATAAACTTTGATTTATGTCATAGTGAGTGATATTGTGCCACACAAAAGACTTAAAAAGCTTTTCAAAGTTCAGTTCTTCGTTGTACGTTAAATAATATTTAAAATCGTTATATTTTAATAGAATAACTTGAAGCAGGAAAATCACATGCAAGTAATGTCCGCAGACCATTTTTCCTGCCTAGTAATAAAAACTCCATAAAAAGATTTTTTTCCATAGTGTTTCATCCATTCTGAGGACGAACTGAATGTGGATAAAGTGAACGGTAGACAAAATGAACAGTGGACTAAATGAACAGCGGACAAAGTGAACAGTGGGCAAAGTGAACCGTGGACGAAATGAACTAGACCAAGTGAACGTGGACGAAATGAACTAGACCAAGTGAACGTGGACGAAATGAACTAGACCAAGTGAACGTGGACGAAATGAACTAGACCAAGTGAACGTGGACGAAATGAACTAGACCAAGTGAACGTGGACGAAATGAACTAGACCAAGTGAACGTGGACGAAATGAACACGGACAAAGTGATAGGGAACCCATCGGCATGATATCACCAAGTAGGTGGCTTAAATCAGTGGCAGTTAGCAGTCAGAAGGCAAAGAGTGTAAACTCCAGCCCAACATGGAAGTGAACAAGGAGCATATCTCGCATTGCATGCTGTATGAGTTTCCTCGTGGTAGCACCCCTGCAAGTGCTGTAAGGAACATTAACAATGTGTACTCCGATGCCATATCACATCGTTAGTGCTGTCGTTGGCTTGAACGGTTTCGAGAGGAAAATGTTGACCTGTGAGACCTTTCCAAAGCCGGAAGACCCGTAACAGTGGATATGGACATGCTGAAGACCTTAGTGGAGAATGACCCACATTAGATCAGGCGGCAGGTAGCCAAACAGCTGGGGACTACCCACACCAGCATTATCACGCACCTGCGTCAACTTGCGAAGGTGTACGAGAGGGAAATTTGGGTACCCCATCAATTCAGAGTTGATCAGAAAGCAAATCGCATGAGTAGATTCGTTTTCCTGCTTGCACGTGAACAAGCTAACCGTGACAGGTGACGAGAAATGGGTACCTGCTCCGCAGGACGCACATGAGATAAAGGCAGATAGCAGTGAGATCCCATGCCGTTGTAGTATAATGGATAGCACTCGGAGCTCCGAGAGTTGGGGGTTCGAATCCCGCCCCTGGCATAAAAACGATGGAGAAATTTACTTCGTCATAGGGTTCTGTATGACAATGCCAAAACCCGGAAACAGTTGTTGGACCCAAAACAGAAGCTCATACCGACCCTCAAAACCGGCTTACACCCACGTAACGTTCTGATGTCTGTTTGGGGGATATGTTGGGTCTTCGTGTTTTTTGAGCTGCTGCCGGACAACACCATTGTCAACGCCGATGTGTACTGCAGTCAGCTCGACGATCTGCACACACACTGCTCACGTGAAGACGACCAGCACTGCTAAACTGCAAGGGCCTCCTCCTACAGCGGGATAAAGCGACACCTCATACAGTCACAAAATCAGGGACCTCGACTGCTAACTGCTGCCGCACTCAATCTATTTCCCGGACATTGAGCCAAGTCACTACCACATTTTCCGCCGTTGTAGCATTTCCTAGGCGGACAGCGGTTCACCAACTGGAACGATGTCGAACGCGCACTTACTCACTTCTTTGCGTCCAAGCCGCCACAATTCTATACAGGGACGGAATCCAACAGATACCTAGACGATGTCGAACGCGCACTTGCTCACTTCTTTGCATCCAAGCCGCCACAATTCTGCCGGGACGGAATCCAACAGATACCTGGACGATGTCAAACGTGCACTTACGCACTTCTTTGCGCCCAAGATGCCATAATTATACAGGGACGGTATGCTACAGATACCTGGACAATGTCGAACGCGCACTTGCTCACTTCTTTGCGTCCAAGCCGCCACAATTCTACAGGAACGGTATGCTACAGATACCTGGACAATGTCGAACGCGCACTTACTCACTACTTTGCGTCCAAGCCGCCACAATTCTATACAGGGACGGAATCCAACAGATACCTAGACGATGTCGAACGCGCACTTGCTCACTTCTTTGCGTCCAAGCCGCCACAATTCTGCCGGGACGGAATCCAACAGATACCTGGACGATGTCAAACGTGCACTTACGCACTTCTTTGCGCCCAAGATGCCATAATTATACAGAGACGGTATGCTACAGATACCTGGACAATGTCGAACGCGCACTTGCTCACTTCTTTGCGTCCAAGCCGCCACAATTCTGCCGGGACGGAATCCAACAGATGCCTGGACTATGTCGAACGCGCACTTACTCACTTCTTTGCATCCAAGCCGCCACAATTCTACAGGGACGGTATCCAACATCTGCTTAGAAGATGGGGCTAGGTCGTGGTAAAAGATGGCGACTACATTTTGGACTGATTCACCAACCGGAACAATGTCGAACGCACACTTACCCATTCCTTTGCGTCCAAGCAGCCAAAATTCTAAAGGGACGGTTTGCAACAGATACCTGGACGATGTCGAACGCGCACTTACTCACTTCTTTGCGTCCAAGCGGCCATAATTCTACAGGGACGGTATGCAACAGATACCTGGACGATGTCGAACGCGCACTTACTCACTTCTTTGTGTCCAAGCCGCCACAATTCTAAAGGGACGGTTTGCAACAGATACCTGGACGATGTCGAACGCGCACTTACTCACTTCTTTGCGTCCAAGCGGCCATAATTCTACAGGGACGGTATGCAACAGATACCTGGACGATGTCGAAAGCGCACTTACTCACTTCTTTGCGCCCAAGCTGCCATGATTCTACAGGGACGGTATCCAACAGATACCTGGACGATGTCGAACGCGCACTTACTCACTTCTTTTGCGTCCAAGCGGCCATGATTCTACAGGGACGGCATGCAACAGATACCTGGACGATGTCGAACGCGCACTTACTCACTTCTTTGCGTCCAAGCGGCCATAATTCTACAGGGACGGCATGCAACAGATACCTGGAAGATGTCGAACGCGCACTTACTCACTTCTTTGCGCCCAAGATGCCATAATTCTACAGGGACGGTATCCAACAGATACTTGGACGATGTCGAACGCGCACTTACTCACTTCTTTGCGTTTAAGCTTCCATAATTCTACAGGGACGGTATGCAACAGATACCTGGACGATGTGGAACGCGCACTTACTCACTTCTTTTGCGTCCAAGCCGCCACAATTCTACAGGGACGGTATCCAACAGATACTTGGACGATGTCGAACGCGCACTTACTCACTTCTTTGCGTCCAAGCCGCCACAATTCTACAGGGACGGTATGCTACATATACCTGGACGATGTCGAACGTGCACTTACTCACTTCTTGCGTCCAAGCCGCCACAATTCTACAGGGACGGAATCCAACAGCTGACCAGACGATGGGAGCAGGTCGTGGCAAACGATAGCGATTACATTTTGAACTACTTTGTACTCTTATACACGGTAATTAACACTCTTCTGTTGCCTTTCATTTGAAGGACGTTACTTTTTTTGCACCTTAATACATTGGCAAATACACATAGGTAAAACTTTTGGTTTTTCTTTCTGAATAGAAATAAACTATTCTAAATGGAAAAACTGTTAACCACCGCTTTAAACTTGTTTTTGTATATATTAAAAATAAAATTATCCACATAAATGCAGGGCCGTAGCTAGGACTCAGAACCGGGAAGGTCTGAAGATTCATCTGGGGAGGGAGTCTCTGTATTTGCTCTCTATTTTCTTTCATTCTGTTAAATTGTTTCACTAGCAAACAACTGGGACACACATTGCGCCAAGGAGGCCCGATTCTGAAAGTTTTGGAACGGAAAATTCGAGGCAAGAGAGGAAGAGGACAGCCAAGGAATGGTTTTGTGGCACAGGTACTTCAAGACACCAATACTAGGACATACTATGACTTGCAGAGAACGGCGGAGAATAGAGAAGAATGGAGAGACAAAGTAGATCTACTGAACAACCAGTTCTTGGACTGATTAACCAAAATGGAGAAGAAGCGAAAAATTTATCCATGCCGAAAAGTACAAAAAAAAATTCAAAATATGAGGGGGTGGGCGAGAAAACTGAACTCGCTTGAAATATGAAAAATAAATTGCATTAACACAACTTCTTTGACAATGATTGATTTGCAGAGTCATTATCGCAGGAGCAAGGACAACTCCAAACATGGAAAAACTATTTACTTAACTCTTATGGTACCTTTCCGTTTATCAACACAATGGCATCGAGGAGTTACTGATACGGAATTTCGGCTCTTTCTTCTCCAGATGTATTTGCACATTATCCTTCGCTGGTGCTTGGAGGTAGTCTCTTCTTACTCTGGTTAATAACCAAACCTCATTCTCCCCCCCCCCCCCCAAATTAACCCTTCAAGCGGCCAAATTTTGACCCAAATTTTGCACCAAATTTTCTGCTTTCTCGGAACAGAAACACTCACATAACGGCTAAGTTATACGAAAGCAACGGAAAAACAATTCTTTCCTCTCTGATCTCACCAAGGATCTATCATAAATTTGGCACTGGGAATTAGAGCTTCCTTCTAGTTCTCTATTCTCTGCTCCATGACCCAAGGCGTGATGGAAATGTGCTAGTCCTCCTGTCTCAGATATCATGCCGCTGAGTAGAAACAAGTTAATCAAACATTTATCTCCATTCTTAAGTTCGTCGCCATTGCCTTTCTATCAGGTAACAAAAGATTAACGTCAATATGAAGGATCAGCGCTAGACAGCCATTTTAGGGAAAGGATTAACGTCAATCATCCCCTGAAATAGCCGCTTTGAGTAATAATGAAAATAATAATGCTTTTTTATGTGTAATCCCTTCATTCAGGCTGCGTTCTGCCCTCTTTAACAAAGAACATATTCGTTCTAGCTGATTTTATACCATTTTGTTAATTTGTTAACCCGAGTTAATTCGTTCCAGCCGGTTAAAGGGTTAAAAACAATCACACTACCGCCAATAAATATTTCTTCCACATATTATCGCAAAATCAATTTCCTTCACACTGCAAAACAATGAACAGGAATAAATTAAAAGCTTTCACTATCTTTCTATCTCTCTCTCTCTACTTCTCTCTCTTTTTCTCTATTTCTCTCTCTTTTTTTCTCTTTCTCTCTTTCTCTCTATTTCTCTCTTTCTCTCTCTCTCTCTCGCACAACGATTTTTCTTCAGCACTGTTTTACATCGTCTAGACTCTAGAAACATACATTTAGCTAAAACGCTCCCACGAAACAAGTCTTTGTACGCAATTAAGCACCTTTCAGGTTTTTAACAGCAGCTTAGCATCTGATAATAACTTACCAAATGGCGAACAGTGTTTCAACCGTAAGCGCAGCAACGCATCTACATCCGCCTATCTCTGTTTTTTCTTCTTTCTTTCTTTCTTTTTTGTAATGTTCTGTTACATTTTACTTTTCATCCTTTTTTTCCCTGACCTTTAACAGCAACAAGTTCAATGCCCATGTGCCACGTGGCAGAGAATCATTGGCGCAGCTGTTGGTCCTGACTCATTTCCAGAATAATAATTTTTTTTCGGGTTATCCATCATTCTTTCTGTGTGCTTTCAATTTCGACTTTTTTTTTAAACGTGCGGTACACAAAAAAGTAAGGTAAAATATCTATGCTTATAACACAAAAGTCGTTTCCATAATACACCAAAAATAAAAGTTTAGAGAATTTACAACAACGTCTATTTTTAAGGGGGAGGAGGGCTTTACATCCTTGCAAGGGGCTGAACATCCTCTTTCATCTTGCTAGCTTCGGCTCTACATAGAGGTCTAGAGGCGTGAAATAGAAATGCGTGCCTACTGATCAATACATAGCACGTACTTTCGGCATCACTACGTCCACTTGTCTGTTTATTGACACCAAATCTTTTTATCTATTAGCTCCACTTGAGAAACCCTCTTCCCATTGAGAACTGTGAAATGTGTGAATGATAACCCTTACCGTTTGGTCTTTTCACGACGCACAACTTTGCCGTTATTGTGAACAAATGCATTTTCTATTGAATTCAAGATGCATTTTATTCCGTATCATTTGCTTATAAACACCTGACTGACACAATTCTATTTTTCTCCAATACCTTTTCCATCATGAGTACAATTCCTTCTTCAAATAACGCACAGTTTTTCAGCTAGAGGGAGTGCATGCATACTGCATTTCTTTGGATACCTTTTTCTCTAAAATTTCGATTTGAAAAATATTATTACTCTTAATAGCGTTTACGGTACGAAAAAAACAACAACATGCAACTTCTAATTTTTTATAACGCACTATTTTGCCACAGGAGGGCATAGCACATATTTCTATTTACAGTCGTATCTATGCCTGTAAAAATCCAATTGCATAATTTATATTCTGGTCAGATGGAAAAACTTTTGTGCATATTTCCTTCCCAAAATCATAAAACATTTTCCCATAGAGGGCTTAAATGTGTTTTATGGATGTCTCTGCTTCACAATTTCTGGTTTGAAATGTGAAAAAGCTATTTGCGTTTGATACCGCTTTTAATAAAAAATATTCTGCTCACGATTTCTAATTTTTCGTGATTTATAATTACGCTACAATGCTTAAGCGCATGTTCCTGTTTACAATCCGCACTACACCTTAACAGATTTTGTAACAAAATGCAAAGTTTTCTATTAACTTACACTTCGGTGAAATGATGTTTGGATGGAATGAACTTTCAGGCCAAGGGACCCTTTTGTGTAATGATGTTTGGATGAAATTAACTTTTAATTGAAGAGATCCTTCGGTGAAATGATGTTTGGATGGAATGAACTTTCAGGCGAAGAGACCCTTTTGTGTAATCATGTTTGGATGAAATGAGCTTTTAGGTGAAGAGAACCTTCGGTGAAATGAAGTTTGGATGAAATGAACTTTAATTTGAAGAGACCCTTTAGTGAAATGATGTTTGGATGAAATAAACTTTTAGGTGAAGAGATCCTTCGGTGAAATGATGTTTGGATGGAATGAACTTTCAGGCCAAGAGACCCTTTTGTGTAATGATGTTTGGATGAAATTAACTTTTAGGTGAAGAGATCCTTCGGTGAAATGATGTTTGGATGGAATGAACTTTCAGGCGAAGAGACCCTTTTGTGTAATGATGTTTGGATGAAATGAACTTTTAGGTGAAGAGAACGTTCGGTGAAATGAAGTTTGGATGAAATGAACTTTAATTTTTTTTTTTTTTTTTTTTGATTGGGGGTTTAACGACCACCGTGAGCAACTCAATGGGCTATAAGCAGTCGCCCGTCCCTAATTTAGGGTCACTGGTTCCAGGGAAGGGAGAGAACCAGTGCCGTAAGACAAACACAACATCCATGTCTCACCGGGATTCGAACCCGGATCCCGTTCGGACGAATGATCAGAGGCCATCGCTTAGACCACTGCGCCACCGGGGCGGCGAACTTTAATTTGAAGAGACCCTTTAGTGAAATGATGTTTGGATGAAATAAACTTTTAGGTGAAGAGATCCTTCGGTGAAATGATGTTTGGATGAAATGAACTTTCAGGTGAAGATCAGTGAAATGTACCTTTCCGGATAATGTAACTTTCGGTCAAGTGATTTTCGGCTAACTAATTTCAGGTGAAGTGATCTTTCGGTCAAGTGAACGACACCCGTATCTATAAGAACCAAAATCGGTTGCATATCTTTATGTCTGTCAGTCATGTTCAGAAAAAATTACTGATTGTAGGATTTTGAAGTTCCGTATTAACTACCAGAAGCGCTTGCGAGTGTGCACCACTCTTCCTAGAAATCCAAAAAGTTTCTAAAAGTTTCTATAAGTTCTATTTAATCTCCTTAAGAACATTTACACAGTCTCTCACGACAGATGGAGGCACATTCATTCTCCGTTAAGCAAGCTTGAGTTGTATGTTTGGTTGCTAACTTGGCATTATCATTGTGTACGTTTTGTGAGAGTACCTATTTTTTCGGAAGGTTAAATATTCTTAATTGTAGGTTATTATTAGCCTAGGAAATTCAGTGGAAAATGAGTTTCTTGGCTTCAGATGCACCTACGCGGTAAATGTGGGGGCATCACGTGATGAACTACAAGACAATTCGGGGATTTTCTTGTTTTTGAAGCATCCTGTGCTGTATAACTAGCGCATTTGAATAAGCGTTTGAAAACCGGCGTCAGACAAATATTCCAGAAAAAGCCTACTG
Organism: Macrothele yani; assembly: GCA_039090855.1. NCBI lineage: Eukaryota > Metazoa > Arthropoda > Arachnida > Araneae > Macrothelidae > Macrothele > Macrothele yani. The sequence continues at coordinate 30,235,630 of CM076989.1, read as the reverse complement.
TTTAATTCTGTTATAGTTTTATTAGAATACATTAGAAATAAATGTATAAATGAAAGATAGCATATTGACGATTTTAGGAAAACCCGGGCAACGGCAGTCCATGATTCAAATCATGTATTTTTACTTAAATCCGGCTAATCACGGGTCCTACGCTTTATTGGGCTGCGTTATGTTTCATGAAAAATGTATTTTTTTTTCATTGCAGCCAAAGTCAGGGAACAGGCTGACACCTAGTTCAAAAGAAAAAAAAAACAGTCATATGAAATCTTTAGTGTACACAACCTGGTTACTGCATGGGCCAGCAGGGATATGACCCTGAGCCCTTTGTGTCTAACAGGTTCCCCGCTTTTTTTAAAGTTCTTTGTACAAATGACCTAATCATTGCTTAACTTATTATTATTTCATTTTATTCAATAGTCAAATGTTTTTAACTGCTATAGTTAGTGCATTATGGTAATAATGAAATTAAGCCCGCTTGCAAGATTATCGGGGCTATACATACATGCATGTTCATGCACCGATAAGCCATTAAATTATGACCAGTTACCAGGACCCCTTTTGGCCCCGCAAAACAGCGGCCACTCGACGAGGCATCGATTCGATGAAGTGGCGATAGGTATCCTGGGGTATCTGGCACCATAATGTCAACAGGATGTCCTCTAGTTCCCGTACATTTCGGGGTGGTTGGTGGGGATTTAGCGCGAACACGGTTTTCCAAGTCGAACCACAAATGTTCGATTGGGTTCAAGTCAGGCGAATTTGGAGGGCATTAACAGAAAGTCATCGGCATATTCCTCGAACCAGTCCTTGACGACTCTGGCAGTGTGGCATGGCGCATTGTCTTGTTGGTAATGGCCATTACCAACAAGGAATATACACTGCTGGCCACCCAAAATGCAACACCAAGAAGGAAGCATCCCATTGGCCTGAAATTCACAGCATGCGTCGCCCGTGAGAGGACATGCAAACGATTAGCAGTGCAGAACATACGCAAATCATGTGCGCCCGGCACGCCACCGAGAAGCACTATAAGAAGGGTGCACAGAAGGCGGAGTGTAAGTAGTGGAAGTGTGTTGTGCTGCCGGACATGTGCGTGGGAAGCTTCCTAATGCCTCGTCGCAGAATACGGCAATCATTCCAGCACGCTTTGGAGTTCGACAGAGGACGAATGTGGCTTATCGCGACAGCGGTTTATCGTACCGAGACATCGACGCCCGTGTGGAACGACATCCAGCCACAGTGAGGCGAATATGGATTCGGTGGATGCAGGAAGGACGGGCGGACCGACGTGAGCGATTGCCGCAGCCACGGCTCACCACCGAACGAGAGGAACGGCATGTTGCGCGGCGGGCATTGACGGTTCGCACCGCCACATCACGAACGTCAGCGCAAGAATTAAGGTGTGTTGCGCAACAACCTGTATCAGCACGTACCTCTCGACGTAGTCTGCAGGAGCTGGGACTTGCCGCACGGCGCCCATTGCTCCCATTACTATTGACGTTTGACCACCGGCGAGTGCGGCGGTAGTGGGCCGTTGAACGCCACCCCTGGACTACGGAATGGAACGACATTGTCTTCTCCGACGAATCCCGCTTCTGCCTGCAACACCACGAAGCTCGGATCCTCGTGTAGCGGCACCGCGGCGAGAGACCGTATGACGCCTGCATTATGCATCGCCATACCGGTCCGTCGCCTGGCGTTATGGTTTATGGTGCAATTGGATATGACACCCGCACCCCTCTGGTACGAATCGCCGGTGCACTCAACAGCCACCGCTACATCTCCGACGTTTTGGAGTTTGTAGTCCTCCCTTACTTGCAGGACCTGCCAGCTCCCACATTTCAACTGGACAATGCGCGCCCGCACGTGGCACTTATCGTGCAACAATTATTCACGGCCCACCAGGTGTCACTGCTGCCGTGGTCCGCTTGTTCTCCCGATATGCCGCCAATCGTACACGTCTCGTCGCTGATCGGCAACCGAGTGGCCCGGCAAGCACCACCCGCGGCTACGCCTGATGAACTGTGGCAATGTGTGGAAGCAGCCTGGACCGACATATCCCAAGCCCACATCCAAAGCCTCTTTCGTTCTATGCCGCGGCGTGTAGCGGCCGTTATTGCCAGCCATGGGGGCCACACGAACTATTGATGTCTGCGTGTTCCGCAAGTCGCACGGGCCTGTAAGCTTAATCATTTCATCTTTGTATCTGTTGTTATGTGTCCAGTAAATCTGGCTTTGCTATCTCGTGTCCTCCTTGGTGTTGGATTTTGGGTGGCCAGCAGTGTAGTTGCCCCATGAATGGGTGAACTTGGTCCGCAACGATATTCAGATACCTGACAGCTGTCAGGGATTGTGCTATTGAGATAATGGAGTCTAAAAGTGTCCCAAGAAAACATCACCCACGGTATAACTCCACGTCCGCCTCTGCCGCCGCTCTGTTTTCCTCCAACAGTGCATCAAGGTGCCATAGCCTCCATTCGCAATAGGCGTATCCGCTCTCGGCCGTCTACGTGATGCAACAGAAATCCTGATTCGTCAGACCAGGCCACTTTTTCCACTCATCCACGGTTCAATCTCGATGATCTTGGATCTATTTCATGCGTTGTTGGCGATGACGTGCATTGAGCATGGGAACCAGGCTGGGTCTTCGGCTACTCAGGCCCATGCGCAGAAGGCTGAGATGAACCGTGTGCTGTGACTCATTGCTCTAATCACGACTGTTGTAGCTGCGGGTGATTTCTCGCACTGTGGCCCTACGGTCGCTGTGAACAATGCGCAACAGTCTCCGTTCCCCTCTGTACACCATTGGCCATCTGTACACCACTTTTGATACGTACTCACTTCAGCGGCACGTGAACAACCCACAAGCCGCGCCGTTTCCGAGATCGTAGTTCCCAGGTGCCGTGCCATCACAATTTGACCTTTATCTAACTGCAATAAATCGCCAGCTTTTCCCATTCTGACTACAACCCCCTGTACTAATCGAAAACCGGTCTTTGGGTTGTATGTGAAGTTCACCTGTGCCACCGTTCGGGGTCCGGGCGCGTCCATTTCTCTAAGGTGGGGATGGTCATGATGGATTGGCTCCTCGGTGTATATTGCACATATATAGAGAATGTGTGTATCTCATGGCATCTTCAGTGCCATACATTCATATAAAATTTTGTATCGATTTTTCTGGCCCCAGAAATGGTTTTTTTTTTATTGGAGGTTTAACGACCACCGTGAGCAACTCAATGGGCTATAAGCAGTCGCCCGTCCCTAATTTAGGGTCACTGGTTCCAGGGAAGGGAGAGAGCCAGTGCCGTAAGACAAACACAACATCCATGCCTCACCGGGATTCGAACCCGGACCCCTTACTGACGAATGATCAGATGCCATCGCTTAGACTACTGCGCCAAGTGTCTTTGTCTGGCCCTGCTAATTAAAGTTAAATATGTCGGCAAAGCCTATAGTTTGTTGTTTTGTTTTTTCTATTAGCAGACATTGCAGCTAAATGTTTAAGTAAAGGGTAACGTCCTGAAAATTTTAGGTAAATGCGGAGAAAGTTGTCTCATAAGCCAAATCTTGTAGTTTTTTTGGCCAAATACTTTTAAATAATACACAGTTTTTCCGCTAGAGAGAGAGAGAGAGAGAGAGAGAATGTAAATGCACCGTGTTTTCTTTTTTGTTTGGGGCTTAAGCGACCACCTGTGACGTACCTGCCAGCAGGACGCACACGACATAAAGGCAGATAGCAATCAGAATGAACGTCGGCGTAGCTCAGTTGGTAGAGCGATGTTCCGGAATAAGCGGACTCGGGTTCGAATCCCGGCGTAGACCAAAAGTGACGGAGAAATTTACTTCGTCAATATGGCGCCCGAACTATCCGAACGACCCGACCGTTCAAAATCTCACAATGGTGTGATGTTATTTCCACACCGCGAGATAGGAAAAATCAGAGAATCCCATCTCCAGCGCTTCGAAAAATAAATGTGTGTGACGTTGCATTCCACACACTAGAATGACTGGGAGTTCTCAAGTGCACGTTCTACATCAGATGGCTGCCTGCAACGATTCATGGTCACGGCTGACCCGTGGGCCATGCCCCCGGCCCTCTTTCGGGGGGGATGTGACGTACCTGCCAGCAGGACGCACACGACATAAAGGCAGATAGGAATCAAAATGATGAACGTCTGCGTAGCTCAGTTGGTAGAGCGACTTGTTCCGGAATAAGCGGACTCGGGTTCGAATCCCGGCGTAGACCAAAAATGACGGAGAAATTTACTTCGTTATACACCCTGAGCAACTCGAATGGTTTATAAGCAGTCGCCTGTCCTTAATTTAGGGCCGCCGGTTCCAGGGTAGAGAGAGAACTAGTGCAGTAAGATAAACACAACATTCATGCCTCATCGGGATTCGAACTCGGGTCCATATCGGACGAATGATTAGAAACCAGCGCTTTGACCATTGCGCCGCCGGGATTAGGTCGATTCATTTTCTGCTGGCAGTTTGTTCTGATCTTCTGGAAGGTTTATTATGTTCTTCTTCGAAATATACTGTCTTTCATTGAAAAGGATTCAACAGGCATGCTCGTCCCAACCTGGAATTCGGTTATATCTTTCTCGTTTTACTTACTGTGGACGCCGAGTTGAATAAAAGGGATAAATGAAATCTTTATTACTAAATGTAGTAAATGAAGTACACTCTCATTTTCTTCTGCATTAACATATTCGATAAAAACATTTGATATTTTCCAAAAGCGATTGCAAAAGATATTTTATTTAGCTTGTTGTAAAAATTGATTTTTTTTAAAGCTTTATGATTACATTCATCTTTCTGTATGGCCTAGAATTTGAAAACAAATGAAAAAATCGGAATAAAATTAATAGTCTCAGTTTTTCCATTGGAGAGTGGAAAACTAAATAAATTCGATTATCTTGAGTCAAAAAAAGAACGCCAATGCGTTATTAAAACTTCGTGTTAAATAACCGTATTGATGTGCTAACACTGACCAAAAAGAAGTAAAATTTGTAAAAATGTGTTCACAGAGGCCATTTCCTCTTATTTGTGAAATTTAATGAATGCGAAACACGAGCAATTTCTGCTTATCAGCTGTTTTCCACGAACGCATTGTACAACCAAAGTCTCTTTCTCATTAAATCGATAGTTGTCCTTGTAACAAGCATAAGGTCTTCAGAACATACTGATAAAGCATTTAGTTTCTTTCAATACTATGTAACGTTCCGGATGCTATGAAAATTGTTTTTAAGATAGAGACGGAGAATAAGCAAAATGAGCTTATTATGTGGTAATCAACAAGTTAGTAAAATCATGCAATGCATTGTTTGTGACACGCGTTCCAACATACCAGAAACCATTACTCAAGTTATGAGGATAATGGCTGTGGAGTAAATCTCGCTCCTGTGCTTTGACCTTTGACCCCATTTCAATGATGTTAAACAGAATTGGTTCAGTATACATTCGGAGCAACATACAAACCTTTTGTTGCAATAGAAGCATTTTTAGTCAAGTCATAAGGATAATGACTGTGGAGCAAATCTCGCTCCTGTGCCTTGACCTTTGATCCTATTTCGACGATATTCAACAGAACAGGTTCAGTATATCTCCGGAACCACATGATAAAGGTTTGTCGCAATCGAAGCATTTTTACGTAAGTTATGACGCATAAGGGCGATGGAATGGATCCCGCTTCTATGTCCTGACCTTTGGTCCCATTTCGTCCATTTTCAACTGGGTTCGTCCCCAGATTGTCCCCTATCACATATTAAAAGTTCGTCGAAATTGAACCATTTTTACGCGAGTTATCGTGCGGACAGAGAGGCAGACGGACAAAGCTGGAACATATACGCCTCTTCAATCTACGGTTGGAAAGCGTAAATAAAAATTGGGGTGATTCTGTGGTTGCATACATTTCTGGGAAAAACTTTAAGCCCAAATTCAAATTTATATTTCTTGGAATTCTTTCATCCTTTTTGTAAAAGTTCTCTTTCTCCTGTTGAGAACACCGCCGCCTAGAATAATTGATGTAATTTGCTTTTCATCAAATTGGGTGTTCGTAAAAATCAATAAACAGTGTTTCATGATTTCTCTGTTTACCTGGTAGTTAACATCTGAAAGAGAATTATAATGGATGAGGATGAGGTCGATATTCGCTGTCATATGAATTTGGTATCCCTTTCCACGTGAGTCCATTGTTCTTTAGCGATGCATGGCACATTTCTTCTAACGTAAAATTCAAGAGCTGTTCTGTGAATTGAACAAATCACCTTTTCTCGAAAAATGGGTTCCTGACGTATTTTGGAAGAACTAAAGAAAATAAATTATAACCGCTACTCTTAAAGTATTAAAACAAAGCCAACTTAAAATGTCACTAGAACTGTTGGATCTTGCTTAAGTATTTGAGTATATGTTAAGAGGCGCATGTGTTAATGCCGCTACGTGTTTTATTATCAACATAAAGCCATAGTAAAATGATACAGGAGCACGTGTTTTATTATCAACGAAGGCATAAGAAAATGATATAGGAGCAAAAAGCTGTCGCAAAGGTGAAAATGGGTTAGGCTGAATTACAATGATCGGGCAATATCTAAGATCTAACAAGAACCTGCAAAGAAAACGGGAGATAAAAGCACTGCATATCGTACAGGTAGCGATTCTGTAAGGCTATTGCAAAAGTAGTAAATGAAGATAGCACAGAGGTTGCAATTTTTTTAAACATGTATGATAAATAAAACTGATGCGTCAAAATTTCTTAAAGCCATTGTAAACTTCTTTTTCCAGCAGGTGTGTGATGTATACAGACTTTATGACCTATTTTTGTTGATTTATGCAAATTTTAGTTGCTTCTCGTCCACGATTCCTATACTCCCAAGAGCTTCTTCCCTGGGTTGCTACTGGCAGTCAGTCAAGATGACGGATATACCACGGTAAGGCAGAAGTCCGCCCGGTTTGCAGCTAAAACGCTAAATGATGCAAGAAAGCCACACACACACACACACACACACACACGCAAACGAACTTCATTTTGCAAGAACATATAGGCTGTTGTTTTCTATAGTTTTTTCCCAACGTTCCACCTGCGGCACTGTCGGACTGTTCTCGGTTGCGAAAGCACGTGTGTAGGAGTATTAACGCCTGGAAGAAGTCATCGCGGATCCTACGTTCACACGAACATCTTTATTAGAGTATTTTCTCTACAGGGCAGGTTGGTCCCTGCGTCACTTTGCGGCGAAGATGCATCAAGATACAACAACTGTGGCCACCGTGTGTTGGAGAAAGTTGACTTGCGACGCTTTTGTGGGGCCGGTGCACGCAGGTGGGCGTCAGAACGCTTCGATGGCCGCAGAGGGTGTCATTCGACCAGATGTACCAGTAACTATATACATCACCACATCGAAACGGATTGTGAAGCGCAGACTTGTTGCGACAGGTTTGCCCTCTCTCCAACCATTGCGACGATTGCCGCTCACGGCAGCACATCGTAGTGCGAGGTTGCAGTGGTGCCGTACCAGACATGCGTGACTCGACGAATGGAGCCATGTCTTATTCAGCGACGAGTCTCGCTTCTGTCTAAGCGCCGACGATCGCTGATTGAGAGCCTGGAGAAGACGTGGTCACCGGGCTGGCCTTCCTGCCATCCGTGAGCGTCATGCCGCCCCTCAGCCTGGTGTCATGGGTTGGGGCGCTATCAGTTTCAACACCCGTCCAACGCTCGTTCGCATAGGGGATGCAATCACAACACGGAAATACATACGTTTATCAGGTGCTACGCCCCGTTTCTTCGCAGTATCCCCGTGTTATCCCTAATGCCCAGTCTCAACAAGATAACGCCCATCCACACACTACCAATATCAGCAGACAATGCCTACAAAGTGTCCTTGCTAGCGCGATCCCCAAACTTTTACCCTATAGAGATCGCGTGGACAGGGCCGGATGGAACTTTTGCGAGGCCTTGAGCAAATTTCATTATAAAGCCCAGAAAACGAATCTTATAGTTTATTTTTTTTTTTTTTTTTTTGATTGGAGGTTTAACGACCACCGTGAGCAACTCAATGGGCTATAAGCAGTCGCCCGTCCCTAATTTAGGGTCACTGGTTCCAGGGAAGGGAGAGAAACAGTGCCGTAAGACAAACACAACATCCATGCCTCACCGGGATTCGAACCCGGACCCCGTTCGGACGAATGATCAGAGGCCATCGCTTAGACCACTGCGTAAAGTCGTCACGTGCAAAATGAAAACACCTATTAGGAAAATGATTATCACAGATTTCTGTGAGATTTAAGAAAGAGACTAAAAAATGGATTGAAAGTCCAGAAAAAGAAGAAAGAAATTTTTTTTAAATATTTAAGTTTCTTTTCGAAGAGAAGGAGAGGTCAATGTTGCATTGTGAATTTTATATAAACTTTCTCACAGAATGATAAAAAGAGAACTTCAACTAATTTATGTAGCGAATCTTTTTGCATAACAAACATTTTTGAGTAGAGAATAATAAGGATATTTCTTAAACGGATTCGTTTATACACTGCCGGACAATTGCTAAGGACGGATGACAATAGCAACGATAGCAACCATAAAATGGAAGGCAGGAAAATGTGGAAATTAGCATTAGTGCGGGATACAGTAAGACGTGTTGTGCGTATGCAAATTTTGGATTGCCGAACTTGTTCGTGACGTCATAGCGCTGATAAGAGATATAAAGGATTTGACGCGTCTTGACCGTTGTTGTTCAAACGCAAAGTTGAAAGGGAAAGAATCAATTGACGAACTTGCAATTTTCAGTATGTCTTCCAGACATTACCTAGATGATTTTACGCGTGGCCGTATTATTGGCAAGATTGAAGAAGGGCAAAAAATAACCGATGTTGCCAGGGAGTTCGACGTCAGCCACAGTGTTGTTTCAAGGCTTTGGAAATCATTTCAAACAAATGGAGAGTGTAGCAAACGTCACGGGGAGGTCGTGTTCGCAGTTCGACACCTGCAGAAGATCGGTACATAGTGCTATCTACAAAAAGACACCGGCGCAGCACAGCTAGTGAGGAAGCAAATCAGTTTATGGCTGCTACTGGCAAGCGGATCTCCCGAAAAACTGTCGCCAGACGTTTGCATGAAGGAGGACTATACGCCAGCCGTCCTGTTTTGTGCATCCCATTGTCCAGACGTCACCGTACCGCCCGTTTGCAATGGTGCCATCAGCATCGCAACTGGACTGATAACGACTGGTCTGCTGTCCTCTTCTCAGATGAGAGTAGATACAGTCTATCGTCTGATTGTCGACGACAACTGATCTGGCGTGATAGTGGTACTGCATATTGTCCAGCAAACGAACAGGAAAGGGACCGATATCCGACATGTATTGTCATGGTATGGGCTGGCATCATGATCAATGGCCGTACGTCCCTCTATGTGCTTCCAACTGGGACTATGACTGGCCAACGATACATTAATGATGTTCTGCTACCTCATGTTCGCATGTTCCGTGGTGCTGTCGGTGATAGATTCATTTTCATGGACGACAACGCAACATGTCATCGAACAGTCGCTGTCCAGGAGTGTCTTGAGAGCGAGGATTTTCAACGCCTCGTATGACCAGCACGTTCTCCAGATCTGAATCCCATTGAAAATGTGTGGGATGCTTTGGGGAGGAGTCTTGCTGGTCGCCAATGCCCTCCATTAAACAAGGACACCCTCATCCGTGCACTGACAGAGGAATGGGATAAATTACTCCAACAGCTGCTTGATAATGTTGTGCAAGGCATGACACGACGTGTGGAATCTTGCATCGCCCTCCATGGTGGCCATATCCCGTATTGACATCTTACGCAGGAACGCCTGCGGACGGTAATTGCATTTTTTTCACGTTTACGTATTCTGCGTAAAATGGCCTGTTTGTCCTTTGAACACGTTCCAAAGCCTTCTGGATTTCAGAGCACAATAAATTGTCTTTCTTGTAATGTCCTGGCATTCTGACCTTTTTTTATTTCACTTGGCATCCAACCACACTTACTTTTTTATGCGCTATATAGCCGTTTATGATCCGTCCTTAGCAATGGTCCAGCAGTGTAGTTCTGAGAAGCACTGACGAAAATATATGCAATACTACACTGAAGAGCAATTGAATTAAAGACAGCTGGCGTTATGAAAATGTAGCGCTGTGGGCGGCCCTGTAAACGGAAACAACATAACGTATGCAGCGATCCGACAATATAAGGAGTGATGCGACGGGAATCAGTAAGAGTCGAACGCAGTATGGGTAAGACGAAGGATCTAAGAGCATTTGGTCGTGGGAAAATTGTCGGGGCTCGACGAATGGGTCACTCCGTTTCGGAAGTCGTGCAGGCACTGGGATTTTCACGAGCCACTATGTCACGGGTGCACCGTGAGTACATCGAAACCGGTAAAACCATCCCTGCAAGGGCCAACTGCCGTGGACAACAGCGTGTGGATAAGCGAGGTAATCGTCTGCTAGCTCGCATTGTAACAGCGGATAGACGGGCCGCAGTGCAAGAAATCACTTGGCAATTTAATGCTGGTGCACAAAAACGTGTAAGCTGCCACACCATCCAGAACCATTTCCTCGCTATGGGGTACAGAAGCCATCGTCCCACGAGGGTACCGCTGCTGCCCGCACATCGCAGGGTGCAAAGATTAGCATGGGCGCGGGAACATCGCCACTGGACCCTAGACATGTGAAAAAACGTTGCCTGAACTGACGAGTCGAGATTCACGTTGGTACATGCGGATGGCAGGATACGAGTACGGCGCAAACCACATGAAGCGATGGATCCTTCTTGCCAGCAGGGTACTCTTTAAGCTGCTGGGGGTGGCATTTTCGTCTGAGGACTGCTTACGTGGACTGAAATGGGACCCCTGGTACGTGTGACATCGTCCCTCACAGGTCAAGGTTACCGGAATATCCTGGACGACCATTTGTTCCAGTTTGTTCGTCTTCAACATCCCACTGGGGACCTCATCCTGCAACAAGACAATGCACCGTGCCATCGCTCCCGAATTGTATCCGAATGGTTGGATGAACACTCCACCGACGTGACCTCGCTTCCTTGGACAGCTAGGTCACCTGACCTCAATCCCATCGAGCACATCTGGGATGCCATCGAGAGAGATGTTCGAGGCTCTGACCCCCTCCATCAAATCTTCGTGAACTGTGGGAGCTTGTTCAGGGGTCGTGGATCCGTATGGCTTCCCAACGCTTCCGGTGTCTTGTCGAGTCCATGCCGAGACGAATCGCCGCCGTCATCAGGGCGAAAGGTGGTGCTACACGTTACTACACTGGTATCTCTAATTCAATTGCTCTTCAGTGTATAGACAGGGCTTACCAGGAAATTAGGTTTCGACAAAAGATAATATAACATAATGAATAGAAAATAATGAAATAACAACGGAAAAAAAAGAGAAAATACGTTACATGAAAATCAAATGGGTGGCCTAGTGGTCTAATCGATGGCCTCTGATAATTCGTCCCTAAGGGATCCGGTTTGGAATCCCGGTAAGGCATGGATGTTGTGTTTGTCTTATGGCACTGGCTCTTTACCTTCCCTGGAACCAGTGATCCTAAATTAGGGACGGGAGACTGCTTATAGCTCATTGAGTTGCTCACGGTGTTCGTTAAACGTCCAATAAAAAAATCAAATGGAAGAATACTGGCTTTAGGCAAAAAATTACTTAAACAAATTCTTTGTTTTCTTTTGACTGAAAGTTTAAGACCACCGTCAGCAAGTCAATTGGCTAGAAGCAGTCTCCAGTCCTTAATTTTTGACAACTGGTTCCAGGGAAGGGAGAGAGCCAGTACCGTAAGTTAAACGCAACATTCATGTCTCACCAAGATTCGAACCCGGCCCCTTTCTTGGACGAATGGTCATAAGCTAGGGCTTGGACGATTGCGCCATCGTGCGGCCTTTTTTACGCTTTCCAACCGTAGGTTGAAGAAGCGCATGTGCTCCCGCTTTGTCCGTCCGTCCGTCCGTCTGTCCGCACGATAACTGGCGTAAAAATGGTTCAATTTCGATGAAATTGTAGTATGTAGTAGGGGACTACCCGGGGACGAACCCTATTGAAAATGGGACAAATGGGGTCACAGGTCACGACGTAGGAGCGGGATCCACTCCATTGCACTCATACCTCATAACTTGCGTAAATAGGGTTCGATTTCAATGAAATTTGACTATGTGGTACGGAACCGCCTAGAGACGAACCCTATTCAAAATGTGCGAATTGGGGTTAAAGGTCAGAACATAAGAGCGGGATGCATTCCATTGTCTTTATGCATCATAACGTGTGTAAAAATTGTTCGATTTCGAAGAAATTTCAGTATGTGGTAGGGGACCACCTGGGGACGAACCCTATTGAAAATAGACGAAATGGGGTCAAAGGTCAGGACATAGAATTGCGATCCATTCCATCGCCCTTATCCCATATTATTAAGGTGCACGTCAAGTAATTTTGCTTTCTATACTTCCAATGGAAAAACTTTCGTACACATTTCCTTCACAATTAATGTGTCCCCAAGGATGAAAATTTGAACATCGATTAAAATAACTTGTTATTATCACTTGGAATACTTAATATTTTCTAAAACATAACCATAATTATATTAAAAATCAATAACTTTTCCTTTGGTGGTGTTGAAACCAGAAAAAAAGATGGCGCGACCTGTACTTTGATGACGTCAGTAGACAAACAAATGTTGGATTGCATAATTATGGTTATGTTTTAGAAAATATTAAGTATTCCAAGTTATAAAATTAAGCTATTTTAATCGATGTTCAAATTTTCATCCTTGTGAACGCATTAATTGTACAGAAAAAAGATGGCGCGACCTGTACTTTGATGACGTCAGTAGACAAACAAATGTTGGATTCCATAATTATGGTTATGTTGTAGAAATATTAGGTATTCCAAGTTATAAAATTAAGCTATTTTAATCGATGTTCAAATTTTCATCCTTGTGAACGCATTAATTGTCCTGAAAAAAGATGGCGCGACCTGTATTTTCATGACGTCAGTAGTCAAACAAATGTTGGATTCAATAATTATGGTTATGTTTTAGACAACGAGATAGAAGTACGTAGAGCGCTTACGTCGGGGAACGGGTGAAGCCACCGGAAACAAGTGGCAGCCATGTTTGATGAGGTACAGAACGATTTCCGTTCCGTGTTAAGAAAGGGAGTTTTCGTAATATATGGTTTGATGTTAAATAAGGATATAACTTAGAAATGTTATAAACACCTAGGGGGTGAGACTAAAACTTTAACGTATCAAATAACGCTTTTCATTGTTAGTTGGCGGCAACAGTGTTTTAAAAAGAAAATGATATTTTAATGGATGCAGCTTGCTCTCGTTGAATAAAATCTCATGCCGTAATTTTTTGACATTTCACAAATGTTTTGGAACAAATTTTCAGTGAAATATAAGTCAGCGGTAATAGAGTAAATGAAAAAAAAAGAAATAAAAAAATAAAAAATACAGTTGCAGTCAATCCGCAATTTCGGTAAAACTCTTAGATATTCGTGGGTCATCACCATGAGAATGCTGAATCATCCCACAGCTTATCACTCCAAATACATAGACGCCAAATATTTTATGAGAGTTTTAAATGAAAAAAAAAAAGTTCGAAGAAAAACGGAAAACAAACAATGAATTTACACAGCCAAGAGGTACCAATATTAAAATACTTTTACCAACTGCCCCTATCTTATATAATCAGAAGAAAACTACTACTTAACTGGTTTTTATTTAATAAAAATTAAAAGTCCTTAGCACTGGGCATGTTTCTAATCTGTTTGTTAGCCTTAACATTCGACAACACAGATCTGTAAGCCTTATTTGTGGGTAGGCAAGGCAATTGTGGTAACTTGACCATAATAAAGGTATCTCCCAGTACATACACTAAATACTTCACAAAATATAGTTCTCTCTCTCTCTATGTATATATAAGACCCAGAAGATGACCCCATGGGAGATGAATGGATGAAATTCGAAATCATGCAGGAGTGACACGAAGGAGACAGGCTCAAGACAGACAACTGTGGAAGAAACTTGGGGAAGCCTTCATCCAGCAGTGGATTGATAATGGTTGATGTTATACATATATCAGTAAAAAGAAGTAAAGCACACTCATGTAGTAATTAGACCACGTCAACACTGCACCTTGCTGCAGGAATTAGACGTAGTAGAAATAAACATAGAATTAACCAGAAGTAACCCACTTTCATGGTTCTAGACAAAAATGACATAGAATAAAACAACTCAGGAACCCCAAACCACTCTTTAGGGAAAGACATCTGGAGCCCCAAAGCTAAATCATAGCTTAAGTGTTACCGAAAAAACCCAGAAGACCCCATGGGAGATGGGTGGGATGAAATTCGAAAGCATGTCGGAGTAACATGGAGGAGATAGGCTCAAGACATACAGTTGTGGAAGAAACTTGTGGATACCCTCATCCAGTAGTGGATTGATAATGGTTGACAATGATGATAATGATATATATATATATATATTTTGATTATATACAGTATACATATATTGTAATGATAATAGTTGTCAATGATGATGATATATATACCATTATCAATCCACTGCTGAATGAAGGTCTCCCCAAGTTTCTTCCACAATTGTGTGTCTTGAGCCTGTCTCCCTCCATATTACTCCGGCATGGTTTCGAATTCCATCCACCCATCTCCCATGAGTCTTCTGTCCCGCGAAATCCAGTTCAAAATTTCAGTCGTCCATCGGTGGTCTGTTCTTCATGGCAACATGTCCAGCCCATTTCCATTTCAGTGGTTTCACTCTCTCTCTCTCTCTGCATATATATATTCTTTGAGTTGTCTGCATTCTTTGCATGTCTTTTTTGGTATCAAAAAAAATCTTTCTACACATCCTGCTTTTCTTTTTAGTTAAGGCCATACATACAGTATATATATATATATATATATATATACACCTGGTTATAATGTCGCCCACCCTCTCTTTCTCTCTCTCTCTATATATATAAAACATTACGTATAAACATTACTTCCTTTTTCCTGTATTTTTTATTCTGTCAGTTTACTTTTTGATGTATTTTAACAGCAGGAATAGGCTAACCCTTTTTTTGATGAAAATTATTTTATTTATGTATCTACATATGTTTATTTGCTATGTATTATTTAACTATCTTCCAAGGTTTATCCGTAAGAAAAAGAATTGAAAATAATTATTCTTAAGTGCAGTTTAAATAAACTTGGTGACCTAATATATGTTGTAGTTACAGATATATATATATATATCACTTCTGTAACTCCCCTGTGACCTAGGTATAGACAGACATTGGGGCAATATGATGCTCCAAATGCTATTTACAGTTAGTAACACCAGTACCGAGTAAATAAAAATAGTTTTATGTACTTTTTCAACCTAAAAAGACTTATAATTTTTGGTATCAAAAGAAAAATCTTTCTACACATCCTGCTTTTAATATCTGGGCAGGTAAATTTTCTCTGGGCATGTATTATTTTAGATATTTTTCAAGCTCTGGGCTGAGTGACAAAAAATTCAGATTATGGACTTTAATTTTTTTATGGGACAAAAAATTGTATTTTTTTTTTGTTTCAGTATTAAGTATTTAATATTTTTTATTTGCACTTTCATATTTTCCTTTTTTTAAGAAGCCTAGTTTTTCGTTGTCCCAAAGCTGAAATTTTGTAGTTTTCACCTGATATTTGTACACATTTTGGCAATTGTTAAGATGTACTGCACATAGTTTTTGTTTGTTTGTTTGTTTCAATTTTAAGGACACAGCCTCTTATTAATATGAAGTGAGAAATTAACAACCACTGATTTGCATTCATGATGTGCAAAAAGTTTGGCGAGCAAATGTTTATGTTTTGTGTTGTTATTTTGTGGGTTCCTTCAACAGTCTTGCTGGAAATACAAGTGCGTCTGATTTGTACTTTAGAGAAATACAGGCACAACTTGTTCAATTCAAAGAAAGATTGATTTACGTGAGTGATATTTGTTCAATACTAACCTCTCATATATATGGTTGATGCAAAAGGAATAACTGGCAATTTATACATGGACATACTGACTGTACATGCATCATGAATCAGAGGTCACATTCTAAAACACCACCTATCACGCAAAAATCAAATGCAAGTAGTTATTACAAAATGCGGCTAGTCCCTTTCTTTTGTATTATTCCATATTTTTTTTTCAATTGTCATTTCATAATCGTTTGTGCCAGTTTTCATAAATATTTTATGTTATTTGCATTTTTGAGGTACCATTGTACTCCCTGTTTCATATTTTCAGTTTTAAATCAATATTGCCTGTATTTTTGCTACCCAAAACCACACACATTGTACTAACACATTCACAAATAAAGAGTATTATGTCAAGAAACTTTCAAGCTCCCCACTCTCACTTTGTTGCAGTAATACTACAGATTAGTCACTAATCAGAGACAAATGCCTAGAACACAAGCTGGGTGACCCTGTGCTTTCAGATAAAATACTAGATTGTTTCCTGACAGGTGTCAGCAAGCAATAAATTTATATTACCAATCACAATTATTACTTCTGCAATTTAAGTAACCATAAATTGATTGCTTTACCAGTATTTGCTATCTAATGGGCATTAGCCATGGGTACATGATCTTTACCACATAAAAAGAAATTGCTGCTTCCTAAGATTTTGAAATATTTGTTGTCTTATCAGACAAGTTGCAAGTACACTGTACAGATTCTAGAATATATATGCAAATGCCATTTGCAAAACATCCTCAAGTATATGTAAAAAAAAATAAAAAAACAAAAAAAACACTAGCATAAGTAAAAATTGTTCCCAAAAAGCCTGAAAGTTGGTAACTCACAATTAACCTCATCTTCCCATAAACATGATTCAGTGTTCACATTGAGTACGACTGTTTACAAAATATAAGGAATAAAAAGTCTAAAGATAACACAGATATTGAAATGGTTCATCTGCTGGTTTAATCACCAGCTACACGGATTAGATGTCCTATTTTCTGCGTTTGATTAACTGAGCATTTACAGCTCAACCTTATTTAAAAATGCTTACTTGTGAAATGTAGGGCTAACCTTCCAAAAGTGGAGTAAATGGCATTTTATTGTTGAAATAATTATTCAAAATGTGCTGATAATTGTGAATATTCACAAAACATAACACGATCTCCGAGCAGCTGAAAGAACCGAGGTGACTCCTTGACACACGCAGAATTTGTAATTCATCAAAGATGGCGGGCTCTCCCCATCGTTGGCTTCAGCTGCCACAGCAGAGAACCAATCACAGAAACACTCTATGTATTTCTATCTCGTTGGTTTTAGAAAATATTAAGTATTGTAAGTTATAAAATGAAGATATTTTAATCGATGTTCAAATTTTCATCATTGGGAACGCATTAATTGGGAAGAAAATATGTACAGAAATCTTTCCATTCGAACTACAGGAAGCAAAATTACTTGACGTTCACTTTAAAGGAGCAATTCTTGTATGTATGTAAGTTTTATTTTGAAAACGGCTCTAAGGATTTTGATGAAAGTCGTTAACCTACCGTTTTCTGGTAATAGAAATCGTTTTAGGTTGATCTCGACTTTAGAAAAATTCGTTTAGTGGGTTAATAACCACCCCGAATTACCACGTTTTTTAGTGCAATGTCATGGTGTCGTCCGATTAGATGTTGGCGCGCGGTCACGCCATCTGTCTCATTACGTCACGGTGTGCGGATCCTATTAAAGTTTTATGACGTCACAGTTTTGCCAGCAGATGGTCGCGATTCCCATCTGCCTCATTACGTCACGCGTTGTGTGCGTATGTTCGTCCGCACGATAACTTGCGTAAAAATTGTTCGATTTCGATGAAAGTTTAGTATGTGGTAGGAAAACACTTGGGAAGGAACCCTATTGAAACTGAACGAAATGGGGTCAAAGGTCAGGACATAAGATCGGGATCCACTCCACTGCTCGTATGCGTCATAACTAACGTAAAAAAGGTTCAATTTCGATTAAATTTTATCACGTGGTAGGGGATCACCTGGGGACAAACCCTATTAAACATTGGGGAAATGGGGGTCAAAAGTCAGGACATAAGAGCGGAATCACTTCCATCGCCATTATGCGTCATAACTTATGTAAAAATGTTTCGATTTGGATGAAATGTTAGTATGTTGTAAGGGAACCTGTCTGGGGACGAATCCTATTGAAAATGGGCGAAATGTGTCAAAGGTTAGGACACTGAAGTGGGATCTATTCCATAGCCCTTATGCATCATAACTTACGTAAAATTGCTTCGATTGCGACAAAACTTTATCATGTTATTTCGGAGGTATACTGAACCCATTCTGTTGAATATCAATGAAATGGGATCAAAGGTCAGGGCACAGGAGTGAGATTCATTCCACAGCCATTTTCCTCATTACTTGAGTAATAACTTAAGTAATGATTTCTAGTTTGTTGGAATGCGTATCATAATCAATGCATTGCATGATTTTACTAACTTGTTTAGTTTCACCGTTGTTAGTGCGACTACATATCTCCATGATTGCTCTCTGTTATTATTATCTTTTCAAAACCTAAAATGGCGAAGAATTAATCGCCACATCTTTTTTGTTACCTATAAATTCTTTTCATGATTTTCCTTAATTTCTTTTTTTTTTACTTGACTTCTTTTCATCATTAATCACTCAAGTTCTATGTGTGTATTCGCATTATTGCTTACTAAGAATTAAAACTCTGGCATGCGTAATTCATAAAAATTATAACTTTTTGTTTGTTACACTGTTGTTAATCGCAGTTATACATTATAACTTTCCCTTTACCGACAGTGGGATTCGAATCCACATCTTCTTATTTCGGAAAGGATGCTCTCACAACTGAACTACGCCGACAAGCGTATACCTACTTGATTGTCAATTTGACTCCTGCATTAAAACATTCGAAAAATATTTTTACTTTTTAGTTTGTTTCGAGGTTTAACGACCATCATCAGCAACTCTAAGGTCTACAGGGAATCGCCCTTGCCTAACTTAGGGCCACTAGTTTGAGGGAAAGGAGAGAGAGAGAACATACCATCCACTCACATCAGTGACTCGAAGATGATCCTACTTCGGAATTCAGGATTTTCTACATTAGTGTAATATAATGTGCAGCAACATTATCAACGTACAGTAATCAAAATTCTGACACGCGTGAATTCTTCAATATCAATTTTGAAAGCTGGTATTAAAATGAGCTAAAATAGCTCATTTTCATTTTGGCTGAATTGTGGCAATTTCCCAATATCATTGGTTGTATTTGGAGGAAAAGACGACGAAAAATAACATCGAAATTGAAAATTTATGCAAAAATAAATATTAATAATTTCAAAAACTGTGTTCTCTTGGTATCTTACTTGCTTAACAAAAAAGAGGGCCGTATTTAGCATTTTTCATTTCAGTTTCAAAAAATGCGTAGTTGTCCACGTTTTTTTGGTGTCGTTGATTTCGAAACGTTTCAGAGGAAATCCGAATTATTGCAGTGCAAAAACCGCAGCTGCTACTTTATCTTTCAATGAACACCGTGACGTCTACGAGGTGTCTCAGAGTCTAAAATTGTCCCAAGGAGGAAAAGTAATTATCCGGGAAATATCCTTCGAAAACACATGAAGAACTGAGCAAGACGTGAAATGGAAAAGAGATGCGAAAAGAGGGATGAGATTTGGCATTCACTGAGCGTGACCAATGCACGTGGGTTTTGGAGAAGGAGGAGTCGAGGAAGAGCATGGGGATGCTCAATCGTAAAAAAAATACGAGATGTATTTCGACGGACACATGCTGTCTTGAACAATCATCTCTGGGAGTTCGTAATGTGTGGCGCATCCCTTGCATTATGATTCGGGCAAAGAAGTTTTTGTTTGACAAATTCCGCGTCGTCTTGAGTTTGGAAGAGAGAAAATGCTCGATTTAAATAATATATATATTTATTTAATATTCTCCTGATGTCAAACATATAAAAAATCTTCGTCACGACAGCATAGAATTTCAGCGCAGCTGTTAATTATATTTAATTTGATCTAAAGAACATTTCAGTGGATAAATTTAATTTGCACAAGGCATTAATGCTGCAATAAGGAAATCAAATTCGTTTAATCGTTGAAGGTAGGTGCATATCATTGTTCTTTATCTTTTGCTTTTATCATTGGCTTGCCCAACTTATATATTTGCTAATTTATCGCTCCCAGAAATAACTGTTATTTGTTTCACTTAGAAATTACGTCATTATTGATGCGTCACTGAGAAGTAAATAAAAAATGTCCTTTTGAAAGGAAAATAACATTATTTTGGCTATAGAAAAATAGATGATTGAATGTGGTTTCCTTTTTCCTTCGGGAGACATGTGCAATACATGTATGTAGTTCTAAGAGAAGCCACTGCCATAGCGGAATAACAAAAGTATGATTTCTCTCATTTTGCGACAACAAGAAATGAAAATAAATGATCGCCTATTTTGGCAATGATTTGGCTAGTAAATTTTTGCGAATTTTAGGGGTTTTCCAGTAATTTCGCGAATACCAATTATATCCGCGAATTTTAGGGGTTTTCCAGTAATTTCGCGAATACCAATTATATCCGCGAATTTCAGATATTTTCTATTTTTGTCTGATTTCTATTATAATCTTTAGATTATTTTTCATATTTAAATAATTTCAATACTGCCTTCATTAGAATTTACGTGAAAAATATACCGCAAAGTAATTCTACTCCAAAGTTCAAACCAGAACTTCAAACCTTAAATTACCCCTCAAAATTGTTCGTTACGAAGATACTCTTATAAAACAAGCTTGACAGGTAATTCTAGGTCACATGCATTCTTCTGAAGAATGCACGTGTTGTCTTTCTTGATTTCCAACTCTTGCTACCGTTGAATGACTTTGGCGACTTGTCACACTAGCAAACATTAAACCGAATGCCGTGAATTATATTAGTAGTTTTAACTGGAAAAAACAGCTCACAGAAAAGAGTGCTTGAGTTTCGCAGACGATCAGCTTAGGAAACTTTTGTCCTTTCCTGTGAGTATTTAGTTTATAAAGTTCTAGATATTGTTTGTTAATTTTGAGAATGAGCCGTATGAGTAAAATGAGTGCATCTGAAAGATGCGAGCAGTACTACAGCAAAGAAACGTTTCATGCGAACAAACATCTATTGTTCTGTTCGTGTTGCAGCACACCAGTGGGTTTTTCAAGAACGGACAGTTGTGAAAAGCATTTAACAGACAAACTGCATGAAAAACGGTGTGTCCCAACAGACAACCGAAAATTACGCAGAAACGTGTTGATGAATTAATTGAGCAAAAAACTAAACAAGAACAGCATCGCTCAACTGAATTTTCAAAATTAACCGGTGCCTTTTATGCAGCTAATAATCCCATTTTCCAAACTGTATAATCCTACATTAAAAAATTACTTGGAAAATTCGTTGAAAGGTATTGGTGTTATTCCAAATGCAAATTGGATGTGGAAATGTTATTTACCGAAAATATACGATATTCACAAACAACAAGTGAAATATCTTTTACAATCAGTGTGCAGTGTAAGCATCGTAGCAGACGAAATAACTGATTCTGAAGATAGGTACATTTTCAATATTCTTGCTGTTCCATCAGCTGAAGCGAATGTTGAAAGCTGTAATGCTGAAATTGTTGAATGCAATCTTCCTCGAGTGCATCACATTAGAAACTGTAAATTTTAAAACAGTCAGCGAGGCAATACTTCAGTGTGTAAATAAATATGAAAGACCTTTTGAGAATATAACCGTTTTGTGACAAACAACGCATCTTACATAATCAAAGCTTGGGGAAAGAGACTGAAAGCCGAATATTTGAGGAAATCTTACATATTCAAAGCTTGTGGAAAGAGCCTGAAAGCCGAATATTTGAGCAAATCTTACATATTCAAAGCTTGTAGAAAGGGCCTGAAAGCCAAATATTTAAGGAAATCTTACATATTCAAAGCTTGTGGAAAGGCCCTGAAAGCCGAATATTTGAGGAAATCTTACATATTCAAAGCTTGTGGAAAGGGCCTGAAAGCCGAATATTTGAGGAAATCTTACATATTCAAAGCTTGTGGAAAGGGACTGAAAGTCGAATATTTGAGGAAATCTTACATATTCAAAGCTTGTGGAAAGGGCCTGAAAGCCGAATATTTGAGAAAATCTTACATATTCAAAGCTTGTGGAAAGGGCCTGAAAGTCGAATATTTGAGGAAATCTTACATATTCAAAGCTTGTGGAAAGGGCCTAAAAGCCGAATATTTGAGGAAATCTTACATATTCAAAGCTTGTGGAAAGGGCCTGAAAGCCGAATATTTGAGGAAATCTTACATATTCAAAGCTTGTGGAAAGGGACTGAAAGTCGAATATTTTAGGAAATCTTACATATTCAAAGCTTGTGGAAAGGGCCTGAAAGCCGAATATTTGAAGGAAATCTTACATATTCAAAGCTTGTGGAAAGAGCCTGAAAGTCGAATATTTGAGGAAAATCTTACATATTCAAAGCTTGGAGAAAGGGCATGAAACCGAATATTTGAGGAAAGTACGGTATTTCCTGAAATTTATGGGTAAATCCCGAATTTTTGGGATTTAGGGAAAAGTAAATCCCGAATTTTCGGGATTTACCCAGAAATTTCGGGATTTACCCCGACCGCCCCACGAATTTTGCTTTTTTAGCCGCGATAAAATTTCTAACCTAACAGTGATCTATGGAAGATTTTCTGAAGATCTTATCCCGAATACAATGATGCTTTCATATCGAAGAAATCTCTTCTTCTCTCTCCGTCACATTTATTCCGGCAATTTTAATGACACGAAATCTTCAGCAACAATACATCCTTTAAATGCTTCTACAACTGCTTCTGATTTCAGACATAAAATGAGAAACATAAAGAAGATATTTCGGAAACTTAGCATTCGTTTTGTAAATTGACAACTTACTGTCAATTTACAATGTTTTACAAAATAAATGCTGGAAGCTATGCAGTAAATTTTCTTCTCAGTTCAAATTTAATTTTACTTCAGCATGTATCTGTGTATCGCCGGAGAATGAAATGTTCAATTTTTCAAAAAAAAAAAAAACAAAAAAACAACCACAAGCAAACAGGAAAAATGTCCTTTTTCCGGCTGATACTATATGTATGCTTTTAATTAATTAATGCATAAAAAGAAAGTTAAACAAATGAAAATGTTTTCTTTTAATCTATTCATACTGATTTATTATTTACTAATACATTAGCAGTACAATTTTCTTGTCATGCAATAAGTAGCGAAAAGATTTTTAGGTGCTAAAAAACAGAAAAATATTTATTTTTTATATACTAATAATTCCAAAAATATTTGCTAAAAGTAAAAAAAATAATTTGTTTAAAATAAAAAGAAAATTGCTAAAAATAAAAAAATAAACATTTGCTAAAAATAAAAAGTTATATTTTCTTCGACGGCAATTTACAACAGCAGTTTCATAAAAACTGAGAGTAAAATAACAAAAAATGAGGAAATATAGGTACAGCAAAATATATTTTATCCTTTCTCAAAGCATCTTCCCTCGGATGATATGCAACGGTCTCTCCTTTGTGGAAACTGCTTTAGCGACCACTGTACAGCTTGAGTAACGTCAGTATCTGTGTTGAATGTTGCACCGCTGAACTTCTCCTTCATTGTTGGAAATAACTAGAAATCGCACGGGGCGATGTCAGAACTGTAGCCGCACTGTTGCAGGATTTCATCACTGCATTTTGTAAGTAACTGTTGAACACAAGCGGCCACATATGGGTGGGCGTTATCATGGTGTAGGGTCCACTTGCCCACCAGTTCCGGTCGCTTAATCGATATGTGTCGTTGCAGACGCTTCAAGACTGAAATCTAATGCTCAGCATTGACAGTAATTTGTGGAGGAACAGCCTATTGGTAGCCTACTTCTTTATGATCAAAGAAAATTATCATCATCACTATCCCAGCTGATATGGTTTGGCGGACTTTTTTCGGAGGAAGCGAGCCTGTGTGTTTCCAGACACGCGTTGCGCGCTTCATGAGGAGGTCGAAATAGTGGACCCATGTTTCATCGGCAGTTATTACTGTGTTTAGAAAGTTTCTATCCTTTACAATAATTTGTTTCCGCTCATGACACACCTGAACTCTGGACAACAATTGTTCTCTCGTCAGGTGGTGAGGTATCCATCTAGAACGCACACGATGCAACTGTAATTTGTTGCGTAGAATGCGGAATGTCAACGTTTTTGAAATATTAGTTGACGCCGCTGTGTCTTTACATGTCATTCGTCGATCTTCTTGCGGGATTGCACAAAGAGTGTTAACAATACGCTCCGTAACAACGCTTTCAGGTTGACCAGGCCTAGGAGCGAGTTCTGCGGACAAACGCCCATTTTTGAAATCATGGTGCCATCTAAAAATCGTTGACTCACCCAAACATTTATTTTTGTAAGCTTTTTTCATTAAATCCACTGTTTCTGGAGCCGTTTTACCCAAACTATAGCAAAATTTTATCGCACAACGGATTTCACTTCTTAACTCAGAATCACTTACCTCCATAGCTGTATGGCGAAATCCAGACGTATTTTAAAAAACTGCGCAATAACAAAACTAGAATCGTCTGCCATGGCTAACAACCGTTGCCATAAACACTTCCTTAATGCAGTTAGTCGTCTGTGTGGTTATTTTCCCCTTTCGCACTGTTGCCAAATCAAAACAAAATTACTCCCATTTTTTTATGGAACGGCCTTTGTAATTAACTATTTTCTGTGATAAAAAGTTAATGTTTGTACTCAATTTGTTTTATCACCGCTATACATTTTGATGGGAAAAGTTCTTTGGAACTGCAGTGGAGAACAGATGTTATCTCTAAATTTTCCATCTCAAATCTATGCTTATTGTCACGAAAAAAGGACTGATATTGAAAAAAAAAATCACTTCATATCATAAGAATCAACTTTGCATATTTTAAGAGTGGAATACCACTAACACTTAAGCAGTGAATTTTGCGTACAAATTGCCTGTCTAAAACTTGAGCAACTCTACGCATAGTTTAAAATCCACTGTTTTTTTTCTAACACATTTGAATTTGCTTCTTAGGGGCTCCTATTTCTGAACCCGAGAGTAAGTTAAGTTTCCCATTAACACCCTGCATTTCTTTTATTGTTTTAGACAGCAGGTTTGTTTTTGTTTCTAATTGCTTTATTGAATAACACAAAAACCTAAATTAACAGATATTAATTCAAATGTACTTTTAAACTAGCATTTGTTCATTAAATGTGGAATAATTTTATTTGAAGAAACATCTTTTTTCTTTCATTTCATTGACTATGACGTACTACAGAGGTGAAGCATATAACAAGGAGGCAAAGCTGCAGTGATAAATTTCATCAGTGTAGCTTAATTGGAAAAGCAATCGGCTCCGGAGCAGAGGGATTCTATCTCCGTCACCGTCAAATTTGTGTTTTCTCATTGGCGCCCGGTTTTGGAAATGCATCTTCTGGCCGTTGGGTTCATCGAAAATTGTGCGACGTTCGTTCCACACATTGTCCGGAATTAATGAGAATTCCTTCTTCGGTCCAAAAGTGTGTGACGTTCGTTCCACAGATCGTCCGGAATTAATGAGTATTCCTTCTTCGGTTCAAAAATGTAAAACTTTCGTTCCACACATCGTCCGGAATTAATGAGTATTCCTTCTTCGGTTCAAAAATGTAAAACGTTCGTTCCACACATCGTCCGGAATTAATGAGAATCCCTTCTTCGGTTGAAAAATGTATGACGTTCGTTCCGCACATCGTCCGGAATAAATGAGTATTCCTTCTTCTGTTCAAAAATGTATGACGTTCGTTCCACACATCGTCCGGAATTAATGAGAATTCCTTCTTCGGTTCAAAAATGTGTAACGTACCAGGAGATGTGACGTACCTGCCAGCAGGACGCACACGACATAAAAGCACATAGCAATAAGAATAAACGTCCGCGTAGCTCAGTTGGTAGAGTGACTTATTCCAGAATGAGGGGACCCGGGTTCGTGCCCCGGCGCGGACAGAAATGACGGAGAAATTTACTTCGTTATAATGGCGCCCGAACTATCCGGATGACCTGACCGTTCAAAATCTCGCAATGGTGTGATGTTATTTCCACACCGCGAGATAGGAAAAATAAGAGAATCCCTTCTCCAGCACTTCGAAAAAAAAAAATAAGGGGGAGTGATGTAACGTACCAGGAGATGTGACGTACCTGCCAGAAGGACGCACACGACATAAAGGCAGATAGGAATCAGAATAAAACGCCCGCGTAGCTCAATTGGTAGAGTGACTTATTCCGGAATGAGGGGATCCGGGTTCGAATCCTGGCGTGGACAGAAATGACGGAGAAATTTACTTCATTATAAATGTATGACGTTCGTTCCACACATCGTCCGGAATTAATGAGAATTCCTTCTTCGGTTCAAAAATGTATGACGTTCGTTCCACACATCGTCCGGAGTTAATGAATATTCCTTCTTCGGTTCAAAAATCTGTGCCGTTTCTTTCACACATCGTCTAGAATGAGTGAGCATCCCTTCTTCTACACAGAGCTACTTCAAACACGGTTTCCGGTGAGCCCAAAACCTGCGATTTTGTGCCCCTGCCTTTCTCAAAGGGGAGAGGGGGATGTATGTGACGTACTACAGAGGCGAAGCACAGCTCAAGACGCCGAAGTTGCAGCGATAGATTCCGTCAGTGTAGCTTAATCGGAAAACATTCGGCTTCAGAGGGAGGTAATGCTAGTAGGCATTCAAAAGCATACTTTGCTCTTCCTAGAGAGATACAAGGGGTGGACAAAATAATAAAAATACCCCATGTGAAAGAACTTTTTCTTGTAATGTTTCACGTTCTTATGTACGTATACACATGCAGTGGGGGAAATTGTTTTGCGTTTCTTGCAGGTGGTACTGTTAGGGATCAAATATATAAACAGTTGCTTCTTCAGAGGTTATAAAAGATCGTACATAAATGACCGACCTGTCTGAATTCTATACAGGGCAAATTATTGGAGCCCATTTAGTTTGGGCATTAATGACTGAAACTGAGAATTTATTGGATGCATTCAGAGCAATTATATCTAAAGTCATGTCTGCACTCACGAACTCTGGAAAAACGACATCTATTGGAAAAACTGTGGCAGGAAATGGAATCTGGCTGAAAGAGGCAGCCGGACAATGAAATTTAATGTAGTCCCCCCCCTGACCCTCGAACACATAAAACAGCTACTACAAAAATAACTAAATAAATTAATACGAGTCTTAGTAGTACAGTATCTTACAAAACTTCCCCGTGGACTTCATAAAGCCAAAATTTGAAGAATACTCTGGAGCCTCAAGCAGAAAACCCTGGAAAAAACTGGATACTCATTTTGTCTAATGAAGCATCTTTCTCACTTTTTTGCCAACTTCGGGAAGATTTTATCTTTGACGAATGCCGAAGGAGGCGAATAATCCTTCCTGTTTTGTGCCAATCGTTAAACATGGCATTTACCAATAATGGTTCCGGAAGTTTCTCTTGGTTATCCCTTGGAACCTATAAATGCCCTGAATTCTGGATGAACAGTTGCACAATCACCGCATTTGAACATTATTAA
This sequence comes from Macrothele yani, assembly GCA_039090855.1. Taxonomy (NCBI): domain Eukaryota; kingdom Metazoa; phylum Arthropoda; class Arachnida; order Araneae; family Macrothelidae; genus Macrothele; species Macrothele yani. Next base: position 30,207,977 of record CM076989.1, on the reverse strand, counting down.
GCCTCTATGGGCAGAGTTGGAGAGAAGAGTGAGACGCAGACTTCCTTCACCGTTGCCAGTCATGGAGCGTTAGACTTTCCTCTATTACGAATGGTTCAATATTCCGACGAATACAGTTTATAATTCATGCGAATCTATTGTAAATAAAATACAATCTATGATAAAAGCAAAGGGTGGTTCGACACCGTATTAAAGCATACCTTAAACTCTTTTCTCATGTGCTTCCATAATTTTTTCACTTCCCGTGTGAGGAGTAAACTGACGTGAACATAGCTTGTAACGAAGAGTCTTGTCATAAACATTTATATTGAATAATTGCATGACTTTGCACCCGAGTTGTTCCTTTTAGCACATCTTTCTTAAAAATAATATTTATGTTTTCTATATAGTACATTGTAGATATGATGGTACACCATGAGCTTGTAGAATTTAATTCCTTTGAATTTCTGTGATGCAAGGTTTTTATTTTTGATGGTTATTAAATAGTGCGTGTAAACTATGGTCATTCTGTGCACTATCTGAACGTTGGCTTGGAAAAATCCTTTTTGCTTCGGATAGCTCTGAAGATACGCAAAACAGCTTATGTACCAAGTGATTACTACTGTATTTGTATCATAAAAAGCTAAAAAAAGCTTTGTACGATACAAATTCTTATCACTAGATGGCGCAGAATACTTATTTGAAGCACAGAAAAAGTGCATTTGCTTTATGCCGTATAGTTTTCCGGTTCAAAGGAGGCCGGGTTTTTTTTTGCATACGAACTTTGTACAGACAAAATTAACGTTTAAGTAGGGCTTAAGTTCAAAACTAACGTTTATTAACGCAGTGTTCCTCTAGCCATGCCTGTGTGCTTGCGGCCCGATGAGGCGGAGCATTGTCCTGCAGGAACAGACCATCGGTCGCACTATGCGCGAAGGCCCTGAAAGCGTGTAGGTGATCAGCCACCACATTCTAGTAGTGCGCAGCGGTTAAGGACCTCTCCAGACACACTGAGAGATGTAATGTGTCTTATGAGAAGGCTCCCCAAACCACCACAGGGACACCACCGCCTTGTACAGAGAGGACCTGGCACGGTGGCCATGGTCTCATGCTGTCTACGCAACATCTGCGCCCTCCCATCAGCTCGGTACAGCTAAAAACGGGATTCATATGACCACATGACGCGACGCCACTCTGAAGGAGTCCAGTTTTGATATTCCCGGCATCAAGCGAGGCGTAATATCCGATGACGATCAGTCAATAGTGGCACACGAGTAGGGCGTCAGCCCCCGTAGCCCATGGTATGCATTGTGCGCCATACCGTTCACTCGCTGACGCTGATTGTGTCTCCGACATTTAACCTGGGTGTGATTTGCGCCGCCGTTTCCAAGCAGTCAGTCTATTCGAGCCTGGATAGTCTACGTCATCAGTGACGTGTGGTCAGCCATCGCTTGCTCTGTGTCGCTGGTACGTCCGTCGATGGTATACTTGCGGTACACCTTTGATACGGTTGCCCTCGGGAACCCTAGGGTTCTCAGCACTTGAGGGATAGAATGACTCACCTGTCCCCATATTTATCGTCTGCGTTCAGTTTGGGTGTTACACTCTGCGAATGCGATGCACATGTCAACTGCCCATCATCGCTATCTCTAATGTTTTGTCTACTGAGTGTCTTAAGCATGTATGTGATCTTCCGAGTGATAATGAGAACTTTCCAAAATGCTTTCCAGGGCAGCGAATTTTCATGTCGTCATCTCCGAAGACTCCCGTATCAACTCTTCTGAGATCTTCGTCATTCCACCCTGCCGCAGTTGAATGGGAACCTGGAGGAGATCCATGCTTTGTGGTCATTAATCCCATGCACATTATAAACTTGCAAACCACGACCGGTAAATTTGCTATCCGAACGGCCGAAAAGATCAAAACCATTTCAGAAAAATGGTTTTCTTACATTCTTCCGCTGCTGTTCCTGATTATTTATGCAGCATTGGGAGCTCTTCTCTTCCAGTGGCTAGAAGAGCCGGAGGTGAACAGTCTGATAGCAAGCGTTGAACAAACGAGAGAAATCACCGTCAGGCGACTATGGGCTAATCTAAAAGACCCTAATGTAACCGAGGAGGACTGGACGCATCATGCTCGCCAGGGTTTGAAAGCATATGAAGAGCAGATGGAAGCGCTCTTTAAGAACAGAACTGTTACTGACTCAGAATCCAGGGTGCGAAGCTTTTGGGGAGCATTGTTTTATTGTGGAACCGTTTTCACCACGATAGGTAAGTTTTCATTTCAGTGATAAAATAAAACATCCGCTTCTCTTGCATCCATCGAATTTATTGTTTTTCCCGTTTCAGTGTACTTGAGTTTTCGTTAGTGTATAAAAACCCTGTTATGCGAATGTAAACCCAGTATTTTTCTTCTGTGTCTGTTTTTGTGTGTACAGTTCTGTTACTTATCAGATTTTGTTTAGCCATTGATGTTTTTGGACATTGATTGATTCTAAATTATTATCCTCTTAATGACATTAAATCTCACACATGCACAGCGAGACAAAAAGTAATCGAACTAAATTTCATATAAAGCAATATACGGGAAAAACAAATATTTTTTCACGTCTTCCTCAAAATAGTCTCCATAGGAGCGAATGTTCTCCATGAAACTGCGATGGTACTTAGTTCTGCTGTCACGTTTTTTTTGAATGCCATAAACACTATCATATTGGTGTCCTTTTGATATAACTTCGAAAAAAATAACAAAAAATAATATAGTAAAAATCTACTGCATCCGAGTCAGAGGCAGTAAGGAGGGCATTTGCAATCTGCTTATGAGATAGAAAAAACATAGCATGCTGATCGATGTGTGAGCAGGCGCATTGTCGTGAAGCAGCCACGAATTTCAATATTATCGACTCATTATTCACACTTATGACAGTTGCTGTCCTTGCGAGTACCAGTCGACGGTCAGCTCCTTGTAAATTTCCCACTTTGTCCACTAATTCAGCGCATCAGTACCTTTTTCGGTCGTTCACTGCGAGGATCATGCACCAAATCAATCCTCTCTGCCTTCTTTAAAATGGCTGAATCCCCAAAATGTTTGTGCTCGGGATAGAGACTCACCCCAGAAGCTGCTCACTTTGTCAAACCATTCATCTCTTTAGGTTATTTTCGGTTGTTCACTTCAAAGGTCATGCACAAATTTCCTCTTTTAAACTCTTAAATCATCGAAATCTGCATTCTCGGAATAGAGACGTATCCCCATTAGCTGCTCACTCTGTACACTAATTCAGTACTTCAGGTCGTTTTCGGTCGTTCACTACGAAGATCATGTAAAAATTCCCTCTTTTAAAAGCTTAAACCACCGAAATGTGCATATTCGGGATCAGTGGTCTTAAACTCACGGCCCGCTGCTAAATGTTTTGCAGCCCGCATGAATGATTGCAAAATAAAAATAAGTCGCCCTTTTTCAAGTGTATTATAATATATTAAATATAATATAACCATAGTAATGCTCAGCCAAGCCATCCTCTTTATAAGTAACAAGTTTTTGGGATTTGAGAGATGAAATTAAGATGTTCCTTGAAAGTAAAGATCAAGAGGTCTCGCTTTTTGATGATCCAAAATTGTTACATGATCTGGCATTCAGGACAGATATAACTGGATAATTAAACGATTTGAATATCAAACTACAAGACCAAAATAAGCTAGATAATGTTAACGTATTTTAGAGGAAACTTCAGCTTTGGGAAGCATAGCTCAGTGCGAGAAATATTGCTTACTTTCCCACTTTAAAAGCTTCAACTGAAGAAGAAAAAATCAACTTTGGGGAATTTTCTGCGAAGGTAGCTATCTTAAAGGATTTCAACAGGCAGTTTGAATGCTTCAAAGACATGGAACATATTTTTAATATATTCAGGTCTCCAATTTTCTATAATGCTGACAAAGCACGCGAAGAACTTCAATTTGAATTAATAGACTTTCAGTGTGATTCTTTCCTAAAAGAAAAATTCAATAGCTGCAATCTAAGAGTTTCACCAGTTAGTTTTCAAGGACAAATACGCAAGCATTCATAACCTTTCTGTCTATGTCCGGAACAACATACTCATGTGTACAGTTGCTTTCAAGAATGAACCAAGTAAAATGTCTTGAAAGGAACAGGTTAAGTGACAGTCACTTATGCTCACTTTTAAATGTATCATGTTCAAAGGACATTATTCCAAATACCGATAAGTTAGTGACAGAAAAGCAATACCAAGTTTCTGGTCAGAACATGTAATATTTTCTGTATCATGTACCGTGTTCAGTTGATAAAATGTGATTGTTTTAAGATTTAAGTAAAAATAATTGTTATGTAAAAGTGATTGTTTTCAGTGATTGATGAAGCATTTCTTTTTACTATTTACCGATAATTAGAAATAATATTCTACTATAGTGCCAAGCCATTGGTGTAGTTTTGTAAAGTTGATATTTATTGATAAGTAATTTATATAATATTCATGCGACCCCTAAGTTCCTTCAAAACTGGAAAGTGGCCTTTCCGAGGATTTGAGTTTGAGACCACTGCTCAGGATAGAGATGTATCCTCTTAAGCTGATCATTTTGAACACTAATTCAGTGCTTCAGGTCATGTGCAAATTTCCTGTTTTAAACTCTTAAACTACCGAAATAAGTAGGATCGGGAGAGAAACGGATCCCCTTATCCTGGTAATCTGCCCACTTTGTCCTGCATTCATTGCTTCAGTCGTTTATTTCGAATATCATGTACTAACTCCTCTATTTCTTCTTTTAAAAACTCAGACCATCGAAATGTGCACGCACGGGATGAAGACACATCCCTATAAATATCTCAAACTGCCGTAAGCATGTTGCTTCTTTTCGCTGTATTGTGACAGTTTGAACACACAGATACGAAAAGTACATACGGGGATTCGGGGCTATCGTAATACAGAACTTTCCCGTCATGCATTAGGAAAACTGTTGTGAACTTGTCTTTCATAGGTGAGTGCTTAAGGAATCAGCACCCATTAAGTCACTTATAACAACAAAAGTTTCCTCCTTCCCCTCAAAAAAAGAAAAAGAAAACAGTAAAACATAACTGCAGTGCGTAACTAAAATGTGCATAAGGAAAATTAAGAGCGTACACAATTATGATATCCGATCCAATTTTGAAAACCTATCACTGATAAAATGGTATGACTGAGATATAATCAATGTGCCATTGTAGTTAATGTATGCGCATGCGCGTGTGAGGAAAGAGGTCGGTCACCCACTGGATTTCTGTATGGTCGGTGCCTATGCTTGTGCGAGAAAATAAAATGTTTTCATGTCACTCATATGACTGCAAATTCTTCATTTTAGCTGTGCAAGAAGCACAATAATACCACTGATAAGTGAATTCAGGCACGGACACATATGAACGTTCTTCTACATCATCCTATCAACGTTCTCCTACATCATTCTATCAGCGTTGTCCTTCATCATTCTATCAACGTTCTCCTACATCATTATATCAACGTTCTCCTACATCATTATATCAATGTTCTCCTACACCATTCTATCAACGTTGTCCTTCATCATTCTAACAACGTTCTCCTACATCATCATATTAACGTTCTCCTACGTCATTCCATCGACGTTCTCCTACATCATTCTATCAGCGTTCTCCTACACCATTCTGTCATCGTTCTCCTACATCATTTCATCAACATTCTCCTAGATCATATGAAATGCCACTTTAAGATTACATGAATGAGATATTTAGGGAAACTTTTGTCTTTCATCTCAGTGTTAGCCAGAACAGTTTAAACAAAGAAACATTTTTTTTTCATTATTCATTGTTACTGTCTTCCTTTCTAATGTCTGATGTACATAAACGCATGTACACGCTGCAGCACTAAAACTGAAACAAGCAAAAGCAGTGGGAAAATTCAACTGGCGTTCATGGATGAGAGACACAGAAAATACATGGTTGAATTTTCAAAACTAGTAGACGATTTTACTTCTCGAAAAATATAGCACACCAGCAAAAGGTACAATCACCTCGGTTGGCAATGCATTCAGCAATGCGTCGTGGCACTGAGTCACAGAATTGCCTTATGCCGTTTTGGGGAACTGCCCACCATGCTTTCTGCACATGGCCTTTCCTGGTGGCTGCTGTCCGCGCTGATTGCGGGTGGACTTTAAGATGCTGTCCAACCATGTCTCTTAAAGTTCTATTAGGGAGAGATATGGATGTCGTACTGGAAACTCCAGAACATTGACAGCGCTTAGAAATTACCTGAAGATGCTTGCAGTTTGCGGACACGCATTGTCTTGCTGAAACATCTGGCCAGGTGCTTTCTTACGAAAAGGATAGCAACAGCATTTAGGATATTATGGACTACCACCGAACTGTCAAACTACGTGTGTGAAATACTAGAGAGGTCCGGCTGTCATAGCTAATTTTTCCCCAGACCATAACCCTTGTTCAGTAGTCTGGTTTTTGACTATCCATGTGAGATGGTGAGGTATGAGTGGTGTGTTTATTTTATTTCACTAGCTCTTTCCATTTCCTGGAGCCAGTGGCCCTAAATTAGGGCCCGGCGACTGCTTATAACCCATTGGGTTGCTCATGGTGGTCGTTAAATACCCAATAACTCTTGCAGTTCTCACAGTATGCCGCTAGGCAAGTAGTCTAGAATTGGTCTGTTCGTCCCTATCGTCGCAGTACATGTAATCATTGGATCCTAAACAAAAGTGATATTGGCAACTGAAGATCACCCGAAGCTATTATATGTGTTAATTTACGCGAAGATGGCACCACTCCACACACTGGTGACGATTGTCACTGCATAATGGCAAGTGACAAAATCAACTTCTTGTGTGAGTTCCGGTCTCCTCTAGTCTCAGAGATAGGGTCTGTTTTGCACACCGACACTAGCAACGCAGTGCCTAAAAAGTTCAAGAGTGCACTGATTGGACAATAAAGATATATTTAGGTGCCTCTCCTCTGTTCATTACTCTAAATTTCATTGATTGAGCTGTATAGCTCACATGCACATATCACTAAGCTGTTCTCTGAGATTCAGAGGTTAGCTCCAAAAAGAAATACAAACTTCCAGATATTTTTATTTATTGTTGTCTTATCAAACTTCTCCATTTACAGCGATCTTGACATACAACTCGCGCTTCACTGATATCCATTACACGCCGTACACAAGATCTTTTATACTTCATACTCATATTCTTTTTCTCATGCAGACACTCCTGAATCAGATCCACCCATGTTTTCCTTGGCCTTCCTCTGCCTTTCCTTCCTGTCACTTGGGCTGAAAAGATTTTCTTAGTAAGCATTTCATCACTCATTCTTTCAACATGGCCAAACCACCGAAGTATACCTCACATGGGCTCATGAAATTCGTAATGCATTCTTAATCAAGTTGTTCATACTTCGATGAGCCATTACATTATGACCACCACCCAGCCTAGAGAAATAAGCGCGTCTGGAGACCGAACAGTGGCGCGGGTGAAGTTCACAGAGCAGTATATATACAACCCGAGGATCAGCTTTCGGTTAGTAGAGTGTTCGGAGTCAGAATGGGAGAAGCTGCCGATTTATCGGTGTTTGAAAAAGGACAAGTACTGTATGATAGCAGGGTGCCTCGGAACTACGATCTCGGAAACAGCGCGGCTTGTGGGTTGTTCACGTGCAGCTGTAGTGAGTACGTATCAAAGGTGGTGCACAGATCGCTAAACGCCGAAACGTCGTCCGCAGCTCATTGATGACAGAGGGGAGCGGAGACTGTCGCGCATTGTCGACAGCGGCCAAAGTGCCACAGTGCAGCAAATTATCCGCTGTTACAACAGTGGTGATCGGGGCAATGTGTCACAGTAAACAGTTCATCGCAGCTTTCTGCGCATGGGCCTGCGTGGCCGAAAACTCAGCCGTGTCCCCATTCTCACTGCACGTCATCGCCAGCAACACATGAAATTGGCCCCAGATCATCGAGATTGGACCGTGTATGTTTGGAAGAATTGGCCTGGTCTGACGAATCAAGATTCCTGCTACATCACGTAGACGGCCGAGTGCGGATACGCCGATTACCAACGAAGGCTATGGCACCTGGATGAACTGGTGGGCGGAAACAGGCCGGCGATGGCAGTGTAATGCTGTGGGTGATGCAACCTTAGGACACTTTAGGCCCCATTATCCCAATAACACATTCCCTGACGGCTGTCAGGTATCTAAATATCGTTGCTGACCAAGTTCACCCATTCATGGCCACTGTGTCACCTGCTGGTGATGGTCATTACCAACAGGGTAATGCGCCATGCCACTCTGGCAGAATCGTCAAGGAGTGGTTCGAGGAACATGCTGGCGACTTTCTGTTAATGTCCTGGCCTCTAAATTTTCCTGAATTGAACCCAATCGAATATTTGGGGTTCGACTTGGAAAAGCGGGTTCTCGCTAAATCCCCCCCCTCCAAAAAAAAATGTACGGGAACTGGAGGACCTGCTGTTGACATTATGGTACCAGATACCCCTGGATAGCTATCGCCACCTCATCGAATCGATGCCTCGCCGCGGGTGGGCGCATTTTTGAGGGAATAAAGGGAGTTCTACAATTTGATATGTAGGTGGTCATCATGTAATGTTTCATCAGTGAATACAGCTTGTCCCGAAACAACTGAGACTGTTTTTATAAAATATTTGCAATACTGCGTTCAACCTTGGCACGAGTCTTGAAAAAACCCGGTATTTATTGTAGTAACCATGGCAACCGGCCACACCTGTTTATCACACATGCATCGTCGGCAGTGCGCAGTTTAATAAGCGTCTAATTTCAATTCTCCGATCTACAAGTCGTAGTCCTATGTTGCAAACTGACAGCTCAGTCAGAACTGAGCCTACCTGTATTTTTCCTTTATTTTTGTAAATACATTCTCAGTTGTTTTGGGACAACCTTTCTATAGACACTAGCCGTATTAAAATATTTTTAAGGCCCCACATACATTAGGTTCGGTCCTGATCTGAGGAAATTAGTACTTTTCAGCAGAACTTTGCCACCATTCATTAACAATTAACATCAAGCTAAATTTTGCCGCATAACGTTGAAAGCCAATACCGTTTCCCGTCGGCTTGAAAGTGCACTGATTACTTGGCCAGAACTGCGAGTTCTATGATTTCATTACCATGCAAGCCAGTCATTCAGTTGGAACTCATTCAAAATTAGCAGTCCAGAGAACGCTTTTCTGACAAATAGCTTTTTTGTTACCTCATCGTGTTTACAAACGGGTTCTCCATCGCCTACTTTCTGATCTCTTCCTCGTCCATATTTAATCGTCCATGCGAAAAGGGTTTGAAAAGTTATTTTTAGTAACAGCCTCAGGCAAAAAAAGAGGGAGTTCGTTGCAATAAACTGAAGTTGCGAGCAGCTGTGTGAATACTGGGGAAGTGCTTTGCGTTGAAAATCAAAAGTCACCATTCACTATGCCTTTAATGTCTAGGATGACAGATTTTCTATATTCATTGCGTACCAAAATAATACGAGAGTTTATTTTGCTGTAAGAGAGCAAGATTGCTGGAGTGAGTCCTTTGAATGTTTCCATAAAACTCTTATAGCAGAGAAATGCAAGAGCACATCGTGAATGTCATGGGAAAATTATACCTGCATTAAATAGAAATAAGTACACTAGTCTCCCAAAATTGCAATAAAAATACAGGGTTTTTGGCGTTAGAAGATAATTTAGCTTATGTAAATGTAAACGGACTGGACTGAGTAGTGAAGAAAGTTATCACAACTGTTGACGTAAAAGTCCACATTGATTTATAATTCTGCTAGAGTATCTCTTTCTTTCTCTCTGAGAGGACGTGTGAAGAAGGAGCCATTAATAAGAAAAGCTCCACTTTAGAAGTTTGGTATTACAAATTATTCTTGGCACATTGCTAGAACATACTTGAAACTAATTTTTAACTCATGTGACTGCTAACTGACGGGACAGTCACAGAGAAGAAATATTTCGAAACCACTGACTTAGAAGTTTATGGAGTTTCTTGGATTCTAGTGAGAGAGAGAGAGAGAGAGAGAGAGAGGAAGACAGACAGAGAGAAGGAGAGACAGACAGACAGAGAGAAAGAGAGACAGACAGACAGAGAGCCTCTCTCTCTCTCTCTTTTATTTGATAATTATAGGAGGCATGTTTTACATGCTTATAACCGTAAGGCGAACGCACTCTCCTAGTTACCGAGAGATCTGGGATTCGATCCCAGGGATGTCCAGATACAATTTTTTGGTTGCTATGTGTTAAAGAAAAACGTGGAAAGGACGATAACTTTGTCTATTCACATTGTCTCCGCGTATTTGGAATGTTTTCACTGTCACTCTCGCCCTTTGGATTTATTAGCTATAATTTAATAGCTTGTGCCGGTAAGCCCCGCCAGATGGAGACGTGTTAGATGCTGAGCCCATCCCTACGGATTTGTGATATCAGATGCTGACAGATAAACACACATTGAACCGTGGATTGTTGGCCACCGTAGTGTAAGGTGTATGCATTCGGCTAGTTACCGAGAGATCTGGGGTTCAATCCCAGTGGAGTCCCGATACAATTTTTCAGTTTCTGTGTGTTAATTAAAGAAAACATGGAAATAGCGATAGCTTTGTCTATTGACATTGTCTCCACGTATTTGGAAGATTATGATCTACTGCTTACGATCTATTAATGAGAATAGTAAAAGAATTTACCTTCAAAATATTTTATTCTTGAAACTTTAAGAGCAACAGATAGAATAAACTATTAGTATGCATCCTTTTGAAAACTTGAAATTTACATCGTCCTAAAACAGGAATCGAATCCGCATCTTTCGATTTGCGTTCAAACATGCTACGGTTATACCATTCAGGAAAATCGCCTCTCGTTCGGGATGTGCTCGAGTAGAAGCAATCTCCTCCTCCATCTTAGAGTTATCGAAGATTTCTCATCCATGAGGAAGGTGAGATGGATGTGTAGTGGTCGTTGAAGCTACCATGAAGAGGGGATTGCTTCTACTAGAGCACATTCAGTTAGTTGTTTCGACTCCTAAGCAACGCCTGCTTAGCTTCAGTTGCTTGTAACGTCGTTGTCCTAGGTGGTGTAGGGGTCGCATACTCGAACATAAATAGTGCCGTGCGGTTCCGATTTCTAATCGAGAGTGATGTAACTTCAAGTTCTCTGAAGGATCGCTTCACGGGAAGCAACAAATTTACGGCAGCTATACGCTGAGTTAGCTTTCCATTAGAAACACTTACCTAATAACCAGTTGGTTCCACTGTTGTGAGCAATCACGGTTCGCAGATGCCTAGGAACAGATTCTACAAGGTATCGGTCACCCTCCATACGTAACTTGATCTATGTCCACAACAGCAGCTCCGCCAGCTCACTCTCATTCCGTGGAGAAGGATCAGCTCCGTCAGTTGACGCTCATTCTGTGGAGGAGGATCATCTCCGTCAGTTGACGCTCATTCCGTGGAGGAGGATCAGCTCCGTCAGTTGCGCTCCTTCCGTGAAGGAGGATCAGCTCCGTCAGTTCAAGCTCATTCCGTGGAAGAGGATCAACTGCGTCAGTTGACGCTCATCCCGTGGAGGAGGATCAGCTCCGTCAGTTCACGCTCATTCCGTGGAGGAGGATCAGCTCCGTCAGTTCAAGCTTATTCCGTGGAGGAGGATCAACTCCGTCAGTTGAGGCTCATTCCGTGGAGGAGGATCAGCTCCGTCATTTCACGTTCATTCCGTGGAGGAGGATCAGCTCCGTCATTTCATGTTCATTCCGTGGAGGAGGATCAGCTCCGTCAGTTCACTCCCATTCCGTGGAGGAGGACAAGCAGTTCTCACACCACGTTCTAGCATATCCCAAAAATGTTCAATTGGGTCACAGTCAGGGGAATTTCGGAGCCAAGGCAATGTGGCGGATTCGTTATCGCGTCCCTCTAAACCTCAGTAGTTATACGGGCCTCCTGCAGATATGGATGGAGATGGCTGGCTAATAGGACTCTGTAGCGTCCACCATTCAGTGTTTGTAGGATGATAACCAACAGATCTAGGGCTTGCCAGGAAAAAGCTTCCTAGACCAGAACACCATCTCCACCGCCCAGTTGAATTCCAACGATGCAGCAGGGGGATACAGTTTCATGATGTTTATGCAATGGGATACGGCTTCATGATGTTTAAGAAAGATAACTCATCACTCTAGAAGACCTTCTTCGTTCTGTTGAGGGTCTATTGCCGACATTCGTTTCGCCCATGCGAGACGTTGCTTGCGATGACTATGCGTTACCATGGATACCCTCGTTGGTCTCCACCTGTGGAATCCCAGGCGAAGCAAGGTACGGCGCATGGTGCATTGGAAGTAGGCCGAACTGCACCGCTGTTGTACTGGTGGGTGAACTGGGTGACTATTGCACGTCGTTGCTAGGATACCAGTCGTGACACACAACGCTCACTTCTACGATCAACCGCGCGGTGCTCACCAATGTAAGCCCTTCTGTTGAATGGTACACCGTTGACATAATAGTACGGGAGCATCCAACAAATACGGCTCTTTCCGAAATACTGCCACCTGCTCTCCGGGTTCTAACTGTCTGGCAACGGTCAAATTGGCTTAAGCTGTCACGTTTCCTCATTACCAGCAAACGTTTACTTATTACGCACAGAGAATAGGTGTGCACACTTTATACCCAGTCGAGTCACATTACTGTGACCACCTCCTACTTTTGACGTCAAAAGCGCGTAGCGAATGAAAGAAGGCACGTGTCGTGAGCTGGCTTAGAGGGTATATAAGGGGTGCTGCAGGCATTCAGAAAACATATCACTCCTTGTTGTCATGGATAAAGGGAGCGATTTATCAGATTTGCAAAAAGAATAATTATCGGCTTTCAGGCCCAGGATGGCAATACTTCTAAAACAGCGCAGTTTGGGAACCGTTTGCGTGCTGCTGTGGTTAGAGTGTATCGTGATTGGAGAAATGGTACCACTGCGAATAAGCGACGTGGAAACTACGGAGCACCACGTGCGATTGATGTTGTGAAAGGTGAACGACGGATTCGAAGGTACGTGAGGACCGATTAACACGTTACAGTGGAGCAACTTACTGCCCGAATTAACCAGGGTGCTACCGGAAGTGTGTCTGAAACGACAGTTCAGCGAACCCTGCTGCGTATGGGGCTCCGATGCAGAGGGATGCTCACTATACCTATGCTAACAAAGGTGCATCGGCTGAAAAGGCTTACATTTGCACGGCAGTATCGGAATTGGACCTCCGCTGATTGGTAAAGGATTGCTTTCTCCGATGAGTCACGTTTTCTGCTTCATCGTACAGATGAACGTTGGCGTATAAGGTGAGAAATATTGGACAAAAACACTCTTCAACCATTTCTAGAGGAACACAAGATGACGGGGGCAGCGTTATGGTCTGGGAAATGTTTTCGTAGCTTTTACTGTGTCCACTTATACCTGTGGAAGGCACTATGGACCGAATTCGTTATGAATCCATCCTTGCAGACCACGTACACCCATACATGCTGATTGTCTTCCCTGGGACGGATGGGATCTCCCAGCAGGACTATGCGAAGTGTCACACAGCTAGAAATGTCCGAGATTGGTTGAAAGAGCAGGATGAAGACTACAAAGTACTTCCCTGGACCCCTAATTCCCCAGACTTAAACTCAATTGAGCATCTGTGAGACCCCTCGATCGTGTTGTTCGCTCTATGGATCCTCCAAACTGGACCCTCCAGCTGCTATCAGATGCACTGCAGTAAGCATGGCTCCATATACCTGTGAACACCTTCTAGCACCTTATTGAGTCACCACCAGCCCGTCTAGTTGCTGTCCGCGCTGCACACGGCAGTCATTCTGCATATAATAGCTGCTGGTCACAATAATGTGACTCGACCTTGTACTTGTCGCACATGACATTGATATTACATGGCACTTCGTTATCACTCCGAATATGTAAATTGGAAGGGGCGTTCCATAACAAAAGCTAAATCGATGTATACCGACAGCGATAAGTGCCATATATATTTTTCAAAAGAATTTTTTTTCTTGGTAATTAAAAACACAAAGGAACGTTCTGCCCTTCATACATGAGATAATCTATGTCATTAAAAGAGCTGCAGAAGGCAATATGTTTTTCCCAACTATTTCCGCTACTTTTCACTGCCACAATATTACATTCCGCATCCGTTCCGAACTGAATTAACGCAGTGTTTCTGCGCCTTTGCGTTTAGATGATAGGAGTCACCAATTTATCCAAATTTTCTGTATGGGCAAAGAAGAAAATGTTCCTTTTCAAACAAGGTCTAATGCCATGTACGCAACCGGGACAATCACACGCACATAATAAATAAAACGAACATCATAATCTTATATACTTCTTGCAGATTGGGTTTCAACTCGCTTTTGTAACATATAAACACGGAAGTACGAAGCAAATTGAGTCCAACCTTATCTTCATACTGCAGCCATCAGCGAAATGTAGATAACTGTTCAATTCGGAAATACCCTGATTATGGATAGCACCGAAGCTAGATTATCAAAAATAATGTTTAAGAACTTCTTTTGTAAGTATGGATATGAGGTGGATATTTTTGGTTTTTCCGTTGTTCGGTTCAAGTTAAAACTTTGCCTTGGTACTAAAATTGCCTTCAATCTACCGTTAAAATTTCATCTCGTGAACGCAAACGGTTTGCTTATAGCTGAAAAGTCATGGTGTGGTAATTTAAATGAAACTTTCCAAGTTTCCAAAGCACCTGGATTTTAAATAACCTAAAAACTTCGTTTTATTTGTTTTCTCTTATCCCATGAATGGTTATTCCATTTAGAAGAGATGAAATAACTGTCGTACTGTTCAAAACAGGCAAAGACGTGTATTGAGGCAAGGTTATGTTCCAGGAAAGGTCGAAAGAGAACGAAAATGTCTGTTACCAAAAATAGCTCAGCCGTAGGTTGGTACCACCCACGATGTTTTGCAAAAAGGAGTTTCATACTCACAACTCTACCACTTTCTCTTTCTACATCTTTATTTATTTTTATTTATTTTTTTTTATTTCAGGGTTTAACGATTACAGGAGCAACTCAAAGGGCTTTAAGCAGTCGCCTGTCCCTAATTTAGGGTCAATGGTTCCAGGGAGGAGGAAGTAGCGTCGTAATGCCCGCACACCGCCTACGTCTCTTCCGGAGTTCGAACCCGGGTCATCTAATCTCGGACGAATGGTGAGAGGACAGCAACTGCGACCACTTGCCCACAAAGATTGCACTCTCTTTACTTTAACAGTCGCTCTTACGCTACTCCGAAAACTCCGTCCAGGATTTCATAAATGTTTTCATGCAAACAGACATTAAATAAAGTCTCAATATAGACTTGTCTTTCGGATTTTTTCCTTTATGAGCTTAACTTTTAATGTATCAAATGTTTCTGTCATAATGGAAAATAAATACCTATGTACACCGATAAGCCATTACATTATAACCACCTACCTAATAAGCTGTAGGATTCCCTTTAGCCCGCAAAACAGCGGCCACTCGGCGAGGCATCGATTCGATAAGGTGGCGATAGGTATCCTGGGATATCTGGTACCATAATATCAACAGCAGGTCATCCAGTTCCTGTACATTTCCGGGTGGTGGTGATTTAGCGTGAACCCGCTTTTCCAAGTCGAGCCACAAATGTTCGATTGGGTTCATATCAGGTGAATTTGGAAGCCAGGACATTAACAGAAAATCACCAGTATGTTCCTCGAACCACTCCTTGACGATTCTGCCAGAGTGGCATGGCGCATCATCCTGTTGGTAATGGTCATCACCAGCAGGGAATACAGGCGCCATGAATGGGTGAATTTCATCCGCAACGATATTTAGATACCTGACAGCTGTCAAGGATTGTGCTATTGGCATAATGGGGCCTAAAGTGTCCCCGCCCCCCCCAAAGTCGCCCACAGCATAATATCGCCGCCGCCGCCCTGTTTCCGCCCAACAGTGCATCCTCCGTTGGTAATAGGCATATCCGCGCTTGGCCGTCTACGTGGTGCACCAGGAATCTTGATTCGTCAGACAAGGCTACTTTATTCCGATCATCCACGGTCCGATCTCAATGATCTCATTTCATGCGTTGTTGGCGATGACGCGCAGTGAGCATAAAGACCCGGCTTGGTCTTCGGCTACGCTGGCCTATGCGCAGAAGGCTGCCATGAACTGTGTGCTGTGACACAAGTGCCTTGGTCATCACTGTTATAGCTGCGGATGATTTGTCGCACTGTATCCGTACGGTCACTGTGAACAATGCGCGACAGTCTCCGCTCCCCTCTGGCATTAATGAGCTGCCGACGAAACACGGTTGGACGAAGGTTCCTCTTTTGGCCATCTGTGCACCGCATTTCCTACGTACTCACTACAGCGGCGTGTGAACAACCGACAAGACGCGCGGTTTTCGAGATCGCAGTTCCGAGGCAACGTGCCATCACAAATTGTCATTTATCAAACTCCGATAAATCGGAAGCTTTTCCCATTCTGACTCCGGAACACTCTACTAACCGAAAGACGATCCTTGGGTTGTATATATATACTGCTTTGTGAACTTCACCTGCGCCACCGTTCGGTACCAGGCGCGTTCATTTCTTTAGGCAGTGCGTGGTCATAATGTAATGCTTCGTCGGTATACACTGAGTGGCCACTTTATTATGACCACCCCCTCAGTACTTCGTTAGGCCACCTTTTGCCTTTAATACTGCGTCGATTCTTCGTGGCATGGACTCCACGAGATGTTGATAAGTGGTTTGTGGAATATGAAACCATGCTTGATGAATAGCACTTTCCAGGAGTGTCACATTGCAGGGTTGTGGATCCAGCTATCTGATGGCTTGTTCAACTTCATCCCACAAATTCTCAATGGGGTTCAGATCTGGAGATTGTGGGGGTCACCTAAGCAAAGTAAACTCACCGGCATGTTCCTGAAACCAATCCTGTACAATATGAACATTATGTTAGGATGCATTATCTTGTTGAAAGTAGCTATCGCCATTGGGATAAAATATCCACATGACAGAATGCACTTTGTCTGCAACAATGTTTGCATATGATGTTCCAGTCAGACGTTGATCAACACGAATTAAAGGGCCCACAGCATGCCAGAAAAGCATTCCCCAAACTACAACGTTGCCTCCACCAGCTTAAAGGTTTGCAGCAATTCATTTGAATTTATGCTTTCCTGCTGTTTCCGCCAAATTCTCACTCGGCCATCGGCATGGTGCAACTGAAAACGTGATTCATCAGACCACGTAATTTGTTTCCAATTATCGACTGTCCAATCCTTGTGCTCCTGTGCGAACTGGAGACGTTTTTTCTTGTTAACTGCAGACAGCAAAGGTGTTCGAACAGGCCTTCGGCTGCCATATCCCATCCGATGCAGTGTACGGCGAACAGTGCCTGCAGAGATCATTTGATGGGATCCTTGATTAAGGTGGTCTGTAATTTGCTGCACTGTTGCCCTTCTGTTGTCTGTTACCAGTCGGGACACACTCCGTTCCGCCCGAGCAGTCACTAGTCGATGACGATCACACGTTGCACGTTGAGTCTCAGTTTTTTGGCTGACAATCCAGTATTTAAACGCTTTAATAACAGTTGCTCTGGAACATTTCACGAATGCGGCAGTTTCGGAGATACTCGCTCCATGGCTCCGAGTTCCTACAATAATCCCACGTTGAAAGTCCGTCAAATCGCATTGTTTTCCCATCTCGTCACCCCAAAATCACTTCTACTACTGTCGCAAGCACTAAGCTTTCCCTTTTTATACTAGCCTTGCCCTCTGGCGACAACAGCGCGCAGCCATGGCTCATTTGCTTAAAACTGTCAGGTGGTCATAATGAAGTGGCCACTCAGTGTATAAGGGTAACTGATTATCAAAATTAAAAAACTATTCTATTTTTCAAGCAGCGGCTAAAATCGAACGCAAATTTAATATCCAATTAGTAAATGCAAAATAACGATATGTAAAATATATCATCTCTTTCTGATCTTCCGGTACGTACTAATTTTTTTAGGTTTCTTCTGACTGTTTTTTGATACAATTAAAAACTCCGAAGTTTCCTTAGACACGTTTCTTATTCAACTGCTTGTACGACGCAGTTACAGTAATGTTTCTATCTATGTTGAACTATCTTCAGAGATGAAATAGTCTTCGTTGTTTTTCTTACATTTGAAGGATGTGTGGACTAACCGAGGGAAATTACACTGGCGGAAAGTGAAAAAAGAACACCAAGAATGAAATGGCGGACGATCATGAAATTTACATATGTTAATGGGTCGAGTTTACGTAGGTGTGATGTTAATTTCGGGACCAACCGGTGAGCGCTTACGCCACAGCACGACATAATATGCAAATTATCGTCGGTGGTATTTAAGGAGTACGGCGAAGTGAATGTAATCAGTCGTCGGCGTACGGACACGTGCGAAGACCCTGAAGAAGCTGCAATGCCTGGACATGGAAGACGTGTACGATTTCAGCAGTTATCGGACTTTGAGCGAGGTCGCCTAGTCGGACTCCGCGAGGCCGGGTGGTCATATCGTCGTATTGCGGAGCGAATTGGACGGGAAGTATCGGTGGTGGTACGATGGTGGCGTAGAGGGTCCGAGGAACATTCCCACACGAGAAGACGTGGAACCGGGAGTCACAGACGGACTGATGAGCGGACCGATCGAAGCATAAGAAGAGCGGCGTTGTCAAGCAGAACATCCACTGCGATGCAAATCCGAGCTGCCGTTGCACCTGAGGTGACTGTGCGAACAATCCGCAACCGTCTACTGGATGCAGGACTACGTGCACGTGTGCCTCTGTCATGTGTACCTCTGATTAGAGCCCATCGTCAGGAACGGCTGCAGTGGTGTCGCCAACGTCTGCACTGGAGAACGCAATGGCGATCTGTCGTGTTCAGCGATGAAAGCAGATACTGCTTGGGAGCCTCCGATGGCCGTATGCGTGTTCGCAGACGCACAGGGTAGCGTCTCCACCCTTCTTGCATCCGCCAGCAACACACAGGGCCTACACCTGGTCTTCTGGTGTGGGGAGCGGTCAGCTATCACTCCCGTACACAACTAGTGTTTCTACCGGGTACGTTAAACAGCACCTCCTACATCAACAACATCATTCAGCCCGTTGTTGTGCCATTTGTAAGGTCTGTCCATCGTGGTGTTTTCCAGCAAAGATAACGCACTCCCACACACGGCACGTGCAATGCAACATGCACTTCAGGGTGTGACACAACTTCCATGGACTGCACGTTCACCGGATTTGTCCCCCATTGAGCACGTGTGGGATCTTATTGGACAAAGACTTATCTGGTATCTACGGCCAGCCACGACCATCCCCGATTCACGCGTCCAGGTTGAGGATGCTTGGAACTCAATACCCCAAACCTACATCCAACATCTGTACGACAGACTCCATGCCAGAATTGCACAGTGTGACGCAGTTCATGGCGGTTCAACCTCGTACTAACCATGTTACATGGAAATGTTATTTTTCAGTTTACCAGCAAATACAGCTGTATTTTGCCATAATGTTTTGATCACGTTATACTCTATATTCCGTTATTATGCTGTATAAATTTTGTTGGTATCAGACGTCTCCTTCTTGGTGTTCTTTTTTCACTTTCCGCCAGTGTATTTCAAGCATCGTTGCTTTCTTGTTTCTCCCTTCCTTTTTCCTGCCATGTATTGCAAGCCACACTCTGTTATCGGATACCTTCGTAGATTTCAGATATCGAAAATCAGTCTCTCAATGTTTAGTTTAACTCGAACTTTTTCTGAAGCAAGACACAAATTTCAGTCTCCCCTAGACCTCAAGAACAGAAAGTTACATGAAATGCTTAGATCTCACATTTCGCGATTGCTGAAGATATTCGGCATGACAATCTAAGTTCTGCTTTTTTCGAATGAGAAATTGAATGTGCTGCGTTTTATTTCCTACCATATGTTAGTGTTGCTCTTTGTCGAATATTATTCTCGTAATTTTCAGTTAAATGCATTTAAAAGGAGGATCCAAGTGTTGTAAATTCTGAGAAATAATTATTTTCCTCACAATATGTGGAGATATGTCAGAATCGTCAAAACAGCAATCAGGCATCTCTGAATTCCCTGTATTTACTCTTCTTCACGTAAATTAATCATATCGTCCTGGAGCGGAAATCGAACCCGCATCTTCCGATTTACATTCGAGCATGCTATTTGATCGTCCTGGGAGGTGTAACGGATGACAAGGTCGAACCGAAGTTGAGAGCTGTCTGTTTGATTCCCGCTCCAGGACGATATAATTTTCCCATTTTCTGACGTGATTAATGTTACGTGAAGAATAGGCAATTCAGAGATATCTGATTGCTATATTGAGGATTCTGACAAGCGTTGTTCCTTGTTACCCGGAAGCAGATCTGCTGTTCCTTGTTACAGCATCACACGTATCTTGTACGAATACTTACCATCCCATAACCGATCGCAGAGCATTTTGATGACTGTTGACCACGGAAAGTGCAAATGCCGGGCTCTGGCACTGATGTGTGAGAGTGCATTCCGGCTTTCCCTGTCCGCACTGGCAACTGCAACTTCATTCACGACATTTCTGGAAAGTGGCAGACGTCCTCTTCCCGACGCTATGCACAGTTCTCCAGTGTCTTCGAGCTTCCGTATCATCCTCCTTAACGCCGCGGGTGTAAGATATCCTCTTCGTAATCGTTTGATTCGTCGATGCTGGAGTAGTGCCTAATTCTCCAGTATCGTCAATACTGTAGTTTCTTATTCTGATTTTGATAATAAAACAAATTTTGAAGATGACAATCCGATTTTTGGCGTAAATGTGACAAGGATGGTAAGTCAGATAATATTCAAAAACTTGAAAATTGTCATCGTCCTGGAGCGGGACTCGAACCTGCGTCTCCCAGAAAACGCCCGGGTATGCTAAATACTACACCACCCAGAAGGACCAAGTTTCAAGTTTCCGATCAATTTGAATTTAACCATCACAGGATTTGCTAGTCGAAGTAACGGGCATTCATGTTTAGGGTAATCTCGTATTTCTTTCATGATTTATCTGCTTCTCTGGGCAAACACGGGATAAGATTCTTAACCTCCAGATTCGCTAAACATGAATGCCGGTTGCTTCGACTAGCGAATCCTGTGATGGTTAAATTCAAATTGATCGGAAACTTGAAACTTGGTCGTTCTGGGTGGTGTAGTGGTTAGCATACCCGGGTGTTTTCTGGGAGACGCGGGTTCGAGTTCCGCTCCAGGACGATGAAAATTTTTAAGTTTTCGGATATTATCTGACTTACCATCCTTGTCACATTTATGCTAAAAATCGGATTGCCCTCTTCAAAATTTGTATTATATGGTGTAATCCTGTATTTCTTTCATGATTGATAATAAAATTTTACCAGGTGCACCCATTTCTTTTTTGTAAGAGTCATAATGACTGTTTTAATCATTAGCGCTTTTATCCTGCCAGACGCACCATGCTAAATTTGCATGTGAATATTTGCATACGAAACTTTCCATGTCAACGACCTAAAATTTCTTGAATTTCAGCAGTGATTCATCTATTGTCCATGCCCGATAATCTTCGCTAAATGAATGAACACAGCTAACTGAATGTGAGTGTCTTCCTCAAATGAATGTGAGCATCTTCGCTAAATGAATGAACACGGTTAAATGAGTGTGAGTGTCTTCCCTAAATGAATATCCTCGCTAAATGAATGAACACAGTTAACTGAGTGTGAGTGTCTTCCCTAAATGAATATCCTCGCTAAATGAATGAACACAGTTAACTGAGTGTGAGTGTCTTCCTTAAATGAATGTGAGTAACTTCGCTATATGAATGAACACGGTTAACTGAGTGTGAGTGACTTCGCTAAATGAATGAACACGTGTAACTGAGTGTGAGCGTCTCCTCTAAATGAATGTGAGCATCTTCGATAAATGAATGGATACGACTAACTGAGCGTGAGTGTCTCCCCTAAATGAATGTATCTGCGTTAAATGACTGAACACGGCTGAGTGTGTCTTCCTTAAATGAATATATCTTCGCTAAATGAATGAACATGGCTAACTGAATGTGAGTGTCTTCCTCAAATGAATGTGAGCATCTTCGCGAAGTGAATGAACACGGTTAACTGAGTGTGAGTGTCTTCCCTAAGTGAATATCTTTGCTAAATGAATGAACACAGTTAACTGAGTGTGAGCGTCTCCTCTAAATGAATGTGAGCATCTTCGATAAATGAATGGATACGACTAACTGAGCGTGAGTGTCTCCCCTAAATGAATGTATCTGCGTTAAATGACTGAACACGGCTGAGTGTGTCTTCCTTAAATGAATATATCTTCGCTAAATGAATGAACATGGCTAACTGAATGTGAGGGTCTTCCTCAAATGAATGTGAGCATCTTCGCGAAGTGAATGAACACGGTTAACTGAGTGTGAGTGTCTTCCCTAAGTGAATATCTTTGCTAAATGAATGAACACAGTTAACTGAGTGTGAGCGTCTCCTCTAAATGAATGTGAGCATCTTCGATAAATGAATGGATACGACTAACTGAGCGTGAGTGTCTCCCCTAAATGAATGTATCTGCGTTAAATGACTGAACACGGCTGAGTGTGTCTTCCCTAAATGAATATATCTTCGCTAAATGAATGAACATGGCTAACTGAATGTGAGTGTCTTCCTCAAATGAATGTGAGCATCTTCGCTAAATGAATGAACACGGTTAACTGAGTGTGAGTGTCTTCCCTAAGCGAATATCTTCGCTAAATGAATGAACACAGTTAACTGAGTGTGAGCGTCTCCTCTAAATGAATGTGAGCATCTCGATAAATGAATGGATACGACTAACTGAGCGTGAGGGTCTTCCCTAAATGAATGTATTTGCGTTAAATGAGTGAACACGGCTGAGTGTGTCTTTCCTAAATGAATATAACTTCGCTAAATGAATGAACACGGCTAACTGAGTGTCCCCTAAATGAATGTGAGTGCCTTCTCTAAATGAATGAATACGGCTGACTGAGTGTGAGTGTCTTCCCTTAATGAATGTGAGTATGTTCGCTATATGAATGAAAACAGCTAACTGAATGTGAGTGTGTTCGCTAAATGAATGAACACAGTTAAGTGAGTGTGAGTGTCTTCCCTAAATGAATGAGTATCTTCGCTATATGAATGAAAACAGCTAACTGAATGTGAGTGTCTTCGCTAAATGAATGAAAACGTGTAACTGAGTGTGAGCGTGTCCTCTAAATGAATGTGAGCATCTTCGATAAATGAATGGATGCGACTAACTGAGCGTGAGGGTCTTCCCTAAATGAATGTATCTGCGTTAAATGAGTGAACACGGCTGAGTGTGTCTTCTCTAAATCAATATATCTTCGCTAAATGAATGAACACGGCTAACTGAGTGTCCCCTAAATGAATGTGAGTGCCTTCTCTAAATGAATGAATACGGCTGACTGATCGTGAGTGTCTTCCCTAAATGAATGTATCTTCTCCTAATGAATATATACTCTATAATTATCTTCGCTAAATGAATGTGAGTGTCTTCGCTAAATGAATGAACACAGTTAACTGAGTGTGAGTGTCTTCCCTTAATGAATGTGAGTATCTTCGCTATATGAACGAAAACATCTAACTGAATGTAAGTGCCTTCGCTAAATGAATGAACACGTGTAACTGAGTGTGAGCGTCTTCTCTAAAGGAATGTGAGCATCTTCGATAAATGAATGGATACGACTAACTGAGCGTGAGTGTCTTCCGTAAATGAATGTATCTGCGTTAAATGAGTGAACACGGCTGAGTGTGTCTTCCCTAAATGAACGTATCTTCACCAAATGAATATATACTCTATAATTAGCTTCGCTTAATGAATGTGAGTGTCGAGTAAACAAGTAAAAGATTACCTAAGTGTAATATAAAATGAGGAATTTGTTACTATTTCTAGTAACTTGAAGAAAGTTTCAATTTTAGGAAGACATAATAAATCCATCAAAAACTCAAGTTAAGTGTTTTCTGTAATATTCAGTAGAAGTAAAATTCCTATTGATTCTTTAGAACACGCATCAGTAAATAAGGCGGTAAGGAGTGAAAAAACCGTGACGGAACTAGAATATGTAATTCGGTTCATCATTTTTCGTAATTTGCTTTTCAGAAAACGTAATTTCTGAAGTATGCTTTGTGTACATTATTTTTGTTGTCGAACAACTTTTCTTTAATTAACATGAAACTATGGAAACCGGCGATTTTATTTTCTGAAAGATGATTGTCATTTTTGCTTTGGTTTCTTTTCAGGTTATGGCAACATTTATCCAGCAACAACTGCTGGTAAGGTTACCACTATCGTTTATGCATTTAACGGAATTCTAATCTTGCTCATCGTATTGGCTGATTTTGGTAAACTGTTCACCCGCTGGATAAAAGCCCTCTTCTACTACATCAAACCTTTCTACCGTAAGGGAAAAATCCTTAAGGCAAGAAAACTTGGCAGAAGAACTACTGCTGTTCCCGTTCAGGTGAGGATTCACTTCCTCTTCATTTATTATAAAGTAATTCATTCTATAAACAATTGAAATACTTATGAATTCAATATTTTATTAATTTTGTGAATGTGAAAATGAAATATTCGAGTAACTTTTGTAACGTACCAGGAGATGTGACGTACCTGCCAGCAGGACGCACACGACATAATGGCAGATAGGAATCAGAATAAAACGTCTGCGTAGCTCAATTGGTAGAGCAACTTATTCCGGAATGAGGGGATCCGGGTTCGAATCCTGGCGTGGACAGAAATGACGGAGAAATTTACTTCGTTGTACTTTGTTTTATCGGTAAAGTTTTAGACATTTCCTTAAATTTGTGCGGAAAATTAAAAATTTGTCTACATATCATTGTCTTCTTCTTGCAACCTTTTTTATAGCCAATTGAGGCTATAAGCCTTCCTCACCTCTTTCTAAATGTTCCTGTCCTGGGCTTATCTATTCCACAGCTTTCCTACAGTTTTGTTTATAGCATCCATCCATCTTCCCTATGGTCTTCCCACTTCTCTCTTTCCTTTATATTGTCTCCATTCTGTTATTATTTTAGTCCATCTATTATTTTCCATTCTTGCTATATGGCCAACCATTTCCATTTTAAATTGAGTATCTTTTCACCTATGTCTAAATATTTTGTTCTGGACCTTATATCTGTATTCTTTACTTTATCTTGAAGTCTTATATTTAGTAGGGATATTTCAATTTTACGTTGTGTTTTTTGCAATTTGTCTAAGATGTTTTTCTTGATAGGCCAGGTTTCAGCGCCATATATCATAATGGGTATTATACAGTACACTCAAGTTTCGCTCTGTTTTCCGGCTTTATTTTACTACATGGAATATCATTGTAGAAGTTCTGAATTTTTCATATTTTTTTTCCGTATGCAATTTGTATATTTTTATTTACAATTCGACTATATAGGTTTCTGTCTATCACAATGTTGAAATTGGAAATCGCTTGGCCATTAATTTTCTCGACTTCTTCCGACATTTTTATACCTGTTGGTCGGTTATTATTTATGAGACCCTGCTAAACACGTGGCTTTGGGGGAGGGGGGGATCACGGTGTCTTTCTGTTGAATTCTTGGAAGCATACTGGTTTGGTAATATTAACTAAAAGCTAACGAACGACAAGCAGCAAATCAAAAGGACTTACCCCAACTTTGAAAAGTAGGCCTACATACATTGTCGTCCGGCTTCCTCTGCTAGCAATCCAAAAGACAAATATCACAACGAACAGTAAAAACGTCATCTGCTAGTGAACGTATGTCAGCAGTCGAATAGACATACCCCAACGAACGGTAAAAACGACAAATTGACTGAAACATGAATGAAACGGCACAAAACCGAGTACGAAATTGTGAAATTCAAATGAAATGAGAACATTAAAATCGATTGAAAAGTAAAACCAACAAAGTTAAAAGCTGAAAATGACAAAACCATGGAACCTATTTACACTCTACCCATACTACCAGCATCCAAACACGTTTCGGCATCTATTATGCCTTCATCAGTGGAAGAGTCCACAAGTGCCCAGTCCTCCGTAATGGACTCAGATGTAATATCATCTGAGTCCATTTTCAAAGTTGGGCTAAGTCCTTTTGATTGTGCTGCTTGTCGTTTGCTTTTAGTTAATATTACCAGGAACCTGTTGACTTCTGCTTAAAATTGCTAGTATAAACACGTGTAGAACAGTATTTTGCTACTATAAATGGTAGTTATTGATTGATATTTTCCTTTTTGATTCGTCAAAGAGACACTGAGAGAGAAAAATCTGCTTCCCCAGTATGAGGTGCGGCAAAAGGTCGATGATCAATATGCATCTATAAAATAAGTATTCCTTGTACAGGATCTGAAAGAGCAGAATTATATGGATTGACGTTGAACCGTGCGTTGGTTCAACATCAATCCATATAATTCTGCTCTTTCATTCAACATTCTTCTTCGAATGGATAAATATCCGCTTCTTCCACATTGTCTTCCTTCACTTTACCGCGAAAGTATTTCTCTTTTTCGTTCTCTACCTCTCCGACATCTTTATTCAACTTCCACTCTAGACTTATTGCAAGAACCTATTTTTTACAATTCCTTCCTTCACTCATCTACTTGTTCTTATTTTTTCTTTCCATCTTGGTCTTGTGCTGGAATTCTCCAAGTTCAACATCTTTTCCAACCAGATTTATCGTGGAAATCTATTACAGACTTCTCTGGCTCCATCCCTAACACAGCTGCTAATCAACTAAAACTTCAACTGCTATCCATTATCAATAGCTTCCCGGACATTGCTTCAACTACTGGATTAGCTTACCTTCCATCTGCGTCACTATATCTTCCTTTCTATTTACAAATCAATCAAACAATCATCTGCGTTTCTTGACTCACTACAAAAGACCTTTACCTCTTCACGCTGACGTTGGATATTCAACCTGCTCCAATTCTTGACTTACCCGGTCTTTCATTTCAACGTACTTGGAAAGCCGCATGTAACCCTCTTTCATCACCCAAAGATATGAACCACCAATGGCTTTTTCTTCATAATCGTCTTCTTTCGCCTTTACGACTTCACCAACTACAAATTTTAACATCAGATATTTGTTCATATTGCAATACCACTGGTTCAATCATTCATCTGATCTCTCAATGTTCTCTACTCTCATAACTCTTCAATTTCATGTTTAGCATCCCTTTATCCGTCTGTATTTCGTGACTACATGTTTCTACCAGCCCATGACCCTATAACTACATGCCGAAGCCCATTATGCGCATTTTTCTTTATTCTCACCAAATCAGCAATTTATAATTTCTTTCTTAATCATGTCAAAGATAATCCACCTCTACCACTTCATACCGTAAGAAAATTTCTACTTCTTCAATTCCGCATTCAACTCATATCCAGATTACAACTCGAACTTACAATGGCACAAAAAACTGTTCAACTTTCGAATTTTCATTCCACGTGGAAGACTTCTACTGGTTGGATGTCTGTTCACAGCAATCGTATCCGTCTTAGAAACTAGAACTTCGTACCTTCAGTACTTTTCATCATTACGTAATGCTTTATTTAATATGTTTGTTCTGAATCAAATGGCTTCTAAAGCAACCGTTTTGGAAAAAAAAATTCTTTCATTGGTTCATTATGTATCACATTGTGCTCTTTTATATCATTTGACTTAGTTTTGAGACGTTTATACTCAGCACTTGTGTTTTAATATCTGTTTTTCTTTCATTTAAGTTACCTTATTCACGTATATTATATTGCTATTGTACAATGGGACAAAGTTATTGCTTGTAAAATAACAGTACTGCCTGAATCTCATCACAACAGTCGTGCGATGCATTGCAGGTGTGTATGGATGACTTTTCAGCACTCAATGTTTTTTTCATTTTTGTTTTAAGTGGCTGGAGCGCTTGACCTACTTTTGCGCTCCTAACACGTGTTAAGAAAACCATTCTTCATAGCTGCGTAAAGTTTTTATCTTTATTTTAAGTGGCAGATTAATGTTTTAATGGACTTAATTCCTCAGCTTTTATAAATCAAAGGTTTATCTTTTCATGTCTTCATGTACTACCATTTATTTAATCTTTTAGCTGCCAATACTTTATGTTTTTTTTAACTCATTATCATAATAAAATATTATGACTTCAGTTGTCTGCAGTCTTTGTATGTCACTTTTAGCAAAGGCTCACGTCTCTGCATCATACTTTAGCTCTGGAAGGATTCATTGATCAAACACTTTTCTTTTAAGACATAATGGCATATTGCTCTTGAAAATTATACTGATTCTTCCAAAAGCTCTCCAGGCAAGTTTTATACGCCGATTAATTTCTTCATCAATGTGACCTTCACTTGATATCTGCTGTCCGAGATAAGTGTAGGTATTGGTTATCTCCAGCTTTTCCCCATCAATCGATAAATCTTCATTTCTTGTAAAAGCAGTGTACATCACTTTTGTCTTCTGAAAGTTCATTTTTAATCCCACTTCTTTACTCTTGTCAGCAAGTTCCTGGATAATACTCTGCAGCTCTGATGGGGTAGTTGCAAAAATGACTACGTCAACAGCAAAACGAATGGAGATTATCTCCATTAATCTTTATCCCTTTTATTTTCCCAGTTCAATAATTGAAAGACATTTTCCAAAGTGGCATTAAAGAGTTTGGGAGATATTGTGTCGCCTGGTCTCACTCCTTTTCCAATTTTTGACCATTAAGACTTCTTTTATGCCATATGTTTTGACCATTAAGACTTCTTTTTATGCCATTTTGATGAAATTTGCTGACTGCTTTCAATTTTAAAATATTTCAATCGCAATTTGATAGGATCTTTTATCATGCCAATCAGACCACTTTTAACGAACATTGCTGGACTGTGTTGGAAATAATTTTTACAGAGGACAGATCAATAATTCTAAACCTAAAGGCACTATTAAACATCTAGCACTGGACTACACTGTGTCATTACTATTATTGCTCAAGCTAAAAAAAGACATTTGAAGGAGAACAATTTTTCAAAAGTACACTGTACATTGAAACTTTAGTTCGTAGCCAAGGAAGAAGTAAGTCTATAAGTGTATACGTCGGTTAGAGAGAATGTGCCTTGTGACGTGCCTGCCCCTCACGAAGCACACGACATAAATGCAGATAGCAGCAAGAACGAACGTCTGCGTAGCTCAGAGCGACTTGTTCCGGAATAAGTGGACTCGGGTTCGATCCCCGACGTGGAACAAAATGACGGAGAAATTTACTTCGTTATAATGGCGCCCGAACTTCCCGGATGACCCGGCCGTGAAAGATCTCGCAATGGTGTGGTGATCTTTCCGCACCGCGAGATAAGAAAAATAAGAGAATCCCTTCTTCAGCGCTTCGAAAAATAAATGTGTGGGACGTTGCATTCCACACACCAGATTGACTGGGAGTTCTCAAGTGCACGTTCTACAGCGGATGGCTGCCTGCAACGATTCATGGTCACAGCTGACCCGTGGGTCATGCCCCCGGCCCTCTTTCAGGGGGGGGGTGACATGCCTGCCCCGCAGGACGTACGCGACATAAAGGCAGATAGCAGCGAGAACGAACGTCTGCGTAGCTCAGTTGGTAGAGCGACTTGTTCTGGAATAAGTGCACTCGGGTTCGATTCCCGACGTGGACCAAAAATGACGGAGCAATTTACTTCGTTATAGCCTTTATACATTACTGTTTGGGAAAATAGAAACACCAAGAAGGAAGCATGCGACTCGAATGAAATTTATGCCACACATTACTGATATGACTATACGTAAGTGATTTAATTTTCAGGACAATACAACGATTTTTACCTTCAAAAATCAGTATCTTGTGAAGCCTCCGCGAGCTACAATAAGAGCTTCTAGACGGAGTGGCGGTGAATCGAAAAGGAGTTGGATGGTGTCCTGGCTAATTGATTTCCAGGCGGCATGCATGCGAGTCCAAAGATCATTGGTACTCACCGTTGGAGGACTTTGATGGGCCAGTTTCCGAGTGACCATTTCCTAGACATGTTCAATCGGGGACATGTCTGGCGAACGTGCAGGCCAGGATAGAAGCGGTATCTGCTGTGCTGCGAAGAGGGCTTGAACATTCCTGGCACACAAGTGGTCGGGCATTATCCTGGAATATAGCACCAGGTGTGCTCTGAAGGAAGGGTATGACTTCTGCATGCACAACTTCCCAGATGTAGCGGCCGCAGTTCAGATTGCCCTCAAGTCGTAGCAGCCGACATCGCGTATGGTACTCAATGGCACCCTACACCATCACACTTGGAGTTCAGCCTGCATGACGCTCTACAATGCATGCTGGAAGAAGGCGCTCACCACAATACCGACTAATGCGTATGCGGCCATCATGGAAGTCCAAGTTGAATCGGGACTCGTCCGAAAACAGGGCATGTTACCAATCATGACGCCATTGTCTGTTTTGAAAACCCCATTTCAGATTGAGGCGTCCATGGTTCAGGGTCAAAGGAATCCTTGCAAAGGGATGCATGCAACCAGTCCTCTGTGCAGCAGACGCCATCGAACTGTGGAGGCAGACAATGCCACACCTGTTGCAGTGCTCCACTGTTGTGGTAACACTTGAAAAGGTGCGGAACGGTTAGTCACTGCATGCGGGTGAAATGTCGATTATACCGTCGTCTCGTCACATTTCTCGGTCCACTTCCGGATTGTCGATGCACCTGGTTCACCTCGGTCCACTTCCGGATTGTCGATGCACCTGGTTTTACTCGGTCCATTTCCGGATTGTCGGTGCACCTGGTTCTCCTAAGTCCATTTCCGGATTGTAAATGCACATGGTTCTCCTCGGTCCACTTCCAGATTGTCGATGCACCTGGTTCACCTCGGTCACTTCCGGATTGTCGATGCACCTGGTTCACCTCGGTCCACTTCAGGATTGTCGATGCACCTGGTTCTCCTCGGTCCACTTCCAGATTGTCGATGCACCTAGTTCACCTCGGTCCACTTTCGGATTGTCGGTGCACCTGGTTCTCCTAAGTCCACTTCCGGATTGTCGGTGCACATGGTTCTTCTCGGTTCACTTCCGGATTGTCGATGCACCTGGTTCTCAAAGGTCTACTTCCAGATTGTCGATGCACCTGGTTCTACTCGGTCCACTTCCGGATTGTCGATGCACCTGGTTCTACTCGGTCCACTTCCGGATTTTCGATGCACCTAGTTCTCATCGGTCCCCTTCCGGATTTTCGATGCACCTGGTTCTCCTCGGCCCACTTCCAGATTTTCGATGCACCTGGTTCACTTCGGTCCACTTCCTTATTGTCGATGCACCTGGTTCACTTCGGTCCACTTCCTTATTGTCGATGCACCTGGTTCTCGCCGGTTCACTGCCACCACACGCGTATCACTGTCGTGGCGTTTTGTCCCGTATGAGCCGCAACGTCTCGGTACGAAAATGCACGTTCACGCAGACCAATCATTCGTCCCTGTTCAAACTCTGTCGTATTATGATATTGCGTCCTTCGACGCTGCCGAGACATTATTGAATCCTGGAAACCCTATTACAACTCGCTATCCGCGATACACTGCTAGTGTGTATCCTAAACAGCCCTCTTTTTATACCTCTCACTCGACTGTTCAGAGTGCACTGCCGTGTGTGAGTGTGTGTGTGTGTGTGTGTGTGTGTGTGTGTGTGTGTGTGTGTGTGTGTTAGAGGGAGAGAGGGACAGGTGAAAGAAAGAATGAGACGCGAAAGTGAAAGGAATTTCAGTTGTACTACATTTTATAATGTTACTTCTTAATGATCAAACAATTGATGTTTTTCTTCCTTTTCTTTCTCTAGTACATGAAAGTTGCCTTAAACAAAATTCCGAACATTATATCTCCAAGAAGCAGCTACAAAGGAAGCTCAGCGAGTGTGACATATCCCAAACAAAGAGATACTGAACCAAGTAACAGTTCCAGTAAAACAACCGATCCCAGACAAGAAGGTACTGAACTCGTTAGACTGGAAAGCAAAGAAGGAAGTAAGTCTCCGAATCGTGTTTACAGCGATCTGACTCCCGAAAGTGGGAAAATAGGGAACAAAAAGAAAGAATTCTCAGAAGAAGAAGAAGAAGATGCTGATGATGAATTAAAACTGGAAGATAAAACTTCCTCAACAGCCACAAGTTCAAATGCAGTGAATAACGAGTTTGATATCATAATATCTCTAGCCGTGATAGTTGTTTTAATGTATATGGTGTTAGGAGCTTTGATGTTTACGTTATGGGAGCCATGGACGTTTTTGGAATCGTTGTACTTTGTCTTTATATCAATGAGTACTATAGGTTTTGGTGATTATGTTCCCGAACACTCCAGTTCAAAGACGGCGGTATTCATTTATTTGCTGTTTGGTCTAGCACTTATATCTATGTGCATTAATATCGTGCGGGAAAAACTTTCTGCAACTTTCGAAATGGTCAAGTTGAGGACTTGTTTAGACACTAATATGTTCATGGAAATGGAAACATCTCTGGGAAGAAGCGACAGTCAAAATACCAAAGGCCTTCTGAAGCCCAGAATAGGATCCAAAGTTCCACTATCGAAATATCCTACCCAAAATGAGCCTAGCGGAGAAGAACAGAACAAAAGATTAAATAAGGGTAGTAACACAGATAAGTCCCCACAGTAGGTCGAAAACGGCAGTGTTGAGAAACGACCAGGAACACTAGATGTTCAGGCCATACATTAAAGCCCTTGTTGCATATTTCTTTCCAGAACCACAAAACAAAGTGGAGGAGTGAAGACATAAAATATGTAAAGTAGTATTTGATATATCGAGCAGTCACATAAATACATGAAGAATGGCATCGCGGACAATGACATTAAATTTTCCTCATTGTTCGCTAGTACAAAGATCAACATGTTTTACACCGATCAGCTTTTACACTATGACCACCTACCTAATAAACTGTAGTGCCCACTTTAGCCGACAAAACAGAGTACACTCGGCGAGGCATCGCTTCAATGAGGTGGCAATAGGTATCTTGGGGTATGTGGTATCATAATGTCAACAGCAGGTTCTCCAGTTCCTGTACATTTCGGGGTGGTGGTGATTTAGCAGGAACTCGCTTTTCCAAGACGAACCACATATGTTCGACTAGGCTTATGGCAGGTAAATTTGGAGGCCAGGGCATTAACAGAAAGTCACCAGCATGTTCATCGAATCACCCCTTGACGATTCTGGCAGTGTGGCATGGCGCATTATCCAGTTGATAATGGCCATCACCAGCAGGGAACACAGTTGCCATGAATGTATGAAGTTAGCCAACCGAAATGTTCAGATACTTGACAGCTGTCAGGGATTGTGCCATTGGGATAATGGCGCCTAAAGTGTCCCAAGAAAACATCGCGCACAGCACAACACCGCCGCCGCCGCCAGTCATTTTCTGCTCAACAGTGAATCCAGGGGCCATAGTCTCCGCTGGTAATCGGCGTATCTGCTCTCGGCCGTCTGCTTGAGGCATCAGGAATCTTGTTTTGTCAGACCAGGTCACTTTCTTTTAATCATCCATGGTCCAATCTCGATGATCTTGGGCCCATTTCACGTGCTGTTGGCGATGACGGGCAGTGAGCATCGGAATCTGGTAGTGTCTTCTGCTACGCAGGCCCATGCGCAGAATGCTGCGATGAAGTGTGTGCGGCGATAAATCGCTCTGATCACTATTGTTGTAGCTGTAGGTGATTTGTCGCACTGTGGCGCTGCGGTCGCTGTAAACAATGCGCAACAGTCTCCGCTCTCTTCTGGCATCAATGAGCTGCGGACAACATGCGGCTGGAAGACGGTTCGTCGTTTGGACATTTATACACCACTTTTGGTACGCACTCACTAGAGTGGCACGTGAAAAACTCGCAAGCCACGCCATTTCCGAGATCGTAGCTCCGAGGCGCCATGCCATCACAATTTGTCCTTTATCATAATCTGATAAATCGGCAGCTTTTCCAATTTTGACTCTGAACGCTCTGCTAATCGAAAGCCGGTGCTGAGGTTGTATATATATACTGTTCTGTGAACGTTTCCTTTGCGCCACCGTTCGGTCTCCAGGCGCGCTCATTTTTCTAGGCAATATGTGGTCATAATGGAGTGGGTCATCGGCGTAAGTCTGGCAGCAGGAAAGCTGTGATAACAACGAATTCAATTATCTGACTTTCAAACTTGATCATCAGTGTGAATGAAGCTAAACAGAACATACTCAGTTCACAGACGTTAAAAAACTAGGTTTCTCGAAAATGATTAATACCTTCTAAACGCTGAAGGGTGTCTATGCTCAACCACAAGGAATTTAACTGAGAACTTCACTGAGCTATACCTGCGTTGCAGTCATCAAAACTCCACTCACGTCTTCATGTAGAGCGCACGCCAGTATCAGTTGTCATCCATGTTTTGATGGATGACAAACACCATCTGGGAGATATTCAGCACATATTGACATGAAGCTCGCCGTTAGATGGAGACAAGAAAAGCTGCTTTTGATTCACAAAAACAGAAAAAAATTATGGATTTGGAACTGTCACCCGAAAATGACAGAGGTGACTTCTTTTCAAGGACAAAATTATGAACTTTTATTTTCATACTTTTTTAATGCCTAAGCAAATGTATTGCTTCCAAATTTCATTTATGAAAATATGGCGGCTTTCCTACAATTTTAATGTAAATGACAATTTAGTTACGCTTAAAAAGCATTCTATTTTATTGTCAGTAATTTACAATTATTCCTACCATCTGTCATTCAGTGACTTTTGCCTCTTATTTAACAATTCTTTTGATACTAAACGTAATTTTTTAATAGGTACGTTAAAATGGTTTGTAAATCCTAGTTAAAACACCGAACATGAAATTACGACAGCTGTCCAAGGAACGGAGTGTTCTGAGGCATAGGTCTGCACAGGTTTGCAACAATGGGAGTGCATGATGCAGGTTTAAAAAAGACTGTCAGCAAAAGAAAAACAAGAAAAAAACCGGTGAAGTAACGAGGAATTCAGATTTCGAGAGCACACACTGAGGAGCTGTATTGCAAAAGCTTA
Organism: Macrothele yani; assembly: GCA_039090855.1. Taxonomy (NCBI): domain Eukaryota; kingdom Metazoa; phylum Arthropoda; class Arachnida; order Araneae; family Macrothelidae; genus Macrothele; species Macrothele yani. The sequence goes on along the minus strand of CM076989.1, from coordinate 30,172,914 downwards.
ATGATATACGGATACTACTGGATTCTTATAATACATAAAATTTAAATTATATTGTTACAATCATAATGGCTATACAGAGTGAGTTTTTATACACAACTCCTTCGCATTTGTCTAACTTTTGAATCGGTGGATGGATTTTTGAAATGATGCTGGATTTGGATATTTAACGAAATAAGCTTCCTAACGATATGTCACACAATATCCCCTTCCATTTAAAATTTTAAAATCTGTGTGCTCCGTAACGCCGTGGTTCGTCAAAAACTAATTCATTAGAATGCACATGAAAAAATTACTAAAGAAAAGCAAATTTCATTTTAAAATATAATCGAATGACCCAGTCAAAAATAAAACCGGATGGGGTTATAAAAACTCTTATCTGTACGTTTTATGAAATCATAAAAGAAAAGAAACAAATGTGTTCACATTGTATTTGCAATGACCTTTGTCGGTCAAATGGAATCATGACATCATGGCATCAATGAATCATGGCATCATTAATGCCATTAATGGAATCATGGCACCAATGGTCAAATGGATCATGCCATCATTCGTCGGTCAAATGGAATCATGCCATCAATGAGCTGGTCAAATAAAATCATGGCATCATTCGTCGGTCAAAGGAAATCCTGGCATCAATGAGAGTGGAATCATGGCATCAATGACATTCGTCGGTCAAATGGAATCATGGCATCATTCGTCGGTCAAAGGGAATCCTGGCATCAATGAGAGTGGAATCATGGCATCAATGAATGCAATCATGGCATCATTCGTCGGTCAAATGGAATCATCGCATCAATGAGATTCCATTCATTGATGCATGGAATTATGGCATCAATGAGATTCCATTCATTGATGCATGGAATTATGGCATCAATGAATGGATCATGGCATCAATGACATTCGTCGGTCAAATGGAAACATGGCATCAACGACATTCGTCGGTCAAATGGAATCATGGCATCATTGAATTCATCAATCACATCTTTCGGCTGTGTGGGAATAGCTAGTGATTGTTCAATTCACAGTACCATCAGTGAGCTCAGCCTTTCCTATGTCATCGTCGAACGCAGTTTTGTCTTCACGAGTGAAAGTCTTGAGGAACTCCTCTCACACGAGCAATTAGTTACTGGGATTAAGTAAAAGCAATAAAAGCAGAAAGTAAAGAAAAAAACTGTGGGAATAGCAATGATTGTTTAATATTTTAAACCTGCGTTAAAAAAAACAATTTAAATTATAGCTCATCAATTTGTTGTAAATAAGTAAAAAAATAATATCAGCTAGCTAACTTTTTGATTGCTCGGTATTCTGATCTAATGTTGGCAAAGGGATAAAGATACTGGGAAGCTGTAAAGCGAAGGGCTAGGTACAACGCAACATTTTTCTGCTGATAAATCATAATATTAATGTTTTTAATTTACAAATAATTGGCAAAAATATTAATTTCTCCCACGTTTTGCAGATTTGTCGTGGCAAATGCAAGGGCTAAGCCTATTGTTCTGAGGTGCTGACATTCGTCCGAGATGGACACGTGTTCCCGTCCAGGATGAGGTAGTCATTAAATAGTGCTGGCTGCCTCCCTGCCCTAGATTCAGTACAGGCCACTGCTTCTAGCTTAAGAGTAGCAATGGTGGTCGTTATATCAGAAAACTACAACTTCCATCCCATAATTATGACACTACCAAAGTTTAAAACAAGCTAGAGATTTTATGATTCTTATCATAACTATTCATTAAAATTTTTTTACGCTTTTCAACCGTAGGTTGAAGAAGCGTATATGTTCCAGCTTTGTCCGTCCGCCTGCCTGTCCCCACGATAACTCGTGTAAAAATGGTTCGATTTCGATGAAATTTTAGTATGTGGTAGGGGACCACCTGGGGACGAACCCTATTGAAAATGGACGAAATAGGGTCAAAGGTCAGGACATAGGATCGGGGTCCATTCCATCGTCCTTATCCTATACTATTAAAGGAGCAATTCTTGTATGTATGTAAATTTTATTTTGATGAAAGTCGTTAACCTACCGTTTTCTGGTACTAGAAATCGATTTAGCTTGATCTCGACTTTGGCAAAATTCATTTAGTGGGTTAAACAACCACCCCCGAATTACCACGTTTTTAGTGTCATGGCGTCGTCCCATAATGTTACAGATGCTTAGAAATCTTATGGCGTCACACTCTCGCGATTGAGATGTTGGCGCGCGGTCACGCCATCTGTCTCATTACGTCACGCGTTGTGTGTGGATTTATTAAAGTTTTATGACGTTACACTCTTGCAAGCAAATGGTCGCGAGTCCCATCTGCCTTATTACGTCACGCGTTGTGTTCGTATACGCATTACTTCTATTTTTTTACGCTTTCCAACCGTAGGTTGAAGAAGCGTATATGCTCCAGATTTTTCCGCCTGTCCGTCCGCACGATAACTCACGTAAAAATGTTTCGATTTCGATGAAAATTTAGTATGTGGTAGGGGAGCACCTGGGGACGAACCCTATTGAAAGTGGACGAAATGGGGTCAAAGGTCACGACATAGGAGCGGGATCCACTTCATTGCGCTTATGCATCATAACTTGCGTAAAAATGGTTCGATTTCGATGAAATTTTGTTATGTGGTAGGAGACCACCTGGGGACGAACCCTGTTGAAAATGGAGGAAATGTGGTCAAAGGTCACGACATAAGAGCGGGATCCATTCCATCGCCCATGTTCGTCATAACTTACGTAAAAATGCTTCTATTGCGACAAAACGTTAGTATGTTGTTCCGGAGGTATACTGAACCAATTCTGTTTAATATAATCGAAATCGGGTCAAAAATCAGGACACAATAGGGAGATTTATTCCACAGCCATTATCCTCATAACGTGAGTAATAACTTGAGTAATGATTTCTTGTATGTTGGAAAGCGAATCATAATCAAGGTATTGCATGATTTTACAAACTTGTTTAAATATGTTCTTTTAGTTAAGTTTTATGAAGCTTTAGTTACATCAGAAATAAATACTGAACATTTACTTATTTTTCCTTATTTGAAAAACTAGAGATTTCAACAAGTTTCATGGTTGCTTTGCATGTCAGTTTTTCATAAAATTCGTTATTACTAAAGTTATGAGAACAAGTTATTACTAAAGTTATGAGGATAATGGCTGTGGAATAAATCTTGCTCCTGTTCCCTGACCTTTGACCCCATTTCGGTGATATTAAACAGAATTGGTTCAGTATACCTACGTGACAACATACAAAAGTTTTGTCATAATAGATGCGTTTTTAGTCAAGTTATGAGCTCGCTCCTGTGCCGTGACCTTTGACCCCATTTCGATGACATTCAACAGAACCGGTTCAGTATACCTCCGAACAACATCGTAAAGTTTTGTCGCAATCGAAGCATTTTAACGTAGGTTATGGCGCATAAGGGCGATGGAATGGATCCCATTCATCGAAATCGAACCATTTTTACGCGAGTTATAGTGCGGACAGACAGACAGGCGGACAAACCTGGAACATATACGCTTCTTTAACCTACGGTTGTAAAGCGTAAGTAATAGAAGGGTGTCTATAGCGCTTGAAATAGGAACTCGTAATATTTAGACAGGTGTCCCATCGGTAGATAAGTTTGTGATACCCACCGTTTTGGAGTGGATACCTACTTTGGAACCCATTGCGCAAACATTTTCGAATGCCCCAGTTTTTGGAGTGCCTTTTGCAGCTGCTAACTGTTGTTCTGCGATTAACTTTCACAAGTTAGTCCACTGCTGTAATTGTATCTGCTGAGATGGCTGCGTGTGCTTTGCCAGGTGTTGGCAGATCCATAGTGCTTTCACGTTCAACCTGAAATTCTTTGCACCATTTCGAGACCGTACAACATGTCAGGCACGCATTTCTGTAAACCTCCTGCATGCGTCGTAAGATTTCTGTCTATTTTCTTCCCTTTTTCGTAAAAAATTGGATCACGGCTCGCTGTGCCTGCTTGGAGGTATCCATGAGATAGGTCATTTACGTTGTTTTGATATGTCTCTCCTCCAGCGCGTCGCACCAAGCGAATGTTTTTCTAACTTTGTGCTTTAAAAATGTAGCACAACTTTTTCTGACGGAAAAAAACTTTTCAAAAAGTAGTGCATTGCCAGGGAGAAGTTCTGTCGTTGTGTGTGTAAGAAATTCTTCCACAGTCTCTTTATCATTTTATTTAGCCCAGAGCACCCCCCCAGGCAAGCAAGCTTGTGGATCCGATCCTGGTTTATATACACTGACGGAAAAAGAAATCCCAACACCACGAAAAAATAGTTGTAGAGGAATGAAATGGCGGCAATACATTTGTATAGGTAACATATTTAATCGATTAAGGTTTCAAGATCACAGCTTAATGTAAGCGCGAGAAGAGCCATTTTAAGTGTGAAATGTTGGTACATTAATAACAGGTGTAACCGCCAGAATGTTGAATGCAAGCACGCAAACGTTCATGCATTGTGTCGTACAGGTGCTATGTCAGTTTGTGGGATGGAGTTCCATGCCTGTTGCACTTGGTTGGTCAATACAGGAACGGTTAATGCTGGTTGAGGGTGACGCTGGAGTTGTCGTCCAATGATGTCCCATACGTGCTCGATTGGAGAAAGACCTGGTGATCTAGCAGGTTACGGCAACATGTCGACACTCTGTAGAGCATGTTGGGTTACAACAGCGGTATGCGGGCGAGCGTTATCCTGTTGGAAAACACCCCTGGAATGCTGTTCATGAATGACAGCACAACAGGTTGAATCACCAGACCGACGTACAACTGTGCCGTCAGGGTGCGTGGGATAACCACGAAAGTGCTCCTGCTGTCATAGGAAATTGCTCCCCAGACCATAACTCCAGGTGTAGGTCCAGTGTGTCTCGGCCGCAGACAGGTTGGCTGCAGGCGCTCACCAGGTCCCCTTCTAACCAACACACGGCATCACTGGCACCCAGGCAGAACTGGCTTTCATTAGAAAACACAACAGATCTCCACTCCGTCCTCCAATGAGCTCTAGCTTTACACCACTGACGTCGCAAACGGCAGTGGTTTGGAGTAAATGGAATGCACGCTACAGGGCATCTGGCTCGGAGCTGTCCTTCAAGTAACCGATGTGTAACAGTTCGTTGTGTCACTGTGGTGGCAACTGCAGCTCGAATTGCTGCCGCAGACGCAGTACCATGCGCCACGGCCATACGCCGTACACGGCGGTCTTCCCTCTCAGTAGTGCCACGTGGCCGGCCGGAACCCGGTCTTCTTGAGGCAGTACCTTCCCTTGACCACCGCTGCCAACAATCATGCACAGTGGCTACATTCCTGCCAAGTCGTTCTGCAATATTGCGGAAAGAAAATCCACCTTCTCGTTAGACCGGGACTCGAGCCCGATTCCAGCTTGGATGAATAGTCAGAGGCCACCGCGTTAGACCATTTGGCCACTAAGGATGCCTAGTCACAATTTTCCGTTCTTATTTACCGAACGTTTTGATGAAATATCATTTCCCCAGTTCGCAGAAAGCAAAAGTTAAGATGCTTAGACAGATCATATTTGTCAATGTGTATTTTTGAGCTGCTTGACTGTCTGTATTAAGCTGCGACTTGTGGCTTCTTTGGAACTGGTTGTTGTACACGCTTTGTAAAAGTGTGATCTAAATACTTCACTGTAAAAAACAAATGATAAGATTTTTGTTTTTCAACTTGTAAATACAGCGCTGACTGTTTCTCTTCGTAAAACGATTTCAAACCATGTGATATTTAAATGGGAAAGCATTTTTTGAGTGTTATTTTCTTTAACTGTGATATGCTCATGTGTTTATGAAACAAAGTAGATTGCAATTAAATATGTGTTTCTTTGATTTTCTTGTGGTTTTATTTCTACAATCTCGGGGACACACATTGTACTAGATAATAGGTAAATACACTGTGCAAGGTGGAAATCGTAGCACTGGGAAGGAGTTGACGTAGAGACCAAATCACTTTTGTCAAGGAAGGGACGACGTGAGATATGCAAATCGAACATTCTTAGGAATGGGTTACGGGAGATATGCAAATCTCTTGTGTCAAAGAAGAGGCTACGTGAACTATGCAAATTGTTTATGCTTAGGAAAAGGGCTACGTGAAATATGGAAATCGCTTATGCCAAGGAAAGGGCGACATTACATATATGTGCAAATCCCTTATGCCAGAGAAAGGACAACATGAGATATGCGAAAAGGAAGGGGTTACGTAAGATAGCAAATCGGTTAAGCCAAGGAAGAGGCTACCTAAAATATGCAAATATCTTATGCCAAAGAACAGGCTACGTAAAATATGCAAATCACTTATGCAAAATTAGGAGATGCGTGAGATATGCAAATATCTTATGCCAAGGAAGGGGCTGCGTTTGATATGCGAATTATTAATTCTAATGAACGGGCTACGCGAAATATGGAAATTGCTTATGCCAAGGAAAGGGCTAGGTAATATGTACATTGTATATATGTGTAAATCCTTTATGCCAGAGAAGAGGCAACATGAGATATGCGAATCGCTTATGTCAAGCAAAGGGGCAACGTGAGATATGCAAATCGATTAGACCAAGGAAGGGGCTACGTAAGATGTGCAAAGCTCTTATATTAAGGAAGGCGCTACGTGAGATATGCAAATCGTTTACGCCAAGGATGGGGCTGCCTGAAATATGGAAAATGTTTATGCCAAGGAAAGGTCAACGTGAGATATGCAAACCTCTTATGTCAAGGAAGAGGATACGTGAGATATGCAAATCGTTTATGCCGCAAGGAAGGGCCTAAATGAGATATGCAAATCCCTAATGCCGATATATACAAATGATCAATTTCTCAGCTAACTGTCACGTGGGTGCCAGTTTAACGGGTTCAGAGACTGCACACGTACGGACTAGCCTCATAGTAAGGCAGATATTTAGGGCTCAGTGTGTTCGTTGTAAATATTCGAGTATGCCACAGATACGCTAGCAGGAAGGCTATGTTCAAATGACTGACACAAAAGCGTCAGAGGATCGTTGACGCACAAAAGTTAAACCGCTGTAGTAAATAGTAACACTATACTAGTGATCCGATTTATTGGTGTAGGAAATAAACACATAAGCGTTTCCAAGCTTTCGCACATCAACCAGATAGCTTTTTCAAGGAAATTAGACAGAAACTGCAAACTGAAAAATAGGAAGCTTAACAATTTGAACGCTGAAACTTGACGATAAATAGATGCGACGTTATATTCACTTAAAGATACGAGGCATCACGTTGGTTGCACGCAGGATCTTGGTAGAGAAAAGGCGTTACTTGAATTGGTTCCAAATTCGTGGCAACTCGAGTGAGACACAGTCATTGGAAGCGTTTCTGTTGGTAATGATCTCCAAGGTTTCCTGAATGGCTGTACATTTAGGGGTAGAGTAGCTAGCTAATTTTTTTATATCATCCTACATAGGAGTAGCGGACTTGAATTTGACTTTTCTGGATAGTGTCGTGGCTACTTTACCGTATTTTGTGTCCCTTTTATGTTCGTAGACTCTGATTCCAAACGAACGCTTGGTCATTCCAATGTAGTAACGTTTAGAGTCGTTCGGATACTGTAGCGGGATAGCATAAACGCCTGTTTCGCAGGAGAGAGGTGGTCTTTCACTATTTCTCTTTAGCATAGTATATAAAGATACAGGAGACCTTATGCGGACGCCGTAGTTCATCTTTTTGAGGGCGTTTTTGAGTTTGTAAGACACACTTGGTATGTAGGGAATTGAGCCTAAATAACGTAGCTGCGGCACAGGAAGATTGGAATGTTTGACCCTGTATTTTTGGATAAAGCTACGTATCTGATTCAATGAATATCCTGCATCAGTGGCCAACTTGATGACGCTTTCAATTTCGTGTTGTCCAGAATGGGTATCGGGAGAAACGGCGAAGGCTCTTCGAATTCGAGAACGGGAGATTACCGTTTTGAATTCTGCGGGACAGAATACAAAAAGCCATATGGTTGATGTGCGAAAGCTTGGAAACGCTTGTGTGTTTATTTCCTACGCCAATAAATCGGATCACTAGTATAGTGTTACTATTTTCTACTTAATTGGTGTACTGTTCCTCGTTATAAATTTAAGCCACTGATTGGGTTACGTTAGAGCCTTCGGACTAGATGGTAGCGGAATCGATTCCAGGTAGATTGATTTGCCCTGAACCACTGAATACTCGTCGTACGTCGCATAAGCTGATTAATCCGTCGGCCCCGGAATGTTGGACATGGGTATCGGGAAAAATGCAACATTGCTCGCGTACAGAGTCAGCAAGCAATCCACGATAGTAGGCACCAATCATACACTGGTGTGCAAAAATTAAGGACGAAGAGGAGAAATTAGCATAACAGCGGAACGAGCAGGCAGAACGGAACGAAAGACCACTCAGGAGATAGACTAGGGTCCGGTACGGTAGGGCATGCGCATATATGCAGCATGAAGTAAAAGGGGGGGGCGTCGGAAGGGTATAGAGCACACGGGTGGTGTACGCTCAGCAATTCGGTGAAAGCTATTGCACGATGTACATCGGTTTGAACGACGTCGTGTTGCTACCACCGTGTGATATGGCCAACAGGCAATCCAGTAAACGACATCTGGATGGCTTTACCCTAGGTCGCGTCATTGGGAAGTTGGAATAAGGTCAAAGTGTGACCAGTGTGGCTGAGGAGTTCGGAATCGCTCACAGCATCGTTTCACGGGCTTGGAGAGCATTTCAAACGACAGAAACAGGTGTCCGAGCGTTTAGTAGTGGTCGTCCACGAGCAACCATAGCGGCGGACGACCGGTGTATTGTCCTACAGGCGAGAAGAGACAGACAGCAAACAGCGGAAGAAATCGAAGGCACATGCAACAGACAAGTGGACGTCCGTTATCGCGTTTTACCGTGGCCAGGAGGCTGCACAAAAGTGGTCTATTTGCACGACGACCAGTACGGTGTGTGCCATTAAAGCCTGCTCATCGGAGACTGCGGTTTCTGTGGTGCCAGGAACACAAGAACTGGACACATCAGCAATGGGGTCAAGTTCTCTTTACGGATGAAAGCCGATTTAGTCTGACCAGCGATTCTGGACGTATACACATCTATAAAGAGCAGGGAACACGTAGTCAGACCTCCAACATCATCGAAAGGGACTGGTTTGGAGGTGGCGGAGTTCTCGTTTGGGGCGATATCATGCTTGGTAGGCGTACTGATCTCCACATCTTCCAAGGAGGTTCAGTCACTGGTGTCCGCTAATGTACCGAGGTTCTCCTGCCTCACGTGCGTCTGTTTAGAGGTGTTGTGGGTCCTGAGTTCCTCTTCATGGACGACAACGCTACACCTCATCGTACAATGGCTGTCGCAGAGCTGTTGGAGAGTGAAGATATTCAACGCATGGATTGGCCCGCAAGGCCCCCGGACCGAAATTCAATCGAACACGTGTGGGACCGTCTCGGAAGACGCTTGGCAGCACATCACCAGCAGCCAGCAACGATTCCGCAGCTGCGATTGGCGCTACAATAGGAGGAATGGGTCGCGATGCCTCAATAGCTCCTTGACAACCACGTCCTCAGCATAGACAGAAGTTATAAATTCTGCAACGCAGTCAGGGGTGATCATATCCCCTACTAAAGACTGGATTTTTCTTTGTAGCCACCTGTCACATGGACGTTTCTGTCTTCTGTCTAGTTGTACTCGAAGCTACTGTTTCAATAAAGTGCGTTTGTATCGTTTGGATTCCTTGTTTGGACGGTTTTGCTCACTTGTCCCATATTCTTACATCTTGGGGATCTTATTGTATGATTTGAGTCGATGTGGAGCTATTCTGCATGACGTTACATTCGAAAAACCGTCACGTCGTTAATTTTTGCAAGCCAGTGTACATTGTTCGACATGCCCCACGGCTCCAAGTTTCTACCAGGTAAACATGCTCTACACCACAAAAACTACCACCATCTGCTTGCACTATGGAAACCCTAAAGGATTTAGTGCCTCATGTAGTATGCGCTAAATACGCACACGGCCATCCACATAGTGGAGCAAACACGCGACTCGTCAGACCAGCCCAGTTTGTTTCCAGGTATCCGACGCCCAACTTGCATGATAAGATTGGAAGACCTGGTTGGCCATCAGGCAAGTCTTCTGCACGAAGAACCGTGGTTAGAAGAGGATGTCGTAGGGGTCGTCTGCTGTTAACTAAATACGAGCGAGCGTGAGACGCAGGGTCATGACATATACTGATCTAAGTTGACCTCTGTTGTACTGGGCAGTCAACTTTTGAACAGTACTGCGTCTGTTGTACTGTACGAGTCGTCAGATCTGGCACCTTACCTCTCATATCAACCTTTTGGTGTCCTGTGCAGTTTTGCCTCCAGGTCGTTGTTTGAGCATTTTCTACGTACTGCTCCACCAACACCTTATTATATGCTAAGTCGGTCGACTAATCGCGCCCTCACGGAAATCACATCGTCAAGGAATCGCATCCACTTTTGATAGGGGTGGTTGTAATTCAGTGTTCACTCGGTGTATGACAACTACATTGGTTTTCATAATTTAAGTAAAAACCAGAAAATACCCGATAAATCACAAATTACATGAAGAAATGTTGTGAAATTTGGTGAAAAACTGCATCATATTGTACGTTAGAGAAAGAAACACTTTATTTTGACAAAAATCCAACATACAGGAACAGGTGAAATATAATTTGTCAAAATGAAATAATCAAAGTATCTCAATAGGGAACGTGGTTACCCCTCACAGCTATTCAAGCAAGCTTTCATATTGTTGATGATGATGCCTAGAAGCTCGGAAGATAGTAACTAAAAGTTTTCGTGCAGAGATTATCTAAGCCACACCAGGTCTTGCAGAGAGAAAGAGGAGTGGGAGGGGAGAGAGTTGAGGGAAGCAACACGTTCCCCAAGAACCTCCAGACATTCTTGATCGGATTAAGAGTGGGAGACTTGGTTGGCCTATGGTGTTCTCTTGAAGATATTGTTTTACCAGCTCTCTCAGTAGGGGTGGGCGTAATCGTCTTGTTGAAGAAATATATCTCTTATGGTATCTGCATAAGGGCGAACATAGGGGTCCAGGACATCCTCCCTATAGCGTCGAACAATCATGGTTCTTCTTGGAAGGACACAGAGGCCCGTGCGTCCACATAATGAGATGCATAAGGGCGAACATAGGGGTTCGGGATATTATCCTTATAGTGACGAGCATTCATGGTTCTTCTTGGATGCACATAGAAGTCTGTGCGTCCACTTAACGAGATGAATAAGGGCAAACATAGGGGTCCAGAACATCATCTCTATAGCGTTGAGCATTTGCGGTTTTTCTTAGAAGCACATAGTGGTCTGTGCATCCACCTAACGTGATGCACCAGGGCGAACATAGGGGTGCAGGACATCATCCTTATAGATGCGAGCATTCATGATTTTTCTTGGAATAACATAGAGGACAGTGCGCTCACCTAATGAGATGAATAAGGGCTAAAAAGGATCCAGGACATCATTTTTATAGCGTCCAGCATTCATAGTTCTTCTTGAATGCACATAGAGGTCTGTGCGTTCATCTAACGCGATGCGTAATGGCATAGGGTCTAGGACATCATTCTACAGCATTGAGAATTCATGGTTTTTCTTGGAAGAATATAGAAAACTGCGCGTCCACCTAACGAGGTGTATAAGGGCGAACATTGGTGTCCAGGACATCATCCCTATAGCGTCGATCATTCGTGGTGTTTCTTGAAAGTACATAGAGATCTGTGCGTCCTCCTAACGAGATAATAAGGGCGAACATAGGGGGTCCAGGACATCATCCCTATAACATCGAGTTTTCATGGCTCTTCTTGAAAGCACATAGATGTCTGTGGGTTCACCTAACGAGATGCCACCTCAAAACAGCACGCTACCACCCCCATAAGTGTCCCTTGCTTTCTCCAGATGAAAGGAAGCCTGGAAACTCACTTTGAAGCAAATCTGGACGTATCTGTGAAGTGTACTGACCTCCATTAGTGTTTAGTTAGTTGACATGAAGTCTTGTCCAATTCAAACTTTCACTCCTATGAAAAGGAATAAGAGGCATGCAGAGTGCTGATCGAACAGCATAAAGACCTCTTTCGTGATGCCTTCTGCACACAGTGCAAGCAGGAACTGTGAAAACAGGAATTTGTCAGTGACGGAGATCGAATGCGCGTCTCCTCGTTCCAGAGTGAGGTGCTCTAACCGACAAAGCTACACCGACGGAATGTATCGCTGCATATTTGTTGTCTTGACACGTGCTTCACTTTTGCAGTGCGTCACAGTACCACCGTTTTTGTAACTGCAGCAAGGGCAGATCGCAGCTGTGTCAGAGTTGTTGTCCTATTCCTATACACAGTTAATCGGAGAAAGCGGTCATCCACGAATGATGTAGCCCTAGGCTTTCCTTCTCTATACCTACGGGATGCCGACTGTGTATCTTGAAATTGGTTTCACAGTTTGTGGACCGCCGAAGGATTCATATGCATCCATCTCGCAACTTCCACCTGACTCTGGCCTGCAACTAGTCTTCCTATCGCTCTCCACCTCAGTTCTACTGTACTACTGTAAAATGACGCCATTACAACAAATTTGCTATCTCAAAATCTCTTTTTTACACTCCGCAAACCATGTGACCTGGGCAACATTCCCTTTTATTGTGCGGATCATTTGCTTCAACCGATGTGATCGCCACTTATTTGCACACGATACCCTGACTCTGCGTTACATTTCACTTCATATACCCAAGAGTAGTGCATTTCTAACTCCTTCACAAATATTCGCGATTTTCTGTTTATTCCTTAATTTATGGAAACCAATGTACAATGTTTTTAAACTTTGAATATTGTTTTGGGAATCAATAAGTTCTTAGCTAAACTTTTTGAACACATAACATGAGAGCTGTAGCTACCGGAAGGGAAGGCAAGGAGGTTGCCCTCCAAGAATGGTCATTCCAAGGGCATTTGCTCTGGGGGTGCAATATAAAATATAAATTGTAACTAAAAAAGAAAATTACATCCGTCAGTATTATCTTTTTAAGGACTTTGGTTAGTCTCATATAGTATTTCATGCAGTTAACTAGAGTACAGAGTAACATACACTATGAGGTCTGAACATCTCATATCCATGAAGGGAATTTTCCAAAACAGGAAACGGAGAGATAGAAAACAATATGCTGATATGTTTAACCTCCATGACCTTTTCAGACATGTTGTTGGGATGAAGAGCTAATTAGTCATCTGTGCTCTATCGCAGAAAGTTCTCTGAGCGTTTGACCTTGAACGAAATTTTTCCAAGCCCTACCCCTAAAACTTCTTTTCCTACTGTTACGCTCACTATCCGATACTCATTCGTTCTGCACTGGTTTGTTTTTCGTTCTGTACTTCTGTGGAGTGTTGTGTTGTCGGCGTTCACATAACGTTCACTCTTGGCGTTTACAACCTGTGGTTTTTGGCTTAAATATTTACTTAGCTTTTACATTTTGAATAAAATTATGTCAAAAATCTGAAATGCGATTTTTGTACGATCATAATACTTCCCTATAACGGCGTGCTTGTGGAAGTAAAGACCACGCATTTTATTTGAGTGGAACTCCAAGGGGCGTAATTTCAAGTCTCGCCATCCTAGATAAGAAAAGCTTGCTACGGTCCTGTGTAACATACTAAGCAATTAATTTGAAATAAACGGCCAGAGTGAAAAAAATCAGCACTTACGGTTTACTGTCCGTGAAGTACCACCCACAAATACACTTTAACTAATACAATCGTCAATTTTCAAGTCAATTTAACTAAGACAATCATCAATTTTCAAATCACTTTAACTAAGACAATCATCAATTTTCAAATCACTTTAACTAAGACAATAATCAATTTTCAAAACACTTTAACTAAAACAATCATCAATTTTCAAATCACTTTGACTAAGACAATCATCAATTTTCAAATCACTTTGACTAAGACAATCATCAATATTCAAATCACTTTGACTAAGACAATCATCAATTTTCAAATAACTTTAACTAAAACAATCATCAATTTTCAAAACACTTTAAGTACGACATCAATTTTTAAATCACTTCAATTAAGACAATCATCAATTTTCAAGTCACTTTAAGTAAGACAATCGTCAATATTCAAATCAATTTAACTAAGACAATAATCAATTTTCAAATCACTTTAAGTAAGACATCAATTTTCAAAACACTTTAAGTAAGACATAAATTTTCAAATCACTTCAATTAAGACAATCATCAATTTTCAAGTCACTTTAACTAAGAAAATCATCAATTTTCAAATCACCTGATGACACTAAATATCAAGCTCACACAGTTTTCACAAACATAGCAATCTTCACAATATACAGTAGTGGCCAAAATTGTGGAAACTTTTTGGAAATAGTGTATTTTTGAGGTTTGATGGCTCATAAAGCCACTTTGTTTTTGGAATAAAACCATAAAATTATATAACAATGGAAAGATAATTTCATCAAGAATGTAATGCAATAAATTTTATGAAGGATTTTGTACTATAACAGCAGTTATAAAGAATAAAAGTGAAATACATAGAAAAACTGAGATACACAAAAATTCTCACCATGTCAGTTAATACATAGTTGGGTAACCTTTGACGTTAATTACGGCCTTACAACGCCTTCCCATGGAGTGAACCAAGTTTTTTAGTTCTGCAGCTGTTATAATGTTAAACCAAGATTGAATTATTGCTTCCATTAATTGGGTCTTATTGCTGGGTTGCTTCTGACTAACAAGTTTCTTTAGTCGACTCCATAGATTTTTGATGGGGTTAAGGCCTGGGCTATTCCCAGGCCATTCCAACAGTGGAATGTGATTATCTTGAAACCACGTTTTTCACACCGCAGCAACACGACATGGAGCTGAATCCTGTTGAAATATAAATGCTTCATTATCTTTGAAAAGATCACATGCGGAAGGCTTCAGTTTGGGCTCAAGTATTTCATTAATGTAGTTTTGGCCATTTATATTTCCATTAATCACGCAAATTCTGCCCACACGTTTTGATGCCATACAACCCCAGATCATAACACTAACTGGGTGTTTCACGGTACATGTAATGCAATCAGGGTGCAAATCTTCTCCGATTCTTCTCCTTACGTATTTTAGGCTATCACTACCAACAGGGAGATTTTTGTCTCATCACTCCAAATAACACTGCCCCATTGTTTCGCTGTCCAGTTGACATGGGCTTCAGCCCAGTTTAATCTTTTCAACCTTTGTTTGGGAGATAAAAATGGCTTTTTTTTTTGTGGAATCCTAGCTTTTAGACCAAATTCCTGCAGTCTGGGCCGAACAGTCCTTGCACTCAACTTCATATTGCATTGCACCATTTCATCTCGTATACACCCAGATGATTTTCTTCTGTCACCTAGGCACAGACTCTTAATTATTCTATCATCATTTGCTGTTGTGCACCTTTTCCTGCTTTTACCAGTCTGGTTTTGCAGTGACTGATACCTCTACAAAAATTTAGAAATGCCACCTTCGGTTAAGTTTCCACCAATTTTTCTTCTAATTTCTTCATAACTGAAGCCTTGTTCACTTAATAGTACTATTTTACATCGCTTTCTGGGTGACCAGTCAGCTGTCTGCGCCATTTCTTTAATTTTATTACGTTTTTCAAGCTCACTAAATGAAAGAACACACACGCACACAAAAACAACCCCAACCAACTTGATAGCAATAACATAGCACACCGACAAATGTTCTCCTCTCAGTTGCAATACATGACATCAATAGCTGAATTCTACTGTCTCATTGCCAAAACAAAATGACACCTGATTGGCTCTCTAAACACTCATGCTCATTGGCTACATTCAAATGAAGGAAAGCTACTTCATATCAACCTAAGCAAGTTGTGCTTCCTTTTTCTGGTTATTTTGCTATATATTTTCATAGAATACAGATAATTGAACAAACTTTGTTGCATTACATTCTTGATGAAATTATTTTTCCATTGACATATAATTGTATGGTATTACTCCAAAAAACGTGGTGTTATGAGCCGTCAAACCTCAAAAATTCACTTTTTCCAAAAGGCTTCCACACTTTTGGCCACTACTGTATATAACTATAATCTCCGCTGTCTTAAGGTTTTTCATCTCTGCACCCTCAAAATTCTCGACCTTGCCTTTTAGTTTCATTTGACTTATTATCAGATTTGCAAAAAGGTACAATTTATTCGAAATGTAATACTTTTCGGTCAAATAACTTTCATTAGAAAGTTATTTGACCGAAAAAGTATAAAACTTTACTTAACAGACAGGAACTCAAATGAAAGACTAAATTGCGTATATACGTTACACAATCGAAATATTTAAAATAATTACCTAAGTGATCCTTAATGTGTTATACCTAAGTGATCCTTAATGTGTTAATGTATATAACGAATTTCGAGTTTCCATTCCGGATTTAAATCCCACATTCGAGGGAAAGTCCGTCAGTTTTACGACCCTGAGAGACAAATTAAGATGCCTGGTGTGTAAGCAACAGAGGGGGGTTCGGAGCAAGATATCAACAGACCAAAAATGTCGTAGTTTCCCCTGTTATCGCTCGATCTGTGTCATCTTCTTTAGTCTTACCAATAAAATGAGTTTGTTCGTTACAGATTGCTGCCAATACAGCCCCAAAAGTGACCAAAATTACACCTTGGAAGTGATAACTGAGAGCTAAATAATGCAGAAGTCAGCTGTTGAGACTAGTATACTCCCAGGAGTTATTTCTCCTATACTTGGGGCTGGAATTATTGCAGCTCCCTGCCCATGACGTTCAAACAGCAATGCCAAAATTCAGCTTAAAGATGCAGCAGCTGAGTCAGCGGTTTAAACGAACGTTGGAAACTTCAGTACGGCACGAAGCGGATGGACGGCTGCAGGCCTATGGCACGAGCCGGCACTGTACCTCAGGCATAATGAATATTTCAAATCGGAATTTTAGATGCAGGGCCCAGCGATGGAATGACGAGGTAGCGAGGCGACCACCTAATGTTTTTAAATTGTTTTTTTTTTTTTAAATTTTGAAACGGCTTTTCGGCACTTTAGGGTACAAAAAGGGTGGCATGTAAGCAGTTTGCCTACCCTTTTTTAGAGCCACCCCTGGGGCTTGTTTAGGGGATATACAGGGAAATCCAACGTACTTTTTTTTCACTCCCTCTCGCTGGAGAACTGTGCATAACTTGAAAAAGAAACTACAAAAGTGATCATTGTAAAAATGTATCGAAGACAAAAAAAAATATTTTGATTTTATTTTTAGAAGCAATGATAGGGAATAAAATGTATTTGGAATTCAAGCCCCTGTTTGCCAAGTTATGCTTGGTAAAATGTCCGAAAGCAAGAATGAGCGTTATTGCAGTTCAGGCTTTCCAGTTTAAAATAATCTTCCGAAACTTTCTTATAGTTAATAAGGAATGCATATGATGTACACAGATGGATGGATATGGTGATAATGTAAACACACCATTTGATTTAAAAAAGCTAGTTGAAAAGTCTTCGCATATCAGGGACAGGAGGCATAATTCAATTGTTAAAGACAGCAGCATGTATAAATGCAAACTCTTGTAGAACAGTTATCTGAAAATACAGGACAGCATATGCAATACGTATTTACTTCCATACAAGGACGTCGCCAAGAGGGTGCAAGGGTGGGCTGTAGCCCACCCCGAAAATTGTTTTGCCCACTCTTTCTCCCACCCAGTTGAAGATGTGCCACATTTTAATTTCTTTTAATTTTAAAATATAATCTGGAATTTGTCAAGGAATAATGACTCCCATGTTTTTCGTCATGTAGCCCTACGTATTTCCCCCTAGAAAGTGCCTTTTTCTTTCTCCGTAGAAATGTTATCCGCATAGCATCCACAGGGCCATGGGAATTCAGTTGTTCTACACATGTCCAAATCCTCAACTTAAGCTTTATTTCTAGATAGTAATATTAAGGACAAATGAAGAGGGTGAATGGGAATTCACTGAGGACATTAGTAAAGGCTCTATTGTTTATTTATGCCACGAAGTAGGGGATTCCAACACGGAAAGTGAAGTCTAAAGCTATACCAGAGCTCTTAAGCCTGCCCTAGGTGGCTGACGACTGCTTTGGAAGAGATGCGTGCAAGACAATGTTGCTGGATTGAAGGAAAGGAGTTAAGGATAGGAAGGTATAGTCTGCGTATTGGAATCATATTAACTTGAACTGTTGAGAGAAAAGTGCACGTCAATCATACTAACTAGAACATTTCCCCTCAACCGTAATCCATGAAAACATTTGCTTTAAGATCTTTCTCCTAAGCATGAAATTTTCTTTTAATCAGGGTGTTTTACTGGCGCTGGTGGCAGCGTGTCATGTTTATTATATGGGTATGTAACTCTTCACATTTTACTAATTTTATTAAAATGGATGGACGGAACATTAGCAAAAAATGACTACAAACTTTATATTCTTTTGTATCCCCAAAAGTGAAAAAACTTCAAGACAGTTCCAAAATTAATGAGTATGTAACGCGGAAGGGAGAGGGGGATTGTACAAATACCTTTTAAACCTGTAGAAAAAGGAAAACAAATTATTTTAGTGTTTTGTAAATAAAGCTGCTATCAAACTGCCCCAGCAAAAATAATACTCGCCCACCAATCGCCCGTCCTGATTTCGAAGTCTAGCGACGTCCCTGCTTCCATACAGGCATTGGTGTCGTGTCCATCGTTATTGATATTATTATCGTTGCTGCTATTCGTTTCCAGTATTGTGAAACCTTCCCTAACCAAATGTAATACAAATTCTATTCTCTTATTTCGAACCACAGACGATTTCAAAAATTCTTTGTTCGTTCATAGATGGCAGCACATTACACCTAAAAGTTTCCAATGAGTTAATATACGGTTTCCGATTCAAGCAAGCACCCTATGACTTTCTTGTAACAAACGTTTTTCATACAAATCAAAAAAGAAACACTACTCCTGGAAATTAACAACTGCAAGAATTCCCAAAATCGAGAAGCACGTTAAAACAAAAACAGCAAAGCTCTCTTTTTCAATCTTAAAACTAGTTTCGTTACAATAGTAAAGTATGTTTCGAGTAAATGTCTAAAATAAAAAAGAACAGCTTGTGTTGGCTCTAAACTTCTAATGTAACTGGAGAAACATATAACTTTTTAATAGAAGGAGAGTAAAATACTATCTATACGTATCTATTGTTACTGGAGGAACGTCTAATATATTTTAAAATAAAAATGTGACCAGGTCGTGCAGGATAGGGTTACCATAATCTGCATCATGAAAAAGAGGACATTTTACAATTATCGGTCACGAAATAAGAGAAGATATGAACGAAAATAAACCACAAAAAAAAAAAAAAAAAAATATAGGTAGACAAGATTTTAATTAATTAAATGAACAATTGAAAACCTTTGCAATAAAAATTATGTATTACAGATAAAAAAAAAAAACTCCCTGAATTTCCATTTATTATTTCATTTAGTCATCCTATTTCAAAAAAAAAAAATAAATAAAAAATAACTCACTGAATGTCCATTTATTAATTCATTTAGCCATCCTATTTCAAAAACATAAAAAATAAAAACTCACAGAATTTCCATTTATTAATTAATTTAGCCATCCTATTTCAAAGTTAAAAAAACTCACTGAATTTCCATTTATCAATTCATTTAACCATCCTATTTCATAAAAACTAAAAAGTAAACAAAACTCACTGAGTTTCCATTAATTAATTCATTTAGCCATCCTTTCTCAAAAATTAAAAAAAAAATAACTCACTGAATTTCCACTTATTAATTCATTTAGCCATCCTATTTCAAAAAGTTTAACATGCCAATCCGTAAGGCAATTTTGATTTTCTGCACATTTACATTTTTCTGCAGATAGTATGATTTTCAATAAGTCAGGGTTTCTTTTCAAATAGGCATGGAATTCAGAACTTGAGAGTTCTTAGAAGTTATGCTACAGAAACAGAATGCCTTTAATGGAATGTACAGTTAACTTTTTTTTTTCCATCATCCATTGAGTTTGTATAAGTGAAAAAAGTCTCTCAACGTTTGCATTGTGAGAAGGAACTGCGAAAAAAAAAAAAAAAATGTGCAATCTTTAAGAATTCTGAATAACTGAATATTTCTCGACTGTTAAAAAAATTTGGTCCAGTTCTGATGAGTTAACAGCTGATTGAATTCTTCATCATTAATCTCACTTTCTACAAACTTTTTCACATTGTTTAGTTAATCAAAGCATTTAACATCATCAGTCGGGACCCCTTTACCGGTTAAACATTGTGCAGAGATTTCCTTATCTTTCCACGTCGGTATTTCATGTAGAGTCATACATGTGAAACATGAGAGGTCTTTCAAAGGTTTCATCCATTTATCCAAATATTCCACTCAACTCCTGTACAGGCATTTAACGTCATCGCAAATGGAGGTTTAACCCACCAACGCCAACTCGAATGCACCTTGTTTGTTTTAAAAATGAAGAAAAAAGAAAGAAACAGGGTGTTTACCCCATGGAAACTTCACTCATCGCTAATTACCAACACTACACAAAACCTGTAAACACGCGAACCAACCCGAAAAATACTTGTGGAATAATATAATAGTAAAACTATACTAGTAGTCCAATTTATTGGCGTAGGAATATATAAAAGTTTCCAACCTTTCGCACATCAACCAGATGTCTTTTTTCAAGTAAGTTAAACAGAAACTGCGATCTGAATAATATTGGGTTGTCGGAAAAGTCATGACGTATTTTGGCACCCGATGGCGGTTGGGCGGTTTAGGAAGTACTACAGGCATGCACAGCTCTGTAATCGCTATGGCATTCGACAGGTGCCAGTTTTAGCTGCAGTCTAAAAGGAATAGTGAGCGATTTGGTTGATTTGCGGAGATTTGACATCAAGTTGAAGATGGAAGACCAAACTGTGTATTTTCGCCATGTATTACTTCCGTAAAGAGAAGAACTTGCGTCAAGCTTGTGAAAAGTTGCGTAAAGTGTACGGTGAGAATGCTATACAAGAACGTCAGTGCCAGCGGTGGTTCGCAAAATTCCGTGCTGGTGATTTTGACCTCAACGATGCTCCTCGGTCCCGGAGGCCAACCGAGGTTGATGACGACCAAATCAAGGCATTGATAGAGTTAAACCCACGTTGCACGACATGAGTGATTGCAGACACATTGCACATCCATCATTGAAGCGTTCACGACTACCTGAAGAAGCTGGGATACGTTAGCAAGCTCGATGTGTGGGTTCCTCATGAACTCAAAGAAGCTCAATTGACGGCGCGTATAAACATCTGCGATATGCTCATTAAACGTGAGGAAAACGATCTTTTTTTGAAGCGACTGATAACTCGTGACAAAAAGTGGATTGTGTGCAACAATGTGCTACGCAAACGATCTTGGTCCCGACGTGCTGCTTAGCCTCATCCAACATCCAAAGCAGACATTCATCAGCGGAAGGTTCTGGTCTCAGTGTGGTGGGATTTTAAAGGTGTCGTGTTTTTCGAGCTCCTACCACGGAACCAAACAATCAGTTCGAATGTGTACTGTCGGCAATTGGACAATTTGAAGGAATCCATCATCCAGAAACTTCCAGAGCTCGTTCATCGTAAAGGTGTTGTGTTCCATCCCGACAACGCGAGACCACACACAAGTTTGATCATCCGCCAAAAATTATTGGAGCTTGGGTGGGATGTGCTACCACACCCAGCATACTCGCCTGACCTTGCGTCGTCAGACTTCCTCTTGTTTCGCTCTCTTCAACAGTCCTTGCGTGGTATAACGTTCAATTCAGATGAGGCTGTAAATCAGCACCTTGTACAGTTTTTCGCCACGAAAGACAGCAGGTCACTGACAGATGGCAAAAGGTTATTGAACAAAACGGGCATTATATCATTGAGTAATCTTTGTTCTTTCTATCAATAAATGACCTTTGCAAAACATGGCTAAAATACGTCATGACTTTTCCGACAACAGTAGAACGTTTTAACAATTTAAACGTGGTGACCTGACTTTACAATAAATAGATACGACGGAATATTCATTTAAAGACACGAGGCATCACGTTGGTTGTGCACGCAGTAACATGGTAGGAAGACCACGTTACTTGAAGAACTAGCTTCAATTCTTGGGGACTCCAGTGAGACTCTGTCTTTTCTAGTATCACTGTTGGTAATGATCTCCAAGGATTCCCGAATGGCTGTACATTTAGGGATACGATAGGACCGTGGTTACTTTACCGTATTTTGTGTTCCCTTTTATGCTCGTTGACCCTGATTCTAAACGACCGCTTGGTTATTCCAATGTAGTAACGTTTATAACCGTCCGGATATTGTAGGAGTACCGCATAAACATCTGCTTCACTGGAAAGACTGGGGTTTTCAATATTTCTCATTAGCATAGTATATAAAGATGTAGGAGACCTTATGCCGACGCCGTAGATCATCTTTTTGAGGGCGTTCTTGAGTTTGTAAGACACATTTGGAATGTAGGGAATTGAGCATAGGGAGCGAAGCTGCGGCAGAGGAAAATTAGAGCGTTGGACATTGGCTTTTTGGATAAAGTTATGTATCTGATTCAATGAGTATCCTGCGTCAGTAAACAATTCGATGACGCTTTCAATATCGTGCTGTCTAGAATGGGCGAATGGGCATCGGAGGAGTCTGCGAAAGTTTCATTTAATTCGAGAACAGATGATAGCTGTTTTGTATTCTGCGAGACAGAACAAGCTGAGGAGTATCAGGTTGGGGACGGACGTGGGTTTATAATAGACTTGTGTACGTTTGTCAGGTGATTTGCTCAGTAAAACGTACTGTTGTGTTCGAGCCATTGATGCACGATACTCACTGAATCAGAACATAACTTTACCCAAAAAGCCAAGGTTAAAGATTCTAATCTTCTTCTGCCACGGCTTCGTTTCCTAGGCTCAATTCCCTACATACAAAATGTGTCTTACAAACTAACTCAAGAACGCCCTCAAGAAGATGAACAGGTGTTTATGCGATCCCTCTACAATAACCGGACGGCTCTAAACGATACTACAAGTGAATGACCAAGCGTTTGTTTAGAATCAGCGTCAACGAGCATGAAAGAGACACAGGATACAATAAAGTATCCACGGCCCTATCCATAAGCGTAAAATTCTAGGCCTCTACTCCTATGTGGGATGACATAAAGAAATTAGCTATCTACTCTACCCCTAAATGTACAGCCATTCAGGAAAATTTGGAGATCATCACCAACAGTGATACTTGCAATGACAGCGTCTCACTGGAGTTCCCAAGAATTTGGAGCCAGTTCTTCCAGTAAGGCCTTCTTCCTACCATGTTATCACGTTCACAACCAACGTGGCCGCCCCGGTGGCGCAGTGGTCTAAGCGTTGGCCTCTGATCATTCGTCCGTAAGGGGTCCGGGTTCGAATCCCGGTGAGGCATGGATGTTGTATTTGTCTTACGACACTGGCTCTCTCCCTTCCCTGGAACCAGTGGCCCTAAATTAGGTACGGGCGACTGCTTATAGCCCATTGAGTTGCTCACGGTGGCCGTTAAACCTCCAATAAAAAAAAAAAAAAAAGAATATCTTTGAACAGAGGCGTAAGTAGGGCGGGGCGGCTGCCTCCGACGCAGCTCAAGAGGGAGCGCAAAAATAGCTGCGTATAATTTGATTAAAATCGGAATTGAAACTTTTGCACCCGTTTCTGGTACAGATTTATAAAATTTACCCATGTGGCGGCTTAAAATTCGCATTTCTTCGTCAGAATGTGCACGGGATGTAAGTTATTTACACTCAGAAATGGTAGTACGGATGTTCGTACGTTACAAGATAAGGTTGTCGTTCAAGTTTTTGAAGGTTATTTGGGGGCAATTCGATCATTACTGCCACTACTGTAAGCTGAATTCGGTCCAATAAATGTGGTACCGAAGATCAGAACTCTGGAGTAGTTCGGAATATAACCGCTCTCTTCACATTTTGTATTTTGCAGCCCTAAATGGTGTTCCACGCGTTCACTTCAGCTTTACCACCCAGAACATCCTTCCCTAATTTTTTCTGACACAATTAATGAAAATAAAATGGCGTTCTCGTTTGGGAGTAGAAATAACACGTAGTTCCCTAATATCCTACCCTAATAAAAATATTTAAGAGTTTAGGGTGTTAAACGAGGGGGATTCAAATTTGATCTGAACTTTTTTTTTTGTTTAATCAGATATTTATTTACCATACAACTGATGTTACATCACTTACTTTTCGAATTAATCTCCGTCAGGGTCCATACATTTTTCCAGCGTTCTGAAAGCTTCTGGAACCCAGTTTCATAAAAAAAAAAAAAAAAAAAAAAATCCAGGTCAAATTTGAATCAGTTTCATAGAATTCTTTACTCTGTTGTTCAAACCATTTCAGGACAACACTTTTCCACTCTTCATTTGATCTAAACTTCTGCCCTCCCCAAAATTCCTTTAATGGGCCGAACAGGTGGTAGTCACGTGGTGACATATCCGGTCCGTACGGAGTGTATAACACAACGTCCCATTCCAATTTTTTTTGATTGGAGGTTTAACGACCACCGTGAGCAACTCAATGGGCTATAAGCAGTCGCCCGTCCCTAATTTAGGGTGACTGGTTCCAAGGAAGGGAAAGAGCCAGTGCCGTAAGACAAACACAACATCCATGCTTCACCGGGATTCGAACCCGGACCCCGTTCGGACAAATGATCAGAGGCCATCGCTTAGACCACTGCGCCACCGGGGCGGCCATCCCAATTCCTCCAATGTTTCCATAGTCACTTTAGCGGTGTAGGACCTGGCGTTTTCTTGAAGAAGGCATACTCCACTGTTGAGGAGCCCTGGTCACTTTTTTCTCAGTACTGCCTTAAGGAAGTTCTTGAAGAAATCGCTGTAAAAGGTGGCATTAATTATTTGACGATCTTCCAGGAAATCCGTAAGAATGATACTGTTAATGTCCCAAAACACCGTAGCCATTACCTTCGTGGCTGATGCCCTGATCATGAATGTTTGGGTGGGGCGAATCATTGTGTCTCCACTCTATGCTTGCACGTTTGCTTTTCCGCGTATGATGATGAATCCATGCCTAGTCCACTGTCACCACACGTCTGAGAAAGTTGTCTCCTTCTCTCTGATGTCTTCGGAACAACATGTTCGAAATTTGCAACCTGCTGACTTTCTGCTCGTCGGACAGCTGCTTCGGTACCTATCTGGCACACGATATGAGTACTAAACAATGTGTGAATATTTTAGTGAAAGAAAAATTAGGAGCAGTTGAAAAAATAAAAAAATGGTGCTAAGCAAGTTGCTGTGGCAAATGCTTTGATTGTTGGATCTTAAACTGTTCGTGGTTGGATGAAAGACCAAGCAAAGCTCCGAAAATGTATGGCCATTTTTGGTGAAACCAGGGGCTTATAAAGGAAACGGTTGCAGCTTAGTGATGAAGGAAAAACAGACTATGTGGTTTCCGGAACAGGGCCCAGTAGGAACGCCATTATCAGGGCCAATCTCTTCTCTTAATAAAACAGACTGTGTGTGTGTCTGTCGGTCGGATTTCACATAGAATTAGGCGACCTAGAGCGACGAAATTTGTTATGAAATTACCTGTAGACATCTTCTGGTACACCTCGAAGCGATTTTTTTAATTTGAATTTGATTTTTAGTTATTTAATGTTACGCGTTTCTACCCGATCTGAGTGTGTCTTTCCGCTTTGTTGACATCAACCTGCTCACACCGAACGTTAAGGCGTGCAGAAAAGTAGTTCACCATAAATTTTAGGCGTTTCTTTTTTAGAATTCCGTTACGGCTATTTTCATTCGTAAATACATTTATTACGCCCTTTTTTGTAAGCGTTGTTTGCCGATTGTATTATGACCTTGAGGGCGGAGAAGAAAATAGAACGTTGTTTTTCAATCTGCGTTATTAATTCAAAAGTGTCATACGTCAGAAGGTCATCATACTGTGACGACGTTGTGAGCTAGAAAACAGAATGTTGTTTTAACGAAATTCTAAAATAGAAATGGCTCAAATTTATCGTGAACTACTTATCTTCGCGCCTTCGCGTTGGGTGTGATCTGGTTGCATGTAAAGAAAGCGGTAAATATACAGAATACAGACGATGCAGTCAACTACCCAACTGAGTTTCTTAACTCTTTGGAGCCACCTAGAGTACCTTGACATATTTTAGAGTTGAAGATTGGTGCACCTATTATGCTTCTGAAAAATTTGGATCCGCCTTCACTTTGCAACGGCACGAGATTATCTGTCAAGAAACTAATGAAGAATGTTATTGAAGCTACTATAATGACTGGACATGCAGCAGGCAAAAACGTTTTTATTCCAAGGATCCCGATCATCCTATCTGATGTCCCGTTTTAATTTAAACGTCTTCAATTCCCGATTCGTTTGGTTTCGCCATGAGCATCCATAAGGCACAAGGGCAGTCTCTAAAAGTTGTTGTACTGGATCTACAAAGTCCATGTTTTTCCCATTGTCAACTGTACGTTGGTTGTTCTAGAGTCGGAAATGGGGAAAATCTTTACATCGTTGCTCCGAATGGAAGGACTGTTAATATTGTTTATCCCGAGGCTTTACAAGAACAAGGTACTTTTCATCTAAATCAGTTTCATTGCATAAGCCTTCTGCTTTCAAACTTTTTGAATTATTTGCATTGGACGTGACAACTACTAAATAATTCAAATACATTTTTTATCCTAATACTCTATTCCGGGAAGTTGTACTACAAAAGTTATATAAACCTTGATTTACCAGCCTTAATTTAATTGCCGATATAGCTTTTACTTTATACTATCACTAGTCCGTCAACGACGGGGACAACAGGCTAGTAATGAACTAAAGCGAAAATGTTAGCAAAAAAAAAAAGATCCAGATTACGAATTTTCAGCTGGTGAAGGGTGGTTTTGGCGTTGGCAGAAGAGGCTGGCATAGGCCAACTTGTAGTGCATGGAGAAAGTAGGTCGTTTGCTCACATTGCAGCGCAAGAATGTCCCGTAAAACTGAGATGTTTGTTAGATGAAAATGGACATTGTGATGAGCAAATGTACAATGCTGATGAAGAGAGCTTATTTTGGAAGCTTCTTCCAAATAAAACTCAGGCTTTAAAAAGTGTACACCTGGCAATACGGCGCATAAGAAAAATAAAGAACGTTTAACTATCCTTTTCGCTTAAATAGAACCGGAAGCCACAAACTAAAGTTACTTTTAATTGGAAATAGTAGAAAACCTCGTGTTTTCAAGCAGTTAAATAGGGACACTTTGCCAGTTCACTATTGCAACTCAAAAAAAAAAGAAAAAAAAAAACCGCCTGGATGACGACGGCTATTTTTAAAAATTGGTTTTTGGAACACTTTGTGCCAGCAGTTCAGCTGCGCCTACGAAATATAGGTCTTGAAGAAAAGACAGTGCTTCTTATCGGCCAGTACCCAGTCCATTCACCAGAAGAAGAACTTCTATCCAAGGATAAAAAAAATCAAAGTTTCATTCATTCCAAAAAATACAACTTCCTTTATTCAGCCTATGAACCAAGGTGTCATAGAAACATTTAAAATAAATTACCGTGGAGAATTCCAGATTGAACTGTTGCTACAATCCGACGAGACTATTGAGTAATCTATTGTATTGAGAAAAATAAATTTGAAAGATTGGATGTACTTCTCAGCAAAAAAGCTTGGGAAGATATTAAGTAGGCGTGCATAGAAAACTGTTTTACGAAATCTTTGGGTTCGGCATTTCTACCTGATGCAGAAATTGAAAATTCCGAAGACGAAGTATTGGATGACCTCAACGAAGCCGCCAGAGCTCTGGGTCTGGATGTTACAGAAAACGAACTTCGTAAATGGCTCCACGCCGATGATGACAAGCCTTCCTTTCAGACTTTAACCGACTGCAAAAATTCTTGCTGTTGTACAAGAAGTAGAAAATGAAAGCAGCGATGATGAAGAAATTCTCACAGATCCTCCACTTTCTGTGCGGGGAGCAGTAGAGTTGATGGAAAAGGCATACACTGCCTTCGAAGCTGCAAAAATTAACCTCATTACACCAATGCAACTACTGCATTTCCGCGGGCTGATATCGAGTGGCAAACATACGATCAGAGAAAAACAAATGCAGATGGTTTTGGATTCCTTTTTCTCGCGCAAATAATATTTTTAAGCAATAACATTTAGCAAAAGAACTTAGTAAGCAAACGTACATAAGTATATAGTACAGCATTTTTATATGTTTAATCAGCTCATATGTACACTGTATTGACAAAAGTCACCGGACACCTAAAAGAGAAACACAACATAGCATTTATTGACATACATTAGTACGGTGTCGGTCCACCTTTGGCCTTAATGCATGCACTGACCCTTCGAGACAGGCTTTCGACAAGGTTTTGGAACACAGCGATAGGCATGCGCTTCCATTCAGTACACCATGCTGCCGCTAACTGTTGCTTAGTAGTAGGCCTTAGTTCCAAACTTCTTATGCGGCGCTCTAATTCATACCATCGATGCTCTATGGGATTCAGATCAGGGTTCTGTGCGGGCCAGTCCACACACGATACGGAATTATCGTCAAACCACGCCGTAACAGTCCTTGCTTTATGGCTCGGTGCATTACATTTCTGGTACCAACAAGGCTCGGTTCCATAGTATTGCCACAGAGTTGGTAAGGCATAATTGTCCAGAACATCGAGGTGGATGTGCTTCTTAACAGGTTTGTACATGATAATAAATGGGCCGGTACCATACCACGAAAACACCCGCACACGAGTATATTGCCAGCTCCAAACTTTACCGTAGGAACAGTACACTCTGGTGAATAGCATTACCCCGGCTGCCGCCATACCCACTCACGGCCATCACACTGATGAATCGTGTATCTGGTTTCATCAGTCCATAGGATCCGTTTTCATTGATCTACGGTCCACAATAAATGTTCTTTACACCATGCTGAACGACGAGAACCATTCCGAGCGGAAATGAAAGACTTACGTATATGAGAAGCCGCACGACCACGGTAACGCATGGAATGAATATTTCTACGAATGGTGCGTATATATACCGAAGTTCCAGCATTTTTACTCATCTGTACACTGAAGTCTTGTGCAGTACTCCGTCGATTAGCTGTAACGATTCTCCCGAGGCTTCGACGTTTTCTATTACTGATTTTCTTTGGTCTGCCGGTACGTTTTCCTGCTTCACGCACGCCTTGTGTCTTCCACTTATTCAGTACATCCAAAATAGTTGATTTGGGTATGTTTAAACGCCTCTGGCTTTCTCTTATGGACAACCCACTATTAAAACACCCAACAATCTTTCCTTTCTGAAAGTCAGTTCTCTCCCGCCACGATGTTTTCACACAACTTCATAGTGCGATATGATCGCGGTAAGCTGTAGGCTTATTTTTATACCGTTTGCAGCTGTACCGCGCATCTTCACAATGCAGCGGATCCGTTCATTTGCTTTTCAAAGGGTGTCCAGTGACTTTTGTCAATATAGTGTATGCACGTTTAGTACAGTATGTACTTATTGTGTATCATTTCTGTTAGTGCGTTCTATGCATAAAATATCTGTGCGAATTGCCCACTCTTCCCAGTTGTAATTAAACGATTAAATTTTATATACGTAATTACTAAAACAATTTCATAAGTAGCTAATTAAGGTTAAAAAATTAAGGTTTGAGTATAACTCGGATATATCGTGCCCTCGATATATCGCGTTTTTTTTCCCGTTCGCCGACAGGCTCTATACATCGAGGGCTACTGAATTAAGTTCTAAGAGCTGAAATCTAAGATGATGTGAGGAAGTATAATTGATGAAAACGTAGCTGATCTCCACTTATCTTCCATTTCTTTCTAAAGCCCACGTTTCTTGTTATGGTCCTTTCTGTCTTTCATCATAGATCTAGATATTTGACAACCTAACGCTGAGAAGTGTGGGGCATATGTGTGCGCCAAATACCCAGTATATCACACAATGAAGTGATCCTTTGTTGCGCTGCTTATTTTGTTGTACATGAGCTTCAGGTAAAATTCCTTGGTGCGCAGTATAGGGGAAAGTGCCCAGAGCCACGACCTATGAAGAGCCTCAAAAATACACTGACGGAAAAAAAATTCCCAACACCACGAAAAAATAGTTGTAGAGGAATGAAATGGCGGCAATACATTTGTATAGGTAACATATGTAATCGATTAAGGTTTCAAGATCACAGCTTAATGTAAGCGCGAGAAGAGCCATTTTAAAGGTGAAATGCTGGTATATTAATAACCGGTGTAACCGCCAGAATGTTGAATGCAAGCACGCAAAAGTTCATGCACTGTGTCGTACAGGTGCTGGATGTCAGTTTGTGGGATGGAGTTCCATGCCTGTTGCACTCGGTCGGTCAATACAGGGACGGTTAATGCTGGTTGGGGGTGACGCTGGAGTTGTCGTCCAATGATGTCCCATACGTGCTCGATTGGAGACAGATCTGGTGATCCAGCAGGCCACGGCAACATGTCGACACTTTGTAGAGCATGTTGGGTTACAACAGCGGTATGAGGGCAAGCGTTATCCTGTTGGAAAACACCCCCTGGAATGCTGTTCATGAATGGCAGCACAACAGGTTGAATCACCAGACCGACGTACAACTGTGCCGTCAGGGTGCGCGGGATAACCACGAGAGTGCTCCTGCTGTCATAGGGAATTGCTCCCCAGACCATAACTCCAGGTGTAGGTCCAGTGTGTCTCGGCCGCAGATAGGTTGGTTGCAGGAGCTCACCTGGCATCCTTCTAACCAACACACGGCCATCACTGGCACCCAGGCAGAACCGGCGTTCATCAGAAAACGCAACAGATTTCCACTCCGTCCTCCAATGAGCTCTAGCTTGACACCACTGACGTCGCAAACAGCAGAGGTTTGGAGTAAGTGGAATGCACGCTACAGGGCGTCCGGCTCGGAGCTGTACTTCAAGTAACCGATTTGTAACAGGTCGTTGTGCCACTGTGGTGGCAACTGCAGCTCGAACTGCTGCCGCAGACGCAGTACGATGCGCCACGGCCATACGCCGTACACGGCGGTCTTCCCTCTCAGTAGTGCCACGTGGCCGGCCGGAACCCTGTCTTCTTGAGGCAGTAGCTTCCCTTGACCACCGCTGCCAACAATCATGCACCGTGGCTACATTCCTGCCAAGTCGTTCTGCAATATTGCGGAAAGAAAATCCACCTTCTCGTAGCCCTATTACACAACCTCGTTCAAACTCCATGAGCTGTTGATAATGGCTTCTTCGTCTTCTTAAAGGCATTCTTGACTAACATCAACACACTACGTCGAATCTCAACGATAACTAATGCTCACGAACGTTACAGCGCGTATTTACAGCAAACCTGCTTTGCATGTTCCGAGGGGCGCTACTAGCGCCACACGTATGCGCCGAGCGCGAAATTTGCATAGACGTCATCTCACAGATGTACTCTCACCACCTACCAACTGTCGTTTATCTAACAAAACCCCTTCTTAGTGTTGGGATTTTTTTCCCTCAGTGTATAAATATACATTACTTGTTTTGCATCAAACTGATTCTCATGTTCATCCACGTAAAAAAAGTTAAAATGGTAATTTCAGAACTGTACGTTGAAGCACATGAAAAATCAGAATTTGAATTTTCACAAATAAATCGGATACCATATTATCGGCAAATTAATGTATTAATCTGCTAATAGTGACTATGTAATAGGTTGTAACATTAACCGTAGGGTGTAACCAATCAGTGTTGCTTCGTAATGCGAGGAGGGGGCCCATGAAAGCTTCTTGCCCATGGTCCGTAACTATCTAAATAGGTTCCTGGGTAAAAGATGTTATTAAAAAATTGAAAACAATGTTATTCATGATATTCACCAAATCATGGGTATGCTATTGACACGAAAAATTGTTCTAGAATAAAATAAATTAAAAAAAAAGTCGTACACATCTAATAGAGACTCTTCTTCCAGAAGTTATTCTTTTGTACAGCTTTTCCTAGTCTAAAATGCTTTAGGCATTCTAGACTAGAAAAACTTAAAATTTCCACGAGACGGCAGGATATTTTTACCTTTCTTTGTGTTATGCGGAAAGAAGAAGGTTTTACAAATCGAGCTGAAATATTTTAATGATTTCCCTTGAGTTTCATTAGCATTTGTCACAAAAATCAATGCGATGGGAAACAGAATTCTGCAAATTGGAATGGAAACCTACGTAGGTAATATACAATTTTACGAATTCTAGGAGTAAAATGTTACAGATATTTTATACGGGGTTTTAGGATTTCATGTAAAATCTCAAAATGCAACTTTTTATTCCATCTCGTGCTTCCATTCCTTTGTTTCCCCAAAGCGTGAGAGAAATTTCTCAGAGTCAGTTCCCCATTAGACACCGGATGCACGGTTGTTTACTAAGATGACATTCTGTCTAAGATTAGTATATGCACATTGTTTGCTGAATGGAGATTAACTCCATCGCTCCTCTTTTGATGCTTTTCAGGTTTCAATTTCAATGGTGCCGACTAATGCACTAGCCCTCACATTTTACTTTGAGGCTTAAGATTTACCGAAAGCGGTGTGGTTCTTTCTCTCGGGAAACATATGGATATCCTTAAGGGCATTTCTTGGAGACAAGGGAAGGAGGCGAAGGATAGTGATCTCTAGGTGGAGGGAGCGAGCGGTCACGAAAGTACGATGAGGTAATTGCCCCAGGCGAGGCCAGGAAGGTCTGAGGTGGACCGGGAGGTCAGGGGATTGCACGACAGCGCGAGAGATGATCGAAATTGGGAGAGTTAGAAAATAAAGCACAGCTAACAGACAACCTTTGCAGGCAAATAAATGAAGAAAAGAATAAAAGTTTTTTAGACATGTTTACGAATCGCAAGAATTATTTGCATACAATTTTACTATCACCTTCAACTATATAATGTGACGTACCTGCCAGCAGGACGCACACGACATAAAGGCAGATAGTAGTCAGAACAAACGTCCGCGTAGCTCAATTTGTAGAGCAACTTATTCCGGAATGAGGGGATCCGGGTTCGAATCCTGGCGTGGACAGAAATGACGGAGAAATTCACTTCGTTATAATAAGACTTAGCAACTCAAATACGCAATGTTTATGAAGCTAACAACAAGAATTAAAAGATAGCAACGAATTTGTTAACAAAAACATCATTATACCGTGTTCACATGACCTATAATTACTAGGATTTCGATTCGCTGTTTAGATAATTACTCCGGCAACCTAGTCTCACTTCATAAACAGAATTTGGAAAAGTTTTAGTACGGTGACCAATGCAATGCACTGTTATGTCTCCTAGCGAGGAAATAACGAATTAGGAAAGCGGTATAACCAGTGGCGTACTGATAACACCTGCAATTCCCCGATTGAGTGGGTATCCCACGATTAATAAGACCTGTAGCGTTAGCAGTAATATTTTTAGGGAGACTTTGTATTAAACTGGTTAAAGAAACAGCCCAGAAATTTTATCGGGAGCTTTGAATAAAGCATTGGTGGCGTCGTGGTAGCCTCTGACTAGTAGTCTGAGTTGGGTCCGGGTTCGAATCCCGCTGAGGCATGGATGTTTTGTTTGTCTTACGGCACTAGCTCTCTCCCTTCCCAGGAACCCCTGTGCCTAGCGACTGCTTGTAACCCATTAAGTCGCTAATGGTGGTCGATAAGCTCTCAACCCCCTCACCCCTCACCCCCAAACAGGGATGCAGAGTCAAATTTTCATTTTTCATGTGTTGGAAACTGTTTCTCTTCTTGTGGCTATATTATTTTCGTACTTTCACTTTCTTTCATGGTTATTTTTTTTATTTCCTTTTCTCTCATCTTTAAAGAATTGCTTCAGTATGTATCTCTTCATAGTGCTTCCTAATGGGGTGATTCTAAATAAATTGTATTAAATCTGCTTTGGGTGGGTTTTCCCGGGACACCCCCCTACACACACACCCCTCCAGCAAAGATGTTTTGAAAGATATGCATGAAAGATGTTAAAGAATATTGCTATACCTTATAAGTACTTATTGTGAAATTTTGTCTCTTGGATCCACATGAAATTTAGTTTGAATAGCATATCTATGAGAAATTTTTTAACTTGGTGTTCTTTTGTTATTTTAGGCCATGAACTCATTTATAGTGTTCCTTACCTATCTATTCATTTTAGGCCATGAACTCATTTATAGTGTTCCTTACCTATCTATTCATTTTAGGCCATGAACTCATTTATAGTGTTCCTTACCTATCTATTCATTTTAGGCCATGAACTCATTTATAGTGTTCCTTACCTATCTATTCATTTTAGGCCATGAACTCATTTATAGTGTTCCTTACCTATCTATTCATTTTAGGCCATGAACTCATTTATAGTGTTCCTTACCTATCTATTCATTTTAGGCCATGAACTCATTTATAGTGTTCCTTACCTATCTATTCATTTTAGGCCATGAACTCATTTATAGTGTTCCTTACCTATCTATTCTACAAAATAGTGGTTTAAATAAATTCCACATTTTTAGATACATCTTTAGATTAAGTAAATGGTATGAAAGTGTCTAAAAGTTGTGTTTAAATGTGATTCAGGAAAAAAAAAACCTTTAACAATTCTTTATGAATCCCTCATGGTCGGCTTTCATTAAAGTCAGGAATGAGACATAAAATAAAGAAATGGGAAAATTCTGGTAGTTTTATTATTCACTTTTTTATTCGCTAAAGAAGTAAAATCTTCAATAATCGTTTTCGCGTTTTTAGAGTTCATGAAAATTAAATAACACAAAAGTAGTTATTCCAGATGATTTAAAGCTGATTTCCACATCTAGCAATAGTTCCTACACATGTGTAATAAAAAGATAATGCGAAAGAAATATCTCAGTTCAGTAAACAAAATTTTTACGACAATGAGACTTACCGTTACTTGTAAATAACTACACAGCCTTCAGATTATAATGTATATAAAGGTGTTCTTCGCGGAGCTCAAAACGATAGAAACCTATATCGTTTTTTTTCAACAACAATGGAGCCCCAATGAAAATCTTTTACCATGTGCGAAACATTGTAAAAAAAAAAAAAAAAAAGATGCAAATAGGTAGAAAGAATTATCGAAAGAAAAAAAAAAAGGGGGGGGGGGAGAACATGAAGCCTCATATTGCCACTTGCAAGCATGTGTGTCATAAGCTTTACGAAAAAATGACTCAGTTGTTTTGACATGCTATTAATACTGATTTTAGGTAGGAAATTATTTTTTGGAAATAAATTTTGAAAAATACCCTTAAGTTTTCCTCATATAATCTTGTTTTTAGGGAACACGGCAAACAACTTGGTGAACCGCAAAATGAGGATTTTTCTTAGCTATTATTCAATCGATAGCAAAGAACGACGAAATATTGGGAAAAATTATTTGACAGAAATGGCGGCAACAAAATGATTAGGTATCTGAGTGCTGGAATACAAAATGAATTAACATTCCGAAATTCAAAATTCATTACGTCCCATCATTTCTAGCACAACTCAAGATGTTCTGAAGCACAAGAGCAGCACAAGGAGAAATTTATTTATGTAACTGTTAATAATGTTGTTTGGTTGGAGTCTTCAAGAATTTATAAAATTGAAAACAAAAAAAACAAAAACAACCCAACTTATGTTCACTGCGGAACTCATAATATAATTTAGTATGATCATGAAACGTAAATAGCATATTAAATCCGTTTATTTTTGTGGTGTAGTCAGCACAAAGATTCGCGAAGCTTTCGCATTTCACTGGAAGGCTTTTTCAAGGCAATGGTAGACATAAAAATGCAGGGAATTGGAACAAGTAAAGAACGAAGATGATTTTTGAAAATAAGGTGGGCCACATCACGAGCATATTTCAACCCGTTTCTTCATCGATCGTATATATATTTGTTATCACGAGCATATTTCATGAATTCTTATCACGCAATCATACAGTGCGTCGCGATGTGTTTCCATCCTTTAATAATGCATGCCAAACCGTTGGTAGTTCGCTAAAGATCATATCATTCCATGCCACTTTGCTGGATAGGATTTCGATTGTTTCCCTGATGACGATCTCTTTAAAATTCCTGTAAGGGGCAATTCTTCTAATACTATTCCATACAGGAGCAGCAGATGAATGCATGACTTCTTTGGCGAGGGCTGTATTCTTCATGTCCTGGTTGACATTTCGTACGTGTTCTTTGCATCTAGTGTCCAAAGATCGCTTTGTCATTCTGATATATACCTTTTCCGTGTTGTCAGGATATACCAACGGTATAGCGTACACACCCGCCTTTTCTTTCTCACACTGTCTCTCCTTGCAACTTGATATTATATGTGATAACGGGGTTGGGGTTTTCATTGCTATTGATATGTTGTATTTACGTAATAAATTATTTAACCAATATGTAAAGCCTTGAATATATGTGATGGATCCTGCGTATTTCATCGTCCTAATAAGCGATTTTGTTATTGATGATATTATACGATTTCTTACAGTCTTATGTATTCTGTCCATGGCTGTATTCTGCATGTCCTGGTTCACACTTCGTACGTGTTCTTTACATCTAGTGTCCAAGGATCGCTTTGTCATTCTGATATATACCTTTTCCGTGTTGTCAGGATATACCAACGGTATAGCGTACACACCCGCCTTTTCTTTCTCACACTTTCTCTCCTTGCAACTTGATATTATATGTGATAACGGGGTTGGGGTTTTCATTGCTATTGATATGTTGTATTTACGTAATAAATTATTTAACCAATATGTAAAGCCTTGAATATATGTGATGGATCCTGCGTATTTCATCGTCCTACTAAGCGATTTTGTTATTGATGATATTATACGATTTCTTACAGTCTTATGTATTCTGTCCATGGCTGTATTCTGCATGTCCTGGTTCACACTTCGTACGTGTTCTTTACATCTAGTGTCCAAGGATCGCTTTGTCATTCTGATATATACCTTTTCCGTGTTGTCAGGATATACCAACGGTATAGCGTACAGACCCGCCTTTTCTTTCTCACACTGTCTCTCCTTGCAATTTGATTTATATGTGATAACGAGGTAGGGGACTTCATTGTTATTCATATGTTGTATTTACGTAATAAATTCTTTACCCAATATGTAAAACCTGGGACATATGTGACGGATCCTGCATATTTCATCGTCTTACCAGGCGATTTTGTTATTGTTGACATTATACGATTTCTTACAGTCTTACGTATTCCGTCTATGTCATCCTTCTTATATCCAGCCTTCAGACCTTTGCTATAAATATTATCGATTTATTTTTTATTTAGGTAATGGGGTTTGCATACGTTATACACTCTATGGAACCATGCTCTAAACCAGGGGTGCACAACCTTTTTATAAGTGGGGGCCAAGTTTATTTTTACATAATAAGTGGCGGGCCGCAAGTTACCTTTTCACATAGGCACTTGCCAAACCCTACCGCTAAAGCTAATTTTACTATTATCCGAATAACCTATTTTACCAGCAGACAAAAAATGTATTTCAATACCATTTTTGTGTCCTCTAAATGGTTTAAATCCATTTTTGAAGTTTTTTGGCAAATTGCGTTATTAAGTTATCAAATTACTGATTTACAATCAACTTACTCCTAACTGGAAAAGGTTTAGGGGTATATAAAATAAAATAATACTATCACAAGGTTGTAAAATTTATATTTTTACAAAAAACAGAATTCTTAACATCAAAGTATATAAAAAATTAAAATCAATATATCGTCAAACTGACCATCAAATCAAGTAGTAGCCTAATGCTCCTTCTTACATTGTAATGCCTTCTTACATTGTACTAATGCCTTCTTACATTGTACTCTTTCATAACACCAACTGTTTCTTTGCAAATTAAACACGTTGCTTTGCTGTTGTATTCAATAAAAAAATATCTCTCACTCCAGGTCTCTTGAAACACTCGACACTCGTCCGTCACTTTACGCTTTTTTACAGACATGATACTGATATTATAATAATAATAATGTAGAAACTCTGTAAACTGCACACAAGCTGTAACAACACACAAACAACTCACAAACGTGAACTCTGCCACGACAACAATGATACTCCCAGTGCACGACGTGGCGTCCAGTCAGAAATAACAAACCTATAAATAGCCTCGCGCTACACAACTTCAAGGTCACACAGCGCCCTCATCCTCCCCTGCCGCACAACGATGAGTCGGTGTGTCAGTCACGTGCTCACATCCACTTGTATTGCAAGAGTGACTCCACAGTCAGTCTGAACCTTGCAGCAGTCTGGTTCTGAACCTTGCAGCAGTCTGGTTATGCAAAACTTAAAATCTGTCTAATAATTGTTTACTTTTTAATTTATTTTTAACAAACATTTTTATAATTTTCTTATTTCAACTAGGGCCTACAATAATGGGAAAAAATCTCATCATTCACAATATATATATTCACGTTTTCAATAGTATAAAATATTTATCCGCGGGCCGCATAAACTGACTTTGAGGGCCGCGGGTTGTGCACCCCTGCTCTAAACGCAGAAAGTTTGTACTCTTTTGGGCAGTGTGAATCAAGAGAGAGGTTCGGCACTACGGTCGGTTAATACACGATCGAGTCACATCATTGTGACCACCAGCTAATATCCAGAGTAAACGCTATGTGCAGCACGGTCAGCAGCTAGACAGGCTGGGAGAGAATCAATAAGATGCTGGAAGGTGTTCACAGGTATGTGGAGCCATGCTGACTGCAGTGTATCTGACAGCTGTTGGAGGGTGCGTGGTGGTGGATCCATAGAGTGAACAATACGATCAAGGTGGATCCATAGAGCGAACAATACGACCAAGGTGGTCCCACAGATGCTCAATTGGGTTTAAGTCTGGGGAATTAGGAGGCCAGGTAAATAATTTGAAGCCTTCATCGTGCTCTTCCAACCACTCTCGGACATTTCTAGCTGTCGCATTGTCGTGCTGGAAGATCCTATCCGTCCCAGGGAAGAAAATCAGCATGTATGGGTGTGCGTGGTCTGCAAGGATGGATTCATAACGAATTCGGTCCATAGTGCCTTCCACAGATATGAGTGGACCCACAGAATGCCACGAAAGCATTCTCCAGATCATAACGCTGCCGCCCCACCCTCCACCCCCCAGCTTGCGTTTTTCCAAACAATGGTTGAAGGGTGTTTGTCCTCTGATGTTTCTCGCCTTATACGCCAACGTCCATCCGTTCGATGAAGCAGAAAACGTGACTCATCGGAGAAGGCAATCCGTTGTCAATCAACGGAGGTCCAATTCGATACTACCGTGCATTTTCTGCGATGCACCTACGTTAGCATAGGTTCAGTGATCATCCGTCTGCATCGGAGCCCCATGCGCAGCAGGGTTCGCTGAACTGTCGTTTTAGACACACTTCCGGTAGCCCCCTGGTTCATTCGGCCAGTAAGTTGCTCCACTGTAGCGTGTCGATCGGCCCTCACGCTACTTCGCAGCCGACGTTCACCTCTCACATCAATGGCACGTGGTGCTCAGCAGTTTCCACGTCGCTTATTCGCAATGGTGCCATTTCTCCAATCACGATACACTTTAAATACAGCAGCACGCGAACAGTTCACAAACTGCGCTGTTTCAGAAATACTTCCAAACTTGCCCCGAAAGCCGATCATCATCCCTTTTTGCAAATCTGATAAATCGCTGCTTTTATCCATGATAGCAATGAGTGATATGTTTTCAGAATGCCTACAGCACACCTTATATACCCTCCAAACCAGCTCACGACACTTGCCTTCTTTCATTGGCTACGCGCTGTTGACGTCAATAGTAGGAGGTGGTCACAATAATGTGATTCGACTGTGTAATAAACGTTAAAACAAAAGCTGGTTGTTCTATTTCTTCTGAGCGCGACGTCAAGCTAATTCAACGCCCCATGATTTTCTGGAGTATTTAAAATAAAATAATTTAATATTCTGAACGATGCTGTTAAATTTCTTTAAGTAAGTACATTTTACGAGAGGTTGTTTGGTCTGGTGAAAAGATATATCCTTTCCATGGGGAGAAAATGAAAATAGGGCACCCAAGGGTTAGAGGAACCGGCTTCCAAGGAAAGGGTCGCAGATTCGGTCCCGGCCAGGTTGCTCTAAACCGCCAAAAATCATCGTTCCTCGTAGAGCAAGCAAAGGTGCCGGCCCCGGGGTCCCCCGACCTTCTGTTACAAATACGGTTGTCCGTTTGTTGCCCCCCATCCCCAGTACATTCAAATTCCTGAGTCATCGTCATCTGGCATTAGCCACTATGTCGACTCGCACCAAACACCTGGAACTCTGTACTATGTCCAACTATCTACCAGTCCCAAACCATAGGAGGAAGGAAACAGATTCCTGGATTCCGTGCTCCCAGGAACCCCGCGATCCCGTAAAGTAAGACAAATGGCAATTTAATTTATAAATAGCAAACATGTGGTGGATGAAAACAGAAAAACCATGGCAGCCTGCTCCAAAATTCTAAAATTTATGTGAAGCGGTGTAGTTATTGAACGGTGCTTTTTTCCTGGGAATATAAGAAAAAATAGTCCATCAAACAAACAGGCCAAATCATTAAATGTTGTTTTTAAAAAAAGAAATGATAACGTTGAAAAAATATTTCCGAAGCAGCATTCTTATACACGGTCGTATCAGATTAATACACTGGCGTGCAAAAATTAAGGAGGAGACGGTTTTTCGAATGTAACGTCGTACAGAAGTGCTCCACATCGACTCAAATCATACCATAAGATCCCCAAGATGTAAGAATATGGGACAAGTGAGCAAAACCGTCCAAAGAATACAAAATCACTTTATTGAAAAAGTAGCTTCGAGAACAGCTGGACAGAAGACAGAAACGTCCATGTGACAGGCGGCTGCCAAGAAAAATCCAGTCTTTAGTAAAGGATATGATCACCCCTGACTGCGTTGCGGGATTTACAACGTCTGTCCATGCTGAGGACGAGGCTGTCAAGGAGCTGTTGAGGCATCGCGGCCCATTCCTCTTGTAGCGCCAATCGCAGCTGCGGAATCGTTGCTGGCGGCTGGTGACGTGCTGCCAAGCGTCTCCCGAGAAGGTTCCACACGTGTTCGATTAGATTTAGGTCCGGGGACCTTACGAGTCAATCCATGCATTGAATATCTTCACTCTCCAACAGCTGTGCGACAGCCACTCTACGATGAGGTGTAGCGTTGTCTTCCATGAAGAGGAACTCAGGACCCACAACACCTCTAAACAGACGCACGTGAGGCAGGAGAACCTCGGTACAATAGTGGACACCTGTGACTGAACCTCCTTGGAAGATGTGGAGGTCAGTACGGCTACCAAGCATGATACCGCCCCAAACGAGAACTCCGCCACCTCCAAACCGGTCTGGTTCGATGATGTTGGAGGTGTGATTGCGTGTTCCCTGCTCTCTCCAGATGTGTATACGTCCAGAATCGCTCGTCAGACAGACTAAATCAACTCTCGTCCGTAAAGAGAACTCGACCCCATTGCTGATGTGTCCAGTTCTTGTGTTCCTGGCACCTCAGATGCCGCCGTCTCTGATGAGCAGGCGTTAATGGCAAACACCGTACCGGTCGTCGTGTAAATAGACCACCTTTGTGCAGCCTCCTGGCCACGGTAAAACGCGATAACGGATGTCCAGTTGTCTGTTGCATGTGCCTTGCGATTTCTCCCGCTTTCTGCCGCCTGTAGGACAATATACCGGTCGTCCGCCGCCGTGGTTGTTCGTGGACGACCACTGCTAAACTCTTGGACTGCTGTTCCTGTCATTTGAAATGCTCTCCAAGCTCGCGAAACGATGCTGTGAGCGATCCCGAACTCCTCGGCCACACTAGTCACACTTCGACCATCTTCCAACTTCCCAATGACGCAACCTCGGGTAAAGTCATCCAGATTTCATCTACTGGATTGCCTGTTGGCCATATCACACGGTGGCATCAACTCGACGTCGTTCAATGCGATGGACACCGTGCAATAGTTTTCACCAAATTGCTGAGCGTACACCGCCCGTGTGCTTTATACCCTTCCGACACTCCCCACTGCGTCATGCTGCATATATGCGCATGCCCTACCGTACCGGACCCTAGTCTATCTCCTGAGTGTTCTTTCGGTTCGTTCTGCCCATTTGTTCCGCTGTTATACTAATTTTTCTTCTTCGTCCTTAATTTTTGCACACCAGTGTATGACCACCTACCTAATAAAGGGAATAACTGCCCTTGGCCCGGATGACAACGCAATGAGGCGCTGGTAGGTTGCCCGAGGCACAAGTACCCATTCGGACTGCAACAGAGCACGGAGGTCCAGGAGATGACGTAGTTCTGTGCCGGAACGCCGAACCTGTCAATCCAAATAGTCCCACAAGTGCTCTATGGGATTGACGTCAGTCGATTTTACCGGCCAAGAGAGACATCGCTGTCGTGTTTCTGGAACTAGTCATGCACCGCCTTAGCGACGCGGCATGGCCCATTGTCCTGTTTGTTGGTAGCCACCATCACCACCAGAGTAAACGTCCAACATGAAGGGATGCATGTGGTCAGCGAGAATGGACAGATAGCCATTGGCGTTTAGGGACCCATCCAGTGGTATCATTGGTTCCAGGTCATACCACGAAAACATCCTCCAGACATGCACTCTGCCAACGCCGGCCTGTACTTGACCGACAAAAGTGTCCGGGTGTTGGTTCTCGTGTGACTGACGCAGTTTCCTCCAACGCCCGTCACTTCTGTAAAATAGAAACCCCGATTCGTCGTCGGAGGCAACCTTTTCCCATTTTTCCACTGTCCAATGACGGTAGTCCCATGCGAACTGCAGGCGTCGTTGCCGATGGACTTGGATTAACATGGGTGCCTTGACGCAGCGTCGACTCCACCGACCCATGCACAACAGGCTTCGCTCTACTGTTATCGGGGATACGTACATGGGTGCCAAGCGTTCATTTGCGTCGTCAATTGCTGCAATGTTGCGCACCGATAGCACTTTACCAGTAGACGGAAGCGACGTTCTCCTCTGGGATCGATGGCCTTTGGAGCTCCACAGTTATGACGTCAGGAGGTACTCTGTGGGCCAGCGGTCCATTCTTGGTACACCCTTACTACAGCACCGTGGGATGTTTCAGAGATGCTCATTCCTTTGTGAACGTCTGTCAAATCCCTACCTCTGCCCATTGTGCTCACGTCACGCACTATAGCTCATCTGTCATGGCCGGACGCTTATATATCTCCGTGTGCTCAACCTTTTCACGCGCACTCTGTGACGCGCCTGGGCGAGTACACAGTGATTCTGGGGGCGGTCATATTTTTCAGATTGGACTGTGTACTTTCGCCTCATCTCTGAAATAAAATTTTGATTTCGCCATTGCAAATCCGTTTTATTTGTAATGACTCATTTGAGTAAACCAGAATAGTTAAGCGGGGTCTCTTGTAATTCTAATTGCTTTGGTGTTGATATGGTGTATAAAATTCAGATTTTTCTCTAGTGTGCGGTAATTGCACACGTTTGTAAACTTCTGAAACGCTAAATCTCTCGCACAAGTTTCTTCGATCTCTTGCCATTTTAATTGTTTTGGTGTTGATATGGTGTATAAAATTCCGATTTTTTCTCTAGTGTGCGGTAATTGCACACGTTCGTAAACTTCTGAAACGCTTAATCTCTCGCACAAGTTTCTTCGATCTCTTGCCATTTTAATTGTTTTGGTGTTGATATGGTGTATAAAATTCAGATTTTTCTCTAGTGTGCGGTAATTGCACACGTCTGTAAACTTCTGAAACGCTAAATCTCTCGCACAAGTTTCTTCGATCTCTTGCCATTTTAATTGTTTTGGTGTTGATATGGTGTATAAAAATTCAGATTTTTCTCTAGTGTGCGGTAATTGCACACGTCTGTAAACTTCTGAAACGCTAAATCTCTCGCACAAGTTTCTTCGATCTCTTGCCGTTTTAATTGTTTTGGTGTTGATATGGTGTATAAAATTCAGATTTTTCTCTAGTGTGCTGTAATTGCACACGTTTGTAAACTTCTGAAACGCTAAATCTCTCGCACAAGTTTCTTCGATCTCTTGCCATTTTAATTGTTTTGGTGTTGATATGGTGTATAAAATTCAGATTTTTCTCTAGTGTGCGGTAATTGCACACGTCTGTAAACTTCTGAAACGCTAAATCTCTCGCACAAGTTTCTTCGATCTCTTGCCGTTTTAATTGTTTTGGTGTTGATATGGTGTATAAAATTCAGATTTTTCTCTAGTGTGCTGTAATTGCACACGTCTGTAAACTTCTGAAACGCTAAATCTCTCGCACAAGTTTCTTCGATCTCTTGCCATTTTAATTGTTTTGGTGTTGATATGGTGTATAAAATTCAGATTTTTCTCTAGTGTGCGGTAATTGCACACGTCTGTAAACTTCTGAAACGCTAAATCTCTCACACAAGTTTCTTCGATCTCTTGCCGTTTTAATTGTTTTGGTGTTGATATGGTGTATAAAATTCAGATTTTTCTCTAGTGTGCTGTAATTGCACACGTTTGTAAACTTCTGAAACGCTAAATCTCTCGCACAAGTTTCTTCGATCTCTTGCCATTTTAATTGTTTTGGTGTTGATATGGTGTATAAAATTCAGATTTTTCTCTAGTGTGCGGTAATTGCACACGTTTGTAAACTTCTGAAACGCTAAATCTCTCGCACAAGTTTCTTCGATCTCTTGCCATGATTCACGCTTTTCTCAAAACACTCATAGTGCCTTTTTTCTTTGCTACATTTTATTAAGAAATTGAGTTATTGTTAACGCATGTTTAAAGGAATTAATAAAAACTGCAATATCCCCCAGAAGTAAAGTTGTATTGTACTTAACAAAGCAGGATGAGAATATGTTAAGCAATGTCATTTATGTAGAAATGC
This sequence comes from Macrothele yani, assembly GCA_039090855.1. Classification (NCBI taxonomy): domain Eukaryota; kingdom Metazoa; phylum Arthropoda; class Arachnida; order Araneae; family Macrothelidae; genus Macrothele; species Macrothele yani. The sequence goes on along the minus strand of CM076989.1, from coordinate 30,128,010 downwards.
TATATGCAGTTTTTGAGATTTGAGTATTTTTTCTACGGGCATTTTCTGTGGATCTTTTTTATGGTAAACATTTATTTCTCAGTGATATACAAAAGGTTTGGCAGGGAATCGGCAATCAAACACTCGGTTTTAATCAGCATCAACATTCCCCCTAAGTTTTACAACTTGTGAGCTGTTTCAAATTTATCTTGTGCAAAAATCAAGTTAAGCGAAAATGTCTTTATGCGTGAAAAGAGAAGAAGAATGGGAGAATGTAGGGTGATTGAAGTTTTTTGCAAAGGTTCTAAATCCTCTCAGGAAATAAATATTTTTATTGCTTTTGAACTTTTCCCTTTCTGTTTCATTGCAGGATTTTTTTAAGCTGATATCCTACGGTTAAACATTATTCTTAATGTCAAATTTTAGTATCTGGTTTACACGCAAATTGTTGCATATATACTACTGCTTGTGAAAATTGCAACACCAAGAAGGAACCATGCCATTCAAATGAAATTCATACCACTCATTACTGATATGACTATACATAAGTGATTAATTTTTAGAACTGTTGGATGTTAGCGTACTATCCTCGTTTCTTTTATTTTTCATCGGACACCTGCTGCTAGTTTGTTTATGTTTGCGTTGATGCCGAGCAGCCAGCAAACGGTACGTTGCAACGAAATATGGGATCACGACCCTGGACAATTGAGAGAGGAGATGATGGCGTCGTCACTTCGATGTGTGCGAACATGCTGTATTTGTTGTTCTTACAAAAACTGCTCCAAAAGAATACATGTATTATCATCATCTAAAAGGATTCTCGAAGGATTATACAGTGTTTTCCGTGAACTCTTAAAAGGAATATTAATCATGGTAAGACTGTTTAAAACAGACTAAATAGAAAGCAAAGTTCGTTGTTAACAATAACTCATTCATTCTATGTTTATTACATATCCGTCAACTTTCGATAGCGTCTTAGTTGTGTGTTTAGTCAAGAGTAAATAAAGATAAACTTAAATCAGGCGTCTGCCGATTATGGACATAATTACCGTTGCAAATTATTTCTTAGTTTTTAACTTACACCATCAAGAACAATACAACAATTTATACCGGCGAAAATCAGTATCTTTTAAAGCCTGCACGAGCTGCAATAGGAGCTTGTGGACGGCGTGGCATTGAATTGAAAAGGGTAATTGAATATTGTCCTGAGAAATTGCTTTCCAGGCGGCATGTATACACAAATGATTAGTACTAACCGCTGGAGAACTTGGATGGGCCAGTTGCCAAGTGACCATATCCCAGACATGTTTGGCGAACGTGCAGGCCAGGGAAGAAGCGATATCCGCTGTGCTGCGAAGAGGGTTTGAACATTCTTGGCAACATGGGTTTGGGCATTGTTCCTGCTAGAATATAGCGCCAGGAGTGCTCTGAAGTAACGGTATGGCTTCTGCCTGTTCTACGTACCTGATATAGCGGTCGCTTGTTGAGATTGCCCTCAAGTCGTAGCAACCGAGATCGCGATTGGTACCCAATGACACCCCACATCATTACATTGGCGTTCGGTCCGTGTGACGCTCGACGATGCATGCTGGAAGAAGGCGATCACCACAATACCGTCTAAAGCGTATGCGGCCATCACGGTAGCCCAAATTGAATCCGAACTCTTCCGAAAACACGACATGCTGCCAATCAGCACGCCATTGTCTGTATTGAAAACCCCATTCCAGCCTGAGGCGTTTATGGCTTTTGGTCAAAGGAATCCGCCGCTAAGGGATGCATGCAACCAGTCCTCGGTGCTGCAGATGGCGTCGAACTGTGGAGGCAGACAATGCCACACCTGTTACAGTGCTCCACCGTAGTACTAACATTTGCGAAGATGTGGAACGGTTCCTCACTGCCATGCGAGTGAGGTATCGGTCATTTCTCGGTCCACTGCCTGATTGTCGATGCACCTGGTCCTCTTCGGTCCACTGCTGTCACACGCGCATCACTATCGTGGTGTTATGTCCCGTCCGAGCCGCAATGTCGCGGTACGAAAATGCACCTTCACGCAAACCAATCGTTCGTCCCGTTCAGACTCTGTTCTATGGTGATATTGCGCCATTCGTCGCCGCTGAGACGTTATTGAATCCTGGTGGCCCTTTTATAACTCACTGTCCGCGATGCACTACAGGGGTGTGTATCCTAAACAGCCCTTTCGTTACCCCTCACTCAACTGTTCAGAGGGCGTTTCTGGGCACAGACATGCGCAATGACTCTGCACTTCTAATCGTTTGCATGTCCTACCCTGCTCTGCATATCCTGTAAGTTTCACTTGATTACCATCATTCCTTCATAGTGCTGCAATTTTCACAAACAGTAGTTTATAAAAGCGAGGACACAAAATTATGAAATTTGATCTGCTATTTCATGAATGCTGAAAATATTAATGTGGTTATAATAACCATTTGAAATCTGCAAATATGGTGATCTGAGCGGCAAAGAGCGATAATCTACTTGAAAATGTGTTTGTGTGAGGTGGGGGTGGGGGTTGTAAAAAAAACAAACTTAAAAAACATTTTTTAAGGGCCTCACGTCCCAAAACTTACAAAAGAATAATAATAATTACAAAAAATACCACCGAAAATTATTTATCAAGAACCTCATGGTATACTAGTTCCCACTCAGCAACATATTCTTATAATTTTATCTGCCCAATAATGTCTCCAGATGATTTCTTTGACCTGTTGATCGTCTGTTCTAGAGCCAAGTCAATACCTTTACAGTTAAAATTGCCCGGAGTTCTAAAAACAAAATGTCCTGCCATAAACTATTCATAGACTTCAGGATGATTCTACACCAGAAGTTTCATGTTTTCTAGACAGAGAGTGCACCATCTTGATTAGTTCACTCTCTCAAAAATCTGGAATATATGTAGTAGCTCTTTAATTGTTTCTACATGCAGTCTCCAAAGACCCTCTCAATTTGCTCTGATGGCACACTTCAATAGATAAACTAGGTAGAGAAATCCTATCCAAGTATTCGCACCGTTCCTAGCTCTGAGCATTTCTCTCTGTGAAGATTTTATATATAAACTCCTTGAACAGATCATCTTCCACAATGAGTTATTCGAAGAGTTGCTGTGAAGCTCCTCTGTATTTACTTTTCATTGCTTCAATTAGATGAGACACCTGGAGATCTGAAGTCTCAGTTGGTATTCTGTTGTCAATGAATGCTTTTCACTTCAGTCTTTCAATAACCTCAGCAAGCATAAAGATACCCTTTACTGATCTCACATGTTTGTTCCCTTCATAACACTTTCTACCACTTCTTGGGTCAAAAATACTATTTTCAATGAGAAAAGTTTTCAGTCTACTCCCTCTGAGGTACTTTCTGATACAGGCTAAACATATTTTGGTCAAATGGAAGAAATCCATTAAAAGTACAAAATTTTGGAATTCACTTGAACACATTTCAATTTCTGCAGCAATATGGCCTACAACTTCATCACAAGCAAGTGTTAATGCTCGTTGTTTAACACGTGTGAGGAGAAATGAAACAGGGGAAAACACCCAACTTGCTGAACACCACATGTACTAGCTGTGTACTTCAAGGGCATCTTCCAATGTCTTTCTAATGGTGTACACTTCATCATCCATTTTAAAGCCAAGTACATTGCTACTAACAGACTATGGCTGAATAATGAGTGATGACGGCAGCGCCATGTTGCTAACTGAGCCAAGAATGAAGGACTTCCCAGACCTTGTATTACAACTTGTGCATACAAAAAATGTGATGTATGGTGATGAAGATGCCGGAGACAAAACATGGAATGTGTTTTATTTTGTAAAAGCCAGGATACGAGTCAAAATATGAAGAAATAATTATAATGATTTCATTGCCTAAATGTTATGTTTTACTGTGCAAGCACGGTATATTCTTACGATATTCTGAATTTATCATGTAATAGCTCTCAGTTTCTATTAAAATTGTCTGCTTAGAGTAGATAATAGATATCAAGAACTAATGAAACATTTATGTGTAAATATTGAAATAAATCAGATCATTTTCAATTTCAGTGGATTTTCCATGTTTTAATAATTAATAATTGAAAAACAATCAGTTACTCACCTCTCATTGTACCTAAATTAAATAAAGTACATACATTTTAAAGGAAATTTTATGAGGAATCCGATGGTGTAATCAGGTTTAACTTACATTTAAACGATAAGTTAATAAAACAGTAAATCTGGCACTATACGTTATTCAATAGCAAAATCCAATATGGCGTCGTTGAGAAAACTTGACCATATTTCAGTTGCCTACCAAAGATTTTTTTATTCACAGTCACAGAATTTGTCAAGCAAGAAATTCCTACAGGTCTTATGTATAGGGACTGGACTACACGGTTTCATTCATTATTTGCATTGCACTACCCTTGTCTTGACTTGCATAATCAAAGATTCTGTGTCGCAGCGCCACCTATTGGAATAGATTAATAGGTGACGTCACGCAGAAGGTACAACAGTACTCGTGTTTGATTCCAACTATTTTGCTAACTTGCAGGCAGTTATTCGGTGAGATCTTTTAGCCGTTAGAACATGATAATGATTTTGTGATGAAATAGTTTTGCGTGGTCGACCACTAATGAACCTTCTGGTAGCTATTCCATGTTCAGATAATTGTTTCCCTATCCGTGATACAACGCTTTGGGCAATTCCGAACTCTTTCTCTATGCCTCTCGTTTTGCCCCTTCTTCCAAATTAACAACAACTCGCAAACAGGTAAATTCATTCAGATGAGCCGTTTTAGTTATCGTACAAGTCGCCATAACAACAACAAGAAAGATGACACCGAATTTTTGGATGTAATGAGAACGTCTTTTGAATCCGTTCTGATACGAATTAAATTTATCAAAGCTATTCAAAATCAATGGAACCGGTATGGCAAACAGTAGTGTTTGACTGAAGAAAAAAATTCAATCGGGATTTTAATCCCGCAGATATTGCTGTAAACGGAAACGTCAACTTACGCCCTATGGTGGCAGACTTGTGCGTTAAGTAAAATTTGAATTTATATGAGAAACATTTCGCAGCGGAAACGCTCTCCAACAAAGAAATAATTTTTCAAATCGGGCTCTTAGAAGCAGAGATATCGACAAATATAAGATGTGCATTTACCCCCCTCCCCCGCGGGAAAACGTGCATTATTTTAAAAAGAAAGTATTTTCAAAAGGTTTTTCGATGTGAGCGGTATCGGTCCATGAAATAATTTTTTCAATCGAATTTTCAGGAGTTCAGATTTTACTGCAAATACATCAGACGTAGAAATTAACTCTTACGTCCCCTAATGGCCAAACCATTCATTATCAGATATTAGAAATTATATGCTGAGAATTTCCCATCAGAAGCTGTATAAGGTGCAGAAACAATTTTGTAAATCGGAGTTTTGGAAGCAGAAATATTGAGGAAAACGCAATTTACCTTTACTCCCCCTAGCGGAAAGTTTATGCATTACTTGAAAATTTAGAACTTATATGAAAAACATTTTACACCGGATACGCTATCTAACAAAGAAGGAATTTTTCAACTCCGACTTTTAGAGGCAGAGATATTGACAGAAATAAGATAGACATCTACGACCTTTGGTGGAGAAACCACACATTATTTTAAGATAAAATATTCTCAAATGTTTATCGACAGGTGCAGTATCAGTCCACGAAAGAAGTTTTTCAATCGGGCTTTTAAAAGCTGAGATTTTGCTGCAAATACCTACGATAATAGAAATTCAACACTTACGCACCATGGTGGCCAATCCATATTTTATAAAAAATTAAAAATTACAATAAAACAATTTCCCACCACAAGCTGTATCCGGTGCTGGAAGAATTTTTCAAATCGGAGTTTTAGAAGCAGAGATATCGGGGAAAGCGCAATTTATCTTTACTCCCCCCCCCTAGCGAAAAGTCACTGAATTATTTGAAAATTTTGAAATTATATTAAAAACATGTGGTACCGGAAACTCTGCCCAACAAAGAAGACATTTTTCAAATTGGATCATTAGAAGCAGAGATTTTGACAAAAACAATATATACATCTACGCCCCCTGGCAGAGAAACCATGCATTATTTTAAGAAGAAAGTATTCCAGGAAGGTTTGTCTACGTGAGTAAAATCGGTCTCACGTAGACAAACCTTTATAATAAAAAAAATTGCAATATTGAGATTTTAGAAGCTCAGATTTTGCTGCAAACACATTAGAAGCAGAAATCAACACTTAAGTCCCCTGGTGGCCAAACGATTTTATACCAAAAATTAGAAACCATATGCAAAACATTTCCCATCATGAGCTGTATCTGCTGAAGGAAACATTTTTCAAATCGGAGTTTTACAAGCAGAGATATCTGAGAAAAAGCAATTTACTTTTACGCCCGATAGCGGAGAACACACAGGGTGTCCGTAAACTGTTTTGACAAAAGAAGAGGGGTGATAGTACCCAACAAGACGAACAATATTTACAATGGAACCTAGGGTCGCATTCCACTCTGAGTGTCAGAAAAGAGTAACTTCGAAATACGTCCAACAAGCACAAGTCGTCACATCAGACGTCATTTCTTTCGTGCCGGAGAAGTAGCACATCTCCAGAACATCACCGTCAAGCATTTACCGTATGCAAATTGCCATAGAGAAGACGCAGCATCGACTGATTGGCTTATCAAGGTGCAGTAGACACTTCCTGAATGCCACATATCCCGCACGATGGATTGGACGTGGCGGACCTGTGGCATGGCCTCCACGCTCACCGGACTTAAACCGACTGGACTTCTTCTTCTGGGGTCACATGAAATCATTGGTGTACGAGACGCCTGTGGACTCCGTGGAAGATCTCGTCGCGAGAATCGTTGTTGCAGCTGACAGGATAAACACGACACCAGGAGTCTTCGAGAGGGTGCGCCAGTCTTTCATTCGCCAGTGTGAATTCTGCAACGGCACGTGTGGCCGTCACTTTGAGCATCTACTTTGAGTCTGTCCCTGATCTCCATAAATGAGATTGTGCAACTTATGAATTCGTTAATTCTCTTTCTTTGCCCTGTTGCAACTTGGACATCTAACTTTACTCCTTCCTGACACTCAGAGTGGAATGCGACCTTAGGTTCCATTATAAATATTGTTCGTCTTCATGGGTACTATCACCCCTCTTCTTTTGTCAAACAGTTTACGAACACCCTGTATGCGTAACTCGGAGAAGTGACTATGCCTAAAATAATCTTCAACTTGAATGGAATCGAAAAGTAAAATAATTTTTTGAATTGGCATGTTTAGAAGCAAATATATGGATTAGAATGTGTTTTGAATTCGATATCATCTGCATTTACGCTCTGTGGCGGTAAAATTTTGCGTCGTAAAAAAAAAACCGAAGTAAAGGATCATCATTCGTACATTTCAAGCTTCCAAACGCAAAAAGAAATTTTCAGATCGGATTATTAGTTGCAGATACATGATGTCTACAGACGGACGGACATACTGATAACATAAGCACAATCTTTTTTTACTAAATACGTGCTAAAAAGGCAGATTTGTACTTCAAAACCTACAGAACAAATGATTTCTTTCCACTAACTCTTCAGCTTTTATCCACGATTTGCAGTAAACAGCTGTCTCGTGATTCTTGGCAATTTTGCGTATGACCAAACACTCTCACACAGCTCTTATGTGCTTCGATGATGTCAGAACGTTTTTACCGCTAATCAGCTATACTTAGGAGTTCGTAATTTAGCCTTTGTCGTTGTTCCTTAATTTTTGGCCATGAGTGTAGTTAATCAAACCTCAAATGTATTCCTGGGATTCGTTCATATCACCGAAAATTTTCCATCATTTGGATACGGAAAAAATGAGAACAAAATTTTTCCGTCAATGTACGAAAGGAATTGCTAAAAGATTTCTAAAAATTCAAAATTTTTCATTAACATCACTTAAAAACAAAAATTTATCATCGTTATACGAAAGGAATTGCGGAAACGTTTCTGAAAATTAAAATTTTTTCTGGCGTACGAAAAATCCGTTGAAATTCAGAGTTTTCCTTCATTTCGCGGAGAAAGTTATGTCAGAAATATTCTCCATAATTCACGAAATAAATCACGCGAAGTGGCTCGTGCATTTCAGAAAACTTTTTACAATGTGATTATATGGCTCACGCGATCGCAAAGATACTATGAAGTGATATGAAGATTTGCTTTAAATTAATTCGGCTAGAAACGTTGGCAAATGTCTGTTATTGTATATGATCATTATTTTGTATGAATATAAAAGCTGTTATGGAAGTAGTTTTTAGCCGCTGGTTCATTCAGAGTTTTCAGGCAGCTGCTGAGGTAAGCATTTTTTTGAAACTTCTTTCAGACCGAAGCTTGATCCAGATACTTGATCAGAAGGCTCTGACTTGCTAGGCCAGGTGAGACTAAAGAGTCATTAGTGTCTGAAAATTGATGAATTTTAATTTGCGTTATTTCCTACTCACTTAAAGGTAAGAGCTTCGAAATACGTGTGTACATAATACAATAGATTGTTATTTAAAACTGGCCTCTGTGAGGAAGTTAGATCTAAGTTAATGCGGCCGTCCGAGGTCAGCTTTTTCCAATAATCTCTTATAACTGAAAAAATAGGCAAAATATTTCACGTTTATTAATGATTGAAACAGAATTTTACATTTGGTTTTTATACTCCAGTAGCATTTGCCGACAGTTAAGCAGTAAACTACGAGTGATATAACCAAATGTTGACCAAATGTAACCAAACATCACAATTATGCAATTAGGGAAAACAGCGATTGGATGTTTCATATTGGTTGAAATCGAAAAAAGGAAATTTTATTCTCGGGAATGGACTTTCCATTTATGCGAAATAATTCAAGAATTATGAAAGAAATATGGATTACACCATATAATACAAATTTTTGAACATGACAATCCGATTTTTGGTGTAAATGTGACAAAGATGGTAAGTCAGATAATATCCGAAAAGTTTCAAGTTTTCGGATATTATCTGACTTACCATCTTTGTCACATTTACACCGAAAATCGGATTGTCAAATTCAAGAATTAGTTTAGCGATCACTATAAATCTTAAAAAATTCATGATACAGTTGTGGTATGATTACCTTTGAGATAAATTGGCGAAAAGGGATAGTGAATTTCATCCCCCACCCCTTTTTTAATAACTTCCTGAATGATGGGAGAAGTAATGGTGGTAAAGTTTAATGGCGAAAATTTACTAAGGATTTGTAAAATGATAAACAAATAAGACAGATGGCGAATGGACTTCCGAATCAGAACGCTTTTCAAATAGTTCCCGGTTTTGCGTGTATCATTTCCCATTGTTTACATAGGACCTGCTCACACACAGTATAAAACTGCAATAAAAAGTAGCTCATCTTAATTTTATGCGTTTTTTTTCAGGATTTCACTATATTCACATAAGCTTTAATTACTCTTTTTGTAAATGTATTTCATGAAGGAAATTTATCGAATAATAATACTACGGATTTTTTTGTTCGGAACTCATTTTTTTTAACGAGAAGCTGATTCCGTCCTTTTCCCGTAAAATTAAAATTGACGCTATTAATGATTCAGATTCTTTTATTTCCTCGGAAAAAGATGAGTGTCAAATATCTTAATTTTCTGTATTTGTTTAGTTCCAGCCAGCTGATTAGTTGGAAAGGATAGGTGGAAAAACTTTTACCCAATGAGAAGTGCGTTTCAATACGATTCTGATACGAATAAATCTCATATACACTCATTGTCATAAAAATCCGCGCACCAATAAAAAACCGTGCGATTAACACAAAATTCGGCGAATACAGCTACTGGGGGGGTTAGACATGCAAATGATTTACAGTTTCGTGCGATTCCTCGTGCCCGCGCTTCAAGATCGGTGCTGCAATCACAATCCTTGGGGCTTATAAAGCGCCGCGCAGGGGACTCCACATTCGTGCCGAAGTGCATGGTAATAGTCAAGTGAGATTTCTGAGCGATAGACATGCCGAGGAGCCACCGTAGGTGTGCGTACGGGCAACTTACGGAGTTCGAACGAGGCCGTATCGTCGGGATGATAGAGGCAGGGTGGCCGGCGCGCAGAATCGGTCGCATTTGGGCCGTTCGGACAGTACGGTGCAATCGTGATGGGAGCACGGGATGGCACCCAGACACGGCGAACTGGCTCTGAACGACCCAGACACGCCATCAGCAGAGAGGACCGTGGGATCGTCAGAGCGGCACCCACAGATGCAACTACGTCCTTGTCCAATATCCAGAGACATGTGGCGGTTGTACCACCAGAACCATTTCGAGACGCCTGGCAGAGGCGAATCTTAACTCCGACGGCCCTTACGTTTTCTGCCATTAACTCGTGACCATCGTCGGCGTCGATTGCAATGGTGTCACCAGCAAGCAACGTGGAATGCTACGGACTGGCGACGTATAGTATTCAAAGACGAATCCCGCTTCTGTATGGGAACGGAAGACCACCGTGTCAGAGTGTGGAGGACAGCAGGTGAGCGCTACAATCCGAACCTCACGGTATAGGGGTACACGTTCCGAACAGCCGGCATGATGGTCTGGGTAGCCATCGCGTATGACAGGCGGACTTCCCTCGCAGTGATAGGAGGGACATTCACAGACAAGCGCTACGTACAGGAGATGCTGCAACCCCATGAGCTGCTTTTCTTTGCTGGGCGGGCTGGAGCCATTTTCCAAAAAGATAACACCCGTCCGCACACGGCTCGGGCTTCTCAGGTCTGTCTACGTCATGCTTCGACGCTTCCGTCGTCTGCCAATTTGCCTGATCTCTGACCCATCGATTACATGTCGGACCAGACGGGACGCCAGCTTTCTCCATTCCCCAGTGTTCGTGATTTACAGCGTCATGTGCAAGAAGTTTGGGTCAATCTGTCCCAGGATAACATACGTCGTCTCTTTGACTCCATGCCGGACCGTATCACCGAATGTATCCGAGCACGAGGCGGTCCGAAGCGGTACTAACGCTGACCAGAATGTGTACCGTATGTCCGCGGGAAATCGTTCTGCTGCTGTGATATTAGACAATCCGGCGCCTCCTTCTTCGTGTGCGAATTTTTATGACAATGTGTGTATGTATTAAATGCATATGGTTACTTTCGGTATGGACATCAAAAAGTAGAAATACAGGTAAGAATTATCCGTATCGCTCCTTTGCCGTATGTTGGGTGTGAGTAGGTCCTATGTAACGAGTGCGAAACGATACACGCGAAGCCAGGAAGTACTTGAAATACGTTTCGGGAAGTTCATCCGAGGTGACCGGGAGTAATGACCATGTCTTTTGAATCCTTTTCTGTGGATGAAAAAAATTTTCAAAGCAGAGTTTTGTGAAAGAAAGAAATTAGCAAAACAGCCAATGCATTTTCACCTCCTAGAGAAAATATACGCATATTTTAAAATAAGTAACGTTCTACATAATGTATGCAACCAGTTTGTGATGACCAGCCAGGAGAATACCGATCTTTCGTTGCTTTTCCGTATTCATGATTTTTATTTGTTCTTTCTTTATTTTTTTATACTTTATCCTTACATTATCCACCACATTTTGTGTTAATAAGATGGCTTTATTATTTTATGACAAGAGATTTATTAAGCAATTCCATCAGTACGTATATACATTATTTACATGTTGATTTGCACTTTCCGTCGGTATCAACCAGCGGCGTCCATTTTGCATGGATGCAAGTAAAAACTACGTCGGAGAAATTACCCCTGAAAACTGAAAAGCGGTAAGAATACCCCCGGAAAAAATACCCTCGGAGGAAATTGCCCGAGCAGATCAAACACTCACATCTCCCAATATCATGCATTTTTTGCAGTTACCTTCGACGCTTTCTCCGTTTGTTAATAACATTCTACACGCATAAATTGCATGCGGTGAAACAAAATGAACAGGAAGTCATTCCAGCTAATGGAGTACATTTTTGCAGCAATATTTCAAAATTAAGGAAGCAAGCACTTGAACCAATATTTGGTGGAACCGTATTAGGTTGCGATATACGGTCGAAGGTTGCACTTAAGGCGTCAAAATTTGGTTCAACCTCTCCACCAATACCACAGCTGGAAATCATGTGCAATGGCGGAGTTAGAAAATGTCAAACAGCGGAACACCGGATACGGAGAACTGGCCACATTGCAATTTCAGTGCCATAAAATTGTTTTGAAGAAACAAATTTCGTGCAGCTATGTTCCCCACTACTTGAGCAACTATTGTTCACAAAACTTTTTCAGTTTAATTTTTTCGCTTTCAATAAGAAATTTAGAGATTTCTATGATTTTCGGGCAAAAGACAAAGCGGAGAACTGGCCACACAAATTTTAAGGGGCCGTATAAAAATTGATTTCTTAACTGCCACGTCTCCAGAGGTTGGTTATCTGAGGCACATTAAGTTTCCTTAATTGCGATGTTTAAATGTAATTCCTTATCGGAAATGTTAATAATCTTAATCTATAACAAGCCGTCGGGGGGGGGGGGGGGGCTTTAATACCAAAAATAGGAAATATAAAAATCTCTGGTCAGATTGGGAGCAGATTATCAGAGTTTGCAAATTATACAACTGTACAAATTATGTGAGGCACGTGCACAGGCAGCAAACCTGTCGGGGGGAGGAGGAAGCTATAACGATTGCCGTTTCTGGGGCCTATATTGAGAACTGAATTGGGAACTCCAAACGAATTTTGGGAAAACGTTCCATTAAAGCCAAGCGAGAATTGTACTTTAATTTGAAGAAATAAATTGCCGAGGATCCGAGGTGCACTTGTTTTTTTTTGGGGGGGGGAGCTTTACCCCAACTTCCGTAATATTATATTCTGGGCCGCTGGATTCTGTCAGTGTATCGAGGATGTTCCCTTTAAAGCGTTCGCGAAATCCGTGAGCTTTGGGGGGGGGGGGTCTTTCCCCCAAAATGTTAAAATGGACGTAGAGCTGTAAACATTAGAGCCATGCTTTATATAATGATTCTATACACGACCACGAATTTTCAGGAGGGTGAGATGAATTCACCCTCCCCCAAGTTTCTAAGAACGCAGACAAGTGTTCAATGTAAGGGATTTACTCTCAATTTTTATGCTTCATGTCGTATTTAGTGGCAGACTGTAAATTCCTTTCCCCCCTTCCCAGAAATTTGGTTGTCTGTAAAATGGATACGAGGTACCTGGTTTGGAGAGCTCTACCCCCAACTTCCGTAATTTTATATTCTAGACCCCTGGAGTCGGTCAGTGTGTCCTCGATGTTACCCCTGAAGAGCTCTTAGAAACTGGGGAGGGGGGAATTCACCCCACTCTCCAGAAAATTCGTGGTCGTGTACAGAATCATTATATAAAGCACAGTACTAATGTTTACAGCTCTACATCCATTTTAACATTTGGGGGGAAAGCCCCCCCCCCAAAAGCTCACGCACCTCGCGAACGCTTCAAGGGGAACATTCTGGATACACTGGCAGACTCCAGCGGCCGAGAATATAATATTACGGAAGTTGGAGATAGAGATCCCCCAAACCAAGTGTACGTCGGATCCTCGGCAATTTATTTCTTCAAATTAAAGTACAATTCTCTCTTGGCTTACATGGAACGTTTCCTCGAAATTCGTTTGGAGTTTCCAATTCAGTTCTCAATATAGACCAAGAAACGGCAATCTTCATATCCCCCCCCTCCGAACGTTTGCGGCCAGTTGCCCTAAACTCGCATGAACCGGCATGAAAATTCAAGCAAACAAAAGAGTTCCTTCCCCACGTTAGGCACTTTGGAAAACTGCCACATATATTTCGGAAATTTGGAAAACTGCCCCACTGGAAAAAATGTTACACATTTAAAGTGTTCTTTGGAGGAACAGTAATTTGTGCCCGGCCTTTTAATGAAAAACATGTGGCAATTTTCCAAGTTGCCGAAAGATGTGTGTGCAGGATTGCCGGTAAATTGCCACACCGGAACACTGCCGCATATCAATGTTCCTGTGTGGCAGTTTACAGTGAACCGTTTATTCTGGAGGTATTTTTACCGTTTACCATTTTGCATCCTACCATCCCCGTATCCTGCGCTCATCTCCCTTTTTACAACCCTCTCCCCGAACTTCCGCCTTCGGGCACATCCAACCTTACCAACTTTGGCAATTCTCCGAAGAACCCCCTTTCCTATCGCAATTTTTATACCGTCCCTGACATCGCTTTACTCTTCTTGGAGTGTCGTGGTCACCCGGAAAAGAAATTTGCGCCATGAGTGGAATTACAGAAGTTTTACATTTTGGAAGGATCATGACACAGTTAAAAAAAGAAAAATCAACGTGATTTCTACGAAATCGGCAAAAACATCCGCAAATAAAAATCACTACTTCCAGCCACCAGCGATTGAAATGTGTGCTACAAAAACAGATGTTTTGCAAAAATCATTTCTGATAAAGGAAGATACTCAAGGCAAACGGAACTTCTCGAATCGAGTTCTTAGAAACAAAGATACGGTTTCCAGTATAGTACAAATAATAAAGAATACTTACACACCTGGTGACAAAACTGTAGGTTATAAAAATTGACAAACATACACCCTTTGCAAAAAAAGACGAAGCACCCTGAGAAAGTCGCTCGATTCTGATGAAACTCCGCATGCAAGTACCGCCTGACCGAATATGCAAATGATTGAAAAACAGCGACCAATGAAGAAATAGTGGCCCGAAACAGCGCATTAGTACCGCGCATCAAGGAGGGTATATCAAGAGCAAAGCTTGCACGCAGGGACAATTGCGATAGTGGATCACGGTTGCATTAACTTCCACGGACTGTCAGGATGTTTCGACGTCGGATTCTTGCACACTACGAGCAGTTGAGCGAGTTTGAGAGAACACTTATCATTGGGCTCAGAGAGACCGTTGGTCAAGTCGCCGTATCGCCAGGCGTTTGGGTTAGAGGGCGCGGCAATCGGACGATGTTAGCACCAATAGGTTGAGGAGGCCACAACACAGCGACACCCGAGCAGTGGACGGCCGAGGGTAGCGACAGAACGCGATGATCGAGCGATTGTGAGAAGCGTACGAACAGAGCCAAATTCGTCGCTCTCAACCTTATTGCGTCGTCTACAGGTACGGAAGTGGCCATCCGAACAGTTCTCAGACGACTTGCGGAACGGGGACCACATTCGAGGAGGCCACTCTGCCGCCTATCACAGAGCAACGAGAAGCACTACAATAGCAATGCAACGAAGGATGCAGCGTTGCCTGTTGTTCCAGGAAGAAACAGCTATCTTAGCAATGGAATATAACAAGAAAGATGATACCGAATTTTCGGTTGTAACGAGCATGTCTTTTGAGTCCTTTCTGACGAGAATTAAATTTAACTAATCCTTTAAAAAAATATATTAACCAAATTTAATGCAAAGTTATTCAAAGTCAATGTAGCCAGTTAGAAAAACTCAACCGAAATTGTACAATCGATAAAACGTCCAGAAATAGAAGCATGTTGCAAAAATTAACAAATGGCGCGCAAAAAGTTTCTCGTAGCACAAGGAAGGTATCGGAGACAAACAGATTTTGAAATCGAATAGTTAAGAGAAAAACATATAGAAAGAAACATGATAAAAATCTACGCTTTCTAGCCGAAGGATTTTGGAATAACGAAAAGTTGAAATTAGGCGAAGAATTTTCTTCATGGAAAAGTTATGCAAAAGAAAATGAACTTTTCAATTGCATCTCCTGGAAGCAGAGAAAGCGAAAAGTAGGTATTAACCTTTAAGTCCTCTAACGCGAAATCTGTGCCCTATTTGTACAGAATAAGACAATGTTCGACATCTTTATTTTCCTGAATGGCATACAATAAAAGAAGAAATTTCTCAATACGGTTTTTTGTAGCAGAGATACAACTGCAACCAGAAGAACACAGACACCCTCTAGTGGCTGAAATGCGAACTATAAAGCTCCTCAAATACTAACCTAAAGTTTTCTACAAGGTAAATGGCATCGGTGTTGAAATAAGTTTTTAAACCGGACTAGGCTGCCATCTGATGCTGACCTTGGCTACTTACAATGGACGCTCCCTATCTTCTGATTCAAGGCTTCTTGAATTGGAAGAGGAACTACAAAGGAACAAGTGGGACATCGTGGGGCTAAGTGAGGTAAGGAGAAAAGGAGAAGATCTCATCGAACTGAAAAGTGGACATCTCTTCTACTATCGTGGGACAGATACTGGCAGAACTAGTGGTGTTGGATTTATAAGAAACAAGAAACTGAAGGATAAAGTTGTAGAAGTTGAAAGTTCCTCTGACAGAGCTGCACGACTTGTTATCCAACTCTCGAAAAGATACCAGGCTCAGATTATTCAAACTTATGCACCCACCACAAGTCATCCTGAAGAAGAAATTGAAGAATTTTATGAGGAAATTTGTCATCTAAATAATAAAGGTAAGCAGCACTTGAAAATAATTATGGGAGATTTCAATGCAAAAATAGGGCAACGGCAACAGAATGAAACTTCAGTAGGTAAATTCGGTCATGGCAACAGAAACCAGCGTGGAAATACTCTCGTTGAGTTTGCAGAGGCAGAAGGGTTTTTCATCTTGAACTCCTTCTTCAAGAAAAAGCCACACAGGAAATGGACATGGAGACATCCAAATGGGACGACAAGTGAAATTGATTTTATTATGTGTAACAAAAAATTCATCATAGAAGACTGCAGTGTGCTAAACAAGTTCAACACAGGTAGTGACCATAGATTGGTGAGATGTAAGATGCACCTCAACACTAAATTTGAACGTGGCAAGCTCATAAGACAAACAAAATCTATTGACATAACCAACCTTAAAAAACACCATAATACCTTTAAGTTAGAACTGAAGAACAGGTTCTCTGCTTTAGAAGGCCTAACATCGGAAGAAGTGGACATCTCTGAAGTTAACAGAAAAGTAACCAAAGCTCTTATGGAAACAGCAACAAAATTAGCTGGGTCTAAGAACAAGTTGCATGTGAACAAACTATCAGGAAAAACCAAAATGTTGATGCAAAAAAGAAGAGAGATGAGGACAACTAAAGAAGATGTGACTTCCAAAGTGGAATATATAGAGCTATGCAAGACAGTAAGAAAAAGTATCACGGAAGACGTAAGGAAATTCAACTGTGAACTAGTGAGGAAAGCAATTGAAAACAACCAAAGCCTAAAGATAGCAAAGGGACATCTCAGTAAGGGAAGAAAACAGATTATGGCACTGAGAAAAGAAGATGGTTCTGTAACAAGAAATAGAGGCGAAATTTTGACAAGAGTGAAAGATTTCTACTCCAAATTATATGAAAGGGATGATATATGCACTCCAGATATCATGAAAGATACCAGTACCAGAGTTCCTCCAGTCCTTCCAGCAGAAGTTGCACATGCAATCAAGAACATGAAGCGAGGAAAAGCTCCAGGAGAAGATGGAATTACTGTAGACATCATACAAGAAGCAAGTGGAGAAATCGAAACAGTACTCGCCCAAATTTTCACTCGATGCCTTAATGAAGGAAAGATTCCTAAGGATTGGAACACCGCTACAATGATCCTGCTACATAAGAAAGGTGACATTGAGGATCTCGGAAACTACAGACCTATCAGCCTCCTATCAGTAGTTTATAAAATCTTCACTAAAGTTCTTTCACACCGCTTGAAGGTAACACTGGACATGGCTCAACCGAGAGAACAAGCTGGATTCAGGAGTGGCTACAGCACAATAGATCATATGCACGTGCTGAGAGAACTAATTGAAAGAGCGAGGGAATATGAACTTCCATTGTGCATGGCTTTTATCGATTATGAAAAAGCCTTTGATTCGGTGAAACCATCAGCAGTTACAATGGCTCTGAAAACCTGCGGTATTGAAGATGCATACATTAATATTATTAATAACATCTATGAAAATGCAAGTGCAAAGATTAGGCTGTTTGAAAATACAACACACGTAAAAATTGGAAAGGGAGTGAGACAAGGTGACACCATATCTCCGAAGCTCTTTAATGCCACATTGGAGGGTGTTTTTCAGTCGCTGAGCTGGGAAAACAAGGGGATAAAGATTAATGGAGATTATCTAACCCACCTTCGTTTTGCTGATGACGTAGTCATTTTTGCAACTACCCCATCAGAGCTGCAGAGTATGATACAGGAACTTGCTGACAAGAGTAAAGAAGTGGGATTAAAAATGAACTTTCAGAAGACAAAAGTGATGTTCAATGCTTTTACAAGAAATGAAGATTTATCGATTGATGGAGAAAAGCTGGAGATAACAGACACGTACGTTTATCTTGGACAGCAGATATCAAGTGAGGGTCACATTGGTGAAGAAATTAATCGGCGTACAAAACTTGCCTGGAGAGCTTTTGGAAGAAACAGCCTAATTTTCAAGAGCAATATGCCATTATGTCTTAAAAGAAAAGTGTTTGATCAATGCATCCTTCCAGTGCTTACGTATGGTGCAGAGACGTGGACCTTAACTAAAAGAGACATACAAAGGCTGCAGACAACTCAAAAAAGCATGGAGAGGTGCATGCTTGGTGTAACCAGGAGAGATAAGAAGAGGAACTCGTGGATCCGAAAAATGACAAGAGTGGAAGACATTATGATCAGAGTTAAATCCCTGAAATGGCAATGGGCTGGACATACTGCCAGAAGGACAGATCATCGATGGACAGCCGAAATTTTAGATTGGATTCAAGGGACAGGAAAAGACCCAGAAGAAGACCACATGGGAGATGGGTGGATGAAATTCGAAAGTATGCAGGGGTGACATGGAGGAGACTGGCACAAGACAGACTGTTGTGGAGGAAACTTGGGGAGACCTTCGTCCAGCAGTGGATTGATAATGGTTGACAATGATGATGATGATGATGATATTAAAAAAAAAGGAAACAGAATAAAGGTTGTCATCTCCTCGTGGGAAAATTGTGCATTCCTTTGGGAAGAAAATACACACAAAAAGATTTTCATGGTTAGTAATATCTGACAGGAAAATAATTTTTTATATCGGAATTTTAGTTCCGTACATATTGCGGCAAACGGAAACGTGAGTATACGCCCTCTAGTGGCAATATTGGACGTCTAGAAAAAATTAAATTATACGAGAAGCATTTCGCAGAAACGCTCTCCAACGAAAAGAAATTTTTTCAAATCGGACTCGTACAAGCAGAGTTATCATCAAAAATAAGATATACATCTGCGCCCTCCTGGTGGAAAAACTATGCATTGTTTTAAAAAGGAAGTATTCTCAAAAGCTTTTCCGTGGTGAGTGGTATCGGCCCACGAAACAATTTTTTCAATCGTGTTTTGAGAAGGTCAGATTTTGCTGCAAATATATCAGAAGGAAAGAAAAACACTTACACCTGATGGCCAAACCGTTCCTTACCAAAATTAAAAATTATATTCAAGACATTTCCTACCAGGAGCTGTTTCCGATGTAAGAAGAATGTTTCAAATAGGACTTTTAGAAGTAGAGATACCGCGAAAAACGCAATTTACTGTTAGGTCCCCTAACGGGAAATCTATGAATTACTTGAAAAACAGACTGCGCCTAAAATAATCTTCGGTGTATATGTCATCGAAAGGAAGATCGAACTATTTCAATCGGATATTTAAAAGCAAATATATGGAATAAAATGTATTTTGAATTCATTATCGTTTGCATTTATGCCCTCTAGCGGTAACGTTATGCATCGGATGAAAACCTGAATGCAAGGATTATCATTCTCACATTTCAAGCTTCCCAATGAAAAATAATTTTTCAAATTGGACTAATAGTTGCAGAGAAATGTTGTCCACAGGCGAACGGACAGACTGACGAACTGATAACATAAGCACAATTGTTTTTACAAAAGACGTCCTAAAAAAGCACAAGCTATAAATAAACAAAAACATCGCTGTTTTCACGTTTTAGCAACACATAGCAACCAAAAAAGTGTTATTCAGTCACCGCTACGGTTCTGATAACCAGATCTCTCGATATCTAGCCGAACGCGTTAGCCTTAAACCACGGTGGGCAACAATCGACGGCGCTATGTGTGTTTTTCTGTCAGCTTCTGACATCATAAATCAGTAAGATGGGCTCAGCTACTGAGACGTCTCCATCTGGTGGGCAGCTGAGCCCATCTTACGTATTTATGATGTCAGAAGTTGACAGAAAACCACACATAGCGCAGTAGATTGTTGGCCAATGTGTAAGGCTAACGCGCTCGGCTAGATATCGAGAGATCTGGGACTCGATTCCCCGGCAGTGACCGAATAACAATTTTTTGGTTGCTGTGTGTTGGTGAAACGTGGAAAGAGCGATGTATTTGTTTATTCACTGACGCCACGTATTTGGAGGATTTTCACTTTGGATCTCACCCTTTGGATTTAACTGCTTCAATTAATATATAGCCAGTGCGGTTAATGCCCACCAGATAGAGACGTCTCAGTAGCTGAACCCATATTACGGATTTCTAATTTCAGATGCTGACAGAAAAACGCACATAGCGCCGTGGATTGTTGGCCACCGTGGTGTAAGGCTAACGCGCTCTAGATATCGAGAGGTCTGGGAATCGGATCCCCAGCGGTGACCGAATAACAATTTTCCGGTTGCTATGTGTTGCTAAAACGTGGAAGGAGCGATGTGTTTGTTTATTCACTGACGCCACGTATTTAAAGGATTTTCACTTTTAATCTCAAGCTAGTTATACGAAAGAATTCATTTATACAAAGCTCATGTAGTGGAGGGAACTTTATGCAACCCTTTCGGACTTCCATAGAAAGTGGCGAGAGGCAAAATTGGCAATCCTCTAGAGATCTCGCCCATTAAAAGGTCTGATGGTGGTGTCACAGAAATATTTTCGGAAACAATGGATGAATTATTAAAGCAGGGACGTCGCGAAGGGGATGCGAAGGTGGTCTTGAGCTTACCCTGACATTTGTCTTGCTAGTCTTGTGCTTTATATCATGTAGCCCTACGTATGTCTCCCTAGAATATGCGTTGTTTACGTCTCCGTAGGAAGGTTAACAAAATAGAACCTGAAGAGCCTTGCAAATTCAATTGTTCTCCACTCTTTAAATTCCTTAGTTTAAGTCTATTTTTCATATTTGTATGACCAGGGAGGCTAAGGAGGAGGGAGGATAGGAATTCACTGAGGGGTCACTACTAATTACTCTGTTTGTTTTCTTTACAAAAATAGGAGATTACAACACGGAAAGTGGAGTTGCGAAAACACAATTTGGCGGTGACGATATCGAACTGCGTCTCCTCGCTCCGAAGTGAGTTGCTCTAACCGATTAAGTTACACCGACGTAATATATCGTTGCAGATTTGTCATCTTGACACGTTCTACACCTCTATAGGACGTCACTAGCGCTCTTAAGATTGCCCCGGGACAGTGAAAGTGCACAAAGTGGGTGACAACAGCTGTGTATAGGAGAGAAGTGCAAGGAAAAGTCGCTGGCTTTTGAAGGAAGGTATTAAGGAAGCGGGAGGTATTGTGTACGGTTGGCACGACGTAAAACTTTGATTTAGATAAACAGAAACGATATTTTCCTTTAAATTGTTCAAGTACAGTACTATTTTCCTTAGCAAAAATGCAAAATTTTGAAAAGCAGTTGAAGACGATGCATTCAGTGCAAGCAGAAAAAGTCAAGGGTGACATTGTAGCAACACTTGTATCTTACACCACTAGCGTAACTAGTCAGATCTGTGTATGTGTATGTTTGCCCATGTCGAGGGTGTGAGGATTGCACGAATTTCTTTGTAGCGGGTAGTGAACAGCATTAAAAATTTGTTCTTTCAGTGTTTCGTAAAAAAAAAAATGCTATCAAGCTTGCCCCACCAAAAATAATGCTCTCCAAACCCGTTGCCCATCCTGATTTCGAAGTCTAGCGACGTCCCTGTGTTAAAGTATCACTTTCCGGAGGATAACAGTCGACAAATACTTCAGTTCAGACCGAAATACCCTGCTGGCCACCCAAAATGCAACACCAAGAAGGACACGAGGCAGCAAAGCCAGATTTACTGGACACATAACAACATGTACAAAGATGAAACGATTGAGCTTACAGGCCCGTGCGACTTGCGGAACACGCAGACATCAATAGTTCGTGTGGCCCCCATGGCTGGCAATAACGGCCGCTACACGACGCGGCATCGAACGAAAGAGGCTTTGGATGTGGGCTTAGGGTATGTCGGTCCAGGCTGCTTCCACACGTTGCCACAGTTCATCAAGCGTAGCCGCGGGTGGTGCTTGCCGGGCCACTCGGTTGCCGATCAGCGACCAGACGTGTCCGATTGGCGACATATCGGGAGAACAGGCGGGCCACGGCAGCAGTGACACCTGATGGGCCATGAAGAATTGTTGCACGATACGTGCCACGTGCAGGCGCGCATTTTCCTGTTGAAACGTGGCCGCTGGCAGGTCCTGCAGGTAAGGGAGGACTACAGGCTCCAAAACGTCGGAGATGTAGCGGTGGCTGTTGAGTGCACCGGCGATGCGTACACTCAACAGCCACAGCTACATCTCCGACGTTTTGGGATACGGGTGTCATATCCATTTGCGCCCGAAACCATAACGCCAGGCGACCGCTCCGGCATGGCGATGCATAATGCAGGCGTCATACAGTCTCTCGCCGCGGTGCCGCCACATGCGGATCCGACCATCGTGGTGCTGCAGTCAGAAGCGGGATTCGTGGAGAAGATAACGTCGTGCCATTCCGTAGTCCAGGTGCGGCGTTTAACGGCTCATTGTCGCCGCATACGCCGGTGGTATAACGTCAATGTAATCGGAGCAATGGGCGCCGTGCGACAAGTCCCCGCTCTTGCAGACGACGTCGAACGGTGCGTGCTGACACAGGTTGTTGCGCAACACACCCTAATTCCTGCGCTAACGTTCGTGATGTGGCGTTGCGAGCTGTCAATGCACGCCGCACAACATGCTGGTCCTCTCGTTCTGTGGTGTGCCGTGGCTGCGGAAATCACTCACGTCGGTCCGTCCGTCCCTCCTGCACCCACCAAATCTATACTCGCCTCACTATGGCTGGATGTCGTCCCACACGGGCGCCGATGTCTCGGTAAGATAAACCGCTGTCGCGATAAGCCACTATTCGTCCTCTGTCGAACTCCGAAACGTACTGGAATAACTGCCGTATTCTGCAACGAGGCACCAGGAAGCTTCCCACGCACAGGTCCGGTAGCACAACACACTTCCACTACTTACACCCCGCCTTCTGTGCACCCTTCTTATAGTGCTCCTCGGTGGCATGCCGGGCGTAAGTGATTTGCAGATTTCCTGCAATGCTAATCATTTGCATGTTCTTTCGCGGGCGACGCATGCTGCGAATTTCAGGCCAATCGGACGCTTCCTTTTTGGTGTTTCATTTTGGGTGGCTAGCAGTGTAAGAAGAGAAAGTAGAAATCCGCTAAATGTATCAGACGATGTTCCTTTCTCCCAATCTGAAATTGAAAACGCTGTAAATTCGATTGAAATTGGCAAAGCCCCAGGTCATAATGACCTGGATATTAGCATTATTAATTACTTTTTTACCAAACAAACAAAGAATAGTTCATTAACTTGCTAAATGGGTGCTTCTTAAGAGGAATTTTTCTAAACTGTTAGAAGAGGGCAAAGCTAGAGTTTTTCAAACAAATCTGGTAAGCAGAAGAATGATCCTGGCCAGAGGGGTAAATAAGCATTTCGGCGCCCGGGGCAAACCACAAAATGTCGCGCCCCCATCTGTACACGCGCGCGCGCGTTTGTCTGTACAGCTTTCCGTATGTTTCGAAGTTCGGAGAGTTCGAACCTTCAGTATCACATCAAACGGGCCAAATGTAGAGACGGCAGTCGTGACTCGCAGCCACAGCAGTGATAGAAATTTCAACAAAGTGAGGTGAATCCTTATTTTAGCTATCCAACTAAAGAAAAGCGACATCCTTATCTATCCAACTAAACAAATGCGACATCCTTATCTTATCTCTCCAACTAAAGAAAAGCGCCATCCTTATCTATCCAACTAAACAAATGCGACATCCTTATCTTATCTCTCCAACTAAAGAAAAGCGCCATCCTTATCTATCCAACTAAACAAATGCGACATCCTTATCTTATCTCTCCAACTAAAGAAAAGCGCCATCCTTATCTATCCAACTGAACAAATGCGACATCCTTATCTTATCTATCCAACTAAACAAATGCGACATCCTTATCTTATCTCTCCAACTAAAGAAAAGCGCCATCCTTATCTATCCAACTAAAGAAAAGCGACATCCTTATACTGTATTATCTATCCAACAAAAGAAAAGCGACATCCTTATACTGTATTATCTATCCAACTAAAGAAAAGTGCCACCCTTACCTATCCAACTAAAGAAAAGTGCCATCCTTACCTATCCAACTAAAGAAAAGCGCCATCCTTATCTATCCAACTAAACAAATGCGACATCCTTATCTTATCTCTCCAACTAAAGAAAAGCGCCATCCTTATCTATCCAACTAAATAAAAGTGCCATCCTTACCTATCCAACTAAAGAAAGGCGTCATCCTTATCTATCCAAATAAAACGCGCGCGCGTTTGTCTGTACAGCTTTCCGTATGTTTCGAAGTTCGTAGAGTTCAGACCTTCAGTATCACATCAAAATTTTCAAAACCTTTAATTTTAAGGTAATTTTTAAACTCATACTGTTACAAAAATTCTCAAAACCTTTAATTTTAAGGTAATTTTAAAACTCATAAACAAAATGAGATTTTTAGGATCAAAGGACTATGTTGGAGACAAAACATCGTGGAAAATTTACCAAATTCCGTGTGAAGGTGGCGCTTCGTATATAGGACAAACCCGTAAAGCCTTGCGTTTTCGATTAAAGGAGCACAAGACCTACATTCGGAATTGTGACATAAAGAAATCATCGATGGCTAAACACTGTTACGAAAAGGACCACACATTTCTCTTTGAAGAAGCAAAACTAATTGACAAGCCAGATTCAACCACCAAACTTAATATTTTGAAAGCTTTAGATATTATATCAGAAGTCTTCTCAACTTGTTAATGACATGACATCCACCCTATTTCTATCAACCGCGTGGAAGTATTCTACCAAAACACGTGACTGTAAACACCTTTTATGATATCATGTACAGTTTGAATATTTACGTGGCATTCGTCCTGATGTAGCTAAGTCAATAGCCAGCAAAACCATGGTCAGCTTGAAAAAATAAATAATTGTGACAAACTGCGTTGTATTACCTTAATATTATATATTAAGGTAATACAATGCAGTTTGTCACAATTATTTATGCGTACACGTACGAAGTGTCTTGGTTGACACTTCGTACGTGTACGCATGCCAAGCCACTGACATGTGTCACAAGACTGCAGTTTTTGAGATCAAGAATACATGTAATTGTATGAAACCAAAACAAATGAAACTAAAATAAATAAATGAAACTAATAAATGCTTTGTATGCAACTAAAATAAATCACTTGAAGAAATCACCCTCTTCTACATGGGGGATCTGCGGCTGCTATGAATAAATGTCGAAGCCTGTCGTGCACGAAATCCTAGGTAACTGACTGTTTTCCCACATCATCCACGGGGAATGTGGCCTCGCGCTTTTCCTTAGCAGCGCAGAGAGAGAGAGAGAGAGAGAGAGAGAGAGAGAGAGAGGGCGATTGGAGAACGATCGTATTACAACCCAGAGCCAAAGGACCGAAGAGCTTTAATCTGTAGGACATCCAGTGCTTTAAAAGTGAAACTTGGGATTTGTTTAGGAAAAGCTAAATGTACCTTAAAAGAAAATATGAGCCTTCGGGTTGATTATTTATTTGATTGTCTTTTGCGTGTTCGACAATTTTCAAAAAACTAAAACTCTGGAAGCTGCTGTGCGCCCCTTGATTACCTGCTCCCCCCGCATCTGCGGGGGCTGCGGGAGTAGTAGTTACGCCACTAAATGAATCCGCTTATTTACTGCAGTAATACGCATAAATATTCGCCAAGTTTTCTCTTTCCACTGGGAGGCTTTTTCAAAGCAATGGTAGACATAAAATGCAGGGAATTGGAACACATAAGAAACAAAGGGGATTTTTTGAAAATACCCGGGTGACACCAAGAGCAGTATTACATGAAATTTGATCACGCAATTAAACGGTGTGCCACGATGTGTTTCCATCTTTTAATGACGAATGCCAAACCATTGGTAGTTCGATAGACACCATATCATTTCATGCTATCTTTTGCCGGAGAGAATTTTGACTGTTTCCCTGATGGCAGTCTCTTGAAATTTCGTATAAGAGGTAATTCTCCTAATATCGTTCCATACAGGAGCGGCCCAGCTATGCATGATATTTCTGGCGAGGGCTGTATTCTGCATGTCTTGGTTGACACTTCGTACGTGTTCTTTACATCTAGTATCTAAGGATCCCTTTGTCCTTTTTGATATACATCATTTCTGTGTTGTAAGGATACATTAACGACATAGCGTACACACCCGACTTTTCTTTCTCACGCGGTCTCTCCTTGCAACTTGATATTATATGTGATAACGGGGAGGGGGTTTCATTGCTATTAATATGTTGTATTATTTAACCAATATGTGAAGCCTGGGACATATGTATGTGATGGATCCTGCGTATCTCATCGTCTTACTAGGTGATTTTGTTATTGGTGACGTTATACGATTTCTCACAGTACCATGTATTCTGTTTATGTCATCTTTCTTATACCCAACTTTTAGACCTTTGCTATAAATATTATTTATTATTTCGTTAGTCTGGTTTGCATTCGTTATACGCTCTATAGAACCATGCTCTAAATGCAGAACGTTTGTACTCTTTTGGGCAGTGCGAATGAGGAGTGACAATGTTCGGTACTGCGGTTGGTTTGTAATAAACGTCAAAATTGAAGCTGGATGTTCCATTCTTGAACACGAGTCAAGATATTTCAGCATCCCATTCACTTCAACCTCCATGGCGAACTTTTTTGTATTGGGTAGGTTGTTTATTTTGTGCATGGAATAATTTAATTCGTCTACTTCATTATTTTCATATGAAGAGCATATCGTCAGCGTAGCGGATCCCCACTCGAGATTTCTTATTACAATTTAGAAAGCTGAGATCTTCTAGTGGTCTAAGTACTGTTGCTGCAAGGGCTGAAGTTAGAGGCGAACCCATGCAATGCTGTGGTTACCATCGAACTACCAGTGGCTTGGCATGCGTTATTAAAAGGCAGAAACCACATCGAGGCACACCTTTAATTACGTGATACAAATTCACGTAATACTGCTCGTGATGTCACCCGCGTTATTTATAAAAAAAAAAATCATCTTTTCTTCACGTATTCTAATTTCCTGAATTTTATGTCTACCACTGACTTGAGAAAGCCCCCTTCCCCAGTGGAGAGCGAAAGCTAGGAGAATCTTTATGCGTATTACACCATCAAATAAACGGATTTATTACGATATAAGCGCTTCTTCAGTATTCACGGAGTCTGGTGTAATTTGAAGTAAAGCCTCTGGGTCTAAATATAATTGGAGAGAGAGAGAGACAGAGACAGAGAGAGACAAGGAGAGAGACAGAGAAACAGAGACAGAACAGAGAAAGAGAGAGAGAGACAGAACAGAGAAAGAGAGAGAGAGAGAGAGAGACAGAAAGAGACAGAGAGAGACAAGGAGAGAGGCAGAGACAGACAGACAGAGAGACAGAGATAGAAAGAGATAGAGAGAGAGAGAGACAAGG
This sequence comes from Macrothele yani, assembly GCA_039090855.1. Lineage (NCBI taxonomy): Eukaryota > Metazoa > Arthropoda > Arachnida > Araneae > Macrothelidae > Macrothele > Macrothele yani. Next base: position 30,100,310 of record CM076989.1, on the reverse strand, counting down.
AGAGAGACAGAGATAGAAAGAGACAGACACACACACACACACACACACACACACACACACACACACAAAGCGGCGATATGCCATCTTAAAAAGACGAAAAAAGGAATTTCCATCTTTGGGAAGTTTTTGAATAGTAATGAAATAGATCGTGAAATTCAGTTTACAAATATTCATCCGACTAATGTTTTTTGCCCTGCCTGGGATATAGATTGCTGGGGTGGCAGTGGATTTGAAATTTATACTGATGGATCGAAGGTAAACGATAAAGTGGGAACTGGATTTTGCACCCTTCCTAGTAAAAAGCAAATTATGACGAGGAGCGTAACAGAATTGTTCAGTCTTTCAGGCTGAACTACAGTCCATTTTGAACGCGCTGCAATGGACATCAACAAATATCATAACAACATCGAAGCCCTTCATATTTTCTCCGACAGTCAGGCGGTCAACGCGATTCGAAAGTTTAAGAATCGTAATAGAGTGGTTGAGGAAATTAAGTCTACCATAACACTTTTGAGTAACGAAGCCTTATTAGAGATCTGCACGGGCCGGGTCGGGCCATTTTCAGCACGTCTTTTGTAAAAAAAGATCGTGCTTCTGTTATCGGTTTGTCCGTCCGTCCGTCCGTCCGTCCGCCTGTACCCACGGTATCTCTGCAACTAGTAGTCCGATTTGAAAATTTTTTTTTGCATTCGGATGCTTGAAATATGCGAATGATGATCCCTCATTTATTTTTTTTTTAGGGGGCGTAAATGCAGATGATGTTGAATTCAAAATTACGTTTTAATCCACATATTTGCTTCTAAACATCCGATTGAAAAAATTCTTTTATCTTTCGATTCCATTTATGTCGAAGAGTGTTTTAGATATAGTTTCATTTTCAAATTACGCATAGAATTTCCGCTAGGGGGCGTAAACATAAATTACATTTTTCCCGATAACTCTTCTCCTAAAACTCCGATTTGAAAAATCTTTTTTCAGCGGATACATCTCCTAATTGAAAATCTTTCGCATATAATTTCGAATCTTTGGTAAAGTATACTTTGTCCACCAGGGGGCGTAAGTGTTAATTTTTGCTTCTGATGTGTTTGCTATAAAATCTGTGCTTCTGAAATGTCAATTGAAAAATTCTTTCTTGGACTGATTGCACTCACATCGATAAACCTTTTCGGAATATTTTCTTCCTAAAATATCCCACAGTTTCTCCACCAGGGGGCGTAGATGAATATCTTATTTTTGTCAATATTTGAAAAATTCCTTCTTTGTTGGATAGTGTTTTCCGTGTGACATGTTTTTCATATAATTTCAAAATTTTCAAGTAATTCATAGACTTTCCGCTAGGGGGCGTAATGGTAAATTGCGTTTCGCCCTATATCTCTGCTTCTAAATCTCCGATTTGAAAAATTCTTTCTGCACCAGATACAGCTCCTGATGGGAAATCGTTTGCACATAATTTCTAATTTTTGTAAAAAATATGGTTTGGCCACCAGGTGGCGTAAATCTTAATTTACCCTTCTGATGTATTTGCAGCAAAATATGAGCTTCTAAATTCTCGATTGAAAAAAACGTAGTTTGTAGACCAAATTACTCGTGTCGACAAACCTTTTAGAAAAAAATCTTCTTAAAATAGTGCATGGTTTCTGCGCCAGGGAGTGTAGACGAATATCTTATTTTTGTCAATATCTCGACTACTATGAGTCCGATTTAAAAAATTCCTTCTTTGTTGGATAATGTTTCTAGTGTGACATGTTTTTCCTAAAAATTCAAAATTTTCAACTAATTCATAGACTTTCCGCCTTTCCGCTAGGGGGCGTAAAAGTAAATTGCGTCTCCCACTATTTCTCTGCTTCAAAACCTCCGATTTGAACCTTCTGCACCGGATACAGCTCCTGGTGGGAACTCCTTTGCACATAATTTCTAATTTTTGTAAAAAAAATGGTATGGCCGCCAGGTGGCGTAAGTCTTAATTTCCGTCTCTGATGTATTTGCAGCAAAATATGAGCTTCTAAAATCTCGATTAAAAAAAGTCTTTTGTTGACCGATGCTACTCATGTCGACAAACCTTTTAGGAACACTTTCTTCTTGAAATAATGCATGGTTTCTACGCCAGGGGTCGTAGATGTATATCTTATTTTTGTCAATATCTCTACTTCTAAAAGTCCAATTTGAAAAATTCTTTCGTTGTTGGATAATGTTTCCGATGCCAAATGGTTTTGCTATAAATTCAAAATTTTCAAGTAAAACATAGTCTTTTCGATAGGAGTCACAAACGTAAATTGCGTTTTCTGCTTCTAAAACTCCGATTTGAAAAATTCTTCCTGTATCGCATACAAGACCTGATGGAAAATATTTTTCACATAATTTCTAATGTTTTGTAAAGAATGGTTTGGCCACCAGGGGTCAAACGTATTAATTTCTGCTTCTGATGTATTTGTAGCAAAATCTGGGCTCCTGAAAACTCGACTAATTTTTTTTTTCTTGGACCGATACCGCTCATATGGATAAACCTTTTGACAATACTTTCTTCCTAAAATAATGCATGGTTTTCCCACCAGGAGACGTAAAGTCACATCTTATTTTTGTTGATAACTCTGTTTCTAAGAGTTTGTAAGCTCAAGATTCCGTTTACACCAATATCTGAGGGATTAAAGACCCGACTGAAAAACTTCTTTAGCCGCACCGGTGGCGCAGTGGTCTAAGCGATGGCCTCTGATCATTCGTCCGAACGGGGTCCGGGTTCGAATCCCGGTGAGGCATGGATGTTGTGTTTGTCTTACGGCGCTGTCTCTCTCCCTTCCCTGGAACCAGTGACCCTAAATCAGGGACGGGCGACTGCTTATAGCCCATTGAGTTGCTCACGGTGGTCGTTAAACCTCCAATCAAAAAAAAAAAAAAACTTCTTTCTTACGTCAGATACTACAAGGAGTGTTCAAATGAAAAGGTACGAAACGACACTGTGGGTATAAATGAAGACGTTATTCAAAGTATACACCATAGGCCGTAGCACAACGATCCCATTGATTAACGGGCCGAAGGATTCCTTGTTCCCAGAATTCCTGTGGCCGTGACGAGACCGAGTGCTGCACAGCGTCCTTAAGTTCGTCGTCCGAGTGAAAGCGCTTCCCTTTCAGATGTTTTTTCAGGGGACCAAACACGTGGATTTCGCAGGGCGACATGTCCGGACTGTAGGGCGGATGGTCAAGCTGCTCCCACTGGAACTTGGCCAGTTCCGCGTGCGTGACCCTGGAGACGTGTGGAAGCGCGTTATCATGGAGCAGAACCACACCCTCCGCGATGAATAGCGGCCGGTTTAAAACCTTCCGATGTCAGAAATCGGATAACGCCTCGCTGCTCCTCAATCGTCGAATTTTGCAATGTGAACGCCATCCTGTCCTCACACGCACTGCCGCGTCAATTGGACGGCGCTATTTATAAGAGCCTCTGTTCTCTTCTGCGCATGCGGGCGCCCGCGCATGCTCCGATCCACGCCGGTGACTCCAATCGCATCCCTAGATGTGTCGCTACGATCTCCCATAGCGGCATAGGCAAATATGTTAACGGTTATGTTCTTATGACGTTTCGTACCTTTTCATTTGAACACCCCTAGTATTGTTTTCCATACCGGTTCCATTGCCTTTGAATAGCTTTGATAAGTTTAATTTGCGTCAGAACGGATTCAAAAGACGTGCTTATTACACCCGAAAATTCGGTGTCATCTTTCTTGTTTAGTTTAGAGAACAAAGCAACGGTCCTGGCCTTTCCCCAGACTCTTACGACCGGGCCGGGACAAGTCGATCCCTTCTTTTTATCGCAAATGGTAAAGAAAGAAAATGTCGTGTTTCCCGATTTCCTGGTGTTTTTAACTGTTCCTATTCACCCTCTCCATTTGGCTTTACTTACTTCCATGATATAGCCCAGGCCGCAATAAGAAAGGCAAGGAGAAGCACTCACAGTGTTTTTACCAATCTGTAGGTATTAAGATGGAAAAACTATTTTGGGGCTTGTTGACAACAAAAAGATTCGACTCCAAGGGAGTGTGTGTGTTGTGTAGAGTGTGGGACGGAGGATGCCTGCAGTAGGGTGAGGGTGTGTGTGTTGTGTAGAGTGTGGGACGGAGGATGCCTGCAGTAGGATGGGGGTGTGTGTGTTTGTATGAGAGAGTGGGACGACATGGATTTTTTCTCCTATTCCTAATCTGTGTAGCGATTGACTTTTGTAGTGTTACCTCTTACTAGTTCAGAGAAAGGGAGATTCTGTACGCGCTTAGTCTAATATTCCTAATCTGTGTAGCGATTGACTTTTGTAGTGTTACCTCTTACTAGTTCAGAGAAAGGGAGATTCTGTACGCGCTTAGTCTAATATTCCTAATCTGTGTAGCGATTGACTTTTGTAGTGTTACCTCTTACTAGTTCAGAGAAAGGGAGATTCTGTACGCGCTTAGTCTAATATTCCTAATCTGTGTAGCGATTGACTTTTGTAGTGTTACCTCTTACTAGTTCAGAGAAAGGGAGATTCTGTACGCGCTTAGTCTAATATTCCTAATCTGTGTAGCGATTGACTTTTGTAGTGTTACCTCTTACTAGTTCAGAGAAAGGGAGATTCTGTACGCGCTTAGTCTAATATTCCTAATCTGTGTAGCGATTGACTTTTGTAGTGTTACCTCTTACTAGTTCAGAGAAAGGGAGATTCTGTACGCGCTTAGTCTAATATTCCTAATCTGTGTAGCGATTGACTTTTGTAGTGTTACCTCTTACTAGTTCAGAGAAAGGGACGATTCTGTACGCGCTTAGTCTAATATTCCTAATCTGTGTAGCGATTGACTTTTGTAGTGTTACCTCTTACTAGTTCAGAGAAAGGGAGATTCCGTACGCGCTTAGTCTTCCTTTTCTCTCTTTTTAAAGGTTGTGTTTTTCGATAATTGTCAAAGTTTAGCTAATATTTTTAGGCTTAAATTCAACTTAATATTTTCAATAATATCTCATTTCATTATCTAATTTTACCATTTTAATAAAATACAATAGATAGATAAAATAGTACCGAACGGCACATCACGGGCCGGGCCGGGCGTAAATAAGAGCTGCAATTGACGGGGCCGGGCCGTGCTGGGATGGGCATTAAACACACAGGCTTGGGCCGGGCTGAGCTCACCAAATTAGGCCCGTGCAGACCTCTATTATTTAAGCGATGGTTTCTGACCGTTCATAAGAGATGGGTCCGGTTTCAAAACCCGCGGAGACATGGATGTAGTGTGTACCTTAGGTGTGGCTCTCTCCCTTCCCTGGAACGAGGCCACTGCTCATAGCCCAGTGAGTTGCTCACAGTGCTCGTTAACCCCCCCCTCCCCCACCACCACCAAAAAAAAAGAAAATCGCGAAACACTCAAGAAGACAATGACCTAAATTTCTAAATTTGCATTTCTTTTTTTCGGTATTTTCTAGGTATCTGGACTTTAAGACCTATCAGCATGCCAACATTTTCTAGGTATACGGACTTTAATACCTATCGTCATGGTCGAACAATTTACGAAAAATTCAAGCAGATAATGTTCCAAAGCATCATTTTGATGTTTTTGGTTTTCGGATTTTTCTAACTATTCGGACCTTAAGACCTATGAAGAAACGAATTTTCAGATTTCTAGGTCGTCATAGGTTGCGAAAAATTCAAGCCAACAATGTTCTGAGTGCCGCAATTTTTTTTTCGGACATTTCTAGATACCTGGAGATTTAGAGACATCAGCATACCAATTTTCAGATTTCTGTATCATTTAGAAGTGGTCGAACAATTCTTGAATAAAACTACCAGGTAGTTCTAATGCCCTATTTTGGTTTTTCTGGTTTTCAGACTTTTCTAAGTATAGGGACTTTTAGACTTATCAGCATATAAGTTTTCAGATCTTTAAGTCATTTAGAAGTGGTCGAACAATTCGAGGAAGAAATCACTCGCATTTTCACATTTTCCTACCTTTATTTATTTATATAGACGAAAAAAAAAAGTTGACATCGAACTTTCTGATGTAACAAGAACCTAATATGAATCCTTTTCGACAGGAAAAATATATTTCAAATCAGATTTTTAGAAAATCAAAAAATTCAGCAAAAAAAGAAAATAATATTATGTACACTGAAGAGTAATTGAATTAGAGACAGCTGGCGTTATGCAAATGTGGCGCTCTGAGTGGCCCTGTAAACAGAAACGACATAACTTATGCAGCGATCCGACAATATAAGGAGTGATGCGACGGGAATCAGTAAGAGTCGGACGCAGTATGGATAAGACGAAGGACCTAAGAGCATTTGATCGTGGCCAAATTGTCGGGGCCCGACGAATGGATCACTCCATCTCGGAAGTCGTGCAGGCACTGGGATTTTTACGAGCCACTGTGTCACGGGTGCACCGTGAGTACATTAAATCAAGTGAAACCATCCCTGCAAGGGCCAACTGCTCTGGACAACAGCGTGTGGATGAGCGGGGTCATGGTCGGCTAGCTCGCATTGTAACAGCGGATGGACGGGCCACAGTGCAAGAAATCACTCGGCAATTTAACGCTGGTGTACAAAAACGTGTAAGCAGCCACACCATCTAGAACCATCTCCTCGCTATGAGGTACAGGAGCCATCGTCCCGAGAGGGTACCGCTGCTGACCGCATATCACAGGGTGCAAAGATTAGCATGGGCGCGGGAACATCGCCACTGGACCTTAGACATGTGGGGAAATGTTGCTTGGACTGATAAGTCGAGATTCACGTTAGTACATGCGGATGGCAGGATACGAGTACGGTGCAAACCACATGAAGCGATGGATCCTTCTTGCCAGCAGGGTACTTTTCAAGCTGGTGGGGGGTGGCATTCTCGTCTGGGGACTGTTTACGTGGACTGAAATGGGACCTCCGGTACGTGTGACATCGTTCCTCTAAGGCCAACGTTACCGGGATGTTTTTTCCTGTAACCGCTAATTAGACTTCATTTTTAATTAGTAACAATATCCCCCTCACTCTCTCTCTCTCTCTCTCTCTCTATCTATCTATCTATATATATATATATATATATATATATAAATCATCATCATCATCATTGTCAATCATTATCAATCCATTGCTGGTCGAAGGTCTCCCCAAGTTTCCTCTACAACGGTCTGTCTTGTGCCAATCTCCTCCATGTCACTCCCGCATGTTTTCGAATTTCATCCACCCATCTCACATGTGGTCTTCTTCTGGGTCCATTCCTGTTTCTTGGAATCCAATCTAAAATTTCGGCTGTCTATCGATGATCTGTCCTTCTAGCATATGTCCAGCCCATTGCCATTTCAGGGATTTAACTCTGATCATGGTGTCTTCCACTCTTGTCATTTTTTGGATCCAGGAGTTCCTCTTCTTATCTCTCCTAATTACACAAGATTTTATAAACCAAGCATGCACCTTTCCATGCCTCTTTGAGTTGTCTGCAGCATTTGTATGTCTCTTTTAGTTAAGATCAACGTCTCTGCACCATACGTAAGCACTGTAAGGATGCATTGATCAAACACTTTTCCTTTAAGACATAATGGCATATTGCTCTTGAAAATTATGCTGTTTCTTCCAAAACTCTCCAGGCAAGTTTTGTACGCCGATTAATCTCTTCATCAATGTGACCCTCACTTAACATCTGCTGTCCAAGATAAACGTACGTGTCTGTTATCTCCAGCTTTTCTCCATCAATCGACAAATCTTCATTTCTTGTAAAAGCATTGAACATCACTTTTGTCTTCTGAAAGTTCATTTTAATCCCAATTCTTTACTCTTGTCAACAAGTTCCTGGATCATACTCTGCAGCTCTGATGGGGTAGTTGCAAAAATGACTATGTCATCAGCAAAACGAAGGTGGGTTAGATAATCTCCATTAATTTTTATCCCTTTGTTTTTCTAGTTCAGTGATCGAAAGACATTTTCCAATGTGGCATTAAAGAGCTTCGGAGATATGGTGTCACCTTGTCTCACTCCCTTTTCAATTTTTATGTGTGTTGTATTTTCAAACAGCCGAATCTTTGCACTTGCATTTTCATAGATGTTATTAATAATATTAATGTATGCATCTTCAATACCGCCGGATTTCAGAGCCATTGTAACTGCTGATGGTTTCACTCAAACAAAGGCCTTTTGATAATCGATAAAAGCCATGCACAATGGAAGTTAGTATTCCCTCGCTCTTTCAATTAGTTCTCTCAGTATGTGGATATGATCTATATTGCTATAGCCACTCCTGAATACAGCTTGTTCTCTCGGTTGAGCCATGTTCAGTGTTACCTTTAAGCGGTGAGTAAGAACTTTAGTGAACATTTTATAAACCACTGATAGGAGGCTGATAGGTCTGTAGTTCCTGAGATCCTCAATGTCACCTTTTTTATGTAGCAGGATTGTAGCATTGTTCCAATCCTCAGGAATCTTCCCTTCATTAAGGCATCCAGTGAAAATTTGGGAGAGTACTGTTTCGATTTCTCCACTTGCTTCTTGTATGATATCTACGGTAATTCCATCTTCTCCTGGAGCTTTTGCGCGCTTCATGTTCTCGATTGCATGGGTAACTTCTGCTGGGGGGACTGGAAGTACTCTGGTACCTTTCATAATGTCTGGAATACATGTATCATCCCTTTCATATAATTTGGAGTAGAAATCTTTCATTTCGCAAATTTCGCCTCTATTTCTTGTTACAGAACCATCTTCGTTTCTCAGTGCCATAATCTGTTTTCTTTCCTTACTGAGATGGCCCTTTGCTATCTCTAGGCTTTGGTTGTCTTCAATTGCTTTCCTCACTAGTTCACAGTTGAATTTCCTTACGTCTATATGTCATCATCATCATCATTGTCAACCATTATCAATCCACTGCTGGACGAAGGTCTCCCCAAGTTTCCTCCACAACGGTCTGTCTTGTGCCAGTCTCCTCCATGTCACCCCTGCATACTTTCGAATTTCATCCACCCATCTCCCATGTGGTCTTCTTCTGGGTCTTTTCCTGTCCCTTGGAATCCAATCTAAAATTTCGGCTGTCCATCGATGATCTGTCCTTCTGGCAGTATGTCCAGCCCATTGCCATTTCAGGGATTTAACTCTGATCATGATGTCTTCCACTCTTGTCATTTTTCGGATCCACGAGTTCCTCTTCTTATCTCTCCTGGTTACACCAAGCATGCACCTCTCCATGCTCTTTGAGTTGTCTGCAGCCTTTGTATGTCTCTTTTAGTTAAGGTCCACGTCTCTGCACCATACGTAAGCACTGGAAGGATGCATTGATCAAACACTTTTCTTTTAAGACATAATGGCATATTGCTCTTGAAAATTATGCTGTTTCTTCCAAAAGCTCTCCAGGCAAGTTTTGTACGCCGATTAATTTCTTCATCAATGTGACCCTCACTTGATATCTGCTGTCCAAGATAAACGTACGTGTCTGTTATCTCCAGCTTTTCTTCATCAATCGATAAATCTTCATTTCTTGTAAAAGCATTGAACATCACTTTTGTCTTCTGAAAGTTCATTTTTAATCCCACTTCTTTACTCTTGTCAGCAAGTTCCTGGATCATACTCTGCAGCTCTGATGGGGTAGTTGCAAAAATGACTATGTCATCAGCAAAGCGAAGGTGGGTTAGATAATCTCCATTAATCTTTATCCCCTTGTTTTCCCAGCTCAGCGACTGAAAAACACCCTCCAATGTGGCATTAAAGAGCTTCGGAGATATGGTGTCACCTTGTCTCACTCCCTTTCCAATTTTTACGTGTGTTGTATTTTCAAACAGCCTAATCTTTGCACTTGCATTTTCATAGATGTTATTAATAATATTAATGTATGCATCTTCAATACCGCAGGTTTTCAGAGCCATTGTAACTGCTGATGGTTTCACCGAATCAAAGGCTTTTTCATAATCGATAAAAGCCATGCACAATGGAAGTTCATATTCCCTCGCTCTTTCAATTAGTTCTCTCAGCACGTGCATATGATCTATTGTGCTGTAGCCACTCCTGAATCCAGCTTGTTCTCTCGGTTGAGCCATGTCCAGTGTTACCTTCAAGCGGTGTGAAAGAACTTTAGTGAAGATTTTATAAACTACTGATAGGAGGCTGATAGGTCTGTAGTTTCCGAGATCCTCAATGTCACCTTTCTTATGTAGCAGGATCATTGTAGCGGTGTTTCAATCCTCGGGAATCTTTCCTTCATTAAGGCATCGAGTGAAAATTTGGGCGAGTACTGTTTCGATTTCTCCACTTGCTTCTTGTATGATGTCTACAGTAATTCCATCTTCTCCTGGAGCTTTTCCTCGCTTCATGTTCTTGATTGCATGTGCAACTTCTGCTGGAAGGACTGGAGGAACTCTGGTACTGGTATCTTTCATGATGTCTGGAGTGCATATTTCATCCCTTTCATATAATTTGGAGTAGAAATCTTTCACTCTTGTCAAAATTTCGCCTCTATTTCTTGTTACAGAACCATCTTCTTTTCTCAGTGCCATAATCTGTTTTCTTCCCTTACTGAGATGTCCCTTTGCTATCTTTAGGCTTTGGTTGTTTTCAATTGCTTTCCTCACTAGTTCACAGTTGAATTTCCTTACGTCTTCAGTGATACTTTTTTCTTACTGTCTTGCATAGCTCTATATATTCCACTTTGGAAGTCACATCTTCTTTAGTTGTCCTCATCTCTCTTCTTTTTGCATCAACATTTTGGTTTTTCCTGATAATTTGTTCACATGCAACTTGTTCTTAGACCCAGCTAATTTTGTTGCTGTTTCCATAAGAGCTTTGGTTACTTTTCTGTTAACTTCAGAGATGTCCACTTCTTCCGATGTTAGGCCTTCTAAAGCGGAGAACCTGTTCTTCAGTTCTAACTTGAAGGTATTATGGTGTTTTTTAAGGTTGGTTATGTCAATAGATTTCGTTTGTCTTATGAGCTTGCCACGTTCAAGTTTAGTGTTGAGGTGCATCTTACATCTCACCAATCTATGGTCACTACCTGTGTTGAACTTGTTTAGCACACTGCAGTCTTCTATGACGAATTTTTTGTTACACATAATAAAATCAATTTCACTTGTCGTCCCATTTGGATGTCTCCATGTCCATTTCCTGTGTGGCTTTTTCTTGAAGAAGGAGTTCAAGATGAAAAACCCTTCTGCTTCTGCAAACTCTACGAGAGTATTTCCACGCTGGTTTCTGTTGCCATGACCGAATTTACCTACTGAAGTTTCATTCTGTTGCCGTTGCCCTATTTTTGCATTGAAATCTCCCATAATTATTTTCAAGTGCTGCTTACCTTTATTATTTAGATGACAAATTTCCTCATAAAATTCTTCAATTTCTTCTTCAGGATGACTTGTGGTGGGTGCATAAGTTTGAATAATCTGAGCCTGGTATATATATATCATCATCATTATCATCATCATTGTCAACCATTATCAATCCACTGCTGGACGAAGGTCACCCCAAGTTTCCTCCACAACGGTCTGTCTTGTGCCAGTCTCCTCCATGTCACCCCTGCATACTTTCGAATTTCATCCACCCATCTCCCATGTGGTCTTCTTCTGGGTCTTTTCTTGTCCCTTGGAATCCAATCTAAAATTTCGGCTGTCCATCGATGATCTGTCCTTCTGGCAGTATGTCCAGCCCATTGCCATTTCAGGGATTTAACTCTGATCATGATGTCTTCCACTCTTGTCATTTTTCGGATCCACGAGTTCCTCTTCTTATCTCTCCTGGTTACCCCAAGCATGCACCTCTCCATGCTTCTTTGAGTTGTCTGGAGCCTTTGTATGTCTCTTTTAGTTAAGGTCCACGTCTCTGCACCATACGTAAGCACTGGAAGGATGCATTGATCAAACACTTTTCTTTTAAGACATAATGGCATATTGCTCTTGAAAATTATGCTGTTTCTTCCAAAAGCTCTCCAGGCAAGTTTTGTACGCCGATTAATTTCTTCATCAATGTGACCCTCACTTGATATCTGCTGTCCAAGATAAACGTACGTGTCTGTTATCTCCAGCTTTTTTCCATCAATCGATAAATCTTCATTTCTTGTAAAAGCATTGAACATCACTTTTGTCTTCTGAAAGTTCATTTTTAATCCCACTTCTTTACTCTTGTCCGCAAGTTCCTGGATCATACTCTGCAGCTCTGATGGGGTAGTTGCAAAAATGACTACGTCATCAGCAAAACGAAGGTGGGTTAGATAATCTCCATTAATCTTTATCCCCTTGTTTTCCCAGCTCAGCGACTGAAAAACACCCTCCAATGTGGCATTGAAGAGCTTCGGAGATATGGTGTCACCTTGTCTCACTCCCTTTCCAATTTTTACGTGTGTTGTATTTTCAAACAGCCTAATCTTTGCACTTGCATTTTCATAGATGTTATTAATAATATTAATGTATGCATCTTCAATACCGCAGGTTTTCAGAGCCATTGTAACTGCTGATGGTTTCACCGAATCAAAGGCTTTTTCATAATCGATAAAAGCCATGCACAATGGAAGTTCATATTCCCTCGCTCTTTCAATTAGTTCTCTCAGCACGTGGATATGATCTATTGTGCTGTAGCCACTCCTGAATCCAGCTTGTTCTCTCGGTTGAGCCATGTCCAGTGTTACCTTCAAGCGGTGTGAAAGAACTTTAGTGAAGATTTTATAAACTACTGATAGGAGGCTGATAGGTCTGTAGTTTCCGAGATCCTCAATGTCACCTTTCTTATGTAGCAGGATCATTGTAGCGGTGTTCCAATCCTCAGGAATCTTTCCTTCATTAAGGCATCGAGTGAAAATTTGGGCGAGTACTGTTTCGATTTCTCCACTTGCTTCTTGTATGATGTCTACAGTAATTCCATCTTCTCCTGGAGCTTTTCCTCTCTTCATGTTCTTGATTGCATGTGCAACTTCTGCTGGAAGGACTGGAGGAACTCTGGTACTGGTATCTTTCATGATGTCTGGAGTGCATATATCATCCCTTTCATATAATTTGGAGTAGAAATCTTTCACTCTTGTCAAAATTTCTCCTCTATTTCTTGTTACAGAACCATCTTCTTTTCGCAGTGCCATAATCTGTTTTCTTCCCTTACTGAGATGTCCCTTTGCTATCTTTTGGCTTTGGTTGTTTTCAATTGCTTTCCTCACTAGTTCACAGTTGAATTTCCTTACGTCTTCAGTGATACTTTTTCTTACTGTCTTGCATAGCTCTATATATTCCACTTTGGAAGTCACATCTTTAGTTGTCCTCATCTCTCTTCTTTTTTGCATCAACATTTTGGTTTTTCCTGATAATTTGTTCACATGCAACTTGTTCTTAGACCCAGCTAATTTTGTTGCTGTTTCCATAAGAGCTTTGGTTACTTTTCTGTTAACTTCAGAGATGTCCACTTCTTCCGATGTTAGGCCTTCTAAAGCAGAGAACCTGTTCTTCAGTTCTAACTTGAAGGTATTATGGTGTTTTTTAAGGTTGGTTATGTCAATAGATTTTGTTTGTCTTATAAGCTTGCCACGTTCAAGTTTAGTGTTGAGGTGCATCTTACATCTCACCAATCTATGGTCACTACCTGTGTTGAACTTGTTTAGCACACTGCAGTCTTCTATGACGAATTTTTTGTTACACATAATAAAATCAATTTCACTTGTCGTCCCATTTGGATGTCTCCATGTCCATTTCCTGTGTGGCTTTTTCTTGAAGAAGGAGTTCAAGATGAAAAACCCTTCTGCCTCTGCAAACTCAACGAGAGTATTTCCACGCTGGTTTCTGTTGCCATGACCGAATTTACCTACTGAAGTTTCATTCTGTTGCTGTTGCCCTATTTTTGCATTGAAATCTCCCATAATTATTTTCAAGTGCTGCTTACCTTTATTATTTAGATGACAAATTTCCTCATAAAATTCTTCAATTTCTTCTTCAGGATGACTTGTGGTGGGTGCATAAGTTTGAATAATCTGAGCCTGGTATCTTTTCGAGAGTTGGATAACAAGTCGTGCAGCTCTGTCAGAGGAACCTTCAACTTCTACAACTTTATCCTTCAGTTTCTTGTTTATTATAAATCCAACACCACTAGTTCTGCCAGTATCTGTCCCACGATAGTAGAAGAGATGTCCACTTTTCAGTTCGATGAGATCTTCTCCTTTTCTCCTTACCTCACTTAGCCCCACGATGTCCCACTTGATCTTTGTAGTTCCTCTTCCAATTCAAGAAGCCTTGAATTAGAAGATAGGGAGCGTCCATTGTAAGTAGCCAAGGTCAGCATCAGATGGCAGCCTAGTCCGGTTCTCCGGGGATTCTTAGCACCCTCTGCCTTCATGTCGCACTGGCCGCTGCCTTGGCCAGGTACATTCCAGCTGCCGGAGACTGAGGGCCAAGATTTAAGTTGTGGAATCATTTTGGAGGGGTTTGGCCATAACTCACCACGCTGGCCAAGCGGGTTGGTGAGTGTGGGATAGAATTTCCTCTAATCCCGATGGTATAGTTATACCGCTATGGGCGGTCGTCAGAGCCCCTTTAGTGGGAACAGGATGCACCACGAGAAGGCGGGGTTGACATTTGTCAAGGAGAGGCTATGATGTTACGCATCACCTATATATATATATATATAAGGAAATTCAACTGTGAACTAGTGAGGAAAGCAATTGAAAACAACCAAAGCCTAAAGATAGCAAAGGGACATCTCAGTAAGGGAAGAAAACAGATTATGGCACTGAGAAAAGAAGATGGTTCTGTAACAAGAAATAGAGGCGAAATTTTGACAAGAGTGAAAGATTTCTACTCCAAATTATATGAAAGGGATGATATATGCACTCCAGACATCATGAAAGATACCAGTACCAGAGTTCCTCCAGTCCTTCCAGCAGAAGTTGCACATGCAATCAAGAACATGAAGCGAGGAAAAGCTCCAGGAGAAGATGGAATTACTGTAGACATCATACAAGAAGCAAGTGGAGAAATCGAAACAGTACTCGCCCAAATTTTCACTCGATGCCTTAATGAAGGAAAGATTCCTGAGGATTGGAACACCGCTACAATGATCCTGCTACATAAGAAAGGTGACATTGAGGATCTCGGAAACTACAGACCTATCAGCCTCCTATCAGTAGTTTATAAAATCTTCACTAAAGTTCTTTCACACCGCTTGAAGGTAACACTGGACACGGCTCAACCGAGAGAACAAGCTGGATTCAGGAGTGGCTACAGCACAATAGATCATATCCACGTGCTGAGAGAACTAATTGAAAGAGCGAGGGAATATGAACTTCCATTGTGCATGGCTTTTATCGATTATGAAAAAGCCTTTGATTCGGTGAAACCATCAGCAGTTACAATGGCTCTGAAAACCTGCGGTATTGAAGATGCATACATTAATATTATTAATAACATCTATGAAAATGCAAGTGCAAAGATTAGGCTGTTTGAAAATACAACACACGTAAAAATTGGAAAGGGAGTGAGACAAGGTGACACCATATCTCCGAAGCTCTTCAATGCCACATTGGAGGGTGTTTTTCAGTCGCTGAGCGGGGAAAACAAGGGGATAAAGATTAATGGAGATTATCTAACCCACCTTCGTTTTGCTGATGACGTAGTCATTTTTGCAACTACCCCATCAGAGCTGCAGAGTATGATCCAGGAACTTGCTGACAAGAGTAAAGAAGTGGGATTAAAAATGAACTTTCAGAAGACAAAAGTGATGTTCAATGCTTTTACAAGAAATGAAGATTTATCGATTGATGGAGAAAAGCTGGAGATAACAGACACGTACGTTTATCTTGGACAGCAGATATCAAGTGAGGGTCACATTGATGAAGAAATTAATCGGCGTACAAAACTTGCCTGGAGAGCTTTTGGAAGAAACAGCATAATTTTCAAGAGCAATATGCCATTATGTCTTAAAAGAAAAGTGTTTGATCAATGCATCCTTCCAGTGCTTACGTATGGTGCAGAGACGTGGACCTTAACTAAAAGAGACATACAAAGGCTGCAGACAACTCAAAGAAGCATGGAGAGGTGCATGCTTGGTGTAACCAGGAGAGATAAGAAGAGGAACTCGTGGATCCGAAAAATGACTAGAGTGGAAGACATCATGATCAGAGTTAAATCCCTGAAATGGCAATGGGCTGGACATACTGCCAGAAGGACAGATCATCGATGGACAGCCGAAATTTTAGATTGGATTCCAAGGGACAGGAAAAGACCCAGAAGAAGACCACATGGGAGATGGGTGGATGAAATTCGAAAGTATGCAGGGGTGACATGGAGGAGACTGGCACAAGACAGACCGTTGTGGAGGAAACTTGGGGAGACCTTCGTCCAGCAGTGGATTGATAATGGTTGACAATGATGATGATGATGATGATATATATATATACGTCTATATATATATATATATATATATATATATATATGAATAGCAAAATTATTCAAAATCAGAATCACAAAATATGAATTAATGAAAATATACAGAAATACCATAAGACAGCGCCACAGCAGCTTATCAAAATTGGGTTCTATAATATTATCACACGCATTTAGACAATCACTTATATACATTGACACATATGAAAAAAATGAAGTTAAAACCGTAGTATAAAGGGAAGTACAAAAGTAAAATGATATGATATATGGACAAGATACAAAAATATTTTTTTTAAAAATAACTCTTGAACTCTCCAGGAGCTACCAATAAAAGGAGAACATTACCTGTTAAATTAGACTGTTCTCTTCAGAGGAACACCAGCCTAAGGGTGATCTTTCCGAACAGGAAACCGGTTTGTAATATACAAAAACCGCCTGTGTGTCCCCTAGGTTACCGGATTGCAGAAATGAATAAATTTGAACAAAATCAATAACAGAACAAATGAACGAAAAACGAAATGTACAATAATATTGAACAGTAAAAAAATCAAAAATCAAAAGTGTCGAATCTTCTCACTACTTGGCAGTTACAAGTATCCAAAAAGAACGATCCAACAGATAAGGAGCAGCATGTCCTCCTCCCCCTGACCGCTTAAACTGAAAATGCTAGACACGCAGTCCCATAGGATAACCCACAGAGGAGTATTGGTTACGGTTAATGTGACAGTAAGTGTAGTAACGACAAAGTTTTAAATGGAAGTCTTCAGCCACATGTGACACACCATGAGGCACTTGTGAAAAAAGAAGATAGTTTAATATTGTAAGGTCATTTGTTAGTTATGTGCCAGATATTTATAGCTGAATGTTTGTCAAAAAATCACCTAGATACCTCACTATTCAACAATTGACAAAAAAACTTTAACAAAAACCTTTGAGGGTAGCCATTGGACAAAAATGTCTTAAATAGTCTACTCAAGTTTGTTAACGAAACCTCTGAGTTATTACATATTTGAATACCTCTACAAAACGCCGAGATTATTAAATTTCTCAGTACATTTTTTGATATATTTGAGTTCCAGAGGATATAATAGTTGACGTTGAAGTTATAATTACGTCTTTTGCCATATATTGATACAACCGGCGAATCCTCGGCGTATCGTATATCCAAATCCAAGAATTGTACCCCGCTTTCGTTAGCTTTCGTTGTCTCTAGGGTTAGACACTTTGGATATATTTCCAGTGACTGGGCTTCAAAATCACAGTAGTTGAAAGTAATTACATCATCAACGTATCGGAACATTGTTTAATTTAAGTTCACAAGGGAGGTTGCAAAGTTTTTTTCATATGTATATATGTATATATTAGCGAGAAGACTTGAAAACGAGGTGCCCAACGTATACCTCGAACTTGAAGTAACAATTGCTTGCCCATTCCCAGAAAGTTGTTGAATACGCAGAGGGCTGTTAAGTTTGTCCAATAGTTCTTCTCAATCACCAAGAGGTTCTTAAAATCACGAAAAAGTAAGTCGCATACATTCTCAAGGTCTTTCAGGTCTATGGATGTGAATAAGTTTTTGAAGTCAAATGTACGTATAAGCAATTTTTCACGTACTCGAGACTTCTCCAGAAATTCCAGCCCTTGTCTATTGCTATTTATAATCCATGGCACAGTGATATTTTGCAATATAATTTTCAACAGTTTTTCTAATTGTTTTCCTGCATATTTACCATAGCAGTTAACAGCTGAAGTAATGTATCTGAACCCCACAGGGGTTTTATGGAATTTTGGGACTATATATAGGAAAGGTAGCTTTACATTAATGTTCCTAATTTTTAGTCTTCTTTGTAAAGCAATAATATTTTTACTAATTGTAGTATTATTATCTGCAACCCTTGAATATGTTGTTTCAGTTGCAAGTTCTTTCTGTGATAGTTGGAGGTAGAAAATTTTACATACCACTGCAAAATTGTTTTTAGCCTTATCAAAAAATGTTATCAAAAATTCATCTTTCAGCGCTTTGATTTGCTTAAAAATACCTCTGGTCTTTACATTGTCCTTCTGTATCCTTGGGTTTTTCGCATTCCCAATGTCAATATGCACCCTTCCGGTTATCTTTCCAAGCCATTCCGTGAAGGCTTGTATAGGGACTTCAAATCGACTTGAAATTTTATCAGTGCACATGTTCAGGTCTGATTTAATCACTTTCATAAGGTCCTGAGTCTAGAGATTTCCATTACGCAATCTAAAATTTGCACCTCTCAGCATTACCTCACGAAGTGTCTGAAATTCAACAATGTCCAAGTTTCCAGGAACTATATGTCCATGTGTTGGATCTATGTAGCGAGCATATTTTACATCATTACAAAGACATTTTATTTCAGCATCTGATTGTTCCAATAGGCCGTGATATCCCGGTAGTTAAATAACAATCGACCAATAGTTGGTCCATATTTGAAACTTTTATAAATTTTCACATTTTTAAGGAGAAGAAATTGTCTGCACTCCTCAAAAATTCTACTGAAGTTAACAGAATCATAAACTTTTTGTAGATACTGAAGTACACAATATAATCTAATAGGTTGAATGTTGTGAGTATTGAGAGATTTTCCAACTCTAAATTTAATAAGGTCATGTACAATATTCCTTATAGTGAAGCTGTGATAATTAAAATTCTGATGTATAGTTGAAATCACCCTTACCCTGCTGATGTTTAACGAAAAGATTAACTTCTTGCAGCATGAAACCAAGTTGTCTTGACTATTGTCCAGATCATGCAATACTTTCATACAGTCAATGAAGATTTTAGTTCTAGGACCTCTTCCCCTGCAACCACGTTTCCTAACTCCTTCCTCCATAAAAGGTTTAAATCTAAAGAACTGATATATACTGTCGTCTTCTCGTTCAGTGCTACATGAATATCTTTGTCCGTTAAATAGATCATTTAAACCGTAAGGATACATAGTGCATTCTTGTAACATGAATGCATTTTCAAGTTCGTCTCTTTGACAACGAATCCTCTAAAGCGAGATTTTTAACTGAAATGGAGTTAAAGTCATATTTCCGGAAGTGTATAATTTCAACATCCTTTGCGTTTTTGTTGCATCGAATGTCTGACCGGTGTCCATTAAGCCTAACGTTGAGCTGGTTGGAAGTCTGTCCAACATATTTCAGTCCACTCACAGTACAGGTGATCAGGTATACAACATTTGTCATTTTACAAAACTTGGCATAAGTGGAACTTTTGTTGGCATTATGTGACTGGTGCATAACTGGACAGGTCTTACACATTTTGTCTGAACATTTAGTGAACTTTAACTTTCTAACATAGTTTGAAACAAAATAAAAATAATCATTTTTGGATTTTCTAATGTTATTTTCAGACAATTCAACAGCACATTGTAATGGAGACCGTAGTTTTAGTTTTATCAAGGACGTCCCTCCCTCTGCCTCAGAAGTACATCCCGGGAACAGTAGCTCATTTTTCGAAACGACCCCCTGTCCATATATATATATATATATATATATATGTGTGTGTGTGTGTGTGTGTGTGTGTGTGTGTGTGTGTGTGTGTGTGTGTGTGTGTGTGTGTGTATCATAAAAATAAAATTCCTTGCACCAAGAAACACCATGCAATTAACGGGAAACCTGGCAAATAGCTACGGGGACGGCAGACAGGCAAATGATTAAAGTTACGTGCTATTCAGCATGCCCGTGAGTCCAAGACCGGTGCTGCAATCGCAATTCATGGGACTTATAAGGTGAAACTCAGGGGACTCCACATTCGTGCCGAAGTGCACGGTGAGAGTCAAGTGAGATCCGTGAGCGATAGGCATGCCGTGGAGCCGACGTAGATGTGCGTACGGGCAACTTACGGAGTTTTAACGAGGTAGTATCATCGTGATGAAAGAAGAAGTGTACTCGGCGCACCGAATCGGTTGCTATTTTGACCGGACGGACAGTACGGTGCAATCGTGTTGGGAGCACTGGACACTGGATGGCACCCATACACGGCGGCCTGGCTCTTAATGACCCAGACACACCACCAGCAGGGAGGACCGTGGAATCGCGAGAGAGGCAACCACAGATGCAACTACGTCCTTGTCCAGTATCCAGAGACATGTGCGGCTGTACCGCAAGAACCATTTCCAGACGCTTGGCAGAGGCGAATCTGCACTCTCAACTGCCCTTACGTTTTCTGCCATTAACTCGTGACCATCGTCGGCGTCGATTGCAGTGGTGTCAGCAGCGAGCAAAGTGGGATGCTACGGACTCGCGACGTATAGTCTTCAGCGAAGGATCCAGCTTCTGTAAGGGAACGGACGATCACCGAGTCACAGGGTTGAGGACCGCAGGTGAGTGCCACAATCCCAACTTCAATGTGTAGCTGTACACGTCCTGAACTGCAGGCGTGATGGTCTGGGGACCTTTCGTGCACGACACCCGGACTTACGTCGCAGTGATCCGAGAGTCATTGACATCCCAGCGCTACTTACAGGAGATCCTGGGGCCCCATGTGTTGCTTTTCCGGGTAGGGTGGCCTGGAGCCCCATGTGTTGCTTTTCCGGGAAGGGTGGCCTGGAGCCATTTTCCAAGAAAATAACGCCCGTCTGCACACGGCTCGGGTTTCCAAGGACTGTCTACGTCATGCTTCGACGCTTCCGTGGCCAGCCAAATCGTCTGATCTCTCGCCCATCAAGCACGTGGGGGACAGATGGGAGGTCAGCTTTCTCCATGTACCAGTGCTCCTGATTTAGAGCGTCAGTTGCAAGAAGTGTGACCCAGTCTGTCCCAGGATAACATACGGCGTCTCTTTGATTCCATGCCTAACCGTATCACCGCATGTATCCGAGCACGAGGCAGTCCGACGCGGTACTAACGCTGACCCGAATGAGCACCGTATATCCGCAGGAAATCGACCTGTTCTTGTGATATGGTAATCTCTTTTGTCCTGGGTATGTGCCATCTCACTACTAAAATCTCATTTTAATTCGACGCTCTGTTTTGGTGCGCGAATGTTTTTGACAATGAGTGTGTGTGTGCGTGTGTGTGCGTGTGTGTGCGTGTGTGATACATATATGCTTGTCCTTTCTATTATATTTAACATCTGCTTTTATTTTTTTCTTTATCTTCGTTTTTATAGATAGCTATGCCAGCCTTGAGCTGTTTCTCCCGTTTCTTCTTGATGATTGCCGTGTGCCTAAATGGGCCTTCACCTGCAGGAGATTTTTTCAAAATTCTACAGAAATATAATTCCATACGGACCTTGGCACTTGGCGTACTCAGCAAACTACGTTGACAGCTCTAAATTTCTTGCAGCATCAGACAGCGGACCCTTGCTTGGTCCAAATAGCACAACCCTAATAGTTAAGCTCGTAGTTTCTCTTACTCTGTCTTCAGCACTTCGGCAACCAGCAGGGGCTTTCGGATACTTTGCAGTGATTTTCCGCGATGTAAGTATATAAAATTTTTCAAAATTTTTTGGAACTTCTTAAGAAGTTTTTAGCAGCTATGTATGAAAACCATTACATTATGACCACCTACCTAATAAGCTTTAGGAACCCCTTTAGCCCCCAAAACAGCGGCCACTCGGCGAGGCATCGATTCGATGAGATGGCGATAGATATCTTGGAGTATCTTGTGCCATAATGTCAACAACAGGTCTCTAGTTCCCGTACATTTCGGGGTGGTGGTGATTTAACGCGAACTCGCTTTCCCAAGTAGAACCACAAATGTTCAATTGGGGTCATGATATGTTAATATGGAGGCCAGGGCATTAACAGAAAGTCACCAGCATGTTCCACGAACCACTCCTTGATGATTCTGGCAGTGCGGCATGGCGCATTATCCTGTTGGTAATGGCTATCAGCAGCAGGGAACACAGTTGACATGAATGGATGAACTTGGTCCGCAACAATGTTCTGATACCTGACAGCTGTCAGGCATTTTGCTATTGGGATAATGGAGCCTAAAGTGTCCCAAGACCACATCGCCCACTGGATAAAACCGCCACCGCCTGCCCGTTTCCGCCCAACAGTGCATCCAGGTGCCATAGCTACAGTTGGCAATCGGCGTATCCGCGCTCGGCCGTCTCCGTGATGCACCAGGAATCTTGATTTGTCAGACTAGGTCCCTTTCAATCAAGCACGGTCCAATCTTGAAGATCTTGGGCCTATTTCATGCGTTGTTGGCGATCACGTGCAGTAAGCATGAGGACCCTGCTGAGTCTTCGGCTGCGCAGGTCCATGCGCAGAAGACTGCGACGAACTGTGTGCTGTGACCAGGGTTGGCAAGGTAATTTACTCGTTACGTATTTTACGTTAATTACGAGTAATATACAGGTAATTTACTTGGCGTAGAAAACCAGTTTTTTACGCAGACGTAAAAAACTAATTTTCTTCTATATGTGTGTATAAATAATATAATATAAACACCACTTTAATTATATTACATTTCAAACAAAATTTCTTGTATATTTCACTACGAAATCGTTATTCTCTTAAGATTGTTCATACAGCTCAGCCACCTATTAACAGATTTCTTTTTAGAATTATAATGTATCTGTTCTTTCTTGTAAAAAAAAATGGAGAAAATCATATACCTCATGCACTAGCATCGATAAAAATCACAATGTATATTGAATAGAATTCAAGAATTTATTAAAAGCTTCAAATTCGTCGAGTGTATTTTTATATTTATGTAATTCTATAAAATAAACAATTTTATGTCCAGTTTTTTCACCATAGATAATATTTTGACATGAATGTCTATGGTATATCTATAATGAAAAATATTGTACATTTTCATTTAATAACATTTATGTTTCACGTGTTATCCAGGTGTACACTTCAAAATCAGAATTTTACCCTGATAAAACTCTAAACGTTTTCCATATTGATTGTGCTATAGTTATACCCTTTAAGGAAAAAAAAAACTAGATTTGACAAAACATTAAACTACTTGTTTTAAATGTAACTCTTTAAATGTTTATAATTGTCACTCTCAGTTCTCACACACCCTTAATCCCAATAATAATCCTCACTGTTATGATCTTGTAACTTAAGAGTGTAATATATTTGAACCACTTTCTTCAAACGTTCGAAGCTGAGCCGGTTTCTTGCAGTATTATGGACCAAAGACCAATTGGAGAAAAGTCTTTCAAGTTGGGATGAGATGCTGGGATGTTGATTAACTTCAAAGCAATTGCTGACAACTCCTTATGGTGCCGACTAGCGAAGTACCAGAATGTCCGTGGTGATTTAACACCCTTCCTCATAAGTGCTCCAAACTTTCCAAATTTTTCTCGGTACTGTTGAAAACTGGTTATCCCCGAGGGGTCGAGGGTCTCTAAAATGAACTCCTCTACTTGTTCATGATATTTCTCATTCACCTATGGACCATAAGGTCCATAGGTAGACGTAAGTCCATCCACAATTCAACTGCATCTGCAGCAGTTGTTTCTTTTTCTGGCATATATTTATTAGCTGACTTACTGGATTAAGCACTGCAATTATATCGGTAACTTCTTTCAGAAAGGCACTATCATAGAGGAGGGACTTAATTTGAGAAGACAGTTTCTCAGCTACATCAGTGGCAGCAACTTTCCTCATTGCACTTAGATTGTTAGTCAAGAACAAACAGGCATCGCTCTGAGAACACCACCTATTGTCTGCAGCGAGATATACTTTAGAGCCACCATTCTCTGTCAGTTCATGTTCTCGATCAGGGTGCTTGAAGGACCTCAACACCATGTTCACACAAGATACAATGTTTTTCGAGAGAAGATCCTTAGCTAGAAAATTTTCAGTATGGGCATTGCATTTCAGGCAGAGTGCCGCAGGCAGTGATTTTTACCCATTTTAACCATGTTGCTGGCGTTGTCGGAAACTGTACAATTAATGTTCACGTTGTATCGTTCTTTACCTAGCTTTTTTGATTCACTGACCACATCACAAAGTACTTCACTCGTTTCTGGCAAACCAGACATGTCGAAAGCATCATGAAAAAGACTTTCAGCATTGCCACTACTTCCACAGGGATGTGAAGAAGTGTTACAACATTTTTCGTGTTGTTCGATTCATTTTTCCAACAGTCTATGAGCAAAACAGAGTCTGTGTCTGCTTCAGCACTGATGGTGATCTTAGTAACTTCATCATACACTTCGTTCAGAAGTTTATCATAAAAGGCTTTTCTTGATGGTGGTTTATGGGCAGGCCGTATTTTTTGACAGAACTGTTTAAAATGCACCGATTCTACCACACTAAATGGGATGTTGCAACCATAGAAAACAACCTTGGCAATAGCAAGATCTATTTCTTGCTTTGTGGAGGCATTCATCCTGTCCAAAAGATCGGGTATTTGTCGTTTAACCGTGGAAGGTTTAGAACTTACAGTGATGGGTGATTCAAGGTAAAAACTACCTTCCTCTTCATGAGATGAGGAAGGTACACTCGTCACCACGGACACGGTTGAGCAGGAACTGGGGCTGTGGCTTGCAACTGGAACCAGAGGATCATCAGTGTCTATAGACATTTCCGAGTCCGATCGATGCAGGGTAGAAGTGGAACTCGCCGGAGGTGGTGGTGGCAGTGGTTCAGGAGCTTTGGCAGAAGTCCAGGCGCAGACCTTCCCGTGGGCTTTCAGACGCTGCCTTGCTGTATTCTTGACAGTTAATCCACATTCACAACACTTGGCGCAGTTCTTGTGTTCCATTTTAAGTGGAATAAATCCGAGTTCCTCTTGCACATTATGAAGAGGCCGACAGCTGCAATTTATAGTGGGAAGAGTCTTCAATTAGAATGTTCAACCTTCTTCAACGACTAGTGAGGATGAAAAAAAAATGGTGTTTAATAAGAACGCTCTCAGCTTTGAAGTGAAGCCAACACTAATACCTCCCGCATTTAAATAACAGAAAACATGTGCAGTTCGCATAGTTATAGTTTTACAGCCGAGTCAACGAGAAGTTGCCGACGATTTGTCAGCGGCCGACACTTTTGAACTTCTGCGTCTGCCTAGCAGTGAATCACTGTGGAGACAGGAGTCACCAGCCGGCAGCACGCGCATGGTTATCAAAGGCGAGGCGCGAGGCAACGTCTCATTTTGATTGTTCCTTTCGTCTCGTTTCACTTTAAACTACACGGTGGCGTGGCTTCTGAATTCCTTTGCCGAACATAATATTTTAAAGTGGGCCCCACACTAATTATCATAAAGCAAAGAATTTTTCCGTTTGAATATGAAGGCTAGCAAAAAAAAACATGACGTGATACTCATGCGTATCTGGTATCCTGGTGGTATGTCACGTGGACGTGGCAGTTTGCCCTGTTCCAATAAGATAATATAAAAATACCGAAGGGTATGTTGGTTTTCAAAGGATCGCCGTTTTTTGTGGTATTCGTACATAGCAAGTTAATTAACAGCACAAGGCCATGTTTCTTTGGGGTTTTTTACGTATTTTACGCGTGTTTTACATATTTTACGTTTTCTACGTATTTTACGCGTAATTTACGCGTCACGCAGAAAACCTTTTTTTACACGTAGTTGCACAACCTTTGCTGTGACACATTGCCTCGATCACCACTGTTTTAGCTGCAGGTGATTTGTCGCAGTGTGTACTTGCGGTCGCTGTGAAAAATGCGCGACACTCTCCGCTCCTCTATGTCATCAATGAGCTGCGGACGACGGTTTGTCGTTTGGCCAATTGTGCACCACTTTTGATACGTACGCACTAGAGCAGCACGTGAACAACACCCAAGCCGTGCTGTTTCCGATATCGTAGTTCTGAGACGCTGGGCCATTAGAATTTGCCCTTCATCAAACTCCAATAAATCGATAGCTTTTACCGTTCTGACTCCGAACACTCTACTAACCAAAAGCCGGTTCACGGGTTATATATACACTGCCGTGTGAACTTCACCTGCACCACCGTTCGGTCTCCAAGCGCGCTCATTTCTCTAGGCTGGGGGTGATCATAATGGAATGACTCCTTTGTGTACACTGTACTTTCTGGTTTAAATTTCACTGAGTATTTATGAGATAGTTTCAGTAAACGAAAGGTCTGTAGATTTGTGCATAACCACCATGAGACAAAATAATAATAAAGAAAGAAAGAGAGAGAGAGAGAGAGAGAGAGAGAGAGAGAGAGAGCGAAAAAGAAAAAACTCGGTTAAAATTGATAGCCAAATATTACGGACAGATGGATGTCAAATTAATGATGCAGGTAGATATGGCTCAGAAAACTTGAAAATACAGGGTGTCTTTAAATGAAGTATACAACTTCGGTATGATATTAAACAAGAAAGATGACACCGATTTTTCGGGTGTTATAAGCACGTCTTTTGAATCCGTTATGACGCAAATTAAATTTATCAAAGCTATTCAAAATCAATGGAACCGGTATGTAAAACAATAGTATCTGACGGAATAAATAAGTTTTTCAATCGGGTTTTTAATCCCTCAGATATTGCTGTAAACGGAATTGTGAGCTTACGCCCTTTGGTGCAGACTTGTGCGTTAAGAAAAACATGAATTTATATGAGAAACATTTCGCACCGGAAACGTTCTCCAACATAGAAAACATTTTTCAAATCGGAATCTTAAAAGCAGAGATATCGACAAAAATAAGATGTGACTTAACGTCCCCTGGTGGGAAAACCATGCATTATTTTAGGAAGAAAGTATTCTCAAAAGGTTTTTCCATATGAGCACTATCGGTGTAAGAAAAAAAAAAATTTAGTCGAGTTTTCAGGAGCCCAGATTTTGCTACAAATACAGCAGAAGCAGAAATTTAAACTTATGCCCCCTGGTGGCCAAACCATTCTTTACCAAACATTAGAAATTATGTGAAAAATATTTTCCATCAGGAAGAATATTTAAATCGTAGTTTTAGGAGCAGAAATAACGCAGAAAATGCAATTTGCCTTTGTGCCCCCTAGCGGAAAGTCTATGATTTACTTGAAATTTTGAATTTATAGGAAAAATATTTCGCATCGGACACACTATCCAACAAAGAAGGAATTTTTCAAATCGGACTCCTAGAAGTAGAGATATTGACAAAAATAAGATATACATCTACGCCCCTGGCGTAAAAGCCATGCATTATTTCAAGAAGAAAATGTTCCTAAAAGGTTTGTCGACATGAGTAGTATCGGTGAACAAACCACTTTTTTTTCAATTGAGATTTTAGAAGCTCATATTTTGCTGCAAATACATCAGAAGCGGAAATTGCGACTTACGCCACCTGCTGGCCAAACAATTTTTTACAAAACTTAGAAATTACATGCAAAGGATTTCTCATCAGGAGCTGTATCCGGTGCAGAAAGAATTCTTCAAATCGGAGATTTGGAAACAGAGATAAAGGGGAAATACAATTTACCTCT
Organism: Macrothele yani; assembly: GCA_039090855.1. Taxonomy (NCBI): domain Eukaryota; kingdom Metazoa; phylum Arthropoda; class Arachnida; order Araneae; family Macrothelidae; genus Macrothele; species Macrothele yani. The sequence continues at coordinate 30,072,617 of CM076989.1, read as the reverse complement.
ACGCCCCCTAGCGGAAAGTCCATGAATTACTTGAAAATTTTAAAATTATATGAAAATCATGTCACACTGGAAACACTATCCAACAAAGAAGGAATTTTTTAAATCGGACTCCTAGAAGTAGAGATATGGACAAAAAAAAAGATATATATATATACACCCTGGCGTAGAAACCATGCATTATTTAAAAAAGAAAATGCTTCTAAAAGGTTTGGTGACATGAGTACTATCTGTCGACAAACGACGAATTTTTCAATCAAGAATTTTGAAACTCATATTTTGCAGCAAATACTTCAGGAGCGGAAATTAAGATTTACGCCCCTGGTGGCCAAACCATGTTTCTCACAAAAATTCGAAATTATGTGTAAACGATTTCCCATCAGAAGCTGTATCCGGTGCAGAAAGAATTTTTCAAATCGGAGATTTAGAAGCAGAAATATAGGGGGGAACAACATTTGCCTCTACGCCCCTAGCGGAAAGTCTATGAATTACTTGAAAATTTTGAAATTATATGAAAAACATGTCAAACTGGATACACTATCCAACGAAAAAGGAATTTTTTAAATCGGACTCCTAGAAGTCGAGATATTGACAAAAATAAGATATGCATCTACGCCCCCTGGCGGAGAAACTGTGGAATATTTTAAAAAGAAAATATTCTGAAAATGTTTATCGACGTGAGTGGCATCATTCCACAAAATAATTTTTTAATCGATATTTTAGAAGCTCAGATTTTATGGCAAATACATCAGAAGCAAAAATTAACACTTACGCCCCTGGTGGCTAAAGTATTTTTTACCAAAAATTTGAAATTATATGCAAAAGATTTTCCAACAGGAGATGTATCTGCTGAAGAAAAAATGTTTCAAATCGGAGTTTTAGAAGAAGAGTTATCGGGAAAAATGTAATTTACTTTTACGCCCCTAGCGGAAAACCTATGCGTAATTTGAAGAAAGTAACTGTATCTAAAATACTCTTCGACATAAATAGAATCGAAAGATAAAATAATTTTTTCAATCGAATGTTTAGTAGCAAATATGTGGAATAAAACGTATTTTTGAATTCGACATCATCTGAATTTATGCCCCCTAGCGGCGAAATTGTACATCGTAAAAAACACGAAATAAAGGATCATCATTCGCATATTTCAAGCTTCCCAATGCAAAAAGAATTTTTCAAATCGGACTAAAAGTTTCAGAGATATCGTTTGCACAGGCGGACGGACAAACTGGTAACATAAGCACGATCTTTTTTTACAAAAGACATGGTAAAAGTATGATAGAAATAAATTTTCTTTAAACATCAAGAGACGTGGCAATTGTTAAAGTTTGTTAAGTCAGATGATAGATGGTAGATGGCGCCAAGTGTCTTATGTAATGAACAATCTCGTCAAACACGGAATACAACAGACATGGCTTCCCCAATGGCGAGAGCAGAGCGTGTGTTTTGGTTTGCGGAGTCAAAATCTCTAACAACAGTTCAGCGTAAGTTCAGAACCGAGTAGAAGAGACAGACTCCGGTACGCAGGAGCATCGAACAATGGGTAAATAAATTCAAAGCAACAGGAAGTGTCTTGAAAGGCAAAAGCATCGGGGGACCTTCCATTTCGGACGAAAATGTGGAAGACGTGCGTAAGGCTTATCTAAGGAGCCCGAAAAAGTCCGTCTGCGCCGCCAGTCGTGAACTCGAAATACAACGAGCAATGGTTCACAAGGTTGTGCATAAACGCCCATGGCTATGCGCATATAAAGTGCAGTAAGTGCAAAAACTTCGACCAAACGGTCAACCACGTCGTAAAGCATTTCCAGTTGACATACTTAATCGCATTGAAGAAGACCCATACACTCCTTTCACGGATCTGTTTTAGCGATAAGTCGACATTCTATGTTTCTCGCAGAGTAAAAAACACAAATGCCGAATCTGGGGTACGGAAAATCCCCATGTGGTCACAGCACACGAGAGAGATAGCCCGAAGGTTAATGTCTGGGCTGGTCTAATGGAGACAGAGTGATAGGGTCCTTTTTATTTGAACGAATAGTTACTGGAATAACGTACCTGGACATGGTAGAAGAATTCGCAAATTCACAACTCCAGGATATTCAAGACATCATTTACCAGCAAGATGGGGTGCCTCCGCATTGGTCTTCGGATTATGCAGATCTTTAGACCACCGTTTTCGAGGGCGTTGGATTGGACGTGGGGTTCCAACGGCATGGCCACCCCATTCTGCTTATATTATCCCATGCGATTTTTTCCTTTGGGTCTTTATTAAAGACATTTTGTGCAAGAAAGAGATTAAACCTATCACGGGGTCAAAGAACGCATTACTGCAGCCTTCTTCCTCGTTACACCTGACATTCGGCATCTTACGTGGGTGGAACTGGTCTATGGTTTAGACATACTTCGAGCAACTATTGCAGCACACGTGGAGACTTACCGACATTTAAAAAACAACTTTCACAGTTTCCATGTGCTTTGACAATAAAAGTAAGTTGTTATTTATTGTATTCTTTTCAATAGCATGCTGAATTTGTTTGAATACTTCATTTGTGGACACCCTGTACATCCTCAGTTGCTTGGAGGTTCTCGTTCTGTGTGGTTTAACGGTAGCATACTCAAAACGTAAATCGGGAATGCGGTTTCGATTCTCATTCCAAAACAATATAATTTTCAAATTTTTTGAGGCATGTATACTTGTATCAGTTAAGATTATTTGTATTAAAAATATCGATTTAGATGGGCGATGATTGAACATATAAAACTTAAAAGTCCTATTCAGTTAGGTAAAAAGTAGCCTGGCAACACCTTGAAAATAAAATGTTTGCCCTTCAACCAATATTTGAATATTTGAACCCTGACCCATCTCTGACGAATGGTCTGAAGCCAGTACTCAGATCACTGCACCACCGGCGCAAATGCAGTAGGTACTGATCTGAACAATCTTTGGATAACCCGCTTAACCTCTTAACCTGTATAATTGTATACAAATAATCTGAGACCGTCTGCATGCGTAAAAGTGGCACTAACTGTACACTAAGTACATATATAGAAATCATGGGATACCTCCAGTATTCTGAGTCACCCCCAAGATCACTATTGTTAAAGATTGGGAGCTTTATTACGACCTTTTCGTGGAACACAAGAACAGTATCAATCCGCGTTACAGTGCATTCCTGGTGTTTCTTTTTTGTCAAACAATGACTACCGCACTAACCCCCACCCACTCACACATCACGCAAGTAACGGAGAATGTGAATGGAGGTGTGGTTGGTCCAAACTTCTCCCCTACTGCTTTTTTAGGTAGTAGGCGAGAAGTTCGGACCAACCACATAGGTTAGTTAAACAAGTAACCTTTCTCTCGAGTTTCCTCGATTGTCAGTTTTTTGTCTCTGTGTTGTGAACGTCTTCCAGCCTTCACCCCCTCTCTGAGGTATTCCCAGTTGGACAGAAGCAGCCGAAAGTGCCCCTTGATTAAGTAATTTTTCATATAACACTTATTTCTAAGAAAAGCTATTTGTTTAAGCTTTCCAACCGTAGGTTGAAGAAGCGTATATACTCCAGCTTTGTCCGTCCGTCTGTCCGTCTGTCGGCACGATAACTCGCGTAAACATGGTTCGATTTCGATGAAATTTTAGTATGTGGCAGGGGACTCCCTGGGAATGATCCCTAATGAAAATGGGTGAAGTGGGGTCAAAGGTCACGGCATAGGAGCGGGATCCATTCCGTTGCTATCATGCGTCATAACTTGCGTAAATAGGGTTCGATGTCGATGAAATTTTATTATATTGTAGGGGACCACCTGTGAATGAACCCTATTGCAAATGGGTGCAGTGGGGTCAAAGGTCAGGACATAGGAGCGGGATGCATTCCATTGCCTTTATGCGTCATAACGTGTGTAAAAATGTTTCGATTTCGATGAAATTTTATTACGCGGTAGGGGACCACCTGGGGACGATTTTATGACGTCATAATCTTGCGATTCACAGCCATTATCCTCATAACGTGAGTGATAACTTGAGTAATGATTTCTGGTGTGTTGGAAACCGTATTATAATCAATGCATTGCATGAATTTACCAACTTGTTTTATGTACCATTTTTGTCCAATAAACTGCTGAGAAAACAGAAATGTATTTAAGCAATAATACTGCTGCTTTTCTCTCTAGACGCTGGGGACTATTTTTCGAAGCGGAAGCAGCTGTTCTGTACCTTAAATAGGGATACATTCTTAGGTTGACTCGGAAAACAGCAACGGGTAGAACCACCTTTCTCCCGGATAAGGGCAGTTACGCGGCGAGACACTGGGTCCACTAGATCACGAAAGCGTTCCATCCATGCTTCCTTTGGCTTCTCCATCCATGCTTGCTTCACCGTTGACAAATAATTCCGTCGCATTCCTGGATGGAGAAGCCAAAGATCGAACGGACCTCTCCATGGTATCCCAAAGATTTTCTACAGGGTTCATGTCCGATGAACGGGGAGGTCATTCCTGCGTGGGAACTTCTGAAGAAAGCTCTTCTAACCATGTTCTAGTCACCACGACTCTGTGAGGAGCCGCACTCTTGCTGGAATACTCCGTTGTTCTGTGGGTGCATGATGACCATGAACGGATGCAAATGGTCTGCAAGGATGCACACGTAGCGTAGACCGTTCAAAAGTCCATCTAGACACACCAACGTGAGCCAGCTGAACGCGACCGAGACTTTCACTGACCTGAACACTTCCTTGTTGAAATGGCGAGCCCATCACTACATGTGGTTTTTGCCAAATCGGCAACCACCTGTCTGTAAGAAAGAATAAGAAGCGGGACTCATCGGACCAAAAAGCCCGTCGGCAGGCATCCAAGGTCCAGTGCCGGTATTCTTTCTCCCAGTTGAGGCGTACAGCTGGGTGATGTGACGTACGCAATGAGACTCCGGTGAGCTGGCGGCTCGCAAACCTATTGCGGCCAATAATCTCCACATTAACTTGGTGCCGAAATTCTTAGCACCTCCTCCGTTAAAGTTAGCCGTAATTTGTGCCACTGTGGCTCTCCGGTTGGTTGCAACTTTGCACGACAGATGTCGAGGGCCACGTTCATCCAGCGCCATTTCTCGCCCACAGCGCTGTCCGCGATACGATGTTATTCCGGAAATGGCGTAACCCTGATGCACTCTTCGCATACAGCACAAAACGTTTCAGATATGTATCAATAATGTTACAATCTATCATTTTCGTTACACTTTCAGAGATATCTTACAATTACATTTCAGCAACGTCTATTTTGGAACATAACTCTTTATACATTACGGTTACGTTAAAAATAGCAATCACAGATACTACTGTTTTATAATTTCCATTGTACATGATTGCTACCTTGATGTTATATTCCGGCGATATTTAAGATTTTTGGTTTGGCAACGGCGTGGATGCGCATGCGCATTTATAACATTTCACCGAAGCACTCTCGTAGTCGTATTTTTACGTGCAACTGGGATATTCTTTGGTGATGCTGTCGAACTCGAGTTAGTTGATTAAATATTTCATTCTTTTTTTTTCTTTTTTTTTTTTGTGATTCAAGATCATCTGAAAGTAAGTAATTGCTTTGATTATTATAATTTTTAATTCGAAAGAGCATTTTATAAAATCTAATTAAATGGCTATGTTGTTGTATCAGTACACAATACCATCATGTTTTTTTTTTTTTTACTTGAAGCTGAGAAATTTCATATTGGTAGCTATTTAGAGAAATGACGAATTTGACTTTCTTTCTTTTTTTCGCTGAAATATAGTGTATGCCACATGTATAATAGAAATTCAACACCCTCATTTGGGACCGAATTTTATTTCTTTTGTTGTCAATATATAAAGCCCGCCACTGTTCCCAGTGGACAGCGGACTGCGTTGAACCTGTGAAAACGTAAACAACTCGTAATACGATTGTTGTTGCTTTTGAAACAGCTGTCGAGAGTAATATTTTTTATTGTGATTTTACAAAGTTTATTAAAACTATACTGTTCAACGTAGTAAATAAGTTATCTAACAGTAATATGATGATGTCACAAATATCTTTCAAGTATGTAACAGTAACATGAAATTGATATGTTGAACTTACAAAGACCTTTCACTGTAATGTATCGGTTATATTTCAAAGCTATTTAACATTTGACGTAACCGTGAGGTTTCTGAATTGGTAGGAATGACGAATTTGATTTTCTTTCTTTCTTTATTATCAATATATATCCTTCCCAGATAAACCCCTTCCACATACTAGAAGTTCATCGAACATACTGTTAAATTGCGCAACGTATCTGAAAAGTCTCAATGTGTCAGTGCTTCGTTCTTGCAACATATACTACGAAATATTCTGTGCTGTGTGGGTTGTTACTGTGGAACGAAGATACTGCAATTCCTGTACCATTTCCTGGACATAATTACCCATGTGACCACTATCATCTCTCTTTCAAACCCTGTTAACTTACGACGTTCATCAATACTGTTATCCAATTACCATTTACATGAATGCAGTGATGTCTTCCTACCTATATAGCTGCTAAGAATTGGGTTCATGCTCTTACACTCAAGAGAGAGGTGACGGTGTCGTGTTGCCCAAGAACCAGGTATTCTATGGTAGATGTCTGCACTGGGCTTAATTTGGAAAGTCCAGCACGGCTCAGAATTTCCTGTTTAGGTCCGACTCGACACGGTTCAGACTTTCACTAAGCGTTCCCCGCCATTTATTGAAAATAACACAATTCCTTCTTTGCAGCAGGGGGTCTTCAACCCGTGGCCCGAGGAACACTTTTCAGTAGCCCGCGTAACGTTTTCCCCCAAGGGAATTCTAAAATGAAGGAAAATACATTTTCGAGATGGAAAAATGAATGTCTACTTACACACACACACCGCACGGACATAATTTTTTAAAGAGCACTGAAAATTGTAAGTGTAATCAAGTACTTATTTCGGAATTCCCTGTAACATATGTACACCGATGAGCAATTCCATTATGACCACCCTCCAGCCTAGAGAAATGAGCGCGCCTAGAGACCGAACGGTGGCGCAGGTAGAGCAGTAAATATACAACCCAAGGACCTGCTTTCCGTTAGTAGAGTGTTTGGAATCAGAATGGGGAAAAGCTGCCGATCTATCTGAATTTGATAAAAGATAAATTGTGATGGCACGCAGTCTCGAAACTAAGATCTCGAAAACGGCGCGGCTTGTAGGTTGTTCACGTGCCACTGTGGTGAGTAGTATCAAAAGTGGTGCAAAGATGGCCAAACGACGAACCGTCGCTCAGCCGAATGTCGTCCGCAGCACATTGACGCCAGAGGGGAGAGGAGATTGTCCTCGCATTGTTCACAGCTACCGCAGGGCCACAGTGCGCCCAATCATCCGTAGCTACAACAGGGGTGACGAGTGCGATGTATCACAGCACACAATTCATTGCAGCCAAATCATCAGCAGCTATAACAGTGATGCTGGGTCTTCAGCCTGCGCATCCGTAGACCCAGCCGGGTTCCCATTCTCAGTGCACGTCATTGCCAACAAAGCATGAAATGGGCCCAAGATCATCGAGATTGGACCGTGGATGATTGGAATAGAGTGGCTTGATCTGACGAATCAAGATTCCTGGTGCATCACGTAGACGGCCGAGCGTGGATACGCCGATTACCATTGGAGGCTATGGTGCCTGGATGCAATGTGGGGCAGAAACAGGCAGACGGCGGCGGCGTTATGCTGTGGGCGATATTTTCTTGTGACATTTTAGTCCGCATTATCCCAATAGCACAATGACGGATAGTTGTTAGGTGTCTGAACATCGTTGCGGACCAAATTCACCCATTCATGGCAACTGTGTTCCCTGCTGGTGATGGCTATTACCAACAGGATAATGCGTCATGCCACACTGCCAGAATCGTCCAGGAATTGTTCGAGGAACATGCTGGTGACTTTCTGTTAATGCACTGGCCTTCAAATTATTCGCATATATATTCACGTACCGAATGCTTGCGGACATCACTTGCGAGAAGTTGCCATTGCACTATGATTGCATTACTCAAACCTTCACTAAGATGTCCGATGCAACCATCATAATGTCACTTTTTTATCTGGCGCTTTTGATAAACAGCATTGTGGAGGAACTGGGGTATGTATATACAAATTTTATATTTGTTTCATAATGGCTTAACCAAATAAAACATACATATCCTTATATATAAAAGGCTAAGTTGCCGACGACCTGGATCACTTTCTAAGTCGTCATAGCAACAACCGAGAAACAAATGTTTGTGACGTCACGATTAGCTTTTCATGTTTTCGTGCAGGTGACGTCATCAGCTACACGTACACAGTTCACGCATTCGCATATACCACTTTGTTTTATTGTCATAGCAACAAAGAACACAACTGCTGATGCGACAGTCATCTCATCCAAATCATTATCACATGACGTCAGAGATGCGTTACGTCACACAGTCAACTCTTCAGAAATAGGAAAACTACGTCAGGAATTTTGGTTCCACTTGACATACTCTTGATATGCTTTATTATGTTGTTTACCAGAAAACGACGAACATTTATATTTCGGTGCTCACACCATGTTATCTGTAACCGTTGCTGTTTAACGTTTTGTTTACATCTTTTTTCTTTCGTTTGAAGTTAGAGTTTTTTTTTTTCAAGTGCGGTGGAAGTGAAAGAATTCAGCTCTAGGCAGTAAGATGTTCATTATTAATATATTAAAACAAACAATATTATTTTTTCATGCATTTTCCCCCTAAAAATATTTAATAGCCTTTAATACTTATAAATTTATTAATTTTAATACTTACTTTCAAAGACGTGAATGATTTCTATTTCAGTAAGGCAAGGACGAACGTTAGTGTCCTTCGCGAACTTGACTGTTGTTCTAAACCTCGCCTATGCCGCGTCAAAAAAGGAATTTAACTCCTTCATTAGACGAAGAGATTGAAGGTAAACGCCGTAAAGCCTATTTGCCGTCCCGGTGGCCCAGTGGTCTAAGCGATGGTTTCTTCTCAATCTTCCGAGCTGGGTCCGGGTTCGAATCCCGGTGAGGCATGGATCTTGTGTTTGTCTTACGGTACCGGGTTTTTACCTTCTCTGGAACCAGTGGCCCTAAATTAGGTACGGGCGACAGCTTATAGCTCATTGAGTTGCTCATGTGGGTCGTTAAACCCCCAATAAGAAAATAAAAAGCCTATTACGATCGAGCAAGGCACAAAACAACGCACTGCATTCGAAAGAGAAGATGTTAATTTCCAGAATGCTGAACATGCCAAAAAAAAAAAAAAAAAAGACAAAAATGCAGTGCACTTGAAAGAAATTCTGAAATTCGGCGTTTGCGTGATCGTCGTACATGACGCCGGATCATATTGAAGCTGAATCTCAGCGCATAACAAATGTACATATTGCAGAGGCACAAAATACGACTCCCGAACAAAGGAATGAACGTTCCGCTTGAGAGGTTCATAGGACATTAACGAACCGACAACAACAAACAAATGCTACACGTCATGTGGCTTTAAACTACACTATCTACCAACAAGTAATTGGACACAACTGCAATCGACAATATCTGCGGTCTTGATACACGTCACGGCCGCCGCCGTTAAATATCGTGTGGGAAACAGCAACGCAATCAGTCGCATGCAAGATGCCACGCAGTTCGGGGCTCCCTGATTTCGAGAAAGGTATAATCGTTGGGTATCACAGAATTGGCCAATTTATACGTGACATATCCAGCTAGTTGAAGTACCCAAAATCGAGAGTGGCCTACGCGATTGGCAAGTGGAAGATGAGAGGTGACTGTCGGAATGTGGCCCGATCCGTCAAACCCACAAAACTTGGATTTAGAAACCGACGGGTGCTAGCCATCGGAAGAACCGCACCAAATCGATGGGCCACATCCGCGAGGAGTTTCAACAGGCATCCGGGAGTGTTCTTTCGATGAATACCATCCGTAAGAAAGCCCATCTGCTCGGTTATCATGGACGTGCTGCCGCCCACAAACCTTTGATCCCCAAGTCCAATAGCACTGTTCGGCTAACGTGGTGCAAATAACGTCGACAGTGGACTGTTGAACAGTGAAAACAGGTTCTCTAGAGCGACGAATCAAGGTTCACCCTCTACCGTTCGGATGGCAGGGTCTGGATTTGGCGTCTGCCTGGAGAACGCCTCCTGTCGGAATGTATTGTGCCAACTGTGAAGTTCAGCGGCGGTTGAATTATGCTATGGGGGTGTTACTCCTGTTATGGCACGGGACCCTTGGTCGTAATTCCTGGTTGACTTAACGCCGAGACCTACTGTACCATTTTGGATGACCATGCGCTTCCTACGTTGTGGCAGTTTTACGGGGTGGACTCATGTTACTTTCAGGATTACAATGCCACCTGTCATGTTGCAAGGTCCACCATGGCTTGGTATGGTGACAATGGGGTTAATCGAATGGACTGATCTGCGCAGAGCCCTGACCTTTACCCTATCGAGCACCTCTGGGACGAGTTGGAGCGTCGACTTAAGGGGTGCCCCCACCGTCCGAAATAGGTGGAGGAACTGACCTGTCTTCTCCAAGCCGAGTGGAAGAAAATACCGCTAGCCGTCGTACAACGCCTGGTTGAGAGTATGACCCGGAGGGTCGCAGCTGTAATCGCCGCTCGTGGAGGCTCCACCAACTATTGAAGGTGAATAAACTTCGTTTTCCTTTGCTATCACAGGTGTCCAATTACTTGTTGGTAGATAGTATATATAGACGATGAAAAGGCTAGCGTGACACTCATGTGGCACTCTTGAGCAAATTTGTGAATTTTGTAATGCCAAAAAATTTGCCGGAGAAAGACCTTCAGATGGTAAATTTTCTAAATGTTTCTCAAAAGGAGCAGTAAAATTAGATCCTATTCGCACTTCCCCATTAATTGAACAACTTATGAAATCAGCATGAGCATTTAAAAAACTTTATGGTTAACATACGGTCGATTAACAGTTCTCTTGCATTTACATCGATGGGAGCACGAATGGCTCCTCCACCAATTTATGGGCCTTATTGTTTTAGAATAAATTTATCTGTAACGTACTAGAAGATGTGACGTACCTGCCAGAAGGACGCACACGACATAAAGGCAGATAGGAATCAGAATAAAAACGTCCGCGTAGCTCAATTGGTAGAGTTACTTATTCCGGAATGAAGGGATCGGGGTTCGAGCCCCGGCGCGGATAAAAATGACGGAGAAATTTACTTCGTTATAATGGCGCCCGAACTATCCGGATGACCTGACCGTTCAAAATCTCGCATTGGTGTGATGTTATTTCCACACCGCAAGATAGGAAAAATAAGAGAATCCCTTCTCCAGCACTTCGAAAAAAAAATTAAAAAAAATGAAGGGAAGACGATGTAACGTACTAGGAGATGTGACGTACCTGCCAAAAAGACGCACACGACATAAAGGCAGATAGGAATCAGAATAAAACGTCCGCGTAGCTCAATTGGTAGAGTGACTTATTCCGGAATGAGGGGATCCGGGTTCGAATCCTGGCGTGGACAGAAATGACGGAGAAATTTACTTCGTTATAGATCCGCCTATCATCGCGCAGGAGCATTACATCCTGACCTGATAATGGTGAATAGGGAAAATATGCGCTATTATACACTGCTGGACAATTGCTAAGGACATAAACATCATAAACGGCTATATAGCGCATAAAAAAGTTAGCCTGGTTGGATGCCAAGTGAAATAAAATAATGTCAGAATGCCAGGACATTACAAGAAAGACAATTTATTGTGCTCTGAAATCCAGAAGGCTTTGGAACGTGTTCAAGGGACAAACAGGCCATTTTGTGCAGAATACGTAAACGTGAAAAAAATGCAATCACCAACCGCAGGCGTTCCGGCGTAAGATGTCAATACGGGATATGGCCACCATGGAGGGCGATGCAAGATTCCACACGTCGTGTCATGGTTTGCACAACATTATCAAGCAGCTGTTGGGGTAATTTATCCCATTCGTCTGTCAGTGCACGGATGAGGGTGTCCTTGTTTATTGGAGGGCATTGGCGACCAGCAAGACTCCTTCCCAAAGCATCCCACACATTTTCAATGGGATTCAGATCTGGAGAACGTGCTGGCCATACAAGGCGTTGAATATCCTCGCTCTCAAGACACTCCTTGACAGCGACTGTTCGATAACATGTTGCGTTGTCGTCCATGAAAATGAATCTATCACCGACAGCACGACGGAACATGCGAACATGAGGTAGCAGAACATCATTAATGTATCGTTGGCCAGTCATAGTCCCAGTTGGAAGCACATAGAGGGACGTACGGCCATTGATCATGATGCCGGCCCATACCATGACACTACATGTCGGATATCGGTCCCTTTTCTGTATGTTTGCTGGACAATATGCAGTACCACTATCACGCCAGATCAGTTGTCGTCGACAATCAGACGATAGACTGTATCTACTCTCATCTGAGAAGAGGACAGCAGACCAGTCGTTATCAGTCCAATTGCGATGTTGATGGCACCATTGCAAACGGGCGGTACGGTGACGTCTGGACAATGGGATGCACACAACAGGACGGCTGGCATATAGTCCTCCTTCATGCAAACGTCTGGCGACAGGTTTTCGGGAGATCCGCTTGCCAGTAGCAGCCATAAACTGATTTGCTACCTCACTAGCTGTGCTGCACCGGTGTCTTTTTGTTGATAGAACGATGTACCGATCTTCTGCAGGTGTCGTACTGCGAACGCGACCTCCCCGTGACGTTTGCTACACTCTCCATTTGTTTGAAATAATTTCCAAAGCCTTGAAAAAACACTGTGGCTGACGTCGAACTCCCTGGCAACATCTGTTATTTTTCGCCCTTCTTCAATCTTGCCAATAATACGGCCAAGCGTAAAATCATCTAGGTGATGTCGGGAAGACATACTGAAAATTGCAATTTCGTCAATTGATTCTTTCCCTTTCAACTTTGCGTTTGAACAACAACGGTCAATACGCGTCAAATCCTTTATATCTCTTATCAGCGCTATGACGTCACGAACAAGTTCGGCAATCCAAAATTTACATACACACAACACGTCTTACTGTATCCCGCACTTATGCTAATTTCCACATTTTCCTGCCTTCCATTTCATGGTTACTATCGTTGCTATTGTTATCCGTCCTTAGCAATTGTCCGGCAGTGTACATATTGGATCCTGATGAGACTGCTGTCCAAAGAGCGAAAATGCGAGAAAATAATGGGGGAATAAAGATCTGTTACAAACACTGAATATATTCATGACAGAAAATAATCCATTTGTGGAAGCATGTAACATGCTTTATTAAGTCTAGCAAGAGAGTATTCAAGACGCTCAGCCGCTCCGGTGGCGCAGTGGTCTAAGGCGTTGGCCTCTGATCATTTGTCCGTAAGGGGTCCGGGTTCGAATCCCGGTCAGGCATGGATGTTGTGTTTGTCTTACGGCACTGGTTCTCTCCCTTCCCTGGAACCAGTGACTCTAAATTAGGGACGGGCGACTGCTTATAGCCCATTGAGTTGCTCACGGTGGTCGTTAAACCTCCAATCAAAAAAAAAAAAAAAGAAAAAAAAAAAAAAAGACGCTCAAATAAATAATGCTGTTCTTTCTAATGTATCAATGTCTATTATTCAAGATCGCAGAAATGATTAAAGGCTAAAATGCTCCAAGATCTAATGAGGTTGCTATTATGTTATAAACTATACTTAAGCTCTGGTTCAGTTGCAGCCGACGGCGAAGAAAATACTGAACGGTATTATTCTATAGAGTTTTTTATGAGTAAACTTCATCAGGAATGCCACTTCACAGACAGAAGTTGAAGATTGGAGCTATTATCATGCTCCTGAGAAACCTCAATACACAACGAGTTTTATGTAATGGAACAAGACTGATAAAAATAATTAAAGAACTAAAACCCAATTTGGTCATTGCAGAAGTACAAGCTCAGCATGTGGTAAAACTGTGTTTATTCCGCGAATTGACCTCGCACCTATACTGTTATAGACATCCCATTCACATTAAGACGACGACAACTTCCTGTAAAACTCGCCTTTGCTATGACCATTAATAAGTCGCAAGGTCAAACACTCCAGAAAGTAGCTATCTACCTTCCTGAACCAGTGCTTAGCCATTACAGTTAAAGTAGTCCACGGCCAGAACAAAGAAAACTATTCCCAGCTTCCGAAAAAATATTTACAAAAATAAACATGTACAAAGATATTTTCCAACGTCGTTATTAAACGCTTGAATAGCAATTAAGTGATTTCTAAAACCCGCTGCATTCTTATCTCAACGGGCTTTACAGCTAGTACAGTATATTTGTGTATTTTTTTTTTTTTTTTTTTTAATTGGAGGTTTAACGACCACCGTGAGCAACTCAATGGGCTATAAGCAGTCGCCCGTCCCTAATTTAGAGTCACCTGTTCCAGGGAAGGGAGAGAGCCAGTGCCGTAAGACAAACACAACATCCATGCCTGACCGGGATTCGAACCCGGACCCCTTACGAGCGAATGATCAGAGGCCAACGCCTTAGACCACTGCGCCACCGGGGCGGCTTTGTGTATTTGGATCAGTGCTAATACAAAACAAGAAAGATGAGACCAAATTTTAGGGTGTAATAAGCACATCTTTTGAATCCGTTCTGACGCAAATTAAATTTATTAAAGCTATTCAAATTCAATGGAACCGGTATGGAAAACAATAGTATCTGACGGTAGAAAGGCGTTTTTCATTTGGGTTTCTAATCCCTCAGATATTGCTGTAAACAGAATCGTGAGCTTACGCCATCTGGTTGCAGACTTGTGCGTTAAGAAAAATATGAATTTATGTGAGAAACATTTCGCACAGGAAACCGCTCTCCAACGCAGAAATAATTTTTCAAATCGGACTTTTAGAAATAGAGATATCGACAAAACTAAGATGTGACTTAACGTCCCCTGGTGGGAAAACCATGCATTATTTTAGGAGGAAAGTATTTTGCTACAAATACATCAGAAGCAGAAATTACCACTTATGGCCCCTGGTGGCAAGGTCATTCTTTACCAAACATTAGAAATCATACGAAAAGTATTTTCCATCAGGTGTTGTGTGCGGTACAGGAAGAATTTTTCAAATCGTTGTTATAGCAGCAGAAATAACGCAGAAAAAGCAATTTACCTTTGTGCCCCCAAGCGAAAAGTCTATGATTTACTTGGAAATTTTGAATTTAT
This sequence comes from Macrothele yani, assembly GCA_039090855.1. NCBI lineage: Eukaryota > Metazoa > Arthropoda > Arachnida > Araneae > Macrothelidae > Macrothele > Macrothele yani. Next base: position 30,057,400 of record CM076989.1, on the reverse strand, counting down.
AGGAAAAACATTTTGCTTCGGAAACACTATCCAAAAAAGAAGGAAATTTTTAAATCGGACTCCTAGAAGTAGAGATATTGACAAAAAAGATATGCATCTACGCCTCTTGGCGTAGAAACCCTGCATTATTTTAGGAATAAGATGTTCCCAAAAGGTTTTTCGACGTGAGTAGCATCGGTCTACAAACAACTTTTTTCCAATCGAGATTTTAGAAGCACATATTTTGCTGCAAATACATCAGAAACGGAAATTAAGACTTACGCCTCCTGGTGGCCAAATCATTTTTAATAAAAATAAAAAATTATGTGCAAAGGATTTCCCACCAGGAGCTGCATCCGGTGCAGAAAAAATTTTTCAAATTGGAGATTTAGAAGCACAGATAATGGGGTAAAAGCAATTTACCTTTACGCCCCCTAGCGGAAAGTCTACGAATTACTTGGAAATTTTGAAATTATATGAAAAACATGTCACACTGAAAACACTATCCAACAAAGAAGATATATTTCAAATCGGACTCCTAGAAGTAGAGATATTGACAAATATAGGATATACATCTACGCCCCCTGGCGGAGAAACAATAAAATATTTTAAGAAGAAAATATTCAGAAAAAAGCTCATCAAAGTGAATGGCATCAGTCCACGAAATAATTTTTTCAATCGAGATTTTAGAAGCTTAACGTTTATGGAAAGAAAAATCAGAAACAAAAATTAACACTTGCGCCCCCTGGTGGCCAAAGCATTCCTTACCAAAAATTTGAAATTATATGCAAAAGCATTTCCACCAAAAGCAGTATCCGCTGAACAAAAAAATTTCCAATCGGAGTTTTAGAAGAAGAGTTATCGGGGAAAATGTAATTCACTTTTACGCCCCCTAGCGGAAAGTCTATGGGTAATTTGAAAAAGTAACTATATTTAAAATACTCTTCGACATAAATGGAATCGAAAGATAAAATATTTTTCTTAATCGGATGTTTAGGAACAAATATGTGGAATAAAACGTATTTTTGAATTCGACATCATCTGCATTTACGCCCTCTAGCGGCAAAGTTATACATCGGAAAAAGAAACGAAATGAAGGATCGTCCTTCGCATATTTCAAGCTTCCCAATGCAAAAAGGATTTTTCAAATCGGACTAATAGTTGCAGAGATATCGTGTCTACAGGCGGGCTGGCGTGCGGACGGACAGACGGACAAACCGATAACATAAGCAGGATCTTTTTTTCAAAAGACGTGCTAAAAAACAGTGAGTATCAGTCTTTAAAATAAAGGTCATTATGTTCGATGGTCTGCAGCTAACGTTGTGCCAAGCTTATGATTCTGGCATGATACCATATCTCGTCTCTTGAGGCGAAGAATTCTTGGACCCCTGCTTCCAATTCGGCATGGTTAGGGAAGTTCCTAACGCTTAGGAAATGAGCTATGGAGAGAAACAGATGGTAGTCACTAGGTGCACGGTCGGAGCTATAGGGGGCAACAGCCACAGTGATAACTGCACTGAAGGCTTTCGCCAGCTGTGTCTGTGCTAGGGCAGATGCCGACCGACGGACACGCTTGCTGTGAAAATTCAGTAAAAGAGATGCCTGATTAGTTGCACGTGGATCCCCAAACAGCTAAGTGATTTACCTGGTGTCTGACTCACTGTGCTTTCAGTTTGAGCGACTGCATCCCGCGGATCTACAGGGGGAAATAAAGAGGGTTTTTTTTTTATGTTTGGAAGCAAGAAATTCCACGGTCTGAATTTGAAACGGTAACAGGTTTTTCACTTATCATCTTAGCAACACCTATCCTTGTAGGAATCCTGCTCTGGGTGAAAAAATGCACATCTTTTAGCACGTCTTTTTTTTGTAAGAAAAGATCGTGCTTAAGTTACCGGTTTGTCCGTCCGTCCGTCTGTACCCACGATATCTCTGCAACTATTAGTCCGATTTGAAAAATTATTTTTGCATTGGGAAGCTTGAAATATGCGAATGATGATCCTGCATTTCATTTTTTTTACGATGTATAATTTTGCCGCTAGAGGGCGTAAACACAGATATCGAATTCAGAATACATTTCGTTCCATATATTCGATTGTAAACATCCGATTGAAAACAATCTTTTATCTTTCGATTCCATTTATGTCGAAGAGTATTTAAGGTGCAGTCACTTCTTAAGTTAAGCACAGATTTTCCGCTAGAGGGCGTAAAAGTTAATTGCGTTTCAACCGATATCTCTACTTCTAAAACTCCGATTAGAAAAGTTTTTTCCTCAGAGGACACAAGTCCTGATGTGAACATTTCTGCATATAATTTCCAATTTTCGGTAGATAATGGTTTGGCCATCAGGTGGCATAAGTCTTTATTTCCGCTTCTCAAGTGCAGAAAAATTTGAGCTTCTAAAATCTCGATTGAAACAAAAAATAGTTTGTTGACCAATACTACTTTCATCAACAAACCTGTTAAGAATATTTTCTTCTTAAAATAATTCATGATTTCTTCGCCCTCTGGCGTAGAAATTATGAATCTTATTTTGTCAATATCTCTACTTTTAAGAGTCCGATTTAAAAATTCCTTCTTTGTTTGATAGAGCTTTCGGTGCGAAATGTTTTTCACATAAATTAAAAAAATTCAAGTAAATCATAGACTTTCCCCTAGGAGGTGCAATGATAAATTGAGTTTCCCCCGATATTTCTGCCTCTAAAACTCCGATTTGAAAAATTCTTCCTTGTACCCCATACAGCTCCTGGTGGAAAATGTTTTTCATATAATTTCCAATATTTTATGAAAAATGGTTTGGCCACTAGGAAATATAAGTATTAATTTCTGCTTCTGATGTATTTGCAGCAAAATCTGAGCTTCCTAAAACTCGACTAATGTGTTTTTTCCTGGACCGATACCGCTCACCTCGAAAAGCCTTTTGGGAATATTTTCTTCTTAAAATAATGCATGGTTTTCTCACCAGGAGGCGTACATGCATATCTTACATTTGTCGATATCTGTACTTCTAAGAGTCCGATTTGAAAAATTATTTCTTTGTTGGAGAGAGTTTCCGCTGCGAAATGTTTCTCAAATAGTTTCATATTTTTCTTAACCCACAAGTCTGCAATCAGAGGGTGTAAGTTCACGATCCCGTTTATAGCAATATCTGTGGGATTAAAAACCCGATTGAAAAACTTCTTTCTTCGGTCAGATACTATTGTTATCCGTACCGGTTCAATTGACTTTGAATAGCTTTGATAAAATTAATTCGCGTCAGAACGGATTCAAAAGGCCTGCTCATTACAACAGAAAATTCGGTGTCATCCTTCGTGTTTTATGTTGGGAAGTACTTTCGTAGAAGTGTTATGTGAATTCACCGCGGAATGAAAGATTTCATCTCAGACACCAAGTCAACTTAATTTATTGTTCACTGCTGGCCCCCAAAAGGCAACACCAAGAAGGAAGCATCCGATTGGCCTGAAATTCGCAGCATGCGTTGCCCGCGAGAGGACATGCAAACGATTAGCATTGCAGGACATATGAAAATCATGTGCGCCCGGCACGCCACCGAGAAGCACTATAAGAAGGGTGCACAGAAGGCTAGGTGTAAGTAGTGGAAGTGTTTTGTGCTGCCGGACCAGGACGAATAGTGGCTTATCGCGACCGCGGTTTATCGTACCGAGACATCGGCGCCCGTGTGGGACGACATCCAACCACAGTGAGGCGAGTATGGATACAGTGGGTGCAGGAGGGACGGACGGACCGACGCGAGCGATTGCCGCAGCCGCGGCACACCACCGAACGAGAGGACCGGCATGATGTGCGGGGGCATTGACGGCTCGCACAGCCACATCATGAACGTTAGCGCAGGAATTAGGGTGTGTTGCGCAACAGCCGTGTCAGCACGTAATGTTCGACGTCGTTTGCAGGAGCGGGGATTTGTCGCAATGTGCCCATTGCTCCGATTACCATTGACGTTACACCACCGGCGATTGCTGCGGCAGTGGGCCGTTGAACGCCGCACCTGCACTACGAAATGACACGACATTGTCTTCTCCGACGAATTCTGCTTCTGCCTGCAACACCACGATGGTCGTATCCGTGTGTGGCGGCACAGCAGCGAGAGACTGTATGACGCCTGCATTATGCATCGCCATAACGGTCTGTCGCCTAGCGTTATGGTTTGGGGCGCGATTGGGTATGACATCCGCACCCCTCTGGTACGCATCGCCGGTACATTCAACAGCCACCTCTACATCTCCGACGTTTTGGATCCTGTAGTCCTCCCTTACCTGCAGGACCTGCCAGCGGCCACGTTTCAACAGGACAATGCGCGCCCTCACGTGGTACGCATCGTGCAACAATTTTTCACGGCCCACCAGGTGTCACTGCTGCCGTGGCCCGCCTATTAAACCCGATATATCGCCCATCGAACACGTCTGATCGCTGATCGGCAACCGAGTGGCCCGGCAAGCACCTCCCGCGGCTACGCCTGATGAACTGTGGCAACGTGTGGAAGCCTCCTGGACCGACATACCCCAAGCCCACATCCAAAGCCTCTTTCGTTCGATGCCGCGGCGTTTAGCGGCCGTTATTGCCCGCCATGGGGGCCACACGACCTATTGATGTCTGCGTGTTCCGCAAGTCGCACGGGAATGTAAGCTCAATCGTTTCATCTTTGTATCTGTTGTTATGTGTCCAGTAAATCTGGCTTTGCTATCTCGTGTCCTTCTTGGTGCTGCATTTTGGGTGGCCAGCAATATATATATATATATATATATCCTTCAAGAAAAGCCTCTCAGTAAGGGAAGAAAACAGATTATGGCACTGAGAAAAGAAGATGGTTCTGTAACAAGAAATAGACGCGAAATTTTGACAAGAGTGAAAGATTTCTACTCCAAATTATATGAAAGGGATGATACATGCACTCCAGACATCATGAAAGATACCAGTACCAGAGTTCCTCCACTCCTTCCAGCAGAAGTTGCACATGCAATCAAGAACATGAAGCGGGGAAAAGCTCCAGGAGAAGATGGAATTACTGTAGACATCATACAAGAAGCAAGTGGAGAAATCGAAACAGTACTCGCCCAAATTTTCACTCGATGCCTTAATGAAGGAAAGATTCCTGAGGATTGGAACACTGCTACAATGATCCTGCAACATAAGAAAGGTGACATTGAGGATCTCGGAAACTACAGACCTATCAGCCTCCTATCAGTAGTTTATAAAATCTTCACTAAAGTTCTTTCACACCGCTTGAAGGTAACAATGGACATGGCTCAACCGAGAGAACAAGCTGGATTCAGGAGTGGCTACAGCACAATAGATCATATCCATGTGCTGAGAGAACTAATTGAAAGAGCGAGGGAATATGAACTTTCATTGTGCATGGCTTTTATCGATTATGAAAAAGCCTTTGATTCGGTGAAACCATCAGCAGTTACAATGGCTCTGAAAACCTGCGGTATTGAAGATGCATACATTAATATTATTAATAACATCTATGAAAATGTAAGTGCAAAGATTCGGCTGTTTGAAAATACAACACACATAAAAATTGGAAAGGGAGTGAGACAAGGTGACACCATATCTCGAAGCTCTTTAATGCCACATTGGAGGGTGCTTTTCAGTCACTGAGCTGGGAAAACAAGGGGATAAAGATTAATGGAGATTATCAAACCCACCTTCGTTTTGCTGATGACGTAGTCATTTTTGCAACTAGCCCATCAGAGCTGCAGAGTATGATATAGGAACTTGCTGACAAGAGTAAAGAAGTGGGATTAAAAATGAACTTTCAGAAGACAAAAGTGATGTTCAATGCTTTTACAAGAAATTAAGATTTATCGATCGATGGAGAAAAGCTGGAGATAACAGACACGTACGTTTATCTTGGACAGCAGATATCAAGTGAGGGTCACATTGATGAAGAAATTAATCGGCGTACAAAACTTGCCTGGAGAGCTTTGGAAGAAACAGCATAATTTTCAAGAGCAATATGCCATTATGTCTTAAAAGAATAGTGTTTGATCAACGCATCCTTCCAGTGCTTACGTATGGTGCAGAGACGTGGACCTTAACTAAAAGAGACATACAAAGGCTGCAGACAACTCAAAGCAGCATGGAGAGGTGCATACTTGGTGTAACCAGGAGAGATAAGAAGAGGAACTCGTGGATCCGAAAAATGACAAGAGTGGAAGACATCATGATCAGAGTTAAATCCCTGAAATGGCAATGGGCTGGACATACTGCCAGAAGGACAGATCATCGATGGACAGCCGAAATTTTAGATTGGATTCCAAGGGACAGGAAAGACCCAGAAGAAGACCACATGGGAGATGGGTGGATGAAATTCGAAAGTATGCAGGGGTGACATGGAGGAGACTGGCACAAGACAGATCGTTGTGGTCTTCTTCTGGGTCTTTTCCAGCAGTGGATTGATAATGGTTGACAATGATGATGATGAAATATATATCATCATTATCATCATCATCATTGTCAACCATTATCAATCCACTGCTGGACGAAGTTCTCCCCAAGTTTCCTCCACAACGGTCTGTCTTGTGCCAGTCTCCTCCATGTCACTCCCGCATACTTTCGAATTTCATCCACCCATCTTCCATGTGGTCTTCTTCTGGGTCTTTTCCTGTCCCTTGGAATCCAATCTAAAATTTCGGCTGTCTATCGATGGTCTGTTCTTCTGGCAGTATGTCCAGCCCATTGCCATTTCAGGGATTTAACTCTGATTATGATGTCTTCCACTCTTGTCATTTTTCAGATCCACGTGTTCCTCTTCTTATCTCTCCTGGTTACACCAAGCATGCACCTCTCCATGCTGCTTTGAGTTGTCTGCAGCCTTTGTATGTCTCTTTTAGCTAAGGTCCACGTCTCTGCACCATACGTAAGCACTGGAAGGATGCATTGATCAAACACTTTTCTTTTAAGACATACTGGCATATTGCTCTTAAAAATTATGCTGTTTCTTCCAAAAGCTCTCCAGGCAAGTTTTGAACGCCGATTAATTTCTTCACCAATGTGACCCTCACTTGATATCTGCTGTCCAAGATAAACGTACGTGTCTGTTATATCCAGCTTTTCTCCATCAATCGATAAATCTTCATTTCTTGTAAAAGCATTGTACATCACTTTTGTCTTCTGAAAGTTCATTTTTAATCCCACTTCTTTACTCTTGTCAGCAAGTTCCTATATCATACTCTGCAGTTCTGATGGTATAGTTGCAAAAATGACTATGTCATCAGCAAAACGAAGGTGGGTTAGATAATCTCCATTAATCTTTATCCCTTTGTTTTCCCAGTTCAGTGATTGAAAGACATTTTCCAATGTGGCATTAAAGAGCTTCGGAGATATTATGTCACCTTGTCTCACTCCTTTTCCAATTTTTATGTGTGTTGTATTTTCGAACAGCCGAATCTTTGCACTTGCATTTTCATAGATGTTATTAATAATATTAATGTATGCATCTTCAATACCGCAGGTTTTCAGAGCCATTGTAACTGCTGATGGTTTCACCGAATCAAAGGCTTTTTCATAATCGATAAAAGCCATGCACAATGGAAGTTCATATTCCCTCGCTCTTTCAATTAGTTCTCTCAGTACGTGGATATGATCTATTGTGCTGTAGCCACTCCTGAATCCAGCTTGTTCTCTCGGTTGAGCCATGTCCAGTGTCACCTTGAAGCGGTGTGAAAGAACTTTAGTGAAGATTTTATAAACCACTGATAGGAGGCTGATAGGTCTGTAGTTCCTGAGATCCTCAATGTCACCTTTTTATGTAGCAAGATCATTGTAGCGTTGTTCCAATCCTCAGGAATTTTCCCTTCATTAAGGCATCGAGTGAAAATTTGGACGAGTACTGTTTCGATTTATCCACTTGCTTCTTGTATGTCTACAGTAATTCCATCTTCTCCTGGAGCTTTTAACCGCTTCATGTTCTTGATTGCATGTGCAACTTCTGCTGGAAGGACTGGAAGAACTCTGGTACTGGTACCTTTCATGATGTCTGGAGTACATGTACCATCCCTTTCATATAATTTGGAGTAGAAATCTTTCACTCTTGTCAAAATTTCGCGTCTATTTCTTGTTACAGAACCATCTTCTTTTCTCAGTGCCATAATCTGTTTTCTCCCCTTACTGAGATGTTCCTTTGCTATCTTTAGGCTTTGGTTGTTTTCAATTGCTTTCCTCACTAGTTCACAGTTGAATTTCCTTACGTCTTCAGTGATACTTTTTCGTACTGTCTTGCATAGCTCTATATATTCCACTTTGGAAGTCACATCTTCTTTAGTTGTCCTCATCACTCTTCTTTTTTGCATCAACATTTTGGTTTTTCCTGATAACTTGTTCACATGCAATTTGTTCTTAGACCCAGCTAATTTTGTTGCTGTTTCCATAAGAGCTTTGGTTACTTTTCTGTTAACTTCAGAAATATCCACTTCTTCCGATGTTAGGCCTTCTAAAGCAGAGATATATATATATAATTTAAGTCGTGGAGTCTTAGGTGTGTCTAAGAACAAGTTGCATGTGAACAAATTATCAGGAAAAACCAAAATGTTAATGCAAAAAAGAAGAGAGATGAGGACAACTAAAGAAGATGTGACTTCCAAAGTGGAACATATAGAGCTATGCAAGACAGTACGAAAAATTATCACTGAAGACGTAAGGAAATTCAACTATGACCTCGTAAGAAAAACAATTGAAAACAACCAAAGCCTAAAGATAGCAAAGAAACATCTCAGTAAGGGAAGAAAACAGATTATGGCACTGAGAAAAGAAGATGGTTCTGTAACAAGAAATAGAGGCGAAATTTTGACAGGAGTGAAATATTTCTACTCCAAATTATATGAAAGGGATGATACACGTACTTCAGACATCATGAAAGGCACCAGAGTTCTTCCAGTCCTCCCAGCAGAAGTTGCACACGCAATCAAGAACATGAAGCGGGGAAAAGCTTCAGGAGAAGATGGAATTACTGTAAATATCATACAAGAAGCAAGTGGAGAAATCGAAACAGTACTCGCCCAAATTTTCACTCGATGCCTTAATGAAGGGAAGATCCCTGAGGATTGGAACAACGCTACAATGATCTTGCTACATAAACAAGGTGACATTGAGGATCTCAGGAACTACAGACCGAACAGCCTCCTATCAGTGGTTTATAAAATTTTCACTAAAGTTCTTTCACACCACTTAAAGATAACACTGGACATGGCTCAACCGAGAGAACAAGCTGGATTCAGGAGTAACTACAGCACAATAGATCATATCCACGTATTGAGAGAACTAATTGAAAGAGCAAGGGAATATGAACTTCCATTGTGCACGGCTTTTATCGATTATGAAAAAGCCTTTGATTCGGTGAAACCATCTGCAGTTACAATGGCTCTAAAATCCTGCGGTATTGAAGATGCGTAGATTAATATTATTAATAACATCTATGAAAATGCAAGTGCAAAGATTCGGCTGTTTGAAAATACAACGCACATAAAAATTGGAAAAGGAGTTAGACAAGGTGACACCATATCTCCGAAGCTCTTTAATGCCACATTGGAAAATATCTTTCAATCACTGAACTAGGAAAACAAAGGGATAAAGATTAATGGAGATTATCTATCCCACCTTCGTTTTGCTGATGACATAGTCATTTTTGCAATTACCCCATCAGAGCTGCAGAGTATGATCCAGGAACTTGCTGACCAGAGTAAAGAAGTGGGATTAAAAATGAACTTTCAGAAGACAAAAGTGATGTTCAGTGCTTTTACACAAAATGAAGATTTATCGATTGATGGAGAAAAGCTGGAGATAACAGACACGTACGTTTATCTTGGACAGCAGATATCAAGTAAGGGTCACATTGATGAAGAAATTAATCGGCGTATAAAACTTGCCTGGAGAGCTTTTGGGAGAAACAGCATAATTTTCAAGAGCAATATGCCATTATGTCTTAAAAGAAAAGTGTTTGATCAATGCATCCTTCCAGTGCTTACGTATAGTGCAGAGACGTGGACCTTTACTAAAAGAGACATACAAAGGCTGCAGACAACTCAAATTAGCATGGAGAGCTGCATGCTTGGTGTAACTAGGAGAGATAAGAAGAGGAACTCGTGGATCCGAAAAATGACATGAGTGGAAGACATCATGAGCAGAGTTAAATCCCTGAAATGACAATGGTATTGGTATTGGTAACTATGGGTACCATAGTGGTACCCAGTTTATTGCTATAACGAAATACAGACATAGGAGATTCATTAAAAGCTGCAGTACAGAAAACAACAGTGCGGAAAGTAAGTATATCCACGATGCAGCACAACGTTACACAGAAAGGAAATGAATAGGCACACGAACAATGAAAGACCGAACGGCATGTCAAACACTATAACACATGTGCACAAATGCATGAAATGTACTATGCTATCATAAATCAACCGAACGGTACTGAATTGTGGTTAGAGAGCAAAACAACATGGAGTACCTCAGCAACTATATAAAAATAACAAAGGTAACAAACGTACCACTATAATAATCCGCGATAGAGGAAAGCACTAACACAGCAAACACTCACAATTATAGGTAATTTAAAGACAGGCACAAATTCATGAAACAACAGATAAGATAATGATGAGATAATGAGGAGATCACACAAGTAACGAGACCGATCAGTTGTGAAAACACAGCAAAAACACGCAATTATCGCAAATTTAAAATACATTACTTGTGAAACACAGCCAAACACACAAATAAAGCAAATTTACAATACATGACTTGTGAATCACAGTAAAAACACACATGGAAAACATCAGAATCAACATGCACTAAGTCTGCAAAACCAGGGAATCTGCGAACGGGTTCGCAAATCCTCTAGCATTGAGAGAACAAAAAGTAATCGGTGTGAGGAAGAGAGCTAAAGGTCATCGGTAAAAGGATAGAAGGTATCACAAATATGCTTCTCAACGAGCTCCTTCAAGGAAGCGAGACGGCGCTTGTAACGTCTCAAAAAAGGCTGATACCGAGGATCGGTGTCACACAGAGATTTAAAAAGTGACACATAAGCTTCGAATTGCGTTACCGCCGCATACAGGTCCAGATCAGGTGAGTGAAGGAATTCTTCAGAACCAACAATCGTACGTGCAGGTTGAAAAAGACGTAAAGGTTGCTGTCTGGACAGTGGGCCAGGAACTGGAGAAAACGTATCAACTGCCTGTAGAACCTCAGCATCAGAGAGAGGATTGACAGGACCTGAGCAGAGAAGCATACTGTTTGAAGAAACATCAGGTGGAGAAACACCGGAACCGGAAACCTCGGGAATACTAGATGAATCCTCAGAATGTGGCACAGAAAGTTGTTTTAACTTTTTTTGTTTTACAGCGCTTGTGGAAGTTCCAATCCGCTTTGAAGAAGTAGCTGATGCGGATGTATCCATTAGTGGATCAGGCTCACCTCCCAAGTCAGGAGACGAGGAAACGAACGTCGCCGAAGAAACAGTACGTAGCTGAGCTGCCTTAGTGGAGACTGGTACAACAGCCGAGGCTTCAGGAAGACGTTGCAACAAGGATATGGTAGACAAGGTTGTAAATGGAGATCCGATATCCGAGAGGCTAGGAGAAGAGCCAGACGGCCGATCCGCCAAACCACCACTCAACACTCCCGGATCGGAACACTCCGCTGTAGACACACCTGTAGTCGAAGACAACTCTGTCAATCTTGAAGGTGGATGCACAATCGTACGGGTCGGGAGAGGAGGAAAGGCAGCATTGTCCGTGACGGAAATGTTCGTCTGACGGAGAAACGAAGAATTCGCGTCAGGCAAACTACCGGTATTGGGGATAGTAGAAAGACCAATGTGGTCAGCAGTGGGATGCGAACTTGATGAACGTCCACGTCGAACGCGGTCACAGGAGGCAGTGGAGTGATTCTGTATTAAACAGTGTGTACAATAGTGAGCAGTGAAAATCTTGAAACTGTACGTTCGTGCGCCAATTTCAACAGTAGGTTCTGTAGGGCAATCTGCCAAGGCTTTCTCGGTGGGAAAGACGACCAATAACTGACGACGAGGTCCTGTAGCATGTGCAAATCGAGTTCCGCGGGGAGCGTCAGAAAGGCGACGGACCTTGCCAACAATTTTACAAACATGACTGACAAGGAGAGGAAGTGCAGTATCCGGCACTTTCTGTGGAACAGGATAGAACGTGATGTTCACCGGTCTCTTGGAAAGAGGCGACGGGATGAGATGGTTTGTCCCAATCGAAAATCCGTTAGCTAGAAAAAAGTCAGCATCCTCCTTGTGATTGAACCGTACCGAAATAACCCGAGGAGTACGGGAAATTCCTGCAATGGACGCAGACAACACATGTACAGAGAGGGCTTCCATGTAGCGTGGCAATGGAGTATTTGGTAAAGCATGAAAGAGCACACCTCTATCCAGGAGGTTATGGAACTCACGGCCAATCTGCGAATTGTCATCAATCGTTACCTTCACCTTGTGGTTGGATACCTGAATAATAGGTGTTGCTTTCAAAATACCATCTGGTTGAGAGGAATCGGACGTAGAAGTAGCGCCTCGTTGCACTTTAGAGGCAAATGACATCCTCGGAAGAGAAGTCTGTTCGGATCCCGCAGGCACAGAAGGCTGTGAGGGAAGAGATGTACAGGCCGAAGGCAAGGCAGTAGAATCAGTAGTTCCCAGGGAGGGCACCGAGACAGATGCAGGAGCTGAAGAAGAAAGCGCAGGCAAGTCCAGTGAAGGCACCGGTGCAGGAGTACTAGAAAGCTGGGAAGGCAACTGAGCAGACACATCTGAGGACGAGAGTATGTTAACTTCCATGGACGTGGGAAGTGTGACGTGACGTGCATCCGCCACGCCCATAGATGATAACGAAATACCGGAAGCCGCCATGTTGGCAGCTTCCAAACGTAAACAAACGAGCAAACGATAAGAAAACGGATGAATATGAACTAATATGAGGATGAGAACGCTAGAAAAGTAGCTCAAAACGTACACAGTACCTTTAGATAGCCGGGCCACGCAACAGGTGAGTGAGGGACAAGGTATTCCACACTAAAACGCATAAAATATTGGAGCCACCAACACTACGTCTATCACGAACGAGCAATGGGCTGGACATACTGCCAGAAGGACAGACCATCGATGGACAGCCGAAATTTTAGATTGGATTCCACGGGACAGGAAAAGACCCAGAAGAAGACCACATGGAAGATGGGTGGATGAAATTCGAAAGTATGCGGGAGTGACATGGAGGATACTGGCACAAGACAGACCGTTGTGGAGGAAACTTGGGGAGACCTTCGTCCAGCAGGGGATTGATAATGGTTGACAATGATGATGATGATGATGATGATGATATATACAATCAATTAAGCTGATTTGGTTTCGGTGTCTGAGATAAAATCTTTTATTTCCGTGAAATTGTTTGAGTCGTGATAACTCCGGGTCGCTATGCGATTATAGACGTGAGTTTTCGGTGTCCTCAAACCCATCGTTAACTGCTCGCTGCATTAATTCACAACGCACCCTTTCTCAATAAACTCCTTTCTCAAAAACCCTACCAGCTCTCTCCCGATCTCCGTCAGATTTCCTCAAAAACACATCATCTTCCTCTGTCTTCCGAAACCCGTCTCCCCTATTGTGTTCCACACTACTTCTGAACACACGCCTCCAGCCTTACCGCATGTCGCAAGCACACGAAGAGCTCTTTTCCTATCTTCTAAAAATGTCCACTCCTAATGTCCACAGCCCGAAGGAACTCCTTACTCAAGGACAGAAGTCCTTCCTGTTCAATTGCTCTAGAAAGCAATCTTTTATTGTAGGCACCTATACACGACGTCCGTACCGTTGTCCATCTCCAGGAAGTTAGCCACTACAATATTTCAGAAGACATGCTGGCTCCACAAATAGAATTAAAAAAATGCACTCAGAAGAAGTTTTCATATATATATATATACATATATATATATACATATATATATATATATATATATATATATACACATGTGTATATATTATTGTGGCGAGCCGCTGTCTAAAATGAAAACAAACACGCGGGCGAGCTTTGTGGGAGAATTCACGTAACACTTCGGAATTCCAGTCCTATATTTTGCTGACTCGCTTATAAGCCGATTCCCCCTCTTTGAAAGCAGGATTTCTTCCACAAACTTTCGGCTTATACACGAGTATATGTATAGTTTTAAAAATGAAAAAAGCAGAGACAATTTCATTTATATTATTTCGCCACATTTAATTTATGAAAAAAAGGTTAAACATAAAAATGCATACCCTAAAAATTGGATCAAATTCAGATGGAAATAAACTGGAAGTAATGCATAAAACATTGAGTGCAGTAATTTGTGGATTTTTTTAAGGATCAGTGCAAATTATTCCTTCCTCATTTTCACATAGTAAACTTGGATTTCTGCTTCATCACATTTGTACAGAGTCCCTATTGAAATAATATTCCACCCTTACATAAGTGTAGTGAGAACGACTGCTGTCTGCACTTGCTGATGTATGATATTTATATAATGTGAAACAGCATTATAGTGAAACCTCTACTAACGGACACCTCTGAATAATGAGAACCTACAAACAATGGCAAATTTTGGGTGGTACGGGACAGCTGCAATTGAATTAACATTAGCGATAACCTCAGTAACAACGAAATCTTTTAACAGAAGTAAATAGGCTCCCCAGATAGTCCGCAAGGAGGACTAACAGACGCATTGTCCTTTAGGATTTTGTTTATATCCTTTGATACTTCGGCAGGTAAGATGAGGACAAAGAATGTTTCTAAAGGAACTGCGCTTCAAGCAGGATGAGTTGCACTACAGTCTATACAATGGCATGCTGAAATGAAAAGAAAGCTGCTAAAGTTCAGTCCAACATGTGATGGTAGTTACTTGAGATGAGCTCCAGCTCCTGTGCATGCCTCAGTCCCTCACACTCAGTTACTTGAGATGAGCTCCAGCTCCAGTGCATGCCTCAGTCCCTCACACTCAGTGACTTGAGATGAGCTCCAGCTCCGGTGCATGCCTCAGTGCCTCACACTCACGCTGCCTCAGTCCCTCACACTCAATTACTTGAGATGAGCTCCAGCTCCTGTGCATGCCTCAGTCCCTCACATTCAGGCTGTTGTGAGTAGGTCTTATGCCTGGAAATTTTGGCAGGGTCTGTTGGTTTCGTCCTTGTGGGTCCTGTTTGTGTGCTTTCCCACACGTGGCCACTTTACTGTGCAGATACACTTCACTGTCTTTAATATTGTTCCATTTTTCTTTCCGATAAAAACAACCTAATCTTCAAGTTTGCTATGTCTTCCTAAAATCTTCTACACTGTGATTCATTGTTAAAGTTTAGTTGTAGGTCCTCCACTTCCAGTGAACAATAGGTGAATATAACAAGAAGAGCTCCGGCATTTAAACTGTCATTATTGGTTCAAAAATTCAGCTGTAATCAATCAGTTGTACTTACTGTTCTGGGTTTGGACATTTTTTTTCCTAACTAATTTCATGCCTCTTTAGGCTAACATTATACAGCCTGCATTAAGATCTTTGCATCGATACCATCGCTGAATGTATCTGTGTTTAATTCCCAGTTGATTTCCGTGATTTCCTCCACCCAAATACAATTGAAAAACAATATTGATTTAGTCCCAACTGTAGAACAACCGCCACCTACCAACAATGGTAATTTTTTAGTCCAAGCGATGACCGTTATTCAGAGGTCTCACTGTAATACATATTTTTAACGTTCAGTGTGAAAAAGTTACTTTAAATACTGATCATGAATTTTCTTCTTGTATTGACATTCATCTCTCCAACAGTAATGTAGTCCCTCAGCTGATAAATCACATGTGGATTCCAGGAAGATTCCTACCACCTCTTGAAGGAACAAGGGCTATCCTTAGGAAAATATGCGCACGGCTGTTTCGGATCCATAGAAGGGAAAATGCTAACTAGTTTGAAGAGATCATAAGATTTCTCTAAGGAAAATTTATTGCATATAAACATATTACGAAAAATAAATCATTGTACACTGTATGTGTTCAAATTATTTATTCATTCTGGTAATTTCCACATGTAATTGAAGGAAAGCAAAACTCAATTTTCCCGTGTAGCACAACAAACAATAAAGGAAAACGCGATTTTTTCAATAATTGTGGCAACGTGATCAAGTAGTGGTGTGAGGTTGTGGCCAGAAATACAGGGCCGTAGCTAGGACACAGCAGTGTATAAAATATGAAAATCAAGGGGCTGAAAGAATATTGAACTCTATTGAAACGTATAAAGAATCACATTCTCTAAATTCATTTTATTGTGGTTGTGTTGCAGATTCTTTGTTTTTGGATAAACTACACAGCTCAAAATAATTAGGTGAGCATGTGACTTTGGCGACATCATGCAAGCCATTTGTGTGATTTCTTGCCGAAACGTGGAAAACGCGATTCTGACGTTGCGAGGCGATTTATGCATATCCTTATGCAAATTAGCGCCTGTGACGTCAGAATGAATAAATCACAGATTAGGATAAAAACGAAGGTTTTCCAGAAGGTCCTTTATTCTGCCGTCTTTATCGTGACATTTCGTTTCTTGACGTCTTTGATTCGAATGATGTCACAGAAGCATGGTTTACCGGAATCAACGGCGTGGAGAGCTAGTGGCATGCTGGAAGGAGGTGAAACACAGCGTAACGGATGGTAGCAGAAGCTTTCAGAGTGTCACGAAGTGTCGTTTCCCGACTTTGGGCAAAAATTCAAGAATACGAGAAGTGTTCGAAGAAAGCAAGGTCAAGCCTATGCACGAATAACTACAGCAAGGGACGACCGTTATCTGTTGTTAACAGCTCATGGGAACAAGCTGCAAAATGCTATTTAGCTCTGCGAAAACTTCTCGTGTCAACAAGTCGTAGGTTGTTGACTCAAACTAACCGTAATCGTCTGCACCAAGGGGTCCTTAACGCACGTATATCAATGGTGTTTGTCCCTTTAACCGCACGACTCCGTACAGACCGTAGAAACTGGGCTGCGAAACATCGTGTTTGGACTGAAGACGAATGGAGTCAAATTTTTTTCTCTGACGAGTCGAGATTCAGTCTAGAGTATAACAATAGACAAGTTCTTATCTGGAGGGAAACGGGCGCGCGAAATAACCCAGCTTTCGTGTAGGAAACATCACATTACGGCGGATTATGGTTTGATTGTCTGGGGAGGCATAAGTATTGGTGGACGTACAGCTCTGTTCGTCATCCGAAACGGCAATCTGAGGACTTAGAGAGATGAAATTCTCAAACCTGTTGTAAAGCTGTATGCTGCAGCCGTTGGTGTTTCCTAACTTTTCATGGACGATAACATTCGACCTTATAGCGTTTAGCCAGTAGACGACATGCTTCAATGAGCGTACGAAGTGGCCATCATACAGTACATCCCTGACTGAAATCGAATTGAGAATGCCTGGGACGCACTTGGTTAACACACTGCAGATCAGCCGGCACAAATGGCGGTCTGGTGATCCATAAACTGCCCTGGAATTAATTTTGAGCGGCCTACTTTTGGAAAAAAATATCAAAGTACCCTCTCCCTTCGCTCCCCCCCCCGAAACCGTTATGTCAGCATCACCGTTAATGTTTAACATTTTAACGACCATAACGCTTAAAACGCCCGTACATACAAATGGTCATAACCGCTCGAAACGCTTCTCTAGAGCGAGTCAGATTTCCTACCCTTACTTGTTCTTCGAATTTTCTCGACCTATGAGAGATCAGCAGGAGTCACCCTCGGTCACTCTTATTGTTATTAAACAAAGAAGTGAAACAACAGACAGTTTCGGGCGTTATGGTATTTAGAGTGATACAAGATTTTTGGGTCATGGTCGTTAAAGGGATAAACATCTTTTCAACACAAGTCTACAAACCATTCAGGTTCTTTGTAATGAGGCAATACATTTCCCAATGTTTCACCCGTTTTCCTGGACAAACCGTAGCTCTCTAGTAAAATTTTGTGTAGGAAAAAAATTAATTCCGTTGCTGAAGACGTTCTCTGAGAAAGACCGTAGAAGACTTTATTCCATTGTTGTGAATTTTATTGCGATAACCCAATTCAAAATTTGTAAGCTTCTTTGGTTTTTAGTGAGGACGGAAATCCAAATGTGCCAAAATTAATTTATTTCTCAAGACTTACCAATCATTAATAAAATAATCACAAACAATTTGTTGAGAAAATTGAAAATGTCCAGAATTTCAGTACAAATTTACAAAGTGAGAGAAATTAAGGAATGTGAAAATTAATTTTTATTTAATTACTTTCAACTGGAAAAATCTTTTTGTTTCAGGTAAAACAGAGTTCTCAGAACTGCAGTTCAAAAATTCATGTAACTGTCGGGCATAAAAAGTAGTAAATCAAATACAGATCGCGTACAAAAAAATTAAACGAATGTACATGCAAAAAGCACTAACCCAAATATTTTACCAAAGGTAAACAAACCTTAATCGTTAACGAATAGAATAAAATTCGAGTTTCTATCCCTATAGCATATTTGATTTAATTTCATTGATTATTCAACGGTTGCCGATAAACCGCCACACAGGAAAATTGTTACACATCTTTTAGCAACTTGAAAAACGGCTGCACATTCGAAAACTGCCACATGTTATTCACTAAGGGGCCGAGCATAAATTGCTGTTCCTCCGAGGAACACTTTGATTATGGGCAGTTTTCTAAGCTTCCGAATTATGTGTGGCCGTTTTCTAAAGCATAAGTTCCCAACCGGTGAGGCGCGTCTCCCAATGGAGGCGCGGAGCACTTGGTGGGTAGGCTTGAGTCTTGGCTGCAGATTGGAAAACGCAGTTAATTCAGCAAGTAAAAGAAAGTCAAATATGTCGTTGAAACTCGATGAATCAACGGATAAGGGCCGCGGATGACTTACTGGGCAATGTTTGTGACTGCCACGAAGGAACCTCAGGTTCGATCTCAGCCAGGTACGAACCCTCGAGTTGCTAAATATCCGCCGTGCGTCGGATGGACACATTAAGCCGTCGGACCCCGGGTACCGCTGGCCCCCGGTAATAGATAAGGGCGTCTTTCCCCCTCTCTACCTCGCTTCCGTGTCACTTTCCTATCGGACACTGTAGCCCTAATCTCCTGGCTTCCTATTTCTAGGGGCTGATTAAGACCTGGGTCAAACACTCCTTTCCTAAAATCCTCTACATAGGATCTGATCTGAATCAACCGATATTTCATCACAGGCTTAGTTTATTTTTTACGTGAGATATGCCAGGGAAGAAATGTAAGAAATAAGTTACTGTTTTGTAAAACGATCTCAACAACAACTATAGTTGAAGACATATTCGCTGTACTTAAAAAAAATGTCAATGCTGAAGGTTTGACTTGAACTAATTGTATAGGTTTGTGCACCGGCGGCGCTGCAGCTATGACAGGGACGAATAGTGACCTTGTAACTAGTGTTCTTTAGGGATGCTGTTAAGATTGTTAATTACATCAAATCTCGGCCAGTGCAGGCTTGTTGCTTTACTGCACTTTGTGAAGAAATGGGATCTGAACATAATAAATGGGATCTGAACATAATAATCTGTTTCTTCATAGCGAAGTCAGGTGAATAATAATGAAACGCATATAGCGTATTAAATCCGTTTACTTTTGTAGTGTAGTCAGCACAAAGATTCACCAAGCTTTCGCACTCCACTGGGAGGCTTTTTCAAGGCAATGATAGGCGTAAAAATGAAGGGAATTGGAACACGTGAAGAACGTAGATGATTTTTGAAAATAACTTGGGTGATATCAGGAGCATACTACATGAATTTTTATCACGCAATTCTACGGGGGGCAGCAATATGCTTTCATCTTTTAATAACGTATGCCAAACCATTGGTAGTTCAGTAGAGACTATATCATTGCACGCCACTTTGCTGGATAGGATTTCCTCTGTTTCCCTGATGGCAGCCTCTTTAAAATTCGTGAAAGGGGCAATTCTTCTAATATTATTAAATACAGGAGCGGCCGAGCAATGCATGACTTCTCTGGCGAGGGCTGTATTCTGCATGTCCTGGTTCACACTTCGTACGTGTTCTTTACATCTAGTGCCCAAGGATCGCTTCGTCATTCAGATATATATCTTTTCCGTGTTGTCAGGATATACCAACGGTATAGCGTACTGACCCGCCTTTTCTTTCTCACACTGTCTCTCCTTGCAACTTGATATTATATGTGATAACGGGGTTGGGGATTTCATTGCTATTGATATGTTGTATTTGCGTAATAAATTATTTAACCAATATGTAAAGCCTGGAGTATATGTGATGGATCCTGCGTATTTCATCGTCCTACTACGCGATTTTGTTATTGATGATATTATACGATTTCTTACAGTCTTATGTATTCTGTCCATAACAGTATTCTGCATGTCCTGGTTCACACTTCGTACGTGTTTTTTACATCTAGTGCCTAAGGATCGCTTCGTCATTCAGATATATATCTTTTCCGTGTTGTCAGGATATACTAACGGTATAGCGTACTGACCCGCCTTTTCTTTCTCACACTGTCTCTCCTTGCAACTTGATATTATATGTCATAACGGGGTTGGGGATTTCATTGCTATTGATATGTTGTATTTACGTAATAAATTATTTAACCAATATGTAAAGCCTTGAATATATGTGATGGATCCTGCGTATTTCATCGTCCTACTAAGCGATTTTGTTATTGATGATATTATACGATTTCTTACAGTCTTATATATTCTGTCCATAACAGTATTCTGCATGTCCTGGTTCACACTTCGTACGTGTTTTTTACATCTAGTGCCTAAGGATCGCTTCGTCATTCAGATATATATCTTTTCCGTGTTGTCAGGATATACCAACGGTATAGCGTACACACCCGCCTTTTCTTTCTCACACTGTCTCTCCTTGCAACTTGATATTATATGTGATAACGGGGTTGGGGATTTCATTGCTATTGATATGTTGTATTTGCGTAATAAATTATTTAACCAATATGTAAAGCCTGGAGTATATGTGATGGATCCTGCGTATTTCATCGTCCTACTACGCGATTTTGTTATTGATGATATTATACGATTTCTTACAGTCTTATGTATTCTGTCCATGTCATCCTTCTTATATCCAGCCTTTAGACCTTTGCTATAAATATTATAAATTTCTTTATTATTTAGGTGGTTGGGTTTGCATACGTTGTACGCTGTATAGAACCATGCTATAAATGCGGAAAGTTTTTACTCTTTTGGGCAGGGCTAATAAGGAGGGACAAGGTTCTGTACTGCGTCGGTTTACAATAAACGTCAAATTCAAAGCTGGATGTTCCATTTCTTCTGAGCGCGACGTCAAGATAATTCAACGTCCCATCTTTTCAAGCTCCATGGTGAACTTTATTGTATTGTGTAGGTTGTTTATCATGCGCATGAAGTCATTTAAGTCGTCTATTCCATGTTCCCATATGAAGAATATGTCGTCAGCGTAGCGGATTCACACTCGGGGTTTCTTAATACAATTTAGAAGGATGAGATCTTCTAGCGGTCTAAGTACTGCTTCCGCAAGGACTGAAGATAGAGGTGAACCCATTGATGCTCCTTTAGTGTGTTTGTAGATGTTTCCATCAAACTTGCAGTGTGTTTGTAGATGTTTCCATCCAACTTGAAATAGTTGTGGTTAGTAACCAGATTTAAGGCGCCGATAATTTTCTTTGTTTGGGTCGGTGTGAATTTACGGGAAGTGACGATTATTTCTTCAAGCTTTGCAACAAAGATCCTTCGACACTAGATGTAAAGAATACGTACGAAGTATGAACCGGGACATGCAGAATACTGCCCTTGCCAGAGAAGTCATGTATTGCTCGGCCGCTCCTTTATGGAATAATATTAGAAGAATTGTCCCTTATACGAATTTTAGAGTGCCATCAGGGAAACAGTGGGAATCCTATCCAGCAAACTGGCATGCAATGATATAGTCTCTACTGAACTACCAATGGTTTCGCATGCGTTATTAAAAGACCGAAACATATCACGGCGCACTTTATAATTACGTGATGCAAATTCATGTAATATGCTCGTGATGTTGCCCACGTTATTTTCAAAAATCATCTACGTTCTTTACGTGTTCCAGTTCCGTGCATTGTTATGTCTACCATTGACTCGAAAAAGGCCTCCCAAAGGAGTGTTAAAGTTTGGCGAATCTTTGTGCTGACTACACCACAAAAAATAAACGGTTATAATACGCTATATGCGTTTCATTATTATTCATGTCTGGTGTATTGAAAATAGAGTGAAGTCAGGTGGCTGTAGCGTGGAAAAGTTCTGCAACGCCTTTTCGAGTTGCGTGATGAAATTTTAATTTTTGTGCTTGGGAAAACGGAATTAGCAAAAGATTTGTGTGATGTCGAAGTTTTAGCAACACCAGCCTATTTGGCAGACATTTTTAAAAAACTAAACAGTTTGAATATGCCACTGCAAAGAATGCACTCAAATATTCTTTATACAAAGGACGAAACAGAAGGCTTCGTGAAGAAGTTAGATTTTTGGAAAGGTCGTATCGACTGTGGGGTTACTGAACTGTTTCCATTGTTTTCAAAATTTATCGCATAGGAAGCTGGTGATAGCTCTACTCTAAATTCAGTTGTGAAAAGAGTAGCGGGGCTCCCATCAGCACTGAGTTTGAAGACCACTTTCCTCAGATGGACCGCCACATGCACGATTGGATTCGAGATCCATTCTCCGTAACAGTGAGTGATATGCCAGAATGAGGAATGGTTGATCAAGATTAATTACTTGAACTTTCGAGCGAGAACACAATAAAAATAACGTTTCACAAAACCTCACTTCCAGAATTTTGGCTTTCCGTTCGAAGCGAGTGTAAATAACTTACAAAAAGTACTCCGGAAGTGATCCTTCAATTTCCAACAAGCTACCTGTGCGAAGCTGGAATGTGGAGAACGACTTGCGTGTGAGACTGACACAGTTAGAAATAAACAATGATCGTTTGTGCAATTCAAAACAACCCCAAGTTTCACATTGATGTGTACAGTTTGTGAAGATATAGAAAGCATTTATTTTTTAATTTACGTTATTATAACTTTATTTACGAGGAATGAACTCCTGGTTGTATATTATGTACAGATATTACCCACTTTATTTGTGCAAAGTACTGTAGGTAGATATACTTGTATTTTTGGTAGTGCAGATGTAATTTTGCTTAATACAGTATTTTCAATCAAGCCTTATCGCTATCATTGAATTTGTAATAAAAGAAAATAAATACTGTTTATAGTGCAATGAACATCTGTGCGTATACTGGGAGGGATGGGGGGGGGCTTCATTGCAAGCTAGCCCCGATATGGGAGGAATACTGTAAGAAAAGGTTGGGAACCGCTGTTCTAAGGTGCCTGACGACGGAAAGGAACTCCTTTTGTTGTGTGAATTTTCATGCCGCTTCGTACAGACCTCATGAGGCTGGAGTCGGACTCCAGGCGAAATATTTCGGTCTCGGATAGATTCAGGCTCCAAAAACAGAACCCGAACGCATCTCTTATACTTTTATTACAATATTTTTGTAGAAAGAAATCAAATAATGGCGGAAAAAAAAAGTTGTTTACAACCTTGATGGCTTCGGATTTTTTTTTTTTTTTATAGAAAAGGTTCTTTTGATCCAAACCCTGTTTTGGTATATCCCCTACCTCTTACTGGAATTCCTAATTTAAGCCCCGTCTTTGAGGCTGATATCCTCTACCTCAGTTCGCTTTTGCCAATCTGCAGTTGAATAAGGTTCACTCTAAACCGCCAGTCAGGAAAACTGCCACACGTCTTTCAGTAACTTGGAAAACTGCCACACGTTGGAAAACTGCCGCACCTGAAGATTGCCACACAGGAAAACTGCCACATGTTTTTCATCCAGGGGCCGGGCACAAATTGATGTTTTCCGAGGAACATTCTGAATGTGTGGCAGCTTTCCAAGTTTCCGAATTATGTGTGGCAGTTTTCCAAGGAGCCTTACGACGGGAAGAAGCTCTTTCGTTGGTGTGAATTTTCATGCCAGTTCATATGAGTTTAAGGCAACTGGCCACACAAAATTTCAAGGGTATGTGCGGGAGAGGAGGGGGGGGGGTATAAATATCACAGTTTCTTGGCCTATATTGAGAATTGAATTGGGAACTCCAAACAAATTTCGAGAAAGATTCTATGTAAGCCAAGCGAAAATTACAGCATAATTCATGTTATGTTCAGAAAAAGACCCTAAGGCGGAATTTTTTAATAACGCTGCACTTTTACTTAGGCACTAAATATTTACAATATATTTCAAGTTTGTACTATTTTTCTTTTACTTAATTAATTCATAGGCTCTACACCTTCGCCTTTTTAACAGCTTTTAATCCGCCGATTTCATATTCATAATGTTTACGTATCAAATCAAATCAATAGCATTGCGCTTTTACTTAGGCACTGAATATTAAAATCATAGGCCCCTCGCTGAGGAATTTTTAACAGTTTTTATTCTATCAATGCCGTATTAACAACGTTTACACATCAAATCCAGTTAATAATATTGCGCTTTTACTTAGGCACGAAATATCAATTCACAGGACCTAGGCTTGGGCCCTTTTTACCAGATTTTATTCTATCAATGTCATATTCACCACGTTTACAGAACAAATCAAGTTAACAATATTGGGCGTTTACTTAGGCACGAAATATTAATGCATAAGCCCTAGGCCTATGCTTTTTTGCCATTTTTTAATCCGTCGACTTCATATTCATAAAGTTTACGTACCAAACTTAAATTAATATCATTACGCTTTCACTTAGGCACAAAACATTAAGTCATAAGCCCTAGGCCTAGGCCTGTTTAACAGGTTTTATTCTAACGATGTTGTATTCATAACGTTTATTCATGAACTAAAGTTAATAATATTGTACTTTTAATCAGACATTAATTACTAATTCATTGGCCCTAGGCCTAAGGCCTGGTAATTAATATTGAATGCCAAAGTAAAAGTACAAAGCTGTCCTACTTGTCTTTTTTGTAAACTTTACGAATAGCAGATAGGCTGAAAAGGCATACGCGTACGGCCTATTAAATAATGTATGGTGCATGAGTAGAAGCGCAATATTATTGGCATTACTGGTTATGTAAATTTTATGAATGTGGAAATGACGGAATGAAAACTTTAAGGAGGGCCTAAACGTTTGGCCTAATATTATTTTCTGCCTAATAATTTGATGTGTTACATAAACGTTATGAACATGAGAGCGACGGAATAAAAAAGTGCCGACCGATCCCGGAAATTTCCCATACATATTTGTGCAATTTGTATGACTTCATTTTGTTTTAAACTGCACAAAAGTCGAAATGCCGACCCCGGAAATTTCCCCACCTTGTCAGCGACCCCGAAAATTTTCCCCACCGTGTCAGCGTGCTAATCGTGAGGCAGGTTTTTGCTAAAAGCATCGTTAACAGTCAAAATACTAACATGGAAATTTTCACCATTCTATCCAGCTACTTGTAAGGCCGTTTTTCAGTATAAACTGCGTAAAGGTCCAAATAGCGACCCAGAAAATTTTCCACACCCATACAGCTAATTGTAAGACTAATTTTTACTATAAACTACACAAAATTTGAAATGACCACCCTAGAAATTTCCCCCACATTTTTGTGCTCGTTGTACGGCCGCATCTTGTTTTAAATAGCGTGAAAATGGAAATGGTGACAACAGAAATCTCCCCACATTCGATACTTTGTGTAAGCTACAATTTGTGCACGGTCCCAGACTGAAGAAGGAGAGGCGGGGGGATGATTTTCCTGTGGGGGCGTTTTCCTATGGAGAACGTATCCAATGAGGCGGACTTTTCCGAATGTGGAAGAGATTTCCTGAGGGGGACTTTTCCATCCATCTATTTATGTATGTGTATGCACACACACACAGACACACACATTGTTTTTTAATTTACCTTCGTCGTTTCTTTATGGATCACGTCCCTTCCACCTCCCTCTATCATTAGGAAGCGCTCACTGTAAATATATTACAATGACATTTGGTATTAAACATTCAAATAATATAAACCCTTATTCTTTTTTTAAATTTTTAAATTCATCAAATTTTTATAAGTAATTGAACTCGTCTGTGTGTGTTGAATTAAAAACTTATTGATTTTTATTGTCAAATTATAGATTGGAAATGAAAAGAGAAAATGTTTATTTGGTACTTTTCTTTAACCGGGCTGGCGCATTTGGCGTTTGCACTAAAAAGTACCGCCAATGGCGAGAATGAAAACTCACTAACATGGCAACCCTTTGAAAATGGTTGAATAGATTTATAGATGAGCGTAATTTTGAAGAAGCATTGTTATTTACGAAACATTGGTTATATTTAAATTCTTAGTCATGAAAATTTGGGACTTACCTGTTTCAAAAGAAGGAGCTTTTTTTTTTTTTTTTATTTTCAAGAAAAGGGGATTTTGCCACTAAATACGAATCGTGAGAACAATCACCAAATAAAACTGTATTTTAATGAAGATATTAGATGGCAATGCAACATATCTTCATGTCGCAGCAGAAGAAGTTTTCTTAGCGGAACATGGTTTGCGAACAGTTGATTGCTTTTAATAAAGTAACCCCGAATATATGATTTGTGAACCATATTTGGCGATTTATCACTTGCTCCCAGCTAACAGAAAAATAGCGTTTATTTTCAACGAGTACTATTATGCATATTAAGGAGTAAATTTGGATATTTCTATTGTTATTAAAAAACTAGTAAATTTCGATATATGCTATTTAGAACTGTCTCACTTTTGTTTGCATATGGCTTTGAAACATTACCCTTAAAGTTTCATACATATGCGTGTCTTTCTATGACAGAGTAAAAACATTATGTGAGGGGGGGGGGCACGAAGACTTCTGCCCAGGGCCTCGGGTTATCATGATCGGACCCAGATCGCACTCGTTTTGATTTCGTTAGGTGAAAAAGTTTATTAAGCGTTTTTACTCTTCTCCCTAAATTAAGCAGTAAAACAACCTGCAAATTGTTCAAAGCTTCACACGAACTTGATTTCAATAAATGCTTCAGGGAACTAATACGATGCGCTATTAAATTGTGCAAACAAAAACCTATTCAGTGTTCAAGCAATGTACGCAAAGATAAGACATGTTATCTGGAAAAAGAATTAATAACAAATGAAAGAGTTCTACTGAAAATTTTGATATTGAAGCCTATATTTTAAGACAAAGTAACGGAAGATTAAAAGGAATCGCAGAATGGAATTCCGCTACAAATAATATGTGTTTAGTTTTTTTTTTTTTTTATTTTTGCATGCCTATACATAACGTTCACGGCACACCACTGATTAGCAGGATTCACTATCATTTAATCCCATTATATACTACGAACTCATGGAATAACATTAACACTTATTTTCCAGAAATAAACATCATCTCATACACCTCGTCAAGTATACAAACAAGGTAATATGTCAAAGATCGTATTCCTCTAAGTCATCATGAATGCCTGTCTCACCAACTCTCCTAATGCCTACTCCTCCAAAGTGCAATTGTGAGTTACTTAGCCCCAGAATATTAGCTTTAAGAGACAAAATTGTAATGCATTACTTATACCGACCAACTTTCAGGAACTTAAATCCGTAAAAAAAAAATGGATATATTCGATAGACTTATCGACAATGTTAACTCTAAGAAGCACGTGCGCGCGGCCGCGTAGAGAATTAGCTTCCTCCGCGCAGCTGAAATATTTCCCGCGCAGTAAGCATTCTAAAATTCCCAAATCCCTAATTAATTTTCATAAATCGGAAATCAATTACCTGCAATAATAATAAATAAATAAATAAATAAAATTCGCGCTCTCAAAAGTCAAAACAACACTTTTCTTAAATGCCGTTTGCCTTCTTCTAAGTTGGCAAAATCAGCTCAGACAAATGTTAAGAAAAATGTAACCAAAGATGTGTTAAAGATAATGTGTTGATTATACACAGAATTTAAGTTTGTTGTAACGGAAAAGCTAAAAATAGGTGCATAAAGACCTTCAAATATGTGGTGGGCTATGTATTCTCAGAAGAAAAGTTTTCAAACTTATCGAAGTTGGTTGATATATGCGGCAGTTTTCAAGCTTCCAGTGCCGATGCTGAGAGAGGATGTAACCTAATGAACAGCATCGAAACTAAATCACGCAACAGATTGGAAGTGAACAATCTGGATATACTGAGGAGAATAAAATACTATGTGGCAAGTGAACAACATATCGATTTTGAGACAGTCAACAAGTTTTGGAGAAGTCACAAAAGCCTAAGACATCAGCCGAAAACTTTCTCATAAATGGTAAACAATATTTTTTCCGAGTACTCTCAAAGATGGTCTAATCCTGAATTACCATCGTCGAGTTTTCGGTTTGAGGGAAAAAATTGAGAGACGATTTATTTCTTGAAAGGACTATCAGATCAGAACGATTTTGCACTTGTTCTATTTGGACTAAATATTTTGCATTTATGTAGTTGTTATTTTGTTTCATGTTCTCCTTGGTATTTTGATATGCAAAGAAACTGTGTGTTATGCGTAAACGTGCTCTTCCAGTGTTTTTATTCCAAAAGTAAGTTTCAGCTTCTCACTTTTTATAAAATAAAAATTTGAATTAATGACATTTTTTAAATATTTTGTTTTATTTAATATTTATTGCAGAAAGAACGGTGATAACAATAGGGGGGATAGAAAAAATTAGGGTTCCAATCCAAGTTTCAACTTCTACTGCATTAGTAAGAGAAGCTGAGAAAATAAAATATTTTGCCCAAGTGGTTTTGATGCCTGTCCAGTTCATTGAGTTAGCTGCGCATTGCCCATAAGAGGGAATATTGCTTACCGAGTATATCGTTAAAATGTAGCGAACATATCGATTAAAACCGATATGTTATCAAAATCAAGTATCAACTGTTAATCGATATGACTACAGTTGTTTGAATTTATCGGCACATTTATATCGATTAAAATAGAATCTATATATGTGTAATTTATCATTGCTATGCTATCGTTATGATCTATAAAGTGATACAAATTTATTTTTATGGAAGTTTGCATCTAATGGGAAGGATGTTCCACCCTTTGACCCCCTAAATCCACTAGGGTTGTATCCACCGTCGTCATGGAACGTTCTAAAATGTTTTCAAAAACGAACCATTTTTATGCTACGTTTTATTTGAGGGAGAAACGGATGATGAGACGGCCAAAATAAAAAAAAATGTAATAAATCAGAGTGACTGAGGGACAATAATTGGTAACTTATGTTCAACTAAAAGCAAAATGAAAAAACATTTTGCTCGAATCGCATCCAGTTCATTATAACTTTTAACAAAGATGTTAAATTCGTATTCACCACGCAGTCAACATTGGGGTAAGCCCACCGTACATTTGCCCACTCGGACATGAGCCCACTAAATTTCAGCACACTTAGCGCAGCAACTTAAGGAATAATCGGTACCACATTTTCGAAATTTAGGCATCGTGACCTCTTTGATTTTGGGAGATGGTATAAAACCGCAGAAATTTCAATTTTCTATGCCGTGTGACCCAACGCACGTTTTGAAAAAGAATTCGAATTGTCTCAACTGGAGAGAGGGGGTGGTGGGGGGGGTTAGATCCCAAAATAAAGCACGCCGCATGCAAATCACAAGCGACACACAGATATCTACGGGAGACGGGGCAAACTCGTACCAGGGAGATTGGTACCCTTCTGTTCCTGCGACGTTACGGGGGCATATAAAAATTGCATAAACGACAACTCATCTCCCTCTGAGAAAGCATCCAAACAAGTTTAGGAAAAATGTCTACCGGATAATTCGCTGCACGGACAAGTAGCCACATACACTTTAGGGACAGTATAAAAATGTCCCTTTTTTGGCCTCTTCCCTTACATAACAAAACTGTAGTTTTGTGTAAAACTGGCGTGCACAATAAGTATCATTGTCACTCATAAAACATTTGCACTTTTGGGAACAAATTGCCGTAAATTTGCAGATCTTTTAGGGGCCGTATAAAAATTTCGTTTTTGACCGCTTCATGTTCCCAGAAGTTGATTATGTGAGTCACACAAAGTTTCTGTAATTTCGTATTTCCTTAGTTGCAATATTTAATATTATTCCTTATAAAAAAATGTTTATAATCTACAACTCAATAAAAGAATTTCAGGGTTCATAAATTTTAGCTCAACAAATTCTCTGTGGAAACGCAGGAAACCTGTCGGGTGGGGGACTTAATATAAAAAATATAAAGAATTTTTGGTCGCATCTGGAGATTTTCAGCGTTCACAAACTACAACTCCACAAAATCCTGTCTGTGTGAGGGCAAAAGGGGAGAAGCTTAATGCCAAAAATAAAAAATATAAAGAATTTGTAGCCCAACCGGGAGTAGATTTTTAGTGTGTGTGTGTGTGTAAGGGGGGGCTCAATACCAAAAATTATTAAATATAAAGTATTTCTGTTCCGATGGGGAGATTTCTGGCGTTTGCAAACCACAATTCAACAAATTCTCTGCGGGGAATATGCTACCACAAGAAGCCCGTCTGTCGGAGGAGTATAACACTCCAGACAGGTTTCCTGCATTTGCACCTGCCGGCAGAGAATTTAAGCTGTAATTTGTAAACGCTGAAAATCTCCCGATCAGACCAGAAATTCTTTATAGTTTATATTTTTGACATTAAGCCCCCATCCCCGTCCTCACAAAGACAGGTTTCCTGCGGTTTGCAGATGCTCGCAGAAATTTTGTAGAGTTGTAGATTGTACACGCTGAAACTCTTCGGATAGGACCAGAAGTTTTTTATTTTTTATATTTTTGGTAATAAGCCACCCCTTTCCCTGGACAGCTTTCCTGCGTTTGCACGTGTCCTCAGAGAATTTGTAGAGCTGTAATTTAGAAACCATTGAATTCTTTGAGTCGTATATTATAAATTTTTATAAAAAATTACATTAAATATCGCAATTAAGAAAATAAATTATATTCTTAATTGCGATATTTAATAGCATTTGTTTATTCAGAGCAAGAGGATTTTCACTAAGAAATTGCAGAAACTTTATGTGACTCAGGTAATCAGCCTCTGGAGGCGTCGCCACGGAGTAATCAAGAAAGCAATTTTTACACTGCCCCTTATAATTTTTGTGGCCAGTTCTCCGCTTTATGTTTAACCGAAAATCATGGAAATGTCTAAATTTCTTATTGAAAATGAAATATTAAAAAAAAAATTTTGTGAACAATAGTTGCTCAAGTAGTGTAAAATATAGCCACAAGGTATTTGTTTATTCAGAGCAATTTTATGGCACTGAAATTGCAATGTGGCCAGTTCTCTGATGACTACTTTACTTCTCCGTACCCGATTTAAGACCTTACAATCAATGTTTTCTGCCTGAGTAAATAAAGCAAAATGTTAAACTCTTATACGACCCCTTAAGCTTTTCTTGTCAGTTTTCCGAATCCGAGTGAAGGGTTTCGGACAGGTATATTACAACTAAAACAGTGTTCTTCCAGGGATGACCTCATAGGAAACCACACTCTTTTACGTGCAATACAGCCTACGGAATAGAACACAGTTTACATACATTAACGGAACAGCTTGTTTGCAAAGTGTAACTTAAAATTGGATACTCGAACTTCGTGTAAAAACCACACCCTTTCACGTCACCCCAGATTTACAGCCTTCTTTTCCTTGGTGAAAAGAACGCTGGAGATACGTTTTGCCTGAAGCACAAATTAGTGGTGAACGGTGGAACGAGTGCGCTCCTTCAAACAACGACGTTCTCTGCGAACAATTGCGCCGATGTAAACAGCTGTTTTTCCATTTGGTCAACTGACATTTTATCACACACATATCTCTCAATTTTGACTCATCTGTTTTGCTTTCTCAGATCTTGTAGTAATTTCTTCACGTAGACATAACCGTTTGTGTAAAACACTTGAAGAAATGTTTCAAATAATGGTGGGGCACAGTAGCAAATATAATTATTACAATTGCAGTTTGTTCATACCCTGCATATCGAAGATTTAAATGTCTCTTACAGTAAATTGGATCCCATTACTTTCGGTGGACCGAAAAGTCCTCCACCTGTTTCAATCAGGGTTCGTGCACAAACTGCATTTTACGCAAAATATCGAATGTGGAGGAGATTTCCGGGGACACTATTTCCACTTTCAAAAAAGATGCAACCGTACAATTCGCACAAATATGTGGAAGAAATTTCCGGGGTCAGCATGTTTTATTCCATCGTGCTCATGTTCATAATGCTTACGTAACCTGTAAAATCATACCCATATTCATAAAATTTATATAACAAGTAATGCCAATAATAATATTGCGCTTTTACTTATGCACAATTAATTAATTAATAGGCCGTAGGCCTAGGCTTTTGAACACTTTTTTCTTATTAACTCGACGTTTACAAAAACTATTAACTCGACGTTTACAAAAACGTCGAGTTAATAGTTTGCGCTTTATAACTTAGGCATTCAATATTGATCACCAGGACTTCGGCCTAAGGCTAATGAATTAATAATTAGTGCCTAAGTAAAAGTGCAATATGCTTAACTTCAGTTCACGCATATACGTTATAAATATGACATCGTTAGAATAAAAACTTTTAAAAAGGCCTAAGGCATCATCATTGTCAACCATTATCAATCCACTGCTGGACGAACGTCTCCCCAAGTTTCCTCCACAACGGTCTGTCTTGTGCCAGTCTCCTCCATGTCACTCCCGCATATTTACGAATTTCATCCACCCATCTCCCATGTGGTCTTTTTCTGGGTCTTTTCCTGTCCCTTGGAATCCAATCTAAAATTTCAGCTGTCCATCTATGGTCTGTCCTTCTGGCAGTATGTCCAGCCCATTGCCATTTCAGGGATTTAACTCTGATCATGATGTCTTCCACTCTCGTCATTTTTCGGATCCACGAGTTCCTCTTCTTATCTCTCCTGGTTATACCAAGCATGCACCTCTCCATGCTGCTTTGAGTTGTCTGCAGCCTTTGTATGTCTCTTTTAGTTAAGGTCCACGTCTCTGCACCATACGTAAGCACTGGAAGGATGCATTGATCAAACACTTTTCTTTTAAGACATAATGGCATATTGCTCTTGAAAATTATGCTGTTTCTTCCAAAAGCTCTCCAGGCAAGTTTTGTACGCCGATTAATTTCTTCATCAATGTGACCCTCACTTGATATCTGCTGTCCAAGATAAACGTACGTATCTGTTATCTCCAGTTTTTCTCCATCAATCGATAAATCTTCATTTCTTGTAAAAGCATTGAACATCACTTTTGTCTTCTGAAAGTTCATTTTTAATCCCACTTCTTTACTCTTGTCAGCAAGTTCCTGGATCATACTCTGCAGCTCTGATGGGGTAGTTGCAAAAATGACTATGTCATCAGCAAAACGAAGGTGGGTTAGATAATCTCCATTAATCTTTATCCCTTTGTTTTCCCAGTTCAGTGATTGAAAGACATTTTCCAATGTGGCATTAAAGAGCTTCGGAGATATGGTGTCACCTTGTCTCACTCCCTTTCCAATTTTTATGTGTGTTGTATTTTCAAACAGCCGAATCTCTGCACTTGCATTTTCATTGATGTTATTAATAATATTAATGTATGCATCTTCAATACCGCAGGATTTCAGAGCCGTGGTAACTGCTGATGGTTTCACCGAATCAAAGGCTTTTTCATAATCGATAAAAGCCATGCACAATGGAAGTTCATATTCCCTCGCTCTTTCAATTAGTTCTCTCAGTACGTGGATATGATCTATTGTGCTGTAGCCACTCCTGAATCCAGCTTGTTCTCTCGGTTGAGCTATGTCCAGTGTTACCTTCACGCGGTGTGAAAGAACTTTAGTGAAGATTTTATAAACCACTGATAGGAGGCTGATAGGTCTGTAGTTCCTGAGATCCTCAATGTCACCTTTTTTATGTAGCAGGATCATTGTAGCATTGTTCCAATCCTCAGGAATCTTCCCTTCAGTAAGGCATCGAGTGAAAATTTGGGCGAGTACTGTTTCGATTTCTCCACTTGCTTCTTGTATGATGTCTATAGTAATTCCATCTTCTCCTGGAGCTTTCCCCTGCTTCATGTTCTTGATTGCATGAGCAACTTCTGCTGGGAGGACTGGAAGAACTCTGGTACCTTTCATGATGTCTGGAGTACATGTATCATCCCTTTCATATAATTTCGAGTAGAAATCTTTCACTCTTGTCAAAATTTCGCCTCTATTTCTTGTTATAGAACCATCTTCTTTTCTCAGAGCCATAATCTGTTTTCTTCCCTTACTGAGATGTCCCTTTGCTATCTTTAGGCTTTGGTTGTTTTCAATTTCTTTCCTCACTAGCTCACAGTTGAATTTCCTTACGTCTTCAGTGATACTTTTTCGTGTTGTCTTGCATAGCTCTATATATTCCACTTTGGAAGTCACATCTTCTTTAGTTGTCCTCATCTCTCTTCTTTTTTGCATCAACATTTTGGTTTTTCCTGATAATTGGTTCACATGCAACTTGTTCTTAGACCCAGCTAATTTTGTTGCTGTTTCCATAAGAGCCTTGGTTATAAACTAATATTTAGTGGCTAGGTAAAATCAGAAAATCATTACCATGACTTGTTATGTAAACGTTAATATGACATCAGTAGAATAAAAACTGTCAAAAGTGCTTAAGCTTAAGGCTTAGCAATTAATATTGAATGAGTATTAAAGATAGTATTAATATTATAACGTAAATTAATATTTTATAATATTAATATTGTGAGACTTAATATTAATTATTGAGTAATTAGTATTAAGTTTCAGCTTTTTAGAGCACATGAAAGAATTATATATATTATTTTACATGTGGGGGGTGGGGTTAAACTCCCTAATTTTTTTTTTTTTCAAATTTTCAAGAGTGTTGTTCGTGTATTGATAGCGTTGTCTAATGATTTAAATTTGAGCTTTTTGAACCCATAAGAAAGGTTATATATACGTATATTAGTCTAGGTTTTTTTTTTTTTTTTGATGGGAGGTATAACGATCACCGTGAGCAACTGAATGGGCTATAAGCAGTCGCCCGTCCCTAATTTAGGGTCACTGGTTCCAGGGAAGGGAGATAACCCGTACCGTATGTCAAACACAATATCTATGCCTCACCGGGATTCGAACCCGGACCCCTTTCGGACGAATGATCAGAGGCCATCGCTTAGACCACTGCGCCACCGGGGCGGCAGTCTAGGTTTTGGAGTAACCCCTAATATTTCAACATTTCTAAAACAAAGTGTAAGTTTTATACGGACCATAAATATTTATGTGATCGGTTTTCCTACATTAGATCGGAAACGTCCTCAGACGTTATGTATTATCTACAAATCATGCATAGTGTGCAAGTGTCTGGTGGGCTTTAGTCCGGACCCCTTCAAATAACACGGCGATCGAAAAGTTACCGAACCATAATGCGAACAATTTTTATTCGCATTATACAGATACATAAAGTTTACATTAACTTTTGAGCAACTGATGTTGACCTAAAGAAGGTGCTGGAAATGATATTTGATGTTTGCCTCCAGCAACTATCAACGCGGCGGAACATGTTTTTCGTAACGCGCTTCAGCATACATGGCGTGATTTCCGCTATAGCCTGAATAATGTTGGTTTTAAAGGACTGCGGGTCGTGCGGATTGTTTTGCATGAACACGGTCCTTTAAAAAAAGGAATTCCGAAAAAAAAAACATAGTTCAATAAGCCCTAGTTGTGTCGAGTAAATTTACGAAGTCAACGGCAATACAGCAGGCGCTTAGGCGTATCAGGTGCCTGCAGTTCTTGGACAACTTTCACTTTGTATGCATGAAGCTGCAATATTTTTGTCGCTTTCTGTATTGAGCCATAAGAAAGTTTCACTTGCTGAGATAAGCGACGAAGCGGTTTTGTAAGTGACTGTTGCAAACGTTTTTCAACATCGTTTATCACTTCCGGCGTTAACACACTTGGCCGGCCGTTTCTAGGCATAACATCAACACTTCCAGTTTTCCGAAATCGTTCGAGTCAATTGTGTATCGTTGATTTACTTACCACAGTATGCTGCGGACATTTTTTTCCTGAACTCTTCTCTACACTGTTTGTAAGACTGCGTGTGCAAATAAGCTTCAAGTAAACAAATTCTCCGCTCCCTCGTCAAGCCTATGCCTCTATGAAAATGGCGACGCTAAAGTGGGCAAACTGCGTAGCATACATGGAACCGGTTATACATTTCTGGCACTCAGCCAATTTCCTTCAGGCATTCGACAAGCGCAGTATTTGATCTCGACGAGTTGCTAACTCGTGTTGCCACATCAATTGGTTGAACCTTTGCTTACAGCATACGCAATAATTTTTTTAATTCAGGGTTCGGGAACTTTACGATCACTCTGTATTTCTGCTTGGCACTAGAAATATGATTTGTAATATTACTGCTTCCACCATGCAAAATGTTGAAATTACGTCGACACGTAGCACAAAAACCTATTTTCCATTTTTTTGAAGACTGCGTAGTTAAAACCAGGCTGATTCGGTAAAAGTGAAAAATGAGAATGCCGAAGAGTGTGAATGCTAGATAATTTTTAAAAAGTCAATTCGTTTTAAAAACGAAAGAACTGCGAAGGTATAACAGAGGTCATCTAAGATCTTCTGCAGCATAGCTGCGCCGTCGTTCAACAAATGAGAATGAAAATGGTGAAAACGATGATCACGAAAACGAACACAACTACATAAAACATGAGCGACAGTGAGTAGGCAGTGGCACGTTTCACACAGCGGGGCAGTGTCGCCACACAGCAAATAGCGGGGAGTGAAACGACAATGCCCAATGCAGAGCCATGCTAATACAACTTCCTCCCTACGGTTCCGGCGGCATGAAAATTTCAAGACTCCAAGGATAAATCTGATACGGTGCAGTTTATTTTTCACCTGTTGGTCCCACAGACTCTACCACGCTCGCTTGATATGATCATGGACAAGAAAGCGCAACTCCCAGTGAAACAGTTGCAAAGGTGTGACGACCAAAGAGTAAGCAGATCTAGCAGCCGCATCAACAGACTCGTTCCCTGGGATTCCAACATGCCCAGGAATCCCGCAGAATCGCATCTGAACACCAGCCTCAAGCAGAGAAAGAAGTAGTCTTTGTACGGTAAAAAGAAATGGGTGGCCAGTAAAATCCAAAGATGACATAGATTGCACAACCCTCAACGAATCAGTGTGCACTCACTATATAACATGCTGATGAAAGCTCGACCGGAAGTGAAGTGCAAGATACACAGCATCGCCGCCGAAAACACCTTACCCTCGGCTGGAATGGGGACAACAGAAACTTCACCAATGATAACGGCGACGGATCCCACAACACCAGCCGTCTTAGATCCATCGGCGAAAAGAGGAATAAAGTCTGCATTGCCGTAACGGTGCTCAGCGAAGAGCTGCTGGTACACTGACGCACGGGTTGAGGACTTATCATAAGATATAAATCTGGTACCAACCATGATACCAAGAGGGTGCCATGGAGGATCCTCAAAGCCCCTAGTCTCTCTAACGAGTGACAGGTCAAGCCCTGCATCACGAGGTACGCCTGCCATACGAAGCCCGAAGGTTCGAATGCACCAGGGCCGGTTCTCAAATAAACGAGCATGCCAGGAATGGAAAAGCTGCACCGTATAAAGGATGGTCTGGGAGAGATCGAAGTTTCAAGTAAAATTGAAGAGACAGCTGCAGACGGCTTAAATCTAACGATAGTTCGTTCGCGTCAGCATAAAGGCTGGGATTGGGTGACATGCGAAATGCTCCCGTGCAAAGACACAGAGCTTGATGGTGAATGGTATCCAACGGCCGGAGAACGGAAGGACGCCCAGAGGCATATACACTCACTTCCAAAAGTGAAGCACGGAGCAGTAAGATGTGAAAAAAATAAAGAAATGCTGCTTGGATTGACACGAAATGCGGCAGAAACGTAGGAAATATGTTTATTAATGAATCAAACAAAGAAATACATACAGAGATGAAAATAATATTGAATTTTCAGAAATTATATGACGACGTCAAATTGGAGTCATTTTTAAAGTGAGTGATAAAGTCACAACAAACAACAATACCCGATATTAATAGGGTATGTGAGCACCACTCATCTGCATACAAAGTTTACAACTTCTGACTATGCTTTTTATGAGGTGACCAACCACCCCAGAGTCCAGTAATCGCCATTCCTCCTATAGAGAAGTTTCCAAAGCTGTAGAGTGGTTGGGAGTGGGAGACGTGAACACACAGCACGGCCGAGGGCATCCCAAAGATTTTAAATGGGATTAAGGTCATGCGAGTACGCCGCCCACTCCATACGCGCAATCCCTTTACTCTCCAGGTAGTCGTCGACGATGGCAGCTCTATGGGGACGCGCATTATCGTTCATTAAAACGAAGGCAGGACCAACTGCTGCAGCGTAAAATCGCACAGTGGGGTCTAGGACTTAATCCCGATACCGTACAGCCGTCACAGAACCCCGTCTGCAGATGTGGAGGTCGGTGCGATATCCCAACGAAATTCCTGCCCAGATCATGATGCTTCCACCTCGGAATGCATGATGTTGGGTGATGTTCTGGGGTCGATTGCGTGTGCCTTCTTCCCTCTACACCCGTACATGCTTGTCATCGGGTTGCAGGGCAAATCTGGACTCATCCGTGAACATAACGTTGCCCCAATCAGACACAGCTCAATTGACATGTGGGCGACACCACTTTAATCGTGCCCCTCGGGATTAGACGGATAGAGGAACACAAACCCACGGTACTCGGGCGTACAGTCCCTTCATGAGTAGTCTTCGACGCACAGTAGTGGCAGATATCGTCTTACCAATGGCCACCGTAACCATAGATGTCACACGTGTGGACGTCGCTCTTCGATTCCGCTTGGCTACAACAGCAATATATCGGTCTTCCGCGGGGGTCGTAACCCTTGGGCGACCGGCCACAGGTCTGCGGACAACTGTTTGGCTGGTTAGAAATTGTTTCCATAAACGTGAAATGACGGAATGATTCACGCCGAAGACACCAGCAACATCTGTGATTGACTGTCCTGCTTCAATGCGTCCGACGGCACGCAAGCGCTCAGAATCTTCCAATCGTCTTCTGGAAGCCATAAAATCAAGTCTGTCTTCAAAACAAATCCTCCGTCAGTTCTCAAAACCTTGTAGCAGCACTTGCATGCAACTCCTGTACCCCTTCAGAGTGCTGGCTTCTTATACGACTGCCTATTTTGCATATTTCTCGGCAAGACACCGTGATTCGCTGATACCTACCACATATGCATACTTCCATCTACCGCTGCGGCGAATTGCAGCCTCTCCAATTCCGATTGGCTTCCGGAAATTAACTTCTCCATCTGCGTGCTTAACTTTTGGAAGTGAGTGTATTATACAGCCAGAATCCAGTTGAGACCGCATGAAAGTATTGTACATATGGAATAAAGATATCCTGTCTGCACCCCACGAGACTGCCGAAAGGATCTTAAGAATCGACAGAGCTTTCAGACTGGAAGTCTTTAGCCGTCGAACGGCTAAAGACTTCCAGTGCACGGTTGACGGTCAGACCAAGAAACCTGGTCTCCGGCAAAACTGGTATGGCTGTACGTTCCAAAAGCAGCTCTGGGTCAGGATGGAGGCCACGCCTCCTTCAGAAATGTACACACGCTGTCTTCTCGAGAGACAGAACGAAACCATTGATGTTCGCCGTTTTAACGATCTGGTTAATCGCAGACTGCAACTGCCTTTCAATGAAATGCATGCTTGATGACGAACAGAAAATGTGCAAGACATCAACATAAACAGTAGCCAAAACCACAGGAGGAAGATTTTTGAGGAGACAATTTAATGCGTAGGATGAACAATGTGACAAATAAAATGCAACCTTGGGGAACACCTTGTTCTTGATGGAACGGTGCTGAGAGCGTCGTACCCAGGCGCAATTGGAATACACGATTACGAAGAAAATTTGCGATGAATGCTGGGAGGCTTCCTCGCAACCCACTCTCGTGAAGGTCTCAAGGCGCAGGAGATGATCAGGAGCTCAAGGATGTCGGCGAAAGCCGCTTTGCGATGATGACAGTATTTGATGCTTTTCTAAAAAATAAAATAACCAAGAATTAACCATGCGTTCAAGTACTTTACACAGGCAGCTGAGAGCGAATATACGATAACTAGAGAGAGACTTAGGATCTTTTCCAAGCTTGGGAAAAGGCAGAACAAAAGCTTTTCGCCAAGATTCCGGGTAACTGTGCTCCAACCAAATGAGATTGAAGAGGACTAAAAGATTCTCGAGAGGCGACTGCGACAGACAGCAGAGCATATTGTAGTGGATGCCATCGCGCCCGATAGAGATGGCGTCAGACCGATGCAGAGCCACGTTGAGTTCGACCACACTGAAGGGGAGTTATATTCGACTTTCTGAAACGGCGCAAACGAGAT
Organism: Macrothele yani; assembly: GCA_039090855.1. Lineage (NCBI taxonomy): Eukaryota > Metazoa > Arthropoda > Arachnida > Araneae > Macrothelidae > Macrothele > Macrothele yani. Next base: position 30,016,926 of record CM076989.1, on the reverse strand, counting down.
TCTCTGGCGTTCCGTAGTTTACTTAAATCGCTGAAAGTAGGAATGATACACCAGAGAACAAGAAACAGAGGCAAATGCCTCACCTAACCAATTCGCAATCTCCTCGGCTTCAGCTTATGTGCAGCCGTTATTCTCAAGAATTGAAATCTGGTGAGAAATATAGTTATCCCGGTTCTTACGGATCTTTTCCCAAACAGTTTTGGAACTGGCACGTGAATTAATAGATGAAACATACGTAATCCAAGACTCCCTCTTGCTGCGTTGACGTACCAACCGAGCGTAAGATTTTTCTCGTTAAAATGCAGCGAGATTAGCATCGGCTGGATAACGCCGAAACTGGCACCAGGCCTTGTGTTAAGCTCACGTGGCCCTTGCACATTGATAGGTCCACTAAGTTTTTGGACTTCTTGGGTGCGTCGTTGATGTCTTTCGTATTGAAAGATCCGCTGCCTGAAAGATACTCGTTGTAACATCAGTGACAGCTGGGTTTATTGACTCCTGGGTCACCATGGCATAAGATATCACCGCGGACGATGCGAAGACCTCCCATCGGGCGCGATCCATCCTCCATCGAGGAGGGCAGGAGGCAGAAGATGGCACGCTCACATTATAAGAAAGTAGAATTGGGAATTGGTCGCTCCCATGGAGGTTGGTACACACAGTCCACGACCATTCGGTAATAACCCATGGCGATCCCAAGGCAAATCGATCGTACTGGAACTGCGTGTAGACTAGTGGTAATAAGTTTTTTTTTTTGATTGGAGGTTTAAAGACCACCGTGAGCAACTCAAAGGGCTATAAGCAGTCGCCCGTCCCTAATTTCGGATCACTGGTTCCAGGGAAGGGAGAGAGCTAGTGCCGTAAGACAAGCACAACATCCATGCCTCACCGGGATTCGAACCCGGACCCCGTTCGGACGAATGATCAGAGGCCATCGCTTAGACCACTGCGTCACCGGGGCGGCGTGGAAGTAAGTGTCAGCACCGGTGTTGAAAAGGCATAAAGAGGTCAAGGACAGAAGACATTTGATCCTACGGCCTCGTGTGCTGATACTGACACTACCTCCACAAAGGATTATGAGCATTGAAGCCACCTATAAGTAGAACGGGTGAAGGCAGCTGATCAACTAAGCTCTCAAGAATGAAGACGCTCACGTCCTCATCCGGTAGTAGATTAACACTGAAAACAATAAGAAGCACAAGAACGGAAATACGTACCGCCACGGCTTGTAGAGGTGTGGAGATCGTAACGGGAGAAACTGGAACACGGTGAGAGAGAAGAATAGCAACTACCTCACAGTTTATGTCTCGGGATACATTATCACTCGTAAATGCACTGTAACCTCGAACTAAAAGCAAGTCTCGTGGTTTGAATTCTGTCTCCTGTGAACAGAGGCACACCGGAGAGTATGACGAAAGCAGATGTTTCACGTCATCGTGTTTTGTTTAAAAACCTCGGCAGTTTCGCTGAATGATGGTACTGATGATGAAAATGAAGGGAAGGTACTTAAGGGAAAATTAAAAGAAGGAAACTGACCCTTCAACCGAAGTCAGCGCTTATTTGTTCGTCTTGTGATTGTTCCATGACTTGTGGAGGCGTTTTGTCTGGTGATAATAAGGGACAGTGTTTGGTCCCAAGATTCATGGACGAAATCTCCTGACCGGAAATTTAGTTGGGATTTTGATGAAGACGTGGTGTTTTCTGCTTCTCTGTTGTCTTCTCCCCAGAGGCCGCAGCCTGAGTTCCAGTGTTGGTAGTTGTTCTTTTCCGCGGCGAGGTGGATATTGCTTTGGGATCCTTAAAGCGAGATTTTAATGCCTTAAGTCTAGCCCGCTATCATGCCTTTGAAATCGAAAGGACACTTTGTTGGGATGTGGAACTCAGTCTGGACAGCAGCACTTGACTTCTGGACCACAACATATGCATATGTTCGCCGGCCTGGTGTGCTTGGGGCGATCCGCCGTTTAGCCTCTGGATAGGATAGACGTTCAGTTGTTTTCAGGAGTTAAATAGCCTGCTCCTCCGTCCACTATGGACACTGCGTAGAAGATGCAGAAGCAAATGCGCAGTCTCACAGTTTGCGCAGTGTTCGGAAGTAGCGTGGCATTTCATCAAATGATTATCTGTAGGACCACAGCGCTCACACCTAGCTACGTTACGACATGACTGTTGGGAGTGTCCGTAACGTTGGCACTTGAAACACCTCAGAGTATTAGGGGTGTATGGTAGAACATCAAGATGCAGATAATAAGGTAGTGCGAAAATGCATTTCACCCCTATTTTTTAAATGAACAACAGCAGGTGTGTGGAAAAGTTGCCCCTTGGGTTGTTTAATTTCCGTGTAAATTATTATTTTTGAAATTGGACAATATCTTCCGGTGCCGTTGACTCCTTTAGAATCGGGAATTCGGGCCACAAGAGACTTTTTTTCCCGAAAACACAATTTTCCCAGATTTTTCAAATTGTTATCAGCCGAGTGCGGTAAAGTTGCCCCTTGGGTTGGTCAGTAAACGTGTAAATTTCTTTTGAAATGGGGTAATATTTTCCGGTGCCGCTTGCGCCTTTACATCCCGAATTATCCCCCTCCATCTTCTTTACATGATACACTCTCAGAGTTAAAACTACAAATCAACCCCAAAAAGGCCTCTTTAGCCTTACACGTTTCTTATCACCGATGTTATTTCTCGCCCACACTAAGTGACCAAATGGAATAACCGTTTTTTGTTGATCAGCAACTGTTATTGGTGGCGTCGATTCAAAACCAAGTGAAAAACTACTCCGAAAAAAAAAAGGCAGTCCAAGATAATGTCGACCGCTTTAGAAACAGCTACTTCATGTTCTTTCACTAGTGAACAGGAATGCGAAAACCCCAAGTCTATGTTCGAGTCACCTGGCTTCGAGCATTGTGGCAACCAAGCGGAATTTGACAGTGCAACGGCTAATGTCAAGGATTACGTACATCCTAGATCCAGAGAGTACCATCCCCAAAAAACCTTGGAAGAAAACAAAATGCCCAAGAAAGGCAGCCAGATGAGAATAAAACTACCAACCACAGCGCTTACACGTGATCGTGTAAGGATTGAAGTCAGGCCTGCAGAGACAATGATTTCCGCAGTCCTGCAAGATGTCGGAGTGATAACTGATGCTGATATTTCCAAAGTTAGAGACAATAATAAGATAAGAAGAGAGAGAAAGAGAAAACGCATTGAGTTGCAAAGACAGAATGAAAAAGTAGAACTTTGTTCCCTCTTTTTTGACGGACGCACAGATATAACCTTGACAGATGAAATTAGAAGAGAGAAGAAGTACAGATCAACGGTTACTGAAGAGCAGGTGGTTTTAACACTAGAGCCAGGATCTCAATATCTCGGCCATGTTTCACCAGCAAGTGGTTCAGCAGAATCATTAAGGCCTACTTTATCGAGTACCTTTCAGAAGGACATTACCGCAATTAACACTGGATACAGAAATGGAGTTTTACGCTTACTAGAAGAAAAACTGGGAGGCCTCTGCAATGGCTCGTAAGTTTGCTGTACGTCAATGAGCTACCTTCGCGGCACCTCCTAAAAGAATTGGATCGCCGAACAAGTGGTCCTGGAACCTAAGTGCAACTGGAAAAGAGCTCGAAAGCTCTGAACTTAAACCTTTCGTCGATTTTGTAAAGATTGAAGAGGATGAAACCTTTGCAATATCAGAAGAACTTCGTGAAGATCTGAGTATCGATCGGCAGTACATGCGGGAGATTTACGAAGATGTCTCAACAAGTTATTGCTCACCTGCATTGGCAGAAGAAAAGCCAGGAAAGCTGTCGCACTCCTGTTGGCTGGCGGCAGCACGTCGAGTTCTACGTTTATACTTTGCAAATACAAATGTGTCTGTAAATTAGAAAACCTTAGCTGAATTCATCATTAAAGTGTATGTGCCGATGTGGTTTTCGACCAAATTAAAGCCGCACTGCAAAAATGTTGCTAGACGCTTGTGGAAGATGATTAGTTTGTCCCGTTATATCCTAGACGACTTGAAGAATCTTGTGGATCCTGTAATAAGCCGAAATGCTTTTTTATGCCCATCCTCAGACTATTTTTCTCTCAATGCTTACTGACGAAACAATTCACATCAGAGAGCTTGCTATGAGAAGGGTGTTGAAAACTAGGGAGAATGGACGCGGACAGCGGGGTATACGGCGGTTTACAGTTCCTTTGCTGAATTTCGGTGCAAGGCATTATATGGACCTAATCAACTGGAACGCCTCTGCAGTAACTCAGCCACCTATGCTTAGAGAAATCAGCAGCGAAGATCTTCGCAATATGATAAACGAGAAAAACCCACCTTTGCTGGAAATAAAGAAGTTTCCGTGACACACTCAGACAGTGGAAAGGCAGGTAAAGTAGTGACAGAGGCCGCAGCTTCCGTGGTTGGACAAATTGCAAGGGATGGACCGATCAGAGCCAAACGTGAATCCCGAAAAGTAATCCCATCCTTCGAAAGCAAATCGAAGTACAGAAAAGCATCAGCAGACCAAACAGGCATACAAGTATTAATTGAAAACCATAGCGTGTCCAGAAATTGTTGGGTAGGTGGGGTGGACATAGGTGAAACTCGACATGCAGCTATCTCCTCGTGGTGAGTTCTGGGTTATTTCAGTGAATTTATTCTGAAATAAGCAAAGAAATGCATTGTGCAAGCTTGCCTGCCTGCTTGGTGCTCAGCGAAGCAGTAAATGGTCGATTCAATAAAAACTGACCTTTCGACTAAAACAGCTTTTCCTGCTGAATAACCAAAATTTAAAGGAATCAGCGGCACCAGGAGATATTGTCCAATTTCAAAACATGTTTTACACGTTTATTAGCCAACCCAAGGGGCAACTTTACCGCACTCGGCTGATAACGATTTGGAAAACCCGGAAAAATTGTATTTTCGGGAAAAAATTTTTTCTTGTGGCCCAAATGCCCGATTTTAAAGGCGTCAGCTGCACCGGAAGATATAGTACAATTTCAAAAAAAAATTACACAGAAACTAAACAACCCAAGGGGTAACTTTTCCACACTCGGCTGTTCATGATTTCGAAAATCGGTAAAAAAGTGCATTTTCGGTCCACATTAGTAGGTAACCTGCCTTGATGGAAGCAGGTAGGGTTGGGGTGTTGAAAGTCAGGATGAGATTGCGAGAGGGAACAGACTTCCCGTCTCTCTTAGAAAGAATTCGCAGAACCTCAGTTACATGTTGATCCCATAGTTCCGCAAGTAGCTCATCATTGCTACATTCAAGTAAGTCGCGGGAGGTGACAATACCGCGAGATGAATTCAAGTAGCCATGTGGTGTTACTTGAACCAGAATGACCAACAGAACGGTCGCATAAAGGTGTGTATTACTACTCTTGGATTAGATGTTTCTCCCAGAAGATTCCATTATTGAAGCTTCTTAACGCTCTTTGGAGAGTTAGCCACGGCCTGAAGAGCTTTATTTACCCAGAAGGAGCTCTTGGCACTCACAGTTTGTGAATGATTCATAGAATGGATCAAGAGAAACAGAGCATTGCACTTGTCACTGAGAAGTTTATTTGTGGAAGAGATTGTCCCTTACTCCATCTGACGCTTCCTTTTGGCACCGTGGGAAATATTTAGGGAACCCATAAAGAAAAAAGAAATTCATCCGCAGACTTTCCTGCTCACCAACAAGCCCAACAGGGGAGAGCCGGAGGACTGCAAGTCCAAATGGACGCAGGACACGGCTCTAGGTTTGAGCGGTGGATATAGCAAGTTGATAAGGCAGACCTGCGCTCGGAGAGAACCGCGACTTTCCCGTGCCTGGGTAAGACCCATTTGGCATACCCAGAATATCCCCAGGCTCACCCTCTCGTACTCAACGACAAGCAGTTAGAAGTCTGGACTCCACTCGGCCACAGGCTTCATTGACTAGGAGTGGGTTAGTTCCTATCCGCCCGTTTAGGATGACGCAAGGAGCAAAGAGGAGTGTTCGTAACCTGTGACAACAACATCCTGCCCCCAGAAACCCCAGCCTCCAGGATCCTCTTTTCCACCTTACGGTTCACCGCTCACGGCAAACGTGCAGGTAGGTCTAGCTAACCAACCCGGAAAAACAAAGAGGGAAACATTATATGGAGAATAAAGGAAAGAGAACGAGAAACTAAATTCCGACGCTGGCGCATAGTCACAACATCAGCAACTTACAACTGAGGCGGGTGCGTGTCAAGATAACAACAAAGGCTTAAAAATGGGGACATTATCATACACAAATGTTGGCTCGAGCCATGGGGGTCGCCACTCTCCATCAGCTGGATGAACAGCTGTCCCTGCGGTGATGGTATCATACAAAGACGAAAAGACCAGTTGTTCAGTAACGAAGTCAGGTCAGGCCGTGGGGGCGCTACTTCCCAAATAACTAGAAAACCAGTTATCCCCGTATCCCACGTTTTTAAAAACCTTTCTTTGATGGTCTTCTGCCCGGCGCTCTTTGGCTAAACCTGGTTCTTGCACTTGCGTCATAAAAATCAACAAACCAACCAACCGAAGATTTCGTAATACACTGGATTTCCACAAAACACGCATCACGAAATGTTTGATGCCCCCCCCTCTGTATATTGCTGCCAGTAGTGAATCACTAATATTAAATTTATTAACACTTGAAAAAAAGCACAAGGAAAACTGCTATACAGGGTGTTCGTAAACTGTTTTGACAAAAGAAGAGAGGTGATAGTAGCCATAAAGACGAACGATATTATTGGTCAAGTCACGTTAGTAACATTTGCGTGGTGGTGTTATTTTTCTGTGTAGTGTTTATTCTTTTAAATATTGTGAATTTATAAGCATTCCGTCTGTCCACTTGTGAGGTAAGAGTTCCTACATTTCGATAATTCCTGAGATACCACCTGTTTAAAAATTTCATCACTCGGTGGTTGCTAAGCTTCGTCGTTTATGACGTAATGCAAAGATTACCTTAACTCCTCCCACTTGTGTCTCCGTCATGTGGTCGTCTGCTTCGGCTTCTCGTTGCTTCTGCATTGATTAGTTAGTGGCAATATTACCGACGTTGGTCATCAATTTCACTTATATATCAATCATGTCACAAAGACCTTGTGGATGTTGTTCAGTCACACTTATGGTGGATGATGGTGTACAGTGCTATGGAAAGTTTGGTGATCTTTTTCACTTCACATGCTGCGCCCTTACTGAAAGTACATATCGACGAATGTCAAGAGAGGAGCGTATGCGGTGGCAGTGCGATTACTGTAGACGTTGAGTTCAGCGAGTTCCTGATAACACTACTCAGACAGGGAGATCCTCTGTTACCGATCAGCGAACTGGAGCCAATTTTAATTTTCCGAGTGGAGGTGATTGTGTTTTTTTGTGTTACTGAGAAGTTTATGCAGTCCATTAACATGAAATTGGACGCGATTACTGATTTAAGGTCAGAAATTTTCGATTTAAAGAAGTCGGTGGAGTTCTTCTCCTTAAAATATGATGATATTGTTGATAGATTGCATAAATCAAATTCAATGCTAAAGGAATCTCGTAGAGAGGATGCTGTGCTAGAGAAGATAATAACAGCTCAGGAATTCGACATTTTAAGACTGTCTCGGTGCCTGACTGATTTGGAACAGTATGCGCGCCATAAAAACTTAGAGATTCATGGTATACCAAAGAATAATGATGAAACTGAAGATGGTCTAAAAGCTATGTGGTACAGAATATTGCGGGTAAGCTGGGTTTTAGTGAATTTTCAAAAAGTGACATTGAGGTCGTACATAGATTGCGTGGTGGAGGATCACGTCTAACCATGCCATTGCTTGTGCAATTTAAAACTAGGACAGTCAGGAACACTCTTCTTGGAAAGAGATGAAAAACTTTAAAATTAACTGATGTTATTCATGAATGTTCCGATAACACTAGGATTTATATATATGAAAACCTCACGTCTTTTAAGAAAGATCTCTTTTGGCATGCCCGCAGCTTTTCTAAGGAACATGGTATTAGGTTCTGTTGGTATAGAAACAGACGAATATTTTGTCGCAGAGCTGAGGGCAAGGATGTGGTAGTTATTAAAAGTAAGGTTGAATTGGACCCTGGTCGTATATAGATAGTGTTTATTTGTTCTGTAACTACTTTGTTAACTTTTTTAACTACACTTTATATATTGTAACTTTATGAATTGTATTCCGCATATGGTTACTGTGGGTGATTTCCACGGTTTACTTGCATCGTATGATCGTCCCTTGTGATTTCTGCACATTAATGCTCGCAGCCTATTTGGTAAATTAGATTTACCGCTTGAGTTACTATGTACCCTTGATTATTATATTGATTTTGTTTGTGCATCTGAGACTTGGTTTGATGCAGATATTCCACGTTTATGTGATGTGCACGGTTTTCGGGGTTTCGCCGCTTCGCGTTCTGGAGCTCGGGGGGGGGGGGGGGTGCAACTTTTGTTAAACGTTCTATTATTGTTTCATCATGTGATAAATCATCATCATCATCATTGTCAACCATTATCAATCCACTGCTGGACGAAGGTCTCCCCAAGTTTCCTCCACAACGGTCTGTCTTGTGCCAGTCTCCTCCATGTCACTCCCGCATACTTTGGAATTTCATCCACCCATCTTCCATGTGGTCTTCTTCTGGGTCTTTTCCTGTTCCTTGGAATCCAATCTAAAATTTCGGCTGTCCATCGATGGTCTGTTCTTCTGGCAGTATGTCCAGCCCATTACCATTTCAGGGATTTAACTCTGATCATGATGTCTTCCACTCTTGTCATTTTTCGGATCCACATGTTCCTCTTCTTATCTCTCCTGGTTACACCAAGCATGCACCTCTGCATGCTGCTTTGAGTTGTCTGCAGCCTTTGTATGTCTCTTTTAGCTAAGGTCCAGGTCTCTGCACCATACGTAAGCACTGGAAGGATGCATTGATCAAACACTTTTCTTTTAAGACATAATTGCATATTGCTCTTGAAAATTATGCTGTTTCTTCCAAAAGCTCTCCAGGCAAGTTTTGTGCGCTGATTAATTTCTTCACCAACGTAACCTTCACTTGATATCTGCTGTCCAAGATAAACGTACGTGTCTGTTATCTCCAGCTTTTCTCCATCAATCGATAAATCTTCATTTCTTGTAAAAGCATTGTACATCACTTTTGACTTCTGAAAGTTCATTTTTAATCCCACTTCTTTACTCTTGTCAGCAAGTTCCTGTATCATACTCTGTAGCTCTGATGGGGTAGTTGCAAAAATGACTATGTCATCAGCAAAACGAAGGTGGGTTAGATAATCTCCATTAATCTTTATTCCTTTGTTTTCCCAGTTCAGTGATTGAAAGACATTTTCCAATGTTGCATTAAAGAGCTTCGGAGATATGGTGTCACCTTGTCTCACTCCTTTTCCAATTTTTATGTGTGTTGTATTTTCAAACAGCCGAATCTTTGCACTTGCATTTTCATAGATGTTATTAATAATATTAATGTATGCATCTTCAATACCGCAGGATTTCAGAGCCATTGCAACTGCTGATGGTTTCACCGAATCAAAGGCTTTTTCATAATCGATAAAAGCCATGCACAATGGAAGCTCATATTCCCTAGCTCTTTCAATTAGTTCTCTCAGTACGTGGATATGATCTATTGTGCTGTAGCCACTCCTGAATCCAGCTTGTTCTCTCGGTTGAGCCATGTCCAGTGTTACCTTTAAGTGGTGTGAAAGAACTTTAGTGAAAATTTTATAAACCACTGATAGGAGGCTGTTCGGTCTGTAGTTCCTGAGATCCTCAATGTCACCTTGTTTATGTAGCAAGATCATTGTAGCGTTGTTCCAATCCTCAGGGATCTTCCCTTCATTAAGGCATCGAGTGAAAATTTGGGCGAGTACTGTTTCGATTTCTCCACTTGCTTCTTGTATGATGTCTACAGTAATTCCATCTTCTCCTGGAGCTTTTCCCGCTTCATGTTCTTGATTGCATGTGCAACTTCTGCTGGAAGGACTGGAAGAACTCTGGTACCTTTCATGATGTCTGGAGTACATGTATCATCCCTTTCACATAATTTGGAGTAGAAATCTTTCACTCTTGTCAAAATTTCGCCTCTATTTCTTGTTACAAAACCATCTTCTTTTCTTAGTGCCATAATCTGTTTTTTCCCTTTACTGAGATGTCCCTTTGCTATCTTTAGGCTTTGGTTGTTTTCTATTGCTTTCCTTACTAGTTCACAGTTGAATTTCCTTACGTCTTCAGTGATACTTTTTCGTACTGTCTTGCACAGCTCTATATATTCCACTTTGGAAGTCACATCTTCTTTAGTTGTCCTCATCACTCTTCTTCTTTGCATCAACATTTTGGTTTTTCCTGATAATTTGTTCACATGCAATTTGTTCTTAGACCCAGCTAATTTTGTTGCTGTTTCCATAAGAGCTTTGGTTACTTTTTTGTTAACTACAGAAATATCCACTTCTTCCGATGTTAGGCCTTCTAAAGCAGAGAATCTGTTCTTCAGTTCCAATTTGAAGGTATTATGGTGTTTTTAAGGTTGGGTATGTCAATACATTTTGTTTGTCTTATGAGCTTGCTACGTTCGAGTTTAGTGTTGAGGTGCATCTTACATCTCACCAATCTATGGTCACTGCCTGTGTTGAACTTGTTTAGCACACTGCAGTCTTCTATGACGAATTTTTTGTTACACATAATAAAATCAATTTCACTTGTCGTCCCATTTGGATGTGTCCATGTCCATTTCCTGTGTGGCTTTTTCTTGAAAAAGGAGTTCAAGATGAAAATCCCTTCTGCCTCTGCAAACTCTACGAGTGTATTTCCACGCTGGTTTCTGTTGCCGTGACCGAACTAACTTACTGAAGTTTCATTCTGTTGCCGTTGCCCTATTTTTGCATTGAAATCTCCCATAATTATCTTCAAGTGCTGCTTACCTTTATTATTTAGATCACGAATTTCCTCATAAAATTCTTCACTTTCTTCTTCAGCATGACTTGTGGTGGGTGCATAAGTTTGAATAATCTGAGCCTGGTATCTTCTCGAGAGTTGGATAACGAGTCGTACAGCTCTGTCAGAGGAACTTTCAACTTCTACAACTTTATCCTTCAGTTTCTTGTTTATTATAAATCCAACACCACTAGTTCTGCCAGTATCTGTCCCACGATAGTAGAAGAGATGTTCACTTTTCAGTTCAATGAGATCTTCTCCTTTTCTCCTTACCTCACTTATCCCGACGATGTCCCACTTGATCCTTTGTAGTTCCTCTTCCAATTCAAGAAGCCTTGAATCAGGAGATAGGGAGCGTCCGTTGTACGTAGCCAAGGTCAGCATCAGATGGCAGCCTAGTCCGGTCCTCCGGGGATTCTTAGCACCCTCTGCGTTCATGTCGCACTGGCCGCTGCCTTGGCCAGGTACATTCCAGCTGCCGGAGACTAAGGGCCAAGATTTAAGTTGTGGAGTCATTTTGGAGGGGTTTGGCCATAACTCACCACGCTGGCCAAGCGGGTTGGTGAGTGTGGGATAGCATTTCCTCTAATCCCGATGGTATAGTTATACCGCTAGTGGCGGTCGCCAGAGCCCCTTTAGTGGGAACAGGATGTACCACGAGAAGGTGGGGTTGACATTTGTCAAGGAGATACCACTATAAATAACAACTTTGAAATTTTTACTATTGAAACGCAACATTGTATTATAAGTACGGTATATCATCCTCCAAGGTGCTTTCGTTGGCTTTTTCTCGGGTTATTTGGACGAGATGAATCTTGCAGGAAAGACGCAATATTGTTTCGGTGATTTCAACATTGTTTCGGTGATTTCAACATTGATGTGACTCTTTCAAATGATACTTCGCAATCATTTTGCGATATTATTAATTCGTCTGGGTTTGTTAATTTAATAACTATTCCTACAAGAATTACAAGTACCACCTCCTCTATATTGGATTTATGTATTACAAACGATAATGATTATTGTCCTGGTGTATTGTCATACTATGTAAGTGATCATCTGTCTATATTTTGTTTGTCTGGACGTAATGGGAGATTAAATTCCTCGAATTGTCCAGCTATTCAATTGCGTTTCTATCTACAGGAGAGTTTGATGTCTTTTGATCGTGTCCTATCTGGCGTTAATTGGTCCCCTGTTCCATGACTTACTGATCCGATTCGTGCTTTTGATGTTTTTAGGGGGATTTTCTGGAGCTTTTATGATTCAATATTTCCTCTACGGACCATAAGGCGCTCATCTCGTTGCAGAAAGCCTTGGTTTACTCGGAATTTATTGAAATGTTTACATAGGAAAAATAAATTATTTAAAATATTCTTGCGCTAAAGAAATGCTTCTGATTTATTAAATTTACGTAGATATAGAAACTGGTTTAACTCTAAGTGGAAACGTGCAAAGAAATTTTACTTTTTAAGTCGGTTTTCAAACACTGGCGACAGCAGTAAAGTTTGGCAATCAATTAATGAGTTGTTATCCAGGTCTTGGGTCCAGTGGGAACCCATACAGGTTGATCACATGGGCACTACAGTTACTGACTTGGATCGGATTGTAAATTTGTTTAATACGTATTTTATTGAATTACCTACAAAGTTATTGGCTGGTATCCCCCATTGAAATGGGCATTATTCTGAATTCCTGTCGCACCTGAGATTATCTTCTTCTTTTTATTTTCATCCTGTTTCAGATGATCTTATGTCGGTTTTGAATAATCTGGGTTTATCAAAGGAAGCGGGTCTGGATGACGTTCAACCGAGAGTAATTAAATATGCTTATCAAAATTTGGTAATACCTTTGAGTCATATTTTCAATTGTATCTTTTTAACTGGGAAAAATTCGTTCTTCCTTAACAATAAGTTGGGTTTCGGTTATCCATAAAAGGGGTGATAGAACTGATTTTGCTAATTACCGTCCAGTTGCAAATATCTCGATATTTGCTAAAATTTTGGAGAGGCTGATTTTGAAAAGCTTGTCAGGATTTTTGGATTTAAATAAAATTTTACATTGGAATCAACACGGTTTTCGGAAGGGTCACTGAACGGAGACAGCGTTATTGGATGCTACGAATTTCTTACAGTCAAATGTAGATTGTGAAAAGTGTGTTTTGGGTATATTTTGCGACTTGTCAAGAGCATTCGACTGTGTTCGCCATGATATTTTCTTGTCTAAATTACAACATATTGGGATTAGGGGAGTCGCACTTTCGTTTTTTGAGAATTATTTGTCTAGCAGGACGCGATATGTACAAATACAGGGTATTCGCTCTTCAGTTCAGAGAGTTCCTTTTGGAGTTCCTCAGGGCTCCGTCTTGGGCCCTATGCTTTTTTAAATTTATGTTAACGATATATATAATGTTGTTTCTACTTCTCACCGAGTCTCATATGCTGATGACACCAGCTTTTTTCCCCTGGGGATTCGTTGTCCGAGATATTGCCTCGTGCAAATCGTGACCTTCAGGAGATATCTCGCTGGTTTGCTTACAACACTCTTACAATTAATACTAATAAAACAACCTGTATCTTTTTTTCGGTCCGTTGTCTTCGGCTGTCGTCGCCTACTGATATTTTCTTGAATGGGGGTCCTGTTGCATTCGGGTCTTCGGTGTTATACTACATGAGACTTTGCGTTCGGATGTCCATATAAGTTATTTAGCAAATACTCTTAAGTCTAGTATTGGTGCTACTTCTAAGATTTCTGGTTTTTTGACAATCAGACTCAGATTAATATTATATAATTCCTTGATCTATCCCTTGTTGTCTTATTGTATTTTGGCTTGGGGTCAGACAACGGATGGTTAACAGTTAACAGAATTCTCGTGCTTCAAAGAAAATATATTCGACTTCTAAATTTATCTTTAAATACTGGTAGTATTTATTGCCTTTATAACATACTTCACTTTGATAAAATATTCATTTTCAGGTTATTATTACTTATGCATGACAGAGTCAATCAAATCAAACAGAGGTCATCGCTCTTTCCACGTTTATAAGCGAGTCACAGAAAAATTCTCATTGGCCGCCACCGGGAATCCAACCCAGGGTCTTCCAGTTACGCGCCGGATAAGCTTCCACTGCACCACAGCGGCCTCGAATTCCTCCAGACTCACACACTAACTGCCAAATCAATTTGGCAAGGTTGACTTGGCAGTTAGGAAGAACCTGGGTTCGATTCCCGGTGGCGGCCAATGATAATTTTTCAGTGTCTCACTTATAAATGTGGAAAGAGCGATGACCTCTGTTTGATGTTCCTGGTCCACGTCAAGTGTCTGTATTAATCATGACAGAGTCCATACCTCTGTTTGATGTTCCTGGTCCACGTCAAGTGTCTGTATTAATCATGACAGAGTCCATACGAATAGGTATCTTGAACTATTGCAATTACAGCGTTTCTAGGGCGCGCACCAGATTGCTGCATAACAGTATTATTGCAGCTGGACCCCGTGAGTGGAACAGACTGCCATTATACAGCAGGGAAGTAGTGGACTCAGGGGTATTTAAAAAACTGCTACGAGAGTTTTTGTTGTTTCATTAAGTTGCTGTATTCTTTCTTTAACGGTATGCTCAACACCGGTCGCATTTCTAAAGTTGCTACTTTTATCGTTTTGACCTGATACATCTACCTTTGGAGATCAGGGGCTCGTCACGCTTAAATTTAAGCCTTTTTCCCTGGCTCCATTGTACAGTTCCATAGTACATTGCGTTATGTTTTTTTTTTTTTTTTTTTTGATGAATTACTTTCTATTGATTTTTTGTTCAATTGTAAACGAGTTTTAGTGCTTGTATGTTTATGATTATTGTACTAGATATATCTGAGGTCGTTTAAGCTCTTGTTTACTCTTGGAATAAATAGTTAGTACTAAATGTTATTAATTTATATTGAACTTTGTGATGTTACTGTGATTCCATGTTTTCATTCCATTGTGCTAACATTCTGTTAATATTCTGTTAATATTTAATTTTAGTTTAGTACATATGACAATTTTGATGTTTGTGTTTTGTTAAATTTGATGTACGGTGTTGTGTGGCTGAATTTTTATTAAATTTAAATTCAAATTTACAATGGAACCTAGGGTCATATTCCACCCTGAGTGTCAGAAAAAGTAAAGTTAAATGTCCAAGTTGAACTTTCAACAGTGCAAAAGAAAGAGAATTAACGACATCATAAGTTGCACAATCCCATTTATGGAGATCAGGGACAGACTCAAAGTAGATGCTCAAAGCGGCGGCCACGCGTGCCGTTGCACAATTCACAGCGGCGAATTAAAGACTGGCGCAATCTCCCGAAGACTCCTGGTGTCGTGTTTATCCTGTCCGCTGCAACAACGATTCTCGCGACGAGATCTTCCACGGAGTCCACAGGCGTCTCGTACACCAATGATTTCCTGTGCCCCCAGAAGAAGAAGTCCAGTGGGTTTAAGTCCGGTGAGCGTGGAGGCCATGCCACAGGTCCGCCACGTCCCATTCATTGTGGCATTCAGGAAGTGTCTACTGCACCTTCATAAGCCAATCAGCTGCAACTGTCGATGCTGCGTCTTTTCTCTGGCAATTTGCATACGGTAAATGCTTGACGGTGATGTTCTGGCGATGTGCTACTTCTCCGGCACGAAAGAAATGATGTCTGAGGTGACGACTTGTGCTTGTTGGACGTATTTCGAAGTTACCCTTTTGTGACACTCAGGGTGGAATGCGACCCTAGGTTCTATTGTAAATATTGTTCGTCTTGATGGGTACTATCTACCCCTCTTCTTTTGTCCAAACAGTTTACGAACACCCTGTATTAATACAGTAACAGTTTAAAGAGTTGTAGTTCGCAGGGGAAAATAATACCTATTACAAAGTTATCCGATCGAGTTAGTCAGCTAGGAAAGCTCTTGGCCACAATAAGATCAACTGAAAGGCTCTTTCATCTAGAAACAAACGTTTAGGTTTTAGTTACGAATGTAATCCTCTGGGGTTCCCCTTCTCTCTCCCACACATCAATCCTCACGGGCAGATACCTTGCAGCAGTGTTAAAAGTTTTAGTAAATACGACCCCTTTAGCTTCCAAATGGCACTGATTTTATAGTTCTGTCTTTCCTTCCTGCCACCCCCCCACTCCCATCTTACCGAATAGTTATTCTTTTACAAAAACAATCTGGTTCCATCATCCTCTGGACCCCCCCTTCTCCTGCAGCAAATTAAAAGAATGCGTTTCGCCGGGATAAAATCAGCGCTGTCTATTATATCAGAACTCATGAGAATGATACAGCCACTTCCTCAACAATTTCCTCTCCATCTCGCCCCTCCCTTTACGGCGCAGGTAAGGCACAGTACGTTGGAGTTGGGGTTTTAATTCCAATCTTATACATCTGCAAAAAAAAAAAACTGGCCTAGCAAGACAAGATATACAGTAGAATATACTTATTTTTGTTTTATAAAATAAAAGTCTCTAAATATCACGCAATCGGAGTGATACAATAGAAGTTACGAAACCAATGGTGTATTTTTTCACAAAGTTATTGTATTTGCATAAATAAAATAACACAAAAGCGTACTTTCTCCTTAGAATAAACTCGTCTACGATACTTTGTTGTTTTCTTTACGAACCCTTTAGTATGAATTAATTGAAAGGCTGTATATTGAAAGGCTGTATATATGCCAGCCAGACCTGACAGAGTCCCATGCTCCCTAGGCTAGTTTTACACTGAGGTCAGTAGTTGTAGTTACAAACAAAGCAGTGTTTCACAGTGACAAAAAAAAGGTAATGATATATGAGAAGATAATAAGCATTACAGATAAAACCATTGAACAAGCATTTACATCGCGATGTACAAGTCTTAGTATTAGTCAAAGTTACCCTCCATTGTAAACATTAATTTGAGGAGCTGCGATTCATTATGAAGTTTTTTTTTAAAGGTTAAAATTTATTAAAGAAGTTATTTCCGTCGGTAATGAGTTCCAGTAATGTGGGCCAATGTAGTTAATACTCTGTTTCATGGTCTCCGTCTTCGGATGAATAGGCCGAATATGTGACTTAGTGCGTGTGTCATGTGTATGTATCTGAGGTATAATTTGTATGATGTCACTGTGTAAATTATTCTTAATGCGCCTGCTCACAATTTTTCCGATATTGAAGTAATATAGTTGGTTAATCGTAAGAAGGCTGTATTTGTTTGGGAAAACTCTTATCTTATTATATAGTGTTAGTTGTTTATTTCTATCAAATTTTAGGTCAATTAATCTTATATATTTGTTTTGAAGAATTTGAAGTTTTTTGAAATTATACAGGGTGATTCATAAAGAAGTATACAGTTTCAACACACTATAAAACAAGAGCAATGTAAGATATTTTATGTTACCTGTAACAGAATTGTAGGGGAATGTTTCAGGTTTTTTTAGAGGCAGTCACAGATGTTCTATGTGTGCACCCTTAGTCACACGATACACATCGAGCCGGTAATCGATTTTCTCCCAAACGCGAAGTAAAATATCTGAATCAAGTGCAGTGATAGTGGCTGTGATACGCTGTCTCAGCTCAGATCAACAGGAAAGGGAGGGGCGAATACCATGTCCTTTACTTACACCCACAGGAAAAAGTCGCAAAGTGTTAAGTCAGGACTTCTGGGTGGCCATTGGGTCAGCGGCATGTTGTAGTCCGCGGCTCGTCCAATCCATCGGTGAGGAAGATGTTCATCGAGATAATCTCGCACATCGTCTAACCAGTGCGGTGGTGCACCATCAAATTGGAGAATAGAGTTGTCACAGTCGTTCTGCAACTGTGTCATCAACCAAAGACTTAAAATATCCAGAAAAGAGCCTCCCGTGACAGTTTTCTCTTTCATAAAGAAGGAACCGTACACTTTCTTTTTGGACACAGCACAGAACACATTTACCTTAGAGGAATCTCGCACGTGTTGCACTGCAAATATGGGATTCTCCGTTCCCCAAAAGCGAACATTGTGCTTGTTTACCTGACCACTCACGTGAAATGTAGCTTCATCGGTGAAAGCTAAGTGATTGGTGCTGCATTTCGGCACAAAATTCAAAGCGCTTTGTCTTGTCAAGGTCAGTGCGATTTTGCAACATCTGCACTTTGTATGGAATCATTTTCAACTTCTTTCTCAAAATTCTCCAGACAGTGAGCTCTGAAATCTGCACTTCACGACTCACCCTCCGCGTTGATTTTCCCGGGCTTCGTTGAATGGCGGTGCAAACATTATCGACGACTTCTTCCGATACACGCGGTCGTCCAGGACTTTTACGTTTGCACAAACAGCCCGTAGTTTCAAATTTTTTATGCTAATCGTAGATATTTTCTGGTTGGAGATTCTTTTCCGAATCGTGATCGCAAATGCCGTTGCACAACAGTTACAGATTCCGTTTTGCTCAATTCAAGAACACAAAACGCCTTCTCCACTGCAGATGCTGTCATTTTGACTGACTAGTCACGTGACACGCGTGCTATCACCTGCGTCACTTCCCTCAGTAGCGGGACGCAAATTTTATGAGTACATCTACCTAACGGTTAGCAGTTGTGGTCCGTGTCTTCAACTGTTACTGTTTTACAGCATCTGGAAACTGTATACTTCTTTATGAATAAGGGTGTATTTAGTCATCTGTCCCCACGATAAGATAGCATAATTAATATGAGTGTGAAACATGGTATAGTATAAATGAATTAGTGTTTTATAGGTAAGGTTTCTGAATACCGAGCTGATAACTCCAATGTTTTTAGATAGTTTGAGAAGGAGGGAGTCCACATGTTGGTTCCATCCCCAGATGGTGGAGTTTCTTTGCAGAAGTCCATGGCAACCTGACCGATTCACCACGTTCCGGTCGACATGTAACCGCGTCAGGGACGTCACTAGACTTCGAAAAATCAGGGTGGGCGAGCATTATTTTTGGTGGTATAGCAACTTTTTTTTTCTTTTTTTTTTTACGAAACACTGAAAGAACGAATTTTTAATGCTTTTTTTCTTCTTCTTTTAATTGAAGGTTAAACGACCAACGTGAGCAGTGATGTATTTGGGCTTCTTCTCGGGGATGCGTAGCCCCCGAAAATCTCCCCCCCTTAGTTTTTGAGCGATCTCTCCTTATTTTAGTCTAATTGCGTTCGTTTATACAGATAGCTGAATATTTTGAGAAATTAGTTTTATAAAACATTGAAGAAAATGAGGGAAAATTTTATAATAATAATAGAAAAAAAACGTCTACATAGATTTCAGTCTGAAATTTTTATCATTCTTCAACAAAAACTGTCCTCGCTGAAGGGGCAATTTTTCAAGCACAGACACCTCGGACTACTTCCGCAGTACAAACCTAATTCCACACAGTAGAGATGTTTGCACTGCAATGCATCATCAATTTTGTAAGCTAGCAAGCCTTCAGTTTTACTTCAGTCTTCTGGATGCCTTAGTGTAGCTTAACGTGACGTTAGTGCTTCCAATACAACAAAATATTTGCTACCTAATTTTTAACAATAGCAAATTATTAGAAATTGTTCCCATAATGAGCTGTTTTCCCTGGTGGTGGTGGTTTGCACTCTGTGAAAAAAAAATCGAGGCATCTCAAACTGGCACCCAAACGGTTCGTTAGTTTTATGTTTTTTTTTACTACTATTTGCTATTCTAAATAATCTAAGCAGACTGAAACCAGATGGCAGGGGAATGGCTTACACCATACGTTTTCAGGTAACACTGTAATAATTCCTTAATAATTTAATCAGAAACACGCTTGAAGTAAGGTGAGGACATTTTTACCACTCCTTATGTCTTGGGGGTTTTTCTCCAGCACAACATTACCTTACTAGCAATCTCAACATCTTACACCACCCCATGGTGAAATACTCCGTGTTCCATTACTAAATTAAAGCGAAGTTACATTATCTACCAACAAGTAATTGGACACCTGTGATAGCAAAGGAAAACGAAGTTTATTCACTTTCAATAGTTGGTGGAGCCTCCACGAGCGGCGATTACAGCTGCGACCCTCCGGGGCATACTCTCAACCAGGCGTTGTACGACGGCTAGCGGTAATTTCTTCCACTCGGCTTGGAGAAGGCAGGTCAGTTCTTTCACCAATTTCGGACAAACGGTGGGGGCACCCCTTAAGTCGACGCTCCTACTCGTCCCAGAGGTACTCGATAGGGTTAAGTTCCGGACTCTGCGCAGGCCAGTCCATTCGATTAACCCCATTGTCACCATACCAAGCCATGGTGGACCTCGCTACATGACAGGTGGCATTGACATCCTGAAAGTAAAATGGGTCCACCCCATAAAACTGCCACAACGTAGGAAGCGCATAGTCATCCAAAATGGTGCAGTAGGTCTCGGCGTTGAGTCTACCAAGAATTGCGACCAAGATTCCCGTGCCATACCAGCAGAAACACCCCCATAGCATAATTCCACCGCCGCCGAACTTCACAGTTGGCACAATACATTCCGGCAGGAGGCATTCTCCAGGCAGACGATAAACACAGACTCTGCCATCCGAATGTTAGAGGGTGAATCTTGATTTGTCGCTCCAGAGAACCTGTTTCCACTGTTTAACGGTCCACTGTCGACGTTCTTTGCACCATGTTAGCCGAGCAGCGCTATTGGACTTGGCGATCAAAGGCTTGTGGGCGGCAGCACGTCCATGATAACCGAGCAGATGGGCTTCCTTACGGATGGTATTCATCGAAAGAACACTCCCGGATGCTTGATGAAACTGCTCGCGGATGTGGCCCGTCGATTTGGTGCGGTTCTTTCGAATTTCTCTGGCCAGCACCAGTCGGTCTCTAACTCCCAGTTTCGTGGGTCTGCCGGGTCGGGGCACATTCCGACAGTCACCTCTCATCTTCCACTTGCCAATCACGTAGGCTACTGTCGATTTTGGGAACTTCAACTCGCTGGATATGTCACGTATGGATCGGTCATTTCTGTGATACCCTACGATTACACCTTTCTGGAAATCAGAGAGCTCCAAACTGCGTGGCATCTTGCATGCGACTGGTTGCGTTGTTGTTTCCCACACGATATTTAACGGCGGCGGACGTAACGTGTATGAGGACCGCAGATATCGTCGATTGCAGGGGTGTCCAATTACTTGCTGGTAGATAGTGTATAACATTTTTAATCACTTGTATGTGTAGATTTCTTGGAATTTGCATTTGCGATACAACAGCATAAGAACATTTTTGTACTGTATTTAAAATTTCTATGTATATAAATAACAAAATTGTGATTATATGTATATAATCAATCAACAAGCTTTAGCCACCCTGAAATTTTTAATTGTCCCCCTGGAATGGAGGAGACTGGCACAAGACAGACTGTTGTGGAAGAAACTTGGAGACACTTCGTCCAGCAGTGGATTGATAATGGTTAACAATGATGATGATGATTATATATATAGATATATATATATATACACTGCTGGCCACCCAAAATGCAACACCAAGAAGGAAGCATCCGATTGGCCTGAAATTCGCAGCATGCGTTGCCCGCGAGAGGACACGCAAACGATTAGCATTGCAAGGCATATGGAAATCATGTGCACCCGGCAGACCACCGAGAAGCACTATAAGAAGGGTACACAGAAGGCGGGGTGCAAGTAGTGGAAGTGTGTTGTGCTGCCGGACCTGTGCGTGGGAAGCTTGCTGATGCCTCGTCACAGAATATGGCAGTCATTCCAGCACGTTTCGGAGTTCGACAGAGGACGAATACTGGCTTATCGCGACAGCGGTTTATCGTACCGAGACATGGGCGCCCGTGTGGGACGACATCTAGCCACAGTGAGTCGAGTATGGATTCGGTGGGTGTAGGGGAGACGGTCGGACCGACGTGAGCGTTTACCGCAGCCGCGGCACACCACCGAACGAGAGGACCGGCATGTTGTGCGGCGTGGATTGACGACTCGCACCGCCACATCACGAACGTTAGCGCAGGAATTAGGGTGTGTTGCGCAACAACCTGTATAAGCACGTATCGTTTGATGTCGTCTGCAGGAGCGGGGTCTTTTCGCACGGCGCCCATTGCTTCGATTAATATTGACGTTACACCACCGGCAAGTGCGGCGGCAGTAGTCCGTTAAACGCTGCACCTGGACTACGGAATGGCACGACATTGTCTTCTCTGACGAATCCTGCTTCTGCCTGCAACACCACGATGGCCGGATCCGCGTGTAGCGACACCGTGGCGAGAGACTGTATAACGCCTGCACTATGCATCACCATAACGGTCCGTCGCCTGACGTTATGGTTTGGGGCGCAATTAGATATGAAATCCGCACCCCTCTGGTACGCATCGCCGGTGCACTCAACAGCCACCGCTACATCTCCGTCGTTTTGGAGCCTGTAGTCCTCCCTTATCTGCGGGACCTGCCAGCGGCCACGTTTCAACAGGACAACGCGCGCCCGCAGGTGGCACGCATCGGGCAACAATTCTTCACGGCCCACCAGGTGCCACTATTCTTCCTCTGTCGAACACCGAAACGTGCTGGAATGACTGCCGTATTCTGCGACGAGGCATCAGGAAGCTTCCCACGCACAGGTCTGGCAGCACAACACACTTCCACTACTTGCACCCCGCCTTCTGTGTACCCTTCTTATAGTGCTTCTCGGTGGTCTGCCGGGTGCACATGATTTCCATATCCCCTGCAATGCTAATCGTTTGCATGTCCTCTCGCGGGCAACGCATGCTGCGAATTTCAGGCCAATCGGATGCTTCCTTCTTGGTGTTGCATTTTGGGTGGCCAGCAGTGTATATATCATCATCATCATCATTGTCAACCATTATCAATCCACTGCTGGACGAAGGTCTCCCCAAGTTTCCTCCACAACGGTCTGTCTTGTGCCAGTCTCCTCCATGTCACTCCCGCATACTTTCGAATTTCATCCACCCATCTTCCATGTGGTCTTCTTCTGGGTCTTTTCCTGTCCCTTGGAATCCAATCTAAAATTTCAGCTGTCCATCGATGGTCTGTTCTTCTGGTAGTATGTCGAGCCCATTGCCATTTCAGGGATTTAACTCTGATCATGATGTCTTCCACTCTTGTCATTTTTCGGATCCACGTGTTCCTCTTCTTATCTCTCCTTGTTACACCAAGCATGCACCTCTCCATGCTTCGTTGAGTTGTCTGCAGCCTTTGTATGTCTCTTTTAGCTAAGGTCCACGTCTCTGCACCATACGTAAGCACTGGAAGGATGCATTGATCAAACACTTTTCTTTTAAGACATAATGCTCTTAAAAACTATGCTGTTTCTTCCAAAAGCTCTCCAGGCAAGTTTTGTACGCCGATTAATTTCTTCACCAATGTGACCCTCACTTGATATCTGCTGTCCAAGATAAACGTACGTGTCTGTTATCTCCAGCTTTTCTCCATCAATAGATAAATCTTCATTTCTTGTAAAAGCATTGAACATCACTTTTGTGTTCTGAAAGTTCATTTTTAATCCCACTTCTTTACTCTTGTCAGCAAGTTCCTGCATCATACTCTGTAGCTCTGATGGGGTAGTTGCAAAAATGACTATGTCATCAGCAAAACGAAGGTGGGTTAGATAATCTCCATTAATCTTTATGCCTTTGTTTTCCCAGTTCAGTGATTGAAAGACATTTTCCAATGTGGCATTAAAGAGCTTCGGAGATATGGTGTCACCTTGTCTCACTCCTTTTCCAATTTTTATGTGTGTTGTATTTTCAAATAGCAGAATCTTTGCACTTGCATTTTCATAGATGTTATTAATGATATTAATGTATGCATCTTCAATACCGGAGGATTTCAGAGCCATTGCAACTGCTGATGGTTTAACCGAATCAAAGGCTTTTACATAATCGATAAAAGCCATGCACAATGGAAGTTCATATTCCCTCGCTCTTTCAATTAGTTCTCTCAGTACGTGGATATGATCTATTGTGCTGTAGCCACTCCTGAATCCAGCTTGTTCTCTCGGTTGAGCCATGTCCAGTGTCACCTTCAAGCGGTGTGAAAGAACTTTAGTGAAGATTTTATAAACCACTGATAGGAGGCTGATAGGTCTGTAGTTCCTGAGATCCTCAATGTCACCTTTTTTATGTAGCAAGATCATTGTAGCGTTGTTCCAATCCTCAGGAATTTTCCCTTCATTAAGGCATCGAGTGAAAATTTGGGCGAGTACTGTTTCGATTTCTCCACTTGCTTCTTGTATGATGTCTACAGTAATTCCATCTTCTCCTGGAGCTTTTCCCCGCTTCATGTTCTTGATTGCATGTGCAACTTCTGCTGGAAGGACTGGAAGAACTCTGGTACCTTTCATGATGTCTGGAGTACATGTATCATCCCTTTCATATAATTTGGAGTAGAAATATTTCACTCTTGTCAAAATTTCGCCTCTATTTCTTGTTACAGAACCATCTTCTTTTCTCAGTGTAATAATCTGTTTTTTTCCCTTACTGAGATGTCCCTTTGCTATCTTTAGGCTTTGGTTGTTTTCAATTGCTTTCCTTACTAGTTCACAGTTGAATTTCCTTACGTCTTCAGTGATACTTTTTCGTACTGTCTTGCATAGCTCTATATATTCCACTTTGGAAGTCACATCTTCTTCAGTTGTCCTCATCTCTCTTCTTTTTTGCATCAACATTTTGGTTTTTCCTGATAATTTGTTCACATGCAATTTGTTCTTAGACCCAGCTAATTTTGTTGCTGTTTCCATAAGAGCTTTGGTTACTTTTCTGTTAACTTCAGAAATATCGACTTCTTCCGGTGTTAGGCCTTCTAAAGCAGAGAATCTGTTCTTCAGTTCGAATTTGAAGGTATTATGGTGTTTTTTAAGGTTGGTTATGTCAATACATTTTGTTTGTCTTATGAGCTTCCTACGTTCGAGTTTAGTGTTGAGGTGCATCTTACATCTCACCAATCTATGGTCACTGCCTGTGTTGAACTTGTTTAGCACACTGCAGTCTTCTATGACGAATTTTTTGTTACACATAATAAAATGAATTTCACTTGTCGTCCCATTTGGATGTCTCCATGTCCATTTCCTGTGTGGCTTTTTCTTGAAAAAGGAGTTCAAGATGAAAAACCCTTCTGCCTCTGCAAACTCTACGAGAGTATTTCCACGCTGGTTTCTGTTGCCGTGACCGAATTTACCTACTGAAGTTTCATTCTGTTGCCGTTGCCCTATTTTTGCATTGAAATCTCCCATAATTATCTTCAAGTGCTGCTTACCTTTATTATTTAGATCACGAATTTCCTCATAAAATTCTTCAATTTCTTCTTCAGCATGACTTGTGGTGGGTGCATAAGTTTGAATAATCTGAGCCTGGTATCTTCTCGAGAGTTGGATAACGAGTCGTACAGCTCTGTCAGAGGAACTTTCAACTTCTACAACTTTATCCTTCAGTTTCTTGTTTATTATAAATCCAACACCACTAGTTCTGCCAGTATCTGTCCCACGGTAGTAGAAGAGATGTCCACTTTTCAGTTCAATGAGATCTTCTCCTTTTCTCCTTACCTCATTTAGCCCGACGATGTCCCACTTGATCCTTTGTAGTTCCTCTTCCAATTCAAGAAGCCTTGAATCAGAAGATAGGGAGCGTCCGTTATACGTAGCCAAGGTCAGCATCAGATGGCAGCCTAGTCCGGTCCTCCGGGGATTCTTAGCACCCTCTGCCTTCATGTCGCACTGGCCGCTGCCTTGGCCAGGTACATTCCAGCTGCCGGAGACTGAGGGCCAAGATTTAAGTTGTGGAGTCATTTTGGAGGGGTTTGGCCATAACTCACCACGCTGGCCAAGCGGGTTGGTGAGTGTGGGATAGCATTTCCTCTAATCCCGATGTTATAGTTATACCGCTATTGGCGGTCGTCAGAGCCCCTTTAGTGGGAACAGGGTGTACCACGAGAAGGCGGGGTTGACATTTGTCAAGGAGAGGCTGTGATGTTACGCATCACCTGACCTTACATCCCTATATATATATATATATATATATATATATATATAATCATCATCATTGTCAACCATTATCAATCCACTGCTGGACGAAGTGTCTCCAAGTTTCTTCTACAACAGTCTGTCTTGTGCCAGTCTCCTCCATGTCACTCCCGCATAGTTTCGAATTTCATCCACCCACCTTCTGGGTCTTTTTCTGTCCCTTTTAATCCAGTCTAAAATTTCAGCTGTCCATCGATGGTCTGTCCTTCTGGCAATATGTCCAGCCTATTACCATTTGAGGGATTTTACTCTGATCATGATGTCTTCCGCTCTTGTCATTTTTCTGATACACGAGTTCCTCTTCTTATCTCTCCTGGTTACACCAAGCATGTATATCTCCATGCTTTTTTGAGTTGTCTGCAGTCTTTGTATGTCTCTTTTGGTTAAAGTCCGCGTCTCTGTACCATATGTAAGCTCTGGAAGGATGCATTGATCAAACACTTTTCTTTTAAGACATAAAGTCATATTGCTCTTGAAAATTATGCTGTTTCTTTCAAAAGTTTCATACGCCGATTAATTTCTTCATCAATGTGGCGCTCACTTGATATCTGCTGTACAAGATAAACGTACGTATCTGTTATCTCCAGCTTTTCACCATCAATCGATAAATCTTCATTTTTGTGAAAGCATTGTACATCACTTTCGTCTTCTGAAAGTTCATTTTTAATCCCACTTCTTTACTCTTGTCAGCACGTTTCTTAATCATACTCTGCAGCTCTGACAGGGTAGTTGCAAAAATGACAACGTTATCAGCAAAACGAAGGTGAGTTAAGTAATCTCCATTAATCTTTATCCCTTGGTTTTCCCAGTTTAGTGATTGAAAGACTTTTTGCAAAGTGGCTTTAAAGAGTTTGGGAGATATAGTGTCGCCTTTTTCTCACTCCCTTTCCAATTTTTATGGGTGCTGTATTCTCAAATAGCCGTGCATTTTCATAGATGTTATTAATAATATTAATATATGCATTTTCAATACCGCAGGATTTCAAAGCCATTGTAACTGCTGATGGTTTCACCGAATCAAAGGATTTTTCATAATCGATAAACGCCAAGCACAATGGAAGTTCATATTCCCTCGCTCTTTCAATTAGTTCTCTCAGTACGTGGATATGATGTATAGTGCTGTAGCCACTCCTGAATCCAGCTTGTTCTCTCGGTTGAGCCATGTCCAATGTCACCTTCAAGCGGTGTGAAAGAACTTTAGTGAAGATTTTGTAAACCACTGATACAAGGTTGATAGGTCTATAGTTCCTGAGATCCTCAATGTCACCCCTTTTATGTAGCAGGATTATTGTGGCGTTGTTCCAATCCTCAGGAATCTTCCCTTCATTAAGGCATAGGGTGAAAATTTGGGCGAGTAGTGTTTCAATTTCTCCACTTGCTTCTTGTATGATGTCTACAGTAATTCCATCTTCTCCTGGAGCTTTTCCTCGCTTCATGTTCTTGATTGCATGTGCAACTTCTGCTGGAAGGACTGGAAGAACTCTGGTACCTTTCATGATGTCTGGAGTACATGTATCATCCCTTTCATATAATTTGGAGTAGAAATATTTCACTCTTGTCAAAATTTCGCCTCTATTTCTTGTTACAGAACCATCTTCTTTTCTCAGTGTAATAATCTGTTTTTTTCCCTTACTGAGATGTCCCTTTGCTATCTTTAGGCTTTGGTTGTTTTCAATTGCTTTCCTTACTAGTTCACAGTTGAATTTCCTTACGTCTTCAGTGATACTTTTTCGTACTGTCTTGCATAGCTCTATATATTCCACTTTGGAAGTCACATCTTCTTCAGTTGTCCTCATCTCTCTTCTTTTTTGCATCAACATTTTGGTTTTTCCTGATAATTTGTTCACATGCAATTTGTTCTTAGACCCAGCTAATTTTGTTGCTGTTTCCATAAGAGCTTTGGTTACTTTTCTGTTAACTTCAGAAATATCGACTTCTTCCGGTGTTAGGCCTTCTAAAGCAGAGAATCTGTTCTTCAGTTCGAATTTGAAGGTATTATGGTGTTTTTTAAGGTTGGTTATGTCAATACATTTTGTTTGTCTTATGAGCTTCCTACGTTCGAGTTTAGTGTTGAGGTGCATCTTACATCTCACCAATCTATGGTCACTGCCTGTGTTGAACTTGTTTAGCACACTGCAGTCTTCTATGACGAATTTTTTGTTACACATAATAAAATGAATTTCACTTGTCGTCCCATTTGGATGTCTCCATGTCCATTTCCTGTGTGGCTTTTTCTTGAAAAAGGAGTTCAAGATGAAAAACCCTTCTGCCTCTGCAAACTCTACGAGAGTATTTCCACGCTGGTTTCTGTTGCCGTGACCGAATTTACCTACTGAAGTTTCATTCTGTTGCCGTTGCCCTATTTTTGCATTGAAATCTCCCATAATTATCTTCAAGTGCTGCTTACCTTTATTATTTAGATCACGAATTTCCTCATAAAATTCTTCAATTTCTTCTTCAGCATGACTTGTGGTGGGTGCATAAGTTTGAATAATCTGAGCCTGGTATCTTCTCGAGAGTTGGATAACGAGTCGTACAGCTCTGTCAGAGGAACTTTCAACTTCTACAACTTTATCCTTCAGTTTCTTGTTTATTATAAATCCAACACCACTAGTTCTGCCAGTATCTGTCCCACGGTAGTAGAAGAGATGTCCACTTTTCAGTTCAATGAGATCTTCTCCTTTTCTCCTTACCTCATTTAGCCCGACGATGTCCCACTTGATCCTTTGTAGTTCCTCTTCCAATTCAAGAAGCCTTGAATCAGAAGATAGGGAGCGTCCGTTATACGTAGCCAAGGTCAGCATCAGATGGCAGCCTAGTCCGGTCCTCCGGGGATTCTTAGCACCCTCTGCCTTCATGTCGCACTGGCCGCTGCCTTGGCCAGGTACATTCCAGCTGCCGGAGACTGAGGGCCAAGATTTAAGTTGTGGAGTCATTTTGGAGGGGTTTGGCCATAACTCACCACGCTGGCCAAGCGGGTTGGTGAGTGTGGGATAGCATTTCCTCTAATCCCGATGTTATAGTTATACCGCTATTGGCGGTCGTCAGAGCCCCTTTAGTGGGAACAGGGTGTACCACGAGAAGGCGGGGTTGACATTTGTCAAGGAGAGGCTGTGATGTTACGCATCACCTGACCTTACATCCCTATATATATATATATATATATATATATATATATATAATCATCATCATTGTCAACCATTATCAATCCACTGCTGGACGAAGTGTCTCCAAGTTTCTTCTACAACAGTCTGTCTTGTGCCAGTCTCCTCCATGTCACTCCCGCATAGTTTCGAATTTCATCCACCCACCTTCTGGGTCTTTTTCTGTCCCTTTTAATCCAGTCTAAAATTTCAGCTGTCCATCGATGGTCTGTCCTTCTGGCAATATGTCCAGCCTATTACCATTTGAGGGATTTTACTCTGATCATGATGTCTTCCGCTCTTGTCATTTTTCTGATACACGAGTTCCTCTTCTTATCTCTCCTGGTTACACCAAGCATGTATATCTCCATGCTTTTTTGAGTTGTCTGCAGTCTTTGTATGTCTCTTTTGGTTAAAGTCCGCGTCTCTGTACCATATGTAAGCTCTGGAAGGATGCATTGATCAAACACTTTTCTTTTAAGACATAAAGTCATATTGCTCTTGAAAATTATGCTGTTTCTTTCAAAAGTTTCATACGCCGATTAATTTCTTCATCAATGTGGCGCTCACTTGATATCTGCTGTACAAGATAAACGTACGTATCTGTTATCTCCAGCTTTTCACCATCAATCGATAAATCTTCATTTTTGTGAAAGCATTGTACATCACTTTCGTCTTCTGAAAGTTCATTTTTAATCCCACTTCTTTACTCTTGTCAGCACGTTTCTTAATCATACTCTGCAGCTCTGACAGGGTAGTTGCAAAAATGACAACGTTATCAGCAAAACGAAGGTGAGTTAAGTAATCTCCATTAATCTTTATCCCTTGGTTTTCCCAGTTTAGTGATTGAAAGACTTTTTGCAAAGTGGCTTTAAAGAGTTTGGGAGATATAGTGTCGCCTTTTCTCACTCCCTTTCCAATTTTTATGGGTGCTGTATTCTCAAATAGCCGTGCATTTTCATAGATGTTATTAATAATATTAATATATGCATTTTCAATACCGCAGGATTTCAAAGCCATTGTAACTGCTGATGGTTTCACCGAATCAAAGGATTTTTCATAATCGATAAACGCCAAGCACAATGGAAGTTCATATTCCCTCGCTCTTTCAATTAGTTCTCTCAGTACGTGGATATGATGTATAGTGCTGTAGCCACTCCTGAATCCAGCTTGTTCTCTCGGTTGAGCCATGTCCAATGTCACCTTCAAGCGGTGTGAAAGAACTTTAGTGAAGATTTTGTAAACCACTGATACAAGGTTGATAGGTCTATAGTTCCTGAGATCCTCAATGTCACCCCTTTTATGTAGCAGGATTATTGTGGCGTTGTTCCAATCCTCAGGAATCTTCCCTTCATTAAGGCATAGGGTGAAAATTTGGGCGAGTAGTGTTTCAATTTCTCCACTTGCCTCTTGTATGATGCCTACGATAATTCCATCTTCCTCCTCTGGAGCTTTTCTCGGTTTCATGTTCTTGATTGCATGTGCAACTTCTGCTGGGAGAACTGGAAGAACTCTTATACCTTTCGTAATGTCTGGAGTACATGTATCATCCCTTTCATATAGTTTTGAGTAGAAATCTTCACTCTTGTCAAAATTTCACCTCTATTTCTTGTTACAGAACCATCTTCTTTTCTCAGAGCCATAATCTGTTTTCTTTCCTTACTCAGATGTCCCTTTGCTCTCTCCAGGCTTTGGTTGTTTTCAATTGCTTTCTTCACTAGTTTAACATCTTCAGTGATACTTTTTCGTACATCTTCAGTGATACTTTTTCGTACATCTTCAGTGATACTTTTTCGTACCGTCTTGCTATTTGGAAGTCACATCTCCTATAGTTGTCCTCATCTCTCTTCTTTTTTGCATCAGATATATATATATATATATATTATATATATATATATATTATATATATATATAAATATATCATCATCATCATCATCATTGTCAACCATTATCAATCCACTGCTGGACGAAGGTCTCCCCAAGTTTCCTCCACAACGGTCTGTCTTGTGCCAGTCTCCTCCATGTCACCCCTGCATACTTTCGAATTTCATCCACCCATCTCCCATGTGGTCTTCTTCTGGGTCTTTTCCTGTCCCTTGGAATCCAATCTAAAATTTCGGCTGTCCATCGATGATCTGTCCTTCTGGCAGTATGTCCAGCCCATTGCCATTTCAGGGATTTAACTCTGATCATGATGTCTTCCACTCTTGTCATTTTTCGGATCCACGAGTTCCTCTTCTTATCTCTCCTGGTTACACCAAGTATGCACCTCTGCATGCTGCTTTGAGTTGTCTGCAGCCTTTGTATGTCTCTTTTAGTTAAGGTCCACGTCTCTGCACCATACGTAAGCACTGGAAGGATGCATTGATCAAACACTTTTCTTTTAAGACATAATGGCATATTGCTCTTGAAAATTATGCTGTTTCTTCCAAAAGCTCTCCAGGCAAGTTTTGTACGCCGATTAATTTCTTCATCAATGTGACCCTCACTTGATATCTGCTGTCCAAGATAAACGTACGTGTCTGTTATCTCCAGCTTTTCTCCATCAATCGATAAATCTTCATTTCTTGTAAAAGCATTGAACATCACTTTTGTCTTCTGAAAGTTGATTTTTAATCCCACTTCTTTACTCTTGTCAGCAAGTTCCTGGATCATACTCTGCAGCTCTGATGGGCTAGTTGCAAAAATGACTATGTCATCAGCAAAACGAAGGTGGGTTAGATAATCTCCATTAATCTTTATCCCCTTGTTTTCCCAGCTCAGTGACTGAAAAACACCCTCCAATGAGGCATTAAAGAGCTTCGGAGATATGGTGTCACCTTGTCTCACTCCCATTCCAATTTTTATGTGTGTTGTATTTTCAAACAGCCTAATCTTTGCACTTGCATTTTCATAAATGTTATTAATAATATTAATGTATGCATCTTCAATGCCGCAGGTTTTCAGAGCCATTGTAACTGCTGATGGTTTCACCGAATCAAAGGCTTTTTCATAATCAATAAAAGCCATGCACAATGGAAGTTCATATTCCCTCGCTCTTTCAATTAGTTCTCTCAGCACATGGATATGATCTATTGTGCTGTAGCCACTCCTGAATCCAGCTTGTTCTCTCGGTTGAGCCATGTCCAGTGTTACCTTCAAGCGGTGTGAAAGAACTTTAGTGAAGATTTTATAAACTACTGATAGGAGGCTGATAGGTCTGTAGTTTCCGAGATCCTCAATGTCACCTTTCTTATGTAGCAGGATCATTGTAGCGGTGTTCCAGTCCTCAGGAATCTTTCCTTCCTTAAGGCATCGAGTGAAAATTTGGGCGAGTACTGTTTCGATTTCTCCACTTGCTTCTTGTATGATGTCTACAGTAATACCATCTTCTCCTGGAGCTTTTCCCCGCTTCATGTTCTTGATTGCATGTGCAACTTCTGCTGGAAGGACTGGAGGAACTCTGGTACTGGTATCTTTCATGATGTCTGGAGTGCATGTATCATCCCTTTCATATAATTTGGAGTAGAAATCTTTCACTCTTGTCAAAATTTCGCCTCTATTTCTTGTTACAGAACCATCTTCTTTTCTCAGTGCCATAATCTGTTTTCTTCCCTTACTGAGATGTCCCTTTGCTATCTTTAGGCTTTGGTTGTTTTCAATTGCTTTCCTCACTAGTTCACAGTTGAATTTTCTTACGTCTTCAGTGATACTTTTTCGTACTGTCTTGCATAGCTCTATACATTCCACTTTGAAAGTCACATCTTCTTTAGTTGTCCTCATCTCTCTTCTTTTTTGCATCAACATTTTCGTTTTTCCTGATAATTTATTTACATGCAACTTGTTCTTAGACCCAGCTAATCTTGTTGCTGTTTCCATAAGAGCTTCGGTTACTTTTCTGTTAACTTCAGAGATGTCCACTTCTTCCGATGTTAGGCCTTCTAAAGCAGAGAACCTGTTCTTCAGTTCCAACTTGAAGGTATTATGGTGTTTTTTAAGGTTGGTTATGTCAATAGATTTTGTTTGTCTTATGAGCTTGCCACGTTCAAGTTTAGTGTTGAGGTGCATCTTACATCTCACCAATCTATGGTCACTACCTGTGTTGAACTTGTTTAGCACACTGCAGTCTTCTATGACGAATTTTTTGTTACACATAATAAAATCAATTTCACTTGTCGTCCCATTTGGATGTCTCCATGTCCATTTCCTGTGTGGCTTTTTCTTGAAGAAGGAGTTCAAGATGAAAAACCTTTCTGCCTCTGCAAACTCAACGAGAGTATTTCCACGCTGGTTTCTGTTGCCGTGACCGAATTTACCTACTGAAGTTTCATTCTGTTGCCGTTGCCCTATTTTTGCATTGAAATCTCCCATAATTATTTTCAAGTGCTGCTTACCTTTATTATTTAGATGACAAATTTCCTCATAAAATTCTTCAATTTCTTCTTCAGGATGACTTGTGGTGGGTGCATAAGTTTGAATAATCTGAGCCTGGTATCTTTTCGAGAGTTGGATAACAAGCCGTGCAGCTCTGTCAGAGGAACTTTCAACTTCTACAACTTTATCCTTCAGTTTCTTGTTTATTATAAATCCAACACCACTAGTTTTGCCAGTATCTGTCCCACGATAGTAGAAGAGATGTCCACTTTTCAGTTCGATGAAATCTTCTCCTTTTCTCCTTACCTCACTTAGCCGCACGATGTCCCACTTGATCCTTTTTAGTTCCTCTTCCAATTCAAGAAGCCTTGAATCAGAAGATAGGGAGCGTCCATTGTACGTTGCCAAAGTCAGCATCAGATGGCAGCTATATTTATATATATATATATATATATATATATATATATATATATATAATTATATATATATATATATATATATATAGAGAGAGAGAGAGAGAGAGAGAGAGAAACCAAAATATATATAGAGAGAGACAAAACAAAAACATATACACTGTGAAACTACATTTCTTAGCTAGCTATTTTTCAACCTAAGTAATGAGACGCTAGAGACATTTATCCCAGCGTGGTCCCAGTTTTAGTATACCTTGTTCAGAAAAGTCCGTTTTCTGGGCGTATAGCCACCTGCAGACAACCGATTTGACTTCGTCAGCAGAATCGAAGGGTTGTCTGCCCAGGAATCTTTCCGAGGGACGAAACAGACGAAAATCCGAAGGAGCCAAGTCACATGTTGGACTGTACGGTGGGTGTTGGAGTACCTCCCAACCAAATTACGCAATTTTGTCACGAACGTGTTGTTCAACATGTGGGCAAGCGTTGTCATGAAGCAGTTTGACATCAGCAGCGTCTCTGTTGGGACTTTGGTCACGAAAGGCACGACGCAAATTTGTCAACCTTTTGTCGTAGGTTTTGGCATTCGCAGTGGTCCCTATTGGATGAAACTCCATCAGGGGAACGCCATGCATGTCACAGAACACCGACATGAAGAGATTTTGTGCATGTTGGGTTACTCTGAATTATTTTGGTGGCGGGGAGTCGGAATGTTTCTACACTATACTGGCCTTCTTCGTTTTGGAAGTTTAGATGCACGCTCCGGACTTATCGCTCTTCACTACACCTGCCAGAAATTCATGTCCTTCTACGTAACGCATCAAGTGGTCCAAGAATGACATTATTCTTTGTCCCTTCTGGTCGTCTGTCGAGTTCTTGGGCACTCATCGCGCACTGACCTTGCAAAATTGCCATTTGTTGTGCACACTATCGTACGCTATACCTTACGAAACGTTGAACTTCTGTGCTAGTGTGCGCAGGAGGATCAGCTGGTAACCCAGAATTGTCTGTTCAATGCCTCTCACAGTAGCAGGTGATGACGCGTTTCAGGAACATCGCCAAAAGGGTGCGAGGGTGGGCTTGAGCCCACCCTGAAGTTTGTCTTGCCCGCCCAGTTCAAAATGTGCCATTTTTCAATATACTTAACCTTAAAATATAATTTGGACTCGCCAAGTAACGATAAGTCTTGTGCTTTACTTCATGTAGCCCTGCGTATTTTCCCCTAGGTAGTGGGTTGTTTACGCCCCCATAGAAAAGTTATCAAAATAGCATCCGCAGGCGCATTAAAATTAAATTGCTCTTCCAATTTCTTAGTGTAATTGTAAGCCTCTTTTTCATGTTAGTATGGCTAGGGTTGAATGAGAAGGGTGGATAGGAATTCACTGAGTGAGGTCATTGCTATTTGCTTTGCTGTTTGTTTTCCTTACAAAATTTGGGATTCCAGCACGGAAAGTGGAGTCTAAAGCAACACTAGCGCTCTTTAGACTGCCCCGGAAAAGTGAGAGTGCAGGAAAAGGCTGACGACTGCTTTGTAGGAGAGGAATGCAAGGCAAAGTCGCTGGCTGAAAGGAAGGAAGTTGAGGTGGGGGAGATATTGTGCCTGCGTGGCACAACGTTAAAATTTGATTTAGATAAACAAAAAACGACGTTTTCTTTTAAATAAAGCGTTCAAGTACAGTACTATTTTCGTAAGCAAAAATGGAAAATTTAAAAAGAAATTTAAGGCAATGCATCCAGAGCAAGCAAAACGTTCAAGGTGACATTCTACTAACACTTGTATCTTACGCCAGTGGCATAACTAGCCAGATCCGTGTATGTATGTGTGTCCAGGGGAAAGGGTCGGAATTGCACGAATTCTTTTGTAGCCGGTAGTGAAAAGCGTTGAAACCCACCAGGTGACTTAGTGGTCTAATCGCTGGCTTATGACCATTCGTCAGAGAAGAGCCCGGGTTCGAATCCTGTGATGTATGAATGTTGTTTTTATCTTACAGCATGAGCTCCCTTCCTTCCCTGGAACCAGTTACCTTAAATTAGGGATAGGCGACTGCTCTCAGCGCACTGAGTTGCTCACGATCGGTGTTGCATTTAGAGAGTTTTTTCCAGGGGGACAATTAAAAATTTCAGGGTGGCTAAAGCTTGTTCACTGATTATATACATATAATCACAATTTTGTTATTTATATACATAAAAATTTTAAATACAGTACAAAAATGTTCTTATGCTGTTGTATCGCAAATGCAAATTCCAAGAAATCTACACATACAAGTGGTTAAAAATGTTATACACTATCTACCAGCAAGTAATTGGACACCCCTGCAGTCTACGATATCTGCGGTCCTCATACACGTCACGTCCGCCGCCGTTAAATATCGTGTGGGAAACAACAACGCAACCAGTCGCATGCAAGATGCCACGCAGTTCGGAGCTCTCTGATTTCGAGAAAGGTGTAATCGTCGGGTATCACAGAAATGACCGATTCATACGTAACATATCCAGCGAGTTGAAGTACCCAAAATCGACAGTAGCCTACGTGATTGGCAAGTGGAAGATGAGAGGTGACTGTCGGAATGTGCCCCGACCCGGCAGACCCTCAAAACTGGGAGTTAGAGACCGACGGGTGCTGGCCAGAGAAATTCGGAAGAACCGCACCAAATCGATGGGCCACATCCGCGAGGAGTTTCATCAGGCATACGGGAGTGTTCTTTCGATGAATGCCATCCGTAAAGAAGCCCATCTGCTTGGTTATCATGGACGTGCTGCCGCCCACAAGCTTTTGATCGCCAAGTCCAATAGCGCTGCTCGGCTAACATGGTGCAAAGAACGTCGACAGTGGACCGTTGAACAGTGGAAACAGGTTCTCTGGAGCGACGAATCAAGGTTCACCCTCTATCGTTCAATTGGCAGGGTCTGGGTTTGGCGTCTGCCTGGAGAGCGCCCCTCCTGCCGGAATGTATTGTGCCAACTGTGAAGTTCATCGGCGGTGGAATTATGCTATGGGGGTGTTTCTAATGGTATGGCACGGGACCCTTGGTCACAATTCTTGGTAGACTCAACGCCGAGACCTACTGCATCATTTTGGATGACTATGCGCTTCCTACGTTGTGGCAGTTTTATGGGGTGGACCCATTTTACTTTCAGGATGTCAATGCCACCTGTCATGTAGCGAGGTCCACCATGGCTTGGTATGGTGACAATGGGGTTAATCGAATGGACTGGCCTGCGCAGAGTCCGGAACTTAACCCTATCGAGTACCTCTGGGACGAGTAGGAGCGTCGACTTAAGGGGTGCCCCCACCGTTTGTCCGAAATTGGTGAAAGAACTGACCTGCCTTCTCCAAGCCGAGTGGAAGAAATTACCGCTAGCCGTCGTACAACGCCTGGTTGAGAGTATGCCCCGGAGGGTCGCAGCTGTAATCGCCGCTCGTGGAGGCTCCACCAACTATTGAAAGTGAATAAACTTCGTTTTCCTTTGCTATCACAGGTGTCCAATTACTTGTTGGTAGATAATGTAGCTTCGCTTTAATTTAGTAATGGAACACGGAGTATTTCACCATGGGGTGGTGTAAGATGTTGAGATTGCTAGTAAGGTAATGTTGTGCTGGAGAAAAACCCCCAAGACATAAGGAGTGGTAAAAATGTCCTCACCTTACTTCAAGCGTGTTTCTGATTAAATTATTAAGGAATTATTACAGTGTTACCTGAAAACGTATGGTGTAAGCCATTCCCCTGCCATCTGGTTTCAGTCTGCTTAGATTATTTAGAATAGCAAATAGTAGTAAAAAAAAACATAAAACTAACGAACCGTTTGGGTGCCAGTTTGAGATGCCTCGATTTTTTTTTCACAGAGTGCAAACCACCACCACCAGGGAAAACAGCTCATTATGGGAACAATTTCTAATAATTTGCTATTGTTAAAAATTAGGTAGCAAATATTTTGTTGTATTGGAAGCACTAACGTCACGTTAAGCTACACTAAGGCATCCAGAAGACTGAAGTAAAACTGAAGGCTTGCTAGCTTACAAAATTGATGATGCATTGCAGTGCAAACATCTCTACTGTGTGGAATTAGGTTTGTACTGCGGAAGTAGTCCGAGGTGTCTGTGCTTGAAAAATTGCCCCTTCAGCGAGGACAGTTTTTGTTGAAGAATGATAAAAATTTCAGACTGAAATCTATGTAGACGTTTTTTTTCTATTATTATTATAAAATTTTCCCTCATTTTCTTCAATGTTTTATGAAACTAATTTCTCAAAATATTCAGCTATCTGTATAAACGAACGCAATTAGACTAAAATAAGGAGAGATCGCTCAAAAAACTAAGGGGGGGGGGGGAGATTTTCTGGGGCTACGCATCCCCGAGAAGAAGCCCAAATACATCACTGCTCACGTTGGTCGTTTAACCTTCAATTAAAAGAAGAAGAAAAAAGCATTAAAAATTCGTTCTTTCAGTGTTTCGTAAAAAAAAAAAAGAAAAAAAAGTTGCTATACCACCAAAAATAATGCTCGCCCACCCTGATTTTTCGAAGTCTAGTGACGTCCCTGACGCGGTTACATGTCGACCGGAACGTGGTGAATCGGTCAGGTTGCCATGGACTTCTGCAAAGAAACTGCACCATCTGGGGATGGAACCAACATGTGGACTCCCTACTTCTCAAACTATCTAAAAACATTGGAGTTATCAGCTCGGTATTCAGAAACCTTACCTATAAAACACTAATTCATTTATACTATACCATGTTTCACACTCATATTAATTATGCTATCTTATCGTGGGGACAGATGACTAAATACACCCTTATTCATAAAGAAGTATACAGTTTCCAGATGCTGTAAAACAGTAACAGTTGAAGACACGGACCACAACTGCTAACCGTTAGGTAGATGTACTCATAAAGTTTGCGTCCCGCTACTGAGGGAAGTGACGCAGGTGATAGCACGCGTGTCACGTGACTAGTCAGTCAAAATGACAGCATCTGCAGTGGAGAAGGCGTTTTGTGTTCTTGAATTGAGCAAAACGGAATCTGTAACTGTTGTGCAACGGCATTTGCGATCCCGATTCGGAAAAGAACCTCCAACCAGAAAATCTATCTACGATTAGCATAAAAAATTTGAAACTACGGGCTGTTTGTGCAAACTTAAAAGTCCTGGACGACCGCGTGTGTCGGAAGAAGTCGTCGATAATGTTTGCACCGCCATTCAACGAAGCCCGGGAAAATCAACGCGGAGGGTGAGTCGTGAAGTGCAGATTTCAGAGCTCACTGTCTGGAGAATTTTGAGAAAGAAGTTGAAAATGATTCCATACAAAGTGCAGATGTTGCAAAATCGCACTGACCTTGACAAGACAAAGCGCTTTGAATTTTGTGCCGAAATGCAGCACCAATCACTTAGCTTTCACCGATGAAGCTACATTTCACGTGAGTGGTCAGGTAAACAAGCACAATGTTCGCTTTTGGGGAACGGAGAATCCCATATTTGCAGTGCAACACGTGCGAGATTCCTCTAAGGTAAATGTGTTCTGTGCTGTGTCCAAAAAGAAAGTGTACGGCCCCTTCTTTTTTCACGAAAAAACTGTCACCGGAGGCTCTTTTCTGGATATGTTAAGTCTTTGGTTGATGACACAGTTGCAGAACGCCTGTGACAACTTTATTCTCCAATTTGATGGTGCACCACCGCACTGGTAAGACGATATGCGCGATTATCTCGATGAAAATCTTTCTCACCGATGGATTGGACGAGCCGCGAACTACAATATGCAACTGACCCAATGGCCACACAAAAGTCTTGACTTAACATCTTGTGACTTTTTCCTGTGGGGGTAAAAAAAGGACAAGGTATTCGCCCCTCCCTTCCTGTTGATCTGAGCTGGGACAGCGTATCACAGCTACTATCACTGCACTTGATTCAGATATTTTATTTCGCATTTGGGAGGAAATCGATTACCGGCTCGATGTGTGTCGTGTGACTAAGGGTGCACACATAGAACATATGTGACTGTCTCTAAAAAAACTTGAAACATTCCCCTACAATTCTGTTACAGGTAACATAAAATATCTTACATTGCTCTTGTTTTATAGTGTGTTGAAACTGTATACTGCTTTATGAATCACACTGTATAATTTCAAAAAACTTCAAATTCTTCAAAACAAATATATAAGATTAATTGACCTAAAATTTGATAGAAATAAACAACTAACACTATATAATAAGATAAGAGTTTTCCCAAACAAATACAGCCTTCTTACGATTAACCAACTATATTACTTCAATATCGGGAAAATTATGAGCAGGCGCATTAAGAATAATTTACACAGTAACATCATACAAATTATACCTCAGATACTCACACATGACACACGCACTAAGTCACATATTCGGCCTATTCATCCGAAGACGGAGACAATGAAACAGAGTATTAATTACATTGGCCCACACTACTGGAACTCATTACCGACGGAACTAACTTCTTTAATAAATTTTAACCTTTAAAAAAAAAAAACTTCATAATGAATCGCAGCTCCTCAAATCATTAATTTGATTATTAGTCATGAAAGAAATCATGAAAGAAATCGGATTGTCATCTTCAAAATTTGATTATTAATGATTACAATGGAGAGGAACTTTGACTAATACTAAGACTTGTACATCACGATGTAAATGCTTGTTCAATGGTTTTATCTGTAATGTTTATTATCTTCTCATATATCATTACCTTTTTTTTGTCACTGTGAAACACTGCTTTGTTTGTAACTACAACTACTGACCTCAGTGTAAAACTAGCCTAGCGATCATGGGACCCTGACAGGTCTGGCTGGCCTCCTCTCCTCCCCTCCCCCCTGCTTCCTTGCTGTGCATTGTTTCAATTGATATTTTTGTTACACTGGTTTTTCAGCTCAGCAAAATAAATGAATTGAATTGAATTGAGGATAAGATAATTTGTAAAATTCAGGGAAGATATAAAAACTTCATTAAGATCTCTTTGATACCATCACGCAAAAATAAAAATATTTTTCGTCAGTTTTTAACCCATTCTACTTAGGCTGTTTCGTAATTTCATCTTAAAACGACTTCAGAATGGTGCGCCATATTTGTGCGAAAACGATGGTAAAGAGCCTACAAAGTATAAATTACAATGCTTAACTAATATAATGATACAAATATGAGGCAGATGGCTAGCACATCTACCTCCTTGTTGTATGATATGCGCAACAAATTAAGATTAAAAGAAAGTGTAGACGTTCAGAAAGAAAGAGGCATAAACACGAATTATAGACTTCATCATTATGGGGCATCAGATATTTGCATATTGGTACTTGGTAGCAAGAAATGATGGAACAAAATGTTAGAAAAAAGGGCTTTCTGAACATATCCTTCCTGAACTTCACGATGCTCATTCTGTGTTCTTCAATGCAGGAGGTGATAAACAACTTTTGCCTCTCCATTGCCAGGTCTTCCTATGGCGCTGACGGTACTTTAACGTACCCTGTAATGATCACGAGTGTAACAGCCGGAAAGCAAACTATTTAACAAAATGTTACATAGTTTGCTATCCGGACTCCGAAACCGTGAATTCATGACAGCAGAATGTGAAATAGCAGATGACCAAAAACAGTACATCAAGACGTCAAGGTCCTCCTGGCAGCTTTGAAGGCGCTTGATCGCACTCAGTCATCATCAGGAACTTTACTGTTCGGGACAAAAAACAAATCGCGTTTTTCAAACATTCTTCCAAATGTGAAAGAAAATTATAGATTAATTAGGAAATTCGACGGAAAATACGGGGGGAATGCTTTATAGAAAGCATATTGATTTATCAGTTGAGATATCGAATGCATCATTACAGATTGCGGCAATTAATTTAAAACCTGCTTCGCATGTCATACGAAAACATATTGGACAAATTAAACATATTTATGTCAACAGCGTTCACTTAAAAGATTATTTCCGCATTACCAATGCATCTAGGGGTATGCTGTTACACAAGAACGCGTACCTAGCAATTTGGGATCGGGAAATAGTGAACAGGAGTTGGTTCCTACGGGACCTATCGAGAAAAGGTGAAACACGAAGGAACATTATCATCCAGTGTAGTTGTGGAGAGAATGACCTTGAATTTGATGTGAGACAATTTAAGGTATTTTTAAAGCAATTGGGGTCTGATACTCCCTTTCTAAATTCCTCTACATACGATCTGGTCTGTACTAAGCCGATAATACTGCTAATCACGTGTATCGGACACGAATAATCTTAAAACATGCTTATTTCTTCTGCTCTACCATAAACTGGCGCCAACGGAGAAATTCATAAAATGGCGCGAACGGAGAAATCCCTAAAATGGCGCGAACGGAGAAATTCCACGTGGGATAACATATG
This sequence comes from Macrothele yani, assembly GCA_039090855.1. Taxonomy (NCBI): domain Eukaryota; kingdom Metazoa; phylum Arthropoda; class Arachnida; order Araneae; family Macrothelidae; genus Macrothele; species Macrothele yani. Next base: position 29,974,738 of record CM076989.1, on the reverse strand, counting down.
CATACATATTTATAATTATTTTTTCTGAACTGGTTGTTAGCGAATCTTACTGTAACATTAACATCATGCTTGAATTGTGTTTGGGTAAAACTAACTAATGTGTTTCAGTGTAAAATCCTAAACACAAATAGCCTTTCTTTTATCTGGACTCGCGACAGTCTTTTTATATCAATTTAAACAATATGGTTTTCGAAATCTTTGTTGTATTATCACAAATAGGTATTGAGTGTAGTGTATTTTTGTGCAAATTTCAACAATGTGGTTTGCAAAATATTTGCGGCTCAATAAATGCTATGAATGTATTGTATTTGTTCACACACAGGAGCTTGAACTGTTTGGTTTCCAAATCCTTTGTTGAACCATTGCAATAAGATTGTAAATAGTCTTTGTTCACGAATTTCAACAATGGGATATCCAATTCCTTTTCTTGTGCAACTACTTAGTGCGTTTCACTGCAAAAAATTGATCATAAATTCTAGCCTTTGTGTCATCGCCACAATCTTTTTATATCAATTTAAACAATGTGAATTTCGAAATCTTTGTTGTATTGTCACGAACAAGCGTTGAATGTAGTCTATTTTTGTACGAATTTCAACAATGTGGTTTGTAAAATATTTGATGATCAACACCAATGTTATGAATGTATTGTATTTGTTCACACACATGAGCTTGAACTGTATGGTTTCCAAATCCTTTGTTGTACCATTGCAATCAGATTGTAGTCATTGTTAACGAATTTCAACAATGGGGCTTCCGAATCCCTTTCTTGTACAACTGGCAAATTATGAATGCCCCATCCTTGTTTACGACTTCTTGCAATGTAGTTTCCATAAGTTTTTCTAAGCTAGGCAGAGGTTCAAGTAGTTCATATCCAATTTTTCTTTTCTCCCAATTTATTCACACGTTGTGCTTTTCTACTCTTTGCATCCTTCAGAGCAAGAATTTGCATTCTTTACATGACGATTTTGGGAGGAAAACCTCCTTTCCTGCCTACCCCTAGTTAAGGCCCTGCTTTAGAATATTATGCAAAATACAGAGGGTGAGTCGAATGTTTTGCAATATTTGAATCACTTTATGTCTTTATACGTACCTTTACGACGAAAGCTGACTGACATTTAAAAGTATAGGCCATCGTGTCACCCTGTCTTTAGCTATCTGTTCGTTAGTTCTGCGATTCCGCAGCGGTAACATTATTATCCTTCGAGGGGAAGAACTCCTTCACCCCAGATGCCACCTCCTCCTGGCTGTTGGAGGAAATTAGTATGCTGAAGTACATACTATTTCGTTAAATCCCTATTGAAAATGGTCAAAGGTCGGGACAGTCAGAATATAGGAGTGGGATTCATTCTTCCGCCCGCTTGCGTTATAACACGTAAAATCAAAGCATGATTGCGATGAAATTTCGGTACGCTGTTCAGCACCCATGGTAGACCAATCCTATTGCAAATGGTTAGCATCAGCACTCATGGGGACAGCACATGCGTGATTTGTTCGTCAGAATTTTCGCACAATAATTTCCGTGGAAATTGACTGATTTGGATGGAACTCTTAATTATAAAAGGACGTGTGAATGGTAGCTTTTTTAGTTTAGAAATTAGCAATGGAAAAAAAATGTGCTATGTATTAAGCGTTGTGACGTACCTGTAAGCAGGACGCACACGACGTAAAGGCAGATAGTAGTCAGAAGAAACGTCCGCGTAGCTCAATTGGTAGAGTGACTTATTCCGGAATGAGGGGATCCGGGTTCGAATCCTGGCGTGGACAGAAATAACGGAGAAATTTACTTCGTTATAATGGCGCCCGAACTATCCGGATCACCTGACCGTTCAAAATCCCGCATTGGTGTGATGTTCTTTCCACACCGCGAGATAGGAAAAAACAGAGAATCCATTCTCCAGCGCTTCGAAAAATAAATGTGTGTGACGTTGCATTCCACACACCAGATTGACTGGGAGTTCTCAAGTGCACGTTCTACAGTGGATGGCTACCTGCAACGATTCATGGTCACGGCTGACCCGTGGGCCATGCCCCCGGCCCTCTTTCGGGGGGGGGAGATGTGACGTACCTGCCAGCAGGTCTCACACGACATAAAGGCAGATAGTAGTCAGAAGAAACGTCCGCGTAGCTCAATTAGTAGAAAGACTTATTCCGGAAGTAGGGTATCCGGGTTCGAATCCTGGCGTGGACAGAAATGACGGAGAAATGTACTTCGTTATGGGGTATGCAAACGTTTCCGCCATTTTAAGGAGAAAGGAGACAGGAACAATTAGGAAACCAGTACATATTTATTCAACGAAATATTGGCCGTTAGCATCAATGACCTTTTGTCATTTTTCAGGTAAAAAAATGAATGCCCCTGTGATAGAATGACTCGAATTTTGAGCTGAAGAACGCAGTGACGAAATTTTTCACCTCTGGAACTGTGGTGAACCGCTGTCGGGCTATAGAATGTTGCATAGAGCAAAACAGATGAACGTCTGAGGGTGAAATGCCCGGGGAGTAAGTCGGGTGCGGTAAAACCTCCCAGTGTAACTGTTTAAAGGTTGATTTCGTGGTGGCACTAACATGTGGTCTGGCATTATCGTGTAATAGGATGACTGGGCGACGTCCTTTACCTGTCCATGGGCGTTTTTGCTCAATTGCAGGGTTCAGTTTCATGAACTGATCGCTATACCGTTGTGCAGTGACTATTTCGCCCGGTTTCAACAGTTCGAAGTACAGCACTCCGTGCATATCCCACCACACACACAGCAGCACCTCTTCCCCGTGGATATCCTGTTGTGCAGTGGATGTTGATGGCTGGGCTGGGTCGACCCAGGATCGCTTGGGTATAGGGTTGTCGAAATAGACCCATTTCTCATCCCCGGTGACAGCAGCGACATGTAGATGCCGAATCGATGACCAATATTACGCTCCGTTAAAGTATACGGAACCCACTGACCAATCTTCTGTATTTTTCCTAAGGCTTGTAGACGTCACACCACCGTTGATTAAACCACATTCAAACGTTTCGCCAGTTGCATGATCGATTGTGTGGCATCCTCTTGCAACAGCGGTTCCAGCTCCTCGTCGGCGAGTTCCTGCGGTCTACCTGCACGTGGCTTGTCTTCCAAGCTTAGATCACCTTTCTTAAACATGGCAAACCATTCTCGACACATCCGCTCACTTATAACCTTTTCGCCTTACGCCTGGCATATTGAATCGTATGCTTCACTCTCACTTTTCCCTAAATTAAACATCAATAACAAATAGTGCCGCAAATAAAGTTTATCGACCGCCATGCTTGTTTTCATGTACGAACTGACAGCACGGGTCGCCGGCCGGTTAGAACCCTACAGCGCCCGCGAGCGGGGCGGCTGAAACTTTTGCGATATAAAGCAAAAACATGCAAAATATACAGCCTCTCAATTAATTCCTACTAAGGGGTTCGTAAAGAAAACAACAAAGTATCGTAGACGAGTTTATTCTAGGGAGAAAGTACGCTTTTGTGTTATTTTATTTATTCAAATACAATAACTTTGTGAAAAAATACACCATTGGTTTCGTAACTTCTATTGTATCACTCCGATTGCGTGATATTTAGAGACTTTTATTTTATAAAACAAAAATAAGTATATTCTACTGTATATCTTGTCTTGCTAGGCCAGTTCTTTTTTTGCAGATGTATAAGATTGGAATTAAAACCCCAACTCCAACGTACTGTGCCTTACCTGCGCCGTAAAGGGAGGGGACGAGATGGAGAGGAAATTGCTGAGGAAGTGGCTGTATCATTCCCATGAGTTCTGATACAATAGACAGCGCTGATTTTATCCCGGCGAAACGCATTCTTTTAATTTGCTGCAGGAGAAGTGGGTGGGGTCCAGAGGATGATGGAACCAGATTGTTTTTGTAAAAGAATAACTATTCGGTAAGATGGGAGTGGGGGTGGCAGGAAGGAAAGACAGAACTATAAAATCAGTGCAATTTGGAAGCTAAAGGGGTCGTATTTACTAAAACTTTTAACGCTGCTGCAAGGTATCTGCCTGTGAGGATTGATGTGTGGGAGAGAGAAGGGGAACCCCAGAGGATTACATTCGAAACTAAAACTTAAACTTTTGTTTTTAGATGAAAGAGCCTTTCAGTTGATCTTATTGTGGCCAAGAGCTTTCCTAGCTGACTAAATCGCACGGATAACTGTGTAATAGGTATTATTTTTCCCTGCGAACTGCAACTCTTTAAACTGTTACGGTATTAATACAGGGTGTTCGTAAACTGTTTTGACAAAAGAAGAGCGTAGATAGTACCCATCAAGACGAACAATATTTACAATAGAATCTAGGGTCGAATTCCACCCTGAGTGTCACAAAAGGGTAACTTCGAAATACGTCCAACAAGCACAAGTCGTCACCTCAGACATCATTTCTTTGGTGCCGGAGAAGTAGCACATCGCCAGAACATCACCGTCAAGCATTTACCGTATGCAAATTGCCAGAGAAAAGACGCAGCATCGACAGTTGCAGCTGATTGGCTTATGAAGGTGCAGTAGACACTTCCTGAATGCCACACTGAATTGGATGTGGCTGACCTGTGGCATGGCCTCCACGCTCATCGGACTTAAACCCACTGGACCTCTTCTTCTGGGGGCACAGGAAATCATTGGTGTACGAGACGCCTGTGAATTCCGTGGTAGATCTCGTCGCGAGAATCGTTGTTGCAGCGGACAGGATAAACACGACACCAGGAGTCTTCGGGAGAGTGCGCCAGTCTTTCATTCGCCGCTGTGAATTGTGCAACGGCACGCGTGGCCGCCGCTTTGAGCATCTACTTTGAGTCTGTTCCTGATCTCCATAAATGGGATTGTGCAACTTATGATGTCGTAATTCTCTTTCTTTGCACTGTTGAAAGTTCAACTCGGACATCTAACTTTACTTTTTCTGACACTCAGGGTGGAATGGGACCCTAGGTTCTATTGTAAATTTGAATTTTGAATTTAATGAAAATTCAGCCACACAAAAAAGTACATCAAATTTAACAAAACACAAACATCAAAATTGTCATATGTACTAAACTAAAATTAAATATTAACAGAATGTTAGCACAATGGAATGAAAACATGAAATCACAGTAATATCACATAGTCCAATATAAATTGATAACATTTATTACTAACCATTTATTCCAAGAGTAAACCAGAGCTCAAACCACCTCAGATATATCTAGTATAATAATCGTAAACATACAAGCACTAAAACTCGTTTACAATTGTCCAGAAAATCAATAAAAAGTATTTCATCAAAAAAAAAAAAAAAAAAAAAAAGATAACGCAATGTACAATGGAACTGTAGCATGGAGCCAGGGAAAAAGGCTTAAATTTAAGCCTGACGAGCCCCTGATCTCCAAATGTAGATGTATCAGTCAAAACGATAAAATTAGCAACTTTAGAAATACGACCGGTGTTGAGCATACCGTGAAAGAAAGAATACAGGAACTCAATCAAACAACAAAAACTCTTGTAGCAGTTTTTTAAATACCATTGGGTCCACTATTTCCCTGCTATATAATGGCAGTCTGTTCCACTCACGGGGTCCAGCTGCAATAATACTGTTATGCAGCAATCTGGTGCGCGCCCTAGAAACGCTGTAATTGCAATAGTTCAAGATACCTATTCGTATAGACTCTGTCATGATTAATACAGACACTTCACGTGGACCAGGGACATCAAACAGAGGTCATCGCTCTTTCCACATTTATAAGTGAGACACTGAAAAATTCTCATTGGCCGCCACCGGGAATCGAACCCAGGTTCTTCCTAACTGCCAAGTCAACCTTGCCAAATTGACTTGGCAGTTAGTGTGTGAGTCTGGAGGAATTCGAGACCGCTGTGGTGCAGTGGAAGCTTATCCGGCGCGTAACTGGAAGACCCTGGGTTGGATTCCCGGTGGCGGCCACTGAGAATTTTTCCGTGACTCACTTATAAACGTGGAAAGAGCGATGACCTCTGTTTGATTTGATTGACTCTGTCATGCATAAGTAATAATAACCTGAAAATGAATATTTTATCGAAGGGAAGTATGTTATAAAGGCAATAAATACTACCAGTATTTAAAGATAAATTTAGAAGTCGAATATATTTTCTCTGAAGCACGAGAATTCTGTTAACTGTTAACCATCCGTTGTCTGACCCCAAGCCAAAATACAATAAGACAACAAGGGATAGATTAAGGATTTATATAATATTAATCTGAGTCTGATTGTCAAAAAACCAGAAATCCTAGAAGTAGCACCAATACTAGACTTAAGAGTATTTGCTAAATAACTTATATGGACATCCGAACGCAAAGTCTCATGTAGTATAACACCGAAGACCCGAATGCAACAGGACCCCCATTCAAGAAAATATCAGTAGCCGACGACAGCCGAAGACAACGGACCGAAAAAAAGACACAGGTTGTTTTATTAGTATTAATTGTAAGAGCGTTGCAAGCAAACCAGCGAGATATCTCCTGAAGGTCACGATTTGCACGAGGCAATATCTCGGACAACGAATCCCCAGGGGAAAAAAGCTGGTGTCGTCAGCATATGAGACTCGGTGAGAAGTAGAAACAACATTATATATATCGTTAACATAAATTTAAAAATGCATAGGGCCCAAGACGGAGCCCTGAGGAACTCCAAAAGGAACTCTTTGAACTGAAGAGCGAATACCCTGTATTTGTACATATCGCGTCTTGCTAGACAAATAATTCTCAAAAAACGAAAGTGCGACTCCCCTAATCCCAATATGTTGTAATTTAGGCAAGAGAATATCATGGCGAACACAGTCGAATGCTCTTGACAAGTCGCAAAATATACCCAAAACACACTTTTCACAATCTACATTTGACTGTAAGAAATTCGTAGCATCCAATAACGCTGTCTCCGTTCAGTGACCCTTCCGAAAACCGTGTTGATTCCAATGTAAAATTTTATTTAAATCCAAAAATCCTGACAAGCTTTTCAAAACCAGCCTCTCCAAAATTTTAGCAAATATCGAGATATTTGCAACTGGACGGTAATTAGCAGCATCAGTTCTATCACCCCTTTTATGGATAACCGAAACCCAGCTTATTGTAAAGGAAGAAAGAATTTTCCCAGTTAAAAAGATACAATTGAAAATATGACTCAAGGGTATTACCAAATTTTGATAAGCATATTTAATTACTCTCGGATGAACGTCATTCAGACCCGCTTCCTTTGATGAACCCAGATTAGTCAAAACCGACATAAGATCATCTGAAACAGGATGAAAATAAAAAGAAGAAGATAATCTCAGGTGCGACAGGAATTCAGAATAATGCCCATTTCAATGGGGGATACCAGCCAATAACTTTGTAGGTAATTCAATAAAATACGTATTAAACAAATTTACAATCCGATCCAAGTCAGTAACTGTAGTGCCCATGTGATCAACCTGTATGGGTTCCCACTGGACCCAAGACCTGGATAACAACTCATTAATTGATTGCCAAACTTTACTGCTGTCGCCAGTATTTGAAAACCGACTTAAAAAGTAAAATTTCTTTGCACGTTTCCACTTAAAGTTAAACCAGTTTCTATATCTACGTAAATTTAATAAATCAGAAGCATTTCTTGAGCGCTAGAATATTTTAAATAATTTATTTTTCCTATGTAAACATTTCAATAAATTCCGAGTAAACCAAGGCTTTCTGCAAAGAGATGAGCGCCTTATCGTCCGTAGAGGAAATATTGAATTATAAAAGCTCCAGAAAGTCCCCCTAAAAACATCAAAAGCACGAATCGGATCAGTAAGTCGTAGAATAGGGGACCAATCAACGCCAGATAGGACACGATCAAAAGACATCAAACTATCCTCTCGATAGAAACGCAATTGAATAGCTGGACAATTCGAGGAATTTAATCTCCCATTACGTCCAGACAAACAAAATATAGACAGATGATCACTTATATAGTATGACAATACACCAGGACAATAATCATTATCGTTTGTAATACATAAATCCAATATAGAGGAGGTGGTACTTGTAATTCTTGTAGGAATATTTATTGAATTAACAAACTCAGGCGAGGTAATAATATCGCAAAATGATTGCGAAGTATCATTTGAAACAGTCACATCAATGCTGAAATCACCGAAATAATGTTGAAATCACCGAAACAATGTTGAAATCACCGAAACAATATTGCGTCTTTCCCGCAAGATTCATCTCGTCCAAATAACCCGAGAAAAAGCCAACGAAAGCACCTTGGAGGATGATATACCGTACTTATAATACAATGTTGCGTTTCAATAGTAAAAATTTCAAAGTAGTTATTTACAGTGGTATATTTATCACATGATGAAACAATAATAGAACTTTTAACAAAAGTAGCACCCCCCCCCCCGCCCCCGAGCTCCAGAACGCGAAGCAGCGACACCCCGAAAACCGGGCACATCACATAAACGTGGAATATCTGCATCAAACCAAGTCTCAGATGCACAAACAAAATCAATATAATAATCAAGGGTACATAGTAACTCAAGCGGTAAATCTAATTTACCAAATAGGCTGCGAGCATTAATGTGCAGAAATCACAAGTGACGATCACACGATGCAAGTAAACCGTGGAAATCACCCACAGTAACCATATGCGGAATACAATTCATAAAGTTACAATACATAAAGTGTAGTTAAAAAAGTTAACAAAGTAGTTACAGAACAAATAAACACTATCTATATACGACCAGGGTCCAATTCAACCTTACTTTTAATAACTACCACATCCTTGCCCTCAGCTCTGCGACAAAATATTCGTCTGTTTCTATACCAACAGAACCTAATACCATGTTCCTTAGAAAAGCTGCGGGCATGACAAAAGAGATCTTTCTTAAAAGACGTGAGGTTTTCATATATATAAATCCTAGTGATATCCGAACATTCATGAATAACATCAGTTAATTTTAAAGTTTTTCATCTCTTTCCAAGCAGAGTGTTCCTGACTGTCCTAGTTTTAAATTGCACAAGCAATGGCATGGTTAGACGTGATCCTCCACCACGCAATCTATGTACGACCTAAATGTCACTTTTTGAAAATTCACTAAAACCCTGCTTACCCGCAATATTCTGTACCATATCTTTTAGACCATCTTCAGTTTCATCATTATTCTTTGGTATACCATGAATCTCTAAGTTTTTATGGCGCGTATACTGTTCCAAGTCAGTCAGGCCCCGAGACAGTCTTAAAATTTCGGATTCCTGAGCTGTTATTATCTTCTCTAGCACAGCATCCTCTCTACGAGATTCCTTTAGCATTGAATTTGATTTATGCAATCTATCAAGAATATCATCCTATTTTAAGGAGAAGAACTCCACCGACTTCTTTAAATCGGAAATTTCTGACCTTAAATCAGTAATCGCGTCCAATTTCATGTTAATGGACTGCATAAACTTCTCAGTAACACAAAAAAACACAATCACCTCCACTCGGAAAATCAAAATTGGCTCCAGTTCGCTGATCGGTAACAGAGGATCTCCCTGTCTGAGTAGTGTTACCAGGAACTCGCTGAACTCAACGTCTACAGTAATCGCACTGCCACCGCACACGCTCCTCTCTTGACATTCGTCGATATGTACTTTCAGTAAGGGCGCAGCATGTGAAGTGAAAAAGACCACCAAACTTTCCATAGCACTGTACACCATCATCCACCATAAGTGTGACTGAACAACATCCACAAGGCCTTTGTGACATGATTGATATATAAGTGAAATTGATGACCAACGTCGGTAATATTGCCACTAACTAATCAATGCAGAAGCAACGAGAAGCCGAAGCAGACGACCACATGACGGAGACACAAGTGTGAGGAGTTAAGGTAATCTTTGCATTACGTCATAAACGACGAAGCTTAGCAACCACCGAGTGATGAAATTTTTAAACAGGTGGTATCTCAGGAATTATCGAAATGTAGGAACTCTTACCTCACAAGTGGACAGACGGAATGCTTATAAATTCACAATATTTAAAAGAATAAACACTACACAGAAAAATAACACCACCACGCAAATGTTACTAACGTGACTTGACCAATAATATTGTTCGCCTTTATGGCTACTATCACCTCTCTTCTTTTGTCAAAACAGTTTACGAACACAATGTATAGCACTTTTCCTTGCGCTTTTTTTTCAAGTGTTAATAAATTTAATATTAGTGATTCACTACGGGTAGCAATATACAGAGTGGGGGGGGGGCATCAAACATTTCGTGATGCGTGTTTTGCGGAAATCCAGTGTATTACGAAATCTTCGGTTGGTTGGTTTGTTGATTTTTATGACGCAAGTGCAAGAACCAGGTTTAGCCAAAGAGCGCCAGACACAAGCCCATCAAAGAAAGGTTCTTAAAAACGTGGGATACGGGGATAACTGGTTTTCTAGTTATTTGGGAAGTAGCGCTCCCACGGCCTGACCTGACTTCGTTACTGAACAACTGGTCTTTTCGTCTTTGTATGATACCATCACCGCAGGGACAGCTGTTCATCCAGCTGATGGAGAGTGGCGACCCCATGGCTCGAGCCAACATTTGTGTATGATAATGTCCCCATTTTTAAGCCTTTGTTTTTATCTTGACACGCACCCGCCTCAGTTGTAAGTTGCTGATGTTGTGACTATGCGCCAGCGTCGGAATTTAGTTTCTCGTTCTCTTTCCTTTATTCTCCATATAATGTTTCAGTCTTTGTTTTTCCGGGTTGGTTAGCTAGACCTACCTGCACGTTTGCCGTGAGCGGTGAACCGTAAGGTGGAAAAGAGGATGCTGGAGGCTGGGGTTTCTGGGGGCGGGATGTTGTTGTCGCAGGTTACGAACACTCCTCTTTGCCCCTTGCGTCATCCTAAACGGGCGGCTAGGAACTAATCCACTCCTAGTCAATGAAGCCTGTGGCCGAGTGGAGTCCAGACTTCTAACGGCTTGTCGTTGAGTACGAGAGGGTGAGCCTGGGGATATTCTGGGTATGCCGAATGGGTCTTACCCAGTCACGGGAAAGTCGCGGTTCTCTCCGAGCGCAGGTCTGCCTTATCAACTTGCTATATCCGCCGCTCAAACCTAGAGCCGTGTCCTGCGTCCATTTGGACTTGCAGTCCTCCGGCTCTTCCCTGTTGGGCTTGTTGGTGAGCAGGAAAGTCTGCGGATGAATTTCTTTTTTCTTTATGGGTTCTCTAAATATTTCCCACGGTGCCAAAAGGAAGCGTCAGATGGAGTAAGGGACAATCTCTTCCACAAATAAACTTCTCAGTGACAAGTGCAGTGCTTTGTTTCTCTTAATCCATTCTATGAATAATTCACAAACTTTGAGTGCCAAGAGCCCCTTCTGGATAAATAAAGCTCTTCAGGCCGTTGCTAGCTCTCCAAAGAGCGTTAAGAAGCTTCAATCATGGAATCTTCTGGTAGAAACATCTAATCCAAGAATAGTAATACACACCTTAATGCGAACGTTCTGTTGGTCATTCCGGTTCAAGCACCACATGGCTACTTGAATTCATCTCGCGGTGTTGTCACCTCCCGCGACTTACTTGAATGTAGCAATGATGAGCTACTTGCGGAACTTTGGGATCAAATTGTAACTTAGGTTCGGCGAATTCTTTCTAAGAGAGACGGGAAGTCTGTTCCCTCTGGCAATCTCATAATGACTTTCAAAACCCAAACCCTACCTGCTTCCATCAAGGCAGGTTACCTACTAGGTGGGCCAAAAATGCATTTTTTCACCAGTTTTCGAAATCATTAACAGCCGAGTGTGGAAAAGTTACCCCTTGGGTTGTTTAGTTTCTGTGTAAAATTTTTTTGAAATTGTACTATATCTTACGGTGCCTTTACATTAGGGCCTTTGGGCCACAAGAAACATTTTCTTCCCGAAAATACAATTTTTCCGGGTTTTCCAAATCGTTATCAGCCGAGTGCGGTAAAGTTGCCCCTTGGGCTGGCTAGTAAACGTATAAAAGCTTTTGAAATTGGAAAATATCTCCTGGTGCCGCTGGCGCCTTTACATTTCGGTTATTCAGCAGGAAAAGCTGTTAGGTCAGTTTTTGTTGAATCGACCTATAACGAAGTAAATTTCTCCGTCATTTCTGTCCATGCTAGGATTCGAACCCGGATCCCCTCATTCCGGAATAAGTCACTCTACCAATTGAGCTACGCGGACGTTTTATTCTGATTCCTATCTGCCTTTATGTCGTGTGCGTTCTTCGGGCAGGTACGTCACATCTCCTGGTACGTTACATCATCTCCCCCTTATTATTATTATTTTTTTCTTTGAAATGCTGGAGAAAGGATTCTCTTATTTTTCCTATCTCGCGGTGTGGAAATAACATCACACCATTGCGAGATTTTGAACGGCCGGGTCATCCGGATAGTTCGGGCGCCATTATAACGAAGTAAATTTCTCCGTCATTTCTGTCCACGCCAGGATTCGAACCCGGATCCCCTCATTCCGGAATAAGTCGCTCTACCAATTGAGCTACGCGGACGTTTTATTCTGATTCCTATCTGCCTTTATGTCGTATGCGTCCTTCGGGCAGGTACGTCACATCTCTTGGTACGTTACAGACCATTTAATGCTTCGCATAGTACCGAGCAGGCAGGCAAGCATGCACAATGCATTTCTTTGCTTATTTCAGATTAAATTCACTGAAATAAGCATGTCGGATGCATGTCGATCTTCACCTATGTCCACCCCACCCACCCACCCAAACATTTCTGGACAAACTATGGCCTTCGATTCATTATCTTACTTGTATTCCTGTCTGGTCTGCTGATGCTTTTCTGTACTTCGATGTGCTTTCGAAATGTGGGATTACTTTTCGGGATTCAAGTTTGTCTCTGATCAGTCCATCCCTTGCAATTTGTCCAACCACGGAAGCTGCGGCCTCTGTCACTACTTTACCTGCCTTTCCACTGTCTGAGTGTGTCACGGAAACTTCTTTATTTCCAGCAAAGGTGGGTTTTTCTCGTTTATCATATTGCGAAGATCTTCGCTGCTGATTTCTCTAAGCATAGGTGGCTGAGTTACTGCAGAGGCGTTCCAGTTGATTAGGTCCATATAATGCCTTACACCGAAATTCAGCAAAGGAACTGTAAACCGCCGTATACCCCGCTGTCCGCGTCCATTCTCCCTAGTTTTCAACACCCTTCTCATAGCAAGCTCTCTGATGTGAATTGTTTCGTCAGTAAGCATTGAGAGAAGAATGTTCTAAGGATGGGCATAAAAAAGCATTCCGGCTTATTACAGGATCCACAAGATTCTTCAAGTCGTCTAGGATATAACGGGACAAACTAATCATCTTCCACAAGCGTCTAGCACCATTTTTACAGTGCGGCTTTAATTTGGTCGAAAACCACATCGGCACATACACTTTAATGATGAATTCAGCTAGGGTTTTCTAATTTACAGACACATTTGTACTTGCAATGTATAAACGTAGAACTCGACGTGCTGCCGTCAGCCAACGGGAGTGCGACAGCTTTCTTGGCTTTTTTTCTGCCAACGCAGGTAAGCAATAACTTGTGACAGCTGGCTGGTGAAACATGGCCGAGATATTGAGATCCTGGCCCTAGTGCTAAAACCACCTGCTCTTCAGTAACCGTTGTTCTGTACTTCTTCTCTCCTCTAATTTCATCTGCCAAGGTTATATTTGTGCGTCCGTCAAAAAAGAGGGAACAAAGCTCTACTTTTTCATTCCGTCTTTGCAACTCAATGCGTTTTCTCTTTCTCTCTCTTCTTATCTTATTATTGTCTCTAACTTTGGAAATATCAGCATCAGTTATCACTCCGACATCTTGCAGGACTGCGGAAATCATTGTCTCTGCAGGCCTGACTCCAATCCTTACACGATCACGTGTAAGCGCTGTGGTTGGTAGTTTTATTCTCATCTGGCTGCCTTTCTTGGGCATTTTGTTTTCTTCCAAAGTTTTTTGGGGATGGTACTCTCTGGATCTAGGATGTACGTAATCCTTGTCATTAGCCGTTGCACTGTCAAATTCCGCTTGGTTGCCACAATGCTCGAAGCCAGGTAACTCGAACATAGACTTGGGGTTTTCGCATTCCTGTTCACTAGTGAAAGAACATGAAGTAGCTGTTTCTAAAGCGGTCGACATTATCTTGGACAGCCTTTTTTTTCGGAGTAGTTTTTCACTTGTTTTTGAATCGACGCCACCAATAACAGTTGCTGATCAACAAAAAACGGTTATTCCATTTGGTCACTAAGTGTGGGCGAGAAATAACATCGGTGATAAGAAATGTGTAAGGCTAAAGAGGCCTTTTGGGGTTGATTTGTAGTTTTAACTCTGAGAGTGTATCATGTAAAGAAGATGGAGGGGGAAATCCGGGATGTAAAGGCGCTAGCGGCACCGGAAGATATTACCCCATTTCAAAACAAATTTACACGTTTACTGACCAACCCAAGGGGCAACTTTACCACACTCGGCTGATAACACTTTGAAAAATCTGGGAAAATTGTGTTTTCGGGAAAAAAGTCGCTTGTGGCCCAAATTCCCGAATCTAAAGGAATCAGCGGCACCGGAAGATATTGTCCAATTTAAAAAATAATAATTTACACGGAAATTAAACAACCCAAGGGGCAACTTTTCCACACTCGGCTGTTGTTGATTTCAAAAATAGGGGTGAAATGCCTTTTCGCACTAACTTATTATCTGCATCTTGATGTTCGACCATACACCCCTAATACTTTGAGGTGTTTTAAGTGCCAACGTTACGGACACTCCCAACAGTCATGTCGTAACGGAGCTAGGTGTGAGCGCTGTGGTCCTACAGATCATCCTTTGATGAAATGCCACGCTACTTCCGAACACTGCGCAAACTGTGAGGCTGCGCAATTGCTTCTGCATCTTCTACGCAGTGTCCATAGTGGACGGAGGAGCAGGCTATTTAACTCCTGAAAACAACTGAACGTCTATCCTATCCAGAGGCTAAACGGCGGATCGCCCCAAGCACACCAGGCCGGCGAACATATGCATATGTTGTGGTCCAGAAGTCAACTTTTGCTGTCCAGACTGAGTTCCACATCCCAACAAAGTGTCCTTTCGATTTCAAGGGCATGATAGCGGGCTAGACTTGAGGCATTAAAATCTCGCTTTAAGGATCCCAAAGCAATATCCACCTCGCCGCTGAAAAGAACAACTACCAACACTGGAACTCAGGCCGCGGCCTCTGGAGAGAAGACAACAGAGAAGCAGAAAACACCACGTCTTCATCAAAATCCCAAACTAAATCTCCGGTCAGAAGATTTCGTCCATGAATCTTGGGACCAAACACTGTCCCTTATTATCACCAGACAAAACGCCTCCACAAGTCATGGAACAATCACAAGACGAACAAATGAGCGCTGACTTCGGTTGAGGGGTCAGTTTCCTTCTTTTAATTTTTCCTTAAGTACCTTCCCTTCGTTTTCATCATCAGTACCACCATTCAGCGAAACTGCCGAGGTTTTTAAACAAAACACGATGACGTGAAACATCTGCTTTCGTCATACTCTCCGGTGTGCCTCTGTTCACAGGAGACAGAATTCAAACCATGAGACTTGCTTTTAGTTCGAGGTTACAGTGCATTTCGGAGTGATAATGTATCCGGAGATATAAACTGTGAGGTAGTTGCTATTCTTGTCTCTCACCGTGTTCCGGTTTCTCCCGTTACGATCCCACACTTCTACAAGCCGTGGCGGTACGTATTTCCGTTCTTATGCTTCTTATTGTTTTCATTGTTAATCTGCCGCCGGATGAGGACGTGAGGGTCTCCATTCCTAAGAGCTTAGTTAACCAGCTGCCTTTACCCATTCTACTTATAGGTGACTTCAATGCTCATATTCCTTTGTGGAGGTAGTGTCAGTATAAGCACACGAGGCCGTAGGATCAAATGTCTTCTGTCCTTGACCTCTTTATGCCTTTTTAACACCGGTGCTGACTCTTACTTCCACTAGTCTACACGCAGTTTCAGTACGATCGATTTGCCTTTGGATCGCCATGGGTTATTGCCGACTGGTCGTGGACTGTGTGTACCAACATCCATGGGAGCGACCAATTCCGAATTCTACTTTCTTATAATATGAGCGTGCCATCTTCTGCCTCCTGCCTTCCTCGATGGAGGATGGATCGCGCCCGATGGGAGGTCTTCGCATCGTCCGCGGTGATATCTTATGCCATGGTGACCCAGGAGTCAATAAACCCAGCTGTCACTGATGTTACAACGTGTATCTTTCAGGTAGCGGATCTTTCAATACCAAAGACATCAACGACGCACTCAAGATGTCCAAAAACGTAGTGACCAATCAGTGTGCAAGGGCCACGTGAGCTTAACACAAGGCCTGGTGCCAGTTTCGGCGTTATCCAGCCGATGCTAATCTCGCTGCATTTAAACGAGAAAATTCTTACGCTCGGTTGGTACGTCGACACAGCAAGAGGAAGTCTTGGATTACGTATGTTTCATCTATTAATTCACATGCCAGTTCCAAATTTGTTTGAGAAAAGATCCGTAAGAACCGGGATAACTATATTTCTCACCAGATTTCAATTCTTGAGAGTAACGGCTGCACATAAGCTGAAGCCGAGGAGATTGCGAATTGGTTAGGTGAGGCATTTGCCTCTGTTTCTAGTTCTCTGGCGTATCATTCCTACTTTCAGCGATCAAGAACAAGATGTTCTTTCCATCAAGAACAAGGTGTTCCCCAAGGTTGCATTTTATTTGTCACATTGTTCATCCTACGCATTAATTGTCTCTTCAAAAATCTTCCTCCTGTGGTTTGGGCTACTTTTTATGTTGATGTCTTGCACATTTTCTGTTCGTCATCAAGCATGCATTTCATTGAAAGGCAGTTGCTGTCTGCGATTAACCAGATCGTTAAAACGGCGAAGATCAATGGTTTCGTTCTGTCTCTCATGAAGACAGCTTGTGTACATTTCTGAAGGAGGCGTGGCCTCCATCGGGACCCAGAGTTCCTTTTGGAACGTACAGCCATACCAGTTTTTGCCGGAGACCAGGTTTCTTGGTTTGACCGTCAACCGTGCACTTACGTTCCGTTCAACGGCTGAACACTTCCAGTCTGAAGGCTCTGTCGATTCTTAATATCCTTTTGGCAGTCTCGTGGTGTGGAGACAGGATATCTTTATTCTGTATTTACAATTCTTTCATACGGTCTCAACTGGATTGTGGCTGTATAATATATGGCTCTGGGCATCCTTCTGTTCTCCGGGCGTTGGATACCATTCACCATCAAGCTCTGTGTCTTTGTACGGGAGCATTTTGCATGTCACCCATTCCCAGCCTTTATGCTGACGCGAACGAACTATCGCTAGATTTAAGCCGTCTGCAGCTGTCTCTTCAATTTTACTTGAAACTTCGATCTCTCCCAGACCATCCTTTATACGGTGCAGCTTTTCCATTCCTGGCATGCTCGTTTATTTGAGAACCGGCCCTGGTGCATTCGAACCTTCGGTCTTCGTATGGCCGGCGTTCCTCGTGATGCAGGGCTTGACCTGTCACTCGTTAAAGAGACTAGGGGCTTTGAGGATCCTCCATGGCACCCTCTTGGTATCATGGTTGGTACCAGATTTATATCTTATGATAAGTCCTCAACCCGTGCGTCAGTGTACCAGCAGCTCTTCGCTGAGCACCGTTACGGCAATGCAGACTTTATTCCTCTTTTCGCCGATGGATCTAAGACGGCTGGTGTTGTGGGATCCGTCGCCGTTATCATTGGTGAAGTTTCTGTTGTCCCCATTCCAGCCGAGGGTAAGGTGTTTTCGGCGGCGATGCTGTGTATCTTGCACTTCACTTTCGGTCGAGCTTTCATCAGCATGTTATATAGTGAGTGCACACTGATTCGTTGAGGGTTGTGCAATCTATGTCATCTTTGGATTTTACTGGCCACCCATTTCTTTTTACCGTACGAAGACTACTTCTTTCTCTGCTTGAGGCTGGTGTTCAGATGCGATTCTGCGGGATTCCTGGGCATGTTGGAATACCAGGGAACGAGTCTGTTGATGCGGCTGCTAGACCTGCTTACTCTTTGGTCGTCACACCTTTGCAACTGTTTCACTGGGAGTTGCGCTTTCTTGTCTATGATCATATCAAGCGAGCGTGGTAGAGTCTGTGGGACCAACAGGTGAAAAATAAACTGCACCGTATCAGATTTATCCTTGGAGTCTTGAAATTTTCATGCCGCCGGAACCGTAGGGAGGAAGTTGTATTAGCATGGCTCTGCATTGGGCATTGTCTTTTCACTCCCCGCTATTTGCTGTGTGGCGACACTGCCCCGCTGTGTGAAACGTGCCACTGCCTACTCACTGTCGCTCATGTTTTATGTAGTTGTGTTCGTTTTCGTGATAATCGTTTTCACCATTTTCATTCTCATTTGTTGAACGACGGCGCAGCTATGCTGCAGAAGATCTTAGATGACCACTGTTATACCTTCGCAGTTCTTTCGTTTTTAAAACGAATTGACTTTTTAAAAATTATCTAGCATTCACACTCTTCGGCATTCTCATTTTTCACTTTTACCGAATCAGCCTGCTTTTAACTACGCAATCTTCAAAAAAATGGAAAATACGTTTTTGTGCTACGTGTCGACGTAATTTCAACATTTTGCATGGTGGAAGCAGTAATATTACAAATCATATTTCTAGTGCCAAGCAGAAATACAGAGTGATCGTAAAGTTCCCGAACCCTGAATTAAAAAAATTATTGCGTATGCTGTAAGCAAAGGTTCAACCAATTGATGTGGCAACACGAGTTAGCAACTCGTCGAGATCAAATACTGCACTTGTCGAATGCCTGAAGGAAATTGGCTGAGTGCCAGAAATGTATAACCGGTTCCATGTATGCTACGCAGTTTGCCCACTTTAGCGTCGCCATTTGCACAGACGCATAGGCTTGATGAGGGAGCGGAGAATTTGTTTACTTGAAGCTTATTTGCACACGCAGTCTTACAAACAGTGTACAGAAGAGTTCGGGAAAAAAATGTCCGCAGCATACTGTGGTAAGTAAATCAACGATACACAATTGACTCGAACGATTTCGGAAAACTGGAAGTGTTGATGTTATGCCTAGAAACGGCCGGCCAAGTGTGTTAACGCCGGAAGTGATAAACGATGTTGAAAAACGTTTGCAACAGTCACCTACAAAACCGCTTCGTCGCTTATCTCAGCAAGTGAAACTTTCTTATGGCTCTGTACAGAAAGCGACTAAAAGATTGCAGCTTCATGCATACAAAGTGAAAGTTGTCCAAGAACTGCAGGCACCTGATACGCCTAAGCGCCTGCTGTATTGCCGTTGACTTCGTAAATTTACTCGATACAACAAGGGCTTATTGAACTATGTTTTCTTTTCGGAATTACATTTTTTTAAAGGACCGTGTTCATGCAAACAATCCGCACGACCCGCAGTCCTTGAAAACCAACATTATTCAGGCTATAGCGGAAATCACGCCATGTATGCTGCAGCGCGTTACGAAAAACATGTTCCGCCGCGTTGATATTTGCCTCCAGCAACGCGGAGGTAATTTCCAGCACCTTCTTTAGGTCAACATCAGTTGCTCAAAAGTCAATGTAAACTTTATGTATCTGTATAATGCGAATAAAGATTGTTCGCATTATGGTTCGGGAACTTTTCGATCACCCTGTTGTTTGAAGGGGTCCGGACTAAAGCCCACCGGACACTTGCCCACTATGCATGATTTGTAGATAATACATAACATATGAGGGCGTTTCCGATCTAGAGTAGGAAAACCGATCACATAAATATTCATGGTCCGCATAAAACTTACACTTTGTTTTAGAAATGTTGAAATATTAGGAGGTTACTCCAAAACCTAGACTGCCGCCCCGGTGGCGCAGTGGTCTAAGCGATGGCCTCTGATCATTCGTCCGAAAGGGATCCGGGTTCGAATTCCGGTGAGGCATGGATGTTGTGTTTGTCTTACGGCACGGGCTCTCTCCCTTCCTTGGAACCAGTGACCCTAAATTAGGGACGGGCGATTGCTTATAGCCCATTGAGTTGCTCACGGTGGTCGTTAAACCTCCAATAAAAAAAAAAAAAAAACCTAGACTAATATACGTATATATCACCTTTCTTATGGGTTCAAAAAGCTCAAATTTAAATCATTAGACAACGCTCTCAATAGACGAACAACACTCTTGAAAATTTGGAAAAGTTTAAATTTAGGGAGTTTAACCCCCTCCCCCCTCAATGTAAAATAATATATATAATCCTTTCATGTGCTCTAAAAAGCTGAAACTTAATACTAATTACTCAATAATTAATATTAAGTCACACAATATTAATATTATTAAATATTAATTTACGTTATAATATTAATACTATCTTTAATACTCATTCAATATAAATTGCTAAGCCTTAAGCTTAAGCACTTTTGACAGTTTTTATTCTACTGATGTCATATTAACGTTTACAAAACAAGTCATGGTAGTAATTTTCTGATTTTACCTAGCCACTAAATATTAGTTTATATGCCTTAGGCCTTTTTAACAGTTTTTATTCTAACGATGTCATATTTATAACGTTTATGCGTGAACTGAAGTTAAGCATATTGCACTTTTACTCAGGCACTAATTATTTATTCATTAGCCTTAGGCCGAAGTCCTGGTGATCAATATTGAATGCCTAAGTTATAAAGCGCAAAGCTATTAACTTGACGTTTTTGTAAAGTTCACAAATATCACATAGGCGAAGAAAAAAGTGTTCAAAAGTCTAGGCCTACGGCCTATTAATTAATGAATTGTGCATAAGTAAAAGCGCAATATTATTATTGGCATTACTTGTTATATAAATTTTATGAATATGGGTATAATTTTACAGGTTACGTAAACATTATGAACATGAGCACGATGGAATAAAACATGCTTACCCCGGAAATTTCCCCCACATATTTGTGCGAATTGTACGGTTGCATCTTTTTTGAAAATGGAAATGGTGTCCCCGGAAATTTCCTCCACATTCGATATTTTGCGTAAACTGCAGTTTGTGCACAAACCCTGATTGAAACAGGTGGAGGACCTTTCCGTCCACCGAAAGTAATGGGATCCAATTTACTGTAAGAGAGATTTAAATCTTCGATATGCAGGGGATGAACAAACTACAATTGTAATAATTATATCTGCATCTGTGCCCCACCATTATTTGAAACATTTCTTCAAGTGTTTTACACAAACGGTTATGTCTACGTGAAGAAATTACTGCCAGATCTGAGAAAGCAAAACAGATGGGTCAAAAGTGAGAGATATGTGTGTGATAAAATGTCAGTTGACCAAATGGAAAAACAGCTGTTTACATCGGCGCAATTGTTCGCAGAGAACGTCGTTGTTTGAAGGAGCGCATTCGTTCCACCGTTCACCACTAATTTGTGCTTAAGGCAAAACGTATCTCCAGCGTTCTTTTCACCAAGGAAAAGAAGGCTGTAAATCTGGGGTGACGTGAAAGGGTGTGGTTTTTACATGAAGTTGAAGTTCAAGTATCCAATTTTAAGTCAAAAGAAGTCACTCTTTGCAAACAAGCTGGTCCGTTAATGTATGTAAACTGTGTTCTATTCCGCAGGCTGTATTGCACGTAAAAGAATGTGGTTTCCTATCAGGTCATCCCTGGAGGAACACTGCTTTAGTTGTAATATACCTGTCCGAAACCTTTCACTCGGATTCGGAAAACTGACAAGAAAAGCTTAAGGGGTCGTATAAGAGTTTTACATTTTGCTTTATTTACTCAGGCAGAAAACATCTTAAATCGGGTACGGAGAAGTGAAGTAGTCATCAGAGAACTGGCCACATTGCAATTTCAGTGCCATTAAAATTGCTCTGAATAAACAAATAACTTGTGGCTATATTTCCCACTACTTGAGCAACTATTGTTCACAAAATATTTTTTTTAATATTTCATTTTCAATAAGAAATTTAGACATTTCCATGATTTTCGGTCCAAACATAAAGCGGAGAACTGGCCACAAATATTTTAAGGGGCCGTGTAAAAATTGCTTTCTTGACTGCTCCGTGGCCACGCCTCCAGAGGCTGATTACCTGAGTCACATAAAGTTTCTGCAATTTCTTAGTGAAAATCCTCTTGCTCTGAATAAACAAATACCATTAAATATCGCAATTAAGAATATAATTTCTTATTTTCTTAATTGCGATATTTAATGTAATTTTTTATAAAAAATTTATAATATACAACTTAAAGAATTCCATGGTTTCTAAATTACAGCTCTACAAATTCTATGAGGACACGTACAAACGCAGGAAAGCTGTCCGGAGGAAGGGGAGGCTTATTACCAAAAATATAAAAAATAGAAAACTTCTGGTCCGATCCGAAGAGTTTCAGCGTGTACAATCTACAACTCTACAAAATTTCTGCGAGCATCTGCAAACAGCAGGAAGCCTGTCTTTGTGAGGACGGGGATGGGGGCTTAATGCCAAAAATATAAACTATAAAGAATTTCAGGTCTGATCGGGAGATTTTCAGCGTTTACAAATTACAGCTCAAATCATCTGCCGGCAGGTGCAAATGCAGGAAACCTGTCTGGAGTGTTATGCTCCTCCGACAGACGGGCTTCTTGTGGTAGCAGATTCCCCGCTGAGAATTAGTTGAATTGTGGTTTGCAAAAGCCAGAAATCTCCCCATCGGTCCAGAAATACTTTATATTTAAAAATTTTGGTATTGAGCCCCCTCCCCCCCCCCACACACTAAAAATCTACTCCCGGTTGGGCTACAAATTCTTTATATTTTTTAGTTTTGGCATTAAGTCTCCCCTCTTTTGCCCTTACACAGACAGGATTTTGTGGAGTTGTAAATTTTGAACGCTGAAAATTTCCGGATGCGACCAAAAATTCTTTATATTTTTTATGTTAAGTCCCCCACCCGACAGGTTCCCTGCGTTTCCACAGAGAATTTGTTGAGCTATAATTTATGAACCCTGAAGTTCTTTTATTGAGTTGTAGATTATAAACATTTTTTTATAAGGAATAATATTAAATATCGCAACTAAGGAAATACGAAATTACCGAAACTTTGTGTGACTCACATAATCAACTTCTGGGAACGTGGCCATGAAGCGGTCAAAAACGAAATTTTTATACGGCCCCTAAAAGATCTGCAAATTTACGGCAATTTGTTCCCAAAAGTGCAAATGTTTTATGAGTGACAATGATACTTATTGTGCACCTCAGTTTTACACAAAACTACAGTTTTGTTATGTAAGGGAAGAGGCCAAGAAAGGGACATTTTTATACTGTCCCTAAAGTGTATGTGGCTACTTGTCCGTGCAGCGAATTACCCGGTAGACATTTTTCCTAAACTTGTTTGGATGCTTTCTCAGAGGGAGATGAGTTGTCGTTTATGCAATTTGTATATGCCCCCGTAACGTCGCAGGAACAGAAGGGTACCAATCTCCCGGGTACGAGTTTGCCGTTTCCCGTAGAAATATGTGTGTCGCTTGTGATTTGCATGCGGCGTGCTTTATTTTGGGATCCGACCCCCCCCTCTCCAGTTGAAACAATTCGAATTCCTTTTCAAAACGTGCGTTGGGTCACACGGCGTACAAAATTGAAATTTCTGCGGTTTTATACCATCTCCCAAAATCAAAGAGGTCACGATGCTTAAATTTCGAAAATGTGATATCGATTATTCCTTAAGTTGCTGCGCTAAGTGTGCTCAAGTTTAGTGGGCTCTTGTCCGATTGGGCAAATGTGCGGTGGGCTTACCCAATGCGTGGAGAATACGAATTTAACATCTTTGTTAAAAGTTATAATTAACTGGACGCGATTCGAGCAAAATGTTTTTTCATTTTGTTTTCAGTTGAACATAAGTTACCAATTATTGTCCCTCAGTCACTCTGATTTATTACATTTTTTTTTATTTTGGCCGTCTCATCATCCGTTTCTCCCTGAAATAAAACGTAACATATGAATGGTTCGTTTTTGAAAACATTTTAGAACGTTCCATGACGACGGTGGATACAACCCTTGTGGATTTGGGGGTCAAAGGGTGGAACATCCTTCCCATTAGATGCAAACTTCCATAAAAATAAATTTGTATCACTTTATAGATCATAACGATAGCATAGCAATGATAAATTACGCATATATAGATTCTATTTTAATCGATATAAATGTGCCGATAAATGCAAACAACTGTAGTCATATCGATTAAAAGTTGCTACTTGATTTGGATAACATATCGGTTTTAATCGATATGTTCGCTACATTTTAACGATATACTCGGTAACCAATATTCCCTCTTATGGGCAATGCGCAGCTAACTCAATGAGCTGGACAGGCATCAAAACCACTTGGGCAAAAAATTTTATTTTCTCAGCTTCTCTTACTAATGCAGTAGAAGTTGAAACTTGGATTGGAACCCTTATTTTTTCTATTCCCCCTATTGTTATCACCGTTCTTTCTGCAATAAATATTAAGTAAAACAAAATATTTAAAAAATGTCATTAATTCAAATTTTTATTTTATAAAAAGTGAGAAGCTGAAACTTACTTCTGGAATAAAAAACACTGGAAGAGCATGTTTACGCATAACACACAGTTTCTTTGCATATCAAAATACCAAGGAGAACATGAAACAAAATAACAACTACATAAATGCAAAATATTTAGTCCAAATAGAACAAGTGCAAAATCGTTCTGATCTGATAGTCCTTTCAAGAAATAAATCGTCTCTCAATTTTTTCCCTCAAACCGAAAACTCGACGATGGTAATTCAGGATTAGACCATCTTTGAGAGTACTCGGAAAAAATATTGTTTACCATTTATGAGAAAGTTTTCGGCTGATGTCTTAGTCTTTTGTGACTTCTCCAAAACTTGTTGACTGTCTCAAAATCGATATGTTGTCCACTTGCCACATAGTATTTTATTCTCCTCAGTATATCCAGATTGTTCACTTCCAATCTGTTGCGTGATTTAGTTTCGATGCTGTTCATTAGGTTACATTCTCTCTCAGCATCGGCACTGGAAGCTTGAAAACTGCCGCATATATCAACCAACTTCGATAAGTTTGAAAACTTTTCTTCTGAGAATACATATCCCACCACATCTTTGAAGGTTTTTATGCACCTATTTTTAGCTTTTCCGTTACAACAAACTTAAATTATGTGTATAATGAACACATTAACTTTAACACATCTTTGGTTACATTTTTCTTAACATTTGTCTGAGCTGATTTTGCCAACTTAGAAGAAGGCGAACGGCATTTAAGAAAAGTGTGTTTTGACTTTTGAGAGCGCGAATTTTATTTATTTATTATTATTATTATTGCAGGTAATTGATTTCCTTTTTATGAAAATTAATTAGGGATTTGGGAATTTTAGAATGCTTACTGCGCGGGAAATATTTCAGCTGCGCGGAGGAAGCTAATTCTCTACGCGGCCGCGCGCACGTGCTTCTTAGAGGGAACATTGTCGATAAGTCTATTGAATATATCGATTTTTTTCTTTTTTACGGATTTACGTACCTGAAAGTTGGTCGGTATAAGTAATGCATTACAATTTTGTCTCTTAAAGCTAATATTCTGGGGCTAAGTAACTCACAAGTGCACTTTGGAGGAGTAGGCATTAGGAGAGTTGGTGAGACAGGCATTCATGATGACTTAGAGGAATACGATCTTTGACATATTACCTTGTTTGTATACTTGACGAGGTGTATGAGATGATGTTTATTTCTGGAAAATAAGTGTTAATGTTATTCCATGAGTTCGTAGTATATAATGGGATTAAATGATAGTGAATCCTGCTAATCAGTGGTGTGCCGTGAACGTTATGTATAGGCATGCAAAAATAAAAAACAAAGCTAAACACATATAATTTGTAGCGGAATTCCATTCTGCGATTCCTTTTAATCTTCCGTTACTTTGTCTTAAAATATAGGCTTCAATATCAAAATTTTCAGTAGAACTCTTTCATTTGTTATTAATTCTTTTTCCAGATAACATGTGTTATCTTTGCGTACATTGCTTGAACAGTGAATAGGTTTTGGTTTGCACAATTTAATAGCGCATCGTATTAGTTCCCTGAAGCATTTATTGAAATCAAGTTCGTGCGAAGCTTTGAACAATTTGCAGGTTGTTTTATTAGGGAGAAGAGTAAAAACGCTTAAAAAACTTTTTCACCTAACGAAATCAAAACGAGTGCGATCTGGGTCCGATCATGATAACCCGAGGCCCTGGGCAGAAGTCTACGTGTCCCCTCACCTCCCCCCTCACATCATGTTTTTAATCTGTCATAAAAAGACACGCATATGTATGAAACTTTAAGGGTAATGTTTCAAAGCCATATGCAAACAAAAGTGAGACAGTTCTAAACAGCATATATCGAAATTTACAAGTGTTTTAATAACAATAGAAATATCCAAATTTACTCCTTAATATGCATAATAGTACTCGTTGAAAATAAACGCTATTTTTCTGTTAGCTGGCAGCAAGTGATAAATCGCCAAATATGGTTCACAAAGCATATTTTCGGGGTTACTTTATTAAAAGCAATCAACTGTTCGCAAACCATGTTCCGCTAAGAAAACTTCTTCTGCTGCGACATGAAGATATGTTGCATTGCCATCTAATATCATTATTAAAATACAGTTTTAATTGGTGATTGTTCTCACGATTCATATTTACTGGCAAAATCCCCTTTTCTTGAAAAAAAAAAAGAAAAAGAAAAAGCTCCCTCTTCTGAAACAGGTAAGTCCCAAATTTTCATGACTAAGAATTTAAATATAACCAATGTTTCGTAAATAACAATGCTTCTTCAAAATTACGCTCATCTGTAAATCTATTCAACCATTTTCAAAGGGTTGCCATGTTAGTGAGTTTTCATTCTCGCCATTGGCGGTACTTTTTAGTGCAAACGCTAAACGCGCCAGCCCGGTTAAAAAAGTATCAAATAAACATTTTCTCTTTTCATTTCCAATCTATAATTTAACAATAAAAATCAATAAGTTTTTAATTCAACACACACAGACGAGTTCAATTACTTATAAAAATTTGATGAATTTAAAAATTTTTAAAAAAATAAGGGTTTATATTATTTGAATATTTAATACCAAATGTCATTGTAATATCTTTGCAGTGAGCGCTTCCTAATGATAGAGGGAGGTGGAAGGGACGTGATCCATAAAGAAACGACGAAGGTAAATTAAAAAACAATGTGTGTGTCTGTGTGTGTGTGCATACACAGACATAAATAGATGGATGGAAAAGTCCCCCTCAGGAAAGCTCTCCCACATTCGGAAAAGTCCGCCTCATTGGAAACGTTCTCCACAGGAAAACGCCCCCACAGGAAAATCCCCCCCCTTCTTCAGTCAGGTACCGTGCACAAATTGTAGCTTACACAAAGTATCGAATGTGGGGGAGATTTCTGTTGTCACCATTTCCATTTTCACGCTATTTAAAACGAGATGCGGCCGTACAACGAGCACAAATATGTGCGGGAAATTTCTGGGGTCGTCATTTCAAATTTTGCGCAGTTTATAGTAAAAATTAGTCTTACAATTAGCTGTACGGGTGTGGAAAATTTTCGGGGTCGCTATTTGGACCGTTACGCAGTTTATACTGAAAAACGGCCTGACAAGTAGCTGGATAGAATGGTGAAAATTTCCATGTTAGTATTTTGACTGTTAACGATGCTTTTAGCAAAAACCTGCCTCACGATTAGCACGCTGACACGGTGGGGAAAATTTTCGGGGTCGCTGACAAGGTGGGGGAAATTTCCGGGGTCGGCATTTCGACTTTTGTGCAGTTTAAAACAAAATGAAGTCATACAAATTGCACAAATATGTATGGGAAATTTCCGGGATCGGTCGGCACTTTTTTATTCCGTCGCTCTCATGTTCATAACGT
Organism: Macrothele yani; assembly: GCA_039090855.1. NCBI lineage: Eukaryota > Metazoa > Arthropoda > Arachnida > Araneae > Macrothelidae > Macrothele > Macrothele yani. The sequence goes on along the minus strand of CM076989.1, from coordinate 29,946,864 downwards.
TTAAGTAACACATCAAATTATTAGGCAGACAATAATATTAGGCCAAACGTTTAGGCCCTCCTTAAAGTTTTCATTCCGTCATTTCCACATTCATAAAATTTACATAACCAGTAATGCCAATAATATTGCGCTTCTACTCATGCACCATACATTAATTAATAGGCCGTAGGCGTAAGCCTTTTTCAGTCTATGTGCTATTCGTAAAGTTTACAAAAAAGACAAGTAGGACAGCTTTGTACTTTTACTTTGGCATTCAATATTAATTACCAGGCCTTAGGCCTAGGGCCAATGAATTAGTAATTAATGTCTGATTAAAAGTACAATATTATTAACTTTAGTTCATGAATAAACGTTATGAATACAACATCGTTAGAATAAAACCTGTTAAACAGGCCTAGGCCTAGGGCTTATGACTTAATGTTTTGTGCCTAAGTGAAAGCGTAATAATAATAATTTAAGTTTGGTACGTAAACTTTATGAATATGAAGTTGACGGATTAAAAAATGTCAGAAAAGCCTAGGCCTAGGACTTATGCATTAATATTTCGTGCCAAAGTAAACGCCCAATATTATTAACTTGATTTGTTCTGTAAATGTTGTGAATATGACATTGATAGAATAAAATCTGGTAAAAAGGGCCCAAGCCTAGGTCCTGTGAATTGATATTTCGTGCCTAAGTAAAAGCGCAATATTATTAACTGGATTTGATGTGTAAACGTTGTTAATACGGCATTAATAGAATAAAAACTGTTAGAAATTCCTCAGCGAGGAGCCTATGATTTTAATATTCAGTGCCTAAGTAAAAGCGCAATGCCATTGATTTGATTTGATACGTAAACATTATGAATATGAAATCGGCGGATTAAAAGCTGTTAAAAAGGAGAAGGTGTAGAGCTTATGAATTAATTAAGTAAAAGAAAAAAATAGTACAAACTTGAAATATATTGTAAATATTTAGTGCCTAAGTAAAAGTGCAGCGTTATTAAAAAATTCCGCCTTGGGGTCTTTTTCTGAACATAACATGAATTATGCTGTAATTTTCGCTTGGCTTACATAGAATCTTTTCCCGAAATTTGTTTGGAGTTCCCAATTCAATTCTCAATATAGCCCAAGAAACTGTAATATTTAACCGCCCCCCTCCTCTCCCGCACAGACCCTTGAAATTTTGTGTGGCCAGTTGCCTTAAACTCATATGAACTGGCATGAAAATTCACACCAACGAAAGAGCTTCTTCCCGTCGTAAGGATCCTTGGAAAACTGCCACACATAATTCGAAAACTTGGAAAGCTGCCACACATTCAGAATGTTCCTCGGAAGAACATCAATTTGTGCCCGGCCCCTTGATGAAAAACATGTGGCAGTTTTCCTGTGTGGTAATCTTCAGGTGCGGCAGTTTTCTAAGTTACTGAAAGACGTGTGGCAGTTTTCCTGTGTGGCGGTTTAGAGTGAACCTTATTCAACTGCAGATTGGCAAAAGCGAAGTGATGTAGAGGATATCAGCCTCAAAGACGGGGCTTAAATTAGGAATTCCAGTAAGAGGTAGGGGATATACCAAAACAGGGTTTGGATCAAAAGAACCTTTGCTATAAGAAAAAAAAATTCCAAAGCCATCAAGGTGGTAAACAATTTTTTTACGCCATTATTTGATTTCCTCGTAAATAAAGTTATAATAACGTAAATTAAAAAATAAATGCTTTCTATATCTTCACAAACTGTACACATCAATGTGAAACTTGGGGTTGTTTTGAATTGCACAAACGATCATTGTTTATTTCTAACTGTGTCAGTCTCACACGCAGGTCGTTCTCCACATTACAGCTTCGCACAGGTAGCTTGTTGGAAATTGAAGGATCACTTTCGGAGTACTTTTTGTAAGTTATTTACACTCGCTTCGAACGGAAAGCCAAAATTCTGGAAGTGAGGTTTTGTGAAACGTTATTTTTATTGTGTTCTCGCTCGTTAGTTCAAGTAATTACTCTTGACCAACCATGCTTCATTCTGGCATATCACTCACTGTTACGGAGAATGGATCTCGAATCCAATCGTGGATGTAGCGGTCCATCTGAGGAAAGTGGTCTTCAAACTGGTTTTTCAGTGCTGATGGGAGCCCCGCTACTCTTTTCACAACTGAATTTATAGTAGAGCTATCACCAGCTTCATATGCGATAAATTTTGAAAACAATGGAAACAGTTCAGTAACCCCACAGTCGATACGACCTTTCCAAAAATCTAACTTCTTCACGAAGCCTTCTGTTTCGTCCTTTGTATAAAGAATATTTGAGTGCATTCTTTGCAGTGGCATATTCACACTGTTTAGTTTTTTAAAAATGTCTGCCAAATAGGCAGGTGTTGCTAAAACTTCGACATCACACAAATGTTTTGCTAATTCCGTTTTCCCAGGCACAAAAATTAAAATTTCATCACGCAACTCGAAAAGGCGTTGCAGAACTTTTCCACGCTACAGCCACCTGACTTCACTTTATTTTCAATACACCAGACATGAATAATAATGAAACGCATATAGCGTATTAAATCCGTTTATTTTTTGTGGTGTAGTCAGCACAAAGATTCGCCAAACTTTAGCACTCCGCTGGGAGGCTTTTTCGAGTCAATGGTAGGCATAAAAATGCAGGGAACTGGAACACGTAAAGAACGTAGATGATTTTTGAAAATAACGTGGGTAACATCACGAGCATATTACATGAATTTGTATCACGTAATTATAAAGTGCGCCGTGATATGTTTCCGTCTTTTAATAACGCATGCGAAACCATTGGTAGTTCAGTAGAGACTATATCATTGCATGCCACTTTTGCTGGATAGGATTCCCACTGTTTCCCTGATGGCACTCTAAAATTCGTATAAGGGACAATTCTTCTAATATTATTCCATAAAGGAGCGGCCGAGCAATACATGACTTCTCAGGCAGTATTCTGCATGTCCTGGTTCACACTTCGTACGTATTCTTTACATCTAGTGTCGAAGAATCTTTGTTGCAAACCTTGAAGAAATTATCGTCACTTCCCGTAAATTCACACCGACCCAAACAAAGAAAATTATCGGCGCCTTAAATCTGGTTACTAACCACAACTATTTCAAGTTGGATGGAAACATCTACAAACACACTGCAAGTTGGATGGAAACATCTACAAACACACTGCAAGTTGGATGGAAACATCTACAAACACACTAAAGGAGCATCGATGGGTTCACCTCTATCTTCAGTCCTTGCGGAAGCAGTACTTAGACCGCTAGAAGATCTCATCTTTCTAAATTGTATTAAGAAACCCCGAGTGTGGATCCGCTACGCTGACGACATATTCTTCATATGGGAACATGGAATAGACGACTTAAATGACTTCATGCGCAAGATAAACAACCTACACAATACAATCAAGTTCACCATGGAGCTTGAAAAAGATGGGACGTTGAATTATCTTGACGTCACGCTCAGAAGAAATAGAACATCCAGCTTTGATTTTGACGTTTATTGTAAACCGACGCAGTACAGAACCTTGTCCCTCCTCATTAGCACTGCCCAAAAGAGAACAAACTTTCCGCATTTAGAGCCTGGTTCTATACAGCGTACAACGTATGCAAACCCAACCACCTACATAATAAAGAAATTTATAATATTTATAGCAAATGTCTAAAGGCTGGATATAAGAAGGATGACATGGACAGAATACATAAGACTGTAAGAAATCGTATAATATCATCAATAACAAAATCGCGTAGTAGGACGATGAAATACGCAGGATCCATCACATATACTCCAGGCTTTACATATTGGTTAAATAATTTATTACGCAAATACAACATATCAATAGCAATGAAATCCCCAACCCCGTTATCACATATAATATCAAGTTGTAAGGAGAGACAGTGTGAGAAAAAAGGCGGGTGTGTACGCTATACCGTTGGTATATCCTGACAACACGGAAAAGATATATATCTGAATGACGAAGCGATCCTTGGGCACTAGATGTAAAGAACACGTACGAAGTGTGAACCAGGACATGCAGAATACAGCCCTCGCCAGAGAAGTCATGCATTGCTCGGCCGCTCCTGTATGGAATAATATTAGAAGAATTGCCCCTTTCACGAATTTTAAAGAGGCTGCCATCAGGGAAACAGAGGAAATCCTATCCAGCAAAGTGGCGTGCAATGATATAGTCTCTAGCATGCGTTATTAAAAGATGAAAGCATATTGCGGCCCCCCGTATAATTGCGTGATAAAAATTCATGTAGTATGCTCGTGATATCACCCAAGTTATTTTCAAAAATCATCTACGTTCTTCACGTGTTCCAATTCCCTGCATTTTTACGTCTATCATTGCCTTGAAAAAGCCTCCCAGTGGAGTGGGAAAGCTTGGCGAATCTTTGTGCTGACTACACTACAAAAGTAAACGGATTTAATACGCAATATGCGTTTTATTATCATTCACCTGACTTCGCTATGAAGAAACAGATTATTCTGTTCAGATCAAATTTCTTCACAAAGTGCAGTAAAGCAATAAGCCTGCACTGGCCGAGATTTGATGTAATTAACAATCTTAACAGCATCAGTAAAGAACACTACGTAGATCTATCTGGTTGCATTTTATTGGCAGCAAAAGCTTCTCGATGTATCGTACAATGAGTCCAATTTTCTGCCGGAGCTGCAGCGTTCACTCGAGTTACAAGGTCACTATTCTTTCCTGTCATAGCTGCAGCGCCGCCGGTGCACAAACCTATACAATTAGTTCAAGTCAAGTCTTCAGCATTGACAAATTCTTTAAGTACAGCGAATATGTCTTCAACTATAGTTGTTGTTGAGATCGTTTTACAAAACAGTAACTTATCTCTTATATTTCTTCCCTGGCATATCTCACGTAACAAATAAGCTAAGCCTGTGATGAAATATCGGTTGATTCAGATCAGATTCTATGCAGAGGATTTTAGGAAAGGAGTGTTTGACCCAGGTCTTAATTATCTCCTAGAAATAGGAAGCCAGGAGATTAGGGCTACAGTGTCCGATAGGAAAGTGACACGGAAGCGAGGTAGAGAGGGGGGAAAGACGCCCTTATCTATTACCGGGGGCCAGCGGTACTCGGTGACCGACGGCTTAATGTGTCCATCCGACGCACGGCGGATATTTAGCAACTCGAGGGTTCGTACCTGGCTGAGATCGAACCTGAGGTTCCTTCGTGGCAGTCACAAACATTGCCCAGTAAGTCATCCGCGGCCCTTATCCGTTGATTCATCGAGTTTCAACGCGCATATTTGACTTTCTTTTACTTGCTGAATTAACTGCGTTTTCAAATCTGCAGCCAAGACTCAAGCCTGCCCACCAAGTGCTCCGCACCTCCATAGGGAGGCGCGCCTCACCGGTTTGGAACCTGTGCTTTAGAAAACTGCCACACTGTAACGTATACCAGGAGATGTGACGTACCTGCCAGCAGGACGCACACGACATAAAGGCAGATAGGAATCAGAATTAACGTCCGCGTAGCTCAATTGGTAGAGTGACTTATTCCGGAATGAGGGGATCCAGGTTCGAATCCTGGCGCGGATAAAAATGACGGAGAAATTTACTTCGTTATAACACATAATTCGGAAGCTTAGAAAACTTCCCATAATCAAAGTGTTCCTCGGAGGAACAGCAATTTGTGCTCGGCGCCTTAATGAAAAACATGCGGCAGTTTTCCAATGTGTAGTCGTTTTCCAAGTTGCTTAAAGATGTTTTGCAATTTTCCTGTGCGGCGGTTTACCGGCAACCGTTGAATAATCAATGAAATTTAATCAAATATGCTATAGGGATAGAAACTTGAATTTTATTCTATTCATTAACGATTAAGGTTTGTTTACCTTTGGTAAAATATTTGGGTTAGGGCTTTTTGCATGTACATTCGTTTAATTTTTTTGTACGAGATCTGTATTTGATTTACTAAGTTTTATGCCCGACAGTTACATGAATTTTTGAACTGCAGTTCTGAGAACTCTGTTTTACCTGAAACAAAAAGATTTTTCCAGTTGAAAGTAATTAAATAAAAATTAATTTTTACATTCTTTAATTTCTCTCACTTTGTAAATTTGTACTGAAATCCTGGAGATTTTCAATTTTCTCAAGAAATTCTTTGTGATTATTTTATTAATGATTGGTAAATCTTGAAAAATAAATTAATTTTGGCACATTTGGATTTCCGTCCTCACTAAAAACCAAAGAAACTTACAAATTTTGAATTGAGTTATCGCAATAAAATTCACAACAATGGAATAAAGTCTTCTACAGTCTTTCTCAGAGAACGTCTTGAGCAACGGAATTAATTTTTTTTCTTACACAAAATTTTACTAGAAAGCTACGGTTTGTCCAGGAAAACGGGTGAAACATTGGGAAATGTATTGCCTCATTACAAAGAACCTGAATGGTTTGTAGACTTGTGTTGAAAAGATGTTTATCCCTTTAACGACCATGACCCAAAAATCTTGTATCACTCTAAATACCATAACGCCCGAAACTGTCTGTTGTTTCACTTCTTTGTTTAATAACAATAAGAGTGACCGAGGGTGACTCCTGCTGATCTCTCATAGGTCGAGAAAATTCGAAGAACAAGTAAGGGTAGGAAATCTGACTCGCTCTAGAGAAGCGTTTCGAGCGGTTATGACCATTTGTATGTACGGGCGTTTTAAGCGTTATGGTCGTTAAAATGTTAAACATTAACGGTGATGCTGACATAACGGTTTGGTGGGGGGGGGGGGGCGAAGGGAGGGGGTACTTTGATATTTTTTTCCAAAAGTAGGCCGCTCAAAATTAATTCCAGGGCAGTTTATGGATCACCAGACCGCCATTTGTGCCGGCTGATCTGCAGTGTGTTAACCAAGTGCGTCCCAGGCATTCTCAATTCGATTTCAGTCAGGGATGTACTGTATGATGGCCACTTCGTACGCTCATTGAAGCATGTCGTCTACTGGCTAAACGCTATAAGGTCGAATGTTATCGTCCATGAAAAGTTAGGAAACACCAACGGCTGCAGCATACAGCTTTACAACAGGTTTGAGAATTTCATCTCTCTAAGTCCTCAGATTGCCGTTTCGGATGACGAACAGAGCTGTACGTCCACCAATACTTATGCCTCCCCAGACAATCAAACCATAATCCGCCGTAATGTGATGTTTCCTACACGAAAGCTGGGTTATTTCGCGCGCCCGTTTCCCTCCAGATAAGAACTTGTCTATTGTTATACTCTAGACTGAATCTCGACTCGTCAGAGAAAAAATTTGACTCCATTCGTCTTCAGTCCAAACACGATGTTTCGCAGCCCAGTTTCTACGGTCTGTACGGAGTCGTGCGGTTAAAGGGACAAACACCATTGATATACGTGCGTTAAGGACCCCTTGGTGAAGACGATTACGGTTAGTTTGAGTCAACAACCTACGACTTGTTGACACGAGAAGTTTTTGGAGAGCTAAGTAGCATTTTGCAGCTTGTTCCCATGGGCTGTTAACAATATATAACAGTCATCCCTTGCTGTAGTTATTCGTGCATAGGCTTGACCTTGCTTTCTTCGAACACTTCTCGCATTCTTGAATTTTTGTCCAAAGTCGGGAAACGACACTTCGTGACACTCTGATAGCTTCTGCTACCATCCGTTACGCTGTGTTTCACCTCCTTCCAGCATGCCACTAGCTCTCCACGCCGTTGATTCCGGTAAACCATGCTTCTGTGACATCGTTCGTTTGAAAGACGTCAAGAAACGAAATGTCACGATAAAGACGGCAGAATAAAGGACCTTCTGGAAAACCTTCGTTTTTATCCTAATCTGTGATTTATTCGTTCTGACGTCACAGGCGCTAATTTGCATAAGGATATGCATAAATCGCATCGCTACGTCAGCCTCGCGTTTTCCACGTTTCGGCAAGAAATCACACAACTGGCTTGCATGATGTCGCCAAAGTCACATGCTCACCTAATTATTTTGAGCAGCTGTGTAGTTTATCCAAGAATAAAGAACCTGCAACACAACCACAATAAAATGAATTTAGAGAATGTGATTCTTTATACGTTTCAATAGAGTTCAATATTCTTTCAGCCCCTTGATTTTCATATTTTATACACTGCTGGCCACCCAAAATGCAACACCAAGAAGGAAGCATCCGATTGGCCCTAAATTCGCAGCATGAGTCGCCCGCGAGAGGACATGCAAACGATTTGCATTGCAGGGCATATGCAAATCATGTGCGCCCGGCACGCCACCGAGAAGCACTATAATAAGGGTGCACAGAAGGCGGGGTGTAAGTAGTGGAAGTGTGTAGTGCTGACGGACCCGTCCGTTGGAAGCTTCCTGATGCCTCGTCGCAGAATACGGCAGTCGTTCCAGCACGTTTCGGGGTTCGACGGAGGAAGAATAGTGGCTTTTCGCGACAGCGGTTTGTTGTACCGAGACATCGGCACCCGTGTGGGACGACATCTAGCCACAGTGAGGCGAGTGTGGACTCGGTTGGTGCAGGAGGGACGGACGGACCGACGTGAGTGATTGCCGCAGCCGCGGCACATCACCGAATGAGAGGACCGTCATGTTGTGCGGCGGGCATTGACGGTTCGCACCGCCACATCACGAAAGTTTGGGTAGGAATAAGGGTGTGTTGCGCAACAACCTCTGCAGCACGTACCGTTCGACGTCGTCTGCAGGAGCGGGGACTTGTCGCACGGCGCCCATTGCTCCGATTACCATTGGCGTTACACCACCGGCGTATGCGGTGGCAGTGGGCCATTGAACGCCACACCTGGACTACGGAATGGCACGGCATTTTCTTCTCCGACGAATCCCGCTTCTGCCTGCAACACCACGATGGTCAGATTCGCGTGTGGCGGCACCGTGGCGAGAGACTATAAGACGCCTGTATTATGCATCGCCATAACGGTCCGTCGCATGGCGTTATGGTTTGGGGCGCAATTGGATATGACACCCGCACCCCTCTGGTACGCATCGCCGGTAGACTTAACAGCCACCGCACCATCTTCGACGTTTTGGAGCCCGTAGTCCTCCCTGACCTGCAGGACCTGCCGCGTCCACGTTTCAACAGGACAATGCGCGCCCACACGTGACACGCATCGTGCAACAATTCTTCACGACCCACAAGGGGTCGCTGCTGCCGTGGCCCGCCTGTTCTCCCGATTTGTCGCCCATCGAACACATCTGGTTGCTGATCGGCAACCGAGTGGCCCGGCAAGCACCACCCGCGGCTACGCCTCATGAACTGTGGCAACGTGTGGAAACAGCCTGGACCGACATACCCCAAGCCCACATCCAAAGCGTCTTTCATTCGATGCCGCAGCGTGTAGCGGCCGTTATTGCCAGCCATGGGGGCCACACGAACTATTGACGTCTGCGTGTTCCGCAAGTCGCACGGGCCTGTAAGCTCAATCGTTTCATCTTTGTATCTGTTGTTATGTGTCCAGTAAATCTGGCTTTGCTATCTCGTATCTTTCTTGGTGTTGCATTTTGTTTGGCCAGCAGTGTATTTAATTTCATTGGTTTTACTTTTTGGCATGAAAATATAATTCGCTAATGAAGTAAATGTAAATTAAGAAAGGGAGCCAAAAAACAAAGAAAAGCTTACGTAAGTAATTAACTCGCACAACTGACGTGGACTAAGAACATCAAACAGAAAGCATTGCTCTTTCCACCTTGATAAGTGAGTCGCGGAAAAATTCTGATCGGCCACCACCGGAAATCGAACTCCGGGTCTTTCGGTTACGCGGCGGACATGCTTCCAATTCACCACAGCGGGCTCGAATTCTCCAGACTCAAATGCGACTAACTGCCAAGTTGCGTTGTACTACGACTAACTGTCAAGTTGTGTAGTTTAGTTGTGTGTGTCAATTATTCATTCCCCTCCTAGCTATTTGTTCAGTTGCTACTTTCCATCTTTGGTGAATTCCTAGTATTGTGCGAGGCTCCAAGAAGCAACCTGCCATGTGGCTTGGAAGTTGGACGTATGCGAATCTGAAGAATTCTAGGCCCCTGTGGTGCAGTGGGAGCATGTCCGGCGCGTAACTGGAAGATCTTGGGTTCGATTCCCGGTGGCGGCCGATGATAGTTTTTCCGTGACTCACTTATAAACGTGCAAAGAGCGACGACTTACGTGAGTAATCGTGGAAAAGGTTACAATAGATGGTAATGTAACATCGAGCCTCGACCAGATGATTCTCCCCCCCCGGGGGTCTGTGTCCTAGCTACGGCCCTGTATTTCTGGCCACAACCTCACACCACTACCTGATCACGTTGCCACAATTATTGAAAAAATCGCGTTTTTCCTTTATTGTTTGTTGTGCTACACGGGAAAATTGAGTTTTGCTTTCCTTCAATTACATGTGGAAATTACCAGAATGTATAAATAATTTGAACACATACAGTGTACAACGATTTATTTTTCGTAATATGTTTATATGCAATAAATTTTCCTTAGAGAAATCTTATGATCTCTTCAAACTAGTTAGCATTTTCCCTTCTATGGATCCGAAACAGCCGTGCGCATATTTTCCTAAGGATAGCCCTTGTTCCTTCAAGAGGTGGTAGGAATCTTCCTGGAATCCACATGTGATTTATCAGCTGAGGGACTACATTACTGTTGGAGAGATGAATGTCAATACAAGAAGAAAATTCATGATCAGTATTTAAAGTAACTTTTTCACACTGAACGTTAAAAATATGTATTACAGTGAGACCTCTGAATAACGGTCATCGCTTGGACTAAAAAATTACCATTGTTCGTAGGTGGCCGTTGTTCTACAGTTGGGACTAAATCAATATTGTTTTTCAATTGTATTTGGGTGGAGGAAATCACGGAAATCAAATGGGAATTAAACACAGATACATTCAGCGATGGTATCGATGCAAAGATCTTAATGCAGGCTATATAATGTTAGCCTAAAGAGGCATGAAATTAGTTAGGAAAAAAATGTCCAAACCCAGAACACTAAGTACAACTGATTGATTACAGCTGAATTTTTGAACCACTAATGACAGTTTAAATGCCGGAACTCTTCTTGTTATCTTCACCCATTGTTCACTAGAAGTGGAGGACCTACAACTAAACTTTAACAATGAATCACAGTGTAGAAGATTTTAGGAAAACATAGCAAGCTTGAAGATTAGGTTTTTTTATCGGAAAGAAAATGGAACAATATTAAAGACAGTGAAGTGTATCTGCACAGTAAAGTGGCCACGTGTGGGAAAGCACACAAACAGGACCCACAAGGACGAAACCAACAGACCCTGCCAAAAATTCCAGGCATAAGACCTACTCTCAACAGCCAGAATGTGAGGGACTGAGGCATGCACAGGAGCTGGAGCTCATCTCAAGTAACTGAGTGTGAGGGACTGAGGCAGCGTGAGTGTGAGGCACTGAGGCATGCACCGGAGCTGGAGCTCATCTCAAGTCACTGAGTGTGAGGGACTGAGGCATGCACAGGAGCTGGAGCTCATCTCAAGTAACTGAGTGTGAGGGACTGAGGCATGCACAGGAGTTGGAGCTCATTTCAAGTAACTGAGTGTGAGGGACCGAGGCATGCACAGGAGTTGGAGCTCATTTCAAGTAACTGAGTGTGAGGGACTGAGTGTGAGGGACTGAGGCATGCACAGGAGCTGGAGCTCATCTCAAGTAACTGAGTGTGAGGGACTGAGGCATGCACAGAAGCTAGAACTCATCTCAATTAACTGAGTGTGAGGGACTGAGGCAGCCTGAGTGAGGGACTGAGTGTGAGGGACTGAGGCAGCCTGAGTGTGAGGGACTGAGGCATGCACAGGAGCTGGAGCTCATCTTAAGTAACTGAGTGTGAGGGACTGAGGCATGCACAGGAGCTGGAGCTCATCTCAAGTAACTACCATCACATGTTCGACTAAACTTTAGCAGCTTTCTTTTCATTTCAGCATGCCATTGTATAGACTGTAATGCAACTCATCCTGCTTGAAGCACAGTTCCTTTAGAAACATTCTTTGTCCTCATCTTACCTGCCGAAGCATCAAAGGATAAAAATAAAATCCTAAAAGACAATGCGTCTGTTAGTCCTCCTTGCGGACTATCTGGAGAGTGTATTTACTTCTGTTAAAAGATTTCGTTGGTACGGAGGTTATCGCTAATGTTAATTCAATTGCAGCTGTCCCGTACCACCCAAAATTTGCCATTGTTTGTAGGTTCTCATTATTCAGAGGTGTCCGTTAGTAGAGGTTTCACTATATTACTGCTTCACATTATATAAATATCATACATCAGCAAGTGCAGACAGCAGTCGTTCTCACTACACTTATGTAAGAGTGGAATATTATTTCAATAGGGACTCTGTACAAATGTGATGAAGCAGAAATCCAAGTTTACTATGTGGAAATGAGGAAGGAATAATTTGCACTGATCCTTAAAAAAATCCACAAATTACTGTACTCAATGTTTTATGCATTACTTCCAGTTTATTTCCATCTGAATTTGCTCCTATTTTTAGGGTATGCATTTTTATGTGTAACCTTTTTTTCATAAATTAAATGTGGCGAAATAACATAAATGAAATTGTCTCTGCTTTTTTCATTTTTAAAACTATATATATACTTGTGTATAAGCCGAAAGTTTGTGGAAGAAATCCTGCTTTCAAAGAGGGGGAATCGGCTTATAAGCGAGTCAGCAAAATATAGGACTAGAATTCCGAAGTGTTACGTGAATTCTCCCACAAAGCTCGCCCGCGTGTTTGTTTTCATTTCAGGCAGCGGCTTGCCACAATAATATATACACATGTGGGTATATATATATATATATATATATATGTTTATATATATATATATGAAAACTTCTTCTGAGTGCATTTTTTTAATTCTATTTGTGGAGCCAGCAAGTCTTCTGAAATATTGTAGTGGCTAACTTCCTGGAGATGGACAATGCTACGGACGTCGTGTATAGGTGCCTATAATAAAAGATTGCTTTTTAGATCAATTGAACAGGAAGGACTTCTGTCCTTGAGTAAGGAGTTCCTTCGGGCTGGGGACATTAGGAGTGGACATTTTTAGACGATAGGAAAAGAGCTCTTCGTGTGCTTGCGACATGCGGTAAGGCTGGAGGCGTGTGTTCAGAAGTAGTGTGGAACACAATAGGGGAGACAGGTTTCCGAAGACAGAGGAAGATGATGTGTTTTTGAGGAAATCTGACGGAGATCGGGAGAGAGGTGGTAGGGTTTTTTAAAAAGGAGTTTATTGAGAAAGGGTGCGTTGTGAATTAATGCAGCGAGCAGTTAACGATGGGTTTGAGGACACCGAAATCTCACGTCTATAATCGTATAGCGACCCGGAGTTATCACGACTCAAACAATTTCACGGAAATGAAAGATTTTATCTCAGACACCGAAACCAAATCAGCTTAATTGATTTTATATATCATCATCATCATTGTCAACCATTATCAATCCACTGCTGGACTAAGGTCTCCCCAAGTTTCTCCACAACGGTCTGTCTTGTGCCAGTCTCCTCCATGTCACTCCCGCATAATTTCGAATTTCATCCACCCACCTTCTGGGTCTTTTTCTGTCCCTTGGAATCCAGTCTAAAATTTCAGCTGTCCATCGATGGTCTGTCCTTCTGGCAATATGTCCAGCCTATTGCCATTTGAGGGATTTTACTCTGATCATGATGTCTTCCGCTCTTGTCATTTTTCTGATACACGAGTTCCTCTTCTTATCTCTCCTGGTTACACCAAGCATGTATATCTACATGCTTTTTTGAGTTGTCTGCAGCCTTTGTATGTCTCTTTTAGTTAAGGTCCACGTCTCTGCACCATACGTAAGCACTGGAAAGATGCATTGATCAAACACTTTTCTTTTAAGACATAATGGCATATTGCTCTAGAAAATTATGATGTTTCTTCCAAAAGCTCTCCAGGCAAGTTTTGTACGCCGATTAATTTCTTCATCAATGTGACCCTCACTTGATATCTGCTGTCCAAGATAAACATACGTGTCTGTTCTCTCCAGCTTTTCTCCATCAATCGAAAAATCTTCATCTTGTGTAAAAGCACTGAACATCACTTTTGTCTTCTGAAAGTTCATTTTTAATCCCACTTCTTTACTCTTGTCAGCAAGTTCCTGGATTATACTCTGCAGCTCTGATGGGGTAATTGCAAAAATGACTAGGTCATCAGCAAAACGAAGATGGGTTAGATAATCTCCATTAATCTTTATCCCTTTGTTTTCCCAGTTCAGTGATTGAAAGACATTTTCCAATGTGGCATTAAAGAGCTTCGGAGATATGGTGTCACCTTGTCTCACTCCTTTTCCAATTTTTATGCGTGTTGTATTTTCAAACAGCCGAATTTTTGCACTTGCATTTTCATAGATGTTATTAATAATATTAATGTACGCATCTTCAATACCGCAGGATTTCAGAGGCATTGTAACTGCTGATGGTTTCACCGAATCAAAGGCTTTTTCATAATCGATAAAAGCCGTGCACAACGGAAGTTCATATTCCCTCTCTCTTTCAATTAGTTCTCTCAGCACATGGATATGATCTATTGTGCTGTAGCCACTCCTGAATCCAGCTTGTTCTCTCGGTTGAGCCATGTCCAGTGTTACCTTCAAGCGGTGTAAAAGAATTTTAGTGAAAATTTTATAAACTACTGATAGGAGGCTGATAGGTCTGTAGTTTCCGAGATCCTCAATGTCACCTTTCTTATGTAGCAGGATCATTGTAGCAGTGTTCCAATCCTCAGGAATCTTTCCTTCATTAAGGCATCGAGTGAAAATTTGGGCGAGTACTGTTTCTATTTCTCCACTTGCTTCTTGTATAATGTCTACAGTAATTCCATCTTCTCCTGAAGCTTTTGCCCGCTTCATGTACTTGATTGCATGTGCAACTTCTGCTGGGAGGACTGGAAGAACTCTGGTACCTTTTATGATGTCTGGAGTACGTGTATTATCCCTTTCATATAATTTGGAGTAGAAATCTTTCATTCCTGTCAAAATTTCAGCTCTATTTCTTGTTACAGAACCATCTTCTTTTTTTAGTGCCATAATCTGTTTTCTTCACTTACTGAGATGTCCCTTTGTTATCTTTAGGCTTTGGCTGTTTTTAATTGCTTTCCTGACGAGGTCACAGTTGAATTTCCTTACGTCATCAGTGATAATATTTCGTACTGTCTTGCATAGCTCTATATGTTCCACTTTGGAAGTCACATCTTCCTTAGTTATTATCATCTCTCGTCTTTTTTGCATCAACATTTTGGTTTTTCCTGATAATTTGTTCACATGCAACTTGTTCTTAGACCCAGCTAAGACTCCACAACTGAAATTCTATATATATATATATATATACTGCTGGCCACCCAAAATGCAGCACCAAGAAGGACACGAGATAGCAAAGCCAGATTTACTGGACACATAACAAGAGATGCAAAGATGAAACGATTGAGCTTACAGGCCCGTGCGACTTGCGGAACACGCAGACATCAATAGTTCGTGTGGCCCCCATGGCTGGCAATAACGGCCGCTACACGCCGCGGCATCGAACGAAAGAGGCTTTGGATGTGGGCTTGGGGTATGTTGGTCCAGGAGGCTTCCACACGTTGCCACAGTTCATCAGGCGTAGCCGCGGGTGGTGCTTGCCGAGCCATTTAGTTGCCGATCAGCGACCAGACGTGTTTGATGGGCGATACATCGGGTTTAACAGGCGGGCCACGGCAGCAGTGACACCTGGTTGGCCGTGAAAATTTTTTGCACGGTGCGTACCACGTGAGGGCGCGCATTGTCCTGTTGAAACGTGGCTGCTGGCAGGTCCTGCAGGTAAGGGAGGACTACAGGCTCCAAAACGTCGGAGATGTAGAGGTGGCTGTTGAATGTACCGGCGATGCGTACCAGAGGGGTGCGGATATCATACCCAATTCGCACCAAACCATAACGCTAGGCGACAGACCGTTATGGCGATGCATAATGCAGGCGTCATACAGTCTCTCGCCGCAGTGCCGCCACGCGCGGATCCGACCATCGTGGTGTTCCAGGCAGAAGCAGGATTCGTCGGAGAAGACAATGTCGTGTCATTTCGTAGTGCAGGTGCGGCGTTCAAAGGCCCACTGCCGCCGCAATCGCCGGTGGTGTAATGTCCATGGTAATCGGAGCAATGGGCACCATGCGACAAGTCCCTGCTCCTGCAAACGACGTCGAACCTTACGTACTGACACGGCTGTGGCGCAACACACCCTAATTCCTGCGCTAACGTTCATGATGTGGCTGTGCGAGCCGTTAATGCCCGCCGCACAACATGCCGGTCCTCTCGTTCGGTGGTGTGCCGCGGCTGCGGCAATCGCTCACGTCGGTCCGTCCGTCCCTCCTTCACCCACTGAATCCATACTCGCCTCACTGTGGCTGGATGTCGTCCCACACGAGCGCCGATGTCTCTGTACGATAAACCGCGGTCACGAAAAGCCACTATTCGTCCTGGTCCGGCAGCACAAAACACTTCCACTACTTACAATTCGCCTTCTGTGCACCCTTCTTATAGTGCTTCTCGGTGGCGTGCCGGGCGCACATGATTTTCATATGTCCTACAATGCTAATCGTTTGCATGTCCTCTCGCGGGCAACGCATGCAGCGAATTTCAGGCCAATCGGATGCTTCCTTGTTGGTGTTGCATTTTGGGGGCCAGCAGTGAACAATCAATTAAGTTGGCTTGGTGTCTGAGATGAAATCTTTCATTCCGCGGTGAATTCACAGAACACTTCTACGAAAGTACTTTCCAACATAAAACACGAAAGATGACACCGAATTTTCGGGTGTAATGAGCAGGCCTTTTGAATCCGTTCTGATGCGAATTAATTTTATCAAAGCTATTCAAAGTCAATTGAACCGGTACGGAAAACAATAGTATCTGACCGAAGAAAGAAGTTTTTCAATCGAGTTTTTAATCCCACAGATATTGCCATAAACGGGATCGTGAACTTACGCCCTCTGATTGCAGACTTGTGGGTTAAGAAAAATTTGAAATTATTTGAGAAACATTTCGCAGCGGAAACTCTCTCCAACAAAGAACGAATTTTTCAAATCGGACTCTTAGAAGTACAGATATCGAAAAATGTAAGATATGCGTGTACGCCTCCTGGTGAGAAAACCATGCATTATTTTAAGAAGAAAATATTCCCAAAAAGCTTTTCGAGGTGAGCGGTATCGGTCCAGGAAAAAACATATTAGTCGAGTTTTAAGAAGCTCAGATTTTGCTGCAAATACATCAGAAGCAGAAATTAATACTTATACCTCCTAGTGGCCAAACCATTTTTCATAAAATATTGGAAATTATATGAAAAACATTTCCCACCAGGAGCTGTATGGGGTACAAAGAAGAATTTTTCAAATCGGAGTTTTAGAGGCAGAAATATCGGGGGAAACTCAATTTATCATTGCGCCTCCTAGGGGAAAGTCTATGATTTACTTGAATTTTTTTAATTTATGTGAAAAACATTTCGCACCAAAAGCGCTATCCAACAAAGAAGGAATTTTTAAATCAGACTCTTAAAAGTAGAGATATTGACAAAAATAAGATTCATGATTTCTACGCCAGAGGGCGTAGAAATCGTGAATTATTTTAAGAAGAAAATATTCTTAACAGGTTTGTTGATGTAAGTAGTATTGGTCAACAAAGTATTTTTTTTTCAATCGAGATTTTAGAAGCTCAGATTTTTCTGCACTTGAGAAGCGGAAGTAAAGACTTATGCCACCTGATGGCCAAACCATTATCTACCGAAAATTGGAAATTATATGCAGAAATGTTCTCTTCAGGACTTGTGTGTCCTCTGAAGAAAAAACTTTTCTAATCAGAGTTTTAGAAGTAGAGATATCGGTTGAAACGCAATTTACTTTACGCCCCTAGCGGAAAATCTATGCTTAACTTGAGAAGTGACTGCACCTAAAATACTCTTCGACATAAATGGAATCGAAAGATAAAAGATTGTTTTCAATCGGATGTTTACAATCGAATATACGGAACGAAATGTATTCTGAATTCGATATCTGTGTTTACGCCCTCTAGCGGCAAAATTATACATCGTAAAAAAATGATATGCAAGATCATCATTCGCATATTTCAAGCTTCCCAACGCAAAAAGAATTTTTCAAATCAGACTAATAGTTGCAGAGATATCGTGGGTACAGACGGACGGACGGACAAACCGGTAACTTAAGCACGATCTTTTCTTATAAAAGACGTGCTAAAAGATGTGCATTTTTTCACCCAGAGTAGGATTCCTACAGGGATAGGTGTTGCTAAGATGATAAGTGAAAAACCTGTTACCGTTTCAAATTCAGAACGTGGAATTTCTTGCTTCCAAACAAAAAAAAAAAACCCTCTTTATTTCCCCCTGTAGATCCGCGGGATGCAGTCGCTCAAACTGAAAGCACAGTGAGTCAGACACCAGGTAAATCACTTAGCTGTTTGGGGATCCACGTGCAACTAATCAGGCATCTCTTTTACTGAATTTTCACAGCAAGCATGTCCGTCGGTCGGCTTCTGCCCCAGCACAGACACAGCTGGCGAAAGCCTTCAGTGCAGTTATCGCTGTGGCTGTTGCCCCCTATAGCTCCGACCGTGCACCTAGTGACTACCATCTGTTTCTCTCCATAGCTCATTTCCTAAGCGTTAGGAACTTCCCTAACCATGCCGAATTGGAAGCAGGGGTCCAAGAATTCTTCGCCTCAAGAGACGAGATATCGTATCATGCCAGAATCATAAGCTTGGCACAACGTTAGCTGCAGACCATCGAACATAATGACCTTTATTTTAAAGACTGATACTCACTGTTTTTTAGCACGTCTTTTGAAAAAAAAGATCCTGCTTCTGTTATCGGTTTGTCCGTCCGTCCGTCCGTCCGTCTGTGCCCGCGATATCTCTGTAACTATTAGTCCGATTTGAAAAATTCTTTTTGCATTGGGAAGCTTGAAATATGCGAATGATGATCCTTCATTTCGTTTCTTTTTCCGATGTATAACTTTGCCGCTAGAGGGCGTAAATGCAGATGATGTCGAATTCAAACATACGTTTTATTCCACATATTTGCTCCTAAACATCCGATTAAAAAAAATATTTTATCTTTCGATTCCATTTATGTCGAAGAGTATTTTAGATATAGTTACTTTTTTCAAATTACCCATAGACTTTCCCCTAGGGAGCGTAAAAGTAAATTACATTATCCCCGATAACTCTTCTTATAAAACTCCGATTCGAAATTTTTTTCTTCAGCGGATACTGCTTTTGGTGGAAATGCTTTTGCATATAATTTCAAATTTTTGGTAAGGAATGCTTTGGCCACCAAGGGGCGCAAGTGTTAATTTTTGTTTCTGGTTTTTTTGCCATAAACTTTAAGCTTCTAAAATCTAGATTAAAAAATTCAAAAAATTATTTCGTGGACTGATGCCACTCACTTCGATGAGCTTTTTCAAAATATTTTCTTCTTAAAATATTTCATTGTTTCCCCGCCAGGGGGCGTAGATGTATATCCTATTTTTGTCAATATCTCTACTTCTAGGAGTCCGATTTGAAATATACCTTCTTTGTTGAATAGTGTTTTAAGTGTGACATGTGTTTCATATAATTTCAAAATTTCTAAGGTAATTCGTAGACTTTCCGCTAGGGGGCGTAAAGGTAAATTGCTTTTACCCCATTATCTGTGCTTCTGAATCTCCAATTTGAAAAATTCTTTCTGCACCGGATGCAGCTCCTGGTGGGAAATCCTTTGCACATAATTTTTAATTTTTATTAAAAATGATTTGGCCACCAGGAGGCGTAAGTCTTAATTTCCGTTTCTGATGTATTTGCAGCAAAATATGAGCTTCTAAAATCTCGATTTAAAAAAAATTTGTTTGTTGAACGATGCTACTCATGTCGAAAAACCTTTTAGGAACATCTTCTTCTTAAAATAATGCAGGGTTTCTACGCCAGGGGGCGTAGATGTATATCTTTTTTTTTGTGAATGCCTCTACGTCTAGGATTCCGATTTGAAAATTTCCTTCTTTTTTTGGATAGTGTTTCCGAAGCAAATTATTTTTCCTATAAATTCAAAATTTCCAAGTAAATCATAGACTTTTCGCTTGGGGGCACAAAGGTTAATTGCTTTTTCTGCGTTATTTCTGCTGCTATAACCCCGATTTGAAAAATTCTTCCTGTATCGCACACAACACCTGATGGAAAATACTTTTCGTATAATTTCTAATGTTTGGTAAAGAATGACCTTGCCACCAGGGGCCATAAGTGGTAATTTCTGCTTCTGATATATTTGTAGCAAAATACTTTCCTCCTAAACTGATGCATGGTTTTCCCACCAGGGGACGTTAAGTCACATCTTATTTTTGTCGATATCTCTGTTTCTAAAAGTCCGATTTGAAAAATTCTTTCTGCGTTGGAAAGCGGTTTCCTGTGCGAAATGTTTCTCACATAAATTCATATTTTTCTTAACGCACAAGTCTACAACCAGAGGGCGTAAGCTCACGATTCCGTTTACAGCAATATCTGAGGGATTAGAAACCCAACTGAAAAACTTCTTTCTACCGTCAGATACTATTGTTTTCCATACCGGTTCCATTGAATTTGAATAGCTTTAATAAATTTAATTTGCGTCAGAACGGATTCAAAAGATGTGCTTATTACACATTAAAATTTGGTCTCATCTTTCTTGTTTTGTATTAGCACTGATCCAAATACACAAATATACTGTACTAGCTGTAAAGCCCGTTGAGATAAGAATGCAGCGGGTTCTAGAAATAACTTATTGCTATTCAAGCGTTTATTAACGACGTTGGAAAATATCTTTGTACACGTTTATTTTTGTAAATATTTTTTCGAAAGCTGGGAATAGTTTTCTTTGTTCTGGCCCATGGACTACTTTAACTGTAATGGCTAAGCACTGGTTCAGGAAGGTAGATAGCTACTTTCTCCAGTGTTTGACCTTGCGACTTATTAATGGTCATAGCAAAGGCGAGTTTTACAGGAAATTGTCGTCGTCTTAATGTGAATGGGATGTTTATAACAGTATAGGTGCGAGGTCAATTCGCGGAATAAACACAGTTTTATCACATGCTGAGCTTGTGAGTACTTCTGCAAAGACCAAATTGGGTTTTAGTTCTTTAATTATTTTTATCAGTCTTGTTCCATTACATAAAACTCGTTGTGTACTGAGGTTTCTCAGGAGCACGATAATAGCTCCAATCTTCAACTTCAGTCTGTGAAGTGGCATACCTGATGGAGTTTACTCATAAAAAACTCTATAGAATAATACCGTTCAGTATTTTCTTCGCCGTCGGCTGCAACTGAACCAGAGCTTAAGTATGGTTTATAACATAATAACAACCTCATTAGATCTTGGAGCATTATAACGCCTTTAATCAATTCTGCGATCTTGAATAATAGACATTGATACATCAGAAGGAACAACATTATTTATTTGAGCGTCTTGAATACCCTTTTGCTCGACTTCATAAAGCATGTTACATGCCTCCACAAATTGATTATTTTCTGTCATTAATGTATTCAGTGTTTGTAACAGATCTTTATGCTCCCATTATTTTCTCGCATTTTCGCTCTTTGGACAGCAGTCTCATCAGGATCCAATATGTACACTGCCGGACAATTGCTAAGGACGGATAACAATAGCAACGATAGTAACCATAAAATGGAAGGCAGGAAAATGTGGAAAATAGCATAAGTGCGGGATACAGTAAGACGTGTTGTGCGTATGCAAATTTTGGATTGCCGAACTTGTTCGAGACGAATAGCGCTGATAAGAGATATAAAGGATTTGACGCGTATTGACCGTTGTTGTTCAAACGCAAAGTTGAAAGGGAAAGAATTAATTGACGAATTTGCAATTTTCAGTATGTTTTTCCGACATCACCTAGATGATTTTACGCGTGGCCGTATTATTGGCAAGATTGAAGAAGGGCGAAAAATAACAGATGTTGCCAGGGAGTTCGACGTCAGCCACAGTGTTTTTTCAAGGCTTTGGAAATCATTTCAAACAAATGGAGAGTGTAGCAAACGTCACGGGGGAGGTCACGTTCGCAGTACGACACCTGCAGAAGATCGGTACATAGTGCTATCAACAAAAAGACACCGGCGCAGCACAGCTAGTGAGGTAGCAAATCCGTTTATGGCTGCTACTGGCAAGCGGATCTCCCGAAAACCTGTCGCCAGACGTTTGCATGAAGGAGGACTATACGCCAGCCGTCCTGTTGTGTGCATCCCATTGTCCAGACGTCACCGTACCGCCCGTTTGCAATGGTGCCATCAACATCGCAATTGGACTGATAACGACTGGTCTGCTGTCCTCTTCTCAGATGAAAGTAGATACAGTCTATCGTCTGATTGTCGACGACAACTGATCTGGCGTGATAGTGGTACTGCATATTGTCCAGCAAACATACAGGAAAGGGACCGATATCCGACATGTAGTGTCATGGTATGGGCTGGCATCATGATCAATGGCCGTACGTCCCTCTATGTGCTTCCAACTGGGACTATGACTGGCCAACGATACATTAATGATGTTCTGCTACCTCATGTTCGCATGTTCCGTGGTGCTGTCGGTGATAGATTCATTTTCATGGACGACAACGCAACATGTCATCGAACAGTCGCTGTCCAGGAGTGTCTTGAGAGCGAGGATATTCAACGCCTCGTATGGCCAGCACGTTCTCCAGATCTGAATCCCATTGAAAATGTGTGGGATGCTTTGGGAAGGAGTCTTGCAGGTCGCCAATGCCCTCCAATAAAAAGGACACCTTCATCCGTGCACTGACAGACGAATGGGATAAATTACCACAACAGCTGCTTGATAATGTTGTGCAAAGCGTGACACGACGTGTGGAATCTTGCATCGCCCTCCATGGTGGCCATATCCCGTATTGACATCTTACGCAGGAACGCCTGCGGTTGGTAATTGCATTTTTGTCACGTTTACGTATTCTGCACAAAATGGCCTGTTTGTCCCTTGAACACGTTCCAAAGCCTTCTGGATTTCAGAGCACCATAAATTGTCTTTCTTGTAATGTCCTGGCATTCTGACATTATTTTATTTCACTTGGCATCCAACCAGACTAACTTTTTTATGCGCTATATAGCCGTTTATGATGTTTATGTCCTTAGCAATTGTCCAGCAGTGTATAATAGCGCGTATTTCCGCTATTCACCATTATCAGGTCAGGATGCAATGAACCGGCGCGATGATAGGCGGATCCATTTATTCTAAAACAATAAGGCCCATAAATTGGTGGAGGAGCCATTTGTGCTCCCATCGATGCAAATGCAAGAGAACTGTTAATCGACCGTATGTTAACCATAAAGTTTTTTAAATACTCATGCTGATTTCATAAGTTGTTCAATTAATGGGGAAGTGCGAATAGGATCTAATTTTACTGCTCCTTTTGAAAAACATTTAGAAAATTTACCATCTGAAGGTCTTTCTCCGGCAAATTTTTTGGCTTTACAAAATTCACAAATTTGCTCAAGAGTGCCACATGAGTGTCTCGCTAGCCTTTTCATCGTCTATATACACTATCTACCAACAAGTAATTGGACACCTGTGATAGCAAAGGAAAACGAAGTTTATTCACCTTCAATAGTTGGTGGAGCCTCCACGAGCGGCGATTACAGCTGCGACCCTAAGGGGCATACTCTCAACCAGACGTTGTACGACGGCTAGCGGTATTTTCTTCCACTCGGCTTGGAGAAGACAGGTCAGTTCCTTCACCTATTTCGGACGGTGGGGGCACCCCTTAAGTCGACGCTCCAACTCGTCCCAGAGGTGCTCGATAGGGTTAAGGTCCGGGCTCTGCGCAGGCCAGTCCATTCGATTAACCCCATTGTCACCATACCAAGCCATGGTGGATCTTGCAACATGACAGGTGGCATTGTAATCCTGAAAGTAACATGGGTCCACCCCGTAAAACTGCCACAACGTAGGAAGCGCATGGTCATCCAAAATGGTACAGTAGATCTCGGCGTTAAGTCTACCAGGAATTACGACCAAGGGTCCCGTGCCATAACAGGAGTAACACCCCCATAGCATAATTCCACCGCCGCCGAACTTCACAGTTGGCACAATACATTCCGACAGGAGGCGTTCTCCAGACAGACGCCAAACTCAGACCCTGCCATCCGAACGGTAGAGGGTGAACCTTGATTCGTCGCTCTAGAGAACCTGTTTCTAATGTTCAACGGTCCACTGTCGACGTTATTTGCACCACGTTAGCCGAGTAGCGCTATTGGACTTGGGGATCAAAGGCTTGTGGGCGGCAGCACGTCCATGATAACCGAGCAGATGGGCTTCCTTACGGATGGTATTCATCGAAAGAACACTCCCGGATTCCTGTTGAAACTCCTCGCAAATGTGGCCCATCGATTAGGTGCGGTTCTTCCGAATTTCTCTGGCTAGCACCCGTCGGTTTCTAAATCACAGTTTTGTGTGTCTGCCGGATAGGGCCACATTCCGACAGTCACCTCTCATCTTCCACTTGCCAATCGCGTAGGCCACTCTCGATTTTGGGTACTTCAACTCGCTGGATATGTCACGTATGGATTGGCCATTTCTGTGATACCCGACGATTATACCTTTCTCGAAATCAGAGAGCTCCGAACTGCGTGGCATCTTGCATGCGACTGATTGCGTTGCTGTTTCCCACACGATATTTAACGGCGGCGGCCGTGACGTGTATCAAAACCGCAGATATTGTCGATTGCAGTTGTGTCCAATTACTTGTTGGTAGATAGTGTAGTTTAAAGCCACATGACGTGTAGCATTTGTTTGTTGTTGTCGGTTCGTTAATGTCCTATGAACGTCTCGAACGCAACGTTCATTCATTTGTTCGGGAGTCGTATTTTGTGCCTCTGCAATATGTACATTTGTTATGCGCTGAGATTCAGCTTCAATATGATCCGGCGTCATGTACGACGATCACGAAAACGCCGAATTTCAGAATTTCTCTCAACTGCACTGCATTTTTGTCTTTTTTTTTTTTTTTTTTTTTGGCACGTTCGGCATTCTGGAAATTAACATCTTCTCTTTCGACTGCAGTGCGTTGTTTTGTTTCTTGCTCGATCGTAATAGGCTTTTTATTTTCTTATTGGGGGTTTAACGACCCACATGAGCAACTCAATGAGCTATAAGCTGTCGCCCGTACCTAATTTAGGGCCACTGGTTCCAGGGAAGGTAGAAACCCGGTACCGTAAGACAAACACAAGATCCATGCCTCACCGGGATTCGAACCCGGACCCAGCTCAGAAGATTGAGAAGAAACCATCGCTTAGACCACTGGGCCACCGGGACGGCAAATAGGCTTTGCGGCGTTTACCCTCAATCTCTTCGTCTAATGAA
This sequence comes from Macrothele yani, assembly GCA_039090855.1. Classification (NCBI taxonomy): domain Eukaryota; kingdom Metazoa; phylum Arthropoda; class Arachnida; order Araneae; family Macrothelidae; genus Macrothele; species Macrothele yani. The sequence goes on along the minus strand of CM076989.1, from coordinate 29,921,500 downwards.
GGAGTTAAATTTCTTTTTTGACGCGGCATAGGCGAGGTTTAGAACAACAGTCAAGTTCGCGAAGGACACTAACGTTCGTCCTTGCCTTACTGAAATAGAAATCATTCACGTCTTTGAAAGTATTAAAATTAATAAATTTATAAGTATTAACGGCTATTAAATATTTTTAGGGGGAAAATGCATGAAAAAATAATAATCTTTTTGTTTTAATATATTAATAATGAACATCTTACTGCCTAGAGCTGAATTCTTTCACTTCCACCGGACTTGAAAAAAAAAATCTCTAACTTCGAACGAAAGAAAAAAGATGTAAACAAAACGTTAAACAGCAACGGTTACAGATAACACGGTGTGAGCACCGAAATATAAATGTTCGTCGTTTTCTGGTAAACAACATAATAAAGCATATCAAGAGTATGTCAAGTGGAACCAAAATTCCTGACGTAGTTTTCCTATTTCTGAAGAGTTGACTGTGTGACGTAACGCATATCTGACGTCATGTGATAATGATTTGGATGAGATGACTGTCGCATCAGCAGTTGTGTTCTTTGTTGCTATGACAATAAAACAAAATGGTATATGCGAATGCGTGAACTGTGCACGTGTAGCTGATGACCTCACCTGTACGAAAACATGAAAAGCTAATCGTGACGTCACAAACATTTGTTTCTCGGTTGTTGCTATGACGACTCAAAAAGTGATCCAGGTCGTCGGCAACTTAGTCTTTTATATATAAGGATACGTATGTTATATTTGTATGTCTTTGTATGTCTCTTTTAGTTAAGACAACTCAAAGAAGCATGGAGAGGTGCATGCTTGGTATAACCAGGAGAGATAAGAAGAGGAACTCGTGGATCCGAAAAATGACGAGAGTGGAAGACATCATGATCAGAGTTAAATCCCTGAAATGGCAATGGGCTGGACATACTGCCAGAAGGACAGACCATAGATGGACAGCCGAAATTTTAGCTTGGATTCCAAGGGACAGGAAAAGACCCAGGAAAAGACCACATGGGAGATGGGTGGATGAAATTCGTAAATATGCGGGAGTGACATGGAGGAGACTGGCACAAGACAGACCGTTGTGGAGGAAACTTGGGGAGACCTTCGTCCAGCAGTGGATTGATAATGGTTGACAATGATGATGATGATGATGTTATATTTGGTTAAGCCATTATGAAACAAATATAAAATTTGTATATACATACCCCAGTTCCTCCACAATGCTGTTTATCAAAAGCGCCAGATAAAAAAGTAACATTATGATGGTTTGCATCGGACATCTTAGTGAAGGTTTGAGTAATGCAATCATAGTGCAATGGCAACTTCTCGCAAGTGATGTCCGCAAGCATTCGGTACGTGAATATATATGCGAAAATCTGTAAAACATTACAAAATATATATTGGATATTTGCACATACAAAAGTAAAGCAAAGTTTTTGTATCAAAAGTTTCAAGTTTACACACAATGATTTAGCCTCCATTCATGTATGAAACATGCGCGAGCGTCCACTGGATGCCGTGATGATACAGAACACATGAGGTTGATGGCGTGCATGTGGCACATAGCCACGTTGAGTTAACAGGCCAGCAGATGAGGAAGGTCGATAAACGTGCTGTTCGGGTTCTCCTATATCATTATTTGAAAAACGGGTTAAACGCGGCAGCAGCAAATGAAACTTGCGCAGTTAAGGGGTAGAAAACTGGACAGCAGCACTGCACAAAATTAGTTCTTTCAATGCTGATAACACCAGTCTCGAAGAAAAGCTGGGGTCAAGATATCCAACGACCACGAACACTGACGTCCTGGTCGATAGCGAACACCAGTACCAGCACACAACAATTAGCAGCTGCGATAGATTCTTCCTATTCCATCATTGTTTATCACCTGAACTCAGGCCCGTCCCTAAGACGTTCTTCCACCCTCTGGCAAGGGATACAGTGCCGTCCCAGTGCCACCCACTTGGCGACGTTCCTGGGGAAAGAACTACCTGGAAGTTTTTAAACAGCAGCTTAGCATCTCACAGGCACTTCTCACTTGACGAACAAGGTTTTAGCTTTCTGCCCAACTACGCCTCCACTTGCGTCATTCTTACTTTCCACCTTTTATTTCTCTCTCTCTTTTTTGGGGAGTGGGAGGTGGGGTTGGAGGGTAATATTCTTCAACATTTTACGTTTCATGGGAAAAATGTAGAAATGGCATTTCTCTCTTCCCTGTCCTGTGATACCACCAAGCCCTGTCAGTATTGGCAGCGAACCATAGGCACAGCTGCTCCTACTTATTCACCTTCAAAAGCAATTTCTTTCTAGATAGCAATCGTTCGTGCTGCATCACTTCATTTTTTTAAGTGCAATACAAGACAAAATAAAGTAAAGTTACTTATTTATGCTTATAATGAAATAAAAAAAGTCATTTCCATAAACCAACGAAAATAAAAGTTCAAAGAATTTACAACGAAGTGCATTTTCCAGTGCGGACTTGTTTGACTTGAAGAGGCTCTAGCCACGGGCCTGCACACCAACGCGGCTACATTATTCGATAGACAATTGTTTTTTTCCCAATAAAAATGTGGATAGTTGTTCTTAAAAAGCCACGGAAAAGAAAAAAAGAAATCTGCAAGGGAAGCCTGCAGATTAAAACAATCTTAGCGTAACAATCTAAGATCAATCCCATCTAAGATCAATAAATCAATCCGTCAGTCTAAGATACCAAACCATTCAATCTATCAAGTTATTATTTTTTTTTAATTGGAGGTTTAACGACCATCGTGAGCAACTCAATGGGCTATAAGCAGTCGCCCGTCCCTAATTTAGGATCACTGGTTCCAGGGAAGGAGAAAGCCAGTGCCGTAAGACAAACACAACATCCATGTCTCACCGGGATTCGAACTCGGACCCCGTTCGGACGAATGATCAGAGGCCATCGCTTAGACCACTGAGCCACCGGGGGCGGCTTCTACCAAGTTAAGCGCAATCAATCTAAGATAACCAATCAACAATCAATCTAGGATAAATAAATCTAATATCAATCCCGTATATAAATCTATATAAGAAACTTTAAGATCCTAGCGTAAACAATCTTAGCGAAAAAATCTTAACGTTAGTGATTTAAAAAAGCTGAAGAATAAAAAAATAAGAGAATATACCTATGAGCAATTACATAATGACCACCTACCTAATAAGCTGTAGGACTGCCCTTTATCCCGCAAAACAGCTGCCATTCAGCGAAGCATCGATTCGATGGGGTGGCAATAGGTATCCTGGGATATCTGGTACCATAATGTCAACAGCAGGTTCTCCAGTTCCCGTACATTTTGTGGTGGTGGTCATTTAGCGCGAGCCCGCTTTTCCAATTTGGATCAAAAATGTTCAATTAGGTTCATGTCAGGTGAATTTGAAGGCCAGGGCATTAACAGAAAGGCACCAGCATGTTCCTCGAACAACTCCTGGACGATTCTGGCAGTGTGGCATGGCGCATTATCCTGTTGGTAGTGGCCATCACAAGCAGGGAACACAGTTGCCATGAATGGGTGAATTTGGTCCGCAACGATGTTCAGACACCTAACAACTATCCGTCATTGTGCTATTGGGATAATGCGGACTAAAATGTCCCAAGAAAATAAATATCGCCCACAGCATAACACCGCCGCCGCCGCCTGTTTCCGCCCCACATTGCATCCAAGCACCATAGCCTCCGATGGTAATCGGCGTATCCGCGCTCGGCCGTCTACGTGATGCACCAGGAATTTTGATTCGTCAGACCAGGCCACTTTCTTCCAATCATCCACGGTCCAATCTCGATGATCTTGGGCCCATTTCATTCTTTGTTGGCAATAACATGCAGTGAGAATGGGAACTCGGCTGGGTCTACGGATGCGCAGGCTGAAGACCCGGCATCACTGTTATAGCTGCTGATGATTTGGCTGCAATGAATTGTGTGCTGTGATACATCGCACTCGTCACCCCTGTTGTAGCTACGGATGATTGAGCGCAATGTGGCCCTGCGGTAGCTGCGAACAATGCGACGACAATCTCCTCTCTCCTCTGGCGTCAATGTGCTGCGGACGACATTCGGCTGAGCGACGGTTCGTCGTTTGGCCATCTTTGCACCACTTTTGATACTACTCACCACAGTGGCACGTGAACAACCTACAAGCCGCGCCGTTTTCGAGATCTTAGTTTCGAGACTGCGTGCCATCACAATTTATCTTTTATCAAATTCAGATAAATCGGCAGCTTTTCCCCATTCTGATTCCGAACACTCTACTAACGGAAAGCAGGTCCTTGGGTTGTATATTTACTGCTCTACCTGCGCCACCGTTCGGTCTCTAGGCGCGCTCATTTCTCTAGGCTGGAGGGTGGTCATAATGGAATTGCTCATCGGTGTACATATGTTACAGGGAATTCCGAAATAAGTACTTGATTACACTAACAATTTTCAGTGCTCTTTGAAAAAGTATGTCCGTGCGGTGTGTGTGGGTAAGTAGACATTCATTTTTCCATCTCGAAAATGTATTTTCTTTCATTTTAGAATTTCCTTGGGGGAAAACGTTACGCGGGCTACTGAAAAGTGTTCCTCGGGCCACGGGTTGAAGACCCCTTGCTGCAAAGAAGGAATTGTGTGATTTTCAATAAATGGCGGGGAAACGCTTGATGAAAGTCTAAACCGTGTCGAGTCGGACCTAAACAGGAAATTCTGAGCCGTGCTGGACTTTCCAAATTAAGCCCAGTGCAGACATCTACCATAGAATACCTGGTTCTTGGGCAACACGACACCGTCACCTCTCTCTTGAGTGTAAGAGCATGAACCCAATTCTTAGCAGGTATATAGGTAGGAAGACATCACTGCATTCATGTAAATGGTAATTGGATAACAGTATTGATGAACGTCGTAAGTTAACAGGGTTTGAAAGAGAGATGATAGTGGTCACATGGGTAATTATGTCCAGGAAATGGTACAGGAATTGCAGTATCTTCGTTCCACAGTAACAACCCACACAGCACAGAATATTTCGTAGTATATGTTGCAAGAACGAAGCACTGACACATTGAGACTTTTCAGATACGTTGCGCAATTTAACAGTATGTTCGATGAACTTCTAGTATGTGGAAGGGGTTTATCTGGGAAGGATATATATTGATAATAAAGAAAGAAAGAAAATCAAATTCGTCATTCCTACCAATTCAGAAACCTCACGGTTACGTCAAAAGTTAAATAGCTTTGAAATATAACCGATACATTACAGTGAAAGGTCTTTGTAAGTTCAACATATCAACTTCATGTTACTGTTACATACTTGAAAGATATTTGTGACATCATCATATTACTGTTAGATAACTTATTTACTACGTTGAACAGTATAGTTTTAATAAACTTTGTAAAATCACAATAAAAAATATTACCCTCGACAGCTGCTTCAAAAGCAACAACAGTCGTATTACGAGTTGTTTACGTTTTCACAGCTTCAACGCAGTCCGCTGTCCATTGGGAACAGTGGCGGGCTTTATATATTGACAACAAAAGAAATAAAAATCGGTCCCAAATGAGGGTGTTGAATTTCTATTATGCATGTGGAATAGCCTATATTTCAGCGAAAAAAAGAAAGAAAATCAAATTCGTCATTTCTCGAAATACCTACCAATATGAAATTTCTCAGATTCAAGTAAAAAAAAACATGATGGTATTGTGTACTGATACAACAACATAGCCATTTAATTAGATTTTATAAAATGTTCTTTCGAATTTAAAAATTATAATAATCAAAACAATTGCTTACTTTTAGATGACCTTGAATCACAAAAAAAGAAAAAAAAAAAAGAATGAAATATTTAATCAACTAACTCGAGTTCGACACCATCACCAAAGAATATCCCAGTTGCACGTGGAAATACGACTACGAGAGTGCTTCGGTGAAATGGCATAAATGCGCATGCGCATCCACGCAGTTGCCAAACGAAAAATCTTAAATATTGCCGAAATATAACATCAAGGTAGCAATCATGTACAATGGAAATTATAAAACAGTAGTATCTGTGAATGCTATTTTTAACGTAACCGTAATGTATAAAGAGTTATGTTCCAAAATAGATTTTGCTGAAATGTAATTGTAAGATATCTCTGAAAGTGTAACGAAAATGATAGATTGTAACATTATTGATACATATCTGAAACGTTTTGTGCTGTATGCAAAGAGTGCATCAGGGGTACGCCATTTCCGGAATAACATCGTATCGCGGACAGCGCTGTGGGCGAGAAATGGCGCTGGATGAACGTGGCCCTCGACATCTGTCGTGCAAAGTTGCAACCAACCGGAGAGCCACAGTGGCACAAATTACGGCTAACTTTAACGGAGGAGGTGCCGGGAACTTCGGCACCAAGTCAATGTGGAGATTATTGGCCGCAATAGGTTTGCGAGCCGCCAGCTCGCCGGAGTCTCATTGCTTACGTCACATCACCCAGCTGTACGCCTCAACTGGGAGAAAGAATACCGGCACTGGACCTTGGATGCCTGCCGACGGGCTTTTTGGTCCCATGAGTCCCGCTTCCTATTCTTTCTTACAGACAGGTGGTTGCCAATTTGGCAAAAACCACATGTAGTGATGGGCTCGCCATTTCAACAAGAAAGTGTTCAGGTCAGTGAAAGTCTCGGTCGCGTTCAGCTGGCTCACGTTGGGACCTTTGGTGTGTCTAGATGGACTTTTGAACGGTCTACGCTACGTGTGCATCCTTGCAGACCATTTGCATCCGTTCATGGTCATCATGCACCCACAGAACAACGGAGTATTCCAGCAAGAGTGCGGCTCCTCACAGAGTCGTGGTGACTAGAACATGGTTAGAAGAGCTTTCTTCAGAAGTTCCCACGCAGGAATGACCTCCCCGTTCATCGGACATGAACCCTGTAGAAAATCTTTGGGATACCATGGAAAGGTCCGTTCGATCTTTGGCTTCTCCATCCAGGAATGCGACGGAATTATTTTTCAACGGTGAAGCAAGCATGGATGGAGAAGCCAAAGGAAGCATGGATGGAACGCTTTCGTGATCTAGTGGACCCAGTGTCTCGCCGCGTAACTGCCCTTATCCGGGAGAAAGGTGGTCCTACCCGTTGCTGTTTTCCGAGTCAACCTAAGAATGTATCCCTATTTAAGGTACAGAACAGCTGCTTCCGCTTCGAAAAATAGTCCCCAGCGTCTAGAGAGAAAAGCAGCAGTGTTATTGCTTAAATACATTTCTGTTTTCTCAGCAGTTTATTGGACAAAAATGGTACATAAAACAAGTTGGTAAATTCATGCAATGCATTGATTATAATACGGTTTCCAACACACCAGAAATCATTACTCAAGTTATCACTCAAGTTATGAGGATAATGGCTGTGAAGCGCAAGATTATGACGTCATAAAATCGTCCCCAGGTGGTCCCCTACCGCGTAATAAAATTTCATCGAAATCGAAACATTTTTACGCACGTTATGACGCATAAAGGCAATGGAATGCATCCCGCTCCTATGTCCTGACCTTTGACCCCACTTCACCCATTTGCAATAGGGTTCATTCACAGGTGGTCCCCTACAATATAATAAAATTTCATCGACATCGAACCATATTTACGCAAGTTATGACGCATGATAGAAACGGAATGGATCCTGCTCCTATGCCGTGACCTTTGACCCCACTTCACCCATTTTCATTAGGGGTCATTCCCAGGGAGTCCTCTGCCACATACTAAAATTTCATCGAAATCGAACCATGTTTACGCGAGTTATCGTGCCGACAGACGGACAGACGGACGGACAAAGCTGGAGTATATACGCTTCTTCAACCTACGGTTGGAAAGCTTAAACAAATAGCTTTTCTTAGAAATAAGTGTTATATGAAAAATTACTTAATCAAGGGGCACTTTCGGCTGCTTCTGTCTAACTGGGAATACCTCAGAGAGTGGGTGAAGGCTAGAAGACGTTCACAACACAGAGACAAAAAACTGACAATCGAGGAAACTCGAGAGAAAGGTTACTTGTTTAACTAACCTTTGTGGTTGGTCCGAACTTCTCGCCTACTACCTAAAAAAGCTGTAGGGGAGAAGTTTGAACCAACCACACCTCCATTCACATTCTCCGTTACTTGCGTGATGTGTGAGTGGGTGGGGGTTAGTGCGGTAGTCATTGTTTGACAAAAAAGAAACACCAGGAATGCACTGTAACGCGGATTGATACTGTTCTTGTGTTCCACGAAAAGGTCGTAATAAAGCTCCCAATCTTTAACAATAGTGATCTTGGGGGTGACTCAGAATACTGGAGGTATCCCATGATTTCTATATATGTACTTAGTGTACAGTTAGTGCCACTTTTACGCATGCAGACGGTCTCAGTTTATTTGTATACAATTTTACAGGTTAAGAGGTTAAGCGGGTTATCCAAAGATTGTTCAGATCAGTACCTGCTGCATTTGCGCCGGTGGTGCAGTGATCTGAGTACTGGCTTCAGACCATTCGTCAGAGATGGGTCAGGGTTCAAATATTGGTTGAAGGGCAAACATTTTATTTTCAAGGTGTTGCCAGGCTACTTTTTACCTAACTGAATAGGACTTTTAAGTTTTATATGTTCAATCATCGCCCATCTAAATCGACATTTTTAATACAAATAATCTTAACTGATACAAGTATACATGCCTCAAAAAATTTGAAAATTATATTGTTTGGAATGAGAATCGAAACCGCATTCCCGATTTACGTTTTGAGTATGCTACCGTTAAACCACACAGAACGAGGAACCTTCAAGCAACTGAGGATGTACAGTGTGTCCACAAATGAAGTATTCAAACAAATTCAGCATGCTATTGAAAAGAATACAATAAATAACAACTTACTTTTATTGTCAAAGCACATGGAAACTGTGAAAGTTGTTTTTTAAATGTCGGTAAGTCTCCACGTGTGCTGCAATAGTTGCTCGAAGTATGTCTAAACCATAGACCAGTTCCACCCACGTAAGATGCCGAATGTCAGGTGTAGCGAGGAAGAAGGCTGCAGTAATGCGTTCTTTGACCCTGTGATAGGTTTAATCTCTTTCTTGCACAAAATGTCTTTAATAAAGACCCAAAGGAAAAAATCGCATGGGATAATATAAGCAGAATGGGGTGGCCATGCCGTTGGAACCCCACGTCCAATCCAACGCCCTGGAAAACGGTGGTCTAAAGATCTGCATAATCCGAAGACCAATGCGGAGGCACCCCATCTTGCTGGTAAATGATGTCTTGAATATCCTGGAGTTGTGAATTTGCGAATTCTTCTACCATGTCCAGGTACGTTATTCCAGTAACTATTCGTTCAAAGAATAAGGACCCTATCACTCTGTCTCCATTAGACCAGCCCAGACATTAACCTTCGGGCTATCTCTCTCGTGTGCTGTGACCACATGGGGATTTTCCGTACCCCAGATTCGGCATTTGTGTTTTTTACTCTGCCAGAAACATGGAATGTCGACTTATCGCTGAAACAGATCCGTGAAAGGAGTGTATGGGTCTTCTTCAATGCGATTAAGTATGTCAACTGGAAATGCTTTACGACGTGGTTGACTGTTTGGTCGAAGTTTTAGCACTTACTGCACTTTATATGCGCATAGCCATGGGCGTTTATGCACAACCTTGTGAACCATTGCTCGTTGTATTTCGATTTCACGACAGGCGGCGCAGACGGACTTTTCGGGCTCCTTAGATAAGCCTTACGCACGTCTTCCACATTTTCGTCCGAAATGGAAGGTCCCCCGGTGCTTTTGCCTTTCAAGACACTTCCTGTTGCTTTGAATTTATTTACCCATTGTTCGATGCTCCTGCGTACCGGGGTCTGTCTCTTCTACTCGGTTCTGAACTTACGCTGAACTGTTGTTAGAGATTTTGACTCCGCAAACCAAAACACACGCGCTGCTCTCGCCATTGGGGAAGCCATGTCTGTTGTATTCCGTGTTTGACGAGATTGTTCATTACATAAGACACTTGGCGCCATCTACCATCTATCATCTGACTTAACAAACTTTAACAATTGCCACGTCTCTTGATGTTTAAAGAAAATTTATTTCTATCATACTTTTAGAATGTCTTTTGTAAAAAAAGATCGTGCTTATGTTACCAGTTTGTCCGTCCGCCTGTGCAAACGATATCTCTGAAACTTTTAGTCCGATTTGAAAAATTCTTTTTGCATTGGGAAGCTTGAAATATGCGAATGATGATCCTTTATTTCGTGTTTTTTACGATGTACAATTTCGCGGCTAGGGGGCATAAATTCAGATGATGTCGAATTCAAAAATACGTTTTATTCCACATATTTGCTACTAAACATCCAATTAAAAAAATTATTTTATCTTTCGATTCTATTTATGTCGAAGAGTATTTTAAATATAGTTACTTTTTTCAAATTACGCATAGGTTTTCCGCTAGGGAGCGTAAAAGTAAATTACATTTTCCCCGATAACTCTTCTTCTAAAACTCCGATTTGAAACATTTTTTCTTCAGCAGATACATCTCTTGATGGAAAATCTTTTGCATATAATTTCAAATTTTTGGTAAAAAATACTTTAGCCACCAGGGGCGTAAGTGTTAATTTTTGCTTCTGATGTATTTGCCATAAAATCTGAGCTTCTAAAATATCGATTAAAAAATTATCTTGTGGAATGATGCAACTCACATCGATAAACATTTTCAGAATATTTTATTTTTAAAATATTCCACAGTTTTTCCGCCAGGGGGCGTAGATGCATATATTATTTTTGTCAATATCTCGACTTCTAGGAGTCCGATTTGAAAAATTCCTTTTTCGTTGGATAGTGTTTCCAGTTTGACATGTTTTTCATATAATTTCAAAATTTTCAAGTAATTCATAGACTTTCCGCTAGGGGGCGTAGAGGCAAATGTTGTTCCCCCCTATATCTCTGCTTCTAAATCTCCGATTTGAAAAATTCTTTCTGCACCGGATACAGCTTCTGATGGGAAATCGTTTACACATAATTTCGAATTTTTGTGAGAAACATGGTTTGGCCACCAGGGGGCGTAAATCTTAATTTCCGCTCCTGAAGTATTTGCTGCAAAATATGAGTTTCAAAATTCTTGATTGAAAAAATTCGTCGTTTGTCGACAGATAGTACTCATGTCACCAAACCTTTTAGAAGCATTTTCTTTTTTAAATAATGCATGGTTTCTACGCCAGGGGGTTTATATATATATCTTTTTTTTGTCCATATCTCTACTTCTAGGAGTCCGATTTAAAAAATTCCTTCTTTGTTGAATAGTGTTTCCAGTGTGACATGATTTTCATATAATTTTAAAAATTTCAAGTAATTCATGGACTTTCCGCTAGGGGGCGTAGAGGTAAATTGTATTTCCCCTATATCTCTGTTTCCAAATCTCCGATTTGAAGAATTCTTTCTGCACCGGATACAGCTCCTGATGAGAAATCCTTTGCATGTAATTTCTAAGTTTTGTAAAAAATTGTTTGGCCAGCAGGTGGCGTAAGTCGCAATTTCCGCTTCTGATGTATTTGCAGCAAAATATGAGCTTCTAAAATCTCAATTGAAAAAAAAGTGGTTTGTTCACCGATACTACTCATGTCGACAAACCTTTTAGGAACATTTTCTTCTTGAAATAATGCATGGCTTTTACGCCAGGGGCGTAGATGTATATCTTATTTTTGTCAATATCTCTACTTCTAGGAGTCCGATTTGAAAAATTCCTTCTTTGTTGGATAGTGTTTCCGATGCGAAATATTTTTCCTATAAATTCATAATTTCAAGTAAATCATAGACTTTCCGCTAGGGGGCACAAAGGTAAATTGCATTTTCTGCGTTATTTCTGCTCCTAAAACTACGATTTAAATATTCTTCCTGTATCGCATACAAGACCTGATGGAAAATATTTTTCACATAATTTCTAATGTTTGGTAAAGAATGGTTTGGCCACCAGGGGGCATAAGTGTAAATTTCTGCTAATGCTGTATTTGTAGCAAAATCTGGGCTCCTGAAAACTCGACTAAATTTTTTTTTCTTAGACCGATAGTGCTCATAGGGAAAAACCTTTTGAGAATACTTTCTTCCTAAAATAATGCATGGTTTTCCCACCAGGGGACGTTAAGTCACATTTTATTTTTGTCGATATCTCTGCTTTTAAGATTCCGATTTGAAAAATGTTTTCTATGTCGGAGAACGTTTCCGGTGCGAAATGTTTCTCATATAAATTCATGTTTTTCTTAACGCACAAGTCTGCAACCAAAGGGCGTAAGCTCACGATTCCGTTTATAGCAATATCTGAGGGATTAAAAACCCGATTGAAAAACTTATTTATTCCGTCAGATACTATTGTTTTACATACCGGTTCCATTGATTTTGAATAGCTTTGATAAATTTAATTTGCGTCGTAACGGATTCAAAAGACGTGCTTATAACACCCGAAAAATCGGTGTCGTCTTTCTTGTTTAATATCATACCGAAGTTTTATACTTCATTTAAAGACACCCTGTATTTTCAAGTTTTCTGAGCCATATCTACCTGCATCATTAATTTGACATCCATCTGTCCGTAATATTTGGCTATCAATTTTAACCGAGTTTTTTCTTTTTCGCTCTCTCTCTCTCTCTTTCTTTCTTTATTATTATTTTGTCTCATGGTGGTTATGCACAAATCTACAGACCTTTCGTTTACTGAAACTATCTCATAAATATTCAGTGAAATTTAAACCAGACAGTACAGTGTACACAAAGAAGTCATTCCATTATGATCACCCCCAGCCTAGAGAAATGAGCGCGCTTGGAGACCGAACGGTGGTGCAGGTGAAGTTCACACGGCAGTGTATATATAACCCAAGAACCGGCTTTTGGTTAGTAGAGTGTTCGGAGTCAGAACGGTAAAAGCTATCGATTTATTGGAGTTTGATGAAGGGCAAATTCTAATGGCCCGGCGTCTCAGAACTACGATATCGGAAACAGCACGGCTTGGGTGTTGTTCACGTGCTGCTCTAGTGCGTACGTATCAAAAGTGGTGCACAGATGGCCAAACGACAAACCGTCATCCGCAGCTCATTGATGACATAGAGGAGCGGAGAGTGTCGCGCATTTTTCACAGCGAGCGCAAGTACACACTGCGACAAATCACCTGCAGCTAAAACAGTGGTGATCGAGGCACTGTGTCACAGCAAAGGTTGTGCAATTACGTGTAAAAAATGGTTTTCTGCGTGACGCGTAAATTACGCGTAAAATACGTAGAAAACGTAAAATATGTAAAACACGCGTAAAATACGTAAAAAAACCCCAAAGAAACATGGCCTTGTGCTGTTAATTAACTTGCTATGTACGAATACCACAAAAAACGGCGATCCTTTGAAAACCAACATACCCTTCGGTATTTTTATATTATCTTATTGGAACAGGGCAAACTGCCACGTCCACGTGACATACCACCAGGATACCAGATACGCATGAGTATCACGTCATGTTTTTTTCCTAGCCTTCATATTCAAACGGGAAAATTCTTTGCTTTATGATAATTAGTGTGGGGCCCACTTTAAAATATTATGTTCGGCAAAGGAATTCAGAAGCCACGCCACCGTGTAGTTTAAAGTGAAACGAGACGAAAGGAACAATCAAAATGAGACGTTGCCTCGCGCCTCGCCTTTGATATCCATGCGCGTGCTGCCGGCTGGTGAATCCTGTCTCCACAGTGATTCACTGCTAGGCAGACGCAGAAGTTCAATAGTGTCGGCCGCTGACAAAGCGTCGGCAACTTCTCGTTGACCCGGCTGTAAAACTATAACTATGCGAACTACACATGTTTTCTGTTATTTAAATGCGGGAGGTATTAGTGTTGGCTTCACTTCAAAGCTGAGAGCGTTCTTATTAAACACCATTTTTTTCATCCTCACTAGTCGTTGAAGAAGGTTGAACATTCTAATTGAAGACTCTTCAAACTATAAATTGCAGCTGTCGGCCTCTTCATAATGTGCAAGAGGAACTCGGATTTATTCCACTTAAAATGGAACACAAGAACTGCGCCAAGTGTTGTGAATGTGGATTAACTGTCAAGAATACAGCAAGGCAGCGTCTGAAAGCCCACGGGAAGGTCTGCGCCTGGACTTCTGCCAAAGCTCCTGAACCACTGCCACCACCACCTCCGGCGAGTTCCACTTCTACCCCGCATCGATCGGACTCGGAAATGTCTATAGACACTGATGATCCTCTGGTTCCAGTTGCAAGCCACAGCCCCAGTTCCTGCTCAACCGTGTCCGTGGTGACGAGTGTACCTTCCTCATCTCATGAAGAGGAAGATAGTTTTTACCTTGAATCACCCATCACTGTAAGTTCTAAAACTTCCACGGTTAAACGACAAATAGCCGATCTTTTGGACAGGATGAATGCCTCCACAAAGCAAGAAATAGATCTTGCTATTGCCAAGGTTGTTTTCTATGGTTGCAACATCCCATTTAGTGTAGTAGAATCGGTGCATTTTAAACAGTTCTGTCAAAAAATACGGCCTGCCTATTTTTTTTTTTTTTTTTTTTTTTTTGATTGGAGGTTTAACGACCACCGTGAGCAACTCAATGGGCTATAAGCAGTCGCCCGTCCCTAATTTAGGGTCACTGGTTCCAGGGAAGGGAGAGAGCCAGTGCCGTAAGACAAACACAACATCCATGCCTGACCGGGATTCGAACCCGGACCCCTTACGGACAAATGATCAGAGGCCAGCGCCTTAGGCCACTGCGCCACCGGGGCGGCACGGCCTGCCTATAAACCACCAACAAGGAAAGCCTTTTCTGATAAACTTCTGAACGAAGTGTATGATGAAGTTACTAAGATCACCATCAGTGCTACAGACACAGACTCTGTTTTGCTCATAGACTGTTGGAAAAATGAATCGAACAACACGAAAAATGTTGTAACACTTCTTCACATCCCTGTGGAAGTAGTGGCAAAGCTGAAAGTCTTTTTCATGATGCTTTCGACATGTCTGGTTTGCCAGAAACGAGTGAAGTACTTTGTGATGTGGTCAGTGAATCAAAAAAGCTAGGTAAAGAACGATACAACGTGAACATTAATTGTACAGTTTCCGACAACTCCAGCAACATTGTTAAAATGGGTAAAAATCACTGCCTGTGGCACTCTGCCTGCAATGCAATGCCCATACTGAAAATTTTCTAGCTAAGGATCTTCTCTCGAAAAACATTGTATCTTGTGTGAACATGGTGTTGAGGTCCTTCAAGCACCCTGATCGAGAACATGAACTGACAGAGAATGGTGGCTCTAAAGTATATCTCGCTGCAGACACTAGGTGGTGTTTCTCAGAGCGATGCCTGTTTGTTCTTGACTAACAATCTAAGTGCAATGAGGAAAGTTGCTGCCACTGATGTAGCTGAGAAACTGTCTTCTCAAATTAAGTCCCTCCTCTATGATAGTGCCTTTCTGAAAGAAGTTGCCGATATAATCGCAGTGCTTAATCCAGTAAGTCAGCTAATAAATATATGCCAGAAAAAGAAACAACTGCTGCAGATGCAGTTGAATTGTGGATGGACTTACGTCTACCTATGGACCATAAGGACCTCATGCCACATGTAGAAAAAAGGAGAAACCAGTCGCTAAATGTATACAGCCTTGCAGCCAATGTTCTCAATCCTGTGTACCAGGGGCAGAAAATGAATGAGAAATATCATGAACAAGTAGAGGAGTTCATTTTAGAGACCCTCGACCCCTCGGGGATAACCAGTTTTCAACAGTACCGAGAAAAATTTGGAAAATTTGGAGCACTTATGAGGAAGGGTGTTAAATAACCACGGACATTCTGGTACTTCGCCAGTTGGCACCATAAGGAGTTGTCAGCAATTGCTTTGAAGTTAATCAACATCCCAGCATCTCATCCCAACTTGAAAGACTTTTCTCCAATTGGTCTTTGGTCCATAATACTGCAAGAAACCGGCTCAGCTTCGAACGTTTGAAGAAAGTGGTTCAAATATATTACACTCTTAAGTTACAAGATCATAACAGTGAGGATTATTATTGGGATTAAGGGTGTGGGAGAACTGAGAGTGACAATTATAAACATTTAAAGAGTTACATTTAAAACAAGTAGTTTAATGTTTTGTCAAATCTAGTTTTTTTTCCTTTAAGGGTATAACTATAGCACAATCAATATGGAAAACGTTTAGAGTTTTATCAGGGTAAAATTCTGATTTTGAAGTGTACACCTGGATAACACGTGAAACATAAATGTTATTAAATGAAAATGTACAATATTTTTCATTATAGATATGCCATAGACATTCATGTCAAAATATTATCTATGGTGAAAAAACTGGACATAAAATTGTTTATTTTATAGAATTACATAAATATAAAAATACACTCGACGAATTTGAAGCTTCTAATAAATTCTTGAATTCTATTCAATATACATTGTGATTTTTATCGATGCTAGTGCATGAGGTATATGATTTTCTCCATTTTTTTTTTACAAGAAAGAACAGATACATTATAATTCTAAAAAAAGAAATCTGTTAATAGGTGGCTGAGCTGTATGAACAATCTTAAGAGAATAACGATTTCGTAGTGAAATATACAAGAAATTTTGTTTGAAATGTAATATAATTAAAGTGGTGTTTATATTATATTATTTATACACACATATAGAAGAAAATTAGTTTTTTACGTCTGCGTAAAAAACTGGTTTTCTACGCCAAGTAAATTACCTGTATATTACGCGTAATTAACGTAAAATACGTAACGAGTAAATTACCTTGCCAACCCTGGTCACAGCACACAGTTCGTCGCAGTCTTCTGCGCATGGACCTGCGCAGCCGAAGACTCAGCAGGGTCCTCATGCTTACTGCACGTGATCGCCAACAACGCATGAAATAGGCCCAAGATCTTCAAGATTGGACCGTGCTTGATTGAAAGGGACCTAGTCTGACAAATCAAGATTCCTGGTGCATCAAGGAGACGGCCGAGCGCGGATACGCCGATTGCCAACTGTAGCTATGGCACCTGGATGCACTGTTGGGCGGAAACGGGCAGGCGGTGGCGGTGTTTTCCAGTGGGCGATGTGTTCTTGGGACACTTTAGGCTCCATTATCCCAATAGCAAAATGCCTGACAGCTGTCAGGTATCAGAACATTGTTGCGGACCAAGTTCATCCATTCATGTCAACTGTGTTCCCTGCTGCTGATAGCCATTACCAACAGGATAATGCGCCATGACGCACTGCCAGAATCATCAAGGAGTGGTTCGTGGAACATGCTGGTGACTTTCTGTTAATACCCTGGCCTCCATATTAACATACCATGACCCCAATTGAACATTTGTGGTTCTACTTGGGAAAGCGAGTTCGCGTTAAATCACCACCACCCCGAAATGTACGGGAACTAGAGACCTGTTGTTGACATTATGGCACAAGATACTCCAAGATATCTATCGCCATCTCATCGAATCGATGCCTCGCCGAGTGGCCGCTGTTTTGGGGGCTAAAGGGGTTCCTAAAGCTTATTAGGTAGGTGGTCATAATGTAATGGCTTTCATACATAGCTGCTAAAAACTTCTTAAGAAGTTCCAAAAATTTTAAAAAAATTTTATATACTTACATCGCGGAAAATCACTGCAAAGTATCCGAAAGCCCCTGCTGGTTGCCGAAGTGCTGAAGACAGAGTAAGAGAAACTACGAGCTTAACTATTAGGGTTGTGCTATTTGGACCAAGCAAGGGTCCGCTGTCTGATGCTTTAAGAAATTCAGAGCTGTCAACGTAGTTTGCTGAGTACGCCAAGTGCCAAGGTCCGTATGGAATTATATTTCTGCAGAATTTTGAAAAATCTCCTGCAGGTGAAGGCCCATTTAGGCACAAGGCAATCATCAAGAAGAAACGGGAGAAAGAACTCAAGGCTGGCATAGCTATCTATAAAAACGAAGATAAAGAAAAAAATAAAAGCAGATGTTAAATATAATAGAAAGGACATGCATATATGTATCACACACGCACACACACACACTCATTGTCAAAAACATTCGCGCACCAAAACGGAGCGTCGAATTAAAATGAGATTTTAGTAGTGAGATGGCACATACCCAGGACAAAAGAGATTACCATATCACAAGAACAGGTCGATTTCCTGCGGATATACGGTGCTCATTCGGGTCAGCGTTAGTACCGCGTCGGACTGCCTCGTGCTCGGATACATGCGGTGATACGGTTAGGCATGGAATCAAAGAGACGCCGTATGTTATCCTGGGACAGACTGGGTCACACTTCTTGCAACTGACGCTCTAAATCAGGAGCACTGGTACATGGAGAAAGCTGACCTCCCATCTGTCCCACACGTGCTTGATGGGCGAGAGATCAGACGATTTGGCTGGCCACGGAAGCGTCGAAGCATGACGTAGACAGTCCTTGGGAACCCGAGCCGTGTTCAGACGGGCGTTATTTTCTTGGAAAATGGCTCCAGGCCACCCTACCCGGAAAAGCAACACATGGGGCCCCAGGGTCTCCTGTAAGTAGCGCTGGGATGTCAATGACTCTCGGATCACTGCGATGTAAGTCCGGGTGTCGTGCGCGAAAGGTCCCCAGACCATCACGCCTGCAGTTCAGGACGTGTACAGCTACACATTGAAGTTGGGATTGTGGCACTCACCTGCGGTCCTCAACCCTGTGACTCGGTAATCGTCCGTTCCCTTACAGAAGCTGGATTCTTCGCTGAAGACTATACGTCGCGAGTCCGTAGCATCCCACTTTGCTCGCTGCTGACACCACTGCAATCGACGCCGACGATGGTCACGAGTTAATGGCAGAAAACGTAAGGGCAGTTGAGAGTGCAGATTCGCCTCTGCCAAGCGTCTGGAAATGGTTCTGGCGGTACAGCCGCCACATGTCTCTGGATATTGGACAAGGACGTAGTTGCATCTGTGGTTGCCTCTCTCGCGATCCCACGGTCCTCCCTACTGGTGGTGTGTCTGGGTCATTAAGAGCCAGGCCGCCGTGTATGGGTGCCATCCCGTGTCCAGTGCTCCCAACACGATTGCACCGTTCTGTCCGTCCGGTCAAAATAGCAACCGATTCGGTGCGCCGAGTACACTTCTTCTTTCATCACGATGATACTACCTCGTTAAAACTCCGTAAGTTGCCCGCACGCACATCTACGTCGGCTCCACGGCATGCCTATCGCTCACGGATCTCACTTGACTCTCACCGTGCACTTCGGCATGAATGTGGAGTCCCCTGAGCTTCACCTTATAAGTCCCATGAATTGCGATTGCAGCACCGGTCTTGGACTCTCGGGCATGCTGAATAGCACGTAACTTTAATCATTTGCCTGTCTGCCGTCCCCGTAGCTATTTGCCAGGTTTCCCGTTAATTGCATGGTGTTTCTTGGTGCAAGGAATTTTATTTTTATGATACACACAGACACACACACACACACACACACACACACATATATATATATATATATATATGGACAGGGGGTCGTTTCGAAAAATGAGCTACTGTTCCCGGGATGTACTTCTGAGGCAGAGGGAGGAACGTCCTTGATAAAACAAAAACTACGGTCTCCATTACAATGTGCTGTTGAATTGTCTGAAAATAACATTAGAAAATCCAAAAATGATTATTTTTATTTTGTTTCAAACTATGTTAGAAAGTTAAAGTTCACTAAATGTTCAGACAAAAGGTGTAAGACCTGTCCAGTTATGCACCAGTCACATAATGCCAACAAAAGTTCCACTTATGCCAAGTTTTGTAAAATGACAAATGTTGTATACCTGATCACCTGTACTGTGAGTGGACTGAAATATGTTGGACAGACTTCCAACCAGCTCAACGTTAGGCTTAATGGACACCGGTCAGACATTCGATGCAACAAAAACGCAAAGGATGTTGAAATTATACACTTCCGGAAATATGACTTTAACTCCATTTCAGTTAAAAATCTCGCTTTAGAGGATTCGTTGTCAAAGAGACGAACTTGAAAATGCATTCATGTTACAAGAATGCACTATGTATCCTTACGGTTTAAATGATCTATTTAATGGACAAAGATATTCATGTAGCACTGAACGAGAAGGCGACAGTATATATCAGTTCTTTAGATTTAAACCTTTTATGGAGGAAGGAGTTCGGAAACGTGGTTGCAGGGGAAGAGGTCCTAGAACTAAAATCTTCATTGACTGTATGAAAGTATTGCATGATCTTGACAATAGTCAAGACAACTTGGTTTCACGCTGCAAGAAGTTAATCTTTTCGTTAAACATCCGCAGGGTAAGGGTGATTTCAACTATACATCAGAATTTTAATTATCACAGCTTCACTATAAGGAATATTGTACATGACCTTATTAAATTTAGAGTTGGCAAATCTCGCAATACTCACAACATTCAACCTATTAGATTATATTGTGTACTTCAGTATCTACAAAAGGTTTATGATTCTGGTAACTTCAGTAGAATTTTTGAGGAGTGCAGACAATTTCTTCCCCTTAAAAATGTGAAAATTTATAAAAGTTTCAAATATGGACGATTGTTATTTAACTACCGGGATATCACGGCCTATTGGAAGAATCAGATGCTGAAATAAAATGTCTTTGTAATGATGTAAAATATGCTCGCTACATAGATCCAACACATGGACATATAGTTCCTGGAAACTTGGACATTGTTGAATTTCAGACACTTCGTGAGGTAATGCTGAGAGGTGCAAATTTTAGATTGCGTAATGGAAATCTCTAGACTCAGGACCTTATGAAAGTGATTAAATCAGACCTGAACATGTGCACTGATAAAATTTCAAGTCGATTTGAAGTCCCTATACAAGCCTTCACGGAATGGCTTGGAAAGATAACCGGAAGGGTGCATATCGACATTGGGAATGCGAAAAACCCAAGGATACAGAAGGACAATATAAAGACCAGAGGTATTTTTAAGCAAATCAAAGCGCTGAAAGATAAATTTTTGATAACATTTATTGATAAGGCTAAAAACAATTTTGCAGTGGTATGTAAAATTTTCTACCTCCAACTATCACAGAAAGAACTTGCAACTGAAACAACATATTCAAGGGTGGCACATAATAATACTACAATTAGTAAAAATATTATTGCTTTACAAAGAAGACTAAAAATTATGAACATTAATGTAAAGCTACCTTTCCTATATATAGTCCCAAAATTCCATAAAACCCCTGAGGGGTTCAGATACATTACTTCAGCTGTTAACTGCTATGGTAAATATGCAGGAAAACAATTTGAAAAACTGTTGAAAATTATATTGAAAAATATCACTGTGCCATGGATTATAAATAGCAATAGACAAGGGCTGGAATTTCTGGAGAAGTCTCGAGTACGTGAAAAATTGCTTATACGTACATTTGACTTCAAAAACTTTTTCACATCCATAGACCTGAAAGACCTTGAGAATGTATGCGACTTACTTTTTCGAGATTTTAAGAACCTCTTGGTGATTGAGAAGAACTATTGTACAAACATTACAGCCCTCTGCGTATTCAACAACTTTCTGGGAATGGGCAAGCAATTTTTACTTCAAGTTCGAGGTATACGTTGGGCACCTCGTTTTCAAGTCTTCTCGCTAATATATGCATATATACATATGAAAAAACTTTGCAACCTCCCTTGTGAACTTAAGTTAAACAATGTTCCGATACATTGATGATGTAATTACTTTCAACTACTGTGATTTTGAAGCCCAGTCACTGGAAATATATCCAAAGTGTCTAACCCTAGAGACAACGAAAGCTAACGAAAGCGGGATACAATTCTTGGATTTGGATATACGATACGCCGAGGATTCACCGGTTGTATCAATATATGACAAAAGACGTAATTATAACTTCAACGTCAACTATTATATCCTCTGGAACTCAAATGTATCAAAAAATGTACTGAGAAATTTAATAATCTCTGCGTTTTGTAGAGGTATCCAAATATGTAATAACTCAGAGGTTTTGTTAACAAACTTGAGAAGACTATTTAAGACATTTTTGTCCAATGGCTACCCTCAAAGGTTTTTGTTAAAGGTTTTTTGTCAATTGTTGAATAGTGAGGTATCTAGGTGATTTTTTGACAAACATTCAGCTATAAATATCTGGCACATAACTAACAAATGACCTTACAATATTAAACTATCTTCTTTTTTCACAAGTGCCACATTGTGTGTCACATGTGGCTGAAGACTTCCATTTAATACTTTGTCGTTACTACACTTACTGTCACATTAACCGTAACCAATACTCCTCTGTGGGTTATCCTATGGGACTGCGTGTCTAGCATTTTCAGTTTATGCGGTCAGGGGGAGGGAAAGACATGCTGCTCCTTATCTGTTGGATCGTTCTTTTTGGATACTTGTAACTGCCAAGTGGTGAGAAGATTCGACACTTTTGATTTTTGATTTTTTACTGTTCAATATTATTGTACATTTCGTTTTTCGTTCATTTGTTCTGTTATTGATTTTGTTCAAATTTATTCATTTCTGCAATCCGGTAACCTAGGGGACACACCGGCGGTTTTTGTATATTACAAACCGGTTTCCTGTTCGGAAAGATCACCCTTAGGCTGGTGTTCCTCTGAAGAGAACAGTCTAATTTAACAGGTAATGTTCTCCTTTAATTGGTAGCTCCTGGAGAGTTCAAGAGTTATTTTTAAAAAAATATTTTTGTATCTTGTCCATATATCATATCATTTTACTTTTGTACTTCCCTTTATACTACGGTTTTAACTTCATTTTTTTCATATGTGTCAATGTATATAAGTGATTGTCTAAATGCGTGTGATAATATTATAGAACCCAATTTTGATAAGCTGCTGTGGCGCTGTCTTATGGTATTTCTGTATATTTTCATTAATTCATATTTTGTGATTCTGATTTTGAATAATTTTACTGTTCATATATATATATATATATAGACGTAAGGAAATTCAACTGTGAACTAGTGAGGAAAGCAATTGAAGACAACCAAAGCTTAGAGATAGCAAAGGGCCATCTCAGTAAGAAAAGAAAACAGATTATGGCACTGAGAAACGAAGATGGTTCTGTAACAAGAAATAGAGGCGAAATTTGCGAAATGAAAGATTTCTACTCCAAATTATATGAAAGGGATTATACATGTATTCCAGACATTATGAAAGGTACCAGAGTACTTCCAGTCCCCCTAGCAGAAGTTGCCTATGCAATCGAGAACATGAAGCGCGCAAAAGCTCCAGGAGAAGATGGAATTACCGTAGATATCATACAAGAAGCAAGTGGAGAAATCGAAACAGTACTCGCCCAAATTTTCACTCGATGCCTTAATGAAGGGAAGATTCCTGAGGATTGGAACAATGCTACAATCCTGCTACATAAAAAAGGTGACATTGAGGATCTCAGGAACTACAGACCTATCAGCCTCCTATCAGTGGTTTATAAAATGTTCACTAAAGTTCTTTCTCACCGCTTAAAGGTAACACTGAACATGGCTCAACCGAGAGAACAAGCTGTATTCAGGAGTGGCTATAGCACTATAGATCATATCCACATACTGAGAGAACTAATTGAAAGAGCGAGGGAATATGAACTTCCATTGTGCATGGCTTTTATCGATTATCAAAAGGCCTTTGTTTGAGTGAAACCATCAGCAGTTACAATGGCTCTGAAATCCGGCGGTATTGAAGATGCATACATTAATATTATTAATAACATCTATGAAAATAAAGTGCAAAGATTCGGCTGTTTGAAAATACAACACACATAAAAATTGAAAAGGGAGTGAGACAAGGTGACACCATATCTCCGAAGCTCTTTAATGCCAAATTGGAAAATGTCTTTCGATCACTGAACTAGAAAAACAAAGGGATAAAAATTAATGGAGATTATCTAACCCACCTTCGTTTTGCTGATGACATAGTCATTTTTGCAACTACCCCATCAGAGCTGCAGAGTATGATCCAGGAACTTGTTGACAAGAGTAAAGAATTGGGATTAAAATGAACTTTCAGAAGACAAAAGTGATGTTCAATGCTTTTACAAGAAATGAAGATTTGTCGATTGATGGAGAAAAGCTAGAGATAACAGACACGTACGTTTATCTTGGACAGCAGATGTCAAGTGAGGGTCACATTGATGAAGAGATTAATCGGCGTACAAAACTTGCCTGGAGAGTTTCGGAAGAAACAGCATAATTTTCAAGAGCAATATGCCATTATATCTTAAAGGAAAAGTGTTTGATCAATGCATCCTTCCAGTGCTTACGTATGGTGCAGAGACGTTGATCTTAACTAAAAGAGACATACAAATGCTGCAGACAACTCAAAGAGGCATGGAAAGGTGCATGCTTGGTTTATAAAATCTTGTGTAACTAGGAGAGATAAGAAGAGGAACTCCAGGATCCAAAAAATGACAAGAGTGGAAGACACCATGATCAGAGTTAAATCCCTGAAATGGCAATGGGCTGGACATATGCTAGAAGGACAGATCATCGATAGACAGCCGAAATTTTAGATTGGATTCCAAGAAACAGGAAAGGACCCAGAAGAAGACCACATGTGAGATGGGTGGATGAAATTCGAAAACATGCGGGAGTGACATGGAGGAGACTGGCACAAGACAGACCGTTGTAGGAGAAACTTGGCGAGACCTCCGACCAGCAATGGATTGATAATGATTGACAATGATGATGATGATGATTTATATATATATATATATATATATATATATATATATATATATATATAGAGAGAGAGAGAGAGAGAGAGAGAGAGTGAGGGGGATATTGTTACTAATTAAAAATGAAGTCTAATTAGCGGTTACAGGAAAAAACATACCCACAAAATGCACAAGGAAGGAAAGACCAAACCTTGAAAATTTGCAGAAATGATATTAACATTCCTACATAAACAATATAGTTATCATACAGTAAGCAGGGTATTACAGAATCAGAGCGAGATGTCATTCCAGTCTCAAACAAAAACAAAATTTTACACGCTTCAATTGCATCGGAAGAAGTTAGTAAATGAGGAGAACCACTCATCACAAGGGCTATGTGCATTTCTCTTAAACACTGAAAAGCAATTGAATTAGAGATACCTGTCTAGCAACATGTAGCACCCCCTTTCGTCCTGATGACGGTGGCGATTCGTCTTGACGTGGACTCGACAAGACACCGGAAGCGTTGGGAAGCCATACGGATCCACGACCCCTAAACAAGCTCCCACAGTTCACGAAGATTTGATGGAGGGGGTCAGAGCCTCGAACATCTCTCTTGATGGCATCCCAGATGTGCTCGATGGGATTGAGGTCAGGTGACTTAGCTGGCCAAGGAAGCAAGGTCACGTCGGTGGAGTGTCCATCCAACCATTCAAATACAATTCGGAAGCTACATTGTCTTGTTGCAGGATGAGGTCCCCAGTGGGATGTTGAAGACGCACAAACGGGAGCGAATGGTCGTCCAGGATATCCCGGCAAACGTTGGTCTGTGAGGAACGATGTCACACGTACCAGGGGTCCCATTTCAGTCCACGTAAACAGTCCCCAGACGAGAATGCCACCCCCACCAGCTTGAAAAGTACCCTGCTGGCTAGAAGGATCCATCGCTTCATGTGGTTTGCACCGTACTCGTATCCTGCCATCCGCATGTACTAACGTGAATCTCGACTTATCAGTCCAAGCAACATTTCCCCACATGTCTAAGGTCCAGTGGCGACGTTCCCGCGCCCATGCTAATCTTTGCACCCTGTGATATGCGGTCAGCAGCGGTACCCTCTCGGGACGATGGCTCCTGTACCTCATAGCGAGAAGATGGTTCTAGATGGTGTGGCTGCTTACACGTTTTTGTACACCAGCGTTAAATTGCAGAGTGATTTCTTGCACTGTGGTCCGTCCATCCGCTGTTACAATGCGAGCTAGCCGACCATGACCCCGCTCATCCACACGCTGCTGTTCAGAGCAGTTGGCCCTTGCAGGGATGGTTTCACTTGATTTGATATACTCACGGTGCACCCGTGACACAGTGGCTCGTAAAAATCCCAGTGCCTGCACGACTTCCGAGATGGAGTGACCCATTCGCCGGGCCCCGACAATTTGGCCACGATCAAATGCTCTTAGGTCCTTCGTCTTATCCACACTGCGTCCGACTCTTACTGATTCCCGTCGCATCACTCCTTATATTGTCGGATCGCTGCATAAGTTATGTCGTTTCTGTTTACAGGGCCACTCAGAGCGCCACATTTGCATAACGCCAGCTGTCCCTAATTCAATTACTCTTCAGTGTACATAATACTATTTTCTTTTTTTGCTGAATTTTTTTATTTTCTAAACATCTGATTTGAAATATATTTTTCCTGTCGAAAAGGATTCATATTAGGTTCTTGTTACATCAGAAAGTTCGATGTCAACTTTTTCTTTTCGTCTATATAAATAAATAAAAGTAGGAAAATGTGAAAATGCGAGTGATTTCGTCCTCGAATTGTTCGACCACTTCTAAATGACTTAAAGATCTGAAAACTTATATGCTGATAAGTCTAAAAGTCCCTATACTTAGAAAAGTCTGAAAACCAGAAAAACCAAAATAGGGCATTAGAACTACCTGGTAGTTTTATTCAAGAATTGTTCGACCACTTCTAAATGATACAGAAATCTGAAAATTGGTATGCTGATGTCTCTAAATCTCCAGGTATCTAGAAATGTCCGAAAAAAAAATTGCGGCACTCAGAACATTGTTGGCCTGAATTTTTCGCAACCTATGACGACCTAGAAATCTGAAAATTTGTTTCTTCATAGGTCTTAAGGTCCGAATAGTTAGAAATATCCGAAAACCAAAAAAATCAAAATGATGCTTTGGAACATTATCTGCTTGAATTTTTCGCGAATTGTTCGACCATGACGATAGGTATTAAAGTCCGTATACCTAGAAAATGTTGGCATGCTGATAGGTCTTAAAGTCCAGATACCTAGAAAATACCGAAAAAAAGAAATGCAAATTTAGAAATTTAGGTCATTGTCTTCTTGAGTGTTTCGCGATTTTCTTTTTTTGGTGGGGGGGGGGTTAACGAGCACTGTGAGCAACTCACTGGTCTATGAGCAGTGGCCTCGTTCCAGGGAAGGGAGAGAGCCACACCTAAGGTACACACTACATCCATGTCTCCGCGGGTTTTGAAACCGGACCCATCTCTTATGAACGGTCAGAAACCATCGCTTAAATAATAGAGGTCTGCACGGGCCTAATTTGGTGAGCTCAGCCCGGCCCAGGCCTGTGTGTTTAATGCCCATCCCAGCACGGCCCGGCCCCGTCAATTGCAGCTCTTATTTACGCCCGGCCCGGCCCGTGATGTGCCATTTGGTATTATTTTGTCTATCTATTGTATTTTATTAAAATGGTAAAATTAGATAATGAAATGAGATATTATTGAAAATATTAAGTTGAATTTAAGCCTAAAAATATTAGCTAAACTTTGACAATTATCGAAAAACACAACTTTTAAAAAGAGAGAAAAGGAAGACTAAGCGCGTACGGAATCTCCCTTTCTCTGAACTAGTAAGAGGTAACACTACAAAAGTCAATCGCTACACAGATTAGGAATATTAGACTAAGCGCGTACAGAATCTCCCTTTCTCTGAACTAGTAAGAGGTAACACTACAAAAGTCAATCGCTACACAGATTATGAATATTAGACTAAGCGCGTACAGAATCTCCCTTTCTCTGAACTAGTAAGAGGTAACACTACAAAAGTCAATCGCTACACAGATTATGAATATTAGACTAAGCGCGTACAGAATCTCCCTTTCTCTGAACTAGTAAAAGGTAACACTACAAAAGTCAATCGCTACACAGATTATGAATATTAGACTAAGCGCGTACAGAATCTCCCTTTCTCTGAACTAGTAAGAGGTAACACTACAAAAGTCAATCGCTACACAGATTAGGAATATTAGACTAAGCGCGTACAGAATCTCCCTTTCTCTGAACTAGTAAGAGGTAACACTACAAAAGTCAATCGCTACACAGATTATGAATATTAGACTAAGCGCGTACAGAATCTCCCTTTCTCTGAACTAGTAAGAGGTAACACTACAAAAGTCAATCGCTACACAGATTATGAATATTAGACTAAGCGCGTACAGAATCTCCCTTTCTCTGAACTAGTAAGAGGTAACACTACAAAAGTCAATCGCTACACAGATTATGAATATTAGACTAAGCGCGTACAGAATCTCCCTTTCTCTGAACTAGTAAGAGGTAACACTACAAAAGTCAATCGCTACACAGATTAGGAATATTAGACTAAGCGCGTACAGAATCTCCCTTTCTCTGAACTAGTAAGAGGTAACACTACAAAAGTCAATCGCTACACAGATTATGAATATTAGACTAAGCGCGTACAGAATCTCCCTTTCTCTGAACTAGTAAGAGGTAACACTACAAAAGTCAATCGCTACACAGATTATGAATATTAGACTAAGCGCGTACAGAATCTCCCTTTCTCTGAACTAGTAAGAGGTAACACTACAAAAGTCAATCGCTACACAGATTATGAATATTAGACTAAGCGCGTACAGAATCTCCCTTTCTCTGAACTAGTAAGAGGTAACACTACAAAAGTCAATCGCTACACAGATTAGGAATATTAGACTAAGCGCGTACAGAATCTCCCTTTCTCTGAACTAGTAAGAGGTAACACTACAAAAGTCAATCGCTACACAGATTATGAATATTAGACTAAGCGCGTACAGAATCTCCCTTTCTCTGAACTAGTAAGAGGTAACACTACAAAAGTCAATCGCTACACAGATTATGAATATTAGACTAAGCGCGTACAGAATCTCCCTTTCTCTGAACTAGTAAGAGGTAACACTACAAAAGTCAATCGCTACACAGATTATGAATATTAGACTAAGCGCGTACAGAATCTCCCTTTCTCTGAACTAGTAAGAGGTAACACTACAAAAGTCAATCGCTACACAGATTATGAATATTAGACTAAGCGCGTACAGAATCTCCCTTTCTCTGAACTAGTAAGAGGTAACACTACAAAAGTCAATCGCTACACAGATTATGAATATTAGACTAAGCGCGTACAGAATCTCCCTTTCTCTGAACTAGTAAGAGGTAACACTACAAAAGTCAATCGCTACACAGATTATGAATATTAGACTAAGCGCGTACAGAATCTCCCTTTCTCTGAACTAGTAAGAGGTAACACTACAAAAGTCAATCGCTACACAGATTAGGAATATTAGACTAAGCGCGTACAGAATCTCCCTTTCTCTGAACTAGTAAGAGGTAACACTACAAAAGTCAATCGCTACACAGATTAGGAATAGGAGAAAAAATCCATGTCGTCCCACTCTCTCATACAAACACACACACCCTCACCCTACTGCAGGCATCCTCCGTCCCACACTCTACACAACACACACACCCTCACCCTACTGCAGGCATCCTCCGTCCCACACTCTACACAACACACACACCCTCACCCTACTGCAGGCATCCTCCGTCCCACACTCTACACAACACACACACCCTCACCCTACTGCAGGCATCCTCCGTCCCACACTCTACACAACACACACACCCTCACCCTACTGCAGGCATCCTCCGTCCCACACTCTACACAACACACACACCCTCACCCTACTGCAGGCATCCTCCGTCCCACACTCTACACAACACACACACCCTCACCCTACTGCAGGCATCCTCCGTCCCACACTCTACACAACACACACACCCTCACCCTACTGCAGGCATCCTCCGTCCCACACTCTACACAACACATACACCCTCACCCTACTGCAGGCATCCTCCGTCCCACACTCTACACAACACACACACCCTCACCCTACTGCAGGCATCCTCCGTCCCACACTCTACACAACACACACACCCTCACCCTACTGCAGGCATCCTCCGTCCCACACTCTACACAACACATACACCCTCACCCTACTGCAGGCATCCTCCGTCCCACACTCTACACAACACACACACCCTCACCCTACTGCAGGCATCCTCCGTCCCACACTCTACACAACACACACACTCCCTTGGAGTCGAATCTTTTTGTTCTCAACAAGCCCCAAAATAGTTTTCGCATCTTAATACCTACAGATTGGTAAAAACACTGTGAGTGCTTCTCCTTGCCTTTCTTATTGCGGCCTGGGCTATATCATGGAAGTAAGTAAAGCCAAATGGAGAGGGTGAATAGGAACAGTTAAAAACACCAGGAAATCGGGAAACACGACTTTTTTCTTTCTTTACCATTTGCGATAAAAAGAATGGATCGACTTGTCCCGGCCCGGTCGTAAGAGTCTGGGGAAAGGCCAGGACCGTTGCTTTGTTCTCTAAACTAAACAAGAAAGATGACACCGAATTTTCGGGTGCAATAAGCACATCTTTTGAATCCGTTCTGACGCAAATTAAACTTATCAAAGCTATTCAAAGGCAATGGAACCGGTATGGAAAACAATAGCGTCTGACGGAAAAAAGAAGTTTTTTTTTTTTTTTTTTTGATTGGAGGTTTAACGACCACCGTGAGCAACTCAATGGGCTATATATAAGCAGTCGCCCGTCCATAATTTAGGGTCACTGGTTCCAGGGAAGGGAGAGAGCCAGTGCCGTAAGACAAACACGACATCCATGCCTCACCGGGATTCGAACCCGGACCCCGTTCGGACGAATGATCAGAGGCCATCGCTTAGACCACTGCGCCACCGGGGCGGCTAAAGAAGTTTTTCAATCGGTTCTTTAATCCCTCAGATATTGGTGTAAACGGAATCGTGAGCTTACAAACTCTTTTTTTTTTTTTTTTTTTTTTTGATTGGAGGTTTAACGACCACCGTGAGCAACTCAATGGGCTATAAGCAGTCGCCCGTCCCTAATTTAGGGTCACTGGTTCCAGGGAAGGGAGAGAGCCAGTGCCGTAAGACAAACACAACATCCATGCCTCACCGGGATTCGAACCCGGACCCCTTCGGACGAATGATCAGAGGCCAACGCCTTAGACCACTGCGCCACCGGGGCGGCTAAAGAAGTTTTTCAATCGGGTCTTTAATCCCTCAGATATTGGTGTAAACGGAATCGTGAGCTTACAAACTCTTAGAAACAGAGTTATCGGCAAAAATAAGATGTGACTTTACGTCCCCTGGTGGGAAAACCATGCATTATTTTAGGAAGAAAGAATTCTCAAAAGGTTTATCCATATGAGCGATATCGGTCCAAGAAAAAAAAAATTAGTCGACTTTTCAGGAGCCCAGATTTTGCTACAAATACATCAGAAGCAGAAATTAATACTTATGACCCCTGGTGGCCAAACCATTCTTTACAAAACATTAGAAATTATGTGAAAAATATTTTCCATCAGGTCTTGTATGCGATACAGGAAGAATTTTTCAAGTCGGAGTTTTAGAAGCAGAAAACGCAATTTACGTTTGTGACTCCTAGCGAAAAGTCTATGTTTTACTTGAAAATTTTGAATTTATAGCAAAACCATTTCGCATCGGAAACATTATCCAACAACGAAATAATTTTTTAAATTGGACTTTTAGAAGAGAGATATTGACAAAAATAAGATATACATCTACGACCCCTGGCGTAGAAACCATGCATTATTTCAAGAAGAAAGTGTTCCTAAAAGGTTTGTCGACATGAGTAGCATCGGTCAACAAAAGACTTTTTTTAATCGAGATTTTAGAAGCTCATATTTTGCTGCAAATACATCAGAGACGGAAATTAAGACTTACGCCACCTGGCGGCCATACCATTTTTTTTACAAAAATTAGAAATTATGTGCAAAGGATTTCCCACCAGGAGCTGTACCCGGTGCAGAAGGAATTTTTCAAATCGGAGGTTTTGAAGCAGAGAAATAGTGGGAGACCAAATTTACTTTTACGCCCCTAGCGGAAAGGCGGAAAGTCTATGAATTAGTTGAAAATTTAGAATTTTTAGGAAAAACATGTCACACTAGAAACATTATCCAACAAAGAAGGAATTTTTCAAATTGGATTCATAGAAGTCGAGATATTGACAAAAATAGGATATTCGTCTACACCCCCTGGCGCAGAAACCATGCACTATTTCAAGAAGAATTTTTCTAAAAGGTTTGTCGACACGAGTAGTTTGGTCTACAAACTACGTTTTTTTCAATCGAGAATTTAGAAGCTCATATTTTGCTGCAAATACATCAGAAGGGTAAATTTAGATTTACGCAACCTGGTGGCCAAACCATTTTTTACAAAAATTAGAAATTATGTGCAAACGATTTCCCATCAGGAGCTGTATCTGGTGCAGAAAGAATTTTTCAAATCGGAGATTTAGAAGCAGAGATATAGGGCGAAACGCAATTTACCATTACGCCCCCTAGCGGAAAGTCTATGAATTACTTGAAAATTTTGAAATTATATGAAAAACATGTCACACGGAAAACACTATCCAACAAAGAAGGAATTTTTCAAATATTGACAAAAATAAGATATACATCTACGCCCCCTGGTGGAGAAACTGTGGATATTTTAGGAAGAAAATATTCCGAAAAGGTTTATCGATGTGAGTGCAATCAATCCAAGAAAGAATTTTTCAATCGACTTGATTGTTACCATGCACTTCGGCACGAATGTGGAGTCCCCTGCGCGGCGCCTTATAAGCCCCAAGGATTGTGATTGCAGCACCGATCTTGAAGCGCGGGCACGAGGAATCGCACGAAACTTTAAATCATTTGCATGTCTGCCCCCCCCCAGTAGCTGTATTCGCCGAATTTTGTGTTAATCGCACGGTTTTTTATTGGTGCGCGGATTTTTATGAAAATGAGTATATATGAGATTTATTCGAATCAGAATCATATTGAAACGCACTTCTCATTGGGTGAAAGTTTTTCCACCTATCCTTTCCAAAGAATCAGCTGGAACTAAACAAATACAGAAAATCAAGATATTTGACACTCATCTTTTTCCGAAGAAATAAAAGAATCTGAATCCTTAATAGTGTCAATTTTAATTTTACGGGAAAACGACGGAATCAGCTTCTCGTTAAAAAAAAAATGAGTTCCGAACAAAAAAATCCGTAGTATTATTATTCGATAAATTTCCTTCATGAAATACATTTACAAAAAGAGTAATTAAAGCTAATGTGAATATAGTGAAATCCTGAAAAAAACGCATAAAATTAAGATGAACTACTTTTTATTGCAGTTTTATACTGTGTGTGAGCAGGTCCTATGTAAACAATGGGAAATGATACACGCGAAGCCGGGAACTATTTGAAAAGCGTTCTGATTCGGAAGTCAATTCGCCATCTGTCTTATTTGTTTATCATTTTACAAATCCTTAGTAAATTTTCGCCATTAAACTTTACCACCATTACTTCGCCCATCATTCGGGAAGTTATTAAAAAAGGGGTGGAGGATGAAATTCACTGTCCCTTTTCGCCATTTTATCTAAAAGGTAATCATACCACAACTGTATCATGAATTTTTTTAAGATTCATAGTGATCGCTGAACTAATTCTTGAATTTGACAATCCGATTTTTGGTATAAATGTGACAAAGATGGTAAGTAAGATAATATCCGAAAACTTGAAAATTTCATCGTCCTCGAAACCGCGTCTCCCAGATAGCGCTCGGGTATGCTAACCGCTACACCACTCAGAACGACCAAGTCTCAAATATTTCGATTGATTTGAATATAACCATCAAAAAATTAATCGGAAACTTCAGACTTGGTCATTCTGAGTGGTGTAGCGGTTAGCATACCCGAGCGCTATCTGGGAGACGAGTTTTCGAGTCCCGCTGCAGGACAATGAAATTTTCAAGTTTTCGGATATTATCTGACTTACCATCTTTGTCACATTTACACCAAAAATCGAATTGTCATGTTCAAAAATTTGTATTATATGGTGTAATCCATATTTCTTTCATAATTCTTGAATTATTTCACATAAATGGAAAGTCCATTCCCGAGAATAAAATTTCCTTTTTTCGATTTCAACCAATCTCAAACATCCAATCGCTGTTTTCCCTAATGCATAATTGTGATGTTTGGTTACATTTGGTCAACATTTGGTTATATCACTCGTAGTTTACTGCTTAACTGTCGGCAAATGCTACTGGAGTATAAAAACCAAATGTAAAATTCTGTTTCAATCATTAATAAACGTGAAATATTTTGTCTATTTTTTCAGTTATAAGAGATTATTGGAAAAAGCTGACACACGTATTTCGAAGCTCTTACCTTTAAGTGAGTAGGAAATAACGCAAATTAAAATTCATCAATTTTCAGACACTAATGACTCTTTAGTCTCACCTGGCCTAGCAAGTCAGAGCCTTCTGATCAAGTATCTGGATCAAGCTTCGGTCTGAAAGAAGTTTCAAAAAATGCTTACCTCAGCAGCTGCCTGAAAACTCTGAATGAACCAGCGGCTAAAAACTACTTCCATAACAGCTTTTATATTCATACAAAATAATGATCATATACAATAACAGACATTTGCCAACGTTTCTAGCCGAATTAATTTAAAGCAAATCTTCATAGTATCTTTGCGATCGCGTGAGCCATATAATCACATTGTAAAAAGTTTTCTGAAATTCACGAGCCACTTCGCGTGATTTCTTTCGTGAATTATGGAGAATATTTCTGACATAACTTTCTCCGCGAAATGACGGAAAACTCTGAATTTCAACGGATTTTTCGTACGCCAGAAAAAATTTTAATTTTCAGAAATGTTTCCGCAATTCCTTTCGTATAACGATGGTAAATTTTTGTGTTTAAGAGATGTTAATGAAAAATTGTGAATTTTCAGAAATCTTTTAGCAATTCCTTTCGTACATTGACGGAAAAATTTTGTTCTCATTTTTTCCGTATCCAAATGATGGAAAATTTTCGGTAATATGAGCGAATCCCAGGAATACGTTTGAGGTTTGATTAACTACACTCATGGCCAAAAACTAAGGAACAACGACAAAGGCTAAATTACGAACTCCTAAGTATAGCTGATTAGCGGTAAAAACATTCTGACGTCATCGAAGCACATAAGAGTTATGTGAGAGTGTTTGGTCATGCGCAAATTGCCAAGAATCACGAGACAGCTGTTTACTGCAAATCGTGGATAAAAGCTGAAGAGTTAGTGGAAAGAAATAATTTGTTTTGTAGGTTTTGAAGTATAAATCTGCCTTTTTTAGCACGTCTTTAGTAAAAAAAGATCGTGCTTATGTTATCAGTATGTCCGTCCGTCTGTAGACACCATATATCCGCAACTAATAATCCGATCTAAAAATTTCTTTTTGCATTAGGAAGCTTGAAATGTACGAATGATGATCCTTTATTTCGTTTTTTTTTACGACGCAAAATTTTACCGCCACAGAGCGTAAATGCAGATGATATCAAATTCAAAACACATTCTAATCCATATATTTGCTTTAAACATGCCAATTCAAAAAATTATTTTACTTTTCGATTCCATGCAAGTTGAAGATTATTTTAGGCATAGTCATTTCTCCGAGTTACGCTGTAACGTACCAGGAGATGTGACGTACCTGTCAGAAGGACGCACACGACATAAAGGCAGATAGCAATCAGAATAAAATGTCCGCGTAGCTTAATTGGTAGAGCAACTTATTCCGGAATGAGTGGACCCGGGTTCGAATCCTGGCGCGGAAAAAAATGACGGAGAAATTCACTTCGTTATAACGCATACAGGGTGTTCGCAAACTGTTTGACAAAAGAAGAGGGGTGATAGCACCGATGAAGACGAACAATATTTATAATGGAACCTAGGATCGCATTCTACTGTGAGTGTCAGAAAAGAGTAAAGTTAGATGTTCAAGTTAAACTTTCAACAGTGCAAAGGAAGAGAATTAACGACATCATAAGTTGCACAATCCCATTTATGGAGATCAGGGATAGACTCAAAGTAGATGCTCAAAGTGACGGCCACACGTGCGGTTGCACAATTCACACCAGCGAATGAAAGACTGGCGCACCCTCTCGAAGACTCCTGGTGTCGTGTTTATCCTGTCCGCTGCAACAACGATTCTCGCGACGAGATCTTCCACGGAGTCCACAGGCGTCTCGTACACCAATGATTTCATGTGCCCCCAGAAGAAGAAGTCCAGTGGGTTTAAGTCCGGTGAGTGTGGAGGCCATGCCACAGGTCCGCCACGTCCAATCCATCGTGCGGCATATATGGCATTCAGGAAGTGTCTACTGCTTCTTGATAAGCCAATCAGCTGCAACTGTCGACGCTGCGTCTTCTCTATGGCAATTTGCATACGGTAAATGCTTGACGGTGATGTTCTGGAGATGTGCTACTTCTCCGGCACGAAAGAAATGACGTCTGAAGTGCCGACTTGTGTTTGTTGGACGTATTTCGAAGTTACTCTTTTCTGACACTCAGAGTGGAATGCGACCCTAGGTTCCATTGTAAATATTGTTCGTCTTAATGGGTACTATCACCCCTCTTCTTTTGTCAAAACAGTTTACGAACACCCTGTATGTTCCCCGCTACCGGGCGTAAAAGTAAATTGCTTTTCCCCAGATATCTCTGCTTGTAAAACTCCGATTTGAAAAATGTTTCCTTCAGCAGATACAACTCGTGATGGGAAATGTTTTGCATATGGTTTCTAATTTTTGGTATAAAATCTTTTGGCCACCAGGGGACTTAAGTGTTGATTTCTGCTTCTAATGTGTTTGCAGCAAAATCTCAGCTTCTAAAAGCCCGATTGAAAAACTTCTTTCGTGGACTGATACTGCACCTGTCGATAAACATTTGAGAATATTTTATCTTAGAATAATGTATGGTTTCTCCACCAGAGGTCGTAGATGTCCATCTTATTTCTGTCAATATCTCTGCCTCTAAAAGTCGGAGTTGAAAAATTCCTTCTTTGTTAGATAGCGTATCCGGTGTAAAATGTTTTTCATATAAGTTCTAAATTTTCAAGTAATGCATAAACTTTCCGCTAGGGGGAGTAAAGGCAAATTGCGTTTTCCTCAATATTTCTGCTTCCAAATCTCCGATTTAAAAAATTCTTTCTGCACCTTATACAGCTTCTGATGGGAAATTCTCAGCATATAATTTCTAATATCTGATAATGATGCTTCTAAGAGCCCGATTTGAAAAATTATTTCTTTGTTGGAGAGCGTTTCCGCTGCGAAATGTTTCTCATATAAATTCAAATTTTACTTAACGCACAAGTCTGCCACCATAGGGCGTAAGTTGACGTTTCCGTTTACAGCAATATCTGCGGGATTAAAATCCCGATTGAATTTTTTTCTTCAGTCAAACACTACTGTTTGCCATACCGGTTCCATTGATTTTGAATAGCTTTGATAAATTTAATTCGTATCAGAACGGATTCAAAGGACGTTCTCATTACATCCAAAAATTCGGTGTCATATTTCTTGTTGTTGTTATGGCGACTTGTACGATAACTAAAACGGCTCATCTGAATGAATTTACCTGTTTGCGAGTTGTTGTTAATTTGGAAGAAGGGGCAAAACGAGAGGCATAGAGAAAGAGTTCGGAATTGCCTAAAGCGTTGTATCACGGATAGGGAAACAATTATCTGAACATGGAATAGCTACCAGAAGGTTCATTAGTGGTCGACCACGCAAAACTATTTCATCACAAAATCATTATCATGTTCTAACGGCTAAAAGATCTCACCGAATAACTGCCTGCAAGTTAGCAAAATAGTTGGAATCAAACACGAGTACTGTTGTACCTTCTGCGTGACGTCACCTATTAATCTATTCCAATAGGTGGCGCTGCGACACAGAATCTTTGATTATGCAAGTCAAGACAAGGGTAGTGCTATGCAAATAATGAATGAAACCGTGTAGTCCAGTCCCTATACATAAGACCTGTAGGAATTTCTTGCTTGACAAATTCTGTGACTGTGAATAAAAAAATCTTTGGTAGGCAACTGAAATATGGTCAAGTTTTCTCAATGACGCCATATTGGATTTTGCTATTGAATAACGTATTGTGCCAGATTTACTGTTTTATTAACTTATGGTTTAAATGTAAGTTAAACCTGATTACACCATCGGATTCCTCATAAAATTTCCTTTAAAATGTATGTACTTTATTTAATTTAGGTACAATAAGAGGTGAGTAACTGATTTTTTTTCAATTATTAATTATTAAAACATGGAAAATCCACCGAAATTGAAAATGATCTGATTTATTTCAATATTTACACATAAATGTTTCATTAATTCTTGATATCTATTATCTACTCTAAACAGACAATTCTAATAGAAACTGAGAGCTATTACATGATAAATTTAGAATATCGTAAGAATATACCGTGCTTGCACAGTAAAACATTACATTTAAGCATTGAAATCATTATAATTATTTCTTCATATTTTGACTCGTATCCTGGCTTTTACAAAATAAAACACATTCCATGTTTTGTCTGCGGCATCTTCATCACCTAACATCACATTTTTTGTATGCACAAGTTGTAATACATCGTCTGGGAAGTCCTTCATTCTTGGCTCAGGTAGCAACATGGCGCTGCCGTCATCACTCATTATTCAGCCATAGTCTGTTAGTAGCAATGTACTTGGCTTTGAAATGGATGATGAAGTGTACACCATTAGAAAGACATTGGAAGATGCCCTTGAAGTACACAGCTAGTACATGTGGTGTTCAGCAAGTTGGGTGTTTTCCCCTGTTTCATTTCTCCTCACACGTGTTAAACAACGAGCATTAACACTTGCTTGTGATGAAGTTGTAGGCCATATTGCTGCAGAAATTGAAATGTGTTCAAGTGAATTCCAAAATTTTGTACTTTTAATGGATTTCTTCCATTTGACCAAAATATGTTTAGCCTGTATCAGAAAGTACCTCAGAGGGAGTA
Source organism: Macrothele yani (assembly GCA_039090855.1). Classification (NCBI taxonomy): domain Eukaryota; kingdom Metazoa; phylum Arthropoda; class Arachnida; order Araneae; family Macrothelidae; genus Macrothele; species Macrothele yani. The sequence continues at coordinate 29,882,663 of CM076989.1, read as the reverse complement.
GACTGAAAACTTTTCTCATTGAAAATAGACCCAAGAAGTGGTAGAAAGTGTTATGAAGGGAACAAACATGTGAGATCAGTAAAGGGTATCTTTATGCTTGCTGAGGTTATTGAAAGACTGAAGTGAAAAGCATTCATTGACAACAGAATACCAACTGAGACTTCAGATCTCCAGGTGTCTCATCTAATTGAAGCAATGAAAAGTAAATACAGAGGAGCTTCACAGCAACTCTTCGAATAACTCATTGTGGAAGATGATCTGTTCAAGGAGTTTATATATAAAATCTTCACAGAGAGAAATGCTCAGAGCTAGGAACGGTGCGAATACTTGGATAGGTTTCTCTACCTAGTTTATCTATTGAAGTGTGCCAACAGAGCAAATTGAGAGGGTCTTTGGAGACTGCATGTAGAAACAATTAAAGAGCTACTACATATGTTCCAGATTTTTGAGAGAGTGAACTAATCAAGATGGTGCTCTCTCTGTCAAGAAAACATGAAACTTCTGGTGAAGAATCATCCTGAAGTCTATGAAGAGTTTATGGCAGGACATTTTGTTGTTAGAACCCCGGGCAATCTTAACGGTAAAGGTGTTGACTTGGCTCTAGAACAGACGATCAATACGTCAAAGAAATCATCTGGAGACATTATAGGGCAGATAAAATTATAAGAATATGTTGCTGAGTGGGAACTAGTATACCATGAGGTTCTTGATAAATAATTTTCGGTAGTATTTTTTGTAATTATTAATATTTTTTGTAAGTTTTGGGACGTGAGGCCCTTAAAAAATGTTTTTTTAAGATTTTTTGGGGTTTTTTTACAATCCCCCACCCACCCACCCCCACACACATTTTCAAGTAGATTATCGCTCTTCGCCGTTCATATCACCATATTTGCAAATTTCAAATGGTTATTATAACCACAACAATATTTTCAGCATTCATGAAATAGCAGATCAAATTTCATAATTTTGTGTCCTCGCTTTTATAAACTACTGTTTGTGAAAATTGCAGCACTATGAAGGAATGATGGTAATCAAGTGAAACTTACAGGATATGCAGAGCAGGGTAGGACATGCAAACGATTAGAAGTGCAGAGTCATTGCGCATGTCTGTGCCCAGCAACGCCCTCTGAACAGTTGAGTGAGGGGTAACGAAAGGGCTGTTTAGGATACACACCCCTGTAGTGCATCGCGGACAGTGAGTTATAAAAGGGCCACCAGGATTCAATAACGTCTCAGCGGCGACGAATGGCGCAATATCACCATAGAACAGAGTCTGAACGGGACGAATGATTGGTTTGCGTGAAGGTGCATTTTCATACCGCGATATTGCGGCTCGGACGGGACATAACACCACGATAGTGATGCGCGTGTGGCAGCAGTGGACCGAGGAGGACCAGGTGCATCGGCAATTAGGCAGTGGACCGAGAAATGACCGATACCTCACTCGCATGGCAGTGACGAACCGTTCCACATCTTCGCAAATGTTAGTACTACGGTGGAGCACTGTAACAGGTGTGGCATTGTCTGCCTCCACAGTTCGACGACGCCATCTGCAGCACCGAGGACTGGTTGCATGCATCCCTTTGCGGCGGATTCCTTTGACCTAAAGCCATAAACGCCTCAGGCTGGAATGGGGTTTTCAATACAGACAATGGCGTGCTGATTGGCAGCATGTCGTGTTTTCGGGAGAGTTCGGATTCAATTTGGGCTACCGTGATGGCCGCATACGCTTTAGACGGTATTGTGGTGAGCGCCTTCTTCCAGCATGCATCGTCGAGCGTCACACGGACCGAACGCCAATGTAATGATGTGGGGTGTCATTGGGTACCAATCGCGATCTCGTTTGCTACGACTTGAGGGCAATCTCAACAAGCGACCGCTATATCAGGTACGTAGAACAGGAAGAAGCCATACCGTTACTTCAGAGCACTCCTGGCGCTATATTCTAGCAGGAAGAAAGCCGAAACCCATGTTGCCAAGAATGTTCAAGCCCTCTTCGCAGCGCAGCGGATATCGCTTCTTCCCTGGCCTGCACGTTCGCCAAACATGTCGCCTATTAAACATGTCTGGGATATGGTCACTTGGCAACTGGCCCATCCAAGTTCTCCAGCGGTTAGTACTAATCATTTGTGTATACATGCCGCCTGGAAAGCAATTTCTCAGGACACCTTCAATTACCCTTTTCGATTCAATGCCACGCCGTCCAGAAGCTCTTATTGCAGCTCGTGTAGGCTTTACAAGATGCTGATTTTCGCAGGTATAAATTGTTGTATTGTTCTTGATGGTGTAAGTTAAAAACTAAGAAATGATTTGCAACGGTAATTATGTCCATAATCGGCAGACGCCTGATTTAAGTTTATCTTTATTTACTCTTGACTAAACACACAACTAAGACGCTATCGAAAGTTGACGGATATGTAATAAACATAGAATGAATGAGTTATTGTTAACAACGAACTTTGCTTTCTATTTAGTCTGTTTTAAACAGTCTTACCATGATTAATATTCCTTTTAAGAGTTCACGGAAAACAGTGTATAATCCCTCGAGAATCCTTTTAGATGATGATAATACACGTATTCTTTTGGAACAGTTTTTGTAAGAACAACAAATACAGCATGTTCGCACACATCGAAGTGACGACGCCATCATCTCCTCTCTCAATTGTCCAGGGTCGTGATCCCATATTTCGTTGCAACGTACCGTTTGCTGGCTGCTCGGCATCAACGCAAACATAAACAAACTAGCAGCAGGTGTCCGATGAAAAATAAAAGAAACGAGGAAAGGACGCTAACATCCAACAGTTTTAAAAATTAATCCCTTATGTATAGTCATATCAGTAATGAGTGGTATGAATTTCATTTGAATGGCATGGTTCCTTCTTGGTGTTGCAATTTTCACAAGCAGTAGTATATGTTCAACAATTTGCGGGTAAACCAGATACTAAAATTTGACATTAGGAAAAATGTTTAACCCGTAGGATATCAGCTTAAAAAAATCCTGCAATGAAACAGAAAGGGAAAAGTTCAAAAGCAATAAAAATCTTTAATTTCCTGGGATGATTTAGAACCTTTGCAAAAAACTTCAATCACCCTACATTCTCCCATTCTTCTTCTCTTTTCACGCATAAAGACATTTTCACTTAACCTGATTTTTGCACAGGATAAATTTAAAACAGCTCACAAGTTGTAAAACTTAGGGGGAATGTTGATGCTGATTAAAACCGAATGTTTGTTTACCGAATTCCTGCCAAACCGTTTGTATATCACTGAGAAATAAATGTTTACCTTTAAAAAAATCCACAGAAAATGCCCGTAGAACAAATACTCAAATCTCAAAAACTACCCACAGCATTTCTACATAAATGACATTGCTTAACATATTCTCATCCTGCTTTGTTAAGTACAATACAACTTTACTTCTGGGGGATATTGCAGTTTTTATTAATTCCTTTAAACATGCGTTAACAATAACTCAATTTCTTAATAAAATGTAGCAAAGAAAAAAGACACTATGAGTGTTTTCAGAAAAGCGTTAATCATGGCAAGAGATTTAGCGTTTCAGAAGTTTACAAACGTGTGCAATTACTGCACACTAGAGAAAAATCTGAATTTTATACACCATATCAACATCAAAACAATTAAAATGGTAAGAGATCGAAGAAACTTGTTCAAGAGATTTAGCGTTTCAGAAGTTTACAAACGTGTGCAATTACCGCACACTAGAGAAAAATCTGAATTTTATACACCATATCAACACCAACACAATTAAAATGGCAAGAGATCGAAGAAACTTGTGCGAGAGATTTAGCGTTTCAGAAGTTTACAAACGTCTGCAATTACCGCACACTAGAAAAAAATCTGAATTTTATACACCATATCAACACCAAAACAATTAAAATGGCAAGAGATCGAAGAAACTTGTGCGAGAGATTTAGCGTTTCAGAAGTTTACAAACGTGTGCAATTACCGCACACTAGAGAAAAATCTGAATTTTATACACCATATCAACACCAAAACAATTAAAATGGCAAGAGATCGAAGAAACTTGTGCGAGAGATTTAGCGTTTCAGAAGTTTACAAACGTGTTCAATTACCACACACTAGAGAAAAATCTGAATTTTATACACCATATCAACACCAAAACAATTAAAATGGCAAGAGATCGAAGAAACTTGTGCGAGAGATTTAGCGTTTCAGAAGTTTACAAACGTGTGCAATTACTACACACTAGAGAAAAATCTGAATTTTATACACCATATCAACACCAACACAATTAAAATGGCAAGAGATCGAAGAAACTTGTGCGAGAGATTTAGCGTTTCAGAAGTTTACAAACGTGTGCAATTACCACACACTAGAGAAAAATCTGAATTTTATACACCATATCAACACCAACACAATTAAAATGGCAAGAGATCGAAGAAACTTGTGCGAGAGATTTAGCGTTTCAGAAGTTTACAAACGTGTGCAATTACCGCACACTAGAGAAAAATCTGAATTTTATACACCATATCAACACCAAAACAATTAAAATGGCAAGAGATCGAAGAAACTTGTGCGAGAGATTTAGCTTTTTAGAAGTTTACAAACGTGTGCATTACCGCACACTAGAAAAAAATCTGAATTTTATACACCATATCAACACCAAAACAATTAAAATGGCAAGAGATCGAAGAAACTAGTGCGAGAGATTTAGCGTTTCAGAAGTTTAGAAACGTGTGCAATTACCACACACTAGAGAAAAATCTGAATTTTATACACCATATCAACACGAACACAATTAAAATGGCAAGAGATCGAAGAAACTTGTGCGAGAGATTTAGCGTTTCAGAAGTTTACAGACGTGTGCAATTACCGCACACTAGAGAAAAATCTGAATTTTATACACCATATCAACACCAAAACAATTAAAATGGCAAGAGATCGAAGAAACTTGTGCGAGAGATTTAGCGTTTCAGAAGTTTACAAACGTGTGCAATTACCGCACACTAGAGAAAAATCTGAATTTTATACACCATATCAACACCAAAACAAATAAAATGGCAAGAGATCGAAGAAACTTGTGCGAGAGATTTAGCGTTTCAGAAGTTTACAAACGTGTGCAATTACCGCACACTAGAAAAAAATCTGAATTTTATACACCATATCAACACCAACACAATTAAAATGGCAAGAGATCGATGGAACTTGTGCGAGAGATTTAGCGTTTCAGAAGTTTACAAACGTGTGCAATTACCGCACACTAGAGAAAAATCTGAATTTTATACACCATATCAACACCAAAACAATTAAAATGGCAAGAGATCGAAGAAACTTGTGCGAGAGATTTAGTGTTTCAGAAGTTTGCAAACGTGTGGCACTTGGTATTACCTGCTGAAATTAAATTTGTAAGGTCCCGTGTTACTACAGAGTGTTGATGTGTAATTTATGGCAGGGGGAGGAAGAATTAAAAGTAAGAATTAATTGATATAAGTAACGTCTGATAAAGTGGATTGAACGTTATTATTTTTAAATGTATTGACTAATTTATCGAAGAATTTGGTAATATTTTTAGTGTTAGAACATATTCTGGCAATGCCGTGAAACACAGAAATAATGACGTTACGACGTATACCATTAGATACATTAGAAGACCAGTGGGTGAAGAGTTCTATATCAAATTTAAAATCCTGTCTTTTATCGCAGAGGTCGATCTGAAAACCCATTTCTTTGTTGATTAAAATGTCAAGGTCCAGAAAATTCACGTAATTGGATGTACTACTCGTTTTTTCCAGGGATAGGTCATCTGGATAAATTGCTTCACTCATTTGTAAGAAACGAGGATTATTGAAGACAATGATATCATCGATGTATCTCATAACGGTGACGGGGTCATCGGGTTGAGTAGCAAGGAATGTAGATTCGAAGTGGTGCAGGTAAAGATTTGTCAGACTGCTTGAGAAACTGCTACCAATTGGAATCCCGCGAGTCTGCTGGTAGAGCTTGTTTCCGCCGACTGCATAATTATGGCTAAGGCAGAAGTCTGTGAGGTAATGCCATTACTGCGAAGCGATGCTGTTATCCAGTGAATATACATTGCCGGCCACCCAAAAGGCAACGCCAAGTAGGACACGAGATAGCAAAGCCAGATTTACTGGACACATAACAACAGATACAAAGATGAAACGATTGAACTTACAGGCCCGTGCGACTTGCGCAACACGCATACATCAATAGTTCGTGTGGCCCTCATGGCTGGCAATAACGGCCGCTACACGCCGCGGCATCGAACGAAAGAGGCTTTGGATGTGGGCTTGGGGTATGTCGGTCCAGGCGGCTTAAACACATTGTCGCAGTTCATCCGGAGTAGCCGCGGGTGGTGCTTGCCGGGCCACTCGGTTGCCTATCAGCGACCAGACGTGTTCGATGCGCGATATATCGGGAGAACAGGCAGGCACCGGCAGCAGTGACACCTGGTGGGCCGTGAAGAATTGTTGCACAATGCGTGCCAAGTGCGGGAGCGCATTGTCCTGTTGAAACGTCGCAGCTAGCAGGTCCTGCTTGTAAGGGAGGACTACAGGCTCCAAAACGTCGGAAATGTAGCGGTGACTGTTGAGTGTACCGGCGATGCATACCAGAGGGGTGCGGATGTCATATCCAATTGCACCCCAAACCATAACGCCAGGCGACGGACCGGTATGCCGATGCATAATACAGGCGTCATGCAGTCTCTCTCTGCGGTGCCGCCACACGCGGATACGACCATCGTGGTGTTGCAGGGAGAAGCGGGATTCGTCGGAGAAGACAATGTCGTGCCATTCCGTAGTCCAGGTGCGGCGTTCAACGGCCCACTGCCGCCGTACTCGCCGCTGCTGTAACGTCAATGGTAATCGGAGCAACGGGTGCTGTGCGATAAGTCCTGCTCCTGCAGACGACGTTGAACAGTACGTGCTGGCACAGGTTGTTGCGCAACACACCCTAATTCCTGGGCTAACGTTCGTGACGTGGCGGTGCGAGCTGTCAAACCCCGCCGCACAACATGCCTTTCCTCTCGTTCGGTGGCGTGCCGCGGCTGCGTCAATCGCTCACGTCGGTCCGCCCTTCCCTCCTGCACCCACTGAATCCATACTCGCCTCACTGTGGCTGGATATCGTCCCGCACGGGCGCCGATGTCTTGGTACGATAAACCGCTGTCGCGATAAACCACTATTCGTCCTCTGTTGAACTCCGAAACGTGCTGGGATGACTGCCGTATTCTGCCACGAAGCATCAGGAAGCTTCCCACGTACAGGTCCGGCAGCACAACACACTTCCACTACTTACACCACGCCTTCTGTGCACCCTTCTTATAGTGCTTCTCGGTGGCGTGCCGGGCGCACATGATTTGCATATGCCCTGCAATGCTAATCGTTTGCATGACCTCTTGCGGACGACGCATGCTGCGAATTTCAGGAAAAACCGGATACTTCCCTCTTGGTGTTGCATTTTGGGTGGCCAGCAGTGTATATATGCAGGGTGATTCCTAAAAAAGTCCTAGGTCAGGTCAATAACTTGGGAACAAAGACAGCTAGAGCTTTGGAAGTAAGGTATAGTATAGTAAAACATCCATGTGCTGTCGGATGAGAGTGACGGCAGCGCCCCTAGTGGCAAAATGTGGAAGTTAACACCCCTATCTCGGAAATCATGAGAGATACGGGAAAGAGATCAATTAGAAACTTGTAGAGCATCAACGAGTTAGTAGGAAATGACATATGGTAGAAACAGCTGGGGTAGAAGGCTGGAAACGTGAGGGAAACACAAGGTTTATTATACTCAGGCATGAATACAAATGGAGTACATTGGTCGTATTTAATGCAACAGCGGTACTTACATAACGTTGCGTTTAACGTAAATAGGGTTCAATATGGCCACCATCTGCCACAATACACATTTAAATGCGAGACAGAACTTCCCGTTGTACGTTCGCCAACATAACAGGTGTCTTTCACACGCAGCGACGATACGCAGTCGGAGATCGTAGAGACTCGTCGGTTCCACCCTGTACACGTGATCCTTTCGGTAACCCCAGAGGAAGAAATCCATAGGAGTTAGATCCGGGGATAGTAGAGGCCACGCTACGGGACCACCATAACCGATCATCTGTTGCCCAAAACTGTCGGACAGGAAGTGCTGTACCGCTGTTGGTTGATGTGCTGGAGCGCCGTCATGCTAAATCCATAATGAGCGTACATCTTCCAGAGACAGATCATCTAACCACTCAGGTAATGTGCTTTGTAACAGCTGCAGGTATTTTCGTTCATTTAATGCGCCCTCATAGAATACAGGCCCAACAAGTCGGTCCTTCCAGATGCCACACCTGACATTAATCGACCAGCACACCTGATGCCTCATTTTCCGTGTAAAAAATGGATTCTGAACTGCCCAGTAATGGGTATTTTGTTTGTTCAGCACCCCAGCGCGTGTGAACTGCGTCCCGTCAGTATAAAGGATATTTGATAGAAAGGCCGCATTTTCTTCTACGGTGTTCATTACAAAATTGCACCAATCTAGACGTCGTTGGTTATCCACTGGTATCAGTACGTACAGCGGTACTGTTCGGTACGGGTGGGCACCATGCTGATGCAAAATATTCCACGCACGGAATTGTGATAAGCCAAATGCCATACTGAATTCCCTCGTACTGGCGTGTGGGTTGGCCAAAGCGTATGCCAGAACATCGACTGGTTGCACATCCCTACCCATTCCGGTGGGTCGGCCTGAACGGGGACGCGCTGCAATACTGCCTTCTCTCGTAGCCGTCGAACCGCGCGACTGATGGTCCACGCTGTCGGCGATGGATGAGTCGGAAATCGTAAGCCATACTGGCATGACGCTTCCCTCGCGTTGCGTCCGAATTCTCCATATAGCAGTACCATCTCGCAATACTGTTCATTCGAATAGCCTGCCATGCTCGTTCTTTACCCGATACTCACGTTACGAATGACATAGCTCCTGACCGACGATCCTTTATACATTGCCACGCCGCGCATGATACGGCAGGTGAGGCGTTATGTCACACCAGAATTTGCATATGACACTCACAGATGTGCGGTCGCATATGTCATACATTTCTCTCTGCTAGACTGTTACTGCGACAACGGCACGAACCGCCTTCGCACAAGTTCGCGTTTCTAGCATTCTACTTGCCCCAGCTGTTTCTACCATATGTCATTTCCTACTAACTCGTTGATGCTATACAAGTTTCTAATTGATCTTTTTCCCGTATCTCTCATTGTTTCCGAGATAGGAGTGCTAACTTTCACATTTTGCTACTAGAGGCGCTGCAGTTACTCTCACCCGAGAGCGCATGGTTGTCTTGCTATACCATACCTTACTTCCATAGCTGTAGCTGTCTTTCTTCCCAAGTTATTGAGGAGACTTGGGATTTTAGGTATCGCCCCGTATATACACTGAAGTGCCAGAAAAACTGGTAGAGACGAGCTTATGCAAAATACATAGCAACCTCACCTATGCGCATACTCGGTCGCGTCTGACAGTGCGTATATAAAGCGATAGATATCCTTGCCAGCTGACAGAGCTGGCAAGGATATCTTCGGCATGAGAATGACAAGTTATAACGATTTAAGTGATTTTCAACGCAGTGTCATAATTGCCGCTCGTGAGATGGGCCATAGTATTTCGGAGGTAGAAACGAAGTTCAAATTTTTATGGACGACCATTGCACGGGTGTACCGTGACTACAAGGGTTCCGGCAAAACCTCCAACCTACGATACCAGTGTGGCAGTAAAAAGACATTGAGTTAACGTGACCATCGTTGGCTGTCAAGAATCGTTTCCCGCGATAGACGTGCGACACTCTCGCAGGTATAATCGAAATTCAATGCTGGAGCCACAACAAGCATCAGCGTCCGCACTGTTCCACGTACCCTGCACGATATGGGCTTTGGGAGCCGACGCCTAACTCCAGTCCCCTCTATGAGTGCACGACACAGAGCTATGCGCCTCGCTTGGGCACAGCAACACCACCACTGGACAGTTGATGACTGGAAACAAGTAGCCTGGTCTGACAAGTCGCGTTCCCAACTGTATCGGGCAGATGGAAGGATTCGTGTGTGGCGTAAACCCCATGACGCCATGGATCCCACCTGTCAACAGGTAACTGTACCGGCTAGTGAGGGGTCCGTAATGGTATGGGGTGTGTTTAGCTGGAATTCACTGGGACCCCTGGTACGTCTACAAACGTCTGTGATCTGCCAATGCTATGTGCGCATCCTTTCTGATGAGGTACACCCGTTCATGTCCTGCATTAATGCTGATGGGTTGGGCCTGTTCCAACAAGACAATGAACCTCCACACAAGTGTCGGGACGCCACATTAGAGTTAGAGGAGCATTCATCTGAGTTCGGGGTGTTGCCATTCCCAACCAAGTCCCCAGATCTGAACGTGATAGAACACATTTGGGATGCCATACAACGCGTTATCGAACACAGGAATCCGAGACCACGGAATACACTCGAATTGTGGAACTCCCTATATATAGACCTCGGAATACACCCGAATTGTGGAACGCTCTCTCTCTCTCTCTCTATATATATATATATATATCCGTCATAGTTTTCTTCCAATTTCTCTGAGCTATTAAGCTCATCCAGTGAACTGTTCGAATCTACATTGCTGGCCACCCAAAATGCAACACCAAGAAGGAAGCATCCGATTGGCCTGAAATTCGTAACATGCGTCGCCGCGAGAGGACATGCAAACGATTAGCATTGCAGGGCATATGCAAATCATATGCGCCCGGCACGCCGCCGAGAAGCTCTATAAGAAGGGTGCTCAGAAGGGGGTGTAAGCAACGGAAGTGTGTTCTGCTGCCGGACTTGTGCGTGGGAAGCTTGTTGACGCCTCATCGCAGAATACGGCATTCATTCCAGCACGTCTTGGAGTTCGACAGAGGGCAAATAGTGGTTTATCGCGACAAGGGTTTATCGTACCGAGACATCGGCGCCCGTGTGGGACGACATCCAGCCACAGTGAGGCGAGTATGGATTCGGTGGGTGCAGAAAGGACGGACGGACCGACGTGAGCAATTACCGCAGCCGCAGCACACCAGCGAACGAGAGGATCGGCATGTTGTTCGGCGGGCATTGACGGCTCGCACCGCCACATCACGAACGTTAGCGCAGGAATTAGGGTGTGTTGCGCAACAACCTGTGTCAGCACGTACCGTTCGACGTCGTCTGCAGGAGCGGTGACTTCTCGCACGGCGCCCATTGCTCCGATTATCATTGACGTTACAGCAGCGGCGAGTGCAGCGGCAGTAGACCGTTGAACGCCGCACCTGGACTACGTAATGGCACGATAATGTCTTCTCCGACGAATCCCGCTTCTGCTTGCAACACCAGGATGGTCTGATCCGCGTGTAGCGGCACCGCGGCGAGAGACTGTATGGCGCCTGCATTATGCATCGCCATACCGGTCCGTCGCCTGGCGTTATGATTTGGGGCGCAATTGGATATAACACCCGCACCCCTCTGGTACGCATCGCCGGCACACTCAACAGCCACCGCTACATCTCCGACATTTTGGAGCCTGTAGTCCTCCCTTACCTGCAGGACCTGCCAGCGCCCGCACGTGGCACGCGTTGTGCAACAATTCTACACGGCCCACCAGGTGTCACTGCTGCCGTGGCCTGCCTGTTCTCCCGATATGTCGCCCATCGAACACGTCTGGTCACTGGTCGGCAACCGAATGGCCCGACAAGCACCCCCCGCGGCTACGCCTCGTGAACTGTGGCAACGTGTGGAAGCAGCCTGGACCGACATGCCCCAAGCCCACATCCAAAGCCCCTTTCGTTCGATGCTGCGGCGTGTAACGGCCGTTATTGCCAGCCATGAGGGCCACACGAACTATTGCTATCCGCGTGTTCCGCAAGTCGCACGGGTCTGTAAGTTTAATCGTATCATCTTTGTATCTGTTGTTATGTGTCCAGTAAATCTGGCTTTGCTATCTCGTGTCCTTCTTGGTGTTGCATTTTGGGTGGCCAGCAGTGCATTTGCAAATTCATGAAAATATATATAGATTTGGCAAAAATTTGATTGACATAACAAATAACACAACTTATATGAATAAAATATCTACAATGAATAAATCAGTGAATAGTATTTCTGAATAACGTACTCGTCATGATGTCTAACAAACAATAAAAATTGTGTCTGCTTCCTACACGAATATCGCCCTGACATGCCAGTCGCCATTTCTTCTCACTGTACTATCAACACTTTTGAGTTTTGTTCCAAACTCTCCGTGGTATTGAAATTCTAGGCTCTTACAACGGTGTGCCATTACATTATGACAACCTATACTTAATAAGCTCTAGAACCCTCTTTGGCACGCAAAACAGCGGCCACTCGGCGGGGCATCGATTCGATGAGGTGGCAATTGATATCTTGGGGTGTCTGACACCATAATGTCAACAGCAAGTCCTCCAGTTCTCGTACATTTCGGGGTGGTGGGTATTTAGCGCGAAGCCGCTTTTCCAAGTGGAACCACAAATGTTCGATTGGGTTCATGTTAGGTGAATTTGGAGGCCGGGGCATTAACTGAAAGTCACCAACATCTTCCTCGAACCACTCCTTGACGATTCTGGCAGTGTGGCATGGCACATTATCCTGTTGGTAATGGCCATCACCAGCAAGGGAACACAGTTGCCATGAATGTGTGAACTTGGTCCTCAACGATATTCAGATACCTGACAGCTTTCAGGGATTATGCTATTGGGACAATGGGGCCTAAAGTGTCCCAAGAAAATATCGCCCACAACATAACATCGCCGCTGCCGGCCTGTTTCCTCCCAACAGTTTATCCAGCCTCCATTAGTAATCGGGAATCCGTGCTCGGCCGTCTACGTGATGCACCAGGAATCTTGATTAGTCAGACCAGGCCACTTTCTTCCAATCATCCACGGTATAATCTCGACGATCTTAGGCCTGTTTCTTGTGTTGTTGGCGATGATGTGCAGTGAGCACGGGGGACCCGGCTGAGTCTTCGGCTACGCAGGCCCATGCGCAGAAGGCTGCGATGAATTATGTGCTGTGACACATTGCCCTGATCTCCACTGTTGTAGCCGGGGTTGATTTATCGCACAGTGTCCCTGCAGTTACTGTGAAGAATGCGCGACAGTCTCCGCTCCCCTCAATGAACTGCGAACGATGCACGGCTGGATGACGGTTGGTCGTTTGGTCATTTGTGCACCACTTTTGATACGTACTTACCACAGCGAGACGCAAAAACCCCACAAGCGGCGTTGTTCTATCACAATTTGTTCTTTATCGATCTCCAATAAATTGACAGCTTTTCTCATTCTGACCCATAACACTCTACTAACCGAAAGCCGGTCGTTGGGTTGTATATATACTGCTCTGTGAACTTCACCTGCGCCACCATTCGGTCTCCAGGCGCGCTCATTTTTCTAGGATGCTGATGGTCATAATGTTATGACTCATCAGTGTATCGGAGCATGGCTGTACGAGGTGTGATAAAAAATAATCCAGATTTGTCGCATAAATTCTGAAACGCGCGACACTGCAAGAAGTGGTTTGCAACAGGCTGATCTTGAATGTACTACGCATGTGCCATGAGTCACGTCTCCTCCACTTGTTCGGTTTTTTACAGTAGTGCTTTAACATTACTGATCAAAGAATTTGCATCAGATTTTGGCAAAAAACTTGGTGAAACTTGCAAAGACACATACGCTACCTGAAGAGAAAATGCCGCACCACGAAGACGTGAATGCAGCGCCATGCAAATTGCAGGGTTGGTGGACACGTACAAGTTATGCAAATATTACATTTGCAGGCCAGTAGCACGAGCGGCGCGGGAGATATAAGCGGACAATCAGCCCGTGAGGACACCAGTCGAGACGTCGTCACGGCGGTGAAAAGTGTGAGGTTCTGCTGTAACCGTGTCCGGAGAACGAATAAGGGTTGTCAATGTCGTTAAGACGCCGTCGGACGCGATTTCGTTAAACAGATGAGTTCACGAGAGGTGTCATCGTAGGCCTTCGAACCGCGGGATGGCCCTACGTTCGTATTGCGGAAGAAACGCAACGTAGTGCCACAACCGTCAGTCGCGTTTGGAGGTTGACGGTTTTGGCACCACGAGTGGGCCGATCGTCGCATCTGACGTCATGCCTCAGCGGACCCACAGGCCACAACTGGCGACGTTTTGCAGAGTGTACGGAGTGGCATGGATGCTCCGATATCGACGCGGACAGTGTTGAGCCGATTGGTTGCTTCTGCTTTGCTGTCCGGCCGTCCGTTGCTAAGGCTACCCTAAACAGCGAGCCATCGTCGCCACCACTTGACGTGGTGTCGCTCCAGAGCTTCGTGGGGTGCCGAATGGAACAGTGTGGTGTTCAGCGACGAATCGCGGTTCTGTCTCACCACGGATGATCGCCGTGTGAGATGTCTGGCTCGGCAACGTGGAATCATGGTGTGGGATGCTATCAGCGCCAACAGCCGCTCACCGCTGGTACGCATTACGGGTGTATTGACGGCACGCCGCTATGTTGACGAGGTGCTGCGACCCGTGGTACTACCGTATCTGCAGGACATCCCAAACGCCGTTTTCCAAAAGGATAACGCCTGGCCGCATACCGCCAGGATCAGCCTAAATGCTTTACACGGTGTACGGATGTTTACGTAGCCAGCACGATTCCTCGACCTCTTGCCCAGCGAGCATCTATGAGTTACGATTGGGCGTCGGTTGATGAACCGTGTACTCGGATCAACACTAGATGGTCCACTATACCCTAAGACTCTGTTCGGATTCTCATTCCCTCAACGCCACATCGGATTCAACGTTGAATCGCCCATAATGGGAGCCACCCTCTTTATTGATCATCCTGTATATTGGGCCACTAGAGCCTAGTCTGTATGTGACAATTAAATCATTTATTCAGGACCTACTTGGCTATCTGTGTAGGCAGTTTGGTCTGTTTTCGACCATTCCTTCATGGTGTGGCATTTTCTCTGTCAGGTAATGTACTTATGTTCACAGAAAGTTTCTATGGGGAAGATTGTATGAGTCGTGCACAACTTTCCGAGTGACATAAACGTTTTAAAGATGGTCGTGCAAGTGCTGAACTGCCTGGTAGGCCCGCTACCAGCAAAAGTTAAAACAATGTCAAACGTATGCACACAGTTGTTATCGGGAAAATTGCAGAGTCACCATTCGTGTGTTATTTGAAGACTTTAACATTAGTTTTGGTTCAGTTCAGTCAATTTTTACGGACTTTTTGGGTATGAGACGCGTCTGAGCGAAATGTGTGCCAAAAGTGCTCTCACCTGAAGAAAAACAGGGCCCATGTTTTACCTCCTTGAGTGCATCGGAAACGACAAAAACTTTTTAAAAACTATCATAACTTGTGATGAATCGTGGCTTTATGGGCATGATCCCGTAACTAAGGCACAGTCTTCACAGTGAAAGACCACAAACTATCCCAGGCTTCTCCTCCCTCAAAAAAGACGCACGACAGAGCTTCAGCAATGTCAAGACGAAACTGGCTATGTTTTTTCAGTCACGAGGGAATTGTGCACGATGAATACACTCTACCAGGCCAGTCAATCAACAAGGAGTACTACTGCCAAATTTTACGGCGTTTGAAGGACGCAGTTCGTCTCAAACAGCTGACATTGCATGAGAGTGTCGAGTGGCAACTCCACCATGACAAGAGATTGGCGAGTGACAACACCACCACGACAAGAGAGTGGCGAGTGGCAACTCCCATGACAAGAGAGTGGCGAGTGGCAACGCCACCATGACAAGAGAGTGGCGAGTGGCAACACCACCACGACAAGAGAGTGGCGAGCGGCAATTCCACCATGACAAGAGAGTGGCGAGCGGCAACTCCACCATGACAAGAGAGTGGCGAATGGCAACTCCCCCATGACAAGAGAGTGGTGAGTGGCAACTACCCCATGAAAAGAGGGTGGCGAGTGACAACTCCACCATTCCACGCATCGCAAATTGTGCGACAGTTTCTTGCTGACATCAAGGCTCATTCTGGAAGGCTATGCATCATCTGATGTCACTATCAACACAGCCAACCAGAAGCAAATGTTCTAGGCACAATCATAACATCTGGATTTCATGCAGCCAATTAGGAAAAATAAGTACTTTTTAAGTACCTTTTGGAGGTTTTGTCAAAAATTAAGGACTTTTGAGCACCATAAGAAAAATCAAAACATTTTTTAAGAATTTTTAAGGTTTTATAAGGACCATGTGAACCCTGAGGGATTGTGTTTTTGAAATGCATGAATGAGGAACGAGCTTTTCTGTCTCTGACACAAATTATTCAGTGAATTCCCCCACTGGATAAAACAGCTTTAAGAGCTCTGTTCTGTCTGTAGAGTCCACGGGCAATATGTTATTTCATCAGTGGAGTTGTAATCCACAAATTTCTGAAACAGTAATTGCTTAAATACAAGCAGTCAAAACACCAGCTCTGATGCACTAATGATCTGTGGCCTATATCTATTCCTGGATTTCAAAGGGTCATTGATACTACGAGGAAGCAAAGGATTGCTATCTAATGGCACCGGCTCTTCTCTAGAACCAATAACCCTCAATCAGCGACAAACGATTTGTTATTGCCTTAGAGTTGCTCAGTTGTTAAATCCAAATCTTGGTACTGCGATTTTCATCTTGAGCAGTGTGTTTACTTAAGCACACCGGACAAAAAATTAGTCACACTGTTAGAACTTACCCTAATAACGAGTGACAGCGCTTCTTGCCTTGATAACAGCATGAATTCGGTGTCGTAGAGCCTCCACGGGGTTGTGGATATATTGAACATCGACTTGCAGCCACTACTAGGTCAATTGGTTTCAAAGTTGCGCCAGAGTACGTGCGTGTTTATTCCGGCGTTTCACCTTAAACGATTCCGCGAATTTTCAATAAGATTTAAATCTGGTGATTTGGCAGGCCAGTCGATGTGAGACAGTGTTTCTGATTGTTCGTCGTGCCACTCAGACACAGTTTTAGCCCTGTGCACATGGCCATTGTCGTCTTGGAAGACAGGAGTGGCAATCTGATGTTTCTCCTGTAAATGTAGGGCGAAGGGCAACATTTCGTCATTCAGAATGAGTACGAACGCATGGTGGTTCAAATTCATCACCGCAAAGAGAGGGCCCGTTTCGTGGTGCGAAAAACATCCACAAAACATCACAGAACCCCCTCCAGCTGGGACAACCACTTCGACACAATCATGAATCAGGCTTAATTGGGCCTGCGATGCACTCGTCGCTTCCCATCATTGGAGTACAAAGAAAAACGAGACTCATCAGATCAAATTACTCGTTTCCAATCCACCACAGTAAAGTTTTGGTGCCTCTGAGCCCATTGATGACGTGCGACTTTGTGACTTGCTGTTACAAGAGGCCTCCTCCGTGGTACTCTGCTCCAGATGTCTATCGCATGCAATTCTCGTCGCAATGTCCTTTCGGAAATTAGTTGGGG
This sequence comes from Macrothele yani, assembly GCA_039090855.1. NCBI lineage: Eukaryota > Metazoa > Arthropoda > Arachnida > Araneae > Macrothelidae > Macrothele > Macrothele yani. The sequence goes on along the minus strand of CM076989.1, from coordinate 29,865,167 downwards.
TGGACTTTCATTGACTGTTTGGAGCAATTGTTGCCTGGTTTGAAACCTATTTGCAGTTACTAGGCGTGAAACATGGCGGCAGTCCCTGTTGGTGAGAATCGTTTTCTGGCCACAGTCACGTCGCCGATTTTCAGTTGACTGCGAACTGTACCATTGTTTGTAGACTCGCTGGACAGAACCCTTCGACACACCAACAAATTGGGCGACTTCATTCACGTTGTGTCCGTGGTCACGGCCAAACACGATGGCTCCTTTTTACCACTCAGTAATGTCTGTTTTACGATCCAAATTGCAGACTAAATTCAACACCCAGATTGCTCTTCATCACTGCGCGAGACAGAAATGATCTTGTAGACCACGTCAATACTATTTATTTCCCAACAATGCTATCACAGCGCCCTCTGTGCAACCGGTAACATCCTACTGTCATTTCTGTTAGGGGTGACTAATTTTTTGTCCAGTGTGCTTATTATCTAGTAGAACGTGTGTCGGAGATTGTTAAAAAAAACACGTACAAAACATAAAGAAGAAATACAAACACATATTTAATTACAATATATTTTGTTTCATAAAGATCTCAACATATCACAGTTAATAAGAATAGCACTCAAAAAAATGCTTTCTCATTTGAAAATCACATGGTTTTAAATCATTTTATGAAGAGAAGCAGTCAGAACTGAATCTACAAATTAAAAAAGACAAAAACAACTTGTCCTTCGTTTTTACAATGAAGTATTTAGATTACACTTTTACAAAGCATATACAACTGCCAGTTTCGAAGAAGCCATAGGTCGCAGCCTAATACAGAAAATCAAAAAATGCACAGTGACAAATATGATCAATCTAAATATCCTAGTTTTTGGTTTATGGGAACTGGGGAAATGATATTTTGTCAAAAAGTTCAGTAAATAAGAACGGAAAATTAAAAAAAAAATTAATATGGGGGTGTGGTGACTCCTGTTCAATTTAAGTTTGAATCTTATTCACTCAGTATCATTTGTTTCACGTAAAAAGTACGGTCCATGAAAAATAGAGAATAAAAATTAACAGAAACACCAAACTAAAACTGCTGTATTACTACGTCTGCAATGTCGTTTACATTATTTTTACGATTTTTCTTAGCACCTTTCGTAGAAACCGAAATTTCTGTTTGAAATTTTAAAATAATTCCCTGATTAAACTCGTAAATGAGAAGAAAAAAATTCAGGGAAAATTCAACGTAACAGATGCGGAAATATCTTAAAGATTACTACTACATTGCGTCCAAATCTCATATCAACAAAATAACCAGTTGAAACCTTTTGTTGGCTTACTTTAGAAATGTACTTTTCTCAAAATTAATCAATTAAAATCTGTATTAACTTGAGTTCAAAAATAAGTTTTCACGGGCTATTGAAAAATTAAATGAAAATAATAAAGGAAGGAAATTTTCTAAATTTCTAAATGAAATTTTCCTAAATTTCATTTAAGATTTTTCATATGACCAAACACCCAGTTGGATGTTATAAACATGAGATATCTACCCCCCCCCCCCCCCCATATCATCGGATGCACGACTTATTTTGAAATATGAAATTCTTAAATCGTCTCGTCACGTTTCAAGCTTTGTAGTTATATTCAATACAGAGCATTGTTTTCTAAAGTTGTAAAACACTATCTCTGATTTTCATATTTTAGCGTGTGATGTTGGCTTTTGAATGTTATCTTATTATTTTAGGATATTCTCTGATTACTGAATTCTCCACTTCCTTATCTAAACTTAAAAAAAATGCTTGTTATTTTTGCTTCAATGCGCTTCTGATATTCAAGGTTTTGTAATAGCCAAGAAAAGCTTTTATAGCGTATGACGTATATTCTAATTTAACTTTCATTTTAAGTTCCTTCCCCTATATAAATTTTTTATATTGAAGGTTTAACGACCACCGTGAGCAACTCAATGGGCTAAAAGCAGTCGCCCGTCCCTTATTTAGGGCCAATGACTCCAGGTATGGGAGAGAGCCAGTGCCGTAAGACAAACAGAACATCCATGCCTCTCCGGATTCGAACCCGGACTCATCACGGACGAATGCTCAAAAGTCATTGTTTAGACGACTGCACAACAAGCGACTTCATTCCCTTTAAGGATTTCAGTTTCAAATTTATATTTTTCTCTCTCACTTAATATTTTGTGGCAACAGTCTTAAGGAAAGGCCATTTTTTTTATTGTAGGTTAAACGACCACCGTGAGCAACTCAATAGGCTACAAGCAGTCGCTCGTCCCTAATTTAGGGTCACTGGTTCCAGGGAAGGGAGAAAGCAGTGCCGTAAGACAAACACAACATCCATGCCTCACCGGTATTCGAACCCGGACCCTTCCCGGACGAATGATCATAAGCCAGCGCTTAGACCACTCCGCCACCTGGGCGGCGAGGCAAGGCCATGGCATGAGAGTGATGAGTTCAATCCGCTTATGGCGTCTCATGTTACAGGGACTGATACGTTGGTGTTGTATTTGACGTCACACACCACAGCATTGGAAACCAATCAGAAGCTTTGGTTTCCGCGTGACGTCACTACGAAATGTAGCTCATCTTTTTAATGTCATGGCCTTGCCTGAGGTCAGTTTGAATGACGCGCTAAATTTTTGACAAATGAGAAAGATTTATTACATGTAATATGGTTGGTGATCAGCGTAAAGTGTGGGTAGATTAGCGCAGCCTCTTGTTGCACGCTGTAATTTCAAAACTAGATGCAGACGACAAGAAGCTGTATTTGTTTTGAGATTCTTAGAACCACAAGATTCAGAGGTTCAGTTTGTTCTATTGTAGAGACATAGTGCTGCCAACTGTTTAAGGTAACACGTAGTTTGATGCTGCTGATTTTCATTGACGAGTTATTTGTGTGATGTGCCTTGTAGATCCAAATAAAGACATTTGTTCGTAAGTCAACTGATTATTCTCTTCTGGCTGTTAGAAAACCTACTATTGCTCTTCATATAATTAACGATTTTGTGCTAATTATCCAGACTATAACTTTGAGAAACTCCAGTGTTACAAAAACCACCGATAGTACGACAAGTAATGATATAAGTGAATACTTTAATTTAAAGAACCTTTCAAGCTTTCAGGGAGCCACTATAAAATTTGCAGAATACTAGAATTCAGAGTCCCCATACTTCCAATGCCTTTTGTAATTTATCCGTAGGTATTTTATGTTGCACAAAAAAATTTATCAAATCATCACTGCTTTGTAAGAATTCTAAAAAGCCTTTACAGTGCAGGTTGTCCATTGCAGAATTTAAAACTCAACCGCAATAGCAGGTTGAGTTTTAAATCCACTTCGACCCTCGCACTCCTTTGTCTTACCCAGCGATGCGTTCTTTTGCCACCAGGCCCGCTCCAACAATACAGCCACTATACACTAAGTTGCCACTTCATTAAGACCACCCCTTTAGTACTTCGTTGGGCCACCTTTTGCCTTTAATACTGCGTCGATTCTTCGTGGCATGGACTCCACGAGATGTTGATAGGGGGTTTGTGCAATCTGAGACCATGTTTGATGAATAGCACTTTCCAGGAGTGTGAGATTGCAGGGTTGTGGATTCAGCTGTCTGATGGCTCGTTCAACTTCATCCCACAAATTCTGAATGGGGTTGAGATCTGGAGATTTTGGGGGCCACCTAAGCAAAGGAAACTCACCGGCATGTTCCTGAAACCAATCATGTACAATAAGAGCACAATGGCAGGACGCATTATCTTGTTGAAAGTAGCCATCGCCATTGGGATAAGCCATCCACATGGCAGGATGCACTTGGTCCGCAACAATGTTTAGATATGATGTGCCAGTCAGACGTTAATCAACACGAATTAAAGGGCCCAAAGCATGCCAGGAAAACATTTCCCAAAGCATAGCGTTGCCTCCACCAGCATGAAGGGTTGTAGCAATGTATTTGGGGGTCCATGCTTTCGTGCTTTTTCCGCCAAATTCTCCCCCGGCCATCGGCATGGTGCAACTGAAAACGTAATTCATCGGACCACATAATTTGTTTCCAATTATCGACTGTCCTATCCTTGTGCTCCTATGCGAACTGGAGACGTTTTCTCTAGTTAACTGCAGACAGCAAAGATGTTCGAACAGGCCTTCGGCTGCCATATCCCATCCGATGCAGTGTACGGCAAACAGTGCGTGCAGAGATCATTTGAGGGGATCCTTGATTAAGATGGTCTGTAGTTTGTTGCACTGTTGCCCTTCTGTTGTCTGTTACCAGTCTGGACACTCTCCGTTCTGCCCGAGCAGTCACTAGTCGATGATGACCACACGTTGCACGTAGAGACCCATTTTTTGGCTGACAGTCCATCAAATCGCATTTTTTCCCTTCTCGTCCCCCCCCCAAACACTTCTACTACTGTCGCAAGCACTAAGCTTTCCCTTTTTATACTAGCCTCGCCCTCTGGCGGCAACAGCGTGCAGCCATAGCTCATTTGCTTAAAACTGTCAGGTGGTCATAATAAAGTGGCCACTGAGTGTATAAGAAAGCTAAGTTCGTCAGGATGAAGAGGATGAACTCTTCCTTGGGATTCACGCCCTCATTAAGGACGATTAAAGATAGAATACGTGTACCATAGTTAACAGAAAACCATGCCATCTGCAAAAGAAAAGTTCTAAGAACTTGACTGCCCTAAGGGTCCACCCACCATTTTCAATCTCGTGGTCTGGTAACAGAGAGAGAGAAACAGAAACAGGTGTTACATATTTTTTAACACACGGCCTTTTGTTAATCGTTTAAGAACTTGCTGAACAAGATTTTTCTATAAGTTCCGCAGGTTGATGACCGCCAAATAGAGGTCCCTTATGCATTGTTTCTATTGGTGATAAAGTGCGTGCCGGGAAAAACTACCCGCTGTAGCTGAAGACCACGTAACGCGAGTGACCACCAACACAAGTTTCACTGTACTTTTCGTACCCTGTCATGTGACGCTTCTATTTACGAGATTATTTCTTTTTTAATCCCGGTTTAATGAGCACCGTGAGCAATTCAATGGGCTATAAGTAAGGCAGTAATTTTATCACTGGGTAAATCGCGAACTTTCGGGATTTACCCCGAAATTCCGCGAAGTACCGTATTTTCTCAAATATTCGGCTTTCAGGCTCTTTTCCCACGCTTTGGATATATAAGTTGCGTTGTCTGTCACAAAAGCGGTTATATTCGCAAAAGGTATTTCATACTTATTGACGCACTGAAGTATTACCTCGCTTGACTGCTTTAGAACTTACGTATTTCAAAGTGATGCACTCGAGGAAGATTGCATTCAAAGAGGCTTCAGCATTACAGCTTTGAACATTCGCTTCAACGGAGTAAGAATATTCAAAAATCAGTTGTTTCGTCTGCTACGATGCTTACACCGGATACTGATTTCAAAAAATACTTTTGTTGTTTGTGAATATCATATATTTTCGGCAACTAACATTTCCGCATCCAATGTGCATTTGGAATAGCACCAATATCTTTCAACGAATTTTCTAAGCAATTCTTTAATGTAGGGTTCTCCAGTTTGGAAAGTGGGATGTTAGCTGCACAAAAGACACCAGTTAATATAGAAAGTTCAGCTGAGCGATGCCGTTCTTGTTTAGTTCTTTTCTCAGTTAATTCATCAACACATTTCTGCCTTATTTTCGATTGTCTGTTCGGACACACCTTTCTTCTTTTTTACGTAGCTTGCTTGTTAAATGCTTTTCACAACTGTCCTTTCCTGAAACTCCACTATAGGTTGCTCATTTTTGTTCACATGAAACGTTCCCTTGCTGTACTGCTTGCATCTTTCAGATGCACTCATTTTACTCAAGTAGCTCATTCTCAAAATTAACAAACAATATCTAGAAACTTTATAAACTAAATAATGACACTAAAACACAAAATTTTCTAAGTTAAACTTCTGGGAAACTCAAACACTATTTTCTGTGAGCTGCTTTTCCCAGTTAAAACTACTGATACAATTGACGACATCAGGTTTACTAGTGTGGTAGGTCGCCAATGTCATTCAACGGTAAAGGGGTTCGGACATCACGAAAGACCACACGTGCATTCTTCAGCAGAGTGCATGTGACCTTGAAGTACCTGTCAAGCTTGTTTTATAAGAGTCTCTTCGTAGTGAACAATCTTGAGGAATAATTTAAGGTTTAAAGTTCTGGTTTGGACTTTGGAGTAGAATAAATTTGCGGTATGTTTTTCGCGGGAATTCTGATGAAGGCAGTATTGAAATAATTTAAATAAAAATAATATAAAAGTTATAACAGAAATTAAGCAAAAATAGGAAAAAAAATCTAAAATTCTCGGATTTATTTTATATTCGCCAAATTTCAGAAAATGCCCCTAAAATTCGCGCCGCGAAACTATTGCTACCCTAACTATAAGCAGTAACCATTACCTAAAAGTTTGCGGTCACTGTTCCTGGAAGAGGAAGGGATGCAACAGGCGCTGCTGGGCAATCCAGACCGAATGCACAGAAGCCAGCGCCTCGGACTACTCTCCCACCGAGGTGGCTGATTAAGCAATTACCTGGAAAATTCTTGTCCACTTAAATACTTGAAAACATAATTTCAAGTATTTACCGAACGTTTTGACAGGCAATCAGAAAATCACATGTTTAATGAAATATGAAAAGCAGACCATCAAAAATACATTATTTGGATATTTGTTTTAAGCACTAAGATATTTAAAACATAGCAGCGATAATACTAACACCTCTGTGATTTAATATGAGAAGTGGGTGATTATATAGAATAAATCAAGATTAGTTTCATTAAAAGTTTTATCAACGTAGTAAGACTATTTAGATGACTTTTACATGCTGGTACAGTCTTAAGCATTTATTGCTCTCATTTTGATGAGTTTGAATCAAGCTTTATACCTTTCACTAGATTTTTATTTTCACTACAGATAAATTCTTTAGAAGAAAATCTTTTCAGCTGTAATTGACATGATAAAATGTGCAGTTCATTGGTACCTGAAAATTACAAGAGGTGTTACAAATTCTCTTGAAAAGGGGCATTTTCATTTTGCCTCACGCGCAAGAAGAAAAATGTGAAACCTTAATAGAAGGACAGAAATACTATTACTTAAACTACTTCAAGTTATCATAAATAAAAAGATATTTATTTGAGTTTGTTATTCATTAAAATGTTTTTTCCAAGGATAAATGTTTGCAAGAGACTTCAAACACACATTTTTCATGAAAGGCAAGTAAGTTGTACAAGAAGCATAAAGTTTTCAAATATCCAAAGAATTGTCCTTCACGGAATTTGTTTTTAAATATAACTTGGACATCGTATTAAACTGTTGTGAATTTTAGCTGAGCAGTACAACTACATACTCACTCATATTCGTTCCACTTGAAGTACTTGAAGGGAATTATAAACTAGCGATTAAAGAAGTGCTAGTGTAAAATTCTACGCCTAAGATTTTTCATTGTACAGGAATTATATATAGAAACTTTAGGCATTGCATATAATATAACAGGAAAGCCATTCATTTTATTTTACTCATCAGTCATCAAATATTCGAAGAAGGAAAGATTTTGTATAGCATGAGGTGCAACATATTAACCCTTTCTTGCAGTATACAATACCGATACAAAGGCGCGGATACGTTACTTTGACTATTAAAGACATTGTACAAATGCAACAGATATGAGCACTTTATATTCATAGACTTTTTTAATGTACGCTTGGCTTTTAACAGTGTAGTCTTGAGATCTCGTCTTCGAACATACGGAGCTTAAAAAATATTGGCGTCATTGCATCAAAATGTTATCAGAGAATGTATATGAAAACAAAATTAGTATACAAAATATTTAACGATCTTTGACAGTATTCGAATGTTGTGCTCAAAGGATCCAAAAGAGACTAAGTTCAACTCCGGCGTGTGATCTTCTCTCGTATCCCCCAATATTAATTTCTTAAAAGTGATTTAAATGGCGAATAAAATATTGAGAAAGAATAACATTACTGGAAATTACATGCAGCCGTTCAATATTAGTTACACTTTCTATGTAAAATGATCAAAACCCACCAAATGGTTGGGTATTTTAGTACCTCAATACTGAGATACGTACGATAAGCAAAATCTAATTTTCGAAACCTTAAATGACGGAATTTTCACTTCAGTATTTATTAAAAATGATGCAGTAGAAATGAAATGGATGAAGAATAATTATGAAAGTGACAAGCTTAGGAACAGTTGTATATATTCAGAAATAGCAAACGGAAGATATTTTAGGCAGTTCTTCGATTTTGCGCCATATTCTTTTAGAGCCAAAATACCCCCAGCTCTAGAAAAGTGCTAACACGAGACATTATTTCGTCCATACAATAAAACAAAAGTAAAAATTTAACAAAATGGTTAAGAATTTTGATTGATAATAATTGCTAGCCCGTATGCAAATCGTACGGTCTGTCATATATTGATGCGATTTTTCTGCTGAGAGGAGAAATTGTGAGAAATGTGATATCACATACAATGGCATATTGTTTAAAAAGTCGTGTTTCCCGTAATTTAATCTCCCCGAAATGCTCGATAGCGCGTGGGAAATTTTTTGGTTGGCTCATAGTCGGTGCCGCTTAAGAGATATAATGATGACACCACATGAAATGAAGTGCTGTATATCCCCTAGTAGTAGTTTTATCTGTGACTGAACTATATGGAGTTTCCCCACGGACAGGGCGCGTTAATTATTCAGTATTATTTCGCAACTAGTCTTACGAAAGATTACAAAAAGCGTTTGGCAAAATTTCCTGCTTCTCTTCTAAATTTGACGGAAATTCACGCGTGGTTAGTTTCTTTTACAAGCCTGAAAATGTATGCTACTGTAAATGCGATTGGGATGTGCGTGTCTGTGAACATGAGAAAAACCTGGTGACATGTAAACTCGGTTGTGAAGTAACCAAGCAGAAAAAAATGTCTCAGGAAACTTTTATCACACGTATATGTGTCATCTTCTGTTTCACAGGTAGCTGTAAAGAAGTTCTTTACCGTATTCGAGTAATTCAAGAGTTTCAAGCAAGGCATTGCGTTTACGTGCTTTCGGTCGCTAATACAGGAAAAAGTAATAACCATATTACATCCCGTTCTGAAAATCTTCTGTTATTAAATAAGAAGGGTATTTCACAAATTTTGTTTCGGATCCTGCGAGCGCAACAAGCCGGTAGTTTTCCACTGTTTGAATGTCTGTTTGTCCGGCTTCGTACTCACAGGCAGTTTATCAGATCTGGATAAATTTTGTGCATAGCTAATGCTTTATGAGTTCCCGTGCTCCTATTGTTTTGTAGCCTTACTGATCCCTGGGAACACTGCAGATGAGAAGGAAGCTCTAAAAAAAATTTCTTACTTAAAGGGTTGTGTCATGTATCATTTTAAAGGTTTTTATGAGTAGAGTTTTGAAATATCCTTTTTGGTATTAGCACCATGAGTGGAGTAAGATAAAGTGACCCAAAATGAATGATTTATTTAATAAATCAAAAACGAATGTACCACTTTACGTGATTTCGGATTGCATTTCGCAGTCGGAGTCAGAATCATGCTTCGTTAAAACCTTTGAACGGAAAAATGTATCATAAACTCACCACTTGAAGCGGTAAAAGGCTGAGTTTAGGAGCCAGGAACGAAGCCGCCCTTATAATCTTTTGCAGTTCTCTTGAAGTTTGATAGGTGTACTGGTTGGAGGTTCCCATAGACGTAGCCTGGCCCTTGGACTGTTTTTTTCATCAGTTAAGTAAAACATTCCGAGATCGGACTGGGCCGGGCCTGTTCTGGAAAGTTTAACATCTTGCTCTTGCATTAACAAAATCTTTTCATCACACAAAACAAAGACTGACTTGTTGAAAAGTTCAGATGGCGCAATTCATTGAGTGAAACGAGAGACTCCATCCGCCACGGGATACATTGATTAATTACAGCTTAAACGAACCAGTCCAACTGGAAGATGAGAGTCTAAAACGGGCCGGTTTATTTCTTTCAAGGTTGAAATCAAATTCCTTTTCACATCTCTGGCTTTAGAGACTAAACACGTGGCTCTTTTCTTTTCCGAGGAATGTTTACAAGAACAGAGTCATCAGCTTCTCGAAAGCAAAATCAAAACGAACTTCTGGCAGCATTCGTTGCTGCAACGAGGATGAGGAAATTCGAAGAATTTGTTTGCATATTTGGGGATCGAAGACTACCTCGTTTGTATTTAAGTGAGGAGACAGGTTTTGAATCCCATAACTTAACTCTCGTTTGTATTTAAGTGAGGAGACAGGTTTTGAATCCCATAACTTAACTCTCGTTTGTATTTAAGTGAGGAGACAGGTTTTGAATCCCATAACTTAACTCTCGTTTGTATTTAAGTGAGGAGTCAGGTTTTGAATCCCATAACTTAACTCTCGTTTGTATTTAAGTGAGGAGACAGGTTTTGAATCCTATAACTTAACTGTTGGGAAATTAAACGATGCAGTTAACATGATATCTATACTACAATGAATTCCGAAATAGGTACATCATACACCTACATTTTTTAGTACTCTTTAAACGCGCTCGCGCTCGCGCGCGCGTTTGTGTGTGTGCGTGCGTGCGTGCGTGCGTGTGTGGATATCTATTTCTCCGTTTCGAAAATGTATTTTCTTCCATTTTGGAATCACTTTGAGGAGAACATCTCGCAGGCCATTGAAATCAAAATGTTCCGCGAACCAAAGGTTGGAGACCACTGTTCTAAAGGAAGAATTGCGTTATTTCTAATAAATGGCGGATAACGCTTGATGAAAGTATAAAACGGGCTAAATCTCGCCACGCCGTAAACTGAAAATTCTAAGCTGGCCGGGGCTTTTCAAATTAAGGTCCGTGCAGGCTTTTAGTACATTCACAAGTTTCATAAGAGCTCTTCCGTGGGCCACAGCTCAGGATCTTAGCTTCGTTATGACCATTCACAAGTTTCCTAAGAGCACTTCCGTGGACCTCAGCCTAGGACCTTAGCTTGGTTGTAACCATTCACAAGTTTCCTAAGAGCACTTCAGCCTAGGGCCTTAGCTTCGTTATAACCATTCACAAGTTTTCTAAGAGCACTTCCGTGGACTTCTGGACAAGGTTGCGGTGGCCATCAGAAGCAAGAAGTTTTGTGCTGGGCTTTCCTGCGTTGGACCGCAACGTGTCTGAAATCCTCAACAATCAATGCTGAAAGCTCCCCCTCCCCTCCGCGCCATACGACTGACAAACTACAGGGAATAAAGGATTCAGCTCTCCTAAAATTATTTAGAATTAAGGAGGAAGTGAGTCCGGCTGACTTTCGAAGATATGTTAAATTACAATTTAAAATATGTTTGTAAAGAATTTGACACTTGGTTAAAGTAATTTATCGTACTGACTAAGTAACTAAAATTCAGGCTCGGCCATTACGCGATGGAAGCACTCCTTATTTATAGTACAATAAATACAATATATAATATAAATTTTTCGTAATAAACGTAGCATGGCATCGGGGTAACACGACTTTTTGAACCGCTCTGTATAATGAAAATTCCTGAAATTTCTTTTGTGCCAAATACTGAACTTGGAACTTTTTATGGGAGGGGTATTAATGAATTTCTCCTGCGTTAATCAATGATAACTTTTACAGAACGAACAAAAAATCCATTTCGTTAAGAGCACTTCCGTGATCCACATTGAGAAATACCGAACGCATAGCGTTAGCGAAATGATTTATAATTAACAACAAGCTGTAAGTGAGTAAAAGAAGATAATGTATGCGTGTTTATGAGAGGTCGGCGTTTTAGCGCTTAGAAAAATCGAAAATGTTAGCTGTTAAAAGTTTCTAACGAAGCACAGTTTACAGCAAAGCACATAATCTTGTAAGGCACAATATATCTTTAGCAGATTAGAATACACATAGCTCGAGCTGTGTATGTTGTTGCTATTTTCCTAAATTTACAAAAACAGAATATCGAAACATAGCTTTTTAAAAGCGCTTGTTTCCTACTTCATCAGCATTATCCATCCCAAAGCTTCACTGATTACTAAAAGCCACACTCTGAAACCCTTTCATAATGCTGATCAATCTGTTTTAGCTTATTCGTTCGGAAAAGATTTAAAGTATGTGCGGTTGAGAAGAATTATTTTGGTAAGGAGCTTCAAAAGTGTGATGTAGTGCAGATGAATTAATGTGAAATTTGCACACGAATGAATGAATTATGGATGCAAATTTTTAAATACAATTGATTTTAATTAGTGTTAATAAATACACAAAAAAAAAAACTGTGCGCGAATTTTTACATGTGACGTACATATATCCTGGAGAAACAGTAAGCCATTGTCCAACTCGAGATTTTCATTCCTTGGTTACTTCGCGCACGATTTTTCTCGTTCACTAATCGTATAACCTTATGGAAGAAATAAGAACACTGGCACAGCAAACTTACATTCCAGAACTCAAAACGAACTTCCAGTATTCATGTAATGATTTAGTTATTTTCATCTTAACTAATCATTTATGCATCATATCAAAATCCATTAAAATTTTAAAAGAAAATTCTTCTCACCTTATAACTTTAACGATACGAGTCTCTTGATATATGACGGCTGATGAACAAACCCTCCATGCTGTTGATCATTTTGATTTGAGTTTTAGTTATATATAAGGCCAATTGTCCATCAGAATCATCGATCTCAATGGTTATTCCCTCTATGAATTTGAAGTTGAACAGACATTTATGGCAAAGTTTCTTCCTTTGGCAGTAAAAACGAGGTGATATTCTACTTTTTGCTTTTCTTTCTTAAATCTTCCAGAATTTCCTCGTATGGAATAACAAGATTCTCTAATCCTCTTTTAAATTTGATGCTCGCAATTATTATAAGATGCATTTAAATTACTAAGTCTATGAGATCTGCCATGCATATCAGCGTTTACTTCTAGATATCGTGTTCGCAGTTATGAACGCATATTTACAATTTTCCGTTGGTTAATTAAAACATATTAAAATTTATGCTGATGGTCAGAAATAAATTTGCTTTGAATACATTTTATCTCGACAAGGACGTAGCTTATACCAGATGCCGGTTTCATTTGGAAAATAAAATGCAATTTATCACTAGAATGTAAAACCTGCAGTTTGACATAACTTAGTTTAAGTATACTTTCGTCTTTTATTTGTGTCATACTTGCAGTCGCGGTCCATTTTGTCGGAAGGATAGCTTTCAAAGTGTCTTTCAATTTTTTGCTAGCTTCTTCTGGTTTTGGGACACTTGAAATATTTTTAAAAGGATGGTGACCCAAAGCATTTTCATTTTGCAGACAATTGGAAGCATACGTATGTGTAATGATTAAGGATAAAAAGGTTCTGAAGAGTTAAGAAGCAAAACTCTTTCGAAACCTGTCCAAATCCGTAGGTTTTAAACTTTGAAAATGGAAAGAAATGTTAGATTACTTTTTCCGTGTAAATAATGCTTTATAAAACTCAACTAGAAGAAACTATTTCAAAAAGTACAAATGAATGGTTATGGTAAAAATAACAAAAATTCATGCTTTTCTCATTATTGCTAAAACTTGAAAGTCATAATTATATGAGGGATATATTTCCACGTTCGAGGCTTAAGTTTATAAAAATACCTAATTAAAAATTTACATTTAATGTTATTTAAGGTATATGGGAAAGATAAGCGGTAAACATCACTGAATGGTAGATATTACAATTGACTTTAAACTGCTGTAAATAAAATATAATGATCTTTGAGAGTAATTGAATTGTTGTTTACACAAAAATCATACCGAAGATACATTCGCTTAAGTGACCTTTGGGAGGGGATGAATTCTATTGAGGCATAAAAACAAAAAAGAAACATCGATGAAAACAAAAACCAAGATTTTGTCCCTATAAAGGGGTTGCATATTTTCTGGTGATAGTTAACATCCACCGTGTTTTCTGTTGAATCAGAATCAACTTCATTTTGCTGCTTTTTGTCGAAATCGCGAACAATATTAGTTATGCTAATGCGTGCTGAATGTCTTTATGATGAGGTTTATCGTCCATCAACACATAGATGAGGAGTGATATTCGCGTGCGCGCTTCATAAAAATGTGAACGGATTTCCGATGAATACAATGCAAGTATAGCTTAGTGGAGTTCTCAGTTAATCTCCTTGTGGTTGAGCAGAGACACTTTTCAGTGTCTGTGACGTTCTAATTATTTTCGGTAAGCACATCCTTCTGCGTTTTACATCTGCGAATTGAGCATGTTCTGTTTTGCTTCATTCACGATGACGAACAACTTTGAAAGTCTCGTCATTGTGACAACTGTCCTACTTCATTATGCAAACTTTGTACTGAAATTGGCGAGCGATGAGGAAAATTTGACGTTATTCGCCTCGATTTCATTCTTCGTGTATCAACGAACCGCTGGTTATATAAGATACTAATTTTTGTATTTAATGGTTTCACGTCTCCATTTTGTTTTATTGCTTTAGATATACATGCAATGCAACAATTGCTCTAATGTGTCGCCTGAACATCCAATGTATCTGGCCGTTTCTGAACACTGCCGTTTTCGACCTGTTGTGGGGACTTATCTGTGTCGCTACCCCCACTTAGCCTTTTGTTCTCTTCTTCACCGTTCTGCTCGTCTTTGGTAAGCGATTTCGATGGTGGAATCTTTGATCCTCTTCTGGACTTCAGAGAGCCTTTGGTATTCTGACTATCCGGAGTGTCACTTCTTTCCGGTGATGTTTCCACTGGCATGAACATGTTAGCATCTAAGCCAATAGTAGTGCCAATTCTCAACTTGGCCATTTCAAAAGTCGCAGAAAGTTTTTCTTGAACGATGTTAATGCACATCGATGTAAGTGCTAGGCCAAACAGCAAATAGATGAACGTCGCCATCATGAAAATCGGGTGATCGGGAACATAATCCCCAAAACCTATGGTGCTCATTGATATGAAGACAAAGTAGAACGATTCGAAAAAATTCCATGGTTCCCATAAAGTGAAAATGAAAGCTCCCAACATCATATACATTACAAGAACTAACACGGCCAGCGATACTGGGAGATTAAACTCGTCGTCCACTTCACTTGGGCTTATGGCTGTCAAGGCTGTTTTTTCTTCCAGTTTTAATTCATCGTCTTCTTCCTCCTCTGGGATTTTTATTTTTTGCTCCCTATTTTTCCACTTTCGCTAGTCAGATCGCTGTCAATGTGATTCTGGGACACAATGTCACTTCCTTCTTCGCTTGCCAATCTAACAAATTCTGCATCTTTTTGTTTAGAGTCGGTCGTTTTACCGAAACTGTTGGCAGACTCGACATCTTTTTGTTTCGGATCTGTCACACTCATTGAACCTCGTTTGCGGCTGCGGCTTGGAGACATCATGTTGGGCATCTTGTTTAAGGCTACTGTCATGTACTAAAGAAAGAAAAGAGAGAAACATCAATCGATTAGTTATTTAAAAATTACTTTTAACTTGTACATACTGTATTTGATATAACTGAAATAATTCTCTCCTCCTCTCTCGCTCATTCCTTTTCCTATCTGTAACTTTCTCTCTCTTTCTGTCACACACAAAAACACCTCTTCTCTCACCAACTCGCACGCTCTAATTTATACATACACACGCACATTTGTTTCCAGATACACACACCCATCCTCACACTTACACTCTAATTCTCTCTCTCACATAAACACACATTTTTTTCAGATACACACACCCATCCTCACACTTACACTCTAATTCTCTCTCTCACACAAACACACATTTTTTTTCAGATACACACACCCATCCTCACACTTACACTCTAATTCTCTCTCTCATACAAACACACATTTTTTTTTCAGATACACACACCCATCCTCACAGTTACACACTAATTCTCTCTCTCATACAAACACACATTTTTTTCAGATCCACACACCTATGCTCACAGTTACACACTTTTTCTCTCTTATACAAACACACTTTTTTTTTCAGATATACACACTCATCCTCACACTTACACTCTAATTCTCTCTTACAAACACACATTTTTTTTTTTCAGATACACACACCCATCCTCACACTTACACCCTAATTCTCTCTCTCATACAAACACACATTTTTTTTCAGATACACACACCCATCCTCACACTTACACTCTAATTCTCTCTCTCATACAAACACACATTTTTTTTTTCAGATACACACACTCATCCTCAAACTTACACTCTAATTCTCTCTCTCATACAAACACACATTTTTTTTCAGATACACACACCCATCCTCACACTTACACTCTAATTCTCTCTCTCATACAAACACACATTTTCTGTCTTTGTCTTTTTGATCCATATATACTCACCCTTGCGAACTTTCTTCTTCTCACACACGAACATTCTCTCTCTTTCAGGTACTCTCCGTTTCTTTCTTTTTCTCTCACTTATTCAATCTATCTTCAAACACACACTCTCTCTCTCGTTCTCTCATTTACTTCCCTACCTCTCTCTCCTTCCTCTTTTAGATACACCCTCACATCCTCATATACTGTATATACACACTTCATTTCTCTGTTAGATATCCACTCTCACCTCTCACCTTCACACAGGCTCACTCTTGCTGTACTCTCTCATTGTCGGATATCGAGCATATTATCTCTTCCTTTCAGATGCAAATTCCAACTCTACCCCTCTCTTTCTGTAGCACACACACACACACACACACACGCGCGCACACTGTCTATATCTTTCAAATGCATGCACAAGGTGACCCCCTTTTGGAGATCCAGATGCTCATTATTTCTCTCTCTCTCTCTCTCTCTCTCTGTCTCTCTCTCACACACACACACACGCCTATCAAAAACTTTTTGCATATTAAACTGAGCTATAAATGTAAAAACTGCGTTGATTTTGGCTTTCGTTTTTACTTTTTGACGCACATCTGCAGTAGAACATGTTACTGAAAATTTTCCGAAGCCAATGAGAATTTCTCTTTCCGTATTGTTGTTTAAGATTGGTACATGGGCGCGCACATTTAAACTGGAAACAAGAGTAAAGCTTTATTACACATGCATTTAAACTTCTTATAAATTTGATAAATAACCATTTTAACAACTACAATATGCTTGACTTTAAAAGAATACATTATTTTACCAGTATAAGTAAAACACTATACAGACGACGGAAATACTCGGTCGTCGAACGGAGACAAGAGCATTTAAGTACATAGTCGGTGCAGCTTTGAAAGCATAGACTGCAGTGACACTTACAAGCATGTTTTCCACGATATGCCATTAGGTCTGTCCCGAACTTTTCCTCCATTCTTCCTTCAAAACTTCTCTCAGAGATGCTGTAGATTAAGGTCTAACCGGAAGAGATCGGATTCGGTGTTACAACTTGTCCAACATATGTTCTATTGGATTCAGATCGGAACTTTGGGAAGGCCAACCCAATTATTGGACGTCCTGCTCCATACACCACTCCTGGACAGACCTTGCAGTGTGGCAAGGCCCTCGATTTTGAGATAACAGGCAGGGATCTGTACCGAAGTACTGCCACAGTATAGGTATAATTCAAGATGTCTTCTCACCCGCAGGTCATAAGCCTGGAGAGTTCCACAATCAAAAAAGTCCCTGCCATTCCTTACAGAAACGGTCAAATACTATCACATATCCCCCTCCAAACTTGACTGTAGGGATAATACAACCCGCATGACACCATGGGATATCACATGAGGACATCTTTATTTTGGGGGGAGGTAGATGTTTGGAGACCACTATGAGCAAGCTGAAGGGCTACAGGTAGCTTCCTTTCCCTAATTGGGGTTACTAATTCCAGGGAGAACAAATGACATGAAGCTAGGGCCTCAGACTTCTCTACTACCGGGGCAGAAGCATAAGGATTGTAACAACACTTACTGAGGTTGTGTGTTTCATTATTTTCAACTGTGTTGTTATCTGATTGTCGGTGTGTATACCGCGTTTAATCTAAGACTATCGGGCTATCGTCTCCGAGTAAGCATACTATACATTTCTTTTCCAGCATTCTACACATACCGGCAACTGAATTAGAAACTTTTATTTAACACCGGGTTGGACTACTTTTAACACGAATTAGAGCACGTATGAGGTTTGCCATAGATTCCACAAGGTATTGGAGTGCGTCTACGGCTACAGCATACGTACCAGGCGTTAACCACAGTCCTTCTACTGCGTCAGATTTGACGGAAGAGGTTTTTGCTATCGGATTTGTTTTTCTAACATTTTCCATACATTCTCAATGGTGTTAAGGTTCGGGCTTTGTGGTTACAAGGGAAGATGGTGGAAGTAGCTGTCATGCTTGCTGAACCACTGCTGAACTTATCTTGCTCGACGGACAGTAGCATTGTCGTTCATGAAACAGCCGTCACCTTCTGAATAAAAAGTCAACTTGCAGGATCAACCTGACCCGCGCAAGTGTTCAAATAATCCTTGGAAGACTCCCGATCTTACAGCAATATCCCAGGATCCGTTTGTCACCAACAGAACGTGTCCCATACAATTACAGCAATATCACAGGATCCGTTCGTCACCAACAGAACGTGTCCCACACATTTACAGCAATATCACAGGATTCGTTCGTCACCAACAGAACGTGTCCCACACTATTACAGCAATATCACAGGATCCGCTCGTCACCAACAGAACGTGTCCCACACCATGACACCATCTCCAGAACCTTGAGTTGTGTTTACGAGGCAAGCGGGGTCTGTTGAGGCTCCCACCAAATTCTATGCCTACTGTAAGTACAGAGTAAGGTGTACCGGGACTCGTCGGACCACGTGACTTTTTTCCGGTCTTCCAGGTCTTGGTGTTTAGGATGCCACTTTAGACGAATTTTACGGTCCTTCGCAGAAATCAATGGTTTATATATAACATGCGTCTGCGAATACCGAACCTCTTCAGTTTCCTGCGCACAGTTCGCTGAGATATTGGTCGGGAACAGCCTTCATGGAATGTTTCGGTTAACATCTGCACACAGAAAGTCCTGTTTCTCTGCACAAGCCTTCTCAGAAAACAGCGATCTCGTTCGTGACAGATGATCGTCGCGCTACAGTTACGCCTCTTGAACAAGCAATGTGGGTTATTTTTCCACTGATTAAAGAACCGGAACATCTCACCTTTTGAGAAAGCAGTTAGCCCTGCTGTTTTCAAGATTGTCATTCGAGCCAAAGGGCACGAAAAATAAGCCCTTTACCGAACTGCGGAAGATCCTTTGTTTTTCCCATTGTGATCAATGGTACTGACGGGAAGTATTCTTAAATATCTGCCTAGATCCCGTGGTGACGCACGTGATCACGTATTTTGCATACATACTGCGTAAATGACATTTACGCACATCTGCATAAAGATGTCGAATTTAATGGTCAGTGTTCGTAGTCGAAAACAAGCACCACAGCTTCATGCTTTTTAAGGATTGAAGCATGTAAAACACATCATACATGCCTTATCCAGAAATCCAGAAGAAAATGCATACACATATACTACTAACCCATGCGTCAAGGTACAGGATGTCTGAACAAATATACAATTCGTTCTTTGCACATCTCGGTAGTTAATGCACTTTCTGTGTTTTACAAACTATATATGTGGCTGCCATTTGATGCTGACCTTGGCTACCTACAACGGACGCTCCCTATCTTCTGATTCAAGGCTTCTTGAATTGGAAGAGGAACTACAAAGGATCAAGTGCGACATCGTCGGGCTGAGTGAGGTAAGGAGAAAAGGAGAAGATCTCATTGAACTGAAAAGTGGACATCTCTTCTATTATCGTGGGACAGATACTGGCAGAACTAGTGGTGTTGGATTTATAATAAACAAGAAACTGAAGGATAAAGTGGTAGAAGTTGAAAGTTCCTCTGACAGAGCTGCACGACTCGTTATCCAACTATCGAGAAGATACCAGGCTCAGATTATTCAAACTTATGCACCCACCACAAGTCATCCTGAAGAAGAAATTGAAGAATTTTATGAGGAAATTCGTCATCTAAATAATAAAGGTAAGCAGCACTTGAAGATAATTATGGGAGATTTCAATGCAAAAATAGGGCACCGGCAACAGAATGAAACTTCAGTAGGTAAATTCGGTCACGGCAACAGAAACCAGCGTGGAAATACTCTCGTTGAGTTTGCAGAGGCAGAAGGATTTTTCATCTTGAATTCCTTTTTCAAGAAAAAGCCACACAGGAAATGGACATGGAGACATCCAATTGGGACGACAAGTGAAATTGATTTTATTATGTGTAACAAAAAATTCGTCATCGAAGACTGCAGTGTGCTAAACAAGTTCAACACAGGTAGTGACCATAGATTGGTGAGATGTAAGATGCACCTCAACACTAAACTCGAACGTAGCAAGCTCATAAGACAAACAAAATGTATTGACATAACCAACCTTAAAAAACACCATAATACTTTCAAGTTGGAACTGAAGAACAGATTCTCTGCTTTAGAAGGCCTAACATCGGAAGAAGTGGATATTTCTGAAGTTAACAGAAAAGTAACCAAAGCTCTTATGGAAACAGCAACAAAATTAGCTGGGTCTAAGAACAAGTTGCATGTAAACAAATTATCAGGAAAAACCAAAATGTTGATGCAAAAAAGAAGAGAGATGAGGACAACTAAAGAAGATGTGACTTCCAAAGTGGAATATATAGAGCTATGCAAGACAGTAAGAAAAAGTATCACTGAAGACGTAAGAAAATTCAACTGTGAACTAGTAAGGAAAGCAATTGAAAACAACCAAAGCCTAAAGATAGCAAAGGGACATCTCAGTAAGGGAAGAAAACAGATTATGGCTCTGAGAAAAGAAGATGGTTCTATAACAAGAAATAGAGGCGAAATTTTGACAAGAGTGAAAGATTTCTACTCCAAACTATATGAAAGGGATGATACATGTACTCCAGACATCATGAAAGGTACCAGAGTTCTTCCAGTCCTCCCAGCAGAAGTTGCTCATGCAATCAAGAACATGAAGCTGGGGAAAGCTCCAGGAGAAGATGGAATTACTATAGACATCATAGAAGAAGCAAGTGGAGAAATTGAAACAGTACTCGCCCAAATTTTCACTCGATGCCTTAATGAAGGGAAGATTCCTGAGGATTGGAACAATGCTACAATGATCCTGCTACATAAAAAAGGTGACATTGAGGATCTCAGGAACTACAGACCTATCAGCCTCCTATCAGTGGTTTATAAAATCTTCACTAAAGTTCTTTCACACCGCTTGAAGGTAACACTGGACATGGTTCAACCGAGAGAACAAGCTGGATTCAGGAGTGGCTACAGCACAATAGATCATATCCACGTACTGAGAGAACTAATTGAAAGAGCGAGGGAATATGAACTTCCATTGTGCATGGCTTTTATCGATTATGAAAAAGCCTTTGATTCGGTGAAACCATCAGCAGTTACCACGGCTCTGAAATCCTGCGGTATTGAAGATGCATACATTAATATTATTAATAACATCTATGAAAATGCAAGTGCAAAGATTCGGCTGTTTGAAAATACAACACACATAAAATTGGAAAGGGAGTGAGACAAGGTGACACCATATCTCCGAAGCTCTTTAATGCCACACTGGAAAATGTCTTTCAATCACTGAACTGGGAAAACAAAGGGATAAAGATTAATGGAGATTATCTAACCCACCTTCGTTTTGCTGATGACGTAGTCATTTTTGCAACTACCCCATCAGAGCTGCAGAGTATGATCCAGGAACTTGCTGACAAGAGTAAAGAAGTGGGATTAAAAATGAACTTTCAGAAGACAAAAAGTGATGTTCAATGCTTTTACAAGAAATGAAGATTTATCGATTGATGGAGAAAAACTGGAGATAACAGATACGTATGTTTATCTTGGACAGCAGATATCAAGTGAGGGTCACATTGATGAAGAAATTAATCGGCGTACAAAACTTGCCTGGAGAGCTTTTGGAAGAAACAGCATAATTTTCAAGAGCAATATGCCGTTATGTCTTAAAAGAAAAGTGTTTGATCAATGCATCCTTCCAGTGCTTACGTATGGTGCAGAGACGTGGACCTTAACTAAAAGAGACATACAAAGGCTGCAGACAACTCAAAGCAGCATGGAGAAGTGCATGCTTGGTATAACCAGGAGATAAGAAGAGGAACTCGTGGATCCGAAAAATGACGAGAGTGGAAGACATCATGATCAGAGTTAAATCCCTGAAATGGCAATGGGCTGGACATACTGCCAGAAGGACAGACCATAGATGGACAGCCGAAATTTTAGATTGGATTCCAAGGGACAGGAAAAGACCCAGAAAAAGACCACATAGGAGATGGGTGGATGAAATTCGTAAATATGCGGGAGTGACATGGAGGAGACTGGCACAAGACAGACCGTTGTGGAGGAAACTTGGGGAGACCTTCGTCCAGCAGTGGATTGATAATGGTTGACAATGATGATGATGATGATATGTGGTCCTAATCCAGCATCCATTGAGAATGGAGAACACTTTCTAATCCCATGCTCAGTACGTAGTTATACCGGTTGACTACAATTTTGCAGCCCCAGAACGAACTTTTTCCACGTCAATTGGTCTTCATCTTGAAGCTTTATCTCTATGCCTACACCTTTGTGAAACAGAAAGTCCGAAGCCCACACAATATGTCCTAATCATATGCCCACTAGTTCTGAAATATTACGACTCGTCAGCTATTAAGAAGAATGAATACTACAGTCATTTTCAAAAGTTGAAGACCACCTTTTTGGAATTAGGGAGATTTCTACTGATTACGTCTGCTACTGTCTATATTACTCAACTTCCTGTCGGTGCTGCATCATCCTACAGCGGCAGCTGTTGACAGAGTTGGGGAAAGCGTGCGAGCGTCAGTGAGAGGTTTCTTACGTATTTTCTATATAGCGAAAAATAGGCATAAAAGCGTCAAATGTCAATAGCAAAAAATAGGCATAAAAGCGTTAAATGTTACCTAGAAGGTAGAAATAGGGACTTTATATCATGAAGGATAATCCGAACGGGACATAAGCAGAAAGATGAATGAGAGCAAGGCTGCTATTCATAATATGATCATGAAATATCGAGATACAGGTGAATTTAACGACCGAAAGAGAAGTGGACGTCCAAGGAAAACAACCCCACGTGATGACAATACCATAAGGCAAATAGGTATGAGTTCGTGCAAGAAAATCAAGGCCTTTCTACATTCAAAAGGATCTGATATTATTATCAGCCCTGTTTCCCGATGTCTTAGCAAAAATGTTAGATTAAAGTCTTATAAACCTGCACCTAGACTAACCTCTGTCATGAAAAAGAAGAGACTCCAGTTTGTGAAGCGTCATCAATCGTGAACTGCTGAATATTGGAGCCAAGTGTTTTTTTCCGATGAATGAAGTGCGTCAATCTGAATCACGTGAAACACAAGTTCGAAGACCAAAAGGCAAAACGTTTAATGAAAAATACACTGTTAGCACTGTGAGACATCCGCCTAGGCAGATGATATGGGGTGCTAGGTCAGCATCCGGTACTGCTTCATTATCCTTTTTGCCTACAGGCACTACCATGACTGGTCCTTTTTATGTGGAAATGTTACGTGAGAAGCTGTTAACTCATATGCAAGTTCACAGATGCACAATCTTTATTCATGATAGTGTTCCGTGCCACGCATCAAAGACTGTAAAGGACAACCTGCAGAGGAAAAACATAACTGTGCTTGACTGACCCGGTAATAGTCCTAACCTTAACCGCATCGAAAATTTGTGGACCATATTAAAAGACAAGGTAGCAGAAAAACAGCTATCGAATTCCCAAGCTTTGACTGACGCCATAAAGTACAGACATTTCAAGTGACTACTGCAAATCCTTCATTGAGAGTATGCGACATCGTAATCTGTCCGTTATAAAAAAACAAAGGCGGCCACAAAGAGGGCTGATTTCGGTCTTTTTGTGTTCTGAAGAATGTAAGTATTCATCTGTGGTGTCAGTTTTTCAAATACTAGTAGTAAGTTGTTTTTTTGAAAATCTTAATTTTCAATAAATTGACAGCTGGCCTCAAACTTTTGCGAGTGACTGTAAGAGCGTTTATTTTCCGTGAGAAGTGTTTGTTAGTGAAACATTAGGTAGTTTTATTGTACTTGAAACCGATTAAACAGCAAAAGACATTGTATTAACATTGGAGACGAGTAAACTTCGAATGAAATGGGTATGTCTACAAGTATTACATTACGGAAAAGTGCAAACAAATAACTGTTTAGTAAAAGAAAATATTTCTTTTTTTTTTTATTGGAGGTTTAACGACCACCGTGAGAAACTCAATGGGCTAAAAGTAGTCGCCCGTTCCTAAGTTTTTGACTCCAGCGAAGGGAGAGAGCCAGTGCCGTAAGACAAACAACATCCATGCTTCACCAGGATTTGAACCCGGACCCTTCTCGTACGAATAATCATAAGCCAGCGCGTAGGCAACTGCGCCACCGGGGCGGCAAAAAAAATATATATTTCATAAAATTTAAAACACTTAATTGTAGCATATAGGATAGTATATAACATAATACGTGACATGACGTAGATAAGGTGCTACTGAGGTGGCGCATGACTCAAATCAAATGAAGCAGTGATAAAACTGTCGGGGTAGTTCAATAGGGGGAACAGCGGCAAGGAAGATGTAGGTTCGAATCCCACTGTCGCCAAAAGAAAGGTTACAAGTAGTACATAAAAATTATTTGCACGAATTAAAAACATTAAAAAATCAAAATTACTGGAAACGAGAGAAACGGGGAAAAACTTTCAAAAGTAGTTCAGAACTTTAAAGTAACGCAATGTACTAAAAGGGAACTCAGCTGTTTAGAGAAGATTTGCCAGAAACTCAGTCAGTAACCATGAGAATGAATAACGTATTGTTCTTCCATATCAGCAGCTTTAACAGAAAGGGCTACAGTCCTCAAATCGAAAAAAATACATGATAGAAACTATATGTATAAGGACGATAAATGGAAAAACAGGACGGAAATCGAAATAAATAGACTAGGGAAAAGCATTTTTGATGGCTAATGAAGCAAAAAATGTTGTCTGCATTATTTCCAAAAGATGAAACTCCAGCGAAATTGTTGATATGTGTCAGACAAAAATTCGTCCATGCAATGGAAATGGTCCAAAAATTATGCCATCAAAAAGACAACAATTTCAGAGTTGTAAGAAAAGGGGCTATTGTATACAAAATGAAATTTAGCATGCGGAAGAATTTCATCCACATTGGGAGCATACATACTTCAAAAGAGAAGGAGAGTAAACCAAAAGCAGATTATATGGGAAACGGTCTTGAAGGCCTTTGAGAAACAGAACAGTCACATAAAGAAGATGATTGATGAACTAAAACATCTAAAGAAGCGTTCTCATCCAAATATGATATATTCATTGTAATATACGAGTATTATAAAAGTACAAAATATGATTCATATTAAAATAGAAAGGCCGTTCCATTAAAACTGAGAGTAATTTTATTTTTGAGTTGGAAACAATGCGAAGGGGGGAAATGACCACGCAGACGACTAACTGAATTAAGGAAGTATGAATGGCAACAGTTATTAGCCATGGCAGACAAATCTGGTTTTGTTATTGAGCAGTTGTTTAAGGTTAGTCTGGCTTTTGTCTTACAGCTATGAAGGTGAGTGATTCAGTGTTAAGAAGTGAAATACGTTGTGCGATAAAATTTTCCGAACGTTTGGGTAAAACAGTTCCAGAAACAGCTGATCTAATGAAAAAATCTTACAAAGATTAAAATGTTTAGGTAAGTCAACGATTTTTAGATGGCACCAGGATTTCAAAAAAGGGCGTTTGTCGGCAGAACTCGCTTCTAGGCCTGGTCGACCTGAAAGTGTTGTTACGGAGCGTATTATTCACAGTGTTTGGGTAATCCTGAAAGGAGATCGACGAATGACGTGTGAAGACAGCGGCGTTAACTAATATTTCAAAATGCTCTGCATTCCGCATTCTACGCGACAAATTACTGATTGGGGCAACTTCAGGAGGGCAATAATTTCCGGAGCTAACTTGTTGCTTAGATATTTAGCATTCTACGACCGTACCACGTTGAAGGTTACTGAGCTCTGCCGTACGGGCCGTTCTACTGTTGAAGTTTGTCCATGATATTTGCAGGATACGTGCATCTTTTGTTACCTGTATTCGCCATTACTGTAACGTATATGGGCAAATCACTACTCAAAAGGAGTGACCGGATATTTTTTACGCTTTCCAACCGTAGGTTGAAAAAGCGTATATGCTCCAGCTTTACCGTCTGTCTGTTCGCACGATAACTCGCGTAAAAATGGTTCGATTAGATTAAATTTTAGCATGTGGTATGGGACAACCTGGAAACGAACCGTATTGAAGATGGACGAAATGTGGTCAAAGGTCAGGACATAGGAGCGGGATACATTCCATCGCCCTTTTACGTCATAACTTATGTAAAAATACTTCTATTGCAACAAAACTTCAGTATGTTGTTTCGAAGGTATTCCGAACCGGTTCTGTTGAATATCACTGAAATGGGTCAGAGGTCAGGGCACAGGAGCGAGATTTATTCCACAGCCATTATCTTCATAACTTGAGTAACAATTTGAGTAATGATCTCTGGTATGTTGGAAAGGGTATCATAATCAATGCATTGTATGTTTTTACTAACTCGTAAAGAATATAGTGGATATCGCTCCTCAAAACTTTGTTGAAGCTCGGCAGCACTGATTATAGGAATGGTGTCTGTAAATGCCCAAAAATACAGTAAAAGTATTTCTAGGACTATTTCGAGGACATCTGCTGTTTCGTAGTGAAATTGTTTAGTTATTCCAATGAAAATCTATTGTCTCTGCTTGTTAATAAACATGTTTCTTTAACAACCAGGTAGAAAAGTTCGCTAGAACTCAAGAGAAAGACAATGTGATGATCAGCAACTCTAATTATTTAGCAGTGTCTCATAAAATGTCAGAGAAAGGATTCTTCATTTTTACAGATTTCGTAAAACTGTCATC
Source organism: Macrothele yani (assembly GCA_039090855.1). Taxonomy (NCBI): domain Eukaryota; kingdom Metazoa; phylum Arthropoda; class Arachnida; order Araneae; family Macrothelidae; genus Macrothele; species Macrothele yani. The sequence continues at coordinate 29,838,167 of CM076989.1, read as the reverse complement.
GAAATATGTCGCGATAATTAATAGTCAACAAATTTCGACTTTCAAAATTACGGCAGTTAGCAATCGGTAGATGTCGAATTTCGACATTATTTTCGACAAATATATTTGGTCTCCCAAACAAATTAAGAGAAATGCTTAAAAATATACCGATGAAATAAATTTATTTGAATACCTCATTTACAATTTCAGGAACTCAATAAAAAATTTCATTTATAATTTTGTTTAAGTGTTAATAGATTGAATTACTTAATATTAAAGTGGAGAATCCTCACCTGAACAGGAATAGCAGTAGCTCTTCTACCAAGCTTTCTTGCCTTACGGATTTTTCCTGTATGGTAGAAAAGTTTGAAGTAGTAGAAGATGGCTTTTATCCAGCGAGTGAACAGTTTACCTAAATCGGCAAGCACCATAAGCAAGAATGGAATTCCAAAAAACGCATAAACTATCGTAACTGCTTGACCAGCAGTTGTTGCTGGGTAAATGTTACCATAACCTGTAAAGAAACCAAAGAAAATACTGTCAGGTAAAGTGGAAGATATTCAGCTTCCAGAAATGAAAATCGCCTGTTTTCGCAATTGCATTTTCATCAACGTAAAGTTATCCGACAGCAAAAACAATGCGGGCAACGCATTTATCTGAAATAAAATCTTTTGAAAAAAAATACGGAAACAAACAGACCGAGTTCCTTAAAACAGTTATGTCGTGGTTATTGATGTGTGTTCTTCACAATCACCTAGAATTTTACTTGTAATGGACATCGTAGAAGACCAAGGATCTTAACTCAATGCAATTTTGCTAGCCCCGCTACTTTTCTATAACCTCAAAATTTTCATCAAGGTTCTACAAATGGTAATACATTTCTGATTTTATATTATAAGTAAATAACTTTTGTTAGGTTGGTGCGAAATATCTGGCAAAGGTCAAGCACACGTTGACGGCGAGAACGGAAAAGTAGGACAACTTACCTAAGCAAAATAATCCCCCTCGGCATCGGCACATAGTTGCCATCTGTCCGGCAAGGCCACGATCCCTGAACGAAAAAAGTCTTGTGGCTGGGACCGGAAGAAGTCATCAATTGCACGTTGAACCTCGTTGTCTGTCAAGAACTGTTTCCCGGACAGGAAGTGATCCAAGCGACGAAACAGAGGATAGTCCGCCGGAGACTAGTCCGGGTAATATGCAGGATGAGGCGGTGCTTCATAGCACAAGGCACTTAGTGTCGGCATCGTTCGTTGTGCGACATGAGGGCGAGCGTTGTCCTGGTGTAGAAGAAAATCACGTCTGTTGACCAAAGCCGGTTGTTTCTGCAGCAATTTCCGGCGCATCAGGTATAATTCACCCCAATAACGTTCCGCAGTGATGGTTTGGCCTCTTGGCAAGAAACTCCGATGATTTATCCCGGCTGTGGACCACCAGACAAGGATCATCGTCTTCTTGGTGTGTAGGAGTGGTTTAGTATGCCGTCCAGCAAACTGTGCCTTGCTTAACCAATGTGCATATCGTTTCCGATTATCATAAAGGACTCGCTTGGCGTCGCAGGTGACGATTCGATGCAGTAGAGGTTCCTGTTTATTCCTGGAAAAAAGAGACGTGCAGACTTCCAAACGCCTTCTTGTTGGCAGTTGTCATCTTATGTGGCATCCACATGTCCAGCTTTTTGACCTTACCCAGCGCAGCCAGACGCCGAACAACTGTCGTTTGGTGGACACGTACCTCTGCCGCTATCTCACGACACATTTTTCGAGGGCCCGCTTCAACCACACTTAACAGAACATCGTCAGAAACAGCAAAAGGTCGGTGACCACGTGACAGGTTGGTGACCACGTGACAGGTTGGTGACCACGTGACATGTCGGTGACCACGTGACATGTCGGTGACCACGTGCTTCGTTTTGCAGGTCCGTATCTCCGGTTCGAAATTTCGCGCAAACCATCGCCGAATGGTTCGTTCGTTTTCTGTGTTCTCCCCAAACGCTTTGTAAACGTTTCGATTGGGCAATTCCTGCAGAATGTCCGAGTTTAAATTCATACAGGAAGATGACTCTCAAATCCGGCGTCTGCATGTTTCCTTTGCAAGCCACGTTACGTTCAAACAAACCACGCTCGAACCTTCTTCTTCACACACGTACGAGCCATTTATAGCAACTCTGTGACGTAATACTCGCAACACCTGTGAGTGGTTCCATTCCGCTGTGGTGGGGGCCTATCTCCACTGCTCGTTCGCGCCGGACATTTCATTCGCACCAACTCAATATTTGCTTATGAGACACTCACATTCATTTAACTGTATTTATTCGCGTATCAAAGACACTTATAGAGAATTTGCCTTTTTGTGCCGGTGATGGGATGCAAACACACATCTTCCTTCCTCGCGTAGTTCAGTCCAAAGTTAGTAGATGGCAAGGTTGTGCTCATACTGCACTTCAGCTGATTGATTTGTGACGTCACTGTCCAAATCTCCATCGTCATACTACCCAAGTTTAGTAGATGACAAGGTTATGCTGAACCTGTACGTCCGGCGATTGCTGTTCATATCTCCATCGTAAGATTACCCAAGGCTAGTAGATGACAAGCTCATGCTCAACCGGAACGTCCAGAGATGGCTGTTCATATCGCCATCGTAAGATTACCCAAGGCTAGTAGATAACAAGGGTATGCTCAACCTGTACGTCCGGTGATTGCTGTTCATATCGCCATCGTAACATTACTCAAGGCTAGTAGATGACAAGAATATGCTCATCCTGCACGTCCGGTGATTGCTGTTCATCTCGCCATCGTAAGATTATCCAAGGCTAGTAGATGACAAGCTTATGCTCAACCAAAAAGTCCGGTGATTGCTGTTCATGTCGCCATCGTAAGATTACCCAAGACTAGTAGATGACAAGGGTATGCTCAACCTGAACGTCCGGTGATTGCTGTTCATATCGCCATCGTAAGATTACCCAAGGCTAGTAGATGACAAGCTTATGCTCAACCTGGACGTTCAGTGATGGCTGTTCATATCGCCATCGTAAGATTACCCATGGCTAGTAGATAGCAAGGGTATTCCCAACCTGTAAGTCCGGTGATTGATGTTCATATCGCCATCGTAAGATTACCCAAGGCTAATAGATGACAAGAATATGCTCATCCTGCACGTCCGGTGATTGCTGTTCATCTCGCCATCGTAAGATTACCCAAGGCTAGTAGATGACAAGCTTATGCTCAACCTGGACGTTCAGCGATGGCTGTTCATATCGCCATCGTAAGATTACCCAAGGCTAGTAGATGACAAGGTTATGCTCAACCTGTACGTCCGGTGATTGCTGTTCATATCGCTATCGTAAGATTACCCAAGGCTAGTAGATGACAAGCTTATGCTCAACCTGGACGTTCAGCGATGGCTGTTCATATCGCCATCGTAAGGTTACCCAAGGCTAGTAGACAGCAAGGGTATGCTCAACCTGTAAGTCCGGTTATTGCTGTTCATATCGCCATCGTAAGATTACCCAAGGCTAGTAGATGACAAGGGTATGCACAACCTGTACGTCCGGTGATTGCTGTTCATATCGCCATCGTAAAAATACCCAACGCTAGTAGATGACAAGGGTATGCTCAACCTGTACGTCCGGTGATTGCTGTTCATATCGCCATCGTAAGATTACCCAAGGCTAGTAGATGATAAGCTTATGCTCAACCTGGACGTCCGGTGATTGCTGTTCATATCGCCATCGTAAGATTACCCAAGGCTAGTAGATAACAAGCTTATGCTCAACCTGTACGTCCGGTGATTGCTGTTCATATCGCCATCGTAAGATTACCCAAGGCTAGTAGATGACAAGGGTATGCACAACCTGTACGTCCGGTGATTGCTGTTCATATCGCCATCGTAAGATTACCCAAAGCTAGTAGATGACAAGAGTATGCTCAACCTGTACGTCCGGTGATTGCTGTTCATATCTCCATCGTAAGATTACCCAAGGCTAGTAGATGACAAGCTTATGCTCAAGCTGGACGTTCAGCGATGGCTGTTCATATCGCCATCGTAAGGTTACCCAAGGCTAGTAGACAGCAAGGGTATGCTCAACCTGTAAGTCCGGTTATTGCTGTTCATATCGCCATCGTAAGATTACCCAAGGCTAGTAGATGACAAGGGTATGCTCAACCTGTACGTCCGGTGATTGCTGTTCATATCGCCATCGTAAGATTACCCAAAGCTAGTAGATGACAAGAGTATGCTCAACCTGTACGTCCGGTGATTGCTGTTCATATCTCCATCGTAAGATTACCCAAGGCTAGTAGATGACAAGCTTATGCTCAACCTGGACGTTCAGCGATGGCTGTTCATATCGCCATCGTAAGGTTACCCAAGGCTAGTAGACAGCAAGGGTATGCTCAACCTGTAAGTCCGGTTATTGCTGTTCATATCGCCATCGTAAGATTACCCAAGGCTAGTAGATGACAAGGGTATGCTCAACCTGTACGTCCGGTGATTGCTGTTCATATCGCCATCGTAAAAATACCCAACGCTAGTAGATGACAAGGGTATGCTCAACCTGTACGTCCGGTGATTGCTGTTCATATCGCCATCGTAAGATTACCCAAGGCTAGTAGATTACAAGCTTATGCTCAACCTGGACGTCCGGTGATTGCTGTTCATATCGCCATCGTAAGATTACCCAAGGGTAGTAGATGACAAGCTTATGCTCAACCTGTACGTCCGGTGATTGCTGTTCATATCGCCATCGTAAGATTACCCAAGGCTAGTAGATGACAAGGGTATGCACAACCTGTACGTCCGGTGATTGCTGTTCATATCGCCATCGTAAGATTACCCAAAGCTAGTAGATGACAAGGGTATGCTCAACCTGTACGTCCGGTGATTGCTGTTCATATCGTCATCGTTAGATTACCCAAGGCTAGTAGATGACAAGCTTATGCTCAACCTGTACGTCCGGTGATTGCTGTTCATATCTCCATCGTAAGATTACCCAAGGCTAGTAGATGACAAGCTTATGCTCAACCTGAACGTTCAGCGATGGCTGTTCATAGCACCTTCGTAAGATTACCCAAATCTAGTAGATGACAAGGGTATGCTCAACCTGTACGTCCGGTGATTGCTGTTCATATCGCTATCGTAAGATTGCCCAAGTCTAGTAGATGACAAGGGTATGCTCAACCTGTACGTCCGGTGATTGCTGTTCATATCGCCATCGTAAGATTACCCAAGGCTATTAGATGACAAGCTTATGCTCAACCTGGACGTTCAGCGATGGCTGTTCATATCGCCATCGTAAGATTACCCAAGGCTAGTAGATGACAACGGTATGCTCAACCTGAACGTTCGGTGATTGCTGTTCATATCGCCATCGTAAGATTACCCAAGGCTAGTAGATGACAAGGGTATGCTCAACCTGTACGTCCGGTGATTGCTGTTCATATCGCTATCGTAAGATTGCCCAAGTCTAGTAGATGACAAGGGTATGCTCAACCTGTACGTCCGGTGATTGCTGTTCATATCGCTATCGTAAGATTGCCCAAGTCTAGTAGATGACAAGGGTATGCTCAACCTGTACGTCCGGTGATTGCTGTTCATATCGCCATCGTAAGATTACCCAAGGCTATTAGATGACAAGCTTATGCTCAACCTGGACGTTCAGCGATGGCTGTTCATATCGCCATCGTAAGATTACCCAAGGCTAGTAGATGACAAGGGTATGCTCAACCTGTACGTCCGGTGATTGCTGTTCATATCGCCATCGTAAGATTACCCAAGGCTAGTAGATGACAAGGGTATGCTCATCCTGCACGTCCGGTGATTGCTTTGTGACGTCACTGTCTAAATCGCCATCGTAAGGCTACCCAAGGTTAGTAGATGACAAGGGTATGCTCACCCTGCACTTCCAGTGATTGTTTTGGGACGTCACTGTCCAAATCGCAATCGTAAGACTACCTGATTGCCACGTTTCTTTGTATCTGCACCATAGTAGCGTCTCCGCAATTATTATTCGTAAACCAGCTGGAATAATCTTCATAAATTCTACCAGATTTTTTAATGCATAATGTTTTCAATTTTAAATTTAAAAAATGTAGGGAATATTGTCGATATGTTTTTCCTATTTCTCATAAATGAATCTTTTATTGTATGAGAATAATATATCCTGCTGCGCGTTTTCCATTCTAAATTTATATAAAAACAGCAAAAATTACCCTTGTAACTATTAAAACATTGAAAAGTATAACCGTTTTCCCGCCATTTACGTAAGAAAAATGTGCGGGAAATATTTTTAAATCTCCGTTACTAAAATATTTACATGACTGTAAATTTCTTCTGTATTTAATGTAAATGTGTTTTTGCATAAGCTTCTGTTTTAGTTACAAAATTTGCTGACAAGACATCTTTTTTTTCGATTGGAGGTTTAACGACCACCGTGAGAAACTCAATGGGCTATGAGCAGTAGCCCGTCCCTAATTTAGGGTCACTGGTTCCAGAGAAGGGAGAGAGCCAGTGCCGTAAGACAAACACAACATCCATGCCTGACAGGGATTCGAACCCGCACCCCTTTCAGACGAATGATCAGAGGTCATCGCTTAGACCACTGCGCCACCTAGGCGGCCAAGACATCTTCCTCCCTACACTGTAAAAAATGAGTGGTGTGAATTCAGTGAAAAGTTTTGAAAATAACGTGCAGAAAAGTTGCCGGTAGGTGTCCGTCTTTCTCAGAAATTTTCGTTTTAAAAAGTGTCCCTTTATTTTAACCCGTATTTTCCGTAGTAAGAAATTTCGTTTATTTCAGAAAAGTCAGTTTCAGGGTGTTCCGTATTTAAACTGAAATTTCGAAAATATCAAAGAACCTGCACTTTTCACCCCTTACGCCAGTTAATACTTTTGCAGCAGTCAGGACCGAACACCCGTCATTGTGAGTGGCTCATTCAGCAACGAACGCCTTTAACCACCCAGCCAGAAACACCCGATGCGTACCTCACGTTCATCGTAAAACAAATTCAGCGACGATGAGATAACATTTTTTGTTATTAATGCGAGTGATTTAGTCATTTTATTTTCAGTTGGAGCTTATTATTTTTCTGCATAGGTTTGTAATAACTCTTTTTTATTTTTGCAGGAGGACTTTCAGAAATTAAGCTTTTTTTCATTGTGATTTTTCGAAGCAACAAAATGCTTTGCAACTTGATCTTTTTAAATTCACAACGACTTTCAATTATCTTTAAAAAATGCGAAATGTGCTTTTTATAGTATTATTTCACATAACTCCTAAGTACAAAATTTACTCTTGATAGCTTTAATAGCTTTTGTTTTAAGGGGTCCAAAGATTGGTACATTGACATCGTGTAATTTCCTGTACAATAAGTTAAGTACCCGGTTTCTTACAATAACACAATATATAATAAATAGCTAGTGCACAAAATGGGGGAGAGGAGGAGATATATTCTGTGCTACAATAAACCAAATTTATGCGATATGGTATACACAATATCTGATCTCGCTACAGAATGTCAAAATCAAATACTTCAACAAAGTAATTTAACAGTTAACCGAACTTCCAAGCATTCCCGTGAATCTTTCCTATTACCGGAAATTTTTCGTCATATGCACACGGAAGTTTTCCTGTAAGTTGTAGTAAGAACGGAGTTTTCCTGTTAATGGTTACGACGCTTTAGTTTCATGTCCGTCCACCGGTGCGCTGTTCTATTGAGATCTTTGGGGCCAAATTGTTGCCATGAGCCTCTACGAAAGATTTACCTCTGGGTCTCCTACTCTGTGGATTGTACGCAACGTTGGCACGTACACAGTATCCTAAACGTACCCCCAAAAGAAGAAGTTGCACGGCGTAAGGTCCGGTGACCTAGGCGGCCAATCGTAGAACACCGGCCCTCTTCGATCAATCCAGCGCACAGAAAGCCTTCGGTTGTATGGTCACCATTTTCTCATAGACTATCTGTTCCGAAGCCGCAGCGACAGTGAAGCCCTCTCGCGGTGACCTGCTAAAACTCTGAGATTTCCTCTTTAATTTCGTGTATGTCAAAGTCCTACACGGTTGATAGGAACGGAATTATGCTCTTTTGAAATCAGGTGAAGCATTTTCAATAACGCTGTACTTTAAATACATAACGAGACAGATTGAGTATTAAATGGCATTTTCAAAAACAGAAATGTTTAATTTTTCACACTGCTTTTCGTAAAAGTGTTGGCACTTTGTCGTTCCACACGCATCCCCGTTCCTATGATTTAAGACTCCCGCTTAAGAAAAAGCTTCTGAACTGGTTACAAAACAGTAACATACTTTCGCCCACGTGAACGTAAAATCTTCAGCGTTGAAAAAGGAACATGACAGTTAAAACGGAAATGATGTACACTCCCATTTACCCCAAGAATATGTGTTAAAGTGCAGTTACTCTTGATCCAAGATGACAGCTGATGTTTTATTTTATCATCTGCTGTTCTTGCCTCTTGAATTTACCACTTGGGCTATCTTTCCCGTAGGACTTTTAAATCCGTCTCGTGATATGCACACGCCTGCTCCGTGACAGCTGAAATTACTTTATGCAGTATTTTGGGATGCAATTTCAAAAGCTCGTTCTTTTCACAAAAAATAATGTGGTTGTATGCCTGCCATGCATTTGTGAAGGTTCAGTTTTACTTAATTTGTGCGATATACACTGTCTGTCAGAGAAAATGACACACGATGAAGGAATGCTCGAAAACAGACCAAACTGCCCACACAGAGAGCCAAGTATGTCTTAACAAATGATTTAATTGTCACATACAAACTAGAATATAGTGGCCGAATATACAGGATGTTCAATAAGAAGTGTGGCCCCCATTTTGGACGATACAGCGTTGAATCCGACGTGTCATCCAGGCAATGAGAGTCCGAATAGATTCCAGGGGTATTGTGGACCATGTGGTGTTGATCCGAGACCACAGTTTATCTTCATTTTGTGGAGGTGGAAGTGTACTCAACCGACGTTTAATCGTATCCCACAGATGCTCGATGGGTGAGAGATTGGGGAGATCGGGCTGGTCACAGAAGCATCCGCACACCGTGTAAAGTATTCAGGCTGATCCGAGCGGTACGACGCCTGGGGTTATCCTGTTGAGAAAAGGCGTTTGGGATGCCCTGCAGATACGGTAGTGCAACGGGCCGCAGCACGTCGTCAACATAGTGGCGTGCCGTCAATGTGCACGTAATGCGTACCAGTGGTGAGTGGCTCTTGCCGCTGATGACACCCCACACCGTGATTCCACGTTGCCGGGACATGTGGCAGTGGAATCCTCCCGATGGCCACGTCGCCTCCACACTCTCACACGGCGATCATCTGTGCTGAGACAGAACCGCGATTCGTCGCTGAACACCACACTGTAAACCATTCGGCACCCCATGCAGCTCTGGAGCGATACCACGCCAAACGGTGACGACGACGGCTCGCCGTTAAGGGTAGCTTTTGCAACGGACAGTTGGATAGCAAACCAATCGGCGAGACACTGTTCGCGTCGATATCGAAGCATCGAAACCTCCCCGTACAATCCACAAAATATCCCCCGTTGTGGCCTGTGGGACTGATACGGCATGACTCCGGTCCCCCTACGACGTTGCACAGATCCTTCCTGGGACCAATGTCCCTAAATGCGACCGATAGTTTTGGCATCACGTTGCGCTTCTTCCGCTATATGACGCAAGGACCATCCGGCGGTACAAAGGCCTGTGATGACACCTCTCGTGAACTCATCCGTTTGAAGAAATCGCGCACGACTGCGTCTTAACGGCATTGGTACCCCTTGTTCGTTCTCCAGACACGGTTACAGGACAACCACTCACTTCTCGCCGCCGCGACGACGTCTCGACTGAGGGCCTCACGGGCTGGTTGTCCTCTTATATCCCGAGCGCCGTTTGTGGATTTTGGATTGGATTGGTGGTTTAACGACCCCCGTGAGAAACTCAATGGGCTATAAGCAGTCGCCCGTCCCTAATTTAGGGTCCCTGGTTCCAGGTAAGGGAGAGAGAGCCAGTGCCGTAAGACAAACACAACATCTATGCCTCACCGGGATTCGAACCCGGGCCCCTTTTTGGACGAATGATCAGAGGCCATCGCTTAGACCACTGCGCCACAGGGGCGGCCGCCGTTAGTGAGATTGGCCTGCAAATGCAATCATTGCATAACTTGTACGTGTGCATCCACCCTGCAATTTGCATGACGCTGCGCTCATGTTTTTGTGGTGTGGCATTTTCTCTGTCAGGCAGTGTATCATAGCTTCTGTTTCCTAACGGGAATTAAGTAACTAATCTCTCAGTTAAAGTAAGAAGAATTTCAGAACTGCATATAAGCCGTCGTGAGGAGCACTAGGAAAAAAATCTTTTTTTTTCTAATATACCAGACACTGCTTTGTAAACAATACCTTAGGCGTAAACTGATCACTAATATGAAACTTTTTCTACCGGATTTCAATGGATTAATTTTAGTCGTATTTTCTGATATCAACATAGCTACTTTATGTAATGGTGAAATAGCTAGCTAATGTGAGTCTCACTTGTTCGAATGATTTTTCTAATATCACAGATGACGAAAAACCCGATGGGGCAGGAGTGGATTCGCCAACTGTGTTTAAACATAGAACTACGTCTTGTTATTTATTTATTTTGTTTTATAAAATTTCTGCTGTACAATATTATACAAAAGTAATATAATGCTCAATGAAACTACAATATGTACCACAATCATAAACTAACTGTACGAATAAAGTAAACAAATTCACCAATGAAACACACAAAATACAATTCTCCAACTTTCACAATATTACAAATTCTGCACAACAACAAAACTCATTCCATTAAAAATTAATATAAATTAAACAGACCAATTACGTATTGTTAATATGAATCAAATGTTATATGTTAAAAATAATTAATCATCAAGAGGCCAGGGGAAAAGGCAGAAGTACTGCCTGACAAGCCCCTGATCCCCTCTAAAATACAGTAAAAATAAATTATTCCAGTTAAGTCAAGACAACGAAAACAATTTTACAATGCATTTCTTTTACAAATCATGAAGCAGTAAATTCAAATATTCAAATTCCCGTCAAGTACCTTCTTAGCACTCGCTTAAATATCGAATATCGTGCCTCTGATTTAATAATCAACTGTAATCCATTCCACTCACGCAATCCCAACACATTGATATTATTAAACATTAAACCTATGCGAGTCCCCGGAACAAAAAAAACACCGATCCATCACGAGTATCATAGGAGTGAGTGGTACGCCGTAATGCAATAAAGTTGGAACATCTTCCTGTAAAAATACGTGCATAGACCATCAGCAGCAATCTGTATTTATGTAGTTGCTCAATAGTTAATACACTATCTACCAAAAAGTAATTGGACGCCCCTACAATCGACGACATCTGCGGTCCTGATACACGTCACTGCCGCCGCCGTTAAATATCGTGTGGGAAACAACAACGCAACCAGTCGCATGCAAGATGCCACGCAGTTCGGAGCTCTCTGATTTCGAGAAAGGTGTAATCGTCGGGTATCACAGAAATGGACGATCCATACGTGACATATCCAGCGAGTTGAAGTACCCAAAATCGACAGTGGCCTACGTGATTGGCAAGTGGAAGATGAGAGGTGACTGTCGGAATGTGCCCCGACCCGGCAGACCCACAAAACTGGGAGTTAGAGAACGACGGGTGCTGGCCAGAGAAATTCGGAAGAACCCCGCACCAAATCGATGAGCCACATCCGCGAGGAGTTTCAACAGGCATCCGGGAGTGTTCTTTCGATGAATACCATCCGTAAGGAAGCCCATCTGCTCGGTTATCATGGACGTGCTGCCGCCCACAAACCTTTGGTCACCAAGTCCAATAGCGCTGCTCGGCTAACGTGGCGCATAGAATGTCGACAGTGGACCGTTAAACAGTGGAAACAGGTTCTCTGGAGCGACGAATCATGGTTCACCCTCTACCGTTCGGATGGCAGAGTCTGGGTTTGGCGTCTGCATGGACAACGCCTCCTGCCGGAATGTATTGTGCCAACTGTGAAGTTCGGCGGCGGTGGAATTATGCTATGGGGGTGTTTCTCCTGGTATGGCACGGGACTCTTGGTCGCAATTCCTGGTAGACTCAACGCCGAGACCTACTGCACCATTTTGGATAACCATGCGCTTCCTACGTTGTGGCAGTTTTACGGGGTGGACCCATGTTACTTTCAGGATGACAACCCCCTGTCATGTTGCGAGGCTCACCATGGCTTGGTATGTTGACAATGGGGTTCATCGAATAGACTGGCCTGCACAGAGCCCGAAACTTAACCCTATCGAGCACCTCTGGGACGAGTTGGACCGTCGACTTAAGGGGTGCCTCCACCGTCCGAAATCGGTGAAGGAACTGACCTGTCTTCTCCAAGCCGAGTTGAAGAAAATACCGCTGGCTGTCGTACAACACCTGGTTGAGAGTATTCTCCGGAGAGTCGCAGCTGTAATCGTCGCTCGTGGAGGCTCCACGAATTATTGAAGGTGAATAAACTTCGTTTTCCTTTGCTATCACAGGTGTCCTATTACTTGTTGGTAGATAGTGTATCTGAAAATGACGAAAAAGAACCTCAGAACCAGCCTAAAAATTTAACAATCGCACAGCCTTCCTCTGCAACACAGATAAACGAACTATGTTACGCCGTGTAGTCGTACCCTAAATTAAAATGCTCTGTGATAAGATCGTGAGTAAAATGGACAGATAAAGTCGCAGTCTCGACCAAATTCGTTGTTGATGAATTTTTTCTGGGATTTCGCGTTGATTTTTCATAAATATTTTTATAAGTCGTTGGATTTACCTAATCCGGCTCCTTTATTTGACACCAGTCTATATCCAAGTACATATGAACGTTCTTTGGCTCCGCGGTGTCGACTGCTGCGTTGGAGGTGGTCGCGAAGGACTCACTTTGATGTATTCGTTTGGCATCGCGATAGCGTTTGTAGCGCTCCGCATTGATAGTTCGGGGTTTCTTGGGTCTACAAATTTTCTGTTTTGCCAGTATTTTCAGTTTTCGCAGCTCCTTTCTGCGCTCAACTTCGCATTTTCGTGACATTTTGATGTTTTTTCCCCGCTAATTCTACAAATCTGCGAAAAAAATAATAATAAAGTACAGTTACATCTACTCTTATTTTTAACAGTTGCAATTGTAATTTTTTTCAATTCACACGACTAGTCCAGTATATCAACATTAATTACATACCAAAATCAATTTTCAATCACTTTTAGTTCATAAGTGTTGAGAACGAAAACAAAAGGGTACTCGCTCGCTGTGCAGAGCACAAAAATGATCATCCACTTCGGCGAGCTGTCACGAACTGCCATTGATCCGCCGGCTCCACCACTTATAATTGCCACTGAATGTCATCTATGCACTGTCAAACGATACTAGCGCCGTTGCCACGCACCCGATAACCCAGGAGTTATTGCGAGTTGAAATCGGTCACCCAATTATGCCGCGTACACTGCTAATCTGTATTGTAACGTAAGACGTAGTTCTACGTAAAAAGAAATGATAAACTGTCTGCGCATCAGAATAAATGGAAAACTGACCCCACTTGATTTCAAAGCGATTCTTAGAAGAAAAAAGAAAATATCTGCATGACGAGACATCACAGAAGCTCGAGGAGTCTTTGATGGAATTTTCTAGAAACTGGTTTCATTCTGTTGGAGAACTTTGCACAACATGACAGCCTTGCCGCATTTTCATGTTAGTTCCAACCTGCTCTCTTGGAAGGTACAGGGTGTCCCATAAAGGTGTAACCAATTTCAAATAATCATAACAGTTTTAATATAAATGATCTCAATACACAACTTGTGTTAATAAAGGAAGAAATATTCTTCATAATACATGGAAAATTCACAGAACATTCAAGCAAAGCAAACTGAATTTGCTTGTACAACACTTACTGGTCATCCATGTAATACTTCTCAGAGAACTTGAAAATATCATCGTCCTGGAGCCGGAATCGAACCCCGCATCTCCCGATTACCGGTCGAGTATGCTAACCATTACACCATCCGGGACAGTGAAGTTCCAAACAACTGAGACACAGGAATCTGAAATTCCTCAGGTTTTCGCTAGTCGAAGCATCCATGCTTCCTCATGGCACTTTGACCCAATTCCCATCCGGTCGGATGTAGGTCAGAGGTCACCAGTACCACAGAAAAATCAATGAAGGAAGAAATATTCTTCATAATACATGGAAAATCGACAGAATATTCAAGCAAAGCAAACTGAATTTGCTTGTACCACTAGCATACTCGACCGGCAATCGGGAGGTGCGGGGTTCGATTCCCGCTCCAGGATGATGATATTTTCAAGTTTTCTGTGAAGTGTTACATGGATAACCAGTAAGTGGTACATAGCAAAAATCCGAGGGCTTTCAGATTCCTGTGTCTCAATTGCTTGGAACTTCACTCTCCTAGATGGTGTAATGGTTAGCATACTTGACCTGTAATCGGGAGATGCGGGGTTCAATTCCCGCTCCAGGACGACAATATTTTCAAGTTCTCTGTGAAGTGTTACATGGATAACCAGTAAGTGGTACACAGCGAAAATCTGAGGACTTTCAGGTTTCTGTGTCTCAATTGTTTGAAACTTCACTCTCCTGGATGGTGTAATGGTTAGCACACTCGACGTGTAATCCGGAGATGCGGGGATCGATTCCCGCTCCAGGACGATGATATTTTCAAGTTGTCTGTGAAGTGCTACATGGATAACCAGTAAGTGGTACATAGCAAAAATCCGAGGGCTTTCAGATTCCTGTGTCTCAATTGCTTGGAACTTCACTCTCCTGGATGGTGTAATGGTTAGCATACTTGACCTGTAATCGGGAGATGCGGGGTTCAATTCCCGCTCCAGGACGACAATATTTTCAAGTTCTCTGTGAAGTGTTACATGGATAACCAGTAAGTGGTACATAGCGAAAATCTGAGGACTTTCAGATTTCTGTGTCTCAATTGCTTGAAACTTCACTCTCCTGGATGGTGTAATGGTTAGCATACTTGACCTGTAATGCGGGGTTCGATTCCCGCTCCAGGACGATTGAAAATTGCAAGTTTTCTGAGAAGTGCTACATGGATGACCAGTAAGTGGTACAAGCAAATTAAGTTTGCTTTGCTTGAATATTCTACAACTTGTGTTAATTGATAGAACCGACGATGAAGTTATATAGACATTCGACATGGGTACCATTTGTCACCCGAACAATGTCTAAACGGTATTCCACTTCCAGCTATGTTCGTTCGAGAATGTCCGTATTAACTTTCTGCAGTGCGTGTGTAATCCTCCTCTTTAGGTCAGCAATGTCTGCAACAGGGGCGATGAAAACCTCACCCTCGATGAATCCCCATAAAAATGCCACAGGATGTTAAGTCCGGCGAACGTAAGGCCATGTAATGGAACCACCACGCCCAATCCATCGATTGGGATTTTCGGTATCCAGAGACCTCCTCACAATCAAACCCCATCTTGTTGGGAAATGACCGGAGTTGCAAGTTCATCCAACTGGGGATACAAAAACTGCTCAATCATGTCCAGGTAATAATCAGCTCTCACGGTAGCTTTCTGAATGAAAAAGGGTCCAATAACACGGTCGACCATTATGCGACACCAAACATTCACTTTCTGCCTAGCATGTTCATGTTCCATTGTGCAATGCGGGCGTTCAGTTCTCCCAAATTCTCACATTAGCCTTTCCAGAAACATGGAAAGTGCACTCACCCTAGAATCAGATATGTCTCAGGAAAGATTCGGCACTTGCAATGTTCACCAACATCTCTTCAGCAAACTGTTTATGTTTCACATGATCATCTGCGGTTATATGATGGGTTATCTGCAGTTTATACGGGTGCATTTCCAATCTCTCACGTAACACTCTATGCACTGACGACTTGGCGATGGCCAGCCGTCGTCTGTTTGTCTGATTGTCTTTCGAGGGCTACGAGTGAATGTTTGTCTCACAACCTCCTCCCTTTCTGGAACCAGCGATGGTCGTCCAGGGCTTTCCTTGTAAGGTCGCTACCAGTTTCCTTGAATGACTTGAACCACTTTCTGATGCTGTTACGTGTGGGAGGTTTACTCCCATATTTTGTTCTGAAATTCAGCTGAACCTGCGTTTCGGATCGGGTTTCAATAAACCACTACACAATCTGTGCTTTCGTCGCAGGATCCATTGAGTAAACTTCTAGAAAACTTGAGGGTACTCCTTAAAAAAAAACTTGAGGGTACTCTCTGCAATAAACAGAATGCTGATATTAGGTTTGTATCCAAAGTTATCATCATTTGAAATTGGTTACACCTTTTTTGGGACACCTTGTATATTGATTAATTTTGAAACAAATGGTTTTGGATTAATAGCTCGTCAGATTCAATATGCGTGAACTGTAGAAGTTATCAGGTAGCTAACTGAAAGATAAAAGTTATGCGTGAAAACGTTTGGCTCAGTGAGATATGAGCAACCGCAACCCTTTCATTTAATTCGATACAAAATACTTTTGTAACTTTCCAAACGACTTGTAGCGATTGCTGATTTAGATGATTTCTTATCACGAAGTCTAAATTCTAGCGTAAAATCGAAATCTTAATTGGAATCAAATCGAGTAGAATTTGTACGAATTCTTTATGCCGAAATCAAGGACTTCGAAAAGTAATAGAATGTGTTTGAATTTATTTTAAAATGCCCACGCGTTTACATCAACACAATGGGTAAAGCAGAAATTTAGTTCGTATCCATAAATTGAAATCTTAATCAGAGTGGAATCGTATTTATTTAAATTGTTCTAAACATTTGTTATTGATCCAGACAATAACGTTGTCGAAATAATAGAAACAAGAAAGATGACACTGAATTTTCGGGTGTAATGAGCACATCTTTTGAATTCGTTCTGACGCAAATTAAATTTATCAAAGCTGTTCTAAGTCAATGGAACCGGTATAAAAAACAATAGTATCTGACGGAAGAAAGAAGTTTTTCACTCGGGTTTTTAATATCGCAGATATTGCTGTAAATTGAATCGTGAACTTACGCCCTCTGATTGCAGACTTGTGCGTTAATAAAAATTTGAATTTATATCAGAAACATTTCGCAGCGGAAACGCTCTCCAAGAAAGAAAGAATTTTTCAAATCAGACTCTTCGAAGCAGAGATATGGACAAATATAAGATATGCATCTACGCCCCCTGGCGGAAAAAACATGCATTATTTTAGAAAGAAAGTATTCTCAAAAGGTTTTCCCATGTGAGAGATATAAGTCCAAGAAAAAAGTTTTGTCGAGTTTACAGAAGCTCAGATTTTGCAGCAAATACATCAGAAGCAGAAATTAACACTTATGCTCTTGGTGGCCAAACCATTCTTTACCAAATATTAGAAATGACAAGAAAATCATTTTCCACCAGGAGCTGTATCCGATACAGGAAGACTTCTTCAAATCGGAGTTTTAGAAGCAGAAATATCAGAAAAAACGCAATTAACCTTTGCGCCCCCTAGCGGAAAGCCCTATGATTTACTTGAAAATTTTGAATTTATATGAAAAACACTTCGCATCGGAAACACTATCCAACAAAGAAGGAATTTTTCAATCGGACTCCTAGAAGAAGATATGGACAAAAATAAGATATATCTACGCCCCTGGAGTAGAAACCATGCATTATTTTAAGAAAAAACTATTCTTAAAAGGTTCATCGACGTGCGTAGTATCGGTCCACAAAACAAATTTTTTTCAATCGAGATTTTAGAAGCTCATATTTTGCTGCAAATACATCAGAAGCGGAAATTAAACCCTACACCCCTTGGTGGCCAAACCTTTTTTTTTTACCAAAATTAGAAATTATAAGCAAATGATTTCCTATCAGGAGCTGCAACCGGTGCAGAAAGAATTTTTCAAATCGCAGTTTTAGAAGCAGAGATATCGGGGAAAATGCAATTTACCTTCACGTCCTCTAGCGGAAAGTCTATGAATTACTTGAAAATTTTGAAATTATATGAAAAACATGTCACACCGGGAACTACATATCCAACAAAGAAATAATTTTTCAAATCAGACCAGAAGCAGAGATACATCCACAAAAATGATAGTGTGCGTGCGATTCCGGTGAAATTCTCTCTGAACTGTCTCGTCCTGGGTATGAAAGAAACGAGATGTTGCAATCAGTGATGCGCCAACATTGAGTTGAAAATGTGTTTCTTGTGTTTCACTATGCACCGTCGCTGGAGAAGGTCGCATTATGAATACCTGACGGACTCTGAGCGAAGAAGGATTGTTGGGGTGAGAAAAGCTGGAATTTCCTACCGCAAAATCGCCCATCGTACGGAACGAGACGCCAATAGTGACGCGAAGGTGGCGTCAGTGATTAGTTGATGCTCTGACGCACGAAAATCCATAAACATACATACATATCACTTAGCTGTTCTCTGAGATTCAGAGGTTAGCTCCAAAAAGAAATACAAACTAATAGATATACCTACTGTTGCCGTATAAAACTTCTCCATTTACAGCGACCTTGGAGTACAACTCGGGCTTAAATTCACTGACATCCTTCACACGCGGTACACAAGATCTTCTATACTTCATACTCATAATGTTTTCCTCATGCCGATACTGCTGAATCTTATCCTCCCATGTCTTCCTCGGCCTTCCTCGGCCTTTCCTTCCTGTCACTTGGGCTAAAACGATTTCCTTTGTAAACATTTAATCATTCATTCTTTCAACATGGCTAAACCATGAAAGCATATTAGTCTCCATCTTGCTAACAACATTTTACTCATATCTTAATTCCTCACGCAATCAGCACGTGTCTTGCCACAAAACCCCAGTAAGTAGCGCATTTCTCCAGCACACAAACAACTCCTATGTTTCTTCTGTAGGACCCAGGTTTCATTACCATACATCAGAGTAGGAGCAATTACACTTTCATACACAGCCATGCGGGACTCTCTTGAGAACACATCATTCTTGTGAAAACCTCCCAAATCAGCCATGACTTTCAATGAAGAATTCACTTGCCTACTAATTTCAGCATCCAGTTTATTCTCTCTGTCAAACATGCTTTCTAAATTCACAAACTCGTTCACCAGGCGACTCACTGTGCCATTTAGACTTATATTACATTCAGTACTACTAATTCCTCTCTCAAAAACCATAGCTTTGGTCCTTCCCTTATTTATACTCAGTTTGAATTTCATGCAAACTTCGTACATCCGGGACAACATACTTTGCAACTCACTTTTGCTCTCTGCCAACAGGACAATGTCATCAGCATACAGCAATCTGCACACACACAAAACGGACAGCAAATCACACAACTGGTTGGTATGACAGACATCTTTACTGCATGGTAGTGACCGATCACACAGCGACATCCACGGTGTTACCGCAGCAGTGGAGCCCTGTAGCAGGTCAAGCTTTTCCCTCCAGCACATTTCGACGTCATCTGCTGAACAGAGGACTCGTTGCTAGCAGCCCATTGCTGCTCATTCCTTTGACCCTCAAACAACTCAGGCTGCAATGGAGGTCTAGAACACAGAGGTTGGAGCGCTGATTGACAACAGGTCATGCTTTCTGACGAGTCACGATTCAACTTGATGTACCATGATGGTCGCATACGTGTTCGAAAACATCGTGGTAAATGGCACCTTGCAGCGTCATAAAGGCCCAAAGCCAAGCGTTATGGCTTGGGGGCGACATTGGGTTTAATTCGCAATCTCGCCTGATACGAATTGAGTGAACCCTAACATCCAGCGATACAGGGATATTTTAGAGGCATAGGTGATACCTTTCCTTCAGAGTTGCCCTGGCGCTATATTCCAGCAGGAGAATGCTCTGCCACGTGTGGTCCACAATGACCAAGACCTCTTTCATGCTCTGCACGTTCACCGGATATGTCCCCGATCCAACATGTCCAGGACATGGTGGCCAATCGATTGGCCCGTCAAGCGCCTTCGCCAGTCAATGAACTCTGGTCTCCGCATTGAAATAGCCTGGCAGGCTATTTCCCAGGACGAAATCAAAAACCTCATCTATTCAATGCCACGTCTTGTTGAGGCTGTTATTGTCGCTCGAAATGGCTTCACACGATACTGAGTTTTGATCCGAAAACATATTGTATATATCTACAAATGTAATCACTTATCTCAAGTAACATGAAGAATCTGTGATATAAATTTCATTTGAATAGCGTGACTCTTTCTTGGTGTTTCAATTTTCTCCAACAGTAGTGTATACAGGGTGAATATGAAAGTCCTTAAACAGGGAAATAACTTTTGAACGTAAAATTCTAGAATGTGGAAGTAGTGTGTACATATAGTAAAGTGACTATGTTCTATCGGATGAGACCAATTGCAGCACCCCTAGCGGTGATTTCTGGAAGTTGGCGATCCTATTGCGAGAACCAAGAGATAGCGAAAAAAAGTCAATGACAAACGTGTAGAGCGTCACCAATTTAGTATGAAATGACGCTCTACATTCACCAAAAACTCCAATAGAAGTCCGGAAATGCAGATCTCATGTTGTATGGGGAATATTAAGTTTTGTTCCAACGATGTAAAATTGTTTTCGAAAGACATTTTGTGTTAGCACTATAGCCATACCTCAGTTCATGACACTTATTCTGAAGTATTTATTACCGTTCGAAATAAATGAGTCACCAAACGTCAATGCTTAAGCGTTGTCTGCACATTATTTCAAGTTAAATCCACACTGAAGAAGACAATACATTCAGCAAACTTCTAGACCAAGCGGTGGAACGATCAGTTTTCCGTTTTTCGCATGATAAGTGCTGTGTTGTCATGATGCTAATTTACATATGACGTATAGCTGCCCACGCTGATAACCGATCTCTAGTAGTCGTTAAATTTGCATATCACCACGTTTTCTCTTTAAAGCATCAATACCGGTGACGAGTGGATATAGATTTTCGAAAAACACTTTTTAGCACGTCTTTCGTAAAAAAATATCGTGCTTATGTTATCAGTTTGTCCGTCCATCTGTAGACACCATATCTCTGCAACTATTAGTCCGATTTGGAAAATTCTTTTTGAATTGGGAAGCTTGAAATATGCGAATGATGATCCTTTATTTCGTTTTTTTTAATTATTATTTACAATTTCGCCGCTAGAGGGCGTAAATGCAGATGATGTCGAATGTAAAATACATTTTATTCCATCTATTTGCTTCTAAATATCCGATTGAAAAACTTCTTTTATCTTTCGATTCGATTTATGGCGAAGAGTATTTTAGGTATAGTTACTTTTTCAAGTTACGCATAGATTTTCTGCTAGGGGGCGTAAAAGTGAATTACGTTTTCCCCCATATTTCTTCTTCTAAAACACCGATTTGAAAACATCTTTCTTCAGCGGATACTGCTCCTGAAAAAAAAATCATATGCATATAATTTCCAGTTTTTGGTAAAAAATAATTTGGCCACCAGGGAGCGTAAGCGTTAATTTTTACTACTGATGTATTTGCCATAACATCTGAGTTTCTAAAATCTCGATTGAAAAAATTCTATCGTGGACCGATGCCACTCACGTCGATAACTCATTTCGAAATATTTTCTTCTTAAAATATTGCATGCTTTCTTTTGATCAATTGTATGTCTCAACCTATTGTACATATCCTGTAAGTTTCAATGTGATGACAGCAGTCCTTAATGGTGCTGCCAGTTTCACAAACAGTAGCGTTCACAGACATGACATAGGTAAATGTACACTTGTAATATTAGTTGTGCTATGTAGTGGATACTATATTGCATTGCATGCTCGAATTCCCTTTAATATATTTTGCAGGACAACGTCAGTGAGTAGGTGACAGCAAACTAACATGCCTGGAGCCAAGGAACTAAGCAACTTTCAGAGAGGATGAGTCGTGGGGCAATCGGATGTCGGAGCCAGCCAGCGTCAGATTGCTTCAAACCTGCGAACTCCTTTTGCCACAGTTAATCGAGTGCTAGTGGAACTAAATAAGGCAAGTAAATAAGCACCAGCATCACGTACGGGTCACCCTGTGCCATCAAAGAGGTGTCTTCGAGCTGTCAAGCGTTCTGTAGAAACCAAATCTCGTAGCAAAGCCGCTGAGATTGCAGATCAGTTCCAAGTGAGTTCCAGAACTGCTCAGTGGTAACTTCAATGACTTGGCTATCATGGAAGAATGGCTCAACATAAACCTCTTCTGCGAGAAGCAAATATTCATCGCAGATCGGCATGGGCAACAGACATGATTCCTTTTTTTTTTTTTGGAGATTAGAGGTTTAACGACCACCATGAGCAACTCAAATGAGCTATAAGCAGTCGTCGTCCTTAATTTAGGGTCACTGGTTTCAGGAAAGGGTGAGAGCCAGTGCCGTAAGACAAACACAACATCCATGCCTCACCGGGATTCGACCCCGGACCCCTTTCGGACGAATAATAAGAGACCATCGCTTAGACCACTGCACCACCGGGATATTTTGGCACACTGTCATATTATCTGTGAGTATTGATTTTTGCAGTTTTCAGATAGTGGAAAGGCCTGGGTGTGGCGATTGCCTAGTCAGGAATTCAGCTTGAAGCACCTGCAGCCAACTGTGAAACATGGCTGCTTTTCAGTCATGATATGGGATGGTTGACTGTTTTCAGTCCACATAGAATGTGAAGGCAACATCGGTGCACAAATATACATAACCATCCTTGAGAGGGGCCTGCTACTAATATTCTCCAGTGGTCAGAGGTCAAAGGATACATTCTCGATGAAGGATGATTCGTGTTAAAAACGTTGGAAGTTAAAATATCGACTATACACGATAAATCACATATGTAGCACACATACACTGCATGTAATTAAGCTTTACTGCTAAAACACACACTACATGAGATCTTTCGAGGATCACAGCGTCCCCATCTTCACATGTAATATTCACGAGTAAGACCAAGATATATATACAGGGTGCATAGGAAAGTCCCTTTAGCCTGGAATAACTTGCGAACGGAGAGAGGTACAGTTATGCAAGTGAGATAACGGTATAGTAAATCAACTACGCCCGATCGAATGCAGCCAATAGCAGCGCCCCTAGTGGCGAAATGCGGGAGTTAGCCATTGCAAAACGTAAACGAAAAAAGATAGAGCAAATTTTCCAATTACAAAGTTGTAGAGCATCAATTAATTAGTACAAAACGATATTTTTTTCACACGGGTAGTATAAATTGTCGCCTGAATACTCTACAATGTCCAAAATCGATGCGCGACGATTCGAATCTGCGCATTCACATTTCGCAAATGTAGCCGTATGCAAATGCAGGTTGTGACGTTGCACCGTACCTACGATATAAAAATCAGTAGCAGGATGCGCCCTAATCAGAAGCTTAGGTCTACGTACGCTGTGTGAGAATGGCGAGCTTGGATTTCTGGGGTTTCGTAAAAAATCAGGTGTATGCAACAGCGCCTACGAGTCTGCTGGATCTACGTCGTCGTGTTACAGATGCTTTGCAATACTGTGACACCTTCCATGCTGAGGAATGTGCATGCAGAGTGGCTTTCATGAATATAAATGTGTATCGTAGGCAATGGCGAACTCTTCGAACATACTCGACATTAACCTTTTATCACTGTGCGCCAGTTTGCCTTTTTTGTTTTTGTTTTGTCTGACGTCATCAAACTGCACTGACATAAGTACGCATGCATGCAATAAAGTGTGTGTTTTTGCTCATACCTATGGCTGTTCCCTTAAAACGTTCACACAATACGTCCCTCATCGATTTCGGACATTGTAGGGTATTTAGGCGACAATTTATCTTATCCGTGTAAAACGAATGCAGTTTTGTACTAATTAATTAATGCTCTACAACTTTGTAATTGGAAATTTTGCTCTATCTCTTTTCGTTTTGGATTTGCAATTGCTAACTTCCGCATTTCGTCACTACGGGCGCTGCTATTGGTTGCATTCGATCGGGCGTAGTCGCTTTACTATACCTTTATCTCAACTGTACCTCTCTCCGTTTGCAAGTTATTCCAGGCTAAAGGGACTTTCCTATGCACCCTGTATATATTTATAACACCATCGTCAGAAACCAGCAATATCGCAACGCCATCTAGCATTTACACAATGCATTTAAAATAAATCCTGAAAATGTTCAAATAAAATAATCCATGGTTTCGATATAACTTTAGGGGCATAATCGTTACAGCAACGAGATCCGATTGATGCATTACATAGGCTCTCCTTAAATAATAACAGTGAGAGCTTACCTGGAGAGTTTATAATGGGTAGCTCATTCCACTTTGGAATATGGGAACCGGTCGCAACTAGACGAGATATGGCGGTTATTAGCTTGACATTACGAAGATCATACTTATGCTCCCTAACTCTGGTACTCAAGTTCCTTTTTGTAGAACCGATATATACAGTATCATTAGTGTCTGAAACAACGGCTTGTAGAGGTATGGTGTATACGCCGTATCTTGTAATTGGAGGCACCATGGATACATTCTTGTTCACGGAGGATGGCGCTTCATGTCATAAGGCAAAACGTACCCAAACATGGCACGGAGAAAACGCCAATCAGAAACTGTCGTGGTCAAACCAGAGGCCTCATTTGAACCCAAACGAACACTTGTGGGCCATATTGGATGGAAAATTATAACGGATGCCACAGAAATCAACCAAGAATCCTGAATCGTGGGCTGAAATTCCAATGAACATCATTGTTGATATCATTTCCTCAGTACCTGACAGGATGAAAGCCGTACGTACTGCAAAGGGTAAGGCTACCAGATATTAAATCCCGTTGCAACTAGCTCCTTCCATTCCATGCGAACAGAAAATAAATATTATTAACAAATCAGGGTCTATTTACTTATGTCATGTCTGTGTACATTAACTGTGATACTTTGGAAATGATCCTCTTTCCAAACATTTTCATATTTTGTTAACTTGATGCCACTTGCAATATTTTATCATTTAATATTGTTAAATATGTAGAAAACATTTCAGCGAAATTTAAATGAACGCCGTTATGGAGCATTTATCTTACACCATTCTGTTGTCACGATATTTTGGCATCTTGCATTGCTAAAATATACAGAAGGTGTTTCTTTAAATTCTATGTAAATCAGTCTGATGTTTATGGCTTATTTATTATTACGCTGTACTTTATGTTAGATTGCCACCACAAGATTTTAAACTCCTTAAATTCATAGAAGTATTTAAATAAAATTTAATTGAAATGCTTTCTGAGTTTACAGTTTTATGAGAATTATGTCTGAAAAGAACGGTGCATGCTTCTCCCTTGCAAAGTTTGTGCATAAAGGCACTAATCATAAGGACATTGCAAAGAACGAAATTCTTCTCTGTTTGTGCAGAGAACTACACCATCGCGAAATCCAATTCAGCACGCAGTCTGGGAACAAAAATCGGAGTTGGCTGTTTGACTGAATTCCTGTCATTGTCTTCGTGAATGGCGTCCAAAATGTAAGGAATGCCACTTCACGTAATACTAAGATAGAAAACACTTTGGCAAACTACCGGTTTTCCGACTGCTTTCTCCGTTTGCCGTTGATTTAAATTTGTACCGAGTTAGATTCAGTTGAAGAAATTCTTAGAATTGTTCTTTGTTTAATTTGTGTAAGGAGTATATATTCATTTGTTTGGCACTCGAAAAGCTAACGCGGGTTTACTTTAACCAAACTGAAAGGCAAGTGCGATTCTGAGCATTTGGTACAAATCACGTGGTCTTGTACGAGGTTGCAATGTGCGCAGAAATATATTTTAAAATTGTTTTCTAGCAAAATTACAGATTCTCCTGGAAACACTCCGTTTAAAAGAACTGTTCAAATTTAAATTTTTCAAAATTTCAAAAAATTAATATAAAATGATCGCATTTACAAATACGATAATTTCTTGAATGGAAAGTGAAACAGATTTCAGCACTATGGCCCAAGGTATTGACGACCACCGTGCCCAACTCAATGGTCTATAAGCAGTCAGTCGTCCCTAACACTCTCCCCGTGATGGGAGCCACTGGCTCCCATCACGGGGAGAGAGCCATTGCTGTCTTGAGCCTGTCTCCTCTATGTTACTCCGGCAGGCTTTCGAATTTCACCCTTCCATCACCCATGGGCCTTCTTCTGGGTCTTTTTCTGTCCTTCGGAATCCAGTCCAAAATTTAGGTTGTCCATCTGTGGTCTGTTCTTCTGGCAACATGCCCAGCCCATTGCAAAATTAGATAGGTTAAAATTGTTTCGGGAGGTAGGCTTCTAGTAATTTTGTTTGAGTTTTTTAGGCTATCACACTTTTATTATTTTGAGACTTCTGAGCTCAGAGTCTAATTTTTCTGATCTGGCAAAAAGAGCGATTTCTCTAGCACCAACATCCTGAGCCAGCTTGTATAAATTTATTTATTTAATTTTCTTTTTATGAAATTTTGTTAGGATTTATTTTGGGAAGGTGGGATAGCGTAATTCATTTTGATTTTTTCCTTTTTAATAAAGCCCGACATCATTAAAATCAACATTTACATAGGCAGATCTGGGAGTTTCCGGATCCACTATTTCTGGTGATCTACACAAGCTCGGTAAGATTTGTAGACGACGGCTCGAGGTGCAGCATATATTGGTCCTAGCTCAGGATCAACGACGAGTCAAGGTATGCAAGTTTTACAAACGATAGTACGAAGATTATTACTTTTTGATCCTAGCTCAGACTCAACGACGAGTCGAGGTATTCAAGGTTTACAGGCGATGGTACGAGGTTTATCACGTTTTGATCCTAGCTCAGGCTTAACGACGAGTCGAGGTATGCTAGGAACTCCTCAAGAATTATAGTAACACTCTGTTCATCAAGCGGATAGTAATTGAAAAGGCGAAGTAGATCTTCTTGCATAATCCAGACACCTTCAACCAAGACTTGAGTTCAGGTGAACATTTTTACCTGTTTCCAAACGCAAGCGTTTCGAGAAAAAGATTAAGCTGCGTGTCTAGTGCAAAGTCAAGGGTGTGATGCGTATTAGATTCGCTCCGGATGGCCAGGCTATGAGCGCTTAACTGTACTTCTAGTGCTGGATTGGATATATGACAAGTTGAAGCAACGCTTAATTCCACCGAAAGCGGGTTCTCCTTCAGGAGGACAATGTTTAGTCTCTTGCTGTCATTTGGACCCAGATAAAGCTTCACGAACTTGATGGAGTCGAGTTCCTACCTTACCCAGCCAACAGCTCCGATCTCCCACCTTTCTGATAACATCAGCCAGCATGATATTTATCTCTAACAATTTCTTTGTTGTTTTCAGTAAAATTTTATGTGTAGATTTTGGAAATTATATTAGAGTTTCCGCATTACATCACAGTTTCTGAATGCATACGTTTTTGTGTTTACACGTAATATATATCTAACTCGATAGTTAAGGAAATACGGCACTGATATATTGTATGACCAACGATATAATTATTCTATACAAATATAGTAAGCAATATGCTTGTATGACACTGATCTGCTACATAACCAAATTTTGTTCATATTTGCACGTAATGTCCTGCTCATTGTTTAACTGCGCACTCACGACTCCGTGGATGCCCGGGTGAATGGCCAGAGGCGAGCTCCCGCCTCTAGTTACTCGGCCACCTGGACACCTTTACAATGTATCGAATTACGTAAGCTGCAATACTCTCCATATAACGTTTTGAAATTCTTAATTGCATTTAAGGGGGTTTGGTTGGTGGAATCTCGGCCATGTTAATTGTAACACATTGAAGACCCGTTATCTCAGGAACCACTGGAAAGAAGTGGCTGACATTTTCAGGGGTTGTTCTCTACATACTGCTACACACTTCAACACAAGGCTTTCTTAAAATTAGTTTTAGTTGTCATTGTATGATTTCTATTTCAGGAACCACTAAAAACGTTGCAAAAATGAAACATAAAAATGTACAAAAGGATACCAAAACATCAAATTACAAAAATCTTGTGTAAAGTCTGTAGATACAAGAGACATACCTGTGGTACAAATTTCAAAGCTGTATCTTTTATAGTTTCTGAGATAACGGGTCATTAATGATCAACAATACAACTCTCGGAAATATGCAATTGAAGTTTACTGAGCTAACGCTTACCATACAACAGCAGATTCAGTGCATTCCAGCACCATAGGAGGGGTTATCTAGTCCCTCTTCTTCATGGAACGCCTCTTTAAGCTTCCTCTTGGCGCTTGCATGCTGTTGTCTAGCTTTTTTATGAAGTGTGGACAACATACAGTCACCCCTTCTAACCCGCAGACTATCCATCTCCGCCGGAACTGATCCCCTATTCTTGCTGACAATGATCCCAAGCGGTTGCAAAACCATGCATATAGATGTATCCCCTTTGTTAAAGTTTAGGATGGTATCATACACTCTGTGACGTACCTGTCAGCAGGACACGCACGACATAAAGGCAGATAGCAGTCAAAACAAACATCAGCGTAGCTCAATTGGTAGAGTGACTTATTCCGGAGTGAGCGGATCCGGATTCGAATAATGGCGTGGACAGAAATGACGGAGAAATTTACTTCGTTATAATGGCGCCCGAATTTTCCGGATGACCCGGGCGTTCAAAATCTCGCATTGGTGTGATGTTCTTTCCACACCGCGAGAGAGGAAAAAATCAGAGAATCCCTTCTCCAGCGCTTCGAAAAAATAATAATGTGTGATGTTGCATTCCACACACTAGATTGACTGGGAGTTCTCTAGTGAACGTTCTACAGCGGATGGCTGCCTGCAACGATTCATGGTCACGGCTGACCCGTGGGCCATGCCCTCAGCACTCTTTCAGGGGGGGGGGAGATGTGACGTACCTGCCAGCAGGACGCACCCGACATAAAGGCACATAGCAGTCAGAACAAACGTCCGCGTAGCTCAATTGGTAGAGTGACTTATTCCGGAATGAGGTAATCTGGGTTCGAATCCTGGTGTGGACAGAAATGACGGAGAAATTTACTTCATTTTAACTCCAAATACCATAGTACGAAACGTTACAAAGACAGTTTTCGGTACTCTTGACCAAATGACCATATTCACAGAATCATTGGAGTTTTGATTTTTCCCATGCAGGCATTTTTTCAACAGTGCAGGGTTAGCCAGATCCTGAAATATGGGCTTTATTTTATTCATGATGGCTTCGGGCAGGTGGAAATGGTCATTATGATTATATTGTGCATTTTTCGTTACCGCTCGTTGGTACTTACACCAGCTGTCTTCTCCCTTCTCGCCTGACGTGTATTCACATTTATGGCCCTAACTTTTGTTCCATCTGTAGGATAAGTACAAATGATGTGTCAAATTAAAGCCAATGATTCATGCAATGGAATTTTATAATAATATAAAAATCGAGTTTTGTGTTCATATTAACCTACCAAACCCCTTTAAAGTATTTCTTCTAAATTTTCATTTGTGTAATATTTATTTTTACCCCTGGCATATCCTTTTTATTAGTACTGTTTAAATAATGCACTTCCCCGATTTATATAGCTAGTTTAACAAGTACTCTGAATAGCAGCTTTTTATGCCAATTATCTGAGATTCCGATTATACATGTGTTGTATTTGCCGTAAGGTTTTGTTTTTCACCTTTCTCTGGTTCTACCAACCACGAGGTAGGACAGCCTACTCCTCTCTGCTTTCTGTAGGTCGTCAAACTTTCCCTACGAAAAATATACTTAAGCGACGCACTGCTTTACTAGCTCTTCATGATTTTAAGCCGTCAATGGTCTTAAGCGAAAAGAAACACAGATGAAGCGTTGTTGACACTGGTTTGATATGAGCATTCGAGGAGATCCTCCATCAAGTCAAGGTTAGTGCAAACATTAAATTTGCCCCTTCCATCCAGACGAGAAGGATAGAAGGCTACTAAATTAAATTGGGTTCAAGACGCTCTCGAAATAGACACTTCTTTGAGGAGAACCGATCAATGCTTGGCAAACTTCCTCATCTTAAGTGCACTCCAACACCGCTGTTGCCGTGGCTCTCGGAAATGCTATCAACAAGAAATCAGCACCTGATTGTTTTTATGACGAAACGATGTTTCGAAATTAAGAGAATCACGTGATCTGGTTTAGTACATGCTATATATTCTAGTTTGCAAAACATTAGTCTATACCATTTCGGCTGTAGCGTTAATGTTCGATATGCGGAATGGGAGTTATGAAAATGTCTTTTGTCGTTTGCGAAATCTAAAATTGGGATATGTGCTATGAAATGAAGTATTACCAATAACTGGTTTTTGCGAACTAGTCTCAGGTGTCTAAGAAATGAAATTAAATAGTTTCGCTTCTGGAAGTACACCCGAATTTTCTCTTGATTGCCATAGTTTGTGTGTAAACCTAGTGTTTATCATAATTTTTCAGGGTATATTAAACAAGTTAGTTCCTTTCATTTATGTTGGTATTTTAGGATAGGGCTACACCACGCAGAACAAGGACGAACAAGCGTTTTTATATTACAAATGTATTTAGACATAAATTGGCGCAATTTTCAGTTCGATTCCGAAACTGGTCTAATTACTCTTAAATTATCTTTGAAAAACTAATGGATTTGTATGTCGCGAAAATATTGTCATATAATTATAATTTACATTGTAAATCCGTAAAATGTTGGGCCTTGTGACCACAGCAGAGAAGAAACAGGTTTTTTTTTTTTTTGATTGGAGTTTTAACGACCACCGTGAGCAACTCAATGGGCTATAAGCAGTCGCCCGTCCCTAATTTAGGGTCACTGGTTCCAGGGAAGGGAGAGAGCCAGTGCCGTAAGACAAACACAACATCCATGCCTCACCGGGATTCGAACCCGGACCCCTTACAGACGAATGATCAGAGGCCATCGCTTAGACCACTGCGCCACCGGGGCGGCAAACAGGTTTTCAAAGCTAATGTTGTGATGTCATCTCTTCCGAAGCAATCTGACGAGACGTCTGGACTGCGTTACGAAGCACGATTTAAGTCGTTTTATCAACACCTTAGAAAAAGAAAAAACGTTACATCGCAAATATTCAGTTGATTTTGTCAAACCTTTGAGAAATAAAGGCATGCATTTATTATTAATTAATGGAGGCAGTTTCGTTTATTTCTGTTGTAGCTGTACACGGTATTGGGCTGGGGTCAAAAATACGTTGAACTGAGGTCCACGCGTGTTTCTAATAACGGTATTTTGGAATCGCAACTACTCACTGCGGAAGTAAATGTACAAAAGTGATTTGACACGCAGCTAACCCATGCTTTCCTCAATTTTTTCATTTATCTGTATATTAATTGGCTTAATATAAAGATAAACAAAAATGCATGTATTGTGTCTCAACAGTATAAGGTCCATTTAATTAAATGGACCTTATTCATGTGACGTCAGAAGTTGGAGGCCTATTCGTTGGCTTAACAGCATAAAGTTAATTTAATTTAATGCAGCTTATTCATGTGACGTTAGGAGTTGGAAGACTATACGTTGGCTTAACAGTATAAGGTTCATTTAATTTAATGTAGCTTATCCGTGTGACGTCAGAAGTTGAACGGCTATATGCTGGCTTAAGAGTATAAGGTTCATTTAGTTTAATGGAGCTTATTCAAGTGACGTTAAAGTTGGAGGAATATACACTGGCTTAACAGTATAAGGTTCGTTTAATTTAATGGAGCTTATTCATGTGACGTCAGAAGTTGAAGGCCTATACGCTGGCTTAACAGTATTAGCTTATTCATGTGACGTTAGAAGTTGGAGACTGCAGACCAATATAGCTCGTGATACAATGCCGTCGCAATTAGATTACAGCCCTTATTGTTGACTAATTTTTAGACTCTAAAGGTCTTGGCCTATTTACTCAGATTAGTTTCACGTTATTACAGTTTTACATTGGTGAAAGACATAAAAAAATAAATCTGCAGAATTTTTTTTGCAAAAACCGAATGTTTAGAAAATTAGACAAACGCAGAACATGAAAGCAGTGTATATGTGTATGTGTGTGTGTGGGGGGGGGATTTCTCGCTGTCGCAGAATGGGCACTCGATTTAAAATAAATCCGCAACATTTTATCAAAGAAAAATTACAAACGTGTTACATACTTCGGGTGAAGAACGTAGAGAACTCATGGAACACTTCGAAGAGATCCATGAGCCACAACGTCCACTAGGAATCACTCGATACTACTTTTCAGTCACTGAATCCAAGGTAGAGAGGGAACCAGAGTGTCTGCGTTTTTTTCTGGATTAGAACCCATTTACAGCAGTTCGAGTGGACAGAAATCTCATCACTAGACAACTGGACCGCTGGGCGACAAACTTTTCAAATGAAAGCAACGCCAGGAAGCCAAAAGTCTGTGATCTGACACAAAATTAACTGGAATCAATTATTCTCGATAATAGTCTTTTTCAGGGCTCGATAATAGTCTTTTTTCTGCGATGGTGGGCTACGCGAAACTTTACGTAAGGGATCATCCAGATTGGGCTGCTACGGGCTGCGCATGTGGAAAATAACTTTAATCGGGAAGCCCATTCAGTAAGTTGAATAAATATTCTCTAAGATGTCCAAGACAACCCTTGAATGATGCAGATCTGACAGATACTTTTTCAGATAACCAGCTCTAATAAGTATGAGAATATAAAATATCCTGGGTCTAGAATAATGGTCACCAAAGAAGTATTTTTGCTTTTCGGATGTTTAATAAACTTTAGAAATTTAGGAACCAAATACAGCTGTCAGAAAACGAGACATTTCTCAGTAGCATATCAGATGCTTGAAATAGTATTTCCATTGTAGTAGAAAATCGGCAATTGATGAAAAGTTAATTCCAGCATTCATGTAAATTTCGTTCTAAATGGTGTCTGCACCTCTACTGGATTGGTTAAAGTTACAATATATCAAATGTAATTTGTAAGCTTTGTTGACATGGCGTTCTTGAAATAAATAAAATTAAAAACAAACAAGGGAATGCATGAATTGAAATAGTGTTCTGACCTTTTTGCATCTTTGACCTTCCATTTATTTTCGGAGGCCTATTCGATTGTCAGAGAAGAAGGTTGATACAATTGACAGCTTTCAAGCACTTTGAATAAGAAACCGAAACTTTTCGTTTGTGTTACGAATCCAAACAAAGGGATTAGGACATGAGGCTTTAGACAATGCTAGCAGGAACACGCTGATAGCATAAAAGCCAGTAAAAGAGCATTATCGGAAAAGAAGTTATTTCTTCTTATTTCTTTGTGAAAACTAAGATCCATATATATATATTGTTTCTGATGTACAATAGTTCTGCTAGGAAGCGTAAACTCAAACGCTTTGCCCGCAATATAGATTTTATTCCACATTATTGCTTCTAAAAATCAGATAAAAAAATCGGTTTTAGTTAGCAGCATTTAGAGCTGATTGAAAGGGAACTTTTCTCACATTACGCAAACTGATACATACACAGTTCACACGATAAGGGGCGCAGGCGAATATTATGGTTTTCTGGGGGATCGCTGCTTTTAAAGGTCCAATTTGAAAACTTACCTTTGCATCATATATCTTCCAGTGTTAGGGATATTTTGAATACGTTTTCTAATTTTTTATAAGGAATAGGTTTTTTTTTTTTTGATTGCAGGTTTAACGACCACCGTGAGCAACTCAATTTGCTATAAACAGTCGCCCGTCGCTAATTTAGGGTCACTCGTTCCAGGGAAGGGAGAGAGCCAGTGTCGTAAGACAAACACAACATCCATGCCTCACCGGGATTCGAACCCGGACCCCTTTCGGACGAATGATTAGAAGTCATCGCTTAGACCACTGCGCCACCAGGGCGGTAACGAATAGTTCTGCTGCAAGCGCGCTGATGCATATTTCGGTTTGCAGCTCTAAATTCACTTCTAAAAACCCAATTAAAATACGCAGTGTTTGGCCTAATACCACTCACTACGACTAGAACAAGCCGCGAACGGTAACCGATAACTCAGGTACAGTTGGTAAACTTTGAGCACAGATGTTGCAAAATCTAAGCTCATTAAGGCGTCTATTGTAACAAATTCTAAAAAACGAACGTGTAATATTGATGACTGACAGAACAAAAGTACGAAACATTCTAAAAACGAAATGCCAAAAATTTATCATGAAGTACTTTCCTTCACGCCTTCACGTTGGTTGTGATCAGGTTGCATGTAAACAAAGCGCAAAGACACACTCAGATCGGGAACCACGTTTTTCATTTTGTATCCCGAAAGACAGACACACACATACACAAACTTTCTCTTATTATTATAGATTAAGCAAGGGTTGAGCTAACAGACAGAGTGTTTCTATTTCTTCGTTTTCCAATGCAAACATTTTTTAAAATTAATATTAGTGAGCCGACTTTCGTGAAACGGTTCAAGTAACAGGGCATCTATAGTTTTAATTGAAATTCCTCAATGACACGGAATTTCGCTAATCGGAAGGCGTCAAAACCTGACCATGGACAATGTCGAATCGCATGCGAAAAATCACGGTGATCGGATGTGTCATGTCGTAGCTATTCTCGAACAACTAATTGTCCCGAGTCTCGTATAGAGAGCGGATTTTTTCAATTATTATTAAAATTAGTTAGTTTTTTAATGGTCATTATTTTTTATACAACATGACCAATCGCCATCATACCAACCCCATGTCACTTATTATGTCCTTCCCTTTCTCTGTAGAAAGTGTCACCGTGATCGGCTGAAGATCTTTGGAGGAAATAGATAACAAATGACCCCTCCTCAAAACCCGGAAAACCACCTAAAAACGCAAGTTTTTGGACGATTATTCCTCAATGACACGGATTTTCGGGAATGGGAAGTCGTCAAAACCTGACCATGGACGATGTCCAATCGCATGCAAAAAAGCACGGGGATCGGATATGTCATCTCGCACCTATGCCCGAACAACTAATTGTCTGGAGTCTCGTAAAGAGAGCTCCGTTCCGCCTTCGGCCTTGCTTCGCTCAATAAGTATTTTAGTCGTAGTTTTTCCTCAACGTAATGCAGATTTCTCGCAAATGTGTCTTTTAATTCCCTCGCTATCTTTGTGGGTAAAAGTCTGACAGAAAACATTCTATTCTGTCATCAGCACGACAAACAATTTTGATCACGTTTTTAAATTTTCTGCAAAGCATACCTACCTGAGGATATACAGCCCAAGTTTGTATTACGCTTGGTGAGTTAATTTCTTATCCTAAAGCTGCGATCGATAAAAAAATTGCTTTGCACTGTGGATGTCATTTACACTGACGGAAAAAAAATTCCCAACACCAAGAAGGGGTTGTGTTAGATAAACGACAGTTGGTAGGCGGTGAGAGTACATCTGTAAGATGACGTCTATGCAAATTTCGCGCTCGGCGCATACGTGTGGCGCTAGTAGCGCCCCTCGGAACATGCAAAGCAGGTTTGCTGTAAATACGCGCTATAACGTTCGTGAGCGTTAGTTATCGTTGAGATTCGACGTAGGGTGTTGATGTTAGTCAAGAATGACTTTAAGAAGACGAAGAAGCCATTATCAACAGCTCACGGAGTTTGAACGAGGTCGTGTAATAGGGCTACGAGAAGGTGGATTTTATTTCCGCAATATTGCAG
Source organism: Macrothele yani (assembly GCA_039090855.1). Lineage (NCBI taxonomy): Eukaryota > Metazoa > Arthropoda > Arachnida > Araneae > Macrothelidae > Macrothele > Macrothele yani. The sequence continues at coordinate 29,802,607 of CM076989.1, read as the reverse complement.
AACGACTTGGCAGGAATGTAGCCACTGTGCATGATTGTTGGCAGCGGTGGTCAAGGGAAGGTACTGCCTCAAAAAGACCGGGTTCCGACCTGCCACGTGACACTACTGAGAGGGAAGACCGTCGTGTACGGCGTATGGCCGTGGCGCATCGTACCGCATCTGCGGCAGCAATTCGAGCTGCAGTTGCCACCACAGTGACAGAACGAACTGTTACAAATCGGTTACTTGAAGGACAGCTCCTAGCCAGACGCCCTGTAGCGTGCATTCCACTTACTCCAAACCACTGCCGTTTGCAACGTCAGTGGTGTCAAGCTAGAGCTCATTGGAGGACGGAGTGGAGATCTGTTGTGTTTTCTGATGAAAGCCGGTTCTGCCTGGGTGCCAGTGATGGCCGTGTGTTGGTTAGAAGGAGGCCAGGTGAGCGCCTGCAACCAACCTGTCTGCGGCCGAGACACACTGGACCTACACATGGAGTTATGGTCTGGGGAGCAATTTCTTATGACAGCAGGAGCACTCTCGTGGTTATCACACGCACCCTGACGGCACAGTTGTACGTCGGTCTGGTGATTCAACCTGTTGTGCTGCCATTCATGAACAGCATTCCAGGGGGTGTTTTCCAACAGGATAACGCTCGCCCGCATACCGCTGTTGTAACCCAACATGCTCTACAGAGTGTCGACATGTTGCCGTGGCCTGCTAGACCAGATCTTTCACCAATCGAGCACGTATGGGATATCATTGGACGACAACTCCAGCGTCACCCCCCAACCAGCATTAACCGTCCCTGTATTGACCGACCAAGTGCAACAGGCATGGAACTCCATCCCACAAACTGACATCCAGCACGTGTACGACACAATGCACGAACGTTTGCGTGCTTGCATTCAACATTCTGGCGGTTACACCGGTTATTAATGTACCAGCATTTCACATTTAAAATGGCTCTTCTCGCGCTTACATTAAGCTGTGATCTTGAAACCTTAATCGATTAAATATGTTACCTATACAAATGTATTGCCGCCATTTCATTCCTCTACAACTATTTTTTCGTGGTGTTGGGATTTTTTTTTCGTCAGTGCATTATGACGAAGGTTGAGCACATTGTGTACTTCAAATAAAGCGCAGTTTCCCCTCCCCCCGCGGGGGGGTGTTTACGTGAATGATTTCTACCGCTGCTGTCTCTTCTTCTAAATGCAATATTTGAAAAATTGTGTTCCAGCCAGTAGTTTTCGGCATAAACAACACTTCGTGCGTGTCAAAACTCTTTCACAATTCAGAACTCTGCCTCTCGAGGGCGAAGGAGTTTATTCCTGTTTGCAACGGTGTTTCTGCTTCTGAACATATTCCGATATTAAGTTTCGTAAACGACTGAAGGCATTGTCGTAAAATCCTTAATGTTCAGCTAGGTTTTTCCTATACTGGTAAAAATTATCCAATCATCAATTCATGGGTATATTTGTGGTTTCTCCTCTATTTTGACGTAGCACTACGTCTAACTCCGCGGATAGTATGGGGCGACTTACTGCCGACCGCCTGTGAAGAAAATAGGTCCCGATTGAAATCATCATATTTACAATTTCCCCATATATTTGCAATTTACCCTCTTAAACAACAAACTACTCTACCTGAAGCCAGCTACACTTTCAGATAAATTAATAATACAAATATGGAAAGTTTTAAAATTCAATTAGAAAATATTAACTGGAGCACTATTTTGTTTCATGGTTCTGCAAACAAAAATTATGGGTCGTTCATCACAACTATTACACAACTATATAATCAATCTTTTCCAAAAATTCCAAAACAAAGCAAACTGACATTTTTTTCGTAAGCCATGGATTACCAATGCTCTATTAAAAAGAATAAACAAAAAAAAAATAACCTCTTTTCGAAATTCATAAAACGTAAACTACCCCAGGACTTCCAAAAATTTAAAAAAATTTCGTAATAAACTAAACAGCGATATTCGGTACACTAAGCGTAACTACTATCTCGGCGTTTTTTCAAATAACTCTTCAAAACTAACACGGAAATATTCATACTTGCTAATGGGAAAATATACAGATTTAACGGTTCCTGAATACTTAGCAGATTCTAATAACTTTCAGAACATTTTACTTTATTCCCACAAACGCTAAAAAATAGTCTAACTACCCTAAAAATCCCATTCCCTAACTACCTAGGGTGCGCACACATGCCTAAGCCTAATAATGTTTATCTTACTAAAATTACCGAAACAGAACTATTAGAAGAATTTAAAAATATAAATTCCAGGTCTGGCCCTGGATATGATGATCTTCAATCATTCATTATTAAATATTTCGCTAATCTTATTCTTGATCCTCTATTGTTTATATTTAATGATATATTCCAATCTGGTGAATTTCTTGATCTACTTAAAATCACAAAAATAATCACAAAACACAAATCTGGATCAATAAACGATGCTAACAACTACCGCCCTATAGCCGATTTATCAATTTTTGCTAAAATGTTGGAGAGATTGATTTACAATAGACTAATCTCGTACATTCATAATCTAAAAATCATCCATCTAAATCAACATGGTTTTCAATCTGGAAAGTCAAAAGAATCAGCCTTATTATACCTTCAACAAACAGTCCAATATAATTTTGAACTCAACTTAGACACTGAGTGGCCACTTTCTTATGACCACCTGACAGTTTTAAGTATATGAACTATGGATGCACGCTGTTGCCGCCAGAGGGCGAGGCTAGTATAAAAAGGGAAAGCTTAGTGCTTGCGACAGTAGTAGAAGTGATTTTTGGGTGACGAGATGGGTAAAAATGCGATTTGACGGACTTTCAACGTGGAATGATTGCAGGAGCTCGGAGACATGGAGTGAGTATCACCGAAACCGCCGCATTCGTGAAATGTTCCAGAGAAGCTGTTGTTAAAGTGTTTAAAGACTGGACTGTCAGCTAAAAAACTGGGTCTCTACGTGCAACGTGTGGTCGTCATCGACTAGTGACTGCTCTGGCGGAACGGAGAGTGCCCAGAATGGTAACAGACAACAGAAGGGCAACAGTACAGCAAATTATAGACCATCTTAATCAATGATCCCCTCAAATGATCTCTGCACGCACTGTTCGCCGTACACTGCATCGGATGGGATATGTCAGTGTTTGAACACCTTTGCCGTCTGCAGTTAACAAGAGAAAACGTCTCCAGTTCGCACAGGAGCACAAGGCTTAGACAGTCGATAATTGGAAACAAATTATGTGGTCCGATGAATCACGTGTTTTCAGCTGCACCATGCCGATGGCCGAGTGAGAATTTGCCGGAAACAGCACGAAAGCATGGACCCCAAATGCATTTCTACAACCCTTCATGCTGGTGGAGACAACGTTATGGTTTGGAGAATGTTTTCCTGGCATGCTTTGGGCCCTTTAATTCGTGTTGATCTACCTCTGACTGACACATCATATCTAAACATCGTTGCGGACCAAGTGCATCCTGTCATGTGGATGGTTTATCCCAATGGCGATGGCTACTTTCAACAAGATAATGCGTCCTGCCATAGTGCTCGTATTGTACAGGATTGGTTTCAGGAACATGCCGGTGAGTTTACTTTGCTTAGGTGGCCTCCACAATATCCAGATCTCAACCCCATTGAGAATTTGTGGGATGAAATTGAACGAGCCATCAGACAGCTGGATCCATAACCCTGCAATCTCACACTCCTGGAAAGTGATATTTATCAGGCATGGTCTCAGATTCCACAAACCACCTATCAACATCTCGTGGAGTTCTAGCCACGAAGAATCGATGCAGTATTAAAGGCAAACGGTGGCCCAACGAAGTACTGAGGCCACTCAGTGAATACCATAGCATTATTTTTAGACTTATCCAAAGCTTTAGATACCATAAATCATAATATCTTGCTACACAAATTACACACGATAGGGATTAGGAACAATGAACATTATTTTTTTTTAAGTTATTTATCAAATAGGCAACTATATACACAAATTAACCAACATCAATCCACTCTTCAACTCATATCAACTGGTGTTCAACAGGGTTCAATTTTGTGACCTGTACTTTTCAGTATATACATTAACGATATCTTTATTTCAATAAGTGATGTAGACCTTACTCCTCTATGCAGACGACATAACCATTATCACCTCATTTAATTTAACGACTGAAACTACTATGAATATTAATACTCAACTTAATAACATCTCAGATTGGCTAAATTCCATTGAATTAATACTAAATACTACCAGAACAAAATCTTTAATTTTCTCAAAACAAAATATTTCACAATCTCCTTCTATCACATTGTCCATTAATGATACAAACATAGAAGAGGTTAACTCCTTACTTTATTTGGGTATTACCTTGCATGTGAACTCTCTTCTTCTCAAACTGTCGAAAAACATTGGAGTTTTCAGCTTGGTATTTACAAACCTTACCTATAAAACACTACTTATAAAACATAGTGTTGGCTGTGTATTTGATAGAAATACACAACCAACACTATGTAATACCACAAGAGTTTTCCCAAACAAATATAACATTCTTACGATTAACCAATTATATTACTTTAATATCGGGAAAATTATATTCAAACGCATTAAGAATAATTTACACGCCGACGTCATACAAATTATACCCCAGATACACACACATGACACAACGCACTAAATCACATATTCGGCCTATTCATCCGAAAACGGAGAACATGAAGCAAAGTTTAAATTACATTGGCCCACACTACTGGAACTCATTACCTACGGAATTAACTTCTTTAAATAATTTTAACCTTTAAAAAAAGAAACTAAAAAACTTTTTAATGAATTGCAGCTCCTGAAAATAATTATTACAGTGGATGGAAACTATGACTTGCATATCAAGATATAAATTGCTTTTTCAGTGGTATTGTCTGTAATGCTTATTATCTGCTCATATATCATCACCTTTTTTTTTTTTTTTTTGTGACTATGATACTCTTGTTCGTAATTACACCTACTCACCTCAGTATAAAACTAACCTAGGGAGCATGGGCCCTTTCAAGCCTGGCTGGCCTTTTCCCCAGCTTCTTTTTCCTTGCTGTGCATTGCTTCAACTATTTCTGTAACACTGGTTTTTATTTATTTATTTATTTATTATTTTTTTTTTGCTCAGCAAAATAAATGAATTGAATTGAATTGAATTATAGCGTTGAAAAATACGTGCCGTACACTTATCGTGTTAACATATTCGTCAACAGCATGGAGTCCAATTCGCGTATTGCACAATAAATCGTGCGGGGAGATTATGCAATATTCCTGGGTGAGCCGTCGCGTTTGACTCAGTCTATCTCGTCAACCGTGAGCGCTATACGACTGTGCGTGGTATCGCTTTAAAGCTCTCTACGAGATCTATTCAAATACATTATCTACCAACAAGTAATTGGACACCTTTGATAGCAAAGGAAAACGAAGTTTATTCACATTCAATAGTTGGTGGAGCCTCCACATGCGGCGATTACAGCTGCGACCATCCGGGGCATACCTTCAACCAGTCGTTGTACGACGGCTAGCGGTATTTTTTTCCACTCGGCTTGGAGAAGGCAGGTCAGTTCCTTTGCCGATTTCGGAAGGTGAGGGCACCCCTTAAGTCGACGCTCCAACTCGTCCCAGAGGTGCTCGATAGGGTTAAGGTCCGGGCTCTGCGCAGGCTAGTCCATTCGATTAACCCCATTGTCACCATACAAAGCCATGGTGGACCTCGCAACATGACAGGTGGCATTGTCATCCTGAAAGTAACATGGGTCCACCCCGTAAAACTGCCACAGAGTAGGAAGCGCATGGTCATCCAAAATGGTACAGTAGGTCTCGGCGTTGAGTCTACCAGGAATTGCGACCAAGGGTCCCGTACCATACCAGGAGACCCTGTGATGTGCAGTCAGCAGCGGTACCCTCGTGGGACGATGACTTCTGTACCCCATAGCGAGGAGATGGTTCTGGATGGTGTGGCTGCTTACACGTTTTTGTGCACCAGCGTTAAATTGCCGAGTGATTTCTTGCACTGTGGCCCGTCTATCCGCTGTTACAATGCGAGCTAGCCGACGATGACTCTGCTCATCCACGCGCTATTATCCACGGCAGTTTGCCCTTGCAGGGATGGTGTTCCCGGATTTGATGCACTCACGGTGCACCAGTGACACAGTGGCTCGTGAAAATCCCAGTGTCTGCACAACTTCCGAGATAGAGTGACCCGTTAGTCGGGTTCCGACAATTTGCCCACGATCAAATGCGCTTAGATCCTTCGTCTTACCCATACTGCGTCCGACTCTTATGGATTCCCGTCGCATCACTCCTTATATTGTTGGATCGCTGCATACGTCATGTCGTTTCCGTTTACAGGGGCGACCACAGCGCCACATTTGCATAACGCCAGCTGTCTCTAATTCAATTGCTCTTCAGTGTATTTCGAATTAATATTGTATCGAAAGGAAAAAAAGTTTTTTGAATCGGTTTTCGGAAACAATAGTGTAAAATATGTTTTGAATTTAATACCACATAAATTTACGGCCCCTGGCGTCAAGGTTATGCATCGCAAAACGGCCAAAACGTACGGATCTTTGTTCCCACAGTTCATGCTCTCGACTGCAACAGATTTTTTTTTCGAAAAACAAGACCAAAAAAAAAAAAAAAAGAGTAACTTGGTTAGTAACATTTCATGAGGCTTTAGTAGCGCTACTCTAAAAAAAAAACAACAACAACGAAAAATCGACGATTTTTCTGTTATATCCGAGACAAAATATAGCTCACAACCTGAGATTATTAATTGCCATAAACTGATTTTGAATTCATGTTAGATTGAGGACTCCCTTAAAGCGGTTGTTTCGTAAACCACTTTGAATGTTCCTCCTCGTAAGGAAAAGAAATGAGAAGAGTTACTTAATTTTAAAAACCAGTGTTACTTTTATCTAACTACTAGCTGTGCATTGTATAGAAGGTATAGACTAAATTAAAAATTTTGAACGAAAAAAGAACATAAAGCATGGCTGTGTGTGTGAAGATTAAATCTAATATCTATTCCCATAAGCAAATTTATGAAAACCTGGAAGTAGTTCCAGGAAAAGAATAATCGCGATAGTTAAACTAATGCGAGAGAGAAAGTGGTAGAGTTGTGGGTGTTGCGAAACTATTTTTCACCCAACATTCGAGCGCGTTATCGACCCACAGCTGAGCTGAGATATTTCTGGCAACAGATATTTTAGTTCTCTTTCGACCCCTCCTGGAACACGACCTTGTCCCAATCCGCATGTCTTTGCCTGCTTTAACCTATACGACAATTTTTTTTTGTCTCCGTAGCTAAATGGAATAAGCATTCATGTGACAAGAGAAAACAAACAAAGTGACGTTTTAGATTTATGTGTTCCCAGGTGTCTACAAAAACTTGGAACATTTTATTTAAACTATCACATTGCATAAATGTTTAGCTGCAAACAAACGGGTTGCTGTTACATGGATGAAATTCTTTCAAGGTTGACTAAAGGCAATTATAGGACAAAAACAAACTGCATGTTTTAACTTGAACTGAACAATGGTAGAATGAAACATATCCACCTGTTATATCAAGACTAAAGAAAGAAATTCTTCAGCACATTTTTGATGCTGTAGTTACGATGCTCTTTATAATAATTTATGACACTTGCGCATTTACCTACTTTTGGTGTAGGCTACAGTATTTAACACTTTAAGAGGTCAATGTGTACCTAAACCCAAACGGTACCGAAATTCCCCGCGGTCCCCAAACAGAAATGCTCGAATAGTGCCTGAAGATTTACGAAAGCTGCGGAAAAACAATTACTTTTCCTCTCTCATCTCAGCGGTACCGACCATAAACCTCTCACCCACTGGTAGTAAGCGCTTGCTTCTTGTCCTTCATTTTCTGCTCCATAACTTAGGATAGTCTCCTCGAGACGGATATCATGACACTGGGTAGAAACAAGTAATTTAAACATATCTTTCCTTTCTTAAGGCTGCCACAGACACACACGTTTGAATGACAGATTTGAGTGTCACGCCACCAAACGGGGGAGTTTTGTGCCGGAGGCGGCATGTAGCGTAGAGTGAAGCAGGAGTGAAGCTCTTCTACGCCTGCCTGAAATCCTCTTCATTCCACGCTACATGCCGTCTCAGGCACAAAACTCCTCCGTTTGCTGGCGTGACACTCAAACCTGTCCTTCAAACGTGTGTGTGTGTGTGTGTGTGTGTGTGTGTGTGTGTGTGTGTGTGTGTGTGTGTGTGTGTGTGTGTGTGTGTGTGTGTGTGTGTGTGTGTGTGTGTGTGTGTGGGCGCATTTTGGCTCATCGCGATTGTTGTAGCCCTTTTAGCAGGTCATCAGTCAGAAAGGATTAGTGTCAATCATTCCCCGAAGTGATCACTTTGGATGACAAAGCTAACTGAAAAACAATGCTTTCTGATGCGCACGTTCACTCTTCCCACTTCTTATACAGCGACTATATCCTTTCGAACTGATTAATACCCATTTTGCTCTCCCGGAGTTAATTCGTTCAAGCCGATTTAAAGGTTAATTAATATTCTGTCCATTTTCTGCGTGCTTCCTTGTTTCTAAATAATAGGAACAAACATCAGAACCCCTTCCCTTTATCTGAGGTTTGGATTGTTTCCGACAAAGGAATGCACATATTTAAACGCCAAGGGCGTATGAAGCCCTATGTGTGACACGTGCGATATCAGTAGGGCTGAAACGGTCGTTGCTATGGGTAACGAACAAAATTTTTCCTCTTGGAAAAGGGCATGATAATCGGATACAGAGAAAAGGGTCGTAGTATATGGGAAACGGCGAACTATGTGCCCTGTTCACGGGCTGTAGTAGTTAAAGTGTACCGAGAGTTGATGGAAAGAAGCACAATGCATAACTGACGTATGGATATTGGATGGCCATTGCTCCTTAATTCACGGGGAGAGAGGCTCCTTGGTCGTAATGTCCGGATAACAAACAGGGTCGCTTCCTTGGCATAGCTGTCCATCTTGTGCAAACAGGTAACACAGATCAATGTAGCCACAACCACGGTGCAACTTTTTCTCCACCGCATGAGAGTATGGTGTAAACGCATGACCACATTAGCCTTCCCCACAACTGTAGTGCTACATTTTCTCCACCGTATGGGCCTACAGAAAAAACGCACGACCACAACAGCCGTCTTCGCAACACGTCATGTGACAACGACTGGAGTTTGACAGGAGACATCGTAAGGAAATAGTGTGAGAGTGGAAGAAAGTTGTCTTTTCTGATGAATCACATCTTCTACTATACATCAAGAGGATGGACGGTTGGTAGTAAGGTGAACAGCTACAGGGAAGATGGAGCAAGATAGTATGATCCCACGGGTATAGGAATGTGGCGAGGGATATAATGCTCTGGAGGAATTTTCTTGAAGACACTCGTGGGGTATCTACTAGCGGTTAACAGCAATATTACTGCCATGTCCAATTTGGGAAACTGGATTATAATATTCCAATTTAATTTAACCGTGAAATAACGACAAATGATGACAATAGGTTTTCTTGGCTCGGGGATCGATCCTTCTGTTTGTAAAATGTATGCGTTGCGTTTAATACTAGTTCTTATATAATCTCGTAAAATCTTGTATGCCGCTGGGAAGGAAATTTAAAACTTAGTACATTTTAAGGATGATCACACAAAGCTGTACACACTGTTACGTGCCTGCCCCGCAGGACCCACATGAGATAAAGGCAGATAGTAGTGAGAACTCATGTCCGCGTAGCTCAGTTGGAAGAGCGACCTACTCCGGAGTGAGGGGAGCCGGATAGATTGTACGGCGCGGACCAACTTGTACGTTATATAGGCGCTAGAACTTCCAGGATGACCCGGCTGTTAAGTTTCTCGCAATGATGTGATGTTCTTCCCATACGGCGAGACAGGTAAAATGAGAATCCTTTCTTCAGTGCTTCGAAAAAATAAATCAGTGAGATGCTACGTTCCACACATCAAATTGTCTGGGATTTATCAAATGCGCTTTCTTCATGGGATGACTACCTGCAGCGACACATGGTCCCGGCTGACCTGTCGGCCATGCCCCTGGCCCTCTTACCGGGGAGGGGGAGATGTGACGTTCCTGCACCGCAGGACGCACATGAGATAAAGGCAGATAGCAGTGAGAGCACATGTCAGCGTAGCTCTGTTGGGGGAGCGACTTACTCCATAGTGAGAGAACCCGAGTTCGATTAATGGCGCGGACAAACTTGTACGTTATAACACTTTCAAATAAGTCACATCAAAAATGCATGGTAAAGTCAAACAGAAAAACCTAGTTATGATTGCCTTAAATATATTATTCCTCTGTAGGTTCCTTACTCTAATTACACGGAAACTGTGGAATCATATACAGTAGACTTTACTATAGAACACACTCTTATAGCTAGAAAACGAAAAGCGTGCAATCCTAATTAAAACCATGGTTTGTGATCATGGTAATCCTCTCCTACGAAATCCGACTTCTGCGATCAACGTGCGCAATCATTAGTGCGATATTAATTTTACTATATACATGTAAATCAAGCAAGGGATCGAAAAATTGGAAAATGTTCTGCCCTTCAGACATCTTCTTGGTTTTCTAAGGTTGAAGATCCAAGAGGCGGTCAGCAAGTTATCAAAAGTCCTGAGGAAGACCTCTCCTTAGAGACTTTACTCCACTTTATAATTGGTGTGCCTGTCCATAAGCTCTTCTCGATTCTCTCTCTCGCTAAGATCTTTCACTTAATTCCCTTCTCTCTCTCTTTCACGTTGTAGTGTCTGTCTTTTTCTCTCTCTCTCATCACCCTCTGTTTTTCTATGCCTATCTCTTCTTTCCATCTGTCTCGGTTTATGCCACAGTCCTCTCATGATGTCTCAGTTTCTCTCTCTCTCTCTCTCTCTCTCTCTCTCTCTCTCTCTCCCTCCCTCTCACCAGGGCCTGATTTCTGCACGTGCACAGGGCCTCAGAATTTGGGGGGATCCTCCAAACTATTTTGAGAAAGGTTGATAAAAAAATCAAAAGGTTTCTTTTTTTAAGTCATCAAATTGAATATACACTATTTACCAACAAGTAATTGGACACCTGTGATAGCAAAGGAAAACGAAGTTTATTCACCTTCAATAGTTGGTGGAGCCTCCACGAGCGGCGATTACAGCTGCGACCCTCCGGGGCATTCTCTCAACCAGGCGTTGTACGACGGCTAGCGGTATTTTCTTCCACTCGGCTTGGAGAAGACAGGTCCGTTCCATCACCGATTTCGGATGGTGGGGGCACTCCTTAAGTCGACGCTCCAACTCGTCCCAAAGGTGCTCGATAGGGTTAAGGTCCGGGCTCTGCGCATGCCAGTCCATTCGATTAACCCCATTGTCACCATACCACAGCCATGGTGGACCTCGCAACATGACAGGTGGCATTGTCATTCTGAAAGTAACATGGGTCCACCCCGTAAAACTGCCACAACGTAGGAAGCGCATGGTCATCCAAAAGAGTGCAGTAGGTCTCGGCGTTGAGTCTACCAGGAATTGCGACCAAGGGTCCCGTGCCATACCAGGAGAAACACCCCCATAGCATAAATCCACCGCCACCGAACTTTACAGTTGGCACAATACATTCTGGCAGGAGGCGTTCTCCAGGCAGACGCCTAACAAAGACCCTGCCATCCAAACGGTAGAGGGTGAACCTTGTTTCGTCGCACCAGAGAACCTGTTTCCACCTTTCAACGGTCCACTGTCGACGTTCTTTGCACCACGTTAGCCAAGCAGCGCTATTGGACTTGGTGATCAAAGGCTTGTGGACGGCAGCACGTCCACGATAACCGAGCAGATGGGTTTCCTTACGGATAGTATTCATCGAAAGAACACTCCCGGATGCCTGTCGAAACTCCTCGCGGATGTGGCCCATCGATTTGGTGTGGTTCTTCCGAATTTCTCTGGCCAGTACCCGTCGGTCTCTAACTCTTAGTTTTTGGGCCTGTCGGGTCGGGGCACATTCCTATAGTCACCTCTCATCTCCCACTTGCCAATCACGTAAGCCACTGTCGATTTTGGGTACTTCAACTAGCAGGATATGTCATGTATGGATCGGCCATTTCTGTGATACCCGACGATTACACCTTTCTCGAAATCAGAGAGCTCCGAAAAGCGTGGCATCTTGCATGCGATTGGTTGTGTTGTTGTTTCCCACACGATATTTAACGGCGGCAGCCGTGACGTGTATCAGGACCGCAGATATCGACGATTGTAGGGATGTCCAATTACTTGTTGGTAGATAGTGTATATATACATGTACAGTACAGCGAGTACAATGCATTAATTGATTATGAAGCACTTTGCAACATACCAAAAGCCACCTTCATAGAATTCTTTGCTTCTGTGTGAAAGGCAGAAGGTTCTCCCACGTGGGCAGAATTCAGACAGATGGGCAAAGCCAGAGCGTAAATGGGTCTTCATCCACTAGTTGGAAAGCATAATAAAAGACCCGTACGCTGGGGTCACTACTTGGGCAAAAAGTGGTGCTATCTTAATCCAAATATTTTGATTTGGCCCTCGGTTTCCTACAATCTAAAGTTTTCATAAAACTGAAGTATGATCTGCAATTCCGATATTCAGATTTTGAGCAGTAAATATCTGAATTTCAAAAAATTCGAAAACTGCCATAAACAAACCTCAATATTTTCAAACTTGATTCAGTTCCTTATAAACCTATAAATTCCAACACAAACCGGACAAAAAAAAACAGTGACCATCCGGGCCAGTAGCATAAATAATTCTTGGCCCGATGAAATTTTTACTGGCCAGTGGACCAGGTAATTCGAACGCTGTTGTTATAATAATTTACATGGACTGTTGCAATAATTTATCCCACAGTGTGTGTGGTCAGCTGTAACACTTTGTGAGGGATTACTTCTTACAGTTTAAACTACTATCAGTTCATCATTTCCATTACATTTATAGTAAACTAGAGGTTTTACATTATAACTCTGGGAGGATAGTTGTTAGTTTCCGTAAATTATACTATAAAACAAAACAAATTCCAGAGCAATTAATGTTACAGCTGTAAGCTCTGCGGGTGCGGGGAAGTACAATTGGTGTGAATGCTCGTGTATTACAAGACACATTGACTTTTAAATTTGACTAGCATGTGGGATGTGTTTTAATGCTTTTACTACTACTCGTAGAAAAACTGCTTGCAACAAAATACACAGTGCGTCAAATAAGTTTTAAAACTGGCACTAGATTTCAGCCTACGGTGGCACCACCAGTGTAATCACGAATGCATTATAAACCGTGACCATCTGCTTGCTTTCTGCCAAAAGTACTGCGCAGTTGTTAAAGTAACTCAAACGAAACGGGCGTTCATTAGAGAAGTAAACTTTTTTCATGTTGAATTATTAAAATGGAACAAAGGGCTGTTATTAAATGTAACGCAAAACTTGGTAAAAGTGCTTCGGAAACATACAAAATGATGATTGAAGTTTACTGCGACTTTTGTTTAAGTAGATCAAATGTTTTCTTGTGGCACAAACGTTTTTTGGACGGAAGAGAGACGCTAGAAGATGATAAGCATACCGGAAGACCAAGTTCATCTAGAACACCTGAGATTATTGAAAAAGTGCGTGGTTTCGTGGAAAACAATCGATGTGCGTCACTAAAAATCATGGAAGAGTCTTTAAACATCAACAAAGAAACGATTCGAACCATCCTGCATGAAGATTTGGGCAAAACAAAAGTCTGTACTAAATTTGTTCCACACACGTTAACCAATGAACAAAAATCAAGGAGAAGTGCACATTGCAGAGACATCATTTCAGCCGCTCAAAATGTTCCAAAATTCGTAAAATCGATTGTTACAAGTGATTAAACATGGTGTTTTCAATATGATCCTAAAACAAAGCGACAAAGTGCGGAATGGAAGTAAAAAAACTCGCCACAAGCCAAGAATACAAGAAAAGTTCCATCGAAAATCAAAACAATGCTCATTACATTCTTCGATAGTAAGGATATTATAAACAAAGAATTTATTCCCAAGTGGACAAACAATTACTGGTGAGTTTTATTTAAATGTTTTGAAACGTTTGATGGGCAGAATTTGTCGCATTAGTCCAGAATATCGGGATGAAAACAGTTGGTGTTTGTTGCTCCATAATGCACCAAGTCATACCTCACTTCTTGTTCGTAGATTTTTGGCGAACAATAACGTCTGTGTGTTGAATCATGCACCGTATTCGCCTGATTTAGCATCCTGCGACTTTTCTTTGTTCCCAAAACTTAAAATGATGTTAAAAGGGTGTGTTTTTGATGATATTTCTACCATACAAACAGCTTCGACGCGTGCTTTGGAGGCAATTCCGCAAAGTGAACTGGAACAGGTATTCGAATCATTATTAAATCGCTGTAACAAGTGTATTGAAGCCTTATTTTGAATAACAAACTAAAACAAATTATAATTTCTTGCTTCTGTTTCATTTTACAGACTCAGTCTTAAAAATTCTTTGACGCACTGTGTATTCACCTGAAAATATTCTTTTCAACTGTTGACCGAAATTTTTTGATCAAGGGGGCCTCGGACATAGGATGTGCACAGGGCCTCGACTGAGCAAAGTCGGGCCCTTCCTCTCACTGTTTCCTAACTTATTTTCATCTAAATTTTCTATATCACTACGTGATAAAATATCACTGAATTTTGGAGTTTTCGTAGTTTTATTTTTCGATCCCTTTAGGCTTCCTGTATGCTTCCTGGAAGAATGATTTCTCCGAAGGGAGACATCGTTCAATGCCAAATTGGCTCAAAGCACTTTGGGCTGCTCTCGATCTGCCCTTTCGGCTCTCAAATGACCAGTGGTCAGGCGATGGTAGCTGGTGTGTGCTTAGCTGGATATTTTCATGGTTAGCATTTGTTGCCAACGCATACTCGCATGGTCATTGCTGTTGTCGACGCTTATTGTTAGCTGCTGCAATTGTAGCTGCTGCAATTGTAGCCACTAAGAATGCGTAATCATCGACCGTACATTCCGAGTTTGTCCCCGCTCTTCTCTTCCCAATTCTTCAACTTTTTCTAAGCAGAGAGAGAGAGAGTGCTTCTGAAACATTTTCTGTAGAATTCACCTTAATATCATAGTTCCGCATATTTGCATCTGCCCTGCTCTCCGTTCTTCTGATTCTGTCATGAAGCACGACGAGGGCGGAAGATCGAAAGAAGTTGCATAATAGATGAAGTTAAAAGTAAGGTCATCAAAAAAAGGTCTTCTTCACTCTTTCCACGTTCATAAGTGAGTCACGGAAAAATTCTCATTGGCCGCCACCGGGAATCAAACCCAGGGTCTTCCAGTTACGCGCCGCATATGCTTCCACAACACCACAGCGGCGTCGAATTCCTCCAGACTCACACGCGCTAACTGCTTTGGTAGGTTGCTTCTTGGAGCCCCGCACAATGCTGGGGATTCACCAAAGATTCCGGTGGCGGCCAATGAGAATTTTTCCGTGACTCACTTATAAACGTGGAAAGAGCGCAGACCTTTGTTTGATGTTCCTGGTCCACGTCAAATGTCTGTTTTAATTATTAATTTGCCTTTTAATTATTTCTTCTGTCGCTGCTTACCATCTTTGGTGAATCCCCAGAATTGTGCACGGCTCCAAGAAACAACCTGCCAAATTGGCTTGGCAGTTGGTGTTTGTGAGTCTGGAGGAATTCGAGGCCACTGTGGTGCAGGGGAAACATATCCTGTGCGTAACTGGAAGACCCTGGGTTCGATTCCCAGTGGCGGCCAATGATAATTTTTCCGTGACTCACTTATAAATGTGGAAAGAGCGAAGACCTTTGTTTGATGTTCCTGGTCCACGTCAAATGTCTGTTTAAATTAAAAGTAAGGTTTTGCTGTGAGCAAGGAGTGTTGATGCCTAAACATCGAAGATCGAGAGAAGTTGAATAATAGATGAAGTTAAAAGGGAGGTTTTACTGTGGGGTAGGAGTGTTGATACCTAAACATTGGAGTTCGAAAGAAGTTTCATTATAGATGAAGTTAAAAGTAAGGTTTTACTGTGAGCAAGGTCTGTTGTCGCCTAAACAAAATCAGATCCTGAATGATAAGAAATACAATAAAAAAGAATAATTAATTTCCGAAGAAACTTGGCCCTAAAACAATGTGCCCGATTTTCGAAGGATTTTCGCGGCAAAATCTACACTGAGATGGAGTACTCCAACAGAGTAACGTCCCATGCTATAAGAAGAGGACTGTTCTGACGAATATGAGAATGACGTCCATACTCTCTGCATCCCACACATGTCGCCGGATACGAACCCAATTGAACATACACTGGTGTGCAAAAATTAAGGACGAAGAGGACAAATTAGCATAACAGCGGAACGAGCAGGCAGAACGGACCGAAAGACCACTCAGGAGATAGACTAGGGTCCGGTACGGTAGGGCATGCGCATATATGCAGCATGACGTGGGGGAGGGAGTGTCGGAAATGTGTAAAGCACACGGACAGTGTACGCTCAGCAATTCGGTGCAAGCTATTGCACGGTGTACATCGGTTTGAACGACGTCGAGTTGCTGCCAACGTGTGATATGGCCAACAGGCAATCCAATAGACGACATCTGGATGACTTTACCCGAGGTCTCTTCATTGGGAAGTTGGAAGAAGGTCGAAGTGTGACTAGTGTGGCCGAGGAGTTCGGGATCGCTCACAGCATCGTTTCACGAGCTTGGAGAGCATTTCAAACGACAGGAACAGCTGTCCGAGTGTTTAGCAGTGGTCATCCATTAGCAACCACGGCGGCCGACGACCGGTATATTGTCTTACAGGCGAGAAGAGACAGACGGAAGACAGCGGGAGAAATCGCAAGGCACATGCAACAGGCAACTGGACGTCCGTTATCGCGTTTTACTGTGGCCAGGAGGCTGCACAAAAGTGGTCTATTTGCACGACGACCAGTACGGTGTGTGCCATTATTGCCTGCTCATCGAAGACGGGGTTTCTGTGGTAGCCGGGAACACAAGAACTGGACACTCCAGCAATGGGGTCAAGTTCGCTTTACGGATGAGAGCCGATTTAGTCTGACGAGCCATTGTGGACGTATACACATCTGGAAAGAGCAGGGAAAACGCAACCACACATCCAACATCATCGAAAGGGACCGGTTTAGAGGTGGCGGAGTTCTCGTTTGGGGTGGCATCATGCTTGGTAGCCGTACTGACCTCCACATCTTCCAAGGAGGTTCAGTCACTGGTGTCCGCTATTGTACCGAGGGTCTCCTGCCTCACGTGCGTCTGTTAAGAGGTGCTGTGGGTCCTGAGTTCCTCTTCATGGACGACAACGTAACAATTCATCGCACAGTGGTTGTCGCAGAGCTGTTGGAAAGTGAAGATATTTAACGCATGGATTGGCCCGCAAGGTCCCCGGACCTAAATCCAATCGAACACGTGTGGGACGGGAGACGCTTGGCAGCAAGTCACCAGCAGCCAGCAACGATTCCGCAGCTGCGATTGGCGCTACAAGAGGAATGGGCCGCGATGCCTCAACAGCTTCTTGACTACCTCATTCTCAGCATGGGCAGACGTTGTAAATCCTGCAACGCTGTCCGGGGTGATCATGTCCCCTACTAAAGACTGGATTTTTCTTAGCAGCCGCCTGTCACATGGTCGTTTCTGTCTTCTGTCCAGTTGTGCTCGAAGCTATCTTTTCAATAAAGTGCCTTCTTATGCTTTGGATTCCTTGTTTGGACGGTTTTGCTCACTTGTCCCATGTTCTTACATCTTGGGGATCTTATGGTATGGTTTGAGTCGATGTGGAGCACTTCTGCAAGACGTTACATTAGAAAAACCGTCACGCCCTTGATTTTTGCACGCCAGTGTATTTGAATCCATATGGATTGGCAGCTGCGATGCGTGGACCATGCACCAGGGACAGTGCACGAGCGAGGGGCAAAAGTGTGCATACCGTCCGGAGACTTGTGGAGTTCGTGTCACGTCGGATAACCGCAGTGGTTGTGGCTCACAGAAGACTTCCACATTACTGAACTGGTGGTTATAATATTTTGCTCCTACCGCGCATACAGACTGAGGGGGAGGGACACTGAATTCAACTCCTCAAGACATAAATAAAATCATGACGCCTTTTTTAGCAAATCTTTTGTAAAAAAAATAGAGGATTTCTACGACTGTTAGTTCGATTTGAAAAATTATTTTTGCATTGAAAAGCTTGAAATGTGAAAACGATGATTCTTGCTTTCCGTTTTGCGATGCATAATTTCGCTACCAGAGGGCGTAAAAGCAAATGCTATCGACTTCAAAATACATTTTATTTAATATAATTCCTTCTGAACATCCAATTGAAAACATTCTTTTTTCCATTCGAAGTCATTCATAACGAAGACTATTATTTGGGGCACAGTTTCGTTTTTAAATAACGCATAGTTTTAAGGAGCGTACAGTTGCCTGCTATCTTCCCGATACCTCTGCTTTTAAAGATACGATTTGAATCATTCTTTTTGCATCGGATAGGGCTCCTAGTTGGAAACTTTCTGCATGTAATTTCGAATTTTAATAAAGAGTGGTTTGGCCACAAGAGAGCGTAAATATGTTTGTTTCTGATACATTTGCAGCAATATCTGCGCTTCTAAAATATCGATTTAAAATTTTTTCGCGGGTCAGATACCACTTACTACGGCAACATTTTTGAGAATACCTTGAACTGAAAACAGTCTTATTTTTATTGATATCTCTGCTTCTAAAAGGCCAACTTGAAAATATTTCCTTTGTCGAAGATCGTTTCGGATGAGAAATGGTTTACGTATAATTTCAAATATTTCTTGACGCACACGTGTGCCACTAGAACACATAAGTACACGTTTCCATTTGCAGCATATTGGCAGTAACATCTGCGCATTTAAAAACCCAATTGAAGAAACCCTTTTTCGGTCAGATACAACCAACGGCCAAAACATTTTGTTTACATTTACTGCCAAAAATAGGGCCCAATTTTTCCGATAGGGGTTACCAAAAGTCTTATCGACTTTGGTAATATCTCTAATTTTAAAAGTCTGATTAAAATTAAAATTGTTTGAACGCTGTTTACTATTTACTTTGTGGAACGCATTGCCTCTACTCGTGGGATTCCCTAGTTCATAGTTATGCCGCTAGGTGGTGTGAGTGTGTACTTCTGTTCAATGTTGTGTCTCCGCTTCCAAAAATCCTTTTATTTCTTTTTATACGGTATTCCGCTTGTTACATATTATCTTTTTAAAATAGTGCGCAGTTTACCCGATAGAGGCAGAAATGTAAAAACCTTTTTTTCGCTATCTCTGCTTTCAAGAGACATTTGAAAATTTCTTTTTCTCTCAATATAGCTTTCGTAGCGAAGAATATTTTTCACATACACTAATCGTCAAAAAATAGTTGCACCCGGAAGGAGGCAACCGATAGGAATGAAACTTGGTGGGTAGGTTTGACATCGTCAGACATGCAAATGATTCAGGTATTTCGCTCGGCCGCGAATATGACGCAAGCAAGGAGGCATCGTGCCTGACCAGCTATTTAAGTTCGCCCCGTTACGCGTGTTTACCATTCTGACTCGTGCTCTCGTGTTGGTTGCATACTTTGTAAGTAAAGTATTCCTCGGAGAAAAAATTCGGAAGCAGTTGGAGGAGTTTGAGGGTGGCCGCATCGTCGAGCTCCGGGAAGCAGAATGACCTTATCGTCGTATTGCGCGCCGTACTGGTCGTGCGTATATCAACATAGCACGCTGTTGACGTATAGAATAGAATGAGGCACGCAGCAACGACAGGAAGGGTCTAGGAGACCTAGACGAACCACGGGAGAGAGACGACCGACGGGTTGTCCGACATGCGCTGAGCTACCCAACAGCCACGATTGCGGATATTCAGCAAGCAGTGGTGCCCTCCATGCATCGTCCGATTAGTACCAGCACCAATGGCAGACGGCTGCACGACGTAGGACTACACGCACGCAGACCGTCACGACAACTGCTCTTAATACCATTGCATGGTCGCGAAAGTCTGCAATGGTGTCGTGCCAGACTTCCAAAGAGCAACTCAGAATGGCAGTGGATGATTTTCAGTGACGAGTCCCGCTTACCGTCTTTGAGGAGACGACCAACGAAATCGTGTGTGGGGGCACCGAGGTCAGCACCAAGATTAACGGTTTTTTGTCGAGCGTCACACGTCCAGAAGGTCTGGTGTCACGGTGTGGGGTGCAATTCCCTACGATGCCAGATCACCTTTGGTGTTCATTACAGGCACTTTGACAGTCCAACGTTACGTTAATGAGGTCCTGTAGCGAGTGGACCTACCTTTTCTGAATGCTCATTCTGGTTCGATTTTCCAACAGGACAACGCTCGTCCTCATACTGTTGATATATCTCAAGAGCTTGCTTTCAAGGCACTGATACTCTGCCATGGCCAGCCGCATCGCCAGACCTATCGCCGATTGAAAATGTGTGGGATGCTATTGGACGCTGTATCCAACTCTATTCCTACCGCTCAATCTGCAGGAACTGCGTGAGAAGATTCAAGCTGCATAGGATGGCTTATCGCAGAACACCATTAGGAACCTGTACAATTCCATGCCGACACGTCTGGCATGCTGTTTGAGCAAACATGGCGGCCCAACGCCATACTGAGAGACACTATTTATTGGCGTGTAGCTTAATAAATATTACGCATATCAGTCTCAATGTTTAATTATTTATTGTTCCTGGTAACCTTTACCTTCCTCCCGAATAGCATTGAAATCCGAAACGTCCATCAGGGTGTAACTGTTTTTTTCACGATGAGTGTATTTTCTACATTTCTATTATTCAAAATTCTTTGGCTACGGGGCGTAAAATTTGATCATGTTTTTCTCGATATCTATTCTAAGTGTTTGATATTAAAATTGCTTTGTCTACATACGTATTATAACGCGGGATATTTGTGCAAAATTTGGCAAATGGGTGTCAGGGTCAAAAATGAGCCGAGAGAAGAGGCAACATTTTAGCAGACAAGTAAGCCATTTTAAATGCCTTGTTTCCCCATTCGGGCCTCCCAGAAGCGACTTCCGCGAAAGTGGCGAAAACAACGCAATAAATTACCTTGTCTTCGGTCTCAACTGTATCCCCCCGTAATATTTGCTCTGTCAGTAATTTCAGAAAACGCTCTTTTGGGGTGCAGAAGCTGCTCAGCACAGATAAGGCAGCGTGGTTGTTAAGGGGCCGGTCAAAAATCTACAGTTTGCATGGAAGGAAGCATCATGAAAGAGACCAGATGGCATACGGCAACTTTGTGCGGAGACATTAGCCCTGAACTAAGGAAAGAACTGCACCTAGCAACGGAGAATCCGGGTTAACATTCTAAAACGGAGAGGCGCTTGATTTTCTGCTTCGATCGCGGTGGTGCCGAAAGACACGGGGCGAAAGACACAGTGGGCGCCCAGTCTGTAATGGCAGGCCGAAAAGACAGAAAGTGGAATTGAAGCAGGAACAGGCTGATCTGTGAAAGGTTCCATCGCGGGAAAGAGAAACTGAGCAGAGGTGAAAACAGCAGTCCGATTCCAGTGCGGAGACGCGGGTCTAACCTCCGTACTTCTTCAAGCCGAAGCGTGTTTACAGCAGTGCTGAGACGCGGGTCTAACCTCCGTACTTCTTCAAGCCGAAGCGTGTTTACAGCAGTGCTGAGATGGGCCGAGCTCGAGCCCGAAAGCCCGAACCGGACTCGGGCTGCCTAATACTTACTGGAGATCGGGCGCAGGCGGCTTGGGCTCTGAGAGAGAAAGAGAATGCTGTTCCTTTTTTCTAAATGTGATGTTTTGTGATTTGGCACACGAAACTTTCTTTTATACTGTCTAGTTGTTAAATAGAATTCTTCGGCAACTGGGTCTAGATGGGGATTGGGAACTCTGCAGCGCAGTTTATTCAGGCTTGGACAACAAATACTATAAGCCATGAATTACTGGATTTCTGAGAAGGAAAGGTTTCTTTAAGAACTATATAGATAGTAGAGAGCAAGCTGACGAAATTTTACTCCCTACCTCAACGAGGCAGCTCTTTGCTAATTCTATTAAGCAACGTACGACGTAGATTGTTGTGCCTCCCTGTTTTCCCTGATACCCGGTCCCATGAAACTTTACAGGAAGAAATGAATAGTCAAAGAAATTACAGAAATAGATAGGCAACATTTCCCCACTCCGCAATTGAGAAAAAGGGAGGAAAGAGTGTAAGTCTGGGAGAGGAGATTTTTTTTAATGTCTAAATTTTTAATGGTTAATCATAGGTTCCGGCCTCGTTCGGGCCTGGGCTCTCTCTTGCAATAATAAATTCGGGCTCGGGCTCTCTCTTGCAATAATAAATTCGGGCTCGGGCTCTCTCTTGCAATAATAAATTCGGGCTTGGGCTCTCTCTTGCAATAATAAATTCGGGCTCGGGTTCTCTCTTGTAATAATAAATTCGGGCTCGGGCTGACATACTTCGGTGTCGGACGGGCTCGGGCTGACATACTTCGGTGTCGGACGGGCTCGGGCTGACATACTTCGGTGTCGGACGGGCTCGTGATGGCATACTTCGGGGTCGGACGGGCTCGGGATGGCATACTTCGGGGTCGGACGGGCTCGGGATGGCATACTTCGGGGTCGGACGGGCTCGGGATGGCATACTTCGGGGTCGGACGGGCTCGGGATGGCATACTTCGGGGTCGGACGGGCTCGGACGAGCTACAGCTGGCATACTTCCTGCGTGAACGGGCTCGGGCTGACATACTTTGGGCTCGGACTAGCTACAGCTGACATACTTCGGGATCGGACGAGCTACAGCTGACATACTTCGGAGTCAGACGAGCTACAGCTGACATACTTCGGGCTCGGACGTGCTACAGCTGACATACTTCGGGCTCGGACGAACTACAGCTGACATACTTCGGGCTCGGACGAGCTACAGCTGACATACTTCGGGCTCGGACGAGCTACAGCTGACATACTTCGGGCTCGGACGAGCTACAGCTGACATAATTCGGGCGTGAACGGGCTCAGACGGGCTCGGCCTGACATACTTCGCTTTCGGACAGGCTCGGGCTCTTAAAATTGAGCCCGAACTCAGCTTTGGTGGACAGCTCGTGGAAAAGCCACTCTCGGCAGATCAGCAGCCTCCACGGATCCAGAAGGGACAGTTCCTTTACTCCTCCACTCTCCGAAATCGCAATCAGCTGAGAAGACAGAAAAGAAGAGTAAAATCGAGGCAGTCCGTGACCAACGAGATATCTGAAGACCTGAGCTGGTTTTTGTCCTTCGTTACACAGAGCATTGCGACTTTTCGAAAGACTTGTCTGAGCTAA
The DNA here is from genome assembly GCA_039090855.1 of Macrothele yani. NCBI lineage: Eukaryota > Metazoa > Arthropoda > Arachnida > Araneae > Macrothelidae > Macrothele > Macrothele yani. The sequence goes on along the minus strand of CM076989.1, from coordinate 29,779,260 downwards.
CAGTTTAGTTCGAGAATCAAAAGGGGGGAAAATGTAAATATAGAATCTTTAAGTTAACCTATATGAAGCTGATAATGTCTTTAAAGCTACATATTCTTCCTGCAAGGTTTATATGATTTCTTTTGTGTTCGAAATTCGAAGAATCTTGCTGAACTCTTACTACAACCAAACACGAAAACTAAAGTGATGCACACATTTCGAAGCACGTAATTACGTTAAATTAAAAAATGTGTACCTAATTAATTAAAGTAGCCGAATACTTTTTTTCAAAATGTGTAGTAATTAAACTACATCTGTTTAAAATATTTTTTTTCTGATGTTTAATAGGTTTTCGGAAAGCTGAATGACTTACGTTTTGATCAAAACAAACTTTCTGCAGTTTAAAATGTTCTGATCTTTGTACCAAAAAGACATGGTTTCAATCAGGGGCGTATTTAGAGAACGGGCCCCAAGGAGCCTTGCGCCCTCCCCCGAAAGTGTTTGATTTTTTTTTTTTTTTTTTTTTTTTTTTGTTAAAATGAAACTCACATTGGACAAAACTGCTTTAATTTAATAAAAATGCATCAATTTACGTTAGGAAATAATGCTTTAATTTTTTCTTCTATTTTTCATTAACTTTTATTTTTGGTATTGATGGATTTCAAAAACTTGCATGTTTCATCATCCCCACCCCCGAAAAATTCTACATACGCCCGTGGTTTCAACACCAAACAAATTATTTTTATTATTCCATTGTACAGTTCAATTACTGACGCTTAAAAGTTTAACTTTTCTTTCATCAGAAGAACTAACTTTGAGATCAGCTGAAACTTTTGTGTAATTGTTCAAGCATATGTTTCAAATGTTTTAATAACTTTGCTGAGAAAAAACAATTAAAACATCCGCTTTTGCACTTAATGCATTTGCTGAAAAAGGTTACGTTTTTACTTTTCTCAAAAAATATTTTATTTACTTGTAGAGCTATGGAATGCTGAGCATTGGATGTAAGAAATAAATATCCGTACTTTTTGCATAGTGATTTCAGAAAGATTACGTATGCTGCTGAAATAGCATTAACTGTTTCAGGCGACAAATATTTTAAGCAGCCACGGTTAAGCAAGTTAAAATACTCTTCATCATCTATTAAATGTTTCTTTACATCATCACAAATTCTTTGGAAAAACAAAAAATAATGAACTTCCGAGACTTCAAGCACTTTGAATTGAAGAATGCGCGGGAGGTAGGGGGACAGCCCTCTGAAAAGACGATGATCGCAACGCAGCAGCTCTCTTCACCTTTACTTCACAGGCCTTCACTATCTTGTTGTCCACGCGCTATCTCCCTGAGAGTAAGATTTCCGGGCCAACAGGAATAGGATGCTCACACAGTAGGGTGGGCCGAAAAAAACTTTATTTTTAATTTGCATATTGCCTTGTGCGGAAAAGTTGTCATTTGGGCAAACAAGAATAACAAAAGTCTGTTTTTTAAAATCGACAAATATCTTATGTCTCCGCACGTCACACTAAGTTCGCGTTTTTCCGACCGCATTGGGCCGTAAGCAAAAACGGACTGATTTTTTTTGTAATTGAAATCGAGTAACCCCTAGTGCAGAAAAGTGTCCAATAACATCAAAAAAAGTTTTGAAGTTGATAAATATGCTATGCCTCCGCACTGCACGCGAAGTTCACAATTTTCTTCCCACATTTGGTCCGTAGGCCTAGGCTAGGTAAGGGTATCCTAGCATGAAGGGCATCAGAAAAATCCGTAGGAAATTGCTCTGCTCTGAGTGTACCATGCGTGTGCATGTGTTGTACACTCAGTTGGCTTTGCAATGTGTAGCGTGTAACTTTTCGATTGCTTCCATTGTCACATATGGGAACAACCCAGAAATCACCACGAGGAGGTGGCTACACTTCGACTTTCTCCCACCCTCACTCCAGCTCAGAAATTTATTTCTACGTTATATATCTTGTTCGGTAATCCGCTTTACTCGAAAACTGTGCCGTTTGCGACGTCAGTGGTGTCAAGCTAGAGCTCATTGGAGGACGGAGTGGAGATCTGTTGTGTTTTCAGATGAAAGCCGGTTCTGCCTCGGTGCCAGTGATGGCCGTGTGTTGGTTAGAAGAAGCCCAGGTGAGTGCCTGCACCCAACCTGTCTGCGGCCGAGACACACTGGACCTACACCTGGAGTTATGGTCTGGGGAGCAATTTCCTATGACAGCAGGAGCACTCTCGTATTTATCCCACGCACCCTGACGGCACAGTTGTACGTCGGTCTGGTGATTCAACCTGTTGTGCTGCCATTCATGAACAGCATTCCAGGGGGTGTTTTTCAACAGGATAGCGCTCGCCCGCATACCGCTGTTGTAACCCAACATGCTCTACAGAGTGTTGACATGTTGCCGTAGCCTGCTAGATCACCAGATCTTTCACCAATCGAGCACGTATGGGACATCATTACACGGCAACTCCCGCGTCACCCCTAACCTGCATTAACCGTCCCTGTATTGACCGACCAAGTGCAACAGGCATGGAACTCCATCCCACAAACTGACATTCAGCACCTGTACGACACAATGCATGAACGTTTGCGTGCTTGCATTCAACATTCTGGCGGTTACACCGGTTATTAATGTACCAGCATTTCACATTTAAAATGACTCTTCTCGCGCTTACAATAAGCTGTGATCTTGAAACCTTAATCGATTAAATATGTTACCTATACAAATATATTGCCGCCATTTCATTCCTCTACAACTATTTTTTCGTGGTGTTGGGATTTTTTTTCCGTCAGTGTATAAGTCTAAGTTACCCAAGGCAAAAGCTAATAATTAGATACCCAAGATTTTTTGTAATTAAGGAATCTACACTGCTAACTAAACTCAATTTTTGCTTGGTCCTTAAAAGAAGGAAATAAATGAACGACATAAATTGTAACCTACAAGTCCAGCATCAAACAACTAGGAGGCGAATGAATAATTAATACAGACACTTCACGTGGATTAGGAACATCAAACAGAAGTCATCGCTCTTTCCAGGTTTATAAGTGGGTCACGGAAAAATTAGCATCGGCCGCCACCGGGAATCGAACCCATGGTCTTCCAGTTACGCGCCAGGCATGCTACCACTGCACCACAGCGACCTCGAATTCTACAAACTCACATACAACTAACTGCCAAACCACATGGCAGGTTGCTTCTTGTTGCCCCGTACAATGCTGAGGATCCACAAAAGATGGTAAGCAGCAACTGAACAAATGACTAGGAGGCGAATGAATAATTAATACACACAATTGACGTGGATTAGGAACATCAAACAGAAGTCATCGCTCTTCCCACGATTATAAATGTGGTGCAGTGGTAGCATGTCCGACGCGTGCCTGGAAGACCCTGGGTTCGATTCCCAGTGGCTGCCGATGATAATTTTTCCGTGACTCACTTATAAACGTGGAAATAGCGATGACTTCTGCTTGATGTTCCTAATCCACGTCAATTGTATGTATTAAACTACAGAAATAGGTAGACATGCCTTTCCCACTCCGCAGTTGAGAAAGACATCGGTAAATTGCACGGGGAGGAAAGAGTGGCTATCTGGAACAGGATAATTTTTTAATGCGCAAAAAGGTTAATCATAGTTTGAGGCTCGGGCTTTATCTTGAAATATAATATTCAGGCTCGGACATGCTCGGACTCTTGAAATTGAGCCGGAACTCAGCTCTGGAGGTAATCTTCGTAAGCCACCGGAGGCGGTTGCAAGTAAGGCCGGACAGATTACGTGGGAACTCTTACGCAGAATAATTCATCTAGTCAGAAATGATAATGGATGAGATTAGTCCTTCTAGTTAATCTTGGTTAAGTTCTTTTTTTTTATGTCATATCTAAGCTTTAAAGCCAATAATTAAATGTTGTGTTTGTGCTAAATCCTTGTACTAAGTATTGTGAGTCTGTGTTGCCTGGTTTCCGGCCAATTGATTGAATCCGAATTTAATTTTTTTAATTCTCGTTGTATCAAAAAGAATTCATGTTCAGGGACGCAACCTGTTATAGGGGGTCAAACGTAACAGCATGATCCTTCACCTAAGGAAAACATTTTTAGCACAATTTACTCGTATTAATTTTCGTAATAGATTTTTCAACCGCTTTAGTATGGGAAAGTAACTGTTTCTGTTTCGAGACGCTTTATCGATTGTAGAAATGCGGTTGATTTATAAGACAAGGTTCAACATAAATATTTATTTGAACCGTTTACTACGTAGGACGTAAATATAGTGAATTGGGGATATACCCAATTCACTATATTTATGTGAATTGGGGATATACCCTCTACTATTAAGGTGCGTCGCATAAATATAGAGACAGTCTACTTTGCGCCGTGAACGCAATGCGAATATAGGTAGGAAGCTGAAGCGGTACCTAATTAGACATAACCCTACAACAAACGTTTCGATCCGTCGAGATGACCGGATTGTGTGAAAAGAACACCACAAAGTGAAATAGTGTAATTTTAGGTGTCTCATAAATATAAAGACAATTATGTAAAGTAGCCACATGCAAATGAGATGTACAAATTAGCATGTTGTACGCACGCGAATGGGACGTAATTCGGTCCAGCCTACAAAAGACAGCGGATCTGCCGTCAGACATTCATTTGCCGAAATGTCACAAGCAACAGTCAACTTTGTGGTGAGGAGGTGCAGAAGATTTGGAGACTGAGAGCAAATGGATTGCCTGTAGCGAACATTTGTAAAGCCATGGGGAGGAGTAGAGCACTCATTTATAAGACTTTATCGAAACGCGCTGCGTTAACTGCCAGAAAACGGCCTCGAATAACAACCAAACGAGACGATCGTGCCATCATGCGTTTAGTTTTATCCCAAAGGTTATCACTACGTCAAATTTCTCGGACTGTTGGTGTCACCGTCTCAAAGGACACAGTTCATCGACGAATCAAGGAAAGTCGCAACGTTGTGTTCCGTAAAATGCGCCGTCTGCCCCACCTCACGCGTCGCCACAAGGAAGCTAGATTGTTATAGGCAAGCAGCCACATGCACTGGACAGGCTAGTGGATCACAACTCTTTTCTTCGATGAGAAAAAGTTCAACCTAGATGGCCCTGACGGTTGGAACTGCTATTGGCATGATTTACGACACGAGCCACGCACCTTCTTCAGCAGACAGAAAGGAGGGTGATCTGAGATGGTCTGGGGAGTTTTTGCGTTCAAAGGGACAATGGATATCGCTTTCCTGCAAGGCAGGCAAAATTCCGAAACTTATCAGGACATACTCAGCAGTCACCTTCTACCGTTTGCCGAAACTCCAGCGGGTGTTGATTATCTGTTCCAGCAAGACAGTGCCTCTATCCATCGGTCTCCATCAACGGACAACTGATTTAACACTCCTCATGTGACCGTAATGGATTGGCCAGCACTCAGCCCAGATCTGAACCCTATCGAGAACCTCTGGGGTATCATAGCTAGTGATGTGTATGCGAATGGACTGCAGTTCCCAAGTGTGGTGGAATTGAAAGAGCAGATTGAACGAAGCTGGTACGCACTCCATCCAGAACACTTACATCACTTGGTGGACAGCATCCCCAATCGGGCTTTCAGTGTTATTCAGAACAACGGCTCCACTATTCGTACCGGAGGTGCTCATAACTAGTAAGTCTTTATATTTTTGAGACAGCGTATTTCTGTTTTTTTCTTGTACTTGGTGTTGGAATTGTTATGTTTCCGTCAAACTATTGTGCAGCTGGGTGGCCTAGGCTATTTTTTCCATAAATATGAGGTGTATATTAAGCTCGTTGGTGTTTATTTTTTATTCGAGAATTTGTTCTGTCTCTACATTTAAGCGACGCACTACACACACGCATCAATATAAGAAGTGCATAACGATCTGCCTAAGCAGGTGTGGAACTGTCCTGAATCTTTCATTTATTACTACCATAGGTTATATACACATGTTCGTAATCAAAAGACGAAACCAGAATATTAATTATGAAACAATATGTAATGTCTGCAGTAATACAATAATTGGGCCAATACGGAATTTCAAAGGCAAGATATTACCTGAGAAGTATTCAGATGTACCGGCACGCACTGTAAATGTGTACAATTCCACAAAATCGTTAGCAGCAAAACATACGGGAGCTTGTATATCCTAAAAGTGAAGTCATTCAGTCATAAAATGTTCTGAATAGACAAAGTCATCGCTCTTTCCTCATTTTCTTTAATTGACACTAGCAACCAAAAAACTGTTGTCCCGAGATCTCTCGATAAATAGTCGAGTGCGTTCGCCTTACACTACGGTGGCCAACAATCCACAGCGCTATGTGTGTTTATCTGTCAGCATATTACATCACAAATCCTTAGAGATGGGCTCAACAACTGAGACGGCTCCACCTGGTGGGGCTTAACGGCACAAGCTGTTAAATTATAGCTAATAAATCCAAAGGGCGAGAGTGATAGTGAAAACCTTCCAAATACGTGGAGGCAATGTGAATAGAAAAAGTCATCGTTCTTTCCACGTTTTCTTTAATTAACACACAGCAACCAACAATTTTTCGGTTGCTGTGTGTTAGTTAAAGAAAACGTGGAAAGAGCGATCACTTTGTTTATTCATATTGTCTCCTCGTATTTGGAAGATTTTCACCATAAAATGTTCGTGCAAGCCGCGAAGTTCAAGTGCATCGTAACCTCAAGGATACGAAACACAAAAAAGCAGGTAATTTAAAACAAACTGTCGATATTGCGATATTTCTAAATCACCTTAAAATGTAGATGTCTGCCAGGTATAGATTCATCAATGGACCAAACATCATACCGTTATAGCAGACTGCCCTGCACTTCATACGGGACATATTTCTGGCAAAAATAGGTTGCCCATCGTCAGCGGTGAACTGCATTAAACATCTGTGTTATCTTATAAACAGCTACCCCAGTCTTTTTATATTGATACCAGGGCATAACTAGCACAACGTGCCCCCCTTCCTCCCCACACACACACACAAGATTTACTTTAGCGTCCCTAAGCGCAGTTATTTTCCTAGGATTTCAAGCACGAGGGAGGATGCGATTTTCGCGGTGTCTGCGTGTGTGGTGGATAGGAGGGTGTTTCAGGGTCAGAGAGAGTGTCTGGAAAAGTAATGCTGGTACCTAGGGCTCTGTAGTTTTAACTTTTTAAGTAATAGATTTAACAATTCATGTAAATGTTTTGCACAAAACTAAAATAAATCACTTGAAGAAATCACCCTCTTACACATTGCAGATCTGCGGCTGCTGTGAATAAACGTTGACGCCTGTCGTGTACGTAATCCTAGATGACTAACAGACTGTTTCTCCAGATCCTCCGTTAGGAATTCCCATGTGGCCCCGCGCTTTTCCTCAGCAGCGCAGAGAGAGGGCCGTTGGAGAGCGATCTTATTAGAACTCGGAGCCAAAGGACCGAATAGCTTCACTCTGCAGGACATCCAGCTCTTTAAAAGTGAAACTTGATATTTATTTAGGCAAAGTTAAATGTACCTTAAAAGAAAATATGAACCTTTCGATTAATTACTTGTTTGTTTGGTTTTCTGCGTGTTCGAATTTTTCAAAAAACTGTAACTGGAAGTTGCGGTACGCCCAATGTTTACCTGCGCCTCCCCACAGCTGCGGGGGGGGGGGGCAGTTACTCCACAGTTTGATACGTGTGTAAAAGTATATTTGGTTGTATATCCCATGTTCACTAAGGTTGATTTTTTTGCATTTTTGGTAATGGGTCCTATTGACTGTGAACAACTTTGAAATATTTTATTCTTGTCGGAAGGGATTCAAAAGACGTGCTCATTACAACCGAAAATTCGGTGTCACCGTTCTTGTTGTTAGTCATGTTCGCAAACGTTTCCCAGTTACCTACAAGTCACCATCAGCCCACGTTGGGAAATAAACTTTTTCTTCCTTATGTGTAAAGAAAATTTTGGCAAAATGCCAAATGAACAATCAAGACTTCTATCTGCCGAATGAGCAACCACAGTGGCTCTACTTTAATTCATTTTGGAACGGTTGCGGTGTGTAATTTTTGTGGCAGTAAAAAGGCGAGGAGGGAAAGTTGGAAAAAAAAATAGTACTTTCGTCAGCTCTTGTTAATGACATAACTTATCTCATTCATGAAGGGTGGGGCGTGTTCAGAACGTCACTCCGTGTTTTTAATTGCCATGGCAAACTTTTCTTTTGAAAAAATTCATATGGTATTAACTGTTCATTTTTGCTACTACTGCGCATTAAGAATAAAATACTACGAAGGCACAGTAGCGAACAAAAGTATTTGGCGAACACTTTTTCGACCATAATATTTTTTCTGCTGGAACAAATCGGGTCATTTTGGGATATGATATGTGTTATTCAGTTGTAAACATGGCCCATATGCAGATGGATCGGAAACCTCAACACAGATCAGGTACTGAGCTTAATCGCAAAGATCATACAAATTGACCAACAAAGTAGGTGTGTATCACATTCATTTAATGTAACGATAACAGAAAATAAGTACGAGAAAACGACAAAACAATAACTAATACTTAGTAGGATAACCACGAGACTTAATAAGACGGGCTGGCATCGAGTCCACTAGCTTCTCGACGGTGACCTACGGATTTCGTGCCCATTCTGCAGACATCTGTGCAATTTCTGGGCCCTATTCCGGCAGGTTTTCTTCGCACATTGTCTCTCCAGCTCCTCTGACAAGTGCTGGATGGGGTTGAGGTCTGGGGATTGGCTTGGCCAGTCTAGAAGTGTGACCTGCTGCTTCTGGAAGGCTTCCTTCGCTACTCTGGAGGTGTGTCTCGGGTCGTTGTCTTGCTGCATGATCCATCCAGGTGGCATGTTCTGGTTTGCCTATGGGAAGACATCGCTGATAAGCATGTTCGTGTAGCTCTGGCCGGTCATTATTCCGTCAATCTTGATGATGACGCCCATTCCATTGCGAGAGAAGGCGCTGTAAATTATGAGCGAACCTCCTCCGTGCTTGACAGTCTGCTGAATGAACTGGGCGTTGAATCTCTGGCCACACGGACGTCGTACGTATCGGATGCCATCACTTCCGAACAAGTTGAACTTGCTCGCGTCGGTGAAAAGCACCTTACTCCAGTCCGCCGCGGTCCAGTGTCGGTGACGGCGCGCGAACGCGACTCTGGCTCGTCGATTCTTGACTCCGAGGAGAGGTTTCTTGGCGGGGCGTCTTCCATTCAATCCACCAGCAATGAGACGACGGGAGATGGTCATTCGGCTGACGTTCAGGTCGTCGCTGTAGCGGAATTCGATGGCGATGTCCACAGCAGTCAAGGTGGGATCAGCACAAGATCGACGGAGGATGCGTCTATCCTGACGCAGGGTAGTGAAACGAGGCCTACCACATCGCGGACTGTTTTCGATGGTTTCAGTCTTCTTATAACGTTGCAGGATAGCTGAAATGGACTGGTGTCGGATCTTCAAGGCCCTCGCAATGTCGGTGACGCGCATTCCAGTTTCCATCATGTTCACGCCCGCCTGGCGAGCTGCAACAGGGATCTCCACCGTTTTACCCATTTCTGAAAACCTAAGATTCACTTATTATCACACTACACATCACAAAACCCACAAAAATTACAAAAAAAACATTAATACATGCATCAAACAAATGGGTAATAATTGACGACTCTTGAATATGGCCCATTTCGAATGACAAATTCGCTCTGAGCGAAATACAAACTACGCGGCATTGTAACCCACGAATCAACACATATCATATCCCAAAATGACCCGATTTGGTCCAGCAGAAAAAAATATTGCCGAAAAAGTGTTTCGCCATATACTTATGTTCGCTACTGTAAACTCTTTCATATGTCTCAGAAATGAATCATAAAAGTAAATGTCTTATCTGTGCCTACTCTCAAAGAAATTTTTTTTTGATAAATCTGTAATAAAATTATCGTGTCTGTTTGTCCCTCAGTCGTTTACAGAAGGAACTGCTGAACGTACAGGTTCGAAGATCAGCAGAAACCTGCTACTAAGAGTGCAGTTTTTTATGCACCTCGTAGTGAGTTTTTTCTTTTTTCTGAAACTCAATTTCTTTTTCTTGATTGGAGGTTTAACGACCACCGTGAGCAACTTAATGGGCTATAAGCAGTCGCCCGCCCAAATTTAGGGCCATTGGTTCCTGGGAAGGGAGTGAGCCAGTGCCGTAAGACAAACACAACATCCATGCCTCATCGGGATTCGAACCCAGACCCCTTTCGGATGAATGATCAGAGACCATCGCTTAGACCACTGCGCCACCAGGGCGGCTAATTCAAATTTGCAAAATTTTAATTAATTTAATTGGTTTTTAAATATCTCAACCAATGTTGAAGAAGCAATCGTTGTCGCCCCGGTGGCGGAGTGGTCTAAGCGCTGGCTTATGACCATCCGTCTGAGCAGGGTCCGGGTTCGAATCTCGTTGAGGCATGGATGTTGCGTTTTTCTTACGGCACTGTCTCTCCCTTCCCTGGAGTCAGTGGCCCTAAATTAGGGACGAGAGACTGCTTACAGCCAATTGAGTTACTTAGGGTGGTCGTTAAACCTCCAATCAATAACAAAACAGAAAATTTGTAGCTACACGTTATTTCGCCGCTCATGTGGCGCAGCGTTCTAAGCGATGGCTTCTGATCATTCTCTCAACGGAGGGGTCTCGGTTCAAATCCCACTTAAGGCATGGTTGTTTCTGCTTATCTTTCGGGGGTTTATTCGACGTATTCCTTGTTCACTCGGCATTCCGTATTTAATGTTCACTACATGTGTACATTGCTGACGTCGAAACACAAAATGTCTATACTGTGCATGTATGCCAGTGTACCTGTCAATCAAGCCCAATGAATAATTATTAAACCTAAAAAAAAAAAAAAAAACATCATTGAAATTTGATGTTGCTGTGCTTTTAAGCTCACGGAATAGCAGTTAATTTCCCTTTTGCGAAACATCTTTTCATTACACATTTGGAAAACAATATTTTATTATACTTTGCATAAACGCAACAACATTTCATTGCACTGTTGTGCAAACTTAGAGAACCACTCGACAAATGTGATATAAACGACAATATTAATAGCTTTTCCAAAATACTTGGTCCTGTGTTTCCGAACTATGCGTGTATCCTTCCACCAAAGCTGCCAGCTGGTCTGTTTACATTTCAGATCGAGCCTTCCATTGTGTCACTACGGAGTACAAATAGTTCCAAGGTATTTTTTCGGGAAGATTTTTGCTTTTTCAAAAATTGTTTCGAATTTGACAAAACCCGCGAGGTTTACAAAAGAAAATTTTATCTTGCTGTTTACTGTATTAGGCTTTCGAAGTGTTGCGTGCCGCCGTAGTTGCAAGCTGGTTTGTTTAGGATTCATACAGGAGCTCTACGTGTGTTATAATGCGATATAAAGAGTTCCACTAGTAAAAAAAATAGTAACACAATTCTTTCAGAGAGGAGATGTATTTCAATGAAATGCAAGTAAAATACAAGCAAAAAAGTGAGAGAAAAGTGAGTTCTCTGGCATTTCGTTTCTTCAACGTTTTACATTGAGATTCCTCCATTCGGGTATTCTCCCACAGCATCTTGACTACCTACTTGTTTTCTTCTTGACGTAATTTGGATCCCACAACACGACCGCCTGTCAAGAAACTCGTGTCAAATGTCATCGAAGACACCATCATGGCTGATGCGTTGTAGGAGACCCTGTTTTTGCTCCACGCGTTCCAATCGTCCAATATGACATTCCACTTCAGTTTAAACGCCTACAGTTTCCTGTTCGTCTCAGTTTTATTATTGTTGTCAACAAGAAACAGGGTCAATCGTTAAAAGTTGTGGGACTCAACCCATGCTTTCCACATGGCCAGCACTATGTTGTTTGACTCCCTTCCCTGGAACCAGTAGCACTAAATTAGGGACGGGCGAGTTCGTATAACTTATAGAGTTGGTTACAGTTGTGAAAACAAGAATTTGACGGTGATCGGGATCGCACCGGCGTCTCCTCGCTCCGGAGTGTGTCACTCTAATCGACTAAGCTACACCAACGGAATGTAACGCTGCAGATTCGTCGCCTTGACACGTGCTTCAATTCTGCAGTACGTCACACCGTAGTCGTTAAACCCCCAAACCAAAAAATAAAATGCGTATTAAGTGTCAAGAATAACTGATTTTCGTAGAGTGGGAGGGAACGAATAAGTCTTCTTCACACGACCACTCAAAAAATAAAACTAGAGAGAGATAGAGAGAGAGTGAGAGAGAGTGAGAGAGAGAGAGAGAAAGAGGGAGATAGAAGAAGAGAAAGAGGGAGATAGAAGGAGAGAAAGAGAGAGAGAGAGAGAGATAGAGAGAGCGATATATAGAGAGAGAAAGAAAGAGAGAGATACAGAGAGAGATAGAGAGAAAGAGAGATACAGGGAGAGAGACAGACAGAGAAACAGATACAGAGGAGAAAGAGAGAGATACAGGAAGAGAAAGAGAGAGACAGAGAAACAGATACAGAGGAGAAAGAGAGAGATACAGGGAGAGAAAGAGAGAGATAGAGAAAGAGAGAGATACAGAGAGAGAGAGAGAGAGAGAGAGAGAGAGAGAAAGAAAAAGACCAGCATCTAGCAAAACACTATGACTTCTAAGTCAAAGGCTGTGAATACTTTTTTCACCGTTCTTTTCTTGTCCGCTTGCATTTACATGAGCAAAATTACCTTCTAGCGCCAAAAGCCATTAAATTTTTACTGCAATTTCCGGAGGCTAGTGTACTTCATTTTGTTTTATGTAGGTGAAAATTTTTCCACCGCATTTACGGTGTGCTTTTGCAGCTCTATGTTAGGAGAGTTTTATGGAAACCCCAACGGACTAACTCGAAGAATCTTGCACTCTTGCAGTGAAATAAACTCTCGTGTTATTTTGGTGCCCAGTGAGCGTAGAAAATCTATCATCCTAGGCATTAAAGGCATAGTGCAGGGCAACTTTTCATTTCCAACGTAGAACACGTCCCCGGTATTCAGCTAGCGGCTCGTAACTGCAGTTTATTGAAACCAGCTCCCTATTTTTTGCCTGTTGCTATTACTAAATATAACTTTTGAAACTCTGTTCGAGTGGACGATTAGGTTTGGACGGGGAAGAGATCAGGAAAGTGGGTGATGGAGAAGAAGGTTGTAAACACGATGAGGTGATAAACACCCTATTCGTCAGGGGAGCGTTTTCTGGACTGCTAATTTTGAATGAGTCCCAACTGAATGACTGGCTTGCATGGTAATGAAATCATAGAACTCGCAGTTCTGGCCGGATAATAACGTTCCAGATGAAGGGTTCCTTCAGTCTCAAATAAAGACGCAGGTGTTGTTTAAAAATAGATTTTTGATCATGATGCAAAAATGGTGGCGATGGGGAGGAAAGGACTGAGGAAGAGGGAAAAAAATTACTTTCCTAGAAAAATGGGAATTGAGGTTTCTGTTCTTTGTACTGTTATCCTTGATTTGAAGCAACAATTGAAAAGACAGGATCTAAGTATACACGAAAGATTTTGCAGAGATTTTGGCAGGATTTTATAAAGCTTTCATAAAACTCTCACTCTGTAAAAATAAAAAGATTAGGGTTTTCAAGAAGGAAAAATGTAGAGTTTGTGGTAAGTTTTAAGAGTAATCTACCAGTGCGATGCATTCTGACAATATTGTACCTGGCAACCTGCCTGCCTAATGGTATGAGGCGCTGGTTCTAAGCGTTCGTCTCAAATGATCTCGCATTCGAATCCTGGGTGAGACATGGATAGTGTGCTTGGATTACAGCACTGGGTCTCTCTTCTCCCTGGAATCAGTTGCCAAAAATTAGATGTTTATGTAGAGGATTTTAGGAAGTGTCTGACCCCAGGTCTTAAACAACCCTCTTAGTCATTTGCAAAAGTTTAAGACCACAAATCGATTTATTGAAAATCAAGATTTTCAAAGAAACAATTAATTAATCGTCAGAGATATTTGAAAACATGACACCTCAGATTAATACTTACATTTTTTAGAACAAAATAAGACCAAAATTAGTACTTTGTGTGGCCACCTTTGGTTTTCATAACGGAAAAAATACGATATGGCATACTCTCAATGAGGGATTTTACAGGTCACTTGAAATGTCTTTTCACCACATGTACTTTAATCGCGTCAATCAAATCTTGGGAATTTGATTGCTGGTTTTGCGCTACTTTGTCTTTTAAAATGGTCCACAAATTTTCAATGGGGTTAAAGTCGGGACTATTACTGGGCCAGTCAAGCACAGTTATGTTTTTCCTCTGCAGGTAGTCCTTTACTGTCTTTGATCTGTGGCATGGAGCACCATCTTGCATAAAAATTGTGCATCTGTGCACTTGCATATGAATTAACAGCTTCTCATGTAACATTTCCACATAAAAATGACCAGTCATGATAGTGCCTGCCGGCAAAAAAGAATAATGAAGCAGTACCGGATGTTGACATAGCAGCCCGTAACATCTGACTAGGCGGATATCTCACTGTGTTAACGGTGTATTTTTCATCAAACTTTTTTGCTCGTCGAACATTGCTTCACGTGATTCGAATTGACGCATAGTTCATTCATTTGGGAAAAGAACTTGGTAATTTTCAGCAGTCAACGGTTGATGACGCTTCGCAAACTGGAGTCTCTTCTTTTTCATGACAGAGGCAAGTCAAGGTTTATGTGCAGGTTTGTAAGACTTTGATCCAAAAACTTTGCTGAGACGTTGGGAAACAGTGCTCACACTAATATCAGACCATTTTGAATGTAGAAAAATTTCTTGCACAAACTCCTCAAAGAACACATAATTATTCACCTTATAGTATTGTAATCACTCAGGATTGTTTTCCTTGAACGTCTACTTCTACACTATCTACCAACAAGTAATTGGACACCCCTGCAATCGACGATATCTGCGGTCCTGATACACGTCACGTCCGCCGCCGTTAAATATCGTGTGGAAAACAATAACGCAACTAGTCGCATGCAAGATGCCACGCAGTTCGGAGCTCTCTGATTTCAACAAAGGCGTAATCGTCGGGTATCACAGAAATGGCCGATCCATACGTGACATATCCAGCTAGTTGAAGTACCCATAAATTGACAGTGGCCTACGTGATTGGCAAGTGGAAGATGAGAGGTGATTGTCGGAATGTGCCCCGACCCGGCAGACCCACAAAACTGGGAGTTAGAGACCGACGGGTGCTGGCCAGATAAATTCGGAAGAACTGCACCAAATCGCCGGGCCACATCCGCGAGGAGTTTCAACAGGCATCCGGGAGTGTTCTTTCGATGAATTCTATCCGTAAGGAAGCCCATCTGCTTGGTTATCATGGACGTGCTGCCGCCCACAAGCCTTTGATCACCAAGTCCAATAGCGCTGCTCGGCTAACGTGGTGCACAGAACGTCGAAAGTGGACCGTTGAACAGTGGAAACAGGTTCTCTGGAGCGACGAATCAAGGTTCACCCTCTACCGTTCGGATGGCAGGGTCTGGATTTGCCGTCTGCCTGGAGAACGCCTCATGCCGGAATGTATTGCGCCAACTGTGAAGTTCGGCGGCGGTGGAATTATGCTATGGGGGTGTTTCTCCTGGTATGACACTGGACCCTTGGTCGCAATTCCTGGTAGACTCAACGCCGAGACCTACTACACCATTTTGGATGACCATGCGCTTCCTACGTTGTGACAGTTTTATGGGGTGAACCCATGTTACTTTCAGGATGACAACGCCACCTGTCATGTTACGAGGTCCACCATGGCTTGGTATGGTGACAATGGGGATAATCGAATGAACTGGCCTGCGCAGAGCCCGAACCTTAACCCTATCGAGAACTTCTGGGACGAGTTGGAGCGCCGACTTAAGGGGTGCCCCCACCGTCCGTCCGAAATTGATGAAAGAACTGACCTGTTTTCTCCAAGCCGAGTGGAAGAAAATACCGCTAGCCATCGTACAACGCCTGGTTGAGAGTATGCCCCGGAGGGTTGCAGCTGTAATCGCCGCTCGTGGAGACCACCAAATATTGAAGGTGAATAAACTTCGTTTTCCTTTGCTATTACAGGTGTCCAATTACTTGTTGGTAGATAGTGTATTTCGGTCGCTAAATTCACCTGTATCTCGATATAACACGATCGTATTATGAATGGCCGTCTTGCTTATACTCACCTTTCTGCTTATGTCACGTTGGGAGTATCCTTCATGATATAAAGTTATTATTTGTGCCCTCTGAGTAACATTTAATGAAGCTTTTTCTGCCCATTTTTTGCTCTTAGAAAATAAGCACAAAACCTCTCAGAATGAAAAGCAGAAGCAAACTGATGCTAGCCCACTTCCCCCAACTCTATCAACAGCTGTCACTGCAGGATGATGTAACCCCTACAGAATGTTGTGTAATACAGACAGTAGCTAACGCAATCGGCAGAAATCTCCTAATACCAACAGGTGGTCTTAAACTTTTGCAAATGGCTGTAGAAGTAGGAAGCCAGGAGATTTGGGGTAGAATGTGCAATAGAAAAGTCACACGAAAGCGTGGTAGAAAGGGGGAGGAAAGCGCCCTTATTTACAACTTGGGGGAGCAGTATCCGGGCTACTACGGCCCAAATGTATCCATCTGACTTACGGTGCATATTTAGTGGTTCGAACGTTAGTACCTGCCTGGGATCCATTCAGAGACTTTTCCGTGGCAGACATGAACGTTAGCCACTAGGACATCCGCGTCTCGGTCCAAAATTACAGACAGGCGGCTGCTTATATAGGCGGTTGGGTTGCTGACGTTGGTTATTAACCAAAATCAGAATACCGTGGGATCTCCGTAGTAATCCGAATTCCGAACCACAGCGGGTACTTGACCCAAATTGGTCCCAAAACCCTGTACTTCCGTGAGTGCCAAACCGCGGAACTTCGGTCACAATCGAACTCCGGAACTTCCGTTGCTATCGAACTCCGGAAATTCCGTAGCTACCAAATTCAAAGTATATTTAATTTCATACCATTGCTTCTAAAAAGCTGATTTAAACAATTATTTTCGTTTTCGCTATATTTTACAACGAAAGCAATTTTGAGCACAGTTTCTTCTTCCAATAACTGGCAATTTTCCCGAAAGGTGGTGTAAACGCGCACTGCACATTTCTCAACATCTCTTCTTTTAAATACCTGATTTGAAAAATTATTTTTCTTTAGGTAGCTTTCATTGAGAGTATTTTGCACATAACTTAAAAAATTTTGTGCGGCTCAATTTCGCAACCAGAGGGCGTAAATGTATGTTTCTGTTTGAAAAGTATTTGCAGCAGTATTTACAGTTCGGAAAATCCTACTGATTTTTTTTTCTACGGTCATATTTGCTCACGATCAAAAATATTTTGCGTGCGTATTTTCGAATCAAAATAATGTACCCCTAGGGTAATTAAAAGCACATTCTGGTGTTCTCGATTTTTCTGTTTTTAAATGTTCGATTTGAAAACTTGGTTTAGTGTTGGAGAGAGTGCAGGGTGTCCTACACAAAAGGAAGTTTCCTTCTCCAGACCTGTCCAGTCCGTTTTAGATGTCTTACGATTTTTCATAAATTTTTCCAATTCCAAGCAATTTCTTTACGTTGTTAGCTCTCTCCACGCTATGCTTGCATCCACATAAGCATCCGCACTTATGCTCTTTATATTTGCTCTACCTTTTGTTTTGGTTGTCAGAGTTTCTGATTCAGCTAAAAGAGCAGGACGTAAGCTGTTTTAAACCGAATTTTAGGATTTTCTCCACTATTTATTTTATTTATCCTCGTTCTCTTTTACTTGTACTGTTTCTACATGTATACTAATATACGTATTTATAAGTTGTTAGTCATGACAAGTATGTTTTAGTATACAATCTCAGCGCTTCTTGCTCGGTAATAATTGAGTGGCCGCTGTTCCCTAGTGCTTAGGGGGTATGGGGGTAGGCATGACACATTTAGCATTTTGTTTTTATATTATCCCTGCAAAATTAGATAGGTTTCTAGTAATTTTGCTTGCGTTTCTTAGGCTATCCCCTTTATTATTTTGAGACTTCTGAGCTTACAATCTAATTTTTCTGATCCGGTGCAGAGAGAGATTCCGCTAATGCCAACCTCTTCTGCCCGCTTTCACTAAATTTATTTATTTACTTTATTTTTAGAGAACTTTTTGCTGTTTCTTTCTGGTTAGGTGGGGTACAGAAAAAATAACTTACATTTTCTGTTAATTTGTAGAAGTCCAACATCATGCATTCATTCATACAGGGTGTCAAGTGTGCTTTAGAAAAACCTGTGAAAATACAAGTTTGTCGGTGACGGGGATCGAACTCGCGTCCCCCTCACTCCGGAGTAAATGGCTCTCACAGTTGGAAACGGGTCAAAAATTTCGGACCTGTACGTCCCATAACTGGACCCGTAACTGACCCAGACTCATCTGCTTTGAACTACAAATTCGAATCTCAATTTATATATATATATGGGATGTAAGGTCAGGTGAAGCGTAACATCACAGCCTCTCCTTGGCAAATGTCAACCCCGCCTTCTCGTGGTACATCCTGTTCCCACTAAAGGGGCTCTGACGACCGCCAATAGCGGTATAACTATACCAACGGGATTAGAGGAAATGCTATCCCACACTCACCAAACCGCTTGGCCAGCGTGGTGAGTTATGGCCAAACCCCCCCCCCCCCAAATGACTCCACAACTTAAATCTTGGCCCTCAGTCTCCGGCAGCTGGAATGTACCTGGCCAAGGCAGCGGCCAGTGCGACATGAAGGCAGAGGGTGCCAAGAATCCCCGGAGGACCGGACTAGGCTGCCATCTGATGCTGACCTTGGCTACGTACAACGGACGCTCCCTATCTTCTGATTCAAGGCTTCTTGAATCGGAAGAGGAACTACAAAGGATCAAGTGGGACATCGTCGGGCTAAGTGAGGTAAGGAGAAAAGGAGAAAATCTCATTGAACTGAAAAGTGGACATCTCTTCTACTATCGTGGGACAGATACTGGCAGAACTAGTGGTGTTGGATTTATAATAAACAAGAAACTGAAGGATAAAGTTGTAGAAGTTGAAAGTTCCTCTGACAGAGCTGCACGACTCGTTATCCAACTCTCGAGAAGATACCAGGCTCAGATTATTCAAACTTATGCACCCACCACAAGTCATGCTGAAGAAGAAATTGAAGAATTTTATGAGGAAATTCGTGATCTAAATAATAAAGGTAAGCAGCACTTGAAGATAATTATGGGAGATTTCAATGCAAAAATAGGGCAACGGCAACAGAATGAAACTTCAGTAGGTAAATTCGGTCACGGCAACAGAAACCAGCGTGGAAATACTCTCGTTGAGTTTGCAGAGGCAGAAGGGTTTTTCATCTTGAACTCCTTCTTCAAGAAAAAGCCACACAGGAAATGGACATGGAGACATCCAAATGGGACGACAAGTGAAATTGATTTTATTATGTGTAACAAAAAATTCGTCATAGAAGACTGCAGTGTGCTAAACAAGTTCAACACAGGTAGTGACCATAGATTGGTGAGATGTAAGATGCACCTCAACACTAAACTCGAACGTAGCAAGCTCATAAGACAAACAAAATGTATTGACATAACCAACCTTAAAAAACACCATAATACCTTCAAATTGGAACTGTAGAACAGATTCTCTGCTTTAGAAGGCCTAACATCGGAAGAAGTGGATATTTCTGAAGTTAACAGAAAAGTAACCAAAGCTCTTATGGAAACAGCAACAAAATTAGCTGGGTCTAAGAACAAATTGCATGTGAACAAATTATCAGGAAAAACCAAAATGTTGATGCAAAAAAGAAGAGTGATGAGGACAACTAAAGAAGATGTGACTTTCAAAGTGGAATATATAGAGCTATGCAAGACAGTACGAAAAAGTATCACTGAAGACGTAAGGAAATTCAACTGTGAACTAGTAAGGAAAGCAATTGAAAACAACCAAAGCCTAAAGATAGCAAAGTGACATCTCAGTAAGGGGAAAAAACAGATTATGGCACTGAGAAAAGAAGATGGTTCTGTAACAAGAAATAGAGGCGAAATTTTGACAAGAGTGAAAGATTTCTACTCCAAAGTATATGAAAGGGATGATACATGTACTCCAGACATCATGAAAGGTACCAGTACCAGAGTTCTTCCAGTCCTTCCAGCAGAAGTTGCACATGCAATCAAGAACATGAAGCGGGGCAAAGCTCCAGGAGAAGATGGAATTACTCTAGACATCATACAAGAAGCAAGTGGAGAAATCGAAACAGTACTCGCCCAAATTTTCACTCGATGCCTTAATGAAGGGAAAATTCCTGAGGATTGGAACAACGCTGCAATGATCTTGCTACATAAAAAAGGTGACATTGAGGATCTCAGGAACTACAGACCTATCAGCCTCCTATCAGTGGTTTATAAAATCTTCACTAAAGTTCTTTCACACCGCTTAAAGGTAACACTGGACATGGCTCAACCGAGAGAACAAGCTGGATTCAGGAGTGGCTACAGCACAATAGATCATATCCACGTACTGAGAGAACTAATTGAAAGAGCGAGGGAATATGAGCTTCCATTGTGCATGCCTTTTATCGATTATGAAAAAGCCTTTGATTCGGTGAAACCATCAGCAGTTGCAATGGCTCTGAAATCCTGCGGAATTGAAGATGCATACATTAATATTATTAATAACATCTATGAAAATGCAAGTGCAAAGATTCGGCTGTTTGAAAATACAACACACATAAAAATTGGAAAAGGAGTGAGACAAGGTGACACCATATCTCCGAAGCTCTTTAATGCCACATTGGAAAATGTCTTTCAGTCACTGAACTGGGAAAACAAAGGGATAAAGATAAATGGAGATTATCTAACCCACCTTCGTTTTGCTGATGACATAGTCATTTTTGCAACTACCCCATCAGAGCTACAGAGTATGATCCAGGAACTTGCTGACAAGAGTAAAGATGTGGGATTAAAAATGAACTTTCAGAAGACAAAAGTGATGTACAATGCTTTTACAAGAAATGAAGATTTGTCAATTGATGGAGAAAAGCTGGAGATAACAGACACGTACGTTTATCTTGGACAGCAGATATCAAGTGAGGGTCACATTGGTGAAGAAATTAATCGGCGTACAAAACTTGCCTGGAGAGCTTTTGGAAGAAACAGCATAATTTTCAAGAGCAATATGCCATTATGTCTTAAAAGAAAAGTGTTTGATCAATGCATCCTTCCAGTGCTTACGTATGGTGCAGAGACGTGGACCTTAGCTAAAAGAGACATACAAAGGCTGCAGACAACTCAAAGTAGCATGGAGAGGTGCATGCTTGGTGTAACCAGGAGAGATAAGAAGAGGAACACGTGGATCCGAAAAATGACAAGAGTGGAAGACATCATGATCAGAGTTAAATCCCTGAAATAGCAATGGGCTGGACATACTGCCAGAAGAACAGACCATCGATGGACAGCCGAAATTTTAGATTGGATTCCAAGGGACAGGAAAAGACCCAGAAGAAGACCACATGGAAGATAGGTGGATGAAATTCGAAAGTATGCGGGAGTGACATGGAGGAGACTGGCACAAGACAGACCGTTGTGGAGGAAACTTGGGGAGACCTTCGTCCAGCAGTGGATTGATAATGGTTGACAATGATGATGATGATGATATATATATACATAAACGTAATATATATATATTCATACCAATAACTGCTTGATATTTAATAACTGAAATCCTTTTTTATTAATAAAATTTGGTTACTTGCTAATTTTTAGTGACACTATTTTGCGTAATCCAGAAGTACCGGCTGACTATGACCGTGACAATGGAGTATATTACAAATGGGAATCAATATTTACGATTACACAAATGTATTTTTTAAAATGTATTTAGATTGTTCACTCTTTCCACGCTTTGATGGAGGTGCACATACTTTCATATGGTCCGTTAGATTTTTTGGTTCCATAATCTTTTATTACACCGTCGACATCTTTCTTTGTAATTATACACTTTCCACATTTTGAACAACAAGCAAGACTAAACAACACAGAATTATTCACCGGTTCCTTAATGAGACGAAACAATTTCCAGCATTTACTCTTCCCCTTGTGGTTTCAACAAGCACGTATCTGTTGGCTTCGACGCCTTTCGCAATCTTCCTAATATTAAATCCATCCATATTAACAAATAAGGAGTTAATTTCGACATGATATATCTTGGGAACCGGATGTTAGCACATCAATCTAAAACCTCTGAATGCTCAATGTAAGACATGCGATGTGAAAAGTAACTCTTACTCATACAGTGAACTTCGCACGGAGAGAGTGAATCAGCTGAGAAGCAGGCGAATGGCGTTTGCCTGCACTTTGCCCTGGGGAATCGCACTGTAAAAGAACGCAAAGGAAGTATCTTTTTACGATATGGTGTCGGTGTGTCTGACGTCGATCGGTGGAAATTTTCGTTGCTTTAAGAAGGAGACAACAATATGTTTGCATGGCAAATCATTATTAACTCCGCGGATATTAAACGCAAATTAAAACATAACTGCTTACAGTTATTTTTTAATTTGCGTTTCATGAATATTTGGCGTTCAGATGAAAGGGAAATTTACGTTTTCTTGAATCAACTGCACCTTTTGGTGCTTTTATCATTTACTCAAATATTACGTGAAAATTCAGAGCTCATTTTTCAGGGGTAAAAAAGGTAGACGTTCGCACTTCCAAAAGTTCATTGAAGATTGCATGGTTTTCCAAGTATCTGTAGATTTCGTAGTTTGAATGCTTTTGGTGCTTCAATACTTTGTCAAAACACAAGTTTGTCCACGACGGTCATCGAATCCGTGTCTCCCCTCACTCCGGAGTAAGTCGCTCTCCCAACTGAGCTACGCAGACAGAATGTCTAGCTGCAGATTTGTCGTTTTGACACATGTTTTCACCTCTGTAGTAGGTCATAACTTCTGGAAAATAAAATTATTTTATTTCATTCCAAATATCTTTTGTTATTTCATTCCAACTTTTCCTTTTTCTTCTGCTATTTCGTTTCAAATCTATTGTTATAGCACTTTACTCCAGTTATTGTTCTGCAACTATTAAGCATTCCTTACTTTCGTGCTGATTGATCTTTACATTGTCTTAATGTTTAACATTTTCCTGAAAGCATATTCTCTCGTTTCGTTCATTCAGAATATCCCTTGCCTAAATTTACGTCAGAAAAATAATATATATCCCTTCCTAGAATGCTTCGAAGTGCACGAAGCCTTTGAATTGCCTTTTACTTTCTACTTTTAACCCAAGTTCAAGTGCTGATTACGATAATTTATTTGTTTTGCCGTCAGCTTCAACGGAATGCACACACACGCTCCTCCCCTTCCCGCCAAATGTATAACGATTCTATAGTTATCCCATGATCTAAAATAGCTGCGTCGTTAATGAAATGAATCTCGGAGGCAAAGTTTTGGCATGACTCACCGACATTTGTTCATGTTGCAGCTTGTAATGTCTTACTCAGAGTAACGTACTGCCACTAGCACGCTTAGAATGAGATTACAATCCGCTAAAAATTTCATTTGCTCAGTTACTATTTGTACGGATAATAATTTAGCCAGTTTGGACGCTAGTGTATGGAAATGCATAAATTACCGGTAAAAAATGCATATTTCAAGACAAACAATGTTACAGTTTATTTTACCGGTTAAGGAACGCTTATGAACAAGTTTAATTAAAAAAAAAAAAAGCAGGCTTTAATATTATTGGGCATGAAAACGTAAGCATCAATAGCCCAAACTCAAAGAACTTTTAAGCTCGGCAGTAGATAAAAGGGTCGGCAATTCACTGAAACCAAGTGAATGAAAAAGGAATAAACTTCCTTCCTCCACAGCGGCGGCAAGAAACGAGGCGTCAGAAATGCCCGGTGCCGGTAGGCTTGCTTTGACGTTTAACCATCCTGATTGAACTTTCCTTCCGATTCCAACAAAATCTAAATAATACACTTCCTGCTTCCACACGTGGCAGCAAGAAACACGACATCAGAAATGTCCTCTGCTGGTAGGCTTGCTTGGATATTTGATCATAATAACTGAACTTTCCTCCCGATTCGAACAAAATCTAAAATATAAAGCGCCTTTCTCCACATGTGGCAGCAAGAAACGTGACATCAGTAATTTCCTTTGCCGGTAGGCAGGCTTTGATGGTTCACCCATCCTGACCGAAATGTCCTTCCAATTCTCACAAAAGCAAGGTGAAATTCACACGTGCACTATAAAACATTTTCTGAAATTCGTGATCCATTTTCCGTGATTCTTTTTGCGAATTAGCGAATCATTTTGCTGACACGACCTTTTCCGTGAAACGACTGGAAAAATTCCTGAATTCTACGGATTTTACGTTCGTCAGGAAAATTCTGAATTTTCAGAAAACTTTCCCCTATTCTTTTCGTATACTAACGGCAGCTTGCCGTTTTTAAGAAGCGTTGATGGAAAATTCGGAATTTTCAGAAACTTTTCGTGATTCTATTCCTATATTAACAGAAAATGCTGTTTACATATTTTTCGTATCCGTATGATGGAAAATTTCTGTTAATAGGAATGATTCGATGAGGTTTGATTAACTATTAAATTTCAATCTTCTGTCAGAGAATCTGATTTTGAAGTTCTGTAGCAAGATCGGATATTGTAGACAGCATATCGCATTAAAGTTTGGTTATTGTGGTATCTGATATTTCTTCACTTCTCCCCAATTTTGCACACCACCTATTGTGTAGTGTTATTGTAATAAACAGGTTTCTGAAATTATTGTATAAGTGATTGTACGAGGCCTGTGTGTATCAGTCTTTGGACCCCTTAAGACAAAAGCTTCTATAGCTATCAAGAGTAAATTTTATATTTAGGATTTTTTGTGAAATAATACTATAAAATAGTACATTGCCCTTTTCCTTAAAGGTGATTTAAAGTCATTTTCAGTTTAAAAAATCTCTAGTTCCAAAGCATTCTGTTGCTTCAAAAGTCACGATGAAAAAATCCGTATTTTCTAATAAGTTCTGTTACAGAACAAAATAAATTCTTACGAACCTATTCAGAAAAATAATGAGCTACAACAGAAAATAAGATTATTAATTTACTTGCATTAATAGCAAAAACACATTTCATCATTGAGCAATTAGAGCTCAACCTGAGGCGCGACGGTTCTTTACGCAGCTTTCTGGCTTAACCCTTTAACTAGCTGGAATGAATTACCTCAGGCTTAGCAAAACGGGCTGAAATGAGCTCCAACGAATATATTCGATGTCTAAGAAGTACGCCGAACATGGCTGGAAGGAGTGAACCCGCGCATTTATTATTCAGATATTGTCTTTGTTATTCAAGGTGACCATTTAGTTGCTTTCCCTTCCGCTGTGGTCATTTAAGTGGATGGCTGGTACTAATCCTTTTTCACTGATTACCTGCTAAAAGGGCTATAACAATGGCTCCGAAATTAAGAAAGGAGAGGGAGAGAGATGTTTGAATCACTTGTTTCTATCCAGTAGTATGATGTTCCTGTCAGGGAGATCAGCCCTTCCTCATCATGCGGTTGGTCTTGAAGCAGAAAATAAAGAACTAGAAGGGAGTTTTTATCGTTAGCGACAGTTTATTGGCAGTACCGCTGAGAATTCTTGGCTGAAAGTAATTGCTTTGCCGTGACTTTTGTAAACTCCGGGGACTCAGTGAAAAAATAAAAAAAATGAAGAAAATTAAACATCATACACCAGTACCAGGGAAATAATTTATAAATGCGTATTTTACATTTCAAGTGTACATAACACGTATTTTAAATGCATATTTTGTTGTTTTTGTGCATATAATTCGGTCTCTAGTTCTTAATTAAGAATCTCGAAGCAAATGAGACATCGCACAATGAAGAATGTGATTCTGTAATGGAGATTAAATATGAAAATGGTGCACTTGACAATGTATAACAAAAAATACGAGATTGACATCAAGCGTTTGCTTTCTAAAACCGATCGCGGAAACTTAAAAAGTCCTTCTGAAAAATGATTTAACACTTTTAGATGTTTTAAGCAAATAGTGATTAAAAAAACAAGTGGGATTAAGTAATAAAACGTTTTCAAAGATTTATGCTGTGAGCTTGAGATTTCGTTTTTTCTCATTCATTTCATATGCTGTTATTAATCTTTTCCCTTCGCATTTCATCAACGTACATTTTCAGCGTTTGCATTTGTCATTCGTGAATTGGGTGTGGTATTAAATTTGATTCAGTACTTTAATTCCCATAACAAATAACAACAGGTAGTTTCAATTTTTTTTTGTAGAGTGGAAAATATTTAAATCACTACCCCGGCTTTATGAGATTTGTAGGAAATGGCTGGTTGTTAACTCCAGTTAAAAACTACTTATGTTGAACAGTAGAAAGCATGGAACATGTTAGAAAGCATGGAACACTTACGAAGGTAAAGTTGTTGAAAAGGGGTTTAACATGACTTCCGAGCTATGCGGAGTATGGCTGGGATGAAGACACGAAACGATGGTCCTCCTACACAGAGTGTTTGGCAATGAGTGCTAATTCACCCACGAAACGACGACTCTTCCACCCGAAGCCACTAATCCACCCACGAAACGATTACTTCTACCCGAAGCCACGGGTAGTAGCCACTAATCCGCCCATGAAACGATGACTCTTCCACCTGAAGCAACGGGTAGCAGCCACTAATCCACCCACGAAACGATGACTCTTCTACCCGAAGCCAATGGTAGTGCCACTAATCCACCCACGCAACGATTACTTCTACCCGAAACCACGGGTAGTAACCACTAATCCACCCACGCAACGATTACTTCTACCTGAAACCACGGGTAGTAACCACTAATCCACACACGAAACGATGACTCTTTCACCCGAAGCCACGGGTAGCAGCCACTAATCCATCCACGAAACGATGACTTTCCCACCGAAGCCACGGGTAGCAGCCACTAATCCACCCACAAAACGATGACTCTCCTACCCGAAGTCAGGAGGTGCTAGCTACTAATCCACACACAAAAAGATAGCTCTCCTACTCAAAGTCAGGGGTGCTAGCCACTAATACACCTACGAAACAGTGGCTTTCGAAGTCAGAGGCTGCTAGCCACTAATCCACCTACAAAAAGATGACTCTGCCACCCGATGTCAGGGATGCTACACTGTTAAAAATTTTGTGATAGGTTGCACGAAACAGTGATGCTATCCCACCTGCATCACTTTCTGAAAAAGATACACCACTGTGTGGTGCATGGAAACCCAACAAAGTGGTATCTTGTGCCATATCGTGATGAAAAGTTTTGTTGGGTTTCGTTAGCACCACACAATGTTACATCTTTTCGCAGAAAGTGGTGTAGCACCACTTTTTCGTGCAAGTGCAGCCTACCACAAAAGGTTTAACAGTGTACCCACTAATCCACCTACGAAACGGTGGCTCTCCTACCTGAAGTCAGAGGGTGCTAGCCACAAATCCACCCACAAATAGATGGCTCTCCCACCCGAAATCAGGGTGCTAACTAATGATCTACTTCTGAAAAGACAGCTCTCCTACCGGAAGTCAGGGAATGCTAGCCACTAATCTAATCAGAAAAATATGGCTCCCCCACCGGAAATTGGGATGCTAGCCACTAATCCATCTATGAAACAGTGGCTCTCCTACATGACATCAGGGGGTGCTAGCGATTAATCCACCTACGAAATGGTGGATCTCCTACATAAAGTCATGAGGTCCTAGCCACTAATCCTCCTTCAGAACGACGGCTCTCCTACAGGAAGCATGGGGTGCTAGCCACTAATCCACCTAAGAAACGATGGCTCTCCTACCCGAAGTCTGGGTGCTACCCATCGGGCATCTTTGAGATACCGTCGAACAGGCTGTTCAGGCACGTAGCTACGAACATGAGCCAGCTTTGCAGGAGGCATGGCTGGAGATTATAACAGAGCATTTTCGTGAGCTCGTGGAACCCATGCCTTAGCCTGTGGCCGCCCTCATTAGCACAAGAGGTGGCCCAACGCTTTATTAGGCAGGTATATACAATTCAATTGCACAGTAGTGCATAAATTCAGCTTTTAGTTCATTTGTTATATTCCAGAATGTGAACTGCCGTTTGCACCAGTGGTGAGCATAAGCTCGAGAGACAGCCTTAATACACATGTAACCCGCTTCGCACACACTCTGTTGCATTGTAAAACTTCGCGGACAATGTAGTGGACGATGTGGTGTCACGTTCTAAGCATAAATGCAATCATATGTCATTCTAAACCATTTCTCCAATTCGTAGTGGATCGATTTCCGTTGAGGTGTTGCTTTGACACCCACTGCGATTATCGTCGGTTACAACATTCCTACCATCCGTAAAGTTTCGAAGTTGACCACCGTTCAGCAACATGACGGCGATCGTTACATGTTTTCCATATATTTCCCTAAGCTGCTGCTTAATATCAGCCGTTGAAACTTCCTTTGCAAACAAAAATCGAGTTACTTCTCGGATCTGATTTCAACATTTCAGTTAAATCGCCATTTCTAGGTGTCACAACCAATTCCAATGTCCGCATGCGTCTTCAGTCTGTGCATTGGTGCCATTGTCGTTCATTACCATGTACTCTCGCTGTTACTTCTATTTTTATATTTTTAGTGGTATGCTGCTAGAATAAACATCCTTGTAATATTAGTTTTTGAATAATCTTTGTAAATACACCGCACTAACTTTTTGCAAATATTTTGTATCTCATAAACAAAAGAAAAGATTCATTATTTATCTGTCTAATGCCAATGAAACGCATATTTATTTTTAAGTGAAATGTTTGGGACAAACCTAACAGAAATTTTACAGGGAAGCGGTATCACGAGATTTGAAAGCTTCGTTAAGGAAAGGTTACATGGACAGTCCATCGATTAAAATTAATTTTCACAGGTAGAGCACCGTTCTCGCAGATACGTAAATATCGCCAGAATGTAACATCAAGGTAGCAATTACACTGATGACAGTCATAGATAAAATTCGAATAATTGTGATGGTTATTATTAGGGTTAGAATTTATGTATAATAAAAATTTCAAAATATGTTCATAAAATATTTATTAAAAATGAGGAAATATGTAGCAAAAACGAAAATTAATAAAATCTGTGATATATTTATTTTTATATTTTTAATAACTTTCTATAATTTCCGTATTTATATAGTAATAAGGAATTAAAAAATTACTTTACAACCTATACAGCACACAGCGTTTCAGATATGTATCAATAATGTTAGAATCTCTCATTTTCGTTGCACTTCTAGAGATATCTTACAATTACGTTTCAACAACATCTATTTTGGAACATAACTCTTTGTACATTACGGTTACGTTAAAAATAGCATTCACCGATACTACTGCTTTATAGTTTCCGTTGTACATAATTGCTACCTTGATGTTACATTCCGGCGATATTTAAGACTTTTGGTTTGGCAACGGCGTGGATGCGCATGCGCAATTATGCCATTTCACAGAAGCACTCTCGTAGTCATTCCATGTGCTACTGGGATATTCTTTGGTGATACTGTCGTACTCGAGGTAGCTAGTTAGTGTACACTAGTGTCCGTCCTTAAGTTTTGAACCCTAGTTATAATATCTTAGTACGTTTGTTGGTTTCGAATCAGAAGAAAAAGTATCAGTAAAAGTAGTTGTTAGTTTGTAAAGGTATAAAAATAATTATGTTGATATATTGAGAAGTTTAACTACTGTGCAAGTTTTGAAAAAAATAGAGTAAGATATGCATTAAAAGGTACATTTAGTTGAATAATCATGAAGAAATTTAAGTAATCCTACAGAAAACTAAAATGATCTATGGAAAAAAATGTATTTCTATTAAATAACGCGTTCGCAAAGCGTTTAGAAAAATAGATTAAGATATACATTAAAAGGTACATTTCGTTGATTAATCACGAAGAAATTTAAATCATCCTACAGAAAAATAAAATAATCTGTGGAAAAAATAATGCATTTCTACTAAATAACGTATTCGCAAAGCATTGGCCTTCTCGTTAGTTCTTACAGAACGCTGTAAGCGCAAGGCGTTCAGTGGGATAATGCATCTGCCTAGGAAACCCGGTGGACAGGGGGTTCGAGCCTGGCGCGATCTTTGAGGATTTGTATTTCCTTTGAAAGAAAATTTCCCTAGCGTCGTGACATCGCACCGTAAAATTTCCAGATGGAGAAAATCAAAATTGCGTACAAAAGATGTCGGTGAGACCATGTGAGGAGGTAAAAAAATTGGCGAACAAAACATGTTCGGTGGGACCACGTGGCACACAAAATGTTTTGGTTGAACACAAAGAGAAAATGGCGGACAAAGGATGGTCGGGAAGATCACTTGGGAAAAAATGGCTCCGACTGACGTCATGATTGACCGGGAAGCGACCACATCCGTCCTTGAGGCAGCACGTGGATGGCTTCCTTTGCTACAGAAACCCCCTATTATTACGTAACAGTAATATCAGGATGTTACAAATATCTTTCAATGCGCAACAGTAACATGAAGTCGGTATGTTGAAGTTAAACACTTTTCACTGTAACGTGTCGGTAATGTTTCAAAGTTATGTAACGTTTGCGGACATTTTGACGTAACCGTAAGGTTTCTGAAACATTACAGTTATATTGCGCAACGTATCTGAAAAGTCTCAATATTTCAGTGCTACGTACTTGTAACATATACGAAATATTCTGTGCTGTGTGGGAAATTTTAGATACTTTTACTCATAAACAAGGTTTTTAACTAACTTACTGCTATTAACAAAGCTCTTTTTGGATTCTATTAAAATACCTTTAAATTGGCTGAGCGACCACCCATACGATGATTGGAGAAAACATAAACCCAGCTATGTCCGATGGTAAGAATTCATTATCTTTTAAAACAGCGCAATTGGCAATTGAAGTTCCCTGGAGAATGTTTTTTATAGTTGCAATGGTTTCCAGGTCTGAATTTTTTCTAAATATTGTGTTTCAAAATTTCTCCAGTGTGGATGGGTATCTTTACTAATATTTCCATTGTCTGACACACCACAAAACAAAATATTTCCATCAGTTCTCAGTCCTTCATCCTAGAACTTGTTAATAAACGTCTTTAACTGTGATGATAGAGTTGATTTAATTTTGAGAAATTTGGTTTAACAATCTATTTCTTGGATAAGGGCTCTAGGAAAAAATTGTCACGATCTATTTCTTGGATAAGGGCTCTAGGAAAAAATTATGCTGTTAGCCTTGCGGTAACTTGGTTTATCCTAATTTGGGTTGAGAATTAAAGAAAGAAAGATAATTTGTTTATAGCCACCCCAGCGCAACTTACATCACAACTTGAACACGTAAAACAAATTTCTAACAATGACGTGAACGAAACGATTTAGGAAGAAGCTGGACCCGAAATTAAGCAACAAATGACATGACTCAGTCTGCTTTCTTTATCATTCCTCTGAGGTGAGGAAGCCGCCTGGGGCTCGCTTTGATGGTTGCGAAACTTGAAAACGTGAAACTTGCCATCTGTCCGTTCACAGATTGCTACAACAGAAAATATTTGGAAGTTTTGCGTAAAAACTAGCGATTTATCTTAAAAAAAATGACGAAATATGTAATATATGTAGTAAAACAGTAAATATGTGTAATAACGAAAAAAACATCGAATGTGTAAAAATATTTAATTACATATTAATCGTAGCCCTAGTTATTATGTATTGAAGAAACGCATGATTAAGCTCATTTTGCTAAATGCTGATGATTTAATGGATTTAGAGTTCTATTTTGACTTTATAACTGTTGCATTTTTTTTTAAGAAGACAGAATTAGGTTTTCTGAAATGCATTAAGCTGTTGTTGATTTCTCAGAAAGTGGATGCGAACGCACTCTTCCCAGGGTTTCTTTGAACTCTAAAAACTGACAGGCGGCTAACATATGTTTTATTTTGAGACATTGAAGGGAACCGATCAAAGAAACCGCTGATTTTTTCCGTCTGCATGCCCGTCAGTCAGTTCCAATTTTAGTATTTGGCCACTGCACTCTCTCTGATCCTGGTTTACTTCTCGGTAAAAACTGATTCTTCACTCGACCTCACAAACCACCACACGTCCTCTTTGTGTTTCATTACATTTCATTTGTTTAAAGGAGAGTTTTTGATTTTTAAGGTGGTGACGTGTGTGTATTTTTCACGAGATAATGTCAGTGGAGACGGAGCCAAAATCTTAAGGAGGAGAATTGCGATTATATTTAGAATTTGTTTATTTTAACGGCAAAATATTGACCGACTACTATATGAGGAGCCCTAGATTTCTGCGAAATGACTTTGGGATGTGTATTTCAGTGAATATTTATAAAAATAATATTGGACGTTAGGATGAAACTAGTTTTTTTTTAACGTTTAGTTAGGGTTTTCACTTAATGTTTCTGAAATACTGTGCTGATTATCTTTTTCTCTTTCCACTGCAGGAGCAGATATCCTTTGCCAGTGTTTTAAAGAAGTTTTAATTATTTTGAACTAATTTAATTATTTTAACTATTCTTACTTTTTATAAAGTGGATTTTAAATTGAAATTCCATGAACTTGGCACCATTTTTAGGAAGTTAAGTTTCAACACATACTCATCGGGGGCATTCTTTTAAATGTAATAATTTAGCTCATTACCACAGATTTGTGGTTAGATAAAATTGCGCCGACCTCAGTCTAAAATATTTAGTAAAACCTAGTTGACATCGTAGCCCGTTTCGAGTCAAAGATGCAAGAAATAATTTGCATTTACTTTAGTATTAAAAGCAAAATGCTGCAAACAATCAAGGAACAGATGTGTTAACTGTTTTTGAAAGATCTTATCGGATGTCAGATATCTTTCCCCTCTTGTTACTATGTTTTTTTACGTCAGAATTAACAAAAAAAAATGTGTTATCTCATTTTTGTGCTAGTATATGCTTTTAGAAATGCAAAGGAAAGTAGATACTCATAGCTGAGCAGAATAAAATCTTTCAAGCAACGCATTCCAAATTAAATAATTTGTTACGTATTAACAACCAGAACGATACCACTCAATTCTATGGTTCAGTGAGTGCGTCTTTTAACAAGAGTTGTGACGTACTACAGAGGTGAAGCACGTGTGAAGACGGCAAAGT
Organism: Macrothele yani; assembly: GCA_039090855.1. Classification (NCBI taxonomy): domain Eukaryota; kingdom Metazoa; phylum Arthropoda; class Arachnida; order Araneae; family Macrothelidae; genus Macrothele; species Macrothele yani. Next base: position 29,746,150 of record CM076989.1, on the reverse strand, counting down.
TACAGGGATACATTCCGTCGGTGCAGTTTAGTCGGTTAGAACAACTGGCTCCCGAGCGAGGAGTCGCGGTTTCGATCTCCGTCACCGAAAAATTTGTAAATTTCACAGAGTCAGAAACCGTCTGCATCAACCCCGCTGTATTTTTGCCTTAAATTTAAAACTTCGCAATTTACATGATTCTTAAACTACTCTACTTTACGCAGCCCGAAGAGAGAATTTCACTATTTGAAATCTCATAAAGTGCGTGAAAAATCTTGGTTGTGGTTACAGTATTAGAATATAAAAATAATTTTTAAAATAGGATATTTAAGAGCACAAAAATTTAACATCTGCAAATATATTGACAAGGTGAGAAAAGAATGCACTTGAAAAGTAAGAAGCACTCGGGTAATATTAGATATCGTTTCTGTATCACAATTATATTTCCTATGAACTACCTATAAGTTATAGTCATGGGGGACTATTTTATTTTTCACATAAAATATCTCAGGCCCGAACACCAAGTGAGGCATGATGGGAGCGGAGCGTTTATCTTATTAAACAAAAAATCCAGTAGCCCCGAATTCGAAACGGACGACCTCTGTTTCAAATTTAGTCTACAACAACAGAACAAGTTAGTAAAATCATGCAATGCATTGATTATGGGACCTTTCCAACATACCAGAAATCATTACTCAAGTTATGAGGATAGTGGCTGTGGAATAAATCTCACTCCTGTGATCTCATCTTTGGCCCCATTTCGATGATGTTCAACAGAATTGGTTCAGTATATACACTGAAGAGTAATTGAATTAGAGATAGCTGACGTTATGTAAATGTGGCACTGTGGGCGGCCCTGTAAACGGAAACAACATGACGTATGCAGCGATCCGACAATATATGGAGTGATGCGACGCGAATCAGTAAGAGTCGGACGCAGTATGGGTAAGACGAAGGATCTAAGCGCATTTGAAAATGGGCAAATTGCCGAGGCCCGACGAATGGGTCTCTCCCTCTCGGAAGTCGTGCAGGCATTGGGATTTTTCACGAACCACTGTGTCACGGGTGCACCGTGAGTACATCTAATCCGGTAAAACCATCCCTGCAAGTGCCAACTGCCGTGGAAAACAGCGTGTGGATGAGCGGGACCATCGTCGGCTAGCTCGCATTGTAACAGCGGATAGACGGGCCACAGTGCAAGAAAGCACTCTGCAATTTAACGCGGGTGCACAAAAACGTGTAAGCAGCCACACCATCCAGAAACATCTCCTCGCTATGGGGTACAGAAGACATCGTCCCGCGAGGGTCCCACTGCTGACCTCACATCACATGGCGCAAAGATTGGCATGGGCGCGGGAACATCGCCACTGGACCCTAGACATGTGGTAAAATGTTGCCTGGACTGATGAGTCGAGATTCACGTTGGTACATGCGGATGGCAGGATACGAGTACGGCGCAAACCACATGAAGCGATGGATCTTTCTTGCCAACAGGATACTCTTCAAGCTGGTGGGGGTGGCATTCTTGTCTGGGGACTGTTTACGTGGACTGAAATGGGACCCCTGGTACGTGTGACATCGTCCCTCACAGGTCAACGTTACCGGGATATCCTGGACGACCATTTGCTCCCGTTTGTGCTTCTTCAACATCCCACTGGGGATCTCATCCTGCAACAAGACAATGCAGCTCCCTAATTGTATCCAAATGGTTGGATGAACACTCCACCGACGTTACCTCGCTTCCTTAGCCAGCTAGGTCACCTGACCTCAATCCCATCGAGCACATCTGGGATGCCATCGAAAGAGATGTTTGAGGCTCTGTCCCCCTCCATCAAATCTTCATGAACTGTGGGAGCTTGTTCAGGGGTCATGGATCCGTATGGCTTCCGGTGTCTTGTCGAGTCCATGCCGTGACGAATCACCGCCGTCATCAGGGCGAAAGGTGATGAATTGGGGATGATACCTGTCTACATGTTACTAGACAGGTATCTTTAATTCAGTTGCTCTTCAGTGTACATCCGGAAAAACATGATAAAGTTTTGTAGCAATGGAAGCATTTGTACATAAGTTATGACGCATAAGAGCAATGGAATGAATCCCGCTCCTATGTCCTGACCTTTGACACAATTTCGCCCATTTTCAATAGGGTTCGTCCCCAAGTGGTCCCCTACCACATACTAAAATGTGATCTAAATCGAATCATTTTTACGCGAGTTATCGTGCGGATGGACGGACAGACAGACAGACAAACGGTCAAATCTGGAGCATATACGCTTCTTCAACCTACAGTTGGAAAGCGTAAAAAATAAAATTAAGTGCTTTTGTTTGGGAAATTCATATAAATCGTATAGTTATTTGTAACAAAATTATCTCCAGTGTATCCTGGCACTCGATTTAAGCAATTTAGGCCATGCATCATTCCCATGCCAAGGTTTTTGTGGGTGTTTAATAAAACGAGCGATTCGAGAGTACATATTTATTTACGTTACAATACATTGTATTTATTCGCGTCCCTCACGACCACACCAAGCCACAGTCCGGTACCTACTAAGTGGAATTAATTCATAACAATAAACAGTAAGGTTTACTAATTCCTGACATTGAGCTGCAATTAGGTAGGTGGATTAATGAATGCTATTGCTGCAAAACCAATGAAACAAGATATGTGAGTTACAAAATATTTACTGAACTATGCATGCGGCAATGGTGATGTTAGGATTCAAACGATCGTAAGGAACGACCCTAAAACCGATGAAATGTGATGTAGCTACGAAAGTCAATCTGCGCATGCGCAAGCTAAAATCTGACCTCAAGATAGAAATAAAAGCTGAATCTGAAGTGTGTTAGTTTGTGGGATAGGTAACTTTTGGTCAAGTATATCAACAAGCTACACCCCATCGTGTTATACATAATTTTAAAGCTCTCGTCAAAAGAAGGTAACCCTCCTTGGGGGAGGGAGTTGAGAAGAAGCCAAATTTCGCTAAGACGCACTGTTTCCATAGCATCAAAAACGCATTTTTGTAATCGCTTTTATCACATTTAACATCAAGTTCTCATAATGTACGCAGTTTGCACTGAGATTTTATTATGCTTATGTAAAGCGTAATGGAATAATGTTCTGCGATAGTTTACTTAACTATATTGTTGAGTAACAATTAAATTAAGTGCTCTTGTATTCAAAAATCAGATTTCTACAATGATTTTGACTACTTCCGTTACCAATTTTCGTTACATCGAAATTTTATGCGTGTTGATTTACTTTACTGCTCTTAGGAAAGCTGACTAGCATACAAAATATCCCTCGAAAAATAAAAAAATTCTAAAAAAATGTAACTTCTCAACCAGTCCAGGAAATTACGTCATTGTGATATTGCTACTTTACTGAGTTGTCATTTTACGTTATACTGAAATTCAGGCACACCAAATTTGTTTGACATACGCTACACATTTTTGGGCACAGCATTTACTTAAAAATATAAGTGCTATGTAAATTACTTCACCTAATTTGCTTGAAAACATAAGAACATGTATAACGTAATTTCTTTTCGTGTAGAGATCTTGTTGTTCTTACGTTATTTCTAAATCATTAGATATGAATACGATGCAACAGTTCCTAATTGAATGACTACGGCCAATCATAAAACAGAAGTCAACTTACGGGAATTCTTTCATTGGTCCCAGCACGAATTTCAGTAGCACTCCACAATTTTAAGACAGCAGATATCATATTACATTATCTAATAATTGAACGTCTACAAACACACATCCACCACATATCCACACCAGCAACTGTTATCTCGTCTTTTTATCTATCGTTCTTATCTCATACATTCATACGTTAAATTCACCCTGACCTCAAAAGTTGCCAACCTCATTCTCGTGAGAGAGAAGATGTCACGTTAAGTTGGGAAGTATAACGGAGAACAAACTCAAATTTACATAGAAAAAGAAACTAAAAATGAAGGTTAATCTAGAATATACGTCACACATGATAAAAAAAGCATTACTTCCTAGCCTGAACGAATTTTTCCAATCAAATTCACAAACATCAGTAATATTATAAAAAAAAATTTTAGACACTTGTTCCAGAATATTATAACATGACAACATAATCTTGCTACGGTTGCGGTTACAGTCACCAATGCAATATACTTGGAACTCATTTCGGAAGAACTGCCGGAGAGCAACTACTCAACAAAAGCCAATGCCCTGGACACCGCATGAAGAAAACTTCAGTTAGCCCACGAAACGATAAAACAGAAACGCGGACTGTGATCCGTAAATATGCCACTTAAACAGACAAAGGCGACGTACAAAATGGAGGAATTTACTCAAGTTTCCTTTGATATTAATTTTTTGTTTGAAACGGCATAAATATGATGAAACTGCTTCTGCTTTGTGAAATGAAACGGTGCGTATGCAATGAAACTGAAAAGAAACAGGTGTCACTGTCATCATCATCATCATCATTGTCAACCATTATCAATCCACTGCTGGACGAAGGTCTCCCCAAGTTTCCTCCACAACGGTCTGTCTTGTGCCAGTCTCCTCCATGTCACTCCCGCATATTTACGAATTTCATCCACCCATCTCCCATGTGGTCTTTTTCTGGGTCTTTTCCTGTCCCTTGGAATCCAATCTAAAATTTCGGCTGTCCATCTATGGTCTGTCCTTCTGGCAGTATGTCCAGCCCATTGCCATTTCAGGGATTTAACTCTGATCATGATGTCTTCCACTCTTGTCATTTTTCGGATCCACGAGTTCCTCTTCTTATCTCTCCTGGTTATACCAAGCATGCACCTCTCCATGCTTCTTGAGTTGTCTGCAGCCTTTGTATGTCTCTTTTAGTTAAGGTCCACGTCTCTGCACCATACGTAAGCACTGGAAGGATGCATTGATCAAACACTTTTCTTTTAAGACATAATGGCATATTGCTCTTGAAAATTATGCTGTTTCTTCCAAAAGCTCTCCAGGCAAGTTTTGTACGCCGATTAATTTCTTCATCAATGTGACCCTCACTTGATATCTGCTGTCCAAGATAAACATACGTATCTGTTATCTCCAGTTTTTCTCCATCAATCGATAAATCTTCATTTTTGTAAAAGCATTGAACATCACTTTTGTCTTCTGAAAGTTCATTTTTAATCCCACTTCTTACTCTTGTCAGCAAGTTCCTGGATCATACTCTGCAGCTCTGATGGGGTAGTTGCAAAATGACTACGTCATCAGCAAAACGAAGGTGGGTTAGATAATCTCCATTAATCTTTATCCCTTTGTTTTCCCAGTTCAGTGCTTGAAAGACATTTTCCAATGTGGCATTAAAGAGCTTCGAGATATGGTGTCACCTTGTCTCACTCCTTTCCAATTTTTATGTGTGTTGTATTTTCAAACAGCCGAATCTTTACACTTGCATTTTCATAGATGTTATTAATAATATTAATGTATGCATCTTCAATACCGCAGGATTTCAGAGCCGTGGTAACTGCTGATGGTTTCACCGAATCAAAGGCTTTTTCATAATCGATAAAAGCCATGCACAATGGAAGTTCATATTCCCTCGCTCTTTCAATTAGTTCTCTCAGTACGTGGATATGATCTATTGTGCTGTAGCCACTCCTGAATCCAGCTTGTTCTCTCGGTTGAGCCATGTCCAGTGTTACCTTCAAGCGGTGTGAAAGAACTTTAGTGAAGATTTTATAAACCACTGATAGGAGGCTGATAGGTCTGTAGTTCCTGAGATCCTCAATGTCACCTTTTTTATGTAGCAGGATCATTGTAGCATTGTTCCAATCCTCAGGAATCTTCCCTTCATTAAGGCATCGAGTGAAAATTTGGGCGAGTACTGTTTCAATTTCTCCACTTGCTTCTTGTATGATGTCTATAGTAATTCCATCTTCTCCTGGAGCTTTCCCCCGCTTCATGTTCTTGATTGCATGAGCAACTTCTGCTGGGAGGACTGGAAGAACTCTGGTACCTTTCATGATGTCTGGAGTACATGTATCATCCCTTTCATATAGTTTGGAGTAGAAATCTTTCACTCTTGTCAAAATTTCGCCTCTATTTCTTGTTATAGAACCATCTTCTTTTCTCAGAGCCATAATCTGTTTTCTTCCCTTACTGAGATGTCCCTTTGCTATCTTTAGGCTTTGGTTGTTTTCAATTGCTTTCCTCACTAGCTCACAGTTGAATTTCCTTACGTCTTCAGTGATACTTTTTCGTGCTGTCTTGCATAGCTCTATATATTCCACTTTGGAAGTCACATCTTCTTTAGTTGTCCTCATCTCTCTTCTTTTTGCATCAACATTTTGGTTTTTCCTGATAATTTGTTTACATGCAACTTGTTCTTAGACCCAGCTAATTTTGTTGCTGTTTCCATAAGAGCTTTGGTTACTTTTCTGTTAACTTCAGAAATATCCACTTCTTCCGATGTTAGGCCTTCTAAAGCAGAGAATCTGTTCTTCAGTTCCAACTTGAAAGTATTATGGTGTTTTTTAAGGTTGGTTATGTCAATACACTTTGTTTGTCTTATGAGCTTGCCACGTTCCAGTTTAGTGTTGAGGTGTATCTTACATCTCACCAATCTATGGTCACTACCTGTGTTGAACTTGTTTAGCACACTGCAGTCTTCTATGACGAATTTTTTGTTACACATAATAAAATCAATTTCACTTGTCGTCCCATTTGGATGTCTCCATGTCCATTTCCTGTGTGGCTTTTTCTTGAAAAAGGAGTTCAAGATGAAAAATCCTTCTGCCTCTGCAAACTCAACGAGAGTATTTCCACGCTGGTTTCTGTTGCCATGACCGAATTTACCTACTGAAGTTTCATTCTGTTGCCGTTGCCCTATTTTTGCATTGAAATCTCCCATAATTATCTTCAAGTGCTGCTTACCTTTATTATTTAGATGACGAATTTCCTCATAAAATTCTTCAATTTCTTCTTCAGGATGACTTGTGGTGCATAAGTTTGAATAATCTGAGCCTGGTATCTTCTCGATAGTTGGATAACGAGTCGTGCAGCTCTGTCAGAGGAACTTTCAACTTCTACCACTTTATCCTTCAGTTTCTTGTTTATTATAAATCCAACACCACTAGTTCTGCCAGTATCTGTCCCACGATAATAGAAGAGATTTCCACTTTTCAGTTCAATGAGATCTTCTCCTTTTCTCCTTACCTCACTCAGCCCGACGATGTCCCACTTGATCCTTTGTAGTTCCTCTTCCAATTCAAGAAGCCTTGAATCAGAAGATAGGGAGCGTCCGTTGTAGGTAGCCAAGGTCAGCATCAAATGGCAGCCTAGTCCGGTCCTCCGGGGATTCTTAGCACCCTCTGCCTTCATGTCGCACTGGCCGCTGCCTTGGCCAGGTACATTCCAGCTTCCGGAGACTGAGGGCCAAGATTTAAGTTGTGGAGTCATTTTGGAGGTGTTTGGCCATAACTCACCACGCTGGCCAAGCGGGTTGGTGAGTGTGGGATAGCATTTCCTCTGATCCCGATGGTATAGTTATACCGCTATTTGCGGTCGTCAGAGCCCTTTAGTGGGAACAGGATGCACCACGAGAAGGCGGGGTTGACATTTGTCAAGGAGAGGCTGTGATGTTACGCATCACCTGACCTTACATCCCGGTGTCACTGTAGGCTAGAATATGTATTACCCGCGACATTTTACTTTTAAAACTTTTTCTTTGTGGATCTCTTCAACCGGTATTTAAAAAAAAACCACATTTTACCTTAAAACATGTCATCACTTAATGTAGGAACTCGCTTTCGGGTTGACTACTAACCGTGACCATTTTAAAGTTAAACATAACATGATAACGTTTGAACTTCATGATAACGTTTGAATTTTTAATGATAACGTATGAATTTTTCATAACATAATAACGTTTGTCTTTACGTTTCGAATTTATTTCGGGAATATTTAAATTATAGCAGTTCTCCCAATATCGGTTCCAATATTTACCCTTTTCTCCCCTTATCTGTTAAAACATTCGATAAGTACGAGCAACCGGTGAATTTGGAAAACAGTTATGTGTTCATCTTTTATACGTGATAAAACACTGAAATACATGCCTGTGTGTGTTCGTGTGTGCTGAGCATGTGAACTGATACTTGAAGTAAAAGTGTCATGAACTAAATATATGATATTTTCAGTACTGTTTTTTAAACTGATTCTGAAGTAGTAAAATTCAGCACCTTATATTTGTCAGTTTTGTAAGATATGAAAATTTAAACACATCGAATTCAATTCTTATCTGGACATAGAACTTCTTTCTCTGATTTAAAATGTTCCCTCATTTGAAAAATTTATGCGTTGATGAATAAACAGATTCAAGCAGAAACGTATTTTTTTTTCTTTTATGTATTCTAGTGATAATGTCTTTATGCTTTCTTTGATACTGAGCATGCGCTGCAGACATATTGTTTTTACAGAAATTGCTCAGAGATTCATATTGGTGAAGAGTAATTCACGTCTCTAGGTCCCTTGGGAGAAAAATCTGAACTCTGAATTTGTGGAAGACATTTTTTCGAACTTAAAAAAATAGATATCTTTTGGGAAGTGTATAGGATTTTGGAAGCTCTGGTTATTTTCTAATCAACGAATTTAACGAATGCGCAGTTGATTGCCCCACAGACTTGAAGAGTTTTCCGTAAATGGCTACAAACCTACGGAAATTCCTTTGGCTTTCATTATTTCGTTCAAAGAGTAAGTTATAGTGAAAATAATGGGGTTGTAAGCATATTATTTTCTGCATTATTCATTATTATTACAGAATGTACAAAATCGTTTTAAGATTTCATTTGTTAAGTTAATGTTGTGTTTTATAATTGATACATAGACCCGTCCGTATTGATCTGAAAATAAACAATGAAACTTGTAGAACTTTGGGGAAATGTGGATATTTAAGATATTATATGATAATTTTTCTCACTTCCAGGTTTTCAAATGAAAACCTACAATCCCGATATTTTTCTTAGAGCATCGGCATGCTAATTTTTATATTACGCAATCCAGAAGGCAAAACTTTTCAAGAAAGATATCTTTCACATTTCTAAAACATAACAATGAAATCTGATGCACGTTATCAAACATTTTTTACAGGAAAAGTTAATAAACAGTGGTGTTGGCACCAGGTCTCCGACATCTTTATATACCGTGTTCAAGGAAAACACTGACAACACTCCACCTTTCAATGAAGCAGATGTTTATGCCGTTTCTCTGCTATATTCGGAATGCTCCCAGCGATATGACATTGGAATGACTAAACGTTCATTTAGAATCAGAGTCAACGAACATAAAAGGGACATAAAGAACGGCAAAGTAACCACGGCCCAATACACAGAAGTGAAGTTCAAGTCCGCTGCTCCTATGTGGGATGGCGTAAAGAAATTAGCTTCCTACTCCACCCCAAAGTCTACTGCCATTCGCAAAACTTTGTATATCATAACCAACAGCGAGTCTTGCAATGATAGCGTCTCACCGGAGTTGCCACGTGTTTAGAATCAGTTCTTCAAATAGTGATTGCCTCTTGGTTTTCCATCCACGATTCCGCGTACTAAACGAGCATAACGCCTCGTGTCTTTGAATGCCTGATTACGTTCACATCTCTTCGTTATTGTCAAGTCAAGTCACCACGTTCAAATTGTTGAAGCGTTCTATTATCCAGTTTGCAGTTTGCTGTCTACCTTCCTCGAAAAAGTCATCTGGTTGATGTGCGAAAGCTTGGAAACTTTGATTTCTATTCTACCCCAGAGAAATTTTGGATCACTAGTATAGTTATAATATTTAAGTACAGTTGTACAGTTGGTGAATAGTTCCATGTAATTTACCCAGCAAAAACACAAGTGCTGGGAAACTGCTGGTCACCAGCTGGCAGTGATGGGTCACTGCTGGCTGAAATCTGCCGCTCACAGCCCGGTAGTGGTCCGTTGGTGGCAGCGATATCAGTTGGCGAGCCATTGATGGCCCTGCAGCATCGCCGTGAATTGTGGGCCTCCAAGCAAGTGCCACTAGTGGCCCGTTGCTGGCAACCAATGCAACCCCCAACAGCAGGTGGAAGCATCGGGACTGCGCGTGCGCAGAAAGCAACATTGCTGTGTCTCTCATGGTACCAGTTAGTTGAAGACGACGCTATCGCCATCGTGTTATTTTAGTGGATGTTAAGAAAAAAATCCATATGTGGAGAGGCGAATTAATTTCCTAATGAAATTTTACGTCGACGAAGATATCAGATTAAGCCGTGAAATACTAGATTACAGCCATGAAATACACCCACTCCATTCCCATGAATAACAATTCATGGAATGGAGTGGATGAATAACAAGAAAAAATTTGAAACCGCTTGAAACATATATCCTGGAAAACCATTAAAATAGCGTTTGTTGGGAAAAAAAAGAATTATACGCGTACAAAATTTACTAATTATTTGAAAGAAAAAAAAAAAGCAACGCTATGTGGTGTACTCATCCATGGGTTGAATACACAAGACTGGGAGGAATTCGCTTCTAAAAATAACGAGAAGTAAAATAAAATATATTTTACTCTTTAAAACAAAGTAGCTTCGGACAACGGAAAGGAAAGACACAGCGTTAAAAATGTAACAGAATGTGACATGAACCCGGGTAAATATATATTTATTCAACAATCTCTTTTCAAGACGGCAAGGACAGTACAAAACTTTGGAAAGCGACTCTAAGTCAATGTACACGCCTTGAAAATGAGTGAAGTTCCCTTAAGGTAAAAAAAAAGCTATCGTTACGTTGAAAAAATAAATTTATCAATTATATGAAACTGACTTTTATGAAAAATACCTCGCAATATTGTAAAATGAAAGAGGGAAGCATTCGATTACAAATTGCATACCAAACAGATAGCTTCCAGCACATATTCGAGCGCAGGGAATTGGTCCGGTCGGTAGCGAGCGCGGCTTCCATGCAAACGGCGCAGGATCGAATCTAGTCATATGCGAAGAAGCGTTTTTCCGGTCTGCCGAGAAAATTTCCCCAGCGCAGTGCGTTGATTCACAAACTTCGTAAGGGTCGTAAAAAAAAATTGTGGCTTCAGGAAACTGCGGTTATCCTTGCTTTTTTTTTATTATTATGGCTACTACGGGGAAGTTGGCGGACAAGATTAGGCAAGCCACCAGTTACGTCACGTTGTTGCTGGCTGCCACTAGCGGACCACATTAGGCTAGCCATCATTTCTGGCACGTGCTTGCAGGGCCACTGAAGGGCCACTTGTGGCAGCTACTGCCTGTGATGGACCACTGATGGCCCTGTTGTGGCATATGACAACTGATGGGGTGCCAACTGTTGGCCAGCTGTTGGCCTAAACTGCTGGCCCTTCTGTTGGCCGCCCGGACATTTTATTGACGGTTCGGCAGCGGCAACACAGTGCTGGGCCAGCAAGACTGCTTTGCTGGGTAATAAAGAGAATATAGTGCGAAAAAATGAAAAATTAATTTCTGTTTTTTAATGTACTCGGGTAATTTTGACTTGATACACTGAAAAAAACGTTTTGTTATTTCAACAAAAAACTTTGTCAATATACAGTCAACAAAACATTTTGTTGAATTTGCAAAATTATTTTGTTAAAAATTATTGTTGATTGAACAAAATTTATTGTTAACACGACAAAAAGTTTTTTTTTTTTTTTTTTTTTTTGATTGGAGGTTTAACGACTACCGTGAGCAACTCAATGGGCTATAAGCAGTCGCCCGTCCCTAATTTAGGGTCACTGGTTCCAGGGAAGGGAGAGAGCCAGTGCCGTAAGACAAACACAACATCCATGCCTCACCGGGATTCGAACCCGGACCCCGTTCGGACGAATGATCAGAGGCCATCGCTTAGACCACTGCGCCACCGGGGCGGCGACAAAAAGTTTGTTCATTTAACAAAATTTATTGTTAATACGACAAAACGTTTTGTTCATTTAACAAAATGATTAGGTCGATTTTGGGGAATTTGTTTGATCCAACAAAACTTTGTTATCATGAAAAAATGTTTTGTTGCTGCAACAAAACATTTTGTCATGATAACTATGTTTTGTTGGATCAAACAAATTCCCAAAAATCGACCTAATCATTTTGTTAAATGAACAAAACGTTTTGTCGTGTTAACAACAAATTTTGTTAAATCAACAATAATTTTCAACAAAATAATTTTGCAAATTCAACAAAATTTTTGTTGAATTAACAAACGTTTTTCTCAGTGTATGTTTATCAGAAAATGAAGCCCTTTGTTTCCGATTTTAATAGCAACTTTTGAAAACTTTTTGTGCGTTTCGTTGCCATGAAAAATATTGTCATTATTTTCCTGTTAAACAAAATTAGAAATCCAGGAAATGTGACAAAGGCCTGGTCACAATACCGATTCATTTAAAGTGAAGGTTATAGATGACAACCAACAGGAAGTCACGAAATTGTAGCAGATCATGACTTACGACCAGGAGAAAAGGGGGAGAAGAAATCACATTAGATTAAATAATTGATTAGGGCCGGTCAGATGAAGAACCAGCAATTGGCTGAGATCCTCTTTGCACCATGTCATTCGACAGAGTCTCTTGAAATCAACCCATAAGATAAATTATTTGTCGAAATCCATGAACATCCTAAAAGAATAATGCCTCCTTGTGAAAATTCCTGCCTTCAATATGCGCATGCATTTCTTGTAATAAGATATCATCTGTTAACTCATTTTCTTTTTTAAACAACGATTCCTTACTTGGCTTTCAAAATTCTGCCAATATTTTCTGTAAAAAGAGAAATCAAAGAAAGCACAATTTTCTTGCTTTAATCTTTATTTGACGAACGTTACTGCTGTCATACACTGGCGTGCAAAAAATTAAGGACGAGACGGTTTTTCGAATGTAACGTCGTGCAGAAATGTTCTACATCGACTCAAATCATATCATACGATCCCCAAGATGTAAGAATATGGGAAAAGCGTTCCCCTAGCAAAACCGTCCAAACAAGGAATCCAAAGGATACAAAGGCACTTTATTGAAAAGGTAGCTTCAAGCACAACTGGACAGAAGACAGAAACGTCCATGTGACAGGCAGCTGCCAAGAAAAATCCACTCTTTGGTAGAGGATATGATCACCCCTGACTGTGTTGCAGGATTTACAACGTCTGTCCATGCTGAGGACGAGGTTCTCAAGTAGCTGTTGAGGCATCGCGGCCCATTCCTCTTGTAGCGCCAATCGTATTCTTCAGAGTAAATAACATCTGAAACTGAACCCTGTTAATGAGTGCCAATCGTATTCTTCAGATGGGAAAGGTAGCGAGTTTAACAAAAGCCAAATCGTAATAGCCCGACGACTGAATCAGAGCACTTCTCAAGCGCCACGGCCTGTACGGTGCTGACGGACAGCTGTGGTTGGTACCATAAAAATTGGTTCGAGGAAGAAAAATTACGAACCGCCGGCAAGGTCTTGGCCGACGACAGCTCATCGATACTAGGGGTGAGCGAAGGATACCCCGTATGGAACGAGCCAACAGAAGAGGTAGTGTGACGGAATTCGCAGGTAATTTGAATGATGGTGGCAGGAGTAATGTGTCACAATACACAATGACCGAACCCGGCTGCGTAGCCGCAAAGCATCTCCGACTATCCATGTTAACCTCGGTTTACTATAGGAAGAACTTACAATGGACGCGCGAGCATCAAAACTGGACCTTGAATGCTTAGAAGATGGTCGTCTGGTTCGATGAATCTCGTTTCGGGTTGTACCACGTGCACGGTCGGGTACGTGTGTGTCGTTTGCAAGGGAAATGATGACACGAGGACGCACCTTGGGGCAAAAACAAACCGGTGGGGAAAGTGTAATGCTGTGGGCAGTATTTTGCTGGAAAAACCTTGGTCCAGTCACTCATGTGCAGAAAACTACGCAGTCGAGTCACATTATTGTGACCACCTCCTACTTTTGACGTCATCAGCGCATAGCCAACGTAAAAAGGCACGTGTCGTGAGCTGGGTTCATGTGCTGTAGGCGTTCTGAAAATATATCACTGGTTGCTGTCATGGATAAAGGGAGCGATTTACCAGATTTGCAAAAAGCGACAATTATCGGCTTTCAGGCCAAGGGTGGCAGTATTTCTGAAACAGCGCAGTTTGTGAACTGTTCGCGTGCTGTTGTGGTTAAAGTGTATTGTGATTGGAGAAATGGCACCATTGCGAATAAGCCACGCATGGAAACTGCGGAGCATCAGGTATCCTTGATGTGAGAGGTGAGCGTCGGCTTCGAACGTGCGTGAGGATCGATCGACACGCAACAGTGGAGCAACTCACTGGCCGAATGAACAAGGGGGCTACCGGAAGTGTGTCCAAAACGACAGTTCAGCAAACCCTGCTGCGTATGGGTCTGCAATGCAGACAGATGCTCACTGTACCTATGTTAACGAAGGCGTATCGGCGGAAAAGGCTTACATTTGCACGGCACTGTCGGAATTTGACCTCCGCTGATTGGCAAAGGATTGCCTTCCTCGGTGAGGCACGTTTTCTACTTCATCGAACGGATGAACGTTGGCGTATAATGCAAGAAACATCGGAGAACAAACACTCTTCAATCATTACTGGAAGAACACAAGCTGGTGGGGGCAGCGTTAAGGTCTGGGGAATGTTTTCGCGGCCTTTCTTGTGTCCACTCATACCTATGGAAGGCACTACTGACCAAAGTCGTTATGAATCCATCCTTGCAGACCACGTACACCCATAGATGCTAATTGTCTTCCCTGGGGTGGATGGGAACTTCCAGCACGACAATACAACGTGTCACACAGCTAGAGTTGTCCGAGAGATGGGTGGAAGAGCCCGATGAAGACTTCAAAGTGCTTACTTCCCTGGCCCCCTAATTCCCCAGACTTAAACCCATTGAGCATCTAGGGATTCACGTCGATTGTGTTGTTCGCTTTATGGATCCTCGACCACGCATCCTCCAGCAGCTGTCAGATGCACTGCAGTCAGCATGGCTCCACATACCTGTGAGCACCTTCCAGCACCTTATTGAGTCACTCCCAGCCCGTCTAGCTGCTGTACACGCTGCACACGGCGGCCACTCTGGATATTGGGTGGTGGTCACAATAATGTGACTCGACTGTGTAAGTCCATCACCTACGTAAAGATCATTGCAGACCAAGTACATCCTTTCATAGCAATGGTATTTCTTTCTAGTGGTGCCTCCTTTCAGAAGTGCCATGCTGCACACCCCGAATTATTGGAGAATCAAACTCCAGGTCCTGCACTACGTTTCAAATTTCCCTGACACCAATCCAATCGAACATCTGTGGTTTGTGTTGGAACAGCAAATCGGACCTGCGGCTGCTCAGCCACGTAGCCTCCCCGGTGGCGCAGTGGTCTAAGCGAAGGCTTCTGATAATTCGTCCGAGATGGGTCCGGTTTCGAATCCCAGTAAGGCATGGATGTTGAGTTTGTCTTACGGCGCTGGCTCTCTTCCTTGCAAATGATCATCTGTAGAGGATTTTAGGAAGGGATTGTCTGACCCCAGGTCTTAAATAACCCTTAGAAATAGGAAGCTAGGAGATTTGGGCTAGAGTGCCAGATAGGAAAGTCACATGGAGGCGAAGTAGAAAGAGGGGGAAGATGCCCTTATTTATTACCGGGGGCCAGTACCCGGGGTCCGACAGCTTAACGTGCCCATCCGACGCACGGCGGATATTTAGTGAATCGAGCGTTCGTACCTGCCTGGGATCGAACCTGAGGTCCTTTCCGTGGCAGTCACGAACGCTGCCCACTAGGCCAATCGCGGCGCTCTCTCCCTCCCCTGGAACCAGTGGCCTTAAATTAGGGACGGGCGACTACTTATAGCCCATTGAGTTGCTCATGGTAGTCGTTAAACCTCCAATCAAAAAAAAATTCAGCCACGTAACTTGGAAGAGTTAAAGGGATCTGCTTGTAGCACTTTGGTACCGCAAAACATTACTAGAAATCTTGTAGCGTCCATGCATCGCCGGGTAAAAACTGTTTTGGCGATACGTGGAGGACAAACATAATATTACACTAGTGGTCATAGTGTTTTGGCTCTTCAGTGTACATCGAAATGGCCAATTTATTAAGATCAGTACACCATTTTATGCAAATCAAAAGATACGATATCGTTCCCATGATGCCACTACGACTACAAATCAAATGAATGGGAATGCTCCCATACAAGCATAAAGTGGTTGGCTAGCGTGTGCAGTATGGGTGGCGGGCTCTTCTGGCGGGGAGGTGGGAGGAGGCGGTCGAGCCCTGGTTTGCGGGTTTTCCGTGGATGTGGGAGACGCGATTGTAGTGGATGATGGGTCTTATTGAAGACTGCCTAGGACGCACTATTTCTTTATGGAGTTCGTTTTGTTTGCAAAAGGTCTGTTTGTTTAAATATGCCCCGTGTTGGAAGCTTCAGCGTATTTGCTAATCTGTTCTGACCTTTCAAAGAAAAGACAGGACACAATTCGCATATACTCGCTGAAATGAAATGATATGCTCCCAGTGGTAGTTCGCAATAGTTTTACGAAGATTTGATAGGAAAGCGACGTGACCAAACGTACTTTGAGCGTGGGGTGATGATGGCTGCCTGGAGAAGTCGTCGAGTGTTACCAAAACCTTAAGGCTTGTGAAAAGACAACAGTAATAATGTTCAACAGATAGTGGTTGGCGCTATAAAATACCAGTAGTAAGGTCATGACCTTTGGCCATAAGTGGCTAGTCGACGCCTGAGACGAGAGTAGGATAACGTGTTTCGTATGGGCCAAGAGGCGCGCAAAAGCGAATCACATAACAGAAAACGATATTCTAATTAACAATGCTCGAACTCTTATCTACAAAAAGTTTAACGTAAAACAGTAGATGTCTAATGAAAGTCAGCTAGTCTAACGAAAATCAACTTCACAGCTCGTAAGCTCGTCAGCCAGTGAACATTAATTCAAAACAACCTTCTTATTTCATCTTTTTACGTACGCCACACTACCTCTGACCTAAATACTTGTTGTTGCCAAAAGAATTCGGGCGGCAGAGAAAATTGAAACATTAAGTGTGGAAAATGCTTAAGGAGAACGAACCAAATTTACATAGAGACAAGAACTGAAAAGAATTGTTACATTGGAATATACGTTACAGACTTTAGAACAACAGCTGTTGTTTGGCAGCAGAAGAACATGATCTAATGTATTAAGAACCCCAAATCCTGCAACTTTCAGACAACCCTCAGCTTATTTGAAGATATCAGACTTTATTGTAACTCAGAATTAGCCTGCGACCAAATGTATATTGATAGATTAAGCTTTCAAACCTTAAGATGAAATCCCATATGTCCCTCTTTTTAATGCAAGGACTCGTATAGTTAATAAAGTCTATAAGAACACAACCATTTGCAAATTAGACTTAATGCCTTCACGAATGGAAAAGAACCGATCCGAGAAGCAAACATAACAACAGTGTGATTAATAAATAGGAACTATACACAATTATACTCAAAATGCCATCCCACTACAATATCCGGACTGCTCCAAGCGTTACTACATCGGAATGACCAAGCGTTCGTTCAGAATTAGACTCAACGAACATAAAAAGAAACACAAGGTACGGAAAAGTAACCACTGCCCTGTCCAGAGAAGTCAAGTTCAAGTCCGCTGCACCTATGTGGAATGATATAAAGAATTTAGCTTCCTATTCCACGCCTAAATCTACCTCCGTTCGCGAAACCTAGATCATTACCAACAATGAGACTTGCAATGATAGCGTCTCTCTAGAATTGCCATGATTTTGGTATGAGTTCGTCAAATAATGCTGCGTTTTCTCCCACGTTACTGCGTGCACAACCAACATTACTCCTCATTTCTTCGAATGAATAATCACATTTGCACCTATTTATTTATTGTCTAGTCAAATCACCGCGTTCAAGTTGTTGCAGTGTTCTATTATTCAGTTTGCAGTTTGCGCTCTACCTTCCTTGAAAAAGCAATCTGCTTGATGTGCGAAAGCTTGGAAACTTTGATTTAGATTCTACGCCAAGAAATTCGGATCATTAGTATCGTTATACTATTTTGAATAACAACAATGATTTGGGAAGGATTGGAACTAAGCGGTCACTGTTGAAACCACGTACTTTAACCACTTGTTATAATTGAATCTTCAATACATCTGTGAGCACATGAAAAAAAAAACGGAGTAAAGCACTTCCAGCAATTGGGGATCCTCAGGACCAAAATAGCTAGTGGATCAGAGGGATCAAAGGAGACTGAAGGCATAGTCGTCCGCTGTTGCAATCTATTCGCGGATCAGAGGGGTCAAAGAAAACTGAAGACAGATTGTTGGCAGTTATAATCTATTCGCGGATAAGAGGAGCCAAAGAAGATTGATGACAACCGTCAGCTGTTGTAATCTATTCGCGGATCAGAGGGGCCAAAGAAGACTGAAGACAGAGTCGACGGCAGTTGTAATGTATTCGCGGATCAGAGGGGACAAAGAAGACTGATGACAACCGTCAGCTCTTGTAATCTTTTTGCGGATTAGAGGGGCCAAAGAAGACTGAAGACATAATCGTCGGCTGTTGTAATGTATTCGCAGATCAGAGGGGCCAAAGAAGACTGAAGACAGAGTCGCCGGCTGTTGTAATGTATTCGCGGATCAGAGGGGACAAAGAAGACTGATGACAACCGTCAGCTGTTGTAATGTATTCGCGGATCAGAGGGGCCAAAGAAGACTGAAGACAGAGTCGCCGGCAGTTGTAATGTATTCGCGGATCAGAGGGGCTAAGGAAGACTGATGACAACCATCATCTGTTGTGATGTATTCGCGGATAAGAGGGGTCAAAGAAGACTGATGACAACCGTCAGCTGTTGTAATGTATTCGCGAATCAGAGGGGCCAAATAAATCTGAAGACATATCCGTTGGCTGCTGTAATCTATTCGCGGATCAGAGGGGCCAAAGAAAACTGAAGACATAGTCTTCAGCTGTTGTAATCTACTCGCGACATGATCCAATACTCGGTGCATTCAGAAATGGATCTCAGTATACCTTTGTTGAACCTCACATGGTTCACCGGATTGTGACCCATCTATTTGTTTACAAGTTTCTAGATAATGTCCTTTGACTCCTCTGATCCACAAGCTGCTTTCGTACACATAAAGATTAGCGATTACTGGAAGTTTTTTTTCATGTCGCACCGTTCTCGGTACACCCTTCCCAGGATTCGGCGTGAAAAGTCCAGCCATTCGAAAGACACTGGAATGGCCACTTATAGAGTTAACTACGTATCATATACCGATCAGCAATTACATTATGACCACCTACCTAACACGCTGTGGAGGACCCCCTTTATCCCACAAGACAGCGGCAACTCGGCGAGGCATCTATTCGGTGAGGTGACAGTAGGTATCCTGGGGTATCTCGTACCATAATGTCAACATCAGGTCCTCCAGTTCCCTACATTTCGGGGTGGTGGTGATTTAGCGCTAACCCGCTTTTCCAAGTCGAACCACAAATGTCCGATTGGGTTCATGTCAGGTGAATTTGGAAGCCAGGGCATTAACAGAATGTCACCAGCATGACCCTCGAACCACTCCTTGACGATTCTGGCAGTGTGGCATGGCGCATTATCCTGTTGGAAATGACCATCACCAACAGGGAACACAGTTGCCATGAATGAGTGAAATCGGCCCGCAACGATGCTCAGATATTTAACAGCTGTCAGGGATTGTGCTATTGGGATAATGCGGTCTTAAATGTTCCCAAGAAAACATCGCCCACAGCATAACATCGTCGCCTCCCGGTCTGTCTCCACCCAACAGTGCATCCATGTGCCACAGCCTCCGTTGTTAATCAGCGTATTCCGCGCTCGGCAGTCTACGTGATGCACCAGGAATCTAGATTCATCAGACCAGGCCACTTTCTTCCAATCATCCACGTTCCAATCTTGATGATCTTGGGCACATTTCATGCGTTGTTGGCGATGATGTGCAGTGAGTATGGGGACACGGCAGGGTCTTCGGTTACGCAGGTCCATGCGCAGGAGGCTGCAATAAACTATGTGCTGTGACACACTGCCCTGATCTCCACTGTTGTAGCTGCGGCTGATTTGTCGCAATGTGTCCCTAAAGTCGCCGTGAACAATGCGCGACAGTTTAAGCTCCCCTCTGGCATCAGTGAGCTGCGGACCACACACAGGCAGGACGACGGTTCGTCGTTTGGCCATCTGTGCACCACTTTTAATATGCACTCACTACAGCAGCACGTGAACAACCCACAAGCCGCGCCATTTCCGAGATCGTAGTTCCGAGGCGCCGTGCTATCACAATTTGTCCTTTATCAAACTCCGATAAATCGGCAGCTTTTCCTACTCTGACTCCGAACACTCTACTAACCGAAAGCCGGTCCTTGGATTGTATATATATACTGCTCTGCGATCATCCCTTGCGTCGCCGTTCTGTCTCCAGGGGCGCTCACTTCTCTAGGCTGGAGGTGGTCATTACGTAATGGTTCACTGGTGTATGTCGTTCAAAGTCATTCAGATCATTCATTTCACCTGCCCTCACTCTCAATCGGTAGCTGAATAAGGCTCAACGTGATTATCTGCTTCATTTACACTGCGCATCACACTCACGTGCACGACTGTTACATGCTGAGGTGAGCCGTTTATGTGCCGAAATCAGGAGTTCCTAATAAACTGAGATCTCAATTTATGAACATCTTTGCACATGAATTCAGTTTATTGGAAGCAAAACAGATTTTTTTCGAATCGAAATTTTTAAAACAGTCGTATAGAGAGGCAAATAGGGATTAACGAGTGTATCGCATCGCAGATATATGGAACAACACCACCTAACGTTGAAGTTGTGAAAGTTTGCGGAAACATA
This sequence comes from Macrothele yani, assembly GCA_039090855.1. NCBI lineage: Eukaryota > Metazoa > Arthropoda > Arachnida > Araneae > Macrothelidae > Macrothele > Macrothele yani. The sequence goes on along the minus strand of CM076989.1, from coordinate 29,725,318 downwards.
TGCAATTGGATCTAGCCATCAAACATGAAATTCGACTTCTTCCAGAATTGTAGATACCACGAAAAACGTGAGAACTCTTTTCACTTGGTAAGAAAACCGCGTTTCATTTAGATTTGAAATCTTCAATTTTCATGATTAGATCTGTTCTGCGTAAAATCCATTTTTATCCCAGTTTTTTACGCTTTCCAACCGTAGGTTGAAGAAGCGTATCTGCTCCAGCTTTGTCCGTCTGTCCGCACGATAACTCGCGTAAAAATGGTTCGATTTCGATGAAATTTTAGTATATGATAAGGGATTACCTGGGGACAAACCCTCTTGAAAATGGGCGAAATGGGGACACAGGTCACGACATAGGAGCGGGAGGCATTCCATTGCCCTATGTGTCATAATTTACATAAATATAGTTGGATTTCGATGAAATGTTAGTATGTCGTAGAGGGCCACCTGGGGACGAACCCTATTGAAAATGGGTGAAGTGGGGTCAAAGGTCAGGACATAGGATCGGGATGCATTCCATTTCCCTTATGCGTCATAACTTGAGTAAATATGGTTCGATTTCGATGAAATTTTAATATGTCGTAGAGGGCCACCTGGGCACGAACCCTATTGTAAATGGGTGAAGTCGGTTCAAAGGCCAGGACATAGGATCGGGATCCATTCCATTGCCCTTGCGCGTTATAACTTCCGTAAAAATGCTTCAATTGAGACAAAACTTTTCATGTTGTTCCGGAAGTATACTTTACCGGTTCTGTTGAATATCATCGAAATGGGGTCACAGGTCGGGTCATAAGAGTGAGATTTATTCTACAGCCAATTATCCTCATAATTTGAGTAATGATTTCTGGTATGTTAGAAAGCGATCATGATCAATGCATTGAATGATGTTACTAACTTGTTATGGAACTGACTTAGGTATGCTAAAATTTCCTGTTTAAAGATTGAAGCCCCGTAGCAGAATTGCGGCGACGTACGCCGAAGGCTTTATTCTGGTCCTTCAAAAACAAACAAACAAACAAACATCCCCCTGACCTATTTTAATCTTCTGTTGCAGACCTGCTATTATGAGCGCCAGTTTTCCTTCTGGGGACGGAATTCCGTCTTTCAAAACTTTCCGTAAACAGAAATTAAACGAAGTAAATATTTCTCCCGCAGTCGTAGTTTTTCTCTCTATCGCAATGTTCGTTCTGTCCATTTTATTGCGTAAATGTTTGTGTCTCTGCTTGAAACATAGGAGGTAACAATTTCCGACAACGGGAGTTAGACGGAGCGCTATAATCTTATTTGTTTATTTATTTATTTGTTGCGATGCTCTCTGTGTTCTGTATTGTTGCTAAATGTTTTATTCCATAAAAATTTGTATTTAAGTTTGTAAATGGAGGAATATTTTGCGAAAATAGAAGCTGCACGGAGCAGAGGTTAATCCCGTAATTGTAATTTGTTTTTTCCACGATGTTCCATCAGTCCAAATGTTGTTGCTAAATGTCATTTTTTGCAGAAATGTTTGTGTTTCGTCTTAAAAATAAAGGCAAAAGTTTCAGACAAAAGAAGCTAAAGGCAGCGATGATTTATTGGGTTGATGTATAAGTTCATACCGTTTCATTTCACGAGTGTTTCCCAGGTCAGTAGCGACGGTGCAGATGGCCATTTGCATATCAAAATGTAGCCAGTAATATCCTGAATCTAAATCATATTGCGTTGTGTGATTGTGGATAATGGCTTTTTGGTTTTCAGGTCCGGAAGTATGGAGTGTCTAGTAGAGAGGAATGAACGTTTCCGACATCTGCTCCTCCAAGAGTTTAACAAGAGTTCCACAGCCGCCCAGGCTACTCGACAAATTTGTGCTGTGTATGTGGAGGATGCTATTAATCCGAGGACAGCCCGCAAATCGTTTGAGCTGTTACGAGGTGGCAATTTTGACCTCAACGACTCTCCACTCTCAGGTCGTCGATCTCCCTTTGATAATGATCGTTTGAACTATCTCATCCACTTGGATCTGTTTCAAACCACACGCGAATTGGGCACTGTGATGGACTGTGATCAGGTCATAGTGGTGCGACTCCTGGAACGTATGGGAAAGGTCCAGAAATTGGGGTCTTGGGTGCCTCACACTCTCACCGAGGACAACAAGAATCAGCGTGTTGCCATATGTGGTTCCTTGCTCGCCCATTATCGCGAATGTTCTCAGCAACACAAACCCTTTCTGTCACGTATTGTTACTAGAGATGAAAAGTGGTGCCCGTACGTGAATTTCAGGCATCAGACGGAATGGTTAAGCCCAAACAAGACGCCCACACCATGTCCAAAACATGATCTTCATTCTGTGAAGAACACGTTGTGGGTCTGGTGAGACATGAAATGCATTATTCACTAGGAAATGCTGTCGAGGAATCGGACCATCAACGCTGCACTCAATTGCGAGCAGCTCCGTAGTGTGGAAGCAGCAGGTCAGCAGAAACGGCCACGTGGCGTCCTTCTCCAACATGATAACGCACTCCCTCACGGTGCAAACATGACAAAAAAGGCCATTCATGACATGAAATGCGAGATCTTTCCACATTCAACCTATTCCCCAGTTGTCGCCCCTTCAGACTATCACTTGTTCCGATCTCTATCGAATGCACTTCGTGGTGGAATGTTCAGCAATGATGTTGATCTCTAGAATTTATTTGATGATTTCTTCGCAGCAAAACCTGCACGTTTTTCCAAGAATGGCATTTCAGACCTATACGGACGTTAGGACAGCATCGTAAACAATGGGGAAAATGCGTAGTTGATTGATTCAGTTTTCTTTTCTGATGTTATGCGTTCCTGAAGTGCTGTGAGAAAAACGGCATGAACTTATGCATCACCCAGTATTTCTCCTTGATCGTAATTTTTCGCGGTGTTTCCCTTGTCATACAATATTTTTATAAACTATTCAGTTACATAAATGTTTGTATTTAAGAGTGAAAATGGAGGGGGAAACTTTGGTAAACGGAAGTTTGCGTAGCAAAGTTTTTTCGTATTTTTTTCTTCTCGCGATGATTCCTCTTGACCAGTATAAACTAGCGTATAGCCCGTCGTGGGACGGTTGTTTTTAAGCTTTAAATGAATGTTAATATATACGGGATGTTGCTCGTCCTATAACGGAGTGAAATTTTTAACTGGAGCCGATTGAAAACAAATCAAATAGACGCCAGATTTCTGTAAGTAAATATAGTAAAGACTTATGTAGCAAGAAGTCATTTAAATTACAACAAAAAATTATATTCTATTTATTTCCGTTTTTCAAAAGACCTACCGATAAATAACATTCTGTGCAAAATATTTGTTGCTTATCTAGTGTAGGTTAGAGCATTCAGATAGATCGATATTTTGCAAAATGTGTAATATTGCTAAACTCGGAAAGTTGTTTTCGTGTAAACTTACCTTAATCACTCTTACTTTGATTTTTCGCGTTAAATTACTTTTTCTCCCGCACACTTGTCATTCCCTTCACGGCTTGTTTTAGACTGTCTTATTCGCCGGTTACTTTGAAACTTCATAATCAAGCTTTCTCTATAAAATAATACGACATCTTGTATTACAAATCAGAACTATTTAAATTCTCGACAATGTGCTACTGAGCCGATATCTGCTTTTAGATGCAATCTTGCTCACTTTGACATCGCAAGATTTCAGATTTTATTGTAGGTTAGAACGTTTAGATCGATCGATGTTTTTGCAAAATGTATAATATGATCAGCACTAAACTTGGAAAGTTAGGCAAATTAAAAAAAGTAAAAAAAATGATTAAAGCGTACAAATTAATATTCGAATTGTGCTAAATTAAATGCAAACGCAACTTTCCGTGATATCAAGGATTCAATTCGAATTTTGGAGATCGGATAAATAGAACTCGAGTCATTGAGAGTTCAATGTTTTTAAATTAGCACGCGATCAACTTGACATCTAAAAGTAATCGCGTGCAATTATACAGCACGCAATCACTTTAACATCACGAGAGCACACGCGAATTGATCGATAGGGGATGCAACAATGCAGACGTTACTGTGACGTCAATAGTTCGAGAGAGAGAGAGAAAGAAAGAAAGAGAGAGAGAGAGAGATATCATATCGTTTTATTCTGTAATTCTTTGTTTTTCAGCTTGAAAATAGAGGTAAGAATTTCTAACAACGGAGGTTGGACAGAAATTCTAGGACTCCGTTTTTTTAATATTTTCTTTTCCATCTGTGCAATTTTTTGCTTTTCGCAAGCAGTTGTTGTGTTGCCCAATGACCTCACCACAGGTAATGTTTCGGCACTACGATATCCATCGCAGCCTGATCAAGAACTTCCTGCAATGGGAGATTGGCGTACGGAAAAGCTGATGCAATTAACAGTAAATCTACGATTTTCCCCTTTCTTTTCGGAAGACGTATCAAAAATTGCTTCTATTATTTACATTTATATATGATAATTTTACCTGGTTCTGTTTGCGTCAAATTTATTGTTTCTTTTTATGTCATCTTAAATACTCGCCATCTTCCTGTGAACCTAAAAAAATAAACGTGCGCTTAGTTACAAGTCAGTGCACTTGAAAATGTGTGATTGCAACGGAATTATCGCCATTTATTCTGGAATACGAAAGAAGCTTTACGAGCCCTCGTTTCGTAAACTTGTTAAAATTTCTAATGTCACCCTCAGAACTTCGGAATGCTACTCTGTCGTCAATGGCTCTAGTGAATGCGAGATGCGATAGTCCGTAAGGATAAAACATTTGGTTCGCAGCCAAATCGGCACGGGCGCGGGTAGGCTGGCGTGTCGTCTGCTCTTGCAGCAAATACTCACGATTCCTCAACCACCGTCTCGAATCTCGTGTTCTCATACTCGAAAACAGAGCGTTTTTGGACTGGACAGATCTGATGTTTTCCGAAATAAATTTAATACTCAAAGAAGCTTTCATGCTTGAAAAACGATTGTGCTTTGTAAAGAAAAAAAGGGGCTTTTCTTGCTCAAGACAGCGAATCAATCACAAAATATTAATGGTGTAGTTTCCAGACATTGCTATAAAACTTCTATTCTAGGAAACAGTCTTAAAGATAAGTTCTGTGGCTTAGGTTTGGGTTTAATATTATGTACTACCTCATAGCCCGCACCATTCACAGGTGAAAAAATTGTGACTGAAATTTCTATAAGACGAATCGTAAAATACATATGCATACATATACATAAAATCTATATAATAGGCTCCTATGTAATATGTCTGGCTTGTGTTTCTTTAAAAGTTTCATAGGTTTTATGAAGATTGGTTTGCTCGCCGTTGTCGTTCTCTATTTAAGCGACGTTTTCTTTCAACTTTATCTTCTTCCATCTTGTACTACAAAGAAAAAGTTCCACGGAACCAATATTTTTTTCAATTTCCATCACAGTGAACCAAAACTACTCCGGCAGTTCCTTTCTTAGAATTTTACTTGTTCCTTTTTATGAAATAAAATAACGCTGATTCCTTTTTATGAAATTACGCTGCAATTTTATTCCTTTTTATGAAATTACTCTGCAACTTTATTCCTTTTTTATGAAATTACTCTGAAATGCAAATAAAATGAAATAAAACACGACATAACATCTAGGTAGCAGAACAAACATCGCAGACAGTTGTTCTAGAACGTACGCATTTTTTACCCATCTCGTCACCCAAAAATCACTTCTACTACTGTCGCAAGCACTAAGCTTTCCCTTTTTATACTAGCCTCGCCCTCTGGCGGCAACAGCCATAGCTCATTTGCTTAAAACTGTCAGGTGGTCATAATAAAGTGGCCGCTCAGTGTATAAAGTGCAGTTAGTGCAAAAACTTCGACCAAATGATCAACCACGTCAAAAAGCATTTGCGGTAGACATGCTCAATCGCACTGACGAAGACCCCACACTTTTGTCACGGATCTGTTTCAGCGATGAGTCTGCATTCCATGTTTCTGGAGGAGTGAATAAACATAACTGCCGAATGTGGGGCTCGGAAAATCCCCATGTGGTCGTAGCACACGAGACAGACAGCCAGAAGTTTCATGTCGGGCTGCCCTAGTGGAAGACAGAGTGATAGGGCCCCTTTTTCTTTGCGGAACCAACCGTTACTGGGATAACGTAGCTGGACATGTTAGAAAAAGTCGCAATTCCACAACTCCAGGATATTCAAGACATCATTTACCAGCAAGATGGAGCCCCTCCGCACTGGTCTTTGGATGTACGCAGATCTTTAGACCACCATTTTCCATGCACACCACGTTCTCCTCATATAACCCCATACGAACTTTTCTTTGGGGGCTTTATTAAAGACATTGTGTACAACAAAAAGGTTACATATATCACTGAGTCAAAGAACGTATTACTGCGGCCTTCCTGCTTGTTACACCTGACATTTTGCAACGTACGTGGGTGGAACTGGACTATCATTTAGACATCCTGCGAGCAACCAACGGAGCATATGTGGAGACCTACTGACATATTTTTAAAAAGAACTTCACAGTTACCATGCGTCTTGACATTTAAAGTAAGTCGTTATTTATTGTAGGTTTTTTTCATTAGTATACTGAACTTGTATACTTCATTTATGGGCATCCTGTATATCAATGCCTTTTGTTCCACATTCTCAACTGTGGTTCTCATTAATCACAGACGTATATATCTGATGACGTCTTGTGACGTCACACTTGAAACCAAACAGCTATAAGACGAGTAATAAAACAAAGTCTTTCTTTGTGTGGACGAGTTCAACAAGATTAAGTAAATGTTCAGATGTTAAAGGAGAGTGGAAGGAAGTCCGTAGTTATGTGGAGGAATCTACTGATGCTGCAAATTGTACTTAGACACTAAACAACATTAAGTACGAATTTAATATTCGGATGTTAAAGGAGAGTGGAAGGAAGTCCTTACTTGTGTGGACGAGTCCACTGATGCTACAAATTGTACATAGACACTAAACAATATTAAGTATGAATATAATATTCAGATGCTAAAAAATCGTAAAAGAAATCTTATTTGTGCGGACGAGTCCACTGATGTTACAAATTGTACATAAACACTCAGTATGAATATTAAATTCATACTGATTCATATTCAGTATGAATTAAATATTTGGATGTTAAAGGAGAGTGGAAGGAAGACCTTATTTGTGTGGACGTGTCCACTGATGCTACAAATTGTAGATAGACATTAAACAACATTCAGTGTGAATTTAATAATCGGATGTTAAAGGAGAGTGAAAGAAAGTTCTTATTTGTGTGGACGAGTCCACTGATGCTACAAATTGTACATAGACACTAAACACAGTATGAATTTAATATTCAGATGTTCAAGGAGAGTTAAAGGAAGTCCTTATTTGTGTAGGCGAGTCAACTGATGCTACAAATTGAACATAGACACCAAACAACATTAAGTATGAATTTAATATTCAGATGCTAAAGGAGCGTGGAAAGAAGCTCTTATATGTGTGGAAGAGTCCACTAATGTTACAAATTGTATATAGACACTAAAACAATTAAGTGCGAATTTAATAATTTATTTGCATTCTTTTATTGTTGTGGGTTATAGCTGAAAAGTGGAAGTGCATACTTCTTGAACGACCCCTACGAAGCACCATCTATGATATTTAGTATAATGATTCAATGGGTTGAAGTTTATACACATGGCCTGAGAGCAGGCGTCGTAGGGTGGGATATAATGATGGTTGCGATACAATGCTCGTTTTGTGTGAGACAAAATATTGATCGATTATTTTATCTCTGATTATGAAGCAGCCTATTCTGGGATTACTCATTCACAAAACATCGCAGTTCTCAGATAACTGCGAGAAAGCAGAGTAGTTAACCAAACCCGCATGCCTGTCCTTATTGGTTTTGTTCAATTTCTATATTTTCGTTTGTTTTATTTTCAGACTAATACAAAGGAGTAAAGAAACACTCAAATACACCGCCATCCAAAAATAAAGCAGGAAGCATCAAAGTATGAATTGTGAACGAAGCAGCAGACACCTCAAAAGTTAGGTGCTGTCCGTCCAAAGTTAATTACAAAACACAAATGTTTGAATATCAAACAAAGCAGTATACGTTTGTAAACGTATTAACTGTGCGACAACAGTTAAGCATGAAAAACGCAAGTGTGAGTAACAAACGAAGCAGTAGAGATTTCAAAATGGAAATACTGTCCATCAAAAGCCACGTACGAAACACAAAAGCCAGAACAACAAACGAAGCAGTAGAGACTTCAGAAGTGTAGTACTGTCCGTCAAAAGTGATGTACGAAACACAAAATTTTGAATAACAAACGAAGCAGGAGATACTTTAAAGTGTGTAGTACTGTCCGTCAAATGTTATGTACGAAACACAAAAGTCTGAATAACAAACGAAGCAGTAGAGACTTCAAAAATGAAACACTGTCCATCAAAAGCCACTTACGAAACACCAAAGCCTGAACAACAAACGAAGCAGTAGAGACTTCAAAAGTGAGGTACTGTCCGTCAAAAGTTATGTACGAAACACAAAAGTCTGAATAACAAACGAAGCAGTAGAGACTTATAAGTGTGTAGTACTGTCCGTCAAAAGCCACGTACGAAACACAAAAGCCTGAACAACAAACGGAGCAGTAGAGACTTCAAAAGTGTAGTACTGTCCGTCAAAATTTATCTACGAAACACAAAAGTCTGAATAACAAACGAAGCAGTAAAGACATCGAAAGTGTAGTACTGTCCGTCAAACGTTATGTACGAAACACAAAAGTCTGAATAACAAACGAAGCAGTAAAGACATCGAAAGTGTAGTACTGTCCGTCAAACGTTATGTACGAAACACAAAAGTCTGAATAACAAACGAAGCAGTAGAGACTTCAAAAGTGTAGTACTTTCCGTCAAAAGTTATCTACGAAACACAAACCCTGAATAACAAACCAAGCATTAGAGACTTCAAAAGTGTACTACTGTCCGTCAAAAGTTATCTACGAAACACAAATGTCTGAATAACAAACGGAGCAGTAGAGACTTCAAAAGTGTAGTACTGTCCGTCAAAAGTGATGTACGAAACACAAAATTCTGAATAAGAAACGAAGCAGTATAGACTTCAAAATGGAAGGACTATCCGTCAAGAGTTACGTACGAAGCACTAAATTCTGAATAACAAACGCAGCAGTAGATACTTCAAAAGCTAAACACCCAGCAGAAAATCATAAGCAGCAAACGAAGCAGCAGTTGTAAAACGTTACGTATTGTAGATCAAAAGGAAAGCACGAAAAATTAATGTTTGACGAACAAACGAAGCATCAGAGACTTACTCTCCAACAAAAAAAAGTTAAGAACAAAACCCAGAAATAATATTAAAAACGAAGCAATAGAGACTTAAAAAGTCAAGTAACGAAACAGAAAAGTATGTATCGGAAATGAAGCAGCAGGGTCTTAAAAGGTTAAGTAATGTGGATCCAAAGTAAAGCAGGAAAGATAGAAGTTTGCATAACAAAAGAAAGCAATAGAGACTTACCGTTCAACAAAGGTTAAGAACGGAACACAAAATAAAGTGTGCATTGCAAACGATGCAATAGAGGCTTTAAAAGGTACAGTTCGACAAAACCTGAAAAAGAAACGCAAAGAAATGTTTATTACAAACGAAGCAGAAGAGACGTCAATAATGAAATGCTGTGCGTGAAAGGTCAGGTATGGTCGCCCCGGTGGCGCAGTGGTCTCAGCGTTGCCTTCTGACCATTCGTGCGAGATGGGTCTGGGTTCGAATCCAGTCAGGCATGGATGTTATGTTGTCTTACTACACTGGCTCTCTCCCTTCCCTGGAACCAGTGGCCTTAAATTAATAACGGGCGATTGCTTATAGCTCATCGAGTTGCTCACGGTGGTCCTTAAACCGCCAAATAAACAAAGAAACAAAACATTCTCAACATGAAAAAACACAAAAGTGTGACTAACAAAATCGAGACTTAAGAAGTTGAGACAAAAGTTAAAAAAGAAAAACACAAAAGGTTTTAATGACAAACGAAGCAGCAGATACTTCAAATGTTAAGTACCAATTGAAAAAGTTCAAGTAACAAACGAAGTAGTACAGAGTTATGATGATAACAGCTGTGCGTCGAAAGAGAAGCATGATATAATGATATTACGAGCAAAACGATTCAGACACAATTCATATTAAGACACCATTAGCTAAACAAAGTCATAATGACGTAATGCTGTGGTGAAGCATGAGTCTAACTGACAATAAAGCAGCGGTAAATCTGCCGGCGTAGTTCAGTTGGGGGAACAGCCGCTCCGTAATAAGAAGACGTGGATTCGAATCTCACCACTGGTAAGTTGAAGAATTATACACACCAAAAACAGGCTATGTGTGGTAATACACTGAAGAGCAATTGAATTAGAGATACCTGTCTAGTAACGTGTAGCACCACCTTTCGCCCTGATGACGGCGGCGATTCGTCTCGGCATGGACTCGACAAGACACCGGAAGCGTTGGGAAGCCATACGGATCCACGACCCCTGAACAAGCTCCCACAGTTCACGAAGATTTGATGGAGGGGGGTCATCTCTCTCGATGGCATCACAGATGTGCTCGATGGGACTAAGGTCAGGTGACCTAGCTGGCCAAGGAAGCGAGGTCACGTAGGTAGAGTGTTCATCCAACTATTCGGATACAATTCGGGAGCTGCAATGTCTTGTTGCCAGATGAGGTCCCCAGTGGGATGTTGAAGACGCGCAAACGGGAGCAAATGGTCGTCCAGGATATCCCGATAACGTTGACCTGTGAGGAACGATGTCACACGTACCAGGGGTCCCATTTCAGTCCACGTAAACAGTCCCCAGATAAGAATGGCACCTCCACCAGTTTGAAGAATACCCTGCTGGCAAAAGAAGATCCATCGCTTCATATGGTTTGTGCCGTACTCGTACCTTGCCATCAGCATGTACCAACGTGAATCTCGACTCATCAGTCCAGGAAACATTTTACCACATGTCTAGAGACTAGTGGCGATGATCTTACGCCCATGCTAATCTTTAAACCTTGTAATGTGCAGTCAGCAGCGGTACCCTCGTGGGACGATGGCTTCTGTACCCCATAGCGAGGCGATGGTTCTGGATGGTGTGGCTGCTTACACGTTTTTGTGCACCAGCGTTAAATTGCCGAGTGATTTCTTGCACAGTGGCCCGTCTATCCACTGTTACAATGCGAGCCATCCAACGATGATCCCGCTCATCCACACGCTGTTGTCCACGGCAGTTGGCCCTTACAGGGATGGTTTTACCGGATTCGATGTACTCACGGTGCACCCGTGACACAGTGGCTCGTGAAAGTCCCAGTGCCTGCACGACTTCCGAGATGGAGTGATCCATTCGTCGGTCCCCTACAATTTGCCCACGATCAAATGCGCTTAGATCCTTCATATACTGCGTCCGACTCTTACTGATTCCCGTCGCATCACTCCTTATATTGTCGGATCGCTGCATACGTTATGTCGTTTCTGTTTACAGGGCCACTCAGAGCGCCACATTTGCATAACGCCAGCTGTCTCTAATTCAATTGCTCTTTGGTGTATACTGTCTTTAGATACGCACTACATAGTTTTGATAAATTAGCAAGGCAGAAAGGCTCTGAAACTTAACAAAGAATAAATCCGCTAGATGCAAGAAAAGGGCATGTCTTATTTTAAAATTGAAATTATAACTTACCTATCGTGGTAAAAATGGTTCCACAATAAAATAGTGCTCCCCAAAAGCTCCACACCCTGGATTCTGAGTCAGTAACCGTTTTGCTTCTAAAGAGTACTTCCATCTGCTCTTCATATGCCTTCATATCTTGACGAGCAAAGTTTAACCAGTCGTCCTCTGTTATGTTACAATGTTTTACTTGAGCCCATAGTCGCCTAACGGCGAATTCTCTGGTTTGTTCAACGCTTGTTTTCTGCCTGTTCTCCCCTGGAGCTTCCAACCACTGGAAGAGAAGAGCACCCAGAGCTGCATAAATAATCAGGAACAGCAATAGAAGAACGTGAGTGAACCATTTTTCTGAAATAGCCTTGATCTTCTCCACCATGCGGACGGCAAATGTTCGTGTCTTGTCTTGCAGGTTTATAATGTGCATGGGATTGATTACCACAAAGCGTGGATCTCTTCCGGGTGCCCATTCTACCGTGGCCGGGTGGATTGACGGAGGCCTCAGAAGAGTTGGAACGGGAGTCCCCGGCGATGACGACATGATGATGCGCTGCCCTGGAAAGCATTGTAGAAAATTTTCATTATCACCACGAAGATTACATAACATTCTTAATACATTACAAGAAATTTACTAAGTAAACTGAAACTGCAAACGTCAATATGGAAGAAGCATGCAGTCCTACTGAAAAAGCGTTAATTCTGTTTGCAATAATGTTCATCAGGTGCAAAAGTAATTTTTCAAATAGAACTTCTTTGAAGCGGGAAAATATATAGCTTAACGCAAATGTACCTTTCCGGTACCTCAAATAAGTATTCTCTACGCCAAGTTGTGATAAAGATTTGTATCGTACAAAGCTGTACGAAATATATAAACAATTTTAGAGAAAACAGAAATAATTTTTATGACTTTTAGACACTCCCAGGGTTTATGCTACCTATATGGAAAGCCAAGCTTCACAGAAATTCAGAAGAATAAGAATGAGCAACCTTATGGTATATAATAACGCGCAAAATTTCTGCGACGTATTGATGAGGGCACTTCATATCTATTAGGGGTATCCAAAAGTTTCTGCCGTTTTAAGGAGACAGGAACAATGAGGAAACCAGTACACATTTACTCAACGAAATATTGGTCGTTAGCATCAATGACCTTTTGCCATTTTTCAGGCAACAAATGAATGCCCCTGTGATAGAAGGACTCGGGTTTTGAGCTGAAGAACACACTGACGAAATTTTCCACCTCTGGAACTGTAGTGAACCGCTGTTGGGCTAGGGCATGTTGCATAGAGCGAAACAGATGAAAGTCTGAGGGTGCAATGTCCGGGGAGTAATCCGGGTGCGGTAAAACCTCCCAGTGTAACTGTTCAAGAGTTAAATTCGTGGTGGCACCGACATGTGGTCTGGCACTATCGTGTAATAGGATGACTGGGCGACGTCCTTTACCTGTCCATGGACGTTTTTGCTCAATTGCAGAGTTCTGTTTCATCAACTGATCGCTATATCGTCGTGCAGTGATTGTTTCGTTCGGTTTCAACAGTTCGAAGTACAGCACTCCATGCATATCCCACTCCATACACAACAGCACCTATTTTCCGTGAATATCCTCTTTTTCAGTGGATGTTGATGGCTGGCCTGGGTCGACAGAGGATCTCTTGCGTACGGAGTTGTCGCAATAGACCCATTTTTCATCCCCGGTGACAACCTTCCACAAGAATTTCTTCCCTTGAAATCTCTTCAACAACGACATAACGATTCCCAATCGCTGACCAATATTACGCTCCGTTAAAGTATGGGGAACTCACTTACCAATGTTCTGGATCTTCTCCAAGGCTTTAGACTCCGTACAACCGTCGATTGAGCCAATTTCTAACGTTCCGCCATTTGCGTGGTCGATTGTGTGGCATCCTCTTGCAACAGCGATTCCAGCTCCTCGTCTGCTAGTTCCTGCGTTCTACCTGCACGTGGCTTGTCTTCCAAGCTTTGATCACCTTTTTAAACCCTGGAAAACCACTCCCGACACGTTCGCTCACCCATAACCGTTTCGCCATACGCCTGACATATTGAACGTAATGCTTCACTCGCACTTTTCCCTAAATTAAACATGAACAACAAACAGTGCCGCAAATAAACTTTATCGACCGCCATGCTTGGCTTCATGTACGAACTGACAGGTCGCCGTCCGGTTAGACCTCTACAGCACCCGATAGCGGGTGCAGCGGAAACTTTTGCATACCCGGAATCAGGGAATGCCGTAAATACGATGGCTTTTCAGTATACAGTTTTCCGCACATTTCATCGTATAAGCTACAGAAGCGGACAGTCTACTGTAAGCCATTGCTGTCTGCAGCGATCAAGAAAAAAACCCCTTCCAGTTCACTCAAGAACACAAGAATTGGACAGTAAATGAGCGGAAAAGGGTAATGTCATCAAAACAATCACATTTACAGCTACACCATGCAGATGGAAGGTTCAAGATTTGGAGACAGCAGCACACAAGCATGGAACACCCTTGCATCGTCACTACTCTTCAAGCTGGTGAGGCAATACTCTAGTCTGGGGCATGGTTTTCTGCGAGTGGCTGATCATTTTTATTCGTGTGGAGCAACGTCTTACAGCCCAAGAGTATTTAAATATCGTTGCCGACCAAGTCCACCCAGTTATGTTGAAGTTTTATTCCAATGGAGATGGATATTTCCACCAGGATAATACTCCATGTCACAGTGCTCACAATTGTACTCGAATGGTTTGAAGACAGCACAGAGACGTTTTTCTGTTAAATTGCCCACCTCAATTACCGGATCTCAACCCAATGGGGCACTTGTGGGATGAAGTAGAAAGGGGTTCAGACAGCTGCATCCGCTACAATCAAATATTCAAGAGCTGAAGGGTGCAATTAATCGAATTTGGGCTAATATACCCCAAGCCATTTACCGACACTTAACAGAGTCCATACCAAGACGGCCGCCCCGGTGGCGCAGTGGTCTAAGGCGTTGGCCTCTGATCATTCGTCCGTAAGGGGTCCGGGTTCGAATCCCGGTGAGGCATGGATGTTGTGTTTGTCTTACGGCACTGGCTCTCTCCCTTCCCTGGAACCAGTGACCCTAAATTAGGGACGGGCGACTGCTTATAGCCCATTGAGTTGCTCACGGTGGTCGTTAAACCTCCAATCAAAAATAAAAAAAATACCAAGACGAATTCAAGCAGGATTAAAGGCAAAAGGTGGCCGAACAATATACTAACTAGGTAATTGTTATAATTTGGTCACTTGTAAGCCGTAAGGTATCCCATAAGAAAGAAATCCAATGGGTTCAAATCTTTGGAACGTGCAGTACTAGATCCCCTTCCTTCTACCAAACGGAAAGGGCAAGATATGCATAGTGGAGATGCTTTCGAGCAGTGAGACTAAAATGCATTAAGCATGAAACATGTGCGACGGAGCATTGGTAATAGAACGTCTTCCAGCAATGAAAGCAGTTCTGTCTTCAAGTAATACTGTATTTAGTAATACTGTATTTAGTAATACTGTATTTAGTAATACTTATACTGTATTTAGTAATACTAATACTGTATTTAGTAATACTGTATTCAGTAATACTAATACTGTATTTAGTAATACTAATACTGTATTTAGTAATACTTATACTGTATTTAGTAATACTAATACTGTATTTAGTAATACTTATACTGTATTTAGTAATACTAATACAAGTAATACTGTAGCCACAGAGCTTTGGTTGCCGGAACAACGGACCAGTTAGGTAGTTCTCAATGATGCCGGTCCAACATTCACGTAAAGCTTCTGCTCATGCCGAGATTGGGTTCTTTCATGAATAATTTCTCGTGCAGAGTGGTAAATATGAAATTTCGTAATGCCATCTCTCGTGAAATGTGATTACCAGGTAAAAGAGACACAAGGGAGCAAAGGAAGTGGCACACCGTTTCGCAGAAATCACTATGAAGATACATGCAAGAAAATCAGCTGGCCAAAGAGGACTCGTACTCGCTGAAAATGATATGAGGTAGCCTTAGTGGTGACCGTTCTGATATCCTCCGCGCCCGTGACCTGTTCCTCTGAAGCTGCTGTTCGAACACATTTCGATCATCCCTGATATCTAGTGACAGGCGTAACATTTTCTCTATTTCAATTACACTAATGAATCTCCCATAAAGACGCTGAGATGCAGTACTGCTGCCCCGATGGCGCAATGGTCTAAGCGCTGGCTTATGATTATTCGTCCGAGAAGGGTACGTTTTCGAATTCCAGTGAGGCATGGATGTTGTTTTTGTCTTACAGCACTGGCTCTATCCCTTCTTTAGGCCCAGTGGCCCTAAATTAGGGACAGGTGACTGCTTATAGTTACTACAAACCCACGTCCGCCCCCAACCTGATGCGCCGCAGCTCTTTCTGTCCCGCAGAATATAAAACAGTTATCTTCCGTTCTCGAATTCGAAGAGCCTTCGACGTTTCCTCCGATACCCATTCTAGACAACGCGAAATTTAAAGCGTCATCAAGTTAGCCACTGATGCAGGATATTCGTTCAATCAGATACGTAACTTTATCAAAAAAGCCAGGGTCAAACATTCTAATCTTCCTGTGCCGCAGATACGTTATTTAGGCTCAATTCCCTACATACCAAATATGTCTTACAAACACAAAAACGCCCTGAAGAAAATGAACTACGGCGTCGGCATCAGGTCTCCTGCTTCTTTATATACTATGCTAAAGGGAAGCAGTGATAAACCACCTCGCTCCAGCTAAGCAGGTGTTTATGCTATCCCCCTACAGTATCCGGACGGCTTTAAACGTTACTACATTGGAATGACTAAGCGTTCGTTTGGAATCAGAGTCAACGAACATAAAAGAGACACAAAATACGGTAAAGTAACCACGGCTCTATCCAGAGAAGTAAAATTCAAGTCCGCTACTCCTATGTGGGACGATATAAAGAAATTAGCTACCTACTCTACCCCTAAAGGTACAGCCATTCGGGAAACCTTGGAAATCATTACCAACAGCGATGCTTGCAATGATTGTGTCTCGCTCGAGTTGCTACGAATTTGGAACCAATTCTTCAAGTAAAGCCTTCTGCCTACCAGGATACCGCGTGTGCAACCAACGTGATGCGTCATATCTTAAAATGAATATAACGTCGTATCTATTGTTATCAAGTCAAGTTTCTGCGTTCAAATTGTTAATGCGTTCAATTTTTCAGTTGCAGTTTATGTCTAACTTCCTTGAAAAAGCCATCTGGTTGATGTGCGAAAGCTTGGAAACGCTAATGTGTCTACTTCCTACGCCAATAAATCGGACCACTAGTACAGTGTTACTATTTACTACTTAATTGGTGTACCGTTCCTTGTTATCAATTTGACATTTTGTTATTCATCTTCAAGGTCCCCAAGGCTAGTGTTTCACTTAACACGTGACTTTTTCATTGTGGGCTTAACGACTACCGTGAGCAAATCACTGGGGTATAAGCTGTCCCCCGTCGCGATGTTATGGCCACTGGTTCCAGGGAAGGGAGAGAGCCAGCGCCATAAGACAAACACAACATCCATGCCTCACGGGATTCGAACTCGGGTGCTTCTCGGACAAATGATCAGAAGCCATCGCTTAGACCACCGCGCCACCGGGTTGGCCACGTACCTTCTTGACAACCGATTAGCAGAATGACTGTGGTCGCCGCTGCGGTGGCAAGTGGTCTGCAGTGATGTCTTCTGTCCATTCGTTCAAGTCTCGGATGCGACATGGACGGCGTACTTGTCTAAACGAGCAGAGTCCATGCCTCATACGGAATTTGAGCCCATCTCGGACGAACGGACAGAAGTCACCGCTTCAGACTACTCTGCCACCGGAGCTACGTGATCAGCTTATTAAATCCACGACAACAGTTTTTTTACGCATTTTCCAACTCTGATTTTTCATTCGACACTACATCAGCCTCTACACGCCGGATTGTAAAATTTTCTTTACTGGTGGTATAACGACCACCATGAGCAACTCATTGGACTACAAGCAGTCGCCTGTCCCTAATTTAGAGCCACTGATTCCAAGGAAGGGAGAGTGCCAGTGCCGTAACACAAACACAACATCCATGCCTCACCAGAATTCGAAGGTGGACCCAACTCGGATGAAAGATCAGGCGCCATCGCTTAAAACCGCTGCGCCACTGGGGTGGTATTTGAAATTATTTTAATATATACACTGCTGGCCACCCAAAATGCAACACCAAGAAGGACACGAGATAGCAAAGTCAGATTTACTGGACACATAACAACAGATACAAAGATGAAACGATTGAGCTTACAAGCCCGTGCGACTTGCGGAACACGCAGACATCAATAGTTCGTGTGGCTCCCATGGCTGGCAGTAACGGCCGCTACTCGCCGCGGCATCGAACGAAAGGGGCTTTGGATGTGGGCTTGGGGTATGTCGGTCCAGGGTGCTCCCACACCTTGCCACAGTTCATCAGGCGTAGCCAAGGGTGGTGCTTGCCGGGCCACTCGGTTGCCCATCAGCGACTAGACGTGTTCAATGGGCGACATATCGGGAAAACAGGCGGGTAGCAGTGACACCTGGTGGGCCGTGAAGAATTGTTGCACGATGCGTGTCACGTGCGGGCGCTCATTGACCTGTTGAAACGTGGCCGCTGGTAGGTCCTGCACGTAAGAAGGACTACAGGCTCCAAAACGTTGGAGATGTAGCGGTGGCTGTTGAGTGTACCGGCGATGCGTACCAGAGGGGTGCGGGGGTCATATCCAATTGCCCCCAAACCATAACGCCAGGCGACGTACTGGTATGGCGATGCATAATGCAGGCGTCATACCGTCTCTCACCGCGGTGCCGCCGCACGCGGATCCGACCATCGTGGTGTTGCAGGCAGAAGCGGGATTCGTCGGAGAAGACAATGTCGTGCCATTCCGTAGTCGAGGTGCGGCGTTCAACGGCCCACTGCCACCGCACTCGCCGGTGGTGTAACGTCAATGGTAATCGAAGCAATGGGCGCCGTGCAACAAGTCCCCGCTCCTGCAGACGACGTCGAACGGTACGTGCTGACACAGGTTGTTGCGCAACACACCCTAATTCTTGCACTAACATTTGTGATGTGGCGGTGCGACCCGTCAATGCCCGCCGCACAACATGCCGGTCATCTCGCTCGGTGGTGTGCCCTGGCTGTGGCAATCGCTCATGTCCGTCCGTCCGTCCCTCCTGCACCCACCGAATCCATACTCGTCTCACTGTGGCTGGATGTCGGCCCACACGGGCGCCGATGTCTCGGTACGATAAACCGCTGAAGCGATAAGCCACTATTCGTCCTCTGTCGAATTCCGAAACGTGCTGGAATTAATGCCGTATTCTGCGACAAGGCATCAGGAAGCCTCCCACGCACAGGTCCGGCAGCACAACACACTTCCACTATTTGCCCCCGCCTTCTGTGCACCCTTCTTATAGTGCTTCTCGGTGGTGTGCCGGGCGCACATGATTTGCATATGCCCTGCAATGCTAATCGTTTGCATGTCCTCTCGCGGGCGACGCATGCTGCGATTTCAGGCCAATCGGATGATTCCTTCTTGGTGTTGCATTTTGGATGGCTAGCAGTGTAGATTCCTAGTAACACTATATTCATTCAACACCTTCCACAGAAGTATCATAATTAGTCCGTCATATTCTTTCTAAATTAACTTATTTCAACCAATATGGACTTATTTTAACCAATCTCAGTATTATGCACTCTGATTTTTCAAATGCAGTGTTCCTCCAGTAAGGCTGTGACAAATATTTATATTTACCGCAATATCTGCGCTTCGAAAAATCCCTATTTTCAAAACAATCTTTTTATGTAACTGCTGTGAAAGCAACCGCAATTTTTCATGGAGTTTCAAACGCAGATATTTTATTTGTGCAGCTTAAAATTGAAAAAAAATTGAGGCTCATTTTGTATCGTAAGATTGAAAACTTTTGCAGTGCTGCTCATTTAAACTAAAATTTGGTGGCATTTAATTGTTATCTTTCAATTCGAAACAGATACAATAATAGTAATAATGCTGGTTTTCCTTTTCTATTTCCGCTGCCTTAAACAAAGGAACCCCTGCAATTATTTGATGAATCTGTCTAATATGGCCCTCACTATTTTTAGCACGTCTTTTGTAAGAAAAGATCGTGCTTCTGTTATCGGTTTATCCGTTCGTCCGTCCGTCCGTCTGTACCCACGATATCTCTGCAACTATTAGTCCGATTTGAAAAATTATTTTTGCATTGGGAAGCTTGAAATATGCAAATGATGATCCTTTATTTCGTTTTTTTTTACGGTGTACAATTTCGCCCGTAGAGAGCGTAAATGCAGATAATGTCGAATTCAAAAATACGTTTTATTCCATATATTTGCTTCTAAACATCCGATTGAAAAAAAATTTATCTTTAGATTCCATTTATATCGAAGAGTATTTTAGATATAGTTTCTTTTTCAAATTACGCATAGATTTTCCGCTAGGGGGCGTAAAAGTAAATTACCTTTTCCTCACACCGCATACAGCTCCTGATGGGAAATCGTTTGCACATATTTTCTAACTTTTGTAAGAAATGGTTTGGCCACCAGGTGGCGTAAGTCTTAACTTCCGCTTCTGTTGTATTTGCAGCAAAATATGAGCTTCTAAAATCTCGATTGAAAAAAAGTTGTTTGTTGACCGATACTACTCCTCATGTCGACAAAACTCTTAGGAACATTTTCTTCTTGAAAAAAATGCATGGTTTCTACGCCAGGGGGCGTAGATGTATATCTTATTTTTGTCAATATCTCTACTTCTAAGAGTACGATTTGAAAAATTCCTTCTTTGTTGGATAGTGTTTCCGATGCGAAATATTTTTCCTATAAATTCAAAATTTTCAAATAAATGATAGACTTTCCGCTAGGGGGTACAATGGTAAATTGCGTTTTCTGCGTTATTTCTGCTCCTAAAGATCTGATTTGAAAACTTCTTCCTGTATCGCATACAAGACCTGATGAAAATATTTTTCACATAATGTTTAATGTTTGGTAAAGAATGGTTTAGCCACAAGGGGTCATGCGTGTTAATTTCTATTTCTGAAGTATTTGTTGCAAAATCTGGGCTCCTGAAAACTCGACTAATTTTTTTTTCTTCGACCGATACAGCTTATATGGATGAACTTTTTGAGAATACTTTCTTCCTAAAATAATGCATGGTTTTTCCACCAGAGGACGCAAAATCACATCTTATTTTTGTCGATATCTCTGTTTCTAAGAGTTCGTAAGCTCACGATTCCGTTTACAGCAATATCTGAGGGATTAAAAACCCAATTGAAAATCTTCTTTCATTCTTCGGATCTATTGTTTTCCATACCGGTTCCATTGACTTTGAATAGCTTTGATAAATTTAATTTCCGTCAGAACGGATTCAAAAAACGTGCTTATTACACCCGAAAATTCGGTGTCATCTTTCTTGTTTAAATAATATCAGCAACTAAGATTCCATTGAACGTACAGGGTTTTTATGTCTTTTTGTTACTCAAAGCAAAATGCGAAGCAGACGCCCAAGCTTCCTGTCTGCTCAGGACGGTAATCAAGGTTTTAATCATACAGCAGCATTTCGGAAGAACTACAATAACAAAATCATTTATCTTGTTAATAGCATTTTATTGCATGCAGTAGAAAGATTTATGATACATGCGTCTGTTGATCTGGTAAACACATTAGACTATATCCGGTAATTTTTGAAACAGAAAAGTTGTTGGAATTGGCTTAGCATTTAGAATGAGAAGTAAAGTAGTCTGACTCACTCGTTTTTTGCTTCAACAGCAAGTTAACTTGAAATTCTGTTTCAGCGTTATTTCACTTTTGTTTTTCAGCTTGTGTTTTTAAAAAAGTACGTCCTCAAGTAATGCTCTATAAGCCTTACTTTAGACGCAATGTCTTCGAATTTTTGGTTTTCATGTTCTCTTGTTAGGATGCTTTCATTATTTGCATGTCTGACACGATATCAACATTTATGGAAGTCCTACTGAAAAAAATCGCTTTTTCATCTTTTAGCTGGAAGTATAAGCCAATCTTTCCTTACATTCATTTGAGCGAGTGCGTCTTGCCGATAGGGCAAGTAAATGTGCACTTCTGCGAAATGACGCAAACGAAAATTCGCACCTCTGCTCCTCAAAGTCTGATCTGAAATATTATTTCTTGCATCTGATAGATAAAATTTCAACTAAAACATTTTTAAAGCATTTTAAACCATGTCTGATACGAAATCATCTTGCTAGAATAGATTTTTACTTCAAAGATTTTTCAAATTCTAACATCCATATGTCTAGTAAAAACGTTTGGTATAGCTATGCTTTAGCATAGAGTAGTACACTGAAAGGCAATTGAATTAGAGATACCTGTCTAGTAACGTGTAGCACCACATTTCGGCCTGATGACGGCGGTGATTCGTCTCGGCATGGACTTGACAAGACACCGGAAGCGTTGGGAAGCTATACGGATCCACGACCCTTGAACAAGCTCCCGCAGTTCACGAAGATTTGATGGAGGGGGCTCAGAGCCTCGAACATCTCTCTCAATGGCATCCCAGATGTGCTCGATGGGATTGAGGTCATGTGACCTAGCTGGCCAAGGAAGCGAGGTCACGTCGGTGGAGTGTTCATCCAACCATTCGGATACAATTCGGGAGCGATGGCACATTGCATTGTCTTGTTGCTGGATGCGGTCCCCAGT
The DNA here is from genome assembly GCA_039090855.1 of Macrothele yani. Classification (NCBI taxonomy): domain Eukaryota; kingdom Metazoa; phylum Arthropoda; class Arachnida; order Araneae; family Macrothelidae; genus Macrothele; species Macrothele yani. The sequence goes on along the minus strand of CM076989.1, from coordinate 29,702,940 downwards.
GGAATATTGAAGACGCACAAACGGGAGCAAATGGTCGTCCAGGATATCCCGGTAACGTTGACCTGGGAGAAACGATGTCACACGTACCAGTGGTCCCATTTAATCAACGTAAACAGTGCCCTGACGAGAATGCCACACCCACCAGCTTGAAGAGTACCCTGCTGGCTAGAAGGATCCATCGCTTCATGTGGTTTGCGCCGTACTCGTATCCTGCCATCCACATGTACCAACGTGAATCTTGACTCATCAGTCCAGGCAACATTTCCCCTCATGTTTAGGGTCCAGTGGCGATGTTCCCGCGCCCATGCTAATCTTTGCACCCTATGATGTGCAGTCAGCAGCGGTTCCCTCGTAGGACGATGGCTTCTGTGCCCTATAGCGAGGAGATGGTGTGGCTGCTTACACGTTTTTGTGCACCAGCGTTAAACTGCCGAGTGATTTCTTGCACTGTTGCCCGTTTATCCGCTGTTACAATGCGAGTTAGCCGACGATGACCCCGCTCATCCACACGCTGTTTTCCACGGCAGTTGGCCCTTGCAGGGATGGTTCTACCGGATTCGATGTACTCACGGTACACCCGTGACACAGTGGCTCGTGAAAATCCAAGTGCCTGCACGACTTCCGAGACGGAGTGACCTATTCGTTGGGTCGCGACAATTTGCCCACGATCCAATGCGCTTAGATCCTTCGTCTTACCCATACTGCGTCCGAGTCTTACTGATTCCCGTCGCATCACTCCTTATGTTGTCGGATCGCTGCATACGTCATGTCGTTTCCGTTTTCAGGGCCACCCACAGCGCCACATTTGCATAATGCCAGCTGTCTCTAATTCAATTGCTCTTCAGTGTACAGGTATATAAAGATGAACGTGGCATTGCAAACATCATAGACAAGCATGATCAATTGAAATAGGGCCGAAATATCCTGAAGTGGGTGATGTGATAAAATCGACTGACCTTGGCTGCAGCTCTCACCACGGAGTTCCAAAATGCCTCTGGAAGCAACGTCAGCACCGTGACGTTTTATCAAAGGGTGAATGGAATGGGTTTCTACGGCTAAACAGCGACACACAAGCCTATAATTTGCAAAGTCAATGCCAAGCGTTGGTTGAAGGGGTGTACAGCTCGGCACCAGTGGACTTTGAAGCGGTAAACATTCCTTCTTTTTTAGGCGTTGTGAATCACGCTTCACAGTTCGAAGAACGAGTCTGAGTGTGGAGGATGCCAGATGAAAGCTCCCTGCCTAACTCTCAAATTTCGTGTACGAGGCGTCATGCCTTAGGGCTGGTTTTTATGGGTCGATTTCGGCAACGTTCCCTGGTTCCAGTGACTGGGAATCTTAATGCTGCAACCTGTAGTTACATTCTCAAAAATTCTGCGCTCCCAACATTGGACAACAGTTTGGTGAAGGCCATTTCCTTTACCAACAGGACAATACGCCGTCCATGAATGGTTTGATGAGATGGGCGTGTAAGAGCTTGACTGTCTTGCGCAATGCTTCGATCTGAACCCCATGGAACCACCTTTGGGAGAAATCGGAACGCCAACTGAGAGCCACGCCAGACCGGCCGATATTAGTGACATACCCGATTAACGCTCCTGTTTCAGAATAAAAGGAAATTACCGCAGCAAAGTACCAAAGTCCAGTGGAAAGCTATCCTAAAAGAGCGGAGGCTGTAATAACAGCAATGGGTGGACCAACTCGATATTAATCCCTTTCTTATTACAGGGAGCTCGTGGATCGGTAAATGTCACAATAGTTTCGATCAGAGGTGCGTCACTGAGTTGTTCTCTGATATTCAGAGGTTAACTCCTCATAGCAAGATCATCTGCCAAATCAAAGTAGCTGATGATTATCGGACGTCTCCATTTAGGGCGATTTTGGCATATAGCTCGTCCTTCGCTGACATCCTTCACACGTATAACACAAGACCTGTTGTGCTTCATACTAACTAATGTTTTCTCTTGGAAGCGTTCCTGAATGCTGTCTTCGCAGGATTTACGCTGCCTTCCCCTGTCTTTCCCTCCTACCACTTGATCTAAATACATTCTCTTAGTTAGCGCCTCATTACTCACCCTTTGGAAAAAGGCCAAACCACTTTAGAATATATGTCTCCACCCTGCTAACATCATTTTGTCACAAATGTGTGGCAAAACATCATTCTTCTACACTTCTTCATTTCGCGTGTGATCAGAACAAGACTTGCCATCTCTCCAGCAAACAAACGACTCCTGTGTCTCTTAGCATTTCCCAGGTTTCACTACCAGACATCAAAGTAGGAACAGTTACTCTTTCATATACAGCCACTAGGAACTTTTCTGACAATCAGTCAGTCCTGTGAAACCTTCTTGAAGAAGTTATGACTTTCAAAGTCGAATTCCCTTGCCTACTGATCGCAGCATCTAATGTTTTTCCCCGGCAAACATGTTCCCTGTGAACGCAAATACATTCACCTGCTCTAACTTTGTACTATTGTGATTGATCTTGCACTTTATACTCAATTCTAATAGATCGATGTTCAAAAACCATGATTTCGGTTTTACTTATCTCAGTTCTGAATTTCATACATCTTTCATAACATTCTCTGCAGCTCACATTTCCATGCAGACAACAAGACTGTGTCATACATAGGTGGCTGAAATTTATGACTCCGCTCAGATAAAAAGTTAATACCAAAAGCTTTTTAATGATCAAAAACAAAAGCTTATCATTATATATTTCAAAACGCTGCATAATTACTTATTCACATAATCTCCTCCTACTCCAATACATTTCTTCCAACGTGTCAATAGTTTTTTTTTTTTGATTGGAGGTTTAACGACCACCGTGAGCAACTCAATGGGCTATAAGCAGTCGCCCGTCCCTAATTTAGGGTCACTGGTTCCAGGGAAGGGAGAGAGCCAGTGCCGTAAGACAAACACAACATCCATGCCTCACCGGGATTCGAACCCGGACCCCTTTCGGACGAATGATCAGAGGCCAACGCCTTAGACCACTGCGCCACCGGGGCCGGCCAATAGTTTTCGAAGTACGTCCTTAAAGAAATTCAGGATTTTGTTTCTGAAACGACTGGTGTACTGCTAACTTCACTTCGTCTTCAAACGTGAAGTGATGTGCCTTCAAGCATTCCTTCAGTTTAGGAAACAACCAGAAATCGCCAGGAGAGAGATATGGGTTATGTCCAAGATGTGGTAGCAAAGTAAGTCCAAGGAGCTTGATGGAGGTAACGGCGGCAGTACTGGTGTGAGGCCCAGCGTTGTGGTATTGGAGAATCGTTAGACCACTCTGCTCTGCTTTCCTTCGGGTATGAGTTTTCAGAGTTTAAGTGTAACCTTCAGAATTTGCTGTACTCTTTTTTCCAGAAAATCAAGGAAGCACAAATCGTTCACCATTTCAAAAAGCAGGCAACATGATCTTCCCAGTAAAGGCTCGCCCCCGACGTTCTGGTTTCCTCGCTTCATTTTTGCATTGTCTTACCCATCGTCTCACGTTACTCACGTCAACAGAATGTTCCTTATAAACTGCTTTCAATCTTCAATGAATGTCGATGGGAGCAACTTTTTCTGCGATGAGGACTTACATGAGAGCTCGCTGTTTAAACAGCATGCGTAATCAGTATTTTCACTGTGACTCATACTAAGCAGGAACTGTAGGTAACCGAAGGACCTTACTCCAGTACGGTGGAGGGCGGAACTCATGTGATTTTTTCCAAAATGGTATTTTCTGGATTTATCCATTTTGACTCCAAATGTGTTTTTTTCTTGAAGGGAACATACCTGATGATTGGAACATTGAACATTGAATCCTGCTACATAAAAAGGGAACATTGAGGATTTCGCGAGCTACTGGCGCATCAGCATCCCAGGAGATGTTATAAAATCCTCAATAAGGTTCTATCAGATCGCTTGAAGGAAACACTGGACAATGGACATGGTTCAACCAAAAAAAAAAACAAAACAAGCTGGATTCAAGAGTGACTACAGCACTATAGATCGTATGCACGTACTTGGGGAACTAATTGAAAGAGCGAATGGGTGTGAACTTCCACTGAGTATGGTTCTTATTGATCATGAAAAGATTTTCATATCAGTGAAACCCTAAGCAGTTATGAGATCTTTAAAATCCTGCGGTACTGAAGCTGCATAGATGAATATTGTTAATAATAAACACCGATGACCCATTACATTATAACCACCTACCTAATGAGCCATTACATTATAACCACCTACCTAATGAGCCATTACATTATAACCACCTACCTAATGAGCCATTACATTATAACCACCTACCTAATGAGCCATTACATTATAACCACCTACCTAATGAGCCATTACATTATTACCACCTACCTAATGAGCTGTAGAACTCCCTTTAGCCGGCAAAACGACGGCCACTCGGCGAAGCATCGATTCGATGTGGTGGCGATAGGAGTCCTAGGGTATCTGGTACCATAATGTCAACAGCAGGTCCTCCAGCTCCCACAAATTTCGGGATGGTGGTGATTTAGCGCGAACTCGCTTTTCAAAGTCGAACCAAAAAATGTCCGATTGCGTTAATGTCAAGTGAATTTGGAGGCCAGGGAATTAATAGAAATTCACCAGCATGTTCCTCGAACCACTCCTTGACGATTCTGGCAGTGTGGCATGGCCCATTATCCTTTTGGTAATGGCCATAACCAGCAGGGAACACAGTTGCCATGAATGGGTGAACTGGGCCGCAATGATGTTCAGATACCTGACAGCTGTCAGGGATTGTGCTATTGGGGTAATGGGGCCTAAAATGTCATAAGAAAGAGTCGCCCACAGCATAACACCACCACCCCCGGACTGTTTCCACCCAAAAGTGCAGCCAGGTGCCATAGGTTTCGATGGTAATCGCCGTATCCACGCTCTGACGTCTACGTGATGCACCAGGAATCTTGATTCGTAAGACCAGGCCACCTTCTTCCAACCATCCTCAGTACAATCGTGATGATCTTAGGCCCCTTTCATGCTTTGTTGGCGATGACGTGCAGTGAGCATGGAGACCCGGCTGTGTCTTCGGCTACGCAGGCACATGCTGCAGAAGTCTGCAATGAACTGTGCGCTGTGGCGCATTGTTTCATCGTTTAGCCATCTGTGCACCACTTTTGATACGTGCTCACTACAGCCGCACGTGAACAACCCACAAAGCCGTGCCGTTTCCGAGATCGTAGTTCAGAGGCTCCGTGCCATCACAATTTGTTCTTTATCAAACTCCGATAAATCGGCAGCTTTTTCCATTCCAACTCCGAACACTCTACTGACCGAAAGCCGGTTCTCGGATTGTATATATACTGCTTTGTAAATTTCATCTGCGCCACCGTTCTGTCTCCAGGCGCGCTCATTTCTCTAGGCTGGGGGTGGTCATAATGGAACGGCTCTTCGGTGTATATGCCAATGCAAGAGGAAAGGTTAAACTGTTCAAGGACACAGAACTCATGAGAATTGGAAAGCGAGTGAGACTAGGTGACACCATATATCCCAAGCTCTTCAATGCCACATTGCATAATGTCTTTTGATCACTGAACTGGGAAGACAAGTGGATCAAAATTGATGGAGGTTAATTTACCCACCTTTGTTTTGCTGCGGACATAGTCATTTTTCCAAGCAAGTTTAGGAACATGTAGACAAGAGTAAAGAAGTGGGCTTAAAAAATACTTACGGAAAAAAAAATCGGTGTACAATGCTTTCTCAAGAACTGAAGATTTAACGACTTATGGAGCAATTCTAAAAGTAACCATTTACTTTGGAAAACACTGATTAAGCAAGGAACGCATCGAAGAAAAAATTAATAGACGTATGAAACTTGATTCAAGAGAGAATTCGGGAGAAACAGTACAATTTTCAAGAGGAATGCAACATTACACCTTAAAACAAAAGTGTTGAATCAATGCATCCTTTCATTTCTTACTTATGGATTAGGGATATGGACCTTAAGTAAAGAGGGCATCCAGAGGCTTTAAATTACTGAAAGAAGCATGGAGAGGTATAACCAGGAAGAATACGAAGAGGAACTCAAGGATCAGGAAAATGAGTGGAGTTGAGGATATCATGATCACGGTAAGTACACCGGACAAAAAATTAGTCACCCCTAACAGAAATGACAGTAGGAAGTTACCGGTTGCACATAGGGAGCCGTGATAGCACTGTTGGGAGATAAATAACACTAACAAGGTCTACAGGATCATTGTCTCTTGCCGTGGTGAAGAGCAACGTGTGTTCTGAATTTAGTCTGCAGTATCGGTCGTAAGACAGACGTTACTGAGTAGCAAAAAGGAGCCATCGTGTGTGGCCGTGTCCACGGACACAAATTCAATGATGTCGCATAGTTTGTTGGTGTGTCGAAGCGTACTATCCAGCGGGTATACAAACAATGGTCTAGTTCGCAGTCAACTGAAAATCGGCGAGGTAGCTGCGGCAAGAAAACGATTCTCACCAACAGGGACCACCGCCATGTTTCACGCCTAGTAATTGCAAATTGGTTTTAAACCAGGCAATAATTGCTCCAAACATTCAATGAAATTCCACTCCAATCAATTTTTAAAAGGACATTGCGACGAGAACTGCATGAGATAAACATCTGGAGCAGAATACTACAAAAGAGGCCTCTTTTAACAGCAAGTCACAAAGTCGCACGTTATCAATGGGCTCAGAGGCACCAAACATTACTGTGGAGCAATGGAATCGAGAAATTTGGTCTGATGAGTCTCGGTTTTGTTTTTATTCCAATGATGAGAGGCGGCGAGTGCATCGCAGGCCCAATTAAGACTTTAATCCTGGCTGTGTCGAAGGTGTTCCAGCTGGAGGGTTGTGGATGATTTTCGTACCACGAAATGGGACCTCTCGTTGCAGTGACGATGAATTTGAACCAGCATGTGTACCTCTCCATTCTAAATGACGAGATATTGCCCTTTGGCCTACATCTCTAGAAAAAGCATCAAACTGCCACTCCTGTCTTCCAAGACGATAATTGCTGTGTGCACAGGTCTAAAACTGTGTCTAAGTGGTACGACGAACAATCAGCAAACACTGTCTCATCTCGACTGGCCTGCCAAATCCCCAGATTTCAATACTATTGAAAATATATGAGATCATTTGGAACAGAGGGTGAAACGCCGGAAAAGAAGCCCTCGTACAATGGCGGAACTTCGGGACCAACTGACGCACAAGTGGATGCAAATCGATGTTCAATACATCCACAACCTCGTGGAGTCTCTACGACACCAGATTCATGCTGTTATCAAGGCAAGAGGTGCCGTCACCCATTATTAGGTAAGTTCTGACAGAAGTGACTAATGTTTTGTCCGGTGTGCTTATAATTCTTGAAATGACAATGGACATATTGCTAAAGAAACTGACCATCGCTTAAAAACAGAAATGCTAGACTGGATTCCAAGCAACAGGCAAAGAATAAGACGACTATGTGGGAGATAACTAAATGAAATTCGAGAGCATGTCGGGATGACATGGACAAGAGTGGTTTGCAGGCCCGCTGGTTTAGTGGTCTAAGCGCTGGATTCTGAACTTTCATTAAAGATACGTTGGAATACCGATATGGCATGGATGTTGTTTTCGTCTTATGGCACTGGATCCCTCCTTTCCCTGGAACTAGTGGCCCTAAATTAGAAGCGGCCCGCGGCTTATAGCATATCCAGTAGCTCATGGTGGTCGTTAACCGCCCAAACCAAAAAAATCCAAGACTGGCTCAATATAAAGTTGTCGAAGACATATGGGGAAATCTTCCAGTAATTGATTGATAATGATGACGATTTTGAATGTGGCAGTGGGGGCAAAGCTTTTCAGCCAGCCCTGCACAATTGAAGTCTACAGCCAGCCCTGCAAAATGGAAGTCTACAGCTAGCCCTGCACGATTGAAGTCTTCAGCCAGTCCTGCACAAATGATATTGGTTGATAATGATGGCGGATCTGAATTTGGCAGTGGGGGCAAAGCTTTTCAGCCAGCCCTGCACAATTGAAGTCTTCAGCCAGTCCTGCACAAATGATATTGGTTGATAATGATGGCGATTCTGAATTTGGCAGTGGGGGCAAAGCTTTTCAGCCAGCCCTGCACAATTGAAGTCTACAGCCAGCCCTGCACAATTGAAGTCTTCAGCCAGTCCTGCACAAATGATATTGGTTGATAATGATGGCGGATCTGAATTTGGCAGTGGGGGCAAAGCTTTTCATCCAGCCCTGCACAATTGAAGTCTTCAGCCAGTCCTGCACAAATGATATTGGTTGATAATGATGGCGATTCTGAATTTTGAAGTGGGGGCAAAGCTTTTCAGCCAGCCCTGCACAATTGAAGTATACAGCCAGCCCTGCACAATTGAAGTCTTCAGCCAGTCCTGCACAAATGATATTGGTTGATAATGATGGCGATTCTGAATTTGGCAGTGGGGGCAAAGCTTTTCAGCCAGCCCTGCACAATTGAAGTATACAGCCAGCCCTGCACAATTGAAGTCTTCAGCCAGTGCTGCACAAATGATATTGGTTGATAATGATGGCGATTCTGAATTTGGCAGTGGGGGCAAAGCTTTTCAGCCAGCCCTGCACAATTGAAGTATACAGCCAGCCCTGCACAATTGAAGTCTTCAGCCAGTGCTGCACAAATGATATTGGTTGATAATGATGGCGATTCTGAATTTGGCAGTAGGGGCAAAGCTTTTCAGCCAGCCCTGCACAATTGAAGTCTTCAGCCAGTCCGGCACAAATGATATTGGTTGATAATGATGGCGATTCTGAATTTGGCAGTGGGGGCAAAGCTTTTCAGCCAGCCCTGCACAATTGAAGTCTTCAGCTAGCCCCGCACAAATGATATTGGTTGATAATGATGGCGATTCTGAATTTGGCAGTGGAGTACAATTTACTTTTGCCCACGCATGTACTCGCTCATAACTACATTTAACAGTATGAGAACATTAAATAACCTTGTCTGAATTCTGCAACAATGGAGTTCATGTTTATTGAGCAACCATGAAATCATTCACACCCTTTTCTGACTTCTTTACTTATCGTAAATCAGTTTGGAACAACTCCGCTCCCTCCTAGAATATACTCTGGTGCCAGCTTTCTTCCACCAAAGTGAATTAGCAGAAAATTAGTGCCTCTGAAAAATCAGACATTTTATTTTTAAATCTTGAACTATATCTGCGGTTCTAGAAGATTAATTTATAAAACATTTTTCCTCAGTTTCCTGTAGCCATTACTTCTAGAGAGTTGAAGTACATTTTGATTCTCCGTTCAGTTATACCTCGGCTTCGGCAGGTTAGATTGAAAAATTCTCTTAACAGCTGTTGGCTTTATAGGCATTTAATTGTACCCACATACCAGTTCGTTTTTTAGATACACTCTTTTGTTGTAAATCGGAAGATCAGTGTAATTCTGTAAAGCACCGCTTCTACTTTTGTAAGAGACCCATTTAAAAAATTGTTTCGTATGCAATTATGATACCAATAGTAGTAGCGATTTTTTCGCCTTCTCAATATTTTGAGGCCAATTTTTTTCCCTTCAGATGGAGCAAAATTTTATTTTAAGATAGCAAGCTAGCGGTTGCACACATGGAGAAGTAACTTGAAATAATTTCGCCGTAGAATAGGTGCACTCTTTGCTCGAAAATAGTTAGAGATTCCACTTAATTTCGATTACATAATTTAAACAAAAATTCATTAAAAAAATTATTTTCTGATTGAAAAACCGCAGCGAGCATCTAATACTATAAGCAATCTACCGTCGAAAAAATCGGGTCACCGGGTCGATGAAAGGGGGAGGGGATCGACTCAGTGACCCACGCACTCTACTTATGCCTCACCCGGGAGCGGGACCTGGCGGAGCTCAAACAAGTAGCCTATAGCGCGAACTTCTGACCACTCGGACCACGGGGCAGCTCGACATAATAGTGAGGAAGTTGTACAGTTGTTGCATAGTTGTCTACTTTAATATAGAATTGATCTTGTGAACGGTGATAGGTTATATTCGTCATTGTGTCCCTACACAGAAATAGGGTTTTCATTTATTTCTTCCTCTCAGTCCCACATGAAATTCCTGAACTTGCTTTTGCTCTCTATTCCACACGAACATAATAAAACTGCTTCTCTTTCAGAGTTAATTTAAGAAAAAAGCATTTCTTAGAGAAAGGGGGAAAATCTTCCGCCTACTTAGTAGAAGTATCTAGATTATGCTGATTAAAAGGCCATAACACACTTTAAGAACGTCATTACGTGTTTCACTTTTAGAACCTAGCTAATTGACAAAGAACGCTTTTGAGAGCACTAAGAAATTCTTTCCAATACAGAAATTTGGTTAATTTATTGCAAATATGATCATACGTGCTTTTATCGCCCTGAATCTTCTGCAATTTTAGACAAAAAATAAAGGATTTTTTTATTTACGTATTTATTCGATGTAAATTTGCACTTCTCTGCACATACACTTAATTTAATAATATATGCCACATTGCAGTAAGAATTTTTAAATCTGCGTTCGGATACAGTCATTAAGTTGTGAATGCATTTAGTTGTATTCAAATTCATTTAATTTAAATCGTATTTCATTTTCATTAATTTAAATTGTATTAAATTTTCATTAAGTTAAATTGTATTTAATTTTTATTAATGTGCATTGTATCTGATCTTTAATGTATTATTGAATTTATTTTGAATTTAATTTTATATTTAAAATTTATTTTATAAATTTAAACTTGTATTTTAAATGTTTTTGAAATTTAAAATTCCATTTTAAATTCAAAATATTATAATTAAATCAGTTTATTAACAAATTGTTTTAAAAAAATATATTTATTTTAAATTAAAATTATTTTAAATCTCAAATGTATTATTAATTTTAAAATGTATTATTAGATTTAAAAAATTGTATTACATTTTAAATATATTATAACATTTTAAATTCATTATAACTTTGTATTTAATTTTTATTTCCATTATTTTTAATAGTATTTAATGTGAAATGTGTTACCCCTACATTCTTGCGTGAATCAGCTTTATATTTCGCCACATTAAAGATGGATCATGTGATCATTTCCTAAAACTACATTCATACTCTATACACATGATCCATCTTTAATGTGACGACATATAAGGCTGATTCACCCAGGAATTTAGAGGTGACACATTTCAAATTAAATACTATTAAAATAATGAAAATAAAAATTAAATGCAAATTTATGATAAATTTAAATTTAATAATAAATTTTAAATTTAATAATAAATTTTAAATTTAATAATAAATTTTAAATTTAATAATAAATTTTAAATTTAATAATAAATTTAAAATTTAATAATAAATTTAAAATTTAATAATAAATTTAAAATTTAATCATAAATTTAAAATTTAATAATAAATTTAAAATTTAATAATAATTGTAAAATTTGATATGCGATCATTCGCTAAAACTACATTTATACTTTATAGATATGAATTTCTTGAATTATTGAGAAATTTGTGTTTATTATGATATGAAGATGACGGTTTAACAATGCGGGTAATTCTGAAGAGAACAGTAATATGTATATTAAATTCTGTTTCATATTAATACATACAAACATATCACTAAGCTGTTCTCTGAGATTCAGAGGCCATAACACACTTTAAAAGGCCATAACACACTTTAACAAAGAAATACAAACTATCACATAAATGTTTAGCTCATTGTTTACTTATTATTACCGTATCAAACTTCCTCAATTTACAGCGATCTTGACACACAACTCTGGCTTCACTGCCATCCATCACCCGACGTACACAAGAACTTCTATACTTCGTACTCATAATCTTTTTCTCATGCAGACATTCCTGAATCTGATCCTCCCATGACTTGCTTGGCTTTCCTCTGCCTTTCCTTCCAGCCACTTGGGCTAAAGAAATTTCTTAGTAAGCATCTAATCACTCATTCTTTCAACATGGCCAAACCATCGAAGCATATTAGCCTCCACCTTGCTAATAACATTTTTGTTAACATTACACAACTGCAACACATCTTCATTCCTCACACGATCAGAAAGTGTCTGGCCAAAACCCCCCCGTAAGTAACGCATTTCTCCAGTACACAAACGACTCCTATATTTCTTCTGTAGTACCCAGGTTTCACTGCCATACATTAGAGTAAGAACAATTACACTTTCATAAACAGCCATGCGGGACTCTCTAGAGAACCCATCATTCCTGTGAAAACCTCCCAGAGCAGCTATGACTTTCAATGAAGAATTCACTCGCCTACTAATTTCAGCATCCAATTTGTTCTCTCTGTCAAACCTGCTTTCTAAATACGCAAATTCATTCACCTGGTCAATCACTGTGCCATTTAGACTTATGTTACATTCAGTGAAAACAGCTCCTCGCTCAAAAACCATAACTTTGGTTTTCCCCTTATTTCTACTCAGTTTGAATTTCATACAAACTTCGCACATTCGGGACAAATATAAATACTCTGCAACTCACTTTTGCTCTCTGCCAAGAGGATTGTGTTATCAGCATACAGCAATCTGCACACACGGATATTACCAAGACATAAACCAGTATTGTCCATTTTGGCATTTCGCTAAATTCAGTTTCAATATTACTAATTAACATTTGTGCACTATTTAAAAGAAACAATGTTACTATAAATCTCGTACCTCAGCAAAATCAGTGGAAGTTTTCTTTGATTGTTATTAAAATATATACATCAGATCATATTCATCAAATTGCGATTATTCTTATACACTGAGTGGCCACTTTATTATGACCACCTGACAGTTTTAAGCAAATAAGCTATGGCTGTACGCTGTTCCCGCCAGAGGGCGAGGCTAGTATAAAAAGTTAAAGCTTAGTGCTTGCGACAGTAGTTGAGTGATTTTTTGGCCGACGAGATGGGTAAAAAATGCGATTTGACGGACTTTACACGTGGGATGATTGTACGAGCTCGGAGCCATGGAGCGAATATCACCGAAACCGCCGCATTCGTGAAATGTTCCAGAGCAACTGTTGTTAAAGTGTTTAAAGACTGGATTGTCAGCCAAAAAACTGGGTCTTTACGTGCAACGTGTGGTCGTCATCGACTAGTGACAACTCGGGCTGAACGGAGAGTTTCCAGACTGGTAACAGACAACAGAAGGGCAACAGTGCAGAAAATTACAGACCATATTAATCAAGGATCCGCTCAAATGATCTCTGCACGCACTGTTCGCCGTACACTGCATCGAATGGGATATGGCAGACAAAGGCCTGTTCGAACACCTTTGCTGTCTGCAGTTAACAAGAGAAAACGTCTCCAGTTCGCACAGGAGCACAAGGATTGAACAGTCGATAATTGGAAACAAATTATGTGGTCCGATGAATCACGCTTTCAGTTGCACCATGCCGATGACCGAGTGAGAATTTGGCGGAAACAGCACGAAAGCAAGGCCCAAATGCATTGGTACAACCCTTCAAGCTGGTGGAGACAACGCTATGGTTTGGGGAATGTTTTCCTGACATGCTTTGGGCCCTTTAATTCATGTTGGTCAACGTCTGACTGGCACATCATATCTAAACATCGTTACGGACCAAGTGCATGCTGTCATGTGGATGGTTTATCCCAATGGCGATGGCTACTTTCAACAAGATAATGCATCCTGCCGTAATGTTCATATTGTACAGGATTGGTTTCAATAACATGCCGGTGAGTTTACTTTGCTTAGGTGGCCCCCACAATCTCCAGATCTCAACCCCATTGAGAAATTGTGGGATGAAGTTGAACGAGCCATCAGACAGCTGGATCCACAACCCTGCAATCTCACACTCCTGGAAAGTGCTATTCATCAAGCATGGTCTCAGATTCCACAAACCACCTATCAACATCTCGTGGAGTCCATGCCACTAAGAATCGACGCAGTATTAAAGGCAAAAGGTAGCCCAATGAAATACTGAGAGGGTGGTCGTAATAAAGTGGCCACTCAGTGTATACCTCAGAACTCGCCTGTGCGCCGACCTTCAGATTGCTTTTGAACCATCGCAACTCTATAAATTGTGAAAAGTCAAAAAGACCAGTACTTAAATTTCTGTTTAAAACAAAACCTGTCATGGGGGAAAAGACAAGAAAAACATTCTTTTCTGGAATTTTCCTAAAAGAAAAACTCGTCAGCAACGACTTAGTTTGTTGAATTCGCAGGCCATAATGCACTCAAAACAATGTTGAAATGCATTTATTTAATTAGCACCGAAATATTGTATACCTTATTTGTTAAATTGTAAGAGTATGGAAACTCACACTTCTGAGAGCCAATTTTTACAGGATAAGGTTTTCTTTCCTGATTTGGAGAATAAGTTTTAAAATAATACTGCCTATCTATGTTTGTATATTTACTGTGGTTTTGTTGTGCTTTTCCCATGCTTTCTCCACTGTAAAGACATTCAGGAACATAATCTGAGTGGATTGGAATGTTTTAGAAAAAATAGGTTTGGAGTTTTAGTGATACCCGTGAGCAATTGAAAATATTAGCAGTCTTTCGTCTCTGATTTGAAGACGGAAAGCCGTGATGCAGTTAAAATAGCTGGTAGCGGCGGCTGCATCGGACATGCCGGGTTCGTAACCCGAACACTGGCTTGACTGTGGCAATTAGTCGGAGGCTTGGGCTTCTGACCACTCACACACCACTATTTCTTCCCTGGCCCCGGCTGGGGAAGTATCTCTCAATATAGTGAAAGTTATCTACTGTATTTACCCGAATATAAGACTGCTTCGAATATAAGACGACGCCCCTAAAATTATGAAGTGTTTGTAGGAAAATACATCACAGTTATGGGTACACATCAACTCAATTCTTTAATCGAACAACAAAACTAACTTTTTTTAAATATAAAAGTTCCATTTATAACACAGAATGTGATATAAACATCGAATTACAATTCTCTCAATATAAGAAACCGAGAGTCAGTTTTTAGTTAGTTGTTAATTTATAAGTAAAAATATCGACCCTGAAGGAAATTTTTTCTAGCATGCGAATATGAGACGAAATGTCACCGAAAAGGCTATTAGCCTTCTCAGTTGCAGATGCGGGAGCTTCTGTGCAATCGTCCGAGTTGTGGAGTCCCGGATGAAGCATGGATGGTGTGTATCTGTCCCTAGAACTACCCTGAAATCAGTGGCATAAATAAGGGACTGGCTATTCATCATAAAATTTGACGATCACTGGAGTCGTTAACGCTCTTCTGCAGAGAGAGTTGTTATGACAAACAGCTTCGGAATGTCGAAACAAACGCACTTTGACAGGAAGTAAACACGTGCAGCTTTGACAGCTGTCCTTAGCAATATTTTAATATTCTTGGCAGCGAGTGCACATTCTAATAAAGAAGACTTACATCCAACAGATGTTCACCATTTCTATTTTACTAAATAGATCGATAAGGAATGAAGACTTCTGGGCAGGACTTTGACCTGTATAGCCACCCTTTGGGAGGGGTTTATTTGAAACTCGAAGAATCTGAGAGAATGTATTTAATGCAACATTCGCGTGAGTACATCATCTTTCCCATCACGCCATAAGTGATAAAAAAAATCGTCACCTGTGTCCTCGCCCAAGATAATACATATAAAGTTGCCCTCGCCCAAGATAAAACATAAAAACAGAAATAATTCTGATGTTTTAATTAAAGATTTTTTTGTGATTCTACATACATGTAGATATCAGGTGGTGGCTTAGTTCAAAGCTAGAAGGCGAGGAAACCGTTTCATAATATTTTATTTCTTAAAATGAAGTTTAGAAAAATCAAATCACTGCAGCGTAGAGCTGAAGAAATCCGATTAAAAAATAATCACACACATTTTTTCCAAAAAGTGTATGACTTCGTAGCATAAAAGGATACAAAGCTGAAACTAGGTATTATTATTATTATTATTAATATTATTATTATTATTATTATTATTATTATTATTATTATTATTATTATTATTATTATTATTATTATTATTATTATTATTATTATTATTGTTATTCAGCGTTGTATTACATTTCAAACAAATACTTAAAAATGACAAAAAAGTCGAGAATTCTGATTTGAGTAAATTTCTGACGCCGAGCATTTCTTCTGGCATTTTTCAAAAATTTTTAAACTTGTCTCAAATCGATGTAAGTTAGAAACGTACTATCTTGATGCATTTAACTTTGCTTAAACGGACACAAATACAACATTTACAAGTTAAAAGAAACTTACAATGCTATATTTCCGCACGAAAGTCGCATAATATATTTCTATACACAATTAGCAACTATGGTATCATTGTTTGCATATGTAAAAATGTCTGAAGACTGTAGAACTTGACTGGTTTATGTGTATATAAAAAAACAAGCAAATGTGTGCTATTTGTTAATCATATCAGCACGCAGAGAACAACTGCAGTAAATAATAAAACCAAACGATGCGAATTTTAATTCAGTGAACACTGAAAAAGGATTACTCAAAAATATGAATAAACAAATGAATGAATTAATAAACAATCAATAGATTAATGAATGAAACAAGTTTGTGACAGATCTACGTTCTGAAGTTAAAGAATTCACGCAAAATGTGAGTGTGAATGATTAAAAATTATAGTTAGAATGTTTTACTTGAACCTTAATTTCGTTAATTTTTTAAAGCAAAAATGTACCTTAACTGAACTAGAAGAAAAAAGTTAAATTGTATCACAAACTTTGTTCTCTTCTCTAAAAATGATTAATATTTCTTTACACGAAGATTTCAGAAATTTAAAGTAAGATACGATTAAAAGTCATTCCCAGGGAGGGAACACATATCATCGATATAATGGAAATTTTAAAACAGAAATGTATTCCACTGAATGCACCCAATGACACATCCTGTATAGCAACTGAGCAAAATTAAAGTATCTGGCGGTTGCGACAAATGAATGATATTTTCTAGCACATGGGATACGAAAATTGTACTAATATTGAATTAGTAAATAATAAATAAGTATGAATGGAATAATAAATAAGAATGAATGGAATAATAAATAAGTATGAATGGAATAATAAATAAGTATGAATGGAATAATAAATAAGTATAAGATTTATAAATGAAATCAGTAGTTTTCATTTATTTACTTGTCAATTCGTCCGTTTATTCATGTAAAAAATCATGCAGAAAACGGTGAAGAGAAGTATTTGTTTTGTTTCAAAAATTGATTATCACTTTCATCAGTAACACATCGATTCATACTCAAATAAAGGTATCACACTTAGTTCCAGAAATATTTCAATTTACAAATCCAACGCTAGTTTCAGAGATATCTTTTCTGTGTTTCTCATTCTGTTTATGAAATTGTCTCAAATCAGGGAGGGCTGTGAAGTCATTAAACGCATGAAATGTTTTTGAAGATTTCCTGTTCTTAAGTATTATCAGGAAAAACAAAAGAAAAAGAATCCTGGAAAGCCCATTGCTAAACTAGTTGACCATTCTGCCTTATCTCATCATCTTGTTATCTAGAAATTGCAAGGATCATGCATTTGGTTATTGTCCTACGACTGCAATTTCGCTTAGAATCCCGTCACATATAGTGCATATCTATTCAAGGAAAAATGAAACAGAACACTCAATTATCTGTATTTCTAAAGCCTAAATAATAACGTTATTTTTTTTAGAAAACGTATTCCTTATGTACCTGTTCCCTGTGATACATAAACATAATTCATCACATAGCTTCTAACTGAAACAAATAGAAGCTACGGGTGGAACATATTAGCTTAATATTTATGTCCAATTATAGTAGACTGAATTGCCTAGTTTACTTTTCAATATGTAACATCACTTCAAGAACTTGAAAAGTACGCCGCGTTGGAGCGGGAATCGAACCCACATCTCCCGATTTATCCATTACGTGTTATCCATTACACCGCCTAGGACAACGAAGCTTCAAGTATTTGAAGATGAGGGATCTAAATTTTTGCCAGTTTTGCCAGACGAAGTAGTTTAGGTGCTTTTTCTTAGTGTAATAAATCACTAGCATCCAGATATGAAAATTATGGTAAAATCATTCTTTACAAATACACGAAACACTTACGGTATTATTAACAAGATTATTAAAAATGTTTCAAGTATCTGAAGATGATTAACAGAATAGTCTGATTTGCCTAGTTTAGGGATGGGAAACCTGCGGCCTTCTAGGCCATTAAGTGCGGCCTTTTGAGTGAATCCAAATTTTGCAGAATAAATCCGTTTATTTTTATTAGTATGTTTTTGTTCGTCTTTTATTATTATTATTTTAATCTTAAAATGACCGTTTTTAAAATACCAATGAGTAAAAGAGGATTCAAAGAAATAATGCTTCCCCCGACTGAAGGCCACAATTAAAATATTAGTAAGGCTATTTTGACACTTGCTGTGCTCATGATTTCGTTCTATGGCTCCTAAAGAACTACAGATAGAATTGATTGAGTTCTCAGAAGATGACATTTTAAAGTCCTTATTTGACGCTAAGAAAGATCCTGTTGAAATATGGAAAAATGCAATAGAATGCACACGCCTTCGGCAGCATGCACAAAAAATGCTTTCTTGCTTTTCAACCACTTATTGCTGCGAATCTACATTCTCATACTTAACCCAAATCAAGACGCCATTATTCACAAATGACGGACACCCATTTAGAGGATCAGCTAAAAGTGTGGACCTCCATGCTACAACCAAATTTTCAAATGCTTTCGAAAAAAAAAAGGCAGTCAAGATAAAGTCAGTAGAAGGTGAGTTAACTCTAGAATGAACACTTTTGTTTTTCATTTTTTGAAGTCAGTTAGTACATAGTAAAATCTTTACAAAATAATGTACATATATGTAATTGAAATTTCTTGAATATGGCCTTGCTAGATTAAAGCTAACTTAATGCGGCCTTCCAACATGAAGAGGTTTCCCACTTGTGGCCTAGTTTGCTGATAAGATGTAACATCGATTCAAAATAATCGAGATTAAAGAAATCATCTTCAGATACTTGAAACATTGTTGTTCTGGGATTATAATGTATAGCATGCAGAAATAGATATCGGGCAATGCGGGCTCCATTTCCGCTTCTGGGAAACGCAATTTTCAGGTTTTATGAAATGATGTTATACATTAAAGAGTAAACTATGAAATTCAGGCTGTTTTGATTGCTGTGTTAATAACCGCTTAGTAGACTTATGAAGAATGTTTCTTCCATAATTTTCATGTATCTGCGTATGGCAAACCAATGATAAAAGTAAAAGAGAAAGAACAATGAATAGCACTTACCTTCCAGGATGAAACGAATTTGATGTTCTTATTTTAGCATTAAAACAATATGGCGATGAGATTTATCCATTGCAATGTTATCAAATTAAATACAATAAATGGCTATGCTTCAATTCTGCGCTGTTTTGAGGAAGATTTGTGATGCGTTTTAATTCAGAAGAACACTAAGGTATTTCTCACTATCTAAATCTAACATTTTCTGATTTTCAAATTCATGACGACGAGGAGTTTGCCAAACAAAAACTTCTGTGTACGAGTCAACAATGCAAGAGAAGCTTCAGGCACCACCACCAACTGCCAGAGACGATCGTTGAAGATCGCATGTGCTCGTCGAAATGCCTCTTCGCGTTCTTTTACGAATGAGCATCCCTGTGTGCTCTCCCGCGCCTCTTGCTTCTCCTAAACCCACGTGTGTTGCTCACGCTGAAAGGATGCCAGATCTCATCCCCCATTCGCAACTCTTCCCCGTTTCTTGTCTCGCTCAGTTCTTTACATTTTTTTAAAGGAGATTCTCCGGATGATGACACTTTCCCGCCTTGGGACAATTTTAGACTCTGACATCCCTCATAGAAGTCTCCGCGTTCAGTGAAGGAGCTTAATCTTTATATCGCATCCTAAGGGGCACCCACTGTCCTGCTTACTCCGCTGTTCTAATTAATCCTATTCATCATTTCCAGAATTTAGGGAGGCTTTTCCCATTCTCGCTTTCTGAAATCCAAATGTAAATGAAATTACTCATCTCACTTTAACATACAGTATGTTTTGTGACGTATTTTATTTACGTTGAACATTACCTAAGCAGTAGTAGATTTTACTCTGCAATAATTCTGATTCTCCGAGAGGCATTTCGAAATGTTCGACACAAAAGGAAAAACGTGGGCAACTAATTTTTGCAGTTTTTAAAATAAAAACAAAAAATGCAAAATAAGAGCATCAGAAATGTGATAAAGTGCAGTTTTTACTACTAGTAATATTTATTTTTCATGCCAAGAAAGAGAAATCAATAGAAGAATTATCCAAGATAATAGAGCCTTTTGGAGACTTAAAAATTATTTAACCGGCGACCTTCCATTGTGTTTAAAAAGAAAAATCTTCCATACATGAATTAACCCCGTATTTACTTATGTAAGTGAAACGTGGAGTATCAATATACGACAATGTGAAAAAATAAGAATATCGGTAAGAAAGTTAGAGAGAAAAATGTTGGAAATAACAAGAAGAGACAGGGTCAAGCAAAAACAAAGAAGGAGGCAATAACCAAAATCTTAAATTATTCATACAGGACAACGCTATATCTGGATCCTCTAATATTAAAGGAACTAACCAGTTCTCAAACCCTCCATTAAAATCGGCAAAATGTGCTACTACATAATAAGTGTCGTGAAGGACAATATCCAAAGAAGAATTAGCTAAAACCACTCCTGTCAATCCCCCTAAAGTAAATAAAAAAACAAATCCTATACATCATATTAAAGACACATGCAACTTAAAATAAAAACCATACAATGTTGCTGTCAATCTAAATACCTTAATCCCTGTAAGCACAGCAATTACATAGTGGCCGCAGTAAAATACGCCGGAGTGTCCACATCTGTCCCCACTAAAAACATATGATGAGCCCTAACCACAAACCCTATCCCCTACCGCCCCGGTGGCGCAGTGGTCTAAGGCGTTGGCCTCTGATCATTCGTCCGTAAGGGGTCCGGGTTCGAATCCCGGTCAGGCATGGATGTTGTGTTTGTCTTACGGCACTAGCTCTCTCCCTTCCCTGGAACCAGTGACCCTAAATTAGGGACGGGTGACTGCTTATAGCCCATTGAGTTGCTCACGGTGGTCGTTAAACCTCCAATCAAAAAAAAAAAAAAAAAAACCCTATCCCACCAATTCCAGCCATAACATAAATTATCCCTAAAGTCCCAAAAGGCTCCCACTTTCCCACAGAAGAACTTATAATATGAGAAATCATCCCAAATCCTGGCAAAATTAAAATATATATTTCCGAATGACCAAAAAACCAAATCAAATACTGAAAAAGAATAGGATATCCCCTACCCGGCAGAATCAAACCAAGTTAGGAAAATCATGCAATGCATTGATTATGATACGCTTTCCAACATGACAGAAATCATTACTCCAGTTATTAATCAAATTATGAGGATAATGGCTGTAGAATAAATCTCGCTCCTGTGACCTTAACTTTGAGACCATTTCGATTATATTCAACAGAACCGGTAAAGTATACTTTCGGAAGAACATGATAAAGTTTTGTCTCAGTTGAAGCATTTTTACGCAAGATATGACGCATAAGGGCAATGTAATGCATCCCGCTTCTATGTTCTGACCTTTGACCTCATTTCGTCCATTTTCAATATAGTTCGTCCCAAGTTGGTCCCCTACCACATACTAAAATGTAATCGAAATTGAACCATTTTTACGCAAGTTAGAACTCATAAGAGCAATGGAATGCATCCCACTTCTATATCCTGCCCTTTGACCGCACTTCGCCCATTTTCAAAAGGGCTCGTCCCCAGATGGTCCTCTACCACATACTGAAATTTCATTGAAATCGAACCATATCTACGCAAGTTATGACGCATAAGCGCGTGGAATGCATCCCGCTCTTATGTCCTGACCTTTGACCCCATTTCGCCCATTTTCGATAGGGTTTGTCCATAGGTGGTCCCTTACCACATGCTAAAATTTCATCGAAATCGAACCATTTTTACACGAGTTATCGTGCAGACAGATGGACGGACTGACAGACAGACAAAGCTGGAGCATATACGCTTCTTCAACCTACGGTTCGAAAGCGTAAAAAGAAGTATTTGTAAGAAAAAGACCAGCAATAATAGACATTATAAAAATAATAAAATAATAAAACTGGTGATAGGTTGGACATGTTGGAAGACGGAAAAATGGACATGATTAATAACAGAATGGCAACCGAGAGATGGAAAGAGACGAAGGGGGCGCCAGAGAACAAGATGGAGAAGTGACCTTCAGAAATTTGGAGGTGCTAAATGGTGGACTGAAGTTAAGGATCGAGGAAGTTGGAAAAGACAGGGGGAGGCCTATACCTTGCAGTGGGTGCCAACAGGCTAAGAAGAAGAAGAATATTTATTTTTGCATACATTTGTAATTTCGATTTTATGCATTACTACCGTTTTCTCCAAACGCAGTGATGTTATTCGGTATTATTAATAATATGGCGAAGATGAAAATAAAATAATTTGACAAATCTTAGTACTGAGTCTTGAAAACTATTACTTGAAGATTTCCCTGATATCGGAATTTTGAGGTATTTTAGGGCTGATAATGATACTGTTCATTACATTACACTAATGAGGGAAATTCTTAATGTGTAATTACGATTAATGACAGCGTAATAAATACAAATAAAAGGCCTCATTTTTTTTAATCTACTCTAGAATTCAAATTGTGCATCAGTTATAAGGTCATTAGACACATACTTTCGGTGACTAACCCTTTAATCGGCAGGGACGAATTTACGTGGGGTTAACAAAATAGGAAGGAATCATCTCAAACAGATACACAGTGTGGCAAAGAATTTTTAAGACTGGGTCTGTAAAATGAAATAGAAACAAGAAATTATAATTTGTTTTGGTTTGTTATTCAAAATAAGTCCCTCCGGCTTCAATACACTTGTTACAGTGATTTAATAATGATTCGAATGCCTGTTCCAGTTCACTTTGCGGAATTGCCTCCAAAGCACGCGTCGAAGCTGTTTGTATGGTCGAAATATCATCATAATAGCACCCTTTTAACGTCATTTTAAGTTTTGGGAATAAAGAAAAGTCGCAGGGTGTTAAATCAGGCGAATACGGTGGATCATTCAACGCAAGACGTTATTTTTCGCAAAAAATCTACGAACAAGAAGTGAGGTGGGACTGGGTGCATTACCGTACAACAAACACCAACTGTTTTCATCCCGATATTCTGGACGAATGCGACAAATTCTGCCCATCAAACGCCTCAAAACATTTAAATAAAACTCACCAGTAATTGTTTGTCCACTTGGAACAAATATTTACTATCGAAGAATGTAATAAGCATTTTTTTTATTTTCGATGGAACTTTTCTTGTATTCTTGGCTTGTGGCGAGTTTTTTTACTTCCATTCCGCACTTTGTCGCTTTGTTTTAGGATCATATTGAAAACACCATGTTTAATCACTTGTAACAATCGATTTTACGAATTTTGGATCATTTTGAGCGGCTGAAATGATGTCTGTGCAATGTGCACTTCTCCTTGATTTTTGTTCATTGGTTAACGTGTGTGGAACAAATTTAGTACAGACTTTTGTTTTGCCCAAATCTCCATGCAGGATGATTCGAATCGTTTTTTTGTTGATGTTTAAAGACTCTTCCATCATTTTTAGTGACGCACATCTATTGTTTGCCACGAAATCACGCACTTTTTTAATAATCTCAGGTGTCCTAGATGAACTTGGTCTTCCGGTAGGCTTATCATCTTCTAGCGTATCTCTTCCTTCCAAAAAACGTTTGTGCCACAGGAAAACATTTGATCTACTTAAACAAAACTCACCGTAAACTTGTTTCATTATTTGGTACGTTTCCGAGGCATCTTTACCACGTTTTGCGTTAAATTTAATAACAGCCTTTTGTTCCATCTACATGAAAAAATTTTACTTCTCTAATGAACGGCCATTTCGTTTGAGTTACTTTAACAACTGCGCAGTACTTTTGGCAGAAAGCAAGCAGATGGTCACGGTTTATAACGCATTCGCGATTACACTGGTAACGCCACCGTAGGCTGAAATCTAGCGCCAGTCTTAAAAATTCTTTGACGCACTGTGCATATTCGCTCTCTAGAAAGGGGGCCGAACGCGAATAAACGATAGTACCTCCGCATCAGAAAGCTTTCCTTTCTCCTTGGCTATGTTATTCAAAACGAATATTTTGAAGGACGATTGACACTTCCGTTTCTAACTTATTGTACCTGTTAAAATGACTATAACAATAGCGACACACCTAAGAAACGAAAGAGAAGATGTTCAGTCATTGGTTTCTACCCAGTGGCACGATATCGTGTCAGGGGAACCAGCCTTGCTCCATCATGTCTTGGCCATGGAGCAGAGAATAAAGGGTTAGAATGGAGTACTTATCATGTTATACACTTTATGCAAAGGAAATAATACGGAATGCACAGCTGCTGCAGTTTGGACATATGACAGCAATACGAAATCATGAAAAACATATGTTGTTAACTAAAATATGTAACAATCAATTTCTCGCGACTTATAGGCTCAAAAAGAGAATAATAACAGAATCTAATAATAATGTTATGTGTTCTTAATAAAAATGTTGAAATCAAACAGGCTGCCTGGTGGCCGAGAGATCTGAGGCATTGGTTTCTGATCATTCGTTCGAGATTGGCCCTGGTTCAAGTCTGGGGTGAAGCAATGAGTGGTACGTTTGTTTGATAGTCCTGGTTCTGTTGCTTCCTTGGAACCTGTGACCTTAAATTAGGGACGGGTGATAGCCTAGAGCCCTCGGAGTTGCTCATAAAGTTCGTTAAACTCCGAAACATAAGAAACAGAAAAAGGTGGTCCGAATTTTCGTTTTTAATGAGCACATCATTAGAATCCTTTACGATAAGAATAATATATACACTGCTCGACATAGAAATTTCCCGACTCAGAAGGAGATGTGCTACAAACATGCAAGTCTGAGGGCTGGTGTACCCACTCGATATTAAAATGGAGACGATGACGTCACACGTTCGTGAGATAAAAGTGCCAGCAGCAACACGGATGGCAATGTGCGGTCGCTGGTGGAAGTGTCGCGGACGTTTCAGATGTTGTTGTTTGTGCTGGAAAACTGTTCAACGAAGGCCGAAAATGCCGGGTACACGCCGCCGGCAGGTTCATCGCTATTTGGAAGCGTTTCAGAGAGAAAGAATTGTAGGTCTGTGTGAAGTGGGCTGGTCTACACGTTGTATTGCTACGCATGTGCAACGATATGCATTAACTGTTGGACGCTGCTGGCACCAGTGGATACAGGAAGGTTTGTACGTGCGTCGGAGCGGTAGTGGTGCAGTCCAACAAATGTCAGCATGCCTGGACCTGCGGTTTATTCGACACGCTCTTTCGTCACCAGAAAGGAGCTGCAGCTCATATTCGACCTGCTCTGTCATCGGCCATGGGCGTCGCAATAACGACCCAAACTGTAAACCAAAGGTTACATGTGGCACACCTGCGCAGTAGGCAACCGTTACGTCGACTGCCATTAAAGGTCAGCCTTCGCAGCGCTCTACTGGCTTGGTGCCGAATCATGTCAACTGGGATTACGAATGAACCACTGTGGTCTTTAGTGACGAATCCCGTTTCTGTCTGGGTGCTGACGATCGACGGATCCGTATCTAGCGACACCCTGGTGAGTGGACGGATCCGGGTCTAGCGACACCCTGGTGAGTGGACGGATCCGTGTCTAGCGACACCCTGATGAGTGGACGGATCCGGGTCTAGCAACATCCTGGTGAGTGGACGGATCCGTGTCTAGCGACACCCTGGTGAGTGGACGGATCCGGGTCTAGCAACATCCTGGTGAGTGGACGGATCCGTGTCTAGCGACACCCTGGTGAGTGGACGGATCCGGGTCTAGCAACATCCTGGTGAGTGGATGGATCCGTGTCTAGCGACACCATGGTGAGTGGACGGATCCGTGTTTAGCGACACCCTGGTGAGTGGACGGATCCGTGTTTAGCGAGACGCTGGTGAGTGCACGGATCCGTGTCTAGCGACACCCTGGTGAGCGGACGGATCCGTGTCTAGCGACACCCTGGTGAGTGGACGGATCCGTGTCTAGCTACACCCTAGTGAGTGGACGGATCCGTGTCTGGCGACACCCTGGTGAGTGGACGGATCCGTGTCTAGCGATACCCTGGTGAGGGGACGGATCCGTGTCTAGCGACACCCTGGTGAGCGGACGGATCCCGGTTTCGTTCGCAATCACCACATCGCCCGTCAAGCAGGCATCATGGTATGGGCAAAGAATATCTAACTAGAAGAAGTTAAGGCTCAGCGAGACGTAACTAGCGCCGCCATGACTTCAAGGAAAAAATGCAGTGCACAGGAGCCAACATACAGGGTGATACCGGAGCAGACGGCAAATGCGCATTTCTGTTGACATCAATTCATTTATTAAAGAACAGTCAGCTGAGCTACTCACAGCGCGTGATTGTTACCTTCTCGGTAGCATTATCACTTCGCAAATCGGATATGTTAGTTTTGTTACGCCAACCGGGTTAGTTAAGGCTTTTGTTTGTTCTTCAGTTTTTGAGAAACATTTTCAGTAATGCCAAAATACTAGGGAACGTCTGCATTTTGTACGGATTCTTAGGCCTAACTGTAATATTTGCTGAAATTTAATTTAAATAGTAATACTAATATTATTGCATATTTTTCTCACCAAAATAAGGGATGGGCGGTATATCAGAATTCAGCAACAACAACAAAAAACTGCCTATGCAAATAGTCATCAGATCGAAGGAAACCATCGTTTATGAAAGAAAAGCTTCACTGCCGTAGTCCTCATAGCGTGTTTTGCTCCTGAATGTTAACTTTCTCTCACAGCATACTATCTCTTAAGATGTAGTGGCGCTGTTGCCGCCTGTTTTACGTTATCTCTATGAGAGTTGACCTTCTTTAAGCATTAGATATTCTTTGCTAATGGGTTCTATTGCGCATGACAGCTGCACGATACGTGAGCAAGGTTCTGAAGCCCATTTTGATACCGTTTCTGAATAGCCAACAGCACCCCAGTTTCCAGCAAGATAATACTCGTGTACATACCGCTCAGTTCTCCGGACAATGTTTGCAACATGTTCAAACCCTGCCATGGCCAGCAAGATCGCCCAGTTTATACCTAATCGAAAACATGTGAGACCACATTAGTCGTTGTCTGCAACCTAATTGGTCTGCGCACGATCTCGATGAATTATGGGAGCAAGTCAACCGTGATTGGTGTTCCATTCCTCAGGACGATATCCGTCGATTGTATGACTCCTTGCCACGCCACATTGCTGCCGTTCGCGGTGGTGAAACCACTTACTGAGGAGTGCCATTGTGCTGCATTATCTCATCTGATGAACACTGTACGTGGCTGAAAATAACATCAAGGTAAACCCTTATGTATCCCTATTTGCATGCTCAGTTTCACTCCTCTATCCTCACTCCTTCTAGGTGGGGCAGTTTCTTACAAAAAAACATTACAAAAAAAAAAAAAAAAAAAAAATCACCCTGATTTCTACAATCGATAAAATCCTCCAAAAATAGAAATAGCTACTTTCTTCAATTCACGGATTAAAAATACGTTCTGTAAATTAACAAATGGTTCGCGAAAAGGTTCTGACAGCAGAAGGAAGATATCAGAGACCAAGGGATTTTCAAATCGAACAGTTATAACAAGAGATATAAAGGAAAACATGATATGACTACGTCCCGAAGTGGAAGAATTCTGAATAATAAAAAAGCGCTTTATTATGACTCTTCGTCCAAGTGGGTCCGGGTTCGAATCCTGCAAGGCATGATTGTTGTGTTTGTCTAACGGCAGTGGCTCTCTTCCTTCCCTGGAACCAGTGACCTTGAATTAGGGTCGGGCGACTGCTTATAGCTACGGTAGTAATTTTATCGCGAGAAAAAAAAATGCAAAATTTGCGAGGCAGTCGAGGGGTAAATTGCGAAATTTAGCGAAAGGTTAGCGGCTATTCGCGAAATTTTGGGATTTACTTTGAAATTTTGGGATTTCCTTAAATATTCGGCTTTCAGACTCTTTCTCCACGTTTTGGATATGTAAGATGAGTTGTCTGTCACAAAAGTGGTTCTCTTCCTTCCCTGGAACCAGTGACCTTAAATTAGGCTTTCAGGCCTAATTTAAGTAAGATAAGTAAAAGTGGTTATATTCGCATTAAAGCTTTCAAGATTCGTTTCAGAACACTGAATGGAGAAGTAAGAATATTCACAATGTACCTATCTTCTGAATGAGTTGCTTTGTCTGCTACGATGCTCACACCGGATACTGATTTTAAAAATCTTTCACTTGCTTCGTGTGAATATAATATATTGTCGGCAAATCGCATCCAACTCGCAGTTCGAATAACACCAATATCTTTGAAAGAATTTTCCAAGCAGTTCTTCAATGTAGGATTTATCCAGTTTGGAAAGTGGGATGTTAACTGCACAAAAGGCACCACTTAATTTCGAAAGTTCAGTTGAGCGATGCTGTTCTTTTTTTTTTTTTTTTTTTTTTACAACTCTTTTCTGAATTCATTCATCAGCACATTTCTACATTGCTTTCGGAGGATGATTGTTCAGACACACCTTTTATTTTATGCAGCTTGCTTGTTAAATGTTTTCACAACTTTCTTGAAAAATCCACTGGTATGTTGCAACACGAACAGAACAATAGATTTTTGTTAACATGCGACGTTCCCTTACTGTAATTCTTGCATCTTTCAGATGCAATCGTTTTAGTCATGTGGGCACATTCTCAAAATTAACAAACAATATCTAGAAACTTTATTAGCTAAATACTCACACAAAAGCACAAACATTTTCGAAGCTGTGCGTCTGGAAACTCAAACCTCTTTTTTTTACGCTTTCCAACCGTAGGACCACCTGGGGACGAACCCTATTGAAAATGGACGAAATGGGGTCAAAGGTCAGGACATAGGAGCTGGATCCATTCCATTGCCATTATGCGTCATAACTTGCGTAAAAAGAGTTCGATTTCGATGCAATTTTAGTATGTGGTAGTAAACCACATGGGGACGAACCCCATCAAAAATATGTAACATGGGGTCAAAGGTCAAACAGAACATAAGAGTGGGATCCATTCCATTGCCCTTGTGCGCCATAACTTGCGTAAAAACGGTTCGATGTCGATGAAACTTTAGCATGTGGTACGGAATCTCCTGGGAACGAACCCTATTGAAAATGGGCGAAATGGGATCAAAGGTCAAGCAGGACATAAGAGAGGGATCCATTCCAATGCCCTTGTGCGTCATAACTTGCGTATAAATGGTTCGATTTGGATGAATTTCAGTATGTGGTAGGAAACCACCTGTGGACGAATTATTTTAAAATGTGCGAAATTGGGTCAAAGTTCAGGACATAGGAGCGCGATTAATTCCATTGCCCTTATGCATCATAAACTTACGTAAAAATCCTTCGATTGCTAAAAAACTTTATCATGTTGTTCCGGAGGTATAGTTAACCGGTTCTGTAGAATATCAACGAAATGGGGTCAAAGGCCATGGCACAGAATCAAATTTATTCCGCAGCCATTACTATAATAACTTACGTAAAAATGCTTCTGTTGCGACAAAACTCTAATATATTATTCCGGAGGTATACTGAACCGGTTCTGTAGAATGTCATCGAAGTAGGGTCAAAGTTCATGGCATAGGAGCGATATTTATTCCCCAGACATTATCCTTATAACTTGAGTAATAACTTGAGTTGTGATTTCTGGTATGCTGGAAAGCGTATCATAATCAATGCATTGCATGATTTTGCTAACTTGTTTTTTTTTTTTTATTGGAGGTTTAATGACTACCGTGAGCAACTCAATGTGCTATAAGCAGTCGCCCGTTCCTAAAAAGTGCTGTAAGACGCAAACATAACATCCATGCCTCACCGGGATTCGAACCCGGACCCCTTTCGGACCAATGATCAGAAGCCTTCGCTTAGACCATAGCGCCACCGGCCATGTGCATTCTTGGAATTACCCGCCAAGCTTGTTCGATAAGAGTCCCTTCGTAACGAACAATCTTGAGGGGTAATTCAAGGTTTAAAATTCTGGTTGGGACTTAGGAGTAGAATTACTTTGCGGTATATTTTTCGCGTAAATTCTAATGAAGGTAGTATTAAATTTTTTTAAATATAAAAAAATCTAAAAATCATAATAGAAATTACGCAAAAATGGGAAAAAAATCTGAAATTCGCGGATATATTTGATATTCGCGAAGTTCCAAAAAAAAAACCCTCAAATTTTGATCGCGGAAATTCGCGCCACAAAAGAATTACTAACCAAAGTATAGCCCATTGAGTTGCTCATGGTGGTCGTTAAAGCGACAACCAAACAAAAAAATATATATATATACGAAAAAGAATTCTTCAGAGTAAAAGCCATGCTGTGGATTTATTTTTTCAACCACGTCTCCCGCCGGAAGCAAACATAGTGAAATAAAGGTTTTCATGTTTCTGCTCCCTAGAGGTAAAGCTGTGCTTTATTTAAAGTGGATGTTCTCAATCTTTACCGTAGCGAATGACATGCAGTATAAACAGAAAAACTTCAATAGGGTTTTTAGAAGTGGAAAGTACTGCTGCAAACGGAATGACACACTAACACCACCTAGCTTCAGAACTGTGAACAAAAAATAAATAAAAAACACACGAGTACAGAAAAAGTGTTTCACAAGGTAAATGGCATCTGGTGTAAAATAATTTTTTAAATCGTGCTTTCAAAACCAGAGACACCGAGAAAAAGATTAAACGTTTGCCACTCCTATCTGGAAAATTATGCATTATTTTGGGGAATTAATGCCCACTAATATATTTCGTGGTTATTAGTATCGACTGAAAAAAGAACTTTTCCCATCGGCGTTTTAGACGAACAGAAATTGCTGATTATATAGTTATACCCACTGGTGGCAAACTTGTACGTTCAAAAACAATTGAAGTGATATCCAAAACATTTGACACCAGAAATATTCTCCGATAAAGGAAATTCTTTTAAAATCAGACTGTTAGAAGCAGAGATATCAATACAAATTAGATATATATCTGCGTCTCTGTGGGAAAAAACTATGCATTATTTAAGCGGAAGATATTTTGAAAGGTTTTCCGTAGTAATCCGTGTTTGACTACAAAACAAATTATTTTCAATCGAGTTTTCAGAAGAGCCGGTATTGATGCAAAAATAGCAGAAACAGAAATATACACTTACGCTCTTTGTGTGAAACCTTTCTTTACCAAAAATTAAAAATTACCTGCAGAGTATTTCCCACCAGAAGCTCTATCCGATTCAGAAAGTATATTTCATATCGATTATTCAGGAGCAGAGATATCGGGGAAATTGCAATTTACCTTTATGCCTTTAGAAGGAAAACTATGCGTCCTTTGAAAAAGTAACTATTAATAGTTATAAATGATATGCAAGGAAAGAAATAATTTTTTAAATCGGATATTTAGAAGCAGTGATATGGGATAACATGTATTTTGAATTCGATAGCATCTGCATTTATGCCGTCCTCTAGCCGCGAAGTTGTGCATTGAAAACAAAAAAAGATAAAAAGATAAGTAAGAATCAGAGTTTTCATATTTCGGGGTTACCAACGTAAAAACAATTTTTCAAATGGGACTTAATAGTTGCAGAGATTTGGTGCCCACAGACGAGTCGACAATGTGGGATTAAAAGCACGCACTTTTTTTTTTTACAAAAGACGTGCTAAAAATAGAAAATAAGCCATGTAAAGTTCCTGTGAAGTAATTTTTTACCTAAAGCCTATAATTCTATTAGGTTTTCATTTGCATGAAAAGTAATTTTCCTCTTTCCACCTAGCGTGTACTGTAGCATCTGTTTTTAACAGTCACAGTGCAAAGTCACCGTTTTTATTCTTTTCAAGAAGTTTCAAGGCATATCTTGCAGCAATGATGGATGAATTTTCCTATTTAGTGTTGTAATGAGCTACTTTTTGCCGCCTTGTTGGTTCAATG
Organism: Macrothele yani; assembly: GCA_039090855.1. Taxonomy (NCBI): domain Eukaryota; kingdom Metazoa; phylum Arthropoda; class Arachnida; order Araneae; family Macrothelidae; genus Macrothele; species Macrothele yani. The sequence continues at coordinate 29,670,928 of CM076989.1, read as the reverse complement.
TACATTATTTGATGTAAGGAACCTTGCTATAGAACTGATATTATCTGGATCCATCCCAGAACCAATATAACACAACTTTCTGGTGAGTCACTGAATAAACGATATAATAATAAACTTGTTTAGCATACTTTCAATTAAAATTATAGCATTAAATCACTGCATGTTGCTCAAACGTTTTACTGTATTGTATATATTTGATATTGCATTATATATCATGAAAACATAAACCAATTCCTTTTGTATATATAGTTTTAACGAGTCATTCATATTCTGTATCTATAATGAGAGTAATAGTAATGATGCGGCCGAGTCACATTATTGTGACCACCAGCTAATATCCAGATTAACCGTCGTGTGCAGCGCGGACAGCAGCTATACGAGCTGGGAGTGACTAAATAAGGTGATGGAAGATGTTTACAGGTATGTGTAGCCATGCTGACTGCAGTGCATCTGACAGCTGCTAGAGGGTGGGTAGTGGAGGATCCATAGAACGAACAACACGATCGAGGTGGTCCCACAGATGCTCAGTTGGGTTTAAGTCTGGGGAATTAAGGGGCCCGGGAAGTACTTTGAAGTCTTCATCGTGATCTTCAAACCATTCTCGGACATTTCTAACTGTGTGACACGTCGCATTGTCGTGCTGGAAGATCCCATCCGTCCCAGAAAAGACAATCAGCACATATGGATGCGCGTGGTCTGCAAGGATGAATTCATAACGAATTCTGTCCATAGTGCCTTCCACATGTATGAGTAGACCCAGAGAATATCACGAAAACATTTCCCGGACCATAACGCTGCCCCCACTAGCTTGTGTTCTACCAGCAATGGCTAAAGAGTGTTTCTTCTCCGATGTTTCTCGCCTTATACGCCAACGTCCATCCGTTCGATGAAGCAGAAAACGTGACTCATCGGAGAAGGCAATCCTTTGTCAATCAGCTGAGGTCCAATTCCCATACTGCAGTGCAAATGCATGCCTTTTCTGCCAATGCACCTTCGTCAGAATAGGTGCAGTGACCATCTGTCTGCATCGGAGCCCCATACGCAGCAGGGTTCACTGAACTGTCGTTTTAGACACACTTCCGGTAGCCCCCTGGTTCATTCGGCCAGTGAGTTGCTCCACTGTAGCGTGTCGATCGGCCCACACGCTGCTTCGAAGCCGACGTTCACCTCTCACATCAATGGCACGTGATGATTCGCAGTTTCCACGTCGCTTATTCGCAATGGTGCCATTTCTCCAATCACGATACACTTTAACCACAGCAGCACGCAAACAGTTCACAAACTATGCTGTTTCAGAAATACTGCCACCCTTGGCCCGAAAGCCGATAATCATCTCTTTTTGTAAATCTGTTAAATCTCTCATTTTATCCATGACAGCAACGAGTGATATGTTTCCAGACTGCCTACAGCACACCTTATATACCCTCCAAGCAAGCTCAGGACACGTGCCTTCTTTCATTGGCTACGCGCTGTTGACGTCAAAAGTAGGAGGTGGTCACGATAATGTGACTCGACTGTGCGTAAGCAAATGCACACTGTGCTTTATATAATATCAAATTTCTTTTCTTTATAGGTTTCTGCCTCACGTGAAAAGTTTACGAAGCTGCATAAAGTAGTTCCGTACCGTAAGGATAAATTTTCTTACATATGTTTGGTAGTTTCATGATAATCTTATCTCTTTCATCCTGCCCGCTTGGTGTATGTTTCTTGTGAATTGATTTTAAACGTTTTCTGTGGAATACGTAAAACTGAAAAACTCCGCTTCTACCATTACTGGATGAAAAACCTTGTCATTTTATTTTACATCATGAAGTCGTATTTGTTTCGCAACTAGTAGTATCGAAGTCCTTTTTTTCGAGGATATAGCAATATCTATTTCGGTCGTAAAATATTTACAGTGTTTAGCACTAAGAAAAATTCTACTATTTTCATCATTACTCCGTTATTGTGATAACTCTATCTTGTTTTATTCCGAGAACAGACAACTACTGACCTCTTTGGAAAAGGCATTCGTGCTTTCTAAAACATTTCGCGGATGTGCGCAGAAATAAAAAGCCTTCAAATAAATTTATCTCTCGTTTCAGTCTGCTGGGAGTGACCAAACATTGTTTAAGAGGAATCGCGAAGACACAAAGGCATTATTTATTTCAATATATTCTATGAAATGCCTTGCCTTTTCGTAGTATACCGCATTTCACAATTTATCAGCAAAATAATACCATAACATTTATAAGAAAGGTCCATTTTTTGGGGCCAGCTTGTATGGCAATGCGTTTCTAAGAAATATCGCATTTCTTAGAAAGAATCTCAAGAATATTTTTGGAATTTTGTTATTGAAACTGCGCATCATACGAAGAACAAAGCGGATAGAGTTTGGACTACCGTACATAACTTTCGCAAAACAACATTAACCCTTTAACTGGCTAGAACAAATTAACTCGGGGTTAGCAAAATGGAATGAACTCAACTCGAGTGAATGTATATTCGCTGTTTAAGAAATCGGCCAAACGCGGCTGAAGCGAGTGAATCTGCGCACCACAAAGCGTTGCTTTTTCTTTAGGTTTGAAAGTGGTCATTTAGGAGGGGGGCGATGCGATGATGGTCATTAATCCTTCCAATCTGACTGCCTATTGAGCTGAAAAGGCTATAAAAGTGATGTCGAACCTAAGAAAGAAGAGAAAAGATGTTTGGCTTACTTGCTTCCACGCAGTGGCATGATATGATGTCCGTGTCAGAGAGATGTCCTCTTCCGAATCACTCCTTGGGTCATGGAGCAGAGAATCACGGACTGTAAGGGAATCAGACTATAGACTACAGATGATAAGACTAGGGAATATAAATGAATCCACCTGTAGTTTATAAGACTCAGGAATATGAAGGAACACTTATCTCCCGCGAAAGATTTATAATCGGTACTGCTGAGATCAGAGAGGAAAAAGAATTGTTTTGCCGCAGTTTTCGTATAACCCGGCCTTCTTGGGGAGCGCCGAAAATTTTGGACAGCACTTGGTTCATGTACATGGGCCACTTAAAGGGTTAAATTCAATCATTCAGCTATCGCTACGAAGTGAATGATTGGAAATAGCATTTCTTTTTGTTTTGTTAATTTTCTCAGTTTTCGGAATTGGTGCATAATTAGAATTGTACCAATTCCGAAAAATGAAACACAAATATTTTTTTTTCTAAATATTTTTTTTTGATTGGAGATTTAACGACCACGTGAGCAATTCAACATTAAATTCAATCATTCAGCTATCGCTAGGAACTGAATGATTGGAAATAGCATTACTTTGTGTTTTTTTAATTTTTTCAGCTTTCGGAATTAGTACACACTTAAGATATATACCAATTCCGAAAATGAAAAGCAAATTTAAAATTAAAAAAAAATATTTTTCTTTGATTGAAGATTTAACGACCACGCGAGCAACTCAACTTTAAATTCAATCATTCAGCTGTCGCTAGAAACTGAATGATTGGAAATAGCATTTCTTTTTGTTTTGTTAATTTTCTCAGTTTTCGGAATTGGTACACAATTAAGATATGTACCAAATCCGAAAAATGAAAAAAAAATTAAAATTAAAAAAAAATTGATTGGAGATTCAACGAGCACCGCGAGCAAATCATTGGGCTATAAACAGTGGTCCGTCACTAATTTAGGACCACTGGTTCCAGGGAAGGGAGAGAGCCAGCGCCGTAAGACAAACACAACATCAAACCTTTACCGGGATTCGAAGCAGGACCCATCTCGGACGAATGGTCAGAAACCATCGCTTATACCAGTGCCCCACGGGGACGGCGTAAACCAACTTGGAACTTTAACTTTAAATGGCTCAAATACACTGCAGACAAAAGTTTAGGACGTGTTTCGTTTTACTGCCATTTCTACTGATACGACTGAAGTAAAAAAATAAAAAAAACGACTCAATTAAAAAAAAACATTTTTATTTTTTATTTTTTTTTACTTGAGTCGTATCAGTGGAATTGGCAGTAAAACGAAAAAAAAAAAACCACACAACATCAAAAATCATGCAATAGGTAATAGAAATAAATGTCACGAAGGAGATACAGGTTAAATTGTCGTATGGTGACAGACGTGATTTTCGTGCAATGATTTTCTATGATCTAAAAAAAGGTAAAGGTACACAGCAGTCTTTTGAATCGCTATCAAATGTCTTTCTAGAGTCTGATCATTCTCTTGCCACAGTAAGAAACTGGTTTTGTGAATTGAAGAGGGGAAAAAATTCTTTTGAAGATGATTTTCGCTGCGTACGGCCCCATACCGCCGTAACGACTGAAAAGATGCGTAACCAAACTACGGGGCAAAGTACTCAGCAGGGAATATGTCCATCTCGCACCTCAATGCATGTTTAATGCCGCTGTGACATGCCAAGCACCAACTAGTTTAGGAACTCTTGGGATAAATTAACCTAGTCCTGTTGGAGAACACAGAGCTGGAATGGATTGCGGCGGGGGCATCCTTTTTGTAAATTGTCTCCCCAGAGCTTTCCTTGTTTGTCCCATTGGATTGAGATCGGGGAAGAGCATTGGGCACTCCTTCCGACAGATGTTTTCACAAACCAATATTTCATCTTCAGCTTCTGTGAAGTGAGAACTGGTATTACTGTCCATAAAAATGAAATCTGTGCCCATAGCACTACAGGACAGACCCACGTGGCGAACAATTACATCATTACAGCACGGCTGCATGTTGATTGTTCTTTGATTCATCACCGGCATTTTGGCGAATACATTTACTATGATACGGCACTCACGCCATGAAGCTGCGACCGCCATTTCAGTCCCACTCATCGATGTTCTTAGAATCCTGCATGGTTCCACGTCCCCCTTACTTGGAATCCAACGAAAACTTGGAATCCGACGAAAGACTGAAGCGGCTGTTATCTGTGAACATTACGATGGCCCATTGATCTGAAGACCAATCAAGATGAAACATACAACTTTCTTTCTTGGCAGGCTGAATGATGCACTCTGAATAATAGCAGACAGTGTACCAGTTTCCAGGCATACGTAGGCTATGTCGAAAGTTTTTTGCTGCTGCTGAACGCATCGCCTACTGTCCTGCTATTGGCCAATAGCAGGCGCCGTATTCACCTACTCAAACCAGATTTCGCTCACGTGGCAGGAGAATGGAACGCAGTTGATCTTATTTGGCGCTCTACAATGGAGCTGTCGAGAAGTGATTTTCGTGCAATGATTTTCTATGATTTAAAAAAAGGTAAAGGTACACAGCAGTCTTTTCAATCGCTATCAAATGTCTTTCCAGAGTCTGATCCTTCTCTTGTCACAGTAAGAAACTGGTTTCGTGAATTGCAGACGGGAAAAACATTCTTTGGAAGATGATTTTCGCTGCGGTCGGCCCCATACCGCCTTAACGACTGAAAAGATGCTGTAAAAAAGCTCATCAAAAACGATCTTCGTGTGGCATATCATGAAATACAGACGGCGCTGATCATTGGATCAATTGCTGCACAAGCAATTATTCATGACCATCTGATGTCAGGAAGCGATGTGCCCCTTGCGTGCCTCATTCACTCACGGACCAGCAGATGACAAACCGAGTTGAATAGAGCCAATTCTTGTTGTATAAATTCAGAAAAAGGAGTAGTAAAGATACCTACAACATCGCAACTGGTGATAAATCATGGATTTATGACTCTGATTCGGAACCAAAGGAACAATCAAGGATCTGGTGCTTCGAAGGTGAAGCACCTCCAACGGAAGTCCGGGGAATTCGCATTGCAAGAAGCAAAATGGTAGCATCCTTCTTCTATAAAACAGGACAAGCGACAACTATTGTCCTTGAAAATCCAAGAACTGTTGCTGTTAATGGGTATACCACTCAATATCTGCAAGTGGTCATTGCAGAATGGAAGAGAAACCACCCAAAATCGAAAAATGAGCACCTCTTTTTGCACCGCTACATTGCACGGGCTCACACAACAGCCAAGACAGTTGCTTTTTTGGCTACAAAATTCATGAGAGTTTTGCCTGATCTAGCCTATTCTCCTGATTTGGCACCTTGCGACTTTTTTGTTTCCAAAAGTCAAGGAAACCCTGCGTGAACGTCGAATTTCGTCTGGTGAAGAAGCCCTAGGTACTTACTTTGAGGAAATTGAAAAAGTTCGGCGCGAAATTTGGACACTTGTGCTTGCTTGAAGAGCATTAGACAACTGAGGCGCAGTACTTTTCTGACCCCGTTTTGACATTATGATCAGGTAACGGTCATTCTTTTTGGCGAAATGGGTCAGAGTTGGCCTGATAAGAAAAATGCGCCGTTATTCATACTATTTACTGCATTGGTGAAGGCACACGATAGAATTTCCAGGTAGAAAATATGAAATTTCCTGAGAAGGAAAATACTCCAAGAAGAGGCAGCCAGAAAGTTGGGTAAGAGCAAGGGCATTGAAAGGTGGACAGTTGGAAATAAATATAACCAAAACACGCTGGTAGCAAAAGTATCGTGATAAATACAAATTCGAGAATATGTCGAAAGCGAGACTACTGATTGTTAATATTTTCCAGAGACACGACAAGGGGAAACAATAACTGTACGTACCCAAGCAACGTTGTTCTAGTTCTTATGGAAATATGCAAATGACGACCTACGTCATCGAGCTGGCAGGCACGCAACCTTGATAAATGTTGTTTTAAGTGGGCTGCGGCAACTGTAGCTTGAGTTGGACTGTTAGTGGGAGAATGGCTCCGCACCATCGCTTGGGAGACTTTTTACTATGGAGACCGGTCGGTTGATTTGATGCAGGGCAATAGCAAGCTGAGAAAGCAAGATGGCTAAATGTGTCAAGCCTAGTGGTCTCTAATCGCTGGAGACAATTCCAGTAAACCAGAACATAACCAAAAGGCCGGGACAAGGACGCCCAAGAGCCACAGCAAGTCAGGAAGGCAACTATGTGTCTTTAACAGCTCGCCGCCATAGGGAGTCTTAGGAGCTCTCCTCTGCTACGAGAACAGCGATATCGATGCGAACAGTTTACAGACGACTTCACGAGAAAGGTATGCATGCGAGGATGCCAGTGGTCTGTATCCCACTCACCGCATCGTATGAAAGGTTCGGTATGAATTGGGCCTCTAACATCCACCGTGGACCCTCCTCAATGGGCCTATGATCCCTTTACTGACAAGTCGCGATACAGTTTAAACAAGAATTTTCGACGTGTGTACATTTGGAGAGCCCAGTAGTTGAAATCTTACCTCCAATATTACGAAAATTGGCCACTTTGGCGGTGGAGGACTCCTGGTTTGGGTTGGCCTCACCTTGAATGGACGCACGTCTCTGCACGTATTTCAAGGAAGCACCCTGACTTCTGCACGCCACAGGGATGATCCGAGAACCATATGTACAGCTTTTCAGGGGAGCCCTTTGTCCCCGATTTCTTTTTATGGACGATAACGTCCATCCCTATAAAGCTCGGCAACTCGACGAATACCTGGAGAGTGGTGATATTCACAGAACGGAGTGGCCCGAGAGATCTGCGGATAGAGCATGTGTGGGATGCCCTGGGCAGAGCAATTACAAGCCGACAGCCCCCTCCTGGGATTCCCACGCGCTTTGGTGGAGAAGTGGCACTTATTGCCACAAACTTTCATTCACAGTCTTAGAAACAACTTGAGGGTTCGTTGTGCAAGTTGTGTCGCTGTTCGGGGTAATTACACTCCCTATTGGCCCTTCGAAATCCGTTCCACTTGCTTCATGACTTTTGGACTGCCATGCTGTTATGCGCATGTTTCCTCCTCATGTGATGGTGCTGTTTTTCCCCTGTGTATAGCTGCGTTATCGATATATGTATGACCGTACCAATTGTCATTAAACACTGTTGTGTGGCTTCTGCGTTACTTATGGTTTTGCATTTGTGACATCAATTTTGAACATCAACGTAGATTGCGTGCGTTTTAAATGGTAGAATAAGGGAGAATAACATTGCTGGTGTTAATTTCAAAGAAGTAACAGAAAAAAACCCCTCAAATACTTGATATCACTGTTAAAAGAAGTTGGTCATATAAACGCAAAAGTAAGTGACAGAGTGTGATTGGGCTGTAATAACTTGAGCACTTGCACAGTGACAAGACGGGGAGAGAATCAACTAAACATTATGGACGTGAGATGCCGAGCTGATGTCCTAACAGTAAGGATAGACTAACAAGAAAGATGACACCGAATTATCGGATGTAATTAGCACGTCTTTTGAATCCGTTCTAACGCAAATTAAATGTATCAAAGCTATGCAAAGTCAATTGAACCGATATGGAAAACAATAGTACCTGACGGAAGAAAAAAATTTTCAAACAGGTTTTTAATCCCTCAGATATTGCTGCAAACGGAATCGTGAACCCTGGTTGCAGACTTGTGTTGCAGATATTGCTACACACGCCCTCTGGTTGCAGACTTGTGTGTTAAGAAAAATATGAATTTATATGAGAAACATTTCGCACCGGAAACGCTCTCGAACAGAGGAAGAATTTTTCAAGTCGGACTCTTAGAAACAAAGATATCGACAAAAATAAAATGTGCCTTTACTGCCACTGGTGGGAAAACCGTGCTTTATTTTAGGAATAAACTATTCTCAAAAGGGTTTTTCGATATAAGCGGTATCGGTCCAAGAGAAAAACATTTTTAGTCGAGTATTCAGGAGCCCAGATTTTGCTGCAAATACATCAGAAACAGAAATTAACAGTTATCCTCCCTGGTGGAGAAACGATTATTTTCCAAACATTAGAAATTATATGAAAAATATTTTCCATCAGGTGTTGTATGCGATACAGGAAGAATTTTTCAAATCGGAATTTTAGAAGCAGAAAAAACGCAGAAAACGTAATTTACCTTTGCACCCCCTAGCGGAAAGTCTATGATTTACTTGAAAATTTTGAATTTATATGAAAAACATTTCGCATCGGAAACACTATCCAACAAAGAAGAAATTTTTCAAATCGGACTCTTAGAAGTAGAGATATTGACAAAAATAAAATATACATCTACGCCTCCTGGCGTAGAAACTATGCATTATTTTAAGAATAAAATGTTGCTAAAAGGTTTGTCGACTTTAGTAGTATCGGTCCACAAACGACTTTTTTCCGATCGAGACTTTAGAAGCTCATATTTTGCTACAAATACATCAGAAGTGGAAATTAAGACTTACAGCCCCTAGTGGTCAAACCATTTTATACAAAAATTACAAATTATGTGCAAAGGATTTGTCATCAAGAGCTGTATCCGGTGCGGAAAGAATTTTTCAAATGGCAGATTTAGAAGCAGAGATATAGGGGGAAACCCAATTTACCCTTACCATTGGCCACTTTGGCAGTGGAGGACTCGGAAAATCTGTGAATTACTTGAAAATTTTGAAATTACTTGAAAAACATGTCACACCGGAAACTCTATCAAATAAAGAAGTAATTTTCCAAATCGGACCATTAGAAGCAGATATATTGACAAAAATAAGATATACATCTGCGCCCCCTGGAGGAGAAACCATGAAATATTTTAAAAAGAAGATATTCCGAAAATGTTTATCGACTTGAGTGGCATCAGTCCACGAAATAATTTTTTCAATCGAGATTTTAGAAGCTCAGGTTTTGTGGCAAATACATCAGAAGCTAAAATTAACACTTACGCCCCCTGATGGCCAAAGTATTCTTTACTAAAAATTAGAAATTATATGCAACAGATTTTCCATCAGGAGCTGTATCTACTGCAGAAAGCATTTTTCAAATCGGAGTTTTAGAAGAAGAGATATCGGGGAAAACGTAATTTAGTTTTACGCCACCTAGCGGAAAAGCTATGCATAATTTGAAAAAGTAACTATTCCTAAAATACTCTTCGACATAGATGAAATCGAAAGATAAAAGAATTTTTTTCAATCGGATGTTTAGAAGCAAATATGTGGAATAAAATGTATTTTTGAATTCGACATCCTCTGCATTTTTCCTCTCTTTGCCAAATTGTACATCTTAATAAAAAAAAAACGAAATTAAGGATCATCATTCGTATATTTCACGCTTCCCAATGCAAAAAGAATTTTTCAAATCGGAATAATAGTTGCAGAGATATGGTGTCTACAGACGGACGGACAAACTGATAACATAAGCACGATCTTTTTTTTACAAAAGACGTGCTAAAAATGAATGGATAAATGCAAAATGGCTGAGAGGTCAGAAGGGGGGGGGGCTTCTGGCTAATCATCCGAGTTGGGCCTGGGTTCGACCGGAATTTTCCCCGAATACTGATTGAACTCGTGTTTTTGTCATGCAAATCTGATTATTTCCATTCCCTGGATAAAGTGTATGTAAATTAGGGATTGTTACTTTCTTCGGATGTAGGTTCCCATGAAAAGGGAAGGTTCACGTAGGTTTCCATGTAGGTTCCCATCATTGAAAAGGGATGAACAATCTAAATAAGAATTTAACTCTTTAATTGGTTTGTAATGAATTAACTCGGGGCTAGTAAATGGGTTGAAACCATCTCGAACACAATCGCTGTCTAAGAAATGGACTCAAGTGACTGGAATGAGGGAAGCTGCGCAACAGTGTCAGTTGCTTTCCTTTTTGCTTTGTTATACAAGGTAGTGATTTAAGGGGGATGATCACTAATCATGCCTGACTGATATGTGCTAAAACGGCTGCAAAATTGAGAGAAAGAACAGTAGTTTTTTTTACCCACTTGTTTCTACCCAGGGGCATGATGTAGGTGTCAGGGGGTCTAGCCTGACGCGGATATCATGCCACTGGGCCATAAATTGGCGTGCCATTCATGCCTTTGGCCATGGAGTGCCGTACCATTACTGCCTTTGACCATGGAACGGAGAATAAAGGAATAGAAGCGAGTCCTTACCATCTGTGACAGGTTTATGGTCGGTACTGCTGAGATTAGGGGAGAAAGGAATTGTTTTGCCGAAGCTTTCGTAAAACCCAGCCGTTATATGAACATTACTGTTTGGGGAGCACAGAAAATTTTGGGAACCATTTGTCACAGGTGCACAGGCTACTCAAAGAGTTAAAAGATGAAGCTAGTTGTTTCTGTGAGCTCTCCTAGTGTTTTCTTTCCCACTTTGGTAGACACCGGAAAACTAATGTAATGATAATTTCCATTTGCTGTGTAATGATTAATGTTCATCTCCTTTTCTTGTCAACTCTCTCATGTGCCAGTGGCCATCCGTTACCCATTTCCGTTACATCGAAATTCTTTGCATAGGATTTACTTTACTGTTGTGGTAAAGATGCATAGCATAAAAAATAAACTGCTACTTTCCGTAGGCACACGAAACGTTTTCGCGCCGTGGTGTCTTCCAAGCGTCAACGCCGTGTGTTTGAGATGACCACGGTCAACGCAGGGCGTCCAATTAGATTCGATTTAGGCAGATCCGCTACCTGTTAAGAGACACTAGTACTTCTGTTACCCATTTCCGTTACATCAATTTTTTTTAATGGGTTTTACTTTACTGCCGTCCGGAAAGATGCATAGCCTCTAAAACTGACGCCATAAAGTATGAACTGCGTTTTTCCAGAAATTAAGCTTCCTATGAAAAAATCAGAGAACATATTTCTGACACAGTTTCACAACCAGATCACGCCCTTGATTTGCATTATAAATAACTTAGGCATACACAACTGCTCTGAAATAAGCGCTGGCAAAAGATACAGGTGCGTAGGAAGCTTGTATGCTCTTAGAACAGTTGTTTGAGTTATGATAAATTGTGGTTACATACGCGTAATAGGCATGATAGCTAAGAACAAGCCGCAAGTAATCCCAGTGGGAAATTGCTCATAGAAAATTAATGCAAACACGCTGTGGGAAGTTTTTTAATTAGATGTTTTTTTTTCTCTCAGGTGAAAGCAATTCTGTGTGTACTGGGGATTCGGCGTTTTCCCAGGGAGATATTTCGCTAGTCACGTTTCATGTATCAATTTAGTGAAGTATTTGTTTTTTAAGAATCTACGTGGTTTGTTTCTCTAACTTTAGACTCAGTGACAGTCACTTTCTAATCTATGGGCTTTGGAAAAGTCCAATATAAAACCAAAGAAAAACACACATATTTGACTTCCTCCGAAGGCCACCCCGTATCAGAACGATCATTCTAATCGCTTTGCTATGGGGTAAAACCAAGATAGTATTACCAATTCTTTGAAAAATAGCTCAAGAGAGCGGATTTAAATCCCCATGCTATTTGAAAATACAACACACATAAAAATTGGAAAGGGAGTGTGACAAGGTGACACCATATCTCCGAAGCTCTTTAATGCCACATTGGAAAATGTCTTTCAATCACTGAACTGGGAAAACAAAGGGATAAAGATTAATGGAGATTATCTAACCCACCTTCGTTTTGCAGATCATTTTTGCAAGTACTCCATCAGAGCTGCAGAATATGATCCAGGAAATTGCTGACAAGAGTAAAGAAGTGGGATTAAAAATTAACTTTCAGAAGACAAAAGTAATGTTAAATGCTTTTACAAGAAATGAAGATTTATCGATTGATGGAGAAAAGCTGGAGATAACAGACACGTACGTTTATCTTGCACAGCAGATATCAAGTGAGGGTCACGTTGGTGAAGAAATTAATCGGCGTACAAAACTTGCCTGGAGAGCTTTTGGAAGAAACAGCATATTTTGCAAGAGCAATATGCCATTATGTCTTAAAAGAAAAGTGTTTGATCAATGCATCCTTCCAGTGCTTACGTATGGTGCAGAGACGTGGACCTTAAATAAAAGAGACATACAAAGGCTGCAGACAACTCAGAGAAGCATGGAGAGGTGCATGCTTGGTGTAACCAGGAGAGATAAGAAGAGGAACTCGTGGATCCGAAAAATAACAAGAGTGGAAGTCATTATGATCAGAGTTAAATCCCTGAAATGGCAATGGGCTGGACACACTGCCAGAAGTACAGACCATCGATGGACAGCCGAAATTTTAGAATGGATTCCAAGGGACAGGAAAAGACCCAGAAGAAGACTACATGGGAGATGGGTGGATGAAATTCGAATGTATGCGGGAGTGAAATAGAGGAGACATGGCACAAGAAAGACCGCTGTGGAGGAAATTTGGGGAGACCTTCGTCCAGCAGTGGATTGATAATGGTTGACAATGATGATGATATACTCTCAAACCACCATTTTCTTGTTCTTTTTTGGGGGGAGGAAAGAGGGGTTAACGAACACCGTGAGCTACTCGATGTCGAGCAGTTTGTAGTGCCAGTCATTAGGGTCCCTGAAAAAAATCGCGTTTTTACATTGTATTGTTTTGCCAATTTTCATGCTGTTCGCGGTATACGTTGCCGATGTTGCAAATGGTATAACAGCTGGTTTTTTTGGAGAAAAGATTCATGTACGTTACACAGGCGTCACTAATTTAGGACCACTGTTTCCAGGGAAGGGTTAGTGCCACGGCCGTAAGACAAACACAATTCTCCATGCATCACCGGGATTCGAACCCGAGCCAATCTCGAACGAATGGTCAGAAGCCAGCGTTTAGACCACTGCGCAACGGGAGCCGCCCATTTTCTTAGAAGTTATCGAAAAAGATTACTATTTTATCTTTTGCAAATTGAGATGACCAATTTTACGTTAGAGTGAAAATCAATAGCTAACGGTTGCCGAGAAGCTGGAGCAAAATTTCGAAATAATGAAGAATGTTTTCATTATGAGACTCACATTATCCATTCTTTCAGGGTGGTAAACCTACTCTGGTGATTGACACCTGAAATCAAATTTATTTCTCTCTCCCTCGTTTTTGTTCTCCTGGCAGTAAAAGTTTCAAATCGAGCAATTCGTAGAAAATTTCGCGCTTATCTTCATATGAGGATCGTTGTCTCTGAGTGTCTTATCATAGCATGGGTGTTTACTTTTGGCTCTCTGGCAAAATTTGATTTCGGGAAAAATTTTCATTTGGTACAATTCCGTGAATGTTATTTGAGAATTAAACGATCACCGTTAGCAACTCAGCGGGTTAACATGCCGTCTACCGTCCTTATTTTTCAGCCTCTGGCTCCAGGGAAGAGAGAGAGCCAGTGCCGTAAGACAAACACAACACCCATGCCTCACTGGGATTCGAACATGGACCCATCTCGGTTAAATGGTCAGAGACCGCTTGCTACTACGCCATCCGGGTGGCGATCCGTGAACATTACGTAGAGAGAAATCATAAAATATTATCGTTTTAAGATCTAAAAAAACAAAGATATTTTATTAATACGGGTATTTACACTGAAGAGCAATTGAATTAGAGACAGCTGGCGTTATGCAAATGTGGCGCTGTGGGCGGCCCTGTAAACGGAAACAACATGACGTATGCAAGCGATCCGACAATATAAGGAGTGATGCGACGGGAATGAGTAAGAGTCGGACGCAGTATGGGTAAGACGAAGGATCTAAGCGCATTTGATCGCGGGCAAATTGTCGGGGCCCGACGAATGGGTCACTCCATCTCGGAAGTCGTGCACGCACTGGGATTTTCACGAGCCACAGTGTCAATGGTGCACCGCGAGTACATCGAATCCGGTAAAACCATCCCTGCAAGGGCCAACTGCCGTGAACAACAGCGTGTGGATGAGCGGGGTCTTCGTCGGCTAGCGCGCATTGTATATATAGACGGACTACAATGCAAGAAATCACTCGGCAATTTAACTCTGGTGCACAAAAACGTGTAAGCAGCCACACCATCCTGAACCATCTCCTCGCTATGGGGTACAAAAACAATCGACCCACGAGGGTACCGCTGCTGACCACACATCACATGGTGCAAATAATAGCATGGGTGCGGGGACATGGCCACTGGACCCTAGACATGTGGAAAAATGTTGCCTGGACTGATGAGTCGGGTTTCACGTTGGTACATGTGGATGGCAGGATACGAGTACGGTGCAAACCACATGAAGCGATGGATGCTTTTGCCAACAATGTACTCTTCAAGCTGGTGGGGGTGGCATTCTCGTCTGGGGACTGTTTAAGAGGATTGAAATTGGGCCCCTGGTGCGTGTGACATAGTCCCTCACAGGCCAACGTTACCGGGATATTCTGGACGACCATTTACTCCCGTTTGTGCGTCTTCAATATCCCACTGGGGACCTCATCCTGCAACAAGACAATGCACTGTGCCATCGCTCCCGAACTGTATCCGAATGATTGGATGAACACTCCACCGACGTGACCTCGCTTCCTTGGCCAGCTAGGTCACCTGACATCAATCCCATCGAGCACATCTGAGATGCCATCGAGAGAGATGTTCGAGGCTCTGAGCCCCCTCCATCAAATCTTCGTGAACTGTGGGAGCTTGTTCAGGGGTCGTGGATCCGTATGGCTTCTCAACACTTCCGGTGTCTTGTCGAGTCCATGCCAAGACGAATCGCCGGCATCATCAGGGCGAAAGGTGGTGCCACACGTTACTAGACAGGTATCTCTAATTCAATTGCTCTTCAGTGTATATAGGTGGAATATATAGAGAGCTGGATTCCTGATTTATGTTTTAAAACAGCCAATAAAAACCTTTCAAGAGATTTTTTGCCTGGCAAGAGAAAGTAATTAAAAACTTAAGGCTTGATTTTTTGCTCTGCAAAATTACAAGGACTTAAGTACAACGAATACTCTCCCACATGAAGGAAAATTGTTTTCTGAATTCTGTTACGTATGGTATGACGTGCACTTAAATTTTATTATCTTTTTTAGTTCCCGTATTTTTATATAATTTTGATTTATTCTCATTAAAAGTTTTTCTACTCTGAACGCCAAAATCCTGACAACTGATGAAAGCGCAATTAAGTTACCCAAAGCGAGAGATCAGAATGAATGTGTTGATTCTTAGAGAGTAATTTTACTTTGGTTATCTCAAAGTTATCTTAAGCTCAGGCATTTTGTTACCAACTAGAATGTTAAGCTTTGCGCAAAGTTACTAAGGTATTCAGAGAATAAGCGTTCTTGAATGTGGATTAAACCCAGTATCATGATGGTGCAGTTTAATTGTGTGCTCTGCAACGTGCACTTGAAGATGTACCATTTAAATAAATGAATGGAATATTAACGTAAGTCATCTATTTCCATGTTGCCTTTTGGTCATATATTGAATTAATTCTATGCCTACTTAATCCTGCTATGTTTTGCGGTAAAGTTAGCGTAACAATAACTTAGTGTTGGAATTAAAGTTTATATAACAACTGAAGACATCAGCGAGCAGTTCAAGTCAGTGTAATATAATAGTTTAAAGCGATTTATTAAACATAAAACTTTATAATGGGAAAAGCGTCAGCGAAATTTACACACCAGATCTGATGGACGCAGAACAAATGCAGTGTCTTCCGGCTATAATTTTTATAGGTTTTAGCAAACATTAAGAAATTGCTATTTTCACCGTGTGTAATTTGCGTTGATATTAAAACACGAAAGGCTAAATATTCCAAAGCAGTTTTTTTCCTCAGAGGAAAGAAAATAACTTCCGGAATTTGGATTTCATTCAAAGAGTAATTGCATTATCATCGCCTTTAACAATAACCATTCTCTGGATGATACTTCCCCATGAAGGTCTTCCTGTCTTTTCATCAGTCCTCTATCTTTAGAGCTGAAAAGAGGAATTATTTTTAGCACTCTGTTTTTATTTCGTCCACCCGTTTTCCATTCCATCGCTTTTTTTTTTTTTTTGCGTCCTTTATTGACTCTTGATATCCAATGAAGAATGCTCGTATTTTTAACACAGTAAATTTCCACTGAGATATTTTTATGCCTGTGTTGTGAGTACAGTATCTTTGTACCCTGATGAACAAAAAAGTTAAGTTACAGAAATAAAATTTAACATAGCAAAATAACGCAAACATAAGAAAGAACATGCGCAAGCATGAGATCTCAATAGGCAAGAATAATGCTGCTGTGTCAGAAAAACAAAACGTTCTACACTGGTGATAACAAAAATACGTTGTTCTGGTGCTCAGTAGGGAGCATAATTGCCCCTTGACCCAGGGCTAGAGAATAAAGGAAGGGCTGGCCCACCAGGCAGTCCAAAGCAAGTCGCTTTGCTGGGGAGGACGTGACGTCACTGCAAGTACACTGACGATTTGGGATGCTGCCTTCGAAGGCAGAAGTCATAGCTGTCGGAGTAAACTGAACACCTTTGCACGTATTATATTTTTTTACACAATTCAGAACGTTATGTCGTAGCAAGTAACGTTTTTGATTATTTTATCGAAAGGCGTAAATAATAGAAAGGGAAAAAATTATTAACGTTCCTCTATAGTTAAAAAGGAGGAAGATATTCACCAGGTTTGGATATTGACATCGTCGTGCTACGTTTTTTGACGGCAGAATTTATCCATTTGGTTTTCTTTTGATTTGATTTTCTTTCCGACACTAAATCTTTGTTGTGATTAATATACCAAATTCTGATAAATGTTCGTATGCGCCAATAAATTTTTACAGCTTCTTTTCAGGTGCCAGGAAATCTTTCTTCTATTACAGTTTTTTATTTTCGTATTATGCCTTTCTCTCGGGAAATCTCTGTCCCGTGAATTGACTTAAAAATCATTTCAAATTGATGTACCGTTCTCATCCACTTTGGAGAAGGCACCGTTAGTCCCCCGAGTGATAAAGTTTTAATCCATTGAGCTGGTGGAAAATCTTCGGCATTTCTAAAAATTGTTCCGAGGGAGGGATCTTTATCACGTAAGCGATAGACAATATAACCTGCGACATAACTCAGAGCTTGTTTCTCAGCATTACATTGCTCATCTTGAACTGTTTTAAGTATGTCGTCGTCCCAATCTTGCGGTCATGGCTCATTACAATTTTTTAATAAAGCTTCCATTAAGTCATCTGCGTTTATTTCTCCAGATACTTCACCAAGAAGTTTTTGATTATCAGCTGTAGTGAAAGAACGCTTCTTTTAAAAGCTTTGCTGTCAAATACGTTTGGAGCGTTTTACCTTCTTGAAACTCTGTATTAACTTTTTTGGACAAATTAGTCAATTTTTTTGCCAGCAATATGTGTTTTATACGACTAATAAATTCCGTAGGTAAGGGGTGGTCATAAAAAGCGACTATGCCTCTTATTTGACTGAACAAACTCTTCAGGGCATCTTGAGTCAAACGAGTAGTTAAAATGCAACTGACTCCACGAAGCGTTAAATCCTCGTAGAGATGAAATTAAGACAAGAATGCCTTTTTGGAAAGGCAGTATATGTTTTCTCCCCATTACTCTGATATTCAGTATTTCTGACTTCATTTTGTTCAGAATTTCCTTTTGTTGTATAAAGAGGGGGTTAATACCAAAACCTGCTTTTAAAGGTTTGCTTTTGTCAATGAGTAGTATAAAATGACCGATTCTGGACCAAGGATCATCCTTCTAGAGAAGGATGGGGGGGGGCGTGGCCTGGCGCCGAAGGATGGGGGCGTGGCGTGTGACTGAAGGGTGTGGGGGCGTGGCAGATGACGCTAGTGCGTTGGGTCGATGTGCTGCCCCCTAGCGGTGCTTCTTGGAACTTTATTATTATGTTAGATCTTTGTTTTTGAGAGATGGCAACGACCGAGTCGGGGAAAGGAGATGTGCTGCCCCTAGCGGTGCTTCTTGGAACTTTCAATGGATCTTTTTTGAGGGATGGCAACGATCGAGTCGTGGAAAGGAGATGTGCTGCCCCCTAGCGGTGCTTCTTGGAACTTTTAATGGATCTTTGAGGGATGGCAACGACCGAGTGGGGGAAAGGAGATGTGCTGCCCCTAGCGGTGCTTCTTGGAACTTTTAATGGATATTTGAGGGATGGCAAGGACCGAGAGGGAAAGGGGGTGGATATAGGGGGATGTCAACTCAATGTGCTGCCCCCTAGCGGTGCTTCTTGGAACTTTTAATGGACCTTTGAGAGATGGCAACGACCGAGTGGGAGAAAGGGGGTGGATATAGGGGGATGTCAACTCGATGTGCTGCCCCCTAGCGGTGCTTCTTGGAACTTTCGATGTATCTTTGAGAGATGGCAACGACCGAGTGGGGGAAAGGGGATGTGTACGTTGCCCCCTAGCGGTGCTTTTTCGAACTTTTCTCGGGAGATTTATTGGACGTTGACAAATTTTGGGGAAGTCTTTCCAATATTTATTTTTTAATTTTCTCGGGAGATTTACTGGACTTTGTCAAATTTTTGAAGGAAGTTTTTTTGTCGTTTCCAATTTTTTTTACTCATATTTTTTTTGTCCTATTTTTTCTCTCTAATTTATTTTATTAAATTTATATTTTCAGGAATTCCCTGAGGTATTATAATTTTTATAGAAGTTGCAGTATTTTTTTTATTTTCTCGGGAGATTTATTAGACTTTGTCAAATTTTTGAAGGAAGTTTTCTCAATCGAAGCATTTCCTCAAATTTGTTTTATTAAATTTATATTTTCAGGACTTCCGTGAGGTGTTATAATTTTTATAGACGTTGCATTATTTTTTTCATTCTTATATTTTTCTTCCCTCCAATTTTAATTTAGGCGAGGAAAGGCTTTGTTTGAAAAGATTTCGTTCCCGTTGATTCATGTTCCGCCATTTTAGTTTCACCACGTTGTCATTTTGTGAGCCATGTGTTTTGGGATGAGTCACAATTTTCTCTTTGACTAAGAAAATTTTGTATGACACGTGTTTTGGGAAGAGTGACTATGCCGGATGACGCATGTCGTGATAGCAGACATGACATCAGCCAACGTCGTTTTCTCCTCAACGGGGTCGGCTTTATTTATTTTTTTTATTTTCTCGGGAGATTTACTGGACTTTGTCAAATTTTTGAAGGAAGTTTTTTCAATCGAAGCATTTCCTCAAATTTGTTTTATTAAATTTATATTTTTAGAACTCCGTGAGGTGTTATAATTTTTATAGACGTTGCATTATTTTTTTCATTTTTATATTTTTCTTCCCTACAATTTTAATTTACGCGAGGAAAGGCTTTGTTTGAAAAGATTTCGTTCCCGTTGATTCATGTTCCGCCATTTTAGTTTCACCACGTTGTCATTTTGTGAGCCATGTGTTTTGGGATGAGTCACAATTTTCTCTTTGACTAAGAAAATTTTGTATGACACGTGTTTTGGGAAGAGTGACTATGCCGGATGACGCATGTCGTGATAGCAGACATGACATCAGCCAACGCCATTTCCTCCACGGGGTCGGCGGTTGACGTCATTTGAGATTCTGTAGCCACATTAAGTTCCAAGACTGATTTTTTTTTCAATAACTTGTTCATTTTGCAACGAATTTATTCCTTATTTTTTCCTCATAATTTCCCATTTTATATTCATAATTTTTCAACGTAACGATTTTTTTATTTTCTTTGAGGAGACTTCACGCATTTTCAACGGACGTTCCAACATAAAAACGTTTTCCAAAGTTTTGTGCTGCAGACATAATCTTAAAACACGATTGTTTATTAACGTATTTACGTGTTCATGACATTTTCTGTTACATTATTTTAACGTTGTACCTTTTTCCAACGTACAAAGCCACAATTTTTTATGCATAGTTAAAATATTTTTTTTTTCGTATTTCTTCATGATTAATCAGTGAAATGTACCTTTTAACGCATTATCTTAATCTTTTTGTTCTAAATGCTTGCGTACTCCTTAAACTTTTTGATGTACCAACATTATTTTATTTTCTAACTTTTCAAACTAAGAACTACTTTTATCGAGGCTTTATTTTTTCTGGTTCAAACAAGCAAACGTTTCTTCATTATTATTTCCGTTACCTATACAAACAACTTTTCTTACTTGCTTTTAATGTATGACTTAATCTGGTTTTCTATATAGCTGTTTCATGTTTGTGCAAGAAATATACAGATCTATAGCAGCTATACATAACATTCGTCCGTAACAGTATCTTTTTTTTTTTTAGATTTAAACCAACACACGCTTTTTAACGACTTGATATCGGTTTTCTGGGGTACTTTTCTTTTTCCTTCATTCAATTTTATTCCAGATCATGAGACGAGGAAATGCTTCTTTAGAAACAATTTCGTTCCTGTTCGCAGTAATTATTGGATTTTGACAAATTTTTTGTGAAACGACTTCATGCTAATTCTGAGTCTTTCGCCTTTACAATATTATTTTCTCGTAATTTTTTCGTGTGTTCAAGAACTCTACAGGTCTTTCACAGTTAAAATTCTGGTAAAACTATATTTTCTTACTTTATTTAGCATATCATTATAGCTTCCCAATTTTCGCCATTTTACTTCATCTTTTTTGAAATTTAGTAAAACTTTTCAGTATGTCAATAATTTATTTCTTACTTGGCCAAACTTAAGACTCCTTTTATTTAGACTATTTTTTTTTCATTTCATTTCAGCAAAATGATTATTTTAGATGTTGCAAATCATCAGGTTTTTTTGTTTCCTTATATATCATATTTTCCAACTTGCTTTTAAAGTATTTCTCAAAGCTTGCATGTATGTCAAATACGCATTTTTTTAATCCTTCCCTAGTTTGCTATACTTTTTCGTGGACTGCCCCAACAGGAAAGCATTCATTGTCAAGGCATGAAATCTAAAACCTTTTTTCTTACGATAAAATTTGTATTCTTTGGGACATATTTTCTGTATATTGTTCTGTCTCGTCCGAAAAAAACATTCATTCTGGAGGCAAAGCGAGTAATTCCGTTCTTCCACTAAACATCATTTTTTTACGTTTTACTAACTCACCACTCCCATAGCGAAAATAAAGAAATACTTACTCTGTTCTCTACATATCGACTCAATCTATTTCTTTTCGAAATGCTGATCATGACATTTCAACTAAAATTTCATACTTTCACCAAAAATCATATTCTTAAACGAGCTATTTTTTACACAATTATTTCATGTATAACTAAATTTTTGTTGTTTACTCACCTCATAAAAGTCAATAAGAACACCCCTAATCTCATTCCTTTCCCTCATTTAGTTCGCTTAAATTGAGATGTTTCAAAATTTCGCGTATATTTCATTCCCTTAATGTCCAGTTCTCCCGTGTCTGCCCCTTCATTTTCAACTTCTGTGCATACTGCATTTTATCTTTAGACGTTTAGTTTCATTGACCTTTTCTTTCGTTTTAATTAGGTTTTCATTATCGTATTTTTTATTCATTGTCTCAGCAGAAAAATCTTTCATTCTGGAGACATAGCGACTAAGTCAGTACTTCCTCTAAACATTTTTTTCACATTTTACTAATTGTTCAGAAAAGCAGTTGTTTCCAAACTCCCATAGTGAAAATATCGTATTCCCCTTATAGTACTTATTATATTTTTCCTTCTGTTCAGTGTTGTATGATTCTTCAAACTTTGGTTTATTTTTATGAAACTTCTTTTTTTCTTAGTTTTTTTCTGATTCAAACTTTCAATCTTTTCCTATCGATTTAATTACTCTTATTTTCCCATTCGACTTTACTTTTGAACAGAAATGTATCTAAAATCTTCAGATGTATTTTAGTCTACAAGGCCGATTCTTCCCTGTTTCAAATAAAGTCATTGTAGGATTTTAGTGTAAATGCTGCTAAATCTTTAGAACTTACTTTTCATAGTTAGATACAAATTCCTCGAGGTTTACATTAAAACATGAAAGAAGAGTGTTTTTACGCTCTCTCCAGTGTGTGAGCTTTCCCCAAGAAATTAACTTTGTCAGTTTCCGACAGAAACAGGGGGATTCAATCTCCTGCGACTGTTTTCACGCGTCTCTTGCTTACAGGAAAACCTCATATGACATGAAATCACTTTGCTTGGCAGATTAAACTAAATTCTGGTTTTGAACTTTGAATGCAAACTCAAGCTCGCAAAAGCATAGTTTTCTGAGCAAACTTAAACTGTCTAAGATGACAAAAATCTAAAACTGCTGACTCAATGGGACAGAGCGTTTGAACTTTGCCGTTAATTCACCATTTAAGAGATCCGTCGTGAACCACTAGAAGGGAAGTAAGCAGACCCTGATTTAGTCCACTGTTTCCAAGGAAGGTAGAAAGCTAGTGTCGTAATTCAAAAGCTCTTAACTCAAGCCTCCCCAGGATTCAGTTTCGGACGAACGAATACTCAGATGTCCATGCTTAGACATTGAAAAATTGCTTCAGACAAATATTTTCTTACTTAAAGTGCTTCAATTCAGAATTTGTACTATTTAAGATTTTTCTTAGTCAATATTTTTTCTATCTTAAAAACTTCTAAAGGGTTGATTTTGAAAAAAACGAGTTCTCACAAAAATGTAAAATTTCCTCAGATTGTATGAGGAACCCCCAAAAAAATTGATGAAGCTTGGACGTTAACCATTCCAACCATTTCTTTCTCTTCATGTTTCATTCCATAAACTTTCTTCAAATTCCTATATGTCCAAGAATTTTGTTAAATGTCCAAGTTCGACTCCCCCAGAAATTTTCTGAAAATGATATTCTGGAATTTTTTTAAAAGAGAAACTAAGAATCCCTTCACTGAAACAAGAAATTCATATTCAAAGCATTACATCCCTCTTTCTACTTCAAATACTCTATTTGTAAATCTAAGGAAGTTTTTTTTTTTAATATTCATATATTTTCCCCTCTAACTTTAGAAGATATTGTCACAAAATGTATGTACATATTACGATAGTAAAATATCTTACTACTTACTGCTTGATGTTCAATTCACTTCACACCGTCTTAAGGAAATTCGTTCATTTTCTCATAACACATAGACATGTTATTTTTCTTTCCATTCACTTCAAAGACTCAATTGAGATCAACCTAATGGAGTCCTTTGAGAAAAACTTTCATAGGAAAGCATAAATTTGCCTAAAAACTACATTAGAAATAAACAAATGTTGAAAGTTCCTGTACAAGAAGGAAATTCTGTTGTAACTTCTAAACGAAAAAAGACAAATTCTAAGAAAATATGTAAAAATGTTCGTTGGATTCCATATCAAAAAAAATTAGTTGAAGAAAAGTGTCATTCTTTTTTTTTTTTTCGGAACAGTTCATTCTTTCCTAGGGTTAAAAATGGAACACTTCATTTGTCTTAGTAGACAATTTTGAGAAAACACATTTCATTAAAAGCAGGGAAATTCCCATAGAATAACATGGGAAAACTAGTATGCATAAAAAGACTGTTTCGAAACGAGTAAAAATCTGTTGAAGTTCGTTTTCGAAAAAGTTGGAAATGGAATGAAGTTAAAACAGTCACAGCAAGTTCCTGAAAGTTGAAAATTGGATGTACTAAAAATGTCTAAGGAAAGAAATTTTTATGAAACACAGACTGTTTAGTTTTTCCAGGCTAGGGTGTCTTCAGTGAGAGCGCTTCTTTTTTTCAACTCAAAGAATAAAGCGAGTCAGTTTGAAACATTTCAAACTCCCCGAAATTAAGCTGTGTACTCTGGTTTCGACTCAATACTGTAAAGCATTGCTCTCAGACCAGTCGGAATTCCGCCCAGATTGGTTGCCTAATGGAAAACATCAGACCCCTTTCCAATAACAATCCCCAAATATCCTTAAGAAAAGTCTAGCAAAAAAGCACTATTTCACCATTAAAACAATTGGATTCATTCTGTTACTGTTTTAAACATTTCAAAAAAGAAGTTTACATTCTCACTTTTACTTTAAAAATCTTGAAAGCTTAACTTTTGACCCATTTAAAAAAAAATTCACCTAAAATTTAATTTAAAAAAATAATAATTACTCTTTAAATTTATGTCTTAAAACTAAAAAAATATTTACGCTTAATATTTCAATAAATAATAAATATTCACAAACTCACCTTCTACCTTGCCCATTTAAAAAAAATAATTCTGAATTTATATAATCGAAATCATTACTTCTCCAAATAGTTCTTTTCCCAAATTCACCTAAAATTTAATTTAAAAAAATAATAATTACTCTTTAAATTTATGTCTTAAAACTAAAAAATATTTACGCTTAATATTTCAATAAATAATAAATATTCACAAACTCACCTTCTACCTTGCCCATTTAAAAAAAATAATTCTGAATTTATATAATCGAAATCATTACTTCTCCAAATAGTTCTTTTCTCCTGATTGTAGAGAAGAACTCTTCTGAAATCTTCACTTTTCCACATGTGTTCATAAAAGCTTGAGCTACTTCCTTAGGATTCAACAAGGCCACAGCGTTCTGGAAACTTGAAATCGCTTTCCTGTTCCACTCAGTGGTTAGGCATGGAGGATGCATCTCAATAGGTGGAAGTACTTCCGAAATGCATTCGCGACATCTACATACCTTCAGGATGCTCTCCCCGATTAAATTTTTTAAACATTCAATTAAATTGTGTCTAAGTTCACACTCCTCAATCGATGTACTTTGAAACTTTCGGGATTCTCCGAGTACGATTTTCTGGAATTCTGAACCCATTAACAATTCCTGGATGCTGTCCCACACGCCATCCAAAATAATTTGGAGTTTCTTAAACTGCTTTCTGGTTAATGTAACTCCTGTTGTTAAGTGAAAAATCCGGAACCAGAATTTGAAAGACTTGAAGACTTCTTACTTTATTCAAACTTAGAACAGAACTAAAATTCGCTCAGCGTTTCCTTTGCATACTGTAACCAACACATGACCCTTATCACCACGTGGTGATTGATGTGTCACGATGCGTCAGCACACTAACTGCACGGTGACTGTTTTCTTATCTGGTCATCTCGCAACGAACATGCTATTGATTCTAATCAGGCAAAGCTAACTTCAGCTTGAGAGATAAACGAAAGGATTTCATTATAACTTTCATATCTTGAGAGAATAAACTAAAAAAATCTTCATAGAGTGCATAATAAGCTTAAAGAAATTCTTCAAGGCTGAATTTCCACTAAAATGATGGTGGTATACGGAAAGCGTGAGAATTTAATCAGAGACCTTCAAAGAATTCATCTTGGAATTAACGCTGCTTTTGAAAAACGAGTGAATTATGAAATTCTTTGTTCTCCACACAAGAAAATTTCAGATTTCGAAATCTCGCCGTCCTGACCCACTTTTTCCTGAGTGAAATTTAAAACAGGGTGGAAATCTCCACTTACGCATTCCTTTGAGTGGGGAATAGCTCTCATGAAAGGGGTCAACGGTTCCAAACAACATTGATTAAAACTGGAGAGAGGAAAAATATATGAAATAAAAAAATAATGCATAAGCAGGATTCCCAAAAACATAAAAAAATATAAGTTTTATATAAAAAAGAAATTCCAGGAAAAATATTGGTGGGGCGAAAGATTTCCCATTCTTCCATTCCCACAAAAAATTTAATAACGAAGTCTAATAAATCTCTCGAAAAAAAATTAAACAAATACTTGGACTGACAAAGAGAGAACGACACGTGACGTCAACCTATCCCACGGCTAGTAGTAGGAGATACACTGTTCCCCCTCTGACATCAATTTTTTTCTATGCGAACAGAAATTTACTTGAACAACCGTCTTAGAAAATGCCCCTTCCACGTTTTTCTTCCCAGCCATGCAAAAACAATCAGATTGCCTTTTCCCACCAAAAGTTCTAGCAAGAAGGAGCAGGAGACGCCGGAACGAAACCCGAATGAGCTCCCTCCCTGTCTCGCCCCCTTGTTATTCGGCTCTTTCGGGCTACGTTCCGGCGTCTCCTGCTCCTTCTTGCTAGAACTTTTGGTGGGAAAAGGCAATCTGATTGTTTTTGCATGGCTGGGAAGAAAAAACGTGGAAGGGGCATTTTCTAAGACGGTTGTTCAAGTAAATTTCTGTTCGCATAGAAAAAAAATTGATGTCAGAGGGGGAACAGTGTATCTCCTACTACTAGCCGTGGGATAGGTTGACGTCACGTGTCGTTCTCTGTTTTGTCAGTCCAAGTATTTGTTTAATTTTTTTTTCGAGAGATTTATTAGACTTCGTTATTAAATTTTTTGTGGGAATGGAAGAATGGGAAATCTTTCGCCCCACCAATATTTTTCCTGGAATTTCTTTTTATATAAAACTTATATTTTTTTATGTTTTTGGGAATCCTGCTTATGCATTATTTTTTTAATTCATATATTTTTCCTCTCTCCAGTTTTAATCAATGTTGTTTGGAACCGTTGACCCCTTTCATGAGAGCTATTCCCCACTCAAAGGAATGCGTAAGTGGAGAGTTCCACCCTGTTTTAAATTTCACTCAGGAAAAAGTGGGTCAGGACGGCGAGATTTCGAAATCTGAAATTTTCTTGTGTGGAGAACAAAGAATTTCATAGTTCACTCGTTTTTCAAAAGCAGCGTTAATTCCAAGATGAATTCTTTGAAGGTCTCTGATTAAATTCTCACGCTTTCCGTATACCACCATCATTTTAGTGGAAATTCAGCCTTGAAGAATTTCTTTACGCTTATTATGCACTCTATGAAGATTTTTTTAGTTTATTCTCTCAAGATATGAAAGTTATAATGAAATCCTTTCGTTTATCTCTCAAGCTGAAGTTAGCTTTGCCTGATTAGAATCAATAGCATGTTCGTTGCGAGATGACCAGATAAGGAAACAGTTACCGTGCAGTTAGTGTGCTGACGCATTGTGACACATCAATCACCACGTGGTGATAAGGGTCATGTGTTGGTTACAGTATGCAAAGGAAACGCTGAGCGAATTTTAGTTCTGTTCTAAGTTTGAATAAAGTAAGAAGTCTTCAAGTCTTTCAAATTCTGGTTCCGGATTTTTCACTTAACAACAGGAGTTACATTAACCAGAAAGCAGTTTAAGAAACTCCAAATTATTTTGGATAGCGTGTGGGACAGCATCCAGGAATTGTTAATGGGTTCAGAATTCCAGAAAATCGTACTCGGAGAATCCCGAAAGTTTCAAAGTACATCGATTGAGGAGTGTGAACTTAGACACAATTTAATTGAATGTTTAAAAAATTTAATCGGGGAGAGCATCCTGAAGGTATGTAGATGTCGCGAATGCATTTCGGAAGTACTTCCACCTATTGAGATGCATCCTCCATGCCTAACCACTGAGTGGAACAGGAAAGCGATTTCAAGTTTCCAGAACGCTGTAGCCTTGTTGAATCCTAAGGAAGTAGCTCAAGCTTTATGAACACATGTGGAAAAGTGAAGATTTCAGAAGAGTTCTTCTCTACAATCAGGAGAAAAGAACTATTTGGAGAAGTAATGATTTCGATTATATAAATTCAGAATTATTTTTTTAAATGGGCAAGGTAGAAGGTGAGTTTGTGAATATTTATTATTTATTGAAATATTAAGCGTAAATATTTTTTAGTTTTAAGACATAAATTTAAAGAGTAATTATTATTTTTTTAAATTAAATTTTAGGTGAATTTTTTTTTAAATGGGTCAAAATTTAAGCTTTCAAGATTTTTAAAGTAAAAGTGAGAATGTAAACTTCTTTTTTGAAATGTTTAAAACAGTAACAGAATGAATCCAATTGTTTTAATGGTGAAATAGTGCTTTTTTGCTAGACTTTTCTTAAGGATATTTGGGGATTGTTATTGGAAAGGGGTCTGATGTTTTCCATTAGGCAACCAATCGGGGCGGAATTCCGACTGGTCTGAGAGCAATGCTTTACAGTATTGAGTCGAAACCAGAGTACACAGCTTAATTTCGGGGAGTTTGAAATGTTTCAAACTGACTCGCTTTATTCTTTGAGTTGAAAAAAGAAGCGCTCTCACTGAAGACACCCTAGCCTGGAAAAACTAAACAGTCTGTGTTTCATAAAAATTTCTTTCCTTAGACATTTTTAGTACATCCAATTTTCAACTTTCAGGAACTTGCTGTGACTGTTTTAACTTCATTCCATTTCCAACTTTTTCGAAAACGAACTTCAACAGATTTTTACTCGTTTCGAAACAGTCTTTTTATGCATACTAGTTTTCCCATGTTATTCTATGGGAATTTCCCTCCTTTTAATGAAATGTGTTTTCTCAAAATTGTCTACTAAGAAAAATGAAGTGTTCCATTTTTAACCCTAGGAAAGAATGAACTGTTCCGAAAAAAAAAAAAAAAAAAGAATGACACTTTTCTTCAACTAATTTTTTTTAATATGGAATCCAACGAACATTTTTACATATTTTCTTAGAATTTGTCTTTTTTCGTTTAGAAGTTACAACAGAATTTCCTTCTTGTACAGGAACTTTCAACATTTGTTTATTTTTAATGTAGTTTTTAGGCAAATTTATGCTTTCCTATGAAAGTTTTTCTCAAAGGACTCCATTAGGTTGATCTCAATTGAGTCTTTGAAGTGAATGGAAAGAAAAATAACATGTCTATGTGTTATGAGAAAATGAACGAATTTCCTTAAGACGGTGTGAAGTGAATTGAACATCAAGCAGTAAGTAGTAAGATATTTTACTATCGTAATATGTACATATATTTTGGGACAATATCTTCTAAAGTTAGAGGGGAAAATATATGAATATTAAAAAAAAAAAAAAACTTCCTTAGATTTACAAATAGAGTATTTGAAGTAGAAAGAGGGATGTAATGCTTTGAATATGAATTTCTTGTTTCAGTGAAGGGATTCTTAGTTTCTCTTTTAAAAAAATTCCAGAATATCATTTTCAGAAAATTTCTGGGGGAGTCGAACTTGGACATTTAACAAAATTCTTGGACATATAGAAATTTGAAGAAAGTTTATGTAATGAAACATGAAGAGAAAGAAATGGTTGGAATGGTTAACGTCCAAGCTTCATCAATTTTTTTGGGGGTTCCTCATACAATCTGAGGAAATTTTACATTTTTGTGAGAACTCGTTTTTTTCAAAATCAACCCTTTAGAAGTTTTTAAGATAGAAAAAATATTGACTAAGGAAAATCTTAAATAGTACAAATTCTGAATTGAAGCACTTTAAGTAAGAAAATATTTGTCTGAAGCAATTTTTCAATGTCTAAGCATGGACATCTGAGTATTCGTTCGTCCGAAACTGAATCCTGGGGAGGCTTGAGTTAAGAGCTTTTGAATTACGACACTAGCTTTCTACCTTCCTTGGAAACAGTGGACTAAATCAGGGTCTGCTTACTTCCCTTCTAGTGGTTCACGACGGATCTCTTAAATGGTGAATTAACGGCAAAGTTCAAACGCTCTGTCCCATTGAGTCAGCAGTTTTAGATTTTTGTCATCTTAGACAGTTTAAGTTTGCTCAGAAAACTATGCTTTTGCGAGCTTGAGTTTGCATTCAAAGTTCAAAACCAGAATTTAGTTTAATCTGCCAAGCAAAGTGATTTCGTGTCATATGAGGTTTTCCTGTAAGCAAGAGACGCGTGAAAACAGTCGCAGGAGATTGAATTCCCCCTGTTTCTGTCGGAAACTGACAAAGTTAATTTCTTGGGGAAAGCTCACACACTGGAGAGAGCGTAAAAACACTCTTCTTTCATGTTTTAATGTAAACCTCGAGGAATTTGTATCTAACTATGAAAAGTAAGTTCTAAAGATTTAGCAGCATTTACACTAAAATCCTACAATGACTTTATTTGAAACAGGGAAGAATCGGCCTTGTAGACTAAAATACATCTGAAGATTTTAGATACATTTCTGTTCAAAAGTAAAGTCGAATGGGAAAATAAGAGTAATTAAATCGATAGGAAAAGATTGAAAGTTTGAATCAGAAACAAAACTAAGAAAAAAAAAGAAGTTTCATAAAAATAAACCAAAGTTTGAAGAATCATACAACACTGAACAGAAGGAAAAATATAATAAGTACTATAAGGGGAATACGATATTTTCACTATGGGAGTTTGGAAACAACTGCTTTTTTGAACAATTAGTAAAATGTGAAAAAAAATGTTTAGAGGAAGTACGGACTTAGTCGCTATGTCTCCAGAATGAAAGATTTTTCTGCTGAGACAATGAATAAAAATTACGATAATGAAAACCTAATTAAAACGAAAGAAAAGGTCAATGAAACTAAACGTCTAAAGATAAAATGCAGTATGCACAGAAGTTGAAAATGAAGGGGCAGACACGGGAGAACTGGACATTAAGGGAATGAAATATACGCGAAATTTTGAAACATCTCAATTTAAGCGAACTAAATGAGGGAAAGGAATGAGATTAGGGGTGTTCTTATTGACTTTTATGAGGTGAGTAAACAACAAAAATTTAGTTATACATGAAATAATTGTGTAAAAAATAGCTCGTTTAAGAATATGATTTTTGGTGAAAGTATGAAATTTTAGTTGAAATGTCATGATCAGCATTTCGAAAAGAAATAGATTGAGTCGATATGTAGAGAACAGAGTAAGTATTTCTTTATTTTTGCTATGGGGGTGGTGAGTTAGTAAAACGTAAAAAAATGATGTTTAGTGGAAGAACGGAATTACTCGCTTTGCCTCCAGAATGAATGTTTTTTTCGGACGAGACAGAACAATATACAGAAAATATGTCCCAAAGAATACAAATTTTATCGTAAGAAAAAAGGTTTTAGATTTCATGCCTTGACAATGAATGCTTTCCTGTTGGGGCAGTCCACGAAAAAGTATAGCAAACTAGGGAAGGATTAAAAAATGCGTATTTGACATACATGCAAGCTTTGAGAAATACTTTAAAAGCAAGTTGGAAAATAAGATATATAATGAAACAAAAAACCTGATGATTTGCAACATCTAAAATAATCATTTTGCTGAAATGAAATGAAAAAAAAATAGTCTAAATAAAAGGAGTCTTAAGTTTGGCCAAGTAAGAAATAAATTATTGACATACTGAAAAGTTTTACTAAATTTCAAAAAAGATGAAGTAAAATAGCGAAAATTGGGAAGCTATAATGATATGCTAAATAAAGTAAGAAAATATAGTTTTACCAGAATTTTAACTGTGAAAGACCTGTAGAGTTCTTGAACACACGAAAAAATTACGAGAAAATAATATTGTAAAGGCGAAAGACTCAGAATTAGCATGAAGTCGTTTCACAAAAAATTTGTCAAAATCCAATAATTACTGCGAACAGGAACGAAATTGTTTCTAAAGAAGCATTTCCTCGTCTCATGATCTGGAATAAAATTGAATGAAGGAAAAAGAAAAGTACCCCAGAAAACCGATATCAAGTCGTTAAGAAGCGTGTGTTGGTTTAAATCTGGAAAAAAAAAAGATACTGTTACGAACGAATGTTATGTATAGCTGCTATAGATCTGTATATTTCTTGCACAAACATGAAACAGCTATATAGAAAACCAGATTAAGTCATACATTAAAAGCAAGTAAGAAAAGTTGTTTGTATAGGTAACGGAAATATTAATGAAGAAACGTTTGCTTGTTTGAATCAGAAAAAATAAAGCCTCGATAAAAGTAGTTCTTAGTTTGAAAAGTTAGAAAATAAAATAATGTTGGTACATCAAAATGTTTAAGGAGTACGCAAGCATTTAGAACAAAAAGATTAAGATAATGCGTTAAAAGGTACATTTCACTGATTAATCATGAAGAAATACGAAAAAATAAAATATTTTAACTATGCATAAAAAATTGTGGCTTTGTACGTTGGAAAAAGGTACAACGTTAAAAAAATGTAACAGAAAATATCATGAACACGTAAATACGTTAATAAACAATCGTGTTTTAAGATTATGTCTGCAGCACAAAACTTTGGAAAACGTTTTTATGTTGGAACGTCCGTTGAAAATGCGTGAAGTCTCCTCAAAGAAAATAAAAAAATCGTTACGTTGAAAAATTATGAATATAAAATGGGAAATTATGAGGAAAAAATAAGGAATAAATTCGTTGCAAAATGAACAAGTTATTGAAAAAAATCAGTCTTGGAACTTAATGTGGCTACAGAATCTCAAATGACGTCAACCGCCGACCCCGTGGAGGAAATGGCGTTGGCTGATGTCATGTCTGCTATCACGACATGCGTCATCCGGCATAGTCACTCTTCCCAAAACACGTGTCATACAAAATTTTCTTAGTCAAAGAGAAAATTGTGACTCATCCCAAAACACATGGCTCACAAAATGACAACGTGGTGAAACTAAAATGGCGGAACATGAATCAACGGGAACGAAATCTTTTCAAACAAAGCCTTTCCTCGCCTAAATTAAAATTGGAGGGAAGAAAAATATAAGAATGAAAAAAATAATGCAACGTCTATAAAAATTATAACACCTCACGGAAGTCCTGAAAATATAAATTTAATAAAACAAATTTGAGGAAATGCTTCGATTGAAAAAACTTCCTTCAAAAATTTGACAAAGTCTAATAAATCTCCCGAGAAAATAAAAAAAATACTGCAACGTCTATAAAAATTATAATATCTCAGGGAATTCCTGAAAATATAAATTTAATAAAATAAATTAGAGAGAAAAAATAGGACAAAAAAAAATATGAGTAAAAAAATTGGAAACGACAAAAAAACTTCCTTCAAAAATTTGACAAAGTCCAGTAAATCTCCCGAGAAAATTAAAAAAATAAATATTGGAAAGACTTCCCCAAAATTTGTCAACGTCCAATAAATCTCCCGAGAAAAGTCCGAAAAAGCACCGCTAGGGGGGCAACGTACACATCCCCTTTCCCCCACTCGGTCGTTGCCATCTCTCAAAGATACATCGAAAGTTCCAAGAAGCACCGCTAGGGGGCAGCACATCGAGTTGACATCCCCCTATATCCACCCCCTTTCTCCCACTCGGTCGTTGCCATCTCTCAAAGGTCCATTAAAAGTTCCAAGAAGCACCGCTAGGGGGCAGCACATTGAGTTGACATCCCCCTATATCCACCCCTTTCCCTCTCGGTCGTTGCCATCCCTCAAATATCCATTAAAAGTTCCAAGAAGCACCGCTAGGAGGCAGCACATCTCCTTTCCCCATACTCGGTCGTTGCCATCCCTCAAAGATCCATTAAAAGTTCCAAGAAGCACCGCTAGGGGGCAGCACATCTCCTTTCCACGACTCGGTCGTTGCCATCCCTCAAAGATCCATTGAAAGTTCCAAGAAGCACCGCTAGGGGGCAGCACATCTCCTTTCCCCGACTCGGTCGTTGCCATCTCTCAAAAACAAAGATCTAACATAATAATAAAGTTCCAAGAAGCACCGCTAGGGGCAGCACATCGACCCAACGCACTAGCGTCATCTGCCACGCCCCCACATCCTTCGGTCACACGCCACGCCCCCATCCTTCGGCGCCCGGCCACGCCCCCATCATTCTCTAGAAGGATGATCCTTGGTCCAGAATCGGTCATTTTATACTACTTCAATGTGTGGGTAACTGCTATTCATAATGTCAAAAAATGAATCTACTAAATTGAAGAAAACTGCAGCGCTTTTATGCTCTGTTAGATATTCAATGCCCTTTGCTGTGGTGGCTGAAAACAGCTTTTGCTGGGCCTACTTTTTGCCTCTCGTTCCCTTTGATTGCTATATAGCACGGCAGTAGTTCAGGACACAACTTTTTCTCCCCAGAATTCTTCTCGAAAACTTCTTTGGTGATGTCAGTTTGGAGCACAGATCCGTCCTGCAAGACAAGTCCATGGTCTATGAAACGATTGCGTAAAATTTTTAGAGTGAGGAGGATCTGTAAAAACCCAAATCTTAGAACTATCGTCCAGCGGATGATTAAAATATGATTTTTCGGGAGAAATTAATAGTTCTTTCCACAAGGTCATACAACCACCTAAATCTGAAACAATCGCTTTTACTATAATTCCTGTTTTTTCAAGGTTTACAATTATTTCAAACACAAGCCTTTTATTCATTGTACGTTAAAAGTCAAAATACACGGGTTGTTTCCAGGAAGACAATATTCCTCTAGCCAAAACAACTAGCACCTTTGAGTACGGACCTAAAATCTGGTCCATTCCTGTATCGTAACACACTTTACTATCAACGTGTACTTCGTCAAAGCTTAAGAAGCAAACTTTGTCATTTTCGGAAAGGGTTTCGCTTTTTTCCGCATAACGAGCAAAACATTATGCAGATTTCGGGATGACAACTAAATTTAGAACACCATCGCTTTAGCGTGCTAGCACTTGACAAAGGAATGCCAATTTTACACTTCCAAAATTCGTAAGCTTTTTTTGAAATAGTTATAGTTACTATTCCTCTAGATATATCTTCTTCTGTCCATTTGTTAATATTTTTTTGTGTTGCGAAGAACTTTATCTGTGTTGGTGTAACAATTTTCCTGAGGTTCATTTCCATCTGTTCAAGTATTTTATTTTTCATATTAGCTTTTGACAGGGCATTTCAAATTATCCCAATTTCTGCTCTCTTATTTCGTATGCTGATATTTCTTTGACGCAAAACTGGAACAGTATTTTTGTGATTGCTTTTCAAGCTACGTATTTCTTGTTCCAGTACGTCAAGCTTATCGGTGAAAAGTTTGTTCTGACTTCTAACCTCTGAGCAAGACATGCACTGAACTGATGCACACTTTTCTTCTTAATATCCATTGTCAGAATTGCAAGCAACTTCATCGATGTGTAACTTTTCAGGACTTAGCTCCGGAGTTCAATTCAATGCCCTTATACAGATATCTCTCTTAATTCTTTTGTATTCTCGGCTTGTAGGTAGTGTTGATTTTTCATTCGGTAAATTCAAACTGCGAACAGCTGTGGGTTTCAGAAATTTTTTTTCGGGAAGCCCAAGCAGACAATTTCGCATGTCATCTTTGTAGTCTGAATTTTGGAAATGATCGCTACATATTCGTGCACTTCCAACTTTAAACTTGTCAGCACGCTTACACTTAACAATCCATTCTTTTATCACATTAACATTTGAAGGGTAAACATGGTAAATAACACAAAGTTCTTTTGTTTTCTTATGTGTATTTGTACAATTATCGACTGCACAGGATGAAGGCATGTTGCGTGTTACTTTGAATGAAAAAATAAAAGAAATAGACGCTGAATTTTAGTTAAAATAAAATTTACATCAGTAAAAAACAGACGTTAAGAAACAACTACATAAACCACTACCAGTAAATGGAGAGCAACAGAAATAAACTGCACAGAACGACTGGAATGTCACCATACTCCGGCCCTGCGTTGGCACAGGGGTCACCGAGTGTCCTCGCAGTGACGTCACTGCGCCTTCCAATTCCCCTCGGTCGAAGCACGAAACTGAGACCGCTATACAAAAGGATGAGTCAGCCCTTCCTTATTCTCTAGCCCTGCCCTTGACCTCGCCGCATGTTGCACAACGATCATGCATGCTGGTCACAAGATGGCGAATGTTTTCGGATGTTAGTGAACGCCTTTGTTCCGTTAACGGATATCAGAAGCGTAGCAAGGGGTTATGAGCAGGTACGAGCAGTTGCCCCCCGTGCGCCAGTTCATGAGGGTGTCGAAAAGATTCGAATGATGTTTCTGCTAAACTTGGAAATGTGTCACTGCAATTCATTTTATAATATGCAAATACGCACTTTTAACACGTAGGAAATTTCCATGCAAATGAATAACCACCTTCATTTGATTTGTTGAATATGTCAGAGAGACATGCCACGTCAGTTCGTTTCGTTTCGACTTCAGTCCACGTTATTATTAGGGGTATACAAAAGTTTCCGCCGTTTTAGGGAGAAAGGAGACAGAAACAATCAGGAAACCAGTACACATTTCTTCAGCGAAATATTGGCTGTTAGCATCAATGATCTTTTGCCAATTTTCAGGTAACAAATGAATGTCCCTGTGATAGGAAAACTCGGATTTTGAGCTGAAGAACGCAGTGACGAATTTTCCACATCTGGAACTGTGGTGAACCGCTGTTGGGCTAGGGCATGTTGCATAGAGCGAAACAGATGAAAGTCTGAGGGTGCAATGTCCGGGGAGTAAGCCGGATGGGGTAAAACCTCTTAGTGTAACTGTTCAAAGGTTGATTTCGTGGGGGGCACCTACATAAGATCTGGCATTATCGTGTAACAGGTTGACTGGGTGGCGTTCTTTACCTATCCATGGGCGTTTTTGCTGGATTGCAACGTTCAGTTTGATCAACTGATCGCTATATCGTTGTGCAGTGATTGTTTCGCACGGTTTCAACAGTTCGAAGTACAGCAGTTGGTGCATATCCCACTACACCGTGGATATCATTTTTCCCGTGGATATCCTGTTTTGCAGTGGATGTTGATGGCTCGCCTGGGTCGACACAGGATCGCTTGCGTACGGGGTTGTCGCAATAGACCCATTTTTCATTATCGGTGACAACTGTCCAAAAGAAATACTTCCTTTGAAATCTCTTCAGCAACGACATGCAGATGTCCAATCGATGACCACTATTACGCTCCATTAGAATATGTGGAACCCACTTACCAATCTTCTGGATCTCCCCCAATGCCTGTAAACGCCGTGCCGTCTTCGATTGAGCCACTTTCAAACGTTTCGCCAGTTGCGTGGTCGATTGTGTGTCATCCTCTTGCAATAGCGATTCCAGCTCCTCGTCTGCGAGTTCCTGCGGTCAACCTGCACGTGGCTTGTCTTCCAAGCTTAGATCACCTTTCTTAAACCTGGCAAAAGCAATTCTCGACACGGTCGCTCACCCATAAGTACTTTTCCCTAAATTAAACATGAATGATAAACAGTGACGCAAATGAACTTCATCGACCGCCAGGCTTGTCTTCATGTACGAACTGACGGCACGGGTCGCCAGCCGGTTAGACCCCTACAGCGCCCGCTAACGGGGGCGGCGGAGACTTTTGCATACCCCTAATAGATCAACTAAACAAAGTTTCGAAATCTTTTGAAGTTTCGAAGCGTAAGTTGACAGCATGTAAACCTTTTTATCTCATCGTTGTTGTGGAGCACATAGCATTAGTTTCTGTTTGCTAATTACAATTCCAGTCTGCGACCCACGTAATGTGATACACTTCAGTCTGGAAAGGCAGTCTTAACCAGTAGCGCACCCAGAAATTTCCCAAAGGGGGCTGGGCCGTGGCGCAGAGAATTTTCGAAAGGTGGGGGTGATCTCCCACAAATTTATAGGAAAAAATAGTCAGGTGCCATAACAATTAAGGATGTAGATTTTTCTACATTTATTCTTATTTAGTTACTAGAAATGTTACAGTACAAGAAAGTTAAATGATTAGAACAAGCAGTAGATGAAATTCTCTTCCTGGTTAGATTTTTCTAAATTTACTTGACAGAACTACTCCTTTATAATTATTGTATGTTATAATTATACGATTCATGATTAAGAAGTATATGTAGATCGCGTATCGTGATTTTTTGTTACAAACTTCGACGCGATGTTCCCTCAAACAAAGCGTGGCCGCGCAGCTACTTAACTTCCTACGCGCAGTAAGCATCTTGGATTAAATTATTTTCCTTGATATTTTTTATTTTTTTATTGAAGGTTTAACGACCACCGTGAGCAACTCAATGGTCTATTTAGCAGTCTCCCGTCCCTAATTTAGGGCCACGGACTCCAGGGAAGGGAGAGACCCGGTGCCGTAAGACAAACACAGTATATCCATGCCTAACAGGATTCGAACCCGGACGCATCTCGGACGAATTATCAGAAGCCACTGCGCCACTGGTATTGGATATGGTATTTGCTCTTTGTATTTTGATATGCAAAGAAACTGTGTTTTATGCGTAAACAAGTTTTCCCTAATTTTCAGTGTTTTTATTCCAGAAGTAGGTTTGAGCTTCTCAGTTTTTATAAAATAAAAATTTTAATTAATGAAACGTTCTTAATATTTTTTTTTTTAAATCAATCGGGAAAGAACGGTGATTAAAATGGGGGATTAGAAAAAATAAGGTTTCCAATTGAAGTTCCAACTTCTACTGCATTAGTAAGAGAAGCTGAGAATTTTTCTTTTTTTTTTTTTTTTTTTTTTTTGCCCAAGTGGTTATTATGCTTTCCCAGCTCATTGCGTTGCCTATGGTTTGTTAAAGGGAATATTGCTTCCACGTAATAATTTTTGCGCTCTGCCAGCACAAGAGGTGGTGGTGGATACCCGGAAACCCCCCCCCGCGTGGATGCGCCACTGGTCTTAACTGATAAACTAACTACTAATTCTTCAATAATGGCCAAGGTCCTCTTGAGAGAGAACAAGGGTTTCTCAACTGTCCCCATGTCAGCATTCTCAGACCACCAAGTGTTGTTGACAAAAGAAAAACTTTCGATTTCACTTCTTGTGAATTTTATGTGAAATCGGTCCTGGTAATGGCGCCACTTTTGTGTACTTCGAAATCGTTTGAATTTAACATATTATTGCAATCCGTGCTTTAGAATTTCTTTTGTTAAACTGAAAACTTCCGAACCGATGTCGCAGTGATCTAAGCGTTGGCTTCTGACTATTCGTCGGGCATGGGTTCGGGTTCGAATCCGGATGAGGCTTGGATGTTGTGTTTTTCTGACTGCAAAATCACTCCCTCTTCCTTCCCTGGTACAAGTGGTCCTAAATTAAGGACGGGAGACAGCTTAAAGCCCATCGAGCTGCTCACGGCTGATGTTAACAATCCCTAAAAAAAAAAAAATTCTTATGACAGATTTAGGTTACATGATATAATAAGCTGTTTCTGAAAATTATATGCACGTTCTTGTATAACTATTTCGTATTTTAGAAGTACTTCTAAAAATATTTATTCAGAAATTGAAGAATTTCTTACGTATAATTTATGGAAATTTTCTATTCAGCCTATGCTTGCGTAAAGTCAATGAGGTGATTTGTTGCAACAATTTCTACACATGATAAATAATTTTTACTGATTCGTAACATTTGCTATCCTTAGGCTGTTTAATCTAGATTAGATATAATGTTTTTAAGCGTAGTATGATGTATATACACTGAAGAGCAATTGCATTAAAGACAGTTGGCGTTATGCAAATGTGGCGCTGTGGGCGGCCCTGTAAATGGAAACGACATGACGTATGCAGCGATCCGACAATATAAGGAGTGATGCGACGGGAATCAGTAAGAGTCGGACGCAGTATGGGTAAGACGAAGAATCTAAGCGCATTTGATCGCGGGCAAATTGCCGGAGCCCGACGAATGAGTCACTTCATCTCAGAAGTCGTGCACGCACTGGGATTTTCACGAGCCATTGTGTCACGGGTGCGCCGTGAGTACATCGAATCCGGTAAAACCATCTCTGCAAGGACCAACTGACGTGGACAACAGCGTGTGGATGAGCGGGGTCTTCGTCGGCTAGCGCGCATTGTATATATAGACGGACTACAGTGCAAGAAATCACTCGGCAATTTAACTCTGGTGCACAAAAACGTGTAAGCAGCCACACCATCCAGAACCATCTCCTCGCTATGGGATACAGAAGCCATCGTCCCACGAGGGTACCGCTGCTGACCACACATCACATGGTGCAAAGATCAGCATGGTCGCGGGAACATCGCCACTGGACCCTAGACATGTGGAAAACTGTTGCCAGGACTGATGAGTCGAGATTCACGTTGGTACATGCGAATGGCGGAATACGAGTACGGCGCAAACCACATGAAGCGATGCATCGTTCTTGCCAGCAGGGTACTCTTCAAGCTGGTGAGGGCGGGGGGGGGTATTCTCGTCTGGGGATTGCTTACGTGGACTGAAATGTGACCCCAGGTACGTGTGACATCGTCCCTCACAGGTGAACGTTACCGGGATATCCTGGACGACCATTTGCTCCCGTTTATGCGTCTTCAACATCCCACTGGGGACCTCATCCTGCAACAAGACAATGCACCGTACTATCGCCCCTGAATTGTATCCGAATGGTTGGATGAACACTCCACCGACGTGACCTCGCTTCCTTCGCCAGCTAGGTCATCTGACCTCAATCCCATCGAGCACATCTGGGATGCCATCGAGAGAGATGTTCGAGGCTCTGACCTCCCTCCATCCAATCTTCGTGAACTGTGGGAGCTTGTTCAGGTGTCGTGAATCCGCATGGCTTCCCAACGCTTCCGGCGTCTTGTCGAGTCCATGCCAAGACGAATCGCCGCCGTCATCAGGGGGAAAGGTGGTGCTACACGTTACTAGACAGGTATCTCTAATTCAATTGCTCTTCAGTGTATATATATATGCGACCATATACGTATATATACCGGGTTATCCAAAAGTCTTGCACATTTTGAAAACGTAATAACTCGCGAAGTTTTGAGAGTAGGGCAACACGGTTTGCGTAGAAATCATCAGAATGACACCGGGTATTTTATGAAATCACATAAAGTATTACTCATTTTACTTACATTTTTCATCGCCAGATGGCGTAGCAACCACAGGTTGGAAGTGTCGAGAAGAATAGACACTTGATTGTACCAGGTTAGACACCTCAGTGTACCAGGCATTCAATGTGATGGCCGTCCTGTTCCAGCACTGCCTGAAGAGCATGTCCGGTGGTATAGCTGCCACATGATGTTGAATGGCATCTTTCAGCATGTCCAATGAAGGGGGCGATATCTGCAATATTGTGATTTTAGGTAACCCCAGAGACAGAAATCGCAGGGTATCAGATCTGGTGACCGAGGAGGCCAGGCTTTCGGAAAGTGTCGGCTCAACGCACGATTTGCGCCAAACGTCCCTTGCAGCAGTTGCTTAGCGGAACGTGCGACGTGGGGTTGTGCTCCATCCTGCATAAATGTGCACAGATTCACTGCATTCCGCTCTTGCAAGCTAGGGATAACGTACGTATGTAACATGTTCGCATAACGTGCACCTGTAACTGAAACGGTTTCGAAGGAGGTGCCGCGGACCTCTTCAAAGAAAAAAAGGACAGATAATGAAGGAAGCCCTGAATCCACACCAAACTGTCACTTTCGGCTGATGAAGTGGCGCTTCAACGACTGCTCGGGGATGTTCCGTGGCCCAGATGCGGTACTTGTGCGTGTTTACCGCTTCATTTAGTAAAGTGTGCCTCATCAGTCCATAAAACGTTCATCAGCCAGTTCTCGTCGACATCTATTTGTCGAAAACACCATGCCGCGAACTGCTGACGCTGCACGTAGTCGCCAGCTTGCAGTTCATGATGCCGTTGCAGTTTGTACGAGTATTTGTGCAGAATCCGTCGCAGTGTTCGCCATACAGTCCCGTATGAATGCCTGTTTGCCGAGAAATATGGCGAGCACTGGAGTTGCCATGTGCGGATGACTTTGCAATCACATCCATTTCCTGCGTAATCGTCTCTGCTGCAGCAGCACGTGTTCGTGGTCTACCGCTTTGTGGGCGTGCTGCCAAAGATCCCGTTTCGTCAAATGTTTTCACCATTCGCCGCAGCGCAGTACTTTCCATCGGTCCTTTCCCACTGCGATCACCTTTCAGTTACCGGTAGGCTCTCAACGCAGCACTCGCACATTCAGAGTTGCAATAGAACAAATTCACCAAGAGCGCTTTGTCCGGTAATGCCAGCATACTCACACGGACCGCTGTGACTTGTGGTTGCTTCCCAGCTGCTGCTTTTATACCCACTATCCCAGACCTGTTCGCTTATGGCGCCATCTGGCGATGAAAAATGTAAGTAAAATGAGTAAAAATTTATGTGATTTCATAAAAAACTCGTTGTCATTCTTAACATTTCTACGCAAACCGCGTTGCCCTACACTCAAAATTCCGTGAGTTATTACGTTTCAAAATGTGCAAAACTTTTGGATCACCCGGTATATATATATATACACTATCTACCAACAAGTAATTGGACACCACTGCAATCGACGATATCTGCGGTCCTGATACACGTCACGGCCGCCGCCGTTAAATTTTGTGTGGGAAACAACAACGCAACTAGTCGCATGCAAGATGCCACGCAGTAAGGAGCTCTCTGATTTCGAGAAAGGTGTAATCGTCGGGTATTACAGAAATGGCCGATCTATACGTAACATATTCAGCGAGTTGAAGTACCCAAAATCGACAGTGACCTACGTGATTGGCAAGTGGAAGATGAGAGGTGACTGTCGGAATGTGCCCCGACCCGGCAGACCCACAAAACTGGGAGTTAGAGACCGACGGGTGCTGGCCAGAGAAATTCGGAAGAACCGCACCAAATGGATGGTCCACTTCCGCGAGGAGTTTCAACAGGCATCTAGGAGTGTTCTTTTGATGAATATCATCCGTAAGGAATCCCATCTGCTCGGTTATCATGGACGTGCTACCGTCCACAAGCCTTTGAACACCAAGTCCAATAGCGCTGCTCGACTAACGTGGTACAAAGAATGTCGACAGTGGACCGTTGAACAGTGGAAACAGGTTCTCTGGAGCGACGAATCAAGGTTCACCCTCTACCGTTCGGATGGCAGGGTCTTTGTTAGGCGTCTGCCTGCAGAACGCCTCCTGCCGGAATGTATTGTGCCAACTGTGAAGTTCGGCGGCGGAATTATGCTATGGAGGTGTTTCTCCTGGTATGGCACGGAACCTTTGGTCGCAATTCCTGGTAGACTCAACGCCGAAACCTACTGCACCATTTCGGATGAATATGCGCTTCCTACATTGTGGCAGTTTTACGGGTGGACCCATGTTACTTTCAGGATGACAATGCCATCTGTTATGTCGCGAGGTCCACCATGGCTTGGTATGGTGACAATGGGGTTAATCGAATGGACTGGCCTGGGCACAGCCCGGACCTTAACCCTATCGAGCACCTCTGGGACGAGTTGGAGCGTTGAATTAAGGAGTGCCCCCACCGTCCGAAATCGGTGAATGAACTGACCTGTCTTCTCCAAGCCAAGTGGAAGAACATACCGCTAGCCGTCGTACAACGCCTGGTTGAGAGTATGCACCGGATGGTCGCAGCTGTAATCGCCGCTCGTGGAGGCTCCACCAATTATTGAAGGGCGAATAAACTTCGTTTTCTTTTGCTATCACAGGTGTCCAATTACTTGTTGGCAGATAGTTTATTTACGAGAACAATATACACTGACGGAAAAAAATCCCAACAGCAAGAACGGGTTGTGTTAGATGAACGACAGTTGGTAGGTGGTGAGAGTATATCTGTAAGATGACGTCAATGCAAATTTCGCGCTCGGCGCATACGTGTGGTGCTAGTAGCGCCCCTCGGAACATGCAAAGCAGGTTTGCTGTAAATACGCGCTGTAACGTTCGTGAGCGTTAGTTATCGTTGAGATTCGACGTAGGGTATTGATGTTAGTCAAGAATGCCTTTAAGAAGACGAAGAAGCCATTATCAACAGCTCACGGAGTTTGAACGAGGTCGTGTAATAGGGTTACGAGGTGGTGGATTTTCTTTCAGAAATATTGCAGAACGACTTGGCAGGAATGTAGCCACTGTGCATGATTGTTGGCAGCGGTGGTCAAGGGAAGGTACTGACTCAAGAAGACCGGGTTCCGGCCGGCCACGTCACACTACTGAGAGGGAAGACCGCCGTGTACGGCGTATGGCCGTGG
Organism: Macrothele yani; assembly: GCA_039090855.1. Taxonomy (NCBI): domain Eukaryota; kingdom Metazoa; phylum Arthropoda; class Arachnida; order Araneae; family Macrothelidae; genus Macrothele; species Macrothele yani. The sequence continues at coordinate 29,626,787 of CM076989.1, read as the reverse complement.
CGCATTGCACCGCGTCTGCGGCAGCAATTCGAGCTGCAGTTGCCACCACAGTGACACAACGAACTGTTACAAATCGGTTACTTGAAGGACAGCTCCGAGCCAGACGCCCTGTAGCGTCCATTCCACTTACTCCAAACCACTGCCGTTTGCAACGTCAGTGGTGTCAAGCTAGAGCTCATTGGAGGACGGAGTGGAGATCTGTTGTGTTTTCTGATGAAAGCCGGTTCTGCCTGGGTGCCAGTGATGGCCTTGTGTTGGTTAGAAGGAGGCCAGGCGAGCGCCTGCAACCAACCTGTCTGCGGCCGAGACACACTGGACCTACACCTGGAGTTATGGTCTGGGGAGCAATTTCCTATGACAACAGGAGCACTCTCGTGGTTATCCCACGCACCCTGACGGCACAGTTGTACGTTGGTCTGGTGATTCAACCTGTTGTGCTGCCATTCATGAACAGCATTCCAGGGGTGTTTTCCAACAGGATAACGTTCGTCAGCATACCGCTGTTGTAAACCAACATGCTCTACAGAGTGTCGACATGTGTCCGTGTCCAGCTAGATCAACAGATCTTTCACCAATCGAGCACGTATGAAACATCATTGGACGACAACTTCAGCGTCCCCCCCAACCAGCAAATACCGTCCCTGTATTGACCGACCAAGTGCAACGGGCATGAAACTCCATCCCACAAACTGACATCCAGCACCTGTACGACACAATGCATGAACAATTGCGTGCTTACATTCAACATTCTGGCGGTTACACCGGTTATTAATGTACCAGTATTTCACATTTAAAATGCCTCTTCTCGAGTTTAGAATACGCTGTGATCTTAAAAACCTTAATCGATTAAATATGTTACCTATGCAAATGTATTGCCGCCATTTCATTCCTCTAGAACTATTTTTTCGTGGTGTTGGGATTTTTTTCCTTCAGTGTACATATACCGTGGCATATGTATATTGCTCTCGGACGCAGCTGACACAGATCGCAGCTTTAGGAAGCTTTTGGAAGGAGACTGAAGAGCAGCAAAACATCTCCATAGGGACTCCCAGACATGGTTGGTTGGTTGGTTCATTGATTTTATTGGCGCAAGGGCCATGGTTGGCCAAAGAGCGCCAAACAAAAGACAGCAAAAGAGAACAAAATCAATAAAACACGTACACAAGGCTAAAAACAGGATGAAGCGGTAAAAGTGAAAGATGGAAATGAATACGGTAAAAACTACAAGACAGACAGACAAACAAACAGTATTAAAAACGTGCGATGAAGCTTAAAATATGGCTGATCAAATAAAACTGAAGAATGAGAACGATGAAAGGGCTAAAAAAGATAATGAAACAAACAGTACTAAAAACATGATACAAAGATTAAAATCTAGCTGATTCAGTAAAACTGAAAAATGAGTATGATGATAGGGCTAAAATCTAGATACGTTTAAAATAGTCAATTTGCTTAAAAAATGAAAAAACAACAAGAGTATTGCAGTGGTCATTGAGGAGCCGCTGCAGTGTAGCGGCGTCCTCGTTCAACAAATGAGAATGAAAGAAATGAAAACGTACATCACGAAAACGAACACAGGTACACAAAAGATGAGTGACGGTGAGTCGGCAGTTGCACGTCTCACACATCGGCGCAGTGTCGCCACACAGCAAAAAGCGGTGAGTGAAACGACAATGCCCAATGCGGAGACGCGCAAGCACCACTTCCTCCCTGCGGTTCCGACGAGATGAGGAGTTCCAGATTTCGAGAGTAGGTTTTATACGATGCAGTTTATTTTCCACCTGTTGGTCCCACAGACCCTGCCACGTTCGTTTGATATGATCACGAACAAGAAATCGAAAATCGCGATGAAAGAGTGGCAAGGGTGTAACGACCAAAGAGGAAGCAGATCTAGCGGCCGCATCAGCACACTCGTTACCCGAGATTCCAACATGCCCAGGAATCCAGACGAATTGAATCTGGACACCGGCCTCGAGCAAGGAACGAAGAAGCCCTCGTACGTTCAAAAGAAAAGGATGATTACAATAGTCCAGCGATGACAAAGACTGCAGGACACTTAAGGAATCCGTATAGACCATTGCACTATGATGAGAACTCGACTGAACATGAAGCAGTGCAAGATACACAGCATGCATCTCCGCCGAAAACACCGTGGCCTCAGCTGGGATCCGCGCTACTGACACGTCATCAACACAGACAGCTGCGGATCCAACGACTCCATGCATCTTAGAGCCATCAGTGAAAATGGGAGTGTATTCAGTTTTGAGGGCACGGTGCTCAGCAAAGAGCTGCTGGTACACTGATGCAGGGGTTGAGGATTTGTCGAAAGACGTAAAGGTGGTATCAACCATGACACCAAGTGGGTGCCATGGAGGATCCCCAAAGCCCCTGGTCGCTGCAACAAGCGACAAGTCGAGCCCTGCATCACGAGCTACGGCCGCCATACGAAGACCGAAGGTTGGAACGCACGAGGGCCGGTTCGCAAATAAACGAGCATGCTGAGGATGGAAAACTGCACCGTACAAAGGATCGTCTGGAAGAGACCGAAGTTTTAAGTAAAAGTGGACAGACAGCTGCAGACGGCGTAATTCAAGCGATGGTTCGTTCGCATCAGCGTAAAGGCTGGGAATCGGAGATGTTCGAAATGCTCCCGTACAAAGACGCAGTGCCTGATGATGAACAGCGTCCAAAGGCCGGAGAACGGAAGGACGAGCCGAGCCATACACGATACAGCCGTAATCCAGTTTCGACCGAATTAAGGAGTGGTAAATGCGAAACAAAGAGATCCTGTCTGCGCCCCACGAAACTCTCGAAAGGATTTTTAGAATAGAAAGAGCACGCAGACAGGAAATCTTGAGCCGCCGAACGTGCACACGGAACGTAAGCGCACGGTCGACGATCAGTCCAAGGAACTTGGTCTCCGGCAAAACTGGAATGGCTGCACGGTCCAAATACAGCTCGGGGTCAGGATGGAGGCCACGCCTCCGGCAGAAATGAACACACGCTGTCTTGTCGGGAGAAAGAACGAAATCATTGCTATTTGCCGCTTTAAAAATCTGATTAATACTAGACTGCAACTGCCTTTCAATGAAACGCATGCTCGATGACGAGCAGAAGATGTGCAAGTCATCGACATACACAGTAGCCGAAACCGCAGGAGGAAGATTTGTGAGGAGACAATTAATGCGAAGGATGAACAATGTGACAGATAAAATGCAACCTTGAGGAACACCTTGTTCTTGATGGAATGTTGCAGATAGCGTCGTACCCAGGCGCACCTGGAACACCCGATTGCGAAGAAAATTTACAATAAAGGTCGGAAGATTCCCTCGCAATCCGCATGCGTGGAGGTCACGGATAATCCCGTGCCGCCACGCACGATCATAGGCTTTCTCGATGTCAAAGAATACAGAAACCAGGTGCTGCCTACGCACGAACGCCTCGCGCACAGATGTCTCAAGGTGCAGGAGATGATCGTGAGGTGAACGATGACGCCGAAAACCGCTTTGTGATGGTGAAAGTAATTGATGATCTAAAAAATGAATTAATCGTGAGTTAACCATGCGTTCGAGAACTTTACACAGACAGCTAGTGAGAGCAATTGGGCGATAACTAGAGGGAGACTTAGGATCCTTGCCAGGCTTCGGAAAAGGTAGAACAAAAGCCTTTCGCCAAGACTCCGGGAAACTGTGTTCTAACCAGATGCGGTTGTATAAGATTAAAAGGTTCTCGAGAGACGACTGGGAGAGATGACGGAGCATGTCGTAGTGGATGTCATCGGGACCGACAGAAGTAGCCCTGGACGGATGCAGAGCCACCCGAAGTTCACACATGCTGAAGGGGGAGTTATAACCAGTGTCGGTATACGGCGCCAAAGAGATTCTCTGGCGTTCCGCGGAGGACTGAATCCTATGAAAGGAGGCCGGATACGCCAGATCACTCGAAACGGAGGCAAACGCCTCCCCCAAACAATCTGCAATCTCCCCGACGTCAGCATATGTGCAGCCGTTACTCTCGAGAATGGCAATCTGGTGTGAACTGTAGGTTCCCCGGATCTTACGAATCCTTTCCCACACAGTTTTCGAATTGGCACGTGAGGTAAGAGATGATACATACTGGATCCAAGACTCCCTCTTGCTACGTCGACGCACCAACCGAGCATAGGATTTAGCACGTTTAAAAGCAACGAGATTCACCTCGGTTGGATAACGCCGAAAAGTAGACCAGGCCTTGTGTTGAGCTCTCCTAGCCGCTGCGCATTTAGGGTTCCACCAAGGTTTCGGAATTCTGGGGAGCTTCGTAGATGTCTTACGAATTGAAAGATCAGCTGCCTGAAGAATACAAGTTGTGACTTTAAGTACAGCTGCGTCGATTGACTCTTGGGTCACCATTTCAGAAGATATCACCGCGGACGATGTGAAGACCTCCCATCTGGCACAATCCATCCTCCATCGAGGTGGGCGGGAGGCAGAATATGGCACGTTTGCATGGTGCCAGAGGACGATTGGGAAGTGGTCGCTCCCGTGGAGATCCTTACACACCGTCCACGACCAGTCAGCAATGATCGATGGTGAACCCAAGGTCAAATCGATCGCACTGAAAGATCTTGTCGGCTCATGGAAGTAAGTGTCAGCACCGGTGTTTAAAAGGCACACAGAGGCCGAGCACAGAAGAGACTCTATGCGACGACCTCTAGCGCTGGCGCTGACACTACCCCACAAAGAATGATGAGCATTAAAGTCACCCAAAAGAAGGAAGGGAGAGGGCAGCTGATCAATCAAGCTCTCCAGAACAGAGACGCTAACATCCTCATCCGGTGGTAGATAAACACTGCAAACAGTAAGAGGCACAGGCATAGAAATACGAACCGCCACGGCCTGCACAGTTGTGGAAATCGCGACGGAAGATACCGGAACCCTGTGAGGGACGAGAATAGCGACACCCCCACAGGCTATATTTCCAGACGAGTGGTCTGTCCGAAATGCACTGTAGCCTCGAACTGAAAGCAGGTCCGATGGTTTAAGCTTTGTCTCCTGAAGACAAAGGCACACCGGAGAGTACAAATAAAGCAGATGTTTCACGTCATCAAAACTGGTGCGAAAACCTCGGCAGTTCCACTGAATTATTGAACCCATGGGTAAAAATGAAATGAAAAAGGAAATGATTAAACTTGGTCAGCCTCCATTTCCTCTGGTGAGCGTTCCCCCAGATTTGGTGGTGTGTGACCAGGGGCCAAGATTGGTGAATGCTTTGTCCCAAGTGTCTTGGCGGGATTTGCTCGCCGTTGATTGTTTGGCTGAGACTTTGAAGGAGAAGAAATGCTCTTCTTATCCTTGACCTTGGTGTTGGTGTTAGTGTTGGCGTTTTTGCCAGAAGAAGTGGACTGAGTTCCCTTGCTGGTGTTGGAGTGAGTCTGCTTCGGTGAAGTGGCGGGTGCCGCTTTCAGACTCCTAGCTCGCGACTGGAGTGCCTCCAGTCCGGCTGCGATGATTTCCTCCATATTGAATGGACATTTAGGGGAGATCTGAACGTCGGTCTGAATGGCAACCGTAGATTTGGCAACCACCACTGAAGCGTATGATCGCCGATCAGATGTAACGGGAACCACTCTTCTTCTGGCCTCAGGATAGGAAATATTTTCCACCGTTTTGAGCCTTTGGATTTCCTTCTCCTCCTTCCACTTGGGACAATCTTTGGCTGATGCTGGGTGTGAACCCTTGCAGTTCACACAAAACTCTGCCTCGGCCACACATTCTGAGAGGAGATTCTCTGTGGCACCACAGCGTCCACACCTAGGAGAACTCCTACATGACTGCTGAGAGTGGCCGTACGACTGGCACCTAAAACATCTCAACGGGTTGGGAATGTACGGGCGTACCTCGAGGTGGAGATACCCTGCCTTGATGGATGTAGGCAGGGAAGGGCAGTTGAAAGTCAAGATAATGTTCCAGGATGGAACAAACTGCCCATTCCTCCTAAAAGAAATGCGTCGCACACCCGTAACATGTTGGCTCCTCAGTTCTTCGAGAAGTTCATCCTGAGAGCAATCAATAAGATCCCGAGAGGAGACAACACCTCGAGATGAATTTAGGTAACCGTGTGGTGTTATTTTGACCGGAGTCTCAAGCAGCATGCTGGTGTTGATAAGTGTGGAACTGTAGGCCACAGTAGACATCTCAACAAGAAGATCTCCAGACTGGAGCTTCTTGACGCTCTTAGGAGAGCTTGCAATTGATTGCAGCGCTTTGTGGATCCAAAATGGACTTTTGGCACTCAAAGGCTTTGAAGGGTCCAATGAGTGCACAAAAAGAATCTAGCATTGGAAACATCTGCGACAAATTTTTTGGCGGAAGGACCTGAACCTTCCTCCATACCTCTTTTAGTTTTGGGTTCATGGGAAATTTCATTGAGAGCCATGAAAAATTTAAAGGATTCATCCGCCAACTTCCCCACCCACAATCGAGCCCAACAAGGGAGAACCGGAGGTCCGCAAGCCCAAGTGGACGCAGGACACGGCTCTAGGGATAGCAAGCGGATATAGCAAGTTGATAGGGCAGACATGCGCTCAGCGAGCACATAGACTTTCCCATGCCTGGGGAACACCCCTTTGGCATGCCCACCCTATCCCCAGACTCACCCTGTCGTACGAGACGACAAGCCGTTAGAGGTCTGGGCTCCACTCGGCCACAGACCTCATTGACTAGGAGTGGGTTAGTTCCCAGATGCCGCCCGTTTAGGGTGAAGCAGGGGGCAAAGAGGAGTGTTGGCAACTGGCGACAACAACACCCAGGCCTCCAGAAACCTCAGCCTCCAGCATCCCCTTTTCCACCTTACGGGTCACCACACACGGCAAACGTGCAGGTAGGTCTAGCTAACCAGCTCGGAAAAACAAAGGAAGAAACATGAAATGGAGAAGACAGGAAAGAAAACGAGAAACTAAAATCCTGAGCTGGCGCATAATCACAACCTCAGCAACCTACAACTGAGGCGGGTTCATGTCAAGTGAAAAAACATAAAAAATGTGAAAATCATCACATATAGTACATGTTGGCTCGGGCCGTGGGGACGCCATCCCCCATCAGCTGGATGAACAGCTGTCCCTTCGGTTACATAATCGTTCAAGACGAAATATATAAATGGATCCGTCACAAGGTCAGCAGCGGGCCGTGGGGGCGCCGCTCCCCAAATAACTGGAAAACCAGTTATCCCCGTGCGGGGTTCCAGACATGCACAGTAGGATTAAAACCCAGAGACGGGGATGGCCACGCCTTGGAGTAGATATCCTGATCTTAGAGGTAGTTAAATTATTCACTAGCAGAGCCCTAAGAGGGCGAGAATTATGGTTCACGAAAATTTAACTCGTGGCCTACCGCATTGCTCAAAAGGCTTGTCTGAAGGATTATTTTCGAGTTAAGTGAAGGGCGTTTTAACTTGCGCATGTACGAACTCTAGCTCAAACACGTGGAGTGGCGTACTGTAATCCAGCATAAAACATCCCCAAACGAGAAGATCTCCTCTTGCTCAGTGATGTGGTTGTATGATGTTGCAAAGACCCTCTCTAGGTAAGGACACGTCAGGAATCCATAACCAGGCCGAGTCGAGACTCATTTGTGAAGAGCACAGGTGCGCACTGCTGTTTGAACCGTTTTGGTACTTCTTTCACCAAGTCCTTTGAGCTCTTTTTTAAGAAGAGTTAAAGGGTAGGCAAACCATCTGTTCCCTAGCAAAGAGATTCCTCTGGCTAAGTCGACGGTACACACATTTTCTGGACACCATTGTGACTGCAGCACAGGTAGTTTTGATATCAAGTTATCTGGTTCTCATCTCTCTATCTCTTCTTGTTGTTGGCCAAATATCAGATCTTCTGAGATGCTGTGACAGACGGGCAGACAAAGCTGGAGTATATACGCTTCTTCAACCTACGGTTGGAAAGCGCAAAAAAGCGTATTGAAAGGAGTTCATTATTAGAGCAACTTTTTTTGTTATTGTTTTCTGGTTCTTGGTTTCAGCATCACCATAGGCAACTTTAAGAGTTGTAAGAGTCGCCCGTCCAAATTTCGCATAGTTGGTTCCACAGAAGGGAGAGAGACAGCTCTGTCGAAAACAAACAAGCCACCCATGTCTCATCCGGGAGCAGCACATGGACCATCTCGTGCGACTAGGAGGAAACCAGCGCCTCTCACAACTCAGCCACCGGGCAGCGTAGTGCAAGTCAAAAAAAATTATTGTAAATTATGATGATTTTCAAAAATTCTATTTTAGTTTGTGCTAGCCTTTTGTACTCGTCGTTGACGGGCTAGTGATAGTATAAAGTAAAAGCTACATAGGCAATTAAAATAAGACTGGTAAATCAAGGTTTATACAACTTTTTAGTACAACTTCCCGGAATAGAATATTAGGATAAAAAAATGTTTTTGAATTATTTAGTAGTTGTCACGTCCAATGTAAGTCTCTCAAAAAGTTTGAAAGCAGGCTTATGCAATGACATTGATTGAGATGAAAAGTACCTTATTCTTGTAGAGCCTCCGGATAAACAATATTAACAGTCCTTCCATTCGGAGCAAAGATGAAAAGATTTTCCCCTTTTCCGAATCTGTAAGAACCAACGTACAGTTGACCATGGGAAAAACATGGACTTTTTAGATCCAGTCCAACAACTTTTAGAGACTGTCCTTGTGCCTTATTGATGCTCATGGCGAAACTCAAACGAATCGGGAATTGAAAACGTTTAAATTGAAACGGGACATCAGATCGGATGATCGGGGTCCTTTGAATAAAAAACGTTTTTCCCTGCTGCATGTCCAGTCATTATAGTAGCTTCAATAACATTTTCATTAGTTTCTTGACAGATAATCTCGTGCCGTTGCAAAGTGAAGGCGGATCCAAATTTCTCAGGAGCATAATAGGTGCACCAATCTTCAACTCTAAAATATGTGAAGGTACTCCAGGTGGCTCCAAAGAGTTAAGAAACTCAGTTGGGTAGTTGACTGCATCGTCTGTATTGCAAACGTTATCAACTGACTTGTAAATTTGAAGAATGCTGGGCAAGTGAGCTAAATGGTGATTATTATTGGTGACTCTAATACTGTCGTTTTTCGGTGCAAGTATGACTCTGGCACAGCCAGTCATGATTGTTAAAATGCTCTCTAATGTTTGGAAAAACTGCGTCTAACAAATCTTGATGTGTTTTAACAATTTTTCCAATATCTGCCATTGATATGCATCCATCTATGACCAACCGACCAATGTCAGCAACATTTCCATCATTGTTGACAGCGTCTCTGAGATGAACATATTGCTTCACTCTCAGTGCCCTTTGATTAAGTTGAATGTACCTCAGCCTTTCAGATTCAATTTTGGCATACATATCCACAATAAATTGGTGGAAAAGCTGATTGCTTCGTAGTATGATGTTTAAACTTGAAGAACGTACCATAACCCTAAAGGCATAAAAATCCATAGCAGATATCTTCTTAGATGACAATATTCCAGTAGATGTGTTTGTTTGAAACAGTTGGAAATGGTATCCATCTTCTCTTTGCCAAAGCATTAATGTATACTGTAGAGCATCGTAGGACCTGTGAGTATCGGCAATTCTCTTGATGGTGCTGTTTTTCAATTCTGAGACTGTGTCTCTCGTTCCATGTTGTTCTCCCAACATGATTGCTGCCACTTCTGATGTCGTAGGTGCATTGAATCGTCCCTCGTGTTCACTTGGTGGAGTTCTGTCTGCTGAAATAAGGAATTTTAATTCAGGGGTAATCTTTTCTAGAGCCGTTTTAAAGCTCTGGACATAAGCATTTTCTCGATGAAGCATTTCTTGCAGCTTCAATACTGTTTCTCGTCTTGTTTGCGGCACATTCCTGCAACGTTGGTCGGCTTGCTGTGTATCATCGCATACAAAATAGATCTACAAAACTTTTCGCTGTTCATTGGGTAAACGATGTAGACTACCAACTCTATGATACACTTATCCTTGTACCTTAAATGTGGGCATGTAACCAGACTGTCTAAATTTTTTAGTTGTGCCAAATGATGTCATCTGTGCGCAGGAATTATAACACCGCAAGTTGTTTTGAAAATGTTTTGCGTCTGATGAGTTGTCAGTCAAAAACATACGCAATATCTCCGGAGGATCCTGCAATAATGGCAACTGAACCTTTCCACCATTACAACACATACCTGGGGCTTCACCTTTCCATTTCACGGCTGCACAGTATTGGCACGTTAATGACATTGATCCAATGACACATGTTGGATCAGAGGCGTAATCCACGGACGGGTTGTAGACGAATGTTGCATTTTCTTTTTCTCTCCAGATGTTCAACCGAGCATTAGCCGTAGTGAGTCGATTATGCTGAAGTCGTGTGTCTCGTTGCTGGAGTGTTTCCTGTGCCCTCGATTACGCCGTAGAATTCCTATTCTGTTCCAGTCTTCTTTATCGCTGCTGGTATGATTCCTACGCCCTTCATTTTGCTCTGGAAATCCTATCTTGTTCCAGCTTTCTTTCTCGTTCTTCTGCTGTTGCTTGTTCACTTCTCCTCTTTGATTTACTCTATCCATTATTTATGGCCGCCCCGGTAGCGCAGTGGTCTAAGGCGTTGGCCTCTGATCATTCGTCGCAAGGTGTCCGGGTTCGAATCCCGGTGAGGCATGGATGTTGTGTTTGTCTTACGGCACCGGCTTTCTCCCTTTCCTGGAACCAGTGACTCTAAATTAGGGACGGGCGACTGCTTATAGCCCATTGAGTTGCTCACGGTGGTCGTTAAACCTCAAAAAAAGAATTATTTATGTTCTTCTTACACATTGTTTCTTTCTGGGAGGTTGAGGCATAGTATGACGACCTTCTGACGTATGACACTTTTGAATTAATAACGGAGATTGAAAAACAACGTTCTATTTTCTTTTTTTCTTCTCCGCCCACAAAGCCATCGGCAAATGACGCTTACAAAAAAGGGCGTAATAAATGTATTTATGAATGAAAATAGTCGTAACGGAATTCTAAAAAAGAAACGCCTAAAATTTATGGTGAACTACTTTTCTGCACGCCTTAACGTTCGGTGTGATCAGGGTGATGTCAACAAAGCGGAAAGATACACTCAGATCGGGTAGAAACACGTAACATTAAATAACTAAAAATCAAATTCAAATTAAAAAAAATCGCTTCAAGGTGCACCAGAAGATGTCTACAGGCACCTTCATAACAAATTTCGTCGCTCTAGGTCACCTAATTCTATGTGAAATCCGACCGACAGACACACACACAGTCTGTTTTATATATAGAGAGAGAAGATTGGAGAACATTTTCCGTTTCATTAATTATATAGGCATTGCCCTTGTACCCATAAATGAGTTCGGACCATTTATTCCCAGTTTTTGGCTTCTTTTAGTTCCATCCATTTCTAGATAACTTTAGCTATCTTGTGAATATGAACAAATCAGCATGCTCTAAGTAATGATTCTTAGTATGGTTAAGTTAAAATGGTTTCCATGGTTACAGAAAAAAAGCCTATTAACAGTTGGTTGACCTGCTTTCACTGGATGAATACTACACATGATTTTTAAGCTGCAATGTCTGTGTGTTCCGCACATAAATCTGCACGCAATTTGAAAAGCGAAAGCCAAAGTATCGATTTTGTACTTCTGGCAAGCTCAGAGTTTATTTACCCGACAAAATCAGGCAATAAATGAATTCAAAACTTTTTTTTTTCTTTTCAAAAACGGCAATGAACAGAAATGTCATGCGCATAAACATTGTAAATTTATTAGGTGATGCGAAAGTCCACTCGTAATGTTTTCAACCGTATTCTCTGTAACAATGTAAATGCATTCTGAATAACCTAAATTATTCTCGGTTTATGCATATACAGTAGAAACTATATCGATTTTCAAGACACAGTTGGGGAATGAATTTCAGATTGAACGAGAGAAAAAAGAAAGAAATGAAATAGGAAGCCGTTGCTTTGAGATTTGTTTTGTCTGCTTTTACGAGAAGTTGCTGATTGGGCTTTGTAAAGAAAACAAGCTACGGAATTGGAAAAAAAATATTTATTCTACATATTCTTCTCCCCTAAGCTCCACACACTTGTATCTTTGTTGTTCTAACATTTTTAGTCCATTAAAAATTTTGTTTAGTTTGTGTTGCAAACTATTCGCCCGCAGTTGGTATGGCCTCCTCAGTAAAAACTTGGGAAGAGCGATGACTTCTGTTTGATGTTCCTAATCCACGTCAATTGTATGTATTAATTATTCATTCGCCTCCTAGTTATTTGTTCAGTTGCTGCTTTCCATCTTTAGTGAATCCCCAGCATTGTGCGGGGATCCAAGAACCAACCTGCCATGTGGTTTGGCAGTTAGTCGTATGTGAGTCTGGAGATTTCGAGGCTGCTGTGTTGCAGTGGTAGCATGTCAGACGTGTAACTGGAAGACCCTGGGTTTGATTCCCGGTTGCGATTGATGAGAATTTTTCCGTGACTCACTTAAAAACGTGGAAAGAGCGATGACTTCTGTTTGATGCTCCTCGGTGTTTGAAATGTTTTGCCCAGTGACAGTACTAGTGCCCACCGTAGGCGGATCGACCTTAGCAATAATTTCCTGGAACAACTTCCAATCAGTATACATCATCGTCCGCAGGGTGGCTGCGACTCCGTTTAATTTCAGTAGGATTGGGTCATGATCAGAGTCAAGTCCAGAAACCACAGAGACCGGATGAAAGTGCCTCACAAACTGGAGGACAGTAAAATCAATGACATCGCCAACCCCGTGTGACAGGGTGCAAGTAGGATGGACCCGACTTACAACTGTAAGATTCAGCTTGTCAATGTATTGCGATAGTGCCACCCCAGCGCTTTTAGTTGAACGACAAAACCAGTCAGGATATTTAGCATTCCAGTCACCAGCCACTACAGTGGGAATGGGGTCCCCAAAGAGGATGTCAAGATCATCGTCAGAAGGTACCTTCCCTGGACTGTTATAAACGAAATCTAATTTAATCAAGCCTGAGCTTATTTTTAGCTTAACAGCCAAAACATCCTGAGATCCTTGAAGGGTGCGATGGATGCACCCAAACTATTTCTGACAAAAATGACATTACCTCCTGCTGCTTGCCTGTAGAGGGCCAGACCTCTGTCCTGCCGGAATACCTGGTAGTTCGCAACACTGACTCGCTTGATCCTAGGTGTGAGTTCGGACTCACAGATAAGAGCAACGTCGATGTCATGATATTTCAAGAAGCTTTCAAATTCAGCAAGTTTATTCCCGATACAGTTCGCATTCCAGAACATTATGTTGACACTGTTCATAATGCGCTACTAAGCACGGGAGCTCAGGCTTAAGCCGTCAGACAGGCAACCAGAACCCGTTTGAGGACAGCGGGATCTACCAGCTCTGAGAGCAGCTTTTGATCCGTGACCTCGGTAGTGTCAGAGTGGGGAGCCAGTTTAGTTATTGCCTGAGGGGCAGGCGTAACTTTTGTTGGTTGACCAGCAGTCTTGTTTTTGTTCTTTTTGCCTTTCCGTTTCCTCCTCTTGGAGCTCGTAGCAGAGGTGGAGGGCATGGAAGCAGCTAGGGGACTCTTTTACCGGTTTGGGGTCAACAGCAGTAGGTTTAGTAGGGGCCCTACTTTTTGTTGACATATTCTTCTGCTTCGGCTCTGGTTTATGCCTGTTGTTTTTCGGCAGCTTGTTCGCAAGCTGCTTGTAAATGGGGCAATAACGCCAGTTAGCCCCATGTTCAGCACTTCAATTGACACAGAAACGCTGTGTTTTCTTGTCAGCCGTGCACTCCCTGCTGCAATGATCCTTGCTGCAGCGTACGCATTTTGGCTTCTGTCTGCAGTTGGACATGGTATGGCCAAAGCCTTGGCAGTTGAAGCACTGCTGTATCCTGCCCTTAGTTCGGTAGGGTTCAACCGAGATTGAAACCCCAAGGAGAGATACCAACCGGAAGATGTTCCTGCTTTGTTCAGTGTTAACAAGCTGAACCATCACAGGTGGAATCCTGTTTGTGGCTGTTTTGAAGCCGACACACTTTTGTGACGGCAAAAGAATCCTGCAACTGTTCCCTGATGCTATCGACTGGGACACCCAATCCCAGTCCTTTAATGACAACACGGAGCGGTTTTTTCTGTCGGCAGGGTGAAAGTAAAAAACTCAACCTTGTAGTTTTCAAGGAGAGATGTCAACCGCCGATAATAGGCGATAGTCTTCACTTTTATGGTGGTACGATCCCCACCATTTTTACCGACGCCGTGTCCTCAACGCTCTTTTTCTATCCTCTCATAGATCAGAGGCCAGTTGCTAATTCCTCTGCAAACCACCAGGGGCACCCTTTGGGACACGTTAGATGGCAAACATGCCTCGGGGTCTTTGGTGACCTGTACCTGTTCCGCCATCACGTAGACGCTTGAGTTGACTTCTTGCATCTCTACGCATAGTGGATCAGACTGGTGTTCAATGACGGCCTCGGTTAGGTCATCCCGTTTCCTATTTTCGATGGGTGAGGGAGACCTTTCCTTTCTTGGCCTCTTGTGGCCACCAAAATGCCCCTAGCTAACCACACATCTCCTTTATATCGGTTCATTTCTCTTCTCCCTTTCACCCCCCTGGAAGCTACCCTTTCATGGAGGTCACCATATCTAACCGGAGGCGGTGATCTTACCTCCTTACATGGTCTACTCGAATGACAAGGTCACTGGGTCGGACCCGTCCGGTCGCTCATCACTGCAGGTGATGCATCTGCTCGACAGCGGATCACGTGCGGTTTCAGACATTGAATAAAGAATATTTAAAACATGGGGACCCAGCACGCGCTTCAGCCGTTATACATAGCGTGGGTAACATATTAAGCATTATTATCTCAAATATCATGTGACGTGCCTGCCCCGCAGGACGCACACGATATAAAGGCAGATAGCAGCAAGAAGGAACGTCTGCGTAGCTCAGTTGGTAGAGCGACTTGTTTCGGAATAAGTGGACTCGGGTTAGGTTCCCGGCGTGGACCAAAAATGACGGAGAAATTTACTTTGTTATAATGGAGCCCTAACATCCCGGATGACCATGCCGTTAAAGATCTCGCAATGGTGTGATATTCTTTCCACACCGCGAGACAAGAAAAATAAGAGAATCCCTTCTTCAGCGCTTCGAAAAATAAATGTGTGTGAGGTCGCATTTCACACACTATATTGACTGGGAGTTCTCAAGTGTACGTTCTACAGCGAATGGCTGCTTGCAACGATTCATGGTCACGGCTGACCCGTAGGACATGCCCCGGCCCTCTTTCGGGGGGGGGGGGCAGGACACACACGACATAAAAGCAGATAGCAGCAAGAACGAATGTCTGCGTAACTGAACTGAATTCTTTAACCGGCTGAAACGTGTTAACTAGGGGTGAACCCTAGTTAACACGTTCCAGCCGGTTAAAGAATTAAAAGTAAATTAATTTTTATTTTTTTCGTTTTGTGGTTTTACGGTCACTGTGAGCAGCAGCTCGATGGGCTATAAGCATTCACCCGTCCCTAATTTAGGGCCACTGATTTCATGCGTTCCCATGAATTTTGAGGAATATTTCTTTCTTAAAAGCTATATTTGAAATACTGGCGAATTCAGACCTACTATACCGTGGAAATTAATTGGGACAAGCTATTTTATTCTCAGAATTGTAATGTGATCGCCAGTTGATGTCGGAAACCCACGTAAACCAGTTTTATCAGCTGTGAGCTTATGTGACTGTTAGAGTTTGATAGTAAGAATGCGGTTTGACCGGTTTTAAACAGGAAATAGGCACTTCAGCTTCAGTTGTGAGCTTTCGTGTGCGACAAGTGGATATTAGGTTTTGCTCTCTGTGAGTGCGTGTTGCTTTCGTCTATTGAAAAATGGATATTTCCCAAAGGAAGCGTGCAAAAATAATTTCTCTGAAGGATCACACTTCTATGACAATGAGAGATATCGCTTCTGCGGTTGGTGTAGGCAAATCAAGTGTATCAAGACTGCTTACGCGATGCAATGCATCTGGATCACCGTCTCCAAAAAGGAGAGGTAAATATGGAAGAAAACGAAAAACAACTCTACGAACCGATAAATATTTAATCAGAAATAGTAAAATAAATCCAAAAAAAGAAAAACAAGCACCGACCTTCAAAGAGATTTATTGGCTGGTGGTTGGGATGTTAGTGATTCAAATGTACGCCGTAGGCTTCTGGAAGTTGGCCGGAAGGCATGAAGACCAACGAAAAAACAATATTTGAATGCGAAAATGAAGATAAAACATTTAGCATGGGCAAAAAAATATAAATCATGGATTGCTGACGACTGGAAAAAAGTATTTTTCAGTGATGAAACTTATTTATTTGTGCAGGGTTACCAAGCAAATGTCGTTAGACGAAGCAAATGTGAACCCTTAAGACCTGAGCATGTCAAACAAACTGTAAAACACCCTCTAAAACAGATGTTTTGGGGTTTTTTCACATCAAATGGCACTGGAAGCTTAGTTCCTGTTCAAGGTATGATGAATTCAACCAAGTACGTAGAAATATTACAACGTAGGATTGTTCCATTCTTGCAAACCTTTGACGGGACATTTCAACATGACTTGGCCCCATGTCACAATTCGAAATTGGTCAAGAATTTTATGCTGGAAAATCAAATTCATTTACTTGATTGGACTGGAAATTCACCAAACTTAAATCTTATAGAAAACTTGTGGAATATTTTGAAGAGACGTTTAGGTAAAATGGACTGTACAACCAAAGTACGCATGATAACGAATGCTATAAAAGTGTGGTTCCGCGATTATGAAGTCAAAAATATGTGCACTCAATTAGTGGAGTCAATGCCAAAACGAATTCAAGAGGTCATTTCTGCTAAAGGAGGACATACTTCATACTAATACAGGTATTTATCAGTGTATATCAAGGCATAGAATAATATAAAGGCATATTTTTGAGAAAAAGAGTGATTTTTTACTTTGTCGCAATTAATTTGCGCAGTATAGTATACCCATGCCTGGATGTGAAAGGTTTGTTGAAGATACGATGAAGTAGGATCGCTTCGACTAGCAAAAATCTAAGTTTCAGATTCCTCAGTTGTAAATGTTCAGCCTTAGTTAGTTATCCTGGGTTGTGTAATAGACAGCACACTCGAACGGAAATCGGGAGATGCGGGGTCGCTTCCCGCTCCAGGACGATGCAAATTTCAAGTTCTTGGAGGAGTTGTTACATGGATGACCAACGAACCACAGGCAATTCAGTACATAATACTGATTGCTTCGAATGTTCGCGGTTCCATGGAAAGGAGAGAGCCAGCGCCATAAGACAGATACAAGATCCATGCCTGACCGGGATTCGAACCCAGACCCATCTCGTACAAATTGTTAGGAGCCAGCGCTTAGACCACTGCTCCACTTGATCGGTTAGAGCAAATTTCAAACCATGAAAAAATCGTTCAAAGTGAATTCATGTTTGTTCACTGTATTCATATTACAGACGGGTGAAAGTGTACTTACTCGAATTTAGAGAAGCAAAATGAACATAACTAAGACATACAGACTGGCATTCTTTGGTGAGGGGTGCTGGACCAACGTTCTTAGGCCCCTTGGACGTTTTCCGTCAGTTGGTGGCTCGCTTTAAAGAAGAAAACAGGAAAACCAAAAAGCTTGAAGCTGGCGTAAAATAATCATCATCAGGAATTTCCACTACCAAGGGGATTTTCTCGAATATATAGTTCAACCAGAGTCTTCCTCCTCTTCTCTCTATTCAAGGCCACCACTTCATTCAGTCCATTATTTTTTAAACTAGATTTAATCTCCGCCATCCACTTCTTGGTCTTCCTCTTACCCTCGTTCCTGGAGACTTCCACCCCATCAGAATTTTATGAATGCTTTCTGATGACATTCTCCTTATATAGCCGAACCATTGTAATCTCCGCATCTTAATAGTTTGAAGAATGCCTACTTTAACACTCATAATATCTCGAATTTTTGTTTTTCGCATTTTATCACTTCCAAATTTTCTTGCAGAACGCCAAGAAAAGTTCATCTATGTAGCCAATAATCTTTGTGGATGTTTCTTATTCAATGACTATGACTCCGCACCATATAAAATGATGCTCTGTACAATCACAGAAAAAGTATGTCTTTTTATTCTTGGAAAGACCGAAAAACATGATTTAAAACAGAAATAGCTTTCCTGCCCTCCTCAATTCCCCTATCAATGTCATGATGGCATGTCCATCCGGATGTACACTGAAGAGGAATTGAATTAGAGATACATGTCTAGTAACTTGTAGCACCACCTTTCGCCCTGATGACGGCGGCGATTCGTCTCGGCATGTACTCAACAAGACACCGGAAGCGTTAGGAAGCCATACGGATCCACGACCCTTGAAAGCTCCCACAGTTCACGAAGATTTGATGGAAAGGGGATCAGAGCCTCGAACATCTCTTTATATGGCATCCCAGATGTGCTCGATGGGATTGATGTCAGGTGACCTAGCTGGCCAAGGAAGCGAGGTCACGTCGGTGGAGTGTTCATCCAACCATTCATTCGGATACAATTCGGGAGCGATGGCACGATTCATTGTCTTGTTGCAGTGGGATGTTGAAGACTCACAAACGGGAGCAAATGGTCGTCCAGGATATCCCGGTAACGTTGACCTGTAAGGGAAGATGTCACACCTACCAGGGGTCCTATTTTAGTCCACGTAAACAGTCCCCAGACGAGAATGCCACCCCCAGCAGCTTGAAGAGTACCCTGCTGGCAAGAAGGATACATCCCCCGCTGCCGAACCGTCAATAAAATGTCCGGGCGGCCAACAGAAGGGTCAGCAGTACAGGCCAACAGCTGGCACCCCATCAGTTGCCATATGCCACAACAGGGCCATCAGTGGTCCATCACAGGCAGTAGCTGCCACAAGTGGCCCTTCAGTGGCCCTGCAAGCACGTGCCAGAAATGATGGCTAGCCTAATGTGGTCCGCTAGTGGCAGCCAGCAACCATGTGACGTAACTGGTGGCTTGCCGAATCTTGTCCGCCAAGTTCCCAGTAGTAGCCATAATAATAATAGCAAGGATAACCGCAGTTTCCTAAAGCTGTAATTTTTTTCTACCCTTACGAAGCTTGTGAATTAACGGACAGCGCTGGGGAAATTTTCTCGACAGACCGGAAAAACGCCGTTTGCGTCTGACTAGATTCGATCCTGAGCCGTTTGCGTGGAAGCCGCGCTCGCTACCGACCGGACTAATTCACTACGCTCGGATACATGCTGGAAGCTATCTGTTTGGTATGCAATTTGTAATCGAATGCTTCCCTCTTTCATTTTATAATATTGCGAGGTATTTTTCATAAAAGTCAGTTTCATATAATTGATAAATTAATTTTTTCAACGTAAAGATAGTTTTTTTTTTACCTTAAGGGAACTTCACTCATTTTCAAGGCGTTTACATACTTAGAGTCGCTTTCCAAAGTTTTGTACTGTCCTTGTCGTCTTGAAAAGAGATTGTTGAATAAATATATATTCACCCGGGTTCATGTCACATTCTGTTACATTTTTAACGTTGTGTCTTTCCTTTGCGTTGTGTCTTTCCTTTCCGTTGTCCGAAGCTACATTTGTTTTAAAGAGTAAAAGATACTTTATTTTACTTCTCGTTATTTTTAGAAGCGAATTCCTCCCAGTCTTGTGTATTCAACCCATGGATGAGTACACCACATAGCGTTGCTTTTTTTTCTTTCAAATAATTAATAAATTTTGTACGCATATCATTCTTTTTCTTTTCCAACAAACGCTATTTTAATGGTTTTCCAGGATATGTGTTTTAAGCGGTTTAAAATTTTTTCTTGTTATTCATCCACTCCATTCCATGAATTGTTATTCATGGGAATGGAGTGGGTGTATTTCATGGCTGTAATCTAGTATTTCACAGCTTAATCTGATATCTTCGTCGACGTAAAATTTCATTAGGAAATTTATTCGCCTCTCCACATATGGATTTTTTCTTAACATTCACTAAAATAACACGATGGCGATAGCGTCGTCTTCAACTAACTGGTACCATGAGAGACACAGCAAGTGTTGCTTCTGCGCATGCGCAGTCCCGATGCTTCCACGTGCTGTTGGGGGTTGCATTGGTTGCCAGCAACGGGCCACTAGTGGCACTTGCTTGGAGGCCCACAATTCACGGCGATGCTGCAGGGCCATCAACGGCTCGCCAACTGATAGCTTTGCCACCAACGGACCACTACCGGGCCGTGAGCGGCAGATTTCAGCCAGCAGTTTCCCATCACTGCCAGCTGGTGGCCAGCAGTTTCCCAGCACTTGTGTTTTTGCTGGGTCGCTTTATGTGGTTTGCGCCGTACTCGTATCCTGCCATCCGCATGTACCAACGTGAATCTCGACTCATCAGTCTAGGCAACATTTTTCCACATGTCCAGAGTCCAGTGGCGAAGTTCCCGCGCCCATGCTAGTCTTTGCACCCTGTGATGTGCGGTCAGCAGCGGTACCCTCGTGGGACGATGGCTTCTGTACCCCATAGCGAGGAGATGGTTCTGGATGGTGTGGCTGCTTACACTACACGTTTTTGTGCACCAGCGTTAAATTGCCGAGTGATTTTTTGCACTGTGGCCCATCTATCCGCTGTTACAATGCGAGCTAGCCGACGATGACCACACTCATCCACACGCTGTTGTCCACGGCGGTTGGCCCTTGCGGGGATGGTTTTATCGGATTCAATGTACTCACGGTACACCCGTGACACGGTGGCTCCTGAAAATCCCAGTGCCTGCACAACTTCCGAAACGGAGTGGCCCATTCGTCGCGCCCCAACAATTTGCTCACGATCAAATGCGCTTAGATCCTTCGTCTTACCCATACTGCGTCCGACTCTTAACCGATACCCGTCGCATCACTCCTTATGTTGTCGGATCGCTGCATAAGTCATGTCGTTTCCGTTTACAGGGCCGCCCACAGCGCCACATTTGCATAACGCCAGCTGTCTCTAATTCAATTGCTCTTCAGTGTATTATGGATCCTAAGAATTTAAGTTCCTCAACTGTTCTCAACGTAAGATTAGCTATTGATATTTCAAAGAAATCCCTGGGATTAAAGTACAATTGCTCAGTTTTATTTTAGTTAATTTTAAGTACCCAACGGTCATGTTCAGAGATTAGTTTACGGAACGTATAAACTACGCCATCCTTATTTTCTGCCAAGATGACGTGATCATGCACAAACAGCAAGTGGTACACGAAATCATTCTGAATCCGTAACCCAAAATATCTGCACTTCGCTGACAATTCTCTGAGACATACCTCAATATAGATTTTAAATAACGTAGGGGACATATAACATCCCTAACTACTCACAAAAACCTCTGATAGTTGTTGTGCACACTTGATAATACATTTCTTGTCACTATATATCTCTTGAATAATACTGATATATGGCGCAAAATAATAATAACAATAATAACAATAATAAAACACGTCTTTCGAAAGAATTATGATGAGACCTTCTAAGCTAAAAACATTTCAAAATATTTTTTATTTTAAATTTTTCAATGAGTAGTAAACGAAAAAAAAAAAATTCACCAAAAATTCTGCAGAATTTGTGAAAAATCAAAGTCTTTGTTATACAAATGGAAAGCAAAAGGAGTTTCTGAAATCAAAATATGGCTGCAATTATATTGTTACACCCTGTAGTAGTAAAAACGAGCATCAAGAAAACGGGGAATGTAAATAATATTGTTTTGTATTACGGGTTGCCAATGTTAAAATACACGGTCGAGCCAAATTATTGTGACCACCAGCTAATATCCAGAGTAACCACCGTGTGCAGCACAGACAACAGAAAGACGAGCTGGGAGTGACATTGTCAATAAGGTGGTGGAAGGTGTTCACAGGTATTTGGAACAATGTTGCCTGCAGTGCATCTGACACCTGCTGGAGGGTGCGTGGTGAAGGATCCATAGAGCGAACAACACGATCGAGGTCGTCCCACAGATGCTCAATTGGGTTTAAGTCTGGGAAATTAGGGGGCCAGGGAAGTAATTCGAAGTTTTCATCGTGTTCGTTTAACCACTCTCTGAGATTTCTAGCTGTGTGACACATTGTCATGCTGGAAGATCCCATCCGTCCCAGGAAACACAATCAGTATGTATGTAGTCTATAAGAATGGATTCATAACGAATGTGGTCCATAATGCCTTCCACAGCTATGAGTGGACCCAGAACGCCCCGAAGACAATCTCCAGACCATAACGCTGCCCCCACCAGCTTGTGTTCTTCAATGGTTGAAGAATGTTTATTCTCCGATGTTTCTAGCCTTCTGCGCCATCGTCCATCCGTTCGATGAAGCAGAAAACGTGACTCATCAGAGAAGGCAATCCTTTGCCAATCAGAGGAAGCCCAATTCCGATACTGCCGTGTAAATGTAAGCCTTTTCTACCTATGAACCTTCGTTGGCATAGGTACAGTGATCATCCGTCTGTATCGGAGCCCCATACGCAGCAGGGTTCGCTGAACTGTCGTTTTAGACACACTTCAGGTGGCACCCTGGCTCATTCGGCCAGTCAGTTGCTCCACTGTAGCGTGCAGACCGGCCCTCACGCACTTTTGAAGCCGATGTTCACCTCTTACATCAATGGCACGTGGTGTTCCGCAGTTTCCACATCGCTTATTCGCAATGGTGCCATTTCTAGAGTCACGATATACTTTAACCACAGCAGTACGCGAACAGTTCACAAACTGCGCTGTTTCTTAAATACTGCCACCCTTGGCCCGAAAACCGATAATCATTTTTTTCTGCAAATCGGATAAATCTCTCCTTTTATCCATGACAGCAACGAATGATATGTTTTCAGAATGCCTACAGCACCCCCCATGTACTCCCAAAGCCACCTCACGACTAGTGATTTTTTTCATTGGATACGCGCTGTTGAGGTCAGAAGTAGGAGGGGGTCACAATAATGTGACTCGACTGTGTATTTTTTGCATGTTCCAAGCAAAAATATCGTCCATGTGGGAGTCTAATTTGCGCACCCTAGCGGGAAACATTTACATCTTAAACTAAAAACTGCATGTGAGAAGTTCCTTTCTAAGAATTCTTTTAATACGGCATTCAAAAGCATAGATGTACTAACAAATGCAAATTTCCGTTTACCCCACTTTCCAGTATTTACGGCATCTAGCAGTTAAATTGTGCATCTCGCAGATCAAGAGATTGCGTAGAAAGTTTGGATATTTTTTTTCTTCTGTGGAATGGTAAATAATTTTTTTAATGCAACTTTCAGAAGTATGCACATTTTTCCACTCAGAAAAATACCTTTCCCCCTAGAACGCAACAAAAATTCGAAAATGTGAATTATCATCTTCATGGTTGGGGCTATTCCATGCAAAAATAATTTTTTGAATGTTATTCAGACGCAAAAGTACAGTATCTACAGGCAGAATGCCAATGTCGTACACGCGCACTTCCTTTTTTTAAAACAAACAAACAAAGGGAATTCTCATTAGATGGCCGCTCACGTGACTGAAATCAGAAAACTGGGAATTGAAGTTGGGAAATAATGAAAAGAAAACCCCAAAATTGCCAAAATGAAATACCTACGGCGAAAAGATGGTGCAAAAATATAATGAAAAATAATGCGAATAAAAATTGGCGCGTAGAAATACCTTTAGCAGAAGGTTCTGATGTACGGTGAGATACCACTTTATTGAGTATTACTAATTGCGTCACATAAATGGCTAACTGTGTGACGTATACTCTAATTTAACTTTCCTTTTTGGTTCCTGTTATCTATGTAAATGTTGTTTATTCTCCTTAAGCAACTTCTAATTCAATGCAGCATTTTCTTTCTGGATCAATGTTTTTGTGGCAACCTGAATTGAGGTCAAGGGTAAAATGACGTACTTGCTCAACACAGATAAGACTCGTGTTCGCAATTTAGGAGTTTGTAGCAAAAAAGGGGCAGCTTCATTTTTGGTCGATTTTTACTTAACATGTTTACTTAACTGGAACTAAGAAAATGATGCCGGAACGAACTAACTAGAACTTTTTCTTAACTAGAACTAAGAAACATATGCCGGATTGATTGGTGCAAGGACCAGGCAGATCCGATAATAAATGGGTGAGATATTAATATTTTGGGAGCTGCCCCCATCACCGTTTGGTGCAAGTACCACGCAGGCTGATGAATAAAATGGTAATATTTTATTTAATTATTAACAAAGAGATTTGTAATTTTGTTTAATGGTCATTAAACACATTTTATTAACATTATTTAGTTTTTCTATACTTTACTAAATGCGAAATTTAATTAAATTTATGCCATTTGGTGCAAAAAGGAGGCAGCTCAAATTTTTTTATATTTATTCTATATTTATTTTAAGGACAAAACATTAAAAAAATACATGTATTTATTAGAGATAATGCTTTCTTTACATTGGGGAACCTTTTGCCAACCTCAGTTAAACCGTATTTTTTATAAACACTTTTTTCTTATTTCCCACAAAATGTCGAAAATGGAGCTGCCCTCCTTTTGCTGCAAGGTCCTCAATTGTATGAGGCTAATTTTTCTCAGATACGTTCTACTGTCCTTCGTTAGACGTACTGACTAGCTCACATTAGATGTATTCACGATCTTGTTAGACGTCTTGAGTTTTTCGTCAGATGTTTTGAGTCTCTCGTTAAGAGGTCAGCTCTTGTTAGATGTTATGAGTCTCTCGTTAAGAGGATCGCTCTTGTTAAATGTTTTGAGTTTTTCATTAGATGTTTAGTCTTTAGTTAGATGTTTTGAGTTTTTCGTTAGATGTTTCGAATGTCGCGTTAAGAGGCCCGCTCTTGTTAGATGTTAGAAGTGATGTTAGAAGTTTTGAGTCTCTCATTAAGAGGACCGCTCTTGTTAAATGTTTTGAGTTTTTCTTTAGATGTTTTGAGTCTGTCGTTAAAAGTTTTGAGTCTCTCATTAAGAGGACCGCTCTTGTTAAATGCTTTGAGTTTTTCGTTAGATGTTTTGAATTTTTGTTAGGTGTTTTAAGTTTTTCGTTAGATGTCTTGAGTTTTTCGTTAGATGTTTTGGGTCTTTCGTTAGATGTTTTGAGTTTTTCGTTAGATGTTTTGAATTTTTCATTAGATGCTTCGAGTTTTTCGTTAGATTTTTTGAGTTTTTCCTTAGATGTTTTTAATGTCCGTTAAGAGGCCCGCTCTTGTTAAATGTTTTGAGTTACTCGTTAGATATTTAAAGTCTCTCGTTAAGAGGGCATCAGTCTATATGTTGCGTCTTCTACAGGTACGGAAGTAGACTCCCGGACCGTTGACAGACGAGTTGCGGCACGGAGACTACATTCGAGGAGGCCTCTCCGACGCCTACCACTAACCAGCAAGCATAGCTGGTACCAGTTACAAAGGTGTCGGGCTGATCAACGTGGTATAGTGTCCATTGGCGTCGTATTGTCTTCAGTGATGAGTCACGGTTTGTACTTGGAGCCGATGACCAACGCATACGTGTCTGGAGACGAGCCGGCCAGCCCATGGATCCTGCCTTTACCGTGGAACGGCACACGGCTCGCTCACAGGCAGTGACTGTTCTGAGGAGCCATTTCCTACGATAGCCGAACACCCTCGTTAGTCCTCCGTACCACCCTCACGGCTCAACAGTACGTCAACGACATTCTACGACCTGTTGTGTTACCATTCCTGTCGCAGCATCAACGAGCAAGTTTTCAACAGGTTAATTCCCGGCCATATATGGAACGGTTGTCCCAGGCCTGACACCGTAACGTCCATAGCCTTCCATAGCAAGCCCGATCACTCGACCTCTCACCGATGGAACATATTTGGGACATGACGGTACGCCACCTACGCCCATCCCAGAATGTCGATGAACTGACACACGATTGGGACACCATTTGCCATGTTACTTCAGGACAGTATCATTGAACTGACATGTCACTTCAGAACAGTATCCTTGAACTGCATGCGTCTACGCCACGTCGGGTAAGCCCTTGTATCCAAGCCACAGGTGGCAATACAACGTACTGACTTGTTCCACTTGTGTAGCTCTTTTATTTTAATAAATGGTTCAACTGCTATGGAATTGCAATAATTTCTTTTTCTATACATGTACATTGCACATGCCAATCTTCATCTCGATTGAATGAGACCTTCTGGATGATTTGTTATTAAGATTGTACGTTATCAAATGCGTCACCACGTTAACTGGGCAACTATTTAAGAGTGCGACTAGTGAGTAGTGTTGATCACATTGGAAAAACGAAGTATAATGCTCTACAAATGACTTATTGCGGGTGCCCCGTCTGGTTGAAGCGACGTTTTGTAAACTGCGGAGACGTCTGATTTCTCAAAACGTGAAATATTCCAGCTCTTCATTGAGTGGAAAAATAACCCACGTTACTTGTCTAAGAGGCGTACCTGTGAAACGAGAACATCCTGTTTATCAGCAAGTCTATTTCTCCGTATACGCCGTATAAGACGACGGCGATTTTACTATCAGGAAATCGCCGTCGTCTGAGAAATCATGTACGGAGAAACAGGACTTCTTGGGGGCAGCAATTGACCGAAGCACTAAAACAAGCAGTTGCCGACCCACTCATAAGAGAACTATACGCAGGGAATTGAAGACATTCGGTATTCCAAGTGGCATGGCTATACGGAAACCACTGATTTCTGCGAAGAACCAGAAAGTTTGTCTACAGTGATGTCCGGAACACTGTGACTGGACACAGGAAAAAAGTCACGTGATCCGGCGAGTCCTATACGGAAACCACAGATTTCTGCGAAGAGAAGAACCGCAGAGTTTGTCTACAGTGATGTCAGGAACACCGTGACTAGACACTGGAAAAAAGTCATGTATCCGACGAGTATACGGAAACCACAGATTTCTGCGAAGAACCGGAAAGTTTGTCTACAGTGATGTCAGGAACACCGTGACTGGACAATGGAAATAAGTCATGTGGCCCGACGAGTCCTATGCGGAAACCATTGATTTCTGCGAAGAACGGGAAAGTTTATCTACAGTGATGTCAGGAACACCGAGACTGGACACTGGAAAAAGTAATGTGGCCCGACGAGTCCTATACGGAAACCACAGATTTCTGCAAAGAACCGGAAAGTTTGTCTACATTGATGTCAGGAACACCGTGACTGGACACTGGAAAAAAGTAATGTGATCCGATGAGTCCTATACGGAAACCACTGATTTCTGCGAAGAACCGAAAAGTTTGTCTATAGTAATGTCAGAAACACTGTGACTGGACACTGGAAAGAAGTCATGCGATCCGACGAGTCTCAGTATACCTTGTTCTGTACCAACGGTAGGCAGAGTGTTTGGTGTGAGCCCCGTGAAACATTCGACCCAGCACGCCTTGTGAACAAAACTCAAGGTTCTGGAAGTGGTGTGATGGTGTGGGGCACATTTTGTTGGTATAAAGAGGATCCCCTGATATTGCTGGAAGGTCGGGTGTCATCCAAAGATGATCCCAGCATTGTTAACAATCAAGTCCATCCTGGAAAGTCAACTTTTTTTCCAGCAGGTAACGGCTGTTCCATGGAAGACAATGCATCGCGCAAGATGCGTTCAGCAGTGGTTTAGTGAGCACGGATGGGACTACCACCATCTACACTGGCCACCACAAATTTCAGATGTGAATTCCATTAAGAACGTACAGGACATGTTAGGAAATCGGATACTGGAGTAAAGTCCTCCTCCGTCAAATCTGAACCAATAAAGGAATGTCTGGTGAACGCCAGATTGTTGTAGACGTAGATGCAATCCAACACCTTGTGAAATCTATGACGAACCACTCACACTGTTAAAGGTTTTGTGTTAGGTTCACAAAAAAAATGGTGCTCCACGAGCTGCATCACTTTCTGAGAAAAGATTAATCGATGAGCCATTATATTATGACCATCTACCTAATAAGCTGTACTACCAACTTTATCCAACAAATAAGCTGTCACTCGGCGATGCATCGATTCGATGAGCTGGCGATAGGTATCCTGGGGTATCTGGTACCATAATATCAACAGCAGGTCCTCCAGTTCCAGTACATTTTTTGGTGGTGATGATTTAACAAGAACCGGTTTTTCCCAGTCGAACTACAAATGCTCGATTTGGTTCGTGTCCGGTGAATTTGGAGGCCAGGGCATTAACAGAAAGTCATCAGCATGTTCCTCGAGCCACTCCTTGACGATTCTTGTAGTGTGGCATGACGCATTATCTTGTCGGTAATGATCATTACTAGCAGGGAACACAGTTGCCATGAATGGGTGAGCTTGATCCGCAACGACGTTCAGATGCCTAACAGCTGTCAGGAACTGTGCTATTGGGATGATGGGGTCTAAAGTGTCCCAAGAAAATATCGCCCACAACATAACAACTCCGCCTCCTGCCTGCTTCCGCCCAACAGAGCATCCAGGTGCCATAGCCTCTCTTGGTAATCGGCGTATCCGCGCGCGGCCGTTTACATGATGCACCAAAAATTTTAAATCGTCAGACAAGGCCACTTTCTTCCAATCATCTACGGTCCAATCTCGATGATCTTGGGCCCATTTCATGCGTTGTTGGCGATGACATGAAGTGAGCGTGGGGACCCGGCTGTGTCTTCGGCTACGTTGGACCATGCGAAGAAGGTTGCGATGAACTTTGTGCTGTGATACATTGTCTTCATCACCACTGTTGTAGCTGCGGGTGATTTGTCGCTGTGAACAATGCGCGACAGTAGCCGCACCCCTCTGGCATCAGTGAGCTGCGGACGATACACGACTGGAAGACGGTTTGTCGTTTGGCCATCTGTGCACCACTTTTGATACGTACTCAATACAGCGGAACGTGAACAACCCACCAGCCAGGTTCTCAAGATCGTAGTTCCGAGGCACCGTGTTATCCGAATTTGTCCTTTATGAAACCGATAAATCGGCAGCTTTTCCCATTCTGACTGAGAACACTCTACTAACCGAAAGCCGGTTCTCTGGTTGTATATATAATGCTCTGTGAACTTCACCTGCGCTACCGTTCGGTCTCCAGGAGAGCTCATTTTTCTAGGTTGGGGGTGGTCATAATATAATGACTCATCGGTGTACACCATTGCGTGGTGCAAACAACATGGCGCAACCTTGCACTATAAGGTGGTGCACCATGTTGTTGGGTT
The DNA here is from genome assembly GCA_039090855.1 of Macrothele yani. Classification (NCBI taxonomy): domain Eukaryota; kingdom Metazoa; phylum Arthropoda; class Arachnida; order Araneae; family Macrothelidae; genus Macrothele; species Macrothele yani. Next base: position 29,597,635 of record CM076989.1, on the reverse strand, counting down.
TTGTTTGGAGCACACAATGGTGCATCTTTTCTCAGAACGTGGTGCAGCTGGTGTAGTACCACTTTTTGGTGCAACCTACCATAAAAGTTTTAAGAGTGTGCGTGTTGTAATTTAGGCTAAAGAAGGTCCAACTCGGTTTTGAATAAAAATTTCTAATACAACGACCGTTATGTGTAGTTGCATGAGAATGGCTTGTGTCTTATAGCTGTTCGATGTTCCTATTAATTTAAATTTCAGTGTATGTGTGAAAAAAGGTCCAAATTGCTTATCAAGCTAAATTCAGAGATACTTTACGTTCATAATTGTGTGCATAAGCAAACGATTTGACTTCGGTAAGTCATTAAACATTTCCTTAACTTTTCCAGAATTTTTTAGCTTTTCGAGGGATGAATGATTAATGCATTTTCTTTCCTGATGCCAGAAACGGCTGTCGCTCTTTCACTTGTCTCCTCGACGCTCGTATGTATGTGCTTTTAGCTCCTGAGGCTCCAGGCTTTGAAGATCGACATTATCTTCGTGAGTCTCCGTGTGTCACGTGAGTTAAATAATTACTTACCGGCGCCATGTTGCCCCACAGCTAAAAGTCTGCTGTTATAAAGAAGGACGCCGCAGACGGGAAAGGGACTAATAAACCACGGGGCTGAAAAGAAGGAACGGAATGAACATAATATGCACTGTTAATAAAAAGTCGTATAATATACTGTATGTCAGACCGTATTAAAAATATTATTCAATTGTTGTTCCTCTGACAAAACACTTGTACTTCTTCCCATAATTTCCAAGACGGTACAACACAGATAGACAGACTCTGATTTATATTACATGGATGTAACATTTATACACTGGCGGAAAGTGAAAAAAGAACACCAACAAGGAGACGTCTGATACCAACGAAATTTATACAGCATAATAACGGAATACAGAGGATAACGTGATCAAAACAATATGGCGAAATACAGCTGTATTTGCTGGTAAACTGAAAAATAACATTTCCATGTAACATGGTTAGTACGAGGTTGAACCGCCATGAACTGCGTCACACTGTGCAATTCTGGCATGGAGTCTGTCCTACAGATGTTGGATGTAAGTTTGGGGTATTAAGTTCCAAACATCCTCAACCTGGACGCGTAAATCGGGGATGGTCGTGGCTGGCCGTGGAGACCGAACAAGTCGTTGTCCCATAAAATCCCACACGTGCTCAATGGGGGACAAATCCGGTGAACGTGCAGGCCATGGAAGTTGTCTCACACCCTGAAGTGCATGTTGCATTGCACGTGCCGAGTGTGGGCGTGCGTTATCTTGCTGGAAAACACCACGATGGACCGACCTAACAAATGGCACAACAACGGGCTGCTTGATGTTGTTGATGTAGGAGGTGCTGTTTAACGTACCCGGTACAAACACTAGTTGTTTACGGGAGCGATAGCTGATCGCTCCCCACACACGGTGGCCAAGTGTAGGCCCTGTGTGTCGCTGGCGGATGCAAGAAGGGTGGAGACGCTCGCCTGTGCGTCTGCGAACATGCATACGGCCATCGGAGGTTCCCAAGCAGAATCTGCTTTCATCGCTGAACATGACAGATCGCCATTGCGTTCTCCAGTGCAGACGTTGGTGACACCACTGCAGCCGTTTCTGACGGTGGGCTGGAGTCAGAAGTACACATGCCAGAGGCACACGTGCACGTAGTCCTGCATCCAGTAGACGGTTGCGGATTGTTCGCACAGTCACCTCAGGTGCAACGGCAGCTCGGATTTGCTTCGCAGTGGATGTTCTGCTTGACAACGCCGCTCTTCTAATGCGTCGATCGGTCCGCTCATCAGTCCGTCTGTGACTCCCGGTGTCCACGTCTTCTTCTTGTGTGTTAATGTTCCTCGGACCATCTACGCCACCATCGTACCACCACCGATACTTCTTGTCCAATTCGCTTCGCAATACGACGATACGACCACCCGGCCTCGCGGAGTCCGACTAGACGACCTCGCTCAAAGTCCGATAACTGCTGAAATCGTACACGTCTTTCCATGTCCAGGCATTGCAACTTCTTCAGGGTCTTCGCACGTGTCCGTACGCCGACGACTGATTACATTCACTTCGCCGTACTTAAATACCACCGACAATAATTTGCATATTATGCCGAGCTGTGACGTAAGCGCTCGCCGGTTGGTTCCGAAATTAACATCACACTTACGTAAACTCGACCCCATTAACATTATGTAAATTTCATGATCGTCCGCCAATTCCTTCTTGGTGTTCTTTTTTCACTTTCTGCCTGTGTATATTAGAAGAAAAACGTTTTGATGTGCACTCATTGTCATAAAAATCTGCGCACCAAGAAGGAGGCGTCGGATTGAAATGAGGTTTTAGTAGTGTGGTATATACCAAGGACAGAACTGATTATAATATCACAGCAGCAGGACGATTTCCTGCGGACATGCGTTACACATTTTGGTCAGCGCCAGTATCGCGTCGGACCGCCTCGTGCTTGGACACATGCGGTGATACGGTCCGGCATGGAGTCAAAGAGAAGCCGTACGTTATCCTGGTACAGATTGGCCCACACTTCTTGCAACATATGCTCTAAATCACGAACACTAGGACATGGAGAAAGCTGGCGTCCTATCTGATCCCACACGTGATCGATGGGCGAAAGATCTGGCGATGTGGCAGGCAGCGGAAGCGTCGAAACATGACGTAGACAGTCCTGGGAAATACAACCCGTGTGCGGAAGGACGTTATCTTGTTGGAAAATATCTCTGGGCCTCCCCGCCAGAAATGGCAGCATATGGGGCTGCAGGATCTCCTGTACATAGCGCTGGGTTGTCAACGTCCCTCAAATCACTGCGAGAGAAGTCCGGGTGTCATACGCGATGATTTTACAGACCATCACGCCTGCAGTTCGGGACGTGTGCCACTGTACAATGAGGTTGAGATTGTAGCGCTCAATTGCGGTTCTCCACACTCAGACACGGTGGTCGTCCGTTCCCATAAGAAGTGGGATTCGTCGCTGAAAACTAAACGGCACCAGTCCATAGCATTCTACATTGCTCGCTGCTGACACCACTGCAATAGACGCCGACGATTGCCATGTGTTAATGGCAGAAAACATAAGGGCCGTCGAGAGTGCAGACTCCTCCCTGCCAGGCGTCTGGAAACGAAATGGTTCTGGCGGACACAGGACTCACATTTCTCAGCACATGTTACAGCCGCGACATGTCTCTGGATATTGGACTAGAACGTCGTTGCATCGGTGAGTGCCGCTCTCACTATCCCACGGTCATCTCTGCTGGTGGGGTGTCTGGGTCGTCCAGAGCCATTCCGCCGTGTCTGGGTGCCTTCCCTTGTCCACTGCTCATAAAACGATCGCACCGTACTGTCCGACCGGCTCAAATGGCGGCCGATTCGGCGCGCCGGCCGCCTTGCCTCTCTCATCCCGACGATACGGCTTCGTTCAAACTCCGTCAGTTGCCCGTATGCACATGTACGGCGGCTCCTCGGCATGCCTATCTCTCAGGGATCTCACCTGACTCTTACCGTGCACTTCGGCACGAATGTGGAGTCCCCTGCGTGGCGCCTAGATTTGATTGCAGAGCCTGCCTTGGACGCGCGGGCATGTGGAATCGCAAGAAGCTTTAAACATTTGCATGTCTGCCTTTCCCGTAGCTATTCGCCGAGTTCCACATTAATGGGACGGTTTTTTCTTGGTGCGCGGATTTTTATGACTTTGAGTGTATAAATGCGTATAATTCTATCATCGCGTATTGAATCGTTGCACAAAATAATATCATAATTATAACAGTAAATTAATAAAGCACAGTTATGTATGTCATGTGGTATGATAGTTGTTATGAAAAATGTAATCAGTGTAGGTTATAAAAAAAGAAAGCAAGACAGAAGAAAGAGAGAGAAAGACACAGAAAGAGATAGAGATAGAAAGAGAGTAGGATAGAGAAAGTGATATTTAGAAAAAAAAGCAATACGAGAAATAAAAATGAAAGAGAAACAGATAAGGCAAGAAGTAAGTAGAGGAAGAGTGAGAGAGCTATACGGAAACCGAACCCAGCAAAAAAATAAGTGCTGGGAAACTGCTGGCGACCAGCTGGCAGTGATGGGTTACTGCTGGCTGAAATCTGCCGCTCACGGCCCGGTAGCGGTCCGTTGGTGGCAGCGCTATCAGTTGGCTAGCTATTGATGGCCCTGCAGCATCGCCGTGAATTGTGGCTCCACAAGCAAGTGCCACTAGTGGCCCGTTGCTGGCAACCAATGCAACCCCAACAGCAGGTGGAAGCAACGGCACTGCGCATGCGCAGAACCAACACTTGCTGTGTCTCTCATGGTACCAGTTAGTTGAAAACGACGCTATCGCCATCGTGTTATTTTAGCGGATGTTAAGAAAAAAATCCATATGTAGAGAGGCGAATTAATTTCCTAATGAAATTCTACGTCGACGACGATATCAGATTAAGCCGTGAAATACTATATTACAGCTATGAAATACACCCACTCTATTCCCATGAATAACAATTCATGGAATGGAGTGGGTGAATAACAAGAAAACATTTGAAACCGCTTGAAACAAATTTCCTGGAAAAATATTAAAAAAACGTTTGTTGGAAAAAAAAGAATTATATGCATACACAATTTATTAATTATTTGAAAGAAATTAAAAAAAATGCAACGCTATGTAGATATAATGTACTCATCCATGGAGGAATTCGCTTCTAAAAATAACAACAAGTAAAATAAAATACCTTTCCTCTTTAAAACAAATGTAGCTTCGGACAACGGAAAGGAAAGATACAACGTTAAAAATGTAACAGAATGTGACATGGACGGGTAAATATATTAATTCAACAATCGCCTTTTAAGACGACAAGGACAGCACAAAACTTTGGAAAGCGACTTTAAGTTGGTACACTCCTTGAAAATGAGTGAAGTTCTCTTAAGGTAAAAAAAAAAAAAACTATCGTTAAGTTGAAAACATAAATTTATGAATTATATGAAACTGACTTTTATGAAAAATACTTCGCAATAAATAAAAGAGAGAACCATTCGATTACACATTCCGCAAGAAAGAGACAGCTTCAAGCACACGCTCGTGCGTGGCAAGTTAGTCCGGTCGATAGAGAGCCCACGGCGACAGCCCTGGTTCGTATATGCAAACAACCCAGATACAAACGTGCGTTTTTCCGGTCTGTTGAGAAAATTTCCCCAGCGCACTGCTATAACTCACAAGTTTCGTAAGGGGAAAGAAAAAAAGTCGTGGCTTTGGGAAACTGCGTTAACCTTGATTATTTTTTTTTTATGACTACTACTGTGAAATTGGCGGACAAGATTCGGCAAGTCACCACTTACGTCACGTGGTTGCCGGCTGCCACTACCGGCAAACTAGCGAACCATATTACGCTAGCCATGATTTCTGCCACGTGTTTGCAGAGCCGCTGAAGGGCCTCTTGTGGCAGTTACTGCCTACAATGGATAACTGGTGGCCCTGTTGTGGCATATGACAACTGATGGGGTGCCAACTGTTGGCCTGAACTGCTGGCCCTTCTGTTGGCCGCCTGGACATTTGATTGACGGTGCGGCAGCGGCAACATAGTGCTGGGCCATTGCTGGCTGCCAGCAACGGCCCAGTGCTGGCCCAGCAAGACTGTTTTTGCAGGGAAAGGAAACAAATATCACTGTTTACCGATAGATTGGATCTCTGATGCGATGGAAGGAAAAGGAAAAGATATGGGCATATTATACAGGATATACTAAAACAAAAAACTTAGGAATATAGGCTGCACTTAACATAAAACAAATGAAATTGCATACGCAAATACCTGGATTTTTTTAAGTCATAATTTCACTAATCTCTTTTTTTTTTTTTTGATTGAAGGTTTAACGACCACTGTGAGCAACTCAATGGGCTATAAGCAGTCGCCCGTCTTTAATTTAGGGTCACTGGTTCCAGGGACGGGAAAGAACTAGTGCCGTAAGACAAACACAACATCCATGCCTCACCGGGATTCGAACCCGGACCCCTTTCGGACGAATGATCAGAGGCCATCGCTTAGACCACTGCGCCACCGGGGCGACAATCACTAATCTTTTATGTGGCTGCTACTTGTTAGGCGACAAACGTACTGCATATAGGCTACAAAATTCCATCCCATACACTGGAATGCATGTTTTTATTTACAGCAGCAGCAAGTGCTAGATTACTTTCTTTGAGTTCTTAAATCACAATTTTTACAGGGGCAAATACACTCGATCCCTATTGCAGCCTCACACACACACACACACACACACACACACAAAATCAGGTGGTGTGCAATCGGTCGTTCTCGACTCATCCACGCCACAGAATTAATAGTAGTTTCATTTGTATAGGTTCAAGGTCATTCGTTCACGCAAGAAGTGCCATATAGTTGTTTATGGCATCTGACGTTCCATGCTCACTTGCCCTGTTGGTTTATATGAACTTCTTAGGTACACTTCCTGCACACGTTCAACTATACAACTATAACTTTGGAGAGACAGCTAGTTGACCTTGACATACTTCATGTTGCGCTATGCATTCTGTTGATGCGAAGCCAGAAGGCCATTCAGTGATCGAAAAAGGTGCAGCTCAGCCTTCTTTTAATTTTTTTTTTTTTTAAGAAAGCCTCTGAATGGCAATCGTAGAATGACTTTCGTTGCACTACAAAACACATGCTGCACGCTCGCTGCCAGTGAAGTCTGCCATTTTGGATTTCTGACTGCACTGTTTCAAATTCGGCACCATCTGTTTCAACTCGTCACAACTAAATGCTATTGGAAAAAAAAGTTAAGTTTCTACCATTATAATTTATTTTTTGTTAATTGTGCTAAATTCATTCCTATTATCTTTTTAAATCGTCGACTAATTTTCGTGCACCCTGTGTATAACTAAAGGCAGAAAGAAAAACTACAAAGACGCAGAGAGTGTTATCAAACTGTTAAAAACTTTATTGCGAAATATAAATGAAAAACGGGAAAGAAAGGGAAAGATAAAAAAAAACGTGCAGGCCATAAAAGAAAGGGGGAGGAAAAGTGAAAAACAGAGAATAAAACATAGGACAGAAAAGTAAACGGAAAGGAAAGAAAGAGCTTCAGCAGGAAGGCAAGAGACAGGAACTGTAAAACAGAAAGAAAAATAATGGAGAAAGAGCTTGGAAACGGGAGCAAAAAACAGATAGAAGAAGAAAGATAGAAATTGTGAAAAAACTGGAGAAAGAAGAGAAAGAAACAGAAACATCGGGGAGAGGCAAAAGAATGAAGAGAGAAAAAGAGGGAGAGAGAGAAAGAAATTTGAAGGGCAAAAGACTAAAAGAAAAGCAGACAAGAGATAAAAAGAAAGCAGAGAGACAAATAGAAACAGAAATAGAGAAATAACTAACAAGAGAGTGATAGATATAGCAAAAGAGAGAGAGAGAGAGAGAGGAACAGAAATGGAAATCAAGAAAGAGAGAGAAACTCTGAGATCTTTTCCTTAGCCAATTTTATTTTTATCACGTGCGCCTATTCTTAAGTTCATTGACTTCATTCTAACGGTCGGTGACAGTGGAGGCCGACCACAAGAAGGAGCCTCACAAATACCAAAATCACAATAACGTATCAAATGACTCTTTGTTTCAGCAATAAGCGCATTTTCCTAGACGCTATGTGGACTTCTTTCTTTTTTTCCTGTACACCTCTTCTTTTCATACAGATTTCTTGTGATGGGTCCATCTGTGCTTTTAGACATACGCTCTCTTTTGTCCTTGACCTGTTTTTGCCGCCATTTCTGTTTCTCATATATGATAAATGTGCACCCCGTGTATTTACCATTGTCATGATCGTCACTTTTTGATGTTGATTAAAATTTGTTATTTACACATTCCAAAGTAATTGTGTTTCATAAAAAAAAAATCATCAATAGATAATAAGACAAAGATGGAAAAAATGAGGAGACTGAAAAAGAAATGATTTATTACTGAAATTATTTGAAATGAGTTTTAATCATTTGGTTCTGCTGGTTTGGTGAAAAATGGAAATATGTTTGGAAAAACTAGAACATTTAAGCTTTATTAGTTCTATATGAGATGAAACTGATAAAAGTCTTACTGGGAGATACCTGAGTGAAACTCAGTGCTTTATAACGGTGTTTAATTGAACATTTTTATATTAATTTAACCCTTTAAGGGCCAATGTTCTTAAACCAAATGATACACAAACCCTTCTGCGCTTCCCAAACAGAAATTCACATAGTGGCCGGGTTTCACGATAGCTCGGCAAAACAATTCATTTCCCTCTCTCATCTCAGCAGTACCCACAATAAATATGTCACCGGTGAAAAGTGCTCCTTTCCACTGTTTTATTCACTTCTCCCTGACTCAAGGCATGATGAGAAGAGCTAATACGCCTGACACGTACCAGAGATGGAAACAGGTCACCGGGTCCGGTCAAGATGTTTCTGACCCGATTTCGACACGGGTTTATTTCCGTTTTATTTTTTAACAGAAAAAAAACATTTCAAAGAACCCTTCTGAGATCTTTGAAATAATACTTCAGAGCTGCAGAGTATGATCCAGGAACTTGCTGAGAACGGTAAAGATATGAGATTAAAACAGAACTTTCAGAAGACAAAAGTGATGTACAATGTTTTTACAAGGAATGAAGATTAAAAATTGATAAGGGAAAGCTAGAGATAAACGATTCCTTCACTTAGCTAGGGCAACAGATATCAAGCGAGGGTCACCCTGATGAGGAAATTAATCGACGTATAAAACTTGGCTGGAGAGCTTTTGGAAGAAACGATACAATTTTAAGGGTAATATGTCGTTACGTCTTAAAAGAAAAGTGTTTAATCAATGCACTTCCAGTGCTTAGTTACGTACACAGCAGAGACGTGGACCTTACCTAAAAGAGACATAAAAATACTGCAGACAGCTGAAAAAGGCATGGAGAGATGCATGCTTGGTGTAACCAGAAAGATAAAAAGAAAAACTCGTGGATGAGGAAAATGACAAGAGTGGAAGACATCTTAAAATTCCCAAAATGGCAATGGGCTGGACATATTCCCAGGAGAATGGACCACCGATGAACAACTTAAATTTTAGACTGGTTTCCAAGGGACAGGAAAAATCTCAGAAGAAGACCACGTGGGAGATGGGGGAATGGAGGAGACTGGCCCAAGACAGTCCGTTCGGGAAGAAACGTGGGATAGGTGGCCGGATCCGGGTCCAAAAGTTTTGACCCGTTTCTAACTCTGACACGGACATCATGCCACTAGGTAGGGGCACGTGACAGAAACATCTCTCCCTTCTCTGAAGTTCTTTCTTCTCCATTCTAAAAGTGCTTTTAGCAGGTAATCTGTCAGAAAGGATAAGTGTCAATCATCATCCTACGTAACAAATCTAAGTAGGGAAACAAGGCTTTCTGATGTGCAAATTCACTCGTTCCAACCGCGTTCGGCTCACTTCTTAGACAGCGAATATACTTGTTCGAGCTCATTTCAGCTCATTTTGCTAACCCAGAGTTTATTCGTTCTAGTCAGTTAAAGGATTAGCTTAAGATCTTTGGAACTTAGTCAATGAAAACTCCATCATTTTCAAGTTAAGCCGGATTATGCTCCATGCACACTTTTGAAATCTCTTTTGTAATGCTGAATGAAGTTATGCTCTTACACTGAAGAGATTAAGTCATAGTATATCAAAAATGCAGAGGAAATAAAAAGATTTTCACTTAAAATATCAAACTTCGAGAAGCGTAGCACATTTTATTTCGCTAGAGGAACACTGCGTAGGAAAAGACTCTAAAGGGCCGGGGGCCGCCCCGGTGGTGCAGTGGTCTAAGCGATGGCCTCTGATCATTCGTCCGAAAGGGGTCCGGGTTCGAATCCCGGTGAGGCATGGATGTTGTGTTTGTGTTACTGCATTGGATGTTTCCCTTCCCTGGAACCGGTGACCCTAAATTAGGGACGGGCGACTACTTATAGCCCATTGAGTTGCTCACGGTGGTCGTTAAACCTCCAATCAAAAAAAAAAAAAAAAAAAAAAAAAGAAAAGGGCCGGGGGTCTGCAACATATTCCTCTTTGGGAATGTAAATATGTCTTTCTTGATACTTGAAGGAATGGAAAAATTTACAAAATTTCAGCTTCTATTTTGACGTAATTCTACTTCAACGAAAAATCCAATTTACTCTCCAACGTGAGAGACAGAAACCTAAAAATATTAAACCCTTGATGATGACCGAAAACCTTATTTTCCAATGTTTGTGTATTTGCGAGTGATTGCTGGCTGCACGGCCGCGACCCATCGTTCAAGCTCGTTCTCACTCTCTCTCCGGTGCGGACGCCTCTGCACCCGTTACAGTTCTGCCAACTCCATGGCTTGGCTCAAAGTTCAATTCGGAGGAGCAACAAGGCGTTCTACTCGCCGGCCGGTGAGTCATTGCTCGGCATTCGGCAAGAGAATTGAGTGCAGGTGCCTATCTCACTTCGCCGTCACAAGTCCATAGTTGTTGTGCAGCCTATCTCGCTTCGCCATCAGAGGTCCATCAATGGTAGTCGATCTTTCGTAGTTGTAGTTGTGAAATCTCGGTCGCGACACGCATGCGGATGCAAATTGGAATAGCATGATGAATAACGCCGTAAATCAATTTCAGATCACAGGTGGACTGAAATTAAAAACATTATCCCCATCGACAAAATTGTTTTCGAGACATGGAACAATCTTCCTGAATCATATTCTTTGAAGAAGTTCGCACATAGCGTATTGACTACATTTGGTTCAACTTATTGCTGTGAGCAAATTATTTTCAGCATGAATATGATTAAAAGCAAATTGAGAAGTACACTCACAGATGAGAGTCGCCAGGCTTGTCTGAAGATGAAAATAGTACAGTACCAAATGGACATTGAAAACCTAGAAAACGAGATGCGGGCTCAGATTAACAGTAGTCACTAAAACTAAAGTTTGTTGAAATTGTAACAATTTTTAGCACATCTTTTGTAAAAAAAGATCGTGCTTATGTTACCGGTTTGTCCGTCCGTCCGTCTGTACCCACGATATCTCTGCAACTATTAGTCCGAATTGAAAAATTCTTTTTGCTTTGGGAATCTTGAAGTAAGCGAATGATGACCCTTTATTAAGTTTTTTTACGATGTACAATTTCGCCGCTAGAGGGCGTAAATACAGATGATGTCGAATTCAAAAATACGTTTTATTCCACATATTTGCTCCTAAACATTCGATGGAAAAAATTCTTTTATCTTTGGATTCCATTTATGTAGAAGAGTATTTTAGATAAAGATACTTTTTCAAATTACTCATGAATTTACCGCTAGGGGGCGTAAAATAAATGACATTTTCCCCGATAATTCTTCTTCTAAAACTCTCATTTGAAAAATTCTTTCTTCAGCGGATACACGTTCTGATGGAAAATCTTTTACATATAATTTCAAATTTTTGGTAAAGAATACTTTGGCCACCAGGGGACGTAAGCGTTAATTTTTGCTTCTGATGTATTTGCCATAAAATCTGAGCTTCTAAATTATCGATTGAAAAAATTTTTCCTGGACTGATGCCACTCACATAGATAAACCTTTTTGGAATATTTTCTTCTTAAAATATTCCCAAAGTTTCTCCGCCAGGGGGCGTAGATGTATATATTTTATTTTCGTCAATATCTCTAATTCTAGGAGTCCGATTTGAAAATTTTTTTCTTTGTTGGATAGTGTTTCCAGTGTGATATGTTTTTCATATAATTTCAAAATTTTCAAGTAAATCATAGACTTTCCGCTAGGGGGCGTAGAGGTAAATTGCGTTTCCCCCTATATCTCTGCTTCTAAATCTCCGATTTGAAAACTTTTTCTGCACCGGATACAGCTCCTGATGGGATATCGTTTGCACATAATTTCTAATTTTTGTAAAAATAAATGGTTTGGCCACCAGGAGGCGTAAATCTTAATTTCCGCTTCTGATGTATTTGCAGCAAAATATGAGCTTCTAATATCTCGATTGAAAAAAAAAAGTGGTTTGTTGACCGGTATTACTCATGTCGACAAACTTTTTAGGAACATTTTCTTCTTGAAATAATGCATGGTTTCTACGCCAGGGAGCGTAGATATGTATCTTATTTTTGTCAATATCTCTACTTCTAGGAGTCCGATTTGAAAAATTCCTTCTTTGTTGGATAGTGTTTACGATGCGAAAAGTTTTTCTTATAAATTCAAAATTTTCAAGTAAATCATAGACTTTCTGCTAGGGCGCACAAAGGTAAATTGCATTTGTTGCGTTATTTCTGCTTCTAGAACTCCGATTTGAAAAATTCTTCCTGTATCGCAAACAAGACCTGATGGAAAATATTTTTCTAATAATTTCTAATGTTTGATAAATAATGGTTAGGCCACCAGGTGGCTTAAGTGTTAATTTCTGCTTCTGATGTATTTGTAGCTCCTGAAAACTGGACTATTTTTTTTTTTTTTTTTTTTTTTGTACCGATACCGCTCATGTAGAAAAATCTTTTGAGAATACTTTCTTCCTAAAATAATGCATGGTTTTCCCATCAGAGGACGTAAAGTCACATCTTATTTGTGTCGATATCTCTGTTTCTAAGAGTCCGATTTGAAAAATTATTTCTGTGTTGGAAAGCCTTTCCGGTGAGAAATGTTTCTCGTATAAATTCATGTTTTTCTTAACGTACAAGTCTGCAACCAGAGAGCGTAAGTTCACGACTCCGTTTATAGCAGTATCTGTGGGATTAAAAACCCGATTGAAAAACTTCTTTCTTCAATAAGATGTTATTGTTTTCCATACCGATTCCATTGACTTTGAATAGCTTTAATAAATTTAATTTGTGTCAGAACGGATTCAAAAGACGTGCTTATTACACCCAAAAATTCGGTGTCATCTTTCTTGTTTTACTTGCTCTGTGTTTTTTTCTTTTAAAAGACAGTTGCTATCGGTACTCTGTTAACCACGCAGGTCTGTTTCATCCTGCTTTAAAGTGGAGATTTTGTGAAACTTCGATTCCGCTATGTATTTTAAATCGAAGCGGAATAATATGAAATATGTATATTCAAGATCTATATTAAATATCGCGCATACATTTTCGCAAACTTTGCCTGTGTCGCCCGGAGGCTATAGTGGACGCCACAGTTTACGTTGCCGCCATTCATGGATTTTCTAAAACAAACAAAAATTTTATTTCACGACTTTTTGGTCCTTCTTAAGTGCCGAGTTGTCGACATGTGCTCTACGGTTATATATTAGGCAGTCTGTGTCAGACAACCAGTTGCGTACCATAGTGCTCTCGGCCTCTTTCTAAGTCCTGTGTATATTTTTCTAATTCTTTCTCTCTTTCTGTCTTTTAAACCCTCTCTCTGTCCCACTATCTATGTTCTCCTGTGTGTTTCCGTTCTTTCTGTTCTCCCTCTCTCTGTGTTCAAACATCCTTTCTGTTCCCCTGCACTGCCTTCTTCTTTCTGTTCAGATGGTTTGATGTCTGCCTTCTTATCATGCCAGCTTATCTGTGTATATAACTCTTTTCCCTTCTCTCGGCCTTTCTCCTTTCTGTATTACTCTGTGTTTTTCCCCTAATTCCCCTTTTCTCTTTAACTTCCATGGATTTAACCATTCTGACTTTGAGACAGATAATTGTATAATTATGAAGGAGTAGATAAAGTATCTTAAGTTATTCAAATGGAAGCATTCACTTCATGTTCGTATCCGATTTCTTTGAAAGATGTTGATTTATATCGGGATAAAGGAAATATGTTTTCAGTTTTTCTCCTTGTCAATGAAAATTATAAATGATCCATTTTAAAAAAGGTAGGCGGTAAAACCTTTTACGCTCGATATGTTTGGCCATTTAATTAATATTGGTAAACCGAGATTGATAAGAAAAAGAAACTGCATTTGAATCTCATTAGTTCCTTCAACCTGGATATTTCTCCGCGCTTATTATTATTATTTCATTGTTTTTCCTGCTCACAGTTCACCGGACGTTGTGACTGCGGGTTTTCTCCATCAATGCTTAGATTTTCCTCCAAGAATCTAACGATCAGAAATTAATATTCGAAGGATGTGGCGAGTTCTAAAATGTGTCACGTTTTTGTCCTTTTTTACGCTTTCCAACCGTAGGTTGAAGAAACGTATATGCTCCAGCTTTGCCCGTCTGCACGATAACTCGCGTAAAAACGGTTTGATTTCGGTGAAATTTCAGTGTGTGGTAGGAGACCACCTGGAAACGAACCCTATCGAAAATGGGCGAAATGGGGTCAAAGGTCAGGACATAGGAGCGGGATCCATTCCAGCGCAATTATGCGTCATAACTTGCGTAAAAATGGTTTGATTTCGATGAAATTTTAGTATGTGGTAGGCTTGTTCAAAGGTTTCTTAACCGTATTGAAAATCGGTGAAATGAGGTAAAAGGTCTGGACACAGGAGTGGGATCCTTTCTATTGCCCTTATGCGTCATAATTTACTTAAAAATGGTTCGATTTCGATGAAATTGTACTATGTGGTAGGGGACCACCTGGAAACGAACCCTACCGAAAATGGGCGAAATGGTGTCAAAGGTCAGGACATAGGAGCGGGATCCATTCCAGCGCATTTATGCGTCATAACTTGCGTAAAAATGGTTTGATTTCGATGAAATTTTAGTATGTGGTAGGCTTGTACAAAGGTTTCTTAACCGTATTGAAAATCGACGAAATGAGGTAAAAGGTCAGGACATAAGAGTGGGATCCATTCCATTGCCCTCATGCGTCATAATTTACTTAAAAACGGTTAGATTTCGATGAAATTGTAGTATGTGGTAAGGGACCACCTGGGAACGAACCCTGTTGAAAATGGGCGAAATGGTATCGAAGGTCAGGGCATAGGAGCGGGATCCATTCCATTGTCCTTATGCGTCATAACTTACGTAAAAATGCTCCTATTGCGACAAACTTTAATATGTTGTTCCGGAGATATGCTAGACCGGTTCTGTTGAATATCATCGAAATGGAGTCAAAGGTCAGGGCACAGAAGCGAGATTTATTCCACAGCCATTATCCTCATAATTGGAATAATAACTTGAGTAATGATTTCTGGTATGTTGGAAAGCGTATCACAATCAATGCGTTGCATGATTTTTCTAACTTGCTTTTTATGCGTGTGTGCTCTGTTTCTATCGCGTCAATTCTAATTTCTTCAATAATTTTTTTAAATTTTCTTGAAACTATCCAAATGCACTAGCCGTTATTGGAAGAACTACTGCTATTTTATCCCAGAGGTATTGCATTTCAGTAGTCCTTTACCCTGAACTTTAGCGTCCCCTGTACAGTCACGTCCATTACTGTAACTTCAATTTTACGAACAAATCAAACGTCAGACGTATTATAACCTAATCTTAAAAACAGCTGGCTGATCAGAGAGGTCAAAGAAGGAAAAAGACCCTGTTGTAGGCGATTGTTTGGCCCATTGAGGATATGGCCCCATACGTGGACCGTTCGAAGATGACTCTCGACACACAGTTGTGGCATTCTGAAGTGATTTTTGAGGTTGTGGCTCGTCTGCCGTCTTTCTCGCCAGACACCTTTGACACCTGTCAACCGAACAGCTCTTTTAAGTCCACAGTATCCCGAATGTTGGAAGTGTTTGTCGTGTCTAACTTTCACGGTAAATACTAGCTACGCTTGTGGCGGAAGAGGCCTGAACCTCCACGACTGGAACCAAGCATCATGCCAAGTTGAAAGTCATTCAGATCACTTGTTTTGCCTATTCTAATCCTCAGTCAAACGCAAACTAACGCTCGAAGAGATGGTCTCCCTGTTTTGTACTTCACACCGTGCTCACGTGCCATCTTACGTGCTGGAGTGAGCCATTTATGCGATGGGCATTCCTCGCAGCAGAGTGGAACAGACTCAAACCGAACGGAGGCGATATATAGGAGGACAACAAGCCTTCCCAACAGCTCATCGTAATCGACGAACATGGGTAAATGTGGTGGTCTGAGCGACTTTGATCATGGATGCATTGTCGGCGCAAGACTGATGTGTCATTCTATTGCCCAAGTGGTAAGAAACCTAGAATTCCTGAGAGCAACCGTATCAAGGCTATATCGCGAGTATATCATCGTGGGACGTACCAGCGCCCAGTGAGCAAGACAGACCAACCGCTTGGCAACTGCGACGCCAAACACATCCAGGTTAAATGTCGGAGGTTCAAGCAGCGTCAGCGAGTGAACGGTATGGCACACATTGCAGCATACCATGGGGTACGGGGGCCGACGCCATACTCGTGTGCCACTGTTGACTACTCGTCATCGGACATTACATCTGTTCAAGGCGGTGGTGGATCTGTGATGGTGTGGGTAGCCCTCCCGTGGGATGCATTAGGTCCCTTAGTGTGTCTCGGAAGGTCATTAATCGTTGCGCGCTACCAGCACGTGCTGGTTCATTACCTACACGCTTTCATGGCCTTCGCGCATGCTGAAGCCGATGGTGTACATCACCAAGACAATGCGTCGCCTCACCGAGCCGCAACCAGGAATAGCTTGAGGAACACTCGTTTGAGTTTGGAACCATCCAGTGGCTCCCCAAGGTACCAGATTGGATTTAAACCACGCTGTCAAAGCTCGCTAAGATGCCGTGGATCCGAACATGAGATCCGTGGAGCCTTGATCAACGTCTCCGACGGGGTTGTGGACAATGCTGCAACAGGAATGGCTGGCATTACCTTCGAAAACCCTCCGGCATCTGATGGAGGGTTGTATATATATGTCATTATCATCATCATCATTGTCAACCATTATCAATCCACTGCTGGGCGAAGGTCTCTCCAAGCCTCTTCCACAACGGTCTGTCTTGTGACAGTCTCCTCCATGTTACTCCCGTATACTTTGGAATTTCATTCACTCATCTCCCATGTGGTCTTCTTTTGGGTCTTTTCCTGTCCCTTGGAATCCAATCTAAAATTTCGACTGTCCGTCGATGGTCTGTTCTTCTGGCAGTATGTCCAGCCATTGCCATTTCACGGATTTTACTCTTATCACAATGTCATCCACTCTTGTCATTTTTCTGATCCACGAGTTCCTCTTCTTATCTCTCCTGGTTACACCAAGCATGCACCTCTCCATGCTACTTTGAGTTGTTTGCAGCCTTTGTATGTCCCTTTTAGTTAAGGTCCACGTCTCTGCACCATGCGTAAGCACTGGAAGTATGCATTGATCAAACACTTTTCTTTTAAGACATAATGGCATATTACTCTTGAAAATTATGCTGCTTCTTCCAAAAGCTCTCCAGGCAAGTTTTATACGCCGATTAATTTCTTCATCAATGTTACCCTCATTTTGTATCTGCTATCCAAGATAAACGTACGCATCTGTTATGTCCAGCTTTTCTCCATCAATCGATAAATCTGCATTCAATCTTGTAAAAGCATTGTAGATCACTTTTGTGTTCTGAAAGATCATTTTTAAACCCAATTCTTTACTCTTGACAGCAAGTTCTTGGATCATACTCTGCAGCTCTGATGGGGTACTTGCAAAAATGACTACGTCATCAGCAAAACGAAGGTGAGTTAGATAATCTCCATTAATCTTTATCCCTTTGTTTTCCCTTTAGAGCTTTGGTTACTTTTCTGTTAACTTCAGGGATGTCCACTTCTTCTGATGTTAGACCTTCTAGAATTGAGAATCTGCTAATCAGTTCTAATTTGAAGGTATCATGATGCATTTTAAGGTTGGTCACGTCACTACACTTTGTTTGTTTTATAAGCTTGCCACGCTCGAGTTTAGCATTGAGGTGCATCTTACATCTTAGCATTCTATGGTCACTACCTGTGTTGAACTTGTTCAGAACACTGCAGAATTCCATGACAAATTTCTTGTTACACATAATAAAATCAATTTCACTTGTCCCTCTATTGGGGTGCCTCCATGCCTATTTCCTTTGCGGCTTTTTCTTGAAAAAGGAGTTCATGATGAAAAACCCTTCTGCCTCTGCAAACTCTACGAGAGTATTTCCACGCTGGTTTCTGTTGCTGTGACCGAATTTACCTACTGAAGTTTCATTCTGTTGCCTAAAAGTCACATTACAAAATTATAAAGATACCAGTAAGGAAATGAAAAACCAAACAAATATCGTGTGAAATATCTCCGAACCCCCGAACCCCCGAACCATTCTTCAGAAAAAGACACCCCGGAGCCAGTCGGTCTCGGGTTTTAGGAGATAGCGTGATACCTAATTTAAACAAATTGTGGTTGCAACCGAACTTGGACTTGCAAAAGTTATTGGCCATCTGTCTTTCCTACCCGAACCCTCAAAGTAGCACAGCAATAGATGTATAATTAAACATAACACCACTGAAATATGTCAAATACACAACAATTTCTTACCTTGTCTTCTCAATGGACAAAACATACTGAAATATAGAATATAAAGGAAATACATATATAAATCTAAAATAAACATAACTCATGCTCCCCTCGTATGTATCCATTCTATGTGAGATACGGTTAACATTTCATATTAGATAAGGCTACATCGTCTCTCGAAACCAACTCAAGTAGATCCAAACAGCAATGGATTGTTCGTAAAATCTCTGTATTTTTAGTAGACACGCTAACTGCTAAAAGGTCCAAATGAAGCACAGAATACCATCCAAAAGAAAGACCTCAAATGTGGAAGAAAGTAAAGCTTATTGTTATAGTTCTCCGAGGCGACTCGGAGGAAAAATCGTTTTTATTGTGGCCCTAAGAAATTGGTTAATTCGAAAAGTTTCAAGTGACTATGTTACAAATTCTAATTTCGTATGAAGTATTTTGGTTAAAAATATTTAATAGCTTACTAAAATCTGAATAACAGAACTTGTAGGGACAACCATTATTTTTAGAGTTAAAAAACATTGTTGTATCAAGGGGAAATAATTTATATTTTATGTATATATACATGTATATGACGTACCTTATAAACTGTTCCTTCACAATGAAAACATAATTGTCTCGAGTTCGAAGAAAAATTCAATAAAATTTCTGTAGTTAAATATCAAACGCAGTGTTGCTTAATGGAGGCAATAAAGCGATTATCCTGCTCTGTTAACACTGTTACGGTTTAGACACTCAAAATGTGTATTTGTTTTTTTCAGGTGAAATAAGGGTTTTTCTTACGGCTGCCTATCGCTGACTTCCTCCTTCACCAATGAGATGATAAGAACAAATATCGTGAGAAGTGACTCAAGCCAGCACGATTGTGGTTCGCCTCTGGGGCCAACAGAGATAAATTAGTGAGGTGTTTTACGTTATTAAGCTTACATTTGTATCTTAGTCTAGAGGAGATTCGGGCCCAATTTTTTCATATCAAGTGTAATGAAGCAAAAGTTAAAGACATTACAGATGACAATCCGATTTTTGACGTAAATGTGACAAGGATGGTAAGTCAGATAATATCCGAAAACTTGAATATTTTCATCGTCCTGGAGCGGGACTTGAACCCGCGTCTCCCAGAAAACGCCTAGGTATGCTAACCACTACACCACCCAGAACGACCAAGTTTCAAGTTTCCGATCAATTTGAATTTAACCATCACAGGATACCTAGGTGTTTTCTGGGAGACGCGGGTTCGAGTCCCGCTCCAGGACGATGAAAATTTTCAAGTTTTCGGTTATTATCTGACTCACCATCCTTGTCACATTTACGCCAAAAATCGGATTGTCATCTTCAAAATTTGTATTATATGGCGTAATCCCGTATTTCTTTCATGGTTAAAGACATTGTTTAAAACAACCAGGACTGAAGATACATACTGGCACCTAGGTGTCCAATCGGTCAAATGCGTGGCCCCTGTCAAATCATTCGAGACCCGGACGAGATGAAGGCCCTTTTCCTGCCCCATGGCTCCAGCCCTATAACCAGGAGCTCTACAGCTCTGCAAGGGGATGCTGAAAAGTTCTCGGCCTAACCCTCTACTTGTAATTGGAGCATTATTTTGTCACTGCAGCTCAAAAGAGTGTTCTTTTGTATTGTAAACTGCCAAATTTCAGAATAATAGCTCTTTTTTTGCAGATGTTTGACGTCCTGAACTGAATCATGTCAATGCAAAGTGTTGGATTTTCGAATGTGGAACTCCGGGCTGTCATGAAATTTCTGTTCCTCCAGTAGAAAACTGCAAAGGAAATCTATGAGTGTATGACACAACCATTAAGTGATAAGTGCTCGTCATATTCCATTGTAAAGAAATGGTGTGCCAACTTTCAGCGTGGAGACTGTGAGACCAAAACTGCAGCAAGATCTGGGAGGCCTTCAACAGTGACAACACCCGAAATTGTTGATCGTGTTCATAACTTGATTTTGTCTGATCGGCGAATCTCGGCTAACACAATAACTGAGACACTGGATTATCCAGGGAACATGTTGGGTTCGTAATTCATGGGCACTTGGATATGCAGAAGATGTCAGCGAAGTAGGTGCCCAAATGTTTGAACGCCGATGAGAAACGAAAATGAGTGGACACTTCCAAATCGGTTTTGCAGCATTTTGAGCGATCTCGTGATAATTTTTTGCAGCTACTTGTCGCTGAATGAAACATGGTTACATCACTACGATCCGCAGACAAAACAATAGTCCCTGCAGTGGAAGCACTCGAGTTCTCCACGGCCAAAGAAATTCAAGAGTCAAAAGTCTGCAGGAAAGGTCATGGCAACTGCTTTTTGGGAATCGAAGGCGTTTTCCTGATTGACTCTCTCCCTCGAAGGGCCAAACAACCAATGCTAAATAATATTCCAATTTGCTGCGCCGATTAACCCTTTAACTGGCTGGAACGAGTTAACTCGTGGTTTGCAAAACTGGCTGAAATCAGCTCGAACGAACTGGAATGAGTAAACCTGCGCTTCATAAGGCGTTGCTTTTTTCTTAGAGGTTTGTTATTCACATTGGTGATCTAGAAGGATTATTAACACTAATCCTTTCTGGCTGACAGCCTGCAATAAAGATTAAGACAATGGCGACGAATTTAAGAAAGGAGAAAGAAGATGTTTGAGTCACTTGTTTTTACCCTGTGGCATGATGTCCTTGTCAGGGGAACTAATCTTACACCAAAAATGACTTGTGCCATGAACCAGAGAATAAAGTCCTAGAAGGCAGCACTTATCACTACTAACTGGTTTATGGTCGGTAATGCTCAGATAAGAAAGGGAGAGAGTGTTTTACCGCAGCTTTAAAAAACAATTTCTATGTGAACATTTCTGTTTGAGGAGCGCAGAAAATTTTGGGCACCGTTTGGTTCAGGTTTATCGGCTGCTTAAAGGGTTAAAGAAGGCGTTGAAGGAAAAGATGCGAGGAAAACTGTGGAAAGAAGTTCTCTTTTTGCAGGACAAGGCTGTCAAGACAATGTATGTTTTGAGGGATCTGGAGTTTAAGTGCATAGACCATCCCCCCTACTCACCAGATCTTGCTCCATCGGATTATTTCCTGTTCTCAAACCTTAAAATAAGTTTAAAAGGAAGCATTTTTCGAATGATTCGGAGGTGATATCACCAGCAGAGCAGTATTTAAGTGATCAGAATTCAGAATTGTTCGTGGAAGGATTAAAAAAATCTACAGGAATGCTGCGCCACGTGTGTTGAACTTCGGGGGGAATATGTGGAATAGTCTGTAAGTTTCATGACTCTAGCCCATTTTCTTCTTGCTGAGGCTGTGAACTTATCATCATCTCCTCGTAGATACTCACAAGAGACACTTAACCGCGAAAAGAAGAGATGTGCAGAAAAAATTGTTAAACACTCTTAAATAGCGGAAGGACAATGGTGAACCGCTACAGGTTTCGGATGGCATAATTGTCAACATTTATGACTACCGCGATAGTCTTAAGATCAATCACAGGCAGGTAAGAACGCTCGAACCACTAAATATCCGTCCTGCGTTGGATGGGCACGTTAAGCAGTCTGACCCCAACTACTGGCCCCCATGGTTATAAATAAAGAGTCTTTCTACCCCTTTTTACTTCGCTTCGCTCTGACTGCCCTTTTTAGCCCAAATCCCCTAGCTTCCTACTATTAAGGGTTGTTAAAAACATAGGGTCAGATACTCCCTTCCTAAAGTCCTCCCCGCACGGGGATAACTGGTTTTCCAGTTATTTGGGGAGCGGCGCCCCCACGGCCCGAGCTGACCTTGTGACTGGTCAACATCTGATGTCATGCCACAGCTTGTTTTTTTCTTATTTTGGTGCTGTTGGTGTTTGCAGGGACGGCTGTTCATCCAGCTGTTGGGGAGTCGCGGCCCCACGTTCCCGAGCTGGTCTTGTGTCTCGCTTTTTCGTTTTTATTTATTTTCTCCACTGGCTAGTTGCCCGTGTTGTATTCTCTACCTAATCGCTACCACGTTATGTACTAACACCCCGGTCTTGTGGTTTTGTTACCCTCCACCACTAACTGATTTATATTAACCGCTCAGTTCGTAGGTTGCTGAGATTCCGTTTAGGTTCCCTGCCAGGATTTGTCTTCTTTGGATTTCTTTTTTTTCCTTTTAGCTGGTTTGGGTGCTAGACCTACCTGCATGTTTGCCGCGTGCGGAGACCCGTGAGGCGGAAATGGGATGTCTGGCGGCTGAGGTCGCAGGAGACCGGTTAAGTGCCTCCTGTGTACCAACACTCCCTCTTCGACCCCGGCTTCGCTGTAAACGGGAGGCTAGAGCCTAACCCACCTCTGGTCAGAAGTCTTGTACCAAGTTGTGTGCAGGGCTTTAGCGGCTTTTTGTCGTATTGCACGGCAGGGTGAGCCCGGGGGCTGTGGGATCATGCCAAAGGCGTTGGCATGACGGTACCCGGAGGCCGAAGTGTCCGCCGAGTGCGTGTGATCACAGCCAACGGACTATATTTGCAACTAAGCTCTAGAACTGTGTCTTGCGTCATGTGTTTGGCTTGCGGACCTCCAGTTCTCCCCTGTTGGGCTCGATTGTGGGCGGAGTACGTTGCTGATGAATTTTTCTTACTCCCATGGGGAAACATAAACCCTCCTCAAAAATTTAAAAAACAACAGGATATGGTGATTGATCAGGGGCCAAATTTGCCTCAACCACCTCCCACACATAACACACTGAAGAGAACTTTCGTTGAAAAACGACATCACCGCGACGTATCTTTAGATCCAGGTGTTGAGCCGTCAGCTCAGAAACGTCGCATTACACTTGCAGATTCGATACCTCAAGCTACTTTTCTCGTCATTTCTTCTACTGACCAGATGTTGAAACTTTCCTCAAAGTCTCCTTTTTTCATCTCGAAGGCACTTGCGGGTGTTGCTGGCTCTTTGAAGTCAGTGAAGAAGCTACGCTCTGGTGACCTGCTTGTGGAAACTTGCACTCTCTCTCAGAGCAAATCTCTTCTGCAGTTGACCAGACTTCAGGATATTCCAGTTCAAGTGACGGCACATCCGTATCTCAACACCTCCAAGGGAGTCATTTCTGAGCCCGACTTGTTGGTCTGCGATGAAGATGAACTTGTGTGTGAACTTGCTGATCAGGGTGTCATAGCTGCCCGACGCATGACTTTCAGGCGCGATGGCGCGCTGATCAAATCACGAAATGTTATTTTGACTTTTAACAGCCCGAAGGTACCTACTGGAAATAAAGGCTGGTTACTTGTTATGTGCAGTTCGTCCTTATATACCAAATCCTCTACGCTGTTTTAAGTGCCAGAGGTATGGACATTCCCAGCGGTCCTGTAACAGTGTTGCGAGGTGCACCAATTGTGGTTCCTGCGACCACGAAGGGACTGGATGCACTTCAGAGCCCTGCTGTGTAAACTGTGGTGACTCCCACGCTGCTTATGCCAGGTCCTGTTCGAAGTGGAACGACGAGAAGGCGATCCAGCGCCTCAAGACCCTGGAGGGCCTCTCGTACCCTGCTGCCAAGGCCAAGTTGGGTATTCCCAACAACCGACAGCGTACTTTTGCCGCAGTTGTTCAGTCTCAGCCACAACCCGTGCAGCCTTTTGTTCCGCGCCCTGTAGCTCTCGCCGCACTTGCCAAGCGATCTACAGCTGAACAAGCGACACAGGTGGATTTCACCGAGCTCCAGCTTATTCGACCAGCTGCGTCTTCGCCTTCTCTTTTGAAGACGCCCGCCTCTTCCGGTTCCCAGCAGACAGCCTGCACGTGCGGAAGACCCGGCCCTCAATCCGCAAAGGTGTGCGGTGTCCATCAAACTGTCTCGGCCTCAGCGAAGTCCCCACCCTCACCCAACATTATAGAAGAACACGGGGGGAGGAGAGTGACAGTTCGTCCCCAGCCTCTACCAGCATTGCAGAGGAACATGGGGGGAGGAGAGTGACAGTTCGTCCCAACCAACCAACCTAAAGTCCTCTATATAAATCTAAGACGGGTACGAGAATGGTGCTATAACTATACGTTTTGTTTTCTTATAGTTTATCGACCACCATTATCAACTTTTTGGGTTATAAGTGGTCTCCCGTCCGTAATTTTGGGACAATGGTCACAGGGAAAGACAGAACAGCACATTATGGAAGGCACGTCACTCATGCTTCATCATGAGCTTGGGCCAGGGCCCAGTTCTAACAAATAGCCAATCGGAAACGCTTCTAACAACTCTGCTACCAGAGAACTTGTTATGCACTCGAAAGCACAGCAAATCGTCAGTTCATACGGCACGTCACTCATGCTTCATGATTAGCTCGGGACAGGGCCTAATTCGGACAAATGGCCATTCGGAAACGTTTCTGACAACTCGGCTACCAGAGAACTTGTTATGCACTCGAAATCACAGCAAATCGTCAGTTCATACGGCACCTCACTAATGCTTCAATATGAGCCTGGGCCAGAGCTTAATTTGGACAAATGGCCAATAGGAAACACTTCTGACTACTCGGCTACCAGACAACTTGTTATGTACTCGAAAGCACACCAAATTTTGAGTTCATACGGCTCCTCACACATGCTTCATCATGAGCTTGGGCCACAGCTTAACTCGGACAAATGGCCAATCGGAAACGCTTCTGACAACTCGGCTACCAGATAACTTGTTATGCACTCGAAAGCACAGCGTATCGTCAGTTCATACGGCACCACACTCATGCTTCATCATGAGCTTGGGCCAGAGCCTAATTCGGACAAATGGTCAATCGGAAACGCTTCTGACAACTCGGCTCCCAGAGAACGTGTTATGCACTCGAAGGCAGAGCGCATCGTCAGTTCATACGGTTCAAGCTCATGATGAAGCATGAGATTGGGCCAGAGCTTAATTCGGACAAATGGCCAATTGGAAACGTTTCTGACAACTCGGCTACCAGAGAACTTGTTATGCACTCGAAAGCACAGCAAATCGTCAGTTCATACGGCAGAAGCATAGTTTTGTACATTTCAGAACAATATTTGATTGGTTCAAACTACATCCATGCTTTATAACGATTCTGTAAGAAACAACAACAACGCGAAAATTAGGTCTTCTGTGTAGCTCTGATAATTCCAGCCGTTGCTAGGTTTATAAAGGGAAAAAGGAGGTGTCGATGCAACAGCACCGTCCGTCCAGAAGGAATTTGCGTTTCACGGGATTTTCTGAAGTTCAGTTTCGCTTCTGACACGACTTAGAAATTTGGATTTCGGAAAGCGCAGATCCAAATTTCAAAGTCGTACTTTAGCTTTATTTTGTTTTATCTCTGAACTCACGCATCCCAGAGGTAACTTACATCGAATTACAACGATAGGTAGTTCTGCGATCTATCGTACGCCAGTGAGATGTTGTTTCTCAATATCTATTAAAGAATTCCCTCTCCGCAGTATTGAGACAACCCTTGTAAATAGGTTTCTATTTATTTTATGAAATTTCTATTTTTTTTTTTTCGTTCGGAAGCTCTAGAAGCGCAATATTCAAATCCCTCAAGAGGCAAAAAATGTTTAAAAGTTTAATTATGTGTTTACAGAAGAGTTAGGAGTTGTGAGAGTTAAACCCATCCCTAGTTCCGACTTTAGTGTTAACCGAGACAAGCAACTACACACGCACTTATGAGCCAGATCATTATGACCAACCCTGTCTCCAAGAAGGAGGCGTCAGGCAGCATGCGCCAGTGACATTAGTGACCGACGCGGGTTATATATAGACACCACCTGCAGGGCGTGTCAGTTCTTTGATACAAAATCTGCGCAATAGGGAAAAGGAACAACTTTACCGACTTTGGAAGGAGAATGGTTATCTTCACGCGAAATGAAGGATCCGCCATCTCAGTAACCACAGGCATTGTTGGTTGTTCCAGTGCGGTCGCAGTGAAGGTGCGACCGGAATTATTAAAAATGGGACACAGCATACCGGAAATAGGATATCCAGCCTGTTTGACAACCAAGGTAAACGCCAACTTTCATGTGCTTTCATGGAACAACAAACGGATCACGATCCATTTGATAACGGCAGACTGCAACCAGGGAAAGCCGAGAAACATTTCTCAACAAAATATTCAAGGGACGCTCTTTGGATGCGCCTAAAATATCTGCTGCCCTTCGTGTGACAATGTTGACAGTCCGTCATCGACGGTGCTGCTGACAGTGGACACGAGAGCGCCGTGACTAGAAATAGGATGACTGGAAAAAGTGTCGTATGGTCCAGTGATCCCAGGTCCCAGCTCCAGCATCTCATCCAGCTCCGTCATGGAGCTGAATGAGAACCTATTTGTCACAGCAGATGTAAACAGAGGCATCCAGACTTCATGTTTGGACGAAAACAGGCCGAACACTGCGGTATCTTAGTATAGGGATCTTCGACATCACTGGATACTCTCATTCCCATTGAAAACAACATTAACACTAGGTACAGGGGTAGAGTTTTGGAATAATTGGTGCCCCCTAAGTGGTGACTTTGTTTCCAGATAATTCCAGACTCTTTACGATACCCAACACCCACGTCGCAAGGCCTTTATCATGCAGGGATCATTAGAGGATCATGTCCACGCATTTCGTGTGCTATCCTAGAAGCTAAATTCATTGAGGACTGTAGTGAGAACTATTAAGATGGAACAAAGGGCTGTTATTAAATTAAACGCAAAACTTGGTAAAAGTGCCTCGAAAACGTACCAAATGATGAAACAAGTTTACGGTGAGTTTTGTTTAAGTAGATCAAATGTTTTTCTGTGGCACAAACTTCTTTTGGACGGAAGAGATACGCTAGAAAATGATAAGCATACCGGAAGACCAAGTTCATCTAGGACACCTGAGATTATTGAAAAAGTGCGTGATTTTGGGGCAAACAATCGATGTGCGTCACTAAAAATGATGGAAGAGTCTTTAAACATCAACAAAGAAACGATTCGAACCATCCTGTAAGAAGATTTGAGCAGAACAAAAGTCTGTGCTAAATTTGTTCCACACACGTTAACCAATGAACAAAAATCAAGGAGAAATGCACATTGCAGAGACATCATTTCAGCCGCTGAAAATGATCCAAACTTCTTAAAATCGATTGTTACTGGTGATGAAACATGGTGTTTTCAATATGATCCTAAAACAAAGCGACAAAGTGCGGAATGGAAGTCAAAAAACTCACCACAAGCCAAAGAAACAAGAAAAGTTCTATCGAAAATCAAAACAATGTTCATTACATTCTTCGATAGTAAAGGTATTATCCACAAAGAATTTGTTCCAAGTTGACAAACAATTACTGGTGAGTTTTATTTAAATGTTTTGAGTCGTTTGATGGGCAAAATTTGTCGCATTCGTCCAGAATATCGGGATGAAAACAGTTGGTGTTTGTCGCACGATAATGCACCCAGTCACACCTCACTTCTTGTTCGTAGATTTTTGGCGAAAAATAACGTCTGTGTGTTGAATCATCCACCGTATTCGCCTGATTTAGCACCTTGCGACTTTTCTTTGTTCTCAAAACTTAAAATGACGTTAAAAGGGTGTTATTTTGATGGTATTTCGACCATACAAGCAGCTTCGACGCGTGCTTTGTGGGCAATTCCGCAAAGTGAACTGGAACAGGCATTCGAATCATTATTAAATCACTGTAACAAGTGTATTGAAGCCGGAGGGACTTATTTTGAATAACAAACCAAAACAAATTATAACTTCTTGTTTCTATTTCATTCTACAGACCCAGTCTTAAATATTCTTTGTCACACTGTGTATATGAATATGGGGGAATATTCTATCGCCGGCCGGTGGCGCAGTAGTCTAAGCGGTGGCCCTGATAATTCGTCCGAAGGAGTTCTGTTTTTATTCTGTCTGCTTTGAATATTCTAACGAGAACAACCGACTGATGGTACGAAGGTGATGTTTAAGTAGTGACATATTTAACCGAGAAACATTACAACTATAGTGACAGAAAGAAGTATAATGATACAAAGAACGCATCGTGTATGATGAGGGAGGAAAAGGAAACAAAGCAGTTGAATCCGTGACCTAGTACTTACGTAGGACATAATCGTTATCAGTGGAGGGAGATTAATGGTGAGGCAGTGTATGCCATTCATTTATATGCAGAACTGATGTACCTAGAATACCGATGTGCCCCGAAAATCTTATGTGCTTAGGGATGAAACCAGGGAGACAGTGACAGACAAATTTGAACATGGGCTTCTTGAACACTACATAAATATCATTTTTGACTATTATTTGAAATCAGTGTTATCAGTATCGCACATACGGCAGCATACATAAGACAAAGCAATTACATTAATTTGTTTTTTAAATTTAAAATCCTTTTTAAATTTGACGAAGAATAAGTGATGCGATGCCCACTAAGAAATTTTTTCAGCCAAAGTGGCAGGAAAGAAAGGCAGAGGAAGGCCAAGGAAGTCATAGAAAGATCAGATTCAGGAGTGTCTGCATAAGGAAAAGAATATGAGTATGAAGTACAGAAGGTCTTGCGTACGTCGAAGTCCGAGTTGTGTGTCACGAGCGCTGTAAATGGAGAAGTTTGATACGTCAACAGTAAGTAAATAATCAGTTAAACTTTTATCTAGTGATTTGTATTTCTTTGAGGTGAAAACCTCTGAATCTCAGAGAACGCATGTATGTATGTATGTATTTAAGTTTGACGAACCCTATATTAAGTTTATCTAAGCTGTACTACCTTTCCAGGACAGGTCCCTTCTCTTCCAAGAATCAGAAATCAAAAACATAGAAATTCGAGTCGAAGGGAAATGTAGTCAGAAAAGCGTAGGAAGTATATTTAATTTCTGAGAAAAGTTGCTCTTTCACAAGACACACCTTCATGGTAAACTTGGACGTCTTTCAAACTCTGACTTTGTGAAATCATCAGTCGATGCATTTATGTTTGAACTGCTAAAATCAAGGAGCAAAAGAATGTCGCCTATTCTCGCAAACAGATTGACCAGTTGCGGTGCAACTGAACGATTCGGCAACACGTCTTTCGTCACAGTGCTACAATAGATCTTTACCTCAATGCTTGCAACCCAAACTGTTAATGCGTAAGGAGTCATTAAGAAAGCTCACAAGTGTGTGCGTGTGTACGCACTAGGTGGTTACTGTGTCAGCATGCCCTTGCCAAATTTCCAGAGTGGAAAGTTCGACGGCTCAAAACACCGGGCTGGCAGGCGGCCATCCAGATGGATCGTGTAACCATTGTTAACTTGAGTAGTAGTTTGCTGAGTCTCGGGAAGGTGCCAGTGGCACGTACTCCCCCTCCCCCATTTCTTAACTAAACCATCAGTAAAAAAGAAAAGGAAAAGAGTCAACTATCATCTGCTAGTAGTAGCGTCGTATAACTGTTTTGAAATTCCTTCCTGCACGCCAGGGATCGTCTCGGTTCGTAAATTCTTTCTATTCCGGTCGAAAGCAAGAATCGTATGCAAGTAAAATTAGCAACTTATTTGCGAAAAGAATTTTTCCCCCTCTGGAGATAGTTCTGATGCAAAAACATGCGTTAGTCTTTTGGTCTGACACTTGTTCTGCGTTTTTGTTATACATTTGATTCCATTGCATTTCAATGCAAAGAATCATTTAAGACCACGTGACGAAAACAACAGTTGAATTTCCCAGACTCTATGTCTTCCGTACGTATTGAAAGAGTGCATCACAACAACAGTACGTTGATATAAAGAATAAGACATTTGACTCATACATTTCCATATGAGAAGCACATAGAGAGACACTGATTGAGTACAAATGGTAGAGATAAAAAAAGAACAATGTGTGAAACAGAAAAGCGAAAGGGGAGATACGAAAGAGAATATGAGAGAGAAAGTATCAGAGTTGTGAAAAAGAGAAAATATGAGTGAGAGAGAACTTAAGAACAAGTAGGCAGGGACGGAGTGAAAGTATGCAAGGAAGAAAGAGAAGAGAGAGAGAGATAGAGAGAGAGAGAGAGAGAGAGAGAGAGAGAGAGAGAGAGAGAAAGAGAAAGAGAGAGAGAGAGAGAGAGAGGGAGAGAGAGAGGGAGAGAGAGAAAGAGAGAGAGAGAGAGAGAGAGAGAGAGAGAGATAGAGAGAGAGCTAAAGAAAAAGTAAGAGAGAGGAAGATGGATGGGGGAGAGACAGAAAGGAAGTATAAAGGAGCAATAATATAAGGGAAAGCGGGATGGAGGGAGTATGAGAACCAGATAGACAAAAAAAGAATGCTGCAGGAAGCACGAGAAAAAGTGGGGGGTGTATGAATTAGAGAGAGAGAGAGGCATGGAGCGAAAGTAGGAAGCAGACATGGAGGGAAAAAAGAAAAGAGATATGCAGTGAAAGTAAAACCAAACGCAACCAAACGCAGAACGCGACACTCAATCGTGGTTACAAGCATAATTACTCTCACCCACAATCACGTTCACTAAATTAATCCCTCAAATTGAGGGTATTATTCGACAGACCCCGGGCGAGGAGCAGGAAACAGCGAGGCTTAAAATGATTGATACATTGGAACAGAATCGCCAGATGGATACTGCAGATACTAAAAAATTGAGATACGAACGTGTTGAACTTATTTGTCTATCAAAAGACCTATACATTACGATTCTATCGGCTGATAAATCTAATCAGATTGTAATTATAGATAAAAAGGACTATGTAGTAAAAATGAATGAAGCACTGTAAAGAACGTCTACTAAAATAGTCAAATACGATCCAACTTCGGCCACACTAAGGGACTTGAATAAAATTAGGAATTTGGAATACTTACCTGAATCAATTGGTAAATATGCTGGACCCCCATCGGGACCACGCACACCACACATCTTCGGAAAGTTAAAAACGCACAAAGAGGGCAACCCAATTCGTCCCTTAGTATCTGGAAGACACAACCCTACGCGGAATCTTGAGTCGGCATTGGCTTCTTTTTTAAAACCATATTTTAATAAATTACCATATGTAGTACATAGTTCGAGGCAAGCTTTAGGTATCATTAGGAACTTTAAAGTTGAAAGGCCTTACATATATTGGCTTCACTGGATGTGAACTCATTGTACCCAAGCGTACCTATTGAGGACGCCCATAATGTCATAGTAGGCGTATTGACAAAATGCTCCACTCTACACCAACTAGAAATTGAAGCCATCTTACAAGCTTTAAAATTGGTAGCAAGGCGATCTTACTTTAATTTCAATAATATAACATATCAGAAACTGATAGGTACACCAATGAGATCGCCACTTTTCGCTATATTGTCTATTGGCTATGCAACATTATTCCTAATAGCACATTTCGTCCTAACTTATTCATATGTTATATCGATGATGTACTAATTATTTGGACTCATCCCATCGAACTGTTACAATGTTTTTCAGAACGACTATCTGACTACTATCCAACTATTAATTATACAATTGAACTTGAAAACTGCAATTCATTACCATTTCTGGATATTTTGCTTACACGTGATTATGTAAGTAATTCATTAACTTATTCTGTATATAAGAAACTAAACTGCTAATCCCGTACTTATACCTTTTAAATCATATCACCCATTTGGATATAAATTGGCAGGTTTGCGATTTTATGTGAATCGAGCATTCACACATACCTCCGCTAAGAAGCTTCGACAAGCAGAGCTGGACTTCGTTCAAGATCTTGCGCATTATTACTATTACCCTGATTATGTAGTAAGGAACCTTATTAGGGCACGACATAAGTCTGGTACCACTGCATTACGGTTGGACCACTCAAAACCAAAACCACGTAATGTAGGATCTGTGGATTTCCAAACGGTGGTAAATCAACAGTTACACAATATATGAAAAAACATAAGTTGGCCTTTGGGGTTAAAACAACAAACATTTTCGAAATTATAAAGTGCGACCGCGACCCCATTCTATATATAAATAGACATGGTGTATACATGATACCATTATTGCCAAGTATATCGGGTGAAGAACCCAGGGCATATATTGGATCAACTACAAGAACATTGAGAGTACGGCGTAAGGAGCACCAATATGATAACAGGAGAGACAATATGAATACAGCTTTGCCCAAGTTTGTAAAAGATGAAGATTACAGTCCCCAATGGGAAAACATATGACATTTATCAACCATAACGAATAAGAGTGATATATGGTTCACGGAAGCAATGTACATTCTTCTATACGGTACCCATTGTTGTAATAAGGATTTACCAACAATAATACCTTCATCATGGAGAGAATTCATACGTACTATGCCAGCGCCTATTCATGAACATATATATCGATCTTACACTTTTGATGACACGTGATGGACTTAAAATTAGTCCTACATTGATAATTATATATTCATTATTACTGTCACTACATTGTATAATGTGTGCAATTATATCTTTACAAATTATCTTGTTTAACATCTCAAAATTTAAATGCTTGTTGTTCCCTGAGAGTGGTGTAGCCTGTTATAACTTCACAGCATTATGTTGTCAGGACAACGTAACGTAAACTTCAGTGTATAAGTGCGTGTATCTCAGTGTGCACACGGCATTATGGCTTGAGAATGAGCTCCAGAGGGAACTCGAAAGATCTTGTCTTTTTAACTTATCATCTTTTAGCCTTCTGCAACTAAAATATTTTGCAACGTGAACGTGAGTTTCTCCACTTCGTATCGTCAGTTGCATGTTCATGCAAAACTTCAATAAGCAGTTGTGAATAAAGTTTGATCAAGAGCTAATCGCTATTAAATGTAAGCAAAAAATAAACAGAAAAACTTTAAACAATTTCATTAACGTCCAAGATAGGTTCGG
Organism: Macrothele yani; assembly: GCA_039090855.1. Classification (NCBI taxonomy): domain Eukaryota; kingdom Metazoa; phylum Arthropoda; class Arachnida; order Araneae; family Macrothelidae; genus Macrothele; species Macrothele yani. The sequence continues at coordinate 29,564,521 of CM076989.1, read as the reverse complement.
GTTCGAATTTTGGTGAGTCATGGATGGTCAGAAGATGGTGACAAATACATACGTACCAGGTGTATTCCTAAATAACGTCACATAATTCCGCTCATTTTTTTTCCTTTTTGCACAGTGTATCATAAAAGATAGTAGTTGTGATGGTTGACCACAAATGCAGATTGTATTACTCTTCAGCAAGTATAAAATGAATATATGACTATTGTTAAACAGGAATCTTATGTAGATCACATGTGACGTACTACAGAAGTGAATTACGTTTCAAGACGACACATCTGCAGCGGTACATTCAGTCCGCGTAGCTTAGTTGGGAGAGCAACTTACTCCGGAGTGAGAAGGGAGCGAGTTAAATCCCCGTCACGGACAAACTTTTGTTTTCAAATTGGCGCCCGAACGTAAAAATGAATCCACTGGCCGCTGGATTCTTTGAAATATGTTTGATGTTTATTCCACACATCGTCTGGAATGAATGAAAAATTCCTACTTCGCTTCAAAAAAAAATAATAACAGTAATAATAAGAGGAAGATGATGTGACGTACTAAAGAGGTGAATCACGTGTCAAGACGACACATATGCAGGAGTACATTCCTCCCGTGTAGATTAGTTGGGAGAGCAACTTACTCCGGAGTGAGGGGTAGTGGAGGGGAGCAATTTCCTCAGGACTTATCTATATAGAATGGGATAACAAAAATTCATTTTTTTATTAAACGACCGCTAAATAAAAAAGTACTTTCGTATGTTCGAAATCAATGTGTGAATTTTCCAGCTCGGGTCACAATGATAACATTTTTGCGCGTTTTTTGTCCGCAACAGCGCACACCCAACTAAATGGGCACGCGACGCCACTGATATATATACGTATATATATACACTGAAGAGCAATTAAATTAGAGACAGCTGGAGTTATGCAAATGTGGCGCTGTGGGCGGCCCTGTAAACGGAAACGACATGACGTATGCAGCGATCCAACAATATAAGGAGTGATGCGACGGGAATCAGTAAGAGTCGGACGCAGTATGGGTAAGATGAAGGATCTAAGCGCATTTGATCGTGGGCAAATTGTCGGGGCCCAACGAATGGGTCACTCCATATCGGAAGTCGTGCAGGCACTAGGATTCTCACGAGCCACTGTGTCACGGGTGCACCATGAATAAAATCGAATTCGGTAAAACCATCCCTGCAAGGGCCAACTGCCGTAGACAACAACGTGTGGATGAGCGGGATCATCGTCGGCTAGCTCGCATTGTAACAGCGGATAGATGGGCCACAGTGCAAGAAATCACTTGGCAATTTAACGCTGGTGCACAAAAACGTGTAAGCAGCCTCACCATCCAGAACCATGGCTTCTGTACCCCATCTCCTCGCTATGGGGTACCGAAGCCATCGTCCCACGAGGGTACCATTGCTGACCGCACATCACAGGGTGAAAAGATTGGCATGGGCGCGGGAACATCGCCACTGGACCCTATACATGTGGGAAAATGTTGCCTGGACTGATGAATCGAGATTCACGTTGGTAAATGCGGATGGCAGGATACGAGTACGGAGCAAACCACATGAAGCGATAGATCCTTCTTGCCAGCAGGGTACTCTTCAAGGTCTGGGGACTGTTTAGGTGGACTGAAATGGGACCCCTTGTACGTGTGACATCGTCCCTCACAGGTCAACGCTGCCGGGATATCCTGGACGACCATTTGCTACCGTTTGTGCGTCTTCAACATCCCACTGGGGACTTCATCCTGCAACACGACAATGTACCGTGCCATCCCACGTCGGTAGAGTGTTGGATGAACACTCCACCGACGTGATCTCGCTTCCTTCACCAGCTAGGTCACCTGACCTCAATCGGGAACATCTGTGATGCCATCGAGAGAGATGACCCCCCTCCATCAAATCTTCGTGAACTGTGGGAGCCTGTTCAGGGGTCGTGGATCCGTATGGCTTCCCAATGATTCCGGTGTCTTGTCGAGTCCATGCCGAGACGAATAGCCACCGTCATCAGGGCGAAAGCTGGTGCTACACTTTACTAGACCGCTATCTCGAATTCAATTGTTCTTCAGGGTATATCATCATCATCATCATTGTCAACCATTATCAATCCACTGCTGGACGAAAGTCTCCCCAAGTTTCCTCCACAACGGTCTGTCTTGTGCCAGTCTCCTCCATGTCACCCCTGCATACTTTCGAATTTCATCCACCCATCTCCCATGTGGTCTTCTTCTGGGTCCTTTCCTGTCCCTTGGAATCCAATCAAAAATTTCGGCTGTCCATCGATGATCTGTCCTTCTGGCAGTATGTCCAGCCCATTGCCATTTCAGGGATTTAACTCTGATCATGATGTCTTCCACTCTTGTCATTTTTCGGATCCACGAGTTCCTCTTCTTATCTCTCCTGGTTACACCAAGTATGCACCTCTCCAAGCTACTTTGAGTTGTCTGCAGCCTTTGTATGTCTCTTTTAGTTAAGGTCCACGTCTCTGCACCATACGTAAGCACTGGAAGGATGCATTGATCAAACACTTTTCTTTTAAGACATAATCGCATATTGCTCTTGAAAATTATGCTGTTTCTTCCAAAAGCTCTCCAGGCAAGTTTTGTACGCCGATTAATTTCTTCATCAATGTGACCCTCACTTTATATCTGTTGTCCAAGATAAACGTACGAGTCTGTTATCTCCAGCTTTTCTCCATCAATCGATAAATCTTCATTTCTTGTAAAAGCATTGAACATCACTTTTGTCTTCTGAAAGTTCATTTTTAATCCCACTTCTTTACTCTTGTCAGCAAGTTCATGGATCATACACTGCAGCTCTGATGGGGTAGTTGCAAAAATGACTACGTCATCAGCAAAACGAAGGTGAGTTAGATAATCTCCATTAATCTTTATCCCCTTGATTTCCCAGCTCAGCGACTGAAAAACACCCTCCAATGTGGCATTAAAGACCTTCGGAGATATGGTGTCACCTTGTCTCACTCCCTTTCCAATTTTTACGTGTGTTGTATTTTCAAACAGCCGAATCTTTGCACTTGCATTTTCATAGATGTTATTAATAATATTAATGTATGCATCTTCAATACCGCAGGTTTTCAGAGCCATTGTAACTGCTGATGGTTTCACCGAATCAAAGGCTTTTTTATAATCGATAAAAGCCATGCACAATGGAAGTTCGTATTCCCTCGCTCTTTAAATTAGTTCTCTCAGTACGTGGATATGATCTATTGTGCTGTAGCCACTCCTGAATCCAGCTTTTTCTCTCGGTTGAGCCATGTCCAACCGAGAGAAAAGCTGGATTCAGGAGAGAGAAAACCGAGAGAAAAAGCTGGTGTGAAAGAACTTTAGCGAAGATTTTATAAACTACTGATAGGAGGCTGATAAGTCTGTAGTTTCCGAGAACCTCAATGTCACCTTTCTTATGTAGCAGGATCATTGTAGCGGTGTTCCAATCCTCAGGAATCTTTCCTTCATTAAGGCATCGAGTGAAAATTTGGGCGAGTACTGTTTCGATTTCTCCACTTGCGTCTTGTATGATGTCTACAGTAAGTCCATCTTCTCCTGGAGCTTTTCCCCGCTTCATGTTCTTGATTGCATGTGCAACTTCTGCTGGAAGGACTGAAGGAACTCTAGTACTATTATCTCTCATGATGTCTGGAGTGCATGTATCATCCCTTTCATACAATTTGGAGTAGAAATCTTTCACTCTTGTCAAAATTTCGCCTCTATTTCTTGTTACAGAACCATCTTCTTTTCTCTGTGCCATAATCTGTTTTCTTCCCTTACTGAGATGTCCCTTTGCTATCTTTAGGCTTTGGTTGTTTTCAATTGCTTTCCTCACTAGTTCACAGTTGAATTTTCTTACGTCTTCAGTGATACTTTTTTACTGTCTTGCATAGCTCTATATATTCCACTTTGGAAGTCACATCTTCTTTAGTTGTCCTCATCTCTCTTCTTTTTTGCATCAACATTTTCGTTTTTCCTGATAATTTGTTTACATGCAACTTGTTCTTAGACCCAGCTAATTTTGTTGCTGTTTCCATAAGAGCTTTGGTTACTTTTCTGTTAACTTCAGAGATGTTCACTTCTTCCGATGTTAGGCCTTCTAAAGCAGAGAACCTGTTCTTCAGTTCCAACTTGAAGGTATTATGGTGTTTTTTAAGGTTGGTTATGTCAATAGATTTTGTTTGTCTTATGAGCTTGCCACGTTCAAGTTTAGTGTTGAGGTGCATCTTACATTTCATCAATCTATGGTCACTACCTGTGTTGAACTTGTTTAGCACACTGCAGTCTTCTATGACGAATTTTTTGTTACACATAATAAAATCAATTTCACTTGTCGTCCCATTTGGATGTCTCCATGTCCATTTCCTGTGTGGCTTTTTCTTGAAGAAGGAGTTCAAGATGAGAAACCCTTCTGCCTCTGCAAACTCAACGAGAGTATTTCCACGCTGGTTTCTGTTGCCGTGACCGAATGTACCTACTGAAGTTTCATTCTGTTGCCGTTGCCCTATTTTTGCATTGAAATCTCCCATAATTATTTTCAAGTGCTGCTTACCTTTATTATTTTGATGACAAATTTCCTCATAAAATTCTTCAATTTCTTCTTCAGGATGACTTGTGGTTGGTGCATAAGTTTGAATAATCTGAGCCTGGTATCTTTTCGAGAGTTGGATAACAAGTCGTGCAGCTCTGTCAGAGGAACTTTCAACTTCTACCACTTTATCCTTCAGTTTCTTGTTTATTATAAATCCAACACCACTAGTTCTGCCAGTATCTGTCCCTCGATAGTAGAAGAGATGTCCACTTTTCAGTTCGATGAGATCTTCTCCTTTTCTCCTTACCTCACTTAGCCCCACGATGTCCCACTTGATCCTTTGTAGTTCCTCTTCCAATTCAAGAAGCCTTGAATCAGAAGATAGGGAGCGTCCATTGTACGTAGCCAAGGTCAGCATCGGATGGCAGCCTAGTCCGGTCCTCCGGGGATTCTTAGCACCCTCTGCCTTCATGTCGCACTGGCCGCTGCCTTGGCCAGGTACATTCCAGCTGCCGGAGACTGAGGGCCAAGATTTAAGTTGTGGAATCATTTTGGAGGGGTTTGGCCATAACTCACCACGCTGGCCAAGCGGGTTGGTGAGTGTGGGATAGAATTTCCTCTAATCCCGATGGTATAGTTATACCGCTAGTGGCGGTCGTCAGAGCCCCTTTATTGGGAACAGGATGCACCACGAGAAGGCGGGGTTGACATTTGTCAAGGAGAGGCTGTGATGTTACGCATCACCTGACCTTACATCCCTTAGTGTATATATATATATATATATATATATATATATATATATATATATATATATATATATGTAAGGTCAGGTGATGGGATGTAAGGTCAGGTGATGCGTAACATCACAGCCTCTCCTTGACAAATGTCAACCCCGCCTTCTCGTGGTGCATCCTGTTCCTACTAAAGGGGCTCTGACGACCGCCAATAGCGGTATAACTATACCATCGGGATTAGAGGAAATTCTATCCCACACTCACCAACCCGCTTGGCCAGCGTGGTGAGTTATGGCCAAACCCTCCAAAATGACTCCACAACTTAAATCTTGGCCCTCAGTCCCCGGCAGCTGGAATGTACCTGGCCAAGGCAGCGGCCAGTGTGACATGAAGGCAGAGGGTGCTAAGAATCCCGGAGGACCGGACTAGGCTGCCATCTGATGCTGACCTTGGCAACGTACAATGGACGCTCCCTATCTTCTGATTCAAGGCTTCTTGAATTGGAAGAGGAACTACAAAGGATCAAGTGGGACATCGTGGGGCTAAGTGAGGTAGGGAGAAAAGGAGAAGATCTCATCGAACTGAAAAGTGGACATCTCTTCTACTATCGTGGGACAGATACTGGCAGAACTAGTGGTGTTGGATTTATAATAAACAAGAAACTGAAGGATAAAGTTGTAGAAGTTGAAAGTTCCTCTGACAGAGCTGCACGGCTTGTTATCCAACTCTCGAAAAGATACCAGGCTCAGATTATTCAAACTTATGCACCCACCACGAGTCATCCTGAAGAAGAAATTGAAGAATTTTATGAGGAAATTTGTCATCTAAATAATAAAGGTAAGCAGCACTTGAAAATAATTATGGGAGATTTCAATGCAAAAATAGGGCAACGGCAACAGAATGAAACTTCAGTAGGTAAATTCGGTCACGGCAACAGAAACCAGCGTGGAAATACTCTCGTTGAGTTTGCAGAGGCAGAAGGGTTTTTCATCTTGAACTCCTTCTTCAAGAAAACACCACACAGGAAATGGACATGGAGACATCCAAATGGGACGACAAGTGAAATTGATTTTATTATGTGTAACAAAAAATTCGTCATAGAAGACTGCAGTGTGCTAAACAAGTTCAACACAGGTAGTGACCATAGATTGGTGAAATGTAAGATGCACCTCAACACTAAACTTGAACGTGGCAAGCTCATAAGACAAACAAAATCTATTGACATAACCAACCTTAAAAAACACCATAATACCTTCAAGTTGGAACTGAAGAACAGGTTCTCTGCTTTAGAAGGCCTAACATCGGAAGAAGTGGACATCTCTGAAGTTAACAGAAAAGTAACCAAAGCTCTTATGGAAACAGCAACAAAATTAGCTGGGTCTAAGAACAAGTTGCATGTAAATAAATTATCAGGAAAAACGAAAATGTTGATGCAAAAAAGAAGAGAGATGAGGACAACTAAAGAAGATGTGACTTCCAAAGTGGAATATATAGAGCTATGCAAGACAGTACGAAAAAGTATCACTGAAGACGTAAGAAAATTCAACTGTGAACTAGTGAGGAAAGCAATTGAAAACAACCAAAGCCTAAAGATAGCAAAGGGACATCTCAGTAAGGGAAGAAAACAGATTATGGCACTGAGAAAAGAAGATGGTTCTGTAACAAGAAATAGAGGCGAAATTTTGACAAGAGTGAAAGATTTCTACTCCAAATTATATGAAAGGGATGATACATGCACTCCAGACATCATGAAAGATACCAGTACCAGAGTTCCTCCAGTCCTTCCAGCAGAAGTTGCACATGCAATCAAGAACATGAAGCGGGGAAAAGCTCCAGGAGAAGATGGACTTATTGTAGACATCATACAAGAAGCAAGTGGAGAAATCGAAACAGTACTCGCCCAAATTTTCACTCGATGCCTTAATGAAGGAAAGATTCCTGAGGATTGGAACACCGCTACGATGATCCTGCTACATAAGAAAGGTGACATTGAGGATCTCGGAAACTACAGACCTGTCAGCCTCCTATCAGTATTTTATAAAATTTTCACTAAAGTTCTTTCACACCGCTTGAAGGTAACACGGGACATGGCTCAACCGAGAGAACAAGCTGGATTCAGGAGTGGCTACAGCGCAATAGATCATATCCATGTGCTGAGAGAACTAATTGAAAGAGCGAGGGAATATGAACTCCATTGTGCATGGCTTTTATCGATTATGAAAAAGCCTTTGATTCGGTGAAACCATCAGCAGTTACAATGGCTCTGAAAACCTGCGGTATTGAAGATGCATACATTAATATTATTAATAACATCTATGAAAATGCAAGTGCAAAGATTAGGCTGTTTGAAAATACAACACACATAAAAATTGGAAAGGGAGTGAGACAAGGTGACACCATATCTCCGAAGCTCTTTAATGCTACATTGGAGGGTGTTTTTTCAGTCACTGAGCTGGGAAAACAAGGGGATAAAGATTAATGGAGATTATCTAACCCACCTTCGTTTTGCTGATGAAGTAGTCAATTTTGCAACTAGCCCGACAGAGCTGTAGAGTATGATCCAGGAACTTGCTGACAAGAGTAAAGAAGTGGGATTAAAAATGAACTTTCAGAAGACAAAAGTGATGTTCAATGCTTTTACAAGAAATGAAGATTTATCGATTGATGGAGAAAAGCTGGAGATAACAGACACGTACGTTTATCTTGGACAGCAGATATCAAGTGAGGGTCACATTGATGAAGAAATAAATCGGCGTACAAAACTTGCCTGGAGAGCTTTGGAAGAAACAGCTAATTTTCAAGAGCAATATGCCATTATGTCTTAAAAGAAAAGTGTTTGATCAATGCATCCTTCCAGTGCTTACGTATGGTGCATAGACGTGGACCTTAACTAAACGAGACATACAAAGGCTGCAGACATTTCAAAGTAGCATGGAGAGGTGCATACGTGGTGTAACCAGGAGAGATAAGAAGAGGAACTCGTGGATCCGAAAAATGACAAGAGTGGAAGACATCATGATCAGAGTTAAATCCCTGAAATGGCAATGGGCTGGACATACTGCCGGAAGGACAGATCATCGATGGACAGCCGAAATTTTAGATTGGATTCCAAGGGACAGGAAAAGACCCAGAAGAAGACCACATGGGAGATGGGTGGATGAAATTCGAAAGTATGCAGGGGTGACATGGAGGAGACTGGCACAAGACAGACCGTTGTGGAGGAAACTTGGGGAGACCTTCGTCCAGCATTGGATTGATAATGGTTGACAATGATGATGATGATGATATATATATATATATTTTGTTGTTGTTGTTGTTGGGTTTATCCCCGTGTGCAACTCGTTGCAAGTGGCCCTGGTTCTGAGAAAGGAAGATTGCCAGTACCGTAAGATAAACACAACATTCATGCCTCACCAGGATTCGAACCCGGACCCATCCCTGACGAATGATCAGAATCAGAAGCCAGTGCTTTGAGAACTGCGCCACAAGAGCTGCATAGGTTATTCATATTTATCTTCATGACTAATGCAAACTTCCTTTTCTTGTTTGGATGTTGAATGAACAACATGAGCAGCTTTTTGGGCTGCAGGCTGTCGCCCGTCTCTAATTTGGGCCCTCTTATTCCAGGCACGGGCAGGGCCAGCGCCGTAGGACTTGTGATTCATCCGAAACTCGAATCCGGGTCCAACTCGAAAGAAAGCTCAAAAGCCAACGCCTTGGACTATTCGGTCACCAAGACGTCTAGTACTCATCTTCATGATTGAAGCCGAATATAAACTACGGAAATTTAAATTTCACAATATTGGCTACATTGTTTAATAAAAATATATTTGATTCCTCATCCAGGTTCGAGTTCCAGGTTAATCGATGACGATCAAGTACTTTCCTTAGAACCTGTGACTCTAAATTAGAGACATGCGACTTTTTATCGCGTTTGGAGTTGGTCATGAAGGTTATTTTACCCACAAGAAAAATATTTAACTGCACATACGTGCATTTATAATATTATGAAAAGAAACAAAGAAACAAACAAAAAAACAAGGAAAGATCCAATGGAAAAAGTTCAAGTAATATGGTACTGTTTCTCTACAATCAATAAAATTATTCAGCTGCCACCTAAATAATCACTTCACAAACCATGCTCTCTCACGGCAAAATAAACTAAAGCAGCAACAGAGGCACCCATATGTAATATATGTATTCTTTCTTACATATCTTCTGTAACCAAAGTAGTATATGTAGCTCCCACTGAGAAATTGCTAGAAATTAGACCTGCTAAGCACAGGTCTAATTTCTAGGACTATTAAGAAAAGATCGAAGTAATATAAATAATTAAAACAATTAGAAATCAAATAAATTTTTTGAGCAGTCGACCACATTTTTTATTATTGAAGGTTTAACGATCACCATGAGCAACTCAATGAACTAAAGCAGTTGCCCGTCCGTAACTTTCGGGTCACTGCTTCCAGGGAAGGGAGAGAGCCAGTGCCGTAAGACAAACACAACATCCATGCCTCACTGGATTCGAACCCGCTTGGACCACTGCTCCACCAGGGCGGCTTTCTAGCTGTCAAGTAAATCAAAATTTTACCAACAAAATGTTACGCATAAGCTCTTCGATTCGGTTCTAATTATCGTAATCAAAGAATCCACTGCCAAAAATTTGTTTTTTATATCGTAATTATCAAAATAACCATTCTGTTATTCGAATTACTGTTAAAGTTATAGTTTGAACATGGTCGGTTTGGGCGGTGTAGTGGGTAGCTTACTCGGGCGCTGTCCGCGGGACTCGGGTTCGATACCCGCTCCAGGACGACAAAATTTTCGGATATTATCTTACTTAACATGTCACGTTTACACCAATAAACGGAATCGCTTCCAAATTTGTATTGAACCATTCTGATATTCGAATTACAGTTGAAATTACACTGTCATAACACATACTTTATTATCCCATGCATTTTCGAAAAGTAATGGATTATTATTATTGTTTTTACAATTAATTGCATTCCTTTTCAAGTTTTTCCAGCCAGAAAACTTAGCGTTAATATAAGAAGCGCATTCTAATATCCTACGCAAAATACGTAGTTATGCTAGTTATTTTAAATGGAATTTATAGTGCACGGCGAGAAAATTTTGTGATTTTTCCTTTCTCCACTCAATTAAAGATCTCCTCGGTATGGAAGAGTGTCATTAATCTGGTTTATTTTTTTCGTAGCTGAAAATCTGATACTCCCTGCAGAGTGAGTAAGTATCTTAAAACGAGGACGCGAAATGTTTCCCTGTGACGTCATTCGTTGATGCAAGCTTTCCTGATCTAATGTACAATTTGTGGAATGATTTTTGTTTATTTATGCTCTCTTTTTTCCCCCTGCTGACGGCAGAGGAACTTTGAAAGCGTACGGAAGAATATTAAGTTTCCTGAAGTTGTTTATCTATTTTTAGCTCCTTCATTCCAAATTTATATCTCTTTTTTATTATTAGACATTTTCTAATTTTTTCCGTGGGTCTGTGTGAAAGTAAACAGTCAAACGCACGGAGCCTTCTGATTGATGAACCAGTTTTGAAGAACATCAAAATCTTAATACAGAGGTAAATATATATCTTATCATAATATTGTTACCTCATTATTCACGCGTTGTTGAAAAACAAAATAAGGCAGCTAAATCGTTGTTTCGCGTGATTTTACCCGATGAAGCCGTAAATATAATGGCGATCCAAATAATGTAATTGTCTTCTTGAAACATCACTTTTCCAAACGATAAATGGAAATTTAAGTATCGTTAAACACCTAGGATGCTTTTAACTGAAATTTCGGAGCAGAATTATAAAATATAAATTTATTTTCATAGGCACGAGTGAGTTGTAACCTGGGTCCAACGTCAAGAATATCTCCAGCCCGCAACCACGCAAGGTTTTTTTAAATTTAGAAAAAGAAAATACCATTTTAGGTGCGCGTTTTTTTACGCTTTCCAACCTTAGGTTGAAGAAGCGTATATGCTCCAGCTTTGTCCGTCCGTCCGCACGATATTTCGCGTAAAAATGGTTCGATTTCGATGAAATTTTAGTATGTGGTAGAGGACCACCTGGGGACAAACCCTATTGAAAATGAACGAAATGGGGTCAAAGGTCACGACATAAGAGCGGGATCCATTCCATTGCTCTTATAGTTTGTAACTTGCGTAAAAACGTTTCGATTTCGATGAAATTTTCGTATGTGGTAGGGCACCACGGTGGAATGAATTCTATTAAAAATGGACGAAATGGGATTAAAGGTCAGGACATAGGAGTGGGATCCATTCCATTGTCCTTATGCGTCATAACTTGCGTAAAAATGTTTCGATTTCGATGAAATTTTAGTATGTGGTAGGGGACCACTTGGGGTCAAATTTGATTGAAAATGGACGAAATGGAGTCAAAGATCCGGACATAGGAGCGGGATCTATTCCATTGCCCTTATGCGTCATAACTTACGTAAAAATGCTTCGATTAAGACAAAACTTTATCATGTTGTTCCAGAAATACACTGAACAAGTTCTGTTCAATATCATCGAAATGGGGTCGAAGGTCAGGACACAGGTGCGAGATTTATTCCACAGCCATTATCCTCATAACTTGACTAAAAATGTTTCTATTGCGACAAAACTTTAGTATGCTGTTCCGGAGGTGTACTGAACCAATTCTGTTTAAAATAAGCGTAATGGGGTCAAAGGTCAGGGCACAGGAGCGAGATTTATTCCACAGCCATTATCCTCATAACTTGAGTAATGATTTCCGGGATGATGGAAAGTGTATTATAATCAATGCATTGCATGATTTTACTAACTTATTTTTGTGACCTAATGGAAATTCTGTGGATCAACAGTAATTGTATTTTATGTATCGCATTGTTCTCAACGCCTGTTTCAGTGTGGAGAGGATTAAGTTTAAACTTAGCTAAAATTACAGTTTATTTGAATTCTTCAACCCAAAATGAAAATTACGTACACGAAAACATTGAGTTCGTGGTCAGTTCTTTTCCACTCTGGACAGTGCATAGCAGTACCGTACACAATGGGTATGTTCCAGAAGCAGTGGGGGTGTTCGACTCCCAATGAGATATAGTGGGGATGTTCCAGTGGGGGTGTTCCACTCCCCATGAGATATCACTTAGTGCTTTGTCCCTTGTTACTTATTTTGGCTGCTTATTTTTACATATATCTGTATATACATTTGTATTTTTAAATGTATATTTTACGAAATATTGAAAAAGCAGTTTAATATGGCGGACATATTTTTATCGCTTTCCAGTATTTTGGGAGGTGTTTTCTCCTGAGAAATTCTGTTTACATCTTCAATACTTTGGGCCATCTTCAGAAAGAAATCCTGTGTGTTTCACTGCTGCGGTTTATCTTGAAATTAAAATTTTGGAAGTGTAGTTACTGCTCGTGATGTCGTCCGCGTTAGTTTTCAAAAAATCCTCTTTGTTTCTTACTTGCTGTTAATTTACCGCATTTTTATGTCTACCATTCCCTTGAAAAAGCCTCCCAGTGGAGTGCGAAAGCTTGGCGAAACTTTATACAATTTGTACCAGTGAATAAACGGATTTATTTTAGACAAAGATGGGCTATATATGTGAGGAAAAAAATGAAAGTAAAATGATCTTCAAATATTTTCCCACGGCTTGTACCCATGATTTGTCAAATGTACGAGATGAACAAATTTGTTAAATCCCTTAAATGGTCTATCTCTTAGCTGCGTCTTAAAGAAATCAAAGTCTGCCATCCCGCCGCCAAACGATTCAATACGAATGCGCAAAAAATATAAATCTATACAGAAAATAAATTCTTAATAAAAAAAAAACCCTGAGAACAAAGAGATGTGGGGGTGATTTAACCAAAATGGCTGATGGTCGAAGAACAAAAAGGGATTTGGGATACATTATTCCGTCATGATAAACAACATGTAGTCTGGAGATAATGTCACAAATGTCTACACCGGAAACTCCCTTCCTCTTCCCCCTTCTTCCGCAGTGCGAAGATCTTACACAGATCGTATGTACCCAGATGTGGTCTTTTTAATCTACTATCAGCAAAAAACACTTATCCCACCCTCTTAGAGAAAGAACTGTGCATGATTTAAGACGCACAATGAGCGCACTGTTCTTCATAGTGAATGAAACCTGCTACAAAGTGAATATACTTAAGCTTACTAACGACTGCAATGTGCATTACGAAAAACTACAAACTAAAAGCAAAACGTTGCGCCCAGCAAAAACGTAACATGACTTTCCGCCTCCTAGCGAGGAAATTTTAAATTTTTTGGAAATGTCTGAAAAGTATTTTCACAGTCAAGGATAAAAGACCAAGAAACTATATTTTCAATCGGATTTTTAGAAACGGAGATTTTATTGGAAATAAAAATTTATCGTGTCGCCATCTAAACGCACAATTCTTCATTATGAAAAAGGAAGAAATTCATGCAAATTGGTCTTCGTAAGTGGAGCTGTGCGATGATAAAAATTTTTTTCAAATACCACTTTTAGAATCAGTCATATAAAATACAGAAAAATATACTTCTTTAACCCTTTAAGCGGCCGCTGTACTTGAACTAAACGGTGTTCAAACTTTTGCTCTCTCCACACAGAAATGTTTGCATAGCGAAGGGGTTTACGAAAGCTACGGCAAAACAATTTATCTTCACCCCATCTCATCTCAGCAGCACCAAAGTAACCTGTCACGGATCATACGCTCTCCCTCCCAGTGTTATATTCCCTGTTCCATGACCCAAAACATGATAAGAAAGGGCTAGTTCCCATAACACGAACATCATGCAACTGGGTAAAAAAATAATTGATTAAAACTTCTCTCTCATGCCTTAAATTCGTCTTCATTACTATAGCACTTTATCAGTTAACTTGTGAAAAAGAGTTATTGTCAATCATAAATCATGCCCCTGAATGGCTAGTCTTAATAGCAGATCTAAGGAAGAAAGCAACCCTTTTTGATGCTCTAGTCTGTAAGGTAACCCGTACGTACAGCTTTGCGGTCATTAAATATTGCTTGAATGATAAATTTTCAGTTGTATTCGACCCACGTCTCAGACAGAGAAAACAATGAATTGATTTCAGCCCATTTGTTAACCCCGAGTTAATTCGTTCCACCCAGTGAAAGGGTTAAAGTCAGTAATTTGTGCAATCTTCATCACAGTTGTGGCGTCCAGTGTGGGAAAAAGTTTTTCAACCGGAATTGGTTGCAAGATTCCTATGTGGGAAACGTTTTTCAACCGGAATTGGTTTCAAGAGTCCTGTGTGGGAAAAGATTTTTAACCGGAATTGGTTGCAAGAGTCCTGTGTGGGAAAAGTTTTTCAACCGGAATTGGTTGCAAAAGTCCTGTGTGGGAAAAGTTTTTCAACCGGAATTGGTTGCTAAGAGAACACAGAATTTGCAATTTACACAGAATAGTAGCAAAACCTGACACAAAATAAATTTGTTCACATCAGACTTCTAGATACACAGGTAGTAGTGGAAATAGAAAACATCCTTCCCTATTCATATAGTGGGAAATCTGCAAAATAGTATTACAGACAATACACGCAGAAGGTTTTTCGTAGAGAGAAATTTCAGACAAAATATAATTTTTACAGTCAGGTATTAAAAAGATACTGTGCAGATGAAAATGGACGTACGCACTCATTTTTTTTATTGGGGATTTAACGACCACAGTGAGCAACTCGATGGGCTATAAGCAGTCACCAGTCATTTATTTAAGGCCACGGGAGAGGGAGAGAGCCAGTGCCGTAAGACAAACACAACATCCATGCCTCATCGGGATTCGAACTCATCTCGGAGGAATGGTCAGATGCCAGATAATGGTCAGGCCTCAGCGCAATCGTATGACCTCAGGTCCGCTACTGGCAAAAATGTTAGCCATGAAAAATCTTAAAGCCTATGTAAAATTATTTTCGAAGTGGAAAGTATATGACAGAAAAAAAAATTCAGATCATAGTTTTAGAAGCAGGGACAGCGAGATAAACTGAGTACCCACATTTACGCCCATAGAAAGAAAATTGCGCACTTCGTAAAATTGAAAATGTGCCCAGACTGGTGATCCCTGTAAAGGTTTCTTAGGAAAGAAATACTTTATCATTCAGGAGAAATGATAAGGAATGTAATATGTTTTGAAATCAAGAACATTAGCATTTACGACCCCTAGAGGTATATTTTGTTTTCGTTTTGTTTTGGGGTTTCACGACCATCATGCGTAACTCTAAGTGTCATGAGCAGTCACTCGCCCCTGATGTATGGTCACTTGTTCCAGAGGAGAGAAAGAGCCAGTGCAATAAGACAAACAGGGGATCAGTGCCTTATCTGGACTCGAACTCTGGCTCAGCACCGTTCAGGTTTTTCAATACCACAAGAATTTTTCAAATCGCACAAATACGTGCAGTGATATCACTCTCACAGTAGGACAGACAGTCGTATTAATACTATTGGGTTGGTGCGAATGAAGTGTCCGGCAAAAGACCAGCACACGTAGACGGCGAGAACAGAAAAGTAGAACAACTTACCTAAGCAAAATAATCCCCCTCGGCATCGACACAGAATTGCCAACTGTCCAGCAAGGCCATGATGCCGGAACGAAAAAACGTCTTGTGGCTGGGACCCGAACAAGTCATCAACTGCATGCAATGATCTGTCGGAGACTAGTCTGGAGAATAGGTAGGATGAGGTAGTGCTTCATAGCCCAAGGCACTTAGTGTCAGCATCTTTCGTTGTGCGAGAAGCCGGTTTTGTCCTGGAGCAGGAGAACACCAAGTCTGTTGGCCAAAAGAGGTTACGTCTGCAGCAATTTCTGGTGCATCTGGTGAAATTCAGCACAATAACGTTCTGCAGTGATCGTTTGGCCTCTTGCCAAGAAACTACGATGAATTATCCCGGCTGTGGACCACCAGACAAGGAGCATCATCTTCTTGGTGTGTAGGGTGGCTTAGGACGCCGTCCAGCAGCAGGCTTTGCCTTGCTTAACCATTGTGCAGATCGTTTCCGATTATCATAAAGGACCCACTTCTCGTCGCAGGTGACAGTTCGATGCAGTACAGGTTCCTGTTTATTCCTAGCAAGCAGTGACGTACAGACTTCCAAACGCGTAGTCCTGTTGGCAGTTGTCAACTCATGCGGCAATCACATGCCCAGCTTTTTGACCTTACCCAGGCCTGCCAGACACCAAACAACTGTCGTGCGGTGGACAGCTACCTCTGCCGCTATCTCACGACACGTTTTTCGGGGGTTCGCTTCAACCAAACATAACATAACATCGTCAGAAACAGCAGCAAGTCGGTGAGCACATGCTTCGTTTTGCAGGTCCGTATCTCCGCTTCGAAACTTCACAAACCATCGCCGAATGGTTCCTTCGCTGGCTGTATTCTCCCCAAAGAAGAGTTTCGAGCGGCAATTCCTGCAGAATGGCCCAGTTTAAATTCATACAGGAAGATGACTCTCAAATCCGGCGTCTGCATATTTCCTTTGCAAGCCACGTTACGTCCAAACAAACTGCGCCTGAATCTTGTTCTTCACACACGTGCTAGCTATTTATAGTAACTCTGTGACGTAATAGCCGCAACACCTGTGGGCGGTCCCATTTCGCTGTGGTGGGGGGCCTGTCTCCATTGCTCGTTCGTGCCGGACATTTCATTCGCACCAACCCAATATAAGCACATACTCCTTTGCGAAACAATTCCTATAAATAAAGGGTTGCGATGGAACATACACTCACCTTGTATAATTGAAGAATTACACCCTACGTTATAGCATCAAAAATACAAATGTATTTAATAAGACACAAATAAATAATACTACAAACAAGCTTGATGCTATAAAGGGTTGTAGATGCAAGATATTGTTAAAATTGTAGGCGGTAAATCTAATACCATCACGTACAAACACGGTTAAAAAAAACATGAAATTCAAGATACGTAGTATCTGAAGAAAATCCCTAAACAAGAGGAATGGGAATTTGCTTCTTCCTCAGATCTTTCAATTACATAATATGACTTACATCACTGTTGAACACAGAGCTCACAAGCACACGCAAAGGCGACTGAATTACGCAAAAGAAATAAAAAATGGTTCTGGGTCTCAGCGATGAAACAGCGAGGGCTGTGTGTCGAATAATGACTGCCATTATTCTGAAACATACTACACGCAATTTCACAGGCTGGCTACTTGAGGAAATAAGTTCTGTTCCAGGAAATTGTTGCTTTTCTATTCATCAAGATGGCTTTCCGTAAAACAACTGTTCCAGTTTTGCATGAAGCGAAACAGAAAAGATCTTTGAAAATTGGCAGATTGTTATATATGTTATAATGAAGAAAATTTCTCCGTCATTTTTGTCCACGCCTGGGCTCGAACCCGGGTCCCCTCATTCCGGAATAAGTCGCTCTACCAATTGAGCTACGCGGACGTCCGTTGTCGTTGCTATCTGCCTTTATGTCGTGTGCGTCCTGCTGGCAGGTACGTCACAATGTATGTATCGTATCATAAAGAAAGTGAAGTGGTTTGCCCAGCAAGAGGCGCAGAGCTGTTGGGTAACACTTACAAACAATTCGAAGGGCGAAGCACAAAAGCAAAATAAACAAGTTAGTAAAATCATGCAATGCATTGATTATGATACGTTTTCCAATATACTAGAAATCACTGCTCAAGCTATTACTCAAGTTATGAGGAAAATGGCTGTGAAATAAATCTCACCCCTGTGCCCTGACCTTAGATCCATTTGGATGATATTCAACAGAACTGCTTCAGTATATCTCCGAAATAACATGATAAAGTTTTGTCGCAATCGAAGCAATTTTACGTACGTTATGATGCATAAGCCCTATGGAATAGATCCCGCTCCATTGTCCTAATCTTTCACCCCATTTCGCCCATTTTCAATAGGATTCGCCCCCAGGAAGGTCCCTACAACATACCAACATTTCATCCAAATCGAAACATTTTTACGTAAGTTATGACTCATAATGGCGATGGAAGTGATTCCGCTCCGATGTCCTGACATTTGACCCCCATTTCGCCAATTTTCAATAGGGTTTGTCTCCAGGTGGTCTCCTACCACATACTAAAATTTAATCGAAATCGAACCTTTTTTTACGTTAGTTATGACGCATAAGAGCAGTGGAATGGATCCCGCTCTTATGCCCTGACCTTTGACCACATTTCGTTCACTTTCAATAGTGTTCCTTCTTAGGTGTTCCCCTACCACATACTAAAATTTCATCGAAATCGAACGATTTTTACGCAAGTTATCGTGCGGACGAACATACGCACACAACGCGTGACGTAATGAGGCAGATGGGAATCGCGACCATCTGCTAGCAAGGTGTGACGTCATAAAACTTTGATAGGATCCACAAACAACGCGTGACGTAATTAGATAGATGGTATGACTGCGCGCCAACATCTAATGGGGCGACGCCATAACACCACACTACAAACTTGGTAATTCGAGGTGGTTATTTAACCCACTAAACAAATTTTCTTAAAGTCGAGATCAAGCTAAATCGATTTCTAGTACCAGAAAACGGTACGTTAACGACTTTCATCAAAATCCTCAGAGCTGTTTTCAAAATAAAATGTACATACATACAAGAATTGCTCCTTTAAGCTGAACGTCAAGTAATTTTGCTTCTTGTACTTCGAATGGAAAAATTTCTGTACACATTTTCTTCCCAATTAATGCGTTTCCAAGGATGAAAATTTGAACATCGATTAAAATAGCTTCATTTTATGACTTGCAATACTTAATATTTTCTAAAACATAACCATAATTATGCAATCCAACATTTGTTTGTCTACTGACGTCATGAAAATTCAGGTCGTGCCATCTTTTTCTGGGCAATTAATGCATCACAAGGATGAAAATTTGAACATCGATTAAAATAGCTTCATTTTATAACTTGCAATACTTATTATTTTCTAAAACATAACCATAATTAGGCAATCCAACATTTGTTTGTCTACTGACGTCATGAAAATACAGGTCGCGCCATCTTTTTTCTGGTTTCAACACCACCAAAGGAAAAGTTATTGATTTTTAATGTAATTATGGTTATGTTTTAGAAAATATTGAGTATTCCAAGTTGTAATAAAGTTATTTTAATCGATGTTCAAATTTTCATCCTTGGGAACACATTAATTGTGAAGGAAATGTGTACAAAAGATTTTCCATTGGAAGTATAGGAAGCAAAATTACTTGACGTCCACCTTAATAATATGGGATAAGAGCCATGGAATGGATCGCATTCCTATGTCCTGACCTTTGACACCATTTTGTCCACATACAATAGGGTTCGTCCGCAGGTGGTCCCCTACCACATACTGGAATTTCATCGAAATCGAACCATTTTTACGCACGTTATGACGCATAAGGGCAATGGAATGCATCCCGATCTTATGTCCTGACCTTTGACCCCACTTCACCTATTTTGAATAAGATTCGTCCCCAGGCGGTCCCCTACAACATACTAAAATTTCATTGATATCGAACCATATTTACGCAAGTTATGACGCATAAGGGCAATGGAATGATCCCGCTCCTACGTCGTGACCTTTGACCCCATTTGTCCCATTTTCAATAGGATTCGTCCCCTAGTGGTCCCCTACCACATAGTAAACTTTCATTGAAATCGAACCATATTTACGCAAGTTATGACGCATAAGGACAATGAAAGGATCCCGCTCCTACGTCGTGACCTTTGACCCCATTTGTCCCATTTTCAATAGGGTTCGTTCCCAGATGGTCCCCTACCACATACTAAAATTTCATCGTAATCGAACCATTTTTGTGCCAGCTATCGTGCGGACGGACGGACAGGGGCTGAAGCATATACGCTTCTTCAATCTACGGTTGGAAAGCGTAAAAAAAAAAAAAAAACAATCTGAATTTGCTGTAAGGTAGCAAGAAATTTTGAGTTTGGAAAAAACCGCCGCTCATTTGAAGTTGCTGAGAATGTCTAAAAAAAAGGGAGGGAGCTTCCGCGATGCTTCAAGTTTGCTTGCTTTCACAATGTCAAGGGAATGCCCAGACTGAGTGATTGTTGAAGATGATGACGTCTTGTGTGATTTTGGGAGGACCTGTTTCACTTAAAATGAGCAGCAAAAAGGATTGAGCAGAGAGGAGAGCGAGGTGAACGCGTAAAACCGATGGGACCAACAACACCCTCGTTTTGGAGACTAACGATATAGCCGATGCTTTTCAGAAAAAATCATTATAGAAGACGTATCGAATCTACAGTACTATGGACGAATTGCAGCAGAAGACAACGTTTTCTAACAACTGGAAAAATTTGAGGAATGACTAGAACTTTCCGTAAAGGGCGGTTCTTGTCAGCTGGGGAGTCAACCCCTGATTTTTTTTTATCACGAAGAGTGACAAACTACTTTTCAAGTCAGGAAAAACAGAAAAAGAAAAAAGAACGAAACTCGCAGAACCTGCCTGGGTGGGCTAAATGCCGCAAAGGGCCAGACTGTCAGCTGAGAAGGATTTGGTGGAAATTCTCATTACGCGTGACATTTTTACAACATTAAGGCTACTTTCGTCTCACTGGAAGCAACTTGGATTTTACGACTTCACATATATTCCCTTTCCGTGTTTTATAACTTTGTTTCAAAAATCAGGAATTTCGTTCTTCCGCCGAATTTTTCTAACATTTTTATCAAGAAGTTATTCGGCACTGTCTTTCTTCTGAAGGATTTTGAGGTTACCTATATCTATACATAAACGTCGGATAAAAGTCTTCCATACTTTGTGATACTTCTTTTGGTTCTTATAAATGCAAGCACGTCACATTTGGCAAACATCCACCTTTTCCTTGTATTGCTTACTTTGTAGCTACTTCGCATTCAATTCTGAAATGCCTAGAGAAAATAGAGAATATTCTTATAGCTAGAAACTGAAATAAAAAGAGGAAGTAATGGAAACAATAAGTTATTAACGACCTCTTAATGCAGAAAAAGGGTTTTTTTTTTATAAAAGCGTGAGATTCAGTTTGTTGCATCAAAACGCCATGATGGCACAGGCGCTGAACTGGTTATGGCAATAAATCGGGAAGAGATGCTGAATAAATTGTGACAATAAACAACGAACGAAGAACTGAATTAATCTGAGTTAATATCATAAGATGGGTAAACGGTTTTCTGCTTTAAAATGCTTCCAAGCTGTAATGCCATGAACAGCTAGACAGATTTTTCTCAATAATTGAAAATATTTTAGATACTCTAGCAAAATATTCATTGGGTATTTATAAATGGTATAGTTCAAAAATCAAAGTTAATGGAATTTAGTTCATTTCAGGGAAACACAAAATAAAATCCAGAATTTATTTTATGTAAGAATAATAAACACATTCCAGTAAGTGCACATGAATGCAGAAACACGCTGAGGAACACACGGTGTATCAGAGGTTTCTTTACATGTTCTGTGCAGTTGTTTCATGTTATGAACACCATCTATGCTCTCTTCGGAAAACATCACTATTGTCGGCTAATGTTCTCAAAGGACGGACGATATCGGAACAGATGTTATGTACAGAGTTGGAAACGGGTCAAAAAGTTTGGACCCGGAGCTGAGCTCGGCTGTCACATAATTGGATCCGACCCGGACAAATCTGCTTTGAACTACAAATTCGAATATATCATCATCATGATCATCATTGACGATCATTATCAATCCACTGCTTGATGGTCTCCGCAAGTTTCTTGAACAAAGGCCTGTCTTGAGCCAGTCTCCTCCATCCACCCATCTCCCACGTGGTCTTCTTCTGGGTCATTTCCTGTCCCTTGGAATCCAGTCTAAAATTACGGTTGTTCATCGGTTGTCCCTTCCCCTGGCAATATGTCCAGCCCATTGCCATTTCAGGGATTTTACTCTAATCATGATGTCTTCCACTTTTGTCATTTTCCTTATCCACGAGTTCCTCTTTGTATCTTTACTGATTACACCCAGCATGCATCTCTCCAAGCTTCTTTCAGTTGTCTGCAGCCTTTGTATGTCTTTTTTAGTTAAGGTCCACTTCTCTGTTCCGTACGTAAGCACTGGAACGAAGCATTTATTAAACACTTTTCATTTAAGACAAAATGGCATGCTGATCTAAAACATTGTACTGATTCTTCCAAAAGCTCTCCAACCAAGTTCTATACGTCGATTAATTTCTTCATCAATCGGACCTTTGCTTGATATCTGCTGTCCAAGGTAAATGTAGTTATCGGTTATCTCCAGCTGTTCCCCACCAATCGATAAATCTTCATTTCTTGTAAAAGCATTGTACTTCAGTTTTGTCTTCTGTAAGTGATATTTCATTTTTAATCTTATTTCCTTTCCCTTCGTATTAAGTTCTTGGATCATACTCTGCAGCTCTGCAGTATTATTTCAAAACCT
This sequence comes from Macrothele yani, assembly GCA_039090855.1. Classification (NCBI taxonomy): domain Eukaryota; kingdom Metazoa; phylum Arthropoda; class Arachnida; order Araneae; family Macrothelidae; genus Macrothele; species Macrothele yani. The sequence goes on along the minus strand of CM076989.1, from coordinate 29,541,847 downwards.
TAAAAGGGTTCTTTGATATTTTTTCTTTTCAGAAATAAAACGGAAATAAAATCGCGTTGAAATCCGGTCAGGAACACCTTGATCCAACCCGTTTGACCCGCAAGAAATTGTTAACTTGGTGACCCGATGCCTCCTGACTCGTTTCCATGTCTGGTTTTGTATCAATTGGTAAATTATCCCAGGACATCTAAAGAATGCTTTAATAATCCGCGTACTACACACGTCAAGCTGCCTTAAGTTGATTAACGGATATCTTGTCATGTTATCTTTTAGATACTATATCAGGTGTAAAATAAATGAAAAAATACACTACCCTGCCGTTAATATCCAGACATGCTCTCCTGATTGTAAATTCGGTCCACGTCACATACTCAACAATAAATATGCTCGTACACTGTAAAAAATAAGTGGTGTGAATTCACTAAAAATTCCTGAAAATGACGTGCAGCAAAGTTTTCGGTAGACATCCGTCTTTTAACGAAATTTGTGTTTTTAAAAATTTCCACCTTTTTTTAACTTTCGTATGCTCACAGATTCTTCCATAGTCAGTAATTCCCTTATTTCAGGAAAGTCTGTTTCGGGTTTTTCCGTATTCGTACAGAAATTTCGCAAAATCGACAGAAACGGAATTTTCAGCCCTTAGAGCACATAATCTGTTCCGCTTTTTCCCTGGCGTGATTCGCTCTGAGGTTGTTTGGGTTGGCTCAACAGAAACCCCGCGTCTTAACCACTAAGCCAGAAGGCCAATGAAAAGTAGAACTCTAATTGCGCGATGATGAAACGTTTCTTTGTCATTAATTCAAGTAAATTGTTTATAATTGTAAAAAAGCAATTCCTCTAATTGCGCGATGATGAAAACATTTTTTTTATAATTAATTCGAGTAAACGTTTTATAATTGTAAATTAGTAATTCCTCTAATTGCGCGATGATGAAAAGTTTTTTTGTCATTAATTCGACTAAATTTTGTATAATTGTAAATCAGTAATTCCACTAGTTGCGCAATGATGAAACGTTTTTTAATCATTAATTCGAGTAAATTGTTTATAATTGTAAATTAGTGATTCCTCTATTGCCCGATGATGAAACGTTTTTCTGTCATTAATTCGAGTAAATGTTTTACAATTGTAAATTAGTGATTCCTAATTGAGCGATAATGAAACGTTTTTTTTTTTTTGTTATTAATTCGGAATTTTTTTTATAATTGTAAATTAGTAATTCCACTAATTGCGTGATGATGAAACGTTTTTCTGTAATTATTTCGAGTATTTTTTTTATAATTGTAAATCAGTAATTCCTCTAGTTGCACGATGATGAAACGCTTTTTTTGTCATTTTTTTTTGTTTGAGCATATTTAAAAATGGGTATGTAATAATTTTATTTTTTTCTGTAAGAGGACTTATCCCAAATTAGGTATTTTTTCATCGTGATTTTTCGAAGCGACAGAATGCTTTTAAACCTTGAAATATTTTTAAACAGACAATGGCCGTCCCAGTGGCGCAGTGGTCTAAGCGATGGCTTCTGATCATTCGGCCGTCAATGGTCCGGGTTCGATTTCCGGTGAGGCATCGATGTTGTGTTTGTCTAACGGCGCTGGCTCTCTTCCTTTTATGGAACCGGTGGCGCTAAATTAGGGAAGGGCGACTGCTTATAGCCCATTCAGTTACTCACGGTGGTCGTTATACCTCAAATAAAAAAAAAATAAAACACAACAACAACAACAAAACTGACAATGTCTTTCAGTTACAATAAAAGGATGACTTCGTACAATACGTCAAATTAAATGAGAAACTCGCCGTCTATACACGATATTTAGTTTTAAACAGACAAATATCGTACATAGACGGTGAGTTTCTCATTTCATTTGTCTTTCAGTTACTTTAAGAAAATATGAAATGCACTGTTTTACACTACTGTTTCACAAAACTGCTAATTATAAAATTTGCCGCCCCAGTTGCGCAGTGGTCTAAGCGCTGGCTTATGATCATTCGTCCGTAAAGGGTTCGGGTTCGAATCCCGGTGAGGCATGGATGTTGTCTTTGTATTACGGCACTGGTTCCTTCCCTTCCCTGGAACCAGTGACCCTAAATTAGGGACGTGCGACTGCTTATATCCCATTGACTTGCTCACGGTGGTTGTTAAACCTTCATTCAAAAAAAATATATATATAATATAAAATTTACAGTTGATGGCTAAATAGTTTATCTTACGGACTCCGCAGACTGTTGCGTAGACATCGAAGAATTACCTGTACAATAACTTAAGTATCCGGTTTCTTACTGTTACACAATATACAGTAGTGGCCAAAATTGTGGAAAACTTTAGGAAATAGTGTATTTTTAAGGTTTGATGGGTCATAAAACCAATGTTTTTTGGAGTAATACCATAAAATTATATATCAATGGAAACATAATTTCATCAAAAATGTAATGCAATAACTTTTATGAAGGATTTTGTATTAGAACAGTAGGTATAAAGAAGAAAAGTTAAACACATAAAAAAAATGAGATATATAGAATTATCTCCATGTCAGTTAATACTGAGTTGAGTAAACTTTAGCGTTAATTACGGTCTTACAACGCCTTCCCAAGGAGTGAACTAAGATTTTTAGTTCTACAGTTGTTATAATGTGAAACCAAGATTGAGTTATTGTTTCTATTAATTGGGTTTTATTGCTGGATTGCTTCTGACTAACAAATTTTTTAGTCGGTTCCATAGATTTTAGATGGGGTTAAGATCCCGGTTATTCCCAGGCTATTCCAGCAGTGGAATATGATTATCTTGAAACAACTTTTTCACACAGCAGCAACATGACATAGAGCTGAATCCTGTTGAAATATAAATGCTTCATTAACTTGAAACAGATCACGTGCGGAAGGCTTCACTTTTACCTCTTCAAAAATTTCATTAATGAATTTTTGGCCATTTATATTCCCATTAATCACGCATATTCTTCCCACACCTTTTGATGTCATACAACCCTAGATCATAACACTAACTGGGTGTTTCACGGTACATGTAATGCAATCAGGATGCAAATCTTCTCCGATTCTTCTCCTTACGTATTTTATGCCATCACTGCCAAACAGGGAGATTTTGGTCTCATCACTCCAAATAACACTGTCCCATTGTTCCGCTGTCCAGCTAACATGGGTCATAGCCCAGTTTAATGTTTTCAACCTTTGTTTGAGAGATGAAATGGCTTTTTTGGTGGAATTCTAACTTTTAGACCAAATTCCTGCAGTCTGCGCCGAACAGTTCTTGCACTCGACTTCACATTGCATAGCGCCATTTCATCTCATATTTACTTAGATGATTTTCTTCTGTTACCTAGGCACAGTCTCTTAATTCTTCTATCATCACTTGCTGTTGCGCGACTTTTCCTGCCTTTACCAGTCTGGTTTTGTAGTGACTAAGTCTCCTTATACCTCTTCAAAAATTTAAAAATGCCACCTTTGGTTAAGTTTCCACCAATTGTTCTTCTAATTTCTTCATAAATGAAGCCTTGTTCATTTGATAATACTATTTTACATCGATTTCTGGGTGATCAGTCAACTCCTTGCGCCATTTCTTTAATTTTAGTACGTTTTACAAGCTCACTAAATGAAAGAACACACACACAAAAAACCCAACTAACTTCATAGCAATCACATAACACACTAAGAAATGTCCTCCTCTCAGCTCCAATACATGACATCAATAGCTAAATCCTACTGTGACCTGATTGGCTCATTGCCAAAACAAGATGATACCTGATTAGCTCTCTAAACACTCATGCTTATTGGCTACATTCAAATGAAGGAAAGCTACTTCATATTAACCTAAGCAAGTTGTGCTTCCTTTTTCTGGTTATTTGGCTGTAACTTTTCATAGAAAACAGATAATTGAACAAGTTGCATTACATTCTTCATGAAGCTTTCTTTCCATTGATATATGGTATTACTCCAGACAAAAATGGTGTTATAAGCCGTTAAACCTCAAAAATACACTTTTTCCAAAAGGTTTCCACAATTTTGGCCACTACTTCATAATAGCTGGAGTACAAAACTGGGGAGAAGGGAAGGAATATCTGGTGCCACAATAACGAAAATTTCATGCAATGTGTTATCCACAATATCCCATCTCGCTACAGAACTTTAAAGTTAGATCCTTAGACAGACGATTGATATTTAACAGTTAATAGAACCTTCAGTATTCCCGTTAATCGCTCTTGTCACCGGAAATGTTTCTTCATATGGATACGGAAAAAGTGAGAACAGAGTTTTCCTTTGCAAAAAGAATTGTGGAAAGGTTTGCGAAAGTTTAGAAACCTTTCCGCAAAACTCCGTGGAATTCAGTTTCTTTCGTCATCTCATGGAAAAGTTGTATCAGATATCATCATCATCAACCATTATCAATCCACTGCTGGACGAAGGTCTCCCCAAGTTTCCTCCACAACGGTCTGTCTTGTGCCAGTCTCCTCCATGTCACTCCCGCATACTTTCGAATTTCATCCACCCATCTCCCATGTGGTCTTCTTCTGGGTCTTTTCCTGTTCCTTGGAATCCAATCTAAAATTTCAGCTGTCCATCGATGGTCTGTCCTTCTGGCAGTATGCCCAGCAGATTGCCATTTCAGGGATTTAACTCTGGTGATGATGTCTTCCACTCTTGTCATTTTTCGGATCCACGAGTTCCTCTTCTTATCTCTCCTGCTTACACCAAGCATGCACCTCTCCATGTATTTTTGAGTTGTCTGCAGCCTTTGTATGTCTCTTTTAGTTAAGGTCCACGTCTCTGCACCATACGTAATCACTGGAAGGATGCATTGATCAAACACTTTTCTTTTAAGACATAATGGCATATTGCTCTTGCAAAATATGCTGTTTCTTCCAAAAGCTCTCCAGGCAAGTTTTGTACGCCGATTAATTTCTTCACCAACGTGACCCTCACTTGATATCTGCTGTCCAAGATAAACGTACGTGTCTGTTATCTCCAGCTTTTCTCCATCAATCGATAAATCTTCATTTCTTGTAAAAGCATTGAACATCACTTTTGTCTTCTGAAAGTTCATTTTTAATCCCACTTCTTTACTCTTGTTAGCAAGTTCCTGGATCATACTCTGCAGCTCTGATGGGGTAGTTGCAAAATGACTATGTCATCAGCAAAACGAAGGTGGGTTAGATAATCTCCATTAATCTTTATCCCTTTGTTTTCCCAGTTCAGTGATTGAAAGCACATTTTCCAATTTGGCATTAAAGTGCTTCGGAGATATGGTGTCACCTTGTCGCACTCCCTTTCTAATTTTTATGTGTGTTGTACTTTCAAACAGCCGAATCTTTGCACTTGCATTTTCATAGATGTTATTAATAATATTAATGTATGCATCTTCAATACCGCAGGATTTCAGAGCCATTGTAACTGCTGATGGTTTCACCGAATCAAAGGCTTTTTCATAATCGATAAAAGCCATGCACAATGGAAGTTCATATTTCCTCGCTCTTTCAATTAGTTCTCTCAGTACGTTTATATGATCTATTGTGCTGTAGCCACTCGTGAATCCAGCTTGTTCTCTCGGTTGAGCCATGTTCCAGTGTTACCTTCAAACGGTGTGAAAAAACTTTAGTGAAGATTTTATAAACCACTGATAGGAGGGTGATAGGTCTGTAGTTCCTGAGATCCTCAATGTCACCTTTTTTATGTAGCAGGATCATTGTAGCGTTGTTCCAATCCTCAGGAATCTTCCCTTCATTAAGGCATCGAGTGAAAATTTGGGCGAGTACTGTTTCGATTTCTCCACTTGCTTCTTGTATGATGTCTACAGTAATTCCATCTTCTCCTGGAGCTTTTCCTCGCTTCATGTTCTTGATTGTATCAGATATATGCTTAGTTAATTCACGAAAGGAAGAATGTGTAGTAAAGCTTTAGGATGTATAACAACTTACAAGATTATTAAAACTGCTATTACAGATTTGTAGATTCTACTGCTGTTACAGCTTTGTGGAATAAATGCAGTGACATGAAGCCCACCAGTTCAGTTTAGTTCCAGCTGCCTAAGTGGCTACGTATCTGAATTTTTCTGAGGTTCAAACATCCGGCAGACGTATGTGTCTATGTCTGTGGCTAATGTATCAAGACAAGAGAAAAAAGTACTCCGTGAAAGAATCGGCTAAGATGTGTGAGCCCCATATTTTTCGGCATGCCTATTGAAGATCAAGACAAACCGTGGGCACATCATTTCACCTGCGAGCACTGCAAAAAAACTCTGGAAGGTAAAATGGACAACTGAGGGAAACCATTATTACCCCAAACAAACAGACCTGAATGACTTGATCGGAGATCTCGTTCTTGCCAAGTCCAATGCCGAAATGTTAAAGTCTAGGCTCAAGAAATGGAACTTGCTGGATGAAAGTCGCAGATCAGAGGAAGCGTTACCAAGCTTTATTCATTTTCTTCACCCCTCAAGATGGGCACTTCTTCTGCCACATGGGACTAATCTATTTGAGGCAACTGGAATCGCCTGTAACCCGAACAAGTGGCGCCTCTTCATTGACAGCTCATCCAGGAGCGTGGAAGCGGTGCTATTCCATAACGAGAACAAGTACATGTCTCTTCCCCTGGCTCACTCGATGCACCTCAAAGAGGATTATGAAAGTATCAAAAGCTTGCTAAACACTCCTGTTGTATATTTTGAGGTATGATGAGCACGGCTGGGAAGTCATCGAAGACTTCAAAGGGATAGTATTCCTGATGGGCCTCGAAGATGATTTTACCTAGTTTCCCTGATATCTTTGAGTTTGTGACAGCAAGGACACCAAGACGCACTGCCACAGGTGAGATTGGCCACAGTACACACCGAGTTCTTTGTGGGGAAGAACAACATCAAGTGGGGGCCACTGGTGGAATTCTAGAAGGTGCTGATGCCACCACTGCACATAAAATTGGGTGCTATGAAACAAATTGTCACAGTTCTGGATAAGGAGTCAGTAGCCTTCAAGTACCCTCGAGACTTCTTCCCTAAGCTTTTTGAGGCAAAGATCAAAGCCGGGTCGTCATCAGACCACAGCTGAAGAAGAACTGCTGTTCAAGGAATTCCCCAATACGCTCTCTATAAAGCGGTTTGGAACAGCTTTGTTGCAGTCATTACGGGCTTCCTGGGCAATTACAAGGCCGAGAACTATGTGGAACAGTTTGAGATTCTGGTAAAGAACTACAGGAAGATGGGCGGCAGTATGTTCCTCAAAATCCATATCCTTGATGCTCATCTTGATAAATTCAAGAAGATCATGGTAGCGTAATCGGAGGAGCAAGGCGAGCGCTTCCACCAGAATATACTGGACTTTGAACATTGCAACCATGAACTTATATAACGAGAACATGATGGGAGACTACATTTGTGGGCTGAGCCGTGAAAGGGATTTACAGTACAATAGCAAATCTTGAAAAACTTTTCACTTCTAAATCTTTTGTGGTAATTTTTGTATAACTGTAATATAAAAGTATGTTAATTTTGTTTCATTAGTTGCAGTTTTTAATTTACGTGAACGAAAAGACACAAATCTGTTCGTTTCTTCATCGGAAATAGGTAAATTTCAAAATGCCACTGCCCTGGTCACAGAAGCAAAGTGTCTAGGTTTGTGTAGGAAAATGGGCACTTTCTATACTTTGCAGGTATAAGGAATCATGAAATAACAGTTACTATTCAGGGTCAAAAATTGTGTTACACAGTGTAATCAATTAATAACTAACCCTGATTGGAGACCAAGCCAAGTTGGAATGGGGAACCACACATATATGAGGATTGTCAATCTCCATATACACATAGGATTATTCCGCCGTCCGAGCACGATTAACACAAATTAAAATTGTATCACGAATTAAAAGCATTTAATACACTGCCGGAGAATTGCTAAGGACGGATGACACAAGCAACGATAGCAACCATAAAATGGAAGGCAGGAAAATGTAGAAATTAGCATCAGTGCGGGATACAGTAAGACGTGTTGTGCGTATGCAAATTTTGGATTGGCGAACTTGTTCGTGACGTCATAGCGCTGATAAGAGATATAAAGGATTTGACGCGTATTGACCGTTGTTGTTCAAACGCAAAGTTGAAAGGAAAAGAATCAATTGACGAACTTGCAATTTTCAGTATGTCTTCCCGACATCACCTAGATGATTTTACGCGTAGCCGTATTATTGGCAAGATTGAAGAAGGGCGAAAAATAACAGATGTTGCCAGGGAGTTCGACGTCAGCCACAGTGTTGTTTCAAGGCTTTGGAAATCATTTCAAACAAATGAAGAGTGTAGCAAACGTCACGGGGGAGGTCGTGTTCGCAGTACGACACCTGCAGAAGATCGGTACATAGTGCTATTAACAAAAAGACACCGGCGCAGCACAGCTAGTGAGGTAGCAAATCTGTTTATGGCTGCTACTGGCAAGCGGATCTCCCGAAAAACTGTCGCTAGACGTTTGCATGAAGGAGGACTATACGCCCGCCGTCCTGTTGTGTGCATCCCATTGCCCAGACGTCACCGTACCGCCCGTTTGCAATGGTGCCATCAACATCGCAATTGGACTGATAACGACTGGTCTGCTGTCCTCTTCTCAGATGAGAGTAGATACAGTCTATCGTCTGATTGTCGACGACAACTGATCTGGCGTGATAGTGGTACTGCATATTGTCCAGCAAACATACAGGAAAGGGACCGATATCCGACATGTAGTGTTATGGTATGGGCTGGCATCATGATCAATGGCCGTAAGTCCCTCTATGTGCTTCCAACTGAGACTATGACTGGCCAACGATACATTAATGATGTTCTGCTACCTCATGTTCGCGTGTTCCGTGGTGCTGTCGGTGATAGATTCATTTTCATGGACGACAACGCAACATGTCATCGAACAGCCGCTGTCCAGGAGTGTCTTGAGAGCGAGGATATCCAACGCCTCGTATGGCCAGCACGTTCTCCAGATCTGAATCCCATTGAAAATGTGTGGGATGCTTTGGGGAGGAGTCTTGCTGGTCGCCAATGCCCTCCAATAAACAAGGACACCCTCATCCGTGCACTGACAGAGGAATGGGATACATTACCCCAACAGCTGCTTGATAATGTTGTGCAAAGCATGGCACGACGCGTGGAATCTTGCATCGCCCTCCATGGTGGCCATATCCCGTATTGACATCTTACGCCGGAACGCCTGCGGACGGTAATTGCATTTTTTTCACGTTTATGTATTCTGCACAAAATGGCCTGTTTGTCCCTTGAACACGTTCCAAAGCCTTCTGGATTTCAGAGCACAATAAATTGTCTTTCTTGTAATGTCCTGGCATTCTGACATTATTTTATTTCACTTGGCATCCAACCACACTTACTTTTTTATGCGCTATATAGCCGTTTATGATCCGTCCTTAGCAATTGTCCAGCAGTGTATATAAAGGTTAAAAAATGCCTTTTAAAAAAAACATGAGTACTTTCAGACCCACTATGGATCCATCATCAGATGTTAGTACACTGTGGAACGTAGTTCGAAGCTCATGTATATAAGCATTAGAGCTCAAACACTGTAACGTAAAAGCGTAAAGTGTGGAGCAATCGATGTTCTGTGCATTTTTCGCTGACGAAAGTCATTATTTTTGTTGGTTGATTTTATACATTTCGCGGTGAATTATTTGTCTCATCGTTTTCAGTTTTATCCAATAGGCGTTTCCAAGCTTGTGGTACATATAGAGGTGTGGAGTCATTGCAGCATAAATGTCCTTGGCTATGTATGATGAGGCTTTCTGTAAATAGCAAAAATGATTTTTTTAAGGGTGTAACTAAGATCGAGGCCTCGTTGCAGTTGGGGAAATATTCATCTCCGTTCGATAATCGTGAGAGGGCTGTTGCCTCTGATCCAGTTCTAACATTATATCGATGTTCCCTAATTCTAGTTTCAAGGGAACGGGAAGTCGATCTTATGGACACCTTATCGGCTGCTGTAGATGACTCTGTTTTCAAAGGAATTTTATATATACCAAATTTCTTTGACATTTCGATAGGATCTCTGTCTTTTTCGATCATGGATAGTATATTTTCTGTTTTAACACCAAAATCAATATGGTTTCTTTTGCAAATATTTTTCACAGCTGGTATGATCCGGGGTTATAATTAAGTGACCCAACGAGCCTGCTTTTATTGTTGTCCCGGGATAGAGTGGTTTGTCGGGCTCTTTTTATTTTACCAAGTACACTGTTTACGATAGATTCATTGTATCCATGTCTTGCTGCAATATCCTTGATGTTGGTAATCTCGTTCTGTCGTGATGAGTGGGAAGAGTAGTGCGTAAATGCCCGATTTAACATAAAATGAATTGCTGATTTCTTATATCTCATCGAGTGGAAGGACTCCATAGGAATTATTGTTGTGCATGCAGTGAGTTTTCTATACACAGAATGTCGGATGTTGTACGTTTCACGGTCACGTTTGAGTAGTATGTCCAAAAAAGGCAGTAAGTAGTTAGTCTCGAATTATGTAGTGAATTTTATTGTAGCATATCTTGAGGACATGTATTTTGCAAATTTATGTAATTCCTCACGTGAATATTTCCAAAATATCAGAATGTTGTCTACGTAGCGAATGTATAGCGCTGGTCCCTTTTTATACTCGGTAAGTACTTTATTTTCCAAGTCCTGGAGGATCAGCTCCTCTAATACAGGGAGAGTGGGGAACCCATGGGCACCCCCAATCAGTCTGTTGATATATTATTCCATTGAGTTTGAAGTATGTACGGTTTTGGATTAACTTTAAAGCGTTTAATACAGCTTGTATCTTGGTATCGGAGACATGATTTTCAGACTGGAGTTTCCAAGAAATAATGTCGTATGTAATGTCGAGAGGTACATTTGGGTACAGAGATGTCACGTCCAAAGATGCCATTATATATGGCTCACCGCCATGTTGGAATGATTTAATATGATGTAATGCCTCGGTAGAACTTTTTATGGAATAGTTGGAGTTTTCTGTCAGATGCATCAGGTATTTTTTCAAAGGCTTTTCTAGTGGTCTTGTTGGACTCAGGTAACCAGAGACCAACGGTCTGAGGGTTACCGTCTTTGTGTAATTTAATATTTCCAAACATCTCAGTGATTCGAGGTCCATTAACTTGTTGCATATTTTCAATAATTGAAGTAGGAAGATTGCCATGATTTTTTATTTAATTTTACTTACAGCTGCTAAAGTTGCGGCCATAGGGTCACCACGGATCACAATGTGTGGTTGTGTGGTATTTTGTCCAAGGCTTCAACAATTTTACTATCATGATCAATTTTATTTAAAATAATAATTTGTTCAGTTTTATCAGCAGTTATTATAGCTAAGTTGGCGTTGTGCAGAATTCTAAGTTGTTGTCGTTCGTTCTTATATGTCTTGAGCTCCGGGCACCTATATCCTTTTTCTGCACATTGTACGGCTTTAACTACATCATGTCTGGAATACCCTTGCTCTACTAGTGGGAGTGATTTTATAATTTCTTCCACTTGAGGGATCAGTTTAAATTTGTTTATACAATTTACAGGGTAAACAAACTTTGTACCTCTGTTTAAAGCCTGTAATTGAACAGAGTTAAGTTGATATGAGCTAAAATTGATGACATTAGGTTGCACACTCATCGAGTACCGTTGCGCACGATTGGTGCGTGGATTATCTCTAGAGCTAACTTTTCGAGGGACAAGATTTTTCAACTTGTTAATATGCGTACACTGATATTTTTGAACTTCAGAGTAAATTATTGCATTCAATACTATCATATATCTATCAACAAGAATATGGTTGATATTTTTAGTCATGCACAAGTACGCGTAACATGTTTTACGTTGTAGGTGATCAAGTAATCCCCTTTTAATGCGAATTTCCGCTGCTAGCCTTTTCCTTTCAGCTTGTTTGGGAATGTTGAGATCACAAAATGAACGGGGCGGGGCGTACATCGAATAGTCAAGAATTTAGGGATGACATCTAAATCCCTACAGTTAATTAAAAACGACAAATGCGTTTCTTCCACTGCAAGTTTTCTTCTACAAACACTGAATGTCTTGAACTTTTGTTCCATCTAGTAAAACATATTAAGAGCTAAATTGCAGGGTTACATGCATTTAGCAGCGGCGAGCAGTTCAACAACAAGAATTTCGTGCTATGAGTTACACATACGATTATTCCGCCGTCTGAGCACGATTAACACAAATTGAAATTGTATAACGCCTTTTAAAAAAAACGAGTACTTTTAGACCCTCTATGGGTCCATCATCAGATGTTAGTACACTGTGAAAGGAAAAGGCTAGCCGCGGAAATTCTCATTTAAATGGGGATTACTTGATCACCTACAACGTAAGACATATTACGCCTACTTGTGCATATGACTAAAAATATCAATCATATTCTAGTTGAGAGATATATGATAGTATTTAATGCAATAATTTACTCTGAAGTTCAAAAATATCAGTGTGCGCATATTAACAAGTTGAAAAATCTTGTCGCTCGAAAAGTTAGCTCAAGAGGTAATCCACGCACTAATCGTGCGCAACGGTGCTCGATGAGTGTACAACCTAATGTCATCAATTTTAGCTCGTATCAACTTAGCCCTGTTCAATTACAGGCTTTAAACAGAGGTATAAAGTTTGCTTACCCTGTAAATAATATAAACAAATTTAAACTGATCCCTCAAGTGGAAGACATTTTAAAATCATTCCCACTAGTAGAGCAAGAGTCTTTCAGACATGATGTAGTTAAAGCAGTACAACGTGCAGAAAAAGGATATAGGTGCCCGGAGCTCAAGACATATAAGAACGAACGACAACAACTTAGAATTCTGCACAACGCCAACTTAGCTATAATAACTGCTGATAAAGCTGAACAAATTATTATTTTAAATAAAGCTGATCATGATAGTAAAATGGTTAAAGCCTTTGACAAATTACCACACAACCACACAATGTGATCCGTGGTGACCCTATGGCCGCAACTTTAGCAGCTGTAAGTGAAATTAAATAAAAATATGGCAATCTTCCTACTTCGATCATTGAAAATATGCAACAAGTTAATGGACCTCGAATCCCTGAGTTGTTTGGAAATATTAAATTACACAAAGACGGTAACCCCCTCAGACCGTTTGTTTCTGGTTACTCGAGTCCAACAAGACCACTAGAAAAACCTTTGAAAAAATACCTGATGCATCTGACAGAAAACTCCAACTACTCCATAAAAAGTTCTACCGAGGCATTACATCATATTAAATCATTCCAACATGGCGGTGAGCCATATATAATGGCATCTTTGGACGTGACATCTCTGTACCCAGATGTACCTCTCGACATTACATACGACATTATTTCTTGGAAACTCCAGTCTGAAAATCATGTCTCCGATACCAAGATACAAGCTGTATTAAACGCTTTAAAGTTAATCCAAAACCGTACATACTTCAAACTCAATGGAATAATATATCAACAGACTGATTGGGGGTGCCCATGGGTTCCCCACTCTCCCCTGTATTAGAGGAGCTGATCCTCCAGGACTTGGAAAATAAAGTACTTACCGAGTATAAAAAGGGACCAGCGCTATACATTCGCTACGTAGACAACATTCTGATATTTTGGAAATATTCACGTGAGGAATTACATAAATTTGCAAAATACATGTCCTCAAGATATGCTACAATAAAATTCACTACATAATTCGAGACTAACTTCTTACTGCCTTTTTTGGACATACTACTCAAACGTGACCGTGAAACGTACAACATCCGACATTCTGTGTATAGAAAACTCACTGCATGCACAACAATAATTCCTATGGAGTCCTTCCACTCGATGAGATATAAGAAATCAGCAATTCATTTTATGTTAAATCGGGCATTTACGCACTACTCTTCCCACTCATCACGACAGAACGAGATTACCAACATCAAGGATATTGCAGCAAGACATGGATACAATGAATCTATCGTAAACAGTGTACTTGGTAAAATAAAAAGAGCCCGACAAACCACTCTATCCCGGGGCAACAATAAAAGCAGGCTCGTTGGGTCACTTAATTATAACCCCGGATCATACCAGCTGTGAAAAATATTTGCAAAAGAAACCATATTGATTTTGGTGTTAAAACAGAAAATATGCTATCCATGATAAAAAAAAAAAAAAGACAGAGATCCCATCGAAATGTCAAAGAAATTTGGTATATATAAAATTCCTTTGAAAGCAGAGTAATCTACAGCAATCGATAAGGTGTACATCGGATCGACCTCTCGTTCCCTTGAAACTAGAATTAGAGAACATAGATATAATGTTAGAACTGGATCAGAGGCAACATACCTCTCACGATTATCGAATGGAGGTGAATATTTCCTCAACTGGAACGAGGCCTCGATCTTAGTCACACCTTCTGAAAAATCATCCTTGCTATTTACAAAAAGCCTCATCATACGTAGCGTAGGACATTATTGCTGCAAAGACTCCACACCTTTATATATACCACAAGCTTGGAAACGCCTATTGGATGAAACTGAAAACAATGAGACAAATTATTCACCGCGAAATGTGTAAAATCAACCAACAAAAATAAGGTGTGTGGTCCGCGACAAATGCGCAGAACATCGTTTCCTCCACACTTTACACTTTTACGTTACAGTCTTTGAGTTCTAATGCTTATATACATGAGCTTCGAACTACGTTCCACAGTGTACTAACATCTGATGACGGACCCACAGTGCGGCTGAAAGTAATCATGTTCTTTCGTTTTTTTAAGGCGTTTTTTAACCTGTATATATTAAATGCTTTTAATTCGTGATACAATTTTAATTTGTGTTAATCGTGCCTAGGCGGCGGAATAATCCTATGTGTAAATCATAGCATGAAATTCTTGGTGTTGAATCTCCCCATAATTCTTTAAAGACGTGCAGTAATGTCCTACGGATGTGAGTTAAACTTCAAGTTTATACTTATTATATCTATTGAAATTACAAAGCCTGGGTCGAGACTAAGTCTAATTCAAGTGGAATGCCTAATTCGAGATTAAATCTAGTTCGAGTTGAAAGATTAAGTCTAGTTAAGTCTAAGTCTAATTTAGGCTAAGTTTAAGCTAGATAAGTCTAGTTCGAGTGAAAAGATTAAGTCTAGTTAAGTCTAAGTTTAATTTAGACTAAGTTTAAGCTAGATAAGTCTTGTTCGAGTGAGACTAAGTCTAGTTCGAGTAAAAGACTAAGTCTAGTTTGAGTGGAAAGAATAGTTGAGACTAAGACTAGTTCAAGTGGAAAACTTCTGGCTTCTGACCGTTTATCAGCGAAGTGTCCGGATTGGAGTCCCGAATGTGACGTGGGTGGAGCGCTTTTCTGATGGCACTGGCTCATCTCCTCCCTGGGACCAGTGGTCCGAAATTAAGGAACCACGACATTTATAGCCCTTAGAGTGGTCGCATAGTGGTCGTTAAACCACGAAACAAAAAAATGGAGACATTCCAAGCATTGTCACCATCCATGCGCTCATCATACACGAAAACAGAACTTACTGATATAACGCAAAGCATTATTTTCCACAGGAAGCTATCATAAAATGTGTGGCATATACTTTGAATTAACTTTCATTTTTTGTTGCTGTCTGTATGTAAATTTGAGGTCATTCTCTTCTAGCGTTTTCAACCTTAACGTTATATCTTCTCTCTCGCGGAATGAGATTGGCAACACTTCTGAGGTCAGAGAGCGTGACGTATGCATGTGACAGATAAGAACTAGGGATATATAATGTTGAAGCAACAGCCAAAAGTGTAGTACGGTGGTGTGGTGTTATAATCGTGTAAGCGACGTTATTTACTTTGAAGTTGTATCTATTTGAAGGTTGCGTGTTAAAATGGTTATATATACAAGTGTTGGGCAGAAAAATGTGAACACCACAATTAGAGACGTGACTTTTAATGCAGCTGCGTACGTCGCAATACGCAAAGATATCCACCATTTTTTGGTTGCAACAGCTTTGTTTAGAACCTCAAGGTCCTGTTTAAGTGCATTTAAAGTGTCTTGTTGCAAAATTTCTTTCAGGGTGACGATTAAATCAGCAACCAAACGGACTTCAAAAGAATGCTAATAGTTGGTGCCTCCGTGACAACAGTAGCTAGGGTAGTGGGAGTATCGAGAGCTACTGTGTCTAGCATCAAGACAGCATACCGTATTCGTGGCAAAACCTCGTCTGTGAAACATAAGTGCAACTGAAAAACGATCCCGACTGATAGAGACAGGAGAGCATTAAAGAGGATTGTTACCCGTAAAGTGCGGGGCTCAGTCTACATCTCCAGACCCCAGTATGAACGAAAACATTGCGCAGAGAACTGCATGAACAAGATATTCATGGCAGTGCTGCTATTGCAAAACCTCTGGTGACCCAGGTGAATACCCAATGGTGACGGGAGTGATGCCAGGAGCGTACAACGTGGACTACCGATACATGGAAGAGTGCAATGTGGTCGGGTGAATTCACATAAACACTATTCCCCACCACAGGACATGTTTATATGTGGAGAACACCGTGAGAAACGTGCAAACCAGACTGCCTGTTCCCAGAAGTGCAGCACATGGTGGTTCTGTCATGCTCTGGGTAAACATATCGGGGTTTTAAGAAAGTTCCCTGATCATCTTAAAAGGACGAACGACTGTCAGGGCGTATGCAACCATTTTGGCCGAACAAGTCCATCCAACGACTCATGCATTGCTTCCTGCAGGGGATGCCATCTATCAAGATGATAACGCCCCAATTCACAGAGCGTGGAACGTCCAATCGTGGTTTCAGAACACGAGGAACTTTCACACCTTCCTTGGCCTCCCCAATCACCAGACTTAAGCATTATCGAGCCACTGTGGTCTGTGTTAGAAAACTGAGTACGATCCCGTTATCCTCCTCCTACATTTCTAAAGGACCTGGAGCAGTTTCTGCATGGAGAATGGTGTAATATCTCACTAACCACCATCCAGGATTTGTATACGTTCATTCCAAGGAGGATTCAGGAGGTTTTGAATGCCAAAGGTGGTCCCACAGCCTATTATTAGGTACGTAAAACCTTCTTATTTTAGGTGCTCGCGTTATTCTGTACAACCCCTATAGTTAGTGTTTGGAGTTAAAGTGTTCTTCCTACTAACGTTAGTTAATTAGTTTTGAAGTAATACTACCATTCTAATTAGTTCAAGTATGTTGGAATATTAACGTTCTGCATGAGCAGTATTTATGAGGTGTTGACAGAATAAAAGGGAAGAACTGTAACTACTTCTTGGACTTTATTTGAGTGACTTCGTTTCACTTAAAATGAGTGTATAAGAACTGATTGTATGTAGTATTAAGTAAGCTATATGTACATGTTTGATTTAGTAAAGAAAGCTACAAATGTGTTCTAATGATTATCGAATATCTTATGAAATGCATGTTCATTCAAACTTGTGTCTTACAAAATCCTTAATAACATCCAAATTTATCTCGCACAATTTAAAATGATGTTTGCATTCAGAAGGATTTCATTAGACACATTTTCTTGTTTGCTGTAGTCTTTCATAAGCGCTTGAGTGTTACTCCTAAAATGGGCTACATAAAGCCAGTACAATATCTCGTAAAAATCTCTTAGATAAGCTTTGTACGTCCTAAAAGTATGTGAATTCAATAAACAACGCATTCTGGAGTGATTCCCTCAGGGAATCCTAGATATGTTTTACTTAATATCCTCTGCTATTAGTACTCTGAGAACATGCAATATTATGTTCATGTCCAAAGGGCATCCCAAATATTTCGCAATATTGATTTTCTCATTCACAAAGGACATTCCAAATATTTCGCAATATTGATTTTCTTATTCACAAAGGACATTCCAAATATTTTGCAATATTGATTTTCTCATTCACAAAGGACATTCCAAATATTTCGCAATATTGATTTTCTTATTCACAAAGGACATTCCAAATATTTTGCAATATTGATTTTCTTATTCACAAAGGACATTCCAAATATTTCGCAATATTGATTTTCTTATTCACAAAGGACATTCCAAATATTTTGCAATATTGATTTTCTTATTCACAAAGGACATTCCAAATATTTTGCAATATGGATTTTCTCATTCACAAAGGACATTCCAAATATTTCGCAATATTGATTTTCTTATTCACAAAGGACATTCCAAATATTTTGCAATATTGATTTTCTCATTCACAAAGGACATTCCAAATATTTCGCAATATTGATTTTCTTATTCACAAAGGACATTCCAAATATTTTGCAATATTGATTTTCTTATTCACAAAGGACATTCCAAATATTTTGCAATATTGATTTTCTCATTCACAAAGGACATTCCAAATATTTTGCAATATTGATTTTCTCATTCACAAAGGACATTCCAAATATTTCGCAATATTGATTTTCTTATTCACAAAGGACATTCCAAATATTTTGCAATATTGATTTTCTCATTCACAAAGGACATTCCAAATATTTCGCAATATTGATTTTCTCATTCACAAAGGACATTCCAAATATTTCGCAATATTGATTTTCTTATTCACAAAGGACATTCCAAATATTTTGCAATATTGATTTTCTCATTCACAAAGGACATTCCAAATATTTCGCAATATTGATTTTCTTATTCACAAAGGACATTCCAAATATTTTGCAATATTGATTTTCTCATTCACAAAGGACATTCCAAATATTTCGCAATATTGATTTTCTCATTCACAAAGGACATTCCAAATATTTTGCAATATTCTGTTCATGGCAATATATTTCTCAATACTGATTCTGTTCATGCCCATAGGGCATTCCAAATATTTTGCAATATTCTGTTCATAGCAATATATTTCTCAAGTCGTGTTTTAAACGGAATTAAAATTTTGTGTTATATCATCATGCGGAAGATTTATCGGAACAAATATTTTACCTCACTGCTGTGATGTCAGGATTTTTTTATGGATTACCTCATTGCTGTGATGTCAATTTTTCTTGCTGGAAATACTCGGAGAGTTAAAAAAAATAATCTTTATATATCGCTGATAATCAATAACGTAATTTCACCAAACAAATGTAAATCAAATAATTTTTTAAATGAAGTAAAAGAAAACATATAAATTAGGTGGGAATTTCTAAGCAAGATGTTTTTCAAGGGAAGGTAATTAAATTCTCTTAAATCGCAAAATACTTGGGAAAAGAGCAACACAGCTGTTATAAACATAGCCGGAAATAACATTATCTAGTTCACGTAGGAAGCTGCAATTTTCTCATAAAAGGCAGAAATTAATTTTCATTCGTGAAGCCAGCCAGCGTTAACTATATTTTCTCTACAACGTTTTTAAACAGTTGGTTCTACAAATGGTACCTTAGTGAAAACTACAGAACCTTACTTACCAAGATAATAGCAGTAAACGAAAGCAGATATAATTTAGCTATGAATTTCTGGGCAAGATGTTTTCTAAAGAAAGATAATTAAATTTTTTTAAATCGAAAAATATTTGGGAAAACAGCAGCACATTTGTTATGAACATAGCCGAACAGCATGAAATAACGTTCTCTAGTTCACGTAGGAGTCTGCAATTTTCTCGTAAATGCAGAAATTAATTTTCATTCTTACCAAGATAATAGAGGTAAACGAAAGCAGATATAATTTAGCTCTGAATTTCTGGGCAAGATGTTTTCTAAAGAAAGATAATTAATTTTTTTTAAATCGAAATGTTTTTGGGAAAACAGTAGCACATTTGTTATAAACATAGCCGAACAGCATGAAATAACATTCTCTAGTTCACGTAGGAGTCTGCAAATTTCTCGTAAATGCAGAAATTAATTTTCGTTTATGAACATTACCTGTATTGTTTCTTCAACGTTTTTAAACAGTTGATTCTACAAATGGTACCTTACTGAAAATTATAGAACCTTACTTACCAAGATAATAGAAGTAAACGAAAGCAGATATAATTTAGCTCTGAGTTTCTGGGCAAGATGTTTTCTAAAGAAAGATAATTAATTTTTTTAAATCGAAAAATATTTTGGAAAACAGCAGCACCTTTGTTATAAACATAGCCGAACAGCATGAAATAACATTCTCTAGTTCACGTAGAAATCTGCAATTTTCTCGTAAACGCATCAGAAATTAATTTTCATTCATGAAAATTACCTGTGTTGTTTATTCAACGTTTTCAAACAGTTGATTCTACAAGTGGTATCTTAGTGAAAACGACAGAACATTACTTACTAAGATTTGGCAAAGCAGAAAATGTGGATTCTTGCCCGCCGCGCAGGGCGGACTTGTGTTGTTTCTGACGGCCTGATGTCACATACAATTAAATATTGCAGAAATCCGACGACACGTTTCAATCGATGGAAACATATAGATGATTATCCAAGCCACAAACAACAGGAATTCTTCACTTTCAGTCATGAAAGGTGAATTTACTCAACACAGTTTAAAGACACAGAATTTTTTCAATTCCTCTGTGAGTCATTCTGTCGGCATTTCAGGCACATCGCAATTAAAAGCGGGTCGAAAGTTTCAGCGCCGGCACGCAATGCCGAAAAATTCGTCTGGACTTCTTTACTATTAATGTATATGTAGCGAGTATTGATCGCTGCGATATTAAGCGGAAAGTTGGCTCACTTTTCTGCCTGTGTTCCCTCCCTACTGCTCTCCTTCACCCTCTCCCTTGGGTTTGGCTTAACGTTTAGATAAAACTGGCGTTTCCCTGCAGTAGGTGTGATTCACAACATATATTATGTCACAAAGGATTGCCTATTTACACAGCTCATTTCAGAAATATTACGCTAATTGCGTAACCAGGATGCTAGTAAGTAGCTTTAACTACGAAATAAAACTAACGTATTCCGAATGACAATCCTCCTTGAAAAGATGCACCGCGGGAAAACATTTAAAGCCTTGTAACAAACCGTGAAACGAATGCGAAATTCTGTTCTGATTTCTGGCACGTTTATACTCGCTAAATGACTTGCATCTTCACAGCCATATCTCGATGGTTGTCCATCCCACACTGTGTATTGTGTGATACAAACAAAGAAATAATTAAAATACATAGGGCAGGAGTTAATTTTAGAATATTAATAGTGGTTTCAGAATAGACGATACAGCTGCAAACCGAAGTACAAAAAGAAAAAGGTTACAAAGCCATTCTAATATGAAACTACTCCTTGCGATTGAGCAAAAAATTCGGACAATCTCCACGGAATAAATTTGTGCAGACCATAGGCGTAACCACGGGGGGGGCAGGACCCCTCCATATTTTCAGAGTCGGGGATCCCAATGCAAAGGACCCCCCCCCCCCAACTTTTCGGGGATATAATGATATAATGCACACTTTTTTATGATTTGAACCGACTAAATTTAATAATATAAGATTGTGATTTTTCGAAGAACGCAAACACGTGTATAATATGTACTAAATAAAACAGCGATATCGATTCCTAATAAGCAAAGCCAGCTCTACGACTTTGTAATTTACATTTCTACCCTATGTATCATAGTTTTACAGTTGTGTTCGCTAAGTTCCACAATTCGCCAACAGAGGCGCCTATGTCGTGCTCCTTTAGATCGCACCTCAGCAACTGCTTTGCTCCTGCGCGTGTAAAAGGGGGGGGGGGGGTCCCAAACTATTTTATACAGTATGAATATATTATTGTATATATACTGCATGTATACATATAATCTGGGAAGGTCCGATCACTGTGTATATGTAATCGGTTCCCCCCAGATTTTGAAACATATTTACGCCACTGGTGCGGGGGGGGGGTTCTGAGACATTGAGCAGCACGCTTCATCCAGAAGTTGTCACAGGGCATGTATTGTTGTAGGTGGTTGGTACAAACGCTGGAATCTGTGGATCAGGATAGGCAAGGTTATATGCTACACTTTGCAGATATTGCCCGTGCGCATTTGCAGTATGAGGACCCGCACTGTCTTGCTAATATAATGCGCTGTTTAACCCTGCAGCAAAATGTATCGCAACAGATTAGAGGATTTCTTTCGTACCGAGAAGTCGCCATGTATCCTGTGACACTCATTTTGATACTCACTATACTTTTTCATGTGTCGACGGATGTCAAACGACGATTAGTTATGTAGTTTTTAACTCATAAAAATGTACCTCCTAAAGAAATGCACGCTAGATCAGTGGTAGCTTATGATTCTGGAACTTTGGACATACGCACTGTTCATCGTTGTGTAAGGAAATCAAAGGACAGAGGAGGAATATTGGCCGTAAAGAATCAGCCGCGGAGTGGGAGGCCCGTAATGGCAACTTGCGATTTGAACCGGCAAAACGTCGATGAGCTCATCAGAGAAAATACAAGAATAACTGAGAGAACAATAGCAGGTAAGCTGAACATTAGTTTAGGTAGTTTAAACCAGTGATGTAATTCTAAATAAAAAACTGCCTTAGCGGTGAACGAATTAGGAAAACATAACAGGGGAAGAACTCTCTCAATTTTTTCAAAAGCCCTGCAGTTTAAAAGTTGCCTGTTGTTTTTATTGTTTAGCATTTTCATTAAATTTCCACTACTAACTACTTTTATCAATTTATATTAAAATTTCTGAATGAGTTCAATTTTAAATAAAGACAAGAATGTTAGGTGAGAGTTAAATGCTGTATGACATTTTTATTTTTCTGTATGATATTTTTTATCAGAGTTAAATGTTGTATGATATTTTTGTTAGAGTTAAATGCTGTATGATATTTTTTATCAGAGTTAAATGGTGTATGATATTTTTATCAGAGTTAAATGCTGTGTGATATTTTATTAGAGTTAAATGCTGTATGATATTTTTATTAGGGTTAAATGCTGTATGATATTTTTTATTAGAGTTAAATGCTGTATGATATTTTTAACTGAGTTAAATGTTGTATGATATCTTTATTAGAGTTAAATGCTGTATGATATTTTTTATTAGAGTTAAATGCTGTGTGATATTTTTATTTAAACACAGCTCTGTCGTTCTACACGATTCCTCTAGCAAGAATAATACATGAGTTATTTTGAACAGAGGCAACTAGCATAGTCACAGCAATTTAGTGACCAATATTACTAAAATTATGAGGAGGATTTAGGACATTTTGTTATGTTATACCCAGAAGGAATCAGAGTGCGCGCTCAGGCCATTACTTTAACTAGAGCCGGCAGCAGTGGCGTTCAGTTCAGCAGAAATGCGCTTCACTACCGTAAGCGTTTATCACTCAGCCTAACGAATTCTTAATTTTTCTCTGTTGCCTTTTGCTCTGACCCCACGGAGTATCCACCGCTTATAATTTTGTTTTGACTAGCGTCAAGATAAAGAAGTTCGCATGATCTTTGCATTAGAACCAATATGATTCGCGTAAGAAGCTCTGCTGGATGATATACACTGTATTGACAAAAGTCACCGGACACCTAGAAGAGAAACATAACATATCATTTATTGGCATACATTAGTACAGTGTCGGTCCACTTTTGGCCTTAATGCATGCACTGAGCCTTCGAGACATGCTTTCGACAAGGTTTTGGAACACAGCGATAGATATGCGCTTCCATTCAGTACATAATGCTGCCGCTAACTGATGCTTAGTAGTAGGTCCTGGTTCCAAACTTCTTATGCGGCGCTGTAATTCATCCCATAGTTGCTCTATGGGATTAAGATCAGGGCTCTGTGCTGGCCAGTCCACACACGATACGGAATTGTCGTCAAACCACGCCGTAACAGTCCTTGCTTTGTGGCTCGGTGCATTATCCTGCTAGTACCAACAAGGCTCGATTCCATAGTATTGACAAAGAGTTGGTAGGGCATATTTGTCCAGAATATCGAGCGTGCTGGTTAACAGGTTTGTCTACGATAACCAATGGGCCGAGAACATACCACGAAAAATACCCCCACAAGAATGCACTGCCAGCTCCAAACTTGACCGTAGGAACAAGGAACAGTACACTGTGGTAAATAGCGTTCCCTCGGCTTCCGCCATACCCACACACGGCCATCAAACTGATGGATCGTGTATCTGGAATCATCAGTTCATAGGAACCGTTTCCATTGATCTACGGTCCGTGATAAATGTTCTTTACACCATGCTAAACGACGAGTAGCATTCCAATTGGAGATGGAAGGCTTATGAGCAGCCGCACGACCACGGTAATCCATGGAATGAAGTTCTCTGCGAATGGTACGTGTACATACCGTGGTTACAGCATTTTTACTCACCTGTACACTGAGGTCTTGTGCAGTACTCCGTCGATTAGCTGTAACTCTCCTGAGGCTTCGACGTCCCCTACAACTGATTTTCTGTGGTCTGCCGGTACGTTTTGCTGCTTCTATTACCACGCTTCCGGTAGTACGGTGGTTGCGGAATACTTAATCATCATCTAATTGAATAAACAGTGAGGTTGCGTTCCCATAAATGTAAGGAACCCAATCTCAAAGCTTACGGACGTTGCGTTGTGTTTCATATAGGTTCGTTCCGAGGTATTCGTAAAAAAACCCATATGCCGCAAATTGTGAATAAGAGAAACATACACAGCCTAGAAAAGTTAGCTACACCAGGTTAAGTAATTAACAATGTTTATTATAAGAAAAGTATATTTAAGCCGCTACAGCCTTCAGGTGAAGGCCAAATAAAAATTATGTTAAATTAAAATAATAAAATTAGCAATGTTGACTGGTCCACTGCTGCGTAAGCCTGTTACACAACTGAGCTTAATTTTAAAATAAATGCCTTCACCTATCTCGAGGAGGCATAGCGACCATGAATATGTATATATACAGATAACATTGGAACTGGAATTGGGAAAACAACGTCATCTTACCTTCCGTCGGTTGGGCTGTCGCTCGTTGAGGTCCCACGCTGGCAGAGGAATAATCTTCGGGTATGCTGACTCCTGACTTAGCTGGATTATTTTCTTCTACCGATTCTTGGCTCCGGATCTATCTATCGCATTATAAGGTTACTCAGCCTCTGTCTCCGCATCAGTATCCTATCTCTTTACCTCTACATAACTATATCTATCACGAGTCTTCGACTTTGAATGTCTCGCTGAATACTCTTAAAAAATTTATCTCCGAATCTATATCCGAATATCTTCCGAAATTCCTTTTTTCTGTATATATATATTTCCGTCTCTTTCATTTTCCACGTGGTAGGGACGTGCCTACCACCCTCTAGACGCCTTCTGCCTGGGGTCTGGATTGGTCAGCTGGGCTGACCAGTGCTTGAGCTTAGTAGCTATTGGTTGGCCTTCTGGCCCACTCAGCTACCTTTTCGCAGCAGCTGGCGGGTTGGGGCTGGTCAGACCTCCGAAAATTCAATGGGACATAATTTCTGAGCTCGGATGAATAGCGAAGAATTTGCCGGGGCTTCCTTCTGACAGAGTTATGACTTTCCAGTGACACCGCAATGTACTTTACGACTTTCGCTGGTGCCTCCTTCGTCGAGTAGATGGTCGTAAACCGTAACTCGCCTATTCATCTGATCGCGGTTCGGATCCTTGCATGTGCACTTCTGAAATACCGGGATGTTTTGTCCCACCAGCAACGCTAGCACTGGGGCCATTTCGTAAATTTCGTGAATGCTGTGCTTCTTCTCACAAGAGTGAAAAGAGGATAAATTCCTTGGTCATACTCCACGGGTGTCCGGGGAAACCGCGGTAAACCGCCTTGATCACCTAGGCTTTCTGCTCCAGTGGCGAAAAGGAAGTTTATGAGGCAGAAAGGGAGGAAAGGAAAAATAATTTAAATAACAAATAATTAAAAGTAAATTACCCCTGGTCTTTGTAATTAATTAAGCAGCAAACAATGTGGCCCGAACTGTGAAGTAGTTCCGCGTCAACACTTCAGGCACGCCATGTGTCTTCTACTTATTCAGTTCATCCAAAACAGTTGAGATGGACAACCCACTAATATAACATCCAACAATCTATCCTTTCTCAAAGTCAGTTCTCTCCTGCCGAGGCATTTTCACTCAACCTCAGAGTGCGATATGATCGCAGTCAGCTGCAGGCTTGTTTTTATACCGTTTGCAGCTGTACCGCGCATCTTAACACCGCAGCGGATCCGTTCACTTGCTTTTGAGTTGTGTCCGGTGACTATTGTCTACATAGTGTATATAAATTTTGTTTCTGGGTTTAACGACCGCCATGAGTAACTTGTAGGGTAATAAGCAGCTGCCTGTCCCAAATTTAAGGACACGGGAATGAAGACATCCTTCGCCATGAGACAAACACACCACTCATACCTCGAGCTCGGGGCTAACTCAGACAAAAGATCAAAGGACAGCTCCTCAGACCACTAGTCCACTCGGTCGGTCATATCTTCAGTATGAACATTCCGTTAAGATACTTGTACACCTTTATACAGAATTCAGTTTTCTCTATTTTTGCAGACATGAGCATCTAAACAAATTCCTACTTTTCTTTCCAGCTAACCACAAAAAGTTCCTAAGCGCCAATAAACCTAAACAAGAAATATGACACCTAATTTTCGGGTGTAATTAGCACGTCTTTTGAATCCGTTCTGACGCAAATTAAATTTATCAAAGCTATTCAAAGTCAATGGAACCGGTATAGAAAACAATAGTATCTGACGAAAGAAAGAAGTTTTTCAATCCGGTTTTTAATCCCTCAGATATTGCTGTAAACAGAATCGTGAGCTTACGCCCTCTGGTTGCAGACTTGTGCGTTATGAAAGACATGAATTTATATGAGAAACATTTCGCACCGAAAACGCTCTCCAACATAGAAATAATTTTTCAAATGGGACTCTTAGAAACAGAGATATTGACAAAAATGAGATGTGACTTTACGTCCTCTGGTGGGAAAACCATGCATTATTTTAGGAAGAAAATACTCTCAAAAGGTTTATCCATATGAGCGGTATCGGTCCAAGAAAAAAATTTAGTCGAGTTTTCAGGAACCCAGATTTTGCTACAAATACTGTATATCAGAAACAGATATAAACACTTATGCCCCCTGGTGGCCAAACCATTCATTACCAAACATTAGAAATTATGTGAAAATTATTTTCCATCAGGTCTTGTATGAGACACAGGAAGAATTTTTCAAATCGGAGTCTTAGGAGCAGAAATAACGCAGAAAACGTAATTTACCTTTGTGCCTCTTAGAGGAAAGTCTATGATTTACTTGAAAATTTTTCATTTATAGGAAAAACATTTCGCATTGGAAACACTATCCAACAAAAAAAGAATCTTTCAAATTGGACTCTTAAAACTAGAGATATTGACAAAAATAAAATATACATCTACGCTCCATGTATTATTTTAAGAAGAAAATTCACCATACACTGCATCGGATAAGATATATTCACCGTACACTGCATCGGATAAGATATAGCAGCCAAAGGCCTGTTCGAACACCTTTGCTGTCTGCAGTTAACAAGAGAAAACGTCTCCAGTTTGTACAAGAGCACAAGGATTGGACAGTCGATAATTGGAAACAAATTATGTGGTCCGATAAATCACGTTTTCAGTTGCACCATGCCGATGGCTGAGTGAGAATTTGGCGGAAACAGCACGAAAGCATTCTCCCCAAATGCATTGCTACAACCCTTCAGGCTGGTGGAGGCAACGTTATGGTTTGGGGAATGTTTTCCTGGCATGCTTTGGGCCCTTTAATTCGTGTTGATCAGCGTCTGGCTGGCACATCATATCTAAACATCGTTGCGGACCAAGTGTATCCTGTCATGTGGATGGTTTATCCCAATGGCGATGACTACTTTCAACAAGATAATGCGCCCTGCCATAGTGCTCGTATTGTACAGGATTGGTTTCAAGAACTTTCCGGTGAGTTTACTTAGCTTGGGTGGCCGACACAATCTCCAGATCTCAACCTCATTGAGAATTTGTGGGATGAAGTTGAACGAGCCATCAGACAGCTGGATCCACAACCCTGCAATGTCACACTCCTGGAAAGTGCTATTCATGAAGCATGGTCTTAGATTCCACAAACCACCTATCAACATCTCGTGGAGTCCATGCCACGAAGAATCAACGTAGTATTAAAGGCAAAAGGTGGCCCAACGGAGTACTGATGGGGTGGTCATAATAATGTGGCCACTCAGTGTATATGCGTATGTACGTACGTATAAAAATTACGCATTTTAATATACATTTTCCTGTGAATATCTGCAATATAATATCCATTTTGTCTGACACTTTTTACTTGTTCGCGTGATAACGTACAAAGGGAACTGATTCGTTTGTCGCTTTTACATGACATTTTAAATCATAATTTTAAGCTCAAACAATTATATTTCAGCATTTAATCCGGATTTAACGTTCGTTTTTGGTGTTCCCTTGAAAAACGCTAAATCGTGATTCGACTGTATTTGCAATCTTCAGAAGAGCAGAACATCATTCTCCATCAGTACGCTCTTGTAGATAAAGTATTTGCTACATGCTTTTATCACTCCCATGCCCGAGTCATGCTGCCTAATTTAAGAAATTTTCCAGCGGTAAAACAGACAGGGCACATACTGACCTTATGTTCATTCCAAAGCTTCCAGTGCAGCTTAGTGTGACTGACTGAAAGATCATCTTTCTTTTTTTTTTTGAGTTTCGCTCCAGCTGTGTTTGCTAAACAAAAATAAAGTTGCTTTTTTCCTTCTTTTTTTCAGTAGGAGGAGAAAAAGTAATCCTTTGTTACTTCTTCGGCAGATTATCCAGATGTCCAACACGTGAACTATATTTTTTTTAATATACGCCCAAGTAATTCCCAATAAGTAATCTCTGCTTTTCTTTTCTCACGCAATTCATTGGTCTTGTATAGATCTCGAAATAGCGAAAGAGTTATCGATACTACTCATGCTGATGAAAAAGCGTATATCATATCGGATTAGGACACTAAATTGCAACTGAGAATCAAATCGAATGGGCTTGGATATTTCAAAACTCCCGTGAGAACGGTTAATGCATTTCTTTTAAGGGATGAGGATTACTATCTTTGCGTAGTTGATACATTTTTAGAAACCCAAATATCCTGGTGTCACTGTGTGAATAAATTTTCGTAAAATTTCATATCTAGG
Organism: Macrothele yani; assembly: GCA_039090855.1. Taxonomy (NCBI): domain Eukaryota; kingdom Metazoa; phylum Arthropoda; class Arachnida; order Araneae; family Macrothelidae; genus Macrothele; species Macrothele yani. Next base: position 29,512,812 of record CM076989.1, on the reverse strand, counting down.
ACTTGTTCGGGACTATAATTTCTTAAATAATTTTAAGAAATCGGTCCTGTAAAATAAAATAAGCTTGCAGGCATAAAAGATTGGGATTGTGGTATTCGGATGGCCAGATTTTGTACAGAAATTCAGTTAAAAATGCTTGCTCTTGAGATTTCAATGTAAAATTAAAATGTGCAAGTTCATCATCCAACAGAAGAGATTTATAAAGTAAAGTATCTCTGGCTACATGAACATCCATGAAATTTTATTCATCATTATCTTTAACACGTCATTTCTTAAAACAATACGTACTTAAACAGTCAGTTTGTACTCTTGTTACCTGAGAATACGATATCTTCTAATCTATATGCAGAATTCGAACAAAAATCTTGATGAATCGGTTGGATTATTCAAGCAGGAGGTGATTCACATATTTTCAAATTTTGGTGAAACTCAGTTTTCCGTTATATGGCATAAGGTAACATATCTCCGCTTTAGCAAGTCTTGTTTTAAGAACACCTCTTTTCATCCGATAGCTGCATCGCCAGTAAAATGATGCATATGTTTTCAAACAATATTTAATTCTTTTCGTACCGCAGACGGTGAAATAGATTTTTTAAATCGAATTTTCAGGAGCAGAGATATCAGAAAAAGAAGATAATATTAGGCCATTCGGAAAATAATTGACGATATTCTGAGATGCCACATTTAACTCGCCGACAATGCTTGCAGACCAATCCGCTCGCAGCGCCATTTCTACTAGTTGAAGGAAACTCAGACGCCACAAACACGCGATAATTAGTTGAGTTGCAGTCGTTGCTACTACTATAAGAATGGTCTGTACATGTTCGAAAGGAGTGAGTTGCGGGTGATTCTGCTTCATGAGCTCAAATTGGCTCGTAACCTACCTTAATGTGGTCGAGGCATTGAGCCAGAGGCAAAATCTGAACGTACTGTTCGTTGGTGGTTTAAAAAGCTTCCTTCCGGTGAAACGAGTCTACAAGATGAGAACGGCCGAGTACGATATTCGGTCATTGAGAACTCGCCAAACAATACAACATGTCGGTGGTGCCAACCATTTCCGAACATCTCCACCAGATTGGTAAGGTCAATAAGCTCAACACGTGGCTCCCACACGGACTGACAAAACAGGAACAACAACGGTTTGAGAAGTGCAGAAGCTTTCTGCTTCGCAACCATACTTGATCCCGCTGTAACCTGTGATGAAAATTGGGTTCCATACGACAACCGTAAGTGATCTGGACAGTTGCTAAACCATGGAGAACCACTGAAACACTAAAACAACATCATAAACCAAGGTTAACGCCAAGGAAGGTTTTGTTGACAGTGTGGTAGATAGTTCAGGGTGTCATACACTTGCGAGAAATTCTACTTCATGATTTAAATTCGATACCGCTCGTAACCAGGTATTCCCCGGAGCTCCGGAGAATACCTTTTTGCGAGTGGTATCTGACAAAAAACGAATCTCCTGAATCAGACTTTTAAAAGTGGAGTTAAAAGTCTGATTCAGGAATACAGACGTACGCTGTTTAGCAAGAGAACTGTACATTATGAAAGGACAGAAATGAGAAAAATTGCTCATAGGCGAAGATATGTGACTCAAAAAAAATTTTTCAATTCAGTCGGTTTGAAGCAAAGAAGACAGGGAAAATAAAGTCTGAATTACTGGTCTGTAGAGAAACGGAAAACCTGAGTATTCACTACAGTAGAAAGTACATGCAAAATGGTGTTCGTAGTAAACGTAATGTTCCCTAGCTGCTAGATTTTGTACCAGAAAAAGAACAAAATGTACTAAGCTCCGATTCATCAAATGAAGCATCCTAATGCAAAACAAAAACGTCGATTGGGCTATTAGGGGCAGAGAGATGGTTCTCACAGAAGGATATTGATACTGTAAGTACGTCCGTCCGGTTTTCTATAGGGCATACAGAACTGGAAAAAAAGCTTTAATGCCCCGGTCGGAAAGTCGCACATTATGCAAATGACATGATATATAATGTAAGGCAGAAAATAATATTTTTCGCTAGTATTTGTTTTAAAACATTTAAAATTGCTTCAAACATAGCATTTTATAATTTGCCAGTGCTATACAGATTGGAAGCAAGGGTAAGGCCAGTTATCTTTTCTAACGTCACAGCCTAAATCGTCATAATTTATCGTGTTAGGATCGTAGTGTCGCTTGTCGTGAATCACTGTTTGTAAGTGGTTGCGCAATATACACCGACGAGTCATTACATTATGATCATTCCCAACCCAGAGAAATGAGCGCGCCTCGAGACCGAACGGTGGCGCAGGTGAAGTTCCCAGAACAGTATGTATATAGCCCGAGACCCGGCTTTCGATGCGGAGTCAGAATGGGAAAAGCTGCCGATTTATCGTCGTTTGATAGCGGACAAATTGTGACGGCACGGCGCGGTTTGTGTGCTGTTCACGTGCCGCTGTACTGAGTACGTATCAAAAGTAATGCACAGATGGCGAAACGACGAATCATCGTAGAGGCGTGTGTCGTCCGCAGCTCATTCATGCCAGAGGGGAGCAGAGAATGTCGCGCATTGTTCACAGCGACCGCAGGGCCACTGTACGACAAATCACCTGCGGCTACAACAGTGTTGATCAGGACAATGTGTCACAACACACAGTTCATCGCAGCCTTCTGTGCATGGGCCTGCGTAGCCGAAGATCCAGCTGAGTCCCTATGCTCGCTGCACGTCATCGCCAACAACGCATGAAATGGACCCAAGATCATCGAGATTGTACCGTAGATGACTGGAAGAAAGTGGCCTGGTCTGAAGAATTAAGATTCCTGGTACCAACGGCTGCTTTGGCACCTGAATGTACTGTTGGGCGGAAACAAGCCGGTGGTGGCGGTGTTATGCTGTGGGAGATATTTTGTTGGGACATGTTCTTCTTTTTGGTGGGAGGGGGCATTTTAGTCCATTACCAACAGGATAATGCGCCATGCCACACTGCCAAAATCGTCAAGGAGTGGTTCGAGGAACATGCTGGTGACATTGTGGTAATATCCTGGCCTCCAAATTCAGTTGACCAGTCGAACATTCGTGGTTCGACTTGGAAAAGCGGGTTCGCGCTTAATCACTACCATCCCGAAAATGTACGGGAACTGGAGGACCTGCTGTTGGCATTATGGTACCAGATACCACAGGATACTGATCGCAACCTCATCGAATCGATGCCTCGCCAAATGGCTGCTGTTTTGCGGTCTAAAGGAGGTTCTTTAGCTTATTAGGTAGGTGGTCATAATATAATGGCTTATCGGTATATGTACTCTTTACAATGCCGAAAGCGAAACAGTTATTGAAGATTGAACAAGGAAAAATTCTGAGTGGACGTGAAATGTTGAATGAGTGGACGTGAAATGTTGAATGAGTGGACGTGAAATGTGGAATGAGTGGACGTGAAATGTGGAAAGAGTGGACTTGAAATTTGGAACGAGTGGACGTGATATGTGGAAACGCATGAAATGTGGAATGAGTGGACGTGAAATATGGAATGGGTGGACGTGAAATTTGGAATGAGTGGACATGAAATGTGGAATGAGTGGACGTAAAATGTGGAATGAGTGGACGTGAAATGTGGAATGAGTGGACGTGAAATGTGGAATGAGTGGACGTGAAATGGGCGATGGGTGGACATGAAATGTGGAATGAGTGGACGTGAAATGTGGAATGAGTGGACGTGAAATGTGGAATGAGTAGACGTGAAATGAGGAATGAGTAGACGTGAAATGTGAAATGAGTGGACGTGAAATGAGGAATGAGTGGACCTGAAATGTGGACTGAGTGGACGTGAAATGTGGAATGAGTGGACGCGAAATGTGCGATGGGTGGACCTGAAATGTGGAATGAGTGGACATAAATTGTGGAATGAGTGGACATGAAATGTGGAATGAGTGGACATGAATTGTGGAATGAGTGGACGTGAAATGTGGAATGAGTGGACGTGAAATGTGGAATGAGTGGACGTGAAATTGCACGACAAATGAATAGATCCAAGTCATAATTTCCGGGATCCTGCAGAAACGTAATTGACGTTTCTGCAGGATTCCGGAAATTATGGCAAAGGAAACAGCACACGTAGGCCATCATCGCTGACCTCTCGTCAAAAGACAGCCATTTTCTTCCAGACTTGTCATAAAAAGTAATCGTCATCCCAAATTAGTAGTGATTTTGGATTATCTTGTTCCGGCCGAACGGTGCATAATGCGCTACTAAGAAATCCGAACATTTGGTATTCAAAAATAAAAGCACAACTACCTCTGCAGAGTTGCATTTGCTAAAGAGCATCTGACTCTTGTTAAGTGGGAGAATACGGGGTTTTTCGATCCAAAAGAGTTTAATTTAAACGGTCCGGACGGTTATTAACATTACAGGAAAGACCTTTGGTACGACAAAGCTTACTTTTTAAAGCTACAAATCGATGGTGGTCATGTGGTGGTGTGGGATGGTTTCGCTTCGAAAGTACTACGCCCCTGGCTTTTCTACCGCCAAGAACAAATTTTCAAATCTATCACAGAATATTTGGCCGAACTTTTACTGCCTGAGACGCCGCTCATCGCATCTGGGGACAACATTTTCGAACAGAATAATGCGTCGATTCATCTGTCTGCTTCCACAAAATCGTAGCTTCATGCCAATGACGTGAAGTTGCTTGACTGGGAAGTCAAAAGTCCCGATTTGAAACCCATGGAAAATCTGTGGGGCATATTAGCTCGCGAAATAAAAGGAAATGGTCAGCTGTATCAGAATAATGAGGAGCTATTTACAGCCATCAAACGAGCCAGGAAAAATGTTATTTAAAATATTTTAACGGGAGGTATGGGTTCTCTGGGATGTAAGGTCAGGTGATGCGTAACATCACAGCCTCTCCTTGACAAATGTCAACCCCGCCTTCTCGTGGTGCATCCTGTTCCCACTAAAGGGGCTCTGACGACCGCCAATAGCGGTATAACTATACCATCGGGATCAGAGGAAATTCTATCCCACACTCACCAACCCGCTTGGCCAGCGTGGTGAGTTATGGCCAAACCCTCCAAAATGATTCCACAACTTAAATCTTGGCCCTCAGTCTCCGGCAGCTGGAATGTACCTGGCCAAGGCAGCGGCCAGTGCGACATGAAGGCAGAGGGTGCTAAGAATCCCCGGAGGACCGGACTAGGCTGCCATCTGATGCTGACCTTGGCAACGTACAATGGACGCTCCCTATCTTCTGATTCAAGGCTTCTTGAATTGGAAGAGGAACTACAAAGGATCAAGTGGGACATCGTGGGGCTAAGTGAGGTAAGGAGAAAAGGAGAAGATCTCATCGAACTGAAAAGTGGACATCTCTTCTACTATCGTGGGACAGATACTGGCAGAACTAGTGGTGTTGGATTTATAATAAACAAGAAACTGAAGGATAAAGTGGTAGAAGTTGAAAGTTCCTCTGACAGAGCTGCACGACTCGTTATCCAACTATCGAGAAGATACCAGGCTCAGATTATTCAAACTTATGCACCCACCACAAGTCATCCTGAAGAAGAAATTGAAGAATTTTATGAGGAAATTTGTCATCTAAATAATAAAGGTAAGCAGCACTTGAAGATAATTATGGGAGATTTCAATGCAAAAATAGGGCACCGGCAACAGAATGAAACTTCAGTAGGTAAATTCGGTCACGGCAACAGAATGAAACTTCAGTAGGTAAATTCGGTCACGGCAACAGAAACCAGCGTGGAAATACTCTCGTTGAGTTTGCAGAGGCAGAAGGGTTTTTCATCTTGAACTCCTTCTTCAAGAAAAAGCCACACAGGAAATGGACATGGAGACATCCAAATGGGACGACAAGTGAAATTGATTTTATTATGTGTAACAAAAAATTCGTCATAGAAGACTGCAGTGTGCTAAACAAGTTCAACACAGGTAGTGACCATAGATTGGTGAGATGTAAGATGCACCTCAACACTAAACTTGAACGTGACAAGCTCATAAGACAAACAAAATCTATTGACATAACCAACCTTAAAAAACACCATAATACCTTTAAGTTGGAACTGAAGAACAGGTTCTCTGCTTTAGAAGGCCTAACATCGGAAGAAGTGGACATCTCTGAAGTTAACAGAAAAGTAACCAAAGCTCTTATGGAAACAGCAACAAAATTAGCTGGGTCTAAGAACAAGTTGCATGTAAATAAATTATCAGGAAAAACGAAAATGTTGATGCAAAAAAGAAGACAGATGAGGACAACTAAAGAAGATGTGACTTCCAAAGTGGAATATATAGAGCTATGCAAGACAGTACGAAAAAGTATCACTGAAGACGTAAGAAAATTCAACTGTGAACTAGTGAGGAAAGCAATTGAAAACAACCAAAGCCTAAAGATAGCAAAGGGACATCTCAGTAAGGGAAGAAAACAGATTATGGCACTGAGAAAAGAAGATGGTTCTGTAACAAGAAATAGAGGCGAAATTTTGACAAGAGTGAAAGATTTCTACTCCAAATTATATGAAAGGGATGATACATGCACTCCAGACATCATGAAAGATACCAATACCAGAGTTCTTCCAGTCCTTCCAGCAGAAGTTGCACATGCAATCAAGAACATGAAGCGGGGAAAAGCTCCAGGAGAAGATGGAATTACTGTAGACATCATACAAGAAGCAAGTGGAGAAATCGAAACAGTACTCGCCCAAATTTTCACTCGATGCCTTAATGAAGGAAAGATTCCTGAGGATTGGAACACCGCTACAATGATCCTGCTACATAAGAAAGGCGACATTGAGGATCTCGGAAACTACAGACCTATCAGCCTCCTATCAGTAGTTTATAAAATCTTCACTAAAGTTCTTTCACACCGCTTGAAGGTAACACTGGACATGGCTCAACCGAGAGAACAAGCTGGATTCAGGAGTGGCTACAGCACAATAGATCATATCCATGTGCTGAGAGAACTAATTGAAAGAGCAGGGAATATGAACTTCCATTGTGCATGGCTTTTATCGATTATGAAAAAGCCTTTGATTCGGTGAAACCATCAGCAGTTACAATGGCTCTGAAAACCTGCGGTATTGAAGATGCATACATTAATATTATTAATAACATCTATGAAAATGCAAGTGCAAAGATTAGGCTGTTTGAAAATACAACACACATAAAAATTGGAAAGGGAGTGAGACAAGGTGACACCATATCTCCGAAGCTCTTTAATGCCACATTGGAGGGTGTTTTTCAGTCACTGAGCTGGGAAAACAAGGGGATAAAGATTAATTGAGATTATCTAACCCACCTTCGTTTTATTGATGACGTAGTCATTTTTGCAACTAGCCCATCAGAGCTGCAGAGTATGATCCAGGAACTTGCTGACAAGAGTAAAGAAGTGGGATTAAAAATGAACTTTCAGAAGACAAAAGTAATGTTCAATGCTTTTACAAGAAATGAAGATTTGTCGATTGATGGAGAAAAGCTGGAGATAACAGATACGTACGTTTATCTTGGACAGCAGATATCAAGTGAGGGTCACATTGATGAAGAAATTAATCGGCGTACAAAACTTGCCTGGAGAGCTTTTGGAAGAAACAGCATAATTTTCAAGAGCAATATGCCATTATGTCTTAAAAGTAAAGTGTTTGATCAATGCATCCTTCCAGTGCTTACGTATGGTGCAGAGACGTGGACCTTAACTAAAAGAGACATACAAAGGCTGCAGACAACTCAAAAAAGCATGGAGAGGTGCATACTTGGTGTAACCAGGAGAGATAAGAAGAGGAACTCGTGGATCCGAAAAATGACAAGAGTGGAAGACATCATGATCAGAGTTAAATCCCTGAAATGGCAATGGGCTGGACATACTGCCAGAAGGACAGATCATCGATGGACAGCCGAAATTTTAGATTGGATTCCAAGGGACAGGAAAAGACCCAGAAGAAGACCACATGGGAGATGGGTGGATGAAATTCGAAAGTATGCAGGGGTGACATGGAGGAGACTGGCACAAGACAGACCGTTGTGGAGGAAACTTGGGGAGACCTTCGTCCAGCAGTGGATTGATAATGGTTGACAATGATGATGATGATGATGATGGGTTCTCTGACTACACGAATGATCCAAATCATCGAGAAAGTGAGGACGTGTCTTCATTATTTGTTAATTTTTGACTAAAATACTTACTGGTCTCATAGGTTTCCCCCATGATGTATTATGTGGAAATTATGTGAACAACCATATGTCTCATACAATTTTACTATTCAGCATTACAATATTTTAAGAGGATTTTTTGTTGCATATTTTGCTTTCTCAATTCATTTGTCTGCATTTAATTAATAAGGTTGCGGAATATTACGCATTCTTCCAGTGGTCTTAAAACTTTTTCCAGTACTGCAGCAAAAATCTATCAGCATAAATTAATTATTCTAATACACTGCTTGTCAAAAGTTAAGCACGGATCACAAAAATGCGAATAAAATGAAAACGAGTAGAGCAATAGGGATTAAAATCGGTGGAGAGACATATTTTCTAATGCAAATTCTTAATATCCACTCGAAAATAATGTCACATGTACCCTTAGATGCCAAACAAAAACATTGTAAGAAAAGCGTGTGTGGCTAATGGTCATAATTTGTTATTACAGGTCACGGTCAGAATTTCTAAATACCCAGTTTGTAGAACATGTCCCAAAGAAGACGTTTGGAGGACTCAGAAAGATGGAGAGCAGTCTGACAGATGAAAGCTGGGCAACCAATCAGCAAAGTGGCCAGATTTCCCACCATTCCGTCATCTCAAGGCTGTGGAAATAATTCAAAATAAGTGAAACCGTTGTCAGACAACCTATTGCAGGTCTCCCAAGGAGTACAACACCACAGGATGACCGCTATATATAACTCTTAGCCAAAGGAACCGTAGGGCATCTGCATCATCTCTGCGTTCTGACCTCATGGCATCCACAGGCAGGCAAGTATCGCTCTCAACTGTTTCCAGGTGGCTCCACAAGGCCGGAGTCTATGCCGAGCGATCAGCTGTATGTGTACCGTTAACCTACAAACATAGACAGGCTCGCCTGAGGTGGTGTAAACAGCATGTAGGCTAGATCCGAGAACAATGTGGCCATGTCCTTTTCACAGACGAATCCAGGTTGTCCCTGGAATCTTACAGCAGGCGTGTCGAGGGAGGTGGGCACCAGCTACTAGCCACAAAACGTCATCGAAAATTATGCTTTCCGTGGTGGTGGAAAAAATGTGTGGGAATAATTTTCATTAGGTGGACGCACCGACCTCCATGTGTTTCCTGGATATATCTTTACTGCTCAAAGGTATCGGGATGAGATCCTGCACCACTAGGCCAAGCCTTTATGCTGGTGCCATTGGATAAGATTTCATTTTAATGGACGATAACGCTCGTGCACACAGAGCTAGTTTGGTTGACCAAATAACTTGATGACGGAGGAATTCAACGAATGCAGTTGCCAGCATAGTCTCCGGACCTGAATCCCTTAGAACATCTATTGGATACCCTCGGAAGATGTTTTTCGACTCTCATACCTCCTCCCCAAACCCTCAGTGGCCTTCAAACTGCTATAGTGCGTGAATCGCAATTGTTGCCGTCTCACCCTTTGGAGCTTCTTATTGAGGTTATGTATCGAATCTGCCAGGCTTGCATTTATGCCACAGGTGGCCACATTCCATATTAACGCGATTTTGTGTTCATGCCACATTTTTCTTATTCCGGGTTTTTGGGTACCTTCTTTCAACAGTGTGTTTGTTCGGGTTGCGTGCAATCAAGATTCCCAATATTTGTAGTTCGTCAGGGAAATCTGACGGTTTTTGAAACGATAGTACAAGGTTGTAATTTGATAAAAAGCGAAATTTATATTTTGTACTTACAGAGAATTAGATGCCATTTATAAATAATAATGGAAAAAAACTGAGCGAAGAAAGTCTAAGTTTTAAAAATGACGTCATCCAAATGACCATCATTCTTGCGAACGCACCCTCGCAATCTTTCACTGAAATTCAGCACAGAATATTGAATGATATCTCGTGAAATGGCCGCTGTTTCCCCACGAATTGCGTCCTTCAGTTCTTGTGTAGTGCGCGGTTTGTTAATGAAAACTTTCCCTTTGAGGTAACCCTCAGAGAAAATAATCGCATGGCGACAGGTCCGGCGAGCGAGGTGGCCACGGCATGTTTCCTCGTTGAGAGATGAGGTGCACGGGAAAGATTTGTCTGAGAACCTCCGTCGATGTCCTTGATGTATGGGCAGTTGCTCCGTCTTGTTGAAACCAAATGTTTGTGGAGTTAATTCGTCGTCTGCGAAGTTCTGGCAACAGAAAGTCTCGCAACATGACAACGTAATGTTCAGATTTAACAGTAACTGAATTTCTATCTTGTTCAAAAAAGTACGGTCCAGTTATGCCGGAATTGGCTACGCCACACCATGCCGTAACACATTCAGAATGAAGGGGTCTTTCATGGAGTTGTCGTGGATTGTTAGGCGACCGATATCGAAAATTCTGTTTGTTAGAACAAGCAGACAGGTGAAAATGTGCCTCGTCACTAAACTAAACAAACACGTCGTCATGCAACAGTTCGAACATGTTTTGTGAAAAAGTTTTAGGATTTTCCCAGTCCTTTGGCTTTAACCGTTGAGCGACCATCATTTTGTAGGGATGGCAGTTTTAAATCTGAAAGCAGAATTCTCCTTACAATTTGATTGGACATGCGCAGAGCAGCAGCGCACCTTGCAGCTGAACGCTGAGTTACTGCCAACCTAAAAATGTCAGAGTTTAATTTCAGTGACAGATTGCGAAGATGCGTTCGCAAGAATGGTGGTCGTTTGGATGACGTCATTTTTAAAACTTAGACTTTCTTCATCCAGTTTTTTCCACTATTATTTATAAATGGCATCTAATTCTCTGTAAGCACAAAAAATAAATCTCGTTTTTTATCAAATTACAACCTTAGATGATTGAAAAACCGTCAGATTTCCCTTTCGGATACTGCATATCTACCTAAGACTTGTATGTCTGACCGTCAGTAAGGGGTCCGGGTTCGAATCTCGGTCAGGCATGGATGTTGTGTTTGTCTTACGGCACTGGCTCTCTCCCTTCCCTGGAACCAGTGACCCTAAATTAGAGACGGGCGACTGCTTATAGCCCATTGAGTTGCTCACGGTGGTCGTTAAACCTCCAATCAAAAAAAAAAAAAAAAAAATGTCTGACCGTGTTATATTTGAATAAATTTGTTCCCGTAGTTTTGCAGTTATGATGATTTGTGTGAGCCGTGACTTTTGACGAGCAGTGTACATTTTATTATAATTTCTATTGAGAATAAAATTTACTTAACAGATATCCTTTCAGTTTATTCTGTGTTCACAAATTTGGATCAGAATTTAATATTTAAATTTGTTACGCAGCACAAAATATCTGTGTTTATAATTTGAGACATAAAATACGAAATTTTTTTTTTTTTTGAATTCAGCCATGCGAGAGAGACAACTCTCGGAAACGAAAACTAGCAGAGCGAAGATCAAAAGCAGAGAAGCCAATATGTTTTTTGGCATCGCAAAGATTTCAAAGGCAGTCTGTTGAAATTCCGATTGCGGTCTTTTTTCGTTTAGAAATATGCGATGCTTCACCGTATTATGTATGGAAGAAGTAACAAAAACTGAAACCAAAAAACGCGATCTTCATGTTAGAAGTTACGTTAAAGAAAGGAGAAAAAATGTATCTTCGGTCTCCGACAAAGAACGTGGCGTTGTCACATTACCCATCTCCCAAATTTTTTTTTAACTCTTATATAAGACCTTTTTCTAAGGCTTTTATTGACATCTAAATTACATTTCCTTAGATATTACATTTTTTAAAATATCATCAGAGATTTCAATCAGATATATTTGCGCATCGCTTTGTCGACACATCTTTGGCTGGCGAGTTTTTTCTAATGCTGCGAATTTCTGTTTTTACCGCTGATTCCCAAATCGCAGTCTTCTTCAACACCATTCCGTCATTCATCATTGTTACTGAGCCAACATTTTCATTCGCAAAATGACTTCGTTTATAACTGCAAAATCATCTCGTTGAATAGCCATTCATTTGTCTTCTCAGTTTTATTTTTGCGCTGTTCTATCCCGCAGAGTGCCTCCTTTGTAAAATGATTGAGACGTGTTAGCGACGAATAGTATCTATGCAGATAACGTCGGTTTATTTTTATTAGTTCATTTTTGGAAGCTTTATTGTTCCTTTAGGCTTGTTTAAAAGTATTATTTATCTCATTTTTATCTGTCTCTCTCTCAGTGCATACTCGGTTGTCTCTGAGTCAGCTGTAATTATACACTAAGCATTTAGAAATGATTTATCAGAGCAATTAAACAAGGGTGGAGTTTGTTTCATTTTATAGAAGCTAAAATGCTTATCATGATACTAATGTTTTTTTCTTATTGCTTGCATTAAAAAATATTTGACCTGCCTAGTGATTCTTATTTTAATTGAACTCCAATTAAATTCAAGATTTAAGAAATGTTCTCCAATGTTTATACATCATTGCTACCGCAAAGTGATATTAAAAAAGGAAGCAGTGAAAATTTTCCGAAAACACCAAAACTCATTATAAGTAGAACTTACGTCGGAAGAGTTAACTTACATAACAGTAGGGGGATAAAAATACCACGGGTATGTCAGAACACAGCAGTCCTTGCCCAGTTAGCGAACAGCTGGAAACAGTTTCATACCAGTACCGACAGGCGGCAGATGGACATTAAGGGAGTCATAGCAAGTGTTCTCGTCCCATTTGATTTTAGCCATGGTAGAGCAGAGAGCAAATTTAAGCATCCGTTTTTCTTATAAAATTGGTAAAGCAGCTACTGAAACTTCATCTTCTTCTTAGTTTGTTGACACCCACTGCAGGGTATAGGCCTCCCGCAGTCTTTTCCAACGTCCTCGATCCTTAGCCTCAGTCCACTATTCAGTAAAGCAGAAATTATCTAATAAGCCTGTTGCGGCTGTCCACCTTTGAGGCGTCTCAACCACAGACCGAACGACGACATGCAATGTGCTGTTCACAGCAACGACTACTACTACTTTATGCCCCTTTCGACTGACTGCAGTGCGCGATCTGAACTAGTGAACTAGTTTAGACACGTGACAATACCTTCAGCAGCACATTTGTTCATGCAAATAATGCAAAACTTTCGACACACCCTCTGTATTAAGATAATACAAAGTGGTTTATCACAAATATTTATTTTTTCAATTCGACCATGGTTTCGCTGGGTATTGATCTAACCATCAGGACGAATGGCACGTAAATATTCAAATTGTATGTGATATCATAAATGGTGATTACAGTCATGGGTTTTAGCTAGTTGCTTCCACGCGCTTCATAGAAATGGTCGGGATGCCATGTCATTAAGAAGCTGCAAAGACTTCTGATATACAAATGGAAAGCTTCCAAAATATCAAGTTCTGTGGTTGAATCTTGCTTGTCAATTAGTTTTGCTTCTGCAAAGAGAAGTTTGTGGTGATTTTCGTAATAGTGTTTAGCCATCAATGACTTCTTTAGGTCACAGCTCCGAGTGTAGGTCTTGTGCTCCTGCAATCGAAAACGCAAGGCTCTACGAGTCTGTCCTATACACTGAGTGGCCACTTTATTATGACCACCTGACAGTTTTACGCAAATGAGCTATGGCTGCACGCTATTGCCGCCACACGGCGAGGCTAGTATAAAAAGGGAAAGCTTAGTGCTTGCGACAGTAGTAGAAGTGATTTTTGGGTGACGAGATGGGTATAAAGTGCGATTTCACAGACTTTCAAAGTGGGATGATTGTAAGAGCTCGGAGCCATGGAGCGAGTATCACCGAAACCGCCGCATTCGTGAAATGATCCAGAGCAGCTGTAGTTAAAGTGTTTAATCGACTAGTGACTACTTGGGCGGAACGGAGAGTGTCTAGACTGGTAACATACAACAGAAGGGTAACAGTGCAGCAAATTACAGACCATCTTAATCAAGTATCTCCTCAAAAGATCTCTGCACGCACTGTTCACCGTACACTGCATCGGATGGGATATGGCAGACGAAGTCCTGTTCGAACACCTTTGCTGTCTGCAGTTAAAAAGAGAAAACGTCTCCAGTTAACACAGGAGCACAAGGATTGGACAGTCGATAATTGGAAACAAATTATGTGGTCCGATGAATCACGTTTTCAGTTGCACCATGCCGATGGCCGAGTGAGAATTTAGCGGAAACAGCACGAAAGCATGGACCCCAAATGCATTGCTACAACCCTTCAAGCTGGTGGAGGCAACGTTATGGTTTGGGGAATGTTTTCCTGGCATGCTTTGGGCCCTTTAATTCGTGTTGACCAACGTCTGACTGGTACATCATATCTAAACATCGTTGCGGACCAAGTGCATCCTGTCATGTCGATGGTCTATCCCAATGGCGATGGCTACTTTCAACAAGATTATGCGTCCTGCCATAGTGCTCGTATTGTACAGGATTGGTTTCAGGAACATGCCGGTCAGTTAACTTTGCTTAGGTGGTCCCCACAATCTCCAGATCTCAACCTAATTGAGAATTTGTGGGATGAAGTTGATCGAGCCATCAGACAGCTGGGCCCATAACCCTGCAATTTCACACTCCTGGAAAGTGCTATTCATCAAGCATGGTCTCAGATTCCACAAACCACCTATCAACATCTCGTGGAGTCCATGCACGAAGAATCGACGTAGTGTTAAAGGCAACAGGTGGCCCAACGAAGTACTGAAAGGGTGGTCATAATAAAGTGGCCACTCAGTTTATATGATACTGAGATGGCGTTTTTTATCAGTACATCTGAAGATGAAGTGAGTGTCACTTCGAAAGTACTAATGTATGTTTTAACCTTTATATAGTATTTTAGCTTTTTTAAAATAAATCGTGCTAAAACGGCATTCCATTGCAGCCTATTTACTTCTGCTGCACGAAATCTTCTAGCTTTTATACTTATGAATTCCATTGATAATTCCAATCGGTGGAATTTATAAGTTTGACTTTTAACTAATTCCAGAATTTCAGTTCTGAAACTGCGCAACTAGTCAAACTTATATGCATACCATTCGGAAATTCAGCTGCGGGATAATGTTGTTTGTGTGTCCGTACACTTTTTTTAACGTTCTGTAAGTTTTGGTACCTGATTTAACAAGTTTCCAATAGAAATAGATGTCTGCATTCTGCTCTTACAAGGCCAAAATGAAATGGGCGAGAACACTTGCTGTGACTCTCTTAACGATTGTCTACCACCTGTCGTTACCGGTGTAAACCAGTTCCCAGCTGTTTGCTGATTGGCCAAGGACTACTGTCTTCTGGAATACACTTTGTATGTTTACCTCTCTACAATTACATCAATTATGCGGTCAGTTCTGGAACTTTTTAGATGTAGGTTGTATTTAGAATTTTCTTAAGTCTAGTGCACCAGTAGAACGTTACAACATGTCAGTATTTCTAAAAAAAAAAATTGTTGATTAGTTATCACCATCATTCTTACTCTACAATATGCTTAGCATGCTTAAACAACTAAATTCTGGTTAAGCCATTTGTTCAGACTGTAGCCTTGGACTCAATAAAGAGAATAGTTACGCTGTTTGCAATGTTCATCATTCGTTTAGAGAAATACACGAACTACTCGGTAACAAACCGTGTCGCCAAGCATCCCTGGACTGTTATTGCTGTCACCGATATATTATTTTAGTGCAATATGCTTTCCTTTTAATCTGGTACAGGGAAAAACACGAGTAATACATGAATGAAAATGCCTTCTCCAAATTGCAAAGGAAGAAGAGGATTTGTTCTCAGCATTATATCTACATCATCAATCACTGCAAACTGAAACACGAATGACATGGAATAACTTTATGTAGAATGCCTCCGAATGGGGCTAATGTGAGTCGGGAAGCTAATGGAAAAGGAGGAATTTCTTGCATCTTCAAAAGCACATAATTTGCCTTTGTGAGTACTAGACTGGAATAAAAACAACTAAGAAAACGTAAAAAATGGATATTAATAATTCTGTTTGCAGATGTGAAGCTGTAAATGCTGCCAAAAATGCCTTTCCTACCATATTTCGAATGAGTGAAACACAACTTTTACAACTTTTGCAGAAAAATTGGCAAAAACTGCGTCGTTTGAAATTATTTCTGATTCAAATTAATATTTTTATTGTAGAACCATCTCAGTTGTACATCAGAAAGTTCGATATTTTTTCTTTCTCTGCTTTGTGCGAGCGAATGCTTAAGTTCGTTATCCGCGTTTATATATTTCAACGTAATTTATTTACCGGCAGCCAATAAAATGCGTTATTTCAGATCAACACAGTAGCTACAGAAGTCTGCAAAGAGTTCTTTTTCCATCTATAACTCTTCAAATTCCATATATCCCCCAAAATTTCCCCAGTACTATGGAAAAGTTAAGATCTTTAATTGAATATTTGCGCACAATTCTTTGGCGATGGTTTGCAAAAATAGCAAAATGACTTGGAATACATCTATTTGTTCTCGTGCTTTACTTAGCATATTCATCCAATCATATTTTTCTTTAAATTGTGAATTAACCTTTTACTCACCTATCATATCTGGAATCATAAACCTGTTTGAAATCAAAGTAAGCTTCTGACGATTCGTCTGAGATGAGTCCGTATTCGAATCCTACTGTAAATGGATGTTGTATTTGTCTTACGGCAATGGCTCTCTGCCTACCCTGGAACCTGTGACACAATTAGGAATGGGCGACGGCTTACAGTCCATCGAGTTGCTCACGGTGGTCGTTAAACTCCCAAACAAACAAACAAAAGAATCACAGTAAGCTTTGCAGAATATTACCACAAACTATGGTTATTTTTCTTTCGCTTTTAATCGTGACGTAGATACATGATATCTTAATTTTTTTTAACTCTAAATGTCTAAGCAAAATCTTCTTATTTTACGAATATTTCACAACAAAAGCTCAGTCTTGTTTATACATTGTTATTTGACAGTCTGACAAGAAAAGCATTTGGCGTCGTTTTTATACTGTTTTAGAGCTTTTGGAAGAAACAGCATAATTTTCAAGAGCAATATGCCATTATGTCTTAAAAGAAAAGTGTTTGATCAATGCATCCTTCCAGTGCTTACGTATGGTGCAGAGACGTGGACCTTAACTAAAAGAGACATACAAAGGCTGCAGACAGCTCAAAGTAGCATGGAGAGGTGCATGTTTGGTGTAACCAGGAGAGATAAGAAAAGGAACTCGTGGATCAGAAAAATGACTAGAGTGGAAGACATCATGATCAGAGTAAAATCGCTGAAATGGCAATGTACTGGACATACTGCCAGAAGGACAGGCCATTGATGGACAGCCGAAATTTTAGATTGGATACCAAGGGACAGGAAAAGACCCAGAAGAAGACCCCATGGGAGATGGGTGGATGAAATTCGAAAGGATGCGAGAGTGACATGGAGGAGACCGGCACAAGAGAGATCGTTGTGGAAGATGCTTGGAGAGACCTTCGTCCAGCAGTGGATAGATAATGGTTGACAATGATGATGATGATTATATAGACAAATTATTTAATGTCGATCCTTTGCTGTCCCAGATAGGGAAGACGGTTATTTTAGATAATGCACATCACAGATGCCGCCACATATGCATCTCTACTCTACGTCGTAGTGTTCAAATACGATGACTCCTTTTTAGTCGAAATATTACATTTCTCTAAACGCTTGCGACAGATACCGATTCTTCATAATATTTTTATCATCGTCGTCTATGTAATTATTTTAACAGATTTAACATTTTTGCCGAATTATTTTGCTTCCTCACACGTGTCATGGCGAAAATTTTAACCTCTGGTGAATTTCAGATAGACCTGATCAATCTTTCTGTTGGTTTATCAGAGATTAATTAATGCAAAAATTTTCTCCCATGACATACGTTAGAAGAAAATTCCTGGTTGAAAGGCAGGGAATTCGTGCGCAAAATTCGCTTGTCTTAATCACAACCAGGAAAACAAAATTTCATGTTGGTGAAAAAAGAAAAAAAAAAAGAATAATATTTGATTTAACTGACTTTGGGGTTTTGAAAAGAATTATTTTATCTGTTCTTTTATCGCGATAGGAAAAGGCGAGTAGGTGTGCAGCTCAGAGAATCAAAATTAATTTTGGTTTAACATCACGGAACGAGAGAAAAAGAAAATTAAAATTAGTGATTTTCTGCAAAGCAAGAATTCGCCATTTTTTGCGTTCCTGTTTCCAAACGTCGAGAAGAAGCCGCCAAAAGTGTAACAACTTTTCGTCTCTTGGGGTAGGTAATTCAGCAACAGAATCTATTTTTAGACCTCAGGGTCAAGAAGAGCCTGGTCTACACGTGTGAAGGTCAGAGGTCACTCGAGGCGTGGCAGTGAAAATTCCGTTGGGGAGTTGTGAGTTGCTAGGCTGAAGTTTCGACCAATGAGAGGGGTCAGCGGTTTCAAGCACCCCAGAGTTTTATCCGTTGAGAAGTCACTGTTGTTCTGGTCGCTGCGTTAGCTGGTGTACAGCAAAAAAGAAAGCAAAATTTTCTCCTCGCCTTTTGGTGGGAAGGGGGCAGTCAGAATGAGATGCACTGGGGTCTGTTGGCCCTGTGTGAAAAAAAAATCTTTTTCTTTGGCCTGGTCGGCAGTAAGAATGACTGGCCGCTAGCTGTGTTCCCGTATTCTGAAGTGACTCTAAAATCGGTCAGCTAAAGTGATTGTTTTCAAGGATCTCATTGCCGGAGATGAAATGACCGCTGATACACCCAAATTATCAAGTAGCGGTCGACTGCCGTGTTGGGTGCAGATGGCGGAGAAGGATCAGACCCGATTTCTTACTTCCAAGCCCAACGTGCCTGAGGACCCCATATTTTAACGCTGGGCTGCGTCCAGGCTTCGGGGAGAAGGCCATGGCTATCATGGACGGCCTTGTGAATGACATCGCCTTCGAATGCTGAATTGTCGAGCTGGGCCCACTACTGATTACAACAAGGGGTCCACCAACAGGGTTCCAAAATGCCCGTTTCCTGTTTCGTTGGCCAAACACACTGTGGCAGAAAAAAGGAAAAGAAAAAACAACAACCTTGGAGGTGAAGTGAAAATCAACCGGGACAGTGGTGTTCTCTCAGGAAGAGTTTTTTTTTATTTATTTATTTTATCTATTATTAGGCTGTGAAACCTTTTTTTATTATTATCGACGGTTAGTGTGCTTGTCAGGAAGTGTTGCTGCCCCAGTCCTAAAGGTAAATTTCTCTCGGCATTTTCTTTTTTGTATTATGTTGTGGTTTCTTTAAAATTATAAAACGAGTTGGTTTTAAAATCTTAGGCTGTTTAAATAAATTTCATGTCATCTTCTGTGGATAGGTAATTGAAAAACAAAACGAAACAAAGTAGTGGAAGTGGATAATTTTCTGGGTCATGTAGGGATAGATGATATAATAAGAATATTAAGTTATTTCGGAACGAACACCTCTCCAGACCAGTATTTCTCTTAGGTGAAATTTAACTCTTTTTGTGCTCGGTGATTTTTGTATTTGTGAAGTAGAATTTGTATTTATGAACTTAGCGTAGGTGCCATGTAGTTGGGAATTTTTCTTGTAGGCTGGTAATTATTTTGGTTTAGTGTTTTGGTAAATTTAGGTGCTAAATTACTCTTTAAAATTTAATTTTTGTATTAGTGAGGGCTAATTTCTAGTTTCAGCCCGTAGATTAGAAAAACAGGTTTTGATGGGGAAAAGAATATAAGAATTGGGCATACAGGAAGATATGAGCATATGTATAGTGTGAAAAAAAAAATAACCCGAATAGCTGTTGTGTTTCTTCAAGAAGTGATGATTTTTATTTTCAGGAAAAGAGTGATCTAGGAAGTATGGTGATGTATAGATTTTTCAGGAAATAAAGTAAGGTTTGGTATAGTGTGTCAAGTATGGTGTTATTGAGCTTTCTGGGAAATGAATATGTACAGTGTGTTCCTGGGAAATAAAGATAAGTGATTTTCTGGGAAATGAGTGTGTTCCTGGGAAATAAAGATAAAGGATTTTATGGGAAATGAGTGTGTTCCTGGGAAAATAAGGATATGAAGTGTGTTCCTGGGGAAAATAGGATAAGAAGTAATTTTCTGGGAAAAAGGGTGATGTATTGAATTTTCTGGAAAATGGACGAAGAGATATTTTGGGGACAAGAGAACTCTTGTGGGATACTTTACCCTATGTAGACAATGCCGCGGGGTCTGAAAGGGTGCACGAAGCAAATTGGGGGATTTGTTTTCTGCCCAAGTAAGCTTGTTCGGTCCATAGGAGGTGGTACCTATGAGGGGAGTGATATAGGTTGTCCCCAAATCAGAGTGAAGGAACAGAAAAGGGTTAGGTCGCACTTTGCTCCACTACACTGTATAAGCTGGGAATGGATTCACGACCCATTCCCGCCTTCAGACTCAAACTTGGTTGTTCTCCCCGAAAAATAGTGTTTTTCTTGAGATGTGGGACTCATTGGTTGAGATGATTGTTTGGCTTTATGCCCGAGTTGATTATTACATGGGTGCCAGTTGACTGGAAAACTTATAGTATGGAATTTTGAAATGTGATGATGGTGATGATGGTGTAAGTAAGATTCTCTTGTCGGTGTAGCAATTTAATGATAACTTTGTGTAATTTGAATAAGGTATCTAGTGCATTAGGTTTTGGTATGGTGTATAGAATGGGTTGAGTATCCGGTAATGCTAGAAATGTTGATTGTAAGACAAATGTTGATTTAAGACAGGGTTATGCTGATTTTAAGACAAATTTTCCTGGAAGGGTAGAATCTTTTATTAAATTAACTTTCATTATACGCAGAATTTTGGCAGTTGTTATAGTGGTTTAAGGTTAAAAGTGGATTCGGAAGTCTGGTCTGAGAAGGTTGGTTCGAGCGATTTAATTAGAACAATATAGTGTACACATATGCATATAATATTTTTTTTTTTTGAGAGAGAGTGTGAGATATTTTCACTTCAAATACTTAAGTTGTACACCATGTTAAATCAAGTGTTGGTGCTGTTGAAGTACAATGAAATTCTTGTGTTTATTATTTTTATCAGTAGTGTCCCTGGTGCTAATTTTTCTTGGAAAGAAACTAACCTGTCATCCGTTTATTTTTATTGGGCCCTGTGGCCAGGCATAAAATCTGTGACCTAAAAATTTAACTTGTTAAGTTTTTAAAATAAATATAGGCCAAGTGGCCTTTCAAAAACCTAAACCTTAGTGCAGTGAAGTTTTAGATATTTTCAGTTTAAATTTTCATCACATGGTTCAAGTGCATCCCCCTCAGCAATGACTGAGGTGGGAATGTAATCTGAGGTTATAACCGTAAAATCAATGTTTTCGTCCTAACTAGCTAATTTGATCATCGCCACTTCCAAAAGGTTATTTACACGTGTACATTGTATACCATTAAATTTTATTGTTTACAAATTTGGTACACATGCAAACAATAGTTACCTTTTCTTACACTTTCAGGTGTATCTACTCATCAAATGCAAACAACGCAAACAATACAATAGTAACTTTTGGGAGATACCAAATTCAGTGGTGCATTTCATTTTATTTTTCTATTTTGTTTCATGGCCTTATTCCAAATTTCAGTTTTGTTTCGAAATGCATCCACCCATTTCCCAAATTTAAATTTTCTATAATTTCCATATGAATTTTAATACCAGCATAAATATAACGCTTTTAATAAATAACAATCAATTCAATATACTCAAAATAAATTCAAATTTTTTTTCACCAAAACACACGTCTCTTAAGTTATCAGCTTAACCCAGCTATGGTCACTCTTTACGTTCGTAGTGCTGGTTACTTCCAGAATGACAGTACACCACGCCACAATGCACATATTTTCTAGCTCAAAATAATTTAAACATCGCTAGTTTAAATAATGATCAAGTTCATACAACCATGGTACCTCTTTACACCCGAGGAGATGTATACCTTCAGAAGGACAATGCACCATTCCAAAATGTTAAAATTGTCTGGCTCCAGAGTACTTAAATGTCATTGGTGATCACGTTTATCTAACGATGGTCACTCTGTGCCCCTGTGGTGATGGATACTTTCAAAAGCACAATGCACCATACCACAATGTTCATATTGCCTGGCTCCAGATTGTTTAAATATCATTGGTGATCAAGTTCCTCCAACGATGATCATTCTGTACTCCTGTGGTGATGGATACTTTCAGAAGGGCAATGCACCATTCCGCAATGCTCACACTGTGTGGCTCCAGAGTATTTAAACATCACTGTTGATGAAGTTCATACAACGATGCATATCTTTACACCCGAGGAGATGGATAATTTCAGAAGGACAATGCACTATCCCAGAATGCTCATATTGCCTGGAATAAGAGTATTTAAATATCATTGGTGTTCAAGTTCCTCCAACGATGGTCATTCTGTACTCCTGTGGTGATGGATACTTTCAGAAGGACAATTTACCATTCCACAATGCTCACACTGTGTGGCTCCAGAGTATTTAAACATCACTGTTGATGAAGTTCATACAACCATGCATATCTTTACACCCGAAGAGACGGATACTTTCAGAAGGACAATGCACTATCCCAGAATGCTCATATTGTCTTGAATTAGAGTATTAAAAATCATTGGTGTTCAAGTTCATCCAGCGATGGTCGCTGTGCACCCCTGTGGTGATGGGTACTTCCAGAAGGACAATGCACAATGCCCCAATGCTCACAGTGGTGTTTCATCATGATGGAGACTTCTACCTGATTTATTGGCGATTTGAGTACCTTGACCTCCATTTCATGCATCATCATGCATCGGACGAAGTCGAACGAGACATTAGACATCTGAAACTACTGCCATCGAATATTTCTGAACTAGAAGATACTGTTCGATATGCATTTATTTCACCTGAAAGTTATCAAGGCTTAGTCAAGTCAGTGCTGAGATGAACTGCTGCTGTTTCGAAAGCCAAAGGTTGCCCAACACAGTATTAGGTATGTGTTCTTAATAATTTGGCCAGTAATTGTATTATAATTGTTCAGTAATGATCTAAACAATACTAAAATTTGTACATAAAATCCTTTAACACATGTACTATGCGACTTCAGATTATCTTGACAACCTATAATTTTGAGAGAATTGTGGCAGAAAACGGACTGCGACATGTAGCAGATGGCTTATGAAGGAAGCTATTGCGTCATCATATCACCTATGAGCTCTAAAATGAAATGCATTGAAATTAGCTGGAACGGTGTTGAATAATAATGATATGGTGTCACTACATTACCAAATACTGGTACATTAGGCTTACTAAACGACTCTCGTATGTACAACTTCCATAATTAAACCCCCTAACTTAAAAATGGTAATAAAAGATCTCCTGGAGAGAGGTAAGGAGTAGGATTACGAAGTCTGGGGATCGGCCACTGCGTTATTTCATGACGTATCTGAACCGAGCTATCCCGGGCATAAGTTTTGAGATCCTGATTTGAAGCAGCTTCAGTACTTCTGGACAGGAGAGCATTATGAATACAAACTGCATATTGCAGGCATAGTAATGAAAGGCTGCTGACGCGAATTATTATTTTAGTACCAGGATTTTCATTATATCAAAGTTATTTCTAATAAACTATGTTGGCATCTTTGCTCAGTTCTGGCAATAAGGTGAACCACTAAGTCCATAGACTTAATATAATTTAAGTGCGTGTGATAATCTAAGATCATTGAAAGTACTGGGTGTCTTTCTTAAAAAAAATCGTATTCCAGATTATTTGCTCCTCTAACAGCGCACTCGTTTCTATTAAAAAGGGTGTGTAAAGTATATTCTATTTTAACTTGCCGTTTGAGTTTCTTTTTCTCTGTAAATTTGAGTTTGTTCTTTTAGATATTTTCAAACCTTAAAGTTATGGCTTCTCCCTCAAACGAGAATGATGTTAGCAACACACTGAGGTCGGAACGAGAGTGACGTATGAATGTTTCTTATAAGAACGTTAGATAAAAAGACGATGCACAGTTGCTTTGTGTGTGTAGAGATGTTAGATCATTACTGAGTTTTGATGGAAAACTTCTTGACTAAGATATGTGAAGTGGGATGTTTTAGATTTCGTCTGATGTTGCTGGACCAATGAAAAGTTGACGTAAGTTGGACTTCTTGACTAAGATATGTGAAGTGATGTGTTTTGGATTTCGTCTAATGTTGCTGGGCCAATAAAGAGTTGACGTAAGTTGGACTTCTGTATATGTTTCATCTGGTCGTAAAACCTTCAATTGACCAGTCCGGTACAATTAATTGCATCACATATACCCTTAGTTTAACATCTATTCAGCCGGATATCTTACATAATGTAAAATTGGTTACGTTGTAGGTGGCATTATTAACAGCACGTGAATTCATTGAGAAATTCAACTTGTAAAGATTTGGAAAGCTAGCAAATTAATTTATTAGGCATAGCTCAAACATAGGTTTTCTCTGATGACGCATTATAACATTTATAAACAGAGTTGAATGCAAAGGCGAACTTTAATCTTCCGTATTCACTGAATCTGGAGCGTATACACTGAGTGACCACTTTATTATGACCACACCCTTAGTATTTCGTTGGGCCACCTTTTGACTTTAACACTGCGTCGATTCTTCGTGGCACGAGATGTTCCACGAGATGTTTATAGGTCGTTTGTGGAATCTGAGACCATGCTTGATGAATATCACTTTCCGGGATTGTGAGAATGCAGGGTTGTGGGTCTGATGGCTCGTTTAATTTCATCCCACAAATTCTCAATGGGGTTGAGATCTGAAGATCGTGGGGGCCACCTAAGCAAAGTAAACTCACCGGCATGTTCCTGAAACCAATCCTGTACAATACGAGCACCATGGTAGGACGCATTATCTTGTTGAAAGTAGCCATCGCCATTAGGATAAACCATCCACATGACAGGATGCACTTAGTCCGCAACGATGTTTAGATATGATGTGCCAGTCAGACGTTGATCAACATGAAATAAAAGGCTCAAAGCATGTCAGGAAAACATTCCCCAAACCATAACGTTGCCTCCACCAGCTGGAAGGGTTGTAGCAATGCATTTGGGGTTCATGCTTTCGTGGTGTTTCCGCCAAATTCTCACTCGGCCATCGGCATGGTGCAACTGAAAACGTGATTCATCGGACCACATAATTTGTTTCCAATTATCGACTGTCCAATCCTTATGCTCCTGTGCGAACTGGAGACGTTTTCTCTTGTTAACTACAGACAGCAAAGGTGTTCGAACAGGCCTTCGTCTGCCATATCACATCCGATGCAGTGTACGGCTAACAGTGCATGCAGAGATCGTTTGAGGGGATCCTTGATCAACATAGTCTGTAATTTGCTGCACTGTTGTCTGTTACCAGTCTGGACACTCTCCGTTACGTCCGAGCAGTCACTAGTCGATAACGATCACACGTTACCCGTAGAGACCCAGTTTTTTGGCTGACAGTCCAGTATTTAAACACTTTAACAACAGCTGCTGTGGAACATTTCACGAATGCTGCGGTTTCGGTGATACTCGCTCCATGGCTCCGAGCTCCTACAAGCATTCCACGTGTAAAGTCCGTCAAATTGCATTTTTTACCCATTTCGTCACCCAAAAATCACTGCTACTACTGTCGCAAGCACTAAGCTTTTCCTTTTTATACGAGATTCGCCATCTGGCGGCCACAGCGTGCAGCCATAGCTCATTTGCTTAAAACTGTCAGGTGGTCATAATAAAGTGGCCACTCAGTGTATAAGATAAAGAAGAATCTAATCAGTCAAAGAGAATGCTTCGATTCACTAAATTAAGAAAAACCGCAAATGATTTCAAAGTAGTTAATACATTTCAATTTGCTTGAGAAATAGCTCACATTCAACAAGTTTTTGATCGTGGCCAAAATTCCTGCACCAGTAGATTGAAAGTCTAATTTTTGATGCTTGAAGTCAACTTACACAGCGTAACGGTAAAGTCAGGAATACATATTACACATCATTTATAAGGAAAGTTTACGGTGAATTCAAATACTTTCACAGAATGTTATTACCAGTAATAGAAGTGAAGTTACAAGCAAAAGTACAGCGTCTAGTCATAAAAAGCAACAAATAGTGGAATTTGTGAAATTAGTGTACAAAGCATTTAACGCAACATTACTGTACAGTACATTATTGACACTTGCAGGACACTTGAAATAACTGACCATACGCTTTAATATTTAATTGGATAACCACGGTTTCTCAGCAACAAAGTGCACCTTCTCGGCATGGAACTAATGAGCTTCTCTAGTTGTCCATTGGTAATAACACGGTACCATACGGCCCTTACAGACTCAATTAAAAGTTAGTTTAGTCTTTAAGGGTCGTGTGGCACCGTGGTATCACCAATGGGCAACTAGAGAAGCTCATTAGTTCCATGACAAGAAGGTGCACTTTGTTACGAAGTAACCGTAGTTAGCCAATTAAATATTAAAGCGTATTTTGCTTGTTGGTAAGTTATTTCAAGTGTCCTGGAAGTGTCAATAATACATTTCACTTTAAATATAGTACGAGGATAAATCCAAAAAAAAAAAAAAGTTACAAGCAGCAGCATTGGAAAAGTAATTAGTGTGGAGGGTACATTTGTTTGCCCAGAGTGGAGACAGATGGCGCTAGTTGTCTGACAGCGGTTGTTTGGAAAGTTAGTGCAAGTTCGCAGACGAGTGACAGCGATTGAAATGGCAAGACGTTTAGGAAAGTGGTCCAGCTTGGAGGTGCGAGCCGTAATTCGGTTCTTATGGGCAAATAATGTGTCTGCATTTGCAATTCACAGTCAAATAGTGGAAGTTTATGGTAAAGAAGCAATCAGCCGACAACATGTAGCGAAATGGTGTCGCTCTTTTCAATCGGGCAGAGAGGATGTGGGAAACCACAACAGGGCAGCGAGCGGCCGTCCAAGTTCGTCAACGACAGAAATCAACACGGCACGAGTTGACGAAATGATTCCAAATGATCGACGAGTAACTGTGCGTGCAGTGGTGTCAGAGCTGGGACTTAGCTATGGTACCGTTCAGCGTGTCGTTTCTGATGTTTTGGGATATTCCAAGGTTTGTGCCCACTGGGTACCACGTGCTTTATCTGAGGAGAAGAAAGCCACGCGAATGATGTGCAGCCTCACGTTTCTGCAGCGTTACCATGCAGACGGCTAGCAGTTCATTGATCACATCGTTACTGGGGACGAAACTTGGCTTCATCACTTCGTCCTCACAACCAGAAGAGCCAGTACGGAGTGGAAACACGCTGCCAACGAAAAAGAAGTTTAAGGTTACACCCTCTGCCGGTAAAGTTATGGCAGCCATATTCTGGGATGCATGCGGTGTTATCCTTATCCAGTATCTGGAGTATGTGGAGCGTGGCCATACCGTTAATGCCGATGGTTATTGTGCCATTTTGACAAGGTTACTTGAAGCCATCCGACGGAAACAGCCTGGCATGTTGAGTGATGGTGTCATCTTCCTGCATGACAATGCCAGGCCCCATACTGCACGCAAAACTCAAGAATTGCTGCAAAAGTTCAACTGGGAAGTCTGGAGCCCCCCCCTTCCCCATACAGCCTAGATTTGGCACCCAGTGACTACTTCCTTTTTCCGAAACTGAAGGAACACTTATCTGGAAGAAGGTTCTCTTCCGACAGTGATGTGAAAACAGCTACCCAGAACTGGATCAATGGGCAGGGACATGGTTTCTACCGAGCCGGGTCAAACAAGTTGGTCATGCGTTCCGATAAATGCCTGAACAGATTTGGTGATTATGTGGAAAAGTGATTGGCAAGTATGCCTCATAATTCCCTTTTGAATTTTCTGTCTATTGTTAATCAATCATTTTTTATGACCCTTGTTAACCTTTTTTTTTTTTATCTATCCTCGTAGTACACTAATTTCACAAATTCCACTATTTGTTGCTTTTTACGACTAAGCGCTGAACATTTGCTTGTAACTTCCCTTCTGTTACTGGTAATAACATTCTCTAAAACTATTTGAATTCAGCATAAAACTTCCTTTAAGATGGTGTATAATATATATTCCTGACTTTACCATTACGCTGTATAAGGTGACTTGAAAAATCAAAAATTTGGCTTTCGGTCTACTAGTGCACAACGTTTGGCCACGAGTGTACACTGGCGTGCAAAAATTAAGGACGAGACGGCTTTTCGAATGTAACGTCGTGCAGAAGTGCTCCACATTGACTCAAATCATACCATAAGATCCCCAAGATATAAGAATATGGGACCAGTGAGCAAAACCGTCCAAACGAGGAATCCAAAGGATACAAAGACACTTTATTGAAAAGGTATCTTCGAGCAGAACTGGGCAGAATAACGAAACGTCCATGTAACAGGCTGCTGCCAAGAAAAATCCAGTCTTTAGTATGGGATAGGATCACCCCTGACTGCGTTGCAGGATTTTCAACATCTGTCCATGCTGAGGACGAGGTTGTCAAGGAGCTGTTAAGGCATCGCGGCCCAATATTTTTCTAACGCCCATCGCAGATGGAATCGTTGCTGGTGGCTGGTGAAGTGCTGTCAAGCGTCTTCCGGAAGGTCCCACACGTGTTCGATTGGATATAGATCCGGGAACCTTGCGGGCCAATCCATGCTTTGAATATTTTCACTCTCCAACAGCTCTGCGACAGCCACTGTACGATGAGGTGTAGCGTTGTCGTTCATGAAGAGGAACTCAGGACCCACAGCACCTCTAAACAGACGCACGTGAGGCATGAGAACCTTGGTACAATAGCGGTCACCAGTGACTGAACCTCCTTGGAAGATGTGAAGGTCAGTACGGCTACCAAGCATGATACCGCCCCAAATGAGAGCTCCGCCACCTCCAAACCGGTCCTTTTCGATGATGTTGAAGGTTTGATTGCGTGTTCGCTGCTCTCTCCAGATGTGTATACGTCCAGAATCGCTCGTCAGACTAATTCGGCTCTCATCCGTAAAGAGAACTCGACCCCATTGCTGATATGTCGAGTTCTAGTGTTTCTGGCACCACAGAAACCTCCATCTCCGATGAGCAGGCGTTAATGGCACACACCGTACTGGTCGTCGTGAAAATCGACCACCTTTGTGCAGCCTCCTGGCCACGGTAAAACGCTATAACGGACGTCGAGTTGTCTGTTGCATGTGCCTTGCGATTTCTACCGCTGTCTGCCGTCTGTGTCTTCTCGCCTGTAGGACAATATACCGATCGTCAGCTGCCGTGGTTGCTCGTGGACGACCACTGCTAAACTCTCGGACAGCTGTTCTTGTCGTTTGAAATGCTCTCCAAGCTCGTAAAACGATGCTGTGAGTGATCCCGAACTCCTCGGCCACACTAGTCACACTTCGACCTTCTTCCAACTTCTCAATGACGCGACCTCGGTTAAAGTCATCCAGATGTCGTCTACTGGATTGCCTGTTGGACATATCACACGGTGGCAGCAACTCGACGTCGTTCAAACCGATGTACACCGTGCAATAGCTTTCACCGAATTTCTGAGCGTACACCGCGTGTGTGTTTTATAGCCTTCCGACACTCCCCGCCCTCTACGTCATGCTGCATACATGCGCATGCTCCACCTTACCGGACCCTAGTCTATCTCCTGAGTGGTCTTTCGGTCCGTTCTGCATGCTCGTTCCTCTGTTATGCTAATTTCTACTCTTCGTCCTTAATTTTTTCACACCAGTGTATATAACATACGTCTTAAACACTAGGTGAAGAGAAAGTATTCTGCAAAAATACATGTGAGGCTATTAAAGCTGAATAAACAAAGT
Organism: Macrothele yani; assembly: GCA_039090855.1. Lineage (NCBI taxonomy): Eukaryota > Metazoa > Arthropoda > Arachnida > Araneae > Macrothelidae > Macrothele > Macrothele yani. Next base: position 29,483,013 of record CM076989.1, on the reverse strand, counting down.
CTTTTGTGGTCATTAATTATCACAACCCAATGTTTTTGTCGTTACTAGGTGCCTGTCCCACTGCCTTGATGTACGGAAACGGTAAAGTTCATATAGCGTTGCGAGGTATTTTGCCTTGAGTAATTCGCGCACGGGAATTCAGAGAGATATTGCAATGCCATATGGTGACAATAAAAAGAAGAAAGAAATGACGTACGAAAAAAACCCCGTTTGTTCTGTCATACAACGAATAAAACAAGTTAATGCTGTGTTTCCAGCTCTGTGGACAAATATGACGAATTGTTGTACCTAAATAAGCTCCCTCAGTATAGTTTTGATCACGTCTTTTGAAAAAGCAGTCGTACTAACAATATTGCCTTGCCATCTGTAGACTTGACATTTCCGTGTCTACATGCCGGATTCGAAAAATAGCTTTGCACTGAATAGCGTTCACCATGAGGAGAGTGATTCATAAATCTTGCAAATATTGTGATGAATAGCTTTCTGGTTAAGTGAAATAATCATCATTATCATCCACAATAGTGATCATTCTCAATATACTGCTGGATGAATATATCCTCAACTCTCTTCAGAAACTCCCTGACTTCTGAAATTCTCTTCCGTGTCATTCCGGTATGCTTTCGAATCTCATCCACTCAAATCCCACGTGATCTTCTCCTAGGTCTTTTCCTGTCTCTTTTTATCTTTTCTAGTATCTCAATTTCTCTATAGGTGGTCAGTGCTTCTAGCAATATGTCTAGCAATTGCCACTTAAGGGTCTCTGCCTCTCTTCAGAAACTCCCGGTCTTCTGAAAATCTCTCCCGTGTCATTCCGGTATGCTTTCGAGTCTCATCCACTCAAATCCCACGTGATCTTCTCCTAGGTCTTTTCCTGTCTCTTTTTATCTTCTCTAGTATCTCAAGTTCTCCATAGGTGGTCAGTGCTTCTAGCAATATGTCTAGCAATTGCCACTTAAGGGTCTCTGCCTCTCTTCAGAAACTCCCGGTCTTCTGAAAATCTCTCCCGTGTCATTCCGGTATGCTTTCGAGTCTCATCCACTCAAATCCCACGTGATCTTCTCCTAGGTCTTTTCCTGTCTCTTTTTATCTTTTCTAGTATCTCAAGTTCTCCATAGGTGGTCAGTGCTTCTAGCAATATGTCTAGCAATTGCCACTTAAGGGTCTCTGCCTCTCTTCAGAAACTCCCGGTCTTCTGAAAATCTCTCCCGTGTCATTCCGGTATGCTTTCGAGTCTCATCCACTCAAATCCCACGTGATCTTCTCCTAGGTCTTTTCCTGTCTCTTTTTATCTTTTCTAGTATCTCAAGTTCTCCATAGGTGGTCAGTGCTTCTAGCAATATGTCTAGCAATTGCCACTTAAGGGTCTCTGCCTCTCTTCAGAAACTCCCGGTCTTCTGAAAATCTCTCCCGTGTCATTCCGGTATGCTTTCGAGTCTCATCCACTCAAATCCCACGTGATCTTCTCCTAGGTCTTTTCCTGTCTCTTTTTATCTTTTCTAGTATCTCAAGTTCTCCATAGGTGGTCAGTGCTTCTAGCAATATGTCTAGCAATTGCCACTTAAGGGTCTCTGCCTCTCTTCAGAAACTCCCGGTCTTCTGAAAATCTCTCCCGTGTCATTCCGGTATGCTTTCGAGTCTCATCCACTCAAATCTCACGTGATCTTCTCCTAGGTCTTTTCCTGTCTCTTTTTACCTTTTCTAGTATCTCAAGTTCTCCATAGGTAGTCAGTGCTTCTAGCAATATGTCTAGCAATTGCCACTTAAGGGTCTCTGCCTCTCTTCAGAAACTCCCGGTCTTCTGAAAATCTCTCCCGTGTCATTCCGGTATGCTTTCGAATCTCATCCACTCAAATCCCACGTGATCTTCTCCTAGGTATTTTCCTGTCTCTTTTTATCTTTTCTAGTATTTCCAGTTCTCCATCGGTGGTCAGTCCTTCTAGGAATATGTCTAGCAATTATCATTTAAGGGTCTGTAGCTTGATCCCAATGTCGTCAACTCTTGTCATTTTCCAGATCCATGAATTCCATTTCCTATCATCCTTGGGTACACCAAGCATACATCTCTCAATTCTTCTATGTGTTGTCTTGAGCCTCTATATGTTATTTTTTAACATATGCTCGACGTACAACGTCGTCTGTCACGGAGCAGTGCCACAGTCACACTTAAAACAGCTGTTGTTCAGTAATTGTCGACAATGTCAGATCTCAGTGACTTAAAAAATTCATGATCATTGGTACGCGTCTTGCAGGAGCTTCAGTAACTAGAAGACAGAAACGGTAGACGGATCATGAGGAACTGTATCGAACATTTTGATTATACACTTATCGTTAAAAAAGTAGTTGCACCCAGAAGGAAGCAACCGACAGGAATTATACTTGGTGGGTAGGTTTGACATCGTGAGACATGCAAATGATTCAAGTATCAAGCTCGGCCGCGCATGTAACGCAAGCAAGGAGAGGTTGTTGCGCTGCGCCTGACCGGCTATATAAGGTCGCCCCGTTGCGCGTGCTTGCGATTCTGACTCATGCTGTTGTGTTGGTTGCATCATTTTCAAGGAACGTATGCCTCGGCGAAAAGTTCGGAAGCAATTCGAGTAGTTGGAGGAGTTCGACATGGGCCGCATCTTCGAGCTCCGGGAAGCGGGATGGTCTTATCGCCGTATTGCGCGTCATACCGGTCGTGCGGATATCACCATAGCACGCTGTTGGTGGCAGTGGTTAGAACAAGGCACGCAGCAGCGACAGGAAGGGTCTGACAGACCAAGACGAACCATGGAGAGAGAGGACCTGCGGGTAGTCCGACATGCGCAGAGTGACCCAACAGCCACAACTGTTGCTTTTCAGCGATGGTGTCGTGTCAGACTGTCATGAAGCCACTCAGAATGGCAACGGGGGATCTTCAGTGACAAACCCCGCTTTTTCTTGGAGGAGACGACCAACAAATCCGTGTGTGGAGGCACCGTGGTCAGCGCCAAAATTAACGGTTTGTTGTCCAGCGTCACACGTCCAGAAGGCCTGGTGTCATGGTGTGGGGTGCAATTGCCTACGATGCCAGGTCACCTTCGGTGTTCATTACAGGCACTTTGACAGCCCAACGTTGCGTGAATGAGGTCCTGCAACCAGTGGCCCTACCTTTTCTGAACTGTCACTCCGGTGCGATTTTCCAACAGGACAACGCTCGTCCGCATACTGCTTCCGTCTCAAGAGCTTTCCTTCGAGGCACTGACACTCTGTCATGGCCAACCGCACCGCCAGACCTATCGCCGATCGAAAATGTGTGGCATGCTATTGGACGCGCTATCCACACTCCACCCCTACCGCACAATCCGCAGGAACTGCGTGAGAAGATGCAAGCTGCATTAAATGGCTTATCGCAGGACGCCATTAGGAACCTGTACGACTCCATGCCGAGACGTCTGGCATGCTGTTTGGGCAAACATGGCTGCCAGAGGCCATAATGAGAGACACAACTTATTGGCGTGTAGCTCAATAAATATTGTCCATATCAGTCAGTCTCAATGTTCAATCATTTATTGTTCATGGTAATCTTTACCTTCCTCTCTAATAGCATTGCAATCCGACACGTCCTTCTGGGTGCAACTATTTTTTGGGCGATGAGTATTCCTATCAAAAAGGATACGATGTTACATCCAAATGTACAAACTATGGACGCCATACGAAGATATCAGATAGGGATAAGCGAACGTTGGCACGAATTGTACAACGGAAGCAGAAGACCACGGCAACTCAAATAGCAGCAGAGTTGAACACCAGTCGGAGTGTTCTAATTTCCGTCATAACAGTTCGCTAGGATCGCCATTGTGCCGATATTTATGACCCTGTTGCAATCCACAAACCTCTGATTACCAACATGTGGTGCACAATGCATAAAGAATGGCAAAGTGTCACCTGGTTCGATACATTGTGCTTCAAATGGTTTCCCGCCATTGGTAGAGTGTACGCTTAGCAAAAATGTGAAGCAGCGTAAAGCTCCCGACTGTTTGGTTCCAACTATGAAGCGTGGAGGTGGATCCCTAATGCTGTGGGTGCCATATTATGGCATTGCTTACGGCCATTAGTTATTCTGCAGGGTAATGTCACATCTACAACGTGACATTTCAAAATACACGCAACATTGGTTTTGAAGATTAATGTTACAACCATTGTTCCCTGATGAGAGTCCCTGGTTCCTGCGATGAACTGGGTGCCCAGGCTGACTGCATGACATAGCCAAGAACGCATGAAATGGGCCCAAGATCATCGAGATGGACCATGGATGATTGGAAGAAACTGGCTTGGTCTGACGAATCAAGATTCCTGGTGCATCACGTAGACGGCCGAGCGTGGATACGTCAATTACCAACGGAGACTATGGCACCTGGATGCAATGTTGGGCTGAAACAGGCCGCCGGCTGCGGCGGTGTTAAGCCGAGGGCAATGTATCCTTGGGACACTTTAGAGCCCATTATCCCAATAGCGCAATTCCTGACAGCTGTCAGGTATCTGAACATCGTTGCGGACCAAGTTCACCCATTCATGGCAACTGTGTTCCCTGCTGGTGACGGCCATTACCAACAGGACAATGCGTCATTCCGCACTGTCAGAATCGTCAAGGAGTGGTTCGAGGAACATACTGGTGACTTTCTGTTAATGCCCTAGCCTGCAAGTTTACCTGACATGAGCCCAATCGAACATTTGTGGTTCGACTTGGAAAAGCGGGTTCGCGATAAATCACCACAACCGCGAAATGTGTACGGGAGCTGGAGGACCTGCTGTTGACATTATGGTACCAGATACTCCGGGATACCTATCGTCACCTCATCGAATGGATGCCTCGCCGAGTGGTCGCTGTTTCGCGGGCTAAAGGGGGTCTTACAACTTATTAGGTAGGTGGTCATAATGTAATGGCTCACCGGTGTATTTTGTTGCACCATTAACGTATCTGTCGCAGACTGACCAGGAACTTTCTGCTATGGGGACCTTCAGTAGAAAAAAACAACAAAAATCTAAAGGTTCGGTAACACAAGGATGAGAGCGGAAATGAAAAGAGATTTTGATTCATTACGGAAAGCAATGGACAAGATTTGTTCTGTTTTTCCTTTTAGCACGTAAATAAAACGTCGTGCTTATGTTATAGGTTTGTCCGTCCGTCCGTCTCTGGCCACAATATCTCTAAAACTAATTGGCCGATTTAAAAAATTCTTTTTTGCATTGGGAAGCTTGAAATATGCGAATGATGATCCATCATTTTTTTCTATGTTGCACAATTTCGCCTCTAGAGGGCGTAAATGCTGATGATATCGAATTCAAAATACATTTTATTCCATACATTTGCTTCAAAACATCTGATTGAAAAAATTCTTCAACCATTCGATACCATTTATGCCGAAAAGTATTTTGGGTATAGTCACTTTTTCAAGTTACGGATAGATTTTCGGCAAAGGAGGCGTAAAAGTAAATTGCGTTTTCCCGGATCTCTACTTCTAAAATACCGATTTGAAAAATTATTTCTTCAGCGGATACAGATCCTAGTGGGAAATTGTTTGCATATAATTTCTAGTTTTTGGTAAAGAATGTCCACCAGGGGTCATAAGCGTTGATTTCAGCTTCTGATGTATTTGAAACAAAATCTGAGCTAGGAGAATCTCGATTGAAAAATTTCGTTCGTGGACCAATGGAACTCATGTCGAAAAACCTTGTCGGAATATTTTCTTCATAAAATAGTGCATGGTTCCTCCGCCAGGGTGCGTACATTTACATCTTACATTTTTGTCAATATCTCTACTTCTAAGAGTCATATTGGAAAAAAATCTTCTTTGTTGGATAGCGTTTCCGGTGCGAAATGTTTTTCATACAATTTCAAAATTTATATGCAGTTCTTAGATTTTTCCGCTAGGGTGCGTTAAGGTAAATTGCGTTTTCCCCGATATTTGTGTTTCTAAAATTCCGATTTGAAAAAATTATTTCCTCTATCGCAGACAGCTCCTGATGGGAAATTTTCGCATATAATTTCTAACTTTTGGTGAAGAACACTTTGGCCAGCAGGTGGCGTAATTGTTAATTTCTGCTTCTGATGTATTTGCAGCAAAATCTGAGATACTAAAATCTTGATTGAAAAATTTCTTTCCTGGACCCATTCCGTTTACATCGAAAAACCTTTTGAGAATACTTTTTCTTAAAGTAATACATGTATTCCACTCCAGGGGACGTAGACGCGCATCTTATATTTGTCGATATCTCTGCTTCTAAGAGTCCGATTTGAAATACTCTTCCTTTTTTTGGAGAGCGTTTCCGCTGCTAAATGTTTTTTACATAATTTCAAATCTTTCTTAACGCATAGTTCTGCAACCAGAGGGCGTAAGCTCACGATTCCGTTTGCAGCAATATCTCCGGCATTGAAATCCCGATTGAAAAACTTTCTTCGGTCAGATACTACTAACTACGCAAACTCTGTATGTGTATTTTCTTCCCAAAATAATACACAACATCGCCGCTAAGAGGCGCGAATGTTTAATCTGTTTTTCTCAATATCTCGGCTTTTACATGTGCGATTTAAAACATTGTTTCAACACCAAATGCCACTTTTCTTGTAAAACACTTTAGGCTAATCTATGCGGAATTTTGTAGTTCACAGCTCTGTCGGTAGGTGGTGTTTGTGTACTTCGGTTTGCGGCTGTATCGCCGCTTCTAAAAACACTATCGAGAAATTTCTTCTTTACTGTATCTGCCATTCGCAACACTAGAGATATGGAGCATTATCCTATTTAAATAATGCACAGATTTCGAGCTAGGAGGCGTAAAGTTCGAAACCTTTTTCTCGCTATTTCTGCTTCCTAGAGACGTATTTGAAATGTTGTTTTTCCTTAGCATAACTTTTCCCATGAAGAATATATTTCGCCTAGTTTTAACTTTTCCATTATGCAAAATTCTTCCGCTAAAAGTCGTAGAGATATATAATGTTTACTTCACTCGCAAAATATTTTTTTTAACTGTTCGATTTGAAAATCTTTTTGTCTCTGATACCTTCCTTGTGCTATGAGAAACTTTTGTGTGTCATTTGTTAATTTTCGTAACATGCTTTTTAGCCGCTGATGGAACTGTGCATATATTTATATTTCAGGATGTTTTGTGGATTATTGAAACCGGTTGATTATTTTCCTAACCGGTTCCATTGACATCGAATAGCTTTGATAAATTTATTTCAGGTCAGAACGGATTCAAACGACGTGCTCATTACATCCCAAACTTCGGTGTCATCTTTCTTGTTTAGTATTGTTTGACATCATTATTAATTAGGAGCAGGAAAAGTCACCTCGGGGAGTAGATTTTGAAGTGTGTGTGTGTGAAATAGTGTGCATGACAGAACAAAGTAGCCGCCCCGGTGGCGCAGTGGTCTAAGGCGCTGGCCTCTGATCATTCGTCCGTAAGGGGTCCGGGTTCGAATCCCGGTCAGGCATGGATGTTGTGTTTGTCTTACGACACTGGATCTCTCCCTTCCCTGGAACCAGTGACCCTAAATTAGGGACGGGCGACTGCTTATAGCCCATTGAGTTGCTCACGGTGGTCGTTAAACCTCCAATCAAAGAAAAGAACAAAGTACGTACCGCGATTTGGCCATAAACAAAAACTAGTAACAAATTTCCAATCTGGAAAAATTTCTATTAAATTAACTCATCTGAATGGAAGGGATGAAACTTTATTTTGAAAGATTTTACCCAGACGTGAGATTCAAAAAGCATCAAGTTCGTTCTCTCGGAAAGCGGGCTTGTACGCAATGAAAATACAGAGGTGAGTCGAACGTTTTTGCAATATTTGGATCATTTTATGATTTTACACGTACCTTCACGACAAAAGCTGACTAGCATTTAAAGTATAGGCCATCGTGTTGTACCGGCTTTAGCCATCTCTCTGCTACTTCTACGATTACACGGAGGTACCAGTTCTTGTCCTTCGAGGCGAAGAACTTCTTCACCCCAGCTGCCACCTCCTCCTGGTTGTTGAAGTGCCGCCCGCGAAGGAAGTAGGCCATGGACCGGAACGAGTAACTATTCAACGGGGCAAGGTCTGGACTATATGATGTGTGTGGCATCAGTTCGATACCCTCAAGTACTGTGAACAGAAAGCGCGCTCTCCTACAGCAGGAAGGACCTGCTGTAGGAGAGCGCGCTTTCTGTTCACCAGTGCCGGGAACTTCTCCTCCAAAATGGCATACATCCGCTCCATCTTTTCAGACTAAAGGTTGGCGTTGCTGGTCGACCGTCTGGAACAAATTCGTAATGGATTATCCCCTCGAAATTCCACCAGACGCAGAGCATAACCTTGTGATTGAAGCGCCCATATTTGGCAACAGGTTCAGAAAGCTGGCCAGGGCTCAACCATTGCCATTGTGTGTTAGGATTACAGAAATAGACCCACTTTTCATCGCACGTAACAATTCTCTTGATCAAGCGTACATGGCGAGGTTTTCTAGGAGTTTCGTGCACACTTCCGCTCGGCAGTTTGCTTCAGCAAGCGTCAGTTCGTGAGGAACAACGCAGCAACTCCTGTAGACCTTGCCGAGGTCCTGAAGGGGATGAACTACGGTGGTCTGTGATATGCCAAGCTCGCCTGATATTCTCCGAGTGTTGGTTGTCGGATTCGCCTCTACGGCCTAGCGCACGGCCTCCGAATCCACAAGTTCGCGACCTACCTGACCTTGGCTGAACGTCGAGGTTTCTGTCACCTGAGCGAAATTTCTTCAACCATCTGTTTGCGGTGCTGTGGTCCACGGAAACTTCGCCTTTCGCGTGACAAGTGTTTCGTGTTGCTTGAGCAACGTTATGGCTGAGTTCAAACTCGTAATCCAAAAGTTCCCTTATTAGCCGGTTGTGGCTGTTGACCTTTTAGACGTCCCAACCACAGACAGAACGACGACATGCAATGCTGTTCACAGCAACGACTACCACTTTATATACCTTTCGACTAACTGCAGTGCGCGACTTGAACTAATTCAAGCACGTGACATACCAGCAAAAGCACATGTGTTTATGCAAATATCGCAAAACTTTTGATTCACCGTCTGTAGTGCTGATTCTTCAGTTCTCCTTCGCAATTTGCGATTCAAAGATTTAGAATAATCTTTTTAATGGACAATTTTAAAAAGCCTTGCAATGCCATAAACTTTCAGCACAGCAAGTTTATAGTGTGTGTCCTCCATAAAATCTCTCTTTTTTTTTATTGACCCCCGAGCAACCTTCCCTCTCAAGAGGAGCTCCTAGATCAGCTACTGATCGAAATTTTAACACCGTTAAAGATTTTCCGTTCTAAAAATCCACCTTCGAAAATAACAGCCGCGAAATTTTCTGGGAAGAGCTATAATTTCATGCGAAACTAAAAAGAAAAAGTATGTAATAACAGCGTAGAGAAATCACTCGCGTGCTATACTCAAAGGACACGTAATTGCTTTATGATAATTTGTGTTAAACAACATGGAATAATTTACTAAGTGGAAAGCATTGTTACCCGCATAAGCTGTCGCATGTGCGTCTTCATGCCTGGGAAACTATATTTTGTTTTTTTCCGCTCACTTGGTCATTCACACAGACGTCAACAACACACGCGTTCTAGTAACGGATAACACAGAAGCTTCGGATGCTCTGAAGACTAATGTACTTAGAGAGAAGGCTTTCTCATCGCCGACTGTTTTCCGAGTAAAGAGCCGGCAGCTGGGGTTCCTAACCTTTTCCGGGCAGGCTTCCAAATCTAAATTAATGCTCATTTCTTTTTGCGAACCTTTCTTGAATGTCACTAAAAAATAACAAACGCTGTTAAATCTTCCCCTTTGTCAGGGCGACGATGCCACCGACGACACACAGAAAGTTTCTTGTGTCTGTCTGAATATCCGTCTTATCAGTGTTAGTCATAGACAGGGTGATTTCTCCTTCCCATTCTGCATGTACTATGAGGAAGCATTGTGCTTCCAAAAGAAATGGTTCGAAGAACCACTGAGCTACTTTTAATAAAGGGAATTTTGTTCCATCATACTACTGCGCGTTGTCCTCAGCTGAATGGTTTTATTTACTTAGTGGTACCAAGAAAAATTGATTTTGATGCTATACATCTTTCCCGACAGTATTAGTCCCAAGTAAAAAAAATGAGATGTAACGAAAATGGGTGACGGAAATAGTCGGCGAGTCACCTAAGCTGATTTTCTCAAATAGCAAACGGTGTGTCGTAGCAAAATTTGGCTTCCTCTCTTCGTCCCCAAGAGAGGTGGTTACCTCCAATTGACGAGAGCTTTAAAATGATGTATAACATGACGGTCTTGATTTTTTAAACTATCTCGATAACGGAGCATCGTAGGGGAATTTGGCTTCCTTTACACCACCCGAAAGGGAGATTATCTGCTACTGACGAGAGCTTTAAAATGATGTATCAGGTCTGCAACTTAATTCTCGGCCCCAAACCGCCAGCAATCATAGAACGTCGGCAAATGCAAATAGCTGTGTGTGATAATGGCTGATCGCAGCGCCATCCAACAGCTTTCCAGGCAACCGTAACCGCTCACAGCAGTAATGACATAAGGGGCGAAAGTTGACGGTGAAAGCAATGTCGTTCGAGAAGCAACATTTGAGGCACTGCCTCCTATTCGCGATTTAGCTGAAAAACATTGCCGCGGAAGCCCAGCAAATGATCTGTGCTGCTTTTGGTGAGGCTGCTGTGTCCTACAGTACATGTAAGAAGTGATTCCAGCGGTTTAAGCAGGAAAATTTCTATATCCGTGATGCAGAACGTCCGGGATGGCCACAGAAAATTGACGATAAGGAACTGGAACAACTCTTGGACGCGGATCCCTGTCGTACACAGTCAAAGCTCGCCCGGGAACTCGGAGTAACACGGCAAGCCATTGCAAAACGCCTGCACAAGCTTGGACGCATTCAAAAGGAGGTCCGTTGGGTGCCCCACCAATTCACTGCTGCGAACAAGAGTAGGCGCTACGATGTTGCTGTGTCCTTGCCCTCCAGATTCAAGAAGAAGGATTTTCTCCACAAGATTTTGACTTGCGATGAGAAGTGGATCCTCTACGATAATCCTAAGCGGCGCAAATTGTGGATTTATCCAGGTCAGCCTACCACCAGTACCGCGAAATCAAATATCCATGATAGGAAGTTGCATACGGTGGGATCAGCGCGGTGTCGTACACTGTGAGTTGCTCAAACCTGGAGAAATGGTTAATGCTGAGCCTTTTTGTCAGCAAATCATTCGTGTGAGTGACGCAATGGAGGCGATAAAGCCATACACCGGCAAGGGCAGAAGATCGGTCCTGTTGCTTCAGGATAACGCGCGTCCTAACACCGCAAAAACGACTTGAAACACGATCATCGACCTGGGATGGGAGATTTTGTCCCACCCGGCGTATTCTCCAGACTTCGCCCCGTCGGATTATCACCTCTTCCGCTCCCCGCAACATCACCTGAGTGATACGCACTTCACTTCTGTCGTGGAGGTGCACACAAGAATTGATGACTTTATCAACTCGAAACAGCCCTCGTTTTTCCGCAGTGGTTCGGCAGCTCCGTGACCGATGGCTGAAATGTATCCAACACGGCAGTGATTATTTCCCTGATTAGGTACGTATTCGATTTGCTATAATTTGCTGTCAACGTGTCGTGCCTGTGGCCGAGAATTAAGTTGCACACTTAATATAATATGATGAGGTGTAACTTGTAGGTATCCTAGTTCATTGGTCAAAGGTGTAACTTGTAGGTATCCTAGTTCAAAGGTCAAAGGTGTAACTTGTAGGTAACCTAGTTCAAAGGTCAAAGGTGTAACTTGTAGGTATCCTAGTTCAAATGTCAAAGGTGTAACTTGTAGGTATCCTAGTTCAAAAGTCAAAGGTGTAACTCGTAGGGATCCTAGTTCAAAGGTCAAAAGTGTAACTTGTAGGTATCCTAGTTCAAAGTTTAAAGGTGTAACTTGTAGGTATCCTAGTCCAAAAGCTACACTTATCATCACCCCCTTATAGCTACAGGCCAGTGTTGCTAGGGATTTCCCCTGAAATCAGTAGACCAGAGCTAAAATATTCAGCAGAAATCAGTAGTTCAGTTTCTCTTCTTGAAATTTTAGAAGAAATTAGCATCACCTATCAAATTTCTTGTAAAATCGGATGCATTCTCAATATGAAGGAACATTCAAAATGACATATATTTCAAATAATACCAGTACTCCAGACATTCCCGTTAAAGACCTTAATGCAATTCAAACTAATATGACTGGTTCCCTTTTTGTACGTGATATTAGTAATGATCAGGTTTTTAAATTTATTGGTGCAGGAAATAATGACATTGGCCCTAATATACATTGGTAATAATGACATTGGCCCAGACCATAACTTTTGTTGTCCTCCAGGGAAAAAAATTAAAAACTTACATTTTTTACCGAACAGCAGCCAGATGTTCTCATAACATATTAAGTGACTGCCATGTTCAAGAAGGTATTATTATTTAAATTGTTTAATTGTAGACATTTCTGTAATATTTAGGGTTTTAGCACAAAGCACTAGAGAAAATCTTTGTATAACAGACCAATCAGCCATCTAAATTAAAAAAAGTCAAGATAACCAGTATGAATTTTGAAAAAAATCAATTTAGTTTGCGGGCAGTATTAAAATTTGAAGCAGCAGGCCGCGGGTGGCCTAGTGTTCAACGTTAGTGACTGCCACGGAGAAGACCTCGGGTTCGATCCCAGGCAGGTACGAACGCTCGAACCACTAAATATCCGCCGTGCGCCGGATGGGCACGTTAACCAGTCGGGCCCCGGGTACTGGCCCCCGGAAATAAATAAGAGCGTCTTCCTCCCCCTTTCTACCTCGCTTCCGTATCACTTTCCTATCGGGCACTCTAGCCGAATCTCCTAGCTTCCTATTTCTAAGAGTTGTTTAAGACCTGAGGTCAGACACTCCCTTCCTAAAATTTGAAGCACCGTTTGTTTGCTTCTTTTTCTCAGTGCTGGTTTCAGAATTATGACGTAGAAGTCTTTTCGTACTTCTACGTTATTTTAAAAACATAACCATAAGATGAAATAGTTCCTAATTAAAAATTAACGGCCAGACGAAACATGTAAATAACAGAAGTCAAACTTACGGAAAAGATGCTTTATTCAGGATGTAGCACTTCCACAACAAATCATAACATCACATAGTACTTCGCATTGAACTCTCCACACATCACACAGCTCTTAACACAACGCTCTCCAGCAACTCTCTCTTTAACAACGCTCGCCAAGTAACAGTTTAGTCGTCGTTTTTATCTCTCGTTCTTATCTTACATCAGGCATACGTCACGTTCATTCAACCTCAATTATGTTGCCAACAGTATTCGTTTGAGAGAAAAGATATTACGTTAAGAGTGAAGAATAACTGAGAATAACTCAAGATTTACATAGGGAAAGAAACTAAAAAGGAAAGTTAATTTAGAATATACGTCACAGAATTCATCACCAACGGAATCAGTAAACAATAAAATCCTCTCTAACAGCATTCATCAATGTTTAATCAACTGACACAAAAAATACAAATCCATTGAACTAACTTTTAAATTTTTGACTTTTCTCAAGCATTCCATAAAAATAACCGTAATAAACTGCTTGAAAAATTGTATAAATATGAGAGGTACATCATACAAATTATTATTACTCCATCAAAAATTTAGGCGTGATAGTAAAAAATTCAGGAGGTTGTTTTAAAACTAAAATAAAATCCGTAGGTTCTTGTGATTTACCAACATCTATCAGTAGACAGGGGCCCAAATCAGTAGAATGGCAACTCTGCTAACCGAATACCGGAAGCTGGGAGACGCACCGAATACCCGCGCACCGAATACCGGAAGCTGGGAGACGTAGGGGAGAATAGTCCGGTATTCCGTGGGGGGTTGCCCAACTTGCTCGAAGATTAACAGCTAACGGACAAGTAATTAAATTGTGTTTGTGATACACGAAGAACTACACAAACAAAATTATTTGTACATTGGCTGATTTCCTAAATACTTCTTGAAAAACAAATTTCAGGAAACGTATGCCAGTAAGTACTCGTATTTTTCCTGATAAAGTGAAATTTTTATATTCTGGATCCAAATAGTTTTGTTTATTGCTACTAATATGCTTAATACAGTTGTTTTAAACTTTGATAAGGCAACTTTTTTTAAATAGTGTTCTGGAAGAAATAAATTATAAAATTTATATTTGCTTACCAAAATGAAGTTGTCCAAACACGTAACTAGATGGTACTAAAATTAGGAAAACTTGTTACCTCATTAAAATGTCGCAATTGTACATTTAATATTGTAACAATTTCGTGATTTTCTTAAAATCGTAATTTATTTCATGCAATCAGTGGATCAAGCAGCAATTCACTGTATGTACACTGAAGTGCCAGAAAAACAGGTACAGCAGTCTAACACTTGGTAAGTCCTCCACGGGAGCGGAGTACTGCAGAAATACGACGGGGCATGGACTCCACTAGCTTCCGGAAATATGTTGTAGGCAATGTACACCATACTTCCTGCAGAGCGTTCCACAATTCGGGTGTATTCCGAGGTCTCGGATTAGTGTGTTCGACAGCGCGTTGCATGGCATAAAAAATGTGTTCTGTCACGTTCAGATCTGGGGACTCGGGTGTGAATGGTAACACCCCAAACTCAGATGATTGCTCTTCTAACCATAATGTGGCGTCCCGATACTTGTGTGGAGGTGCATTGTCCTGTTGGAATAGGCCTAACTCATCAGCATGAATGCAGGACATGAACGGGTGTACCTCGTCAGAAAGAATGCGCACATAGCGTTGGCCGGTCACAGACGTTTGTAGTCGTACAAGGGGTCACAGTGAAGTCCAGCTAAATTTACCCCATATCATTACGGACCGCCCACCAGCCGGTACAGTTCCTCGTTGACAGGCGGAATCCATGACTTCATGGAGTTTGCGCCACACACGAATCCTTCCATCTTCCCGATACAGTCGGAAACGCGACTCGTCAGACCAGGCTACTTGTTTCCAGTCATCAAGTGTCCAATGGCGGTGTTGCCGTGCCCTAGCGAGGCGCATAACTCTGTGTCGTGCACCTATCAAGGGAACTTGAGTTGCGCGTCGGCTTCTAAAGCCGATATCGTGCAGGTTACATTGCACAGTCCGGACGCTGATGCATGTTGAAGCTCCAGCACTGAATTCCGAGGCTACCTGCGAGAGTGTCGCGTGAAACGATTCTTGACAGCCGACGATAGTCACGTTCACCCAATGTCTTTTTACGGCCACACTGGTATCGTAGGTTGGAGGTTTTGCCGGAATGCTTGTAGTCACGGTACACCCTTGCAATGGTCGTCCATGAAAATTCGAACTTCGTTTCCACCTCCGAAATACTATGGCCCATCTCACGAGCGCCAACTATGACACCGCGTTGAAAATAGCTTAAATCGTTATTACTTGTCATTCTCATGCCGAAAACAGCTCTGACAGCTGACAAGGATGTCTATCGCTTTATATACGCACTGGCGGGCGCAACTGAGTATGCGCATAGGTGACATTGCTATGTATCTTGCATACGCTCGTCTGTACCAGATTTTCTGGCGCTTCAGTGTATGAATAAAAGTGTTTTATTGAGTCTGTGGTAATAATTTAAAAGCACACAAGAAAAAATTCAGTTTTTTTTAATCTTTTTTAGCACGTCTTTTGTAAAAAAAGATCGTGCTTATGTAATCGGTTTGTCCGTCCGTCCGTCCGTCCGTCTGTACACACGATATCTCTGCAACTATTAGTCCCATTTGAAATTTTTCTTTTGTACTGGGAAGCTTAAAATGAACGGATGACGATCCTTTATTTTTTTTATTTTTTTTACGATGTACAATTTTTCCGTTAGAGGGCGTAAATGCAGATGATGTCGAATTCAAGAATATGTTTTATTCCACATATTTGCTTCTAAACATCCGACTGAAAAAATTATTTTATCTTCCGATATCTAAAATACTCTTTTCGAAGAGTATTTTAGATATAGTTACTTTTTCAAATTACGCATAGATTTTCCGTTAGGAGGCGTACAAATAAATCACATTTTCTCCGACAACTCTCCTTCTAAAAGTCCGATTTGAAAAATGTTTTTTTCAGCGGATACACCTCCTGATGGAAAATCTTTTGTATATAATTTCAAATTTTTTGTAAATAATACTTTGGCCACTAGGGGGCGTAAGCGTTAATTTTTGTTTCTGATGTTTTTGCCATAAAAACTGAGCTTCTAAAATATCGATTGAAAAAATTCTTTCGTGAACTGATGATGCCTCTCACATTGATGAAACTTTTTGGAATATTTTCTTCTTAAAATATTATACAGTTTCTCCGCCAGGGGGAGTAGATATATATCTTATTTTCATCAATATCTCTTCTTCTAGGAGTCCGATTTGAAAAAAATTCCTCCTTTGTTGGATAGTGTTTCCAGTGTGACATGTTTTTCATATAATTTCAAAATTTTCAAGTAATTCATAGACTTTCCGCTAGGGGGCATTAAGATAAATTGCCCCACCCCTCTGTATCTCTGCTTCTAAATCTCCAATGTGAAAAATTCTTTCTGCACCGGATACAGCTCCTGATGGGAAATCGTTTGCACATAATTTCTAATTTTTGTAAGTAATGGTTTGGCCACCAGGTGGCGTAAGTCTTAATTTCCGCTTCTGATGTATCTGCAGCAAAACACGAGCTTCTAAAATCTCGAGTGAAAAAAAAGTCGTTTGTTGGCCGATACTACTCATGTAGACACACCTTTTAGGAACATTTTCTTCTTGAAATAATGGATGGTTTCTACGCCATGGGGCGTAGATGTATATCTTATTTTTGTCAATATCTCTACTTCTAGGAGTCCGATTTGAAACATTCCTTAAAATTTTCAAGTAAATCATAGACTTTCCGCTAGGGAGCACAAAGGTAAATTGTGTTTTCTGCGTTATTTATGCTTCTAAAACTCCGATTTGAAAAATTCTTCCTGCATCGCATACAAAACCTGATGGAAAATATTTTTCACCTAATTTCTAATGTTTGGTAAAGAATGGTTTGGCCACCAGGGAGCATAAGTGTTAATTTCTGTTTCTGACGTATTTGCAGCAAAATCTAGGCTCCTAAAACCCATATGGAAAAGCCTTTAGAAAATACTTTCTTCCTAAAATAATGCATGGTTTTCCCACCAGGGGACGTAAAGTCACATCTTATTTGTGTCGATATCTCTGTTTCTAAGAGTACGATTTGAAAAATTCTTTCGGTGTTGGAGAGCGTCTTCGGTGCGAAATGTTTCTTATATAAATTAATGTTTTTCTTAACGCACAAGTCGGCGTAAGCTCACGAGCTCACGATTCCGTGAGCTTACCAGAGGGCGTAAGCTCACGATTCCGTTTACAACAATATCTGAGGGAAAAAAAACCCCATTGAAAACATCTTTCTTCCGTCAGATACTACTGTTTTCCATACCAGTTCCATTGACTTTGAATAGCTTTGATAAATTTAATTTCCATCAGAACGGATTCAAAAGACGTACTTGTTACACCAGATAATTCGGTGTCATCTTTCTTGTTTTAATATATTAGTGAACATGGATTGCACATAAATTGATAGTTACTGTCTGATATGAAAATACATTTTCACTAAAGGAATTATTTCATTACTCAATATTTCGTAGTCGTAAGCTTGCAATGAATGAAAAATCAGATTCCTTAAATTCGTCAGTTGACTTCTTTTAAAACTACGGCGGTACTTCATAATAGGCTTTCAAACTCATCTTTCAAGTACAAGAATGATTTGTTCACAAGTACAAGAATGATTCGGTGAACTATGACGACACTATAACTTCAAGTGAAACTATGACGACAGTTTATAATTTTAATTACAGGAATGGTTTATCCCTTCCAGTGAAATGACAGCGATGCTTTCATTAAGTTGACGAATCTGTCTTGCTTACACTTTTACGTCGAAATTATTGACACGCTAAATTTTATGCTGTAATTTCTTTTTCTTCTGTATTTTAAAAAATTATAAAGCAAACGTGTAAACTCTGTAATTATTTAAAAAAACTAACACAGAAGTCTTTATTAAATGCAGTGAAAAACGCGACACTTGTTTAGTTGGTGTACGTAAAGACGCGTTCATTTCGCACATCGCCGTACCGCTCCCAGCACCTCTCTCTCCCCGACTACGGACTACCCAAGTGACGTCACAATTCGGTGCGCGGATCTGTAAGCTATAAGGGGGTGATGTCCTTCTCCTCTCACTAACGGGCCGCAGGTGGCCTAGCCTGCAACGTTCGTGACTGCCACGGAAAGGGCCTCAGGTTCGATCCCAGCAGGTACGAACGCTCGATCCACTAAATATCCGCCGTGCGTCGGATGGGCACGTTAAGCCATCGGACCCCGGGTACTGGCTCCCAGGTAATAAATAAGGGCGTCTTCCTCCCCCTTTCTACTTCGCTTTCGTGTCACTTTCCTATCGAGCACTGTAGCCCAACTCTCCTAGCTTCCTATTTCTAAGGGTTGTTTAAGACCTGGGGTCAGACACTCCCTTCCTAAAATCCTCTACATATGATCATTTGATCATCCTTTCATTAACACACTTGCGATTCAGTTTTTCTATCTATCGTGAGTTCAGATTTTAGCTTGCGCATGCGCAGATGAACTTTCGTAGCTACATCACATTTCATGTACATCAGAGGGTCGTTCTTATGTTTGTTTAAATCCGAATAATAATAAATATTGTTTTTGACAAACTAAACAGTCAAAATACTGTTGCTGCAGCCATAGTTTAGTAAATATCTACTTTTATGACAGACACACCTTCTTTCAGTGGTTTTACGACAATAACATACATTAATCCTAATTAAAAATACACCAGATTATCTACAATCAAAAAACGGCTTATAGCGTATCAAAAGCCGTTTATTTACCTGGGTGAAAATTATATAGATTTGCCAAACGTTTCCGCTATATAGGCGGCATTTTCAAGGCAATACATACATAAAATGCAGGGAATTAGATCACGTAAGAGAGATGATTTTTTGAAAATAACGCGGATGACATCACGTGTAAGTATTACGTGTATTTTTATCATGCAATTATGCGGTGTGCTTTTCATCCTTTAATAACACATGCCAAACCACTAGTAGTTCCATAGAGACCATATCATTGCATGCCCGTTTGTTGGAGCGGATTTCAACTGTTTTCCTGATGGCAGTCTCTTTAAAGTTCGTCTAAGGGGCAATTCTAATATTATTCCACATAGGACTGGCTGAACAATACGTAACTTCTCTGGCAGGTGCTGTATTCGGTATGTTCTGGTTGACACTTCGCATGTGTTCCTTACATCTAGGGTCTAAAGATAGCTTTGTAATTCCGATATGCACTATATCGACAAAAGTCACTGGATACCCCTTCAAAAGCAAATGAACGGACCCGCTGCGCTGTTAGATGCGTGGTACAGCTGCAAACGGTTATAAAACAAGATTGCAGCTGACTGCGATCACATCGCACTGTGAGGTTGAGTTAAAATGCCTTGGCGGGAGAGAACTGACTTTGAGAAAGGAAAGATTAGTGGGTTGTTCATAAGAGAAACCGAGAGGCCTTTAAACATACCCAAGTCAACTGTTTGGGATGTACTGAATAAGTGGAAGACACATGGAGTACCTGAATCAGCAAAACGTACCGGCAGACCAAAGAAAATATGTGATAGAGGACGTCGAAGCCTCAGGAGAGTCGTTACAGCTAATCGACAGAGTACTGCACAATACCTCATTGTACAGGTGAGTAAAAATGCTGGAACCTCGGTATTTGCACGTATCATTCGTAGAGAACTTCATTCCATGGGTTACCGTGGTCGTGCGGCTGCTCATAAGCCTTTCATCTGCACTCGGAATGCTACTCGTCATTTAGCATAGTATAAGGAACATTTATCGTGGACCGTAGATCAGTGGAAACGGGTCCTATGGACTGATGAATCCAGATGCACGATCAATCAGTATGATGGCCGTGTGTGGATATGGCGGCAGCCAGGGGAACGCTATTTACCACAATGTACTGTTCCTACGATCAAGTTTGGAGCTGGCAGTGTACTCGTGTGGGGGTGTTTTTTGTATTATGGTCCCGGCTCATTTGTTATCGTGGACAAGCCAGTTAACCAGCACGTGTACCCCGATATTCTGGACAATTATGCCCTACCAACTCTTTGGCAATACTATGGAAACGAGCCTTGTTGGTATCAGCAGGATAATGCACCGAGTCATAAAGCAAGGTCTGTTACGGCGTGGTTTGAAGATAATTCCGTATCGTGTGTGGACTGGCCAGCACAGAGCCCTGATCTTAAATCCATAGAGCACATATGAGATGAATTAGAGCGCCGCGTAAGTCGTTTAGAACCAAGGCCTATTACTAAGCAACAGTTGGCGGCAGTATTATGTACTGAATGGAAGTGCATATCTGTCGCTGTGTTCCAAAACCTTGTCGAAAGCATGTCTCGAAGGGTCAGTGCCTACAATAAGCCCAAATGTGGACCTGCACCGTACTAATGTGTGTCAATAAATGCTATTATGTGTTTCTCTTCTAGGTGTGCGGTGACTTTTGTCAATATAGTGTATATCATTTCTGGATTGTTAGGGTACGCTAATGGTATATAGCTTTCACGCCCGCTTTTTCTTTATCACATTCTCTCTCCTTGCAGCTTGATATTATATGTGATAGTCGAGTCGCTGATTTCATTGCTACTGTGATGTACTTACATAATAAATTCTTCAACTAATATGAAAAGCCTGGGACGCATGTGATTGATCCTGCGTACCACGTTGTCCTTCTAGTTGATTTTGTTATCAAGATATTACAGTATTTCTTATATTTCTATGTATTCTGTCTATGTCATCTTTCTTATATCCAGCGTTCATACCTTTACTATGAATATTCTCAATTTCCTTACTATTTAGGTAGTCGGGTTTGCACTCGTGTTCTAAAATACAGAAGGTCTGCACTCTTTTGGGCAGTGTGAATCAGGAGAGATAAAGTTCGATCCTGCCGTTGGTTTACAATAAAAGTCAAAATCGAAGCTGGATGTTTTATTTCTTTTAAGCGGAACGTCAAGATAATTCAGAGTCCCATTCACTTCAAGCTCCATGTTTAACTTTAAACGCATTGTGTAAGTTGTTTATCTTGTTCATGAAGTCACTTAATTCGTCTACTCCGTGATCCCTTATGAAGAACATATCATCAGCGTAACAGATCCATACTTGGAGTTTTTTAATACAATTTAGTAAGATTTCTCCTAGTTGTCTCATTACTACTTCCTCAAGGACTGAAGAAAAAGGCGAACCCATCGGTGCCCTATTATTTGTTTATAGATGCCTCCATCTAACTTAAAATAGTTGTGGTTAGTCACTAGATTTAAGGTGCTAATAATTTTCCTGGTTTGGGTCGGTGTAAATTCATTAGAAGTGATGATTTTATCTTTAAGGTTTCCGACAGCCTCTGGTATTGGCATAAATGGATATCAAGACATTATGTCAAAAATTCCCGTAAAGTCTCTATTGGAGGTAGTCAATGTTCTTGAACGTCCACAAATTCTTTCATTGATTTGATTACATTTTCAGAGGTTTTTAAGCGTTCAGAGAAAAATATGTTCATAGGGGACTTGCTCTTTGCTACTATAGGTCTAAGAGTAGATCCAGGGTATGTGATTTTTAATCGTCCAAAGAGAGGTGGAATTATACCCGTAATACTGCTCATGAAGTCATCCGTATTATTTTCGAAAACTCATCTTACGTGTTCTAAATCCCCGCATTTTATGTCTGGGTTATTGTCTTGAAAACGCCTCCCAGTAGAGAGCGAAAGCTTGACGAATCTATATAATTTCTACGGCAGTAAATAAACCGATTTTGATACGCTCTAAGCGCTTTTAGATGATTCATTAATCCACCTACGTAAATACCGCTTAATGTCAAGAATTAATAAACTTTATTGTTTGTTGTTATGATTTAATTCCACTTAGTATGTACCGAACTGAGGCTCGGTGTTGCCATGAGTGGACGCGAATAAATGCTATGTGTTGTACGTACATGAATGTATAATCTTGTATCACTTGTTTTATTTCATGTCCACAAAGATCTTGGTATATGAAAGATAGGAATAACAATAGCCAAATATAGGAAGTTGTTTTCCTTCCCGTGATGCACGCCTGACAAGAAGATTTTCATGCAAGCGCCAATATCATGTCAGGCACATATATAGTCTCAGCTCTTTGGTTCACAATTTCTTGGTTCCCGCAAAAAACAGTATGGCGTATAAAAGGTATTCTTTTAGATATAGCAAGACCTCCATTTGAAATTTGAATTTGGAAAACCCTACTTAACAACAATGAAAAGTAATCTGCTAAATTTTTAAGTTTTGTACCACTGCTTCCCGATGAGTTATGTCGGCAAAGCAATGCGCAAGCACACAGATTTTCTATTTCGTTTACCATACAACTCCCTTCCGTAAAAACTAAGAGTAAAAATCACACAAAATGAAGAAATGTAGGTACAACAGAATATACAGGGTGCCTCAAAAATACACGGCAAAACTGCAGGAATGAGTTTCTCATAGGTAGATAAGAAAAAACGTGTTTTTTTTATTGGAGGTTTAACGACCACCGTGAGCAACTCAATGGGCTATAAGCAGTCGCCCGTCCCTAATTTAGGGTCACTGGTTCCAGCGAAGGGAGAAAGCCAGTGCCGTAAGACAAACACAACATCCATGCCTCACCGGGATTCGAACCCGGACCCCTTACGGACGAATGATCAGAGGCCAGCGCTTAGACCACTGCGCCACCGGGGCGGCCGAAAAAAAAAAAAAAAAAAAAAAAAAAAAAGGTTTATATCAACATAGGTCCGGAAAGGCTTTATTTACGAGTTATGAAGATCTATCTATGACACTTAACTGTTCACATCACCTTATAGTAATTGTTCAAAATGTCCACCTTCTGTCTCAATGCAGGCCTCACATCGATGTCTCATGGACTCGCGAACACGCTGCCAAATTCCTGGCATGTTTCGTATTGTTTCACAGTCTGCCACAATTCAACTGCGGAGAGTTTCCACATCTGCTACTGGAGTCGAATACACCAATGATTTTAAATGGCCTCACAAGAAGAAATCTAGAGGGTTTAAAACTGGTGAGCGTGGAGGCCAGGCAGTTGGTCCACCGCTACCTATCCACCGACGAGGAAACTTTTGATTCAAGTAATTGCGAGCTAGGTGGCTAAAATGTGCGGGAGCGTAATAGTGCATAAAGTGTGCTTGTTGACGAAGGATCAGTGGCATGTCGTCCAAGCAATCAGGCGTGCTTTTTTCCAGAAAGGTGCGGTATGCCCACTCCGTGTGTTTGTTGGGAAGTACATGGGACCCAAATAGCTTATCATCAAAAACACCCACACAGATGTTTAGGCTGAACGGCTGTTGGTGACGGGATGGAAGAATTGCTTGTGGGTTTTCCTCAGCCTATACATGCTGATTGTGAAAGTTAAGGATTCCGTCGAGTGTGAACTGAGCGTCATCGGTAAATATCACTAAGGCAGGAAAGTTAGGAGTTGTACCACATTGCTGCAAGAACCACTAGCAAAACATTACTCGCTCAGGGTAATCTGCTGGTGACAAGGCCTGTACCCGTTCCAGGTGGTACAGATACAGGTGTTGTTCTCGCAACACTCTCTGAATAGTCGAACGATGAACAGGCAGTTGCACTGCTAATCTGTGTGTTCTGATTCCTGGTGTCTGATGCACAACATCCGAAATCTCCGCCTCTACTTCAGGAGCCGTAAATCTTGGTTGTTCTCAGTTGGCAGCACGAGATGTAAAGTTCCCATGCTCACAAAGACGGCGATGGATACTTTCAAACATTTTCCTGTCTGAACATCTGCGTCCTGGGAACCTTTCATGGTACAAACGACTAGCCTCTAGAGCATTGCCATCCGCCACACCGTACATCCGCAAACCGTACATAAAGTGCATATCCGCTTGCGCCTGATTTGACCACATGGTCGGAAAGGTAAACCATTAGATTCTGTCAGTACCTTGCGATAAAGGAACTCACCTGCGGGATATAAAACATTCCGGTGAATAACTAGGAAAACAAGACATACCTGAGTTAGGTAATGTAAACAGTTAAGTGTCATAGACAGACCTTCATAACTCGGAAACGAAGCATTTCCGTACCTATATTGATATAAAAAAATGTTCTTAACTACTTATGAGGATCTAATTCCCGCAGTTTTGTCGTGTATTTTTGAGACACCCTGTATGTTATTCTTTCAGAAGGTATCTTCTATCGAATGATATGCAACTGTCCCATCGTTCAGTCCACTTTTCAAAGCATTTTGCGAAGGCATTTTGTGGAAGCTGCTTTAGCAACCCCTGTACAGTTTGAATAACGTCAGCATCTGTGTTGAATGTTGCGCCATGGAACTTCTTCTTCGTTGTTGGAAACAACCAGAAATCGCACGGAGCGAGGTCAGGACTGTAGGTAGGCTGGGGTATGGTTTCAATACTTCATTTCGTAAGAAACTGACGAACAGAAGCAGCCACCTATGGGCGAGCGTTATCATGGTGTAGGATCCACTTGTGCACCAGTTCCGGTCGCTCAGCCGATATGCGTTGTCGCAGACGCTTCAGGACTGAAAAATTATATTCAGCATTGACACTAATTTGTGGAGGAACGGCATGCTGGTTTACTACACTTTTATGATAAAAAAATATATCATCACCACCTTAACAGCTGATTTGGTTTGGCGGACTTTTTTCGGAGGAAACGAGCCTGTGTGTTTCCAGACATTCGTGAAGGGAGTCGAAATAGTGGACCCATGTTTCATCGGCAGTTATTACTGTGTTTATAAAGTCTGGATTCTTTGCGATCATTTGTTTCCACTCATGACACACCAGAACTCTGGCTAACAACTGTTCTCTTGTCAGGTGATGAGGTACCCATCTGGAACACGCACGATGCAGCAGTAATTTGTCGCGTAGAATGCGGAATGACGAAGTTTGTGAAATATTAGGTGACGCCGCTATGTATTCACACGTCATTAGTCGATCTTCTTGCAGGATTGTCCAAATATTGTTAACAATACGCCCCGTGTCAACACTTTCAGGTCGACGAGGCCAAAGAACGAATTCTGCCGAGAAACGCCCTTTTTTGAAATCATGGTGTCATCTAAAAATCGTTGACTCACCCAAACATTTGTCTTTGTAAGCCTTTTTTCATAAAATCAACTGTTTCCGGAGCCGTTTCACCCAAACAGTAGCAAAGTTTTATTACACAACGCATTTCACTTCTTAAATCTGAATCACTCACCTCAATATTTGTATGGCGAAATGCAGACGTACCTTAAACAACTGCGCAATAACAAAACCATAATCTATAATTTATGACTACAGGCTTGTGGTGTTGAAATAGAATGAAAATACCAACGTTTACAACAATAAAAGGTTTATTATACATCTACTATAAATTCGCCGAGCCGCTCTGCGAAACTAGAATAGATGTATAATAAACCTTTTATTGTAGTAAACGTTGGTATTTTCATTCTAAAACCAGAATCGTCTGCCACGGCTAATAACTGTTGCCACAGATACTTCCTTAATTCAGTCAGTCGTCTGTGTGGTTATTTTCACCCTTCGCACTGTTGCCAACAAAAAAAGTACTCTCAATTTTTATGGAACGACCTTTGTACGTAGAAAGAAATTGAGGAAGTCCGTGGATTTTTCCAGTGTATTTTCGTATTCGAACATGATGGCGTCACGAAGGATTTTTCAGCCTTCGCGGAGCACACTTTGAGAACCGCTGACTTAGGGAGATGGCTGACGGTAATCGTTTCGGATTGATTACCTGCTGAAAGCGCCATGACAATTGGGAAAAACTAAGAAAAGAGAAACACTTTTGAGTTACTTATTTCTACCCAGCTGCACGATGTGCGTGTCAGGCGGACTAGCCTTTTCACATGATCCCTTGGATCATGCAGCAGGGGGAAAAGGAATATAAGGAAACGCCTATCATCAGTGACAGGTTTTTAGTTGCTTCTGGTGAGATGAGAGGGAAACGGAATTGTTTTACCTCAACTTTCGTGAGATCCGGCCGCTATGCGGACATTTCTGTTTAGGACCCATAACAGAAAATTCCTGATCATTCTGCGATAGATGTCATGGTGCCACAACAATTTTGAGAATGGTTACTGGGCTACTAGATGTGAAAAACAATCAAAATCTGCACGGGTAGTGATTAAAAAATGAAAGAAAGAAACTGGCTACCTTATATTTCAGCAATTGAAATGATAACTAGGAACAAGCACTCTGCCGCCCCGGTGGTGCATTGGTCTAAGCGGTGGCTTCTGATCATTCGTCCGAGACGGGTTCGGGTTCGAATCCCGGTGAGGTATGGATGTTGTGTTTGTCTGACTTACGGCGCTGGCTCTCTTCCTTCCCTGGAACCAGTGGCCCTAAACTAGGAACGGGCATCTTCTTATAAACCGATTGAGTTGCTCACGGTTGTCGTTAAACCCCCAATCAATAAACAAAAACCGGGTTCGAATCTCGGATAGTCATGGATGTTGTGCTTGACCTACGGCACTGGTTCTCTGCGTTCCCAGGAGCCAATGACCCTAAGTTAGGGACGGGCGACTGCTCATAGCTCATTGAGGTCCTCGTGGTGGTCGTTAAACCTTCAATCAAATAATAATAATACTAATCAAGCACACTGCTCTCTGTACCTAAACGTTTTCCTCTATTTTCAAGCTGAGAAACAATGATTTATGGAATAAAATTGTGCTTAACAAACATATATCACACAGGAAACATCGCTAGCAAAAAGTTCAAGATTACGGGAGAAATCTTTACATCGTCCTACTCCCGTTTTCAGGAAAATATTCGCCATTCCCGATCTTAAATACAAACATTTATGTAATTAAATGATATTTCAATAGTAATAAAGTATCTGTAAAACACCGCGAATACAG
Source organism: Macrothele yani (assembly GCA_039090855.1). Lineage (NCBI taxonomy): Eukaryota > Metazoa > Arthropoda > Arachnida > Araneae > Macrothelidae > Macrothele > Macrothele yani. The sequence goes on along the minus strand of CM076989.1, from coordinate 29,456,000 downwards.
ATAAAAAAAAACGATTACGGGAAAAATCTTTGCTGCCTTTATCTTGCGTTGTCGAAAATTTTTGCCTCCATTTCGCGTTTACAGCAGAGATTTTCCACACGTCCAACTTCCGTTTTTCGGAAAACTTTAAGCACATTACAATTTTAATTATAAATATTTCTGCAGTAAACCGATGTTTAACTACCATAGGGGCAAAGAAAACATCACGAGAAAAAGAATTTAAGATAACACGGCTCTGTCTTCCGTTTCCTTATTAAGAATTTGAGATTACGTGGCTCTGTCTTCTGTTTTCTTATTAAGAATTTAAGATTACATGGCCCTGTCATCCGTTTTCTTATTAAGAATTTAAGATTGCATGGCTCTGTCTTCCATTTTCTTATTAAGAATTTAATATTACATGGCTCTGTCTTCCGTTTCCTTATTAACAATTTTAGATTACGTAGCTCTGTCTTCCGTTTTCTTATTAAGAATTTAAGATTACATGGCTCATTCTTCCGTTTTCTTATTAAGAATTTAAGATTACGTTGCTCTGTCTTACGTTTTCGTATTAAGAATTTGAGATTACGTAGTTCTGCCTTACGTTTTCTTATTAAGAATTTAAGATTACAAGGCTCTGTCTTCCGTTTTTTAAGATTACATGGCTCTGTTTCAGTTTCCTTATTAACAATTTTAGATTACGTGGTTCTGCCTTCCGTTTCCTTATTAACAATTTTAGATTACGTGGCTCTGTCTTCCGTTTTCTTATTAAGAATTTAAGATTACGTGGCTCTGTCTTCCGTTTTCTTATTAAGAATTTAAGATTACATGGCTCGGTCTTCCGTTTTCTTATTAAGAATTTAAGATTACGTGGCTCTGTCTTCCGTTTTCTTATTAAGAATTTTAGATTACATGGCTCTGTCTTCCGTTTTCTTATAAAGAATTTAAGATTACGTGGCTCTGTCTTCCGTTTTCTTATTAGGAATTTAAGATTACGTGGCTCTGTCTTCCGTTTTCTTATTAAGAATTTAAGATTACATGGCTCGGTCTTCCGTTTTCTTATTAAGAATTTAAGATTACGTGGCTCTGTCTTCCGTTTTCTTATTAACAATTTTAGATTACGTGGCTCTGTCTTCCGTTTTCTTATTAAGAATTTCAGATTACGTGGCTCTGTTTTCCGTTTTCTTATTAAGAATTTCAGATTACGTAGCTCTGTCTTCCGTTTTCTTATTCAGAATTTAAGATTACGTGGCTCTGTCTTCCGTTTTCTTATTAACAATTTTAGATTACGTGGCTCTGTCTTCCGTTTTCTTATTAAGAATTTAAGATTACGTGGCTCTGTCTGCCGTTTTCTTATCAGGAATTTAAGATTACATGGCTCGGTCTTCCGTTTTCTTATTAAGAATTTAAGATTACGTGGCTCTGTCTTCCGTTTTCTTATTAAGAATTTAAGATTACGTGGCTCTGTCTTACGTTTTCGTATTAAGAATTTAAGATTACGTAGCTCTGCCTTCCGTTTTCTTATTAAGAATTTAAGATTACGTGGCTCTGTCTTCCGTTTTCTTATTAACAATTTTAGATTACGTGGCTCTGTCTTCCGTTTTCTTATTAAGAATTTAAGATTACGTGGCTCTGTTTTCCGTTTTCTTATTAAGAATTTCAGATTACGTGGCTCTGTCTTCCGTTTTCTTATCAGGAATTTAAGATTACATGGCTTGGTCTTCCGTTTTCTTATTAAGAATTTAAGATTACGTGGCTCTGTCTTCCGTTTTCTTATTAAGAATTTAAGATTACGTGGCTCTGTCTTCCGTTTTCGTATTAAGAATTTAAGATTACATGGCTCTGTCTTCCATTTCCTTATTAAGAATTTAAGATTACGTGGCTCTGTCTTCCGTTTTCGTATTAAGAATTTAAGATTACATGGCTCATTCTTCCGTTTTCTTATTAAGAATTTAAGATTACGTGGCTCTGTCTTACGTTTTCGTATTAAGAATTTAAGATTACGTAGCTCTGCCTTCCGTTTTCTTATTAAGAATTTAAGAATACATGGCTCTGTCTTCCGTTTTTTAAGATTACATGGCTCTCTCTTCCGTTTCCTTATTAACAGTTTTAGATTAGGTGGCTCTGTCTTCCGTTTCCTCATTGACAATTTTAGATTACGTGGCTCTGTCTTCCGTTTTCTTATTAAGAATTTAAGATTACATGGCTCATTCTTCCGTTTTCGTATTAAGAATTTAAGATTACGTGGCTCTGTCTTCCGTTTTCTTATTAACAATTTTAGATTACGTGGCTCTGTCTTCCGTTTTCTTATTAAGAATTTAAGATTACATGGCTCGGTCTTCCGTTTTCTTATTAAGAATTTAAGATTACGTGGCTCTGTCTTACGTTTTCGTATTAAGAATTTATGATTACATAGCTCTGCCTTCCGTTTTCGTATTAAGAATTTAAGATTGCATGGCACTGTCTTCCGTTTTCTTATTAAGAATTTAAGATTACATGGCTCTGTTTTCCGTTTTCCAAAAATGGAAGTTTTCAGAAATGTTTGCCTCTATTTTCAAGCTAAAACACAAACATTTATGTAGTAAAATGATTTTGCGCAACAATATCGGACAGACGGCAGAATCGCGAGAAAAAAAAATACGATTACGAAATAAATCTTCACTCCGGGAAACTTCCGTTTTGGGAAACTTTTCAAAGACGGAAAATTTGCATCCACGATAGATGGTTCTGTAACAAGAAATAGAGGGCGAAATTTTGACAAGAGTTAAAGATTTCTACTCCAAATTACATGAAAGGGATGATAGATGTACTCCAGACATCATGAAAGGTACCAGTACCAGAGTTCTCCCAGTCCTCCCAGCAGAAGTAGCACATGAAATCAAGAACATGAAGCGGGGGAAAACTCCAGGAGAAGATGGAATTACTGTAGACATCATACAAGAAGCAAGTGGAGAAATCGAAACAGTACTCGCCCAAATTTTCACTCGATGCCTTAATGAAGGGAAGATTCCTGAGGATTGGAACAACGCTACAATGATGTTGCTACATAAAAAAGGTGACATTGAGGATCTTAGAAACTACAGACCTATCAGCCTCCTATCAGTGGTTTATAAAATCTTCACTAAAGTTCTTTCACACCGCTTGAAGGTGACACTGGACATGGCTCAACCGAGAGAACAAGCTGGATTCAGGAGTGGCTACAGCACAATAGATCATATCCACGTTCTGAGAGAACTAATTGAAAGAGCGAGGGAATATGAACTTCCATTGTGCATGGCTTTCATCGATTATGAAAAAGCCTTTGATTCGGTGAAACCATCAGCAGTTACAATGGCTCTGAAATCCTGCGGTATTGAAGATGCATACATTAATATTATTAATAATATCTATGAAAATGCAAGTGCAAAGATTTGGCTGTTTGAAAATACAACACATATAAAAATTGGAAAGGGAGTGAGACAAGGTGACACCACATCTCCGAAGCTCTTTAATGCCACATTGGAAAATGTCTTTCAATCACTGAACTGGGAAAACAAGGGGATAAAGATTAATGTAGATTATCTAACCCACCTTCGTTTTGCTGATGACATAGTCATTTTTGCAACTACCTCATCAGAGTTGCAGAGTATGATCCAGGAACTTGCTGACAAGAGTAAAGAAGTGGGATTAAAAATGAACTTTCAGAAGACAAAAGTGATGTTCAATGCTTTTACAAGAAATGAAGATTTATCGATTGATGGAGAAAAGCTGGAGATAACAGACACGTACGTTTATCTTGGACAGCAGATATCAAGTGAGGGTCACATTGGTGAAGAAATTAATCGGCGTACGAAACTTGCCTGGAGAGCTTTTGGAAGAAACAGCATAATTTCCAAGAGCAATATGCCATTATGTCTTAAAAGAAAAGTGTTTGATCAATGCATCCTTCCAGTGCTTACGTATGGTGCAGAGACGTGGACCTTAACTAAAAGAGACATACAAAGGCTGCAGACAACTCAAAGCAGCATGGAGAGGTGCATGCTTGGTAAAACCAGGAGAGATAAGAAGAGGAACTCGTGGATCCGAAAAATGACAAGAGTGGAAGACATCATGATCAGAGTTAAATCCCTGAAATGGCAATGGGCTGGACATACTGCCAGAAAGACAGACCATCGATGGACAGCCGAAATTTTAAATTGGATTCCAAGGGACAGGAAAAGACCCAGAAGAAGACCACATGGAAGATGGGTGAATGAAATTCGAAAGTATGCGGGAGTGACATGGAGGAGACTGGCACAAGACAGACCGTTGTGGAGGAAACTTGGGGAGACCTTCGTCCAGCAGTGGATTGATAATGGTTGACAATGATGATGATGATGATGATATACGCTACAGAGAAATGCTGGAAAATCACCTCTTTCCAGCGAAGCAGGTGTTTATGCGATACTCCTACAAAATCCGAACGGCTCTAAACGTTACTGCATTGGAATGACCAAGCGTTCGTTTAGAATCAGAGTCAACGAGCATAAAAGGGACACAAAATTCGGTTAAGCAACCACGGCCCTATCCCTAAAAGTCAAATTCAAGTCCGCTACTCCAATGTGGGATGATATAAAGATATTAGCTAGCTACTCTACCCCTAAATGTACAGCCATTCGGGAAACCTTGGAGATCATTACCACCAGTGATACTTGCAATGATAGCGTGTCACTCGAGTTGCCACGAATTTGGAACCAGTTCTTCAAGTAACGCCTCCACCACAGCCAACGTGATGCCTCGTATCTTTAAATGAATATAACGCGGTATCTATTTATTGTCAAGTAAAATTGTTAAAGCGTTCCATTATTAAGATAGAAGTTTCTGTTTAACTTCCTTGAAAACGACATCTGGCTGATGTGCGAAAGCTTGGAAACGCTTCTTTATATATTCCTACGCCAATAAATCATATCACTAGTCTAATTTTACTATTTTTTGCATAATTGGTGTACTGTTCCTCGTTAGTAATCTGGGGTTTATAATCAATGGTTGCGTAACTTTTCTTCAACGAAGTATCTTCAGTATCGTTTCCACTAAAACAAAAGAAAATCTAATTTTGAGATGATGTGCTTATACGTGTGAGCATGTATGAAGCTTTTTTCTAACTTTTTCGAAATAATTACTATGAGCTGTGTTGAAATCCTTCTAGAAATTATTTCTACACTTGCATATCGTGATTAAAGACATTTATCTTTTTGCAAATTAGCATTTGAACAGCGTCTCTTGTACCTCGGTCTTTGTTCATTGTTCTGTTGTACGATTGCAGGAAGGATAGTCAACAAAGCTCGGAAACAAAGAAACAAGAGAGATTGGTGAACTTGCGTTTCTTGGCAACACGCGACAACAATGTCGTTTGCATCTTCGGGAAATAAGGGAATGCAAAAAAAAAAATTTGGTTGCTCTGCCAAATTGATTATTTGGCAAACGCATTTTATTTTGAGATTCGTCGTTACGCGGAAACCCGAAACTTCGTTTGTTGGCTTCGCAAGTTCACCGGCGCGACGTCTTCATGATTACTACGAAACAAGAGTGTGGAATTGGCTGGTACGAATTCCAGCTGGAGTGCATTGCACAACTATAACACTCGTCTGTACAGAGTAAACAACGCAGCTACGAAGATATTTGGTCCAACCAGTAGTTTATTCCAACTTGAACCGGCCATTCATTGTATTTCGAAAGAAAACACACACACACATTGAAATCCTTCAAAAGCCGAAAACCGCATCATGTACAAGTAGAAAAGATGTCAGTTTTAAACTGCGTAAATCATTTGGAATTAATCGCAAAAACAACATATCATAAATGCTTTGTCTTGACTTCTAACGGGACTTTCGGTCTTTGATCATCGAGTTCTCCGATAAAAATATATAATAAATACACTGGCGGAAAGTGAAAAAAGAACACCAAGAAGGAGACGTCTGATACCAACGAAATTTATACAGCATAATAACGGAATACAGAGAATAACGTGCTCAAAACATTATGGCAAAATACGGCTGTATTTGCTGGTAAACTGAAAAATAACATTTCCATGTAACATGGTTAGTACGAGGTTGAACCGCCATGAACTGCGTCACACTGTGCAATTCTGGCATGGAGTCTGTCCTACAGATGTTGGATGTAAGTTTGGATTATTAATTTCCAAGCATCCGGACGCGTAAATCGGGGATGGTCGTGGCCGGCCGTGGAGACCGGATAAGTCGTTGTCCCATAAAATCCCACACGTGCCCAATGGGGGACAAATCCGGTAAAAGTGCAGGCCATGGAAGTTGTCTCACACCCTGAAGTGCATGTTGCGTTGCACGTGCCGTGTGTGGGCGTGCGTTATCTTGCTGAAAAACAACACGATGGACCGACCAAACAAATGGCACAACAACAGGCTCAATGGTGTTGTTGATGTAGGAGGTGCTGTTTAACGTACCCGGTACAAACACTAGTTGTTTACGGGAGTGATAGCTGATCGCTCCCCACAACAGGAGACCAGGGTTTAGGACCTTTGTGTCGCTGGCGGATGCAAGAAAGGTGGAGACGCTCACCTGTGCGTCTGCGAACACGCATACGGCCATCGGAGGCTCCCAAGCAGAATCTGCTTTCATCGCTGAACACGACAGATCGTCATTGCGTTCTCCAGTGCAAACGTTGGCGACACCACTGCAGCCGTTCCTGACGGTGGGCTGGAGTCAGAGGTACACATGCCAGAGGCACACGCGCAAGTAGTCCTTCATCCAGTAGACGGTTGCGAATTGTTCGCACATTCACCTCAGGTGCAACAGCAGCTCGGATTTGCGTCGCAGTGGATGTTCTGCTTGACAACGCCGCTCTTCTTATGCTTCGATCGGTCCGCTCATCAGTCCGTCTGTGACTCCCGGTTCCACGTCTTCTGGTGTGGGAATGTTCCTCGGACCATCTACGCCACCATCGTACCACTACCGATACTTCCCGTCCAATTCGCTCCGCAATACGACGATACGACCACCCGGCCTCGCGGCGTCCGACTAGACGACCTCCCTCAAAGTCCGATAACTGCTGAAATCGTACACATGGCTGCCCCGGTGGCGCAGTGGTCTAAGCGATGGCCTCTGATCATTCGTCCGTAAGGTGTCCGGGTTCGAATCCCGCTGAGGCATGGATGTTGTGTTTGTCTTACGGCACTGGCTCTTTCCCTTCCCTGGAACCAGTGACCTTAAATTAGGGGCGGGCGACTGCTTATAGCCCATTGAGTTGCTCGCGGTGGTCGTTAAACCTCCAATCAAAAAAAAAAAAAAAAAAAGAAATCGTACACGTTTTCCATGTCCAGGCATTGCAGCTTCTTCAGGGTCTTAACACGTGTCCGTACGCCGATGACTGATTACATTCACTTCGCCGTATTCCTTAAATACCACCGACGATAATTTGCATATTATGCCGTGCTGTGGCGTTAGCGCTCTCCGGTTGGTCCCGAAATTAACAGCACGCCTACGTAAACTCGACTCCATTAACATATGTGAATTTCATGATCGTCCGCCAATTCCTTCTAGGTGTTCTTTTTTCACTTTCCGCCAGTGTATATAATTAATACACACAATTAACGTGGAGTAGAAACATCAAATAGAAGTATTCGCTCTTTCCACGTTTTAAGTGAGTAACGGAAAAATTCTCATCGACGGCCACCGGGCATCGAACCCAGGGTCTTCCAGTTACGCGCCGGATATGCTACCACTGCACCACAGCGACCTCGAATTCATTCAGACTCACATACGACTAACTGCCAAACCACATCGCAGGTTCCTTCTTGGAGCCTCGCAAAATGCTGGGAATTCACCAAAGATGGTAAGCAGCAACTGAACAAATAACTAGGAGGCGAATGAATAATTTATACGCAGAATTGACGTGGATTAGGAACATCAAAAGTCATCACTCTTTCCACGCTTATAAGTGAGTAACGGAAAAATTCTCATCGTCCGCTACGGGAATCGAACCCAGGTCTTCCAGTTACGTGCTGGACATGCTACCAGTGCACCACAACGGCCTCGAATTCATCCAGACTCAATTCGTGGCAGCTGTGGTGCATTCCCGTTAGCGGACGATGTGAATTTTTCTGTGACTCACTTATAAACTTGGAAAGAGCAATGCCTTCTATTTGATATATAAATATAGACATTCAGTAGACAAAACATTAGAGATAGGGGTCATGGGAAGTTGACATGGGTATCCCCCGAGCAGAGTGAAACAGAATCAAACCGAACGCATGTGATAAATAGGTGGACAGCAGTTCTTCCCAACAGTGTATTTCAATCGACGAATATGGGTAAACGTGGTGATCTGAGCGACTTTGATCATGGACGCATTGTCAGCACAAGACATATTGTTATTCTATCGCCCAGTGGCGGCCGATGAGATTTTTTCCGTGACTCACTTATGAACGTGGAAAGAGCGAAGACCTTTGTTTGAATTTCCTGGTCCACGTTAAATGTCTATTAATTTTTCATTCGCCTTCTAATTATTTCTTCAGTTGCTGCTTACCATCTTTGGTGTATCCCCAGCATTGTGCGGGGCTCCAAGAAGCAACCTGCCAACTTAGCTTGGCAGTTAGCGTGGGTGAGTATGAAGGAATTCCAGGCCGCTGTGGTGTAGCGGAAGCATATCCGGCGCGTAACTGGGAGACCCTGGGTTCGTCTCCCGGTGGTAGCCAATGAGAATTTTTCCGTGACTCACATATGAACGTGGAAAGAGCGAAGACCTTTGTTTGAACCCTATGGTGCCCGAGGGCAACCGTATCAAGGGTGTACCGCGAGTATACCATCGACGGACGTTCCAGCTCCCAGAGATCAAGCAGTGGCCAACCATAAGCCATTGATGACCGGGCTCTACGTACATTATAGAGGCTCGTACATACCGACCGCTTGACAACGGTGAATCACATGTACATGTAACTCGAAGATGTAAGACCGATAGTTTCACTGTAGCTAGAACATTGTTTCTGGAAGCAGCTCAAATCCGTGGACTGATGTCTAAGGTCTTGTTATGGAAAACCTCATAATCGCGCAAGTCATCTGCAGGAGACTTCTTTGCTGAACTTGAAAATGCTTTAGGAATATCTATCAGCACTAGAGCTATCTGCAGTAGACCGGAAGAGCTTTCTATGCACGGAAAAATTGCGCTTCGAAGTGGTTCTCTCCGATGGACGCATTTGTATGCCGATTGCCGGAAGAACGGTTCTCTCAAAAATATAACTACCATGTTTGGTAGCAGCTAAGAAATGATTTGGGGCATTTTCAGCTGTGTGGGATTTGGTCCATTGATTGTTGTGTAGAATCTTAAAGTACAATATCTACTTTAAAGAAGAGAAGTTTCTGGACGTCCAGAACCTTAACCCTTTAACCGGCTGGAACGAATTAATTCGTTGTTAGGAAAATAGGCTGAAATCAGCTCACACGGATATATTCACTGTCTAAGAAGTGGGCCGAGAGCGGTTGGAACGAGTCAACTTGAGCATGAGAAAGCTTCGCTTCCTTCTTTAGCTATTTCATTGAAATTGGTGATTGAGGGAGATGATTGGCACTAGTTCTTTCAGACTGATCACAGTTTAAAAGGGTTGTAACAATGGCGAAGAACCTAAGAAAGAAGCGAAGAGATGTTTGAGTCACTTGTTACAACTCAGTGGTATGATGTCCTCATCATTTCTTGGGAATAAAGAACTTTAAATACCTATCACCAAGCAAGGACTATTGGGATACCACTCACCATACCACTGTAGATTAGTGGGATGACTATCAACGGTGACAAATACATGTTCAGTACTGATCAGCTTTCGTAAAACCCGAACGCTATGTGAATACTTCTGTTTGGAAAACGCGGAGAGTTTTGGGCAAGATTTACATCAGATTCATCGGCCGCTTAAAGGGTTTTAAAGTACAACATCTACTTTTATGAAGAAATGGTTCTCGACGTCGTTCATACCAACGACCAGGAACAACTGTCATTTCATAGGATATCTCTGAATGACCGATTCACATCATCAACGCTGTCTACCAGTGTGGAACTGGGACGCATCCACCTATTTCAGCTGTAACAGTGTGTCGTCGGTTATTAGGTTTCAAACTGCAGACTCATCAGCCTCGCCTCAGGCTACCCTTGGCACCACACCAACTGACTTCCAGGTTACAATGATGCATCGAACGAAGGCAATGAGGTGGTGAATGGCACAATATCGTTTTCTCGTTTGTGTTTAGGCAAACATGTTGGCCGCATCTTTGTTCGCCGACGACAGAGAGACAGGCGTCGAAAAGAGCGTATTCGCACCAGTGTAGCAGTTCTACTGATTTATCATTAGATCTACTTACTTTGACTCCAGTCTACTGATAGATTTTCATAATCTATTGGTTTTTTACGCTTTCCAACCGTATGTTGAAGAAGTGTATATGCTCCAGCTTTGTCCGTCTGTTTGTCTGTCCGTCCGCACGATAACTCGCGTAAAAATTGTTCGATTTTGATGACATCGTAGTATGTGGTAGGGGACAACCTGGGGACGAACCCTATTGAAAATGGACGAAATGGGGTCAAAGGTGAGGACATAGGAGCGGAATCGATTCCATCGCCCTTATGAGTCTTATCTTACGTAAAAATGCTTCGATTGCGACAAAACTTTATCATGTTGTTTCGGAGGTACACTGAACCGGTTCGGTTGACTGTCATCGAAATGGGGTCAAACGTCAGGGCACAGGAGCGAGCTGTATGTTAAATATCGGAGGTCCAAGCGGCGTCCGGGATCAAACAGCACAGCGTGCGCTACATAGAACTGAGACGGGCTGAGTCCGAGTCCGAAGCAGAGCCCGGGCACGAATCGGGCTCGGGCTGTAGAATGTTCACTGCGGTTCGGGCTCAGGTGGGCTCGGGCTCTTAGAGAGCGGGAGAGCGAGATAATGTATATATATATATATATATTGAGGCCTTCGCAGAATGGAAATATAATATAATCAATAGCTTCACCGGTGAGTTGGCAGGTCTGGACTTTTTGTTTCGACAGAAATCTCTTTTCTCTGGAGAGGCTAAAAGGTCACTCTCCAAACTACAAGACCAATTTATTTTTACCACTACGGATAAAGCTAGCAATAATTTTGCAATTATCTGTAAGAAGTTCTATTTTGAATTGTTAACTATGGAACTCAATAATAGAGTAACATACGAGCCCGTAAGTTATTCTACCAAGCAGTTAGAAAATCGGTTTAAGGCATTCTTCAAGAAACTTAAAATTCCACAAACTAGAAGATATGAGCCTGAATTTCCATTTCTTTTTGCAACGGTTAAGTTTCATAAGGATCCTGTGAAGTTCAGGTTCATAGCTAGTGGAGTAAGGAGTCATAAAAAGAAAATAGATCTTGCTTTTGAAGATGTCTTAAAGAAGGTTTTGAAACACATTAGAAACTGTTCTAACTTGATGTACAGAGATTTTTGGATAATTAATAATAATGCTGGAAGTAATTTCTACTATACTCAAAGTTTGTCCCCTAGATATTAATAGTTATGATTTTGAAAACCTATATACTAATCTGCCTCTATCAGATATAATCACTACCTTTAAAGAGCTGTATGCAGAATTTAAACTTAACCAATTTGTTGATGTAGGAACTTGGAACTCTTATCTCAATTGCTGCATAAAAAATAACCATATCTTATATAATAATACTCTCTATAAGCAAGTGAACGGTATTCCAATGGGAACATCAACGTCCACGAATATCGCTAATCTATTCCTGTTCTTTAAGGAATATAAATTCATTATAAATCACCCCACCTGCTCAGATAACTACCTTTACACTTTTAGATATATTGATGATCTGCTGTGTATCAATAATTCAGAAGTTATAGAGAGTGATTTTGATAATATCTATCCTAGCTCTCTTAACTTATGTAAAACCAACCACAGTAATCAGGAACTTGAGTTCCTAGACTTAAGCATTAAGCTCAACAGAGGTAACCCATCTATTAGCCTCTTTGATAAAAGAGTTAATTTTCCTTTCAAAGTAATTAAATATCTACACTGGAATAATAACATTTCAACCAAAGTAATTGAGAATGTACTAATTTCTCAGGTCCTAAGAATTTCAAGAATTTGCAGCAACAATTTGGACTTCAATTACCACATTAATATACTATTAGAAAGTTTTCTAGAGAACGAAATTCCTTCTTCTTTCATCAAAAGAACTTTAAGAAAAAATTATTCTGAATAATAGAGTAAGGTTGGCAGATCTGCTTTAATTTTCTACACAGTTAATAATATGATTCTGACCAATCAAAGCCGTAAGGAAGTTGGCTAGAGGATGCCTATTAACTACCTAAAGGAACCTTAGTGCTATGGATATGACGGTCCTGTTAAAACAAAAAAATAAATAATATAAACAAAATCACAAAAAAAAAGCTTAAAAATCTGTTTATAAAAGAAAATAAAAACAAATAAAAAAGAAAACTAGTTATTCATCACTAGGATAGCTATACTAAAAATAGTAAAACCAACATTAAAATTAATAAGATTCTGATTAATCTATAGAAGCTCACTAAGGTGATTTAATACATGCAAAGATTATTAAATAAACTGCTCGTGTATTTTATAATATTTCTCATGTATTCTGGAGAGTTAATTCTGCTCTTTCTGATCATACAGATCCACAGTTTTAAGTTTATATATTTTTTTCTCTGGTTAAAATCTCCGCGCGTTGGTTTCTTGCTGTATGAGGAGGCCATCAGCCCCACCCTCACTGCCCCCCAGCGTCTAGGGAGTGGCGGAAGAGGTTAGCCATGTTCTTCTCTTGTGAGGAGAAAAGTTTTTGTCACACAAGAGGTAAGCTCTCTTCCTTGTTTTTTGGGTGCTAGGTTTTATAAGTTCAATGTTTGTACTTCATGTACCTTTTCTCTGTCGTTTTTTAGCTTTTCAGCTTTTAAGCATTGGTTTGTCTGTTAACATTTTTGCGGGTTTTAACTCTTACTTTTCTTTGTAACTTTGAGCGTCTTTTGGGGTACCTAGGAACCAGAAGATGGCTAAGCTTGTTCCTTTTCTATGCGCTGTCTATGCGCTGTTTTTTCAATGTAGTTAAGTTCTTAATAACTAATTAATTATGCACTTAAAGCACTGCTGAAATACTTTGTACATATTGCAACTAACTGTTTAAGGTATATAACTTTCACAAAGTTTTCTTTAGTTAATTATTATCTTTAACTTATTCTCGTTTTCGTGCTGTCATAAGTTGTAGAGTAGGGGGTTTTAGACTCAAGTTTTCTTTTCAAAAATCTGTTCGTTATAATTTAACATTTCCTTTTTTTAATTGCAATGTAAAATTTGGATTTCTTTTGCATTGTTTTTCAGGTTTAAATTCTCTCTCAAACGAACTTGGAATTTCGTTATAGCTGAAAATCATTTCTAATTATTATGTCACTCTCACAGCTTGAGTTCTCTTTAATCTTCTTCTCTCTGTTTAATAGTAACAGATGAAGAGCATGGGTCGGGCCAGGAAGGTTTATGGATGCAAGCGAAATTGTTAACTAGTGCTAGGTCATGCTACTCTACGGAGGACATGACTTATATATATATTTTTTAAACTATTTTAGGTGGGAATGTTACTTGCATCTATGGCCTTGCAGAAACCCATTTCCAACTAGGTCTTTGTGGAAGTGAGAAAATGCAGAGTTTTTGCTGGTCCTTGATAAAGCCAAGGCTCAGTATTTTCGACACCTTCTACATTCAGTTGTTTTATTTTATTTTTTTATCTTTTCTCCTTTTACTCACACAGGTAGATACATAACCTTTTCTATGTTGTACTAGGTGTGAGTCAAAATTATATATGTATTTTTTTGCTTAGGTATCTTTTTTTTGCTTAGGTATCTTCTTTATAGAATATATATATATATATATATATGTGTGTGTGTGTGTGATTTTATATGGTTTAGCAAATGAAACACTTTGTAATTGGTAAAGGGAACTTTTAGGCAACTGGTTCTGGTTGGGGAGCGAGCATTCGAGATGGCTATTTATTCCGGTCTTGGGTAGAAAATGCCATAAGCCGCGGATTAGTGTGTTTCTGCAGAGAAGAAAACGCTTTTTCAAGAGCTATAGATATTGGATAGTTGATAGCATGCCGACGATAATTTATCCCTTATCTCCACGCAGTAGCTCCCTGCTCATTCTATTTAGCAACATACAATTGCAGCACTGCCCGATCATTTTTGATGTCCAGCCGCCCGAACCACTTCAGGTGGAAATGAACGGTCAAAGAAAATCGTACAGTTACCCTGTAAAAATAGACAGAGGTTCCTTCCCCACTACTTATTTGAGAAATACACTGAAGAGCAATTGAATTAGAGATATCAGTCTAGTAACGTGTAGCACCACCTTTCGGCCTGACAAGACACCGGAAGCGTTGGAAAGCCATACGGATCCACGACCCTTGAACAAGCTTCCATAGTTCGCGAAGATTTGTTGGAGGTGGGGGGATCAGAGCCTCGAACATCTCTCTCACTCAATGGCATCTCAGATGTGCTCGATCGGATTGAGGTCAGGTGACCTAGCTGGCCAAGGAAGCCAGGTCAGGTCAGTGGAGTGTTCATCCAACCATTCGGATACAGTTCGGGAGCTGCATTGTCTTGTTGCAGGATAAGTTCCCTAGTGGGATGTTGAAGATGCACAAACGGAAGCAAATGGTCGTCCAGGATATCCCGGTAAAGTTGACCTGTGAGGGACGATGCCACACGTACCAGGGGTCCCATTTCAATCCACGTAAACAGTCCCCAGACGAGAATGCCACCCCTACCAACTTGAAGAGTACCCTGCTGGAAAGAAGGATCCATCGCTTCATGTGGTTTGCGCCGTACTCGTATCCTGCCATCCGCATGTACCAACGTGAATCTCGACTCATCAGTCCAGGCAACATTTTTCCACATGTCTAGGGTCTAGTGGCGATGTTACCGCGTCCATGCTAATCTTTGCACCCTGTGATTTGTGGTCAGCAGCGGTACCCTCGTGGGACGATGGCTTCTGTACCAAATGGCGAGGAGATGGTTCTGGATGGTGTGACTGCTTACACGTTTTTGTGCACCAGCGTTAAATTGCCGAGTGATTTCTTGCACTGTGGCCCGTCTATCCGCTGTTGCAATGCGAGCTAGCCGACGATGACCCGGCTCATCCACACACTGTTGTCCACGGCAGTTGGCCCTTGCAGGGATGGTTTTACCGGATTCGATGTACTCACGGGTGTACCCGTGACACGATGGCTCGTGAAAATCCCAGTGCCTGCATGACTTCTGAGATGGAGTGACCCATTCGTCGGGCCCCGACAATTGACCCACAATCAAATGCGCTTAGTTCCTTCATCTTACCCATACTGCGTCCGACTCTTACTGATTCCCGTCGTATCACTCCTTATATTGTCGGATCGCTGCATACGTCATGTCGTTTCCGTTTACAGGGCCGCCAACAGCGCCACATTTACATAACGCCAGCTGTCTCTAATTCAATTACTCTTCAGTATACATTGGTTAAATGCAGGAGGAGGAGAGAGCGGAAGTGTGGAAAAGGAGATGTTTTTTATTATTGGTTGAACAGGTTAGCCAGTTTTCAGATTAGTTCGTGCCCGGTTCTATTTTGCAATATAAAATTCGGGCTCGAGTGGTCTCAGGCTGATATACCAAGGGGCTTAGACTGCCTGGGGCCCCGAAAATTGAGCCCGAACTCAGCTCTACTGCATACCCTGGCTACAAGAGCGGACGACCTGTTTGTGTGCCAGTCATCAATAGCTTATGATTGGCTACAGCTACGAATCGCTGGACGACGTTGTCTAATCTTTGTGTTTCTAGTAACCGACTGAGGTGTACCGGCTTTGTCGTCCAGATGACGCATGGAGCTGTGTTTTTCTTATGGAATTTTTCTGCGCTTTACCTGATACTAATGGCTCTAAATTAGATACAGGAAGTTTCTTAAAGCGTTTGGTGCCCACAGAGCCAAGACCCTTAGTAATTGAAATCCTAACAATTTGTTTATGACGTCATCATACGTGGACCACATTTTCATCTTCCGTGTTTTTCTATCGACGAGAACAGGCAAGACGTGAACAGACGGAACAGCAGAAGTTTACATAGAGTCGTTCTTTATGGTATTTCGCATGACTATATAAAAACATAATTGTCTTGACAAATGAGATAATGTAGCGTTTCTTGTAGTTGCGATATATCCCAAATTCAACTGGTTTTGCTGCACAAAATACTTCAAATAACAACTTCATTTGCAACCTACTGTACTGCCTGTTTACACTACACCTGAAAACTGGTATTCTCTTTTGCTGACAAACTCTGGTATTTGTTGTCCACTGAAGTTGCGATCACATCATTAACAAGAAAAATGACACCGAATGTTCGGGTGTAATAAGCACGTCTTTTGAATCCCTTCCGACGAAAATTAAATTTATCAAAGCTATTCAAAGTCAATAGAACCGGTATGGAAAACAATAGTATCTGACGGAAGAAAGAAGTTCTTCAGTCGGGTTTTTAATCTCTCCGATATTGATGTAAACGGAATCGTGAGCTTACGCCCTCTGGTTGCAGACTTGTGCGTTGAGAAAAACATGAATTTATATGGGAAACATTTCGCACCGGAAGCGCTCTCCAACACAGAAAGAATTTTTCAAATCGGACTCTTAGAAACAGAGATATCGACAAAAATGAGATGTGACTTTAGGTCCCCAGGTGGGAAAACCATGCATTATTTAAGGAAGAAAGTATTTTCTAAAGGTTTTTCCATATGGGCGGCATCGGTCAAATAAAAAAAATTAGTCGAGTTTTCACGAGCCCAGATTTCGCTACAAATACGTCAGAATCAGAAGTTAACAATTGTGCTCCCTGGTGGCCAAACCATTCTTTACCACACATTAGAAATTATGTAAAAAATATTTTCCATCAGGTCTTGTATGCGATGCAGGAAGAATTTTTCAAATCAGAGCTTTAGGAGCAGAAATAACGCAGAAAACGCAATTTACCTTTGTGCCCCAAGCGGAAAGTCTATGATTTACTTGAAAATTTTGGATTTAGAGGAAAAACATTTCGCATCGGAAACACTATCCAACAAAAACGGAATTTTTCAAATCGGACTTGTAGAAGTAGAGATATTGACAAAAATAAGACATACGTCTACGCCCCTGGCGTAGAAACCATGCATTATTTCAAGAAAAAGTATTCCTAAAAGGTTTGTCGAGATGAGTAGTATCGGTCAACAAACGACTTTTTTTCAATCGAGATTTTAGAAGCTCATGTTTTGCTGCAAATACATCAGAAGCGGAAATTAAGACTTACGCTACCTGGAGGCCAAACCATTTTTTACAAAAAGTAGAAATTATGTGCAAAGGATTTCCCATCCGGAACTGTATCCGGTGCAGAAAAAAATTTTCACGTTGGAGATTTAGAAGCAAAGATACAGGGGGAAGGGCAATTTACCTAAACGCCCCCTAACGGAAAGTCTATGAATTACTTGAAAATTTTGAAATTATATGAAAAACATGTCACACTGGAAACACTATCCAACAAAGAAGGAATTTTTCAAATCGGACACGTTGAAGTAGAGATACTGACAAAAATAAGAAATATACCTACGCCCCTGGCATAAAAACCATGCATTATTTTAAGAAGAAATGTTTCTAAAAGGTTTGTCGACATCCGTAGTATCGGTCAACAAACGACTTTTTTTTAATCGAGATTTTAGAAGCTCATATTTTGCTGCAAATACATCAGAAGCGGAAATTAAGACTTACGCCACCTGGTGGCCAAACCGTTTTTTACAACAATTAGAAATTATGTGCAAACGATTTCCCACCAGGAGCTGTATCCGGTGCAGAAAGAATTTTTCAATTCGGAGATTTAGAAACAGAGATATTGGGGGAAACGCAATTTATCTCTACGCCTCCTAGTGGAAAGTCTATGAAATATTTGATTTACTTGAGAATTTTTGAATTTATATGAAAAACATGTCACACTGGAAACACTATCCAACAAAGAAGGAATTTTTCAAATCGGACTCCTAGAAGAAGAGATATTGACAAAAATAAGATATACATCTACCCCCCTGGCGGGGAAACTGTGGAATATTTTAAGGAGAAATTATTCTCAAAAGGTTTATCGATGTGAGTGGCATCAGTCCATGAAATAGTTTTTTCAATCGATATGTTAGAAGCTCAGATTTTATGGCAAATACATCAGAAGCTAAAATTAACGCTTACGCCCCTCTGGTGGCCAAAGTATTCTTTACCAAAATTTTGAAATTATATCCTAAATATTTTCCATCAGCAGGTGTATCCGCTGAAGAAAAAATTTTTCAAATCGGAGTTTTAGAAAAACAGTTATCGGGGAAAATGTAATTTACATTTACGCTCCCTAGCGGAAAATTATACTTAATTTGAAAAAGTATAGTCTTCCTCATAAATGGAATCGAAAGATAAAAGAATTTTTTCAATCGGATGTTTAGAAGCAAATATGTGGAATAAAACTTATTTTTGAATTCGACATCATCTGCATTTACGCCCTCTAGCAGCAAAATTGTATATCGGTAAAAAAAAAAAAAAACGAAATGAAGGATCATCATTTGCATATTTCAAGCTTCCCAATGCAAAAAGAATTTTTCAAATCGGAATAATAGTTGCAGAGATATCGTGGTTACAGACGGACGCACCGACGGACAAACCGATAACATAAGCACGATCTTTTTTAACAAAAGACGTGCTAAAAAGTGAAAAAAAACATGAAAAGAAAATTGCAATGTATTAAAAACCTTTACAGCATGATTCAGTGAATGACAGAACTTTCTATTGAAATGATTCAGCGATGTGCACATCTGTTTTCAAAATTCAGCATTTGACTCAAGGTTTCTGAATTTAGGATGATTCAGGCCAATCTATCTCATTCTATGGAAATTATCACTAAAATATCAAGAATAGCGATGCAAAGACAGTTGTACACAGAAAAGGAAATTCCTTCTTTCATTTTATTGAAATAAAAACGACTGAAACTGGATAGCCTGTCCAGATACACCAACGAGTCAAAACATTTTAAATATCTCGTCTTTATGAAAATCGATGCAGATAAACAACGGTGAATGCGAAAGTCATGAAACGGTATAACACCCAATACTGAGCTCTGTTAATCAGTCTTATTCATGTTCTTCAGATGGACAAAGGAGAGGACTTAAGGGAGTTTGACAAAGGCCAAACTGTAATGGCCAAACGACTGGGTCAGATCATTTACGAGACTGAAAGGCATGTGAGGTGCTCACTGTCAACAGTGATTAGTATCTTCAAAAAGTGGCACGAGGGGAGGAAAAACTACGAACCGCCGACAAGGTGTGGGCTGACCACGGCTCATAAATGCTAGAGGTGAGCAAAGACTATCCCTTGTGGACGAGGTCAGCCGACAAAGACAAAGGACAAGGTCAGCCGACAAGGGCAAAAGACAAGGTCAGCCGACAAGGACAAAGAACAAGGTCAGCCGACAAGGACAAAGGACAAGGTCAGCCGTGATTAGTATCTTCAAAAAGTGGCAAGAGGATGAAAAAACTACGAACGCAGGCAAAGTGTGAGCTGACCACGGCTCATAGATGCTAGATGTGAGCAAAGGCTATCCCTTGTGGTACGAGCCAACAGAAAGAATACTGAGGCGCAATTCGTCGGTAACTTGAATGCAGGTGACGGAAGTAATGTGTCACAACGCACAGTGCATTGAACCCTGCTGAAAATGGGGCTACGTAGCCGCAAGCCGCTACGAGTGCCTATGCTAACCTCGGTGAACAGGGAACGCGAGTATCAAAACTGGACATTGAATGCTCTTGTTTTTTATTATTCGGAGTATTTCTTTTTGATTGAAGGTTTAACGACCACCGTGAGCAACTCAGTGAGCTATAAGCAGTCAGCCGTCCCTAATTTAGGGCTTCTGTCTCCAGGGAAGGGAGAGAGCCACTGCCGTAAGGCAAAAACAACATCCATGCCTCACCAATATTCGAATACGCACCCATCTGGGACGTATGATCAGAAGCCATTGCTTAGACCACTGAGCCACCGACGCGGCCTTGATTGCTTCGAAGAAAATGATCTGATCTCAGGTATCTCATCCACATGGTAATGTTAACGACCGTGGTTTACATGGGAAAGTGTTGGCCCCACGATGCACCATGGGAAGAAAACAAGCCGGTGGTGGAAGTGTAATGCTTTGGGAAATATTCTGCTGTGAAACCCTGGGTCCAGGCGCTCATATGCAGTTAACTATGACCTTTACCACCTACCTCAACATCATTACAGACCAGGTACATGTTTTCATTGCAACAGTATTTCCCTATAGTAGTTCCTTCTTTCAGCAGAACAGTGCATCATGCCACACTACCAGGATTGTTTGAAACTAACTTGTGGAACATGAGGAAGACTCCAAGTATTGCCCTGGTCTCCAAATTATCCAGATATCAATCCAATCGAGCATCTGCTGTTTGTGTTGAAACAGAAAATCCGATGCGTGGCGACTCAACCACCTAACTTACCAGTGTTGTAGGATCTGCCGGTAAGGTGTTTGTATCAGACACCGGGAGGCACTTCATATTAGGCAGGTGCCATTATGGCTCTTCGGTGTATAACGTTGGCTCTCGGCTATGCATTTTTCAAGCTCTCTGATACTTCGAACGGTTTCTGAAAACGAGAAATCATCTGGTGTGCCTGTAACTAAATCTGTGATGACTGTAAAGGCAGAAGAAATTCTAAATTTCTTCGGCGGTATGAGCCATGGTAGCATCTCATCTTGAACTTTACCCATTACAGATACTCACCATCCTCAAATATTTTCAATCGGCTGCTAGATGAAGGTCTCACCATGTCTCTTTAACAATTCTACGTTATGAGCAGTTCTCCTCCATGTCGGTACGGCATTCTTTTGAATTTCCGCGTAGTCTTCTCGCCTTTTTTTTTTTTTTTTTTTATTTTTTTTTGTACCTTAGTAAACAAAATTTCTGTGCATTCCCTGATTCCAGTAATGCACCGTTGTGCACTATGGAAGCTAATTGACATTCGAATTTGCGTTCATATCTCCGCTCCTAAAAGGGAAATTTGAAAAAAAAATATTTCAGCATCTTATCCGGTTCTCTACTGCAAAACTTTAAGTTAATTATAGGAAACCCTTAGTGTTAGGCTTTCGTATCTCGTTAAATGCTTAATAACTATCACGTTTTATACGTGAGCTGTACCGAAAGTAATGCAGAAGTGGGCATAATTATTTTATTAACTGACAAATGTCGTTCAAATTGAACATGTTGGTAGAGTAACGCTTTCTCTATACAAAGATACTACTCCACATAGTCTCCATCACAAGCGATGCATTTGCGATATCGTTGAACCCAACCCTCGAATCCTCTTTGAAAAAATTCAGGTGTGGACTGTTGTACCCACTTCTTCACGGCCACTTTCACCTCGTTTGTGCCAGCAAATCGTTGTCACCTGACACTGTTCTTCGTTGGTTTCAAAATATCTTTATTCAAGGTAGAAATCAGGAGACGAACTAATAAGGACGTCTAAATACAAATAAAATACGATCAAAGATCGTTAAACTACTAAAACCTATATAAAAATATACAGCATAGTGCACAAGTTGAAAAATGGAGCAAAATTACAGCTCGTGATAAATGAACAGCGACAAGCATGTCTGGGCATTTAGGAAGGATTTTAACAAAAAAACTTATTGCTCATAAGTGCATTGCTGTGCGATTAACAAAACTGTTCAAGAAAATATTGAGAGCTTCAGGAGACAACATTTCCCTTGAAAAAAAAAAAAAAAAAAAAAAAAAAATTTAATAAGACAGTAAGGTGTAACACATCATAGTTACAAGAATGTACAGTACAAAGCAATTGACAAACTGATCATAAGACAAATCAATGAAATGATGAATATCAGGAGAACAAACTTGGACTTCCTGGTGTAAATATAATATATTACCTGTTCGGCAATATTCAAAAACAATGTACAGATATACAGCACAGTGTCAACATGTTACAAATCAAAATCGGACCATATACAGAAATGTAACACTATTCTGTTGACCAGATAGAAAATGTAAGTATAATAAGAAAACACACGATGAATAAAGCTTTAACATATTCTCACTATCCATATGTAGTAATAGAAGAATGATAGTACCAAGCATCACCTCACACAAAAGAACAAAATAGGTAAAATGTTTTTCAAAATATATTACTCATGAGTACAACACCATGCAATTGACTAACTTGTGCAAAAATAAATACAGTAAGAATCATTAGTCAACATGTCTCTTGAAAGAAGGTACGATATGACAGTGAGTTTTAACACAACATATTTACAAGGATGTACAGTACTATGCAATTTAAAAAACTGATTATCAGACAAATCATTGGAATGTTTAATAACAGGAAATAACTAAACTTGGACATTCTGATGCAAATAAGATGGATTACTTGTTCCGCAATATTTTGAAAACTATGTACAATTATACAGCACAGTGTAAACATGTTCGGGAAACAAAATAGAACAAAATTACAAAAAACTACACTGCAAAAACAATTTCTATGTTTATACAGCATTGGACCGAACATGTGGAAGTCGGATGGCGCAAAATCTGGTCTGTAAGGGTAATAGGGTGCCATCTATCATCCTAATTTGCCAATCGTCTGATTTGTTGCCAAAGATGTGTGGGCCCCACATTGTCATGGTGAATGTGAATCATTTTCAGACTCTTGTTCGGTCTCTTCCTCCTTATCGCTTCATTAAGCTTTTTAAGTGTCTCAATGCGACGCTCGCTGGTCACGGTACGGTCACGTTCCAGGAAATCAAGGAGAATGACAACCATGTCATTAGAAAAAACAGTCACCATGACTTCTTGTGCTGGTCGCTGGCTCTTGAACTTCTTAGGCCTTGGTGAAGAGGTGTGATGTCATTCCATATATTGATTCTTCGTTTCTGGATCGTAAAGATACGCCCACGTTTCATCCCCTGTTACCAGATCGGAAAAAAGACGTATTTTCATTGGCTTCAAACGCTTTCAAAAGATCAGAGCACACTTCCACCTTTCTCTCCTTCAAATTGGGTGTCAACTACTGAGGTACCCAATTTATACACACTCACACTGTCCGATACTCTGAATGTTCAAACATCGTCTGTGTGGAAATGTGACCACAGTCCAGTTGTGCAACAAGCTCACGGATTGTTACTCGTTTCTCCGCGCGAATCAATTCATCTACTCGCTGATAATTAGTGTCAGTGGTCGCAGATGAAGGTCTCCCACTGCGTGGTTTGTCTTCAATGCTTGTTTCCCCTTCTTTAAATTTCTTCATCCATCTGTGCACATTGCTTTTGTCAATGGTGTCATCTCCGTAAACATTCAGTAGCCTTCTGTGGATGTTGGACAACCTGCATCCATCCTTCGTCAAAAACTCAATGATGGCACGTGGATTCTGCTTGGAATCCATTTTTTCCTGCGATAAAGAAGAAAGGGAAGAGTTACTCTACCAAGATGTGCAATTTGAATGACCTCTGTCAGTTAATAAAATATTATGTCCACTTTTGCATTACTTTCGGCACAATTCTCGTAGTATCACATTTTTCTGGGGTAGATCGAAAGACCAGCTCATCACAAGGGAACATTTTGTGGCATCCCTGTCGTTTCCTTTATGAGCAATTTCTCCACCATGAGAAGTATAGCTGTGTTGGACAGGATGCAGTACCTGTACGTGAAACAGAATAAAAGATTCGTGAAATATTTCTCTTTAAATGAATCTACCGGTTATGCATTTCGAAACGCTTTGAGAACCTTTAATATATAAACTTAAGACTTTCTTCTGAAACCCAAATTCACCTACCAAAGAATTTGACGGTATCCTTTAATTTTAAATGTCCGACAAGGCGAACAGGCATTTTACAACAGAGATTCATCGGTCAAGGACTCCTATCGATTTATGAGAGGTGGAGGATTATGTTCCCCAGTGTATCTGATTTCGGCTGACGACGTTCTGTCTATGAGTGTCTCGGTTAAGAAGGTCAAAAAAGGCACTGGACAAGAGATCAATGATATAGATCGAAACGCAGAAGCTTTTAAATGCTTTTACTTTTCAAAATGGATTAATGCTAAGTTTAATGTAGTATTCCTAAAACTACCGAAAAGGATTTACTGAAATTTTTTTCAAGATCTTCAGAATACATATTTCCGACCGAATTCCTGCATGAAAACGAATTCATCAATTATTTTATGGCACGGAAAAACACAGTATCAGTTCCAACAGAAAGACAGTGCATTTCGAATGAATAAGCATTCCGACTTATTTCCTGCAATACATAAATTGGTGAACCAACATTTTAAATCCAAATTTACAGACTGTGTGTTCCGAATTTTTTAAAACACAGTATCAGTTCCAACAGAAAGACAGTGCATTTCGAATGAATAAGCATTCCGACTAATTTCCTGCAATACAGAAATTGGTAAACCAACAGTTTAAATCCAAATTTACAGACTGTGCGTTCCGAATTTTTTTTTTAATTGGAGGTTTAACGACCACCGTGAACACCTCAGTGAGCTATAAGCAGTCGCCTGTCCCTAATTTAGGGTAACTGATTCCAGGAAAGGGAGCGAGCCAGTGCCGTAAGACAAACACAACATCCATGCCTCACCGGAATTCGAACCGGGATCCCTTTCGGACGAATGATCAGAGGTCATCGCTTAGTTTCAATATTCGCTTTTATTCACTTAAAAGAATTACAACAGAACATCCTCACCCTCAGAGAAAGGGAGAGGGATAAATAAAACAAAATGTAGATATTTACAATGAAATGGTAATTGTACAAATGAGCAATGACAGGCATTGCATTATTTGCTGTAAACAGCAGTAGCTCTGGGATAATTGTTCATTGAAGTCTTGGAACATCACTTGAGCGAATCAATTTATAGAAGAAATTTGCGCATTTTTAGTGACATGGGAATCACTGGTGGCAGAGAGTCACTATGAGCATGTAGAGAACTGTGTACAAAAGGTGACATCAGCAGGATGCAAACACAATCCAGTTCCAGGAGCAAACACGGTGAGGGAACAGTAAACATAGAAAGTTCCGACGTAGGTTTAAGAGTATTAAAACAGCAGATGAACAGCAGATGAACAATCTGGGCGCCGCCCCGGTGGCGCAGTGGTCTAAGGCGTTGGCCTCTGATCATTCGTCCGTAAGGGGTCCGGGTTCGAATCCCGGTCAGGCATGGATGTTGTGTTTGTCTTACGGCACTGGCTCTCTCCTTCCCTGGAACCAGTGACCCTAAATTAGGGACGGGCGACTGCTTATAGCCCATTGAGTTGCTCACGGTGGTCGTTAAACCTCCAATCAAAAAAAAAAAAAAAAAAACAATCTGGGCACTAGAAAACCGAAACCAAGGACGACACGGCGACCATGTTTTGAAGAAGGCAGGTAACCGTGCCGTATCATTCGCCAAGGAGTATTCCAGGGTGAGTCTGGCTGTAACCCTGTTGCGGTAGTGTGCAACCAAGGAGGTAGAGAATGTGATAGGATCTGGATCTTGTAACTGTAGCAGGTGAGAGAAAATAATATATTTAGCTAGGATAAATAAATACGAACAAACTGATAAAATAGAGGAGAAACTTGTAGAACTGTGGCCGAGGAAACGATAATCTTCTAGGGTGAGATCACTGGTACAAGAAGGATGTGCAAGTTGGAACATACTGTGAAATAGTGGGAGCAGCGTCGGACAGTAAACAAACATGTGTAAGACGTCTCCAATGACGTTACAAAAAGGACAGAGATCTGATGATACTATATTTCTCCGGAACAAAGTCGAAGGGACAGGCAATCGATTGTGCAAAAACTTCCAGTGCACATTAAGTTCTGAGGAGAGGACCCGTGAAAGTTGGGCAGTAGACCTGACCGAAGTTAGTGCAAAAGAAGGAACAGAGGGGATAGGGCAAGGTACCGCAGAAGTAGAACGGAAAAACGGTACAGGGTGCGGGTGGAAAGGCTGTGGAGAGGAAGGAGGTCACCGGAAAGGGGAAGGAAGAACGGAAAAGGGAGATAGGCAGAGGAAACGGAAAGGAGGCCAGAGGAAACGGAAAGGAGGCCAGAGGAATCAACTGGGGAAGGAACAAGTGATTGAAGAGCATGTTTAAGTTTGAGGAAGTTATTAAAGAGTTCGGGCGAAGGTTGGAGGGTGGGAAAAATGTCGGAAACGGGTTTCCATGAAAAATCGGGAAGGACCAGTTGGGAATCGGAGACTACACCTGCGTGTAGCCATGCTGGGAAAAAGAAAAGGTTGGCAGTAGGGGGATGGAGGACGGAGGAGAAAAAAGAGGCTCGGAAAGAAGAGCAAGAATGGAAGAGGGGTCTTGACGAATAAGCGGTAAAGAACGAAGGAACTGAACAGCTTCATGGTAGACTAGAGGAAAACGGGGTGGGGGATGACAGTGTGAATATCCATCTTGAGAAGAAGATGGACGGTGAGACAGGGATTAAGGGGGGAAGTCAGAACATTAAGCAGAAGAATGGAAGCGGAAGAGTCTGGTTGAACTGTCAAACGGAGGAAATTGAAAATTCTTACAGCTTTATAACGTATGTTAATCTCTGGCATATTGAGGACACCACAAGTCGAAGGTAGAGATAATACTAAGGAAGATATCCAATGAGTGGTTGACCAAACAATGTTGAGCATTGCTGATGTTGTTGCAGTTTGAACGTAGGCTGGTGGCGGTTTTGCAATCCAGGAATGATAAACTAACGAGAGGATGTGGGTGCCAGCAAGCCGTGCACGACTGTGGTAGGTCAAACAACATTTGAGCTTGGACCAGTAAGCAGCGATGTGACGTAGTTTCCTGACGAAGGGTCCCCAGGTGGCAGCCGCTGCTGAGACCCGGCTGCCAATGTGCACCCCAAGTATCTTTTGACTGGTGGAAGTCCATTAAGCGCCCCACGGTGCATCGGGGCGATGTCTCCAGGAGCCACACCACAAGCTTGTACACTTTGAAAGGTTTAAAGAAGCGCCGGAAGCCGCAGCATACACTTGAAACCAAGCAAGAACAATTGTGAATTGTCATTCTTCTCGGATGTGAACTGTGAGATCATCGGCGTAGGCAGTAAGAACGATAGAATGGTGCCTGGTGCTATGCTGAGTGGTGGAGGGGGAGGTTTTAGAAGAGAACCGATAGAGCAAAGAAAAGGCTCAAAGACTAGAGAAAAGTTGTCCGGAAAGAGGACATCCTTGATAGTTGCCCTTACGAAACGGAATGGGGGCTGTAAGGAAGGATGACATCTGGATATTGACAACTGAGTCCTGGTACAGGGCAAGGAGGGCTGTGATGAAGACAGATAAGAAACCGAAGGCAGAGAGCACAGAGGCAAGCCACTAATGACTCACGTTATCAAAGGCCTACCTCTGATCAAGATTGAGGAAGGCTAAGGGTTCGGAGGAAAGGTGGGTAGGGCAATATGAGTCACGGAGGAGATTAATATTAGTATGAATGCTTCGGCCAGGGATGGTGTACGTTTGATCGGGATGTATGACGGTGAGAAAGACAGGGTTCAATCGAAGAGAGAGTATTTTAGTATAAATCTTGTAGTCAACATTAAGGATGGATATAGGATGCCAGTTATCCAACTCCAGCAGACACCCCTTCTTTGGAAGAAGAATGATGTGAGCTAGAGTAAAAACGGGGGGAAGAAGAGATAAGGAAAAAACAGCTGTAAAGCAAGGCAATAGAAGAGGGTGTAGGAAAGAGGAAAATGTGCGAAAGAAATTAACTGTCAACCCGTCAGAACCAGGTGACGAATGACAGTTAAGTAAGGCAAGTGACTGTACTACTTCTGCTGGGGTGATAGGCATAGAAAGATATGTAACAAAATGCGATGGAATATGTGGTATAGCACGAAGAATCGAATCAGCATGCGAAGAACATGACTAGAACTGAGAAAAACGTGACTGTAAATATGTTCTAACACCGGAGCAAATGAGAGTGGGTTCATTAGTAACAGTTCTATCGGGTAACTTCAGATTGCCGCCCCGGTGGCGCAGTGGTCTAAGCGATGGCCTCTGATTATTCGTCCGTAAGAGGTCCGGGTTCGAATCCCGGTGAGGCATGGATGTTGTGTTTGTCTTACGGCACTGGCTCGGTCCCTTCCCTTGAACCAGTGACGCAAAATTAGGGACGGGCGACTGCTTATATATAGCCCATTGAGTTGCTCATGGTGGTCGTTAAACCTCCAATCAAAAAAAAAACTTCAGATTCCGGAGGTGATGAGCAGAACGTTTGTAGAATTCCAGTTGTTGAACCTGTTCACATAGATAGTCATTTGGCTATAGATGAAGGAGCTTGAGGCGGTGAAGAGCTTGTTGGGAGACAGGGAGTAGCAAGGCACGAAGTTTAGCTTAGTAATGAGAAAACAGCTGAGAAGCAAGATCTAGGGTGGAAAAAATCGAGCGTGCAGCATCAATCTTCATAGAGACGGTAATACGTTTTTCGTGGGAATATTGTTTGCTATAAAGAAGAATCCGGGATTTGACATGTAACCAGTGTTGCTAGGGACAAGAAGCAAAAGGGAGCATATATAAGGTTTGTTGGAGCTGCGATTGGATGGAATTTATATAAGTTGGATCAAGTAAAAGATCATCATCAAGGGTCCAAGTACGGTAGTATTGCCAAAGGGATGGACCGGTGTGAAGACACATTACGACACAGCTGTGGTCGGAAGAAAGTGTCGGTGTGTGAGAAAGGGAGATAACTGAAGGAAGAAGAATTGAAGAAACATAAAACCGGTCAAGTCGGGCAGTTGTTGATGAAGAAGTGGAGTAGGAGCGCCAGGTGTACGAACGAAGAAATGGGTGCAGGTGTCGAAAAGAATCTTGGAGCTGTAGCTGGTTGATTGCTGTAGAAAGTGCTCGGATAAGAAAATACCTGATATCCGTGGAACCGTCCGATCTGTCGAGGGAAGGGTCAAGGTTGCAGTTAAAATCACCACCTAAGATAACAATATCAGTGGCCGGAAGACCTTGAACACAGGAAACAAAATGCTCAATAAGGCAGTCTGCATGCTGTTGATTGCCGGAAACATAGATGTTGAAGATATGATATTGGAAGTTGTGAAGTCGGAAGGACAGAAGCTTCAGGAGGTCATGATAAATCGGTTTGACCATGATATCCGTAATGAAGGATAGAAGACGAAAATGGATGGCCACCGCAAGTCCTGCGTGCAGACTAAGTCGATGGAAATGGTAGAATTGAAATGGCCAGGTTCGCCACCAGAGGTATGGGGTGTTGGGATGACAGTTAGTCTCCTGTAGCAATAATACAGTATATCCGCATCATGCGGTGTAATATCTTCAAACACTAACGCATTGGTAGGAGGGACGGAGCATTCCTTACAGTTGAAAGAAAGTAATTTTAACGTGAAAGAGGTTGTAGTGGTTGAATATTACTATCAGCACTTTTATGAAGACTGGTCACACGTTTCTTTAAGTTAGATGTCTGCGCATTAGTGACTGAGTCAATTTTCGGCA
Organism: Macrothele yani; assembly: GCA_039090855.1. Classification (NCBI taxonomy): domain Eukaryota; kingdom Metazoa; phylum Arthropoda; class Arachnida; order Araneae; family Macrothelidae; genus Macrothele; species Macrothele yani. The sequence goes on along the minus strand of CM076989.1, from coordinate 29,426,461 downwards.
AAAGAGCAAGTAGACTCTGAAGTTGGGTGATAAAAGTAGGAAGTTGAGCATTACGTGATTGAACGCAGTCTAGCTGCTTGAGAGGACGTGACGGTTGATTGAGTTTGATGAGAACAAGATCAGACGGCGCCAGCGGCCCATCTATTACAGGAAAAGTTTCCAGGTATTCTGCGAAAGCTTTTTGATCCTACAATTTTTGAACAGCCTGGGACTTAAGAGATGTAGGAACTGCAGTTGGAGAGGAAGACTGTCGAAATGGCGAACGGGAACGAGAGCAGCGTGGAGAAGACGTCACCGGCGAGATTGAACTTTGTCTAGTACGTTTCAACGTAGGAACGCCGGGAGAAGCTGGTGGATGTAGGACAGTTAGATCTGACTCCACATTAGGGGATCCAAGGGAAGAAGATGAAGCAACACGACTGAGGGGTTGCCATTCTTCTTCGGAGATAATACCCTCCGAAAAACGTAGAGGTACCACAGCAGCAAGTGGGTCCAACGATGGAGAGGTGGCCAAAGTTCTCGTAGTAGAGATCGGAGACTTGGAAACTGCTGATGAATCATCATTTGCTGGGGGAGAAGCCACTGGAACAACAGTAGCAGGGATCAAAGACATCTGTGGAGCCGAACTTTATGTGGCCAGCAAAACTGGTGTTGAGGGTGGGGTTTTGACTTCAGGTGGTATGGAAATAGGTGGCTTGGCTGATGCATGTGGACAACGTGATTGGATGTGGCCATATGCCTTGCATTTAAAACAGGGCAAGGCAGTAACGATATCGATCCGGAAAATATGCTTCCCTACAACCACAGTGACGTCAGTAGGGCAGTCAGCAATGGGATCTTCAGTAGGAAATAGGATCCTTGCTTGGCGACGCAGACCCAAGATGCTCCTGTGATCTGGGTCTGTTGGTGCGGAAGACAGAGTGGGAATGGAACCAACTTCCTTTCCAAACCGGGAAAGGGTCGCCATTAAGTAATGATCCTTGATTTCTGGCGGTACGGGGTAGCACGTAACAAGTACGGGGCGCTGCGTGAGCGGGACTTACAGTAAGGTATGATCCCCAATATGTGGTTCATCAGGCAAGACGCGCTCCGCAAACTCTGGCTTCGCAAAATAGATGAGAACAGTCCTAGGTTTAGGGAGGATTTGGCGGACAGCTAAGGAGTATTTCTTAACTCTGGTGTCCGGGAGGGCATCAAAACATATGCCAAGTTTCTGTGCGCATAAAACCTCTTGCCCAGCAGCTGAAGTTTCCGGAATTTCGATGCATAATTTCTTGTTGTCTCTAGTGACAATCATATCAAGAGGCATTGTACATGGATTTTTCGCTGTAGAGGAAGATGAACTGGTACCCTTCACAACGGAAGCATAAGGAAGAGTTGCCGTAGGAATGGGCGGAGATGGGGAAAGTCGAGACGCAGTACTCGCAAGAGCAAATGAAGTACCAGAGGCAACGGATACAGAAGAAGTTAATGACGTCACTGTGGTGGAGAATGTCGGGAAATCAATGTCCATTAAATTGGAAGAAGAGGTGGTAAGATCAGATAACACGGCTTGGAAACCAGCTGCGTGAGGTAATGACAAAGACCGAACGTGGCCAGGTGGGGACAGAGCTTTGCTATCAAGCTTCAGACCTGGATTATCAGATGGGGTCGCCGCCATTTGCAATGGCTGGCCTGCTAAACCCGACCCTGGGCAAAGCCAGGACGGAAAATGAGTTAGTACAAGTAAAGTTTTACTTACAGGACGTCACGGTCGGACTCAATTGACACAGGAGATGTTCACAATACAGGAGATACACAAAATTACGGCACACACACAAAAGAACACTAATAAACGCAGGTCAAACATGGAGCACAGGTCAACACAACCTTTACCAAGCCATCGCTTAGACCACTGTGCCACCGGGGCGGCTCTGAAATCCCGAAGAGCATATATACAGGTAGGCACAGAAGTCCCTAAAATCTCAATTTAAATATTCGTTAGTTGCTTTTTCAGAAAAAAACAAGGTAGCCATTTCTCTTTATGGCAAGGGGGATACTTTTGGAGTATAGAACCGGGGGTTCTGGGGACACCGTAGGGGGCGGAGCTGGGGCTACTCGAAATTTTCAAACGGAAAGAAGGGTCGTGTGACATATCGTTGGAAAGATCTCCGAAAATGTAGTAAGTAGATTTTTAAATTTTTGTTTTATCTTTATTTAGTACAAAGTTATTGCCCACAAGAGCGACACTAAGGTACACTATGAGCGGTAGGAAAAATGGCGTTACTTCTGACACATTTGTGTTCTTCCTTTGGTTTGTGTGAATGTACCGTACTTATTGTGTTTTATGGCAAGGAACCACGTTTCCGGCCGCGAGTCGAGAGTTGCGATGCCACCGTGTGATTGGGAGCGGGGAACAGGATTATTCAATAGTTGCAGATGGAAAGGCGGGAGGGTAGTGTAATACATCATTGTTACGATGACATATTTCACAAATTTAATTTATTGCGCTTTGTAGTTCAAAAAATAGTACAATAGTCGTTATGTTTTATGTCAAAGGGGACACTTTATAGGATAAGAACCGTATAGGATAGAAATCTGACATCTTTTCTGGTGATATGTATAGGAATATGACATCTTTTCGGGAGATATGTATAGGAATATGACATCTTTTCGGGTGATATGTATAGGAATCTGACATCTTTTCGGGTGATATGTATAGGAATCTGACATCTTTTCGGTTGATATTAATAGGAATCTGACATCTTTTCGGGTGATTGACACCTTATAGGATAGGAATATGTGAGGATCCGGGCTGGGAGTTTCACGAAATGTTGCCTGGTAAACTCGAACTTCTGCTTTTAACATTTGTCATATCTTTATTTAATCAAATGTGTAATGCCAAACGTTTGAGGTTAACGTGTTATCGGCGAATATAAAATACTGCGTCCAGTTTTGCATCTTTGGGTTCTACTGTAAAATGACACGTTTTCCATGTAAAATCAATACCTGCAGACATTCCTACATCTGAAGCACCCTCTTCGCATCTTCAATTATTCAATGACCCTGATTCCCGCCCCCAACAGTGTCACAGGACCCCTCAATTCGTGGCCGGAAACGTGGCTCCCTGCCATAAAACACAATAAGTACGGTACATTCACATAAACCAGAGAAAGAAAACAAATGTGTCAAAAGTAACGCAATTTTTCCTACCCCTCATAGTGCACTTTAGTGTTGCTCTTGTGGGCAATAACTTTGTACCTAATTAAGATAAAACAAACATTTAAGAACCAACTTACTACATTTTCGGAGATCTTTCCAAAGATATGTCATACGACCCTCTCTTTCCATCTGAAAATTTTGAGTAGCCCCGCCCCCTACGGGGTCAGCAGAAGTGCCCCCCCCTTGCCATAAACAGAAATCGCGATCCTGGTTTTTCTGGAAAAGCAACCAATACAAATTTAAATGAGTTTTTCGGGACTTCTGTGCCATACTGTACATAGGAACAAATATTTTTGTCTCAGCTCATAGGTTTATCTCCCTCCAATATTTTAAACCAAATCGTAGACACCGTATGTGCGCTCAGAACTGTAGAGAACATACGTATAACAACAAATATCTTTATCTTAATTCAACGATGTTAATTAAAACATAATATTCTGATGTAATGAAGTGAATGCTTCAGACGAGGTGTTAATATAAAGCAGATAATGCGACGTCAGTCTGTCCATTTTTTATTAAAATCTTAAATTTCTGATATAATAAGGAATATATCGCTGCTGTTAAAATGCAGATGCCACAGTGTCAATCTAAATATCTGTCTATCCATCTATTTTAATCCAAAATGTCTGATACAATAATGAAAATGCGTTCAATATATTTCAAAGAAAAGTAAACGATGCGGCGTCTATCTATCTAGCATTTTAATTGAAATTCAAAATTTCTGATAAATTGAACAATGCTTCGTAGAAAAAGAAGATCCATCAACACCCAAACTTTCTGATATAATGATAAAAACTTCTATAAACATCCTTCCTCAACTGTTCACAATCGAAGTTCTTCGAATAAAAAACTGCTCCATGTATAAAAAAAATGTCCGGAATAACTTATTACGCTTGAAAATATTACCATACGCGTGTGCTTGGAAGAGCATAACTTCATATATGAACCATTCTCAGTTTACGCGGAAAATGGCGATGGAAGGGGGAAGGGATGCACCGGGACCTTTCTGCTAAACGGGCCAAAAGTTCTTCTAAAGTGTTGTCTAAACTATCTATAGGAATATTGATTGTAAAAAAGTGAGGCTGAAACGCAACTATACTAACCAAAACTATAAATATTCAGTTTTTACGAGTTAGCATTTTAATACGAACTGAACTTAATGGGACATTTTTGATGGACTGCTCTTTCGACGTCTGATTTCTTATAAATGCAATACTTGCTCACTTAAGAGATAACAGGTTTCAGTTTTTCATGTAAGGGCACAGTAAATATGCATTGCTTACCTAAATAAGCTGTACTTCTATTGAAGCTATATAAATATTAGCTGTATAAAGTATTCATTAAATTTAGTGCCGACGTGTCAGATGATCTTTTAGATGAGCTACAAATTATAAAAAATCTTTTGACGGACAACAAAAATGTTCAAGTTCTAAAGAGCTTCTTCAATACGCAGTTGATTGCAATATCATCCAACGATATTTTCTCTAAACTTGAGGATTGCTTTACAACTGTTTTTAACTACGCCAGTAACCGTCGCTAGTTTCGAAAGATCATTTAGCAAGCAAGAAATGACTAACACATATTTAAATCAAACTTGATTCAAGATCGTTTGATATCTTTAGCGATGTTAAGCACAGAAGTGAAGAAGAAAAGAAGTGTGATCTTGATTCCGTAATAAAAAAAATGGGTACAGAATAAAAATAGATAAATATTGATGCGAATTTATAGAAACAATTCATTTCAAAAATCGATTATAAAATTGTTTCATATTTTCTGGAACAGTGACAAGTACGTTTATTTAATTCTATTTTTGAAGTAGTATTTATGTATTTAGTGCAAGCAATTGCAATTTGCTTACCGTGGAATATCAATGACGCGAAATACTCACAACTCATGAATGACCAACACACAACATATTTTCCATTATTGTTACGCTGACATTGGAATGACCACAAAATTTTTGTGTGATGTCCTATTATCAACCAGCGGATACTTGGGAAAGGGAGTGGTGTATTACAGTGGCGTAGGGTGACCTGAACATTATCCGGGGCTAAATATATATCTTTAAAACTGTTCTCAAAAGTTTTCCGTGCTATGAAATATAATTTCAGTAGATTGTTAGGTTTCCAAACGCCACCTGCTGAAATATACACTCACGGACAATGAAATTTGTGCACCAAAAAGGAAGCATCGGATTGAACTGAAGTTTTATGGACAGAATGATACAGATGAATGGCACACATGATGGCGAAAACAGAGGTGCAGGACAATTACAGAAGGATCTGTGGCACGCAATCCGGTCATCTTCAATAGCGCGTCGCACGGCCTCGTGTGGCGATACATGCTGCAATACGGTCCGGTATGGAGGCGAACAGACACCTGATGTTGTCCTGCGGCAGACTGGCCCACACGTGTTGGACGGTGTGCTCCAAATCCTGGATAATGCGGCACAGCGGCAGCCGGCGTTTCAACTGGTCCCACACATGCTCGATAGGGAACATGTTCGGGGAGCGGGCAGGCAATGGAAGTGTCTGCAAATGACGTAGGAAGTCCTGGGCAACCCGAGCCGTGTGCGGGTGGGCATTATCCTGCTGGTATAGCGCACCTGGAATCCCGGCCAGGAATGGGAGCACATAGCGCAGTAGCTTCTCATCCACATACCGCTGGCCCGTCAATGATCCACGTACCACTACTAGAGTTGATCGTCTATCGTAGGCAATGGCTCCGCAGACCATAATGCCTACTGTGAGGTGTGGCGCTCGATAGCGAGGTTGAGATTGTGCCATTGACCCAACGACCTTCACACCCAGAAACGATGATCATCGGTCCCCAAAACGAAGCGGCACTCATCGCTAAACACCACACGTCGCCAGTCTGTGGTGTTCCACTTCGCTTTGGCCTTGTAGCACTGCACACGGAGGCAGCGATGTTCCGGTGTTAATGGCAGCACACGTAACGTAAGGGGCGCTGGGATAGCAGTTTCGCTTCCGCGAGGCGTCGGGAAATGGTTCGTGGGCACACAGGAGTCGCTCCATCTGCCTGTACAGATGCAGGATCCCTACGGGATTCGTTCGAGCCTGGCGCACGATCTATCGATCCTCCCTACCGGTGGTCTTCCTGGTCCGTTCGGAGCCACTCCGCCATGTGGCAGTGCCGTCATGTGTCCACTGCTGCTAGCAGAGTCGGACGGTATGGTGAATGATCAGGCCTCTTTCAATGTCCGTCAGTTGCGTAAACCGACGTCTCTGGCATCTACCCCGCATTCTTGTCACTCTGTGTTCTTGCTTGCGTCGGCCGGTGATTTTCGCTTTCATGGGGCATCGACTACACGCCTGTTTATATAAGGCTTAAGGTTCGTGCTTGCAGCGAGACCACAGGGTGTGTGGTCATGCGCACTCACACCAAACGGGGATCATTTGCCCACCAGCACGCACTCTAGATATTTGCAAAGTTTCGCGGTTGTAGCATGTTTTCTTCTAGGTGCGCAAATTTCATTATCCGTGAGCGTACATAGAAGAAGGAGGTAGAAATTTTATTTATACAGTATATAGATGCAGTGCTGTATATCACAAAATAAAAATTTTGGCTTTCGCCTTTCTGCACTTATAAAGGAACTGAGCTTTGTTTTTTTGCTGGGAGAACGCGATAACTTTCGTTTTAAAATTGTCCATTTCTGAAATGAACTTTTCGTGAACAGATAAAACTGTACAGGCATTTAACCGTTCTTGCTTCATTGTATTACTCCAGCAAGTTTTTACACGCTTCAAAGTAGAGTTGTAGACTTATTCTTCTGTTTCTGCACCAAGCTAATATTTGATCGATGTTGAGCCAAGTCTTTAACGTTGTTTCTTGTTTTTTTTTTCATGCCTTAATAAACTAAAAGGGTGTTCCAATAAAAAGACCACTTGTTAAATACACAGTTGACGAGGACCAGTAACATCAAATAGAAGTCATCGCTCTTTCCACGTTTTATAAGTGAGTCACGGAAAAATTCTCATCGGCCGCCACCGGAAATCGAACCCCGAGACTTCCAGTTACGCGCTGAATAGGATCCAACTGTACCACAGCGGCCTCGAAATTCTCCAGACTCACAAACGACAAACTGCCAAACCACATGGCAGGGTTGCTTTTTTGGAGCCCCACACAATGCTGGGGATTCACCACAGATGAACAGCAGCAACTGAACAAATAACTAGAAGGCGAATGAATGATAATTACACAGTTGACGTGGGCCAGGAACATCAAATAGAAGTCATCGCTTTTTCCACGTTTATAAGTGAGTCACGGAAAAAATTTTCAGGCACGCAACTGGAAGACACTGGGTTCGATTCCCGGTGGCGGCCGATGAGAAATTTTTTCGTGACTCACTTATAAACGTGGAAAGAGCGATGACTTCTAGTTGATAGTCCACTTTGTTCATTTTACTTACTCGAGCGAACCTAACAACTTAATTCAACGAACGAAAATCAGCCGCTCACTTGGGACGAGGCGAAACCAAATTATTGCTGTTAGACAGAAAGGCGACCAGCCCAGAAATACAGTCTTGCGTATACTCAGTTCAGGGCCGCCCCGGTGGCGCAGTGGTCTAAGGCGTTGGCCTTTGATCATTCGTCCGAAGGGGTCCGGGTTCGAATCCCGGTGAGGCATGGATGTTGTGTTTGTCTTACGGCACTGGCTCTCTCCCTTCCCTGGAACCAGTGACCCTAAATTAGGGACGGGCGACTGCTTATAGCCCATTGAGTTGCTCACGGTGGTCGTTAAACCTCCAACCCAAAAAAAAAAAATACTCAGTTCAGCGCGCATCTGCTCATTCGTGACTGTTCTCTGAAGCATCGCAAAGACGACCAGTCGACTATAGTCGCTTCTCCCACGCACGTGGTATTTAGCCGTGGCCACGATTCAGCGCCCTCTAGTAAACGGATGTGGTAGGCTGTAATGTGTTGACCAGTTACCCAACTAGTGTAATGGCTCAAATTCACATGCAGAAAATCTGGAAACTGCCTGCTAATACTGATTTTCTTTCGGAATTTTTAATGTTAAGAGAAGAAACAATTTTCTTCTTATTTTCATGCGAGTCTTACCCGTGGATGACCATAATGACCCGACTCCACTGGTGTACTAATTTTGGGACCATAATAAAAATTATGTAATCAACAAAGCAAAAATAACACATTATTTAAATATTAATTGAGTTAGATGATAAGAAGAATAAATATACAACTTATTAGGTGTAGTGAATAATGTTCAAAGATTGCAATATTTTATTTCTCTCTCTGTTTTTATTTATTTATTTATTTTATTGTTACCGTGGGAGGAAGTCGTACTAATTAATGGTTTCGCATCCTGACGACGATAAACCACGCACCGCCCTGCACTCGGAAGAACCTTTGTTTTCAAAACTACGAAAGCGGCAGAACTTCGGAGGTGTCAAATATAAAAATTATTATTAACTTCTTAATATTAATAGTAATGCTTCTTTTACTGTTACCGTGGGAGGAAGTCGTACTAATTAATGGTTTTGCATCCTGACCACGATAAACCACGCACCGCCCTGCACTCGGAAGAACCTTTGTTTTCAAATCTACGAAAGCGGCAGAACTTCGGAGGTGTCAAATATAAAAATTATTATTAACTTCTTAATATTAATAGTAATGCTTCCTTTACTGTTATTATCTTGCCATAAAAGAATAAAGAAAATACCAGATGAAACAGAGAACTTAAATGCACCCTATAAAACTAATCATGTCCATAACAACTGATGTGTCGCCATCTATCGACAATTGTTGGTTACTTCAAGCGGGAGGGGGTAGATCTAAAGGGTTATCGTAAAACTCCTCGCCACGTTTTTTGTGTTAATTTATACTGTTTCGCACTCACACGATCAGAATAGCCTTTATTCTAGAACGATATTAAAACACGAAAACAAAACATACATATATTTACATTATTTACAAAAGGATATAAAAATAAAAGCCCAAAAGACTCAAAGCATTGAAGTAGTCGATCATGAATCACTGTGTAAGAGAAGAGAAGAAGTAAGCGTCTGTAATGTAAACATGAAAGATGACACCGAATTTTCGGGTGTAATGAGAAAGTCTTTTGAATCCGTTCTGATGCGAATTACATTTATCAAAGGTATTCAAAGTCAATGGAACCGGTATGGAAAACAGTAGCATCTGACCGAAGAAAGTTTTTCAATCGGGTTTTTAATCCTGCGGATACTGTCGTAAACGGAATCGTGAACTTACACCCTCTTGGTTGCAGGCTTGTGCGTTAAGGAAAATTTGAAATTATATGAGAAAAAGTTTTCAGCGGAAACACTCTCCAACAAAGAAAGAGTTTTTTAAAATCGGACTCTTAGAAGCAGAGATATCGACATATATAAGATCTACGCCACCTGGCGGAAAAACATGCATTATTTGGAGAAGAAAGTATTCTCAAAAGGTTTTCCGATGTGAACGGTATCGGTCCAGGAAAGAATTTTTTGTCGAATTTTTAGGAGCTCAGATTTTGCTGCAAATACATCAGAAGCCGAAATAAACACTTATGCCTCTGGTAACGAAACCGTCCTTTACCAAATATTAGAAATTATATGAAAAACATTTCCCATCAGAAGCTGTATGCGACACAAAAAGAAATTATTTTTCAACTCGGAGCTTCAGAAGCAGAAATATCGGAGAAAACGCAATTTACTTAACGCTCTCTAGCGAAAAGTCTATGAGTTACTACAAAATTTTGAAATTATGTGGAAAATCCCACCGGAAACGCTATCCAACATAGAAGAAATTTTTCAAATCGGACTCCTAGAAGTAGAGATATTGACAAAAATAATATATACATCTACGCTCCTTGGCGGAGAAACCATGCATTATTTTAAGGTGGGGATGTAAGGTCAGGTGATGCGTAACATCACAGCCTCTCCTTGACAAATGTCAACCCCGCCTTCTCGTGGTGCATCCTGTTCCCACTAAAGGGGCTCTGACGACCGCCCATAGCGGTATAACTATACCATCGGGATCAGAGGAAATGCTATCCCACACTCACCAACCCGCTTGGCCAGCGTGGTGAGTTATGGCCAAACCCCTCCAAAATGACTACACAACTTAAATCTTGGCCCTCAGTCTCCGGCAGCTGGAATGTACCTGGCCAAGGCAGCGGCCAGTGCGACATGAAGGCAGAGGGTGCTAAGAATCCCCGGAGGACCGGACTAGGCTGCCATCTGATGCTGACCTTGGCTACTTACAATGGACGCTCCCTATCTTCTGATTCAAGGCTTCTTGAATTGGAAGAGGAACTACAAAGGATCAAGTGGGACATCGTGGGGCTAAGTGAGGTAAGGAGAAAAGGAGAAGATCTCATCGAACTGAAAAGTGGACATCTCTTCTACTATCGTGGGACAGATACTGGCAGAACTAGTGGTGTTGGATTTATAATAAACAAGAAACTGAAGGATAAAGTTGTAGAAGTTGAAAGTTCCTCTGACAGAGCTGCACGACTTGTTATCCAACTCTCGAAAAGATACCAGGCTCAGATTATTCAAACTTATGCACCCACCACAAGTCATCCTGAAGAAGAAATTGAAGAATTTTATGAGGAAATTTGTCATCTAAATAATAAAGGTAAGCAGCACTTGAAAATAATTATGGGAGATTTCAATGCAAAAATAGGGCAACGGCAACAGAATGAAACTTCGGTAGGTAAATTCGGTCATGGCAACAGAAATCAGCGTGGAAATACTCTCGTTGAGTTTGCAGAGGCAGAAGGGTTTTTCATCTTGAACTCCTTGTTCAAGAAAAAGCCACACAGGAAATGGACATGGAGACATCCAAATGGGACGACAAGTGAAATTGATTTTATTATGTGTAACAAAAAATTCGTCATAGAAGACTGCAGTGTGCTAAACAAGTTCAACACAGGTAGTGACCATAGATTGGTGAGATGTAAGATGCACCTCAACACTAAACTTGAACGTGGCAAGCTCATAGGACAAACAAAATCTATTGACATAACCAACCTTAAAAACCACCATAATACCTTCAAGTTAGAACTGAAGAACAGGTTCTCTGCTTTAGAAGGCCTAACATCGGAAGAAGTGGACATCTCTGAAGTTAACAGAAAAGTAACCAAAGCTCTTATGGAAACAGCAACAAAATTAGCTGGGTCTAAGAACAAGTTGCATGTGAACAAATTATCAGGAAAAACCAAAATGTTGATGCAAAAAGAAGAGAGATGAGGACAACTAAAGAAGATGTGACTTGCAAAGTGGAATATATAGAGCTATGCAAGACAGTAAGAAAAAGTATCACTGAAGACGTAAGGAAATTCAACTGTGAACTAGTGAGGAAAGCAATTGAAAACAACCAAAGCCTAAAGATAGCAAAGGGACATCTCAGTAAGGGAAGAAAACAGATTATGGCACTGAGAAAAGAAGATGGTTCTGTAACAAGAAATAGAGGCAGAAATTTTGACAAGAGTGAAAGATTTCTACTCCAAATTATATGAAAGGGATGATATATGCACTCCAGACATCATGAAAGATACCAGTACCAGAGTTCCTCCAGTCCTTCCAGCAGAAGTTGCACATGCAATCAAGAACATGAAGCGAGGAAAAGCTCCAGGAGAAGATGGAATTACTGTAGACATCATACAAGAAGCAAGTGGAGAAATCGAAACAGTACTCGCCCAAATTTTCACTCGATGCCTTAATGAAAGAAAGATTCCTGAGGATTGGAACACCGCTACAATGATCCTGCTACATAAGAAAGGTGACATTGAGGATCTCGGAAACTACAGACCTATCAGCCTCCTATCAGTAGTTTATAAAATCTTCACTAAAGTTCTTTCACACCGCTTGAAGGTAACACTGGACATGGCTCAACCGAGAGAACAAGCTGGATTCAGGAGTGGCTACAGCACAATAGATCATATCCACGTGCTGAGAGAACTAATTGAAAGAGCGAGGGAATATGAACTTCCATTGTGCATGGCTTTTATCGATTATGAAAAAGCCTTTGATTCGGTGAAACCATCAGCAGTTACAATGGCTCTGAAAACCTGCGGTATTGAAGATGCATACATTAATATTATTAATAACATCTATGAAAATGCAAGTGCAAAGATTAGGCTGTTTGAAAATACAACACACGTAAAAATTGGAAAGGGAGTGAGACAAGGTGACACCATATCTCCGAAGCTCTTTAATGCCACATTGGAGGGTGTTTTTCAGTCACTGAGCTGGGAAAACAAGGGGATAAAGATTAATGGAGATTATCTAACCCACCTTCGTTTTGCTGATGACGTAGTCATTTTTGCAACTACCCCTCAGAGCTGCAGAGTATGATCCAGGAACTTGCTGACAAGAGTAAAGAAGTGGGATTAAAAATGAACTTTCAGAAGACAAAAGTGATGTTCAATGCTTTTACAAGAAATCAAGATTTATCGATTGATGGAGAAAAGCTGGAGATAACAGACACGTACGTTTATCTTGGACAGCAGATATCAAGTGAGGGTCACATTGATGAAGAAATTAATCGGCGTACAAAACTTGCCTGGAGAGCTTTTGGAAGAAACAGCATAATTTTCAAGAGCAATATGCCATTATGTCTTAAAAGAAAAGTGTTTGATCAATGCATCCTTCCAGTGCTTACGTATGGTGCAGAGACGTGGACCTTAACTAAAAGAGACATACAAAGGCTGCAGACAACTCAAAGTAGCATGGAGAGGTGCATGCTTGGTGTAACCAGGAGAGATAAGAAGAGGAACACGTGGATCCGAAAAATGACAAGAGTGGAAGACATCATGATCAGAGTTAAATCCCTGAAATGGCAATGGGCTGGACATACTGCCAGAAGGACAGATCATCGATGGACAGCTGAAATTTTAGATTGGATTCCAAGGGACAGGAAAAGACCCAGAAGAAGACCACATGGGAGATGGGTGGATGAAATTCGAAAGTATGCAGGGGTGACATGGAGGAGACTGGCACAAGACAGACCGTTGTGGAGGAAACTTGGGGAGACCTTCATCCAGCAGTGGATTGATAATGGTTGACAATGATGATGATGATGATGATTTTAAGGTGAAGATATTCCGAAAAGGTTTGCCGACGTGTGTAGTATCGGTCCACAAAGGAATTATTTTCAATCGAGAATTTAGAAGCCTATATTTTGCGACAAATACATCAGAAGCAAAAATTAAGAGCTCCAGGTGGACAAACCATTTTTTTTTTCCAAAAATTAGAATTGATGTACAAAAGATTTGCCATCAGGAGCTGTATTCGCCAAAGAAAAAAAAATTCAAATCGGAATTTTAGAAGTAGAGATTTCGGGGAAAAGGCAATTTACTTTTCCGCCACTTATCAGAAAATCTATGGGTAACTTAAAAAAGTGACTGTGCCTAAAATACTCTTTGATGTAACTGGAATCGAAAGGTATTTTTTTTTTTACAATTGGATGTTTAGAAGCAAATATATGGAATAAAATGTATTTTGAATTCGATATCATCTGCTTTTGCGCCCTCTAGCGGCGAAATTGTAGATCGTAAAAAAAAATGAAGTTAAGGATCATCATTCGCATATTTCAAGCTTCCCAATGCAAGAAGAATTTTTCAAATCGGATTAATAATTGCAAATATATGGTGTCCCACAGGCGAACGGACACAACAATAACAAAGCACGATGTTTTTTACAAGAGACGTGCTAAAAAATGAATAAAGTTCATGTAAATTTCAAAAGTTCACAGTAAACCCAACATTTTTATCTTCTATTTTAAATTCACTGGTGTTAATTAAAATAAATCCCCAGGATGTTAGCTTCCTTCTTCTTAACATAATTTGCTCAGCGAATTATATTTCTTTTTAAAACTTCCGCAATAGAATGGTCTGAGGTGGATGATATTTGAAAAAACCAGAAAAAAAAAGTTAGAGGTAAATTTTGGCAAACGTATCATAAACCGGATGATCAAAAAAAAAAAAAAAAAAAAAAGGTTTGGTTGACTTTGAGTGAAAAAAAAATACTAAGTATACTTAAAATGCTGCTAAATCCATTACAACAAGATGAAGAAAATTCCTTTTATGAAATTAATACTGAATAAACCGCGGCAAATTACTATATGTATTATTACAGGATGACCAGATCCAATCTTTCTGATTACATTGAATTAATAATAAATGCTGATTTTTGTAAAATTTTAAAATGAGAGGATCCGTTTTCATCCGTTACAAGGCTATGTAACTTTTAATATTTTACAATATAAAAATATTAATATAAAACCAGGTGCTGTACAAAAGAATATATGATTGTTAAAAATATAAAAAAACGCTAAGTGTATAGTTCTTTTCATACACCAAGTGTTGCAAAATTACCTAGACGTATTCATATTAAAATATTAATTGTTTCATGCCCATTTAGGTTAAATTTTTGGATCGATCCCGTTACTGGAGTCTCTGAGAGACGACACTAGACGCCACCACGTTAGCTCTCTCTGGCAGCATGCGATAGTGTAGCCTGTGACGTGTGGTTTTTTTAGTCCTATTTTTTTAAATGGCGGTTAAAAATACATTGTATGTATTGGAACAGCGAAAAAGTATGTCTTCTGAACAAAATGTGACATTTCGTTTCTTGAGAACCAACATGATAGCCTTAATATAAAGAAAATCCATACTTAAATCATTGAAGGAAGGCCGCCGCTAGATCTCGGAACCAGCTCGTAGGCGTGTCTGAATACTGAAGTGGCAGGTTGAAGACTCATTGGGGAGCTCTGTTTTGAATGACAACCATATTCATGCACGAGTACATATCAATTTTTGCTTTGTATTTACACTGATCGCCACCCAAAATGAAACACCAAGAAGGACACGAGATAGCAAAGCCAGATTTACTGGACACATTACAACGGATACAAAGATGAAACGGTTGAGCTTACAGGCCCTTGCGACTTGCGCAACACGCAGACATCAATAGTTCATGTGGCCCTCATGGCTGGCAATAACGGCCGCAACACGCCGCGGCATCGAACGAAAGAGGCTTTGGATGTGGGCTTGGGGTATGTCGGTTCAGGCTGTTTCCACACGTTGCCACAGTTTATCAGGCGTAGCCGCGGGTGGTGCTTGCCGGGCCACTCTGTTGCCGATCAGCGACCAGACGTGTTCGATGGGCGACATATCGGGAGAACAGGCGGGCCACAGCAGTAGTGACACCTGGTGGGCAGTGAAGAATTGTTGCACGATGCGTGCCACGTGCGGGCACGCTTTGTCCTATTGAAACGTGGCCGCTTACAGGTCCTGCAGGTAAGGGAGGGCTACAGGCTCCAAAACATCGGAGATGCAGCAGTGGCTGTTGAGTGTACCGGCGATGCATACCAGAGGGGTGTGGGTGTCATATCCAATTGCGCCCCAAACCATAACGCCAGGCGACGGACCGGTATGGCGATGCATAATGCAGGCGTCATACAGTCTCTCGTCGTGTTGCTGCCACTAGCGGATACGACCATCGTGGTGTTGCAGGCAGAAGCGGGATTCGTCGGAGAAGACTATGTCGTGCTATTCCGTAGTACAGGTGCGGCGTTCAACGGCCCACTGCCACCGCCCTCGCCGGTGGTGTAACGTCAATGGTAATCTGAGCAATAGGCCCCGTGCGACAAGTCCCCGCTCTTGCAGACGACGTCGAACGGTACGTGCTGACACAGGTTGTTGCGCAACACACCCTAATTCCTGCGCTAACGTTCGTCATGTGGCGTAGCGAGCCGTCAATACCAGCCGCACAACATGCCGGTCCTCTCGTTCGGCGGTGTGCTGCGGCTGCGGCAATCGCTCACGTCGGTCCGTCCGTCCCTCCTGAACCCACCGAATCCATACTCGCCTCACTGTGGCTGGATGCCGTCATACATGGGCGCGGATGTCTCGGTACGATAAACCGCTGTCGCGATAAGCCACTATTCGTCTTCTGTCGAACTCCGAAACGTGCTGGAATGACTGCCGTATTCTGCGACGAGGCATCAGGAGGCTTTCCACGCACAGGTTCGGCAGCACAACACACTTCCACTACTTACACCCCGTCTTCTGTGCACCCTTCTTATAGTGCTTCTCGGTGGCGTGCCGGGAGCGCATGATTTGCATATACCATGCAATGCTAATGGTTTGCATGTCCTCTCGCGGGTGACGTATGCTGCGAATTTCAGGCCAATCGGACGCTTCCTTCTTGGTGTTGTATTTTGGGTGGCCAGCAGTGTATGTTCCTTTTGTTAATTTACTTCACTCTTCGCTAAGAAATAATTTCAATATGCCGGAAAAAAGGGCAACTTAAAATACGAAAAAACGGGCCTGGAGGAGAAAGAAAGTGAACTCTCTTGAAATAAAAATAATAAATCCGTATTATCAGAATTTGTTTGATAGTGGATGAGTTGCAGGGGCACTATCACTGGAGAAAAGTAACTCCCAACTATCAGGAAAAACTGCTTATTTATTTTTTAGTTTACTTTTCTGGTTCATTCTTGTGGATTCATGCAGTGGTATCGAGAAGGAGCTATTGATGCCGAATTTCGACTCATTCTTCTCCAGGCCTGACGACAGGAGGGGCGGGAGGGGGGGGGGGGAGTTGTAGCACCGTGGCCCGGAACCCGTTTCGAAAGTAATTTTTTCTAATAATTATTTTATGCTGTCCAAATATTTTTCAAGCTAAAAATATGAAGATGATATTTTTGAGAATATTGTTGAAGAAATGAATCATCTTAAAGCTATTCAAGCTGCAAACTTTCCACCCGAGCTCACTCCACTCCAGCTTCTACATATGTTAACCCCCCCCCCCCCCCAAAAAAAAAAAAAAACATAGTAGCATCTTTCCCAACGTCTGTATTGCATTCCGAGTCTTCTGCATACTTCCCGTTAGCGTGGCTGAGGGCGAGCGATCTTTTAGTCTGCTGGCAAGAGTGAAGAATTTCTTGCGCTCTACCATGACTCAAGACAGGTTGTCAGACTTAGGAACTTTGGCTCTTGAACCTCAACTTGCTCGTCAATTAGACTTTCAGGACATAATCTTTACTAGAGAATGACTTTCCGAGCCTTTTGTTCATAAAACGTCACGGAAATCCATTCTGTAGTTTACGGAAAGGCATTATGTTTTGTAATAAAAAAAAAAAAAAAAAAAAAGGTTCTGCTTCGAAAGTGTTTTTAAAATAAAATTTTGTAAATATATACAATATTTGATTTGTATGTACTACTACAATACACATTAAAACATGTTATTTAAAAAAAAAATAATTTAATTTTACTTCAATGTAAAAGAAACATTGACCTTGAAACTCCGATCATAGTTTTGACATAACACTACCACTGTTTATTTGCAACGACATATCACTGATGTACGTAGAGGAGAATATGAAAAATTATCCACCGCAAAAAAAAAAAAAAAAAGAGATTGAAGAGTTGCAACCGGTCAGGTTTACGGGAAGTAGGGAAATGTTGAGTGGAGGGTAGGTGAGGAAACGGAAATATGGATGGTGTGGTTCGTGGAGAAGCCGAGGTGATGGGGCCATTATATTTTAACGCACTGGGGCCTGAGCTCGCTCTCCATGGCCCTGTTCGTCTCCATCTTCAATTGCGCGGTGCTCCTTCGATGGAGTTCCGAGGTAGCCTCTCCTTACCGTGGTCAATAGCCAGATTCCTCCCCTCGCCACTCAAACCAAAAGCCCTGACACTCCGGCCAATAAACATTTCTTCTCTCATTCATTCACCCCAAAACTACTCTTACTGATAGCGGAACAATGAACAGGAAGAATTTTAAGTCCTTTTCTTTCTCTCTTTCGCAGAAAGATATTTGGGAGGGAGAGACGTGAAATTGCGCCCCTCGAGTTTAAAATTTCCCTTCTTCAACTCCAATAGCACAGTTGTAACTTTATCATACCCCTGTTATACAATGCTGGCCACCCAAAATGCAACACCAAGAAGGAAGCATCCGATTGGCCTGAAATTCGCAGCATGTGTCGCCCGTGAGAGGACATGCAAACGATTAGCATTGCAGGGCATATGCAAATCATGTGCGCCCGGCACGCCACCAAGAAGCACTATAAGATGGGTGCACAGAAGGCGGTGTGTAATTAGTGGAAATGTGCTGTGCTGCCGGACCTGTGCGTGCGAAGCTTCCTGATGCCTCGTCGCAGAATACGGCATTCATTCCAGCACGTTTCGGAGTTCGACAGAGGACGAATAGTGGCTTATCGCGACTGCAGTTTATCGGACCGATACATCGGCGCCCGTGTGGGACGACATCCAGACACAGTGAGGCGAGTATGGATTCGGTAGGTGCAGGAGGGACGGACGGACCGAAGTGAGTGTTTGCCGCAGCTGCGGCACACCACCGAACGAGAGGACCGTCATGTTGTGCGGCGGGCATTGACGGCTTGCACCACCACATGACGAACGTTAGCGCAGGAATTAGGGTGTGTTGCGCAACAACCTGTGTCAGCACGTACCGTTCGACGTCATCTGCAGGAGCAGGGACTTATCGCACGGCGCTCATTGCTCCGATTACCATTGACGTTACACCACCGGCGAGTGCGCCGGCAGTGGGCCGTTGAACGCCGCACTTGGACTACGGAGTGGCACCACATCGTCTTTTCCGACGAAGCCCGCTTCTTCCTGCAATACCACGATGGTCGGATCCGCGTGTGGCGGCACCGCGGCGACAGACTGTATAACGCATGCATTATGCTTACCATACCGGTCCATCGCCTAACGTTATGGTTTGGGGCGTAATTGGATATGACACCCGCACTCCTTCTGGTACGCATCGCCGGTACACTCAACAGCCACCGCTACATCTCCAACGTTTTGGAGCTTGTAGTCCTCCCTTACCTGCAGGACATGCCAGCGGCCACGTTTCAACAGGACAATGCGCGCCCGCACGTGGCACCACATCTTGCAACAATTCTTCACGACCCACCTGGTGTCACTGCTGCCGTGGCCTGCCTGTTCTCCCGATATGTCGCCCATCGAACACGTCTGGTCGCTGATCGGCAACAAGTGGCCCGGCAAGCACTACCCACGGCTACGCCTGATGACATGTGGCAACGCGTGGAAGCAGCTTGGATCGACATACCCCAAGCACACAACCAAACCTCTTTCGTTCGATGCCGCGGCGGGTACCGGCCGTTATTGCCAGTCATGGGGGCCACACGAACTATTGATGTCTGCGTGTTCCGCAAGTCGCACGGGCCTGTAAGCTCAATCGTTTCATCTTTATATCTGTTGTTATGTGTCCAGTAAATCTGGCTTTGCTATCTCGTGTCCTTCTTGGTGTTGTAGTATGGGTGGGCAGCAGTGTACAATCGTTCGGAAAAGTCAAGGGCTTCCTATCACCACAAGCACAATTTGTCGGGAGCTGTAATGGCGCTAATAAAGCCAGTGTTTCGGGACCTTGCAAACAACAACGTCATATGGAGTCGACTACCGAAAATTATATTTGTCGGCAGAGAAACTCTGCAAATGGGCGATAAAGGAAGAAAATATTCCGAAAAAGTTTATCGATATGAGTACTATCAGTATACGGAAGACTTTTTCCAATCGTAATTTTAGAAGCTTAGTTTTTGCTGCAAATACATATGAGCCATTGCATTATGACTACCCCTAGCCTAGAGAAATGAGCTCGCCTGGAGACCGAAATGTGGCACAAGTGAAGTTTACAGAGCAGTATATATACAACCGGATGATCGTCTTTTGGTTAGTAGAATGTTCGGACTTAAAATGGGAAAAACTGTCGAATTATCGGAGTTTGATAAAGGACAAATTGTGATGGAACGGCGCCTCGGAACTACGATCTTGGAAACGGTACGGTTTGTACGTTGTTCACGTGCCGCTGTAATGAGTACGTATCAAAAGTGGTGCACAAATGGCCACAAGAACAACCGTCGTCAAGCCATGTGTCTTCCGCAGCTCATTGATGGCAGAGGGGAGCGGAAACAGTCGCGCATTGTTCACAGCGACCGCAGGACCACAGTGCGACAAGTTACCCGCAGCTTGAACAGTGGGGATCATGGCAATGTGTCACAGCAGACAGGTTACCACAGCCTTCTGCGCATGGGCCTGCGTAACCGAAGCCCCAGACGGATCCCCATGCTCCCTGCAGATCATCGCTAACAGTGTATGAAATGGGCCCAATATCATTGAGATTGGACCGTGGATGATTGGAAGAAAGTGGCCTGGTCTGACGAATCAAGATTCCTGGTGCATCACGCAGACTGCCGAGCGCGGATACGCCGATTACCAACGGAGGCTATGGCGTCTGGATGCACTGTTGGGCGGAAACAGGCCGGCGGCAGCGGTGTTGTGTAATAAGCTATGTTTTCTTAGGACACGCTCGGCCCCATTATCTAAAAGCACAATCCCTGACAGCTGTCAGGTATCTGAACATCGTTGTGGACCAAGTTCACCCATTCATGGCAAACTGTGTTTCCTGCTGGTGATGGCCATTACCAACAGCATAATGCGTTATGTCACACCACAAGAATCGTCAAGGAGTGGTTCGAGGAACAGGCTTGTGACTTTCTGTTAATGCCCTGCCCTCCAAATTCACCATGGGCCAGGACCAATCGAACAATTGTGGTTCACAACCACCCCGAAAATGTACGGGAACTAGAGAACCTGCTGTTGACATTATGGTACGAGGTACCTCAGGATACCTATCGCCGCCTCATCGAATCGATGCCTCGCCGAGTGACCGCTGTTTTGCGGGCTGAAGGGGGCTGTTAGGTTTGTCGTAATAATGCAATGGCTCCTCGGTGTATACATTATGTGCTGTGATACATTACTCCCGTCATCAGCATTCACATTACATGTCAGTTGAGCCACAGTATCCCTTCTGTCGGCTCGTACCTTACGGGATAACCTTCTCTCATCTTTACTATAAATGAGAGCCGTGGTCAGCCCAAACTTTGTAGATCGTTCGTGATTTTTCACGCTTTCCAACCGTAGGTTGAAGAAGCGTATAACCGATATAGTCACGTTCTTTTCCAGCTCTGTGTTTGTGCCCAGTTTTGGAAGTGTATAGTGAGTGTTTGTTCCTACGTTTGTGTTCCCCTTCAAGAAGAAGATCTGTACTTTCTTTTAGCTCAGCTCTCAAGTCGTTGCATATTTTGTTTGCATTCAGCGTTTTATTATATTTGATCAAGCTGATCGATCCTTAAGTTAGTCCTCGCCATTTACAATGGCGGGCACTGATAAGGGTGATGTCCACGCCCACATCAGTGATGCTCATTCAACCTCCTCCTCCTCCTCACTCTCAGGAGACCAATCAGCATTTATGCACGTCAGAGACGTCATACGCATAAAAGATGTGGCGCGCGACTCCTCTGCAAAGGCTCAAGCTGATGTCCCTGCCCAGGAGAGTGACGTCACCTTGACGCACGTCCCTGGTTCATTTTCCGAAGCTATGGATGTGACCGATTGCACAGTTGCGTTGCCTTCAACTGGCTCAACTCAGTTTACCAAGCCGCTACCAGCAATCAGCACTGTGTCGCAGCCTTCCCCTGCCAACTCTACTTCCCTCACTTACTCCAAAGTGACCTCCGGAGCGAGAGTTCCTTCCAAGTTTATTGCTCCAGTATTTCCTGACTCTTACGTCAGTGTTGAGGGTAGTTCTGCCCCCATCGATATTCCAGAGGATTCCCCAGCCGGGAAGCAATTTTTCTCCACAATGGATTCCGGTGTCTGTTTTGATGCATTACCAGACACGAAACTCAAGGAATATAGTATTGCCCTAAAGACAATGCTTCCTGCAGGAGCTTATATCACTCATATGGCTCGAAAGCCACGGGCCGTATTAGTGTATTTTTCCCGTAAAGAACATGCAGACCTTGTAATGACTGATGGCTTATCCATCAAAGATGTGCATCTTCTGGCTGAACCTGTGGCGCAGCGACCTATCCAAGTCACTTTTTACCCAGTTCCGCCTGAAGTCTCAGATGTCGCTCTATGCACTTTACTCAGCAAATTTGGCAGAGTGGTTGGACCAATAACGACTCTTTCGGCGGCGCCCAGAGATCCCGATGACAAATCCATTGCAGGGTTTCGTCGAAGTGCCCGTGTCATATTTCCGTCGGACGATCATCTGCTTGCGTGCCCGAAGATCCTAACCGTACGGTGTGGCCAGCAACGTCGAAGAATCGACGTCATTACCTCCTTGCACTGCACGCTTTGCCATGGCGAAAACCATCTTTGCGTGCACTGCCCACATCAAGTTCCACCGACTCCGACTGGCACTCCTACAGGTACTGTTCCTACCTCGAAGCGTACCACACCATCTACTTCAGCACAGCAGTTCTCGGAGCCAAGATATGATGAAAAAGTTCGCTTACAGACGTTGGTCAACGCAACGCTCCCACAGCCGCTTCCTCTTTTTCACTAGAGGACTTTCCTACAATTGCCTCCTCACTCCCGCAACGTCGTCGCTCCACCACTGAGTCCCTTTCAGAGGGTTCACAACCAGCTATTACCACTGGAACCTCCGAAACAGCTGATGTGGAGTCCGTTGGTCCAGAGACGCAGTGTGAGGATGAGACCGAGCCTCCAGTGAAACGCCGCGGCTCTGGCCGCAGCAGGCGAGCAGCGAAGAAGCAAAACCCTACTTTACCTCCTTCAACCTCCCTCTCCAGCAGTTCTCCTCGACACACCTCGCCAGCCGAAGTCTCCTTTCCCACGGTCGAAGAGTTCGCTGCATTTCTCCAGACAGCCAATATACCTCCCGTACCACTCTCATACATTGATCTCCATACATACTTAACGAATCCGACCAGCTACGCAATAGCAC
Organism: Macrothele yani; assembly: GCA_039090855.1. Classification (NCBI taxonomy): domain Eukaryota; kingdom Metazoa; phylum Arthropoda; class Arachnida; order Araneae; family Macrothelidae; genus Macrothele; species Macrothele yani. The sequence goes on along the minus strand of CM076989.1, from coordinate 29,403,465 downwards.
GCGCCTTTGCAGTCAATAATCCATCAATTCGCCAACTTGCGCCGGAACAGATCTTCAATGTGTCGCATTTCTGCCGTCAGAATGTTCCCATCCATCCGTATGCACAAATCTTCTATAATCGTCTCAAGTCTTTTCCTCCAGCTCTGAAAGATCTTCAGCTAGAGGCAAGGAACCCCACAATTCAAGATCGTGTCACTTAATTGCAAGGGATTCGCTTTCCCCCTCAGCAACTCTCTGGCATATGAAGACCTCAACCCGTTGGGGGCTAATATTCTCCTCCTTCAAGAGACAAATTGCAAACCAACTACCGTCTATTCTCGATGGCGCCAGTGGAACTTTGTGTTTCATCACGCCTATGGACTAACATCTCATAGCGGCCTTGCCATCGGCATTAGTCACACTCTCAATTCTATTATCACATCCCTCTCTGTGTGAAATATTTGTCGAGATCTCTTACAGCATGCATCCTTTACCATCGCGTCTTCCAGATACCATTTATTCAATATCTATATACCAAGCACTATAACTCATTTATCGATTCTCTTCACACGTTTTTGCAGAGCACTGGACCGTATCCCACCGTCAGACCATGCTCTCGTTGGTGAGGATTATAACTGTACCCTGGATCCTCTTCTGGATAGGTCTTCTACCAATTGAGAGCGCCGCCATACCCTGGTGAACCTGCTCCAGACAGTTGTCACCAACAAGGCTCTTCATGATGTACATCGGCATATTCATCCATGGTCAACTAATTACACTTGGCACTCCTCTCACGCGCAAAATCCTTTCTTAGCCCGCCTTGACAGGTTTTATGCCTCCAGTACTCTACTTCCTGTCGTGACAGAATCGAGTGTGCATCCCACGGCCTCATCTGACAACTGCGCCATTGCCATCATAGTCCATACTGCACCATTCAAACCCAGGATAATACGCCCGTGGACATTTGATGATGCACTTCTCTCCGACCCGGCATTCTGCTCTTCGGTCCGGTCATTCCTGATTGACAGACGACCGCAGCTTCAATCTGCACTCTGCGGATTGAATTCTTGGATGGAGATCAAGCATTCGGTGAATATGAACGAAAGTATTTGGCAAAACTTCTGCCAAGTACTTCAAAATTTGTGCTCCCCCTAGCCCCAGATCTGAACTGCTGGCGTCGCAACTGTTCTTACATGTGTGGTGATGGACTTTTCCAACAGGAGAATGCACTATGCTACAATACCCTCTTTGTCTTGCAGTGGTTTCGGGAACACGAATATGACTTTTCTTTTTCTTGGAACCGATTAGGACCAATCTTATTCCGGACCACTCTTTCCAGGAAAATGAAGAAGCCAGCACCGTAAAACAAAGACCACCACCTATGGTTCATCCGGGACTCGAATTTGAACCCAAGGTATTACTGCCAAGATTATATCCCAGACTTTTGTTTTTTTTTTCATTGGAGGTTTAACGACCACCGTGAGCAACTCAATGGGCTATAAGCAGTCGCCCGTTCCTAATTTAGGGCAGCTGGTTCCAAGGAAGGGACAGAGCCAGTGCCGTAAGACAAACACAACATCCATGCCTCACCGGGATTCGAACCCGGACACCTTTCGGACGAATGATCAGAGGCCATCGCTTAGACCACTCCGCCACCAGGGCGGCCCCGAACTTTTCACCTGGTTGGGATGGATTGTCGCGTTAGGTAGTATACATCCATATTCGTATTCGACATGAAATCATTCCTTCTGTTAGTAACTTTGGAAACCAATTTTTTTACATATTGGGCATCTGTGGCAGTTCTTAAGGTTTTACACCTATATCTCTACTTTAAGTAAGGCAACATATTTCACTAGATGACTTCCATGTATATTTTACTCGCATCGACAACTGCGTTATTTTGTACGATTGATAAAAAAAAAGCCTTTTGCCAGGCACAGATACTTTGACAAGTAGAGACCTGCAATGCAAATTAAGTCCTGTGGAACAAATATAAGCGATCGGCACAGTGGTTGGATTCCACGGATCACATAGACACTATCCAAAGTTACCCATACAGTGACCACCATCAGTTGGGATTGTTCCTGTGCTGAAATACAGTAGGTACACAAAACGCTCCGTACCAAGCAGCTAGTCTGGGTCAACAGACGATTGCTCACATGTTTTACAAACGACAATTCAACAAATTCACCAATTGGACTAAGTATTATAACTCTGCTGCACACAGCATGTTCCACAGATCTTGCTTCCACTCTTTATCACCTCTTCCGGCATTTAGAGCTTTCCTCACGGAGAAGACTTTCACGAACGACCAGTCTGTTTGTCGGGTAGCTTCCTCCTTTTCTGCGTCAAGACCCAACAGTTATATTGTCGTGGGACACACCGCTTTGTAATCCTTTGACAGAAGTATGGCTATGCAGAGGGAGAGCCAAAACATTTTGAACACCAGCTTGATATGATCTTGATCCTCCACGTGCCGCCAAAACAGCTCTTAACCGGATATACACCGAAGAGCCAAAACATTATGACCACCTGCTCAATATGATGTTGGTCCTCCACGTGCAGCCAAAACAGCTCTTACCCGGATATACACCAAAGAGCCAAAACATTATTACGACCTGCCTAACATGACGTTCGTCCTCCACGTGCCGCCAAAACAGCTCTTACTCGGATATACACCGAAGAGCCAAAACATTATTACGACCTGCTTAACATGATGTTCGTCCTCCACGTGCCGCCAAAACAGCTCTTATCGGGATATACACCGAAAAACCAAAACATTATGACAACCTGCTTAATATGATGTTGGTCCTCCACGTGCCGCCAAAACAGCTCTTACCCGGATATACACTGAAGTGCCAAAACATTACGGCCACCTGCTTTACATGATGTTGGTGCTCCACGTGCCGCCAAAACAGCTATTACCCGGATATACACCGAAGAGCCAAAACATAATGCCCACCTGCTTTACATGATGTTGGTGCTCCACGTGCCGCCAAAACAGCTCTTACCCGGATATACACCGAAGAGCCAAAACATTATGACCACCTGCTCAATATGATGTTGGTGCTCCACGTGCCGCCAAAACAGCTCTTACTCGGATATACACCGAAGAGCCAAAACATTATTACGACCTGCTTAACATGATGTTCGTCCTCCACGTGCCGCCAAAACAGCTCTTATCGGGATATACACCGAAAAACCAAAACATTATGACAACCTGCTTAATATGATGTTGGTCCTCCACGTGCCGCCAAAACAGCTCTTACCCGGATATACACTGAAGTGCCAAAACATTACGGCCACCTGCTTTACATGATGTTGGTGCTCCACGTGCAGCCAAAACAGCTCTTACCCGGATATACACCTAAGAGCCAAAACATAATGGCCACCTGCTTTACATGATGTTGGTGCTCCACGTGCAGCCAAAACAGCTCTTACCCGGATATACACCTAAGAGCCAAAACATAATGGCCACCTGCTTTACATGATGTTGGTCCTCCACGTGCCGCCAAAACAGCTCTTACTCGTATATACACCGAAGAGCCAAAACATGATGACCACTTGCCCAATAGGATGTGGTTCTCAACGTGCCGACAAAACAGCTCTTATCCGGATATACACCGAAGAGCCAAAACATTATGACCACCTACTTATGCGATGTTGGTCCTCCATGTGCCGCCAAAACAGCTCTTACCCTGATATACACCGAAGAGCCAAAAGATTATGACCGCCTGCCTAATATGATGTTGATCCTCCACGTGCCGCCAAAACAGATCTTACCTGGCGAATCATGGACGCTACGAGATCTCTAAATGTATCTTGTGGTATCTGGTACCAATACGCTACCAACAGACCTTTTAACTCATGTAAGTTACGTTGTTAAGCGGCCTCAGATCGGAATGCTGTTCCAACAAAAACCAAAGATGCTCGATTGGATTGATATCTGGGGAATTTGGGGACAGGATATTACCTGAAAGTCTTCCTGCTTTTCCTTGAACCATTCTCGAAAAATCCAGGCAGTGTGACAAGGCGCATTATCCTACTAAAAGATGGCGCTAGTTGATGGATATATCGTTTCCATGAAAGAATGCACCTGGTCTTTAAAATGGTCTCCTTTTAAGGTAGGCGTTATAATTTTCTGCACATGAATGACTGGGCCCAGGGTTCCTCAGCAGAACATTGCTCAAAGTATCACATTACCTCAACCGGTTTGTTTTCATTCCACGGTGCATCCTGTTGCCAACACTTCCCCAGGTAAGTGACGCGCACCTAACTGGAAGTTTACATCGTGCAACAGGAAACGGGATTCATCGGACCAAGCGACCTTCTTCTAATCGTTCAACGTCCAGTTTTAGTGCTCGCTTGCTCATTTTATGCGTTTTAGACGGTGAACCGAGGTTAGTGTGGACACTCGGTGTGTTCTGCGGCTGCGGAATCCCATTTTCAGCAGGGTTCAACGTACTGTGTGTTATGACTCATTACTGCCATTATCAGAATTTGAAATTAGTGTACAGTTACGCCATAGTATTCTTCCTGTTGGCTCGCACCATACGGAACAGCTTTTACTCACATCTTGCATCGATGAAAAGTGGTCAGCTCATACTTTGCTGACTCTTTGAAGGAACTAACCACTGCTGATTGTGAGCTCCCCAAAAGCCTTGCCGTTTCGGAAATGCTCTGATCTAGTCGTCTGGCCCTTACAATTTGGTCTTCGTCAAAGTCTGCTGCCTTTCCCATATGAAGAACAAGAACAACACTGATTAATAAGAATGGAGAGAATAAGCTGGCTCGATAGGAAGACCAATGAGGAAGTCCTGGAGGGAGTGGCAGAACCCAGGTGTCTGATCAACATGTTAAAAAGAAGAAGAATGTTATGGATGGGAAACACATTGCTCCGATTATGAAAGTTTTCGAAGGGAAAATTCAAGGCAAGAGAGGAAGAGGACGGCCAAGGAATGGTTTTGTGCCGCAATTACTCCAAGACACTAATACTAGGACATATTATGAGAACAGCAGAGAATAGAAAGGAATGGAGAGACAAAATACATCTACTGAACAACCAGTCCTGAGAAAATAAGCTGGCTCGATAGAAAGACTAATTAGGAGGTCCTGGAGAGAGGGAGAACCCAGGAGTTCGATCAACATGTTAAAAAGAAGAAGAATGTTATGGATGGGACACAGATTGCACCGATTCTGAAAGTTTAAGAAGGGAAAATTCAAGGCAAGAGAGGAAGAGGACGGCCAAGGAATGGTTTTGTGCCGCAATTACTCCAAGACACCAATACTAGGACATACTATGACTTGAAGAGAACGGCAGAGAATAGAGAGGAATATAGAGACAGACTGCATCTACTGAACAACCTGTTCTTGGACTGAGTAACCAAGAAGGAGAAAACTGATTAAGGAGCTCAGTATTTGGTGTTATTTATATCGTTTCATGATCTTCTAAGGCTCCGTTGTTTACCTGCAGTTGCTTCGATCTTCATAAGGACACGCTGGACATAAAGTTTTGTCTCTTCGGTGTATGTTATCTAATATCTTCCATGGTGTTCGCAGTTTGTAGACAAAATGTTTGGTGACCTTTTCATAACCCGCACAAACTTTTCATTCCCGACTCAAAAAAGACCATTTTTTCAAGAAACGGTTATAGGGTATTAAATCCGTTTATTTTTGTGGTGTAATAAGCACAAAAGATTCGCCAAGCTATCGCACTCCACTGGGAGGCATTTAAAAGGCAATGGTAGACATAAATGTCAAGGTAACGGTAGACATAAATGTCAAGGTAATGGTAGACATAAAATGTCTACCATTGCTTTGAAAAAGCTTTCCAGTGGAATGTGAGAGCTTGGCGAATCTTTTGTGCTTATTACACTACAAAAATAAACGGATTTAACACGCTATAAGTATTTCTTGAATATTCGTGGTCTGGTGTGTTTAAAATAACCTTACCGATCAGTTTTTCTGTACTTTAAACTTCGATGTAATTCCAGCATTTTCGAATTTCTCTTGGCAAAACTTCAACATTAAATGTAGGCGTGCACCATTTTCATACTTTAAATAGGTAAATGCTGAGAGACGGTTTCCTAAAATTTTTGAACCAAGTGTGAATCCTCTCAAGGAAGTCAAGACGCATTTAAAATGCAAAGCAAGCTGGTGAAATCTTTTTCCGGAAGTTCTGGCTAAACTTTAATGCATAGTGATGACATCGATGGAGTCACAAACGGTTGATAAAACACGATCAATGACCTACGATTACCGTCCCTCCTGCAACAAATCTGAAAATATTTTTGATATGATGCCTCGCTGGCTGTTCGTCTGCTCCATTTATGGTGGTCTTATATTCGAAAGATTGATCTGGACGAACACTTCTTGTGTTAGAAAAAAGTAAGCCTGGCCAATGCTTTCAGATTTTGTATAATGCATGATATTTTCACAGTACGTGAAAGTAATACGAAGTTGTAAATTAGCCCGCAATGTTGGCAGTCTGTGCCATATATTTTGTCACATTGAAATTTTCTAGACGGTTGCGCGTATGTCCTGAAATATTCTCCAATTCCTCAATATCTTTTGCAAAATGGCGTCATACTTTTAACCCGAGGCCTGGCTGTTCGAATGAAACCATTTTGCAAAAATCAAAATGTTCTTTCCCAACCATAATTCCAAATAATAGGCACATTTAAAACAACCATAAATGGAATTATCTTAGAACACTAACACCGAGATTTTTCATTCATTATAGCACGGAAAATTCAAAGAAAACGAGAGAAATAAAATAAAATACGGATAGAAGGTAAGCGCGAGGTTACAAGTGCTCTAACCAACTTTTCCTTGAGCTCAACCTTTAGCCACCCCCCCACCAAAAACATTTCAGTAGTTAGAATACATGGCGAGTGCAGCCATTTGAGATTTTAGGGAACTTGAATTAACCTATATGAATTTTTGTAATTCACAGAAATTTTGTTATATACACTGACGTGCAAAATTTAAGGATGAGACGGTTTTTCAAATGCAACGCAGTGCAGAAGTGCTCCACATGGACTCAAATCATACCATAAGATCCCCAAGATGTACAAATATGGGACAAGTGAGCAAAACCGTCCAAACAAGGAATCCAAAGGATACAAAGGCACTTTATTGAAATGGTTGCTTCGAGCACAACTGGACAGAAACGTCCATGTGACAGGCGGTGGCCAAGAAAAATCCAGTCTTTAGTAGGGGATATGATCACCCACGACTGCGTTGCAGGATTTACAACCAGTGTCCATGCTGAGGACGAATTTGTCAAGGAGCTGTTGAGGCAACGCGGCCCATTCTTCTTGTAGCGCCAATCGCAACTGCGGAATCGTTGCTGGCGGCTGGTGACGTGCTGCCAAGCGTCTCCCGAGAAGGTCCCACACGTGTTCGATTGGATTTAGGTCCGGGGACCTTGCGGACCCATCCATGCGTTGAAAATCTTCACTCTCCAACAGCTCTGCGACAGCCACTGTAAGATAAGGTGTAGCGTTGTCGTCCATGAAGAGGAACTCAGGACCCACATTACCTCTAAAGAGAGGCACGTGAGGCAAGAAAACCTCGGTACACTAGCGGACACCAGTGACTGAACCTCCTTGGAAGATGTGGAGATCAGTACGGCTACCAAGCATGATACCGCCCCAAACGAGAATTCCGCCACCTCCAAACCGGTCCCTTTCGATGATGTTGGGGTGTAATTGCGTGTTCCCTGCTCTCTCCAGATGTGTATACGTCCAGAATCGCTCGTCAGACTAAATCAGCTCTCATCCGTAAAGAGAACTCGACCCCATTGCTGATGTGTCTAGTTCTTTTGTTCCTGGCAACACAGAAACCGCCGTCTCCGATGACCATTAGTTAATGGCACACACCGTACTGGTCGTCGTGCAAATAGACCACCTTTGTGCAGCCTCCTGGCCACGGTAAAACGCGATAACGGACGTCCAGTTGTCTGTTGCATGTGCCTTCCGATTTCTCCCGCTGTCTGCCGTCTGTCTCGTCTCGCCTATAAGACAACATACCGGTTGTCCGGCGCCGTGTTTGCTCGTGGACGACCACTGCTAAACTCTCGGACAACTGTTCATGTCGTTTGAAATGCTCTCCAAGCTCGTGAAACGATGCTGTGAGTGATCCCGAACACCTCGGCCACACTGGTTATACTTCGACTTTCTTCCAACTTCCCAACAACGCGACCTCGGGTAAAGTCATCCAGATGTCGTCTTCTGGATTGCTTGTTGGCCATATCACACGGTGGCAGCAACTCGACGTCGTTCAAACCAATGTACACCGTGCAATAGCTTCCATCGAGTTGCTGAGCGTACAACACCCGTATGCTTTATACCATTCCGACCCCCCTACGTCGTGCTGCATATATGCGCATGCCCTATCGTACCGGACCCTAGCCTATCTCCTGAGTGGCCTTTTGTTCCGTTCTGCATGCTCGTTCCGCTATTATGCTAATTTTTCCTCTTCGTCCTTAATTTTTGCACACCAGTGTACAACGGCTGTTCCATAAAAACGGAAAGTACGTTCACGCAAAATGAAGAAATATAGATGCAGCAAAATATATTTTATTCTTTCTCAAAGTATCTACTCTTGAATGATATGCAACGGTCCCATCGTTCAGTCCACTTTTCAAAGAATGCGGTGAAGGCATTTTGTGGAAGCTGCTTTAGCAATCCCGGTACAGTTTGAATAACGTCAGCATCTGTTTTGAATTTTGGGCAGCGGAACTTCTTCTTCATTGTTGGAAACAACCAGAAATCGCATGGGGTCGATATCAGGACGGTAGGCAGACTGTGGCACGATTTCAATACTGCATTTCATAAGAAAATGTTGAACACAAGCACCCATATGTGGGCTGGTGATATCATGGTGTAAGGTCCACTTGCCTACCAGTTCCGGTCGCTTAATCGACAGAAATGTAATACTCAGCATTGACCGTGATTTGTGGAGGAACGGCATGCTAGTAGACTACACCTTTAAGACAAAAGAAAATTATCATCATCTTCCCAGCTGATTTGGTTTGGCGGAATTTTTTTCGGAGGAGGCGAGCCTGTGTGTTTGCACACTTCGTGAGGGGGTCGAAATAGTGGACCCATGTTTAATCGGCAGTTATTACTGTGTTTAGAAAGTTTGGATCCTTTGCAATCATTTGATTCCACTCGTGACACACCTGAACTCTGGCTAACAATTGTTCTCTCGTCAGGTGATGAGGTGCCCATCTGGAACACACACGGTGCAGTAGTAATTTGTCAGGTAGAATGCGGGATGCCGACGTTTTTGAAATATTAGTTGACGCCGCTATGTCTTCACACGTCATTCGTCGATTTTCTTGCAGGATTGCCCAAACAGTGTTAACAATACTCTTCGTAACAAAACTTTCAGGCTGACTAGGCCTAGGAGCGAGTTCTGCCGAGAAACGTCCTTTTTTGGAAATCATGGTGCCATCTAAAAATCGTTGACTCACCCAAACATTTATCTTTATAAGTTTTTTCATTAAATCAACTGCTTCTGGAGCGTTTTAACCAAGTACGATAGCAAAATTTTATCGCACAAGCATTTCACTTCTTAACTTTGAATCACTCACCTCCACAGCTGTAAGACGAAATGCAGACGTACCTTAAACAACCGCGCAAAACAAAATAAAAAACATCTGCCACAGCTAAAAATTGTTACCATAGATACTTCCTTAATTCAGTTAGTCGTCTGCGTGGTTATTTCACCCCTTAGCACTGTTGCCAACTCAAAACAAGATTACTGTCAGTTTTTACAGAATGGCCTTCGTAAAATGAATTTTCTGTTAAATTTAGAGTTGTAGTATTTGTTAAATTTAGGGAGTTCTCTGAGCGAATGTCAAAGAGAGTAGCAAAAAGACGCATTTTTTGTAATTATAGTTAAAAAAGATCAGAGAGAGAGAGAGAAAGATATATTTCTTATCAGGTGACAAACTAAAATCCATGAACAACCTCACAAAAACAAATATTTAAAAAAGATCAAAAAACAAACAAACAAACAAAAAGGAAGACGTGATTAAGCTAAAATGGCAAAGTTATAGTAACTTGTTAAAGGCCATGGAGATTCGCATCCATAGTTCCTTTACTACATTGTATAAATACGATGCACAGTATGTAACAGAAAACACTTTTTTCCTGAGGATAACACCATGAGCGTCGGGTAAAATGTAAATAAACGGATTTTTTTGTTTGCCAAAATTTCTGCCAAGCACTTCAAAATTTGCGCCCACCCCCATTATGCTTAGTCCCCCTGTTAGCCCTCCCAGTTCTGAGCTGATGACGTCGTTATTGCTTAAAAGACTAGTGCGGAAAGACTGTTTTCAACAGAATTATCGATGAAATAAAATATAAAGCAAATAAAATCATTTCAGGCAGTGTATAGGAAAATTCCTTAAATAAAAGTAATCAAAATAACAACAAAAAACAAAACGAAAAACAATATAGAGCTTCAAATTCTGCATAGGGCAAACATTGAAAATTCAAACGCAAAATATTTTAGGGAGTGCATAGGAGAATTTTTTACTTAAAAAAAAATCACCAAAAAGAAAAATACAGATTCAAATTCTGTATAGGAAAAACATTGAAAATTCAAACGCATGTCATAATAAAAACTAAAGATGTAACAGATCCCTTAGAAAAATTGGGAGTATACCAAATTCTAACAGCAAGAAGTAGTTGCAAGAACCGTTCGAAGAGTTGTCCCAAATACAGACAGCATGTGGCAGAGAGAAGAAACATGAAAACACAACTTCCCTCACTTAATATTAAAAATAAAAACATTTGGAGTGTTTAAGGAAATTAAACATATTTTATCTCTTAAGGCTGTTTTTGAATTAGAGCTAGGCTTCATCTTCTGCGATAGATGGCGCAAAATATCACTCCTTGGTCTTGAGGGATTGTCCCAGAAGTTCGCGTCAGCGAATGACTGAAGACCTTACCATATTCAGAATGGAAGCGGTCTCTCGTTGGCTCCACAATGAAAAGACAAAATACGCGCGGTTACGCTTTAACTAATGACATTGCTTGGGGGCAGAGCTTAGTTAGTAGGCGTAGTTTCTGTCTCAAATTCAAGTGTTTTCTCTTTAAAAAATGAACGTACAGTAAAATTTAAGATGATCTATAGACAAGATTCCAATCTCACTTCTGTGCCCATTCTTTGATTTCTATTTGGCCTAGATAATTAAACATGTCAGACAAAAATGAGAGATTTCGTTTCTTCCACACAGAAACACTGCCAAGCTAACATCTGGCGCCATCTAGCGCAAAATTGGAATACTTTCCAGTCAGATAAATTGACTTTTAAAAAACATTCTAACATGTTTTTCGGAAAAAAAACTGCGACACGTGTTAGCTATGGGTCGTTTTTATTTGTGCTCAAAATTTCAAACTCTGCAAAGTAATAGTTTTCGAGAAAATGTGTACAAAAGAATTTGCATTACAGATATAGGACAGAAATTCTGTTACTCTCATTCAAATACAGCCTTAAACCTGCTATTAACTCGGGTTACGCAAAATGGGATGAAATCAGCTTGAACAAATTAATTCTCTGTCTGAGAAGTGGGCGGAAAGTAGATGGAACGAGTAAACCTGCGCATCAGAAAACGTGGCTTTCCCCATATCCTTGCAATTCAAAATGTTATTTGAAGAAATAATTGACATTATTCCTTTCAGACTGAGAAAAAGGGCTGTAACAATGGTAGTGAACCTACGGAAGAACAGAGATGTTTCAGTAATTTGTTTCTACCCAGTGGTATGATGTGAGTGTCAGAGGAGACTACCACATTCCCATTTTATCTCGGTTCATGAATCAGGGAATAAAGGACTAGAAGGAATAGCTTATCATTTGTAACAGGTTTATGGTCAGTACTGCTGAGACGAGAGGGGGAAATTTAACCTGGCTTTTATTTGAACATTTCTGTTTGGGGAGTGCAAAAAATTTGAGGCATCATTTGGCTTAGATACATCAGCCGCTTAAAGGGCTAAATCACAAATGAGAAAGATCGAATTTGATTCACGGAAGGTTTTCTGAAGCCACGAATGATCAGAAGCAATGGCTTCTGATCATTCATCCGGAAGGGATCTAGGTTCGAATCCTGTTGAGGTATGGATGCTGTCTTTGTTTTTCGGTACCGGCACCCTCCCTTCCCCGGAACCAGTGGTCCTAAATTAGGGACGGGCGACTGCTTATAGCCCTTTGAGTTGCTAACGGTGGTCGTTAAACCTCCAATTATAAAAACAAAAGTTTTTTTGTTTTGTTTTGTTTTTATTACGGGGTTTAACGTTTACCACGAGTAACTCTGCGGGTTAAAGATGGCTGCTGGTTTGAGGGAAGAGAAAGAGCCGGCGCCGTAAGATAGACACACACATCCTATGCGTCATCTGGGCTCCAAGAAGCAACCTGCTAAATTGGCTTGGCAGTTAGTGTGTGTGAGTCAGGAGGAATTCGAGGCCACTGTGGTGTAGTGGAAGCATATCCGGTGCGTAATTGGAAGACCTGGGTTCGATTCCCGGTGGCGGGCAATGGGAATAATTCTGTGACTCACTTACAAACGTGGAAAGAGAGATGGCCTCTGTTTGACGTTCCTGGTCCACGGTAAATGTCTGTATTAATTAAACAAAAGAAATTAAAAAAGAAAGAAAGAAACATGTTTTCGAGATTTGGATTTCTGGCAAAATGTTCGTATCTCCATCACAAAAACGGTGAAGTCACGTGTGAACGTGTCACCAGAATTTGTTCAAGACTGAAGAGTTTTCCTCACAATATAAGATAAAAAATCAAAAAATAAAGGCAACATACCCTTTAATAACGGTAACTGTGAGCAAATGAACATAACGGTTATCTCACTTCTCCATGCACTTCTCATGCAGGTCGATACGCTTCTTGTATCGTTCCTTCTTCATTTCCTGGGAGAAGACGCTTTTCGGCTACTCTAGAACCAGGTTGCACCGCCTCCTTAACTTCATCATCAGCCGCGAAACTGCGATCGTGTAGATCGCCTCTAAGTGGACCGAAGACGTGATTATCGCATGGCGCCAGGTTAGGACCGTAACAAGGATGTAGGAGACGTTCAAACCGCAGTTCTTGCATTGCCTGCACCATTCCGGACGCTACATAAGGACGTGCATTGTCATGGTGCAACAAGGCTTGTTTCTGACAGCATTCCTCCCTTTTTTTTTTTTTTTTTTTTTTTTTGCTGGGAATTTCAGCTTTCAGTTTCCCTCTAAACATAGCACAGTTCGTTGCACTAGTCATTGTTTGTCCGCGTTCCTGAAAACGCACCAGAATGACCATTCATGTGCCAAAAGAAGGTCAGCATGATTTTCTAGGAGGAGGGCTACCCTTTGAATTTCTTCTTTACTGGAGAAGACGGGTGTTTCCACTGCACGCTTTGTCTCTTGCTTCCCGGTTCACCCTGTATAGCGTAATTTGTCTTTCTGCTCTAACTTAGTCCTTACGTCAGTAACTACGTTATGTGTTCTAAATTCATTAAAAGGTACTCATACGCATTACAAGAAAGAGGTCAATTGTAGTACTTACAAATACGTTTATTTTGCTTGCATGGTTTGTTCTCCACACTCACATCCAGTTTATTGGCGTACTCAATACAGTATCAGGGATTTCACATTCAATCGCAGTATAACAGCACGTCTATCATCAGTGAAAATCCTCCAAATACGCGGTGTCAATAAATAAACAAACACATCGCTCTTTCCACGTTCGGCTAGATATCGAGAGATCCGTGGCTTCAATTCCCCGGCGGTGACCGAATAAAAATTTTTCAAGGTGAAAATTCTCCAAATACGTGGCGTCAGTAAATAAATAAATACATCGCTTTTTCCACGTTCCAGAAACACATGCAACCGAAAAACTGTTCTTCAGCCGCCGCCGTGTAAAGTTAACGCGCTCGGCTTGATATCGAGAGTTCCGTGGTTCATCTCCACGGCGGCGGCTGAAAAACAATTTTTCGGTTGCTATGTGTTTCTGGAACGTGGAAAGAGCGATGTATTTGTTTATTTACGTCTATCATCAATAACATCAATCGTCTAAAACAGATCAGATCATATGTAGAGGATTTTAGGGAGTGTCTGACCCCAGGTCTTCAACAACCCTTGTCCCCCCAAAACAACCGCTGCATTGCCTTTTTATCTATCGTTATTATCTGGCCACACATACATCCCTTACTCCGACCTCAGTGTGTTGCCAACATCATTCTCGTTTGAGGGAAAAGATATAACGTTAAGGTTTGAAAATGTCTAACAGAACGAACTCAAATTTACATAGAAAAAGAAACTCTAAAGGAAAGTTGAAATAGAATATACGTTAAAACTGATGAGCCCATATCTAGTCGCCGGTGAGGACAATCTACTCCAAAAAAAAATCGGATCTTCGTAACGTTTCGGGAATTGGGCCACAACCTCCACTCGCTGTATGTAGCGTGTGCAGATTAGTAAGTTGCTTATGTACCCACCTTGCGCAGACATTACGGTACCCCAAGTCATCATGCACAATGGTATGTGCGGATCCATAGCTGATATCCAAATGTGCAGCTGCTCTGGTGAAAACGTAATCCGTCGGTTTTCTCTGATCAAGTCATTCATCAATTCGGGCTTGTGTGCGCGATGCTGATGGTCAGTCAGATCGAGCTTCGTTGGTTAAACTTGTTATCCCCGCTTTAAACCTTTTTACCCATGGATAAACTTCTCGCTGAGTCATTCTGTTTTCACTTCCGTACTAAGCCAACATCCTTCGGTGAATTTCAGCAGGTTTCACTCCCTCTGCATACACAAGAGGAGGGACAGAGGTCCAACTCTCGTGTTTAAGACGGAGTCTCAGTGGTCGGACATGAAACTACGATAGCGTCTGTCACGTGATACGGTGCCACTGGCTATATAACTAGCACCGCGAAGAAAGTTGTGTGGCCTAGTGGTCAGTGTTCGTGACTGCCATGGAGATAACCTCAGGTTCGAACCACTAAATACCCGCCATGCGTCGGATGGACACGTTAAGCCGTTGGACCCCGGTTACTGGCCCCCAGTAATAAAAAAGGACGTATTCCTCTCCCTTTCTACCTCACTTCCGTGTCACTTTCCTATCGGGTACTCTAGTCCAAATATCCTAGATTCCTATTTCTAGGGGTTGTTTAAGACCTGGGGTCAGACACAGCCTTCCTAAAATCCTCTAGATATGAATACAGAGCTGTAAACTCGGGCCGCAGATGACCTAGTGGTCTACGTTCGTGACTGCAACGGAGAAACTTCAGGTTCGATCCCCGGTAGGTACGAACGCTCGAACCACTAAATATCCGCCTTAGGACGGTTAGGCACGTTAAGGCGTCGGACCCCGGGTACTGGCCCCCGGTTATAAATAAGGGCGTATCCCCTCCCCTTTCAACCTCGCTTCAGTGACACTTTCCTATCGGGTACTCTAGTCAAAATATCCTAGCTTCCTATTTCTAGGGGTTGTTTAAGACCTGGGGTCAGACACAGTCTTCCTAAAATCCTCTACATATGAATACAGAGCTGTAAACTCGGGCCGCAGATGACCTAGTGGTCTACGTTCGTGACTGCCACGGAGAAACTTCAGGTTCGATCCCAGGCAGGTACGAACGCTCGAACCACTAAATATCCGCCGTGCGTTGGATGGGCACGTTGAGCCGTTGGACCCCGGGTACTTCCCCCCCCCCCCCACGGTTACAAATAACGACGTCTTCCTCCACCTTTCTACATCGTTTCCGCGTGACTTTCCTATCGGGTACTCTAGACCAAATCTCCTAGCTTCCTAGGGTTGTTTAAGACCTGGGGTCAGACACTCCGTTCCTAAAATCTTCTACATATGATCTGATCTGAGTTGTGTACTCTTGAAAACAAAAGGCAGGCGGTTACGGTTCGACGTTTTAGTTCCATGTCCGTCCACTAGGGCGCTGTTCTATTGAGATCTTCTGGGCCAAGTTGTTGCCATGAGTCTCTATGGAAGATTAACCTCTGAGTCTCCTGCTCTGCCCGAAGAAATCGTACTATGCCGCGTCGTTCAACAATGGTACAATCCCGCAGCGCAGCGTTCATGTTTATTTGACCTTGGTTTCAACTAGACTAACGGCAAAGCAATGCGTTGTGCGTGTTCGATTTACCCATGAACCATTGCGAACGTGGTGTATTACGTCAACTTCTGTTCGTTGCAGTTACCTCGTAATTTTCAAATTACCTTTACATTGATTTACCTACGTATTTTACGTTTCTATCGAGAAACTTTTATGTCAAAAACATTAATGAGGAATTTTTTACCGTGCTTTTTACCAAAAATTGTTTTAAACTCGAACAATAAGTCAGCTGAACATGTGTAGAAGAACATATCGTGTCTTAATGTTTTCAACACAGACGCATTTTGTCACATCTTCAGCGTATGTAAATGATTTTAGTCTTTGTTTTCTGGGAAGACAGAAATTACACAGCAAATAATTAAAACAAGTCTTAAAAAAAGTTACATTTATTCGGTTCAGATAGTAGCTTAATAGAGAGATTTACTGCCTGAGAAGCTTTAACTAGGCATGTATAAATTTTACAGTGAAATACAGCAATCGAACATGATGAAAAAGAAATGGTACATAAGAGACTTGTAGCCAGTGTTTCTCCTTATACTACAGTACATAGTACTACAGTGATTAGCGGAATCAATCTTACCAACAGGAAAAAAGTCTAAAATAAAGCATGTCTTTCACATCATGTTCGTCGCTGAATCTTTTGTGAAGCTACACTGGTTTCGTACTTCAAAGGCAAAAGAAACTGATAAAACTAAGTTACCGATGCAGATCAAGAAATAGTTGTCACGATGAATTTCTGCCGTTGTAACCATCGTTTTGCATATAAGGCCACAGATAACTTAATCTTTCAAACATAAACATTTTTTCACACAGCAAAAAATATAACTTGTTTTCCACTGTTCATAATAACATATGATGAAATCATTTGAATTTTATATGGTCAGTGGGACTGTTGCTCGTAGGGACTGTGCCAAACTAGACATTATTTCTAATAAGTAGCTTTTAAGACGAGACGACTCTCTTAAAATCCACACTGGATTAGAGACAAGTTGAGAAGAATGTAAAACTCGAGCTACTATGACTATAAAGATGAAAATCTTTGAAACTCTAAGTTGAAATGGAAGATTTGAGTAGTTTCTACCCTTTAGCTAAAGCAGGTGAAGAAATAGGCAACAATTTCTAATCTTTGATAATTATATAACAGTAATAATAACATCGGGTGGCCAGAAAGTGGCTTAATCATTTTCATTTTTAATCACTCAGAACCAATACGAAATGGAAACAATATTCTCTTGTTCTTAAAAGTGCTACAAATGTTTCTAAATGATGAATTGGGATAAAATATGATATAATTTTTGACGAAATATCTTTCTTGCAGCAAACTGCGTAAACTAGATTGCTAGATATTCGTACGCGCTAAATGAGAGGAGCAGGATTGATATACATTGTACAAGAAATATATACAAGAATTGTTAAGTGAAAATGGAGGCTATTATATAATTCAAGGAATTTTGAATTGAGAATGAAGGTGAATTTATTGGAAGCTTTGTTCATTAATGAGTAGCGGGATCGAAATATTTCACAAAACTGCTATACCTTTGGCTTCAGCGCAGTTGTCGTAACACTTTGAACTGTTGCTAAACACTGCAAAGTCATGGGACGTAAATTAGATGGCCACATCACCGGAACAAATTACTCTAAAATGCCATTCTAGTAATGAAGGCTTCCCCTGTAGGTTAAGTTATACAATATTAAAACCATATTCATTAAATCGATTGAGTTGACACAGGAACCCGAAGTCAAATACAAAATAGATCAGTCTTCGCAAATCAGTCGCGGATTGAAATCATGCACGTTGCTTATGTAAAAGGAAATGTATCTTCTGTACATTGAAACTTCCAAGGAAAAATTCCTATAAATATCATCATGAAATGTTTAAGACTGGTTCAGGTCTCTCATAAGATATTTAGAACTAATTATGTTCTCTCACTAAACGATTTAAAAGGCAACGCACTTTGTGGAATCTAAACATTCCTTATTCTTTTCTAGTAACTATATTTTAAAAGTTCTCCCTGCGCGGGCGATCTCTCGCTTATATTCTGCTTTCCCATTTAACAAAATAATAAACAGCAACATTCAGAAGCCATTTCAAGAAACAATGAATCAGCTCACGGGCTTAATAATTCTCTCCAAATTCTTATCTCTTAAGAGCTTCCAGACAGTATTTTCGCATACCAATATTTTTACCTAAATTACTTTTTCCAAGTTCTTACCTTTTAAAAGCTTTCAGTCAGGATTTTTGCATACCAATATTCTAAATAACTCTTTCCAAGTTCTTATCTTTTAAGAGCTTCAGGTCAGTATTTTCGCATACCAATACTTTATCTAAACAACTCTCTCCAAGTCCTTAGCTTTTAAAAGCTCACAGTTAATATTTTCGCATACCAATATTTTACCTAAATAACTCTCTCCAAGTTCTGATCTTTTAGAAGCTCCCGGTCAGTATTTTCGCATACCAATATTTTATCTAAATAACTCTCTCCAAGTTCTGATCTTTTAAAAGCTTCCAGTCAGTATTTTTGCATACCAATATTTTATATAAGTAACTCTCTCCAAGTTTTTTATCTTTTAAAAGCTCACAGTCAGTATTTTCGCATACCAATATTCTATCTAAATAACTCTCTCCAAGAGCTTCCGGTCAGCATTTTCGCATACCAGTACTTTATCTAAATAACTCTCTCCAAGTTTTTATCTTTTAAAAGCTCCCAGTCCGTATTTTCGCATACCAATATTTTATCTGACTGATAGAAGCGCTGGATTGATAAATTTAGTGTTTGTATATACTGTATTACGACAACTCTGAACCAAATCTTAACTACCCTGCTACTTACTAATGGACTGAACTCGCAATAATTTCTTTCCCCTTCGTAAGTATCATCAGCTCGTTGGATCAACGAAGTTTAAAAGGCATGCAAAATGGTAGTCAATTTTCCTCTTACTAGTAATGGAATTATATTTCATGGGAAACAATTAATAGCAATGGTATCATGTAGTAGGTATTGATACATGGCTTACATGACAAATATTCATTTTACCATGATAACAGAATTTACACAAGATGAGAAGAGCAAAATATCGTATTATTTATACATGGTAGTAATACGCTTTTATTACATAGGTGCTCCAGTTGAAATATGATTTCGTGAAGATAATATATGGATATAAATGTTAAAAACTTCGCCATAAATTAGAAAGGGATATTTGAAAACACACGATAAATAATGAAAGGTAATTCTTTATTTTGCTTAATATATTAGACATGCACTTGATGCAACATTTTAGAAACCAGCCTTTTCAACTTGTGAGAAGATCCACGATAGAAGAAGCTGTAAAATATAGGAATAAGACGGTATATTGATTATGGGAGAAGTCTTCGCTTTAGGATTTTTTATAGCACGTATAACTAACCCCGTGAGTATCTAAGCTATAAAGGGCAGCCCTTTCCTAATTTAATGCTACTGGTTCCAGGGAAAGGCCAGTGCCGTGAAAAAAAATTATGTGAGATTCGAACACGGGCCCATCGGCGCCTATGGCCACTCGTCCTCAGGGGAAACAACGTTAATTTTTTCCCTTATTGTTACAGTAAGCGTACCGTGGCTGAGATTCAATGGCAGCAGAACATTGTGCATTGATAAAAGTTCTAGTATGAAAGTAGTATAATACTTTTCAATTACGGGTGTTAGTATTTTCACGAGTATCAATAAAGCAATGCGGAAATGCAAACTGGTAAGTATTTCCCGTAAGGGGAGTAAATTCAAACACCGTCCTATTTTTATTTTTCATAAAAATCCTTGGAACCCCTTAGTGTAATTTCATAATATCTAATCGTTGTTAGGATTTAGTTATAAATATTAATAATATATCAAAATCTAACTAGAAATTAGCACTGCGATTTTTAAATAGCTCTGGAATTCTTCCAGAGCACTTGGAAGGTTTAAAAACTAGGTTTTATTTAATTCTCCATCCTATTGCGATACGCAATGCCCAAACAATGCGTAATTGCATGACTCATTGGTTGTTAATAGAGATATATTATTCTCTCCTTTTCTCTCGCCTTCATTTTTTGACTATAATGACTATTTCAGTATTATAAGAATTATTGAAAACTGAATGTCACTGAATTGTTGAATTTGTGCGCGTGTGTTTTATGCACACTTTTATGCTAACCCAACACTACGCGCACACAAGGGGCTAATGCACACAGCCGCGTAATAGTTTCCCAAAACAAATAAAGAACAACTGTTACTTCCAGTATCTTTCTCTCAATGCCAGAATGGATCTGAAAGGTGAAAAAGGTTATGACCCATGCGCCAAAACTTCTAGAAAAAACTGAAGCGTCACTTTTAGAAGCCCAGCTTCGGCGCTAATAACATCATGAGAGAAACTGCTCCCATTTCGGCGCTCGCTAGAAAAGACATTGGAAGATTCCAAGGTTGTTCTTTGATTAAGCAAAGCAGTACTTGATATCTTTTCTTGTCAGAATGGGAAGATGCACTCTGAGCTTAACTATTATTCACGCGGCAGAATTTTGTGCTGTTTTCGACGACTCTTGCCGATCAATTTCGCCGTAAGCATAATGATTTGGCTGATGAGATGAAATAGTAAAGAGAATTCGTGAAAGCGCATTAGAGATGGCAAGTTTGATCAAGTAAAGATTCGCCGATAAAAGTATTGCATGCACTCAATAAAGGCTATGATAGTAAGATGCTTGGATTGAGTGAAAATGCCACAAATGATACATTTCCCCATCGTATGAAATGGCTTTAAACATGAAGAGACAGGGAAAACGCATTGCGTGCAGCAGCTACAGAAGTGATAGTTTGACGTTTTTGTAATAACGTCAAATTATGACATATATATATAAACATTCTTTATTATAATATATAAACATTCTTTCTATGCTGAGGGAATCATACTTCCACTGTATGGTTATTTAACATTGCTGTAATAATGGCATCAGATTGGTTCTATATCACACGTCATATGAATTACGTTGAAAATAACATTCACTGAAATAAATCCATACTGAGTTTGCGTGATATCAATTACTTGAAAATGAGTTTTGTAAAAATGCTTCCGACGGTTTTTTTTTCTCAGAGGAAGCGTACCTTAGTACCACAAATACTGTAATCAAGGTTTAGATTTTGCTTAATGAATTTTCTTTTTTATAAAATTGATTAAAAATAAATATTTCCATCTCAGAATTTGAATAATATTTACCCAATTTTAATGTAACACTACGCAAAATTCAAAATTTGTAACACTTGGTTTTGTTTCAATTTTACTGCTTCATGTCTTTATCCTGCAAGATAAATCAAAAACACAAATCACACGTTGACATTTTGTTTTAAAGCATACCATACATATGATAACCTTTTATCTGTAAAGAATTCATTTGTGTCAAAAATTATTTATAGGCTTCGGCTACGCTGAATTATTAAGCGTTTTCATCCATCATAAAAAAATTAAAAGTAAACTCTTTTCTGCGGAACTTCTGTTGGATAAACAATACTTTACTTGAAGTATATGATGTTCCTCATTATTTAAATTTTCACTTCATTTCTGCGTATTAATCTCCTTAATTGCCTTGCAACAAAGGAACTTTGCAAACTATTAGCTTTAGATATCGTTTTGGAACCTAGAATGATTCATGAAGTATACAGGAAAATCAGAACTTTAAAAACGTGAAATCATTAAATATTCACTTGCGAAATGCGTTAAAGCCACTTCGTAAGCGAATGTACATAAACTTATCTCAAAACATTTTAAATTTTTATGTAAACGTACATGATACCTTGGAATCTAAAGTGATAGTTTCTTTAAAATCTTTTTAAACTATTAACGTGTTGCTTCTAAACACTTGAAAGATGAAAGCGTATTTCTTCGAACACACCCGCAGTGCATGTGTTGCTTTTGCTTTCACAACACAAAGCTGAAATTCCTGGCAACACTGCTTCGCATTTGATATAAAGTCTTGTGTATAGTAAAAGAAACCATACCCAGAGTCGTAGAATATAAACGTACACGCGTACGCTGATAGTTTCCAAATTATTAGCAGATTTTGCAGATAGTTTTGGCTTGCAGATTAAAAAATAAAAATGTTATTTACAGCAATTAAAACACTTAATCAAGGCTAACATATTTAATTCTATCTTAAGTGAGAATGTTCAACTATTTTTCACATCTTCCGATTGTGAGTTCTTTTGTTTTTACAGACGTTTCGGGCCACTTGATTTTACCAAGGCTTGTTCTCAATATATAGAAACTGCAACAAGAGTTCCGTTTACACAGAAAGCATTTAAATTTTATTGCCAGGTTTCTCTTGCAGCTGCCAGTTATAAAATTAAAATATTTTGTATTTTATAAGTACTATTTTTGAATTAAGTTGTTGAAAATGCTATTTATAATTTTTCAAGGTTGATTAACGGAACTGCTTTCCTAGATATAAAAACTTTCTTTAATTAATATCTTGTTTTTATGAGGTTCATAATTCAATATTTAAATTTTTGTCCTTAAGGTCTATTTTGCACACATTTCTACGCATTCAGTCGTAATGTACTTTTGTCCTCTCTGGAATCTGTAATGTTCTAATAATTATTTATTGTTATATTAATTTTTCTTTAAATTATCTTATTCTATTGTTATCGTGATTCGCGGGTTTGTAGCAAGTTTTCTGTTTTAATTGTTGTGTACGCAGATGCATTTTATTTTTATACAATTCTGACCACGCCATCTTTTAATTATTTTCAGTTTCAATACTCCGTAACATTTAAACATTTTACTCCTCTAATGTCAGCAAAACTTCTGAAAGATACTGAAAATACATGTGCAAGTTTTCTCCTGGAAAACCTTTGGAGAAATTGTTCCACACTGAAAATATTTGATTGGTTTTACTAGATTATGATATTATGAATTTAATGATACTGAAATTAAATATTTTCAGCTTCATATGTATATTTACAAAAAAAAAAAAAAAAAAAAAACATTTGACAGACACAAAATATTCTCGGCAAGTTCAACTACAGAAAAACAAATCCATTGAAATCAATTCTTTACTAACTGGAATAAAAACTATTTTCCCCAGATACTTCTTATACACTTCAAAAACGAATAAACATAGCACAATGTTTTCTTAGATATTTGTTTACGTTAAGATTAATTCTTTAAATACACCGATGAGTCATTTTATTATGACCACCCCAAGCCTAGAGAAATAACCGCGCCTGGAGACCAAACGGTGGCGCAGGTGAAATTCACAGAGCAGTATATAAACAACCCGAGGACCGGCTATCGGTTAGTAGAATGTTCGGAATCAGAATGGGAAAAGCTTCCGATTTATTTACACAGTTTTATAAAGCAAAAATTGTGACGGCACGGCGCCTTGGAAGTACGATCTCGGAAACGGATCCGGCTTGTGGGTTGTTCACGTGACGCTGTAATGAGTACGTAGTGTGACGTGCCTGCCCAGCAGGAAGCGCAAGACATAAAGGCAGATAGCAGTCAGAGCGAACGTCCGCGTAGCTCAATTGGTAGAGTGACTTATTTCGGAATGAGGGGACCCGGGTTCGAGCCCCGGCGTGGACGAAAATGACGGAGAAATTTACTTCGTTATAATGGCCCTCAAACTTTTCGGATGACCCTGCCATTCAAAATCTCGCAATGGTGTGATGTTCTTTCCACACCGCGAGAGAGAAAAAATAAGAGAATCCCTTCTCCAGTGCTTCAAAAAAATAAATGTGTGTGACGTTGCATTCCGCACACCAGATCGACTGGGAGTTCTGTGGCTGCCTGCGACGATTCATGGTCACGGCAGACCCGTGGGCCATGCCCCCGGCTCTCTTTCGGGGGTGGGGGGGTGACGTGCCTGCCCAGCAGGACGCACACGACATAAAGGCAGATAGCAGTCAGAACGAACGTCCGCGTAGCTCAATTGGTAGAGTGACTTATTCCGGAATGAGGGGACCGCGGTTCGAGCCCCGGCGTGAACAAAAATGACGGAGAAATTTACTTCGTTATAGTAGCAAAAGTGATGCACTGATTGCCAAACGACGAATCGTCGTCTAGCCTAACCGTGGGTCGTTCGCAGCTTATTGATGCCCGAGGGGAGCGAAGATTATCGCGCATTGTTCACAGCGATCGCAGGACCACAGTGGGACAAAACACCAGCAGCTACAACAGTGGTGATCAGCGCAATGTGTCCCAGCACAAAGGTCACCGAAGCCTTATGCGCATGGGCCTGCGTAGCCGAAGAACCAGCTGGGTCCCCATGCTCACTGCACGTCATCGCCAACAACGCATGAAATGGGCCGAAGATCATCGAGATTGGACCTTGGATGATTGGAAGAAAGTGGCCTGGTTTGACGAATCGAGATTCCTGGTGCATCACGTAGACGGCCGAGCGCAGATACGCCGATTACCAACGGAGGCTATGGCACCTGGATTCACTGTTGGGCGGAAACAGGGCGGTGGCGCCGATGTTATGCTACATACGATGCTTTCTTGGGACACTTTAGGCCCCATTATCCCAATAGCACAATCTCTGACAGCAGTCAGATATCTGAATATCGTGCAGACCAAGTTCACCCATTCATGCCAACTGTATTCCATGCTGGTGATGGCTATTACCAACAGGATAATGCGCCATGCCACGCTGCCAGAATCTTTAAAGAGTTGTTCGAGGAACATGCTGGTGACTTTCTGTTAATTCCCTGACCTCCAAATTCACCTGACATGAACCCAATCCAACATTTGTGGTTCGACTTGGAAAAGCGTGTTCGTGCTGAATCACCACCACCCGGAAATACAGGACGGGAACTGGAGGACCTGCTGTTGGCATTATAGTACTAGATACCCCAGGATACCTATCGATACATCATCGAATCGATGCCTCGGCCAGAGGCCGCTGTTTTGCGGGGCAAAGGGGGTCCTTAGAGCTTATTAAGTAGGTGGTCGTAATTGGCTCATCGATGTAAATAAATTCAAGGCTGGCAGAAATTTGAATTGAAAATTTTTCCTTTTTCCCTTACATTAAACAGAAGCTAAGATTTTTAAATGCCATCTCTCATAATTTTTGTACCTGCTGGAAGATAAATACACACATCAAACGTAAGTTTAGTCATGTGGATAGATGTTCCGAACAGAAGTAATTTTCGAATAAACGCTCATTAGGATGTCCACTACATAGATTTATAAACGGTACTTTAATTAATATAATTAATTTCACAGTTTAATCAGAAGCGTCAATTATTAAAAACTTCAATAAAAAGGAACATCACTTTGAGAAACAAGTTTCCTATCACGCATTAACACAGATGTGAGATCTCTGTTAGGTTCCCAATAATTCGTTCCACTGATATCAGATCTCTGTTAGGTTCCCAATAATTCGTTCCACTGATATCAGATCTGTGTTAGGTTCCCAATAATTCGTTCCACTGATATCAGATCTCTGTTAGGTTCCCAATAATTCATTCCACTGATATCAGATCTCTGTTAGGTTCCCAATAATTCATTCCACTGATATCAGATCTCTGTTAGGTTCCCAATAATTCGTTCCACTGATATCAGATCTCTGTTAGGTTCCCAATAATTCGTTCCACTGATATCAGATCTGTGTTAGGTTCCCAATAATTCATTCCACTGATATCAGATCTCTGTTAGGTTCCCAATAATTCGTTCCACTGATATCAGATCTCTGTTAGGTTCCCAATAATTCATTCCACTGATATCAGATCTCTGTTAGGTTCCCAATAATTCGTTCCACTGATATCAGATCTCTGTTAGGTTCCCAATAATTCGTTCCACTGATATCAGATCTCTGTTAGGTTCCCAATAATTCGTTCCACTGATATCAGATCTGTGTTAGGTTCCCAATAATTCATTCCACTGATATCAGATCTCTGTTAGGTTCCCAATAATTCGTTCCACTGATATCAGATCTCTGTTAGATTCCCAATAATTCGTTCCACTGATATCAGATATCTGTTAGGTTCCCAGTAATTCGTTCCACTGTTATTTATGTAATTATTTAAAACAACTATATAAATTTGAAATCAGCCTGGATTATAACTACCATATTCATTCCTGTCTACTTTTATTATTTTGAACAGACGAATATTTTCTTGAAAAGAAAAGTTCAGGAACGTAGTACATCTGCATCTCACACCCTTAGAAACAAGAAAATCCTTTTAAAAAAAAACCGTTCAGGATTTCCGTCTAACTAGTGTAACCTGAGCAGCTAGTTATTCTTCAGTTTTTCTGTTTCGGAATAAAGATATAACTTGCCCTGAATTCAATTGTTAAAATAATATACGATAAATATTTGTTTTTAAAATATTCAAATATATGTTCGCCCTCAAGTACATTTGAGTACAAAACAGTGATCTTCCCTCAAACATTTCGTGAAACATGAGTGAGACGAAGGTGCACCTCTAAAAGCTAGAATATTTATTGAGATTTTGAGAAAACTTAATTGCAATAAAATATAAATTAACAGAAATCAAAATATGGAATATTTGTCTCTGTGCAATAAAGTAAACAGTTCAAAACATTTGTGGATGTGGATATGTGTGTGTGTGTGTGTGTAATTTATCAGTTATATTTGATTAAGTCTGAAGAAATATTTTAGCATTTACAAACTTTACAACAGAACTACAAATATATCGACACTGAAAGTAACATCCTGTGTCTTTGATCATAAAACAGTACGCAAATTAATCTTCATCATAGTGCTCCACGCTTTGTTCTTCAGATTCTATTGAATTGATAAACACTAGATAAATAATACATATTTTTTCGACAATAAATTAACTCTGTATAAATCACTCACCCTAAGAGGAACAGTCTGTGGATTCAGCTTGAATGTGTACAGTATTTGCCTGCAGTTGATAACGCTTTTACTGTACACCATGACTTTTCAGTTTTGCAATACTTAGGATTTTCAAATACTTGTAGCATTTTATTTTAGGAAATGGAAAAGCTCTTAATTTGAAGCTTCAGCAACACGAGAATTATGCCACACAAAATGTCAACATTATTATTAGCAGCAACACATTGCAAAAACTGTTTCCTTAGAGAATACCACCTCTTTGAATTCACTGAAGGTTTTTCAGCTGCGAAGAAAACAAAAGGAACTGAGAGATTTTTGTTCTGATATGGACATTGATTTTTACGAAGGAATTTCGCATGTACTGTGTACTGTCACATTATTTTATTTTTAACAGATATTTTTTCTTCCGTACCATCAATATGAATTTTTAAGAACAGGAAATTTTCTTTACCAGCACTCATGATACACTACGGTTTCTGAAAATTGCAACACTAAGAAGGACTGCTGATATCAGCCTGAAACTCACAGGATGTGCACCACAGGTTGGGACTTGTAAATGATTGGAATGCCAGTGAAAAGGCGCGTGCGGTTTCGGAGCAGTGCCCTGTAAACTGTTTGGTCTTGGGTATAAAGACCTGGCTCAAACGAGATGTTGCAATCAGTGAAGAACCAACATAAAGTCGAAAGGGTGTTTCTCATGTCTTGCTCTGGTCCGTCGCCGAAGAAGATCGCATTATGAACACCTGACGGACTTTGAGCGAGGAAGGATTGTTGGGATCAGAGAAACTGAATTTTCCTCCCGCGATATTGTAACTCGTACGAGACGAAACACCAGTATAGTGACATGAACGTGACGTCATGGACAGATGAGGCTTGGACGCACAGAAATCCGGGATCGACCGTAAAATCGCACGACTGCAAACAGTGACAAACATCTCCACCGCATGGCAATGACAGACCGTATACCGACATCCACAGGGTCAGCGCAGCAGTGCAGCACTGTTATAGGTCAGGCTTCGTCCTTCAGCACAGGTCGACGTCGTCTGCTTAACAGAGGACTGATCACTAGCAGCCCATTGCTGTGCATCTCTTTGACCTTTAATCACAGGCACCTCAGGCTGCAATGGTGTCTCGAACACAGACATTGGCGTACAGATTGGCAACAGGTCGTGTTTTCTGACGAGTCACGATTCAACTTTATGCACTATGATGGTCGCACACGTGTTCCCAGACATCGTGGTGAACGGCACCTTGCAGCGTCATACCGACCGAGCGCCAAGATGACTGATCAGCAAGTCGTGTTTTCTGACGAGTCACGATTCAACTTTATGCACTATGATGGTCGCATATGTGTTCCAAGGCATTGTGGTGAACGGCACCTTGCAGCGTCATACCGACCCAACGCCAAGATGACTGATTGGAAAACAGGTCGTGTTTTCTGACGAGTCACGATTTAACTTTATGCACTATGATGGTCGCATACGTGTTCCAAGACATCGTGGTGAACGGCACCTTGCAGCGTCATACCGGCCGAGCGCCAAGATGACTGATTGGCAACAGGTCGTGTTTTCCGACGAGTCACGATTCAAGTTCATGCACTATGATGGTCGCATACGTGTTCCAAGACATCGTGGTGAACGGCACCTTGCAGCGTCATACCGACCCAACGCCAAGATGACTGATTAGCAACTGGTCGGGTTTTCTGACGAGTCACGATTCAACTTCATGCACTATAATGGTCGCATGCGTGTTCCAAGACATCGTGGTGAACGGCAACTTGGAGCGTCATGCCGACCCAACGCCAAGATGATTGATTAGCAACACGTCGTGTTTTCTGACGAGTCACGATTCAACTTCATGCACTATGATGGTCGCATACGTGTTCCAAGACATCGTGGTGAACGGCACCTTGCAGCGTCATACCGACCGAGCGCCAAGATGACTGATTGGCAACAGGTCGTGTTTTCTGACGTGTCACGATTCAAGTTCATGCACTATGATGGTCGCATACGTGTTCCAAGACATCGTGGTGAACGGCACCTTGCAGCGTCATACCGACCCAACACCAAGATGACTGATTGGCAACAGGTCGTGTTTTCTGACGAGTCACGATTCAACTTTATGCCCTATGATTGTCGCATACGTGTTCCAAGACATCGTGGTGAACGGTACCTTGTAGCCTCATACCGGCCCAAGACCAAGTAACATGGTTTGAGGTACCATTGGATTCAATTAGTGATCTTGCTATACGAACTGAGTGAACCCTCAACAGCCAGAGGAACATGAAGGATGTTTCAGAGGGAATTATGATGCCCCTGCTTCAGAGTTGTTCTGGCGCAGTATTTTAGCAGGACAATGCTCAGACACATTTGGCTCGAAATATCCAAGGCCTCTTCCACGGCAGATACCACTTCTTCCTTGGCCTGCACATTCGGCAGATATGTTCCCGGTCGAACATATCTGAGCCATAATAGCTAAGCGACTGGCCGGTCAAGAGCCTCCATCCGTCACCGCGAATGAACTCTGGTTTGGCATAGAAGCAGCGTGGCAGGCATTTCTCAAGACGATATAAACATCGCCTTCAATTCAACGTCACGCCGTGTTGAGGCCGCTACTATTGCTGGAGGTTACTTCACATGATACTAAGTATTGAAGAAAAACAATCTTGTATAGATCTACAGATGTAATCAGTTATATCCTGTAACATCTCGTATCTGTGATATAAATTTCATTTCAATAGCGCGGTCTTTTTCTTGGTGTTGCGGTTCTCACAAGCAGTAGTGAATTATTTCAGAATACGTTTTAGCTTAGCTGTAATACAAAATTCTTAAGTGATAATTGTAACTATCAACTCCAAGAGATCAAGTACGTTTGCTCTTGCGTTAATATACAAAGTGAAGGGAATGTTAGATAACAGATTACAGGACTAATGGCGACAAATACTTTCTGTTTAGTTGGAGAAAGTTTATTGTTGCAATTTTATGTCTTACGGCTTTGATCTTTTTACTTAGTAATAATTACGTAGGATTTTTTTATAGTAATAATTAATTTTTAAATGATAATAATCATTTGAAATGAATTACACAATGAAGTTCTTAGAATGTCTTCCTGAGAAAAAAGCGTAAATAATTAAAATCTCATATAGTTTTAAAACCCAGAGACACGGTATTTCTCAAATACAATGTACTTTCTAAAAAATTATAACTCTGAATTTGTTTTATTTTGCATCATGGCTACATATCTGTGGTAAATGCTGTATAAAGCTTTGAGGAAAAACACTTTTCGACATTTGTGAGTTAAATTACACAAGTTAAAATAAGTACTAGGGGTGTTCAAATGAAAAGGTGCGAAACGTCATAAGAACGTAACCGTTAACATATTTGCCTATGCCGCTATGGGAGAACGTAGCGACACATCTAGGGTTGCGATTGGAGTCGCCGTCGTAGATCGGAGCATGCGCGGGCGCCCGCATGCGCAGGAGAGAGCAGAGGCTCTTATAAAGAGCGCCGTCCAATTGACGCGGCAGTGCGTGTGAGGACAGGATGGCGTTCACATTGAAAAATTCGACGATTGAGGAGCAGCGAGGCGTTATCCGATTTCTGACAGCGGAAGGTGTTAAACCGGCCGCTATTCATCGCGGAGGGTGTGGTTCTGCTCCATGATAACGCGCGTCCACACGTCTCCAGGGTCACACACGCGGAACTGGTCAAGTTCCAGTGGGAGCAGCTTGACCATCCGCCCTACAGCCAGGACATGTCGCCCTGCGATTTCCATGTGTTTGGTCCCCTGAAAAAACATCTGAAAGGGAAGCGCTTCCACTCGGACGACGAACTCAAGGACGCTGGGCAGGACTGGATCTCGTCACGGCCACAGGAATTCTGGGAACAAGGAATCCTTCGGCTCGTTAATCAATGGGATCGTTGTGCTACGGCGTATGGTGTGTACTTTGAATAAAGTCTTCATTTATACCCACAGTGTCGTTTCGTACCTTTTCATTTGAACACTCCTTGCATATCTACTATTTTCGGCATTTCAAATAAACAAAATGAGGTTTTTAATACTTCCCTTAATACTAAGCAAGAGTAAGTATAGACCTGCATATGCTTAATTTTTAATAGAAGTTTTAGAATAACAATTTATCTAAATATATCAAAATAATTTCAATCTGAAAATTTGAAATTATTGATGAAACTAGTTCAGAATCATTGTCTTATACACTTCAAATCATTGTCTTATACACTTCTGAATTTGTACACTTCTGAATTTGTTTTATTTTGCCATGATGCAAAATAAAACAAATTCAGAGTTATTATTTTTTAGAAAGTACATTGTATTTGAGAAATACCGTGTCTCTGGGTTTTAAAACTATATGAGATTTTAATTATTTACGCTTTTTTCTCAGGAAGACATTCTAAGAACTTCATTGTGTAATTCATTTCAAATGATTATTATCATTTAAAAATTGATGAAACTAGTTCAGAATCATTGTCTTAATTCTAAAAACTTAAATAAAAAAAGCAACTATCTGCTACCAACACATTATTAATTAAATGGAGACATTATATCATTATGTGAACACTGAGCTTAAAAACACGAAACAGAATGTTGAGACGTTCCACTTTCCATCACAGAAACAATAATGAAACTTAAGTACATTATGTTGTAACATTCGCAACGATTAACATAAATATCACAGCATTATATGAGGTATAAAAAAAATAAAGACAGTGGCTGATTAAGCCCTTCTGGTCACCCATTAATAACAGTATCACCACTATGCACTTTCAACATTAGTAACATTGAAGGCTTTTGAAGGAATCACAACTTTCAAATGATGGCGAAAAAATCCTGCTTTGCTACAAACAGTTCAGTGAGAAGTGGAAAGATTTAGTTTAAATGATTGTTTCATTTGCCTAAATCAACGTGACTCTAAAGCATTGAAATTTACGCAGTTCGTTCAGGTATGTAGCTCGTTCTTCCTATTGGTGAGAAAACTGCAAATGAATGTGCAATGAAGTCGAAGAAAAAAAGGTGAAGCATAACAATCACTAGTTCTCTTGCATTCTACTTTTCCAGTAGTTCATGCAAACGGATCCATCTGCTATATTACCGAGTGTTTTTGAAATGCTATTATAGCAAACTAAGTATTTGATGTATTGGGTATACTTGTTCGCTCAAAGAAGATAAATTCGCCCTCTATTTCACAACACATTTTGGAGCAAACGATCAGCTAATTTTAATATCTACAGTGGAATAAAAGGTTGCTTGATTCTAGAGATTTTCGTGTACTACCTCTGCTGATTGTGCTGAATATTGTGCGGCAAATCTAAAGCTATGTACCTTCTGTACAATACTTATTCCATCCTTATAGATTTAGTCAGAGTTAACTAGTTAAGATGATTAATTGCTTCAATCAAGTCAAAGAACACGTGTCGTCTGCACAGTTGTAGCATTCCAAATATATATATTTCTTTTACAGTTAGATTCGCAATTTTTTTCGACAGGATGCTTACTCAAGAAGCTGTTCCCTCCAAAGATGATTTTAAAGGGAATTTCTTATTTCTTTTCTTTTGCTTTATCAATTAATTTTCTGACTAAATTTTTCTCCACAGAAAAGCAACTGCTGATGTCATAATTTGGAAAATTTACTGTCATTTCCTCCTTTAGAATTAATTCGTACACTAACAAAAATAGAACAGAAACTATAAAAGCTGCGTGGCTGTGCCGTTTTCCCACAAACTGATTGTTAATTACATAAATGGAAAATGAAAACCGACAGATGCCTCCACTGTCCTTGAGGGGAGTAGAATCCATTAAGTAGAGGTAGTTGTACTTTACGGAATATGCAAACTTTGACCACTTAAGGCGCACTACTGATTCTGGCAGAAGAACTGAAATTTGTCTTCAATTATGTATGAGAATTACATAACATTTACGAAATAAAAAAGCCAAGGCGCTAAATCATTTGTTATTCAGGATTTCACTTAATACCTTCTTAATGAATACTTTGATTTCACAACACCATTTATTAGGAATTTATTTCTCAGCTAACAGACTGAGCTCCTCAAAATATCCATTTTTATGGTGCTACTTGTGGACTGAACAAAGTCCATCTGCAGAATTTCAAGATTGTCATTATTTTGTAAATCAATATTGGACTGTGATTTTTGAAATCTTTAAAAAGTAGTACTAAAGTAAATGAAAAAAATATGACAAAAAATCTCTGAATGAAGTAAGATGATAAGATAATCAACCATCACTTTTCTCGGTAATTAATTCAACCGCTGCCATAATTCTTAGTGTGACGATATGCAGCGGTCAAAAAAAATGTTGAATAAACTGATATTCCGGTACCTAAAACATTTTAAATCGTAACAAAAGTTTTAATGGCATCAAATCCTTTTTGCTAGATGTATTTAGCGTACGGATGCTTCGTAAATTGTACTCCAAATTATTATATTTTAGAAATTGAGTTTCATTCAGGTATCTTACGAGGAAAATTTCTTTCTGTGTACATAAATTATTTGAAATTTAAAATGAAAATACTTTTGGTCTCTGTCTTCTTCTCGTAGTTACATTAACGTTGTTATTTTAAAAATACTTATATTCCTTTTAAAAATACGTAGTCTTTTCTGGTGTTCTTTATTATCTTCTTAGGATAATTTTGTTTCATTTAATAATTTTGCTCTACAAACACATTAGGTCTTAGGGGCTCTTCTTTCTGGTAATTATGTTTTCTCTAATGCATGCTTGGATTTCGCTCTTGAATCTATTGGAACACTGGGATTCATCAACTCGGTAATTTTTTTCTTATTATCGGTAACACTCTTCCTGGAACCCATTTACTCAGCAGATCCTTTCTTAGTGAAAAGTCCTTTCTCGTTGTGTTTTCGATTGGCACTGACTACAGCGTCTGCGCTGTAATAGGGTTTGTACCAGGCAGTTCCGCTGTGTGCTTCTTCTTTCTGCTAAGGGTATTCCTGAGGGTCTGATAGTTGTAAGTTACTTGGGAAAGCTGTATAGCACCTAGAAATCAGAAACTCTCGAGTGAGGTTACT
Organism: Macrothele yani; assembly: GCA_039090855.1. Lineage (NCBI taxonomy): Eukaryota > Metazoa > Arthropoda > Arachnida > Araneae > Macrothelidae > Macrothele > Macrothele yani. The sequence continues at coordinate 29,369,477 of CM076989.1, read as the reverse complement.
GTTGCCGTGTCGTGGCTCTCACTGGCACAGCAGCATGTCTGATTTGGAACGCCTGTCTTCCTTTCCTTGTTTTATGAAATTATAGCTTTGCAAATGCAAATCAACCATCCTTCATGAGCTGGCAGCACAGACTTTGCAGGCAGGTAGGATTTTTCAGGATATCACAAGATGGTGTTGAAGACAGACATGTTATGTGTTATATTTTCATCCTATCAGAGGAAGAAAAGAAAAGGAAAAACAATTTTAGATGCAGTACTGTGACATTAAAATAAAACATTGATGTAGAATAGTGCTTTAACCCTTTAAAGACCATTACGCCAGAAACGCCCATACATCCAAAATACCACATCCGCCCGAAAGCGTCCCTCTGGGATGAGTAGGATTTCCTACCCCACTGGTTCTTTGAATTTACACGGCCTCTATGGGATTAGCAGAAGTCACCCTCGGTAACCATTGTTGTGGCTAAAAAAATAAGCAAAGTAGACGTTGGTATTTCCCTTTGCGATGTTATTTACTCTCATGGCATCGCATATTTTCTTCGTTCAAAAAGTAACTAATCCCTTTGGGGAAACGTCTGAAGATCAATGCTCTCATCACAGCACATGGCTTCTTTGCGGAAGAAAGTAACTGATCGACACCAGGAAACGTTGGAAGGTCAATGATCTCATGACATCGCATGCCTTCTCCGTGGAAGAAACTAACTGATTGCCCCGGGAAACGTCTGAAGGTCAATGATCTCATGACATCGCTTGCCTTCTCGGTGGAAGAAAGTACCTGATTGCCCACAGGAAACGTCTGAAGGTCAATGATCTCATGACATCGCATGCCTTCTCCGTGGGAGAAAGTAACTGATCGCCCCCGGGAAACGTCTGAAGACCAATGATTTAATGACATCGCATGCCTTCTCCGTGGAAGTAAGTAACTGATCGACACCGGGAAACGTCTGAAGGTTAATGCTCTCATGACATCGCATGCCTTCTCCGTTGAAGAAAGTAACTGATCACACCCGGAAAACTCCTGAAGGTCAGTGATCTCATGACATCGCATGCCTTCTCCGTGGAAGAAAGTAACTGATGGCCCCCGGGAAACGTCTGAAAGTCAATGATCTCATGACATTGCGTGAATTCTCTGTGGAAGAAAGTAACTGATCGGCACCGGGAAATGTCTGAAGGTCAATGCTCTCATGACATCGCATGCCTTCTCCGTTGAAGAAAGTAACCGATCGCCGCCGGGAAACGTCTGAAGATCAGGGCTCTCATGACATCGCATGTCTTCTCCGTGGAAGAAAGTAACTGATGGCCCTTGGGAAACGTCTGAAGGTCAGGGCTCTCATGACATCGCATGCCTTCTCCGTGGAAGAAAGTAACTGATCGCCCCCGAGAAACTTCTGAAGGTCAGTAATCTCATGACATCGAATGCCTCCTCAGTTGAAGAAAGTTTACTGATAGATACCGGGAAATGGAGGTAAATCCTCTCATGACATCGCATGCCTTCTCCGTTGAAGAAAGTAACTGATCACACCCGGAAAACTCCTGAAGGTCAGTGATCTCATGACATCGCATGCCTTCTCCGTGGAAGAAAGTAACTGATGGCCCCCGGGAAACGTCTAAAAGCCAGTGATCTCATGACATTGCGTGCCTTCTCTGTGGAAGAAAGTAACTGATCGGCACCGGGAAACGTCTGAAGGTCAATGCTCTCATGACATCGCATGCCTTCTCCGTTGAAGAAAGTAACCGATCGCCGCCGGGAAACGTCTGAAGATCAGGGCTCTCATGACATCGCATGTCTTCTCCGTGGAAGAAAGTAACTGATGGCCCTTGGGAAACGTCTGAAGGTCAGGGCTCTCATGACATCGCATGCCTTCTCCGTGGAAGAAAGTAACTGATCGCCCCGAGAAACTTCTGAAGGTCAGTAATCTCATGACATCGAATGCCTCCTCAGTTGAAGAAAGTTTACTGATAGATACCGGGAAATGGAGGTAAATCCTCTCATGACATCGCATGCCTTCTCCGTGGAAGAAAGTAAATGATCGCCCCGGGAAACGTCTTAAGGCCAATGTTCTCGCTTTCATGACATCTCATGCCTTCTCCGTGGAAGAAAGTAACTGATCGCCTCCGGGAAACGTCTGAAGGTCAGGGCTCTCATGACATCGCATGCCTTCTCCGTGGAAGAAAGTAACTGATCGCCCCGGGAAATGTCTGAAGGTCAGTGCTCTCATGACATCGCATGCGTTCTCCGTGGAAGAAAGTAATTGATGGGCATCGGGAAACGTCTGTAGGTCAGTGATCTCATGGCATCACATGCCTTCTCCGTGGAAGAAAGTAACTGATCGCCCCCGGGAAACGTCTGAAGGTCAATTCTTTCATGACATCGCATGCCTTTTCCGTGGAAGAAAGTAACTGATCGACCCCGGGAAACGTCTTAAGGCCAATGTTCTCGCTTTCATGACATCTCATGCCTTTTCCGTGGTAGAAAGTAACTGATCGCCTCCGGGAAACGTCAGAAGGTCAGGGCTCTCATGACATCGCATGCCTTCTCCGTGGAAGAAAGTAACTGATCGCCCCGGGAAATGTCTGAAGGTCAGTGATCTCATGACATCACATGCCTTCTCCGTGGAAGAAAGTAACTGATCGACCCCTGGGAAACGTCTGAAGGTCAATTCTTTCATGACATCGCATGCCTTCTCCGTGGAAGAAAGTAACTGATCGCCCCCGGGAAACATCTGAAGGCCAATGTTCTTGCTCTCATGACATCGCATGCCTTCTCCGTGGAAGAAAGTAACTGATTGCCCCCAGGAAACGTCTGAAGGTCAATGATATGATGACATCGCATGCGTTCTCCGTGGAAGAAAGTACCTGATTGCCCACAGGAAACGTCTGAAGGTCAATGATATCATGAGATCGCATGCCTTCACCGTGGAAGAAAGTAACTGATCGCCCCAGGGAAACGTCTGAAGGACAATGCTCTCATGACATCGCATGCCTTCCCCGTGGAAGGAAGTAAATGATCGACACCGGGAAACGTCTGAAGGTTAATGCTCTTATGAAATCGTATGCCTTCTACGTGGAAGAAAGTAACAGATTGACATTGGGAAACGTCTGAAGGCCAATGCTCCTATGGCATCTCATGCCTTCCCCGTGGAAGAAAGTTTACTGATCGACACCGGGAAACGTCTGAATGTCAATGCTCTCATGACATCGCATGCCTTCTCCGTGGAAGAAAGTAATTGAGCGGCACAGGGAAACGTCTGTAGGTCAATTCTCTGATGACAACGCATGCCTTCTCCGTGGAAGAAAGTAACTGATCGACACGGGGAAACGTCTGAAGACCATTGCTCTCATGACATGGCATGCCTTCTCCGTGGAAGAAAGTAACTAATCGACACCGGGAAACGTCTGAAGGTCAATGCTCTCATGACATCGCATGCCTTCTCCGTGGAAGAAAGTAACTGATCGCCCCGGGAAACGTCTGAAAGTCAATGCTCTCATGACATCGCATGCCTTCTGTGTGGTAGAAAGTAACTGATCGTCCCCGGGAAACATCTGAAGGTTAATGCTTTCATGACATTGCATGCCTTCTCCGTGTAACAAAGTTATTGATCGACACCGGGAGACGTCTGAAGATCAACGCTCTCATGATATCGCATGTGTTCTCCGTGAAGGAAAGTAACGGATCTCTTCCGGGAAATGTCAGAAAGTCAATCCACATCAACAGCACAGAACGGAAGTTTTGTGTGGTGACAGAGCACCAATTCTTCTTTTGTTAACTTGTACAGAGTAAGGATGACATCCTAAATGGAGGAACAGACAGTTTCGGGAGTTATCGTATTCTGAGCGACACAAGAGTTTAAAGTCCTGGTCGTTAAAGAGTTAAAAATCACCTAAAGGAAAATGCAGTATGTAAGAACAATAAAACCTTGTAACGAAACCTGCAGTAAATTTTATTTAGATTCAGACTTTGTTTTTGTTCTGCTAGCAGCAGTACAGGCTCTGATATAAATGGGAAGCTATGATATTCTGCAATTAAATTTGAATAAACATTACAACTTTTCACTTTGATAAGGAGAAACCTTTGTAAATGCAATTATTAAAACCTTTAACGTCTACTGATATTTGGCATGGAATTCTGGTCCAGCTTCCTAAGGACTATCGCGGGTTGACTTCCTGTGACAACGGTTGTTCATTTTACGTGTCACATGTCACGTGATGGTTATCAGTTTTGACGATTGCTTTAAACGAACAACCATCGTCGCATCAAATCAACACGCTATAGCGCTGCGGCAGCTGGACCACGCTTTCATGTGAAACTGCTGTAGGCGTTAAAATTATAAACAGATTGAATTTACGTATATGGTTTCTTCGTATTAAAAATTAAAAGTATGTTAATGCAATATCTGCCGTTCGTCATTTTTAGAAACATAGCACAACTTTTTTTCTGGTGCATGTAACGTTCATCACCTGTACTACTGATCAATATTCCCTGTAAGAGGCCATGGGCAATGCTCGCCTAACCCAGTGAGCTGGGCAGGCATCAAAACCACTTGGGCAAAAACATTATTTTCTTAGCTTCTCTTAGTATCGCAGTAGAAGTTAGAATTTCGATTGGAATTCGTATTTTTTAGAATCCCCCATTTTTATCACCGTTCTTTCCCAATTGATTTTAAATAAAAAAATATTAAAAACATTTCATTAATTCAAATTTTTATTTTATGAAAAGTGAAAAGCTCAAACTTACTTCTGGAATAAAAACACTGGAAATTAGGAAAAGCATGTTTGCGCATAATACACAGTTTCTTTGCATATCAAAATACCAAGGAGATTAAGAAACAAAAAATACGGCACAAGAACGACACAATGATTATAATTTGTTTCGATTCGGGTGTGATGCGAGAGACTTGGGTCTCTCGTATCACACCTGAATCGAAACAGCAGTCCCTATAATGGAAACATACGAGCGGCCAAAAAATTCAGACCATGCCAAAGAGGAAGGTCATGTATACTGTCTGTTGGGACAGGAAAGGTAATTTGTTGGAGTGTTTCCTGCCTATAAAGGCAGAACAGTAAACGCGGCTGTTTATTGAGAGGCACAGCATGCTGAGCAAAGATAATTAGTTGTTCTTCTACATGACAATGCAAGGATGTGATGCAAAACCTGGTCACCAAGTTTGGATGGGAGCAGCTGGTGCACACTCTCTGCAGCCCAGACATGGCACCTAGGGACTATCATTCGTTTCTCCACTTAAAACGGTTTCTTGCCGCCCAGCGGGTTTATGACAGCGGTTGAGTGGCGGCTGAAAACCCAGGCGGCAGACTTCTTTAATATCAGGAGGATATCCAAAAACTTGTGCCATGATATGAAACTGCCATAAAAACATCCACGGGAATCTCTGTCTGTCTATCTATTTGTCCGTCCGCAGGATAACTCGCGTAACTTTACAAAAAATGCTTAGATTGCAACAAAACTTTATCATGTTGTTCCGGAGTTACACTGAATCGGTTCTGTTGAGTATCATCGAACTGGGGTCAAAGGTCTGTCCAGAGAAGCGAGATTTGTTCCACAGCCATTATCCGCATATCTTGACTAAAAATACTTCTATTGCGACAAAAATGTATCATGTTGTTCCGGAGGTATACCAAACCAATTCTGTTTAATATCATCGAAATGGGGTCAAAGGTAAGGGCACAGGAGCGAGATTTATTCCATAGCCATTGTCCTCATAACTTGAATAAAATGTTTCTGTTGCGACAAAACTTTACTATGTTGTTCTGGAGGTAAGGGCACAGGAGCGCAATTATGTTTAATATAATCGAAATGGGGATAAATGTCAGGGCACAGGAGCGAGATTTACTCCACAGCCATTATCCTCATAACTTGATTAAAAATGCTTCTGTTGCGACAAAACTTTAGTATGTTGTTTCGGAGGTATACTGAACCAATTCTGTTGAATATCACCGAAATGGGGTCAAAGGTAATGGCACGGGAGCGATATTTATTCCACAGCCATAGTCCTCATAGCTTGACTAAAAATGCTTCTATTACGACAAAACTACAGTATGTTGTTCCGGAGGTATATTGAACCAATTCTGTTTAATACCATCGAAATGGGGTCAAAGGTCAAACCACATTAGGGAGATTTATTCCACAGCCATTGTCCTCATAGCTTGACTAAAAATGCTTCCATTACGACAAAACGTTAGCATGTTGTTTCGGAGGTATGCTGAACCAATTCTGTTTAACATCACCGAAATGGGGATAAAAGTCAGGGCACAGGAGCGATATTTATTCCAGAGCCATTATTCTCATAACTTGACTAAAAATGCTTCTATTGCGACAAAACTTAAGTATGTTGTTCCGGAGGTATGCTGAACTAACTCTGTTTAATATCATCGAAATGGGGTCAAAATTAAGGGCACAGGAGCGAGATTTATTCCGCAGCCATTATCCTCATAACTTGAGTAATGATTTCTGGTATGTTGGAAAGCGTATCACAGTTAATGCATTGCATGATTTTACTAACTTGGTTTACCTTGAAACGGTACTTTCTTTACGGATGATCCTCTTATATCAGCAAAATACAGTAACCAAACGTTTAACGCCAAAGCGTGTTTGACCACAACTTCCGCTCAGTCAGATTTTTGCAAGAATTTAATTTGAGTGATGATTTGCGTTGGAAGACAGAATCACTACACAGCCGTATCAGAATAATATGACAACCCACCTAATAATGGGAATAACTACCGTTGTCCCGGATGACAGCGGCGAAACGGCGTATCATGGACGCAATGAGACACTGGAAGGTTGCACTAGGTAGACGTGCTCACTCCAACTCCAGAAGAGCACGGAGGTTCAGGAGATCACGTGATTGTGGGTCGGCACGTCGAACCTGTCTATCAAAAGAGTCCCACAAGTACTTTATGGCATTGAGGTCGAGTGATTTTGCCGGCCAAGGTGGAACGGAGACATCGATGTCGTATTCCTGGAACCAGTCGCGCGCCCTCTTAGCGACGTGGCACGGCGCATTGTCCTGTTAGTACACATCAGCACCACCAGGGTAAACGTCCAACATGAAGGGATGCATGTGGTCAGTGAGGATGTACAAGTAGCCATTGGCATTCAAAGACCCATTCAGTGGTACCAGCGGTCCCAGGTCATACCAGGAAAGCATCCCCCAAACATGCACACTGCCACCGCTGGCCGGTACTTGACAAACAGGCGTGTCCCTGTGTTGGTTCTCGCGTGTCTGACGCCGTATCTGCCACCGCTTGCCACTTATGTGGAGTAGAAACCTCGATTCGTAGGAGAAGGCAACCTTTTTCTACTCTCCAATGACGATAGTCCCATGCGAACTGCAAGCGCCGTTGCCGAGAGACCTGAGCCAACATGGGCGCCTTGACGCAGCGTCGACTCCGGAGACACATGCGTAACAGGGTTCGCTCTACTGTTATCAGGGACACTTGCCAGGGTGCCCCAGCTTTCATTTGCATGGTCAGTCGCTGCACTGTTGCACGTCGATTGCCCTCTACAAGTAAACGGAGGCGACATCCTCATCTGAGGTCGATGGCCTTTTGAGATCCACAGTTATGACGTCAGGAGGTACTCGGTGTGCCAGCGGTCCATTCTTGGTACACACCTTTATAGCAGCACCTCGTGAACAGTCTACGAAGTCTGCTGTTTCTGCGATGCTTCCACCCTTGGCTTGGTAGCTGATGATCATTCATTTTTGAACGTCCGTCAAATCACTACCTCTGCCCATTATGCTCACGTAACGCACTATGGCTCATCTACCCTGGCCGGCTGCATATATCTCCGTGTGGTCGATTTGTCCCGTGCACTCCGTGACGCGCCAGACTGGGCACACCGTGATTCCGGGGTGGTCATAATATTCTGATACGATCGTGTATATTTATTTGCATCGTCTGCTTTTAATGCATGAGGAAGAAATTTTACAATGTTGAAGCTTTCTTGAGTAATAAAATATACGAAAAGGTTAATCATCTTGCAAATCCTTGTCGTTTCCAACACGCCACAAGTATCACGTGATATGGCATATACGGAAAAATGAATTTGCTCCATTTCATCATTAATAAAATTTATTTCGTGCGGTATTTTTTACCACTCAGGTATTTTACCAAGGTAGTTCTTAATGAATTCCCGTCGATGGCTACTCTTACATTAAATGTGTTTGGGAATATTACAGCAAAGGATCCATTGATTTAGATAAATTTTGAATTCATGGCAAGTTTAATTGAAAATCGATATGCTGATTTATTATATTTTTGACTACATCTTGAAGTTACAATAGAACCTTGGAACATTTTGTTACATAGTGAGTCAGCTTCTCTGTCCAGTTCATTTTTGGTAGAACGTTATCGGATAGGAATTTGTATGCTGTTTGCAGATGGTGTCCTAAGCAGTGTTGCCATTCAGTGTAAGTGTGAAAAGAAAATAATACGTATTTGCATCTGTTTAAAGTTGATTTACTTACTTTTTGACAGGAATCTATGAATTCATCTATTGTGACTACGCCATCTTTATTGAGATCCAGCTTCTGGAAAATTTATTAAAATAATCATGATTATTAAAACAACTATTTTTCAAGAAAGTTTTTAAAAATTATCTCTTTGAGAAATTAAGAAAATTTTCATGAAGAGAGAACAAATGCTAGACAAAAGTATTTCTTAAAGTAATAAATGGTATGAAAAGGAAAAGGAAAGAGCTTTTCTTTTCTCTAAGAGAACATACACTATATTGACAAAAGTCACCGGACACCTACAAGAGAAACACAACATAGCATTTATTGACATACATTAATTAGTACGGTGTCGGTCCACTTTTGGCCTTAATACATACACTGACCCTTTTCGAGACATGCATTCGACAAGATTTCGGAACACAGCGATAGGTATGCGCTTCTATTCAGTACATAATGCTGCCGCTAACTGTTGCTTAGTAGTAGGCCTTGGTTCCAAACTTCTTATGCGGTGCTATATTTCATCCCATAGATACTCTATAGGATTAAGATCAGGACTCTGTGCTGGCCAGTCCACACACGATACGGAATTATCGTCAAACCACGCCGTAACAGTCCTTGCTTAATGGCTCGGTGCATTATCCTGCTGGTACCAACAAGGCTTGGTTCCATAATATTGCTACAGAGTTGGTAGGGCGTAAAAATTGTGCAGAATACCCAGGTACACGTGCTGGTTAACAGGTTTGTCCACGATAACCAATGGGCCGGGATCATACCACGAAAAACACCCCCACACGAGTACACTGCTAGCTCCAAACTTGACCGTAGGAAAAGTAAACTAGGGTATACAGCGTTCCCCCGGCTGCCGCCATACCCACACACGGCCATCAGACTGATGGATATTGTATCTGGATTCATCAGTCCATAGGACTCGTTTTCATTGATCTACGGTCCTCGAGAAATGTTCTTTACACCATGCTAAACGACGAGTAGCATTCCGAGTGGTGATGAAAGGCTTATGAGCAGCCGCACGACTAGTGGTGATGAAAGGCTTATGAGCAGCCGCACGACTAGTGGTGATGAAAGGCTTATGAGCAGCCGCACGACTAGTGGTGATGAAAGGCTTATGAGCAGCCGCACGACTAGTGGTGATGAAAGGCTTATGAGCAGCCCATGCTAAAGGACGAGTAGCATTCCGAGTGGTGATGAAAGGCTTATGAGCAGCCGCACGACCACGGTAACCCATGGAATGAAGTTCTCTGCAAATGGTACGTGTACATACTGAGATTCCAGCATTTTTACTCACCTGTACACTGAGGTCGTCTGCAGTACTCCGTCGATTAGCTGTAATGACTCTCCTGAGGCTTCGACGTCCTCTATCACTGATTTCCTTTAGTCTGCCGGTACGTTTTCCTGCTTCAGGCACGCCATGTGTCTTGCACTTATTCAGTTCATCCAAAACAGTTGACTTGGGTATGTATTAACGCCTCTCATTTTTTCTTATGGGCAAACCACTAATATAACACCCAACAATCTTTCCTTTCTCAAAGCCAGTTCTGTACTGCCGCGACTTTTTCACTCAACCTCACAGTGCGATATGATCGCGGTCAGCTGCAGGCTTGTCTTTATACAGTTTGCAGCTGTACTGCGCATCTTAACAACGCAGCGGTTTCGTTTATTTGCTTTTGAAGGGGTGTCCGGTGACATTTATCAATATAGTGTACATCGGGTAATTCTGACATATTTTTGAATACTAAAACGAACTACGTAAAAAATGATCTGTGGTACATTCACATCAAAGTTTGGTGCGTGGCAAAATGTTTTCATAGAAATCCTCTAATCTTGCAGAACCTCCTTTCATTTTCGCCTTAAGTCTAGACTGTTTTAATGTTCAGAGGCTGTGATTTTGAGATTTTTCGTTGAAATAACAGTGTCAATGCAAACTAAATAACTACTGCCAGAGTTTGTGCGAATAAGAGAAACTTAGGTAAAATGTCTACGTAAGCTTAATTCTTCCCACCTATCGAAACAACACGATTGCTGAAGCTTTACTATGAGTCTTGTAATGGTATTAACGTCTCGCTAAACAAGGAATGTGACTCCTTACAGCTTAGAAGTATCCGTCACGAATCAGACTCACAGATTTTGTGACGCATACTCTAATTTAACCTTCCTGTTTAGTTCTTGTCGTCTTATGTAAATTTTGTTTAATTTCGTTGAACTTTTTCAAACAGAACGCCACATTTTCCCATACATACATACTCTGTGAAGCAGTCTTCACATTATTCAGAGGTTTATTCAAAGATTTGACATTCGCTGTTTCACCGCTTCAACCGAAATTCTGGCTGAAGAATTGCCACTAAGATAAATAAACAATCGCTCTTTCCACGTTTATGAATACATAGGAACCGAAAAATTGTTATCCCGCCACTGCTGGGATCGTACCACAGATCTCTCGATATCTAGCCGAGTGCGTTCGCCTTACGCTGCAATGGCCAACAATCAACGGCGCTATGATGTTTATCTGTCAGCTTCTGACATCACATATCCGTAGGATGGGCTGAGCAACTGAGGCGTCTCCATCTGGTGGGCATTAACGGCGCAAGCTATAACTTAATTATAGCTACAATAGTGAAAATCCTTTGAATACGTGATGTTTTACTATAGCGATGTCTTTGTTTATTCACTGACGCCACGTATGTAGAGGATTTTCACTATCGTTCTCGCCCTTCAGATTTATTTGCTATAATTAATATACACAGTGCGTCAAAGAATTTTTAAGACTGGGTCTGTAAAATGAAATAGAAACAAGAAATTATAATTTGTTTTGGTTTGTTATTCAAAATAAGTCCCTCCGGCTACAATACACTTGTTACAGCGATTTAATAATGATTCGAATGCCTGTTCCAGTTCACTTTGCGGAATTGCCTCCAAAGCACGCGTCGAAGCTGTTTGTATGGTCGAAATATCATCAAATTAACATCCTTTTAACGTCATTTTAAGTTTTGGGAACAAAGAAAAAGTCGCAGGGTGCTGAATCAAGCGAATACGGTGGATGATTCAACACACAGACGTTATTTTTCGCCAAAAATCTACGAACAAGAAGTGAGGTGTGACCGGGTGCATTATCGTGCAACAAACACCAACTGTTTTCATCTTGATATTCTGGGCGAATGCGACAAATTCTGCCCATCAAACGCCTCAAAACATTTAAATAAAACTCACCAGTAATTGTTTGTCCACTTGGAACAAATTCTTTGTGGATAATACCCTTACCATCGAAGAATGTAATGAGCATTGTTTTGATTTTCGACGGAACTTTTCTTTTTTTTTTTTTTTTGGCTTGAGGCAAGTTTTTTGACTTCCATTCCGCACTTTGTCGCTTTGTTTTAGGATCATATTGAAAACACCATGTTTCATCACCAGTAACAATCGATTTTAAAAAGTTTTGATCATTTTAAGCGGCTGAAATGATGTCTCAGCAATGTGCACTTCTCCTTGATTTTTGTTCATTGGGTAACGTGTGTGGAACAAATTTAGCACAGACTTTTGTTTCCCTCAAATCTTCATGCAGGATGGTTCAAATCGTTTCTTTGTTGATGTTTAAAGACTCTTCCATCATTCTTAGTGACGCACATCGATTGTTTGTCACGAAATCACGCTCTTTTTCAATAATATCAGGTGTTATAGATGAACTTGGTCTTCCGGTACGCTTATCATCTTCTAGCGTCTCTCTTCCGTCCAAAAAACGTTTGTGCCACAGGAAAATATTTGATCTACTTAAACAAAACTCACCGTAAACTTGTTTCATCATTTGGTACGTTTCTGAGGCACTGTTACCAAGTTTTGCGTTAAATTTAATAACAGCCCTTTGTTCCATCTTAATAGTTCAACATGAAAAAAATGTTACTTCTGTAATGAACACCCGTTTCTTTTGAGTTACTTTAACAACTGCGCAGTACTTTTGGCAGAAAGCAAGCAGATGGTCACGGTTTATAACGCATTCGCGATTACACTGGTGGCGCCACCGTAGGCTGAAATCTAGCGCCAGTCTTAAAAATTCTTTGACGCACTGTGTATAGCTTGTGCCGTTTATGTCTACCAGATGGAGACGTCTCAGTTGCTGAGCCCATGCTACGGATATGTGATGTCAGAAGCTGACAGATAAACGCACATAGCGCCGTTTATTGTTGGCCATTTTAGCGTAAGGCGAACGAGTTTTTTAGTTCGTTTGCTGTCAATTTGAAATTATTTTCGCTCAAACTGATAAAAAGGAAGATTGTGGACGCACATAAAAAAAAAACGTTAGAATTCGCACCGGTAAGCTTTTTCTTGTTTTTGTTTTGCTTTTGTTCCTTTTCTAACTGTAACTGCCGAAGTAGAGGTCGAGGCCAGCAATATGGCGCCAATGACGTCGCTTGTCGGTTCGGTGAGTCTTGATGAGAAACTTGGTTCCCAATCTGAGTGTGTCTTTCCGCTTTGTTTACATGCAACCTGATCACAACCAACGTGAAGGCGTGAAGGAAAGTAGTGTATGATAAATTTTAGGTATTTCTTTTTTAGAATGTTTCGTACATTTGTTCTGGAAGTCATAAATGTTACACGTTTGTTTTTTAGAATTCGTTTTAATAAATGAGCTTAGATTTTGTAATAGCTTCGCTCAAAATTTGGCAACTGTGCCCGAGTTATCGGCTACCGTTGGCGGCTTGTCCTAGTAATTTTTAAGACACATTTAAAGTTAAAATGCCTACCGACTTACCTATCACTTTATCGGTCCGGTTGTCTTTCAGTCTGCAGACGCGACTTTTCTGCATATGAGGCCCATTCGAGTTATCTCTTTTGCATAGGTTAAGGGTACCCGCGAGAAAAATAATTCGTCCATTTTTTAATATCTATAGTACGAAGGTTTTGCATCTGGAAGAACAAGTCGATTTTCATTTTCGGCTGGACTAGTAAAACTTCCACTTGCAATTTTACTTTTCATAAATATTATACATTCATTAGTGATGAACATATTTTACTGCGATTTCCATAAAATTTTCCGTTTTTCTGCTGCAAACAACACAGTTTACGATTCCATGTATCTCTCTCTCGCTCCACTTAGCATCTATCCAAAATCAAGGCTACCATATGAGTCTCATTTCAAGCACGTATGGAACATGCAGCACTAAGAGTGTTTGGAACTCGTGGTAAGCATGCTGTTTGCAATATCAATATTTGAAGACTAGCTTGCAGCTTGTCCTGGGACGGCTGCTTTTAAGCTTTAAATAAATATTCATAAACATATATAGGGGATGTTGCGCGACCTAGGACGGGGTGGAGTTTTTAATTGAAGTAGATTGGAAACATATCAAAAAGGCGGGATTTCTGTGAGGAAATATAACAAAAACTCATTCATGTAAGAGATGAAAATGTTTTTAGATACAATTTTGCTCAATTTGACATCTCAAAATTTCAGTTTTAATTGCAGGTTAGAGCGTTTTAAATCATCATGATCATTGTCAACCATTATCAATCCACTGCTGGACGAAGGTCTTCCCAAGTTTCCTCCACAACGGTCTGTCTTGCGCCAGTCTCCTCCATGTTACTCCCGCATACTTTCGAATTTCATCCACCCATCGCCCATGTGGTCTTCTTCTGGGTCCTTCCCTGTCCCTTGGAATCCGGTCTGAAATTTCGGCTGTCCATCGATGATCTGTCCTTCTGGCAATATGTCCAGCCCATTGCCATTTCAGGGATTTTACTCTGATCATGATGTCTTCCTTTCTTGTCATTTTTCTGATCCACGAGTTCCTTTTCTTATCTCTCCTGGTTACACCAAGCATGCACCTCTCAGTGCTTCTTCGAGTTGTCCGCAGTCTTTGTATGTCTCTTTTAGTTAAGGTCCACGTCTCTGCACCATACGTAAGCACTGGAAGGATGCATTGATCAAACACTTTTCTTTTATGACAAAATGGCGTATTGCTCCTGAAAATTAGACTGTTTCTTCCAAAGGTTCTCCAGGCCAATTTTGTACGCCGATTAATTTCATCATCACATTGATGATGAAATTAATCGGCGTATAAAACTTGATATCTGCTGTCCAAGATAAATGTAGGTATTGGTTATTTCCAGCTTTTCCCCATCAATTGATAAATCTGCATTTCTTGTAAAAGGCCTTTGATTCGGTGATACATCACTTTTGTCTTCTGAAAGTTCATTTTCGATCCCACTTCTTTACTCTTGTCAGCAAGTTTCTGGATCATACTCTGCAGCTCTGATGGGGTAGTTGCAAAAATTACTATCATCAGCAAAACGAAGATGAGTTAGATAACCTCCATTAATCTTTATCCCTTCGTTTTCCCAGTTCAGTGATAGAAAGACATTTTCCAAAGTGGCATTAAAGAGTTTGGCAGATAGAGTGTTCCCTTGTCTCACTCCCTTTTTTATTTCTAGGGGTGCTGTATTCTCAAATAGCCGAATCTTTGCACTGGCATTTTCATAGATGTTATTAATAATATTAATGTATGCATCTTCAATACCGCAGGATTTCAAAACCATTGTAACTGCTAATGGTTTCACCGAATCAAAGGCTTTTTCATAATCTGTAAAAGCCATACACAATGGAAGTTCATATTCCCTCGCTCTTTCAATTAGTTCTCTCAGTACGTGGATATGATCTATTGTGCAGTAACCACTCCTGAATCCAGCTTGTTCTCTCGGTTGAGCCATGTACAGTGTTACCTTCAAGCGGTGTGAAAGAACTTTAATGAAGATTTTATAAACCACTGATAGGAGGCTGTTAGGTCTTTAGTTCCTGAGATCCTCAATGTCACCGTTGTTATGTAGCAAGTTCATTGTAGCTTTGTTCCAATACTCAGGAATCTTCCCTTCATTAAGGCATCGAGTAAATATTTGGGCGAGTATTGTTTCGATTTCTCCACTTGCTTCTTGTATGATATCTACAGTAATTCCATCTTCTCCTGAAGCTTTTCCCCGCTTCATGTTCTTGATTGCAAGTGCAACTTCTGCTGGGAGGACTGAAAGAACTCTGGTACAGGTATGTTTCATGATGTCTGGACTACATGTATCATCCCTTTCATATAATTTGGAGTAGAAATCTTTCACTCTTGTCAAAATTTCGCCTCTATTTATTGTTACAGAACCATCTACTTTTCTCAGTGCCATAATCTGATTTCTTCCCTTACTGAGATGTCCCTTTGCTATCTTTAGGCTTTGGTTGTTTTCAATTACTTTCCTCACTAGTTCACAGTTGAATTTCCTCACGTCTTCAGTGATACTTTTTCGTACTGTCTTGCATAGCTCTATATATTCCACTTTAGTTGTCCTCATCTCTCTTCTTTTTTGCATCAACATTTTGGGTTTTCCTGATAATTTGTTCGCATGCAACTTGTTCTTAGACCCAGCTAATTTTGTTGCAGTTTCCATAAGAGCTTTGGATACTTTTCTGTTAACTTCAGAAATATCCACTTCTTCCGATGTTAGGCCTTCGAAAGTTGAGAATCTGTTCTTCAGTTCCAAATTGAAGGTATTATGGTGTTTATTAAAGTTG
This sequence comes from Macrothele yani, assembly GCA_039090855.1. Taxonomy (NCBI): domain Eukaryota; kingdom Metazoa; phylum Arthropoda; class Arachnida; order Araneae; family Macrothelidae; genus Macrothele; species Macrothele yani. The sequence goes on along the minus strand of CM076989.1, from coordinate 29,353,455 downwards.
GTTATGTCAATACATTTTGTTTGTCTTATGAGCTTGCTACGTTCGAGTTTAGTGTTGAGGTGCATCTTACATCTCATCAATCTATGGTCACTACCTGTAGACACTATAATTCGTGCATGAATACTAATATTAAAAGATATCCGTCTTGTTGCACGATGATATTTATTCAGCTAAAAAACGAAATCTATATACAGTTTAAAGAACACTTGAGCACTTTTGGTGTCACATTGACACCTTCATCAGATGTGATTCCACCATGTGGTTACATACTGGTCTTAAGTACGTGGAGTAGATGCATCATGGGAAAGGTAATGACAATGTCACATGATATACCAGATAACAAGACAGTCAAAAAAAAAAAAAAAACTTTCTGACAATTCCCTGTGTTTTGCCGTTTATCGAAAACCTACTTCCACACTCACTCTAATTCCGTACAATTCTGCTCACATTTTTCAGCATAAAATTTCTGCTCTGCACTTCCTATTTAGAAGAGCATATTCACATTCTTCTAGCCATTTTGCCAGAGCTCAAGAACTACAATGGATATCATCCCTCGCTAAAAACCATGGTTACCCGGACAACGTTGTTAAGGGTGCACAATAAAGTACGGTTTTCTATGTCAACTGCTTTAATTAGTGAACAAGTGCCTAAAAAGTATGTTGGATCTGTTGATTTTAATCCACATATTGTAAACCTCCTTACCAACATATGTTCTCGTCATAAAATACGATTTGGAATACGATCCTGCAATCTATATACCATTATTCGCAACGATCGTGACAAAATTGACAAAGGGAAAAAATGGGGTGTGTATGTTATTCCTATGCTCGACACTATCTCTGGTGAACTGAATAATCATTATGTGGGTTCTACCAAAAGAAATTTGGATTTGAGATTAAATGAACACAGATATGATCTAAAAATGAATCACCAAAGCACCTCTTTTGCAAGAACCATAAGTGCTGGAAATTCCATCCCAGACTGGGACAACGCTAAGATTATAAACATACCTAACTCTGTTTATTCCTTGTTATTTACAGAAAGCCTCTATATTTCGGCTTATAATACACGTTGCTGTAATGACTATTATCCTTATGTTTTACCTAAACCTTGGAGCAATCTTGTTGGGAAGGACAGCACAATAGCAATTGTTTCTGTTAAGTGATCTTCATTGGCTAGTTATGCTTTTTATTTTTTTATTTTGACTGTCTTGTTATCTGGTATATCATGTGACATTGTCATTACCTTTCCCATGATGCATCTACTCCACGTACTTAAGACCAGCATGTAACAACATGGTGAAATCACATCTGATGAAGGTGTCAATGTGACACCGAAAGTGCTCATGTGTTTTTTAAACTGTATATAGATTTCGTTTTTTAGCTGAATAAATATCATCGTGCAACAAGACGGATATCTTTTAATATTAGTCACTACCTGTGTTGAACTTGTTTAGCACACTGCAGTCTTCTATGACGAATTTTTTGTTACACATAATAAAATCAATTTCACTTGTCGTCCTATTTGGATGTCTCCATGTCCATTTCCTGTGTGGCTTTTTCTTGAAAAAGGAGTTCAAGATGAAAAACCCTTCTGCCTCTGCAAACTCAACGAGAGTATTTCCACGCTGGTTTCTGTTGCCGGGACCGAATTTACCTACTGAAGTTTCATTCTGTTGCCGTTGCCCTATTTTTGCATTGAAATCTCCCATAATTATCTTCAAGTGCTGCTTACCTTTATTATTTAGATCACGAATTTCCTCATAAAATTCTTCAATTTCTTCTTCAGGATGACTTGTGGTGGGTGCATAAGTTTGAATAATCTGAGCCTTGTATCTTCTCGAGAGTTGGATAACGAGTCGTGCTGCTGTGTCAGAGGAACTTTCAACTTCTACAACTTTATACTTCAGTTTCTTGTTTATTATAAATCCAACACCACTAGTTCTGCCAGTATCTGTCCCACGATAGTAGAAGAGATGTCCACCTTTCAGTTCAATGAGATCTTCTCCTTACCTCACTTAGCCGGACGATGTACCACTTGAACCTTTATAGTTCCTCTTCCAATTCAAGAAGCCTTGAATTAGAAGATAGGGAACGTCCGTTATACGTAGCCAAGGTCAGCATCAGATGGCAGCCTAGTCCGGTCCTCCGGAGATTCTTAGCACCCTCTGCCTTCATGTCGCATTGGCCGCTGCCTTGGCCAGGTACATTCCAGCTGCCGGAGACTGAGGGACAAGATTAAGTTGTGGAATCATTTTGGAGGGTAATAACTCACTACGCTGGCCAAGCGGGTTGGTGAGTGCGGGACAGCATTTCCTCTAATCCCGATGGTATAGTTATACCGCTATTGGCGGTCGTCAGAGCCCCATTAGAGGGAACAGGATGCACCACGAGAAGGCGGGGTTGACATTTGTCAAGGAGAGGCTGTGATGTTACGTATCCCTCTTTATTTGTTTGTTTTTGTTTAACAATCCCCTGAGTATATCTCTTTATTTGTTTCTTTTTTATTTAACATTCATCTCAGTATATGCCTTTATTTGTTTCTTTTTATTTAACAATCTCCTGAGTATATCTCTTAGTATATCTAATCCCCTGAGTATATCTCTTTATTTGTTTCTTTTTATTTAACAATGTAACTAACTTTTTGATCCGCCCTCGTACATGTCTGAGTACTTTCCGGTGGGCTAAATTAGGGCCACTGACTCCAGGAAAGGGAGAGAGCCAGAGCCGTAAGACAAACACAACATCCGTGCCTCACAAGGATTCGAACCCGGACCCATCGCGGATGAATGATCAGAAGCCATCGCTTAGACCACTGCGCCACCTGGGCGGCTCAGTCGAGTTACTACGAAAGAATAAACTAGAGTACTAAATTTTACGAATATTCGACTAAGTCAAATTTCAGTTCAATTAAAAACCCTTATTAGACAGGATGGCTCTGTCAACTGAGAACTGAGTAGCCAGGATGACAACGCCCTTTGAAAAGGATATGATACTGCTACCAAAAACATTCAAACAGTCTGGTCGGCTTCATAACATAGTGGCAGGTAACAGGTAATTAAAAAAATCATAGTTTATTCTAATAACAGTAACAAAATAAACACTCATCTCTAATTGAAAGCTGTGGACTTCTCTGGAGAAACAGTCCCAAAAATTAAGGATCAAACCCACAACTTATGCTGCAATTAGAAGTCGAACACAGTTGAACCAGAAGTGGAGGCCTTCAACCAGAGCTGCTGCTATCATGGGATAGAGGGGTCTCAACCCTGCTACAAAAGAAAAGCGATCGCCCATCGAAAATGGAAACTGTAAATAGTCTGAATTTTAATTTTCGGTGGTTAATGGCAATTAGTTTTTGCATTTCATTATACGTATTAACACGTTTCTTTATTTATTTGTGCGTTACACCTACTTTTCCAAAGCAACATTGAAATTATACAGTACGAGTGATGGATAACACAAAAGATACGACATCTCGGTATGAAATAGTAGGAACAGTTGTGCCAAGATTCTCTACCACATGAGGACGAGCTTGTTGGTGTTAAGGGTCAAGGGAGAGATGGAGGGAGAGGGGCATGCCTTTTCTTTTTGGAGAAACGTCAAATTTTGAAGGACATCAAAAAATAGATAAATAAAGAGGCGAAGGTGGAGCCGTAGTTGCTAAGTGACATGGAGATGCTGTTAAAAAACATCCACGTGGTTGATTGCATTTGATGGTTTCTTCTTTTTGTTTAAGTGACTTGAGTGCTTCACCTACTTTTGCACTCCTAACACGTGTTAAGAAAACCTTTCGTTCATAGCTGCGCAAAATGTTTATCTTTATTTTAAGCGGCAGATAAATGTTTTAACGAACTTAATTCCTCTGCTTACATAAATCAAGATTTTATCTTTTCATGTTGCCAGGCACTACCATTTATGTAATCTTTTTTTTTTTTTTAATTGTAGGTTTAACGACCACCGTGAGCAACTCAATGGGCTATAAGCAGTCGCCCGTCCCTAATTTAGGGTCACCGGTTCCAGGGAAGCGAGAGAGCCAGTCCCGTAAGACAAACACAACATCATGCCTCACCGGGATTCGAACACGGACCCCTTATGGACGAATGATCAGAGGCCATCGCTTAGACCACTACGCCACCGGGGCGGCTTATGTTATCTTTAAAGCTGCCAATATTTTTGCTCATTAGCGTAATAAAATATTATGATTTTAAAGAAGTGTTGTCGCGGAATCGTTTTAGCTGAATATATCCCTCTAGGCGTAGGAAAATAATGCTAGGGGTAAATTTTTCTGCTAGAGAAAGACAGAGAGAAAGAGAGAGAGAGAGAGAAAGAGCATTTTTATTGCTCATTGCTTTGCTGCCACTTACAGTCGTTTTACAATGTTCTCCGTGGGGGAGAACGTTTTCGGTAATCTGATGGCTCTTGGTTTTTGAACGCGAAGGGTTTAGTTTGGCTGTTGACCACGGTAAGAAGGGATACCTCTTAGCACCAAGAAAAGAGAATGCGCCATTAATGTTGAAGGAAACAGTATGTCCGAAGAAAAGCAGTAAAACGTGTCAAAAAACGACTATAATAACTTTTCGATGAATTCACTGGAAGGAACAGGAATAATAAACTTAAGTTATCAATAGTATTTCCATTTCAGTTGGTAGTTTTTTTCTCCGCCGGTAAATAACCCGCAGCTTACCCGCCATCAAGCAAATTCAGAGAATGGGATTTATTTTTTATTTTGCAGGAAAGTTTAGTATCCTTTCCGACTTTTCTTTCTTTGTTTTCCGTATTTTTATTATATGTTATTGTTTTTACTCTTTGGCATGCAGTCATTATTTACTAGGCAATACTCAGAAAAAAGAGTTTAAAAAGTAAAGCTAAATTGTTTCTGTCCTCAAAAGACTTTCAGCCACCGAGTCTGGGACCTAGCTACGCCCCAAGCGTGATCAACAGCTGACACCAATACGACCAACACGTGTATTTTTTTTATTTGATATCTACAAGAAATGTGTCATCTTCTTACCTTATCAAGGAGAAAACCGGCTCATTTTGAACTATGGCGCTGTCGTTCTTTCATGTTAACTTACAGCGTAAATCAGTGGTTCCCAATCATTTTTGCATTCGCGGACCGGCAAAACGTTGGGAAAACTTTCGCGGACCTGCAAACCGTTGGGGAAAATTTCGCGGATCAGCGATGCTGAAACAAAACCTTTAGTCTATTTTCGAGAATTTAATCTCGCAATATTCTATACTATAATTCACTGGTGTGCAAAAATTAAGGACGAAAAGGAGAAATTAGCATAACAGCGGAAGGAGCAGATAGAACGGACCGAAAGACCACGCAGGAGATAGACTAGGGTCCGGTTCGTTAGGGCATATGCATATATGCAGCATGACATAGGGGGGGGGGGGGGTCGGAAGGATAAAGGATATATAGCACACGGGCGGTGTACGCTCAGCAATTCGGTGAAAGCTATTGCACGGTGTACATCGGTTTTAACGCCGTTGAGTTGCTGCAACCGTGTGATATGGCGAACAGATAATCCAGTAGACGACATCTGGATGACTTTACCCGAGGTCGCGTTATTGGGAAGTCGGAAGAAGGTCAAAGTGTGACTAGTGTAGCCGAGAAGTTCGGGATCGCTCACAGCATCGTTTCACGAGCTTGGAGAGCATTTCAAACGACAGGAACAGCTGTCCGAGAGTTTAGCAGTGGTCGTCCACGAGCAACCACGGCGGCGGACGACCGGTATATTGTCCTACAGGCGAGAAGAAACAGACGGCAGACAGCGGGAGAAATCGCAAGGCCCATTCAACAGAGAACTGGACGTCCGTTATCGCGTTTTACCGTGGCCAGGAGGTTGCACAAAGGTGGTCTATTTGCACGACGACCAGTACGGTGTGTGCCATTAACGCCTGCTCATCGGAAACAGCGGTTTCTGTGGTACCAGGAACACAAGAACTGTACACATCAGCAATGGGGTCGAGTTCTCTTTACGGATGAGAACCGATGTAATCTGACGAGCGATTCTGGACGTATACACATCTGGGGAGAGCAGCGAACACGCGGTCACACCCCCAACATCATCGAAAGGGGCCGGTTTGGAGGTGGCGGAGTTCTCGTTTGGGGAGGTATCATGTTTGGTAGCCGTACTGACCTCCACATCTTCCAAGAAGGTTCAGTCACTGGTGTCCGCTATTGTACCAAGGTTCTCCTGCCTCACGTGCGTCTGTTTATAGGTGCTGGGGGTCCTGAGTTCCTCTTCATGGGCGGCAACGCTACACCTCATCGTACAGTAGCTGTCGCAGAGCTGTTGGAGAGCGAAGATATTCAACGCATGGATTGGCCCGCAAGGTCCCCGGACCTACATCCAATCGAACACGTGTGGGACCTTTTCGGGATACGCTTGGAAGCACGTTACCAGCCGCCAGCAACGATTCGGCAGCTCCATTGGCGCTACAAGAGGAATGGGCGGCGATGACTCAACAACTCCTTGACAACCTCGTCCTCAGCATGGACAGACGTTGTAAATACTGCAACGCAGTCAGGGGTGATAATTTTCCCTACTAAAGACTGGATTTTTCTTGGCTCCCGCCTGTGTCATGGACGTTTTTGTGTTCTGTTCAGTTGTGCTCGAAGCTACCTTTTCAATAAAGTGCGTTTGTATCCTTTGGGTTCCTTGTTTGGACGGTTTTGCTCACTGGTCGTCCCATATTCTTACATCTTAGGGATCTTATGGTATGATTTGAGTCAATGTGGAGCACTTCTGCACGACGTTATATTCAAAAAACCGTCTCGTCCTTAATTTTTGCTCGCCGGTGTAATTACTGTGCGCAATCAATAATTTATGTACCAGATTATTCCAGGTGACCTACTCACGGCTAATATAATTTAATCTAATATTATTTAATGATTTTTAGGTGCAATTCATAATCAATATACCACAATATTTTCCTTACTGTAAAATAATTTCTTTCTGGGGTCAATGCGACGTCTGTTGCTGCTGCTTCGCGATAATCTTCTTGAGTTGTGTTTCCAGCGCCTTTTCCTCACGGCTTAATACATTAATGTACATTATGCTCCTGTGCTTTGTTTTGATTGCCAAAAAGGCTGAAAAGGTTTTATCGCAATAAATACGTGGTCGAAAAAGTTACCAATAATTTTAGAGCTCAAAACTGAGTCAGAGATTTGGATTTGAATATCGATACCAGACTGACATCAGAAGGAAGTTCAATGTAGCTTTCTTTTTCGTGGTGAGTTAGCCTGCAGGAGTTCATATTGATTAGCGATCCAAACTTCCTTTAATCTTCCGAGACAAGTGTTCAAAAAATTTAGATCTAGGTTTCCTCTTACTTTGACTCTATTTCGATTCAAAAGAAAAATAAATTTACTTATTTCTCGCAGACCAGCAGAAAAAATTTCACGGACCGGCGGTTGGGAAACACTGGCGTGAATGGCCCATGCTAAGTCACTCATCTTCTAGATATCAGAGTAGTGCACTGGAAAGGCAGAAGCACTGCATAATATTAAGTCATCTGTCAGCAGTGACAAATTGGTGCTGCTAAGTCACTCATCTTCTAGATATCAGAGTAGTGCACTGGAAAGGCAGAAGCACTGCATAATATTAAGTCATCTGTCAGCAGTGACAAATTGGTGCTGCTAAGTCACTCATCTTCTAGATATCAGAGTAGTGCACTGGAAAGGCAGAAGCACTGCATAATATTAGGTCATCTGTCAGCAGTGACAAATTGGTGCTGCTAAGTCACTCATCTTCTAGATATCAGAGTAGTGCACTGGAAAGGCAGAAGCACTGCATAATATTAGGTCATCTGTCAGCAGTGACAAATTGGTGCTGCTAAGTCACTCATCTTCTAGATATCAGAGTAGTGCACTGGAAAGGCAGAAGCACTGCATAATATTAGGTCATCTGTCAGCAGTGACAAATTGGTGCTGCTAAGTCACTCATCTTCTAGATATCAGAGTAGTGCACTGGAAAGGCAGAAGCACTGCATAATATTAAGTCATCTGTCAGCAGTGACAAATTGGTGCTGCTAAGTCACTCATCTTCTAGATATCAGAGTAGTGCACTGGAAAGGCAGAAGCACTGCATAATATTAGGTCATCTGTCAGCAGTGACAAATTGGTGCTGCTAAGTCACTCATCTTCTAGATATCAGAGTAGTGCACTGGAAAGGCAGAAGCACTGCATAATATTAAGTCATCTGTCAGCAGTGACAAATTAGTGCTGCTAAGTCACTCATCTTCTAGATATCAGAGTAATGCACTGGAAAGGCAGAAGCACTGCATAATATTAGGTCATCTGTCAGCAGTGACAAATTGGTGCTGCTAAGTCACTCATCTTCTAGACATCAGAGTAGTGCACTGGAAAGGCAGAAGCACTGCATAATATTAAGTCATCTGTCAGCAGTGACAAATTGGTGCTGCTAAGTCACTCATCTTCTAGATATCAGAGTAGTACACTGGAAAGGCAGAAGCACTGCATATTATTAGGTCATCTGTCAGCAGTGACAAATTGGTGCTGCTAAGTCACTCATCTTCTAGATATCAGAGTAGTGCACTGGAAAGGCAGAAGCACTGCATAATATTAAGTCATCTGTCAGCAGTGACAAATTGGTGCTGCTAAGTCACTCATCTTCTAGATATCAGAGTAGTGCACTGGAAAGGCAGAAGCACTGCATAATATTAGGTCATCTGTCAGCAGTGACAAATTGGTGCTGCTAAGTCACTCATCTTCTAGATATCAGAGTAGTGCACTGGAAAGGCAGAAGCACTGCATAATATTAGGTCATCTGTCAGCAGTGACAAATTGGTGCTGCTAAGTCACTCATCTTCTAGATATCAGAGTAGTGCACTGGAAAGGCAGAAGCACTGCATAATATTAGGTCATCTGTCAGCAGTGACAAATTGGTGCTGCTAAGTCACTCATCTTCTAGATATCAGAGTAGTGCACTGGAAAGGCAGAAGCACTGCATAATATTAAGTCATCTGTCAGCAGTGACAAATTGGTGCTGCTAAGTCACTCATCTTCTAGATATCAGAGTAGTGCACTGGAAAGGCAGAAGCACTGCATAATATTAGGTCATCTGTCAGCAGTGACAAATTGGTGCTGCTAAGTCACTCATCTTCTAGATATCAGAGTAGTGCACTGGAAAGGCAGAAGCACTGCATAATATTAAGTCATCTGTCAGCAGTGACAAATTAGTGCTGCTAAGTCACTCATCTTCTAGATATCAGAGTAATGCACTGGAAAGGCAGAAGCACTGCATAATATTAGGTCATCTGTCAGCAGTGACAAATTGGTGCTGCTAAGTCACTCATCTTCTAGACATCAGAGTAGTGCACTGGAAAGGCAGAAGCACTGCATAATATTAAGTCATCTGTCAGCAGTGACAAATTGGTGCTGCTAAGTCACTCATCTTCTAGATATCAGAGTAGTACACTGGAAAGGCAGAAGCACTGCATATTATTAGGTCATCTGTCAGCAGTGACAAATTGGTGCTGCTAAGTCACTCATCTTCTAGATATCAGAGTAGTGCACTGGAAAGGCAGAAGCACTGCATAATATTAGGTCATCTGTCAGCAGTTACAAATTGGGGCTGCTAAGTCACTCATCTTCTAGATATCAGAGTAGTGCACTGGAAAGGCAGAAGCACTGCATAATATTAAGTCATCTGTCAGCAGTGACAAATTGGTGCTGCTAAGTCACTCATCTTCTAGATATCAGAGTAGTGCACTGGAAAGGCAGAAGCACTGCATAATATTAGGTCATCTGTCAGCAGTGACAAATTGGTGCTGCTAAGTCCCTCATCTTCTAGATATCAGAGTAGTGCACTGGAAAGGCAGAAGCACTGCATAATATTAGGTCATCTGTCAGCAGTGACAAATTGGTGCTGCTAAGTCACTCATCTTCTAGATATCAGAGTAGTGCACTGGAAAGGCAGAAGCACTGCATAATATTAAGTCATCTGTCAGCAGTGACAAATTGGTGCTGCTAAGTCACTCATCTTCTAGATATCAGAGTAGTGCACTGGAAAGGCAGAAGCACTGCATAATATTAAGTCATCTGTCAGCAGTGACAAATTGGTGCTGCTAAGTCCCTCATCTTCTAGATATCAGAGTAGTGCACTGGAAAGGCAGAAGCACTGCATAATATTAAGTCATCTGTCAGCAGTGACAAATTGGTGCTGCTAAGTCACTCATCTTCTAGATATCAGAGTAGTGCACTGGAAAGGCAGAAGCACTGCATAATATTAAGTCCTCTGTCAGCAGTGACAAATTGGTGCACAATATGTAATATTAAAATACTGGTAATTTCAGTTTCTACGTGTTCAGGCAGAAACATGTTGACGCCGTAGCGTAAATGCGAACGCACTCGACTAGTTATCGAGAGATCTGGGGTTCGATCCCACCGGTGTCGGAACACAATTTTTCAGTCGCTATGCGTTGTTTATAAAATAACGTGGACAGAGCGATGACATCGTCCATTTACATTATCTCCTCGTATTTGATTTATATTAACCATTTCTATCGCCCTTTGAATTTATCAGCTAGAATTAAATAGCTGTTGCGTTAAATGCCACCAGATGACGACATCTCAGTTGCTGAGACCATCAATACGGATTCGTGTAGTCAGATGCTGACTGATAAACCACGCATAGCGCTGAGAATTGTTGACGCCGTAGCGTAAATGCGAACGCACTCGACTACTTATCGAGATATCTTGGGTTCGATCCCAGCGGTGTCGGAACACAATTTTTCAGTCGCTATGCGTTGTGTATAAAATAACGTGGACAGAGCGATGACATCGTCCATTTACATTATCTCCTCGTATTTGATTTATATTAACCATTTCTATCGCCCTTTGAATTTATCAATTAGAATTAAATAGCTGTTGCGTTAAATGCCACCAGATGACGACATCTCAGTTGCTGAGACCATCAATACGGATTCGTGTAGTCAGATGCTGACTGATAAACCACGCATAGCGCTGAGAATTGTTGACGCCGTAGCGTAAATGCGAACGCACTCGACTAGGTATCGAGAGATCTGGGGTTCGATCCCAGCGGTGTCGGAACACAATTTTTCAGTCGCTATGCGTTGTGTATAAAATAACGTGGACAGAGCGATGACATCGTCCATTTACATTATCTCCTCGTATTTGATTTATATTAACCGTTTCTATCGCCCTTTGAATTTATCAACTAGAATTAAATAGCCGTTGCGTTAAATGCCACCAGATGACGAGATCTCAGTTGCTGAGACCATCAATACGGATTCGTGTAGTCAGATGCTGACTGATAAACCACGCATAGCGCTGAGAATTGTTGACGCCGTAGCGTAAATGCGAACGCACTCGACTACTTATCGAGATATTTTGGGTTCGATCCCAGCGGTGTCGGAACACAATTTTTCAGTCGCTATGCGTTGTGTATAAAATAACGTGGACAGAGCGATGACATCGTCCATTTACATTATCTCCTCGTATTTGATTTATATTAACCATTTCTATCGCCCTTTGAATTTATCAATTAGAATTAAATAGCTGTTGCGTTAAATGCCACCAGATGACGACATCTCAGTTGCTGAGACCATCAATACGGATTCGTGTAGTCAGATGCTGACTGATAAACCACGCTTGGCGCTGAGAATTGTTGACGCCGTAGCGTAAATGCGAACGCACTCGACTAGTTATCGAGAGATCTGGGGTTCGATCCCAGCGGTGTCGGAACACAATTTTTAGTCGCTATGCGTTGTTTATAAAATAACGTGGACAGAGCGATGACATCGTCCATTTACATTATCTCCACGTGTTTAATTTATATTAACCAGAAACATACTGACCTGGAAGACCTTGTCCACGTGATCTTTAGTTGTGTGATCTTCAATCATGGGTTCTACGGCTTTCCCCATGAGCTCATATATGGACTGTATAATGCGAGACATTTCATCTTTGGTAATGTAGCCGTCTCCATTGATATCGTACAAGCTGAAGGCCCACCTGAGTTTTTCTTGTAAGGATCCCCGTGCCAATACAGATAGGCCAATCACAAAGTCCTGAATAAAACAAATAAGTTAGAAAGACAAACATATTAAAATTGAAGCGAAAATACATATATGAATTAAAACACAAAGACACATTTTTTGTTACTATCCCTCATGGGGTTAAAGACATCATCCATTGTTGGAATATTTGGTACGCATGAAAATATCTGTATTTTGCGCCGTTAAGAGTGATCATAGCTGTCCCATACAGTTTGTGTTTTTAAAATTTTATCGATATTGCGAAGATTGATCAATAAGTAACTTCCGATATCCTTTGACGTCGGACTATAGGATTACGTAAATCGGTGTTTTTATCATTACGCCCTTCTGACTAAATAGCGTTATGTGGGCCTCACTAAAAGAACCTTTAGTGCGAGAATGCGAGAGCACAAAAGGGACGTTAAGCAAAAGAAAGTTTCAACTGCGCTTGCCAAGGAGGTAGCTATCCAGGGAGCACAACCGCAATGTCAGAGCATACGCAGGATTGCTCCATACAGAGATGCTTGTACGGCAGCCATTAGAGAAACTGTTGAAATCTTAACACGTCATAATGTGCGCAACAAAGAGGTCTCATTGGATCTCCCTGTGGCCTGGAACCGTCTGCTTGGCGTCGAAAATAGGAAACAATGACTCTGTATACTTTAACGACTTTGCGTGTTTGGATCATATATTATAAAACATTTCAATTTATTGACCGCGTGATTATAGCTTGTGCGAGCGTGGTTGTATGCTTATTTATTTTATTTCTAATTAGATTGTCATTTGATTCTGTTTTTCTTTTGTAACCGTCTGAAGAAGCCGTCCGTTGACGGAGAAAGCTTACGGGGAAGATTTTATTTACGTGCTAGACACCAATAAATACGAATTATACTGTGTATTTGTTAAATGGCGTTGCTTGAATAAAAGGTCAACGTGCTGTAAATGGATTGAAGTGAAAATGACGACCTGCTGAAAAACGTGTTTCACTGGCACGCGCGGTCATTAGGTTGTACGACATGACGTGCGGTACAGACACAAAGATTTACATTTGCAGCAATTTAACGCGAAGTCACCCATCTGTCTCCTTGCACTAGATTTTTCATACATGCCACGTTGCTGCCTGTTGTTGATGTTGACGTCCTGACAATGTGCTTTTCATCCGTCAACGTAATGCGCCCGTGTGTGAGCTTTCAACTCCATTCTGACACACTCCGAACGCTCATGACTTGAGAACCGTAACCTTCATGCAGTTTGGGATTGATCTCCGCGGCCGGCGTTTACTGTGCCAACTCGACGCGCGTATTTCCGAGTGAGTCTAATGTTTCAGGCGTGTCGTAATTCTCATATGTGCCAAGTAGTGCCCTATACTCAGGAGAATTTACAGATTTTTTTATTTAAAGTTTTTTTTTTTTTGATTGGAGGTTTAACGACCACCGTGAGCAACTCAATGGGCTATAAGCAGTCGCCCGTCCCTAATTCAGAGTCACTGGCTCCAGGGAAGGGAAAGAGCCAGTGCCGTAAGACAAACACAACATCCATGCCTCACCGGGATTCGAACCCGGACCCCGTTCGGACGAATGATCAGAGGCCATCGTTTAGACCACTGCGCCACCGGGGCGTCTATTTAAAGTTCAACGCCCAGTATTAGCAACTCAGTGGGCTGTAAGCAGTCGCCCGTTTTCAGGAAAGCGTCAGAGCAGAGCTGTAATTCAAACACACCATCCAAGCCCCACCTGAAATACGTACCCGGACCCATTTTGGGCAAATGGTTAAGCCAACCGTGCGTATCACTCTGCCACCGTTGCAGCTAATGACTTCGGAAGACACTGATTTAAATATACACTATCTACCAGCAAGTAATTGGACGCCCCTGCAATCGACGATATCTGCGGTCATGATACACGTCACGGCCGCCGCCGTTAAATACCGTGTGGGAAACAACAACACAACCAGTCGCATGCAAGATGCCACGCAGTTCGGAACTCTTTGATTTGGAGAAAGGTGTAATCGTCGGGTATCACAGAAATGGTCGATCCATACGTGACATATCCAGCGAGTTGAAGTACCCAAAATCGACAGTGGCCTACGTGATTGGCAAGTGGAAGATGAGAGGTGACTGTCGGAATGGGCTCCGATCCGGCAGACCCACAAAACTGAGAGTTAGAGACCGACGGGTGCTGGCCAGAGAAATTCGGAAGAACCGCACCAAATCGATGAGCCACATCCGCGTGGTGTTTCAACAGGCATCCGGGAGTGTTCTTTCGATAAATACCATCCGTAAGGAAGCCCATCTGCTCGGTTATCATGGACGTGCTGCCGCCCACAAGCCTTTGATCACCAAGTCCAATCAATAGCGCTGCTCGGCTAACGTGGTGCAAAGAACGTCGACAGTGGACCGTTGAAAGGTGGAAACAGGTTCTCTGGAGAGACAAATCCAGGTTCACCCTCTATCGTTCGGATGGCAGGGTCTGGGTTTGGCGTCTGCCTGGAGAACGCTTACTGCCGGAATGTTTTGTGCCAACTGAGAAGTTCGGCGGCGGTGGAATTATGCTATGGGGGTGTTTCTCCTGGTATGGCACAGGACCCTTGGTCGCAATTCCTGGTAGACTGAACGCCGAGACCTACTGTACCAATTTGGATGACCATTCGCTTCCTACGCTGTGGCAGTTTTACGGGGTGGACCCATGTTACTTTCAGGATGACAATGCCACTTGTCATGTTGCGAGGTCCACCATGGCTTGGTATGGTGGCAATAGGGTTAATCGAATGGACTGGCCTGCGCAGAGCCCGGCCTTTAACCGTATCGAGCATCTCTGGGACGAGTTGGAACGTCGACTTAAGGGGTGCCCCCACCGTCCGAAATCGGTGAAGGAACTGACCTGTCTTCTCCAAGCCGAGTGGAAGAAAATACCGCTAGCCGTCGTACAACGCCTGGTTGAGAGTATGACCCGGAGAGTCGCAGCTGTAATCACTGCTCGTGGAAGCTCCACCAACTATTCAAGGTAAATAAACTTTGTTTTCCTTTGCTATCACAGGTGTCCAATTACTTGTTGGTAGATAGTGTATGTATTTAATTCGCGGACAAAATTAATCGGAAGTTACGTATTGAATAGACAACATGCAAGTCGTAACCGTCGTCATCATTACGGTTTAGGTTAACGCGTGTCATTTTGCTTTTGTTTTCTAAAGTTCTTCAGACGCTTTTTTTCTTTACGTACAAGCGCAATGCAAAGCAATGAAAACTTCTTCAATTGAGAAACTTAGCATACCGCCCTTCCGAAAGGAAATTGTATAGGAGAACAAGTTATTGCCGCCCCAGTGACACAGTGATCTAAGCACTGGCTTGTGATCGTTCGTCCGAGATGACTCCGGGTTCAAATCCTGTTAGGCATGGATGCTGTGTTGGCACTTTATCTTTCCCTTCCCTGGAACCAGTGGTTCTAAATTAGGGACGAGACCGCTTACAACCCATCAAGTTGCTCACGCACGGACTGTGGGAAAAGAAAGAATTAGACAATCACTTAGTCTTGCGACATACGTATCGGGGATTTTCAAATTCTGGTTTATTTATCGGTTGAACCAAGTACTAATTGGTTCCATTATATGCAGCATATCCTTTCTTTTCTTAAGCATGTCTTTTGCTAAAATCGTCGGTAAATGTGTACTTTAGCGTACTAAATTATTTCGTCGGAAAAATTTAACTGTGTGAGAAAAGTGCGACGTACAATACTTTAAGCATGCAAAATAATAGGGAAAGGTGAAAAAATATAGTATTTTTAGATAAAAGGAGAGAATTTTTCCGAAGTATTTAACTGGAAGTAGGATGGTTTGGAAGAGTACGTGCGGATGGCTTAGGACGACGGAGTCAAGGTGGAGTCAGGTGAATGGAAGCTTCGTTGAGAAGGGCAAGTAACTGGCGGAAGAATACAAAGGAAAGCGGTTCAGCAGTACGTTGTCATCGAAGAGTCTCGTAGGAATACGCGGAAGGAAAGAGGTCGGGTTTACGCAGCATTGTAAGTAGTTTTTTTTTTTAAGGGTAATTTGGAGAAAGCGGAAGTACAAAATCGTTAGTCTCCACACTTCATTTCGGATTTCGTCAGAGCTTTAAAAAGACCTCTTTCTTCCCTGTTTCTATCTCCAACCATTACTCTTGCTAACGAATATCTTCTTCTTCGCACAGCGCTTTGGAGCCTCTTTCCACTCCTCGCTTCACCTGATGGTCTCTTCTCGGTCCCCTCTGCTCCTCTTTCCCTACCGTTCTTTCTCCTCATTCGTAGCTCCCCGGTTCTAGTTACTTCTCTCTCCTCCTCTTCTCTTTATTGGCTTCTTCTTTCCCCTCCCGCACTTCCACTTTCTGTTCATTCTGCTCCTCCTTCTCTTCTCCCCGCCATCTGGACAGCATCTACCTCTGCCCTTTCCTCCCCTCTTGAACTCAATGTCCATTGGCAATTTCTTCACCTTCGTCTCCCCGCCCCATCAGTACTGTTTCGCATGACCCTTCTCACCTCTCCGCAGTGCTCCTTTTGCCCTGAAGTCAGCGACGTCCAACATCAATACCTATTCTGCCCCGTTCTCCTGCCAGTCCTAAACACAGCATTTCGTCTTGCTGATCGAATTTGTGCTCGATCGTTACCATTTCTTGCATATGCTTGGCTACTCCAAACAAAGCATCCACCTACTCACTTGCCTCCTGTGTGCCGTTATATTTTTCTTCTTGTGAAGTTCACTGTCTATGCTTTCCATCTTCAACAACGCTTCCCTGCTCTTATTCCACCTCCTCAGGAGGCAAGTGCTATCATTCGGAGACGCTTCCTAGCACGGTTAACCACTCGCCTCCAAATGGAGCACTCTCGTGCTGCCTCAACAAACACCGATAGCGTTTTTCAATCCACTTGGGCCCAATCGGCTGGGTGGTTCCATATCCACAATTTGCAGTTACATCTCAACCTATAAGTGGGATTTTTGTTGTCGCCCACGTTCACTGTAACAAATCATGTTTTTACGTATTAATTTTGGTGCTTCGCTATTTGTGATTTTTCTGTTTTAATGTGCCATTAAAGATAGCTCACCATGTTTCCCATGTTCTCTTCGATAATGTTGGGTTTTATGTTGTTGTATATAATTCATCCTTCTGCACAGTTTACTGCCCACGCAATGTCCCCTTCATTTTGTTGAATATTTTTTTTAAAATTTTAGTCACTGTGTGTATAATTTAATGTAACAAGATGCCCTTCTGAGTACATTTAGCGTTATTTCCCCTTGTCACTGAATACTTCTGTACATATGTTGTAAATTTTGAATGTAGCATCACTGTTGCATTTCTGTGAATTAGTACCTAATGTTTAATCTTTAGTATGGTAGTAATGCTTAATTGGAATTTGTGCATAGTATAGAATCATGTCTTGCCCTGTCTACAATACTGTAGGTAAACATTTTCGTTTGTATCGCTCGTGCTTTATTGTCTGCCTCTCCTTCGCCCTACGTGGCGAAATAAGTTTTTTTTATGATTTTAACAATATTTTGTTTTACGTTTCACTGGAACTTTCCAGCTGATGTATATACCGCTGTATTTATTGGCAGAATTCCATTGTCATGTACATAGAAATGTTATTTTACAGAAGAATAAAGGCAATTTTGAAATGTAGGGCTCCCTGCCATAGTACAATATAAGAATTGTTTTTTTTTTTTGATTGGAGGTTTAACGACCACCGTGAGCAACTTAATGGGCTATAAGCAGTCGCCCGTCTCTAGTTTAGGGTCACTGGTTCCAGGGAAGGAGAGAGAGCCAGAGCCGTAAGACAAACACAATATCCATGCCTCACCGGGATTCGAACCCGGACCCCTTTCGGATGAATGATCAGAGGCCAACGCCTTAGACCACTGCGCCACCGGGGCGGCATATAAGAATTGAAGAAAATCGTTTATTTTGGAAAATAACCTTTTCACGAGGAAAAAATATGAGCTACGATGTACGGAATAACAGCAGAACTACAAATGAAGTGCTTGAACAAATCACCTAACCCGGCACATCTTCAAAAAATAACCAAACCTTTGGTTTCAACAGGAACGAAAACGTCTTCCTCAAAACTTCTGTCGTACACAAATTGATTTACATTCCTTAATTTCTTTCCATTCGGAGACTTCCGCACATATCTTTCTCAAAAAATAATAAAACAGGTTTGAACTACTTTTACTTGCGCACGATTACACGACGCATCGCACTCATCCGAAAAACACAATTATATGTATATACTGTTGTATTTTTCCGCGCATTTACTAGCAGCTCGTACTCCGTTCCGACGCACGGAACCTTCACGTGGTGGCTATCAGCATCGCTTCAGCCTCCCGCACCAACTGCTGCAAACCATCGTACTCGCAGGTTAATACTTCGGAAAAATTATTTCCTTTTATCTAAAAATACTATATTTTCGAATCTTTCCCCATTATTTTGGATACTTAAAAAATTGTACGTCGCACTTTTCTCACACAGTTATATTTTTCCGACGAAATAATTTAGGACGCTAAAATACACATTTACCAAATCTTCTTGCCTATACACTTAGTGGCCACTTTATTATGACCAACCTCTTAGTACTTCTTTGGGCCACCTTTTGCCTTTAATACTGCGTCGATTCTTCGTGGCATGGACTCCACGAGATGTTGATAGATGGTTTGTGGAATCTGAGACCATGCTTGATGAATAGGACTTTCCAGGAGTGTGAGATTGTAGGGTTGTGGATCCAGCTGTTTGATGGCTCGTTCAACTTCATCCCACAAATTCTCAATGGGGTTGAGATCTGGAGATTGTGGGAGCCACCTAAGCAAAGTAAGTAACAACCATTCCTGTACAATACGAGCACTATAGCAGGACGCATTATCTTGTTGAAAGTAGCCATTGGGATAAACCATTCACATGACAGGATGCACTTGGTCCGCAACGATGTTTAGATATGATGTGCCAGTCAGACGTTAATCAACACGAATTAAAAGGCCCAAAGCATGTCAGGAAAACATTCCCCAAACCATAACGTTGCCTCCACCAGCTGGAAGCGTTGTAGCAATGCACTTCGGGTCCATGCTTTCGTGCTGTTTCCGCCAAATTTTCACTCGGCCATCGGCATGGTGCAACTTAAAACGTGATTCATCGGACCACATAATTTGTTTCCAATTATCGACTGTCCAATCCTTGTGCTCCTGTGCGAACTGGAGAC
Organism: Macrothele yani; assembly: GCA_039090855.1. Lineage (NCBI taxonomy): Eukaryota > Metazoa > Arthropoda > Arachnida > Araneae > Macrothelidae > Macrothele > Macrothele yani. The sequence continues at coordinate 29,334,215 of CM076989.1, read as the reverse complement.
GTTTGCTCTTGTTAACTGCAGACAGTAAAAGTGTTCGAACAGGCCTTCGGCTGCCATATCTCATCCGGTGCAGTGCACGGCAAACAGTGCGTGCAGAGATCATTAGAGGGGATCCTTGATTATAAGATGTTCTATAATTTGCTGCACTGTTACCCTTCTGTTGTCTGTTACCAGTCTGGACACTCTCCGTTCCGCCCGAGCAGTCACTAGTCAATGACGACCACACGTTGCACGTAGAGACCCAGTTTTTTGGCTGACAGTACAGTCTTAAAACATTTTAACAACAGCTGCTCTGGAAAATTTCACCAATGCGGCGGTTTCGGTGACACTCGCTCCGTGGCTCCGAGCTCCTACAATCATCCCACGTTGAAAGGCCGTCAAATCGCATTTTCCCCCCATCTCGTCACCCAAAAATCACTTCTATTACTGTCGCAAGCACTAATCTTTCTCTTTTTATACTAGCCTCACCCTCTGGCGGCAACAGCGTGCAACCATAGCTCATTTGCTTAAAACTGTCAGGTGGTCATAATAAAGTAGCCACTCAGTATATATAGTTGTATCAGAATAACGTCACAGCCTACCTAATGATGGGAATAACCACCCTCGGCACAAGACGACGTAACATGGACGCAATGAGGCACTGGAAGGTTGCCCAAGGCACATGTGTCCATTCGGACTGCAGCAGAGCACGGAGGTCCCAGAGATGACGTGGTTGTGGGTCAGCACGTCGAGCCTTCCGATCCACATAGTCCCACAAGTGATATATGGGATTGAGGTCTGTCGATTTCGCCGGTGAAGAGAGAACGGAAACATAGCTGTCGTGTTCCTGGAACCAGTCACGTACCTCCTTAACGACGTGGCACGGCGCATTGTCTGTTAGTACACGACATCACCACCAAGGTAAACGTCCAATATGAAGGGATGCATGTGGTCAGTGAGGATGAACACGTAGCCATTGGCGTTCAGGGATCCATCTAGTGGTGCCAGAGGTCCCAGGTCATATCAGGAAAACAACCCCCAGACATGCACACTGACACAGCCGGCCTGTACTTGACAAACAAGCGTGTCCGGGTGTTGGTTCTGGTGTGTCTGACGCCGTATCCGCCACCGCTTGCCACTTCTGTGGAGTAGAAACATCAATTCAACGGAGAAGGGAACTTTTTCCCACTCTTCCATTGTCCAATGGCCGTAGTCCCATGCGAACTGCAGGCGTCGTTGCCGAGGAACGTGGATTAACATGGGCGCCTTGACGCAGCGTCAACTCCGGAGAGTAGCAGGGTTCGCTATACTGTTATCGGGGACACGTGTGTCGGTGCCGCAGCGTTCATTTGCGTGGTCAATTGCTGCCCAGTTGCGTGTCGATTGCTCGTTCTCAGTCGACGGAGGTGACGTTCTCCTCTGGGGTCAATGGCCTTTGGGGCTCCGCAGTGAAGACGCCGGGAGTGTACTCGGTGTGCCAGCGGTTCATTCTTGGTACACCTTTACCACAGCCCCTCGCAAACAGCCCACGAAATCTGGTTTCCCTGAAAGTCTTCCACCCTTGACGTGATAGCCGCTGATCATTCCATTTTGAACGTTATCTTCCTATTGTGCTCACGTTACGCACTATGGCCCATCTGACCTGGCCGGCCGCTAATATCTCCACATGGTCGACTTTGTCACGTGCTCTCTGTGACGCGCCTGGGTGGGCACACTCTGTGATTCCGGCGGAGGTCATATTATTCTGATACGACCTTGCATAAAGTAAGACTATATATGATATACATATATATCTGCGCGACCGTCTGACGGTTGACCTTATCATTGCATCTATCATTTCGGTGTAAAAGTTCTTTTTATTTTGGGAAACTTGAACTGTGTAAAAACAAAGATTCACATTGTTTGATACTTTTCCAATGCACCAACTTGCCGATAGAGGAGGTAATTACAAACGCTTCTGAGCGTCATCCATTATTTTTTCATTTCATGCCGTGGCTCGTTCGTAAAAAATCGTTTAGCAATCGGATACCTTCTGCCATCAAGTCCATTTTGCGTACACTTTTTACTTCAGACAATGCTCGTACGAATTTGGAAAAAAATTCCGAAGATCATAGCTGCTGCTGTGAGGAATATTTTGCATATGTATATACGTATTATTTTCTGATTTCTCGCAAGACAAAGCGGATATCTAGAGCGGGTTTCATTCTATTCAAGACACTGTCCGTGCTTCCGCAAACACTGCTGGAAAATTATACGAGTAGTTTCGTCACATCAGTATGATAAAACAATTTAAGCATGTCATCTGAGAAAGAAACACACAATTTTTTAACTCGCTGGAGAAAATTTACAATTCATTTCTCTCCGTATTCGGTATGTCTTCTAAATATCCAATTTGAAAATTTATTTTTCGTGTTGAATATCATTCAGATGAAGAAACATTTTGCACACAGTTTTTAAATTTTCGAATGTAGAATTACTGTCGCTGGGTAACTATGTTTAGACTGTATCTCCGCTTCTAAAATCCTTTTGAAAGCAAAAATTTAAAATTTTCTGTTGAGACGGATGAAATCCACCACGATGAAGACTGCCACATACACCGATGAGTCCTTCCATTATGCTCCCCCTTCAGAGAAATAACTGCGCCTGGAGACGGAACGGTGGCACAGGTGAAGTTGGTTGGTTGGTTGATTTTTATGGCGCAAGGGCCATGTTTGGCCAAAGAGCGTCAACAGGTGACGTTCACAGAGCAGTATATACCGATGAGCCACTGTACGTATTATGACCACCTACCTAACGGGCTGTAGGACCCACTTTAGCCCGAAAAACAGTGGCCACTCGGCGAGGCATCGATTCGACGAAGTGGCGATAGGTGTCTTTAGGTATCTGGTACCATAATGTCAAGAGCAGAGTCTCCAGTTCCCATACATTTCGGGGTGGTGGTGATTTAGCGGGAACCTACGTTTCCAGGTCGAACCCCAAATGTTCGATTGGGTTCATGTCAGATGAATTTGAGGGCAGGGCATTAACAGAAAGACACCAGCATCTTCCTCGGAAGTGTGAGCCATTACAATTTGACATTCGCCAAACTCCGATAAATCGGCAGCTTTTCCCATTCTGACTCAGAGCATTCTACTCACCGAAAGCCGGCACTCGGGTTGTATATATAATTCTCTGCGAGCTTCACCTGCGCCACCGTTTGGTCTCTAGGCGCGATCATTTCTCTAGGCTAGGGGTCGCCATAATGAAATGGCTCATCAGAGTATATACAACCCCAAAACCGGTTGAAATTCACCTGACATAAAACCAATCGAAAATTTTTGGTTCAACTTAAAAAAGCGGGTTCGGGCTAAATCATCACCATCCTGAAATGTGTGGGAACTGGAAGACCTACTGTTGACATTATGGTACCAGACACCCAAGTGTACCTATCGCCACCTCATCGAATCGATGACTCCCCAAGTGGCTGCTGTTTTGCGGGCTAAAGGGGGTCTTACAACTTATTATGTAGGTGGTCGTATGTAATTGCTTATTGTTGAATATAGCCTAAGTGAATCTCAATTCCCCTGAAGTGCGTAGTCAAGCCAAATGTCCTGCACATATAAAACCTATGCGCATATGGTCTGATTTATAATTGTCTACTATTAAATTTTATATTTTAGTTTGTTAGCAAATATATTTTTAGTGTTTTTCGAAAATAATTATAATTATTGATATGTGTTAGTTGACAAGGTAGATTATTCCATAACACAAATCCCTGGTAATCAATAAATCTTTGTTGGGTTAAAGGGTTAGGCATTGGTAACAAAAATGCATTTCTATCTCTTGTTTGATAGTCGTGACCCACAGTGTTCAGCTGAATTAAATGTTGATACGTATTCTCCGTTATTATTTTATGCATAGATCCTAATAATCTATATTGTCATAATTTCTAAATTTCTAAAAATCCATTGATATTTAGCTTTCGTCTTTTCTTTATGGGTCGAATCGCTTCCTCTCACCGTTCCATTGCTCTGGACCCGCCTTGGACTACTTCTGTATTTGGATTTGAGTATCTTCATTCTAGGGAAGCTGCACTTGTATGTACATGAGCTAGACATACTTTTGAAGCAAAATCATGAAAAGTGGGATATTATTCAGTTGCCAATAACTTCCAAAACTTCTCAAACCGGATTAACGGATGAAGTCACTCTGAAGTTCGAACAATTCCATCTTCCATGTAGATTCTTCGTCTTTAAGGTGATTCACCTAAAATTTTTGCTTTGTATTTCCAATGCGCAAACTTCTGTAGTCAGTTTCTGTACAATTAATGCGTTTTCAAGGATGAAAATTTTAACATCGATAAAAATAACGTCGCATTATAGCCTAGTATACTTAATATTTTCTAAAACTTAACCATAATTATATTAAAAATCAATAACTTTTCCTTTGGTGGTGTTGAGACCAGAAAATAGATGGCGTGACCTGTACATTGATGACGTCAGTAGACAAACAAATGTTGGACTGCTTAAATATGGTGAAATTAAAAAAAATATTAAGTATACTAGGCTATAATATGAAGTTATTTTTATCGATGTTCAAATTTTCATCCTTGGGAACGAATTAATTGTGGAGAAAATGGCTACAGAAGTTTGCCCATTGGAAATACATGGCAAAGATTTTAAGTGGATCCACCTTAAGTTTCCCTCCCAGAGAAAACGCTGAAATGTTGATTTTACGCAAGCTGTCCAAACCCAACAACGTATATTCAATTTTTTCCCAAGCTCGGCAATGTGTTGTGTGTATAGTCAGCATTTTCTACTTTCTCTTGTACTTTTCTGCAGGCTTTGAAGTAATAAATCTTTGTTGGGTTAAGGGGTTAGGCATTGGTAACAAAAATGTATTTCTGTTTCTACTTCGATAGTCGTGACCCACAGTGTTCAGCTGAATTAAATATTGATACCTATTTTCCTTTTTTTATTTTATACATAAATCCTAATAATCTATATTGAAATAAATTCTCAATATCTAAAAATCCATAGATATTTAGCTTTCGTCTTTTTTTTATGGGTGGAATGGCTTCTTCACCCAGTTCCATTGTTCTGGTCCCGCTTTTTTCTACTTCTTTTTTGGATTTGAGCATCTTCATTCTGGGGAAGGTGCACTTGTATGTACATCTTTTAAATCACAGTTCTGATCGTACATGGCGCAGGAAAATTGCGGTCAGGGACTTCTCAGTTGGATCACCACGAGACAATACGTCACTGTTTAAACTGTACAGTCGTGGCCAAATGTCCTGCACCAATAGACCGATAGTCAATTTTTGATGTTTAAGGTCAACTTATACAATACAATACAATACAATTATTTATTGCACACATTTAAAACTTACAGTTATATGAAATTGCAATACACCAGGAGGAATGTGAACACATTGGTTGTACGGCGATTCCCCTATCAGGTGTAAGAAAAAGAATAAAACATATGGCATATATGAAAGCAAGTAAGATGGTTATAACAGAAGCACCACTGTTAGCAGCATGCTTGGAACTACAATTTAATGATAGGGTTGAGATTCGTTATGGAGATCAGGGTGATTTACAATGTAATTTCGCAGAGACAAGGAAAACTTTTTGATATTTTCCAGGGATCTGATGCTCTCTGGGAGAATATTCCATAGGATAATGGCTTTATACAATGTGCTATTTAAACCATAATTAAGTCTAACACACGGCTGACATAATTTGTTGTTAGCAACAGATCTGGTGAAGATAGAATAATCCAGATATGTGATGTCAGATTGAAAAATAGGCAGTTTAAGATGCATTATTTTAAAAAAAGCATGATACCTAGTTTCAAGGTAAAAATATCATTCATTTTTAGAATATTTAGTTTTGGAAATAATGGTTTTGAATGAGACATGTAATCTGCGTTCAGCATATAGCGAACATATTTCTTCTGTAATTTGAGCAAGCATAACTAATTGTTTGCACTTATATTTGAATACCAAGATTCCAGATAATAGGAGAGATGGGTATAAATAAAAGCATAGTAAAATGTTTTTAGGACATTGATAGGGAAGAGATGCTTAATTTTACCAAGCAGGCCAACCTGCAAGGAAACGTTTTTTAAAACAAACTGAACATGCGTATTCCAGTTAAAGAATTCATCAAACCAAACACCAAGATACTGAACTTTGTCCACAATTTTAAGGGGGAGATCATTAATCCTGACTGGAAATTTATTTATGTCCTCTCTTTCATGAACGTTTCGGGAATATACGGCGTTGGTTTCTAGAATATTAAGTGATAATTTGTTAGAGCATAACCAATGAGATAAATTTGATAGATCATTATTGATAATTATCTGTAACTTATGCAAATCATGACATTTTTGAAAAATGACAGTGCCATCAGCGTATAGCAAAGCATGAGTTGATTACAGTCACAGAGGAAGGTCATTAATATATAACAGGAACAGTAAGCGTAATGGTACACTCAGGAATGCACATTATACATAATTTTGAAGAAAATTTTTATGCTGGATTCAAATATTTTTACAGAGTGTTATTACGAGTAACAGAAGTAAAGTTACAAGAAAAAGTACAGCATCTAGTCATAAAAAGCAAAAAATAGTGGAATTTGTGAAATTAGTGTACAATGCATTTAAGGTAAAATTACTATACAGTACATTATTGAAACTTCCAGGATACTTGAAATAACTTACCAATAAGAAAAATAATCTTTAATAATAATTGGATAACTACGGTTTCTTAGTAACAAAATGCACCTTCTTGGAATTTAACTAATGAGCTTCTCTAGTTGTGCATTGGTGATAACACGGGGCCAAAATTGCTGTTAAATGTGGCTGTGATCATTCCACTGTCTTGCGCACCATTAAAAGGGTTGCAGAAACTGGATGTGTGAGAAACTAAAAAAGAACAGGTCGACCAAGGCTGTGTACTGAACGTGATGGTCGCATGTCGATTCGTCGTTCCTTAAAATCAAGGTTTAAAACACCCACTGATTTAAGAAATGAGTGGGAAAATGAAGTACGCATTAAAATGGACTGACTGCACGAAAAGCTGTGCGAAAACCTTTCCTTACTGAACAGCAACGGCTCAAAAGAATTGCTTGGGCCAAGGCACACAAGAATCGGACTGTTGACGAATGGAAAAAAATTATTTTCAGTGATGAAACAACTGTTACTATTTCCGCTAATAATGGAAATAATTATGTACGTCTTCGGGCTGGTGAAAGATAAAAAGGCATGCTGCACCCAGCCAACAATCAAGCACACACATTCGGTGATGTTATGGTCCTGTATTTCCGCCAGTGGTGTTGGCCATCTGCACATTGTTGATGGCACACTGATTGGATCGAAATATGTGAATATTTTGGAGTTCAAACTGCTACAATCTGCACAAGACATGGGTTTGCGGATTTTTATCTTTCAGGACGATAACGCGCCATGTCATCGGTCAAAGTTGGCTAACGAGTGATTTAATCGAAGAGTTATAAGAAAACTTCAGTGGCCAGCACAGCCACCGGATCTTAACCCCATAAAGAACCTGTGGGAGAAATTGAAGCAAAAGATCAGTCAACAAGGACCCACATCTGAAACAGCATTAACTGAAAGTGTACGGGCCGTTTGTCATCGTGTAATCACAAATGCACAACTAGAGAAGCTCATTAGTTTCCCGCCGAGAAGGTGCACTTTGTTACTAAGAAACCGTGGGTATCCAATTAAATATTAAATCGTATTTTGCTTGTTGGTAAGGTTGTAACGTACCAGGAGATGTGACGTACCTGCCAGAAGGACGCACACGACATAAAGGCAGATAGGAATCAGAATACATGTCCGCGTAGCTCAATTGGTAGAGTAACTTATTCCGGAATGAGTGGACCCGGGTTCGAACCCCGGCGCGGATAAAAATGACGGAGAAATTGACTTCGTTATAATGGCGCCCGAACTATCCGGATGACCTGGCCGTTCAAAATCTCGCATTGGTGTGATGTTATTTCCACACCGCGAGACAGGAAAAATATGAGAAGCACTTCGAAAAAAAAAGAAAAATAAGGGGGAGATGATGTAACGTACCAGGAGATGTGACGTACCTGCCAGAAGGACGCACACGACATAAAGGCAGATAGCAATTAGAATCAATGTCCGCGTAGCTCAATTGGTAGAGTAACTTATTCCGGAATGAGTGGACCCGGGTTCGAACCCCGGCGCGGATAAAAAATGACGGAGAAATTTACTTCGTTATAAGGTTTTTAAAGTGTCCTGCAAGTTTCAATAATGTACTGTCCAGTAATTTTAGGGTTAAATGCATTGTACACTAATTTCACAAATTCCACTATTTTTTGCTTTTTCTGACTAGACGCTGTAGTACCTTTGCTTGTAACTTCACTTCTATTATTGGTAATGACATTATGTAAAAATATTTGAATTCAGCATAAAATTTCCTTTGAAACGATCTATTGTATTACTGACAGTACCATTACGCTGTATAAGTTGACTTCAAACATAAAAAAATGACTTTCGGTCTATTGGTGCAAGACGTTTGGCCACGATTGTATGTGTCACGTGAGATGTATATTGGTGGACATAATTTCAAGCAAGTATACTCATTTTTCACAATAACTACTCATTCCGCTATTGTCGTTGTTGAAGATTATGAACATGTCTTTCTGGCAAAGTGAAAAGATAATCTCAAGTGTTTATTTCAATTATTAAATCATAGTTACCGTAAACGTTATTGCTCCTGTATTATCGTGATCGAAGGAATTGAAGACGTAATGTGCATACTGAGCGGTTTCAGCTCCTTTAGGGAAGTATTGGGCGTAAATGCCTTTAAATGTGTCTTCCTTTACCATTCCGTTCGGACACTCCTGGGGAAATGCAAGCTACATAAGTTAAAAAGGAAAAGCATACAATGTACTACAAATTTATAAGACACAATGACAACAAATATCGTGCCGATTCCTAATCCTTTCCTTCGAATAACTTCAAAAAAGATTATGGCAAGACAACTTGCTTTAATTGAAAAACAAATTAATAAAAAAACGATACATACCTTGCACAACAACGCATTTTTCATAGAGTCCGATTACGTCCTATAAGATGAAATACATTTTGGGCAAATTTTCGTTTCAATAGAAACAACTCAATTTTCATGAGGTTACATAAAACCACAGTCAACTTCCTCTTACAAGGGTTATAAATGTAGAAAATAATTTGATTTAGATGTCAATTAGTAGTCCTGTGTGAATATTTTCTCGGCAAGATACCAAATAGCAAAAATCACCAAATTAATTTTCCGACCTACGGTGTTTAGGAAAGACACCGTACGTCGGAGTGAGATGACAGTCAATTAGGTGTACTTACTCTCGTCACATAAATCACTTGCTGAGACGCGTGAGAGCGGTGTGCCTTGTAAATCAAGCATGCCATTTCGCCGAGCATCTTCTAACATTCAGTTGAGAGTCGGAATGAATGGGCAAAACGAGTGACCTGAGTGACTTTGAGAGTGACAAGATAGTTGACGCTAGGCTTTCCCGTTCGAGCATCTCCCAAACGGCTGTACTCGAGGGTTTTTTTACGTGCAATTATGACAACGTTTTATCGTGAATGGTGCAACGCTCAAAGCGCTTCCAGAAACCGGCGATCCCGCGGACGAAAACAGCCCGTGGATCAGACGGAGCAATGAAAATTAAAAAGCATAGTGCAAGTGAAAGAATGGGCCACAATCCGACGAATAAGTACATAACCTAACATTGGTGTGCCGATGGTCATGTTCAAACGCACAACACAGCGGACTATGTCGGCAATGGGACACAACGGCCAACGACAGTGTGGCCAGTCACCTCTGAAACATATGATCCAGCTGCTTCGCCCATGTGATCGTCGATTTCTGGAAGTTTTTCGCATGTTACACCATTCGAGGTAAACCTTTGCTACAGTTCAGTTGATCGTGAAAAGCCCTGGAGAACGAGAATTTTAGAGATGCTCGAACCGGCATGATTGCCGTCAAATATCATGCCACGTTCAAAGTCCCTCAGGTCACTCGATTTGCCAATTTTGGACCTCCCTAGAACCCTCATTGATGATCAACAAGCTCATGTCCATAATTTATGCCTCACATATCGAACATATCTCCTCCCTTTATAGCAGGATTAGCATTGTTACAGTCATCAAGAATCTTCCCTTTATTGAGGCATCTAGTGAGAACTTGAGCAAGTGCAGTTTCTGTTTCTTTACTGGCTTCCAGCAAAATGTCCATGGCAATTCCATCCTTCCCGTTCCCGTTTCATGTGTTAAATCGCATTGGCAACTTTTCTGTGGATATTAGTTGGTGGTTACATTATTGTGACCACGACCTAATATCCAGAGTAACCGCCGTTGGCAGCTCGAACAGCAGATAGACGGGCTGGGAGTGGTTTAATAAGGTGATGGAAGGTGCTCACAGGTATGTGGAGCCATGCTGAGTGCAATGCATCTGACAGCTGCTGGAGGGTGCACGGTGGAAGATCCATGATACACGATTGAGGTGGCCCCACAGATGCTGAAATAGGTTTAACTCTGGGGAATTAGGGGGCAGGGAAGTACTTTGAAGTCTTGGTCGTTCACTTCCAACCACTCTCGGACATGTCTAGCTGTGTGACACGTCGCATTATTGTTCTGGAAGATCCCATTCGCCCCAGGGAAGATAATCAGCATGTATGGGTATACGTGGTCTGCAACGATGGATTAATACAGAATTCGGTCCATAGTGCCTCCCACAGGTATGAGTGGACACAGGGAATGCCAGAAAAACATTTCCTATATCATAACGCTTCCACTACCAGCTTGTGTTCTTCCAGAAATGGTTGAAGGGTGTTTGTTCTTCGATGTTTCTTGCCTTATACGCCAACGTCCATCCGTTCGATGCAGCAGAATACGTGACTCATCGTTGAAAAGGCAATCCTTTGCCAATCAGCAGAGATCCAATTCCGTTACTGCCGTGCAAATGTAAGCCTTTTCTGCCATGCAACTTTGTTAGCATAGGTGCAGTAACCATCCGTATGCATCGGAGCCCCATACGCAGCAGGGTTCGCTGAACTGTCGTTTTACAGACACTTCCGGTAGCTCCCTGGTTCATTCGGCCAGTGATTTGCTCCACTGTAGCGTGTCTATCGGCCCTCACACACCTTCGCAGCCGACGTTCACCTCTCACATAAATGGCACGTAGTGCTCCTCAGTTTTCACATCGCTTATTCACAATAGTACCATTTCTCCAATCACGATACACTTTAGCCACAGCAGCACGCGAACAGTTCACAAACTGCGCTGTTTCAGAAATACTGCCACCCTTGGCCGCAAAGCCGATAATCATCCATTTTTGCAAATATATATATATATATATATATATATTCTTGTTGCAATACCATCTTTTCTGAATATACACTTTATAGACAAAAATCACCGGACACCTATCCAGAATTTATGAAACCGCTACGTTTATTCTCATTAAAATATTTTATTTTAAGATCTACTGCAGTTTCGCTGCGCGTTTGGCTCAGCTTTATCAGCTTTTTCATGTGAGGAAACATAAAATGTACGAATAGAACTGTGAACTGAAGAAGTCGTCTGTAGCCCAATATTTTTACGAAAATAATCATAAATTTTGACTTGAAAATGCTAAACGTATGGATAAACCTGATTTGTCTATCAAACTTTGTATTTTACAACCTTTCCAGGGCTTGTTGACAACATCGCATCGACGCCATTTATTTCAAGAGCGCGGAAACAACTCACCCAAACCCGTGACAATCAGAACGCTGATGATATCACAATGATTCTGGGCATGGCGTGTCGAGCGTCAGTCTTGGGATCTAGGACAAAGCAGAAAGGTCCTATGTCCTGACGATGCAGAAAGTTCCTATGTCTTGGCGATGCAGAAAGGTTCGAGTTTTTTATGAAATCACATGTCCTGATGATGCAGAAAGACCCTATGTTCTGACGATGCAGAAAGGTTCTATGTCCTGATGATGCAAAAAGGTTCTATGTCCTGACGATGCAGAAAGGTTCTATGTCCTGATGATGCAGAAAGGTCCTATGTTCTGACGATGCAGAAAGGTCCTATGTTCTGACGATGCAGAAAGGTCCTATATTCTGACGATGCAGAAAGGTTCTATGCCATGACGATGCAGAAAGGTCCTATGTCCTGACGATGCAGAAAGGCCCTATGTTCTGACGATGCAGAAAGGTACTATGTCCTGACGATGCAGAAAGGTCCTATGTCCTGACGAACCATGGTACACTATGTACCAGCCACATGACTACTACCACAATCAAGGTTGGAGGTAATAGTGTTCTTGTCTGGAGCTGTTTCTCGTGAAGCGTAGTCAGTATATTGGTGGTGATAAAATATCTGTTAATTTACAAGTTTACCTAAACATGCTGGTTGACGCTTCCAAACTGTGGCAGTACTGCTGACATGAGTCTTGTTTTTATGAGTAAGTTGACGCACCCAGTTACACAGTACGAGTTGTTGCTACCTGGGCTACGGAAAGTCAAGTTTCACGTTTAGACTACCTTTCACAAAGCCCTGACTTGAACGCCTGTGGGATGAATTGAAGAGTCGTATCAAGTGTTGGGGAAATGTTGCTGGTTCACCTCAAAAGCTGTCAAAGGAACGGTATTATAAGAGGAATGGAATAGCTTTCCTGCAGATACTTTTAAACATTTAGTGGGAAACCTGTTTAAGAGGCTTAACACATGTATTCTGGCCAAAGGCGGGCAAACTCGATGTTAATTTCTTGTAATAAATCATCTTTCTTGTATTTAATTTTGGTGACTTTTATCGATACAGTGTATTTACTCGCATACCGGGTGATCCAAAAGTCTTGCACATTTCGAAAGAGCGTAATAACTCGCGGAGTTTTGCGAGTAGGGCAACGCGGTTTGCGTAGAAATGATCAGAATGACATCGGGTTTTTTATGAAATCACATAAATCTTTACTCATTTTACTTACATTTTTCACCGCCAGATGGCACAGCAACCACAGGTTGGAAGTGTCGAGAAAAATAGACACCTGATTGTACCAGGTTAGACACCTCATTGTTCCAGGTGTTCAATGTGATGGCCGTCCTGTTCTAGAACTGCCTGCAGATGGTATACCTGCCACATGGTGTCGAATGGCATCTTCCAGCATGGCCAATGAAGTGGGGCAACATCTGTACACATGGGATTTTAGGTAACCCCACAGCCGGAAATCGCAGGGTGTCAGGTCTGGTGACCGAGGAGGCCAGGCCTTCTGGAAGTGTCGGCTCAACACACGATTTGCGCCAAGCGTCTCTTGCAACAGTTGCTTAACGGAACGTGCGATGTGGGGTGGTGCTCCATCCTGCATAAATGTGCACAGTTTTACTGCGTCCCGCTCTTGCAAGCTAGGGATAACGTACGTTCGTAACATGTTCACATAACGTGCACCTGTTACTGAAACGGTTTCAAAGGAGGTGCCGTGGACCTCTTTAAAAAAGAGGACCGATAATGAAGGAAACCGTGAATCCACAGCACACTGTTACTTTCGGCTGATGAAGTGGCGCTTCAACGACTACTCGGGGATGTTCCGTGGCCCAGATGCAGCAGTTGTGCGTGTTTACCGCTCCGTTTAGGGAAAAGTGTGCCTCATCAGTCCATAAAACGTTCATCAGCCAGTTCTCGTCGACATCCATTTGTCGAAAAAACCATGCTGCATGTAATCACCAGCTTGCAGTTCGTGATGCCGTTGCAGTTTGTATCGGTATATGTGCAGAATCCTTCGTAGTGTTCGCCATACAGTCCCGCATGGAATGCCTGTTTGCAGAGAAACATGGCGAGCACTGGAGTCTCCATGTGCGGATGACATTGCAATCACATCCATTTCTTGCGTAATCGTCTCTGCTGCAGCAGTACGTGTTCTACCGCTTCATGGGCGCAAAAGATTCCGTTTCCTCGAATTTGTTCACCATTCGCCGCAGCGCAGCACTTTCCATCGGTTTTTCCCCACTGAGATAACTTTTTAGTGACCGGTAGGCTCTCAACGCAGCACTCGCACATTCAGCGTTGCAATAGAACAAATTCACCAAGAGCGCTTTGTCCGGTAATGACAGCATACTGACACGGACCGCTGTGACTTGTGGTTGCTTCCCAGCTGCTGCTTTTATACCCATTATCCCAGACCTGTTTGCCTATGGCGCCATCTGGCGATGAAAAATGTAAGTAAAATGAGTAAAAATTTATGTGATTTCATAAAAACCCCGATGTCATTCTGACCATTTCTACGCAAACCGCGTTGCCCTACTCTCAAACTCCGCAGGCTATTTATTATGTTTTCAAAATGTGCAAGACCTTTGGATCACCCGGTATGCTCTTACAAAGATGGTAGGTCTCGGTTCAGTAGTCTCCTTCCAGGCCTGTGCTAGAAGATATGCGTAGCATTACATAACATCATAAATGAAAAATGCTTTTACTCGCTTACAAGAAAGAGAATTTTATTGATAATTTGTGTCACAAAAAAATCAATTGCGAGTGCTATAGATTCATTGACTCTCTGGTTCAAAATCATTGGTGCGAACTAAAAATTCATGTTTTGGTAATAAATACTATGATTAATTGTAACCAATTTCAAAATTACGTAATAACACAAAGGAACTCAAATTACGTAATAACACAAAGGAACTCAAATTACGTAATAACACAAAAGAACTCAATGCTTCAGTTTCCGTTTTGAAGAGTAACGAAGTTATGAATCTTATCAGAACATTCGCGAATAAAATAATACATGAATCCACGAGAAATATACAGTTGCCATGCTGCAACCATTGCCAAGGTGTAAACTTTCGATAGTTATTACCTGAATCTACAATAGGAAATATAAGAGGTAATGCACGATAATGTCTGCAGGAATTTTGTTCACTGTTTCTCTCGCATTTTTTTTTTATTTTTTTTTTTGGCATTTTTCAGAACACATTTCCACATTTTTATTTTCAAAAACTTTATTTTTCTATAGAAGAACACAAAATAACACCACACAAGCACTTAAACTCACGATATTAATATTCGAAGTGTCCAATGTAGATGAAGCATTACCGTTCATTCTGGTTGTTCTAAATTCAACTTGAAGATAGTAATGCAGTAAATAAAAATAACTCGCTAAATAATAGTACAGCAGTTTTTGATATGCATAAAAAACCGTGAGAAAAGCACTGAAGTTAAAGGGGAAGAAATAATTTACAGCCTAAAACACTCTGTAACCAAACCATGGTATGATAACAGGGAATGTATGTTCTCTGAGTCAGAGATTACCTGAGAGCTCAAGCACTGTCTCTGGTTTCGTGCGCAAGCGCAGTCGCCGGAATTCGCAAAGTTTCGTAACCACTATCAGAAGTGGAAACACACATTGGCAATGGCTCCGTTACCTGTTCATTGAAATGGCAGACCGGCGCGCGGTGTCTTCCGAAGGCCAATACGGAATGAACGACTTCGTAGGTAATTTGCATCTCGCTATTGTTTCAAATTTCAATAAATTATTTGTACTTGAGACTATTTCAACTTTAACACTGGATACGCTTCGCTCCTGGATGCAGTTGTACTTTGATGCTGTTCTTACTCCATTACATGTTGAAAAATAAATGGAAACAGATATGGAAATTGAAATTGCGGTGTAGGTCCATTCATCAGTATGGAGCGGAATCTAGTAACGTAGTGTCACTTTTTATGCCACATACGTTGGAGAGTGCTTTGAATTCCCTGATATTGCGTAGGTTTTGCAGCTCGAATTCCACGTACTACTTCAGTACGCCTTGTAAGAATGTGAAAATAAAAAAATTCTTCTTAAAATACAACAAAGGTGCAGAATAAATAAAAATCATTCTTCTCAAAATACACTCTAGGCTTAAATTCACTCGCTTTATCACTCTAGGCCTAAATCCAATGATTTTCACATCTTATCAATACAGTAATTACTTGACTATAATATAGGAAA
This sequence comes from Macrothele yani, assembly GCA_039090855.1. Lineage (NCBI taxonomy): Eukaryota > Metazoa > Arthropoda > Arachnida > Araneae > Macrothelidae > Macrothele > Macrothele yani. Next base: position 29,318,247 of record CM076989.1, on the reverse strand, counting down.
ATTTATGTTCAAGAGAACTAAAAATAATTTATATCAGGACTTAAGATACTTAACACACACAGTCATTCTCATTACACAAGAAATAAAATCTTTTGATTCCTATGTTTCCAGTAACAGAGAGTTTTAGATCACATATTAATTACGCTGGTCCTACATTATGGAGTTCGCTGCCTAGTGATCTTGCATCCCTCAACAATATTACATTATTCAGGAAAAAAATTAAAGTGTTATTTATTAGTTAACGCCACATAGTGTAATGATTTTGTGGAAAATTATTGTTAAACTTTCAGCCGCCCTTCAGTAGCATGCCAGCTTGTTTTTTTGTTCTCTTAAGAGTAATTTTGTTATTTTGGGAGAAGGGGGCTAAGTCAGGACAATATGGCCTTTCCCCTCCTCATTCCATGTTGTTACCACGATATCTCCCTTTGTATATGTACCACGCTATTATGTATAATTACTGTAACAACAAAAATGGAATAAATGAAATGAAATGAAAGAAAAACGATAAAAACTTCCGGGAGAGAAATTCGGGATTCCCTGGAAAATAAAATCGGCAGAGGAGGGAAAAGATGGTTGGCTGTATTATTCCTTAGGATGCAAATTTTTGTCAAAAAAGAAAAAAGATGTAAAGTAAAATTAATTAACCGTTTTTAAAAACAGGTTTTCTTGCAGGGTTTTTTTATTTCAAAATTTCAGCTTTAAAAATTCGAGATTGTTTTCTAACGAAGTTTGAGAGAATTTTTTTTTCGTATACATTGTGAAAGATGAAATCTAATTTGCTTTTAGGTATACCTGCTGGTACTTTTTATGCATCACAGGCGAAAAACCGATTTCTTTCGACATGAATATGCATGAAGAAAATTCTTTCTACGTGAAAATATTATAACTGTGGCCTTAGGTTATTAATAGATAAAGAAAATGCAAAAGGAGCGTTATGAAATGAATAAAAAATAAAATTGAAAAAATACTCACTGCCGCTTGACACAGAACACAAGCAACCAATTTTATTTACTAATAACAAAATACTCACGACATCAGTGTTCATTATGAAAATTATTACGAAAAGAGAGTTCGTAAGAAATGTTAATATCCTTAGAAACAAAAAACCGAATGCGATAGATTTCTTTATGTGCTATATTAAAACAAATTGAACCGCTAGACAGCAACGTTTCAGAGGAAACCAGATTTCTGTGAGAAATCATGAAATTCAGCTTCCAGAAAGAAATTGCCTTTAAAATTGGTTGAATTTAAAATAGAAAAAGAATAACCTTCATCTGGGCTACAATAAATATTGTTAACCATTTTACCGGCTTAAAAGAATTAACTTCAGGTTGGCGAAATGGGAGAAAACTGCTCGAGCGAATATATTCTCTCTCGAAAAAATCGGCTGAACGCGGTTGGAAAGAATGAACCTGCGCGTCAGAAAGCTTTGCTTTCCTTTAGCTTTATTATTTAACGTGGTCATTTAGGGGATGAATGACACTAATCCCTCGTGACTGATTATGTGCTAAAAGTTCTATAACAATTTCAACGAACCTAAGAAAGGAGAGTGAAGATATTTGCGTCACTTGTTTCTACCCAGTGGCACGTCGTCATTGGACAGTGGGAAAAGTTTGTCTTCTCCGAAGAATCGAGGTTCCTGTTGCACAGAAGTGACGGGCGGTGGCTGATACGGCGACAGACATATGAGAACCAACACACGGACACTCTTGTTGGTCAAGTACAGGCCGGAGGTGGCAGTGTGCCTGTATGGGGGATGTTTTCCTGGTATGACCTGGGACCGCTGGTGCCACTGGATGGGTCCCTGAACGCCAATGTCTACCTGTCCATCCTCGCTGACCACATGCATCCCTTTATATTGGAAGTTTACCCTGGTGGTGATGGTGTCCACCAACAGGACAATATGCAGTGCCACGTCTCTAAGGAGTTGCGTGGCCGGTTTCCAGGAACACGACAGCGATGTCTCCGTTCTCCCTTGGCCGACGAAATCGCCCGACCTCAATCCCATAGAGCACTTGTGAGACTATTTAGATCGACAGGTTCAACGTACCGACCCACAAAAACGTCATCTCCGGGACCTCCGTGCTCAGCTGCAGTCCGAACGGGCACGTGCGCCTCGGGCAACCTTCCAGGGCTTAATTGCGTCGATACCACGCCGTCTTGCCGCTGTCATCTGGGTCGAGGGTGGTTATTCCTATTATTGGGTAGGTGGTCATATTATTCTGATACGACTGTGTATTTCGTCAAAGGGGTTCGTTTCCCATTGATCTCGATGATACTCTCTAAACTAAATCCACATTCGTCACAGAAGAGGAATTAATACATTGGTTTGAGGTCCACACCCAGTGTTGTCCGCACGATATCGATCTGCATCTTTTCCCTAACTGAATGAGTGGAATGCAAACTGTATGTGGTTCCTGATAAAGTCCTTTTTTTGTAAAGCCTTCAGTGTACTGCTTTCGTTGAAACTTTTCGTCCACGAGCCTTAGGCACATGCTCTACGGCAAGTGCACCTGCCGATATGCGCCTCTTATTTCCAGATCTAACTGCCACATTGTGGTCATTTTGAGCCGTTGTAACTCGTGATCGGCATTTGGAACCGTTGTAACTCGTGATCGGCATTTTGAACAGTTGTAACTCGTGATCGGCTTTGCGCCAGTGGATGACGAATGTTTTCTGTCTCTCGGTAACTTCAGCATAGGAGTGACACCACACATCGCTTTATATTCTACCTGACTCTAATATCCAGATAGCCAGATAAAGTGTGATAACGCAAATAGGATGTCCGTATCACTTATATGCTGTCCGTATGACTTATATGCTGTCTGTATGACTTATATACTGTCCGCATGACTTATATGACTGCTTTCCGTATGACTTATATGCTGTCCGTATGACTTGTATGACTGCTATATATGGCTTATATGACTCCTGTCCATATGCCTTATATGCTATCCGTATGACTTATATGCTGTTGCGCACATATGCTGTCCGTAACTTCAGCATAGGAGTGACACCACACATCACTTTATATTCTGCCTGACTAATATTCAGATAGCCAGATGAAGTGTGATAACGCAAATAGGATATCCGTATGACTTATATGCTGTCCGTAATACTTATATGCTGTCTGTATGACATATACTGTCCGCATGACTTATATGCTGTCCGTAATACTTATATGCTGTCTGTATGACATATACTGTCCGCATGACTTATATGACTGCTTTCCGTATGACTTATATGCTATCCGTATTACTTATACGCTGTTCGTATGACATATGTTGTCCGTATGACTTATATACTGTTCGCATGACTTATATGACTGCTGTTCGTATGACTTATGTGATTTATATGCTGTCCGCATGACTTATAAGATTTATGTGCTGCCCGTATGACATATGATTTATGTACTGTCCGTATGGCTTATATGATTTATGTGCTGTCCGTAGGACTTATATGCTGACCGTATGGCTTATATAACTTCCATGCTATCCGTATGACTAATATGACTTATATGCTGTCCGTATGACTTATACGTTGTCAGTATGACTTATATACTGCCCGCATGACTCATATGACTGCTGTACGTATGTCTTATATGTTGTCCGTATGACTTATATGTTTTATATGCTGTCCGTATGACTTGTATGATTTATATGCTGTCCGTATGACTTATATGATTTATATGCTGTCCGTATGACTTGTATGACTGCTATATATGGCTTATATGACTCCTGTCCATATGCCTTATATGCTATCCGTATGACTTACATGCTGTCCGTATGACTTATATTCTGTTGCGCACATATGCTGTCCGTAACTTCAGCATAGGAGTGACACCACACATCAATTTATATTCTGCCTGACTCTAATATTCAGATAGCCAGATGAAGTGTGATGACGCATATATGCTGTCCGTATGACTTATTACAGCAGCAGCAAATCGATTCCAACACAAAGATGCGTTGGAAAAAAGAAATGATGATTTTCACACCTGTTGCGTTTTTTCAGTACCATTACAGATTTGTAGAATTTGTCTCTTACAAAATTACATTTAGTCATCCGCTAATGAATCACTGATCCCACACCCCACCGTTATCTGCACGAACTTTTGTTTCTGCCTTCGTCGATTTGTTTTTTCTTTATATCCTATTTTATTCAGCTATTCGTGGTAACCTCTGGATACCCCTGTAATACACAGGGGTTGGACAAAATGTGATTATGCATGATTATAAGTGTTAATGTTCTTCGTGTGGGCTACACTGAAAGAACAAACTTTGCGATTATCTTTTATGTATCTTTTATTTGACTGTACACTCATTGTCATAAAAATCCGCGCACTAAGAAGGAGGCGTTCGATTGAAATGAGATTTTAGTAGTGAGATGGTACATACCAAGGACAGAAGTGATTACAATATCACAGCAGCAGGACGATTTCTCGCGGACATACGGTACGCATTCCGGTCAGCGTTAGTACCGCGTTGGACAGCCTCGTGCTCGGATACATGCGGTGATACGGTCCGGCACGGAGTTAAAGAGACGCCGTGTCTTATTCTGGGACAGATTGACCCACACTTCTTGCGATTGACGCTCTAAATCACGAACACGGGGACATAGAGAAAGCCAGCGTCCCATCTGGTGGTCCCACACGTGCTCGATGGCCGAGAGGTCAGGCGATCTGGCAAGCCACGGGAGTGTCGAAGCATGAAGTAGAAAGTCCTGAGAAACCTGAGCCGTGTGCGGACGGACGTTATTTTGTTGGAAAATATCTCCGGGCCGCCCCGTCAGGAAAAGCAGCACATGGAACCGCAGGATCTTCTGTAGGTAGTGCTGGGTTAATAACGTCCCTCGGAACATTGCGAGGAAAGTCCTGCTGTCATACGCGATGGCTCTCCAGACCATCACTCCTGGAGTTCGGGACATGCGCAGCTGCAAAGTGAGGTTGGGAAGGTAGCGCTCACCTGCGGTGTTCCACACTCTGGCACGGTGGTCGTCCGTTCCCATATAGCAGCGGAATTCGTCGCTGAACACTATACGTCGCCAAGCAGACGCATCTCACCTTGCTCGCTGCTGACACCACTGCAATCGACGCCGACGATTGTCAGGCGTTAATGGCAGAAAACGTAAGGGCCGTCGAAAGTGCAGATTTGCCTCTGCCATGCGTCTAGAAACGGTTCTGGTAGACACAGAAATCCCTTGTACAGCCGGCACATATCTCCGGATATTCTACAAGGACGTCGTTGCATTTATGCGCGCCGGTCTCACGATCCCACGGTTCTCTCTGCTGGTGGTACGTCTGGGTCATCCATAGCCAGTCCGCCTCGTCCGGGTGCCTTCCCTTGTCCATTGCTCCCAACACGATCGCAGTGTACTGTCCGATCGGCCTAAATGGCGACCGATTCGGCACGCTAGCCACCTTGTCTCTCTCATCACGACGATACGGCCTCGTTTAAACTCCGTCAGTTGTCAGTACACACATCTAAGGCGGCTCCTCCTCTTGTCTAATGTCTATCGCTCAGGGATCTCACCTGACTCTTACAGTGCACTTTGGTATCAACGTGGAGCCACCTGCCTGGTGCCTTATAAGCTCGAAGGATTGCGATTGCAGCGCCGGTCATGGACGCGTGGGCAGGTGGAACCGCACGAAATTTTCATCGTTTGCATGTCTCTCCTTCTCGTAGCTATTCGCCGAGTTTCGCGTTAATCGCATGGTTTTTTTCTTGGTGCGCGGATTTTTATGACAATGAGTGTAATCTCTAGGTTTTATGCCAGTGTAGTAGAATTTGTGTTCTTCAGTCGTTCGTACCAATTTCCAGTGAAATGGCTGGCCTGTCAGTGTCAGACTTCGAAAGAGGACACATCGTGGAGCCCGTTTAGCAGGAGTGTCTGTAACCATAAAGGCCAAATTGTTTGGTGTTTCAAGAGCAACAGTCACCATGGTTATGACTGCGTACACAAATACACAAAGCACGGAAACACTTCATCGGCGAATAAAACTAGTGGCCAAAAAACACGAGAATGAATAAGAGGGACGGTCAAACATTAACAAGGATTGTGTCCAAACAACGCAGAACTACCGCAGGAAAAGTGTCAGCAGAATTCAATATCCACCTGGGAGACCCTGTTTCCACAACAACAGTAACCAGCGAACTTCAGAAAGCCAACATCCATCGAAGAGATCCAATTGGTAAAACTTTAAATCACAGAAACCAACGCATGAGCATAAAACTGGAATAGCTAATGACCGAAAAAGAGAGATATGTGTCCTCATTTACATTATTCTCAAGATTAAGTCGTGTTTATGTACGGAGAACCTCCAAGGAAGCATCCAATTCGGAATGTCTGGTTACAACTGTCGAACATGGGGGTGAATCTGTGATGATTTGGGCCGTCATATCTTGGTATTTGGCTAGCTCCATCATTAACCTACATGGTCAAGCGAGCAGTTGGATATTGTAGGTAATCGGGTGCATCCATAGTACATATGTTGTTTATCTCAAAAGTGAGGCCATTTTTTATGCCATTTTTTATGATCATAATGCTCCTTTACACGCAGCCAGTACAATTCAGGTTTGGTTTGAGGAGCACCAAGATGAACTTCAACATCTTTATTGGCCAGCACAATCACCTGATTTGAATACCATCGAACCACAGTGGGCAGATTTAGAGAGCAGAGTGAGAAACAGATTTTCTCCTCCAACATCACTGGAACAATTGGCTTACTGCTTTTCTTACTTAGGCAACGACGAATGGTGCAGCATTCCAATGGAGGCTATTCAAAAGCTTTATGAAGAAGGTTGGAAGCTGTTCTAAAAGGAAATGATGATCCAATACCTTATTAATAAGCACATATTGTGTTCACATTATTTGAACAACCCCTGTATTTCTGAGCACGAAATACACTATATTGACCAAAGTCACCGGACACCTAGAAGAAAAACACAACATACATTAATACGATGTGGGTTCACCTTTGACCTTAATGCATGCACGGATCCTTCGAGACATGCTTTCGACAAGGTTTTGGGACACAGCGAAAGGTATGCGCTTCCATTCATTACATAATGCTACCGATAACTGTTGTTTAGTAGTAGACATGGGTTCCAAACTTCTTATGCGGCGCTCCAATTCATCCCATATGTGCTCTACGATGTTAAGATCAGGGCTCTGTGCTGGCCAGTCCACACACGTACGGTATTGCCATCAAACCACACCGTAACAGTTCCTGCTTTATGGCTCAGTGCATTACCCTGCTGGTACTAACAAGGCTCGGTTCCATAGTATCGCCACATAGTTGGTGGGGCATAATTGTCCAGAATATCGAGGTAGACGTGCTGGTTAACAGATTCGTCCACTATAACCGATGGGCCAGGATCATACCACGAAAAACACCCCAACACGAGTACACTGCCAGCTCCAAACTTGACAGTAGGAACAGTATACTGTGGTAAATAGCGTCCCGCTGTCTGCCGCCATACCCATACACACGGTCATCAAACTGATGGATCGTGTATCTGGATTCATCAGTCCATAGGACCCGTTTCCATTGATCTACGGTCCACGATAAATGATATTTACACCATACTAAACGACGAATAGCATTCCAAGTGGAGATGAAAGCCTTATGAGCAGCTGCACGACCACGGTAACCCACGGAATGAAGTTCTCTGTTAATGGTACGTGTACATACCGAGGTTCCAGCATTTTTACTCACCTGTACACTGAGGTCTTCTGCTGTACCCCGTCGATTAGCTGAAACGACTATCCTGAGGCTTCGACGTCCTCTATCACAGATTTTTTTTTGGTCTGCCGGTACGTTTTCCTGCTTCATGCACGCCATGTGTCTTCCACTCATTCAGTTCATCCGAAACAGTTAACTTGGGTATGTTTAAACGCCTCTCAGTTTCTCTTATGGACAACCCACTAATATAGCACCCAACAATCTTTCCTTTCTCAAAGTCAGTTCCCACCGGCTGCGAAATTTTCACTCAACCTCACAGTGCGATATGATAGCGGTCAGCTGCAGGCTTGTCTTTATATCGTTTGCAGCTGTACCGTGCATCTTAACAACGCAGTGGATCCGTTCATTTGCTTTTGAAGGGATGTACGGTGGCGTTTGTCAATATAGTGTATATTCTTAAGATCATTACATTATATCAACACACATCGTATTATATCCAAGTGAATTTCACAAGCTCATTTATTAACATCCAAGCAAATATCGAAAATGTATTTCACGTACATTTTCTTACGACGAAGAAGAATTAGAAAAATCAACTTTTCTACTTAATTGATATTAATATTTTATTTAAGAAAAATGCGTAATAACTTTCGCTTCACATCAGTGAGTTATGATCAGTGAGTACAGTATTTGCAACGGGAAATACTGTATAACGACACTTTCAAGGAATCTTTATTTACTTACCATGACAGGATTTGACCTAATTTTGGATTAACGTAAATTTTCACCTTAAGTAAATTCTCTTGACTTTCAGTTAGCCATTAGATTGCGGATATGCAACTATAATACAGGTTACTCCTCTGTTCGGGTAGATTAAACCGGAAGCGCTTTGGTATTTTTAAAACATGGAAGAACAACTAGTTATAAACCATTCATGAATGAAATACGGTATTATACAATAATACAATATATACAAATTTTGATAATATAATACAAATTTTCAAGATGACAATCCGTTTTCTGGTGTAAATATGACAAGGATGGTAAGTCAGATAGTATATGAAAATTTGAACATTTCGTCGTCTGCAGCGGATGACTCATATGACTGCTGTAGGTAGACGGGCGGTATCTGGGAGACGAATCCGAGTCTCCCAGATACCGCCGAGATAGCGCCTACCCAGAAAGACCAAGTCTCAAGTTTCCGATTAATTGGAATATAACCATCACAGGATACGCTAGTTGAAGCAATCGGCATTCATGTTTAGCGAATCTGTAGGTTAAGAATCCCATCCTGTGATTACCCTGAGAAGCATATAAATCATGAATGGAATACGGCATTACACCAAACAACACAAATTTTGAAGATGAGAATCCGTTTTCTGGTGTAAATATGACAAGGATGGTAAGTCAGATAATATCCGAAAACTTGGAAATTTCGTCGTCCTGGACAGAGAATCGAACCCGCGTCTCCCAGATAGCGCCCGGGTATGCTAACCACTACACCACCCAGAACGACCAAGTCTCAAGTTTCCGATTAATTTGAATATAACCATCACATGATTCACTAGTCGAAGCAACCGGAATTCATGTTTAGCAAATCTGGAGGTTAAGAATTCTATCCCGTGATTGTTTGCAGAGAAACATGGCGAGCACTGGAGTCTCCATGTGCGGATGACATTGCAATCACATCCATTTCTTGCGTAATCGTCTCTGCTGCAGCAGTACGTGTTCTACCGCTTCGTGGGCGCAAAAGATTCCGTTTCCTCGAATTTTTTCACCATTCGCCGCAGCGCAGCACTTTCCATCGGTTTTTCCCCACTGAGATAAATTTTTAGTGACCGGTAGGCTCTCAACGCAGCACTCGCACATTCAGCGTTGCAATAGAACAAATTCACCAAGAGCGCTTTGTCCGGTAATGACAGCATACTGACACGGACCGCTGTGACTTGTGGTTGCTTCCCAGCTGCTGCTTTTATACCCATTATCCCAGACCTGTTTGCCTATGGCGCCATCTGGCGATGAAAAATGTAAGTAAAATGAGTAAAAATTTATGTGATTTCATAAAAACCCCGATGTCATTCTGATCATTTCTACGCAAACCGCGTTCCCCTACTCTCAAACTCCGCAGGCTATTTATTATGTTTTCAAAATGTGCAGAACGACCAAGTCTCAAGTTTCCGATTAATTTGAATATAACCATCACAGGATTCACTAGTCGAAGCAACCGGAATTCATGTTTAGCAAATCTGGAGGTTAAGAATTCTATCCCGTGATTGCTCGGTGGAGCAGATAAATTCAGAAATGAATTAATTGGAAACTTGAGACTTGGTCGTTCTCGGTGCTGTAGTGGTTGCCATACCCGAGCGCTATCTGGGAGACGCGGGTTCAATTCCTGCTCCAGGACGACAAAATTTTCAAGTTTTCGGATGTTATCTGGCTTACCATCTTGTCATCTTCAAAATTTGTAGTTATAAACCTTTTGCACAAACACACTGTCTTGATTTTTCTACAGTCACCTACTTATTTTCTTGCATCGTCATTTATATCTAACATCATAGTAATTATTAGTTAACTTAAACATATATTCTTGTATTCATTTTTCTGAATGTGTGTGAATTTGACTTCTAAATACTCTTTATTGATAATGCTTTCTTCCAACAGCAATATTTACAGAAACAGTTTCCGCACAAGTACAAGATACCAAATAAGCAATATCTAATTCGCACATTATTTCAATCGTGAATAAATTTTCATGGAGTAAATTACAATCAAACGAAGAACATTTTTTGTGGGTTTAATGCGCAAACAGTTTTAAATACGAAAGGAATTAATAAATGCATTTAAACATTACACCAATAGCAGCATGACACTTTCCATATAAATCAGAATAATTTAAATATATTGACTGAAACAAATAAAACTAATTTAATATCTACAAGGATTTGAGAGAGCGAGATGACCTCTTATCTGTTTTACTTAACATGTCACCTAAAAATGAACCAGAGAAACAAAAAAAACATAATACAATAAAATTACAGTACTGGAATATGTTCATGATATTTGTTTAGCGGGAGAAAGTACAAATACGTGAACAACATTTGAAGAACTCTAAACAATCTCTGAAGATTAAGAACTTCATATAAATTACAAGAACGAATATTTAGAAGTTTCCAGTAATGCTAACCTATAAAACAGCGATCTTTATTCAACAGACAACATGACAAAGTACGGCGCGTTGGCCTCTGGGAGTACCTTGGCTGAAAAATGCAGCTGGACCACGTGCTGCTTATCTCATTTCATGAGAACACAGGGGTTATTATTATTTATTTTTTTTTTGGGGGGGGGGGGGGTTGTCGTTCGCCATGTTGGACAATGTCACTGGTCCCCAAAAGCCTAGGTCAACGCCATTTGATTGCCATGACAGCGTGTTGGTTGCTTAGGCATCGTATATGGGTTGCAGAATGTCTGAGATATAACATCGAGATCAAACTACCTGTGAGACAGAAAAGAGATATTCAGTTATAGTAGTTGATAACTCCCGAACCATAACAGCTGTGGAATGCGCTATATGCTCATATATCGCCTGAGATAACAGTAGTGCTATAAAGCAGTCCTCGGATCTGTGAGTTTAACGAAGTACCTCTACACTTGTATCCGGGAATCATCTGGTGTCAGGTAGAGGCGGAAATAGTCTGTAAAAACCACGCAGCGACGTTCTGTGTCGTAGTTGACTTGATATCGGCACCACTCCAGGCACTTGTGATGACTGGTTATGCAATTGACAGTTTGCGTCTAGCATTGCCTCTGATAGTCGGTTGCGTCTAGCATTGCCGCTGATAGTCGGTTGCATCTAGCATTGCCTCTGATAGTCGGTTGCGTCTAGCATTGCCGCTGATAGTCGGTTGCGTCTAGCATTGCCTCTGATAGTCGGTTGCGTCTAGCGTTGCCGCTGATAGTCGGTTGCGTCTAGCATTGCCTCTGATAGTCGGTTGCGTCTAGCATTGCCGCTGATAGTCGGTTGCGTCTAGCATTGCCGCTGATAGTCGGTTGCGTCTAGCATTGCCGCTGATAGTCGGTTGCGTCTAGCATTGCCTCTAATAGTCGGTTGCGTTTAGCATTGCCTCTGATAGTCGATTGCGTCTAGCATTGCCTCTGATAGTCGGTTGCGTCTAGCATTGCCTCTGATAGTCGGTTGCGTCTAGCATTGCCGCTGATAGTCGGTTGCGTCTAGCATTGCCGCTGATAGTCGGTTGCGTCTAGCATTGCCTCTGATAGTCGGTTGCGTCTAGCATTGCCTCTGATAGTCGGTTGCGTCTAGCATTGCCTCTGATAGTCGGTTGCGTCTAGCATTGCCTCTGATAGTCGGTTGCGTCTAGCATTGCCTCTGATAGTCGGTTGCGTCTAGCATTGCCGCTGATAGTCGGTTGCGTTTAGCATTGCCTCTGATGATCTGACGGATGTAACCGATCTTCTGAAGGTAGGCAGAGTTTCTGTAGTTGGGGTTGCTTGCGGGGCACCGGATTAGACGGACCGTCACCGCCCTTCATATAATCGTTCCGCACTCACCAGTCTCCACCCACCGGCTATACGGGCTTTCCCTCAAACACTTTTGCCAGCATCCATGGATTGTGGTATTGTCGTTGCCCATTTGATTAACGAGTCGACCATCCGTTCTAGTTGTTCTATTGTCCATACGGCTGGTGAACGTTTCGTCAAAGAATTCTGTTGGAGAAGTTTCTCTTGGAATCTTTCAATGGAAGCTCTGCTTGTGGTGCTTCCAAGACGTCGACACGCCCGTAGTTACACTATCTACCAACAAGTAATTGGACACCCTTGCAATCGACGATATCTGCGGTCCTAATACACGTCACGGCCGCCGCCGTTAAATATCGTGTGGGAAACAACAACGCAACTAGTCGCATGCAAGATGCCACGCAGTTCGGAGCTCTCTGATTTCGAGAAAGGTGTAATCGTCGGGTATCACAGAAATGGCCGATCCATACGTGACATATCCAGCAAGTTGAAGTACCCAAAATCGACAGTGGCCTACGTGATTGGCAAGTGGAAGATGAGAGGTGATTGTCGGAATGTGCCCCGACCCGGAAGACCCACAAAACTAGGAGTTAGAGACCGACGTGTGCTATCCAGAGAAATTCGGAAGAACCGCACCAATTCCATGGGCCACATCCGCGAAGAGTTTTAACAGGCATCCGGGAGTGTTCTTTCGATTAATGCCACCCACAAGCCTTTGATCACCAAGTCCAATAGCGCTGCTCGGCTAACGTGGTGCTAAGAACGTTGACATTGGACCGTTGAACAGTGGAAATTGGTTCTCTGGAGCGACGAATCAAAGTTCACCCTCTACCGTTCGGATGGCAGGGTCTGGGTTTGGCGTCTGCCTGGAGAACGCCTCCTGCCGGAATGTACTGTGCCAACTGTGAAGTTCGGCGGCGGTGGAATTATGCTATGGGGGTGTTTCTCCTGGTATGGCACGGGACCCTTGGTCGCAATTCCTGGCAGACTCAACGCCGAGACCTACTGCACCATTTTGGATGACCATGCGCTTCCTACGTTGTGGCAGTTTTACGGGGTGGACCCATGTTACTTTCAGGATGACAATGCCACCTGTCATTTTGCGAGGTCCACCAAGGCTTGTTATGGTGACAATGGGGCTAATCGAATGGACTGGCCTGCGCAGAGCCCGGACCTTAACCCTATCGAGCACTTCTGGGACGGGTTAGAGCGTCGACTTAAGGGGTGCCCCCACCGTCCGAAATCGGTGAAGGAACTGACCTGTCTTCTCCAAGCCGAGTAGAAGAAAATACCGCTAGCCGCCGTACAACGCCTGGTTGAGAGTATGCTCCGGAGGGTCGCAGCTGTAATCGCCGCTCGTGGAGGCTCCACCAACTATTGAAGGTGAATAAACTTCGTTTTCCTTTGCTATCACAGGTGTCCAATTACTTGTTGGTTGATAGTGTATATTCACCACTGCTCTAGCTGGAATGGTTCAAAACTAGAATCATTTTCTTATGCCTGTCAATATCCATACGTATCTGTCAGCCGTTGCAAATGTAATGCCGTGTAACAAATCATTCATCACGATATCATTAAGATATTAACAACAATAAATATTCAGCTTTCATTAGTATCATTTACAACAAACTTCAATAAAAACGCTTGACTGCTGAGCATCAAGGTCTTAATTACTAAGAGTTATTCTGTGATGTGCATTTTCTGGATTCTTAACATAATGAAAGATTCAATAAAAATGCATTTTATAGCACTTTAAGACGTCAAGAATGTCAAATATAAATTCATAGGATATATTCTAATTTTCGGAAGATTAACATGTCACGAATTCATTTACAAAACACGAAATACAGAAATACAGAAATCAGAGTTATGAATGAAATATTTAAACATGCGATCTTTTGACTACACACTTTCTACACTAGCTACAATAGCACTAAATTGAAAACTACACATCTAACTTGAAAATAGCTAAAACGTATGTTTAAGCAACAGCAAAGGAAAAATTAATTCTATTCAAATTTAGGAATTCTCAAAAGATTTATTAGCAGTGCGAAACACGAATACTGCACGAAACAAAATTAGCATAAAATTTCGTTTAATGATTATTGAGTGAAGAAGATCATGACACAGTAGGGATTTGTTACGGCTTTCTTCATTTTGTGTAGAAATAATGGTAACGTTAACAGTTCAGAGTAACTGGAAAGCATTAAAAGGAAAATACAGGAGATTTTGTGGAGTATAAGTAGACTTGTTAATAACGGTGCTACAATTTCTATGTCAAGTAGTACATGTATATACAAAGAGACAACTCTCTTCTCTTATGTGGGAGAAATATTGAAGAGCATTCTTGCATACTGGTTTTTTAATCAGGCAAGTTGCTATTTCCATGACAGCATCAGGTGGCATCAAGGCAGATCTGGGAGGATTGTTTCGGACGAGTTTGTGGTTTGCAATGTAAATTCGTTAAAGCTTGTTCAGAGGAAAAGATCCTCTAACTCGAAAGAATATCGTATCTTTGTATGAAGCAGGTTTAGCTATGGAGCAAATGTTATCAATGTCAGAATAGTATGGGGAAATATTCAGACTTACAAAAGACAGCTTCGTCAAAGATTACCTAATGTAGGAAAACAAGTGAAATGTTTGATCGGGTTTACTCTTTTCAGAAACGGCCAGAAATTCGTTAGAATTGAAATTCACGAAGTCGTGATCATTTTAGAGACAAACTGTTTTGAAATCAGTTTAAGGGGGAGGGAAGAAAAATGACAGAGCAATCAAAATATTGTTTAAAATCTTAGTTTAAGGAGGAGGCGCTTTTGGTCAAGATTTTAGAGCATGTCTTTAACATCTTAATTCAAGGGGGAAGGAAAACATACAGAGCAGTCGTTAATATTCTATACCTTAGTTCAAGGAGGATGGTAAAATTATTCTTACATAGCAATGGGTAATGTTCTATACCTTAGTTCAAGGAGGATGGTAAAATTATTCTTACATTGCAATGGGTAATGTTCTATACCTTAGTTCAAGGAGGATGGTAAAATTATTCTTACATAGCAATGGGTAATGTTCTATACCTTAGTTCAAGGAGGATGGTAAAATTATTCTTACATAGCAATGGGTAATGTTCTATACCTTAGTTCAAGGAGGATGGTAAAATTATTCTTACATAGCAATGGGTAATGTTCTATACCTTAGTTCAAGGAGGATGGTAAAATTATTCTTACATTGCAATGGGTAATGTTCTATACCTTAGTTCAAGGAGGATGGTAAAATTATTCTTACATAGCAATGGGTAATGTTCTATACCTTAGTTCAAGGAGGATGGTAAAATTATTCTTACATAGCAATGGGTAATGTTCTATACCTTAGTTCAAGGAGGATGGTAAAATTATTCTTACATAGCAATGGGTAATGTTCTATACCTTAGTTCAAGGAGGATGGTAAAATTATTCTTACACAGCAATGGCGAACGTTTATTTTTCAGTTCAAAGAGGAAGCATATCTGCAGAGCAGGCAATAATGTTTACATCTGATTGGAAGGTAGGTATTCCTAAAAAGTGCTACCATCAGCAAAATATAGGAAGGATTTGTATTAGAAGTATGCAAAAGTTTCCGCCGTTTTAAGGAGAAAGGAAACAGGAACAATCAGAAAACCAGTACACAATTGTTCTACGAAATATTAGCCGTTAGCATCAGTGACCTTTTGCCAGTTTTCAGGCAATAAATGAATGCCCCTGAGATAGAAGGACTCGTGTTTTGAGCTGAAGAACGCAGTGACGAAAATTTCCACCTATGGAATTGTGGTGAACCGCTGTTGGGCTAGGGTATGTTGCATAGAGCGAAACAGATGAAAGTCTGAGGGTGCAATGTCCTTGGAGTAATCCGGGTGCGGTAAAACCTTCCAGTGTAATTGTTCAAGGGCTGATTTCGTGGTGGCACCGACATGTGATCTAGCATTATCGTGTAGCAGGAAGACTAGGCTGCGTCCTTTACCTCTCCATGGGCGTTTTTCTCGATTGCAGCGTTCAGTTTGATCAACTGATTGCTATATCGTTGTGCAGTGATTGTTTCGCCCGGTTTCATCAGTTCGAAGTACAGGATTTCATGCATATCCCACCACATACACAACAGCACCTATTTCCCGTGGATATCCTGTTTTGCAGTGGATGTTGATGGTCGGCCTGGGTCAACTCTGGATTGCTTACGAAGAGCTTGTCGCAATAGACCCATTTTTCATCCCTGGTGACAACCTTCCACAAGAAATTCTTCCCTTGAAACCTCTTCAGCAACGACATGAAGATGCCTAAACGTTGATCAGTATTACGCTCCATTAAAGTATGCGGAACCCCCTTACCAATCTTCTGGATCTTCCCCAAGGCTTGTAGACACCGTACCACCGTCGATTGAGCCACTTTCAAATATTTCGCCACTTGCCTGGTTGATTGATTGTGTGGCGTCCTCTTGCAACAGCGATTCCAGCTCCTCATCGGCAAGGTCCAGTGGTCTACCTGCAAGTGGCTTGTCTTCCAGGCTTAGATCACGTTTCATAAACCTGGCAAACCGTTCTCGACACGTCCGCTCATCCATAACTGTTCCGCCATACGCTCGACATATTGAACCGTTTGCTTCACTCGCACTTTTCTCTATATTAAAAATGAATAACAAACAGTGCCGCAAATGAACTTTATCGACCGCCATGCTTGGCGTCATGTACGAACTGACAGCACGGGTCTCCGCTCGGTTAGACTCCTACAGCGTCAGCTAGCTGAGGAGGCAGAAACTTTTGCATACCCCTAATAGTAAGAGGGAATGAGACAACACAGACGTGTAGGGAAAGATCGGTAGCTCGGCATTACTGAAAGCATCGAAAACAATTGGCAGTCATGCCCATCAACTGGAGCAAATGGTCTTTTAAAGTAAATATTTTATTTATGGGGGAGTTTCTGTGTAGCTCCATCTTTTTAAATATATAAAGAATATCTTTAAAATGCAATTAAAGCTCTGACAGCCTGTCTGCTAGGGTGAACAATAAATAGAAGAATTCGGAAGAAATGTTGAAAACTCACTGTGAAATGTATGAAAATAATAGAAATTTTTATGCCTAACACCATGCCATTTTGTAGATGTTCTAAAAAGGAAAACTCACGGAGAATAAACGGTTTCTCTTTTTTCTACTGTTCTTCAACTTTAAGCAGAAAAGCAAATAAAAATACTTTCCCGTTTACTCGTAAGCTCTAGTTCGCCTTAATGTGGTAAAACCGTTGGAGACATCTTAAATTCATTCAGCAAGTGATGAATGGCTCCCGATTACATTTTTCCTTCTCTCGAAACTTTCAAAAGAATAACAAAGATTTGATGATGCATACACAATTGAATTAAATATGACGGTTAGTTGTTCCATAAACCAAATATAATAAGAGCTGTGAAGGAAGTGCGTAAGCGCAGAAGGAGATCGCATTGAAGGGGATAAATATATTATCTTCGTAAGAAAAATATTATAGTTCTTATGGATGGTCTCCAGACATTTGGATTAGCTCACGTACTACTAAGTTTTAAATATTTTAGTGGAGCAAATGTTCGTGTTCATGTTCTTACATGAACACGAATCTCACATGAATCTTTTTCATGAATGCTTCAAAGCATGTTCTTACTAGCTTAGAAAGATATTGAAACACAATGTAAAAATTTTGAACTAACTGAATGAAAATAATTAACTGTTTTGAGAAATCCTTGAAGTAACGTTCTAAGTTATATTACGTCATATTTATCTCTAGAGCAAACCATCATTCGATATACACAAGCACAGATATTTAAGTATGAAAATACTACGCTAAAACACACTTTCACTTCTACTCTAAAGCAAACTAGCTACTTTAACTGAATCTGGCTACATCATCCGCTATTTTCTTACCAAAATCCTTTCTTCAACCAGCAGTTCAGATACCAGTGGCAACCTTAGAAAATTTAGGAAATATATGTAATCTAATAATCGCTTTTCCTGCACAACATTTCAGTGAGACCAAGAAATTACACAATTTTAGGAAATATATGCAAGCTGTTTGTCGTGTCGTCGTGAAACCACATTACTGCTGAAGTTGAAACTAGAAATGTAGATCTGAACAAAACATTGAACTATTTTAGAGAAATTAAAGAAGCGCAATAATTCATAACCATCATAAAACTGAAAAAAAAATAGTTACGTTGTTCTGTTTCTTCACGTGATCGATCAAACTGAATCTTGTACTGACTTCATATGATAAACAACACGTTTCCAACTGATCACATAAAAGATGCTAAGAATAAGTAATTCAACACAATTTGAGAATTATGTATCATTATTCTTATGCCTTTTCAACCATTAGGAAAAAAAACAGTTTTTAAGAAAATCTGAAAATATGCAGTTCTTCTTTATATTAAGCAACAAAATTCTAATGTTTGTAGCTCTAGGCGTATACCTACCGTAAGTATTGATTTCGTATGAAATAACAGGAAACTCCTATTAGATTATGTTTAAGTATTCCTACCATTTGCTCCTTATACCCAGTGTTTCATTTGACAATTATAAAAATAATGAAGAGTAAGATAAAGCTTAAACAAAAAACAACACTCATACTTATATCGAGTGACCAGTTTATTAGGTCCACCAATCCAATAGTTTGTCATTCAGAGCACTAACGTTTTGTCTCACCGCTCATTTGACTCAGTTCTGGGAACAACGTCCAGGTGGAATATCAGCGCACGCATGCAGAATTGCATGTTCCATTTCAAGCAGACTAGATGACACTGGACGTAGACGTCTAATACAAGATATTGATGGATAGGGAACCGAAATGACCAATGAAGTAGAGAAAATTAACCTTGGGATTGAGGTCAGGAAACTGAGGGGACCAGTGGAATGGAAAACACTATGTGCTAAATGATATTCAAGAAACTGCACTCAACCGGGGCCCAAAATATGAATACCCGGAAACGACAGTCAAGCCCCTTCAAAGCATCCCACAAATTGAAAGTGTGTTGCAAAAACTGCCTGAACCCGAAAGGGAACAAGCACGTCAAAAGATATCCAGAGTTATTAACAGCCAACAGGTTAGGCCTTTTGATCTGTTCCACGAAGAAAAAGTACAATTGCGAAAATTGCGAGAGAATCCTAATTTAATTTTTACCCGTGGTGATAAAACATCACAGGTCATCATAATGAATAAAATAGAATATGTTCAAAAAATGCAGCAAGCCATAGCGGCAATCCCTCACCGTGTGCTAACGAGAGACCCCACCCAAGCCACTATTACTTCACTCAAAGCTCTAAAGAAAAACCACACCTTCCCAATTGCATTCCAGCAGGCATTTGAAATTCCACCGGGCCCAGCCATCCCTACTACTTTCGGGAGGCTAAAAACACATAAGCAAGGTAACCCTATTCGGCCCTTGGTCTCTAGTTGTGCGAGCCCAATCAGACCCCTGGGCTCGCACAACTAGAGACCAATTATTTCACGCAGACGTCAGTCTATGCAGTTAAAAACTCTATACAAGTCATACAACAATTGAAAACTCTGGATTCCCTTGTAGGTATCCCTTTTGTTCTTGTTTCACTGGATATCGTCAGTTTATTCCCTAGTATTCCCCACGACCATACGCATAATATTATCGCAGCAAAGCTCGCAAGTACTGACCACACACAAGATGAAATTATGGCTGAGATGAATGCACTGCGTTTGGTCAGAAAGCGCACATACTTCCAGTTTCAAGACTTGTATTACCATCAAACCGATGGGGCAGCTATGGGCTCGCCGTTGTCGGCAGTTTTAGCGTTCTTCTTACAGCAACTGGAAGAGGGTTTTCTTAACACTACCCCAAAGGGACCGCTTTATTATTGCAGATACGTCGGCGATATACTTATCGTATGGCCTCATGGTATCCCTGAACTTATGACTTTCATAGAAGAGTTTTCTAATGCTTCTCCTTCAATCAATTTCACGCATGAAATTGAGCACAATAATAAGCTGCCATATCTGGACATTTTGATTTCACATTCAAATAATAGTGGTTTCCCGCTATCTTTCAGCGTATATAGAAAACCGTCCAGCACCCCACTAATGATACCATTTCCTTCAGCCCACCCCATTAATCATAAACTGGCATCCCTTCGTTTTCAAATGAGAAGGGCATGCACACATTCCTCGGACCAAAATCAGCGTAAACGGGAAATCGAATATATTTATAACATCTCCAGTATTAACGGATACCCGGAGTACCTCATCAACAAAATACATTCGCAAATTAGACAATCCTTCTTAATAACATTAAATAGTGATCGACATCAAAAACAATACGTATCTTCTCTGGATTACCATCCCGCCATCACCGTCCCCCTGGGGAATATCTGTAATCGATTCCAATTGGGCTTCGGGATGCGCTCCATCACACTGTTTGCATTATTAAGGAAGGGCAAAGAAAAGCCGCCTGGGGAACTAAAATGGGGCGTATATCGTATCCCCCTCCTGGACGCCAATGGACAATGCACCTCCAGTTACATCGGATCCACGACCAGGAATTTAGGATGCAGACTACGTGAACATAAATACAATGTGCAAAATGCGCACCAAAACACTGCCGTAGCCCGAAACATCTATAACGGAACATATAGTCCTGATTGGGATAATGCGAAAATCATTATAACCCCAAGAAATAAGGCCACGCTGTTAATGACTGAAAGTTTGCTAATAATTCAACACCACGTAACATGCTGTAATGCCTATGTCCCCTGCGATATACCCCCGTCTGGAGGGATACAATACTAAGGCAGCAGCTCTCTGTACGGGACCATGCCACGGTGACCCTGCCTCCTTCCCCATGATCCTTTGCGCTGCCTTCCCATGTATGTATATATGTGCTGTACTAACCAAAAGATCTGACTTTTTTTTTTTTTTTTGATTGGAGGTTTTACGACCACCGTGAGCAACTCAATGGGCTATAAGCAGTCGCCCGTCTCTAATTTAGGGTCACTGGTTCCAGGGAAGGAAAAGAGCCAGTGCCGTAAGACAAACACAACATCCATGCCTGACCGGGATTCGAACCCGGACCCCTTACGGACGAATGATCAGAGGCCATCGCTTTGACCACTGCGCCACCAGGGCGGCATCTGACTTGCATCTGAGGATGGGCTATAGTAGCCCGAAAAGTGCTAATGCTTTTAAAGTGTATATATTTTATTTTAATTAAAGTCTTGTGAATTGGGACTAACGTTGTTTGAACGCACAGAGATGGTTTTTTAATCATTTTATCATATATGACGTGCGTATTTGTATTTTAACTCCATTTATTATTGCATTTTATAGCTTAAAACTATCTTTATGCAAGATTGCAGCTCTCAAGCTGTATTTTTAGTGGTATGAAAAACACGTAAAATATTGTTTTTCAGATCCTAAAATAAAAAATATATATACCAGAAAGTTTTGATGCAAAAATAAATAAATAAATCATGCAACAGAAGTGTGCTTGTAATCTGCAGAAATGTTGAATATACTTTCCGAAACCCAAAAGTTATTTTCTTGTTTCATGTGTGGGCATTGCTCGACGAGCATAGATATGGTTTCTGCTAAGAAGTTTCCAAAAATTGCAGTTGGAAAGGAATATTTTCATGTGTTTTTCATAAATGTGAGATTATGAGAAATATGTATTTCCAACATTTCGAGGAAAGGTGAGTTGAAGCTTCAGTATGGCATAAATGACAAAACAAACGTACTTATTAATCCCAGCAGACTGGAATCTTAACCATCAATTAGCATGGGAATAACTGAATTATAGAAAGAATAACTTTTTTATTGGCATGCAAATGTCAAAGTTAACATTATATCAGCTTGCAAGGAAATGTTATGGAAAAAAATCTTAAAAAAAACTTTGTTATTGTAATTTGTAGAGCATTTTGCATACATTTATGTTTTTCAGAAGGTGTGAACAATGGTTTGCTATTTTTTTATCGTTTAAGACAGAACACAATGTTAATGGAGTATATAGATATAATTACTTCCAGGGTGTAAGCTAAAATAGTTCCCATGGCATAAGCCAAAAAATTTAAAGTGCTTATCATATGTTCACAAGTGACATTTTTATTAAAAACAGTAATTAGAGTACGAATAATTTGTGATGGCCTTTTCATAGACAGCAATTATTTTTCCAGGAAGATATTAAAAAAAATGCTAACGATTATTAGTTTTCTGTTAAAAATCGATTATAAAAATAAAATCATAAAAAATATTATAAACCAAATTAATCAAGTATATATATTTGCTAATTAATTAATGAAAGCCATACTAATTAATGTATGAAAAACATAAAAAAATATCATAATCCAAAATTGATCAAGTATATATTTACTAATTAATGTATGAAAGCCTGTCTCTCCTAGATAACATAAAAACGAATGGACAGTCAGAGGAAATAACATGCTGTAAGTGTGGGAAAATAAGCAGATCAAGACGAAAGTTAATTATGCTCATATTTTTACCAGATTATTTAATTACTTCAGGAAGTTTCACTATGTATTAACAAGATAATTATCAAATGATGATAAAAAAAGTTACGTCTGATATATACATAGCCTGAATTACAACAAACTGTATACTACATAACTTGTAAGACATCAAGAAAACTCTCGAAAAGCTGTTTTGCATTTCCTTACCCAGCTGTTAAGATCTACATACTTTATCACTAACGAAAAAAAAATGCTTATCTTCAACTTCAAATTGTGTGTCATTGGTATGTATTTAATTTTGGTCAAAGTGCCAGTTTACTTCACTCTAAAGATAATAGGCAAAAGAACAATCTGCTATCGACCGTTCTTTAAATTTCTTTTCTGGGTGCCTACCGTCAACTAATAGTTAAAATTTTCAACCATCGAGGTTTTCAACACAGCAGGCATTTTTCCTTGTAGAGTTCTAGAAATCGGAAGGTGACATAATATCATGTGAATCTCGATAATGAGATCGCAGTTTGATAGTCCTCAAGCAACATAATTTTCGTGACATGCCAGAGGAAAGAACACAGATTTCATTCCACAAGTGAAATCACATCGGCCATACGCTGATATATTGAATATCAAACACCAATACCAATATATTGAATATCGCACCGATATATCAAAAACCGATATATTGATTTTCTGATATATCGAAACTTTGATATCAATACTATATATCGAAATATCGGGCGAAAATATTGATATTTTGATATATTGATAAATATCGCCCATCCCTACCCTGGAATTCCTCAGTGTGCAGTTGCTGCTTGGCTCGTGAAGTTGTGTCTGTGTTCCTCGTCAGGAAAATGGACTCGCGGAATATTGCGCAGCGGTATGCCATCTCTTTTGGGCGAAACTCGGTGAAAATGCGGTGGTAACGTACGGAAAACTGCCGCAGGCTTTCGGCAATGAGGTAATGTCAAGAACAGAAGCCTTCTGCTGGCATAAAATGTTTTGTGAGGGCAGAACCAATGTGGAAACAGCATGGACAGATGACAACACAGCCCGGGTGAGTGAAGTTGTGCGACGTGATAGAAGATTAACAGTGAGAATGATAGCAGAAGAACTGAACATGAATCGCGAAAGTGTTCGCCGAATGCTGACTAAAGATCTGGGAATGAGAAAAATTTGTGCGAACTTGATTCCAAAAAATCTCACAGAACAACAGCGAGAAGAACGGCAAAATGCAACACTACCGCGTCCTCCTTATTCACCCGACGTGGCTCCCTGCGACTTTTTTTTTTATTCCCAAAACTGAAATCAGTTGTGAAAGGACGCCATTTTGACACAGCAGCAGACGTCCAAAAGGCTGTGACGCAGGCCTTGAACAGTGTCTCAGCTGATGAGGTCTCATTACTTAATTGTCAGACCTCGTATGTCTTAATCCGGTGGTGAACAGTAACGGTGGCAAAAATCATTCCTTTTATGGCAGTTAATTCATAATTCACACAAAGGAGTCATTCAAGTGAAAGATCCAATTTCGATTTTGTCACTACGCCCATTGATCATTCAAACGAATGATCCAATTTCTAGGTTGAGAGCGCGCTCATTGAACATTTAAACGAATGATCCAATTTCTAGGTTTCACTAAGTTCATTGATCATTCAAACGAATGATCCAATTTCTAGGATTCACTAGATGTCTATTCAAACGAATGATCCAATTTCTAGGTTTCACTACGTTCACTGATCATTCAAACGACTGATTCAATTTCGAGGTTTCACTACGTTCACTGATCATTCAAACGAATGATCCAATTTCTAGGTTTCACTACGTTCATTGATCATTCAAACGAATGATCCAATTTCTAGGATTCACTAGTTGTTTATTCAAACGAATGGTCCAATTTCTAGGTTGTCACTATGCTCATTGATCATTCAAACGAATGATTCAATTCGTTGGTTGTCACTACGCTCATTGTTAATTGAAACGAATCATCCAAATTGTAGGTTGTCACACATTGAGTGAATCATTCGTTGGGATCCGAGTTGCGCTTTGAAGGCCGCACTTCTTTTTTACAAGAGCGGGGACTCTTCTACGATGAACAACTTAATACCACGAGAAACCCTATGAGCAGAGCATTATAATGAGCGGTATTCACGTATCATTCCCATTCTTCAGCTTCACCATTATTTCCTAGCTGATTGCACACTGACGTAATGGTTGGCACTTTTTAATTCTCGATCGACTTTACTTTTCTTATTGGGAATTTGCTTCCGAACTCATAGGAACGAAAGAAAGTTTAACTGGTTACGAATTCAGCGTGAGCCTCAGAGATGACGGATTGAATGATCGCTCACAGCGGCGAGGGCGAATCATTCACGGCGAAGAATCATTCGCTGTGAACGCATCATCCACGAATGGTGCATCACTGACGAACAAACTAAGTGAAAGAGTGTTTCTTAAAATCTAGGGTGGTTTCTTTCTGTAATGTATTATTCCAGAGGGTGAGTCGAAGGTTTTGCCATATTTGCATAAACGCATGTGCTGTGGCGGGTATGCCACGTGTTTAAACTAGTTCAAGTCGCGCACTGCAGTCAGTCGAAACGGGTATTAAGTAGTAGTCGTTGCTGTGAACAGCATTGCATGTCGTCGTTCTGTCAGTGGTTGGGACGCCTAAAGGATGAACATTCACAACCGGCCAATTAGGGAACTTTTGCTTTACGTGTTTGAACTCGGCCAAAACGCTGCTCAAGCAACACGAAACATTTGTCATGCGAAAGGGGTAGGTTCCTTGAGCCACAGCACCACAAACAGATGGTTCAAGAAATACTGGTGACAGAAACCTAGACGATTAGCCAAGGTCTGGTTGGTCGCGAACCGTGGATTCAAAAGCCGTGCGCGAGACCGTAGAGGAAAATCCGAGAAACAGCACTCGGAGATTATCAGGCGAGCTAGGCATATCCCAGACTACCGTGGTTTGTCATCTTCAGTACCCCGGCAAAGTCTGCAGTAGCTGCCGCATTGTTCCTCACGAACTAATGGGGGCTGAAGCAAACCGCGGAGTGGAAGTCTGCACGAAACTCCTAGAAAACTAGCGCGGTGTACGTTTCATCAAGATAATTCTTACGTGCGACGAAAAGTGGGTCTATTTCCGTAATCCTAACGCACGACAGTAGTGGTTGAGCTCGGACCAGCTTCCTGAACCTGTTTCTAAACGTGGGCGACTCGAGGCCAAGGTGATGCTCTGAGTCTGGTGGAATTTCGAGGAGGAAATCCATTACGAATTTGTTCCAGATGCTGGGACCATCAACGCCAACCTCTACTCTGAATATCTGGAGCGTATGCATGCCATTTTGGAGGAGAAGTACCCGGCATTGGTGAACAGAAAGCGCGCTCTCCTACAGCAGGACAACGCTAGGCCTTTTACCGCTCAAACGACTCGGACAAAACTCCAGGAACTTGTGAGCATCGAACTGATGCCAGACCCAGCATATACTCCGGACCTCGCCCCGTCGGATTATTATTTGTTCCGGTCCATGGCTCACTTCCTTCGCGGGCGGCACTTCAACAACCAGGAGGTGGTGGCAGCTGCGGTGGATGAGTTCTTCGCCTCGGAGGACAAGAACTGGTTCCGCTGCGGAATCGAAGAACTGGCAACAGATGGCTAAACACTATGCAACACGATGGCCTATACATTGAATGCTAGTCTGCTTTCGTCGTAAAGGTACGTATGAAGACATAAAGTGATCCAAATATTATTAAATTTTCGACTCACCCTCTGTATTATTATTATTACAAAAAAAATAATAATGCAGAGGATGAGAGGGTCATTATTAATATTATTATTATTATTATTATTGTTATTATTATTATTGTTATTATTATTATTATTAGTAGTAGTAGTAATAGTACTAGCAGTATTGTTATCGTATATATTTTATTATTGTTATCATTACTATTAATAGTAGTAGTATTAACAGCATTGTTGTTTTAATTATTTTATCATTATTGTTATTGTTGTTATTATGGTTATTATTATTTTATTATCATCATCATCAGCATCATTATTGTTATTATTATTATTATTGTTATTATTATTGTCATTATATTTTATTTCATTTTCTCGTCTATAGCAATGGTATCTGTAGCATGGTCCACTTGTCAGTAGGAACATAAAGTCAAGTAAAGACATAGTCGCTCATGGTTTAAAAATCGTCGAACGATGTGGCACGTGTCGAGAATTACTGCTTCTTCGATTTATCGGCCTTAGGTGTTGTAGACCTAAACAATCAAGCTGAGTTATGAGAGCCTGAGGAATTATACCAGTTACAGAGTGTAACGTACCAGGAGATGTGACGTACCTGCCAGAAGGACGCACACGACATAAAGGCAGATAGGAATCAGAATAAAACGTCAATTGGTAGAGTGACTTATTCCGGAATGAGGGGATCCGGGTTCGAATCCTGGCGCGGATAGAAATGACGGAGAAATTTACTTCGTAATAAGAGATAATCAGTGGACGTATCTAAACTGTTTTCAGCTTCCACATCTGTTTAATCTCTGCAGCCAGTTCCACAACTTGTTGATTTTTGTTGCATAGGTATTCTGAACATTACGGTCCAACGGTACCGATGTGTCGATAACGACTGCTTTCTTCTACCTTTTATCATACAGTACTATGTCTGGACGATCGGCAGAGATCGTTACGGCTGTTTTAATCTCACGGTCCCCAATATAACTTGTATTGTATATTATTTAGTACCTCAGTGGGTTGATATTTATAGAATGGTACTTCTGACACTGATAGTTCTGTATCGTGCGCTCATTGCTGATGCATCATCTTAGCAAAATTATTATATAGCTGTATACACTGAGTGGCCACTTTATTACGACCACCCCTTTAGTACTTCGTTGGGCCACCTTTTGCCTTTAATACTGCGTCGATTCTTCGTGGCATGGACTCCACGAGATGTTGATAGGTGGTTTGTAGAATCTGAGACCATGCTTGATGAATAGCACTTTTCAGGAATGTGAGATTGCAGGGTTGTGGATCCAGCTGTCTAATGGCTCGTTCAAATTTATCCCTCAAATTCTCAATGGGGTTGAGATCTGGAGATTGTGGGGGCCACGTGAACAAAGCAAACTCACCGGCATGTTCCTGAAACCAATCCTGTACAATACGAGCACCGTGGCACGACGCATTATCTTGTTGAAAGTAGCCATCGCCATTGGGATAAACCATCCACATGACAGGATGCGCTTGTTCCGCAACGATACTTAGATATGATGTGCTAGTCAGACGTTGATCAACACGAATTAAAGGGCCCAAAGCATGCAAGGAAAACATTCCCGAAACCATAACGTTGCCTCCACTAGCTTGAAGGTTTGTAGCAATGCAATTGGGGTCCATGCTTTCGTGTTGTTTCCGCCAAATTCTCACTCGGTCATCGGCATGGTGCAACTGAAAACGTGATTCATCGGACCACAAAATTTGTTTCCAATTATCGACTGTCCAATCATTGTGCTCCTGTGCGAACTGGAGACGTTTTCTCTTGTTAACTGCAGACAGCGAAGGTGTTCGAACAGGCCTTCGGCTGCCATATCCCATCCGATGCAGTGTACGGCAAACAGTGCGTGCAGAGATTATTTTAGGGGATCCTTGATTAAAATGTTCTGTAATTTGCTGCACTGTTGCCTTTCTGTTGTCTGTTACCAGTCTGGGCACTCTCCGTTCCGCCCGAGCAGTCACTAGTCGATGACGACTCTACGGGTCTCTACGTTGCGCGTAGAGACCAAGTTTTTTGGCTGACAATCCAGTCTTTAAACACTTTAACAACAGCTGCTCTGGAACATTTCACGAATGCGGCGGTTTCGGTGATACTCTCTCCATGGCTCCGAGCTCCTACAATCATCTCACGTTGAAAGTCCGTGAAATCGCATTTTTTACCCATCTCGTCATCCAAAAATCACTTCTACTACTGTCGCAAGCAGTAAGGTTTCCCTTTTAATACTAACCTCGCCCTCTGGCGGCAACAGCGTGCAGCCATAGCTTATTTGCTTAAAACTGTCAGGTGGTCATAATAAAGTGGCCACTCAGTGTATAATCTACGTCTGCTAGCTCGGTGCATCCTCTGCAGATGTGTTCAATGGTCTCGCTACACGTACCACATCTTCTACATTTGTCACTTTGCAGATCCTGTTTTAAAATGTGTTTCCTAATTTTTGGTTGCAAGCACTTTATCTTGAACAGTCATCATAAACCCAATAGTCTCTCCATATAATTTTCCTCGCTTCAATCACTGATGTGTGGCTTACTTGTCAACTTCTGGCCTGTCTAACTGGTTTGGATGAGCCCCATGAAGTTCCTTTTGCTTCCCTTTTCGAATCTGGACTTCCGTAGATGATTCTTCTATTTTATCATCTGGTTTACTTGACATTGGAGGAGTGCTCTCTTTGTCTGCAGCACATATGACATCAAACATATTACTTTCATTACGTTTGGAGTAAAGGTATTTCCGCAGTGAACAAATTTGCGCATTGTGAATGCGCTTTGTATCAATAATACCAAATCTTCCTTCTTCTTGTGGAAGCGTGATGCACTTTACGGCTGCCTTTGGATGCCTCATTCAATGTTGGGTCATACTTGATCT
The DNA here is from genome assembly GCA_039090855.1 of Macrothele yani. Classification (NCBI taxonomy): domain Eukaryota; kingdom Metazoa; phylum Arthropoda; class Arachnida; order Araneae; family Macrothelidae; genus Macrothele; species Macrothele yani. Next base: position 29,288,924 of record CM076989.1, on the reverse strand, counting down.
CACAGGTTTGTTAAATTCTCCAAGATCTGTTTTCGACCTTCTGATAAAACCAAAAGAATAAGTTAGAACCGGAACCACAGAGGTGTTAATTGCTTTCACCTTATTAGCTTTGTTTAGGTATGTTTTTAAAATCATTTTAAGTCGATGCTGGAGCTTATCTTTTATATCATTCTTAATTTTACTGGGTTTAAAGCCACGTGCTTGTAAAAATTCCAGGTACTTGTACCCATTTTCTGCATTTAAATCTTCAATTATTTCATTGTTGTCTAAAGAGAAACCTCCAGATTTAACCAGGGCTCCTTTTTCCAAATGCATCACCTTACTTTTGTCCAAGCCAAAGTCCATATGAATTGATCTGCCAAATGTGGCAGTAATTTGTAGAAGCTTATTAAATGGTGTTTTGGAATTGCTGTATATATTAAGGTCATCCATATATAATAAATGATTGATTGTATGACTTTGTGTTCTGGTCCTGTTTTTACTGAATCCATATTTCGTGCTGCCTAGTATGTGAATGTCGGGATTAAGGCTTGCGCAAAACCAAAGTACACTGAGAGAGTCTCCTTGAAAAATACCTTTCCTAATTCTGATATTCCTAGAATTAATCATTTTCGTTCCATCTGATATATAGAGATTTGTTTGCCAGTGAGACGATGGCTTGTTGAAGCAACTGAATGCCTTTGTTGTTCACTTTACATATATTCAGTATTTCTATGAGGTAATCATGCGGAATTGAGTCAAATACTTTCTTGTCGTCAATATAAGACATGCTCAAATTTCTTTTCTTCTTAACAGCCTGATTTACCGCAATACTATCAATAATAACTTGATCTTTGCATCTTTTAAATCTCCTATCACATCATTTTTGTTCTTCTGTCACCACACCGTTATCTCTTAAGCGATTGGTAATCTTCTTAGTTAAAGTGGATGTTAGAATCTTATAAATTGTCCGCAGGCATGAATAGGCCTATATTTTGATGGATTTGCTGTGTTATTATCTTTCGGTAAAAGAAAAGTTTTCCCTTTTGTAAAGAATGTTGGAATTTTCGAAGGATTTTCCAGTAGTTCATTGAAGTATCAGGCTATGTGAGCATGCGTAACAGTCAAATTTGCGTATTGGGCGGGGTTTATGCTATGGGTCTTATCGCTTGAGGAAGACTTGGTTACGTGGAGTAACAATTTTTTTGTTATCTATAGCTACTGCTTTATTAAGATATGTCTTACCTTGGAATTGGGCGGATTTGGGCGGCTACTGTAATTACGAATCATTTTACCAAAAGTTTTTATTTCAATTTTTATGCTAAAATTAACAATAATAATAATAATAATATTATATATAATATGGTATATCAAATATTATGGGATGTAAGGTCAGGTGATGCGTAACATCACAGCCTCTCCTTGACAAATGTCAACCCCGCCTTCTCGTGGTACATCCTGTTCCCACTAAAGGGGCTCTGACGACCGCCAATAGCGGTATAACTATACCATCGGGATTAGAGGAAATGCTATCCCACACTCACCAACCCGCTTGGCCAGCGTGGTGAGTTATGGCCAAACCCCTCCAAAATGACTCCACAACTTAAATCTTGGCCCTCAGTCTCCGGCAGCTGGAATGTACCTGGCCAAGGCAGCGGCCAGTGCGACATGAAGGCAGAGAGTGCTAAGAATCCCCGGAGGACCGGACTAGGCTGCCATCTGATGCTGACCTTGGCTACGTACAACGGGCGCTCCCTATCTTCTGATTCAAGGCTTCTTGAATTGGAAGAGGAACTACAAAGGATCAAGTGGGACATCGTCGGGCTAAGTGAGGTAAGGAGAAAAGGAGAAGATCTCATTGAACTGAAAAGTGGACATCTCTTCTACTATCGTGGGACAGATACTGGCAGAACTAGTGGTGTTGGATTTATAATAAACAAGAAACTGAAGGATAAAGTTGTAGAAGTTGAAAGTTCCTCTGACAGAGCTGCACGACTCGTCATCCAACTCTCGAGAAGATACCAGGGTCAGAATATTCAAACTTATGCACCCACCACAAGTCATGCTGAAGAAGAAATTGAAGAATTTTATGAGGAAATTGGTGATCTAAATAATAAAGGTAAGCAGCACTTGAAGATAATTATGGGAGATTTCAATGCAAAAATAGGGCAACGGCAACAGAATGAAACCTCAGTAGGTAAATTCGGTCACGGCAACAGAAACCAGCGTGGAAATACTCTCGTAGAGTTTGCAGAGGCAGAAGGGTTTTTCATCTTGAACTCCTTTTTCAAGAAAAAGCCACACAGGAAATGGACATGGAGACATCCAAATGGGACGACAAGTGAAATTGATTTTATTATGTGTAACAAACAATTCGTCATAGAAGACTGCAGTGTGCTAAACAAGTTCAACACAGGCAGTGACCATAGATTGGTGAGATGTAAGATGCACCTCAACACTAAACTCGAACGTAGCAATCTCATAAGACAAACAAAATGTATTGACATAACCAAACTTAAAAAACACCATAATACCTTCAAGTTGGAACTGAAGAACAGATTCTCTGCTTTAGAAGGCCTAACATCGGAAGAAGTGGATATTTCTGAAGTTAACAGAAAAGTAACCAAAGCTCTTATGGAAACAGCAACAAAATTAGCTGGGTCTAAGAACAAATTGCATGTGAACAAATTATCAGGAAAAACGAAAATGTTGATGCAAAAAGAAGAGGGGTGAGGACAACTAAAGAAGATGTGACTTCCAAAGTGGAATATATAGAGCTATGCAAGACAGTACGAAAAAGTATCACTGAATACGTAAGGAAATTCAACTGTGAACTAGTAAGGAAAGCAATTGAAAACAACCAAAGCCTAAAGATAGCAAAGGGACATCTCAGTAAGGGGAAAAAACAGATTATGGCACTGAGAAAAGAAGTAGGTTCTGTAACAAGAAATAGAGGCGAAATTTTGACAAGAGTGAAAGATTTCTACTCCAAATTATATGAAAGGGATGATACATGTACTCCAGACATCATGAAAGGTACCAGTACCAGAGTTCTTCCAGTCCTCCCAGCAGAAGTTGCACATGCAATCAATTGAGAACATGAAGCGGGGAAAAGCTCCAGGAGAAGATGGAATTACTGTAGACATCATACAAGAAGCAAGTGGAGAAATCGAAACAGTACTCGCCCAAATTTTCACTCGATGCCTTAATGAAGGGAAGATTCCTGAGGATTGGAACACCGCTACAATGATCTTGCTACATAAAAAAGGTGACATTGAGGATCTCAGGAACTACAGACCTATCAGCCTCCTATCAGTGGTTTATAAAATCTTCACTAAAGTTCTTTCACACCGCTTGAAGGTGACACTGGACATGGCTCAACCGAGAGAACAAGCTGGATTCAGGAGTGGCTACAGCACAATAGATCATATCCACGTACTGAGAGAACTAATTGAAAGAGCGAGGGAATATGAACTTCCACTGTGCATGGCTTTTATCGATTATGAAAAAGCCTTTGATTCGGTGAAACCATCAGCAGTTGCAATGGCTCTGAAATCCTGCGGTATTGAAGATGCATACATTAATATTATTAATAACATCTATGAAAATACAAGTGCAAAGATTCGGCTGTTTGAAAATACAACACACATAAAAATTGGAAAGGGGGTGAGACAAGGTGACACCATATCTCCGAAGCTCTTTAATGCCACATTGGAAAATGTCTTTCAATCACTGAACTGGGAAAACAAAGGGATAAAGATTAATGGAGATTATCTAACCCACCTTCGTTTTGCTGATGACATAGTCATTTTTGCAACTACCCCATCAGAGCTACAGAGTATGATCCAGGAACTTTCTGACAAGAGTAAAGAAGTGGGATTAAAAATGAACTTTCAGAAGACAAAAGTGATGTACAATGCTTTTACAAGAAATGAAGATTTATCGATTGATGGAGAATAGCTGGAGATAACAGACACGTACGTTTATCTTGGACAGCAGATATCAAGTGAGGGTCACATTGATGAAGAAATTAATCGGCGTACAAAACTTGAATGGAGAGCTTTTGGAAGAAACAGCATAATTTTCAAGAGCAATATGCCATTATGTCTTAAAAGAAAGTTTTTGATCAATGCATCCTTCCAGTGCTTACGTATGGTGCAGAGACGTGAACCTTAGCTAAAAGAGACATACAAAGGCTGCAGACAACTCAAAGTAGCATGGAGAGGTGCATGCTTGGTGTAACCAGGAGAGATAAGAAGAGGAACACGTGGATCCGAAAAATGACAAGAGTGGAAGACATCATGATCAGAGTTAAATCCCTGAAATGGCAATGGGCTGGACATACTGCCAGAAGAACAGACCATCGATGGACAGCCGAAATTTTAGATTGGATTCCAAGGGACAGGAAAAGACCCAGAAGAAGACCACATGGAAGATGGGTGGATGAAATTCGAAAGTATGCGGGAGTGACATGGAGGAAACTGGCACAAGACAGACCGTTGTGGAGGAAACTTGGGGTGACCTTCGTCCAGCAGTGGATTGATAATGGTTGACAATGATGATGATGATGATCAAATATTATATATTTAATAATAATAATAATAATAATAATAATAATATTATAAATCAAAATTATATATTTATTATTATATATTTATTATTATATATTATCTTATTAATAATAGTATTAATAATAATAATCATTATTATTATTATTATTATTAGTTATTAGTAGTAGTAGTAGTAGTATTTCATCGGTATATCTTTCTTAAACATAAATCAAAATTCTTCATTTTTGGGACACAAAATACAAGACACCATAAAATGAAAAAATGCCATGCGCTAATCTACGTAGTATGGTCGCTTCTACGCGAATACTTTTAATGAAATACCCACAGAGTTAAGTCGCATTGAGGCTTGGTGCATTCTGTCCCCTTCAGGAAATTTTGATTAAGCGTGCATGCTGGGACGCAGAATTCGAAATCAGATTTGAAATAAGTGACATGGCTAAACGAAAACGAGGCGAAGTGGGATTCGTGGAACTTTCTCTGAGCTGAAATGGGCTTGTATGATGATCCAACTAGATTTATCAATGACGAAATTTAATGCAGTGATTTAAATGTCGCATGCCGATGTTGCGTCAACCTTCAAGCCCCAGAGGATTATAATCAATGACAATTTGTACACAAAACGACGCGGAAGAGAAAGCCCATTTCTGTTCCACTTCGACACACGAGCTTTATGCTTCTTCCCAATCCTTGGTCTGGGTTGGATCCTATTTGAGAAACGTATCTTGTTACGTTCTTCCAGTGTTGTCTGTCTCCTTCTTCTTCTGACCGTTGAGCCAAAATTAGAACGGGAGGTTCTTCTTCCTACCATCAGATGTTAGGACAGATCGTTAAACACCGAGCAAATCAATAACACGCAATAAATTTCTAATTTCTAGAGAAATGCAGATGCTAAGAGTAGTCGTATTCTTCTCTATGATAATACGCACACATATTACAGAAGGATATCTTTAGTTATGAACAAAGATCAATGCACCGAGGCTCATACGATTCATGTCACTAGAACAATTATAGATCCCGTAATGATCTTCTGTCATTTTCTCGCAGCAGCTGCATCTTAGGGCAAACAAACAACCCAGGAATAGAAACTGTTCTTCTTACGCAAGGCAGGATATAAGCAGAATGGTCGTAATACACTGCCGGACAATTGCTAAGGACGGATGACAATAGCAACGATTGCAACCATAAAATGGAAGGCAGGAAAATGTGGAAATTAGCATAAGTGCGGGATACAGTAAGACGTGTTGTGCGTATGCAAATTTTGGATTGCCGAACTTGTTCGTGACGTCATAGCGCTGATAAGAGATATAAAGGATTTGACGCGTATTGACCGTTGTTGTTCAAACGCAAAGTTGAAAGGGAAAGAATCAATTGGCGAACTTGCAATTTTCAGTATGTCTTCCCGACATCACCTAGATGATTTTACGCGTAGCCGTATTATTGGCAAGATTGAAGAAGGGCGAAAAATAACAGATGTTGCCAGGGTATTCGACGTCAGCCACAGTGTTGTTTCAAGGCTTTGGAAATCATTTCAAACAAATGGAGAGTGTAGCAAACGTCACGGGGGAGGTCGTGTTCGCAGTACGACACCTGCAGAAGATCGGTACATAGTGCTATCAACAAAAAGACACCGGCGCAGCACAACTAGTGAGTTAGCAAATCAGTTTATGGCTGCTACTGGCAAGCGGATCTCCCGAAAAACTGTCGCCAGACGTTTGCATGAAGGAGGACTATACGCCCGCCGTCCTGTTGTGTGCATCCCATTGTCCAGACGTCACCGTACCGCCCGTTTGCAATGGTGCCATCGGCATCGCAATTGGACTGATAACGACTGGTCTGCTGTCCTCTTCTCAGATGAGAGTAGATACAGTCTATCGTCTGATTGTCGACGACAACTGATCTGGCGTGATAGTGGTACTGCATATTGTCCAGCAAACATACAGGAAAGGGACCGATATTCGACATGTAGTGTCATGGTATGCGCTGGCATCATGATCAATCGCCGTACGTCCCTCTATGTGCTTCCAACTGGGACTATGACTGGCCAACGATACATTAATGATGTTCTGCTACCTTATGTTCGCATGTTCAGTGGTGCTGTCGGTGATAGATTCATTTTCATGGACGACAACGCAACATGTCATCGAACAGTCACTGTCCAGGAGTGTCTTGAGAGCGAGGACATTCAACGTCTCGTATGGCCAGCACGTTCTCCAGATCTGAATCCCATTGAAAATGTGTGGGATGCTTTAGGGAGGGGTCTTGCTGGTCGCCAATGCCCTCCAATAAACAAGGACACCCTCATCCGTGCACTGACAGAGGAATGGGATAAATTACCCCAACAGCTGCTTGATAATGTTGTGCAAAGCATGACACGACGTGTAGAATCTTGCATCGCCCTCCATGGTGGCCATATCCCGTATTGACATCTTACGCCGGAACGCCTGCGGACGGTAATTGCATTTTTTTCACGTTTACGTATTCTGTACAAAATGGCCTGTTTGTCCCTTGAACACGTTCCAAAGCCTTCCGGATTTCAGAGCACAATAAATTGTCTTTCTTGTAATGTCCTGGCATTCTGACATTATTTTATTTCACTTGTGGCATCCAACCACACTTACTTTTTATGCGCTATATAGCCGTTTATGATCCGTCCTTAGCAATTGTCCAGCAGTGTATGTTATATTTGGGATATTGTTGTTGTTGTGGGTTTAACGACCACCGTGAGCAACTCAATGGGATATAAGTAGTCGACCGTCACTAATTTAGAGTCACTAGTTTCAGGGAAGAGAAAGAGCTAGTGCCATAAGACAAACACAACATTCATGCCTCACTGGGATTCGAACCCAGACACATCTCAGACGAATGGACTGAAGTCATCACTCAGACCGGTGCGCTACCGTGGCGACGTATTGGGGATGATATCATGATATCATCAATAAGGAACCAATGCAGCCAGTTTGCGGAAAAACATCAGTTTACAGATATATACGGAAAATGAGTTCTTTAAACCCTCGCTAATTAGAAAGCAACTTTTGACTTGCACTTCAGGAATTTCTTTCATCTCAAGATCTTTTTGGATTTCGTATTCTTTTATGATGGTGATGTTCGGTGAGACGACTAAATTCTTTCCAAGACACATTTATAGATAATACGAATTAGGCTGTTGCATGAGAAATGTTGGATTTTACTGACAAGTGCAGTTGCCAGGAAATTTAGGAATCAACATATCGCGGAATGCGATTAGTGATATGTAAATTTAAAGCGTCAATCGAAGTGCCTACAAAGCACATACTTCCCCTTCGGCATCAGTTCCAAGGGGATTGTGCAACAGCGAAAAGGGCAATGGATGAGAGGCGAATTCGGTTCATTCTTTTTTTTAATTTTTTTATTGGGGGTTTAATGGCCACTGTGAGCAACTCGGTGCGGTATAAGCAGTCGCCTGCACCTACCTTAGGGCCACCTGTTCCAGGGAAGGTAAAGAGCTGGTGCCAAGCGACAAACACAACATCCATGCCACATCGAGATTCGAACACGGACCCATCTCAGACGAATGGTCCGAAGCCATCACTTAGACCAGTAGTGCAAAACATTTTTATTGGTTTGATCCCACTGAAGAATTAGTTTATTATGGAGATCCCATGCCACCATGTAAATGAAACATGGGGTTAAGAATTATAAATATATATGCATCTTTAAAAGACATTTTTTTTTATATTCACCAATATTAGCTACATTTATTAATTAAAATTTTAAATTATTTCATCTAACTAGTAATAATGTGTAGGAAATACTGAAACAAAAAAATAAACGCAATTAGCGTGAGGAAAAAACTACACAGCCTCCGTTCGACGGTCCGAATGTGAAATTGTCGTCATGGTGGCTTAGTGGTCTAAGCGCTGGCTTATGACCATTCGTGCGATACGGGTTCGGGTTCGAGTCGCAGTAAAGCATGGATGTTATGTTTGTCTTACGGCACTGGCTCTCTCCCTTCCCTGGAGCCAGTGGCCTTAAATTAGGGACTGTCGACTGCTTCTATCCCATTCAATTGCTCACGGTGGTCGTTGAACCTTCAATAAAAAAGAATGTGGAATATGAGCTTGAATCTTGGGAATTATGCTCTTCATTGTTGGCTTTATAAAAAGAGGGGAAAAAAGAGAACGAAATCGCGACCCCTTAATAAACCCTCGCGACCCCAAAAAGGGTCCGGACCAAAACGTTGCGCACCCCTAGCTTAGGCCATTCAGCCACTGAGGCGGCTTGTTATTCTCTTATATGAATTTAAACTTGGACACTATGCATCGGAAGTAGCTAACAACATCAATACAGCACTTGGTGGCGGTACCGTAATTGAAAGCATGACATACAGCGAAAAAGCCGTTTTGTGGTCCTTTTGCTCCGGAGCAGAATGCTTTCCCCATTTAGCTACACCGACGAAGTTTGACACTGCAACTTTGCCGTCTCGAGATGTGCATCACCTCCAAGGTAGGTATGTGAGATATAATTCCCCACTCCCTTGATAAAGGGCTGGAACGGAAACCTACGATTCCGGGTTGCCGGTAACCATCACGCTTGAAGGAAGTCACTGCAGAAGAACGAATTCTTATTAATTCTGGATGATGTGTGTGGAGCAAACATCACACATTTTTCGGATAACCTAACGGTATAGGGTTCGAGTCCCTGTTCAGGCGCAAATATAGCATAAAACCATTTTGCCGAGCCAGCAACCTTCTGCGCCGAAGACGAATGCTTTCCGAATTAAGCTACACCGAAAACATTTGTCACTGCAACTTTGACCTCTTGAGATGCGCGTCATCTCTGTGGTAGGCACGTCACAGACATAAGGTGGGTTAGCTAAATTCCATCCGACGATATGAGCCTCGAAAATGAACCACGCCGTAGACCAGAAAGAGCTATCGATGATGCAGAGTTGGAATCCTTGATTGAATACGATCGACGTCAAACGGCTGGAGAACTAGGCTGGTAAACTAGGAGTACACTATGCAATCATTTCCCGACATTTAACGATTACAGATAAAGTAAAGGAGATGGATAAATGGGCCATACCTGAGTTGATGGAACAGCACAAAACACGACAATTTGGTGTCCGCTCTTTCCTTATCAGCAAACAAATGAACAAAATTTTTTGGCTCCTGGTCACGTGCAATGAAAAATAAATGCCGCATTACACTCAACGGCGTTCGAGTAATTGCTCGACCGCAGTGAAGCCCCGAATCACACTCCAAAGCCGATATATTTTATTCAAGGAAGACGATTATCAGTGTTTGGTAGCCCTTGGGGGATCTACTTGCCCTTATACAACCGCGTTAAGTCATCACGGGGGAGGGGAATTTTCAAGAATTTGCATTATGCATGGAAAATTATCCACCAAACAGCCGAGATTAGTCAATCGCCATGGGTCCACACTTCTCTATAACAACACGACACCCCACTCTGCACGCCAGACAATCTAAAAGTTGCACCAATTGAGGAGAGAACCCTTACCTCATCCTCCTTATTCACCTGATCTGTCTCCTACGGATTACCACTTCTTCAAGCACCTGTGCAACTTTCTACAGGACAAATTGTTTCCCAATCAAACTTCAGTTAAAGTCACATTCGTTGAGTCCGTCTTATCCCGAAGGTGCCGCCCTTGTGGTGGAGTGGTCTAAGCGGGGGCTTCTGACCATTCGTCCGAGACGGGCTCGGGTTCTAATCCCCTAGATGGTTCAATGTTGTGTTTGCCTTATGGCCCTTCCTTCGAACTAGTGGCCCTAAATTAGAGACGGGCGACTGCTTATAGCCCATTGAGTCGAAAACCCCCAATCAAAAGAAAAAAATCCCGAAGGTAGACATTTTTTCACGACGGCATACAGAAACTTGTGTCTCGTTAGCAAAATTGTGTTTTGTTGGCGATGAGTTTTTTTTTCTATAATAAAGTTCACTTTAAACCAAATTTTGGTGGTTTGAAATTTCCGTCAATATTCCGACATTTCATCTATTACAATCTAATACGATCTCGTGTATTCAGTTCAAAGTTTGACTCTTAAAATGGCCAATTTGTTAGCTGCACGACAATACGAGCCTCCACCTTTCCGTGTTTCCGATGTAAATAATGGGTAGAGTTAACTTCTTGCAAAAATTAGCCTGGCTTCGCCGCATTATCGGTTGAAAAGAAGAAAATATATTTGGTGAAGCGAAAAATAATTGAAGATTTCTGGAAGAATTTACTCTTCTATGGGGTAAATGATTGCTTTTGCTAAACCTACAAGCATTAGGGAATCCACGAGAACGCTTTTGAAATTTTGATTTTTTCACCTGTTCGAACTAAAAATGTTTTCTGTAACACCAAGAAGCAAAAAATGTATACGTTTCAATAACTGATCGCACTCTCTTGGTGTACGATTCATGACTTAAGCTGATATCTTAACTTAAAATTGCAGTGTCCAGGTTATAAACTCTGCAAGTAAAAATTCCTTTGTCGTATACCCAGTAACTCTTCGGACAATTTTCGTAAGGAACGTACCAAAACTCCAGCTGAGTTAACTTTCGATTCATCACCGGAAGAAAGTTTTGCCCCAAATTCAAAAACCCGATAGTGCCATACGAAGTTCCGAAACTGTTTTTATGCTACCAAAGTAAAAGCTTTTCGGTGTCGTAAGATGCATCAGTATTGAAAACTTCCTTTCCGCTTTTTTTAAGAAGTGTGTCTTTGAGGAAGACCTTTTATACTGAAAAAGGTTCCTAACTCCCATTTCTTTTTCTGAAGTCTGATCAGGTTGATGAAACTTCTTCCATTTTCTCACTCACCAAAGCCACTAAATTCTGAAACCAGTGGTACGACGTAGTGACTCAGTGATTTTAGAATTTAAAACACACAAGTTACTCAGGCCTAAAGATAAGCAGCAAAAAATTCGCTGCTGTACGTTAGTAGCCACTTCATTAGGTCATTATCATCATTGTCAACGTGTGACGTACCTGCCAGCAGGACGCACACGACATAAAGGCAGATAGGGATCAGAATAAAACGTCTGCGTAGCTCAGTTGGTAGAGCGACTTGTTCCGGAATAAGCGGCCTCGGGTTCGAATCCCGGCGTAGACCAGAAATGACGGAGAAATTTACTTCGTTATAATGGCGCCCGAACTATCCGGATGACCCGGTCGTTCAAAATCTCGCATTGGTGTGATGTTATTTCCACACCGCGAGACAGGAAAAATCAGAGAATTCCTTCTCCAGCGCTTCGAAAAATAAAAAATGTGTGATGTTGCATTCCACACAGCAGATTGACTGGGAGTTTTCAAGTGCACGTTCTACAGTGGATGGCTGCCTGCAACGATTCATGGTCACGGCTGACCCGTGGGCCATGCCCCCGGCCCTCTTTCGGGAGGGGGGAGATGTGACGTACCTGCCAGCAGGACGCACACGACATAAAGGCAGATAGGAATCAGAATAAAACGTCTGCGTAGCTCAGTTGGTAGAGCGACTTGTTCCGGAATAAGCGGCCTCGGGTTCGAGTCCCGGCGTAGACCAGAAATGACGGAGAAATTTACTTCGTTATAAGCCATTACCAATCCACTGCTGCACGAAGGTCTCTCCAAGCCTCTTCCACAACAGTCTGTCTTGTGCCAGTCTCCTCCAGGTTACTCCCGCATACTTTCGAATTTCATCCACCCATCTCCCATGTGGTCTTTCTCTGTGTCTTTTCCTATCCCTTTGAATCCAATCTAAAATTTCGGCTGTCCATCGATGGTCTGTCCTTCTGGCAGAATGTCCAGCCCATTGCCATTTCAGGGATTTAACTCTAATCATGATGTCTTCCACTCCTGTCATTTTTCGGATCCACGAGTTCCTCTTCTTATCTCTCCTGGTTACACCAAGCATGCACCTCTCCATGCTACTTTGAGTTGTCTGCAGCCTTTGCATGTCTCTTTTAGTGAAGGTCCACGTCTCTGCACCATACGTAAGCACTGGAAGGATGCATTGATCAAACACTTTTCTTTTAAGACATAATGGAATATTGCTCTTGAAAATTATGCTGTTTCTTCCAAAAGCTCTCCTGGAAAGTTTTATACATCGATTAATTTCTTCATCAATGTGACCCTCACTTGATATCTGCTGTCCAAAATAAACGTACGTATTTGTTATCTCCAGCTTTTCTCCATCAATCGATAAAACTTCATTTCACTTTTGTCTTCTGAAAAGGTACACTGTAGTATATGTCAGTTAGGAACCATCACAGACGTATAATATTCTAAATAACTTTATCTCGGAAGAAATAACGAAATGTAAATAAATTGAACTTCTCATAACCTTCCTAACTTTCCGAAAAACGACTTCGGTTGGTTATTGAATTGTAGGAATCTAGAATCTCAAACTTTAGACACCGATTTCTTCAGGAAGGAAATTTTCTTTCTGATTTTAGGGGGGAAACGCTTAAGCATTGACACGTTTTGAATATGCACTTTGTATTTAATAAATTTGCAGACTTTGTCGCCAAAGTGGCGCGGTGGTCTAAGCCCTGGCCTGTGTTTGTTTTTCCGTGATGTGTCGGGGTTCGAATTGAGTGGATGTTGTACTTGTCTTACGGCACTATCTTTCTCTCTCCCCTTGAGCCAGTGACTCTAAATTAGAAACGGACATGGGCCATGCTCCCCTTTCCCCATTATCTGATGGGTAGGCTGCATTCAAAAAGGAGTCGACAATAGGGATCCACTACACTCACCTCTACTGGTAGGGTGTCAATGACCGGCGGGTAGAACAGAGAACGCTTACCTAAAAATCTCTGTGCTGGGGAATGCTGAGGCAACCCAGCCCCCTGCAAAACATTGGCAGAACTGTATCATTCATGAAAAAGTGATTCTAAGCGTAACATGGATAGGGTAAAAGCTATTAGTACACAGTCATGATAAACTGTTAGACATAGAATTGCTCCACCCACAAGGAGTGAGGATAGAAGGGTGAAATCAAGTAAGCAAATGGGAATACATAAGGGTTTACCTTGGCGATATTTTCAGCCACGTACAGTGTTAATCAGATGAGAAAATGCAGCACAATGGGTACGCCTCAGTAAGTGGTTGCACCGCGGCCAACGGCAATACAGGCAGCAATACGGCGTGGAAATGAGTCATACAGTCGACGGATATCTTCATGAGGAATAGAAAATCAAGCACTTCTCCCATAATTCATCGAAATCGTGCTCAGGCCGATTCGATTGAAGACGGCGTCCAATGTGTTGCCACGGTTTTTCAATTGGGGATAAATCGGGCGATCTTGCTGGCGTCTTTGAACACGTTGTAAACATTGTCTGGAGACCGAGCGGTGTGTACACGGGCGTTATCTTGCTGGAAACTGGGATGCTGTAGGCCATTCAGGAACTGTATCAAAATGGGCTGCAAAACCTAGCTCACCTAACGTACAGCTGTCAGTATGCCCGTGATGTGGGCAAGAGGTGACTTGCTGTAATGCGCAAATAGCACCACATATCATGATGCCTGGCTGTCGGCCGGTGTGGCCGTCACGAATGAACCTGGGATCCGTCCACTCACCAGGGTGTCGCTAGACACGGATCCGTCCACTCACCAGGGTGTCGCTAGACACGGATCCGTCCACTCACCAGGGTGTCGCTAGACACGGATCCGTCCACTCACCAGGGTGTCGCTAGACACGGATCCGTCCACTCACCAGGGTGTCGCTAGACACGGATCCGTCCACTCACCAGGGTGTCTCGAGACACGGATCCGTCCACTCACCAGGGTGTCGCTAGACACGGATCCGTGCACTCACCAGGGTGTCGCTAGACACGGATCCGTCCAGTCACCAAGGTGTCGCCAGACACGGATCCGTCCACTCACCAGGGTGTCGCTAGACACGGATCCGTCCACTCACCTGGGTGTCGCTAGACACGGATCCGTCCACTCACCAGGGTGTTGCTAGACACGTATCCGTCCACTCACTAGGATGTCGCTTGACACGGATCCGTCCACTCACTAGGGTGTCGCTAGACACGGATCCGTCGATCGTCAGCACCCAGACAGAAGCGGTATTGATCACTGAAGGCCACAGTGGTCCATTCGTGACCCCAGTTGGTATGACTTCGGCACCAAGCCAGACGAGCGCTACGATTGCTGGCCGTCAATGGCTCATGTAACCTGATGTAACTTAGGTTTGCCACATGTAACATTCGGTTTACAGTTCGGGTCGCTATGGCGACGTACATGGCCGATGACACAGCACATCGAATATTGGCTGCACAGCTTTCTGATGACGAACGATCATGTCAAACAATCCGCCAGTCCAGTCCAGTCATGCTGACGTTTGTCGGACTGCACCACTGCCACTCCGACGCACGTACGAACTTTCCTGTATCCACTGGTGCCAACAGCGTCCAACGGTTCGTGCATCCCGTTGCACATGCGCAGCCATACGATGTGTAGACCAACCCGCTTCATACAAGCCTACAATTCTTCCTCCCTGAAACGCATCCAAATGGCGATAAACCTACCGACGGCGTGTACCCGGCATTTTCGGCCTTCGATGAACAGTTTCTTAGCATAAACAACAAATACGAAAAGTCAGCGATTCTCCCACCAGCGAATACACATAACCACCCTTGTTGCTGTTGGCACCTTTATCTCATGAACGTGCGACGTCATCGACTCCGGTTTAACATCATTTGCCTATCTCTGGTTGGTACACCGGCCCTGCGATTTGCATGTTTGCAACGCACCTCCTTCTAGGTGGGGCAATGTATGTATCGAGCAGTGTACATACTATACACTGAAGAGCAATTGAATTAGAGACATCTGGCTTTATGCACATGTGGCAGTGTGGGCGGCGATGTAAACGGAAACGACGACACGACGTATGCAGCAATCCGACATTATAAGGAGTGATGCGACGGCAATCAGTAACAGTCGGACGCAGTATGGGTAAGACGAAGGATCTAAGGGCATTTGATCGTGGGAAAATTGTCGGGGCCCGACAAATGGGTCACTCTATCTCGGAAGCCGTGCAAGCACAGAGATTTTCACGAGCCACGGCATCTCGGGTGCGCCGTGAGTACATCGAAGCCGGTAAAACAATCCCTTCAAGGGTCAACTGCCGTGGACAAGAGCGTGCGGATGAGCGGGGTCATCGTCGGCTGGCTCGCATTGTAACAGCGGATAGACGAGCCACAGTGCAAAAAATCACTCGGCAATTTAACGCTGGTGCACAAAAACGTGTAAGCAGCCACACCATCGAGAACCATCTTCTCGCTATGGGGTACAGAAGCCATCGTCCGATGGGGGTCCGCTGCTGACCGCACATCACAGGGTGCAAATATTAGCATGGGCGCGGGAACATCGCAACTAGAACCTAGACATGTGGGAAAAATGATGCCTGGACTGATGAGTCGAGATTCACGTTGGTACATGCGGATAGCAGGATACGAGTACGGCGCAAACTACATGAAACGATGGTTCCTTCTTGTCAGCAGGGTACTCTTCAAGCTGGTGGGAGAGCCAATCTCGTCTGGGGACTGTTTACGTGTACTGAAATGGGATCCCTGGTACGTATGACATCGTCCCTCACAGGTCACGTTACCAGAATATCCTGGACGACCATTTGCTCCCGTTTGTGCGTCTTCAACATCCCACTGGGGACCTCATCCTGCAACAAGACAATGCACCGTGCCCTCACTCCCGAATTGTATCCGAATGGTTGGATGAATACTCCACCGACGTGACCTCGCTTCCTTGGCCAGCTAAGTCACCTGACCTCAATCCCATCTAGCACATCTTGGATGCCATCGAAAGAGATGTTCGAGGCTCTGACCCCTTCCATCAAATCTTCGTGAACTGTGCGAGCTTGTTCAGTGGTCGTGGATCCGTATGGCTTCCGGTGTCTTGTCGAGTCCATGTCGAGACGACTCGCCACCGTCATCAGGACGAAAGGTGGTGCTACACGTTACTAGACAGGTATCTCTAATTCAATTGCTTTTCAGTGTATAATGGAACGATTGGTCCTGTGATTTATGTTTGAAAGTTTGAAGCCCGTATACATCAGCTTCAGTTTCCTCTAGCTAAACTTGATCAAAGGACATGGCGTACCGATCGCTTCCTGTATGATGTGTGAGTGGTCTGCATCCATATCTTTACCACGTAGTTTCGAAATTTTCATTATTCACAGTTTTGTCCCAGGTGGCGTCTTTTGATTTGCAACTGTGTCTCGACTTCTAAAAATTCAAATAAAAAAATCTAGTTGAAACCATGCTGTTCACTGTGGGAAAGACGAAAATTTCGGTACCTTTATATAATGCAAAGATTTACCGCTAAGGGACGTGTGAGGCTAACCCGTTCTTTTGTTATCTCTGAGTGTAAATACAGCATTCGAAAAATTCTTTTTCCAGCTAAACGCTCATACTACGAGCAAAGTTTTGCATCTGTTTTTCACTTTTGGATACTCTACAGTTCTGCAGCCAGGGAGAGATGTGACGCGTCTCCCCGCAGGATGCACATGACATAAAGGTAGATAGCAGTGAGAGCACATGCCAGTAGTGTAGTATAGTGGATAGCACAAGGAGTTCCGGAGCCGAGAGTTGTGAGTTCGAATCTCACCCCTAGCATAAAAATGATGAAGATATTTACTTCCGCATAGAGTTAGTGTATACTTACTAGGTTTGATCAGACAAAAAAGTTACACGTTCGAGTAGAAGAAATGAAAGCTCACCAACCAAAGAAGTGTTTGTGCGATCTGACAAAGAACATGTGAAGTACTGTTTCTCCACGAAATGTTTTTTTTTTTTTGATTGGAGGTTTAATGACCACCGTGAGCAACTCAATGGGCTATAAGCAGTCGCCCGTCCCTAATTTAGGGTCACTGGTTCCAGGGAAGGGACAGAGCCAGTGCCGTAAGACAAACACAACACCCATGCCTGACCGGGATTCGAACCCGGACCCCTTACGGACGAATGATCAGAGGACAGCGCCTTAGACCACTGCGCCACCGGGGCGTCACTCTCCACGAAATTACCGTGACGATTCAGACATTTCTCGGACCACAAAATAAGCTTGTCCCTCCCGGAATGAAAAAATTCATGATCCCGCTGATGTAGCCAGTTTGTCGCAGCTGTTTTCACGTCATCGTCACAATTGAAGCGAGTACCGGACTGGTGCTGTTTCGGGGAAGGAAACAGGTGAAAATCACTAAGAGTCAAGTCCGGCTTGTAGGCCGGGTGCTTCCACACCTCCTACCGGAATTTGTGGAGCAAGTACTGCTAGCGACAAGATATCATGAAGGAAATGAAACAACCGCTCAGCAGATGTGGTCGCTTACGTCAGATGCTCTCGTGCAATTTTTTCAGCCTGGCACTGTACCGATCAGTGTTGATTGTGTGTGCATGCTCTAAAAAGTACACCAAAAGCACACCTGTGGAATCCCAGAAAACGAATGCCATGATTTTTTACAGCACACGGTGTGACTTTAAACTCGGCGATGATGCAGCATGTTTCCATTGTATGGAAGCTCTCTTGCTGGTGGGAGCAAAGTGATGGAGCCATTGTTTCGTCCCCAGTTACAATACGGTCAAGAAAGTTCTGTCGGTCTCCATGCTCAGTGCTGCAGGGACGTCAAACATGTCATCATTCGTCTTGCTTTGTGATCGAGGGATAATGAACATCGTACCCATCTGGCACGAAACTTGGAGTACTGCAAAACATCCAGCACAAGATGTTGAACAACGCCATACCTCAATCCCACCTCGGACGCGAAATGGCGCAAAATTACCCTTCGGTGGTCTTGAATCATGTCGTCCGCACGTGCAGTGTTGATCTGTTGTCGATGAACTTGAGCGTCCACTGTTTGCGCGATGTCGGTTTCCAACATAATCCCTGCCGAAATGAAACGAACGGCACCATTTTGCCATGTGTTGGTGGGACATCACGTTGTCACCATAAACTTCGACGAGCTGCCGATTGATTTCGGCTGCGGGCACGTTATCGGCCCATAAAACCCTTATCACTGTTCTCACTTCCACCTGAAATTACGTTTCCAACTGTGTCCGCCATTTTGAAATATCACTGCGCATCTCACGCTGGGCACAGGAGTTCACAGAGGTGCGTGCCGCCATCTCTCGAGCGAACATGTTATCTATGCGATTCGTATGACATCCCGCATTTACTTTATAGAACGTGTAACCTTTTCTTCTGATTGACCTACGTATGTAAGAAAAAGTATCCGCTAGACAAAAAATCCGATTGAAAATGGGTTGGTTGATTTTGATAAATGGTTTGGTTCATTTTGATGACCTTTATTCATAACGAAATAAACGTCATCAAAATCAATGAAACCCGGCTCCGTCGCCTTATATTAATCTTAGTAATTCTTCTTTAAACTCTGCTCAGAAGTCGGCTTTTTTTTTTTTTTGGTTGGAGGTTTAACGACCACCGTGAGCAACTCAATGGGCTATAATCAGTCACCCGTCCCTAATTTAGGGTCACTGGTTCCAGGGAAGGGAGAGAGCCAGTGTCGTAAGACAAACACAACATCCATGCCTCACCGGGATTCGAACCCAGACCCCTTCCGGACGAATGATCAGAGGCCATCGCTTAGACCACGGCGCCACCGGGGCGGCAAGTCGGCTTTGCAAAGAGGACTTAAGTTCTCATACCCAGTATCTAGTATTAATAAGTTTAAATTGATTCCTCAAGCTGAGTCTATTATTGAAGCGTTACCTTAATCAGAACGTGATTCGGTTTGGTATAATTGTGTAAAAACCTTAAAGAGACCTAGACAACGAGACTCTTCTATTAATCAAACTAAAGGCTCTACAGGATAATCCAGATATTGCTGTGGTTTCAGCAGACAAATCTGCCAAATTGTAATTTGAAACAAATCAGATTATCTTGCTAAAATGTCTACTGCCATTGAAAGCATCCGTCATTCTATTTTATCCTCTGATCCCACTTCTACTATTAGAGCATTGAGCAGGTTAAAAAACCATTGTCCACTTCCGTCTTGCATTGCTCATTCTGCACCCCTCCCCTCTTCTGGTCCACGCGTCCCGGAGATGTTTGGGAAAATTAAGCTACATAAGGATAATTACCCTTTACGCCCATTGGTTTCCGGTTACGTCAACCCCACTTGCCTTTTGGAAAAAGGTTTAGCTAAATTCCTCTCACCACTTATTTGTTTTCCTTCTAGATTTTTCAGTTTCTAATTCAACTCAAGCTCTTGCTAAAATAGATTCTTTCGACTCATCCAGAGGGCTCTTTATTATAGCCTCACTGGATGTAGTGCATTTATTTCCTAACATCCCTGTTGTTACTGTGCATTATTTAATTGAATATAAACGTCTAGAGTATGGATTAGCCACTTCCTCTGAAATAAATACTGTACTTTGTGCACTCCGGTTAGTTCAATCTCATTCTTTTTTCAGGTTTAACGGTCAAATGTTTTGTCAACTTGAAGGGGCCTCTATGGGGTCACCACTTTCACCCTCCTCGCAGAATCCGATTTAAAACTATACTTCATTGGTCATCGATTAAGACGAACAATTTACTTCCATTTTCTACTTTAAACAGCGCACAATTTTCTTCTAGGGTTGTAAAGTCGTGTTATGCTTTCCTCAATAGCTCTGTTTCTAACTGTTCGATCTGAAACATTCTACCTGCATTTGACATTTTCCTCTGTGAGAAACATTTTGCGGACAGTTTTTGATTTTTTGTGATTCACATTTCTGCCATTGGGGAGCGGGGATAGCATCTACAGTATTTTTACTTGCAAGCGTTTTACGGATTGTAAGAATCCTGCTGATTTCATTATGAATGGCTCCATTCACTAAGTAGTGTACTGTGCACATTTCGTATTTCCAGTTTTTCTGCTAGACGGAATGAATGAAATTTTTTCGTAGCTGATTATTTCAGCTTGTAAAATTCCGCTTTCAAAAATTCTTTCCGTGTCGGAAAAGATTTGAAAGACTTTCTCATTGCATCCAAGAATCAATCTTTCTTTTGTTTACATTGAATTTTGTGCATGTTTGTAGATTCATACACGAAGATCTTGACGACTTAGAGTCACCGCAAAACTTCATATGAGTTTTACGATTTTTGAAAGAAGAAGAAGAAAATAAACTAACGAACGCTGACCCCCAACACGTTGTCAAATGTTTTGGCTGATTAACCATTTACTTTACTTTATAAGACAACGCCAAAAAATGAAATGATATTGTTAGACAGATGTATTTGTTAAAAATGCCATATACTTCTCATACGTTTATGTCGAGGATTTCGTCTGTCACTTTACAAGAACCACGGATCAGCTTTAACCTTTCTTTGGATGGAGGACAACTACGTTTTTGAGGGTCACCACTGAGCGAGATCCATCGCTATTTCTGAGTGACTTTTAAATCTGTATTCTTTAAATCAGGAAATCACATTTAAACTAGGAGTCTGTCATAGTTAAAGGGCATTTACAAACATCGTACGCAACCATTTTCATTCAGACCAAATTTAGAATCATCGTAAAATGCCACTGCACTATAGTGTTCCTAACACCTTCACGCTTAATGTTTAATTCACTGCTGCCAAAACAGAACTTAGAAAATTTCTAAAGCCCTCTTCTTCTCCGCAAAAGTTACGTAGTTCCTATGTATGTTGTACCGACATTTTATTACTGCTACGTTTCTCGAAGCCCAGTATCCCAAATAAAATCCGAGAAGCCCACATAGGATGAGACCAAAACGGCCGAGTTCTATCTATTTGTCAGAGAGCAGCTAAGGAGAAAATGCAAACACTAATCATCTTTTAGAACATTTAATCAAAATTAATGAAATATTTAATCGCTTGATTACAACTGTAGAATTAATAGACACAGCACAATTATGTTATACAAATAGCCTAAGTAAAGCGTAAGCAAATTCGTATGCGTGCCGGTAGCTTCTGAGTTCGGAGTTTGTTTTCCACTGCGGGCGTTCAGAGACACTAAATCTGGCCTTTTAACCGTAAGCACCGCAGTTTCTTAACATAAAAAAGTGCTGACCTTTACCAATAATGAACGCGTAATCAGATTTTAAGTTGTTTTTCCCATTTCATCACACACAGAGGCCATTAATTCAGCACAGTCATGACGCCCGTCACAAAAACCGAAGTGTCTATTGTGTCATAAGTACACTATGAACACTGTCTTCATTTACATGTTCCTTTCGTCATTTGCAATCCACCATTTATCACGTGACCCGCTCCGATTTCCCTTGACTCCAAAGGCTTTATTGGAATTTCACGTAAACAATAACAAATTCGGGCAAATGAATCTTCCCCACGCCAACAGTAAAAACTGGCAGCAACTCCATATCTTGTCCACAGGTGCAAAACATGACTTCTAACGAAACACTGCTTACAGAAGAGCACATAAAAATTAATATGAAGTTTCGTTTTTCATCTGCAAAACTGTGAGAAATGTGATTTAGTAAAGAAAGCATTGAGTTAGTACTATAGTATATTTCTGAAATATATACACTTTTCCGAATTGTTAAAATGCGCCGGTTTCTATTTTTGTTAAGGAGTAATTTCTGTAAAGGAAATTTGTTTAATACTGACCTGTTTGAAACCCCTATACATCAGCTTCAGTTCCCTCTTGTTAAACTTCGTCAACTGACAGAGTGTATCGATCGCCTCGGGCCTGTAGTGTGAGTGGTCCGCATCCAAATCTTCAAGCTGACTATCTGTACAAAAGAAAGAGAAATGAAGAAAATTCTTAGAAGATGAATGTACATACATTGTACACAGATTTGTACAGAACGATGAGTATAGTCAAAATAAAAGTGCTCAAACACAAACAAATAGTTTAATTTCCTTGAGTGAGGTCGTATTAGCTATTAAAGCCAGAATAAAAATTATTGTTTCACTATTTCAATATATATTTTTGGTGCTACCTCTGCCCAAGTTAATACTTGTGAATAATCATTAGAGCATTAAGAAGGATGGTTAAAAAAAGGATAATGCTATTTAGTTATATTTAAAACAATGCTGCAAAAGGCAACGCTCTTATCAAATAATTCGTTCAAAGTAATTCGCCATGTACAGAGGGCATACAGGCTTTGTAAATTTTGGAAAACACTGCTGCGAAGACATTCGTTTCTGAATGTACAGAATCGCATTATTTGCGGCCTCTTAGTCTAAACTGAAACAACTAAAAAGAATTCGTTGTATCATGGCTAAAAACACCACAGAAATGTGTCCCGTATGCAATGGCAATTTTCTTTTGCCAGACGAAGGTAGTTTGCCTTTAAACTTCTTCAGAATTTTGTTGATGCAAGGGTCGTATAACGTTTAAGATTTTGATAGTTGTAGCTCAAATGCTTAACTCATAGGCCTGCATCGTGGGCGGCACAGAAGCAGGTGTCATCCATCTAGCGTGTTTTTACTATTTAAAACGTGTGGCTTCCGGAACACTACTCAAAGTTTGTTATTTCTATTCACTAACTTTAAGTGAAACAGAGTCACTAAAATAAAGTTCAAGAAACACTTACTTACAGTTCGCCTTTTTTTCAGTCGCACTTCACTAATGAAGAAACTGTTAAATCTTAGCTCCAGTAACAACAATAGGCATTTAGTCGAATTAAAGTGTATTAGTAAAACAATCGTTGTTTGAAAAGACTCACACGAAATATATACGTAGTGCGATCAAAATGTTCCGAGACTAGGTACGTAGCGCGCCAACAGATGGCAGCGCGCGCATGCGCGAGCAGCGGTCGAGGACAGGGACCTACATGAGTCATTGTGCCGAGTGGAGTCGTTCTGCGAACATCGATAGCTGTGCTACACGATATTTGGTGACCACGTGCTGAACACAGCTGCCATTTCGGTATAGACTGCAAACTAGAACAGCTAGCGAACATCAAATTCAGCGTCAAACTCGGCAAACCGGGAACGGGACGCCAGAAATGTTGCGGAAGGCTTATGGCAATGAAGCATTGAGTCGTGCGTGGTGTTTTTGCGTGGCAGAACGGTCCTGGAATACAACGAGAGATCAGAGTGACAGTCCACGAGCAAAACTCCCGAAAATGGGGACAACATTAGAGAACTGGTGCATGAGGATCGTCGGAAAACCATTCAAGACCTAACTACCATCGTCAATGTGTCACACGAAACAGTGTAAGAAAAACTGATGTCGGTTTTGAACATGCACTGCATTGCTGCAAAGTTTGTGCTAAAGATTCTGAACCTCGAACAGAAGGCTCTCCGTGTCGAACTCTGTCAAGATCTTCGTCAGCAGGTGGTGAAAGATCCAACGTTGATGTCGCGGGTCATCACTGGGGACGAGACTTGCGCCTATGGTTACGACCCGGAGACCAAACAATAGTCGTCTCAGTGGAAGAGCCCGGCATCTCTAATACCGAAGAAGGCCAGACAGGTTCGGAGCGCAACCAAAAGCATGCTCATCGTGTTCTCCGACATTCGTGGGGTTGTGCACCGTGAACTCGTCCCCCAGGGACAGACCGTCACCGCCCTTTTTTACTGCGATGTTCTGCAGCGTCTTAGGGAGGACATGCGCCGTAAACGACCTGAAATGTGGCGCAGGGGCGATTTCCTGCTCCATCACGACAATGCAGCAGCTCACAGAGCCTTAGCAACACTCCAGGTTTGCAGCCGCAACAGCATTACTACCCTTCTTCACCCAACTTACTCGCCGGATTTGGCCCCCAGCGACCTTTTTCTGTTCCCGAAGATGAAGCTGAAGCTCAAGGGTCACCGTTTTGAAACCGTGGAGGATATCCTGCGTGAATCGCAGATGGTGCTTGACACCATTCGCGAACAGGACTTCCAGGGAGCGTTCCAACTGTGGCAAAAACGCTGGCAGCGGTGTATCGCTGCCCAAGGAGACTACTTTGAGGGAGATCATAGCCAGACTTAAGTAACGTAAGTACTTTGTTGTATATCGGCCTAGTCTCGGAACATTTTCATCGGGCCTCGTATATACACTACAGATCGTCAGACACTATCGTTAATAGATTAGCACAGCTTCCACAACTACTACTACTAACACACCACATTTTTCGCTATTTGCTCCAAAATTACATAGCTCGTTCTTATCATATCATGTTCACAAACAGCCTTCACGCACCTTGAGCTCAAGTCTGCTGCCGACATAACATTCGGTGAGTGAGAAAATATGGCGTTAAAGTTGAAGCGTTAAAAGAGAACGAACTTAAAATTTACGCAGAAAAAGAAAACTAAAAGTGGAAGTTTAATTAGAGAATACGTCACACCCAACTTTAGGAAATTTAAATGCGAGGGTAAGTCTACGGTAGGGCAGAAAATACACTGGTGCCAGAAAAACTGCTACAGACGAGCTTATGCTAAATACATAGCAACGAATTGTTATGCGCGTACTCGGTTGAGTCCGCCAGTGCGCATATAAAGCGATAGGCATCCTTGTCAGTTGGGTCACGGGTGACCTACTGGCAACGTTCGTGACTGCCACAGAAAGGACCTCAGGTTCGATCCCAGGCAGGTACGAACGCTGGAACCACTAAATATCCGCCATGGGTCGGATGGGCACGTGAAGTCGTCGGACCCCGGGTACTAGCCCCCGGTAATAAATAAGGGCGTCTTTCTCCCCCTTTCTACTTCGCTTCCGTGTCACTTTCCTATCGGGCACTCTTGCCCAAATCTTTTAGCTTCCTATATCTAAGGGTTGTTTAAGACCTGGGGTCAGACACTCTCTGCCTAAAATCCTCTACATATGATCATCATGCCAGCTGTCAGGGCTGTTTTCGGCATGAGAATGACAAGTAATAACGATTTAAATGATTTTCAACGCGGTGTCATAGTTGGAGCTTGTGAGGTTGTCCATAGTATTTCGGAGGTAGAAACGAAGTTCGGATTTTCACGGAATACCATTTCAAGGGTGTACCGTGACTACAAGAATTCCGGCAAAACCTCCTACCTACGATATCAGTGTGGCCGTAAAAAGACATTGGGTGAACGTGAGTATCGTCGGCTGTCAAGAATCTTTTCACGCGATAGGCGTGCAAACACTCTCGAAGGTATCATCAGAATTCAATGCTGGAGCCTCAACAAGCATCAGCGTCCGGACTGTGAAACGTACCCTGCACGATATGGGCTTTGGGAGCCAACGGCCAACTCGAGTTCCCTTGTTGGGTGCACGAAACAGAGCTATGCGCCTCGCTTGGGTAGGGCAACACCGCCATTGGACACTTAATGACTGAAAACAAGTAGCCTGGTCTGACGAGTTGAGTTTTCAACTGTATCGGGCAGATGAAAGGATTCGTGTGTGGCGCCAACCCCATGAAGCCATGGATCCCGCCTGTCAACAGGGAACTGTACCGGCTGATGGGAGGTTCGTAATGGTATGGGGTGTGTTTAGCTGGACTTCGCTGGGACCCCTGGTACGTCTACAAACGTCTGGGACCTGCCAACGCTATGTACCAGGGAAGGGAGACAGCCAGTGCCATGGATTTTGTGTTTGTCTTACGGCACTGGGTCTCTACCTTCCCTGGAACCAGTGGCCCTAAATTAGGGAGGGGCGACTGCTTATAGCCAAGTGAGTTGCTCGCGGTGGTCATTAAACCTCCCATAAAAAAAATTGTGTTTCCCATTGATAAGGATGCGCTTTGCATTTGGGAGACAATTTTTACTGCTTGCATGAAAATTGTTCATGGTGGGCTGATATTCAGAGAATGGGCTAAAGGTATAGCGAAAAAGAAAACCTGCTCACTTTATTACCGGAATATTTCGCTTAAAGTGAAAATTGTTCCCTAAAAGCACATCGTATCATTGCGAAAATACGTTGTATGAAAACTTAACTTCTCACTTTTCAGCTTCGGATATTTCGTGTTGGTTGTAACTGAATCTCGTTCGTTCCAGGACACAGTCATCCGCATACCGTGGCTGATAATGGTGTTAATTATCCCCCCCCCCCCCATTTCATATTCAGTGAAATCCTGATTTACCATTCCTGTATTTAACAGTGCTCTACGATCTACTGTCCTTTTCTGAGACATTTATTTCTATTCCCAGTACTGAAATTTCCGATTTTTTTCGTCGCATTTTATACTAGCTTACTTGTACTCTGCGCTTGCGCGATACACTTTTCGAAATGCAAATAAACATTCCTAATTTTATTGCAAGAAATAATTGTGTTACTTAATCCTATGTTAATGGACTCTATTTAAATATCATTTGAATTTCCAGATGTAAAACTA
The DNA here is from genome assembly GCA_039090855.1 of Macrothele yani. Taxonomy (NCBI): domain Eukaryota; kingdom Metazoa; phylum Arthropoda; class Arachnida; order Araneae; family Macrothelidae; genus Macrothele; species Macrothele yani. The sequence continues at coordinate 29,262,172 of CM076989.1, read as the reverse complement.
AAAAGAAAATACGTTCATAAACAACCTTCCATAATCCTTCATGAAGTGCATGTAAAATAATGTACCCAGCTCAAGTAAATGTGTAAAAGATCTTTAGCGACGCCACCAGGGACTATGATCACCGCTGGAATAACAATGTCCAAATAAAAGAATTTGTTTTACTTCTCATGATGCACACTTGACTGAGCATTGAAATGTCAGTGCCATTACCATCGCATGCAAGTTGGCGACTTCGGTGTCATGTGCCCTTTCTGAGCGATCTTGTTCATAAATATCTGGCTCCAATATGGGGTGGTTAATATTTTCGCTTCTGAAAGCATTTCCTGAAATTAGCGAGCCATTTTCCGTGACCTCTTTCCCGAATTAACGATGCATATTCCTGATTCAACGCCTTCTGCGAAATGACGGAAAAAACCTGAATGTCACGTATTTTCCACATGTGAATCGACAGAAATACTCCTATTCATCTTTCACCAGTTAATAACGAAAAAATGCCGTTTCTAAGAGGTGTGAACGGAAAATTCTAAATTTTCAAGAAACCTTTCCGTGGTTGTGTTCGTATATTAAAGGAAACGTTCTGTTATCACATTTGCCGTTTCCACATGACGGATAATTTCCGGAGATACGTGAGGTCTGATTAACTATCAGATTTCCATTGTCTATTTTGGGAGACCTGATTTTGAGGTTGTGTAGTGATCTGTTATTGAAAATAGCATATCGCGTGATATAAAGGTTATTTATTATCGCAACGAATATAGCCTCCGCCCCGATACGTTGGTTCGCCTACTGCTGTACAAACTAAAGAGCAATTGAATTAGAGACAGCTGGCGTTATGCAAATGTGGCGCTGTGGGAGGCCCTGTAAACGGAAACTACATGACGTATGCAGTGATCCGGCAATATAAAGAGTGATGCGACGGGAATCAGAAAGAGTCGGACTCAGTATGGGTAAGACAAAGGATCTAAGCCCATTTGATTGTGGGCAAATTGTCGGGACCCGACGAATGCGTCACTCCATCTGCAGGCACCGGGATTTTCCCGAGCCACTCTGTCACGGGTGCACCGCGAGTACATGGAATCCGGTAAAACCATCCCTGCAAGGGTCAACTGCCGTGGACAACAGCGCGCGGATGAGCGGTGTCATCATCGGCTAGCTCGCATTGTAACAGCGGATAGGCGGGCAACAGTGAAAGAAATCACTCAGCAATTTAACGCTGGTGCACAAAAACGTGTAAGAAGCCACACCATTCAGAAACATCTCCTCGCTATGGGGTACAGAAGCCATCGTCCCACGAGGGTACCGCTGCTGACCGCACATCACAGGGTGCAAACATTAGCATGGGAGCGGGAAAATCGCCACTGGACCCTGGACATGTGAAAAAATGTTGCCTGGCCTGACGAGTCGAGATTCACGTTGGTACATGCGGATCGCAGGATAGGAGTACGGCGCAAACCACATGAAGCGATGGATCCTTTTTGCCAGCAGGGTACTCTTCAAGCTGGTGGGGGTGCCATTCTCGTCTGGGGACTGTTTACGTCGACTGAAATGGCACCCCTGGTACGTGTGGCATCGTCCCTCACAGGTCAACGTTACCGGGATACCCTGGACGACCATTTGCTCCCGTTTGTGCGCCTTCAACATCCCACTGGGGACCTCATCCTGCAACAAGACAATGCACTGTGCCATCGCTCACGAACTGCATCCGAATGGTTGGATGAACACTCCACCGACGTGACCTCGCTTCCTCGGCCAGCTAGGTCATCTGACCTCAAATCCATCGAGAACATCTGGGATGCCACCGAGAGGGATGTTCGAGGTTCTGACCCCCTCCATCAAATCTTCGTGAACTGTGGGAGCTTGTTCAGGATTCGTGGATCCGCATGGCTTCCCAACGCTTCCGGTGTCTTGTCGAGTCCATGCCAATACGAATTGCCGCCGTCGTCAGGGCGAAAGGTGGTGCTACACGTTACTAGACAGGTATCTCAAATTCAAGTGCTCTTCAGTGTATATTACTACTGTAAGGAACCGGGTACTTGAAGTAACGTGTGGGTGATTCTACGTCGTCTGCGCATCAGTTTGAGGGCCCCTTAATACAAAATCTTCACTAGTATGCAAAACTTAAGGACGAAGAGAAAAAATGTATAATAAAGCTGTAAACAGTTGTAGTACCCAAGCAAAAACGACCGTTTCTGGGAATAGATTTAACAGCACAGGCGTAATAATGGAGCATGACGTGAGAACAAAATGCGCTCACGCAGTACAACGCAGTTCAACGCAGTCCAATAGTATCAATTGAACGGAAGACGCCCGACGGTGTGCATAAGTGTTACAAAAGTTTGATTGTGTATGCTGTGTGCTAAAGATGACGAAATGGCTCACCGAGAACATCACGATCCTTTTGCTCATGGTCTAATAATTGGGAGACTCGAGGAGGCGCGAAATGTGATGAGTGTGGCCCCAGAGTTCGGTATCGCCCACAGCATCGTATCGTGTGCGTAGTCAGCCTTCAGGATTACAGGTACTAAAACTACCACCAGTAAGGATAGTTATCTGCTCCTACAGGCCAAGAGGGATCGACATCAGACGGCAAGTAACCTTGCAAAACTACTGAAAATAAGCACAGAACGCACGGCGACGTGGTTTACAGGGGCCAAGCGACTATACAAAGGCGGGCCCGTTTGCCCGATGACCAATGTGCTGTGTTACATTAACAACTGTCAGAGAACATTCGGACGTGACAGCAGAACAGCCCAGAAAACATAAGGACTCGACAGCAGAAGAGTGGGATAAGGTGCTCTTTCTTAATGTGAGTACATTTAGACCGATATGCAAATATGCATATTGGTCTAAATATATGACGAACTATGACCAATATGCTGTGTTTCATTAACAACAGTCAGAGAACATAAGGTCTCGACAGCAGAACAGTCCAGGTAACATGAGGACTCGACAACAGAACAGTGGGATAAGGTGCTGTTTTCGCATGAGAATACATTTAGATCAATATGCATATTTCAATATTGGTCTAAATATATGACAAATTATGACCATTATGCTATGTTCCATTAACAACTGTCAGAGAACATTCGGACGCGACAGCAGAACAGCCCAGAAAACATAAGGACTCGACAGCAGAAGAGTGGGATAAGGTGCTCTTTCTTAATGTGAGTACATTTAGACCGATATGCAAATATGCATATTGGTCTAAATATATGACGAATTATGACCAATACGCTGTGTTCCATTAACAACAGTCAGAGAACATAAGGACTCCAGAGCAGAACAGCCAAGGAAACATAAGGACTCGACAGCAGAACAGTCCAGGGAACATAAGGACTCGACAGCAGAACAGTCCAGGTAACATGAGGACTCGACAACAGAACAGTGGGATAAGGTGCTCTTTTCGCATGAGAGTTTATTTAAGATCAATATGCATATTTCAATATTGGTCTAAATATATGACAAATTATGACCATTATGCTATGTTCCATTAACAACAGTCTGAGAACATAAGGATTCGACAGCAAAACCATGGGATAAGGTGCTCTTTCCTCATGAGAGTACATTTAGACCGATATGCAAATATACATATTGGTCTAAATATATGACAAATTATGACCAATATGCTGTGTTCCATTAACAACAGTCAGAGAACATAAGGACTCGACAGCAGAACAGTCCAGAGAACATAAGGACTCGACAGTAGAACAGTCCAGAGAGCATAAAGCCTCGACAGCAGAACAGTGGGATAAGGCACTCTTTTTTCATGATAGCACATTTAGTCGCTCTAGTGATTCTGGACGTCAGCTAATCTGGAGTGAGGTAGACACTCGGTATCGCTCCGAAAACATCAATGAAAGGGATAGATTTGGTGGCTGCGGGGTTCTCTTATGAGAAGGCATTCTGATCAACGGACGTACGGAGCTTCGGATACTGGAGGGAGGTACTGTAACCGCTGCGTGCTACTGTAATGAGGTAATCCCGCCCTATGTTCGTCTGTTCCGAGGTGCCATTTGTCCACAGTTCGTGTTAATTAACGATAACGCCACACGCCCCTCGTACGATAGCTGTTAATGAGCTCTAAAAAAGTGAAGAAATTCAGCGGATGGATTGGCCAGCACGTTCTCCCAACCTAAATCCCATAGAACGAGTGTTGGACGCTCTGGATAGACTCGTTGCGACACGTCACCACACATCGGAAACTCTTCAACAGCTGAAGACGGCACTGACTGAAGTATGGGCGATGTTACCGCAAGAACTGATTGAACCTAGGGCAAAATATGGACAGACGGTGCAAGTCATGCATTTTTAGGGGTGATCATATCCCCTACTGAGGATCTCCTCTTCCCTTCGTACCGTCTTTGGTAGAGATGCATGTGTATCATGACACCTAGTGCTATGTAGCCAATTCTGAATAAAGTTCCAATATATCATTTAGTATCTCCAGTTGTTTCCGCCACCATTTCAGTAAGTAATGGAGTTCCTATGGTTTGAATTTCACACATCCATGCCGGCGCTACAAGTCAAAACCTGGCTGGTCCTTAAACTTTGTACACCAGTGTATTATAACTATCAAGAGTGAATTTTATTTTTAGGAGTTTTGTGAAATAATACATGAAGTAGTACAGTTCTCATTTTTTTTAGACACAAGTAAAAGTCATTGTCAGTTTAAAACAAATATCGAGTTCCAAAACGGTCCGTTGCTTCGAAAATCATCCCGGAGTGGTAGTTAAAACCCAGCATTTCTGACCACCGGACCACAGTGGCAGCAAAATCTTTCAGTATAGGATTCAGCTCTTTGTAAAATATTAAAAATCAGAATTATCACTGATTCTTAGTATCAGTTCTTCATATGTCAGGAAGAGATTGATCATTATTAGATTTTACAAGCTTTCCTTTGGCTTAGCCCTTTAACGCATAACGCCCAAACCGCCCGTACATAGAAACGATCATAGTAGCCGGAAACGCCTGCCCAAAGTGAATCAGCTTTTCTACCCTTTTTTTGCACGACTTATGAAGAATCAGCTGGAGTCACCCTTAGTTACTACTGTTGTTGTGAAACAAATAAGGGAACCAACAGACAGTTTCGGGCGTTATGGTATTTAGAGTGATACAAGATTTAAGGATGTAACCCATTGGTTATCACATATTATAACTCTTGACTTTCTGTATTCTCTGTATGACAAACTGCACTGAAATAATGATGATGAATTACCTAAGATACGTTTTTAAAAATAAAAAAAATTCAAGATACTAGAAAATCCCAGCTATACACTGATGCGGCATTGCATTATGACCACCTACCTACTAAGCTGTGGGGGCCTCTTTAGTCCGCAAAACAGCGGCCACTTGGCGAGGCATCCATTCGATGGGTGGCGATAAGTATCCTTGGGTATCTGGTACCATAATGTGAAGTCCTCTAGTCGCCGTACATTTCGGGGTGGTGGCGATTTAGCGCGAACCCGCTTTTCCAAGTTGAACCACAATGTGCGATTGGGTTCATGTCAGGTGAATTTGGAGTCCAAGGCATTAACAGAAAGTCACCAGCATGTTCCTCGAACCCCTTCTTGACGATTCTGGCAGTGTGGAGTGGCGCACTATCCTGATGGTAATGGCCATCACCACCAGGGAACAAAGTTGCCATGAATGTATGAACTTATTCCGCAACGATGTTCAGATACCTGACAGCTGTCAAGGATTGTGTTATTGGGATAATGGGGCCTAACGTTTCCAAAGAAGACATCACCCACAGTATAACACCGCTGCCGCCGGTCTGTTTCCGCCCAACAGTGCATCCAGGTGCCATAGCCTCCGTTAGTAATGGTCGTATCCGTGCCCGGTCGTCTACGTGATGCACCAGGAATCTTGATTGATCAAACCAGGCCACTTCCTTCCAATCATCCATGGTCCAATCTCGATGATCTTGCGTTGTTGGCGACGACGTGCAGTGAGCATGGGGACCCAGCTGGGTCTTCCGATACGCAGTCCCATGCGCAGGAGGCTGCGGTGATCTGTGTGCTGGGACACATTGCCCTGATCACTACTGTTGTAGCTGAAGGTGATTTGTTGCAATGTGGCCCAGGGGTCGCTGTGAACAATGCGTGACAGTCTCCGCTGCAATCTGGCATCAATGAGCTGCGGACGACACACAGTTGGACGACGGTTCGTCGTCTAGCCATCTGAGCACCACTTTTGATACGTACTCAATACAGCGGCACGTGAACAACCCACAAGCCGCGGCGTTTCCGAGATCGTAGTTCTGAGGCGCCGTGTCATCACAATTTGTCCTTTATCAAACTCCGACAAATCAGCGGCGTTTCCCATTCTGACTCCGAATATTCTACTAACCGAAAGCCGGTCTTCGGGTTGTGTATATACTGCCGCGTGAACTTCACCTGCGTTACCGCTCGGTCTCCAGGCACGCTCATTTCTCTAGGCTGGGGGTGGTCATAATGTAATGGATCATCGGTGTATTTTGCATGCTTCTAAATAACTTTAGCTATGATTCTTTAATGCACGTTCTCCTTCGTTTATTTTAGTTGTAACAGGTAAAGAAAGTTAATACATTACTGTTAAACGATAGAATATGTTACAGAATTTCAAAGTAATATAAATAGCCTTCTTGTTTTTGCATTTACTTTGGCGTGTAGTGTTTTAATATCTCCTCCCTTTTGATAAACGTCATAGCGTTTCAGTTCTAGCCATCTTGGGTGTTTTCAATTTTCTGCAATCTTCTGGACTCCCTACGGCGCGAAGCATGAATGATAAATGTGTTGTTTTTCAAGACTTGGCGAAATGGTAGCAGAGGGAAACCAAAAATAATTGCTGTCAAGAAACGTCAGCAGCAAGTTTATAACTCCCAAGGTTTCATAATTACCGATCTCCAGCCGTGTACAGGCTAAATAAATTGCGACCAGCAGGATCTGTCAAGAATCTCGAGATTTAATCTCATGAATCGCTTTGTCTCACCAGAAACGCGAGCGCAACTTTTTTTTTTTTTTTATGTACAGTAGAAACAAAATTCTGAAGTTACGTTTTGGGGTTCCTTGTTTTGCCTCCTTCCATAACAAAATCTTCTTTCGTGGATTTTTTAACACTTATTTCAAATTGAAATGCCTATCAAAATGATTAGTTCACATTTTTTATTTTTCTAATCATAGCGCAAATTATTTTGCAGAAGTTCTCAAACAGTAATTCTGAATTAATCAGTGATTGTAATCTGCACTTGTTTATTTGGGAGAGATTTCTATTTCGTTCTCAAATACTGAAAACGCCAGCAGTCTTTACATGATTTCCTTTTTCGATGTTGATTTTTTGTTTAAGGGTTTCGTAACATGACTCAAACCGACAGTGGAGCAGCATAACCCTACCAGAGTAGTTCAATTGATGGACCAGCCGCTCCGGACTATGAAGACGTGGGTTGGAATCTCACGACGGACAAAAGGTTATATACACAGTGCGTCAAGGAATTTTTAAGACTGGCGCTATATTTCAGCCTACGGTGGCGCCACCAGTGTAATCGCGAATGCGTTATAAACCGTGACCATCTGCTTGCTTTCTGCCAAAAGTACTGCGCAATTGTTTAAGTAACTCAAACGAAAGGGCCGTTCATTAGAGAAGCAAAATTTTTTTCATGTTGAATTATTAAGATGGAACAAATGGCTATTATTAAATTTAACGCAAAACTTGGTAAAAGTGCCTCGGAAACGTACCAAATGATGAAACAAGTTTACGGTGAGTTTTGTTTAAGTAGATCAAATGTTTTCCTGTGGAACAAACGTTTTTTGGACGGAAGAGAGACGCTAGAAGATGATAAGCATACCGGAAGACCAAGTTCATCTAGGACACCTGAGATTATTGAAAAAGTGCGTGGTTTCGTGGCAAACAATCGATGTGAGTCACTAAGAATGATGGAAGAGTCTTTAAACATCAACAAAGAAACGACTCGAACCATCCTGCATGAAGATTTGGGCAAAACAAAAGTCTGTGCTAAATTTGTTCCACACACGTTACCCAATGAACAAAAATCAAGGAGAAGTGCACATTGCTGAGACATCATTTCAGCCGCTGAAAATGATCAAAACTTTTGAAAATCGATTGTTACTGGTGATGAAACATGGTGTTTTCAATATGATCCTAAAACAAAGCGACAAAGTGCGGAATGGAAGTCAAGAAACTCGCCACGTGCCAAAAAAAAAAAAAAAAAACAAGGTTCCATCGAAAATCAAAACAATGCTCATTTCATTCTTCGATAGTAAGGGTATTTATTATCCACAAAGAATTTGTTCCAAGTGGACAAACATTTACTGGTGAGTTTTATTTAAATGTTTTGATGCGTTTGATGGCCAGCATTCGTCGCATTTTTCCAGAATATCGCGATGAAAATAGTTGGTGTTTGTTGCACGATAATGCACCCAGTCACACCTCACTTCTTGTTCGTAGATATTTGGCAAAAAATAACATCTGTGTGTTGAATAATCCACCATATTCGCCTGATTTAGCACCCTGCGACTTTTCTAAGTTCCCAAAACTTAAAATGACGTTAAAAGGGTGTTATTTTGATGATATTTCGACCATACAAACAGCTTCGTTGCGTGCTTTGGAGGCAATTCCGGAAAGTAAACTGGAACAGGCATTCGAATCATTATGAAATCGCTGCAACAAGTGTATTGAAGCCGGAGGGCCTTATTTTGAATAACAAACCAAAACAAATGATAATTTTCTATTTCATTTTACAGACCCAGTCTTAAAAATTCTTTGACGCACTGTGTACTACTGTTTGTGAAAAGCGTAACATCAAGAAATAATCGCGCTATTCGAATGAAATTTATATCACGGATTCCTCATGTTACTGCAAATTACCGATTACATTTGTAGAGCTATAGAAGATACTTTTCGCTTCGAAACTCAGAAGCCACCTCAAGAAACAATAACAGCCTTTACGCGGCGTGGCGTTGGATGGAAGAGGTTTTAGATATCGTCCTGGGGATGAGCCTGCCAAGCTTCTTCTATGAAAGACCACAGTTAATTTGTGGTGACTGGCGGAGACCCTTGACATGCCAGTCGCTTAGCTACCATGCCCCAGTCACGTTCGATCAGGGACATATCCGACGAATGTGCAGCCGAAGTAAGAAGCGATATCTGCCCTGCGTGGAAGAAGTCTTGGATATTCCGCCACTCTAACATGGAAGAGGTCTTGAGCAATGCTCGATCCCATGTGGCCGGGCATTGTGTTGCTGGAATATAGCGTAAGGAGAACTCTGAAAGAAGGATATCACCCTTTTCCACTAAAGCATCCCTGATCTATCGCTGGCTGTTGAGCGTTCCCTGAGTTCGTATCAGGTGAAATCGCGAATTGAACCCAATGGCGTGGGGTTGGACCCGCATGATGCTGCAAAGTGCCGTTCACCACAGTGTCTTTGTACAAGTATGCGACCATCAAGGTGCATCAAGTTAAATCGTGACTCGTCAGAAAATACAACCTGTTGCCAATCAGCGCTCCAGTGTTTATGTTCTAGACCCCATTGTAGCCTGAGGCGTCTGTGGTTGGGGGTCAAAGGAATGCACAGAATTTGGCTGCTAGAGACCACTCCTGTCTTAAGCCGACGACATCGAACTGTTCGGGAGGACAATGCCTGACCTGTGACAATGCTGCACTGCTGCGCTAGTACCATGGGTGACGCTATTCGATCTGTCACTGCCATGCGGTAGAGGTGTCTGTCATCCCTCGCAGTCGTGCGATTTTGCGATCCATTTCCCGGATTTCTGTGCGCCCAAGCCTCATCTGTCCACTGGTGCCACGTTCGCATCACTACTGGCGTTTCTTCCTACATAAACTGGCAAATTTACGAAAGGAAAATCCAGCTCCTTTCATCCCAACAATCCTTCTTCGCTTAAAATCCGTCAGGTGTTCATAATGCGACCTTCTTCGGCAACGGGGCATAGTTATACACAGGTAAGACGCTTTCGACTCAATGTGGACTCTTCACTGATTGCAACATCTCGTTTGAACCAGCTCTTTACACCCAATACCGGAAAACAAACATCCTTTCGACCCAATGAGGGCTCTTCACTGATTGCAACATCTCCTTTGAACCAGCTCTTTACTCCCAAGACCGGATAAGAAACACCCTTTCGACTCAATGAGGGCTCTTCACTGATTGCAACCTCTCGTTTGAACCAGCTCTTTACGCCCAAGACCGAACAAGAAACACCCTTTCGACTCAATGTGGGCTCTTTTCTGATTGCAACATCTCGTTTGAACCAGCTCTTTACACGAAAGACTGAATAAGAAACACCCTTTTGACCCAATGTGGGCACTTCACTTATTGCAAAATATCGTTTGAACCAGCTCTTTACACCTCAGACCGGATAGGAAACACCCTTTCGACCCAATGAGGGCTCTTCACTGATTGCAACATCTCGCTTGAACCAGCTCTTTACACTCAAGACCGGACATTTCAGAGGGCGCTGTTTCGAAACCGCATGCGACTTTTGACTGACATTTTAATCATTTTCGTTTCCCATATTCTGTAAATTTCAAGCTGATACCAGACGTCCTTCATTGTGTTGCAATTTTCCCAAACAGTAGTGTATTTTGTGTCATTTCAAACTCTGTTGGACTTCATTACTTCCAAATTAAGTATCACGGCTCTTCAGGTGAGAACACTAAAAATTTCTGAAGAATTTAAAATTTCAGTAGTACGTTATTCAACGAAAGACGTGAGAGACGGGTTGATTGTATTTCATCTGTAAATTCCTCTTACACCATAGCATTAGCAAAATATTTACGCAAGATTTCCGAAAGTATCTATTGCTACGAAACATCTCAAAGATTGCGCACTACTTTAGTCAAAATGTACATGTTTTGCACGAAGAGATAAGAGCGCAACATGATCAAATATACTTTCTGGAGTGCTTTGGTTTAGATGAAAACGTTTAGTTTCGAGAAGCAAGACTCACTCTTCCTATGAGATAAACATTGCTCCTGATAACAAGTACCTTACATCTGTCCTCGTGTTTGCTAACATCACAAATGATTGAATCGCGTGTGTAACTGCAGTTGCGTTTACACTCACATTTCTGCAAGTGATGAATACACTTGTTTTCAAGAGCAGAAAAGTCACTCACCTCCTTTTGTCATCCTTTGACTGATATTTTTCTCGTACACTGTGCCCTCGATTAGAACACATGGTTTGTTTCCGTTGACTAATGGGACGGAAGGTTAAATTAAGCAAGAACAGCAAGCGATTTAGGTATTGTTCTTCTTTAGGATACTAGGCAGAATATCTTTGTGTGCGCGTGTTTTTGATGAGTAGAAGCACCAAAACAACGATTGTGATCCAGGCTATAAATACATATCACTAAGCTGCTCCCTGTGATTCGTAGATAAGCTCCTTAAAAAAAGTTTCTCTGCCAGACTAAAGTTCAAAACGGATGGTGATAGATTTTACTTACTGCAGATAGTTCTCCATTTACAGCGATCCTAGCACACAACTCGAGCTTCATTAATATCCACCACACGTCTTACACAAGACCATTTGTACTGTATCTGGTGCAACCATGATTTTCTTGGCCTTTCTCTACCTAAATAAACAAAGACATCGCTCTTTCCACAGTTTATCAACGCATAGCAACCAAAAAATTATTATCCGGACACCGCTGAGGATCCGAATCTCAGATCTCTCAATATCTAGCCGAGCGCGTTAGCCTTATTCTACGGTCGCCAACAATCAACGGCGCTATGTGTATTTTTCTGTCAGCTTCAGACAACATAAATCCGTAAGATGGGCTCAGCTACTGAGACATCTCTATCTGGTGGCATTAACGGCACTGGCTATACATTAATTATATAGCCTGGTATAACGAAGTAAATTTCTCCGTCGTTTTTGTCCACGCCGGGCACCGAACCCGGGTCCTCTCATTCCGGAATGAGTCGCTCTCCCAACTGAGCTACGCGGACGTATGCTCTCATTGCTATCTGCCTTTATCTCATGTGCGTTCTGCGGTGCAGGCACGTCACATCTCCCCCGCACCCCGAAAGAGGGCCGGGGGCGTGGCCCACGGGTCATCCGGGTCCACGTGTCGCTGTAGGCAGTCATCCTATGAAGAACGTACTCTGGAGAAATCCCAGTCAATTTGGTGTGTGGAACGTAACATCACACACATTTATTTTTAGAAGCGCTGAAGAAGGGATTCTCTTATTTTTTCTGTCTCGCGGTGTGGAAAGAACATCACACCATTGTCATTCTTGAAGTTCGGGCGCCATTATAACGAAGTAAATTTCTCCGTCACGTTTGTCCACGCCGGGCATCGAACCCGCGTCCCCTCATTCCGGAACAAGTCGCTCTCTCAACTGAGCTACGCGGACGTATGCTCTCGCTGCTATCTGCCTTTATCTCATGAGCGTCCTGCGGTGTAGGCACGTCACACTGGCTTTATATATCTTCTTCCTGCCACTTGGACTGAACGAAATCTGTTTTCACCACTCATTCTCCTAACATCGTTAAACCACCTCAGAATATTTATCTCCACCTTACGGACAACATTGAAGTGTCTTGCGAAAAATCTACCTAAGTACGAGTAATGCATTTCTTTAGCACACAAAAGCATTGTCTCTTCTGTAATACCCAGGTTTCACTGCTACACTCCCGAGTAGGACAATTATACTTTTATAGCAATCTTTCGCGACCTTTTCGAGAACCCGTAGATCTTGTGAAATCATTCTTAGGCGACCATGACTTTCAAAAATGAATTCATTCAAATTTTGAAGACATGAATCCGTTTTTGGGTGTAAATATGGCATGGATGGTAAGTCAGATAATATCCGAAAACTTGAAAATTTCTTCGTCCTGGAGCGCGAATCGAACCCGCGTCTCCCGGATAGCGCTCGAGTATGCTAACCACTACACCACCCACAACGAACACGTCTCAAGTTTCCGATTCCTTGGTCGTTCTGAGTGGAGTAGGGGCTAGCATACTCGGGCGTTATCCAATAGACGCGGGTTCGATTCGCGCTCAAGGACGAAGAAATTTTCAAGTTTTCGGATATTATCTGACTTACCATTCATGTCATATTTACCCCAAAAAACGGATTCACATCTTCAAAATTTTTATTGTATGGTGTAATCCCATTTTTCATTCATGATGAATTAATTCATTTAATTTCACCATCTAATCAGTTTTTCGCAGACTCCCTGTGTTTGGGGACACGAGTGCGTAGATGGTTCCCTGTGAAGTCGGACTCGGACGCACTTTGTCCCTTATCGGTATACAACAGAGGAATGGCAAGCCGGCTGCGTTAATTTGCCAGTAATCCTCAAAGGCGCGTTGTTGCCTTTGAGGAACTCAACCCGCCATGGATGGACGAAAGAAAGAGAGAGAATCTATTCTCTCCGTAAATTTGTTCACCTTGTCTCTCTCTGTACGAGTGAAACTCATCTTGCATTAGTAATAACAGTTTCTCCCTTATAAAAAAACAACTTTTGGTTTTCCCTTATTTATACTCAATTTGAATTTCATACAAACTTCGTACATCCAGGACAACATACTCCGCAACTCACGTTTGCTTTCCGACAACAGGACTCTTTTATAACAATCTGCGCATACGGATATTACTAAGATATAATTAATTACCACCGATAATTATTACAATGGCAAAAACATCAGAGACCTCTGATGTTAACAATCTACAAAAACCATCAAACGTTCCACAACATAGAAATATTTTTAATAAAATCTTCATATTTTATAGAACTATTCCCTTCCAACGCAAATTTTATCAGTAGCAAAATTAACGATTCGGAGGAAAAGAGCTAGGGAAGAATAAAAATATCTAACAAGGAAAATATTTCGTAATTGCATAAATGTAAATAAAATGAATGAAACTTTTCATTAATTCTAGATATTATGGAGTATTTTTACTAACCATTTTAAAAATGACTGAGTTTAATTAAATAGCTCTAGCTGTATGTTACTATTGCTTCTTTGCGGCTTCTTTTTTCTTTCGCCATTCATAATATTTAAGACTTATAAATTTTTTCGCTCTATTTCTTGCCTTCTCGTTAAAGTTTTTAACGTGATAATTTACGCAATCTGTATGTATTTTAAATTGGAGAATTCTTTATGAATACATGTATTTCGAGTTTGTCGAATTTCAATGAAACCTCGATTGACGGACGGGAATGGTTCATTCACGAATGGTTCATTCCTGAATGTTCATTCATTTCAGAATGGTTCATTCTACTCTTCCCGAAATCTAATTATTTTCTAAAAGATCTGCATATACAGATACAGCATAGAACACATAATGTCAAGTAATTTGAAATATGTTCCTATGCAAGAACCTTTAACACGGTAGAAAAAAAGGTACAGAATGTTAAATTCTTGATAAGAACTGACTTTGAGAGGAAGCTTTTAAGAGTCCCTCTAAAAAGAAACTTGGAACCGTTAAGTCAAACCCTGAGGTATCTGTCGATCAAATAAATCTGTGAACAGTGGAAGGAAAGCAGAAAAGTGATATAAACGGATACTTTAAAGAAACAGATAGATGAAGAGACTACAGATACAGAGATTCTGGTAAAAAGATTGACAGCAAAATATAGAAGAACAAGCAGAGAATATTACCAGAAGCTGCTACTTAAAAAAAGTAAAAAAATATGTGTACTTCTGAAAACTTTGTCGCAAATGAGTTCACAGTTTGCCTTGGACAAGCTGTAAATTCAGTTGTTGGATAAAAATCTACAAAACACAAACTGAACTGGGGTCACAAATGGTCCACACCAAAAATTATGACATTATTTAGGATGGACTTAATCACAATTTGTCAGTTCTTAAATAATTCGGAGATCACATTTTATGCACAGAAAAATCGCATCTTACTTCCTGCTTAACGATTTTTCTAAAACAAAATGTGAATTCATGTGTTCGAAGACTCCATAAAAAAAATCGGTTGAAGGCTCACAATTTCTTAATTAACATAAGCTGAACTCGGTTACAAAACCTTGTCCAGAATAAACAGCCAATTTTTATGGTTCAAAATTTGTGAACAACAAAAGCTGTGCTTACTTAGTAAGGGTCACAACTTACCTACACCAAAATTCAAACTCTCCTGCACGTTCAAAGCATGCCCACGACGAACAGTAAGGTACCAAGGGTTTTATTCGGAGGGATCCTCGATACAATCTCACACTCTTAGTGTATGTACATTGTGAAAACAAAAAAATTTCGCGACGGGCATCCCCTTACTCTAGAGTAAGTCACTCTCCTGACACTCTTAGTGTATGCACACTGTGAAAACACAAGTTTTTCCGCGACGGGCATCCCCTTACTCCAGAATAAGCCGCTCTCCTAACACTCTTTATGTATGCACACTCTGAAAACACAGGTTTTTCCGCGACGGGCATCCCCTTACTCCAGAGTAAGTCACTCTCCTAACACTCTTAGTGCATCCGCACTGTGAAAACACAAGTTATTCCGCGACGGGCATCCCCTTACTCCAGAGTAAGTCACTCTCCTGACACTATTTGTGTATGCACACTGTGAAAACACAGGTTTTTGCGCGACAGGAATCCCCTTACTCCAGAGTAAGTCACTCTCCTAACACTCTTTATGTATGCACACTGTGAAAAGTCAGATATTTGCGCGACCGGCATCCTCTTACTCCAGAGTAAGTCACTCTCCTAACACTCTTAGTGTATGCACACTGTGAAAACACAAGTTTTTCCACGACGGGCATCCCCTTACTCCAGAATAAGTCGCTCTCCTAACACTCTTAGTGCATGAGCACTGTGAAAACACAAATTTTTCCGCAACGGGCATCCCCTACTCCAGAGTAATCACTCTCCTAACACCTCAGTGTATGAGCACTGTGAAAACACAAGTTTTTCCGCGACGGGCATCCCCTTACTCCAGAATAAGCCACTCCCCTAACACTCTTAGTGTATGCACACTGTGAAAACACAAGTTTTTCCGCGACGGGCATCCCCTTACTCCAGAGTAAGTCACTCTCCTAATACTCTTAGTGTATGAGCACTGTGAAAACAGAAGTTTTTCCGCGACGGGCATCCCCTTACTCCAGAGGAAGTCACTCTCCTAACACTCTTTGTGTATGCACACTGTGAAAACACAGGTTTTTCCGCGACGGGCATCCCCTTACTCCGGAGTAAGTCACTCTCCTAACACTCTTAGTGTATGCACACTGTGAAAACACAAGTTGTTCCGCGATGGGCATCCCCTTACTCCAGAATAAGCCGCTCTCCTAACACTCTTAGTGTATGCACACTGTGTAAACACAAGTTTTTCCGCGACGGGCATCCCCTTACTCCAGAATAAGCCGCTCTCCTAACACTCTTAGTGTATGCACACTGTGTAAACACAGGTTTTTGCGCGACGGGCATCCCCTTACTCCAGAGTAAGTCACTCTCCTAACACTCTTAGTGCATCCGCACTGTGAAAACACAAGTTATTCCGCGACGGGCGTCCCCTTACTCCAGAGTAAGTCACTCTCCTGACACTATTTGTGTATGCACAGTGTGAAAACACAGGTTTTTGCGCGACAGGAATCCCCTTACTCCAGAGTAAGTCACTCTCCTAACACTCTTTATGTATGCACACTGTGAAAAGTCAGATTTTTGCGCGACCGGCATCCTCTTACTCCAGAGTAAGTCACTCTCCTAACACTCTTAGTGTATGCACACTGTGAAAACACAAGTTTTTCCGCGACGGGCATCCCCTTACTCCAGAATAAGCCGCTCTCCTAACACTCTTAGTGTATGCACACTGTGAAAACACAAGTTTTTCCGTGACGGGCATCCCCTTACTCCAGAGTAAGTCACTCTCCTAATACTCTTAGTGTATGAGCACTGTGAAAACAGAAGTTTTTCCGCGACGGGCATCCCCTTACTCCAGAGGAAGTCACTCTCCTAACACTCTTTGTGTATGCACACTGTGAAAACACAGGTTTTTCCGCGACGGGCATCCCCTTACTCCGGAGTAAGTCACTCTCCTAACACTCTTAGTGTATGCTCACTGTGAAAACACAAGTTTTTCCGCGATGGGCATCCCCTTACTAAAGAATAAGCCGCTCTCCTAACACTCTTAGTGTATGCACACTGTGTAAACACAAGTTTTTCCGCGACGGGCATCCCCTTACTCCAGAATAAGCCGCTCTCCTAACACTCTTAGTGTATGCACACTGTGTAAACACAAGTTTTTCCGCGACGGGCATCCCCTTACTCCAGAGTAAGTCACTCTCCTAACACTCTTTATGTATGCACACTCTGAAAACACAGGTTTTTGCGCGACGGGCATCACCTTACTCCAGAGTAAGTCACTCTTTTAACACTCTTAGTGTATGCACACTGTGAAAACACAAGTTTTTCCGCGACGGACATCCTATTACTCCAGAGTAAGTCACTCTCCTAACAATCTTTGTGTATGCACACTGTGAAAACACAGGTTTTTGCGCGACGGGGATCCTTTTACTCCAGAGTAAGTCACTCTCCTAACACTCTTTATGTATGCACACTGTGAAAACACAGGTTTTTGCCCTAAGGGCATCCTCTTACTCCAGAGTAAGTCACTCTCCTAACACTCTTAGTGTATGCACACTGTGAAAACCCAAGTTTTTCCGCGACGGGCATCCCCTTACTCTAGAGAAAGTCGCTCTCCTAACTGAGCTACGCGAGAATGTCTAGCTGTTGATTTGTCGTCTTGACACATGTTTCCACCTCTGCAGCAAGGTTAATAGACAGTAAGGTGTGCTCATATCGCCTTCCTCGCAGACGAATAATCGTGACGTCACTGAGTGACATCACCGTCCTAACATGTGAATCGTAGCTTCGAACTGTAGCGATGGAGGAAGATGTCTTGTCAACAATTTTTATAACTCGAACACAGAACAAAAGCTTACGCAAAACCACTACACTAAATTCAGAAGAAATTCACAATTATATGAATATTTTAGTAGCGGAGATTTAAAAAATACCTCCCACAAATTTTTGTTTCGTAAAGGGCGGGAAAACGGTTATGCTTTGAAATGTCAATTTAGTTTTATTGGGAATTTTTTCTGTTTTTATATAAATTTAGAACGGAAAACGCACAGCAGGATGCATTATTGTCATATAACAAATAAGTTTTATGAGGAATAGGAAAAGCATCTCAGCAACACTTCCCAATTTTTTTTAATTACAAATTGAAAATGTTCGGCATTAAAACATCTGGAAGGATTTATGAAGATTATTCTAGCTGGTTTACGAATAATAATTCCGAAACGCTGCTATGGTGCAGATATAAAGAGATTTAGTGATTAGGTAGTCTTACGATGGCGATTTGGACAGTGACGTCACAAAGCAATCACCGGAAGTGCAGGGTGAGCATAATTTGTCAATTACTAATCTTGGGTAGTTTTACGATGGCGATTTGGACAGTGACGTCATAAAGGAATCACCGGAAGTGCAGGATGAACATAATATTGTCACCTACTAATCTTGGGAAGTTTTACGATGGCGATTTGGACAGTGACGTCACAAAGCAATCACCGGAAGTGCAGGGTGAGCATTAACTTG
The DNA here is from genome assembly GCA_039090855.1 of Macrothele yani. NCBI lineage: Eukaryota > Metazoa > Arthropoda > Arachnida > Araneae > Macrothelidae > Macrothele > Macrothele yani. Next base: position 29,243,606 of record CM076989.1, on the reverse strand, counting down.
TCATCTACTAATCTCGGGTAGTCTTACAATGGCGATTTGGACAGTGACGTAACAAAACAATCACCGGAAGTGCAGGATGAGCATAATCTTGTCATTTACTAAACTTGGGTAGTTTTACGATGGCGATTTGGACAGTGACGTCATAAAGGAATCACCGGAAGTGCAGGGTGAGCATTATATTGTCATCGACTGATCTTGGGAAGCCCTACGATGGCGATTTGGACAGTGACGTCACAAAGCAATCACCGGAAGTGCAGGATCAGCATAATATTGTCATCTACTAATCTTGGGTAGTCTTACGATGGCGATTTGGACAGTTACGTCACAAAGCAATCATCGGAAGTGCAGGATGAGCATAACCTTGTCATCTACTAACCTTGACTCTGTAGTATGTCACAACACATACCGGTCACTGAATTAAAAACTTGAATTCAATGAGGGGTTGGACTTCCTTTAGCACGAATTACAGCACGTATGCGATTTGGAATTGATTCCTCAAGGTGTTGGGGGGCATCTACGTATACAGCATACCAGGCATTCTACAGACAAACCTTTAAATGCTTCAGATTTCTCAGAAGAAGTCTTTGCTCCTGGATCTGTTTTTCTAACATGTCCCATACACTGAAGAGCAATTGAATTAGAGATACCTGTCTAGTAACGTGTAGCACCACCTTTCGTTCTGATGACTGCGGCGATTCGTCTCAGCATGGGCTCGACAAGACACCGGAAGCGTTGGGAAGCCATGCGGATCCACGACCCCTGAACAAGCTCCCACAGTTCACGAAGACTTGATGGAGGGGGTCAGAGCCTCAAACATCTCTCTCGATGACATCCGAGATGTGCTCGATGGGGTTGAGTCAGGTGACCTAGCCGGTCAAGGAAGGGAGGTAGCCTCGGTGGAGTGTTCATCCAACCATTCGGATACAATTCGGGAGTGATGGCACAGTGCATTGTCTTGTTTCAGGATGAGGTCCCCAGTGAGATGTTGAAGACGGACAAACGGGAGCAAATGGTCGTCCAGGATATCCCGGTAAGGTTGACCTGTGAGGAACGATGTCACACGTACCAGGGGTCCCATTTCTGTCCACGTAAGCAGTCCCCAGACAAGAATGCCATCCGCACCAGCTTGAAGAGTACCCTGCTGGCAAGTAGGATCCGTCGCTTCATGTAGTTTGCGCCGTACTCGTATCCTGCCATCCGCATGTACCAACGTGAATCTCGACTCATCAGTCCAGGCAATATTTTTCCACATGTCTAGGGTCCAGTGGCGATGTTCCCACGCCCATGCTAATATTTGCACCCTGTGATGAGCGGTCAGCAGCAGTACCCTCGTAGGACGATGGCTTCTGTACCCCATAGCGAGGAGATGGTTCTGGATGGTGTGGCTGCTTACACGTTTTTGTGCACCAGCATTAAATTACCGAGTGATTTCTTGCACTTTGGCCCGTCTATCCGCTGTTACAATGCGAGCTAGCCGACGATGACACCGCTCATCCTCACGCTGTTGTCCACGGCAGTTGGCCCTTGCAGGGATGGTTTTACCGGATTCGATGTACTCACGGTGCACCCGTGACACAGTGGCTCGTGAAAATCCTAGTGCCTGCACGACTTCAGAGATGAAGTGACCCATTTGTCGGGCCACGACAATTTGCCAACGATCAAATGCGCTTAGATCCTTCGTCTTACCCATACTGCGCCCGACTCTTACTGATACCCGTCGTGTCACTCCTTATATTGTCGGATCTCTGCATACGTCATGTCGTTTCCGTTTACAGAGACGCGCACAGCACCACATTTGCATAACGCCAGCTGTCTCTAATTCAATTGCTCTTCAGTGTATATGCTGGACGTTTACTCTGAAAAGACGTAGCGAAACTCTTTTTAGTCAAAGTACGCTGTTACGAACTGATTAAGCTAAAGCTAGATGCTGTAAGACGTAGCGTTGAACTTGGAGTTCTTCCCTTCTTTTGTAATGTTGATCGAGATGCTCTTTCCCTTTGTGATGGCCTACCATCTTCACACCCTTATCAACATCTACATATATACACGTATATAAAAGTGAAAGTTTGTATATTTGTTTGTTTTTGTATGTTAGTTTATTTCAATTTTTGCTCGCAATTCAAATTTACAGTTTTCAACTTAGAACCATCAAATTTGGGATACTATCTCTAGGTACTCTAACTTAGACCGTAGAAGGGTTTTGGAAGGGACCGGAGCCCGAATGAGAGGGTTCTACAAAATTTAAATTTTCGTCATTTTAGTTAAAATTTCTACAGTTTTCAATTTAGAACCACCAAATTTGGTATACTATCTCATGGTACTCTGATTTAGACCGTAGACGGTTTTGGGAAGAGGTCGGAGCCTGGTGGTCAAAGGGCCCATATACAAAACTTTCGTAAAAAGTTCTACAGTTTTCAATTTACAACCACCAAATTTGGAATATTATCTCATGATACTCTGACTTAGACTGTAGACAAATTTTGGAAGGGGTCGGAGGCAGGCGGTCAAAATTTTTATAAAATGTTCTATAGTTTTTAATTTAGAACAACCAAATTTGGTATTTATCTCGTGGTACTTTAACTTAGGCTGCATACGGGGTTTTGGAAGACGTCGGAGCCCGGTGATATCAAGGGGCACCCATACATATTTTCGAGAAAATTTCTACAGTTTTCAATTTAGAACCACCAAATTTGGTATACCATGTTATGGTACTTTGAATGTAGATAATTTATGGAAAGGGTCAGAGCCCGGGGTCAAGGGGCTCCCATACAAAATTTTCATAAAAAGTTCCATTTTTTAGTTTTACGCTAGCATTCAGCACCAACAGGCTGCTTATAATATTCCATTTTTATGTTCCGTTTTTTAGTTTTACGCTAGAATTCAGCACCAACAGGCTGCTTATAATGTTCCATTTTTAAGTTCCGTTTTTTAGTTTTACGCTAGGATTCAGCACCAACAGGCTGCTTATAATGTTCCATTTTTATGTTCTGTTTTTTAGTTTTACGCTAGGATTCAGCACCATCAGGCAGAAATATAATGTTATGTAAATAGAGAGTTTCAAATATTCAAAATTCAAAACGATAAACAAAAGAATCATCAATGCCAATGTCAAGTTACATGCACGCGACATGACATAAGTACATTGTATTTCAATGACGCGGGATTCTCAGAAGCTCACGCCAGATGTACTGCAGTTCTAAATGTACCATGGTTTTACGCTACATTTATTTACTAAGGGGTTGTAAAAATTATTTCCCCATTAAATCGTTAGAATTTGTCAACGAATGAATTCGTTTTATAATGCATATCTTAACATTTCTGTTTAATCCGGTATCTAACAAAGAAAAAAAAAATCATGAGGGAATTTAAAAGGTGCTTCCCTGTAGGTGCTTGTGTTTTGTCGTGTACCACAAGACTAAAAATCGCAGCTTTATTTAATTTTCCCATTCAACCCCTGAGCACATATAAAAAGCGTAATGACCAGAGAAATAATTTTGAAATTTCAACGTAGTGTATATTCCAATTAAGTTGTAATTGTAACCACACAAACTTCAGGAGAGAAACAATGCACAAACTGTATATAATTATGTCGTAAAAAGTACAAATTGCATCCTGAATGTAATGCCTCGTCTCTCACAAAATTTTTAATTGTAGCAGCAAAAATGTGAAACTTGGTGGCAAAGTACTTGGATATAATGCTAGCCTATTCAAAGTATTTATTGTCCATCCCGTTCTAATATATTTCCGCCATCTTTAAACCCACTGGTAAAATCCATTTTGGAAAAAAATCCTGAGGCTGTCGTTTCACCCATGAGTTCACAGCCACTTTAACGTCTGTCGCATCGTCGAAACGTTCCCCACGAAGGGTGTTTTTCAAAGGGGCAAACAGGGAAAAGTCTGAGGGAGCCAAATCAGGACTGTACGGAGGTTGGAGGACCACCGTCCTCCCCATTTTGGCAATATCCAATTAAGTCTCCATTGAGGTATGGGGACGTGCATTATCATGGCGTACAACAACACGATGAAGTGGAATGTCGCGTCTTCTCCTTCTGATAGCTTCCTTTAGCTTCACTGTGTGCTCATAGTTAGCATTATTTATTGTTGCACCTCCTGGATGGGGACACGACGATCAGCTGTGATGAGGTCTTTCACTCATTGCCTTTTGGGATCTGTCACTGATTTTGCGGGTCTTCCAGACCGTTGTTTGTCCGACACTGAACTTTCTCCCTCTCGAAACCTCTTCATCCATCTTCGGACATTACCTATATCGACTGTAGCAGCTCCATACACCGCCAGGAGTCTTCGGTGGTTTCCGGAGCCTCACATCCCTCTTTTTCTAGGAATTCAATTACAGCTCGCTGCTTTTCTCTGTCATTCATGAATTTTATTTCCCATTCTGAAGAACCTTTGTTCACACATTATTAGCATATCATAGTACATGTCAGTGAAGTTTCATTAAAATCACTTTAAAATTTCAAATGTTATTAGGGAGGAGGCATTAGTTTCAGAATGTCCCTTGTACGTATTTTGAAGCGATTGCATGAAAAAAAAAGAATATTGGAGGTGAAAAGTTTCAGGCAGGGTTCGGATTTTTAATTTATTTTTGTATTTTATTTTATTTTTTCTGGTGTTTCCTGTTTATCTTTTTTGTCTCGCAGGTTTAAGGTTTCACTTTTTCTGGGACGAGCTTAAAGATATCCTTTCAGTACCTTTCATTGGTTGGATTTTTCTTGATTTTTAATATAAATTTCTTACCTGGTTTTGTTTTTTGGGGAGCTCGGCTCCCTTTCTTTTTATTTTATGTGTGATTATCTTGGCTGTTGTGCGGTCGGGCAAAGTGTTTTAGTTTGCTGTGTTTGGGGTTTTTTTTAGAAATCCCTTTTATTTTAATAATTTTACCCCTACATTTAATTGGTCCTTATGGCAAACTAAAATAGCAGAAACCCACAATTCTCTGGTCTCAGTAGATTAATGAGTGATTTTCTTATTGCTTGCCCTTGACGAAGCCAACAGAGAGTCAGTCATTAATATGCTTCCTTGCATTCTTTTGTTCGTTAAATTTACATCGCTTGAGGCTCGCCTGCTTCGGGCGGTTGGAAAGTGGTGATTGTTGTTCTTCTTCTCGTTCCCCGATTTTTTGTTTTTTATTTCTTCAAAAATTGCTCTTTAGTTTCGCTTTATATATCATCATCATCATTATTGTCAACCATTATCAATCCACTGCTGGACGAAGGTCTCTCCAAGTTTCCTCCACAACGGTCTGTCTTGTGCCAATCTCCTCCATGTCACTCCTGCATACTTTCGAATTTTATCCACCCATCTTCCATGTGGTCTTCTTCTGGGTCTTTTCCTGTCCCTTGGAATCCAATCTAAAATTTCGGCTGTCCATCGATGTTCTATCCTTCTGGCAGTATGTCCAGCCCATTGCCATTTCAGGGATTTAACTCGGATCATGATGTCTTCCACTCTTGTCATTTTTCGGATCCACGAGTTCCTCTTCTTATCTCTCCTGGTTACACCAAGCATGCACCTCTCCATGCTTTTTTGAGTTGTCTGCAGCCTTTGTATGTCTCTTTTAGTTACGGTCCACGTCTCTGCACCATACGTAAGCACTGGAAGGATGTATTTTCAAACAGCCGAATCTTTGCACTTGCATTTTCATAGATGTTATTATTAATATTAATGTACGCATCTTCAATACCGCAGGATTTCAGGGACATTGTAACTGCTGATGGTTTCACCGAATCAAAGGCTTTTTCATAATCGATATGCACAATGGAAGTTCATATTTCCCTCGCTCTTTCAATTACTTCTCTCAGTACGTGGATATGATCTATTGTGCTGTAGCCACTCCTGAATCCAGCTTGTTTTCTCGGTTGAGCCATGTCCAGTGTCACCTTTAAGCGGTGTGAAAGAACTTTAGTGAAGATTTTATAAACCACTGATAGGAGGCTGATAAGTTTGTAGTTCCTGAGATCCTCAATGTCACCTTTTTCATGTATCAAGATTATTGTATCGTTGTTCCAATCCTCAGGAATCTTCCCTTCATTAAGGTATCGAGTGAAAATTTGGGCGAGTACTGTTTCGATTTCTCCACTTGCTTCTTGTATGATGTCTACAGTAATTCCATCTTCTCCTGGAGCTTTTCCCCGCTTCATATTCTTGATTGCATGTGCAACTTCTGCTGGGAGGACTGGAAGAACTCTGGTACTGGTAACTTTCATAATGTCTGGAGTACATGTATCATCCCTTTCATGTAATTTATCATCCCTTTCATATCCTTTATATGTATATATCATCATCATCAACATTGTCAACCATTATCAATCCACTGCAGGACGAAGGTCTCCCCAAGTTTCCTCCACAACAGTCTGTCTTGTGCCAGTCACCTCCATGTCAATCCCGCACACTTTCGAATTTCATCCACCCATCTTCCATGTGGTCTTCTTCTGGGTCTTTTCCTGTACCTTGGATTCCAATCTAAAATTTCGGCTGTCCATCGATGTTCTGTCCTTCTGGCAGTATGTCCAGCCCATTGCCATTTCAGGGATTTAACTCGGATCATGATGTCTTTCACTCTTGTCATTTTTCGGATCCACGAGTTCCTCTTCTTATATTTCCTGGTTACACCAAGCATGCACCTCTCCATGCTGCTTTGAGTTGCCTGCAGCCTTTGAATGTCTCTTTTAGTTAAGGCCCACGTCTCTGCACCATACGTAAGCACTGGAAGGATGCATTGATCAAACACTTTTCTTTTAAGACATAATGGCATATTGCTCTTGAAAATTATGCAGTTTCTTCCAAAAGCTCTCCAGGAAGGTTTTGTACGCCGATTAATTTCCTCATCAATGTGATCCTCACTTGATATCTGCTGTCCAAGATAAACGTACGTGTCTGTTATCTCCAGCTTTTCTCCATCAATCGATAAATCTTCATTTCTTGTAAAAGCATTGTACATCACTTTTGTCTTCTGAAAGTTCATTTTTAATCCCACTTCTTTACTCTTGTCAGCAAGTTCCTGGATCATACTCTGTAGCTCTGATGGGGTAGTTGCAAAAATGACTATGTCATCAGCAAAACGAAGGTGGGTTAGATAATCTCCATTAATCTTTATCCCTTTGTTTTCCCAGTTCAGTGATTGAAAGACATTTCCAATGTGGCAGTAAAGAGCTTCGGAGATATGGTGTCACCTTGTCTCACTCCTTTCCCAATTTCTATGTGTGTTGTATTTTCAAACAGCCGAATCTTTGCACTTGCATTTTCATAGATGTTATTAATAATATTATTGTATGCATCTTCAATACCGCAGGATTTCAGAGCCATTGTAACTGCTGATGGTTTCACTGAATCAAAGGCTTTTTCATAATCGATAAAAGCCATGCACAATGGAAGCTCATATTCCTCGCTCTTTCAATTAGTTCTCTCAGTACGTGGATATGATCTATTGTGCTGTAGCCACCCCTGAATCCAGCTTGTTCTCTCGGTTGAGCCATGTCCAGTGTTACCTTCAAGCGGTGTGAAAGAACTTTAGTGAAGATTTTATAAACCACTGATAAGAGGCTGATAGGTCTGTAGTTCCCGAGATCCTCACTGTCACCGTTTTTATGTAGCAGGATCATTGTAGCGGTGTTCCAATCTTCAGGAATCTTCCCTTCATTAAGACATCGAGTGAAAATTTGGACGAGTACTGTTTTGATTTCTCCACTTGCTTCTTGTATGATGTCTACAGTAATTCCATCTTCTCCTGGAGCTTTCCCCCGCTTCATGTTCTTGATTGAATATGCAACTTCTGCTGGAAGGACTGGAGGAACTCTGGTACTGGCATCTTTCATGATGTCTGGAGTGCATGTATCATCCCTTTTATATAATTTGTAGTAGAAATCTTTCACTCTTGTCAAAATTTTGCTTCTATTTCTTGTTACAGAACCATTTTCTTTTCTCAGTGCCATAATCTGTTTTCTTCCCTTACTGAGATGTCTCTTTGCTATCTTTAGGCTTTGGTTGTTTTCAATTGCTTTCCTTACTAGTTCACAGTTGAATTTCCTTACGTATTCAGTGATACTTTTTCGTACTGTCTTGCATAGCTCTATATATTCCACTTTGGAAGTCACATCTTCTTTAGTTGTCCTCATCTCTCTTCTTTTTTGCATCAACATTTTGGTTTTTCCTGATAATTTGTTCACATGCAACTTGTTCTTAGACCCAGCTAATTTTGTTGCTGTTTCCATAAGAGCTTTGGTTACTTTTCTGTTAACTTCAGAAATATCCACTTCTTCCGATGTTAGGCCTTCTAAAGCAGAGAATCTTTTCTTCAGTTCCAACTTGAAGGTATTATGGTGTTTTTAAAGGTTGGTTATGTCAACAGATTTTGTTTGTCTTATGAGCTTGCCACGTTCACGTTTCGTGTTGAGGTGCATCTTACATCTCACCAATCTATGGTCACTACCTGTGTTGAACTTGTTTAGCACACTGCAGTCTTCTATGACGAATTTTTTGTTACACATAATAAAATCAATTTCACTTGTCGTCCCATTTGGATGTCTCCATGACCATTTCCTGTGTTGCTTTTTCTTGAAGAAGGAGTTCAAGATGAAAAACCCTTCTGCCTCTGCAAACTCTACGAGAGTATTTCCACGCTGGTTTCTGTTGCCGTGACCGAATTTACCTACTGAAGTTTCATTCTGTTGCCGTTGCCCTATTTTTGCATTGAAATCTCCCATAATTATCTTCAAGTGCTGCTTACCTTTATTATTTAGATGACGAATTTCGTCATAAAATTCTTCAATTTCTTCTTCCGGATGACTTGTGGTGGGTGCATAAGCTTAAATAGTCTGAGCCTGGTATCTTTTCGAGAGTTGGATAACGAGTCGTGCAGCTCTGTCAGAGGAACTTTCAACTTCTACAACTTTATCCTTCAGTTTCTTGTTTGTTATAAATCCAACACCACTAGTTCTGCCAGTATCTGTCCCACGATAGTAGAAGAGATGTCCACTTTTCAGTTCGATGAGTTCTTCTCCTTTTCTCCTTACCTCACTTAGCCCGACGATGTCCCACTTGATCCTTTGTAGTTCCTCTTCCTATTCAAGAAGCCTTGAATCAGAAGATAGGGAGCGTCCATTATACGTAGGCAAGGCCAGCATCAGATGGCAGCCTAGTCCGGTCCTCCGGTGATTCTTAGCACCCTCTGCTTTCATGTCGCACTTGCCGCTGCCGTGGCCAGGTACATTCCAGCTGCCGGAGACTAGGGGCCGAGATTTAAGTTAGGGAGTCATTTTGGAGGGGTTTGGCCATAACTCACCTCGCTGGTCAAGCGGGTTAGTGAGTGTGGGATAGCATTTCCTCTAATCCCGATGGTATAGTTATACCGCTATTTGCGGTCGTCCGAGCCTCTTTAGGGGGAACAGGATGCACCACGAGAAGGCGGGGTTGACATTTGTCAAGGAGAGGCTGTGATGTTATGCATCACCTGACCTCACATCCCGATTTTGCTATATATATATCATCATCATCATCATCATCATCATCGTCAACCATTATCAATCCACTGCTGGACGAAGGTCTCCCCAAGTTTCCTCCACAACGGTCTGTCTTGTGCCAGTCTCCTCCATGTCACTCCCGCATACTTTCGAATTTCATCCACCCATCTTCCATGTGGTCTTCTTCTGGGTCTTTTCCTGTCCCTTGGAATCCAATCTAAAATTTCGGCTGTCCATCGATGGTCTGTTCTTCTGGCAGTATGTCCAGCCCATTGCCATTTCAGGGATTTAACTCTCTCTATATATATATATATACAGTCAACTCCACTTATAGTGAACCTCTGCGAACTCGCATATTTGTTTCACTATTTCCGAGGTTCACTAAAACCGAAGTGTCTTCCCTTTATCTGAATTGAGTGGAATGGTGAGCAAGAAAGTAAAGTATGTACATATGCATCTAAAAATAATATTATTCCGTACGTAGTGTATATTCATTAGATTAAGTAAACAAAATTAATTTTACATTACCATAATTAACAATAAAATAGTCTGTTATGTGCCGCTGCTTGCTGCCAACAGTTTTAATAAATATTTTATCTGTGTCCTCCTCTAGAACCCGTGCTTTTGATACATTCGATTTTACATTTTCCGGGAACTTTACACCAGTCCTGACACCCTCCAACATGTATTTCACTCATGAAATAAATACGGGATTACACCATATAATACACATTTTGAAGAGGACAATCCGATTTTTGGTGTAAATGTGACGTGGATGGTAAGTCAGATAATATCCGAAAACTCTAAAATTTCATCGTCCTGGAGCGGGACTCAAACTTGCGTCTCCCAGATAGCGCCCCGGGTATGCTAACCACTACACCACCCAGAACGACCAAGTCCCAAGTTTCCGATTAATTTGAATATAACCATCTCAGGATGACTTACCATCCTTGTCACATTTACACCAAAAATCGGATTGTCATCTTCAAAATTTGTACATATTTCACTGTTGGAACACGTTCTTCATTACCGTCCTCGTCATCTTCAGATTAGTCTTCTTCCGTGCTGGAACCGCCTTTCACAGCCTCGACAATAGCTTCGTCCGATGGGATTTCATTCGTTATAACTTCACAATCAGCATCGGTAAAAAACTTTAGCTTCAGTGGAATACGCACCGACGTGGTGAAGCAGGTCCTTAAGAGGCACATCATCCTCCACTTCGAATGCCACACGTCCAGTAGCCAAACCAGACCTCCTCCAGAAACAATTCTGTATAAAGACAGTTGACACACTCCTCCAAGCTTTGTTTCCAAAATGTTCAGCATTCAGAACATTTATTGATATGTTCTGCTTTGATTCCAAGGGTTGAATTAAATGAAGCGTTGCATCCCTTCAGCAATAGGTTTTAAAGCTGCGAATCACACCTTGATCCATGACTTAGAGGACGGACGTGGTGTTGGCAGGCAAGAACATCAGCTTGATATTGCTGAGGTTTTTAATCCCACCTTTGTCCTTCAATGCACTTAACGAGTAGTAGGCCTACAGTATTGTTCTCAATACATTCTTTCTAGTTTTCACAAGAAGGTTTGTTTTGAAATAAGTTAAAATTTCATGTTACAAGTACATTCTTTTCTTTCAAGTTTAATATTTTAAGTTCACTGTAACCGATGTTGAGGGTTCACTATAAACGAAAAATTTAATGTACTTTTCCGATGTTGCTGGTGGTGGCCACTGATTTAGTTTCACTATGGCCGAATGTTCACTATAACAGAGTTCACTATATCCAGAGTTGACTGTATATACACTATCTACTAACAAGTAATTGGACACCCCTGCAATCGACGATATCTGCGGTCCTGATACACGTCACGGCCGCTGCCGTTAAATATCGTGTGGGAAACAACAACGCAACCAGTCGCATGCAAGATGCCACGCAGTTCGGAGCTCTCTGATTTCGAGAAAGGTGTAATCGTCGGGTATCACAGAAATGGCCGATCCATACGTGACATATCCAGCGAGTTGAAGTACCCAAAATCGACAGTGGCCTACGTGATTTGCAAGTGGAAGATGAGAGGTGACTGTCGGAATGTTCCACAACCAGGCAGACCCATAAAACTGGGAGTTAGAGACCGACGGGTGCTGGCCAGAGAAATTCGGAAGAACCGCACCAAATCGATGGGCTACATTCGCGAGGAATTTCAACAGGCATCCGGGAGTGTTCTTTTGATGAATACCTTCCGTAAGGAAGCCCTCGGCTCGGTTATCATGGACGTGCTAAGCCTTGATCACCAAGTCCAATAGGCTGCTCGGCTAACGTAGTGCAAAGAACGTCGACAGTGGACCGTTGAACATTGGAAACAGGTTCTCTGGAGCGACGAATCAATGTTCACCCTCTACCGTTCGGATGGCAGGGTCACGGTTTGGCGTCTGCCTGGAGAACGCCTCCTGCCGGAATGTATTGTGCCAATTGGGAAGTTCGACTGCGGTGGAATTATGCTATGGGGGTGTTTCTCCTGGTATGGCACGGGACCCTTGGTCGTAATTCCTGGTAGACTCAACGCTGAGACCTACTGCACCATTTTGGATGACCATGCGCTTCCTACGTTGTGGCAGTTTTACGGGGTGGGCCCATGTTACTTTCAGGATGACAATGCCACCTGTCATGTTGCGAGGTCCACCATGGCTTGGTATGATGACAATGGGGTTAATTGAATAGACTGGCCTGCGCAGAGCCCGGATCTTAACCCTATCAAGCACCTCTGGGACGAGTTGGAGCGTCGACTTAAGTGGTGCCCCCACCGTCCAAAATCGGTGAAGGAACTGACCTGTCTTCTCCAAGCCGAATGGAAGAAAATACCGCTATCCGTCGTACAACGCCTGGTTGAGAGTTTGCCCCGGAGGGTCGCAGTTGTAATCGCCGCTCGTGGAGGTTCCACCAACTATTGAAGGTGAATAAACTTCGTTTTCCTTTGCTATCACAGGTGTCCAATTACTTGTTGATAGATAATGTATACATGCACTTTTCTTTGATTTCGATCAAATTTAGAGGAATCTGAGAGACAGATATGTGATTCAGTGCAAAAGTTTCTTAATTCTTCAAAATATATATATATAAGGAAAGATACATTTGGCTGATTTGTTCGGCCTTTCTCTGTCTCTGCATTTCGTAAATACAATTTTCATATTCAACTGTAACGTTCTTTACTAATTGAAACGCTGAGAATACTCCTTAAGATTTCTCTTGAAGTCAAACAAAGTCATTCAAAATAAAGGTACACAAAGCCTTACTTACTTTTACTGTTTATTCATCAACATTGCTTGCACATTTTCACTTGACTGTTTCCAAAATACGTCAGGAACTAATCACAATAGTAGTGATACTTCAAAAACTGATTAAATGAACTTAAGTAGGCAGAAAACTAACTCTAAAGGGTAAATATGTAACACCATTCTAACACTCTCTTCAAATAGATGCAATTTCAAGGAAACGCAGCCAGTGACGTCGCTAGACTTCAAATTAAGGATGGTCAACGAGTGGTCGAGCATTATATTTGGTAGGGCAAGCTTGATAGCAATCTTTCTTTTACAGAACACTGAAAGAACGAATTTTCAATGCTTTTCGCTACCTACTAGAAAGGAATTCGTGCAATCCCTACCCTCCACATGAACACGCCCACACGTACGCTGATCTGACTAATTATGACACTGGTGTAAAATGCATTACTGTGTAAATGCATTACAATGCTTGCTCCGAATATATTGTCTTAAATTGCTTTTCAACATATTGCCTTTTTACTTAAGAAAATAGTACTGTACTTGGGCAATTTAAGGGAAAATGTCGTTTTTGTTTGTCTAAATCAAATTTTAACGTCCTGCCACGCTGACACAATACCACCCCTCCTTTTTAGATTCCTTCCTTCAAGCCAGCGACTTTGCCTTACACTCTTTTTCTACAAAGCAGTCTTCGGCCACTTCCTGCAGTTGCATTGTCCTGGGGCAGTCTTAAGAGGGCTGGTGTAACTTTAGACTCCACTTTCTGTGTTGAAATTTCCCATTTTGTAAAGAAAACAAACAGTAGAGCAATTAGTAGTGACCCCTTAGTTAATTCCTGTCCACCTCCTTATTAGCCCCCGTACAAACATAAAAAAAGAGGCTTAAAACTAAGGAATTCGAATAGTAGAGAACAACTGAATTTTCATACGAACTGAATTTTCAACTGAATTTTCCTACGGATACTACGTATTTTGATTAATTCTTTGGGGACACAAACAACCCACTTCCTATGGGAAAATACGTAGGGCAACACGAAGTAAAACACAAGGCTTATTTCTTGACCAAGTCCAGATTATATTTTAAAGTTAAACATATTTAAAAATGAGACATTTTGAACTGGGTGGGCGGCAGGGTGAACAAGACAAATTTCAGGGTGAGCTCAAACCTGCCCTCGCATTCCCTTAGCGACGTCCGTGCTTCCAACGATTATCACATCACACCACCTTACCACTCTTTCGGCTGATGCTTCAACATTTTATACCATTCTTATCTGTCACATCCATAAGTCACGCTCTAGGACCTCAGAATTGTGGCCAACCTCATTCCGCGAGAAAGATAATATAACTTTAAGGTTGAAAACGCGAAAAGAGAATAAACTCAAGTTTACATAGAGATAGCAACTAAAAAGGAAAGTTAATTTATACGTCACACAACTGTTATTTCAATACACTACAGTTTCCTTTTCACCGATATAACGGTAGAGCGATCCCTTGGAAATTATTTCCTTTTCGGCATATATAAGAAGCTTAGAGAAGTAGATGACAATAGAATAAGACCATATTAGGATAATAATTCACTACAGTGCAAGTAAACCTTAAAACTCTAGTACTTGGAGGACGATGAAATCTGTTTCAGACATTTAAATTAAAACTTATTTTGTTTTGGGGTTTAACGACCCTTATGAGCAGCCCATAAGGCTATAAGCAGTTGCCTATCCCTATTTCAGGGTCACTGGTTCTAGAGAAAGGTGAGGATTAGTACAGAAAGCCTGCACCTAACTTTTTCCGGGACTCAAACTCAACCCTATTTCGGACAAGTGGCCTCCGGGACTCAAACTCTATCCTATAGTAACCTCCAAACTCTATCCATAGTGGCCTCCTCCGGGACTCAAACTGTATCCTATTTCGGACAAGTGGCCAGAAGCCAACGCCTCAGACAACGCGGTAATCGAGGCGGTAAGCAAATTTGAGCGAGATGTGCATATCTTATAATTAGCTTCCTGAATCCCACCCCATAAAAGGTGGGGGTGGAGTAAGGAATACGGGATGTTACACAGCAATGGTAATTTGTATATAGCTGGAAAGCAGATATTCAGACATCAGACGTTATTCAGCTTCGTAAGATGGAGTAGTTTACCGAAAGAAACGTGTTAATTTTCTCTATTTCTGTTATAAAAATAGGCATTATACAAGCATTTTATTTTCGAAGATGACAGTGGAATGACGTTGTCTTCTGCACACAGCGAGCTATTTATTTTACCTTTTGTGCAGGTTTAATATCTGCTCTCATTTAGTTTCATGTTGCACTTTGATGTCACTCAGAGACTTATCACTTTAGAGTGAATAATTATCTTCAAGTAGATCAGAAGTGCCAAAAAAATGAGCTTAGCAAGCGCAATGTATTCACACACAAACAAGTCACCCTATTTTGATATTTTGCTTCGACTTACTTACCCAAGCCACTACGTATTCCGGTCCATGCATGTCGAATAAATCCCACAATCCTTCTGTACAAAGATCTACTCCGGTGGGCTGACCTGCAAGGCGAATAGTTGCACCTGACCTTATGGGGTCCTTTACCGGTAGAGTGAGAGGACACCATGCCGTACATCGTCCTGTCCGAAACAGATTGCTAAAGCTTAAGAGAAAGCGGCGCCCGGCCTTCAAACTCAGGTTGCTCTCATCCGTCTCTTCCACTGTCTTTGACTGACGACAGACCCACGACCACTTGTTGATTGCACACGACACCCCCATCCAGTCAGTTCTCCCACCCATCTTGAAGCACAGAATAATGGGGGTGGGGGAAAGGGGAGGAAGGAAAGAGAGAGAGGGAGAGGATTTCTCTTTTCATCCCAGCAGCCTCGAGGCAATATAAGAGGATGCTTTCGTTCGATGCACTGCAGGGAAGTTGGCTTAACCTCGGTGTTCATCCTGTCCCCCACTTAGCTTCAATCATTCTCAATCTCCTTTTCACTAACCCCCCAACTGGTCACCATGACAACCCATAACTGCGAAATCTTTCGCAGGGCTGTGTGTTTCAACTACTTGTGGATGAGAAAAAAGTTTCACCACATTTTATTTAATTGATGCGTCGCTTTATTCACGAATTATTTGGGGATTCAAAGCCTTTCCCTGAATTATTTGGTTTTCTCTCTTTCTCTGCAATCACCATTTATTGCACTATAATTTTAAAAAAGTCATACAACCATTTTACTTGCTTATCATCATCAACTTTAATTTTTCATTTTAATTCCTGCGATACCAGTTCAAAGCTCAAGTGTACACTGTTACTACGTAATACATACGAAAAGTTAACCGATCGTTTCTGTTTGAATTTGTTGCCAAACTGCTCATACACTTTGAAATTAATGAAAGCGTAAGCCTGCGTTAGCTACGAAAAATAATGAATTGGGTAAAATTCGAATGAGAAATTCATAAAAGGTTTTGCAGAGGAACGTTAAATGCTGTCTTTTAATTAATCAGTAATATGTGAAGTATGGAGGTATCCAACAAAACAAGAGTGTCTGATAAACCCAAAAGCATACAAAGGATTCCCCTTTCATCAAGTGTGCTTTATTATTTCTATTATAACTTTAAACAGTTAGCACTCTGCACACAGTGAAACATACAAAATCTAAATAAAAAAAGAACTCGTGAAACTGGAAGACACTAAGCAGAACTGGAACGGGTAAGCTGAAATTTACTAGGAGTTATTTCTTATTGCTTCTATAAGCTGAAATTTACTCCAAGTAATTTCTATTGCTCTTATAAGCTGAAATTTATACGAAGTAATATCTTATTGCTCCTATAAGCTGAAATTTACTTTGAATAATTTCCATTACTGATGCATGTTTTTTTTTTACGCTTTCCAACCGTAGGTTGAAGAAGCGTATATGCTCCAGCTTTATCCGTCCGTCCGCACGATAACTCCTGTAACAATGGTTCGATTTCGATGGAATTTTAGTATGTAGTAGGGGACCGCCTGGGGACGAACTCTGTTGAAACTGGGAGGAATGGCGTCAATCGTCAGGATATCGGAGCGGGATTCATTCCATTGCCCTTATGCGTCATAACTTGAGAAAAATGGTTCGATTTAAATGAAATTTTAGTATGTGATATGGGGCCAGCTGGGGACGTACCCTATTGAAAATAGGCGAAATGGAATCAAAGATCAGGACATAGGAGCGGGATCCATTCCATCACCCTTATGCGTCATAACTTACGTAAAAATGCTTCGATTGCGTCAAAACTTTAGTATGTTGTTTCGGAGGTATACGAAACCGGTTCTGTTGAATATCATTGAAATGGGGTCAAAGGACAGTACATAGGAGAGAGATTAATTCCACAGCCATTATCTTCATAACTAGACTAAAAATGCTTCTATTGCGAAGTATGTTGTTCCAGAGGTATATTGAACGAATTCGGTTTAATATCATCGAAATGGGGGCAAAGGTTAGGGCGCAGGAGCGAGATTTATTCCACAGCCATTATCTTCATAACTTGAGTAATGATTTCTGGTATGTTGGAAAGCGTATCATAATCAATGCATTGCATGATTTTCTAACTTGTTTCAAGTCAATTCAGTTTGTTTAGCTGTTATATTCAAACCAAAAATACAAAGTAATATAAAAACAGTGTAAGGGAGATTTTGGCAATATGGTGGAGCAAAAACATTGATGTGTGAAAATCTTACAGGATCATTGCCTAGGCCCCAGAGTCGTAAAGTACTCAGCGTAGAATAGCAAACTACGATAATTTTTCTTAGAAACAACTGGAAATATATCTATCAATTTTTCTGCAGTGCACATGTGTAACATCCCATTTTCCATACCAAAATACACTGACGGAAAAAAAACCCAACACCACGAAAAAATAGTTGTAGAGGAATGAAATGGCGGCAATACGATTGTATAGGTAACATATTTAATCGATTAAGGTTTCAAGATCACAGCTTAATGTAAGCGCGAGAAGAGCCATTTTAAATGTGAAATGCTGGTACATTAATAACCGGTGTAACCGCCAGAATGTTGAATGCAAGCACGCAAACGTTCATGCATTGTGTCGTACAGGTGCTGGATGTCAGTTTGTGGGATGGAGTTCCATGCCTGTTGCACTTGGTCGGTCAATACAGGGACGGTTAATGCTGGTTGGGGATGACGCTGGAGTTATCGTCCAATGATGTGCCATACGTGCTCGATTGGTGAAAAATCTGGTGATCTAGCAGGCCACGGCAACATGTCGACACTCTGTAGAGCATGTTGGGTTACAACAGCAGTATGCGTTCGAGCGTTATCCTTTTGGAAAACACCCCCTGGAGTGCTGTTCATGAATGGCAGCACAACAGGTTGAATCACCAGACCGACGTACAACTGTGCCGTCAGGGTGCGTGGGATAACCACGAGAGTGCTCCTGCTGTCAATGGAAATTGCTCCCCAGACCATAACTACAGGTGTAGGTCCAGTGTGTCTCGGCCGCAGACAGGTTGCTTGCAGGCGCTCACCTGGCCTCCTTCTAACCAACACACGGCCATCACTGGCATCCAGGCAGAACCGGCTTTCATCAGAAAACACAACAGATCTCCACTCCGTCCTCCAATGAGCTCTAGCTTGAAACCACTGACGTCGCAAACGGCAGTGGTTTGGAGTAAGTGGAATGCACGCTACAGGGCGTGTGGCTCGGAGCTGTCCTTCAAGTAACCGATTTGTAACAGTTTGTTGTGTCACTGTGGTGGCAACTGCAGCTCGAATTGCTGCCGCAGACGCGCTACGATGTGCCACGGCCATACGCCGTACACGGCAGTCTTCCCTCTCAGTAGTGCCACGTGGCCGGCCGGAACCCGGTCTTCTTGAGGCAGTACCATCCCTTAAATACCGCTGCCAACAATCATGCACAGTGGCTACATTCCTGCCAAGTCGTTCTGCAATGTTGCGGAACAAAATCCACCTTCTCGTAGCCCTATTACACGACCTCGTTCAAACTCGGTGAGCTGTTGATAATGGCTTCTTCGTCTTCTTAAAGGCATTCTTGACTAACATCAACACACTACGTCGAATCTGAACGATAACTAACGCTCACGAACGTTACAGCGCGTATTTACAGCAAACCTGCTTTGCATGTTCCGAGGGGCGCTACTAGCGCCAGACGTATGCGCCGAGCGCGAAATTTGCATAGACGTCATCTTACAGATGTACTCTCATCGCCTACCAACTGTCGTTTATCTAACACAACCCCTTCTTGGTGTTGGGATTTTTTTCCGTCAGTGTAAAAAAAATCGTTTCTTCACCCTGGCACGAAATTTTAATTTTGATTTACGTAAAACGCTTCTCGTTGTGAAGTATATGACCACCTGCCTAACAAGACATTGGTCCTCCACGTGCCACAAAAACAACTCTTACCAGGTGAATTCTTCAGGTGGGAAAAGCAGCGGACTTAACCTGTTTGACAAAGGCCAAATTGTAATGGCCAGACGTCTTAATTAGGGCATTTTCAAGACGACAAAGCTTGTGAGCTGATCACTATCAGCCGTGTTTAGTCCCTTCCAAAAGTGGTCCGAGTCGAGGAAACCTACGAACCTACGGTGAGGTGTGGGGCGACCACGACTCGTGGATACTAGAGGCGAGCGGATGTTTTCTCATATGGTACGAGTCAACAGAAGGGATTATGTGGCGCAATTCGCCGGTGATTTGAATTTTGTGGGGGAGACATGTTTCGCAACACACAGTACTTCGACCTCTGCTGAAAATTCTACTACGTAGGCGCAGGCAGCTACGAGTCTCCATGGTAACTTCGGTTCACCGTCGAAAACGCCTACGATGAGCACGCGAACAGCAAAACTGGACGTTGAATGATTGGGAAAAGATCTTCTGGTGGGATAAATCTCGTTTTGTATGGTACCATGTGTACGACCGGGTACGAGTGCGTTGTTTACCTGTAGAAGCGTTGGCAGCAGGAAGCACTGTTGAACAAAACAAGATGCTGGAGGAAATAGAATGCTTTGAGCAATGTTCTGCTGGAAAACCCTGGGCCCACTTATTCATGTGCAGAAAACTAGGACGCCTACTATCTACCTAAACATCACTGCATACCAGCTACATCATTTCATGGCAACAGTATTCCCCTCTAATAGCGCCTTTTTTCAGTAGGAAAGTGTGTCATGACACACTGCCCTAATTGTTCGAAAACGGTTCGCGGGACATAAGAAAGACTTCCGGATATTGCCCAGGTCTCCAAATTCCCTGGACGTGAATCCAATCGAGCATCTGTGGTTTGTGTTGGAACAGCAAATTCGATCTGCGGCGTTTCAGCCACGTGACTTACACGATTTCAAGGATCTGCTGATAACGTTTTGGTACAAAATACCACAAGACAACTTTAGAAATTTAGTAGCTCCAATGACTCTCCGGGTAAGAGCTGTTTTGGAAGCATGTGGAAGATCAACGTCTTAGGCAGGTGGTCATAATATTTTGGTTCGTGTGTGTATATTAAGTCGTAGGGGAAGTGAGCGAACTCTTTAGTTGGCGTACAGTTCGGAAGTCTGATGTAGCAACACAGGCGACGTCAGTACGTACCTCGGGATCAGTTCGTGCCTATCGATCGTCCAGTGAAAGTTGTAGTAACAATGGAGTATATACACTGTGTGGCCACTTTATTATGACCACTTGACAGTTTAAAGCTAATGAGCTATGGCTGCACGCTATTGCCGCCAGAGGGCGAGGCTAGTAGAAAAATGGAAAGCTTAGTGCTTGCGACAGAGGCAGAAGGGAATTTTGGGTGACAAGATGGGTAAAAAAATGCGATTTGACGGACCTTCAACGTGTGATGATTGCAGGAGCTCGGAGCCATGGAGCGAGTATCCCCGAAACCGCCGCATTCGAGAAATGTTCCAGAGAAGCTGTTGTTAAAGTGTATAAAAACTGGGCTGTCAGCCAAAAAACTGGGTCTCAACGTGCAACGTGTGGTCGTCATGGACTAGTGACTGCTCGGGCGGAACGGGGAGTGTCCAGACTGGCAACAGACAACAGAAAGGCAACAGTGCAGCAAACTACAGACCATCATAATCAAGGATCTCCTCAAATGATCTCTACACGCCCTGTTCTCCGTACACTGCATCGGATGGGATGTGGCAGCTGAAGGCCTGTTCGAACACCTTTGCTGTCTGCAGTTAACAAGAGAAAACGTCTCCAGTTCGCACAAGAGCACAAGTATTGGGCAGTTGATAATTGAAAATCAATTATGTGGTCCGATGAATCACATTTTCAGTTGCACCATGCCAATGGCCGAGTGAGAATTTGGCAGAAACAGCACGAAAGCATGGGCCCCAAATGCACTATTACAACCCTTCAAGCTGGTGGAGGCAACATTATGGTTTTGGGGAATGTTTTTCCTATCATGCTTTGGGCCCTTTAATTCGTGTTGATCAACGTCTGACTGGCACATCATATCTAAACATCGTTGCGGATCAAGTGCATCCTGTCATGTGGATGGTTTATTCCAATAGCGATGGCTACTTTCAAGAAGATAATGCGTCCTGCCATAGTACTCGTATTGTACAGGATTGGTTTCAGGAACATGCCGGTGAGTCTACTTTACTTACGTGGCCCCACAATCTCCATATCTCAACCCCATTGAGAATTTGTGGGATGAAGTTGAACGAGCCATCAGACAGCTGGATCCACAACCCTGAAATCTCACACTCCTGCAAAGTGCTATTGATCAAGCATGGTCTCAGATTCCACAAACCACTTATCAACATCTCGTGGAGTCCATGCCACGAAGAATCAACGCAGTAGTAAAAGCAAAAGGTGGCCCAACGAAGTACTGAGGGGGTGTTCATAATAAAGTGGCTACTCAGTGCATCAAGATAATTCAACGAAGTTTGTAACAAATATTTATTTTTTCAAGCCGACCATGGTTTCGCTGGGTATTGACATAGCTTCATCAGGACGAATGGCACGTAAATATTCAAATTGTATGCATCATAAATTGTGTTTACAGTCACGTGTTTTGGTAAGATGATTCCACGCGTTTGATAGAAATGGCATGGATGCCATGTCATTAACAAGTTGCGAAGACTTCTGATATATATGGAAAGCTTCCAAAATATTAAGTTTGGTGGTTGAATCTGGCTTGTCAGTTAGTTTTGCTTCTTCAAAGAGAAATTTGTGGTCCTTTTCGTAACACTGTTTAGTCATCGGTGACTTATTTAGGTCACAATTCCGAATGTAAGTCTTGTGCTCCTTCAATCCAAAACACAAGGCTCTACGGGTTTGTCCTATATTGGAAGCGCCACATTCACATGGAATTTGATAAATTTACCACGAGTAGTCCTTTGATCCTAAAAACCTGATTTTGTTTATGCGTTTAAAAATCACCTTAAAATTAAAGGTTTAGATAATTTTTGATATATTGAAAGCAATGTCATGGGGAAAATGGAATAATGGCAAAATTCTCTCGCAATGGGCGCATCACAGGAGTTAATGTGGAGATAGGTTTCGGTTTCCGGAATTTCGTTAGAGCCTTGTCTATAATGGAAGGGTTGTATCCTCGCTGTACTGCAAGACCTTTAAAGAAATAAAGTTCTTTTTACAAACTGTCTTTATCTGAACATATATGTATCGTATATAGGACAGATCAGTACAGCCTTGCGTTTTCGATTGAAAGAACACAAGACCTACATTCGGAATTGCGACCGAAAGAAGCCATCGATGGCTAACACTGTTACGAAAAGAACCATACATTTCTCTTTGAAGAACCAAAACTAATTGACACGCCAGATTCAACCACCAAACTTAATATTTTGGGAACTTTCCATATATATCAGAAGTCTTGGCAACTTTTTAATGACATGGCATCCACCCCATTTCTATCAAGCGAGTGGAAGCATCTAACCAAAACACGTAACTATAAACACCATTTATGATATCATATACAATATGAATATTTACGAGCCATTCGTCCTGATGAAGCTAGTTCAATACCCAGCGAAACCATGGTCAGCTTGAAAAAATAAACATTTGTGACAAACTACGTTGTATAATCTTAATATACACTGACGGAAAAAAAATCCCAACACCATGAAAAAATAATTGTAGAGGAATGAAATGGCGGCAATACATTTGTATAGGTAACATATTTAATCCATTAAGGTTTCAAAATCACAGCTTATTGTAAGTGCGAGAAGAGCCATTTTAAATGTGAAATGCTGGTACATTAATAACCGGTGTAACCGCCAGAATGTTGAATGCAAGCCCGCAAACGTTCATGCATTGTGTCGTACAGGTGCTGGATGTCAGTTTGTGGGATGGAGTTCCATGCCTGTAGCACTTGGTTGGTCAATACAGGGACGGTAAATGCTGGTAGGGGGTGACGATGGAGTTGTCGTCCAATGATGTCCTGTACGTGCTCGATTGGTGAAAGATCTGGTGATCTAGCAGGCCACGGCAACATGTCGACACTCTGTAGAGCATGTTGGGTAACAACAGCGGTATGCGGACGAGCGTTATCCCCTTGGAAAACACCCCCTGGAATGCTGTTCATGAATGGCAGCACAGCAGGTTGAATAACCAGACCGACGTACAACTGTGCCGTCAGGGGGCGTGGGATAACCACGAGAGTACTCCTGCTGTCATAGGAAATTGCTCCCCAGACCATAACTCCAGGTGTAGGTGAAGTGTGTCTCGGCCGCAGACAGGTTGGTTGCAGGCGCTCACCTGGCCTCCTTCTAACCAACACACGGCCATCACTGACACCCAGGCAGAACCGGCTTTCATCAGAAAACACAACAGATCTCCACTCCGTCCTCCAATGAGCTCTAGCTTGACAACACTGACGTCGCAAACTGCAGCGGTTTGGAGTAAGTGGAATGCACGCTACAGGGCGTCTGGCTTGGAGCTGTCCTTCAAGTAACCGATTTGTAACAGTTTGTTGTGTCACTGTGGTGGCAACTGCAGCTCGAATTGCTGCCGCAGACGCGGTACGATGTGCCACGGCCATACGCCGTACACGGCGGTCTTCCCTCTCAGTAGTGCCACGTGGCCGGCCGGAACCCGGTCTTCTTGAGGCAGTACCTTCCCTTGACCACCGCTGCCAACAATCATGCACAGTGGCTACATTCCTGCCAATTAGTTCTGAAATATTTCGGAAAGAAAATCCACCTTCTCGTAGCCCTATTACACGACCTCGTTTAAACTCCGTGAGCTGTTGATAACGGCTTCTTCGTATTCGTAAAGGCATTCTTGACTAACATCAATACCCTAGGTCGACTCTCAACGATAACTAACGCTCACGAACGTTACAGCGCGTATTTACAACAAACCTGCTTTGCATGTTCCGAGGGGCGCTACCAGCGCCACACGTATGCGCCGAGCGCGAAATTTGCATAGACGTCATCTTACAGATGTACTCTCACCGCCTACCAACTGTCGTTTATCTAACACAGCCCCTTCTTGGTGTTGGGATTTTTTTCCGTCAGTGTATATTAATTTATACCAATATTTTTTTTTTTTTTTATTGGAGGTTTAACGACTACCGTGAGCAACTCAATGGGCTATAAGCAGTCGCCCGTCCCTAATTTAGGGTCACTGGTTCCAAGGAAGGGAGAGAGCCAGTGCCGTAAGACAAACACAACATCCATGCCTGGTTGGTTGGTTGGTTGGTTAGTGGATTTTAATGGCGCAAGGGCCAGGTTTGGCCAAAGAGCGCCAGACAAAGAACTAACAGCCACAGAAACGTAAAAGCGCGGAAAATGAGAAAGAGCAGACAGGCTTGTTAAAAGTTGAAAAAGAGAATGATGAAAGCTGGGAAGACAAGATAGTTAATCAGATTTATAAAAAAATTCACTAATTGAGGGACACGAAATGTCACTCTCCTCCCCCCACACTCCTCTGCAACGCTGGCAGAGGGCGGGGACGAACTGTCACTCTCCTCCCCCATGTTCCTCTGCAATGCTGGTTGAGGCTGGGGACGAACTGTCACTCTCCTCCCCCCATGTTCCTCTATAATGTTGGGTGAGGGTGGGGACCTCGCTGAGGCCGAGACAGTTTCAATGTTGGTCACGCGGACCGCGACAGTTGGATGGACACTGCACACCTTTGCGGATTGAGGGCCGGGTCTTCTGCACGTGCAGGCTGTCTGCGGGGAACCGGAAGAGGCGGGCGTCTTCAAAAGAGAAGGCGCAGACTCAGCTGGTCGAATAAGCTGGAGCTCGGGGAAATCCACCTGTGTGGCTTGTTCAACTGTAGATCGCCTGGCAAGTGCGGCGAGAGCTACAGGGCGCGGAACAAAGGTCTGCATGGGTTGTGGCAGAGACTGAACTACCGCGGCAAAAGTACGCTGTCGGGTGGTGGGTATACCCAACTTGGCCTTGGCAGCAGGGTACGAGAGGCCTTCCAGGGTCTTGAGACGCTGGATCGCCATCTCGTCCTTCCATTTCATACAGTTGCGGGAGTAAGCAGCATGGGCCTCACCACAGTTAACACAGCAGGCCGCAGAAGTGCAACCTTCCCCGTCATGTTCACCGGAGCCACAATTAGCGCAACGAGCGGAACTCTTACAGAATCGTTGTGAATGCCCGTACCTCTGGCACTTGAAACAGCGCAGAGGACTGGGAATGTACGGGCGAACTCTACAGACCAAGCAGCCAGCCTTGATTTCGGTCGGAACTTTCGGGGAGTTAAAAGTCAAGATTACATTTTTAGATTTAATCAAAGAGCCATCACGCCGGAACATCATACGACGTGCTGCAAGAACACCCTGATCCGCAAGTTCAGTCACCAATTCGTCCTCACTGCATGGCAAGAGATCAAACTCCGAAATAACACCCCGAGAGGTGTTAAGAAACGGGTGAGGTGTCACTTTGACAGGAATGCCTTGAAGACTAGTGAGGTGCAGAAAAGTGTTACTCTGAGAAACACTGCAAGTTTGGACAAGCAGGTCCCCAGAGCGAAGCTTCCTCACAGACTTCAAGGGGCCAACCGCAGCGTCCAAAGCTTTAGAAATGAAAAATGGAGATCTGGTGGACAGTCTCTCATTCGGATCGATGGATTCTACAAGTAAGTGTGTAGCATGCGTAGTCACAGCAATCGAGGGGAGACGACGCTTCGGAGCGACTGGTACAGCAGCCGAAGAAGAGGTTCCACATTCTTGGTCAAGGTCTAAAGACCGTTTAAGGGTATGAGACTTGGTAGGTTGAGAAGACGGAGAGTCGGTTGCAACTATCATTTTCTCAGGTGACTTAAATTTGGAGTGTTTATGTTTGGGTTTACCCATGGAAAAAAGAAGGAAGATTCGTCTGCAGACTACTCCACCCACCACCGAGCCCTACAAATGAGAACTGGAGGTCCGCAAGCCAAGAAAATGACGCTAGACACAGTTCTGGAGCTTATACGTTGCAGATATAGTCCGTTGGCTGTGATCACACGCACTCGGCGGACACTTCGGCCTCCTGGTACCGTCATGCCAACGCCTTTGGCATGATCCCACAGCCCCCGGGCTCACCCTGCCGTGCCATACGACAAAAAAGCCGCTAAAGCCCTGTACACAACTTGGTACAAGACTTCTGAGTAGAGGTGGGTTAGTCTCTAGCCTCCCGTTTACAGCGAAGCCGGGGTCGAAGAGGAGTGTTGGTACACAGGAGGCACTTAACCGGTCTCCTGCGACCTCAGCCGCCAGACATCCCATTTCCGCCTCACGGGTCTCCGCACGCGGCAAACATGCAGGTAGGTCTAGCACCCAAACCAGCGAAAAGGAAAAAAAAGAAATCCAAAGAAGACCAATCCTGGCAGGGAACCTAATCGGAATCTCAGCAACCTACGAACTGAGCGGTTAATATAAATCAGTTAGTGGTGGAGGGTAACAAAACCACAAGACCGGGGTGTTAGTACATAACGTGGTAGCGATTAGGTAGAGAATACAACACGGGCAACTAGCCAGTGGAGAAAATAAGGAAAAACGAAAAAGCGAGACACAAGACCAGCTCGGGATCGTGGGGCCGCGACTCCCAACAGCTGGATGAACAGCCATCCCTGCAAACACCAACAGCACCGAAACAAAAAAACAAGCGGTGGCATGACATCAGATGTTGACCAGTCACAAGGTCAGCTCGGGCCGTGGGGGCGCCGCTCCCCAAATAACTGGAAAACCAGTTATCCCCGTGCGGGGCATCCATGCCTGACCGGGATTCGAACCCGGACTCCTTACGGACGAATGATCAGAGGCCAACGCCTTAGACCACTGCGCCACCGGGGCGGCTATGCCAATATATATGTAATTACATATTAATTAATATATACCAAAATCAAATTCAGTATGAGGTGTTATTTGTCATTATTAACATCTTAACTAATATTTTGTATTAATAAGACATTAATAATATTAATTATTAGTTAAGATATTAAGTAAACTGCAGTATTATAGGTGTTATTGCTTCAATGCTTATGCTAGTTATTTATTGTGCTGATGATGATTATCTTGGATGCATTGTCAAAGTGAAGTACCTGGATACCAAAAATAAATTGATTTCCTGTCCGTTAGAACGCCTAATTTAGCTCCATGTATAATTAAGGATTTTGTGTGCTAGCTATCGGGGGCACATTACAAAGTTCCAGTACTACAAGAAACATCACCGATAGTACGATAGGTAATGTTGCACGATAAGTAAAGACATGTAAATGAAAAAACATTGCAATTTGTTGAATACGTTGCTAATGGAAGTCCATCTATAGAATAATCTTGAAAATTTATTGCTGTAGGATTTTATATAACAAGCGCTATTCACAGATATTGAGATATGCGTGTGGTGTTAATCTATATAACGAGTTTCCTTCTGTTTCCTTTACACAAAGAAGTGCAAGCGCAGCATTGGATCTGACATTACTCTCCGCCCACGTCTGAAATATTGTAATGAAACTGTGCCGCAGATATAAATATCCTTAATGTTTTGAGTTCAGTTCATTAAAGTTTCGTTCTTCCAAAATGTGCGGTTTTCACATACTCTTCCCAGAACTATTCGAAGCTATGGGCATCTGTTGCCCAACCAATCAGTATAGTGACGTCCTGCAGGGCAGAGAACCACGATTAACTCATTATCAAGATGAAGTGTCTCGAAGAAACTTCCTTAGATGAGACGGGAGCAGTTAATGACTCAAGCTCTTAAGGAATACCTTACTTGGAAGAGAATTCTGAAATTAGGATATTGAAGAGATCGATAAAAGCAGCTAAGGAACTCTACGGCAATTGCTCACTCAGATATCGTAATAAAGGATGAAGGGATAGATATCCGGAAGAAAATAGATTGAGAAAACACTGAAGGTTAGGTTTCGCAGTAGTTTACCGAGCAATGATCTCATAAATTCCGTTAAAGAAAATTTCCGTTTTTTCTATCATCTTTCATTCACCACATGCATTACTTGACGAAAAGTAAACACAGAGGGCATAAAGATTAAGGTCACCTGATACGGTGTTTAGAATTCTCTTCTTTCCGGAGCTTTTTTTTTATTGAAGATTTAACAACCACCGTGAGAAACTCAATGAGCTATAAGCAGTCGCCCGTTCCTAATTTAGTGTCACTGGTTCCAGGGAAGGGAAAGAGCCAGTGCCGTAACACAAACACAACATCCATGCCTCACCGGGATTCGAACCCGGACCCCTTTCGGACGAATGATCAGAAGCAATCTCTAAGACCACTGCACCACCGAGGCGGCATTTCCGGAGTTTGATGACAGCACGTAGTTGGTTAATAAGCAGTTGCCCATCCCTAATTTAGGGCCATTGGTTTCAGGGAAGAGAGATCTTGAGATTTATGTAGAGGATTTTAGGAAGGGATTGCCTGACCCCAGGTCTTAAACAACCCTTAGAAGTGGGATGCTAGGAGATTTCGGCTAGAGTGCCTGACATGAAAGTTACACGGAAGCGAAGTAGAAAAGGGGAGGAAGACGCCGTTATTTATATGTACCCGGGTTCCGACGGCTTAACGTGCCCATCCGAAGCACGGCGGATATTTGAGGTTCAAGCGTTCGTACCTGTTTAGGATCAATCCAGATTTTTTTTACACGGCAATCACGAACCTTGACCACTAGGCCACCCGCGAGCCTCATGGGAAGGGAGAGAGTCAGTACCGTAATTTAAGAGCCCCAACAATCTCATCCGGGAATCGAACGCAAGCCCTTCTCGAACGAATGGTCAGAAACCAGCGCCACGAACCACTCGTCCAACAACGAGGATTGCTTAGAACGTTCACACAAACATTTTTGCTGATGAAAATAGGAAATGAACTGACGGCCACAAGGTGACGTAATGGTCTAAGCGCTGGCTACTGACTATTCATCCTAGATGGGTCTGAGTTCGAATCCTGG
Source organism: Macrothele yani (assembly GCA_039090855.1). Classification (NCBI taxonomy): domain Eukaryota; kingdom Metazoa; phylum Arthropoda; class Arachnida; order Araneae; family Macrothelidae; genus Macrothele; species Macrothele yani. The sequence goes on along the minus strand of CM076989.1, from coordinate 29,214,509 downwards.
TGAGGTATTGATGTTGTATTTGTCTTATGGCACTGGCTCTCTCCCTTCCCTGGAACCAGTGGCTCTAAATTACGGATTACAGACAGGCTACTGCTTATAGCGCATTGAGTTGCTCACAGCGGTCGTTAATCCTCCCACCATCAACACACACGTAAATATCATGCCTCTTATCCGAAAATCTCAAAAGCGTCTCTTTTATCTGAAAATTGCAAACCCGAAAACCTCAGAAATCTGTTTTTCCGAGAGTCCAGATGATATCACAATTGGAAAATTCTTGAAGGCTCTGGAAAGATTCCCAGGTGTTGTGTAGATTTTTGTGCACCTACGACATGTTACCTCAGAAACGATAGGAGCAGCTCTAATGTTTTGTTCTATTGTAGCGATGGCAAATCTATTCTTTCCACTAGACTCACTAAAACGATGTTTTCTCACTGATTCGTTCTTTTCGTTTGTTGGCACTTCCTGTGAACGACTTTCGCAGGGAATGACTCTCGCTAACCGGTTCTGAGTCGAACTCGTTTGTGTCATTCGTTGACTCTTCTGGTTAAGTAAACGATTCTCAATTCAAGTTTATTTTTAAACCATTTCTTTCTTACTTTTAAAGTAAAACATTCATTAAATAAATTTATTGCATTTTTTACACTTCTGAATCAGGTTACGCTTTCTGAACGGAACATAAATTTCACCTGAACACCTTGGTGAACATTTGATTTCTAGTGAAAATTAATTCTGACCGAATATATCTGGGAATCAGCTCTTTTGCAGAATCGATTCCTTTTTATTAAAGCATCGTTCGCGAACGTCTTTAATTTCTTCAAACATAGGAGAATTTAGTATTTAGACTCGGTCTCGTCCCCAAGCTAAAAGAGTATATGAAATAATAGAAACACCGACTGCTAGTGGGGTACCCGCAATGTGTCGTATAAAATCAAAGGGACAACGTCACCCGCGACGTGAGATATATAAAACGATGCAGTACGATGTCGGCTATCACGTAGAAGTGCCACAGTTACAGGTTAAACAGCTGTTGTGGAGTAATTCTCGAGAAAGCCAGATCTCAGTGACCTCAAAACAAGTTAGTAAAATCCTAGAATGCATTGATTATGATACGCTTTCCAACATACCAGAAATAATTACTCCAGTTATTACTCAAGTTGTGAAGATAATGGCCGCGAAATAAATCTCGCTCCTGTGCCCTGGACTTTGAATTCATTTCGATTATATTCAACAGAATCGGTTCAGTATACATCCGGAACAACAAAATAAAGTTTTGTCGCAATAGAAGCCTTTTAGGTAAGTTATGACGCATAAGGGCAATGGAATGAATCCCGCTTTTATGTACTGACCTTTGACCGCATTTCGCCCATTTTCAACAGTATTCGTCCCCATGTGGTCCCCTAACACATACTAAAATTTCATCAAAATCGAATCATTTTTACTTACGTTATGACGCATCAGGCAATGGTATGGATCCCGCTTCTAAATCCTGACCTTTGACCCCACTTCGCCAATTTTCAATAGGATTCGTCCCCAGGTGATTCCATACCACGTACTGAAATTTCATCAAAATCGAGCCGTTATTTCTTAAGTTATGACGCATAAGGGCAATGGAATAGATCCCGCTTCTATGTATTGACCTTTGACTCCATTTCGCATTCAACAGAATTGGTTCAGTACAGCTCATAAATAACATAATAAAGTTTTGTCGCAATGGAAGCATTTTAGGTAAGTTATGACGCATAAGGACAATTTAATGGATCCCGCTCCTATGTTCTGACCTTTGACCCCATTTCGCCCATTTTCAACAGGGTTCGTCCCTATGTGGTCCCCATACTAAAATTTCATCAAAATCGAACCATTTTTACGCGAGTTATCGTGCGGATGGACAGACAGACGGACAAAGCTGGAGTATGTACGCTTCTTCAACCTACGTTTGGAAAGCGTAAAAAAAGGCATGTATATTGATGCCCGTCTTGCAGAAGCTTCAGTATCTAGAACGGCCGAAAGAGTTGGTGTTACACGAGGAAACATATCGAAGATTATAACTGCCTATCAAACAGGACACAGCGTTGCCACCTTACGTGAGAATTGTGAACGCCATATGAATATCTCAGAGAGTGATAGGCGAACGTTGGCACTGGTTGTACGACGGAAGCACAAGGCTATAGCACCGCAAATAGCAGCAGAGTTGAACTCCAGTCGAAAGGTTCATGCTTTCGTCATAAGAGTTTGTCGGGAACTCCATCCTGCAGGTACGTATAGCCATAGTGCAATGTACAAACCTCTAATAACCAACACCAATGCAATAAAACGTGTAAGGTGGTGCAAAGCACGTTAAAACTGGGATGCTAAAACTGGCAACGTGTCCCCTGGTCTGACGAATCGTGTTTCATATTGTTTCCCACTACTGATAGAGTGTACGTTTCGTGAAAACCTGCAGGCCGCCCCGGTGGCGCAGTGGTCTAAGCGATGGCTTCTGATCATTCGTCCAAACGGGGTCTGGGTTCGAATCCCGGTGAGGCATAGATGTTGTGTTTGTCTTACGGCACTGGCTCTCTCCCTTCCCTGGAACCAGTGACCCTAAATTAGGGACAGGCGCCTGCTTATAGCCCATTGAGTTGCTCACGGTGGTCGTTAAACCTCCAATCAAAAAAAAAAAAAAAAAAAGAAAACCTGCAGAAGCGTACCAGTTCGTCAGTTTGGTTCTGACTGTGAAGCATGAAGTTGGATCCTTTATGCAGTGGAATGCCATGCCATGACATTCCTTAGGTCCATTGGTTGTTCTGCAGGGTCGCGTCACGTTTGCAACGCACAAATCCATTCTTGGGGAACACTTACACCCATTTTTGCGTTCGTTGTTCTCCAACGACCGTCCATGGTTTCAAACCGATACTGCATTCGTGCATTTTGTCGAACGTGTCAAGTTATGGTTTGTAGAGGATGAGGAACAGCAGCTATCCTAATCACTTCAATCTTTAATGCAAGTGAGATTGAAGTAGTCAGAATAGCTGCTGTACCTCACGAAAAATTAGTAAAGCAAACAAGGAATTATATACAAAACAGAAGAACTGGAATATGCTATGGCATAGATCATGCAACTGATGTAACTCAGAGGCGAACTAATAGTGAGTACTAAAGAAGCCAGATGATTTAATGCCAAAATGTCTATTTGTTGCAGTGATGAGAGGTGTTGAATCATATCTTAAACACAGTCCACCTGAGTCAATGATGAGAAGGCACCATCAACTGTTAAACATTCAGACAGAGTGCTAACTTGGCTATCTAAGTTCGGACTGTCTAAAACTTTATTGGAATAGAATGATGCCACACAAGTCTTACCGTTCGCCCGGGTCTGTTTCACATTAGTCTCTTTCGTGGCACTCGTCGGCTGCAGTTTATTTATGTGTTACGTGTGCAACTTAATTCTCGGCCACAGGCACAACTCGTTGACAGCAAATTATAGCGAATCGAATACATACCTAATCAGGGAAATAAACCCTGTCGTGTTGGATACATTTGAGCCATTGGTCAGGGAGCTGCCGAATGCCACTGAGGAAAAAGAGGGCTGTTTCGAGTTAATGAAGTCATCAATACTTGTGTGGACCTCCTCGACAGAAGTGAAGTGCGTATCACTCAGGTGATGTTGCAGGGAGCGAAAGAGGTGATAATCCGACGGGGCGAAGTCTGGATAATACGCCAGGTGGAATATAATCTCCCATCCCAGGTCGGTGATCGTGTTTAAAGTTGTTTTCGCGGTGCGACGACGCGCGTTATCCTGAAGCAATATGGCCTTTTTGCCTCACCGGTGTATGGCCTTTTCGCCTCACCTTGCCGGTGTATGGCCTTTTCGACTCCCCTTGCCGGTGTATATATTTTCGCCTCCAGTGCATAACTCACACGAATGAATTGCTGACAGTAACGCTCAGCATTGACACTTGCACCAGGTTTGAGCAACTCATAGTGTACGACACCGCGCTGATCCCACCATATGCACAGCAACAACTTCCTGGCATGGATATTCGGTTTGGCGGTACTGATGGTAGGCTGAGCTGGATAAACCCCACGATTTGCGCTGCTGAGGATTATCGTAGAGGATCCACTTCTCATCACAGGTCAAAATCTTGTGTAGGAAATCCTTCTTCTTGAATTTGGAGCGCAAAGACACAGCAACATCGTAGCGCCTAGACTTGTTCGCAGCTGAGAGTTGGTGGGACGCCCAACGGCCCTCCTTGTGAATCCGTCCGAGCTTTGCAGGCGCTTTGCAATGACTTGCCGTGTTACTCCGAGTTCCTGGGCGAGCTCTGACTGTGTGCGATAGGGATCCGCGTCCAACAGCTATTCCAGTTCCTCATCGTTGACTTTCTGTGGCTGTCCCGGACGTTCTGCATCACGGAGATCAAAATTTCCCTGCTTTAACTACTGGAACCATTTCTTACACGTACTGTAGCCTCACCCAAAGCATCTCAGATCATTTTCTGGGCTTCCGCGGCCCTTTCTTTCAGCTGAAACGTGAACAGGAGACAGTGCCTCAAATGTTGCTTCTCGAACGACATTGCCTTCACCGTCAACTTTCGTCACTTCTGTCACTACAGCTGTGAGCGGTTATGGTTGCCTGGAAAGCTGTTGGATGGCGCGGCAATCAGCCATTATCGCACACAGCTATTTGCGTTTGCCGACGTTCTACCATCGCTTGCGGTTAGGGGCCGAGAATTAAGTTGCACACCTAATAACTTCACATATATGAGGACTGATCAGAAAGTTACATTGTTGAATTAAAAAAAAACTAGTAAAGAGATATACTCCGAGGATGTACAAGTATGTTGGTTTTAATGTACACATTTATTCATTTTTTGACATAGTAGCCTAAGAACGGTAACCATTTATCGGAACGTGTAATTAACTTTTCCATACGTGTACGGGAAAAGTCTCCTTCAGTCGGGTGCAACCAGTTAAGGACTGGAGTTTTCACAGTCCCATCGGCTAGGAATCATTGTCCACTAAGGTCCTATCCAGTTTGGTTGAACCAGTTAAGAGTCTCCTCCTGTTTGGTTGAACCAGTTAAGGACTCAGTTTTCACAGCCTCATCGGCTAGGAATCATTGTCCACTAAGGTCCTGTCCAGCTTGGTTGAACCAGTTAAGGACTGAAGTTTTCACAGCATCATCGGTTAGGAATCATTGTCCACTACACTGTTAAAAAATGTGTAGTAGGTTGCACCAAAAAGTGGTGCTACATCAGCTGCACCACTTTCTGAGAAAAGATACACTATTGTGTGGTGCAAACAAAACATAATAAAATGGTGAAATCTTGCACCGTAATGATGTGCAGCCTCATACCATAAGGTGGTGCAAAGTTGCACCACGTTGTTGGATTTTGTGTGCACCACACAAGGGTGTATCGTTTCTCAAAAAGTGGTGCAGCTGCTGTAGCACCACTTTTTGGTGCAACCTACCACAAAAGTTTTAACAGTGTAAGGTCCTGTCCAGTTTGGTTTAACCAGTTAAGAGTCTCCTCCAGTTTGGTTGAACTAGTTAAGAGTGTCCTCCAGTTTAGTTGAACCACTTTAGGACTGCAGTTTTCACAGCCTCATCGGCTAGGAATCACTGTCCACTAAGTTCCTGTCCAGTTTGGTTGAACTAGTTAAGAGTCTCCTACAGTTTGGTTGAACCACTTAAGGACTGCAGTTTTTACAGCCTCATCGGCTAGGAATCACTGTCCACTAAGTTCCTGTCCAGTTTGGTTGAACCAGTTAAGAGTCTCCTACAGTTTGGTTGAACCACTTAAGGACTGCAGTTTTCACAGCCTCATCGGCTAGGAATCACTGTCCACTAAGTTCCTGTCCAGTTTGGTTGAACCAGTTAAGAGTCTCCTACAGTTTGGTTGAACCACTTAAGGACTGCAGTTTTCACAGCCTCATTGGCTAGGAATCATTGTCCACTAAGATCCTGTTTCATTTTACCGAACAAATGATAACCTCACGGGGATAAGGCGGGGCTGTACGGGGGCTGTTGCCACACACCCCACTTAAATGACTGCAGCAATTCCTTTGCTTTTCGTGCTGCGTGCAGCAGAACGACAACTTTGCGAAACTTACCCCGGCTTCTGTCCTTAATTGTTTTTCGCAAAGTTCGTAGTTTTTGGCAAAATGAGTGAGCATAGATAGTTGTCCCTTTTGACTGAAATTCTGTGTAAACAACACTTTCACAGTTAAAGAAAACAGTCGTCATGACCTTCACGTTCAAAGAAAACAGTCGCCATGACCTTCAAAGTAAACAAAAAACAGTCGCCATTACCTTCACAGTCAAAGAAAACAGTCGCCATGACTTTCACAATCAACTAAAACAGTCGCCATGACCTTCACAGTCAAAGAAAACAGTCGCGATGACCTTTCCCGCAGACGGTTGTACTTTGCAACTCTTCCTTGTTGGAGAGATAACATGCTACCAATCCATGGACAATCGTTTGTTTTCAGGGATGAAATGATAAAACGCGTTTCGTCACTTGTGATGATTCGGCGCAAAAAGATGTGACCCTCAGCAGAACACCGTTGCAGAAGAGGCAAAGACGACATGAAACGTTGGTTTCTGTGCTGGTCGGTGAGGAAACGTGGCACCCACCTCGCACACTATTTCCGAAATCCCAGCTAATCGTGAATGATGGAATGCCCCTTCCGGAACAAAATGTCTAACACACTGGCAATTTCCTTGATTTTGATAGGCCTATTATCCCGTATCATGTCCTCAACAACGGCAGCATGCTCCGGAGTGCTGGATATTGATGGTCTGCCTTCGCGGTATTGATCCGTCAAATTTGTGCGACCGTTTTTAAGCTGTTGGCACCACTTTACAATGGCCGGGCAAGACGTGGCATTTTCCTTGTTTACAGAACAGATTTCACGATGGATGTCAATGCAGTTTAGGCACTTAGACCACAAAAATCAAATGGTTCCTTCCTCGCATTTCCAATTTGGAGTAAGAATTCAGTTGAAGCGCCATAACGAACTAACTCTTGCACACGCCTTGCGCAGTTACTGAACTAAAACACCTCCCATCTGCAGCTGTGAGTTACTGTCTACTTCGCTCCCAAGCACACACGGTCTGATTTCAATCCCACTCCAGGTGGCGGTAAGTGTAACTTACTTTTTGATTCACCTAAGTAATATGCTTCTAATTAGCAATCCGACCTGCTCAATACCGAGTCGAATTGTTGCAGCTCAATTGCAATTTAATGCCAATAAATAAAAAGTCGAATTGCTGCTGCTCAATACCAATAAATGTACTAGATTCGAAATGTAACTGCTAAACACCAATCAATATCGATGTTTGAATCATCGATATTGATTTGCTGCAGCTCAGCACCAGCTCAGTGCGAATCAATACTGGATCGAATTGTTGTTTCTCAATGCCAATCAATACTGAGTTGAATTATTGCAATTCAGTACCAGCTCATCAGCAGTCAATACCGATAATCGAATAAATCCCGAGTTGAACTGCTGCTGCTCAATGTTAATTCAATACCAATCGATACCAATGTTCGGGTAATACAAAGTCGAACTTCTGCGGCTCAATACCAAAAAATACTAATGTTCAAATCATTGCCGCGATTAATTGCAGCTTTCCAGTACCAATCAATACAGATGTCCGAGTCAGGACCGAGTGAAACTGCGCCTCTCAATAACTAATTGAATGGCAATCAATTCCTAGTTCAACTGTAGCTGCTCAATACCAGTCAGTATCGAATCGAATTGCTGCTCCACACCAATCGATACAGATGTTAGAATCAATATCGAGTTGAACTACTGCTACTCAGTTTCAATCAATACTAATGCTCGAGTCAGTAACAAGCCGAGTAGCTTCCGCTGAATACCATTTAATGCTAATCAATACTAAGTAAAATTTCTGCTGTTTTGAAGGCCAAAGGTGATCGAACGCATCATGAGATAGGTGATTCTGATAAATTAGCCACTCGATATATAAAAAATAAATTATCTAAGATAAAACAAATAGCAAAAGAAATGTGATTTTCGTCTGTAGGAGCCATGCTCTACGAACTACTGAAACGAGGATTACCGATGGCTGAGAGCTTCTGCGTAGTCAAAAGGAAGTTGTTTTCATATTTCCTGTATATTGCTCATCAGTAGACTTCATGTGATTAGTTGTTTATGGTGTGACTGATATAAGCATGCGGTATTGCTGCCAAGCAGGTAATCAAGCTGCATCCGAAAAAGAATATACTACTGGTGGAAAAGTAATAAACTGACGAAACTGTAACCAAACTGACTGGGGACTCTAGAAATGCAATTTGAGGACCATTATTCTGCCTGCTATCAGTAAAAGTAATGGCTGCAGGAGCATATACTGTTCACATAAAGTAGACGACCATTCTTTATTTATGACTACTCACTAAAGGAAAAGCTTGGATGGAAGAACAAGCACAATATCTGCGTTCTGTCTAAAATTCGAACACAGGTTCAGTAACGTAACTCGGACGATATGAAAAGCTACTTTAGGCGTCATCCTTTTACATGAAAAAAAAAACCGCAGGAAAAACATAACATCTATGTCCTATCTGCAAATCGAAACCTTATTCAAACGTACATCTCGCGCGGTTTGAAAAGTTCTTCGAAAACAGCATTAAAGGTGACATGCCACAGCTGCTATTTACAAGAACAAATCTCCTATGGTTTCTACTAAACAGGCGTTATCTCAAATGAATTCTGAAACTATAAATGTCACCACAAGCTCAAAGGTGCTGTGTTTTAACTGTTACCCCTATTGTCATTTCTTCAGAAAATTTAAAAATTGCATCTCTCGATTTCCTTTCGAGCTTGCTACAATTACACCGTCCGGGGACAGCGGAGTTCCAAGCTAAATAGATGTAGCTTAAAATGCTAAATACCGTTCCGATTTGCGTTAATCTAAGTAATCTGATGCTTCCTCGTAGCGTAAACGATCATTCTGCATTACTTCTTCTCGTTATACCATTATTCACTGTTTCCTCAGAGGATGTTCACACATTTTTATAACGATTTAGCAACATTATAATCAATGTTTAAAACAAATATTTCTTTTTTAATGTTCTATCTAATAGCTTTTTCTGGACTATGAACCTACATCTAGATTTCCAAGATAACAAAGTATCTCTTAAAATTGGTAGTGGTATTTTATTCCACTCCTCTTGCACGGCTTTTCATGGTCCAACCATTGTTTCAGACCTGCGTTTAGAAAGCCCTCTTTTTAGCCGTCCGAAGGCACAATAGTCCATTGGTGACAGATCAGAGGACATTCTGTAACGTACCAGGAGATGTGACGTACCTCCCAGAAGGACGCACACGACATAGAGGCAGATAGGAATCAGAATACATGTCTGCGTAGCTCAGTTGGTAGAGCTGCTTGTTCCGGAATAAGCGTACTCGGGTTCGAATCCCGGCGTAGACCGAAAATGACGGAGAAATTCACTTCGTTATAATGGCGCCCAAACTATCCGGATGACCCGACCGTTCAAAATCTCGCATTGGTGTGATGTTATTTCCACACCGCGAGATAGGAAAAATAAGAGAATCCCTTCTCCAGCCCTTCGACAAAAAAAAAATAAAAATAAGGGGGAGATGATGTAACGTACCAGGAGATGTGACGTACCTCCCAGAAGGATGCACACGACATAGAGGCAGATAGGAATCAGAATAAAATGTCCGCGTAGCTTAATTGGTAGAGCAACTTATTCCGGAATGAGTGGACCCGGGTTCGAACCCCGGCGCGGATAAAAATGACGGAGAAATTCACTTCGTTATAATTCATGGAATATGAGCAAAAGGTATGGATTTGATACTCTTCCCTTGTTTTCATTTTTTCAAGAAATGGATTTGGATGTATGCCTTATCCTGATGGAGCTCTACTCTTTGAAGGTTCTGTGGATAAAAAAAATTGTATTTCCTCTTTAAATATAGGAGTTAAACCATAATTTTGGTAATATGTAGAATTGATTTTAACATTCCTTTCAGCTTTCCTTAAATTTAGTTTCCCATTGTGTCAGAAACCAGCAATAATCATGAATCCTTTATTGAAACTTTCTTTGGATTCCTGAAGTCAAGTCTGTAAGTCATTTTCTGCTCTTTTGGGATAGTAAATCCACCTTTTTTTTGTTAGATTGGTTCAAATAGGCCCATGCTTCATCAATAGTCACAATAAATTTCCATCTGTATTCGGCTAAGTAATTTTGAAGCCTACACCGTGTTCTACGCTCAGGCACTTACCTAGGCAAAAGGCGGTGAACAATTTTTTTCAGGTGCAAGTTTTTATTATTATTACCTTGTTTACAGTTGATGCAGAGGTTTCTAACGACTTAGAGATTACTCTTTGGGTAGGTGGATTTTCATTTAAGACCAGAGGCCTTATTTTTGAAATAGTCGTACCTCCTTTATATAATCTAAGTACATACCTCCTTTAGATATTCGTTTGGTATTCTTTTGCCCGTTAAAAGCAATGTACTTGACGTTTTTTTCCGTTTATTATGAATAATATTGCTTATTTTACATTTGTAAATGCTAAATCCATGATTTTCACAGTGTTTTTTTATTTACAGAATTCGAATATTTCATTTCGTAAAGAACAAAAGGATAACCTTCTATCCCCAGCTTGTTTACGTGCGCCATTTTCTTAGCAGACGATATTTAATCAGCAGATTTTTCTTTCTTGTTCATCTAACATGTTCTGGCCAGTTTCAATTCATATAACTTCTTTTATTTTCGGCAATTTCTTATAAAAAAACGTTCAAAAATTATGTGAACATTCTCTGTACATGGGGATTAAGTCCCGCGGGTGGCCTAGGGGTCAACGCTCGTGACTCCCACGGAGGAAACCTCGGGTTCGATCCCAGGCAGGTACGAACGCTCGAACCACTAAATATCCGCTGTGCGTCGGATGGGCACGTTAAGCCGTCAGCCCCCGAGTATACTGCCCCCCCCCCCCCCCGGCAATAAATAAGAACGTCTTCCTCCTCCTTTCTACCTCACTATTGTGTCACTTTCCGATCGGGCACTCTAGCCCAAATCTCCGAGTTTCATATTTCTAAGGGTTATTTAAGACCTGGAGTCAGACACTCCCTTCTTAAAATCTTCTACATCTGATCTGATCTGATCTGTACATGGGAATTCGCTTTCCCATCCATATTTAAGATGTGCTCTGAAGCACTATAACTTGTAGTCTAGTTTTCTGAATAGATGACTACATGGCAAACAAAAAAACGAAACATACGCACCTTTGGGCAGATCATGGCATTTTTCTTTGCCTTCCATCTATTTATGAAGAATTATTTCTACTTTGCAATACGTTCCCATTCATATTTAAGCTGAATTCTGAAGAGTTCATGCTCTCCCAGCGAAGCGGAGACATTGGTAAAATGTAAGTCGTGTGGTTCTTGAGGTTGACTTTCATAGACACAGCAAGCTGATAAATTGAGCAGTAAGTTTGCATACATCGACACTAAACAGAAAAGGGTATACACACAAGCAGTTTTACAGATATTCTTCGACATTTGTTGTTTAAGTCATTTGTATCCTTTTCGTTTCGACATTCAGTATCATATGATGTTATCGGCAATACCAACTTCTTAAAACTGGAAGCCAAATTTCCTAGAGGGACCACTTTATATTCAAATGATAGACAGTAAATGCATGTGATAAAAATAAGCCGCTTGTGTTCGAAGTTTCCATGGCAACACACAACGACGCCGTCGGTGATTCTTCTCCTGGGTTGTCATGCCAACAGTCGCCACAGTAACCGCATTCTTCTGGGTAACAGAAACCAACAAAGAAAAAAATTCGAACATTCAAGGACCACGGTGTGTATTAAAAGTCCTACTGCTTCATAAGTTCTTTATTAAGGCTCAAATGGGTAATTTCATGTTAAATGCCTTGACAGTTTAACTTGTTTTTGGATTGCAGCAGAATTTGACAGCCACTTTCCGATGCGGTTTCTTTTATTTCTAATATCCAGTTTTGGTGAATCTTCATCTTATTTCTAATCAAGATTTAGTGGAGCCTTTCAAGTTTGAAACTTGAAAATGAGAATAGACAAATTCCTGCCGTTACTCACTCCTCTTTCGTAATTGTTTAACAACTGAAATTTCTAAGATAAGAAAACTATGTTTTTTTAAAGAAAAATACTAGTTTCGGTATTAGAATAAAACGTTTGCTATCAGAAAAGGAATACGTTTCGCGAGACCTACAGCACGACAGAGTTCTGACGTATTAATACACTGACGGGAAAAAAATCCCAACACCACAAAACAATAGTTGTAGAGGTATGAAATGACGGCAATACATTTGTATAGGTAACATAAGGTTTCAAGATTACAGTTTATTGTAAGCGCGAGAAGAGCCACTTTAAATGTCAAATGCTGGTACATTAATAACCTGTGTAACCACCAGAATGTTGAATGCAAGCACGCAAACGTTCATGCATTGCGTCGTACAGGTGCTGGATGTCAGTTTGTGGGATGGAGTTCCATGCCTGTAGCACTTGGTCGGTCAATACATGGACAGTTAATGCTGGTTGGGGGTGACGCTGGAGTTGTCGTCCAATGATGTCCCATACGTGCTAGATTGGTGAAAGATCTGGTGATCTAGCAGGCCACGGCAGCATGTCGACACTCTGTAGAGCATGTTGGGTTACAACAGCGGTATGCGGGCGAGCGTTTTCCTGTTGGAAAACACCCTGGAGTGCTGTTCATGAATGGCAGCACAACAGGTTGAATCACCAGACCGACGTACAACTGTGCCGTCAGGGTGCGTGGGATCACCACGAGAGTACTCCTGCTGTCATAGGAAATTGCTTCCCAGACCATAACTCCAGGTGTAGGTCCAGTGTGTCTCGGCCGCAGACAGGTTGGTTGCAGGCGCTCACCTAGCATCCTTCTAACCAACACACGGCCATCACTGGCACCCAGGCAGAACCGGCTTTCATCACAAAACACAACAGATCTCCACTCCGTCCTCCAATGAGCTCTAGCTTGACACCACTGACGTCGCAAACGGCAGTGGTTTGGAGTAAGTGGAATGCACGCTACAGGGCGTCTGGTTCGGAGCTGCCCTTCACGTAACCGATTTGTAACAGTTCGTTGTGTCACTGTGGTGGCAACTGCAGCTCGAATTGCTGCCGCAGACGCGGTACGATGCGCCACGGCCATACGCCGTACACGGCGGTCTTCCCTCTCAGTATTGCCACGTGGCCGGCCGGAACGCGGTCTTCTTGAAGCAGTACCTTCCCTTGACCACCGCTGCCAACAATCATGCACAGTGGCGACATTCCTGCCAAGTCGTTCTGCAATATGGCAGAAAGAAAATCCACCTTCTCGTAGCCCTATTACACCACCTCGTTCAAACTCCGTGAGCTGTTGATAATGACTTCTTCGTCTTCTTAAAGACATTCTTGATTAACATCAACACACTACGTCGAATCTCAACGATAACTAACGCTCAGGAACGTTACAGCGCGTATTTACAGCAAACCTGCTTTGCATGTTACGAGGGGCGCTACTAGCGCCACACGTATGCGCCGAGCGCGAAATTTGCATAGACGTCATCTTACAGATGTACTCTCACTGCCTACCAACTGTCGTTTATCTAACGCAACCTCTTCTTGGTGTTGGGATTTTTTTCCGTCAGTGTATATACAATTTTATAATAATAATTTTAGCGCTAGAACGTTGTGTTATGCTTTACAGCGACTGCCTTTTTTGAATATAATAATTTTATGAGCGTGCACCAAGTTTCTTACGTAGGCAAAATACAATTTTGTTATAATTCTTTCAACTGACTGAACAATTAATATTACGCCAGTTGCTCTCATTAATAGCCTGAATTAGAAATTTCGTTGTTGTTGTTGTTCTAGGTGGTCATCCGGTATGGTTGTAGCACTTCGAAGATTTACAAATCTATAAGCAGAAATCTTAAGATTTGCAGATGACATTGTCCTCACTTCAGAAAATAAAATAGAATTAAAAGAAATGGTAGAAGATCTAACAGATTTATCAAAAGAAATTGGATTAGAAATCAATATTTATAAAACCAAAATAATGTCAAACGAACTTAATAATAGCGAAGCACAAGAAAATGTTAGAATAAATGATAAAGAAATAGAACATATGGAAAATGCATATACCTAGGAAAACTAATTACCACGGAGAAACAGGGAATTATGGAAGAAATTCACAGAAGAAAAAAAATGGAATGGACAGCTTTTGGGAAGTTAATGAAGATTCTATGTAGTAAAATAAAGCCGAAAAACAGAGAAAAACCTCTCAATCAATGTATTTATAATACTCATTATAACATAGGGAGCTGAAACTTCGCCCATCAAGAAACACATCTTAGGTAAATTGCAAAAAGCACAACGTAAAATGGAAAGATTCCTGCTAAATGTAAGACTTCAAAATAAACTAAAGAATACAGATATAAGATCCAGAACAACAATTTTATACATAGGTGAAAAGATACTCAACTCAAAATGGGAATAGGCTGACCATATAGCAAGAATGGAAAATGATAGATGGACTAAAATAATAACAGAATGTAGACCATATAAAGGAAAAAGAGGAGTAGGAAGACCGGAGGGAAGATGGAACGATGATATAAACAAAACTATAGGAAAGCTGTGAAATAGACAAGCCCAAGACAGGAACATTTGGAAAGGCATGACGGAAACCTATAGCCTCCATTGGCTATAAAGAGGGTTAAGAAGAAGAAAAAGAAGATCCAGAACAAAATTTTATACATAGTTGAAAAGATCATCATCATCATCATCATTGTCAACCATTATCAATCCACTGCTGGACGAAGGTCTCCCCAAGTTTCCTCCACAACAGTCTGTCTTGTGCCAGTCTCCTCCATGTCACCCCTGCATACTTTCGAATTTCATCCACCCATCTCCCATGTGGTCTTCTTCTGGGTCTTTTCCTGTCCCTTGGAATCCAATCTAAAATTTCGGCTGTCCATCGATGATCTGTCCTTCTGGCAGTATGTCCAGCCCATTGCCATTTCAGGGATTTAACTCTGATCATGATGTCTTCCACTCTTGTCATTTTTCGGATCCACGAGTTCCTCTTCTTATCTCTCCTGGTTACACCAAGTATGCACCTCTCCATGCTTCTTTGAGTTGTCTGCAGCCTTTGTATGTCTCTTTTAGTTAAGGTCCACGTCTCTGCACCATACGTAAGCACTGGAAGGATGCATTGATCAAACACTTTTCTTTTAAGACATAATGGCATATTGCTCTTGAAAATTATGCTGTTTCTTCCAAAAGCTCTCCAGGCAAGTTTTGTACGCCGATTAATTTCTTCATCAATGTGACCCTCACTTGATATCTGCTGTCCAAGATAAACGTACGTGTCTGTTATCTCCAGCTTTTCTCCATCAATCGATAAATCTTCATTTCTTGTAAAAGCATTGAACATCACTTTTGTCTTCTGAAAGTTCATTTTTAATCCCACTTCTTTACTCTTGTCAGCAAGTTCCTGGATCATACTCTGCAGCTCTGATGGGGTAGTTGCAAAAATGACTACGTCATCAGCAAAACGAAGGTGGGTTAGATAATCTCCATTAATCTTTATCCCCTTGTTTTCCCAGCTCAGAGACTGAAAAACACCCTCCAATGTGGCATTAAAGAGCTTCGGAGATATGGTGTCACCTTGTCTCACTCCTTTCCAATTTTTACGTGTGTTGTATTTTCAAACAGCCTAATCTTTGCACTTGCATTTTCATAGATGTTATTAATGATATTAATGTATGCATCTTCAATACCGCAGGTTTTCAGAGCCATTGTAACTGCTGATGGTTTCACCGAATCAAAGGCTTTTTCATAATCGATAAAAGCCATGCACAATGGAAGTTCATATTCCCTCGCTCTTTCAATTAGTTCTCTCAGTACGTGGATATGATCTATTGTGCTGTAGCCACTCCTGAATCCAGCTTGTTCTCTGGGTTGAGCCATGTCCAGTGTTACCTTCAAGCGGTGTGAAAGAACTTTAGTGAAGATTTTATAAACTACTGATAGGAGGCTGATAGGTCTGTAGTTTCCGAGATCCTCAATGTCACCTTTCTTATGTAGCAGGATCATTGTAGCGGTGTTCCAATCCTCAGGAATCTTTCCTTCATTAAGGCATCGAGTGAAAATTTGGGCGAGTACTGTTTCGATTTCTCCACTTGCTTCTTGTATGATGTCTACAGTAATTCCATCTTCTCCTGGAGCTTTTCCCCGCTTCATGTTCTTGATTGCATGTGCAACTTCTGCTGGAAGGACTGGAGGAACTCTGGTACTGGTATCTTTCATGATGTCTGGAGTGCATGTATCATCCCTTTCATATAATTTGGAGTAGAAATCTTTCACTCTTGTCAAAATTTCGCCTCTATTTCTTGTTACAGAACCATCTTCTTTTCTCAGTGCCATAATCTGTTTTCTTCCCTTACTGAGATGTCCCTTTGCTATCTTTAGGCTTTGGTTGTTTTCAATTGCTTTCCTCACTAGTTCACAGTTGAATTTTCTTACGTCTTCAGTGATACTAATTGAAAAGATACTCAATTCAAAATGGAGATAGACTGACCATATAGCAAGAATGGAAAATAATAGATGGACTAAAATAATAACAGAATGTAGATCATATAAAGGAAAAAGAGGAGTAGGAAGACCGGAGGGAAGATGGAACGATGATATAAACAAAACTATAGGAAAGCTGTGAAATAGACAAGCCCAAGACAGGAACATTTGGAAAGACATGACGGAAACCTATAGTCTCAATTGGATATAAAGAGGGTTAAGAAGAAGAAGAAAGAGAAGGAGATCCAGAACAAAAATTTTATACATAGGTGAAAAGATACTCAATCCAAAATGGAAATAGGCTGACCATATAGCAAGAATGGAAAATGATAGATGGACTAAAATAATAACAAAATGTAGACCATATAAAGGAAAGAGAGCAGTAGGAAGACCGGAGGGAAGATGGATGGACGATATAAACAAAACTATAGGAAAGCTGTGGAATATACAAGCCCAAGACAGCAACATTTGGAAAGAGATGAGGCAAACCTATAGCATCAAATGGCTATAAAGAGATTTGGAGGAAGAAGCAGAAGAAGAAGAAGAAAACAGCGAATGGAAATGAGATTGACGGAATTTAATCCCAAATTTTTTGGAGTCACTGGGAGAGTTTTTGCTATTTCCAAAGAATGAACACATGTTCCACTATGTAATGATTATGCAGTTCATCCTGTTGGTTCATCTACTGTCTTTGGGTGTGTCCTATTCCAAATTACTGGACATATTTCATTTCTCAAATTCCCTGCAATGGATTATTCCTAGTGGGACTGATTTCTCCCTTCACCCAAACCTCAATCACAGTTGAGTGGCCGCACGATATCCAGGTGGTGGCTCTGTGATGGCTAGGGGTGCCTTCCAATAAGACACGGTAGATCCCTTAGTGTGTCTAGAAAGTTCTTTAACTGCTGCGTGTTACTAGCATGTGCTGTCTGATCACCTACACGCTTTCATGGCCTTTGCGCATCATGCGGCCGATGGTCTGTTTGAGCAAAACAATGCGCCGACCCATAGGGCCACAACGACCCAGGCGTGGCTCCAGGAACACTGAGTTAGAAAGTAGGAAATTACCCCAAATATTTCCAGATTTAAACCCTGTGTAAGCTCTCTATGATGCCGCAGAGTGGAACTTCAGACCCTTGGATCCAGTACCGAAATTTAGGGCGGAGTTGTGGTGAATGCTGAAACAGGCATAATATTTCACAGTACATACACATTCGAGTCACATTATTTTGACCACCTCCTACTTTTGACGTCAACAGCGCGTAGCCAATGAAAGAAGACACGTGTCGTGAGCTGGTTTGGAGGGTACATAAGGTGTGTTGTAGGCATTCTGAAAGAGCATCACTCGTTGCTATCATGAATAAAAGGAGCTATTTATCAGATTTGCGAAAAGGGATGATTATCGGGTTTCGGGATAAGGGTGGCAGTATTTCTGAAACAGTGCAATTTGTGAACTGTTCGCGTGCTGCTGTGGTTAAAGTGCATCATGGTTGGGAAAATAACACCGTTGCGAATAAGCGACGTGTAAACTGCGGGGTATTACGTGCCATTGATGTGAGAGGTGAACGACGGCTTCGAAGGTGCGTGAGGGCCCATCCACACGCTACAGTGGAGCAACTCACTGGCCGAATGAACCAAGGGGGTAACGGAAGTGTGTCTAAAACGACAGTTCAGTGTACTCTGCTGCGCATGAGGCTCCGATGCAGACGGATGGTCACTGCATCTATGTTAACGAAAGTGCATCGGCAGAAAAGGCTGACATTTGCACTGCTGTATCAGAATCGGACTTCCGCCGACTGGAAAAGGAATGCCTTCTCCGGTGAGTCACGTTTTCTGCTTCATCGAACGGATAGACGTTGGTGTATAAAGCGAGAAGCATCGGAAAACAAACTCCCTTCAACCATTGCTGGAAGAACACAAGCTGGTGGGGGCAGCGTTATGGTCTGGAGAATGTTTTCGTGGCATTCTCTGGGTCCATTCATATCTGTCGAAGGCACTATGGACCGAATTCGTTACGAAACCATCCTTGCAGACCACGTGCACCCATACATGCTCATTGTCTTCCCTGGTGCGGATGAGATCTTCCAGAACGAAAATGCGACATGTTACATAGCTATAAATGTCCGTGAGGGGCTGGAAGAGCACGATGAAGACATCAAAGTATTTCCCTGGCCCTCCAATTCTCCAGACTTAAACCCAATTGAGCATGTGTGGGACCACCTCTTGTTCGCTCTATGGATCCTGCACCACGCACCCTCCAGCAGCTGTCAGATGCACTGCAGTCAGCATGGTTCCACATACCTGTGAACACTTTCCAGCACCTTATTGAATCACTCCCAGCCAGTCTAGCTGCTGTCTGCGCTGCCCACGGCGGTTACTCTGGATATTAGCTGGTGGTCACAATTATGTGATTTCACCGTGCACGAGTCTGGTGTTTGTACGGGATACACCGAATAACACTACGTACGTCAGCGACATCATGCAGCCGGTCGTCCTGCCATTTTTGAGTGCGATACCCGTTGCGATATTACAGCACGATAACGCCCGCCTACATTCCGCCAGGGCAACTCAACATGCTCGTCATGTTGTGCACCACCTCCCTTGGCCAGCACGCTCTCCGGATTTGTCCCCAAGCGAGCATTTCTGGGACTGGGTCGCACAAACGCTTTTCCGCGGACCCCGGTAGACAGCGATCCTTTCTGAATTACGTGTACAAGTTGAAAGCACATGAAATGCTGCTCCCCCCCCCCCCCCCCGCGTGATATCCGGCATTTGTACGATCTATTGCATGCCAGATTGGTAGCCTGTATTTCTGCTGGAGGAGGTGCAACACCTTATTAAAATGTGCCTTCTGTACAGCATTGTAATACGCATTAAAAGGTAAAATAAACTTTGAATCACTTCACACGTGTGATCACTTTACTTTTTTAACAAGCTGTTGCTGCAACATAAATATCATGGACGCAGCTGCAATATTTAACGGTGTTATTTTTTAACTTTCCGGCAGTGTATTTTGCTTCGTTTCGATTTTATCTCCAGGGTTCATGAAACTAAATGGCATTTTTAAAAGAAAATGGAGGCAATTTGTGCTGGTGTAAAGTGATAAAACGGGTTTGAACTTGCATCCATAAGATGCCGGCTTCCTTAACCAGAGGGAAAAACTTCCTCGCAATCAAAAAGGAAATAGAATATAAAGAAGTGCACCTTCTACTTTCTCACTGGGGTAACTAATAATCCGCTAATGCCGTCGTCTCGACAGTCGTCAAAGCAGAAGAAACTGCTCTGCCCTAGAGGAAGTAGAGGAAGAGCAGGCAGAGAGAGAGAGAGAGAGAGAGAGAGAGAGAGAGACAGATACGAGCCGGCTCCTAAGGAAGGAAGTGCAATTTGCGTTCTCCATCGCCCTTGCTATTTAGGTGACCGACATTTAACCCAAAGTAAACAGACATCAGATCAGCGAAGTTAATCTTTTACCTCTTCCCCATCGGAAGGAAAGTAAATTAACTTTGTACTCAGAACTTTGTTGACATTGGGAGCTTTAGATCACTGATTGATACGATGGAATTGACTGGGAGAACTTGCAGCAAATACAGTATCAACTCAACCCAGTAGCGGAAACTAATTTTAATATGGAAGCCCAATGTTTACACAGAATAAGAACATTTAATTCGAATTTATCGGGACATCCAAAAGCAACAAATAAAACGCTGATGATTCGGAATTTAATTCACCATCCACGGATTTCACAGCGCCAGTTATTGACAAATCTTTCGTAGTAGCGAATCTTTCTCATCCGGAAGAACGAACATCCATGCATTTCGAAGTAACTTATTTAATCTATACGCAGCAAAACGTTACAAAAGGTACAAATTTTCAAGATGAGAATCCGTTTTTTGGTGTAAATATGACAAGGATGGTAAGTCAGATAATATCCGAAAACTTGAAAATTTCGTCATTCTGGAATCGAACCCACGTCTCCTAGATAGCGCCCGGGCATGCTAACCACTACACCACCCAATACGAAGATAAGAGTCCTATCCCGTAATTGCCCGGAGGAGCAGATAAATCATGAATGGAATACGGGATTACACCATATAATACAAATTTTGAAGATGACAATCCGTTTTTTGGTGTAAATACGACGAGGATGGTAAGTCAAAATAATATTCCAAAACTTGAAAATTTCTTCGTCCTTGAGCGGGAATCGAACCAGCGTCTCCCACATAGCGCCCGGGTATGCTAAAAACCTCAAGATTCGCTAAACATGAATGCCGGTTGCTTCGACTAGAGAATCCTGTGATGGTTATATTCAGATTAATCGGAAACTTGAGACTTCGTTGTTCTGGGTGGTGTAGTGGTTAGCATACCCGGGCGCTATCTGGCAGACGAAATTTTCAAGTTTTCGGATATTATCTGAGTTACCATCCTTGTCATATTTACACCAAGAAAACTGATTCTCATCTTCAAAATTTGTGTTGTACTGTATAATCCCGTATTCCATTCATGAGTTACAGAAGATTTTTTGAAT
Organism: Macrothele yani; assembly: GCA_039090855.1. Taxonomy (NCBI): domain Eukaryota; kingdom Metazoa; phylum Arthropoda; class Arachnida; order Araneae; family Macrothelidae; genus Macrothele; species Macrothele yani. The sequence continues at coordinate 29,193,396 of CM076989.1, read as the reverse complement.
ACTTCATCAGACACGGATATCCACATCTCCGTGTCAAATTTAGAAGTCACACTAAGCGTCTAACATCTTAGTCTGACTTCTAAATTTGTCATTCTTGTATTTATATATGAACGATTTACTTTGCTAGTCTCATATTTACAGGGGTTTATTTTATTTTTATTTTTTTTGATTGGAGGTTTAACGACCACCGTGAGCAACTCAATGGGCTATAAGCAGTCGCCCGTCCCTAATTTAGGGTCACTGGTTCCAGGGAAGGGAGAGAGCCAGTGCCGTAAGACAAACACAACATCCATGCCTCACCGGGATTCGAACCCGGACCCTTCACGGACGAATGATCAGAGGCCAGCGCCTTAGACCACTGCGCCACCGGGGCGGCTACAGGGGTTTATCAAAATGTGAAATAGAAATACCAACTGCGAACGTGTTCGAAGCTCATTGGGATGGCGTCAAGTCAAGAGCACGTTCGAAGCTCATGGGTATGGCGTCAAGTCAAAACCACGTTCGAAGCTGATGTGGATGGCGTCGAATCAATAACAAGTTCGAAGCTCATGGGCATGGCGTCGAAGCAAGAACAAGTTCGAAGCTCATGGGAATAGCGTCAAGTCAGTAACATGTACGACGCTGACAGGCATGGCGTCAAGTCAAGAACACGTTCGAAGCTCAAGCGGATGGCGTCAAGTCAAGAACACGTTCGAAGTACGAAGCTCATAGGCATGGCGTCAAGTCAAGAACGCCTTCGAAGCTCATGGGCGTAAGTCAACAGCACGTTCGAAGCTCATGGTGATATGTCAAAACAGGTTCGAAGCTCTGGAGATGGAGTCAAGTAAACGACATCTTCGAAGCTCATGGGAAGTGGCGTCAAGTCAAGAACACGTTCGAAGCTCATGGGGATAGGGTCAAGTCAAGAACACGTTCGAAGCTCATGGGGATAGGGTCAAGTCAAGAACACGTTCGAAGTTCATTTTTTTACCCTTTCCAACCGTAGGTTGAAGAAACGTATATGCTCCAGCTTTGTCTGTCTGTTTGTCCACACGATAACTCGCATAAAAATGGTTCGAATTCGATGAAATTTTAGTATGTGGTAAGCGAGAACCTGGGAACGAACCCAATTGAAAATGGGAGAAATGGGGTTAAAGGTCAGGACATAGAAGCACGTTCCATTCCATCGCCGCTATGCGCCATAACTTAGGTAAAAATGCTTCGATTGCGACAAAACTTTATCATTTGTAGAGGTATACTGAACCGGTTCTGTTGAATATCATCGAAATAAAGTCAAAGGTCTGGGAACAGGAGCGGGATTTATTCCACAGCCATTAATCCTCATACCGTGACCAAAAATGCTTGGATTGCGACGAAATACAATAAGTTGTTTCATAACGACTTTAGAATCAGTTCGGCCAAAAATGTATTTGCCAGCAATTGCGAGCAGTGCGCTTGCGTGAGATTCGTTAGCCATTATTTTCGCACGATAACTTCCATGAGGTTTGCCCGATTTAGACGGGATTTTTAATTATAAAGCGGCTTATGTGTGGTAGCTCTTGATAACAGAATTAGGTAACACGGGCACAAAGAGATTTAATTTTGATATATGTGAACTTCAAACGTTATACCATAGTTAAGTCCCCTCAAAGCTAAGGCATTTTCCTATGATTTTTGCTATGTTGGAAAGCGTATCATAATCAATGCATTGCATTATTTTACTAACTCGTTTATTGGATGTTTAGCGACCAGCGTGACCAACGCAGTGCGCTATAAACAGTTGCCCGTCCATAAGACAAACACAACATCCATGCCTCAAAGTGATTCGAACCCGGACCCATCTCAGACGAATGATCAAAAGCTATCGCTTAGACCACTGCGCCACGAGGTGGCTCGAAGCTTATTGGAAGTGCCGTCCAGTCAAGAACACGTCCGCCGCCTTAGTGGCGCAGTAGTCTAAGCTTCAGATCATTCGTCCTAAAGGGGTCCGGGTTCGAATCCCGTGGCGCATGGATGTTGTGTTTGCCTAAAGGCACTGCCTCTCTCCCTTCCCTGGAACCAGTTATCCTAAATTAGGGACGGGAGACCGCTTATTGCCCATTCAGTTGCTCACGATGGTCGTTAAACCTCCAATCAAAAATAAAAAAATAAAAAAATAACACGTTCGATCGAAGCTCTTGGGGATGGCGTTAAGTCAAGAACACGTTCCAAGATGATGGGGATGGCATCAAGTCAAGAACACTGTCGTAGGTCATGGGGATGGCGTAAAATCACGAACAAGTTTGAAACTCATGGGGATGGCGTCAAGTCAAAAAGACGTACGAAGCTCATGGGGATGGCGTCAAGTAATGAATAAATTTGAAGCTCATGGGGATGGCGTCAAGTCCAGAAGACATCCAAAGTTCATGGGGATGCGTCATATCAGGAATATATTGGAAGCTCAAGGAGATGGCGTCAAGTCAAGAGCAACTTCGAAGCTCATGGGGATGGCGTCAAGTCAAGGACACTTTCGAAACACATGGGGATGGTGTCAAGTCAAGAGCAACATCGAAGCTCATGGGGATGGCGTCAAGTCAAGGACACGTTTGAAACACATGGGGATGGCGTCAAGTCAAGAACACGTTCGAAACTCATGGGAAGTGGCGTTAAGTCAAGAACAAGCGAAGCTCATGGGGATGACGTCAAGTCAGGAACACATTCGAAGCTCGTAGGGATAGTGTCAAGAGCAGTGCACTGTAGTTTAACAGCCGTCATGAAGGCCTAAAAACATCAAGCAGAGACAAAAATATGGAAAAATGTCAAAACTTGGTAAATAATGACTGTCGGTTTACTGTTAGATTGATTTTAGAAAAAATAAACACATAAACTGCCCGTTCATTGTGCCTAAGCTTTGGGTTCAGAGAAGATGATACAAACACAAAGAAGGCAAAAAATTTGGGCCGCTGTGTTCGGGTGAATAGACGAGAAAGAAGAGTCGAAAAACAGAATAATCTCTAGAGATGAAACATGGGTTTACCAATATGACCCTGAAATTTAAAAAGATAGAGCTTGCAATCGAAATATCCTAATTCACTTCGTCCCAGAAAGGCGCGAATGTCAAAATGAAAGGTAAGAAGCACGATGATTTCATTTTCCTTGCAAAGATGTAGTGCACCTAGAGTTCATTTTATCTGGACAGAGTGTTAACCAAACTCTGCAAGTTTGGTTAACACTCTGTCCGTTTTGGAACTTATGAGACAAAGACAAATTTGTTTCCTCACAAACGGATTCACCATTATGGCAATGTGCGTTTACACATTATGGCAATGTGCGTTTTCTGTTAACCAAATTTTTTAAGAAAAAAACAAAAAAGAAACAATTCGCCAGATCTTGCCAATTGCGACATTTTTCTGAAGGCTGAAAAAAGTCTTCAATGATGCACATTACCATACGGTAGAAGAGGTACAGAAGCATACTACGGTAGTTGTAAACTTCTGACCGGAAAATGACATAGAGAACTATTTCGACAGCCGTAAACAACGTTGATATTCGTTTACACTGTTAAACATTTTGTGGTAGGTTGAAACAAAAAAGTGGTGCTACACCAGCTGCACCACTTTCTGAAGAAAGATACGTCATTGTGTGGTGCAAACAAAACCGAAAAACATAGTGCAATTTTGCACTACGTTATGGTACTAGGTTGCACCACATTATGGTGCAAAGTTTCACTTTGCTGTTGGGTTTTGTTTGCACCACACAATGCGTATCGTTTCTCGGAAAGTAGTGCGGCTGGTGTAGCACCACTTTTTGGTGCAACCTACCACAAAATTTTTAACAGTGCATCGCTGCAGAAAAGAATTATTTTGAAGGTGATCACCGCAGTTCTTCTCTGTCACCATTCTGACATTTTTGGTTCTGACTTTTTTCTGCAAAAGCTGGTGCGTCACCCAATGTAGATTTTTTATTATTTTAATACATTTATCATCAAGTTTTTTTTTTTTGTTCTAAATTTCGTGGGGTTGGACATTTTTTAAAAGTCCAACAAAATGTATCTCGCATTTTCAGTCAATCTAAAATGGTTGTTCCTGATTAACTTTCGTATATCCTATTGGGTTGTCAGAAAAGTCATGACGTATTTTAGCCATGTTTTGAAAAGGTCATTTATTGATAGAAAGAACAAAGATCAATCAATGATATAATGCCCGTTTTGTTTTATAACCTTTTGCCATCTTTCAGTGAGCTGTAGAATGCTTCGTTCATAGAAGGACCTGTCTTTCGTGGGGAAAAACTGTACAAGGTGCTGATTTACAGCCTCATCTGAATTGAACGTTATAAAACGCAAGGACTGTTGAAGAGATCGAAACAAGTGGAAGTCTGACGGCGCAAGGTCAGGCGAGTATGTTGGGTGTGGCAACACATCCCACCCAAGCTCCAATAATTTTTGGCGGGTGATCAAACTTTTGTGTGGTCTCGCGTTGTCGTGATGGAACACAACACCTCTACGATGAACGAGCTCTGGACGTTTCTGGATAATAGATTCGTTCAAACTCTCCAATTGCCGACAGTACACATTCGAATTGTATGTTTGGTTCCGTGGTAGGAGCTCGAAAAACACGACACCTTTAAAATTCCACCACACTGAGACCAGAACCTTCCGCTGATGAATGTTTGCTTTGGATGTCGTTTGAGGCGAAGCAGCACGTCGGAACCAAGACCGTTTTCGCAGCACATTGTTGTACACAATCTTCTTTTCGTCACCAGTTATCAGTCACTTCAAATAAGGATCGTTTTCCTCACGTTTAGTGAGAATATCGTAGATGCTTATACGCGCCGTCAATTGAGCTTCTTTGAGTTCATGAGGAACCCACACATCGAGCTTGCTTACGTATCCCATCTTCTTCAGGTGGTCGTGAATGCTCAAATGATGGATGTGCAATGTGTCTGCAATCTCTCGTGTAGTGTAACGTGGGTTTGACTCGATCAATGCCTTGATTTGGTCGTCATCAACCTCGGTTGGCCTCCCGGACCGAGGAGCATCGTTGAGGTCAAAATCACCAGCACGGAATTTTGCGAACCACCGTTGGCACTGACGTTCTTGTAGAGCATTATCACCGTAAACTTTACGCAACTTTTTACAAGCTTGGCGCGCGTTCTTCCCTTTACGGGAGTAAAACAGTAAAATATGGCAAAAATGCACAGTTTGGTCTTTCATCTTCAACTTGATGTCAAATCTCTGCAAATTTACCAAATCGCTCACTAATCCTTTTAGACTGCAGCTAGAACTGGCACCTGGCGAATGCCATAGCGATAACAGAGCTGCAAATGCCTTTAGTACTTCCAAAACCGCCCAACCACCATCGGGTGCCAAAATACGTCATGATTTTTCCGACAACCCAACACATGTATTTCAAATAATGTAAACGGCATGTTTCTTTTATAAAGTGAACTGTTTGGAATAAACTTAAAAAACAGTTTGGAGCCTTGCACGCTGTGCTGGTGGCGCAGTGGTATAAGCACTGGCTTCTGACGATTCGTCCGAGATGGGTCCAGGTTCTAATCCTGGTGAAGCATTCATGTTGTGTTTTTCATACGGCACTGGCTCTTTCCCTTCATTGGAACCATTGGTCCCAATTTAGGAACTGGCGACTTCTTATAGCTCAGCCAGTTGCTCAAGATGGCGGTTAAATCTACAAATAAAAAAAATATATCGGGATAATTGGACAGATCAAAACAAAGTTATCGCAAATTTTGGTTTATAAGTTCTTGTGGATTTTGATATATGCCGATATCATTCAACGGCATATTATTTGTCTCATAAGTTCTATTGCATAACATGAAATGTTTACGAATGCTGCCAGTATATATTTGTTTCAGAATCATTCCTGGTATCTCAATAAGTCTACACACCTTACCACTTTGCAAAGATTTGATCAATAAGTTCTCCAAAACTGGCAGTCACATATATTTTTATATCGGGGGAGGGGGGTTAACGAGCACTGTGAGCATCTCTATGAGCTATAAGCAGTCTCCCGTCCCTAATTTACGGACTCTGGTTCTAGGGAAAGGAGAGATCCAGTGCCGTAAGACAAACGCAACATCCATGCCTCATCGGGATTCAAACCCGGACCCATATCGAAAGAATGATCAGAAGCAAGAGCTTACACCACGGTACCACCGGTGCAGCAATTGCATATTGGCAAGCATAACCTATGGTAAATAGAGTCAAAGGTTTGAAAAGTACTCCTGTCAAACCATCACAAGTAACGATGTCGTTTTTGGATCGTTAAACAGTACGCTTCTGCTTTGCATAAGTCTCCTATAAATGACTTGTCTGACAATATCTGCGCTTTTTCAATGAGAAAGTAAAAGCTTAAAGAAAAGTTCACTGTTTGTGTTCATCACGGCAAAACAAACAGCTTCAAGAAAGAAACCGTGCTAAGAACAACCTCTGTTTTATGAAAATGGTTGTACCGATGGTAATGCAAAAGTGAGCTTAACTTTTTTATTAAATGACAGAGGTCGTTCAAAATTGCACATGTGGGCCGTGGGTGACCTAGTGTGCAACGTTCGTGACAGCCACGGAAAGGACCTCTGGTTCAATCCCAGGCAGGTACGAACGCGCGATCCACTAAATATCCGCCGTGCGTCGGATGGGCACGTTACGCCGTCGGACCTCGGATACTGGCCCCCGATAATAAATAAGGGCGTCTTCCTCCCCCTTTCTACTTCGCTTCCGTGTCACTTTCCTATCGGAAACTTTAGCCCAAATCTCCTAGCTTCCTATTTCTAAGGGTTGTTTAAGACCTGGAGTCAGACACTCCCTTCCTAAAATCCTCTACTGAAGATCAGATCAGAAATTGCACATGTTAGTAGAGTAACTCTTTCTCTATACAAAGGTACTACTCAACATAGTCTCCATCACAAGCGATGAATTTGCACCATCGTTGAACCCAACTCTTGAATCTTCTTTGAAAAAGTTCATGGTCCATTGTACCCACATCTTCACAGCCACTTTCACCTCGTCTGTGTCATCAAATCCTTGCCGCTGGAGACTGTCCTTCATGGGATCTAACAGGTGGAAGTTGGAGGGCGCCAGATATGGGCTGCACGGTGGATGTGGACCACCGACCAGCCTGATTTGTTGCCAAAGATGTGTGCGGTTTCGCATTCTCATGATGAATGTGGATCCTTTTCAGAATATTGTTCGGTCTCTTCCTCCTTATGGTTTCTCTAAGCTTCTTGAGTACCTCAATGTACCGCTCCTTGGTCACGGTACGGCCACGTTCCCGAAAATCAAGGTGAATGACATCCCTGTCATCCCATAAAACAGTCACTGTGACTTTCTGTGCTGATAGCTGGCTCTTGAACTTCTTATCCCATGGTAAAGAAGTGTGACGCCTTTCCATGGATTGATTCTTCGTTTCCGAATCGTAAAGATACGCCCACGTTTCATCTCCTCTTACCGGCACGAAAGAAAAGTGTCTTCATTGGCTTCAAATGCTTCCAGAAGATCAAAGAAGACTTCCACCCTTCTCTTCTTCAAATCGAGTGTCAACTGCCGAGGTACCTACTTTGCAGTCACTTTGTTACCACAGTCCAGTTGTGCAACAAGCTCACAGATTGTGACTCGTCCTTCCGCGCGAATCAATTCATCCGCTCGCTTACAATTCGTGTCAGTGGTCGCAGATGACGGTCTCCCACTGCGTGATTTGTCTTCAATGCTGGTTTCCCCTTCTTTAAACTTTTTCATCCACCTGTGTACATTGCTCTTCTCAATGGTGTCATCTATGTAAGCATTCTGTAGCCTTCTATGGATGTCGGACAGCCTGCACTCTTCCTTCATCAAGAACTCAATGACGGCAGGTTGCTTCTTCTTGGAATCCATTATTTTCCTGCAGTGAAGAAGAAGGGTTACTATAGAGGAAGACGGGTAACTATAGAGGAAGAGTTACTCTACCCACATGTGCAACTTGAACGACTTCTGTCAGTTAATAAAATAAGTTACACCCACTTTTGCATTACGTTCAGTACAACCGTCGTACATACTGTATGTAAAATAGGTTTCCAGGAATAAAAGGGGGTAAAATATCCACATCCAAGCGATTGACGAGATTCCGGAAACTTAATTTCACCTTAGTATTCAAAGGTTTTGATAGATAATTTCAAAAGATGTAGAGACGGCACATTACCTTCGAAATCGCTTTGCTGTCATTTTTTCAGAAATGTGTTGAAGTAATTTCAACACCAAAACAAAGTTACACACACAGGCCACTGAATTAGAAACCGTTATGCAGATCTATGTAAACTGGATAGATCTCCATAAAGGATGCTCCCGGATCTGACCTGGATCGGGAGCATACAGGTCAGATCCGGGAGCAACCAAGTCCTTTTTGTGAAATCTGTGCCAGTTAAAGGACTCTCTTGTAAACGCCTGGTGCGCTGCAGACGTAGTTTTAATAAACTAACAATATAAGTAGTTGCACATCTCCTTAATGAAGCAAGGAAATCTTAGTTCAAGAATACGTCTAGAGATTCAGATAAAACAAATGCACTTACAAATCCAACCTTTTATTCCATCCCAGGCATGTATGTTAGCATCGCATCGAAAACAATTCAATAGCTAAACATTTCAACACCTAAAAACTTCAATAGCTGAACAACAACATGCTTGTAATATCAAATAATCTCCAATTCACATTAGCTTGAAAACAAAACTGAAAACAAATGTGATAATCAAAGCAAAAGAACTAAATAATAACATCAAATTCTAAATATCAACTTAATCTAAGCTCACATAACAAATCTCTTTTCAAATCAATTACAAATAAGTTCTAACTAAATTTTAAACAGAGCCCCGTATATCTAGCGAGAGTAGAACCTGAACATATATATACAGCCGTATCAGAATAATATAACCACCTACCTAATAATGGGAATAACTACCCTTGGCCGGGTGACAGCGGCGAAACGGCGTGGCATGGACACAATGAGGCCCTGGAAGGTTGCCCGAGGCACACGTGCCTATTTGGACGGAGGTCCCGGAGATGACAAGGCTGTGGGTCGGCACGTCGGACCTGTCGATTTAAATAGACTCACAAGATCTCTATGGAATTGAGATCGGGCGATTTGGCCGGCCAAGGGAGAACGGAGACATCGCTGTCGTGCTCCTGGAACCAGTTACGCACTCTCTCAGTGATGTGGCACGGCGCACTTTCTTGTTGGTAGACACCATCACCACCAGGGTAAACGTCCAACGTGAAGGGATACTTGTGGTCAGCAAGGATGGACAGGTAGCCGTTGGCGTTCAGGGAAGCGGTCCCAGTTCAACATGCCCCAGACATGCGCAGTGCCACCATCGGTCTGTACTTGACCGACTAACGTGTCCGGGTGTTGGTTCTCGTGTCTCTGACGCCGTATCGACCACATGTCATTTCTTCTGTGGAGCAGAAACCTCGATTTGTCGGAGGAGGCAACCTTTTGTCTATCCTGCACTGTCCAATTACGGTAGTCCCATGCGTACTGCAGGCGTCGTTGCTGCTGGACCTGGGTTAACATGGGAGCCTTGACTCAGCGTCGATTCCGGATACCAATGCGTAACAGGGTTCGGTCTACTGTTATGAGGGACACGTACCTGGTTACCCCAGCGACCATTTGTGTGGTCAATTGTTGCACTGTTGAGCGTCTACTGCCCTTTACCAGTCAACGTTCTCCTCTGGGGTCGATGACCTTTTGGGATCAACAGTTATGACGTCATGAGGTACTTGGTGTGCCAGCGGTCCATTCTTGGTACACCCGTTCTACAGCACATCGCGAACAGCCAACGAAGTCTGCTGTTTCTCAGATGCTTCCACCCTTGGCGCGGTAGCCGATGATCATTCCTTTTTAAACGTCCATCAGATCACTACCTCTTCCCATTGTGCTGACGTGACGCACTATGGCTCATCTGTCCTGGCCGGCCGCTTATATCTTCGTGTGGTCAACCTTGTCACGTGCACTCTGTAACGCGCCTGGGAGAGTTCACTGTGATTTCATATTATTCTGATACGACCATGTAAATCCACCATATCTATCCTTCGTACCTCTGTTTAATTCATACATCATTCTCCTTCTGACCCCAGTTCAGGTTGCCTCAAGATATTCATTCGAGTGAGAAATGTAGCGTTGAGTTAAAAACAGTTTCAGGAGAACGAACCAAAATTTGCATAGATACAGGAACTAAAGTAAAAAGTTATATGATTGAGTATACGTCGCATAGTTTTGCAAACTTTTATACTCAGTACTATGATATATAGTTAGGCATTGCTTTGAAGGAGGAGTTGTATTGTCTTTCCAACAATCTTAAGCACCGTGAAATATCACAGAGTGCAAGCTCTCCGTTTGTGCTGAATAGAGATCTGCAATGACTGCCCGTCCATCGGGTACCTAATGAACTGGCATCTCAATGTGTATGCACATGAATGCCTCTCGGTTAAATTCCATCTTTCGTTAAAATTAAATAACCACTCAGTGCTTCACATGCGCAATTTCCCCCATTAAAACAAACTGAAATAACATGCCAGTCAGTTGAATTCCAACAAATAAGTAAAAAAAAAAAAAAAAAGCAATCTCCAGCAGTCGCTTCATATTTTTCGCACAGGCAAGAAGCATGTAATACCGTTCAACGCTATCGACATCCAATTGTTCTTCCCGGATAATGAGAATTTAAACTCAGTGATCGCTCTCCATATAAGCAGGGGTTTCATCTCAAGCGGAATAATGCAATGAGAAATATGCTTCTTTTTGTCAGACGCTTGAATCAAGTCTTCTTGTTCTGAACATAATCACTTATGGATTAAGTAGCGAAAGAACGTGATTCTCATAAATTTGTAAAATTTTCTCTTTACATGAGGTATACCTTCACAAGCATTTTTGGATCATCATAACTCATTGAAATTTTCTTTGTACGAGAACTTGTGACTAACAAGACGATAGATCTGCAGCGATACATTCCGTTCGTGTAGCTTAGTTGGGAGAGCAACTTACTCCGGAGCGAGGAGGCGCGATTTCGATTGCCGTCATGGACAAACTTCTGTTTTCACAAACTAAACCCCAAATATATTTTATATCTCTTAGGGACCTGCACTGGTCCATAAAATATGCTGCTTGGAGACACATTCTTAGACCGCCTACAGGACTATTTTTCGGGAAAAGGAACGCTGATATTCAGTGGAACATTTTGCATAACACGTAGTTTCTTCAGACCACATGCACTGACGAAAGGTTGAACCAAAGACATTGGAGGAAAATGCCTCTTCCGGGAAACATAGAAATACGCTATTGTAGGGAGTAACTGCTATGTTGAAATGTTTGAGCGAATATTTCAGTTCCAAATCTTTAAAATGTTGATATACCCTGAAATGCCAGAAAAACTGGTACAGACGAGCTTATGCAAAATACATAGCAACGTCACCTATGCGCGTACTCGGTTGCGTCCGCCACTGCCTATATAAAGCGATAGATATCCTTGCCAGCTGACAGATCTGTTTTCGGCATGAGAATGACAAGTAATAACGATTTAAGTGATTTTCAACGCGGTGTCATAGTTGCCGCTCGTGAGATGGGCCATAGAATTTCGGAGGTATAAACGAAGTTCGGATTTTCACGGACGACCATTGCAAGTGTGTATCGTGACTACAAGAATTCCGGCAAAACCTCCAACCTACGATACCAGTGTGGCCGTAAAAAGACATTGGGTGAACGTGACCGTCGTCGGCTGTCCAGAATCGTTTCACGCGATAGGCGTGCAACACTCTCGCAGTTATCATCAGAATTCAATGCTGGAGCCTCAACAAGCATCGGCGTCCAGACTGTGAAAGGTACCCTGCACGATATGGGCTTTTGGAGCCGACCCACAACTCGAGTCCCCTTGATCGGTGCACGACACAGAGCTATGCGTCTCGCTTGGGTACGGCAACACCGCCACTGGACACTTGATGACTGGAAACAAGTAGCCTGGTCTGACGAGTCGCATTTCCAACTGTATCGGGAAGATGGAAGGATTCGTGTGTGGCACAACCCCCATGAAGCCATGGATCCCGCCTGTCAACAGGGAACTGTACCAGCTGGTGGGGGGGTCCACCCAAGTCCCCAGATCTGAACGTGATAGAACACATTTGGGATGCCATGCAACGCGCTATCGAACACAGGAATTCGAGACCTCGGAATACACCCGAATTGTGGAACGCTCTGCAGGAAGTATGGTGTGCATTGCCTACAGCATATTTCAAGAAGCTAGTGGAGTCCATGCCCCGTTCTATTTCTGCAGTCCTACGCTTCCGTGGAGGACCTACCAAGTATTAGACTGGTGTACCAGTTTTTCTGGCACTTCAGTCTACAAGTGTACTTAAGATTCAGGTGTGTGTGACGCGAAAATTTTCTGTTAATTTTTTTTTTTTTTATTATTATTATTTTTTTTTTTCTGTTTTATTTTTCGAAAATTTTCTGTTTTCTTTCTTTTTTTACGCTTTCCAACCGTAGGTTGCCGAAGCGATATGCTCCAGCTTTGTCCGTCCGTCCGCACGATAACTCACGTGAAAGTGGTTCGATTTCGACGAAATTTTAGTATGTAGTAGGGGACCACCTGGGGACGAACCCTATTTGAAAATGGGCGAAGCAGGGTCAAAGGTCAGGACATAGGAGCGGGATCCATTCCATTGCTCTTATGCGTCATAACTTGCGTAAAAATTGTTCGATTTCGGTGAAGTTTTAATATGTGGTAGGGTACCATCTGGGAATGTTCCCTATTGAAAATTGGTGTAATTGGGTCAAAGGGCAGGACATAGATGCTGGATCCATTCCATTAACTTTATGCGTCATAACTTGCGTAACCATGGTTCAATTTTGATGAGATTTTAGTATGTGGTAGGGAACTACCTGGGCACGAGCCCTATTGAAAACGGGCGAAATGGGGTCAAAGGTCAGGCAGGGCATAAAAGCGGGATATATTCCATTGTCCTTTAGCGTCCTAACTTGCGTAAAAATGGTTCGATTTCGATGAAATTTTAGTATGTGGTAGGCAGCCACTGGGGACGAACCCTATTGAAAATGGGAAGAATGGGGTCAAAGGTCAGGACACTGGAGTGGGATCCATTCCATTGCCCTTGTGCATCATAACTTACCAAAAATGCTTGGATTGCGACAAAACTTTATCATGTTGTTCCGGAGGTATAGGGAACCGGTTCTGTTGAATATCATCGAAATGGGGTCAAAGGTTAGGACACTGGAGCGAGATTTATTCCCGAGCCATTATTAATTATCCATACAATTTGAGTAATAATTTCTGGTATGTTGGAAAGCGTATCATAATCAATGCATTGTATGATTTTACTAACTTGTTTTTATTTCTCTGCTCTGTTAATATGGCCGGCAGCGATACAGTCTCGTATTTTCCTGCTCACTGGTCTTGCTTGTTTTCTCTCAGATATGAGCACTTTCTAATTACACTTTGATGCAGAAAGTTCTCGGGTCGTACGCGAACCTTCATTCTACGTAATTTCTGCGGCACATTATGAATTGAATGAAACATTGTTTTTTTCTAATATGCATCTGTTCCCTGCCAACTCCCCACATTCATAGATGGCGCTGCATGTTCAATTGGTCTCCGTCGTTTCCGAAGCTGTAGCATTACGTTTGCCAGCCTGTGCTAGGCCAATGTCTTTGGCTTGAACTGTACATAATCCACTCACACCACCGATCTAAGTAATTAGCTGTTTATTTAGTTTTAAGAATATGGCAAAATGCTATTAGTAAGGTGGAGACAAATATTCTTAGGTGGTTGAAAGAAAGAGTGATGAGGTGCTGACTAAGAAATTTTTTCAGCCAACGGGGCAGGAAAGAGAAGTCGAAGAAGTCCTAAGAAATCACGATAGAACCAGATTCAGGAATGCCTGCTTGAAAAAAATATTATGAGCATGAAGTACAAAATGTCTTGTGTACGGCATGTGATGGACGAAAATGAAGCTCAAGCTGTGTGCCGATATCGTTGCAGATGGAGACATTTGCAAAATAAAACCACTCACTCGTGCCCTCTTGATAAATACGTATAAAGGACACCGTCTCTGCATGAACAAATAAAAAAGAAAATCAAAAACCAATAAAATTAAAAGTCATAAAACTTTCAATCCATTAGTTTAATTCAAAGATACATATCAGCACTTTCGGGCCACTTTGGTCCCATCTTCAGATGTGAAGCAAACATTTGAACTGTGCTGCTATTTATACAACCCAATGGCATTATGGATAAACTACGTCAGCGATGTTTAAGATAGAGCCATCGTTTTGTCCAATCTCTTCTGAGTTATTATATATTATTTTTCCATATAGGTGGTAAGTCATATGGTACATAGTTACCAACAGAAAGTAAATTCTAGTTATATCAGTTAAATGTTTACTTACAAATGGCCTTTCTTTGAGAAGCTAACCTCTGAACCTCAGAGAACAACTTAATGATACGTATGTATACTGAAGAGCAATTGAATTAGAGACAGCTGACGTTATGCAAATGTGGCGCTGTGGGCGGCCCTGTAAACGGAAACGACATGACGTATGCAGCGATCCGACGATACAAGGATGGTGCGACGGGAATCAGTAAGAGTCGGGCGCAGTATGGGTAAGACGAAGGATCTAAGCACATTTGATCGTGGGCAAATTGTCGGGGCCCAACGAATGGGTCACTCCATCTCGGAAGTCGTGCAGGCACTGGGATTTTACCGAGCCACTGTGTCACGGGTGCACCGTGAGTACATCGAATCCGGTAAATCCATCCCTGCAAGGGCCAACTGCCGTGGACAAACGCTGGTGCACAAAAACGTGTAAACAGCCACTCCATTCAGAACCATCTCCTCGCTATGGGGTACAGAAACCATCGTCCTACGAGGGTACCGCTGCTGACCGCACATCACAGGGTGCAAAGATTAACATGGGAGCGGGAACATCACCACTGGACCCTAGACATGTGGGAAAATGTTGCCTGGCCTGATGAGTCGATATTCACTTTGGTACATGCGGATGGCAGGATACGAGTACGGCGCAAACCACATGAAGAGATGGATCCTTCTTGCCAGCAGGGTACTCTTCAAGCTGGTGGGGGTGTCATTCTCGTCTGGGGACTGTTTACGTGCACTGAATGGGACCCCTGGTACGTGTGACATCGTCCTTCACAGGTCGACTTTACCGGGATATCCTGGACGACCATTTGCTCCCGTTTGTGCGTCTTCATCATCCCACTGGGGACCTCATCCTGCAACAAGACAATGCACCATGCCATCGCTCCCGAATTGTATCCGAATGTTTGGATAAACACTCCACCGACGTGGCCTCGCTTCGTTGGCCAGCTAAGTCACCTGACCTCAATCCCATCGAGCACATCTGGGGTGCCATCGAAAGAGATATTCGGGGCTCTGACCCCCCCTCCCCCTCCTTCAAATCTTCGTGAACTGTGGGAGCTTGTTCAGAGGTCGTGGATCCGTATGGCTTCCCAACGCTTCTGGTGTCATGTCGAGTTCATGCCGAGACGAATCGCCGCCGTCATCAGGGAGAAAGGTGGTGCTCCACGTTATTAGAAAGGGATCTCTAATTCAATTGCTCTTCAGTGTATGTAAGAATATGGGATCCCAAACTAACACAGGAATTTTTGTCCAGAATTTGGAGATACGAAAATGTTGCCTACGTTATCGGCACATGAGTTCGTTTCATCAAAAGAATATCTTCAATGGCTTTTACACATTCGAAAATTTAATAACTGTGATAAAAAAAGTGATTCAGCGTATCTCAGTTTCTACATTTTTGAAGTATCTATAACAATAAAAAAAGTAGGTGTGAATGTGGTGATACTTCAAAATTTGGCAGCGATATGAAATTTAATTCACAGAGTAAACATATTCAAGGATCTGCGTCAGTACTAAATATTTAGAAATGGAGATCCTAAAAACCAAATTGGGTTCACAAGAAGACTCAGTAGTGTGAGTGAATAATGGATTTAGTACTCTGTAATTTTGAAAACTGAGAATCTGAAAAGCAAACATAATTCACAGAGTAAGCATGTGCAAAGGTTTAGTAGCGCAAATCCCGCTTGCTGGGATACCAGGAAAGTAGCAAACCTGAAAACCAAACTAAATGCACAAACAGAGTAAGCGCACCAGAGGATTTAATGACTTTAGTAGCATGAATATGGAATTCCGATATCCCCCAAAGCAAAACGGATTCACTGAGTAAGCATGCACGGAAATTCAGTAACCTCAGTATTGGAAAGGAAAGTAATAATCCTGAAAACCAAATTGAACTCACAGATTGAGTGTGTACTTGGATGTAATGGCTTTCGTAGTATAATATGTATTTGGAAATCGGAGATCCTCAAAAGCAAATTGAATTCATTGCGTAAGCATGTACCATAATCTAAATCGTCAATGCTACTACGCGTTGGCAAAGTGGCCAATCCGGAAATTAAATTAAGTTCACAAAACACAGTAAACGTGCGCGCAGATTTAATGCCTTTAGTGGCATGTATTCCAGACATCATGAAAGGTACCAGTACCAGAGTTCTTCCAGTCCTCCCAGCAGAAGTTGCACATGCAATCAAGAACATGAAGCATGGGAAAGCTCCAGGAGATGATGGAATTACTGTAGACATCATACAAGAAGCAAGTGGAGAAATCTAAACAGTACTCGCCCAAATTTTCACTCGATGCCTTAATGAAGGGAAGATTCCTGAGGATTGGAACAACGCTACAATGATCCTGCTACATAAAAAAGATGACATTGATGATCTCAGGAACTACAAACCTATCAGCCTCCTATCAGTGGTTTCTAAAATCTTCACTAAAGTTCTTTCACGCCGCTTGAAGGTAACACTGGACATGGCTCAACCGAGAGAACAAGCTGGATTCAGGAGTGGCTACAGCACTATAGATCATATCCACGTACTGAGAGAACTAATTGAAAGAGCGAGGGAATATGAACTTCCATTGTGCATGGCTTTTATCGATTATGAAAAAGCCTTTGATTCGGTGAAACCATCAGCAGTTATAACGGCTCTGAAATCCTGCGGTATTGAAGATGCATACATTAATATTATTAATAACATCTATGAAAATGCAAGCGCAAAGATTCGGCTGTTCGAAAATACAACACACATAAAAATTGGAAAGGGAGTGAGACAAGGTGACACCGTACCTCCGAAGCTCATTAATGCTACATTGGAGGGTGTCTTTCAGTCGCTGAGCTGGGAAAACAAAAGGATAAAGATTAATGGAGATTATCTAACCCTCCTTCGTTTTGCTGATGACGTAGTCATTTTTGCAACTACCCCATCACAGCTGCAGAGTATGATCCAGAAACTTGCTGACAAGAGTAAAGAAGTGGGATTAAAAATGAACTTTCAGAAGACAAAAGTGATGTTCAATGCTTTTACAAGAAATGAAGATTGATCGATTGATGGAGAAGAGCTGTAGATAACAGACACGTACGTTTATCTTGGACAGCAGATATCAAGTGAGGGTCAGATTGAAGAAGAAATTAATCGGCGTACAAAACTTGCCTGGAGAGCTTTTGGAAGAAAGAGCATAATTTTCAAGAGCAATATGCCATTATGTCTTAAAAGAAAAGTGTTTGATCAATGCATCCTTCCAGTGCTTACGTATGGTGCAGATACGTGGACCTTAACTAAAAGAGACATACAAAGGCTGCAGACAACTCAAAACAGCATGGAGAGGTACATGCTTGGTGTAACCAGGAGAGATAAGAAGAGGAACTCGTGGATCAGAAAAATGACAAGAGTGGAAGACATTATGATCAGAGTAAAATCCCTGAAATGGCAATGGGCTGGACATACTGCCAGAAGGACATACCATCGATGGACAGCCGATATTTTAGATTGGATTCCAAGGGACAGGAAAAGACCCAGAAGAAGACCACATGGGAGATGGTTGGATGAAATTCGAAAGTATGTGGGAGTGACATGGAGGAGACTCGCACAAGACAGACCGTTGTGGAGGAAACTTTGGGAGATCTTCGTACAGCAGTGGATTGATAATGGTTGATGATGATGATGATGATGATTTGAAAATCGGAAAACCTCAAAAGCAAAGTGAATCCACTCAGATAACACGAATGAAAATTTCACAGCGTCAGTGCTAGGTATTGGAAGAGTGGTAATCCTAAAAACCATATTAAGTTCACAAACAGAGTGATGTGTACACGGATATAATGGCTTTAGTGGCATGGATTTCGTAATAGGAGATCTTCAAAAGTTTGTATTCGCTGAGTAAGCATCTACGAATACCTGATAGCATCTATACTACGTATTGGAATAATGGCAATCATTAAAGCTAAATTAAGTCCACAACAGTTGAACGTGTGCATGCATTTAATAGCTTTAGTTATACGTGCTTGAAAATCAAAGTACCTTAAAAGCAAACTGACTTCATTCAGACAGCATGTACGATAATTTAATGGCGTCAGCACTAAGCACTGAGAAAGTGGTAATCCTGAAAATCATGTTGAGTTCACATACAGAGTAAGCGTGTATGAGGAGTACAAGGGGATTGCCACTTTCAGAGTTAAACACTGGAAGGGAATAAATAAAAAAGTAGGAATGCTATGAGTTTCGAACAACTATTATTTTCCCCGTTTGCTTTCTTCTACGATATGAAACTTTTTCTGCCATAAATCCCTAACTCTATAGCTGAATGCTAAATTTATATTAAAAAAAAAACATGACGGGTTTTTCTTTTTCTATTCCTTCCTTTTCACTACCTGATTAGTGTCCCTTACACCTAGTTCAAGGCACACCAACTGATTATGCTCAATTTCGTTTTCTGGAAGAAAGTGGCTTCATCAATTTGGACAGCGAATGCAAGACTGACATAGTTTAAGCGAAATCAATGACCCAGAAAAAGCAGAAATTCCGTCCAAGGACGATCGATTTGTTTACTTAACCACCTCATCACTTCCACTTTGCCTTCATACATTCCCAACAGCTGCGTCTTTCCAGAACGCTGGTGCTTCTAAAGAACGTAACACAAAACAAGAGAGGTTTGCAGCCTTTGTCTTGACTTTTAATACCTAAAGCAGAACAATATATGGCATTCATGAATAAGAAAAGAAACCCTGAACGAAAGATTTCAACCACATTAGTTTAAATTGACGTGAGTGTGTACAAAGCGATCATAAATTTGGAAAGTAGTGACAACATTGTTTGGAATAATGATTCACGCATAAAGAACAGGTTGCCATTCGGCAAGGAAAATGTGAAATTTTGAAAAAGATAATCGTTTTAGTCTTACATATCGTTATAAGTGTTTATCTCACAGAACCAGAAGTGACTTGTGTCTAGCTTGGAAAAGAAGTTCGTATTATGTAAATAAATAACGAGGAACCGCACACTAATTATGTAATAAATAGTAAAACTATACTGTATATCAGGGGAATCCTTTTGTGCTAGTGGAAGAGTGTTGATAGTAAAGCAATGGGGATTTAGTGTATTAAATGCTCAAAAAGCTAATTGCGCAAAAAGCTCTCCCTGCGATTGACTTCAAGGGCTGTGGCTTGCATGTATTGCGTCAGCAAAGTTGAAAAGAGGCCATCTACTACTAATCTGAAACAGGATACATGGGGCTTACGCACGTGTAAGTGGATATATGGGAAACAATTGCAGGATGGGATACAAGAGGATGTCGCTGAAGGGAAAACAGGATATAACTTCCAGGACTTGTGTCCATTGTCCCTTTCACCCTAAAATAAAACGTTGCATTGGGAAGATCGATGCTGCTTTAACTTCATGTGTGTGTGTGTGTGTGTTGTTAAACAGCGGTCAGTCTCACGTAGCCATTAAGTTGAATATATTTGAAGATTCAATTAATTAACCATAGTATTAATTCAGTTAATTAAGTAAATACTTCTAATACATTCAATTGATATGAATATATAATATAAACGTATGTATACACATATTTTTGGAAAAACCAAAATTCTGATGCAAAAAAGAAGAGAGAGGAGGACAACTAAAGGAGATGTGACTTCCAAAGTGGAATATATAGAACTATGCAAGACGGTACGAAAAAGTATAACTGAAGATGTAAGGAAATTCAACTGTGAACTAGTGAGGAAAGCAATTGAAAACAACCAAAGCCTGAAGAGAGCAAAGGGACATCTGAGTAAGGGAAGAAAACAGATTATGGCTCTGAGAAAAGAAGATGGTTCTGTTACAAGAAATAGAGGTAAAATTTTGACAAGAGTGAAAGATTTCTACTCAAAACTGTATGAAAAGGATGATACATGTACTCCAGACATTACAAAAGGTACCAGAGTTCTTCCAGTCCTCCCAGCAGAAGTTGCACATGCAATCGAGAACATGAAGCGGGGAAAAGCTCCAGGAGAAGATGGAATTATCGTAGACATCATGCAAGAAGCAAGTGAAGAAATTAAAACAGTACTCATCCAAGTTTTCATTCGATGTGTAACGTACCAGGAGATGTGACGTACCTGCCAGAAGGACGCACACGACATAAAGGCAGATAGGAATCGGAATAAAACGCTCGCGTAGCTCAATTGGTAGAGCAACTTATTCCGGAATGAGGGGATCCGGGTTCGAATCCTGGCGTGGACAGGAATGACGAAGAAATTTACTTCGTTATAATGGCGCCCGAACTATCCGGATGACCCGACCGTTCAAAATCTCGCAATGGTGTGATGTTATTTCCACACCGCGAGATAGGAAAAATAAGAGAATCCCTTCTCCAGCACTTCAAAAAAAAAAAAATAAATAAATAAATAAGGGGGAGATTATGTAACGTACCAGGAGATGTGACGTACCTGCCAGAAGGACGCACACGACATAAAGGCAGATAGGAATCGGAATAAAACGTCCGCGTAGCTCAATTGGTAGAGCAACTTATTCCGGAATGAGGGGATCCGGGTTCGAATCCTGGCGTGGACAGAAATTACGAAGAAATTTACTTCGTTATAGATGCCTTAATGAAGGGAAGATTCCTAAGGATTGGAACAGTGCTACAATGATCCTGCTACATAAAAAAAGGTGACATTGAGGATTTCAGGAACTACAGACCTATCAGCCTCCTATCAGTGGTTTATAAAATCTTCACTAAAGTTCTTTCACACCGCTTGAAGGTGGCAATGGACATGGCTCAACCAAGAGAACAAGTTGGATTCAGGAGTGGCTACAGCGCTATAGATCATATCCACGTACTGAGAGAACTAATTGAAAGAATGAGGGAATATGAACTTCCATCATGCATGGCTTTATGAAAAGGCCTTTGATTCGGTGAATCCATCAGCAGTTGCAATGGCTTTGAAATCCTGCGGTATTGAAGATGCATACATTAATATTATTAATAACATCTATGAAAATGAAATTGTAAAGATTCGTCTATTTGAGAATACAGCACCCATGAAAATTGGAAAGGGAGTGAGACAAGGTGACACTATATCTCCCAAACTCTTTAATGTCATATTGGAAAATGTCTTTCAATCTCTGAACTGGGAAACAAAGGGATAAAGAAGAATGGAGATTATCTAACTCACCTTCGTTTTGCTGATGACGTAGTAATTTTTGTAACTACCCCATCATAGCTGCAGGGTATGATCCACGAACTTGCTGAACAGAGTAAGGAAGTGGGATTAAAAATGAACTTCCAGAAGACAAAAGTGAATTACAATGCTTTTACAAGAAATGAAAATTTGTCGATTGATGGGGAAAAACTGCAGATAAGCAATACCTACACTTATCTTGGACAGCAGATATCAAGTGATGGTCACACTGTTGAAGAAATTAATCGGCGTATAAAACTTGCCTGGAGGGCGTTTGGAAGAAACAGTATAATTTTTAAGAGCAATATGTCATTATGCATTGAAAGAAAAGTGTTTGATCAATGCATCCTTCCAGTGCTTATATATGGTGCAGAGACGTGGACCTTAACTAAAAGAGACATACAAAGGCTGCAGACAACTCAAAGTAGCATGGAGAGGTGCATGCTTGGTGTAACCAGGAGAGATAAGAAGAGGAACTCGTGGATCCGAAAAATGACAAGAGTGGAAGACATCTTGATTAGAGTTAAATCCCTGAAATGGCAATGGGCTGGACATATTGCCAGAAGGACAGACCATCGATGTACAGACTGGCACAAGACAGACCGTTGTGTAAGAAACGTGGGGAGGCCGTTGTCCAGCAGTGGACTGATAATGGTTGACAATAATGATACACATATTATCACGTATGCATATCTCTACATCGTGGGAATTTTCACCCAAACACAGATTTAGCGGGAATCCGGATACAACAAGGGTTTCCGTCAGTCCTGAGCTCCTGGTTATAAACGGGTTCTGCTATATTTTGATTTCCTAGAAAATACATACTGTAGTAGGTACATATGTGGAAGTACCAAACATGTGTCGTAATCACGATCAACTATTTCCGATACACTGTTGGATGAAAGTCTTCCCATGTTTCAGAACTTTTTGTCTTTAGAAATTCTCTACGTGGAACTTTTGCATGCTTTCGAATTTCACATGCACACCTCCTACGTGATCTTCTGTTATTATTTTTTCTTTTCCCCTGTGACTTGCCATCCAATTTAGTATACCAGTTGTCCTACGGTGGTCAGTTCTTCTTGCAAGAAGTCTAGCACGTTCCGCTTGACGGCTACACATTGTTCATAATGTCATCCACTCTTGTTCTTTTTCTGGTCGACAGTTCCGTTTCACTTCTTTCTTGGTCACACCAAGAAAGATAGGAAAGCGAAATATAAAAGTATTTCGTTTATTTATTTCCAGGTCATACCAAGAATGATAGGAAAGGGAAATGTAAAAGTATTTCCTGTCTTTCTTGGTGTAACCAAAGAAGATTGCAAAGAGAAATATACAAATATTTCCTATCTTTCTTGATTACACCAAGAAAGATAGGAAAGGGAAATATAAAAGTATTTCCTGTCTTTCTTGGTTACATCAAGAAACATTTCCCTTGTCGTATCTAAAAGATAGGAATTACCTATCCTTCTTGGTTACACAAAGAAAGATAGGAAAGGGAAATATAAAAGTATTTCCTTTCTTTCTTGGTGTACACCAAGAAAAAAATTCCATAAAAGGGAATATATAGGTGTTTCCTTTTTTTCTTGGTTGCATCAAGATAAATTTCCGTTTCCTATCTAAAAGATAGGAATTGCAAATCTTTCTTAGTTACACCAAGAAAGATAGGAGAGAAAAATAAAATCTTTCTTGGTTACACCAAGAAAGATGGGAAAGGGAAATATAAAGGTATTTACTGCCTTTCTTGATTATAGGAAAGGGAAATATAAAAGTATTTACTATCTTTCGAGCTACTCAACTTACTTCCACTAGGAGCTAAAAAATATGTTACGAAATTTAACAAATATAGCACAAAAAGTTTCTCCAGCGAAGGAAGTATCAGAGACAAAGATATTTTCAAACAAACAGCTAAAAGAAGAAAAATGACGGAAATAATGGAAATGCTTTCCTATCTTTCTTGGTGTAACCAAGAAAAATAGGAAAGGGAAATAAAAAAGTATTTTCCTTCTTTTCTTTTCTTCGTTACACCAAGAAAGATAAAAAAGGCAAATATAAATGTATTTCCTTCTTTCTTGGTTACACCAAGAAAGATAGGAAGGGAAATATAAAAGCATTTCCTATCTTTCTTGGTCAGAACAAGAAAGATAGGAAATACTTTAAATTGATATATGTGAATTGTCCTCCATACTTTGAATTGTCCGCAGCCTCTGCATATCTTTTTAAGTTTTGTGTCTGTCAGGAACGGATTGGAATGACCAAAGTCTTCGGGAATTTTAGCTTTGTGCTCCACTAGAAAACTAAACGAACCTACAAGGGAGCATCTCATAAATTACCTCATGGAAAAAAATACAATAGATCCTGGTCAAAGAGAACTGTTCAAATATGCATTACAAAACGAATTTCAGCCGCGAAAAAATTTTAACAACAATCTAGCGATAGATGAATTTTACAAGGAAAATGACAACAAATTTTCCATTGAACGACTTCGTCTTTTGAATCCTTTCCTACGCGAATAAAATTTGTTAAAATTATTCAGTCAATGGAACCGGTTATCAAAAAATCAACGGGATTTCTGCAATCGTTAAAGCATCCAGAAATGTAAAAAGTAACTTTCTTCCACCAGGGGCTAAAAAAATGTTACAAATGGAGCATAAAAAGTTTCTCACAGCAGAAGGAAGTAACAGAGATAGAGATTTTCAAATCGAATAGCTAAAAGAGGAAATATAGAAGGAAGCGCGATGTAACTCTATACGCCTTCTCGCGGAAGAATTTTGCATAATGGGAAAGTTGAAAATAGGCGAAAAGTGTTCTTCATGGGAAAAGCTACCCTAAGGAAAAAGACCTTCTCAAATACGGCTCTCGGAAATAGAAATAGCGCGGAAAAGGTTTTGGCGTTTCCTCCCCCTAGCGGGAAATCTGTGCAATATTTAAAGAGGATTATGCTCCCCATCTCTATATTGTAGAAAATGGCATATATTTAAAAAAATCTCAATTGTGTTGTTAGAAGCAGAGATAGAGCTGCAAACAGAAGTACACAAACACCACGCAGCGACAGAACTGTGAACTACAAAAAATTCCTCAAGTACAAACCGAAAGTGCTCCAGAAGGCAAATGGTATCTGGTGTTAAAAGAATTTTTTTTAATCGCACATTTAGAAGCAGAGATATTGAGATAAGCAGATTAAATATTTAATTGCGCCCCCTAGTTCGATTAAAGAGAAAAACTGATTAATTTGCTCACCTAGCGACAACATTTTTGCATTGCGTTGCGAAAAAAATATTCACAAAGAGTTTTCATAGTCAGTACACTGGTTTTCATAAACTAAGGAAAAATCACAAAAATAGCGATAACTTACACAACACATAGTAAGGTGTAAAACAACATAAAAACAAAGTACCAGACAATTATGATGTTTTAGAAATTAGCACATATATGAAATTGACAAATTGGATGTGCCAGTTTGGTATAGGAAAGGTATCTTCAATATGGAGTATAATCACCCCGAGCAGCAATACAACACAAACAGCGATGTGTGATGCTATCGATTATGCGGTCTATGAGGTCAGTAGGAAGAGAGAGCCTTTGCTCTTGCAAAGCTGAAGTGTAGAAAATTTCTCAGGAGAAAGATTAAGAGTAGCAACCCGTCTCCCTAAAGCATCCCAAACATGCTCAATGAGATTCAGGTCCGGAGATCGAACTGTCCACTCCATGCGCTGAATTGTTTGCTGCTGAAGATAATCTTCCGCGATACGAGCCCTGTGTGGTCTAGCGTTGTCGTCTTGTAGGATTAAATTATCACCTATTGCACCGGCATAAGAGCGCACATAAGCATCAAGGATGTCAGCTCTGTAGACGTGAGCAGTCACGGTTCCACGTGGAAAGATATGGAGATCTGTGTGTCCACCCAAAGAGAAACCAGCCCACACAGACATACTGCCACCTCCGTATGAATCCCTTTCACGGGTGTTTGATGGATGATAACGGGTTCCAGGTTCTCTCCAAATCAATCAACATCTGCTATCGCTTTGCAAGCTAAACCTAGACTCATCTGTGAAGAGAACAGCCTTCCACTGATCTGCAGTCCTGTGGACATGTTGACGTGGCCATCTCAAACGCTCCCTCCTGTGACGCGAGAGGAGCGGCACACAAATGGCTGGTCGCCTCGCGTACAGACCACCTTCATTAAGTCTTCTGCACACCGTAGACGTTGACACTGTCCTTCCGGATGGCTGCAGCAATCCGAGACCTAAGTTGGGTTGGAGTTGAGGTTCTTCTCCTTCGTGCGCATAACAGCAAATATCGGTCATCGGCGGTCGACGTAGCTCTTGACTGTCCTTGGCTGAACTTTCTGGATGCCGAATTTGTGGTTTGGAATTGTTGCCAAAGTCTATGAACCACAGAAGGACTCACATTTAACCATCTGGCCACCTCTGTCTGATTTTGACCTGCCTGTAATCTCCCAATGGCCCTCCATCGTAGTTCCTCCGTCAAATGATGCCTCGAAGTCATTGTAAGGAGTTGGCTATTCCAGATTTCTTATCTCACTATCACAGCGAAACTGACAGTCTGACTCTCACACATGCATTTATATAGTACTAGCAGGTGACGTATTCCGATTGCAGCGCCACTATTTTGCGTATTGCAGTTTCATTCGGCACCTTTTATATAACAACATACTCAAACTTCGTATTGATTAGTTTCTTTTTGAAGTCGTTATGGCTATTTTTGTGATTTTTCCTTAATTTATGGAAACCAGTGAAGTATCTGACCGAAAAAGAATTTTTTCAACCGGTTTTTAAGTCCAGCAAATATTGTTGCAAACATAAACGTTAACTTACGCCGTCTAGCGGCACACTTGTGCGTTAAGAAAAACTTGAAATTATATGAAAAACATATCGAATTGGAAATGTTTTTCAACAAAAAACAGATTTTTCAAATCGGACTCTTAGAAGCAGAGATAATAAGATATACATCTACACCCCCAGGGGAAAAGCTATGCATCATTCTAAGCAGGAGGTATTCTCAAACAATTTTCCGATGGGAGCGGTATCAGTCCACGAAATAATTTGTTATTCTAGTTTTCAGAAGCTCAGATTGTGCTGTAAATACATTAAAAGCAGGAATAAACACTTACACCCCTTTATGGCCAAACCATTCTTTACTAAAAATTAGAAATTATATGTAGAGCATTTCCAATTCCGTGCTGTATCCGACGCAAGAAGAAGTTTTCAAATCGAAGTTTTAGAAGCAGAAATATCGGGGAGGGGTGCAATTTACCTTTACGCCCTCTAGTGGAAAACCTATGCATTACTTGAAAAAGAGACGGTACCTAAAATAGTCTTCGATATAAATGACATCGAATGGAATGATATTTTCAGTCGAATATTCAGAAGCAAATATCTGGAATAAAATGTATTTTGAATTCGATATCAGGCGCATTTAGGCTACCCATCGGCGAAGTTGTGCATCGGGTATAATCGGAATGCAAGGATAATATTCTCAGGTTTCAAACTACCTAATGCAGAAAGAATTTTTCAAATCGGACTAGTAGTTGCATATATATAATGTCCACACACGGAAGGACGGACAGAGAAATTGATAACATATACTCATGATCTTTTTTTTACAAAAGACGTTTACATGATTTAATGTAACATCAAACCGCGCTAAAAACGGGCAATTGTACCGTTTAATTAATTTTCTTTTTAAAAATTTAGTTATCACAAAAATAAATAAACAAAAAGTAAAATAAAAATGAAAATAAAAATAAGCAAGTCCGTCTTGAAGACCCTATTTCCAACTAAATTACCATGAACATCATTCTGAAAGTTGAAATGCGCACATGCCACGAATCAGTTTTCCTACACAATTAATTTTTACATCTTTCTTATCACTGACTGCCTACGCGCAATGGTATTGGCATCGCCTTCTCTAGATGCATTTTTTAAGTCTATACGTTATTTTGACCCATCAAGAAGTACTGGTAAGATAAATGTGAGTGGGATACCTCTGTAGGAGAATCTCTATGTGCACTGTGTCCGTCTGGGGTTCATGGAACATCATAATGGTACCAGTGTATTCTTCAAAATCACAAAAGCAGGGTAGGGCGCACTAATAACCCTAGGCTCCAAGTTCAACAACTCACACTATATTCACAAAAGTCACCGGACACCTGGTAGAGAAACACAACATAGCATTTTTTGACATACATTAGTACGGTGTCGGTCCACCTTTGGCCTTAATGCTTGCACTGACCCTTCGAGACATGCTTTCGACAAGGTTTTGGAACACCGCGATAGGTATGCGTTTTCATTCAGTACATAATGCTGCCGCTAACTGTTGCTTAGTAGTAGGCCTTGATTCCAAACTTCTTATGCGGCGCTCTAATTCATAAGTGTACTATGGGATTAAGATCAGGGCTCTGTGCTGGCCAGTCCACACACGATACGGAATTATCGTCAAACAACGCCGTAACATTCCTTGCTTTATGGCTCGGTGCATAATCCTGCTGTTACCAACAAGGCTTGGTTCTATAGTATTGCCACAGAGTTGGTAGGGTATAATTGTCCAGAATATCGAAGTAGACGTGCTAGGTAACAGGTTTGTCCACGATAACCAAAGAGCCGGGACCATACCACGAAAAGCACCCCCACATGAGTACACTGTCAGCTCCAAACTTGACCGTAGGAACAGTACACTATGGCAAATAGCGTTCATCTGGCTGCCGCCATACCCACACACGGCCATCAGACTGATGGATCGTATATCTAGATTTATGGGTCCTTAAGACCCGTTTCCATTGATCTACAGTTCATGATAAATGTTCTTTACACCATACTAAAGGACTAGTAGCATTCCGAGTGGAGATGAAAGGCTTATGAGCAGCCGCACGACCACGGTAACCCAAGGAATGAAGCTTTCTGCGAATGGTACGTGTACATACTGAGGTTCCGGAATTTTTACTCACCTGTACACTTAAGTCTTGAGCAATATTCCGTCGATTAGCTTTAAAGACTCTCCTGAGGCTTCGACGCCCTCTATCACTGATTTTCTTTGGTCTGATGGTACGTTTTTGCTGCTTCAGACACGCCATGTGTCTTCCACTTATTCAGTACATCCAAAACAGTTGACTTGGGTATGTTTAAACGCCTGTTGGGTTTTCTTATGGACAACCCACTAATATAACACCCAACAATCTTTCCTTTCTCAAAGTCAGTTCTCTCTCGCCGCGACAACATCACAGTGCGATATGATAGCGATCAGCTGCAATCTTGTTTCTATACAATTTGCAGCTGTACGGCGCATCTTAACAACGCAGTGGTTCAGTTCATTGGTTTTGAAAAGGGTGTCCGGTGACGTTTGTCAATATAGTGCATATGCGAGTATCATCCTGATTGTCAACCATTATCAAATGGATGATAAGTGTCTCCCCAAGTTTCTACTACAACTCTTTGTCTTGAGCCAATCTCCTCCATGTTACACCGGCGTGCTTTCAAATTTCATCCATAAATCTCCCGTGTTTTCTTCTTCTGGGTCTTTTTCTGTCTCTTGGTATCCAGTCTAAAATTTTGGTTGTTCATCGGTGGTCCTTTCTTCTGGCAACATATCCAGCCCATTGCCATATCAGGGATTTTACTCTGATTATAATGATTTTCGGTCTTGGGATTTTCCTTATTAACGAGTTCGTCTTCTTATTTTTCCTGGTTACACCAAGTATGCTTCGCCTCGTGTTTCTTTCCGTTGTCTGCAGCCTTTGTATGCCTCTTGGTAAATGGACAAATGACAAAGTATGGAGCGAAAAAAGCAAGTACATCAGAAACTGGTGCAAAAGTTTCGATTCCAATGTTAATCCAACTGTAAGTATTAATTTGTACGCCCTTACTTAAGCTGGACCCTGCGCAGCCGGTCAGCCCTAGTTGCTCCTCTGGTTATCTAGTAAGAAAATATCGCGGAAAGTATTCAATCTTACAGTCATTCTAAATATCCCAGGAAAAGAAAGCTATTTTGCAAGACAACTTTTTAAATTTCTTTAATAATATCTGTTTGTAATGTTAGTGATGGACGCTCGTTTATCGCACTTAAACAAGCTAAAAAAATTTCACGCAATTAATTAAGTGAGTCGCGTTTCAGCAATCTGTCACTTACGTTTACAGAAACCGAAATTCCCTCCTTAGATTCATAAATTCGTTAAAACTACAAAGAGAAAATTTATATTTTAATACAGTTTTTTATATGTAAATGTATACCAAATACTAAGATATTTAACACATTTTTGTTAAAAAAAGTGCTTATGTACGTGTTTATTACTTATTATTTAATAATACAAAATGAGATGTACAATAGGAGTTTTCCTATTACACGCATGAGTATGTGCTTTCTTATACGTATGTATACATGTTTTTTTAATTAAAAAAAATGTTGAATTTTTAATTTATTCCTTTTAACGTAACTTCCTTTAAAAAAATTTAAATTCTAGGGGGGAGGGGCTCAAAATCAAATTCACTTGGGTCTTCCAAATGCTTTATTCGCCACTGGGTTCAGTGTTGTGGATAGTCCTAATTTATTTTAAGTTTTTAACTACAAAAGTTCGTAAACTCATATTTATTTTACTTTTTCGCCCCTGCTATATTGTTATGTAAAAACACCTTTGCACATATTCATCCATAAGCATTTCACCCAGTGTGTTTTATTTTATACGTATCATCAGTAGTGTATCCAGGACTTCTATTTGTGGATGTTCCATAATATTGGAAATGCAGATCAAAATACTTCTCAGGAAACATCTCCCAAAGTACTGAGAAGCAATGAAAACTTCTCGTCCGTATTAAAGTGCCTTTCCAGTTCTTCGTAGAATATAGTTCAAATCAAAATGTATTTTGAAATAAGCATGTATTAACAAACAAAGAATAGCCACGTTATACCCAGTGGGGAGGACCCGGGTGCCTGCCCCCCCCCAACTGTTTTAAATAAAGGTATTTCTGAAGTACAAAAAGTTTTCTAATTCTCCTGATTCTTTTGCACCTAAATCATAGTTCAGAATGTTCCTATCTGTTACGTGCTGCCATCTGTCGACAAAAAGAAACATCAAATGTCAAGAACTGATATTGCATCACTTCCTGACAGACACAACTGCCGACATCGGTCAGAATTTGCATGTGTGACAGCATTTAGGTGTTGGCTTCCACAGATTCTGATGTTCCTCTGCCTTAGGGAATAGCTATTGACATGGTTGATAAAATATTTAAGTTGGAATTTATACACATCTCAATGTGAACAGGTACATCAAAAGTCATTTAAAAAATCATTGACGATTTACAGTTGTATTCTGCGTATAAACAGCGTGCTGAGCGCGGAAAGTTCTTGCATTTTAAAGAGGAGTTATAATTACTTTAAAAAAATTCTTAGTGTCTTGAAACTACCGTGTAATGCTATAGGGTCACAAACTGAAATATAAATAACTACAAAAGTTCAAAACGTTATATCTCTGGGTTTTTTTAACTTCGAGAGATCGTTGATAAAAACTAAAATGAATTATTTTAGTTTTTATCAACGATCTCTAGAAGTTATAGAAAAAAAACCCAGAGATATAACGTTTTGTGAATTCCTCGTGAAAGCTTGTGAATTCCTTTTTTATGCTTTCCAACCGTAGGTTGAAGAAGCGTATATGCTTCAGCTTTGTCCGTCCATCCGCACGATAACTCACGTCAAAATGGTTCGATTCCGACGAAATTTTAGTATGTGGTAGGGGACCACCTGGGGACAAACCCTATTGAAAATGGGCGAAGCAGGGTCAAAGGTCAGGACATAGGAGCGGGATCCATTCCATTGCTCTTATGCGTCATAACTTGCGTAAACATTGTTCGATTTCGATGAAATTTTAGTATGTGGTAGGGAACCACCTGAGGACGATCCCTATTGAAAATGGGTGAAATTGGGTCAAAGGTCAGGACAAACGAGCTGGATCCATTCCATTGCGTTTATGCGTCATAACTTGCGTAAAAATGATTCGATTTCGATGAAATTCTAGTATGTGGTAAGGAACCACCTGGCGACGAACTCTATTGAAAATGGGCAGAATGGGGTCAAAGTTCAGGACATAAAAGCGGGATCCATTTCATTGCCTTTATGCGTAATAACATGCGTAAATATGGTTCCATTTTAATGAAATTTTAGTATGTAGTAGGGAACCACCTGGGCACGAGCCCTATTGAAAATGGGCGAAATGGGGTCGAAAGGTCAGGCAGTGCATAAGAGCGGGATTTATTCCATTGCCCTTATGCGACACGACATAACTTGCGTAAAAATGGTTCGATTTCGATGAAATTTTAGTATGTGGTAGGGAGCCACTGGGGACGAACCCTATTGAAAATGGGCGAAATGTGGTCAAAGGTCAGGACACTGGAGTGGGATCCATTCCATTGCTCTTGTGCATCATAACTTACCTAAAATGCTTGGATTGCGACAAAACTTTATCATGTTGTTCCGGAGGTATAGTGAACCGGTTCTGTTGCATATCAACGAAATGGGGTCAAAGGTCATTGCACAAAAGCCAGATTTATTCCACAGCCATTATTCTCATAACTTGCGTAAAACTGCCTCTATTGCAACAAAACTTTATCATGTTGTTCCGGAGGTATAGTGAACAGGTTCTGTTGAATATCATCGAAATGGGGTCAAAGGTCAGGACACAAGAGCGACATTTATTCCACCGCCATTATCCACATAACTTAAGTAATAATTTCTGGTATGTTGGAAAGCGTATCATAATCAATGCATTACATGATTTTACTAACTTGTTTATTTTACTATTTGAAATCTGAAATATTTCACTTTCATATGCTTTTTTATTTCATTTCGATGTAGAAATGCAACTTTTATCAAAATGGAATGTGAGGAAACGTATTTCTTTCTTGGACATTTATTTTTCATTTTCAGAACGTTTTGTGAGCTTCTTACATCATTTAAACATTTAAAGAACCTTAATAAATTATTCTTTCTACTTATTCAATATTTTCTCAGCTTTTCTTTTCTGTCCCCTGTGAAAACACAAATTTTTCGGTGATCAAAGACGTGCCACCGCGCTCCAGAACCAGTTCTAACCGACTAAACAGCACCGACGGAATGCATCCCAGCAGATTTGTCGTCTGGACACGTGCTTCACCTCTGTAGTACGTTACACTCTTCTTAGTGGCATAACTACGCATTGGTACATTCTGTCCGCCTTGAACTGTAGAGCAAAATTAATAGCATTGTTGAATGAATGTGTTCTCATTTTCCTTTCCTCAATAAAATACGTTGTGAGTTCAGATAGAAAGGTTTTAAATCTAGTCTCCCCACCAAAAAAATATGATAATGTGAATTAACCTATAAGTTGCATTCTTTTGTTAGTCGACGTATCATTCCACGAGGAACAGATAGACTATTAGAATTTGTTTCTTTTTTGCTTTTGTTGCTTATGTAATGCCGGATGGAACTTTTGCCAAGCAAGCCCTGAGCGAAATTTCGTAGCAGGCCCTGAAGCTAAATTTCATTGAGGACCCTAAAAATAAATCTTATATGTTGTATTTTCGTTCTTGCTGGTTGTAGGGGTGAAAACCCCTGCGTGTCCAAAACGTTTTACTACATGTGGTGGTGCTGATTTCACTCCAATGTTTATTCTCTGTGGTAGCGTTGGCCAACATATTTGGCACTTGTTATGACCAGCCATTCCTCATCATCGCAGGTTGCTGCAAATTAACATAAACATTGTTCCAATTAAAACGGCAGGAAGTTGAAATAAATGTTTTTTAATAAAACCAGACGAACACGCAAAGACGGTACAGCACATAAACAGAAAACATTTAACATTACATCATAATGCTTCCTCCGCTCACAAAAAAGAGAGCAACTGCCCAGACGCGTAAGTAAGATTCGACTCCCAGCGTCCTTCCAAGAAAACTATTCCCCTTTTCTTATCGCTTCTTCGTTTCAATTCACCCCTCGTTTGCACGTGTCCGCAGAAAACATCAACCTCCCGTTGCTGGGGCTTACACACAGGACACATATTTCTCTCCCTCGCTCTTTTTCTTTTTTCTTGTTCGATGGCTGTTCGCATCACCATATCATAGTTCAATAATTTCGTTCCATGAAAAATGAAAGCATAAGAAAGCTATCTTAAAGAAAAATGATTATCTCAAATTTCTGTGAAGTCAAAGAAAAGACCATAACATGGATTGAAAATTCAGAGAGAGAGAGAGAGAGAGAGAGAGAGAGACAGAGAGAAAGAAAGAGAGAGAGAGAGTGAGAGAGACAAAGAGAAGGAAATAGAGACAGTCAGAGAGAAAGAAAGAGAGGGAGAGAGACAGAGAGAAAGAAAAAGAGGGAGAGAGACAGAGAGAAAGAAAGAGAGGGAATGAGACAGAGAGAAAAGAGACAGAGAAAGGGGAGAGAGAAAGAGACAGAGAAAGGGGGGAGAGAAAGAGTCAGAGAAAGAGGGACAGTGAGAAAAAGAAACAGAGAGAGAGAGAGAAAGTGACAGAATGAGAAAGAGAAACAGAGAGAGTGAGAAAGAGAAACAGAGAGTGAGAAAGAAAACAAAGAGAAAGAGAAACAGAGAGAGTGAGAAAGAGAAACAGAGAGTGAGAAAGAAAAACAAAGAGAAAGAGAGAGAGAGAGAAACACAGAGAGAAAAAGGTAGAGAGAGAAAGAGTGAGAGAAAAAGTGAGAAAAGAAAGAGAGAGAGAGAGAGAGAAAGACTGAGAGAAAAAGTGAGAAAAGAAAGAGAGAGAGAGAAAGAGTTAAAAAGAGAAAGAGAGAGAGAGGGAAGAGAGTAAAGGGAGAAACAGAGATAAAGAGTGAGAAGCAGAAAGTGAGAGAGAAAGAGAAAGAGAGAGAGAAAGGGAGGGAGAAACAGAGAGAAAGAGTCAGAAACAGAAAGTGAGAGAGAAAGAGTGAGAGAAAAAAGTGAGAAAAGAAAGAGAGAGAGAAAGAGTTAAAAAGAGAAAGAGAGAGAGGGAAAGAGAGGAGAGGGAGAAACAGAGAGAAAGAGTGAGAAACAGAAAGTGAGAGAGAAAGAGAAAGAGAGAGAGAGAAAGGGAGGGAGAAACAGAGAGAAAGAGTCAGAAACAGAAAGTGAAAGAGAAAGAGGGAAAGAGAGAGAAGGAAAGAGTGAGAAACAGAAAGTGAGAGAGAAAGGGAGAGAGAAAGGGAGAGAGAAAGAGGGAAAGAGAGAGAGAGGGAAAGAGAGGAGAGAGAGAGAGAGAGAGACAAATGGGAAATGTGCTAAAATTTCCAATTTCCTTTCGGGAAGATGGGTCTTGGGGTTGCATAGTGATTTTTATAGAAACTTCCTCACAAAATGATAAAAGGCAAATTTACCCAACCTGCGAACCGAACATTTTTTGTCCAGCAAACATTTTTGCTTAGCGAATAATAAGGATACCTCTTAAATAATTAATTTTTACATATTGTTTTCCTGGTACATGTTTTAGGATTGATTTTTGATGCCATATGGAACAGCTGACCAATTAGCGACGTTTTCGCTATACGCGCTCGTGTATGAACATTGCTTTCCTTTTTTAATTCCCAGTACTGTTTTTAAATTAACTAAACAATTGGCCTCCACATATAGCTCCGAAACAAATTTGATATTGTTATTTTTATTTTTTAAATTTAAGTATCTGGTTTACACGCAAATTGTTGAACATATAGTAGGAGGGAGTCATAAAATGATGACATTTAATTTGCTATTTCATGAATGTGGAAAAGTTTAAGGTGGTTAATAATAATAATAATAATAATAATAATAATAATAATTTGAAATCTACAAATCTAAGTGTCTGTACAATAAAGGGCGGCAGTCCATTTGAAAGTGGTGGGGCGATTGTAAACTAAAAAAAAACA
This sequence comes from Macrothele yani, assembly GCA_039090855.1. Classification (NCBI taxonomy): domain Eukaryota; kingdom Metazoa; phylum Arthropoda; class Arachnida; order Araneae; family Macrothelidae; genus Macrothele; species Macrothele yani. Next base: position 29,157,981 of record CM076989.1, on the reverse strand, counting down.
TCTTTTCAAGGGCCTTACGCACAAAAACTTTAAAAGATAGCAATAAATGTGTGGAATTTTATAAAACACAGTATTGTTCTTTCATTACTGGATAAGAACACCCGCCGTTTTTACGTTCCTGACTGCACATGAATTAGTTTGTTGTGAACCACAAGCCTGCCATATTGATTTTATTGACGCTAAATTTCCAACATCTGTTTTTTTTTTCAGTTGGCGTCTTTTTGGCTTGTTTAGCTTTTCCTGGCTTTTTACATTAGTTGCACGACCATCCTCTTTTGAAATAATTTTTCTTTAAAAAAGTTATTTTTGCTCCAAAATGGCAACATTTTAACGACAAACTGGCCAAAAATCGGAATCTACGAAGTTTAATCTTTGATTGACAGTTGACTCGAAGTTCCAGGTTATGTTTATTGTTTTGATGAATTGGAAAGAGCTAAAGCCTTTTTTCAGTAGTGCTGAATTAGCCCAATCAAAATTGGACACAAAATTCAAAGCAAGACTGTTAAAGGAAATAATATTAGACTATAAAAATTACTTGTTCTTTCTGTTTGCGATACCTGTTGTACAAGAATTTGTAAGACAGAACAGCCTTTTTCAGCAAACAAAAGCTTATCCTCATGAATGGCACCAAAAATTATTCTTACTCGAGAAAAGTCTGAGAGTATGATGTCATTGGGCAGAAAAAAGTATTTATCAAGTTGATGTTGGTATTAAATTTTTAATAGAATGTAATGTGTTCCCACAAAAGAACACCAATACTGATGCTCATCTAGAAATAAAACATGTCAAAGGAAGATGTACGTGTATGCTAGAAGAAGCTCTCAGTCAGTCAAGTTACATGTATACTTCCCTCGGCGAAAGATATAATATTTCAAAATCTGTCAAAATTGTGCCCTGAGGTCAGTTTATATCAAATTTCAATTGGACCGGATTTTCAGAGTTACTACTTTATACACCATGTAGAAAACGACATCAGCACTATTGAAGAACAATACAAAAAACCTTTTTGTCGATTGAAAAGAAGCTCCATTTATGAAAGCTGGACTCCATGCAGACAGTGAATAGTTTTGGATTGGCGTGAGTTAACATTAGGCATTTAAAGAGCTCACCACTTTTGCCTCTACTTGTCTCATGAACCAAGGTAGTAATGCCTTGGTTGCGAGCTTATTCTGTCCAGTAACCGCAGTTAAAACAAAGGCCAGAAACGAAATGAAGCTGAATTATCTTGATGTTATTGTGAAAATCAGGGCAGTACTGTTGCTTTCAAACAAATGTTGTGAATACTTCACTCCATCAGCAAAAATGCTGAAAGACTTTACATCTGACAAGGTTTATGCTATAGGTTCCATTTGTTCCACAGATTGTGACAGTAATAAACAGGATCTATAGCTTTTCATGTGATGTGAGAATATTTTAGTAACATTTAGCTTTTTTCTGCCTTTTTTACGGTTCCCAACTGTAGCTTCAAGAAGCGTATATATTCCAGCTTTGTCTGTCTGTCTGCCTGTCCGCACGTTAACTCTCGTAAAATTCGTTCGATTTCCATGAAATTTTAGTATGTGGTAGGGGACAACCTGGGAACGAACTGTATTGAAATTGGACGAAATGGGGTCTAAGGTCAGGACATAGGAGCGGGATCCATTCCACCGCCCTTATGCGTCATAACTTACGTAAAAATGCTTCGATTGCCACAAAACGTCATCATGTTGTTCCGGATATGTTCTGAACCGGTTCTGTTGAATGTCATCGAAATGGGGTCAGGGGTCAGGGCACAGGAGCGAGATTTATTCCACAGCCATTATCCTCATAACTTGACTAAAATTATTTCTATTGCTACAAAACTTTACCATGTTATCCCGGACATACACAGAACCAATTCTGTTTAATATCATCGAAAATGGAGAGAGATTTATTCCACAGCCATTATCCTCATAACTTGAGTAATAGCTTGAGTAATGATTTCTAGTATATTGGAAAGCGTATAATAATCAATGCATTGCACGATTTTACAAATTTGTTTCTGGTATTGTTCGGCTTGAAATCAAAATTTTGATGCGGCAACCCTGGTTAACTAGGGTCGGAGCAAGATTTTTTTATCTCGGAAGGGAGGGGGCTAAAATTACGCGTCTTCGAGCTCAGAAGTTTTTCCTACTCTAACTGAAATAGTACGCAGGTTTATCTTTCTGATACCTCCATTAAGTAGCGGATCCCTCGGGGGGACGACAGGGGAAATCCCCCTTATCTCAAGATTTTCCTTTTTAAATGGCCATATCGTAAATAATTAATGAATTGATTTTTGTTAAGTTATAGTAACAAATCTACTGAATTTCGTTAAAACTTTCATAAAAGCTGAAATGTGCTGCAAATTTGGAGATAAAATGTTTTGTTCTAGCTTTAGCAGGAAAAAAAAAACAAGTTAGTAAAATCATGCAATGCTTTGATTATGATACTTTCCAACATACCAGAAATCATTACTCCAGTTATGTGGATAATGGCTGTGGAATAAATCTCGCTCCTGTGCCCTGACCTTTGACCCCATTTCGACGATATTCAAAGGAACCGGTTCAGTATACCTCCGGAGAAACATGATAAAGTTTTGTTGCAATCGAAGCATTTTTACGTAAGTTATGACACATAAAGGCGATGGAATGGATCCAGCTCCTATGTCCGGACCTTTGATCCCATTTCGTCCATTTTCAATACGGTTCGTCCCCAGGTGGTTCCCTACCACATACTAAATTTTCATCTAAATCGAACCATTTTTACGCGAGTTATCGTGCGGACGGACGGACAAAGCTGGAGTATATACGCTTCTTCAAATTACGGTTGGAAAGCGCAAAAATGAATACTACGTATTTTAGAAACGGAAAGCTGAGAGCGGAGCGGAAAAAATTTTGACTGATCACGGAAACCAATGGATATTCTGTTTTCTGTTCTTTAGTATTGTCTCGTATCCAGGGGCGGCTTACCCCGTCGGGACACCGGGATATACCCCTGGGACCATTCAAGATATAACCCACTTATTGTATTATTTTTTTGTCTGAATTTTTCGGAACAAACGTATAGTTATTCTAGAATCTATTAATAATAATTGCTTATTTCGTTTGACCTTTATTGCTGCCTGAAAAAGTCATTTCCTTAAAAAAAAAAAAAAAAAAAAAAAGAAAGGAAAAAAGAAAAGGAAAAGTTTTCTTCTGTCTTTGTTAGGCGTTTGCTCTGGAAGGACATAGCAAGTGTCTTTGTATTTGCGTGAGAAAAGTGGCGCCGACCGTTCAAGCTCTTATAAATAAAGTAGAGTATAAGTACTGTTAAACATAAGTCGTTGGACTTGGAGCCTGGTGTGCTGGCATACCCTACATTTTTGTAACCTTGAAAGCGATATTAGTACTCATTTAGATGGCACACCATCTCCACCCCTTATCCACAGACTGACATAGAACACAAAACGTTTCGCCCTCAGAGATATTCCGACATCCGTATCCTATCCAAACGCTCCTTTTTTGCCTTGAGCGAAGAGCAAAAACACTACTATATTCAGCTCGACAGGCGTTCAAAAAAGGCAATAGTGAGGATGCAGGGCAATTAATTTTTTTGTCTCCACGGTGTGGTACTGGGCATTTTAAGTACATAGCCTGTTCATGAGTGAGACTCATGTTTATGTCTTGATTTAGGACTCGGTGAAATTGTTAACCTTTTTTGCCAATTCTATGTTGTGCATATACACTGAAGAGCAATTGAATTAGAGACAGCTGGCGTTATGCAAATGTGGCGCTGTGTGCGGCCCTGTAAACGGAAACGACATGACGTATGCAGCGATCCGACAATATAAGGAGTGATGCGACGGGAATCAGTAAGAGTCGGACGCAGTATGGGTAAGACGAAGGATCTAAGCGCATTTGATCCTGGGTAAACTGTCGGGGCCCGACGAATGGGTCTCTCCATTTCGGAAGACGTGCAGGCACTGGATTTTTCACGAGCCACTGTGTCACGGTTGTACCATGAGTGCATCGAATCCGGTAAAACCATCCCTGCAAGGGCCAACGGCCGTGGACAAGAGCGTGTGGATGAGCGGGGTCATTGTCGGCTAGCTCGCATTGTAACAGCGGATAGACGGGCCATAGTGCAAGAAATCACTCTGCAATTTAACGCTGGTGCACAAAGACGTGTAAGCGGCCACACCATCCAGAACCACCACCTCGCTATGGGGTACAGAAGCCATTATCCCACGTGGGTACCGCTGCTGACCGCACATCACAGGGTGCAAAGATTAGCAAGGGCGCAGGAACATCGCCACTGGACAGTGGCGATGGAAAAATGTTGCCTGGACTGATAAGTCGAGATTCACGTTGGTACATGCGGATGGCAGGATACGAGTGAGGCGCAAACCACTTGAAGCGATGGATCCTTCTTGCCAGCAGGGTACTCTTCAAGCTGGTGGGGGTGGCATTTTCGTCTGGGGACTGTTAACGTGGACTCAAATGGGACACCTGGTACGTGTGACGTCGTCCCTCACTGGTCAACGTTATCGGGATATCCTGGAGGACCATTTGCTCCCGTTTGTGCGTCTTCAACATCCCACTGGGGACCTCATCCTGCAACAAGACAATGCACCATGCCATCGCTCCCGAATTGTATACGAATGGTTGGATGAAAACTCCACCGACGTGACCTTGCTTCCTTGGCCAGCTAGGTCACCTAACCTCAATCCCATCGAACACATCTGATAAGCCATCGAGAGAGATGTTCTAGGCTCTGACCCTCTCCATCAAATCTTCGTGAACTGTGGGAGCTTGTTCAGGGGTAGTGCATCCGTATGGCTTCACAACACTTCCGGCGTCTTGTCGAGTCCATGCCGAGACGAATCGCCGCCGTCATCAGGGCGAAAGATGGTGCTACACGTTACTAGACAGGCATCTCTAAATTAATTGCTCTTCAGTGTATCTCGTATGTACTTTATAGTTTATGTATGTCTGTGTATGATACACACTTTCAAATTCAGGGGCTGCCCCGGTGGCGCTGTGGTCAAAGCGATGGCCTCTGATCATTCGTCCAAAAGGAGTTCGGGTTCGAATCCCGTTGAGGTATGGATGTTGTGTTTGTATAACGGCACTGGCTCTCTCCCTTCCCTCGAACCAGTGACCCTAAATTAGGGACGGGCGACTGCTTATAGCCCATTGAGTTGCTCATGGTGGTCGTTAAACATTCAATAAAAAAAAATCAGGGGGGGGGTTGAGATTTTTCATGGGGGTGTGAGGAAAATTTTGCTTAGGGAGCTATAAATTCCTGCTATAATGGACAACAAGGCTAAACTTGTCGGCCTGGTTTGGTCAACCCAATCCGTCACTCCTCGTATGATTAGTAATCAGAAGAAGGAAAAGCCACCGTGTGGGGTAAACTTTGGAGCATGTGTGAGTTAATGTGTGTGAGACGGCGAAGTACGTACCTCTATTGGGCCCTAAACAAAAGTACAGAATTTTAAGCTGCAAATCTTTCCATTATTTTTTTTTTTTTTTTTTTTTTTTTGATTGGAGGTTAAACGATCTCCGTAAGCAACTCAATGGGCTGTAAGCAGTCGCCCGTCACTAATTTAGGGTCACTGGTTCTAGGGATGGGAAAGAGCCAATGCTGCAAGACAAACACAACATCCATGCCTCACCGGGATTCGAACCGGAACCCGTTCCAGACGAATGATCAGAGGCCAACCCTTAGACCACTGCGCCATCGGGGCAGCTCTATTAAATTAATCCACCTGCATAAGAGGGATCGAACTTCATTCTGAAAGATTTTGTCCAGACAAGAGATTTAAAAAGCACTAAGCTGGTTTTTTATATGTTAGTAATACGACGTTCGTAGATGATATGTTCACAGGAAACGAATATAAAGAACTAACGTCGGAAGAGTAGGAAGAACTGATAACCGATGCGCAGTAAAGTGAATTTGAAGATGAAACAGAAATGGAAATTGTTAAGACGGATTTTCGTATGGAAACATTGAATGAAATTTGTTAATTGGCTGGTCAGTTAACTGATAAAGATTTAGATTTATACCCTCTTGTGGAGAGAGGATTGAAATTTAACAGAGATGTAGAGAGCTTACTTGAGTCTTATCAAGAAATTCGCAAAGAGCTTGAAAAGAAGAAGAAACACAATTGTCAAGGGTTTTTTTCGCCTCTTAAGTCCACACACCTAACCGCGGTTTAGCCTCTGAATTTTAGGTAAAGCATCTTCCTAAAGAACACTTTATAATTGAACTAGTTCATAGCCTGTGCCATGCGCGCATGAAAAGGCTGTGACAAAACTTTTTATAACACGTATTGTAAAATAAATTTATTGGGTTGGTGCGAATGAAATGTCCGGCAAAGGACCAGCACACGTGGATGGCGAGAACGGAAATGTAGAACAACTTAACTAGGCAAAATAATCCCCCTCGGGATCGACGCAAAGTTGCCAATTGTCCGGCAAGGCCATGATCCCGGAACGAAAAAAGTCTTGCGGCTGGGACCCGAAGAAGTCATCAACTGCACGTTGAACCTCGATGTCTGTTTTGAACTTTTTTCTGGACAGGAAGTGATCCAGACCACAATGCAGATGATAGTCTGTCGAAAACAAGTCCGTGGAATAGACAGGATGAGGCAGCGCTTCATAGCCCAAGGCACTTAGTGTCAGCATTGTTCGTTGTGCGACATGAGGGCGAGCGTTGTCCTGGAGCAGAAAAACGCCATGTCTGCTGACCAAAGCCGGTTGTTTCTGCAGCAATTTTTGGTGCATCTGGTTTAATTCAGCACAATAACGTTCTACATTGATCGTTTAGCCTCTTGCCAAGGAACTCCTATGAATTATCCCGCCTGTGGACCACCAGACAAGGAGCATCATCTTCTTGGTGTGTAGGGGTGGCTTGGAATGCCGTCCAGCAGACTGTGCCTTGTTTAACCATTGTTCAGATCGTTTCCGATTATCATAAAGGTCCCACTTCTCGTCGCAGATGACGATTCGATGCAGTAGAGGTTCCTGTTTATTCCTGATAAACAGCGACGTGCAGACTTCCAAATGCCTAGTCTTGTTGGCAGTTGTCAACTCATGCGGGAGCCACATGTCCAGCTTTGTTACCTTACCCTGCGAAGCCAGACGCCGAACAACTGTTGTGTGGTGGATACCTACCTCTGCCGCTATCTCATGACAGGTTTTTGGGTCAGCTTCAACCACACGTAATAGAACATCGTCAGAAACAGCAACACGTCGGTGAGAGCCAGTACCGTACGGCACTAGCTCTCTTCCTTCCCTGGAACCAGTGGACCTAAAGCATAGGAGAACGACTGCGTATAGCCAGTACAGTTGCCCACGGTGGTCTTTAAAACCCGAATTAAAAAATAAGGTGCTAAAACTTTAACAGGCTGGAAAAAATTAACTCGGGATTAACAAAATGGGCTGAAATCAGCACCAATGAATGTATTCGCTGTCTGAGAAGTGGGTGGAATGCGACTGGTATGAATGGATCTGCGCTTCAGAAAGGGTTGCTTTCCCCTTAGCTTTCTTTTTCAAAGTGGTCATTTACGGGGACGATTGGTACCAATCCTTTCTGATCAACTACTTGCTGAAGACTGTATAACAATGGTGACCAACCTGCACTGTTAAAAATTTTGTGGTAGGTTGTGTGCTGCAAAGTAGTACCACGGTTTTGGGTACTGTTTGCACCACACAGTGGTGTATCTTTTTCTCAGAAAATGGTGCAGCTGGCGAACTACCAATTTTTGGTACAACTTCCCTTAAAATCTTTAACAGTGTAAAGAATGGAAGGAGAAGTTTCAGTCACTTGTTTCTATCCAGTGGCATGATGTCCGCGTCAGGGGGATCAATCTTCCCATCATGCCTTGGGTCGCAGAGAAGGGAATAAAAGACTTGAAGAAAGCGCCTACAATTATTGACAGGTTTATGGCCAGTACTGCTGATATGTGGGAGGGGAGGAAAGGAATATTTTTGCTGTAGCTTTCGTAAAACCCAGCCACTATGTGGATATTTCTATTTGAAAAAATTTTGAGCACAAATTGGTTCAGGTACATCGGCAGCAGAAAGGGTTAAATTTAGGAAATTTATAAAATTTTGAGAATTGTAATACAACAAGATCTGTTGATATAAGAAAATTCATCAAAATGTCATTTGTTTTAACAATTTGTTCTCTAAATATTTCAGTGGCCTCTGAAACCCAAACCCAAAACATAGAGTCGTCTTTACGGTACGGGGTATCCGAAAAATTATTACAAATTCAAAATGTTATAAGAGCTAAGTATAGAAAGCGACAGTGCGTTCATACGAGGGGCTTTCAAAAAGTTCTAAGCTTAACTTTGAAAGGAGTGGTTGGCGGCTGACGCAAATATTGCAAAGCATTGTATCATCCTTCAGTTATATAAAAGCCACGCCACGTCGCTGTGTCAGCAATGGAGACGGCGCCACAGTGCATTCAAGTCTACACTACATTGACAAAAGTCACCGGACACCCAGAAGAGAAACACAACATAGCATTTATTGACATACATTAGTACGGTGTCAGGCCCAACTTTGGCCTTAATACATGCACTGACTCTTAGAGACATGCTTTCGAGAAGGTTTTGGAACACAGCGATAGCTATGCGCTACCATTTAGTACATAATGCTGCCGCTAACTATTGCTTAGTAGTAGGCCTTGGTTTCAAACTTCTAATTCAACCCATAGGTGCTCTATGGGATTGAGATCAGGGCTCTGTGCTGGCCAGTCCACACACGATACGGAATTATTGTCAAACTACGCCGTAACAGTACTTGTTTAATGGTTCTGTGTATTTTCCTGCTGGTACCAACAAGGTTCGGTTCCATAGTATTGCCACAAAGTTGATAGGGCATAATTGTCCAGAATATTAAAGTAGACGCGCTGGTAAACAGGTTTGCCCACGATAACCAATCGGCCGGGAATATACCATGAAAAACACCCCCACACGAGTACAGATCCAAACTTGACCGTAGGAACAGTACACTATGGCAAATAGCGTTCCCCCAACTGCCGCCATACCCATACACACAGGGTCATCAGACTGACGGATCGTGTATCTGGATTCATCAGTCCATATTACCCGTTTCCATTGATCTACAGTCCACGATAATTGTTCTTTACACCATGCTAAACGACGAGTAGCATTCCGAGTGGAGATGAAAGGCTTATGAGCAGCGGCATGACCACGGTAACCCATGGAATGAAGTTCTCTGTAAATGGTACGTGTACATAGTGAGGTTCCAGCATTTTTGCTCACTTGTACACTGAGGTCTTGAGCAGTACTCCGTCGATTAGCTGTAACGACTCTCCTGAGGCTTCGACGTCCTCTATCCCTGAATTTATTTGGGCTGCCGGTACGTTCTTGCTGCTTCAGGCACGCCATGTGTCTTCCACTTATTCAGTACATACAAAACAGTTGACTTGGGTATGTTTAAATGCCTCTAGGATTCTCTTATGGACAAGCCACTAATATAATACCCAACAATCTTTCCTTTTTCAAAGTCAGTTCTCTCCGACCGCGACATTTTCACTGAACCTCACAGTGCGATATGATCGCGATCAGCTGCAGGCTTGTTTTCATACCGTTTGCAGCTGTACCGCGCATCTTAACAACGCAGCGGATCTGTTCATTTGCCATTCAAGAGATGTCCGGTGATTTTTCTCAATATGATGTATAAGGTGAATATGAATGAGAGACAGATGAAATTGGGGAACGGAGCGGTGATTGGATTTTTGACGAAGGAAGGTGAAACGCCACGCAATACTCATTAAAAGGATGGTCCGTGGTTACGTCGATAGTGCACCTTTATAAGTAGCAGTCAAAAGATAGGCTGCTCTCTTTGAACGTTTGAACGGGGGGGGAAGCCACTAGTAGGAAGACTGCTCTCAGGAGAGACTCTCACTGGAGGTGAACACAAATGAAATGTGGCAGAAGGTGGAGGATCTGGTGATGTCACCGGCCAATCCGTGTCGTACAGATTACACAGTAACTGAAATTAAGTACCGGCAGTGTTTGGACCATGTTTCATGAAAGGTTAGGGATGTCAAAGGTCATTTGCCAGATGGATCCCTCGAATGTTGACACCTGCGATGAAGAATGAACGTGCTGAAGCAAGTCGGGTTCAACTTGACTGCATTAACCGCGATCCAGATGACTTCTATGCCTACACTACCTCAATTGCCCGGCGTTGCTCGTGAGAATTTGGTGATGATTCACTATCCAAATTTTGTACAAGTCAAATGAAAACGATTAATTTTTTACGGCATGAACCGCACCTAATACTGTATTTCATTTCTTCATTGAATTTGAATTTTATTCTCTGTAGAGCCTTTAGGCACACAGTATTTTTAGTTTTTCAGTTTGATTTTTGTTGTTTACTTACCTTCAGCTCCGATGCGGAATTATGTTGCAGTTCTTCACCGGAAAGCAGTTGTCACAAAAAAATCAATTTTTGCACTTATCACAAGAAAAAGTATTACATACGAATTCAAAATAAAAAAATAAAAAATGGAACCTTTTACGAAAATTTAGTATTTTTTGTATTTTTAAAGTTTTGTAAAATTTTGCCCCTTGACCCCAGGCTCCGACAACTTCCCCAAACCGTCGACGGTCTAAGTTAGAGTACCATGAGATACACTATCTACCAACAAGTAATTGGACACCTGTGATAGCAAAGGAAAACAAAGTTTATTCACCTTCAATAGTTGGTGGAGCCTCCACAAGCGGCGATTATAGCTGCGACCCTCCGGGGCATACTCTCAACCAGGCTTTGTACGACGGCTAGTGGTATTTTCTTCCTCTCGGCTTGGAGAAGACAGGTCAGTTCCTTCACCGATTTCGGACGGTGGGGGCACCCCTTAAGTCGACGCTCCAACTCGTCCCAGAGGTGCTCGATAGGGTTAAGGTCCTGGCTTTGCGCAGGCCAGTCCATTCGATTAACCCCATTGTCACCATACCAAGCCATGGTGGACTTCGCAAAATGACAGGTGGCATTGTCATCCTGAAAGTAACATGGGTCCACCCCGTAAAACTGTCACAACCTAGGAAGCACATGGTCATCCAAAATGGTGCAGTAGGTCTCGGCGTTGAGTTTACCGGAATTGCGACCAAGGGTCCCGTGCCATACTAGGAGAAATACCCCCATAGCATAATTCCACCGCAGCCGGATTTCACAGTGGGCACAATACATGCCGGAAGGAGGCGTTCTCCAGGCTGACGCCAAACCCAGACACTGCCATCCGAACGGTAGAAGGTGAACCTTGATTCGTCGCTCCAGAGAACCTGTTTCCACTGTTCAACGGTCCACTGTCGACGTTCTTTGCACCACGTTATCCGAGCAGCGCTATTGGACTTGGTGATCAAAGGCTTGTGGGCGGTAGCACGTCCATGATAACCGAGCAGATTGGCTTCCTTACGGATGGTATTCATCGAAAGAACACTCCCGGATGCCTGTTGAAACTCCTTGCGATGTGGCCCATCGATTTGGTGCGGTTCTTCCGAATTTCTGTGGCCAGCACCCGTCGGTCTCTTAACTCCCAGTTCTGTGGGTATGCCAGGTCGGGGCACATTCCGACAGTCACCTCTCATCTTCCATTTGCCAATCACGTAGGCCACTGTCGATTTTGGGTACTTCAACTCGCTGGATATGTCACGTTTGGATCGGTCATTTCTGTGATACCCGACGATTACACCTTTCTCGAAATCAGAGAGCTCCAAACTGCGTGGCATCTTGCATGCGACTGGTTGCGTTGTTGTTTCCCACACGATATTTAACGGCGGCGGCAGTGACGTGTATCAGGACCGTAGATATCGTCGATTGCAGGAGTGTCCAATTACTTGTTGGTAGATAGTGTAGCATATCAATTAAAAACAACAAATGGAACTTTTTACGAAAATTTTGCATGGGGACCCCTTGACCCTGTGCTCCGACACCTTCCAAAAACCTTCTACGGTCTAAGTTACAGTACCAAGAGATAGTATACCAATTCAAAACAACAAATGGTACTTTTTTACGAAAGTTTTGTATGGAGGCCCTTCGACCCTGGGCTCCGACCTCTTTCAAAAACCGTCTATGGTCTAAGTTAGAGTACCATGAGATAGTAAACCAATTCAAAACAAGAAATGGAAATTTTTACGAAAATTTTATATGGGGCCCCTTTGACACCGGGCTCCGACCCTGACCCCTTCCAAAAACCGTCTACGGTGTAAGATGGAGTAACATAAGACTGTATACCAAATTAGGTGGTTCTAAATTGAAAACTGTAGATTTGCATAGCGAACGAACAAAAAAACATTCAACTTTGTATATTAGATTGTGACTGGTGAATAGACGTAGCTTCACAATTGGGACACTGATACCAAACAAGAGAGCATGCAGTGGAAACATCATGGATCACCAAAAAAGTTCGAAACACAACCACCAGCGGGGAAGATTCTGGCCGCCATTTCTTGCAACTCAGAAGGCTTGCTGTAAACTGATTTCTTGCCTCATAAAATGACTATGAATGTTACCTATAATGCCACAGTATTGCGACAATTGCATGAAGCCATCAAGAGTACAGAGCGAGGAAAGCTGCGACTGGGTGTTGTGCTTCTCCATGATAATGCTCCAATCCACACCGCTTGTGTTTCCATGAAAGCTGTGACAGAATGTGGCTTTCGACTATTTACCCACTCACCGTACTCACCTGACCTCGCCTCCAGTGACTCCTCTCTATTCCAAAATCTGAAAACAGATCTGCGGGGTAGGCGTTTTGCAAATGATTTTGATCTGAAGGAGGTAACGAGAAGTTTTGATTTAAGGACAAAGGGGAAATGATTTTCGCAGTGGTGATTCGTCAACTCCACGATCGAAAAAACAAATGTATCGAAGTCAAGGGATACTACACGAATGAGCCATTACATTATGACCACACCAAGCCTAGAGAAATGAGCGCGCCTGGAGACCGAACATTGACTCAGGTAAACTTCACAGAGCAGTATATATACAACCTGAGGACCGGCTTTCGGTTAGTAGAGTTTTCGAAGTAAGAATGGAAAAGGCTGCCGATTTATCGGAGTTTGTTAAAAGGGAAATTGTGATGGCGCGGGTTGTGGGTTGTTCACATGCCGCTGTAGTAAGTACATATCAAAAGTGGTGCACAGACTGCCAAAGACGAACCGTCGTCCAGCCGTTGTGTGTGGTCCGCAGATCATTGATGCCAGAGGGGAGCGGAGACTGTAGCGCATTGTTCACAGCGACCGCCGCGCCACATTGCGACAAATCACCCGCAGTTGCAACAGTGGTGATCAGGGAAATGTGTCACAGGTCCCAGATTAAAGTGGATTTCTGCGCATGGGCCTCCGTAGCCGAAAAGCCAGTCGGGTCCCCATGTTCACTGCACGTCATCGCCAACAACGCATGAAATGGGCCCTAGATCATCGAGATTGGACCGTGGATGATGGGAAAAAAGTGGCCTGGTCTCACGAATCAAGATTCCTAGTACATCATGTATACGGCCGAGCGCAGATACGCCGATTACCAACGGAAGCTAGACATGGATGCACTGTTGGGCGGAAACAGGGTGGCGGCGGCGGTGTTATGCAGTGGGCGATGTTTTCTTGGGACACTTTAGGTCCCATTATTCTAATCGCACAATCTCTTATAGCTATCAGGTATTCGAAAATCGTTGCGGACCAAGTTCACCCATTCCTGGACAATGTGTCCCTTGCTGGTGATGGCCATTACTGAAAGTATAATACGCCATGTTAAACTGTCAGAATCGTCAAGGAGGGGTTCGAGGAACATGCAGGGGACTTTCTGTTAATAACCTGGCCTCCGAATTTGCTTGACATGAACCCAATCGAACATTTGTGGTTCGACTTGGAAAAGTTAAATCATCACCACCCCAAAATGTATGGGCACAGGAAGACCTGCTGTTGACATTATGGTACCAGATACCCCAGGATACCTATCGCCACCTTATCGAATCGATGCGTCACCGAGTGGCAGCTGTTTTGCGGACTAAAATGGGTCCTACAGCTTATTAGGTGATCATTATGTAACGGTTCATCGGTGTATGTGGCAGGGGCGTAACTAGACGTCTCTTTTCCCGGGGAAAACCACAAAATATTGCGCCCGCATCTGTCTTTCTGTCTTATATATCATTAACATCATCATCATCGTCAACCATTATCAATTAACTGCTGGATGAAGGTCTCCCCAAGTTACTCTTGCAGTGGTCTGTCTGGAGCCAGCCTCCTCCAAGTCACTCTTGCATGCTTTCAAATTTCATCTACGTGGCCTTAATCTGAGCTTTGTTCTGTTTCCTGAAATCCAGTCCAATAGTTCCCCTGTCCATGGGTGGTCCGTTCCACTAGTACAGGGTGTCCCACTCGCTACCGAACCTGGCATTTCTTTAATGATGTTAACACCAATGAAGCCATTGCAACGAAATTTGAAATGGACTTACCTCGTTTCTTGCGAAGTGTGATGACATTACAACATGCGCTGGAAGTTGCCACCATTTGTGTCCAGACAGCATTGAACCCGTCGCTGTACGCCAGCTTGCTGGAGTGCTCCTTAGTGGAAGACACATTCCTTAGTGTGGCGCCACTGAGGAGGAGTTTGCTAGCCAGCCAGCCTGACGCACCTCCTCTGCTGCTTTGTTATGCCATTTCGCTGAGCGTGTCTACACAATACGGTTATTGATAGTGAGTGCTCGTAGCTGTTCACGTACGTGTGAAAATGTATGGGTATACTCTGGAGGAGCGAGTGTTTATTGTTCGCACTTATTGAAAAACAGAATCGATAAAGTTTATTCATCAGCAATTCCTGGAGAGGTTTGCAGGTAGACATCCGCCGAGCAAGTCCACCAGATCAGATCAGATCATATGTAGAGGATTTTAGGAAGGGAGTATCTGACCCCCTGGTCTTAAACAACCCTTAGAAATAGGAAGCTAGGAGATTTGGGCTAGAATGCCCGATAGGAAAAATACACGGATGCGAAGTAGAAAGGGAGAGGAAGACGCCCTTATTTATTACCGGGGGCCAGTACCCGGGATCCGACGGCTTAACGTGCCCATCCGACGCACGGCGGATATTTAGTGGTTCGAGCGTTCGTACCTGCCTGGGATCGAACCTGAGGTCCTTTCCGTGGCAGTCACGAACGTTGCCCACTAGACCACCCGCGGCCCATCAAGTCCACCATTTGGGCATTGTTGAAGAAATTGAAAACCAAGGGGACTATATCAGATGACCATGCAGGAGGTCGTCCACAAATGTCCGGAGAAACGATCCTGAATGTTAAGCGCTTGCTACTTGCGTGTCTCTCCTAATTACTTTTTATGGGGATACCTAAAAGGGAGAGTTTACCAAAAGAAACCGCGAACCATAGATGACTTGAAAGGAAACATCACCGAAAAATTCAGGCAATGACGGCGGACGTACTGGAAAGGACTTTCCACAATATGGTGCGCTGGGTTCAATGTTGTCTGGACGCAAATGGTGGACATTTCCAGCACACGTTGTGATGTCATCACATTTCACACGAAATGAGGTAAGTCCACTTTAAATTTCGTTGCAATATCTTCATTGGTGTTAATATTATTAAAGAAATGCCGGGTTCGGTAGCGAGTGGGACATCCTGTAATATGTCCAGTAATAATGTTGCAACTGCTTGGTACCACATCAAAAGGACCGAATGTAACTGGCAGTCGTTGCTCCCAGCCACATTGTTGATCGAATAG
Organism: Macrothele yani; assembly: GCA_039090855.1. Classification (NCBI taxonomy): domain Eukaryota; kingdom Metazoa; phylum Arthropoda; class Arachnida; order Araneae; family Macrothelidae; genus Macrothele; species Macrothele yani. The sequence goes on along the minus strand of CM076989.1, from coordinate 29,142,233 downwards.
CCCCCAGAGAATTTTCAACAAAATGAACGGCATCCTTATCTTGCAGCATACTAAAGAAAAATTAGCCCCGTTGTTGTCGGCAAAGGTCGTGGTTCCTCTGTAATTGGATGGACTGTGTAATCCTTGCCGTCATTTCCGAATGTGAGCAAACACCAACCCCTGAATATTTTAAGGAAGAAATTCAAATTTTTAAATGTAACGGAATCTGGCGTAGAAATTTCAGTTCCAATTTTAATCTGATTCCAAGCAGTGATTTCTGCGCCCTTTCTTGATCTGCGTCCCGCCTTAGTTACGACTCTACTATGTAGAAAAATAAAGGTGCGTTCTTGAAAAAATGTTTTAGGCTTAGTATCTTAGGCTTAGAACTTTTTCAACTCCCTGCGTATCACGGATCAGAATTTTATGACTTGGTAAGCATATTGGAAAATATAAACATCATAATGCATCGAGGAATTCACAAAAATAAAAAAAAAGAAGAGTTGGGAATAACAAAATTTAACGCACGATATTTTTGCAGATGCAGTATACGAGTGCTACACAAAATCGCGATTCCTTTTTTTTTTTTTTATTTATTTTCACTTATAACGAAGTAAATTTCTCCGTCATTTTTATCCGCGCCGGGGTTCGAACCCGGGTCCATTCATTCCGGAATAAGTTGCTCTACCAATTAAGCTACGCGGACATTGATTCTAATTGCTATCTGCCTTTATGTCGTGTGCGTCCTTCTGGCAGGTACGTCACATCTCCTGGTACGTTACATCATCTCCCCCTTATTTTTCTTTTTCTTTCGAAGTGCTGCTCATATTTTTCCTATCTCGCGGTGTGGAAATAACATCACACCAATGCGAGATTTTGAACGGTTGCGTCATCCGGATAGTTCGGGCGCCATTATAAGGAAGAAAATTTCTCCGTCATTTTTGGTCTACGCCGGGATTCGAACCCGAGGCCGCTTATTCCGGAACAAGTTGCTCTACCAATTAAGCTACGCGGACGTTTTATTCTGATTCCTATCTGCCTTTATGTCGTGTGCGTCCTTCTGGCAGGTACGTCACATCTCCTGGTGCGTTACATCATCTCCCCCTTATTTTTCTTTTTCTTTCGAAGTGCTGCTCACATTTTTCCTATCTCGCGGTGTGGAAATAACATCACACCATTGCGAGATTTTGAACGGTCGGGTCATCCGGATAGTTCGGGCGCCATTATAACGAAGTGAATTTCTCCGTCATTTTTGGTCTACGCCGGGATTCGAACCCGGGTCCACTCATTCCGGAATAAGTTGCTCTACCAATTAAGCTACGCGGACATGTATTCTGATTCCTATCTGCCTTTATGTCGTGTGCGTCCTTCTGGCAGGTACGTCACATCTCCTGGTGCGTTACACACTTTCGAATTCAAAAGAATGCTCAGAGTCTCCATGCAGTGAAACTCGAAAAAAAAAATATATGTCACGATGCCTCTTTGCAATAAGCAACGAAAGAATGTCGCAAATTTGAAACCAACGGTGCTGCAAAAACTAAGTTACGATGGCTGAAAGGAGGCTGGGGCTTTAACATCCCTCAGCCACGTCGCTGGCAGAAACTAAGTTATCACAACTAGAACTCAGTCTTGGAAACAGAAGTGGGCTTTCATGTCGCTGTTCAGAATTTCATGAAATTGCGAAAGCTCCACATAACGTATACATTACTAAGGTTCTGGAACTGCGTCTAAAGAAATCGAATGAAAGAAGAGCACATAGTACCACGCTGTTCAAGAAACCAGCATATTATATTTTACCATTTTATAGGGATCTAAAATCGTTTTTATCTGACATCCCACCTTTTTTTTCTTATTGAAAGAAAAGACCATGTTACTTTTGGTTTCTGACAGATGTCTCGGAATTTAACGATTTGCCAGACGTAAACTTCTGATTTCGTGTTTACGAAAGGATATATTAAAGAAATGTTTGGCGAATGACACATTTCTTCCTCGATCCAATAGGTATTTGAAAGAAACTTAAAGAATACCATTCGTTGCCTACCTCTCCAATTCTAAGAAAGTTTTGTCAGAGCTCATTTATTATCCATCTTTAATGTAGAGATAGTAACAAATTCCGCTTTCTGTATCTCATAAAGCTTTTCAATTGCATCCATAGATAATATCCACGAAAAGAGAAGATTAAAGGGCTCTAGTTCAGAGTGGAACTTGTTCAGTTTTATAATTGTGCACACGACATGGTATGTTTATTTTAGTATAAGGTGACCAGACGTCCTCATTTTCTGGGGAAAGTCCTAAATTTTAATGCTTCGTTCTCAATTCCGTAAAAACTGATTGAGGACGTGAAATGTCCTCAGTTTCTTTTTTTTTTTTTTGTTCCTCAATTTTTGAAATTTTCACAAAAAATTGAAATAGGAAAAATGTGCTAAACAAAATTTGTAGAACTCAATTGAATCGACCAAATGAAACCAAATTTAGTACCGTTTACTTCTTTAATTGCAAGACAATGGACTCATAAAGGTATGAAACAATTTTCTGAAGTGGATGAACTTTTCGTTGAATTATGTTAGAAATCCCGCAATATTAATGGAAAACATGTCCAAGCATCGAACAAAGTCATCTCGATATTTGTGGTATTATTTCATTTCTGTTTTGACTGATTTACCTAAAATATTTATAGGATGAGGAATGAATCTTATCTCTTTCAGCATCCACTTGTAATTAAAAAAGTGGCTGATGCTAAATTTGGCTGAATTTGGTAGATCCCATTGAGAGTTCTACAATTTTTGTTCAGTACATTTTTTCATTAAATTGTTTCTTGAAGTTATTGGGCTTGGAATATTCTTTCTCATAGAGATAACATACAGCTATTCTATGATTTGTGTCTGGACAGTGTATATTAATTTTCTAGACTAAGATATTTTTTCTTGTACAAAATCACAGTGAAATTTCAGCACAAAAACGAAATGTAGCTTTGTTTGCATGTGCTGCCCCCTATGAGTAACATTTAAAAATTTTAAAATTATTCTGAATGATAGTAATTTATTGCTATTTCATATTTATTTTATATGAAAATGATCCTTCAGATTTATCGTATGTTTTCTCATTAAACTGGACAAGATGGTACAGTTCATATAATTTTTTTGCTAATGATCGGCTTTACCACAATGCGTCACATGTTGTCCTCTATGATGTCCTCATTTTGAGATGAAATTGTCCTCAATTTTATATTAAAATTGAAGACAACATACCGCTTTGTGCTGAATTTCGTTCTCAAAAATCTGGTCACCTTATTCTAGTATACCAGAAACGTCCGAAATAATTATATAATAGATATTACTAAAGTTATTAAGAATTCAGGCTTCATGAAGTACGAATTCTTAACAACTCCAGTATGCAGCAGGCAGAGAAGTTCTATATTTTCACTGTTACACACGTTCCCATCTCTTATATTATTCCTCTATTCTAAAAGAAAGTATCTGCCGCTACCGCCGCCGCTGTTTCAGACATTTCGCGACACTCGCGCTTTCCTAGCTCGCAGCGCAAAAAGTATTGAACACAAAAACATGAAATTTACTTCGTTTGTAGAGAATTGTTTGAAAAATACGCTGAAATAAACCGTTTTTCGATTCTAGTAATACTTCAAGAGCTATTGCATTTCAAAGTTAAGGTAAGCAAAAAAGTGTTATCAGTTCGCGTTCCGGACACACTAACAGCAACAAAACCACGAAACTTTGTAAGCATGTTGGGCCATAGCCGAATGTTTGCACCTCGTCGCCCCCCCCCCTTTTTTTTTTTTTTTTGGATTTCAATTTAGTTTACGATAAATTACATTTTTAAATTTCACAAAATTCTCTATTTCGCGATGGGATTCATTTTGAAAAACGGATATGTGGCAAACTATAAGTCATAACGCATTGCAATTTTTACAGCATAAACTCCCAACTATCGTCCATCTTTTAAGAAAAAGTCATTTTCTGTTTTTTAGGCATTTTTTAAAGACACAAAGAAAAGAAACGAGAGGCTAACTCTGCCTTCAGCGTTAACCACAATGGAAAGTTCTGGTCCCGTGACCTGCTGCCATGGTGAAACAGCTATTTTTAGCACTCTCTTCTCATTGGGTGAAAGGACAGGCTAAAATCAAACTGGCAATGACGAAATGCTTTATGACGCAGCAACGCTTTTAAAGTTCGGCGTTTTCCGCCGTCATACGTGAATACCTATATAAATATAGGCTTTCGCATCGTATATAAAAAACAAAGAGGGAAAATGCAAGTGTGTTCGTCCACGAATTGTTCGACCACTTCTAAATTTCCTGGAGACCGGAAAACTGGCATGCTGGTAGGTCTTAAAGTCCGGTTACCTGCAAATGCACGAAAAGCAAAAAGAAAAACAGCGCTTTCAAACTTTGTCTGCTTGAATCTTTTTACCGCTGTACACCTAGAAGACTGTCTGAAAACCAAAAAATTCAAAAGGGTGGCTTAGCTTTACTGTTTCAAAATGCTGATAGGTTTAAAGATAATTTTGTCATAATCACTGAAATGGTTTGAAAATTTCAAATTTTGATTTAAAATTAAGAGGCGGATTTTAAATTACTTTTCTGTCCTTAAAAAACGTTTCCCTTTCCTTAATTTTATGTTCAAAAATTATTTTATGGATTCATCGTTCGGAGAACGGACATCATTGCTAGTTTAACGAAACATAATCGAGAGAGTACCCCGGTACTCTTTGTAGATAATACCTTATGCTATGCATCTTGTCCATGCCAAGATCTTTGTAGGTGTGAAAAAAACACACCAAATAATTCGAGAGTACACATTTATTTATGTACAACGCATCGTATTTACTTGCATCACCCACGACTACACCGAGCACAGTCCTCTACATCAGTGTTTCTCAACAGCCAGTTCGCGAGTTTTCTCTGCCGGTTCGCGAAAAATGAATTAATTTATTTATTCTCCTTTTGAATCGAAATGAAGTCAAAGTAAGAGGGAATCTAAATGTAAATTTTTGAACACCTGTCGCGGAAGATTAAAGGAAGCTTGGATGGCTAACCTCTTCGCAGATCTGGATAATCCACCAGAAAAAGGAAAGCTTTGTTGAACTTCCTACTGATCCCAATTTGGTATCAATATTGAGACCCAAATCTTTGACTCAGTTTTGGGTCATTATAGAGAACGAATCACCAAATCTCTGCGACAAAGCTCTGAAATCATTGGTAACTTTTTTGAGCACGTATTTATTGCGAGAAATCTTTTCAACTGTTTCGGCAATCAAAACAAATCACACGAACATAATGGACATTAATGCTGCACTGCGCCTTTCAGAAACGGAGCTGAAAGCACGGGTCCAAAAGATTATCGCGAAACAGAAACAACAGACGTCGCATTGACCCAAGAAAAAGTGATATTAATCGTAAGGATAATATTGTGGTATATTGCTTATGGATCGCACTTATTATTCACTAAAGAACGTCACGACATTAAACGCACAAAAATAGTCTAAAGGTTTTGTTTCGGCATCGCCGGTCCGCGAAAGTTTCCACGTTTTACCGGTCCGCGAATGCAAAAAGGTTAGGAATCACTGTTCTATATACATACAGTCGAGTCACATTATTGTGACCATCTCCTACTTTTGACGTCAACAACGCGTAGCCAATGGAAGAAGGCACGCACCGTGAGCTGCCCCTGTCATGGATAAAAGGACCGATTTATCAGATTTGCAAAAAGGGATGATTATCGGCTTTCGCGCCAAGGGTGGCAGTATTTCTAAAACAGCGCAGTTTGTGAACTGTTCGCATGCTGCTGCATGTGGTTAAAGTGTATCGTGATTGGAGAAATGGCACCATTGCGAATAAGCGACGTCGAAACTGCGGTGCACCATGTGCCGCTGATGTGAGAGGTGAACGTCGGCTTCGAAGGTGCGTTAGGGCCGATCGACACCTTAGAGTGGAGCAACTCAGTGAATCAGAGGGCTACCGGAAATGTGTCTAAAACTACAGTTCAGCGAACCCTGCTGCGGGTGGAGCTCGGATACAGACTGATGGTGATTGCACCTATGCTAACGAAGGTGTATCAGCAGAAAAGGGCTTATATTTGCATGGCAGTATCGGAACTGGACCTGCGCTGATTGGCCAAGGATTGCCTTCTCCGATGAGGCACATTTTCTGCTTCATCGAATGGATGGAGGTTGGCGTACAAGGCAAGAAACATCGAAGAACAAACACTCTTCAACCATTGCTGGAAGAACACAAGTTGGTGGGGACAGCGTTATGGTGTGAGGAATGTTTTCGTTGCATTCTCTGGGTCCATTCATATATGTGGAAGACACTATGGCTGGAATTCTTTATGAATCTATACTTGCAGACTTCGTACACCCATACATGCTAATTGTCTTCCCTGGGGTGGATGGGATCTTCCTGCACGACAATGCGACTTGTCACACAGCTAGAAATGTCCGCGAGTGGTTGGAAGAGAACGATGAAGACTTCAAAGTACTTCCCTGGTATCCCTAGTTCCCCAGACTTAACCCCAATTGAGCATGTGTAGGACCACCTCGATCGTGTTTTTCGCTCTATGTATCCTCCACCACGCACCCTCCAGTAGCTATCAGATGCAGTGCAGTCAGCATGGCTCCACATATCTGTGAACACCTTCCAGCACCTTAATAAGTCACCTCCAGCCCGTGTAGCTGTTGTTCGCGCTGTACACGGCGGTTACTCTGGATATTAGTTGGTGTTCACAATAATGTGAAGACCGTGTAAATACTAAGTGGAATTAAAGCATAACAACAAACAATAAGTTTTACTAATTCCTGACATTGAGTGGTACTTAGGTAGGTGGATTAATGAATATTATTGTCGTAAAACCAAAGAAAGAAGATATGTGTGCCATAAAAGTAAATAGATGCTAAACTGTATCACCGGCAATAATAAGTATTCCGGTTGTTTATTGCATTTTCAAAAACACAAAAACAATAGTTATTTTCGTATTATTATATACACGTAAGTGCCAGAAAAACTGGTACACCAGTCTAATACTTGATAGGTCCCCCACCGGAGCGCAGGACTGGAGAAATACGACGGGGCATGGGCTCCACTAGCTTCTGGAAATATGCTGTAGGCAATGCACACAATACTTCTTGCAGAGCGTTCCACAATTCGGGTGTATTCCGAGGTCTCGGATTCCTGTGTTCGATAGCGCATTGCGCGGCATCCCAAATGTGTTCTATCACGTTCAGATATGGGGACTTGGGTGGGAATGGCAACACCCCAAACTCAGATGAATGCTCCTCTAACCATAATGTGGCGTCCCGACACTTGTGTGGAGGTTCATTGTCTGTTGGAATAGGTCCAACCCATCAGCATGAATGCAGCACAGGAACGGGTGTACCTCGTCAGGAAGGATGCGCACATAGCGTTGCCCGGCCACAGACGTTTGTAGACGTACCAGGGGTCCCATTGAAATCCAGTTAAACACACCCCATACCGTTACGGACCTCCCACCAGCCGGTACAGTTCCCTGTTGGCAGGCGGTAGTCATGGCTTCATTGGGTTTGCGCCACACACGAATCCTTCCATCTGCCCGATACAGTGGGAAACGCGACTCGTCAGACCAGGCTACTTGTTTCCAGTCATCAAGTGTTCAGTGGCGGTGTTTCTGTGCCCAATCAAGGCGCATAGCTCTACGTCGTGCACCCATCAAGGGGACTCGAGTTGGGCGTCAGCTCCCAAAGCCCATATCGTGCAGGGTACGTTGCACAGTCCGGACGCTGATGCTTGTTGAGGCTCCAGCATTAAATTCCAATGATACCTGCGAGAGTGTTGCACATCTATCGCGTGAAACGATTCTTGACAGCCGACGATGGTCACGTTCACCCAATGTCTTTTTACGGCCACACTGGTATCGCAGGTTGGAGGTTTTGCCGGAGTTCTTGTAGTCACGGTACACCCTTGCAATGGTCGTCCGTGAAAACCTGAACTTCGTTTCTACCTCCGAAATACTATGGCCCATCTCACGCGCGCCAACTATGACACAGCGTTGAAAATCGCTTAAATCGTTATTACTTGTAATTTTCATGCCGAAAACAGCTCTGTCAGCTGGCAAGGATGTCTATCGCTTTATATACGCACTAGCGGACGCAACCGAGTACGCGCATAGGTGACGTTGCTATGTATTTTGCAAAAGCTCGTCCGTACCAGCTTTTCTGGTACTTCAGGGTATATTATTCAGATTTAGACGAACGTAAGAAGCCACCGTGACGTTAATTAAATGTATTGCAACTACGAAAGTTATCTACGCATGCTCAAGCTAAAATTTGATCTCAAGAATGAAAGAATAGCTGAATCAAAGTGTGTTAGTGAGGGAAGTTGGCAACGTTCCGCCTAAAATATTTACCCATCATGTTATCCATCATTTTAAAACTCTTGTCGATAGCAGATTCCTCTCCCTCCAAGGGGTTGGGAGGAAGCTAAATTTCGCGACCACGTATATCGTTTTTGTAGCATCAAAACTGGCTTTTGTAATGGCTTTTTCTCGCATTGAGCATCAGGTTCTCGCAATTTACGCAGACTGCAATGAGATAGTTACGTTTATGTAGAACGTGATGAAATAATGTTCGACGATAGTTTAGTAAAATATATCGTTGAGTAAAAATTAAACTAGGACAAGCCGCTAACTGTAACTGATAACACGGGTAGCCTACAGTTGGGAAATTTTGAGCGAAGCTATTGCAAAATCTAAGCTCATTACGGCGTCTGTTATAACAAATTCTAAAAAAACGAACGACTAAGATTTATGACATCCAGAACAAAAGTTCAAAACATTCTAAAATATAAATACCTAAAGTTTATCATGAACTACTTTCCTTCACGCCTTCACGTTGCTTGTGATCAGGTAGCATGTGAACAAAGCGGAAAGACACACTCTGATTGGGAACCACGTTTTTCTTTATGTATCGCAAAAGACAGGCACACACACACACACACACACACACACACACACGTACACAAACTTGCGTTTATTATTATAGATTAAGCAAGTGTTGAAATAACAGACGGAGTCTTTCCATTTCTTCGTTTCTCAATTCAAACGATTATTTTAAATTAATGTTAGTGAGCCGAATTTCGTGAAACGGTTCAAGTAAAAGACCATCTAGTTTTAACTGAAATTCCTCAATGACACGAAATTGGTGTCAGAACCATCTAGTTTTAATTAAAATTCCTCAATGACACGAAATTGGCGTCAAAAGTCCATGGTCAGGGGTCAAAACCTGACCATGGACGATGTCCAATGGCATGCCAAAAATCACGGTGATCGGAATGTCATGCCGTAGCCATGCCCAAATTACTAATTGTACCGAGTGTCGTATAGAGAGCAGATTTTTTCAATAATTATTAAAATTGGTCAGGTTTTTAATGGTCATTATTCTTATACGACACGACCAATCGCTATGATACCAATCTCATGTCACTCAGCATGTTCTTCCCTTTCTCTGTGGCAAGTGTCACCTGGATCGGCTGAAGATCTTTGGAGGAGATAGGTAACAAACGACTCGTTCTCAAAACCCGGAAAACCGCTAAAAATGCAAGTTTTTGGACGATTATTTCTCAATAGCATGGAATTTTGGGAATTGAAAGGCGTCAAAATCTGACCATGGACAATGTCCAATCGCATGCCAAAAATCACGATGATCGGATGTGTCATCTCGTACCTATGCCCGAACAACTAATTGTCTCGAGTCTCGTAAAGAGAGCTTCGCTGAATTAACTATTGCTACGTAACTTTATGGAACAGCATTAAAAAATTAGATGGTTTTGACTTCTTCCGTTACCCATTTCCGTTACATCGCGGAGTCACTCTGCATAAGTCCAGTTTTCATGTTCCCGGCCGGCCGCCTCGGTGGCGCAGTGGTCTAAGCGATGGCCTCTGATCATTCGTCCGAAAAAGGTCCGGGTTCGAATCCCGGTCAGGCATGGATGTTGTGTTTGTCTTACGGCACAGGCTCTCTCCCTTCCCAGGAATCAGTGACCCTAAATTAAGGACGGGCGACTGCTTATAGCCCATTGAGTTGCTCACGGTGGTCGTTAAACCTCCAATCAAAAAAAAAAAAAAAATTAATGGCACCTGCGAGGCGTAATGTCCGACGACGAACAGTCAATAGTGGAACACGAGAAAGCTCGCCGTCGGACATTACGGTAGGGAGTCGTATATCGTGTGCAGTACGGTTCGCTCGCTGACGCTGCTTGGGCCTCCGAGATTTAACCTGGATGTGATTTGCGCAGCCGTTGTCAAGCGGTCATCTGTATGAATCTGAATTGTCTACGTCGACCCTGGTGATTGGCCATCGCCTGCTCTCTGGACGCTGGTACATCCGTCGATGGGATTTTTAATTTTTTGATTGAAGGTTTAACGATCACCGTGAGCAACTCAATGGGCTATAATCAGTCGCCCATCCCTAATTTAGGACCACTGATTCCAGGAAAGGGAAAGAGCCAGTGTCGTAAGACAAACACAACATCCATGTCTAACCGGGATTCGAACCCGGACCCTTCACGGGCGAATGGTCACAAGTCAGAGCTTAGACCACTGCGCCACTGAGACGGCGTCGATGGTATAGTCGGGGTATACCCTTGATAGGGTTGCCCTCGGAAATTCTAGGGTTCTTACCACTTGGGCAATAGAATGAACGATCTCCCATACAGCACAAAACGTTTCAGATATGTATCAATAATGTTACAATCTCTCATTTTCGTTATACTTTCAGAGATATCTTACAATTACGTTTCAGCAACATTTATTTTGGAACATAACTCTTTGTACATTACGGTTACGTTAGAAATAGCATTCACCGATACTACAGTTTTATAGTTTACATTGTACATAATTGCTACCTTGATGTTACATTCCGGCGATATTTAAGATTTTTGGTTTGGCAACGGCGTGGATGCGCATGCGCATTTATTCCATTTCACCGAAGCACTCTGGTAGCCCTATTTCCACGTGCTACTGCGATGTTCTTTGGTGATACTGTAGTACTCGAGTTAGCTAGTTAGTTGATTTAATATTTAATCCTTTATTTATTTTTTTATTTTTTTTGTTATTCAAGATCACCTGAAAGTGAGTAATTGTTTTGATTATTACAATTTTTAAATTCTAAAAAGCATTTTATAAAACCTAAGTAGATGGCAGTGTTGTTGTATTAGTGTACTATACCAGCTTGTCTTTTTTACTTGAAGCTGAGAAATTTCATATTGGTAGGTATCTAGAGAAATGACGAATTTTATTTTCTTTCTTTTTTTCGCTGAAATATAGTCTATTCCACATGTATAACAGAAATTCGACACCCTCATTTGGGATCGATTTTTATTTCTTTTGTTATCAATATTTTGTTATCAATTATTTTGTTATCAATTCTTTTGTTATCCCCCTCCCCTCCCCGGAGCAAGGAAGAATGTCATAGGGGCAGCTAAAACCTTTTAACAGAGTTCAGTAGAATTTCCCAATGGACAGCGGACTGCGTTGAACTTATAACGTTCAACGCAGTTAATACGTAAGAGTAATACGATGATGTCACAATTATCTTTCAAATACGTAAGAGTAATACGATGATGTCACAAATATCTTTCAAATACGTAAGAGTAATGTAACGAATTTAAGAATATCTTTCAAATACGTAACAGTAACACGAAGTTGGTATGTTGAAGTTACAAAGAGCTTTCACAGTAACGTATCGGTTGTGTTTCAAAGTTATGTAACGTTTGAGGACATTTTGACGTAACTGTAAGGTTTTTGAAACATTACTGTCACATTACGCAACGTATCTGAAAAGTCTCAATGTTTCAGTGCTACGTACTTGTAACATATATGAAATATTTTGTGTTATGTGGGCTGTCTTGCGCCAACGATGCGTCTACGATGAAAGTCCCTCAGATCACCACGTTTACCCATGTCCGTAGATTGAGATACACTGTTGCAAAGCCCTATTGTGCGTCTATTTATCGACTACGTTTGGTTTGGGTCTGTCCCACTCTGGGTGGGGATGCTCATGTCAACTACCCTTCACCCGTATCTCTAATGTTTTGTCTACTGAGTGTACATGTAGCGAACGTACGTGAAAATCCCAACAGTTCTCTCTGAGCAGATGTGGTGATTGAACAATGGGCTTTCCTCGCAATTACTATCCGACCACAGTCAAACTTACATCGCTGCCTTTACCAGTTATTACGTTTCGGTAACTGGTTTCCAATGAGTATAGACTTGCTCTATTTATATGCATTGTCAGTTTCAGCGTTCCACGTGATTGCACGCAATACTTCTGCTTTGCATATTGTTAGCAGGGTGCGTATACTAATTTGTCCATTCAGTGTACAAGACCTCATAATTTGACTTCATAAGTACTGTCTACTATTTTGGGTCCCAAATTGTACATAATAAAGATTTATATTCACTGCATGGAAATTTACCTTTACTATCATAATCTATGCTTTAAATCGAATTTCTTGTAAGCAGACACTGTCGCTTTATATGTTGGACATAAGCTTCATCGAAATTTCCTCGATGAAGAAATAATCCCCATCCTACCACTTATTAAACTCCCGACACTCCGTATTGATTTACTGACACTTTTAACCTTTAAAAATAACGATTAGTTTCACGGAAGTATTGCAAAGAGGCATGCTAGGAAAAAAGGATTCTTGAGTGCATCAGATATTATAAAACAAAAGCAGTTCGTTTATAAAATTCCTGCACTTTTGAAAAGCTCTCGAGAGGGAAATGTTTTCCGAGGAATTCCAAATCTCCGAAATGAACACTTTTACTGCACACCAGATTATGAAAAATCGGGAAGTCGTTTCTCTCCTCCGGTAATTCCATATACATTATCGATAACATTATTCCATCCATTGAGTATATGGGTGATAAAAAAAGGTAATAAAAAATTCGCACGGAATGAAGGCTGAGCAATGATCACATGATTCCCGTTAAACGAAAAGTATACATTGAAGCTACGCGTACAAACACGTCTGATCTTGTTCCAACCTCATGAGAGAAGATGCGTAGGCGAAACGGAAGGAACACTAAGAATATTCCGTTTCGTGCAAAGTAACCAAGCTTAGCAAGCCTGCATGAGGTCAGCTAGAGTTCCAACTGATTGAGGGATGTCGTCTCCACGGCCCTAGCTGACCATGTAACTATTTTTTTACTGTACACCTGGCGCACTTTGGTGAACCCTGGCTCTTGCGCCCTTAACCCAAATAAAACAAACAAACGAAATGAGCAAAAATGGTAAGTTTAAAGCAGGGATGGGTTTTTGACGTGACGAGCGTTTAAAACTGGTTTAACTGTCATAAACTGGTTTGAACCGTCAAAAACTAGTTTAAAACGTCAAAAACTTATAACTAATTATTTTGAACAATTTGTAAGCATTAATAAATATACTAAATAATAAGAAACTTATCTTCAAGCAAACTGCACAATGTGTGTCTTTATTTTTATAATCATTATTTAATTACAATCATTAGGAGCGGAAATGTGGCAAAAAATTTTATTCTTTAAAATTTCTGATCTGTACAGAATCGATTTCATCGACCTAAAATTATGTAACTGCCAATGTTTTTTTATTGCAGAACTAGCATCTGGTTTATTTTTACCTCGTAGCATCTGATAACACATAACTAATTTTGCGCATTTGTTGACACCTAAACAATTGCTGAGGTTAAAGTGTATAAATCCATAGTTACAAAATATTTTTTCAACTGAAGTTGAGCTGGCAAGGCTTGACAGCAAAAGCATTGCTAGTTAAGCAAGTTTAGAGGCAGGTTCAGTTGTACAGCCATTGATTTGGTAGGAACTCCTTTCCACCAAATCATGGGATTCGTATTCCTTCCAGTAGCACTGAAAAAGAAGGAGCCGCCCCGGTGGCACAGTGGTCTAAGGATGGCCTCTGATCATTCGTCCGAACGGGGTCCGGGTTCGAATCCCGGTGAAGCATGGATGTTGTGTTTGTCTTACGGCACTGGCTCTCTCCCTTCCGTGGAGCCAGTGACCCTAAGTTAGGGACGGGCTACTGCTTATAGCCCATTGAGTTGCTCACTTAAACCTCCAATCAAAAAAAAAAAAAAAATAAGAAGGAGGGGAAAGACGGTTTCGTCAGCTTCGTATGCAATGAGCACAGGCAAACGTACGTATGGATGAATAAAGTCAGGATCCTTACTCGGGATGCTAGAACTTCTGTTTTATTTTCAAATTGGCAATCTGTTTTCATACTAGTGTGTTACAGTGGCAAGGTAATCTTGGATTTGTTGTGAAGACAAATTTGGAATGCTATTTTGTTAGCTTAACAAAATACATATCTTATATTTGTTGATATCTCTGCTCTTAGAAGCAGAGATATCGACAAATATAAGATATGCATCTACGCTCCCTGGCAGAGAAAACATGCACTATTTTAGGAAGAACGTATTCTCAAAAGGTTTTTCGATGTGAGTGGTACTGGTTCGGGAAATAATTTTTTCATTCGATATTTCAGGAGCTCACATTTTGCTGCAAATACATCAGAAGCAAAAATTAAAAATTATGCAGCCTGGTGGTCAAACCTTTCTTTACCAAATATCAGAAAGTATATGAAAAGCATTTACCATCAGAAGCTGTATGCGATACAAGAAGAAGTTTTCAAAACGGAGATTTAGAAGCAGAAAAATTGGGTGAAACGCAATTTACCTTAACGCTCCTTATGGGAAAGTCTATGATTCACTTGAAAATTTTGAAATTATATGAAACCCATTTCGCACCAAAACAGCTATCCAACAAAGAAGGATTTTTTTAAATCGCACTCTTAGAAGTAGAAATATTTAAAAAAATATGATATACATCTACGACCCCTGGCAAAGAAACCATGCATTATTTTAAGAAGAAAATATTCCGAGAAGGTTTATTGACGTAAGTCGTATCGGACCACAAACGAACTTTTATCAATCGAGATTTTAGAAGCTCAAATTTTCCTGCAAATACATCAAAAATAAAAACTAAGCCTTACGACCTCTGGTGGCCAAACCACTTTTTTACCAAAAATTAAAAACAATGTGCAAAATATTTCCCATCATGAGCTGTATCCGGTTTAGAAAGAATTCTTCAAATCGGAGCTTTAGAAGCAGAGATATCGGGAGAAACGCAGTATACCTTCACATCCCCCAGCGGAAAGTCTATGAATTACTTAAAAATTTTGAAATTATATGAAAGGCATGTCGCACCGGAAACTCCATCCAACAAAGAATATTTTTTTTTTCAAACTGGACCAATAAAGCAAATATATTGACAAAAATAAAATTTAAATCTACGCCCCTGGCAGAGAAACCATTCAATATTTTAAGAAAAAAATATTCTGAAAAGGTTTATCGACGTGAGTGGCATCGGTCTACAAACAATTTTGTCACTCGAGATTTTAGAAGTTTAGATTTTGTGGCAAGAAATTAACGCATACGCCATCTGGTGGCCAAACCATTCTTTACTAAAAATGAGAAATTAGATGCAAAACATCTCACATTAAGATCTGCATGTATCCGCTGCAAAAAGAGGTTTTCAAATCGGAGATTTAGAAGCAGAGATATGGGGGAAAACGCAATTTAATTTTACGCCCCCTAGCTGAAATTCTATGCGTAAATTGAAAAAGTGACTACACCTAAAATATTGTTCGACATAAATGGAATCGAAAGGTGAAAGATTTTTTTCAATCGGATGTTTAGAAGCAAACATATGGAATAAAATGTTTTTTTTTTTTTTGATTGGAGGTTTAACGACCACCGTGAGCAACTCAATGGGCTATAAGCAGTCGCCCGTCCCTAATTTAGGGTCACTGGTTCCAGGGAAGGGAGACAGCCAGTGCCGTAAGGCAAACACAACATCCATGCCTGACCGGGATTCGAACCCGGACCCCTTACGGACGAATAATCAGAGGCCAACGCCTTAGACCACTGCGCCACCGGGGCGGCAAAATGTATTTTGAATTCGATATCATCTGCATTTACGCCCTGTAGCGAGCGAAATTGTACATCATAAGAAAAAACGAAATGAAGGATCATCATTCGCATATTTCAAACTTCCCAATGCAAAAAGAAGTTTTCAAATCGAATTAATAGTTGCAGAGATATGGCATCTACAGACGGACGGAAGGACGGACAAACCGATAACATACGCACGATCTTGTTTTACAAAAGACGTGCTATAAAAAAGCGTGATCACAGCACGTATTCGTACCTATACTCCAAGTCACCCTAAGAGTGTACTGTTGTTGAAGGCTGGTAGCCTTATCACAACCTATGTGTAGAAAGGAAGAATGGTATCAATCCGCGTAACGCTGAACTCCTGCTTTTTTCTTTTCTGTCAAACAATTACTCTCGCACTTTCTCCTCACTCGCCCCACTGACGGATTTATGGCACAACTTAAACTAACTGCACAGTTTTTTCTTCTTTTCTTTCTTCGGCTTCCTGACCTGAAAACTCTGACTTTTTGAAAATGTAATGACTTTAAATCCAGCAAAGAATAAATTAAAGCTGAATTACGAAGTTAATTTTAACACCCCAAGGAACTAAAAGATAGGAATCCGTTTCAGGAGGAGCATTGGGGATTGTGAATGGGGGTGTGGTGGACACCAAACTTATCCCCTACTGCCTCATTCTCTCCAGTTCTCCCAGTTGGCAATTTATTGTGGCTGTGTTGGAAGATGTTTCCTACCTCCCCCCCCATTCGAATCTGGACAGCGTCAGCCGAAAGTGCAAGGCTCTTGATTGAGTAACTTATATCAAATTAATAACTGAAAACTCTGACTTTTTGAAAATATGTTTTAGACAGCAAGTTTGCCCAATAAACTGCTAAGCAAACAAAAATCGATTCTTGGCAATAGTTCCGCTGCTTTTGGCGCTTAACACTACGGACTATTTTTCGAAGTGGAGGTAGCTGTTTCGTATCTTCAGTAGTGGTACACCTTGGGTTGACTCGGAGTATAGTTTACAGTTTGTGCTCTTTCGCGTGGGAAAGGTAACGTCAAAGAAGTTGTAAAATCTAGCTGTTATTCAATAAAACATAAGCGAAAACCTCACCATTCTCAGGATAGCCAGTTGATAAGCACCTGTTGAATTCAATTAGAACTGAGTACTTTGGTTGTTGTTTATCGACTGCTCCAGTTTACATCAGCAAATGAACAACAGATTTCGAAACTCTATTGTTTTGCGATCAACATGTGTGTACCAACAAAGTCAACATCTTGTGGCAAATTTGGAAATTTTGGTTATTTTCGCTCAGATGTTCTATTCAGTAGACACTGGAGAGGTATTAGGTTCACAGGAATTCCTCTCTTCCTTTTACTCTCTGGCCGCAACAATTTATTTCCCCTTTTAAATGATTTTTTTTTTCGTTTTCCATGTATCCTCTAGAACAATGAAAAAGTAAAACCTCAAATGTGATAAAATAAGACCGCTCTTTTCACGTTTTAGCAACACACAGCAACTGAAAAATTGTTGTGCGGCCACTGCTGGGGAATCGAATCCCAGATCTCTCGAAATCTTGCCAAGCGCGTTAGCCTTACACCACGTTGGCCAACAATCCACGGCGCTATTTGTGTTTTTCTGTCAGCTTCCGACATCATAAATCCGTAAGATAGGCACAGCTACTGAGACGTCTCCATCTGGTGGGCATTAACGGCACTGGCTATATATTAATTATAGCAGTTAAATCCAAAGGGCGAGATCCAAAGTGAAAATCCTCCAAATACGTGGCGTCAGTGAATAAAGATGAGACGTCTCAGTAGCTGAGCAGACGGAGACGTCTGAGCAGCTGAGCCCATCCTACGGATTTACGATGTCAGAAGCTGACAGAAAAACACGCATAGCGCCGTGGATTGTTGGTCACAGTGGTGTAAGGCTAACCCGCTCGGCTAGATATCGAGAGATCTGGGATTCGATTCTTCAGCAGTGGCCGAATAACAATTTTTCGGTTGCTGTGTGTTGCTAAAGCGTGGAGAGAGCGATATTTTAGTTTATGCACTGACGCCACGTATTTGGAGGATTTTCACTTTGGATCTCGCCTCAAATGTGATATTACGCCATGCTTTCACGAGAAAAATATTTTATTGTGCACGTCGTCTAGGATTTTTGAGATAAATATACATAATACAGAGTAAAGGGGGTAAAATAAATATTACGTTATATGGATTAATATGTCTGAAATGAAATACAATATGTTTCAAATGCTTTAAGATTTAATTTTCGCTTCTAGTTTTAGTCATACATTTCCTCCTGAATAATAGTAATAACAACAAAACTAAAGAATAATATTAAAAAATAACACCAAACATCGCCAGCACGGGGAATGATTGATCTCCTGGAACACAGAGACAAAGAAATCAGCAGCCTCAGAAAAGACTTCCATCAGAGCAAGGGGACCCTTCACCAAGCGATAAACCAGAGTGACAAGAAGTATACAGCCCTAGACCTCTCTACTCAGAACATCGGGATTGGAACGAGGGAACCAAAAGAAGAAGCTTGGGGCAAGAAAGTCCTACACGGAAGACACTACAACGACCTGCAATCGGAATATGTCGATAAGACTGCCTCCAATGCATGACTAACAAACGGATAACTCTTCCCCGAGACCGAAGGGTTTCCTCGTGGCTATACAAGATCAATTTGTAAGCACCAGAAACTAACGGAAGCATATCCTGAAGGACACGTTAGTGGAAAGCGACACATGTCGGCAATGCCATCAAGTGCGAGACACCATCCAACATACCACAGCAGGATGCAGATTCCTCTCACAGGGTACACGAACAGGCACAATCAAGTCGCCAAGATCGTCCATCAGAAATGGGCAAGAAAGTACCACCTCATTACAACTGAGCCTGTCCCCTACTACAAGTATGAGCCAACACGCTTCTAAAGAACAACACCCACAAGATGTACTGGGAAAGATCGATCAGAACAGATAAGGCCATCCCCTACAATCAGCCTGACATCGTCCTGGTAGAGAAGGAGAAGATGTCAACATACCTCATTGACATAGCTGCGCCCAACACGCGCAATATTCAAAAGACGCTCGGAGAGATGCTGTCAAAGTACGTATAACGACCTACGATACAAAGTAAAGGAAATGTAGCATATGGAGAACGTAACCACCTTCACCATAGTGATATCAGCCACAGGAGTTGTACCTAAGACCATTCAGACACTTGACCTTCAACCTAACACCAACATGGAACTACAGAAGGCAGCTATCCTGAACACTTGTAGGATAGTAAGGAAGTTCCGGGACAACTGAGAGAAAGAAATACCACTTCCCAGACGTGGTACGTCGTACCCGTCCCGGAAGGAACAGAAGAAAATCTCAGGTAGAGGTGGAATCTCATCATTTGTAATAATAATAATAATAAAGCTAGTTTTACTCGGGACATCGTTTATATACACTATATTGACAAAAGTCACCGCACACCTAGAAGAGGAGCACACAGATAACATTTATTGACATACATTTGTACCGTGTCAGTCCACCTTTGGCCATATTGCATGCGCCGACTTTTCGAGACATGCTTTCCACAAGGTTCTAGAACACAACGATAGGTATGTGCTTCCATTCAGTACATAATGCTGCGGCTAACTGTTGCTTAGTAGTAGGCCTTGGTTTCAAACTTCTTATAAGGCGCTCTAATTCATCATATAGGTGCTCTATGGGATTAAGATCAGGGCTCTGTGCTGGCCATTTCACACCCAATACGGAATAATTGTCAAACCACGCCGTACCAGTCCTTGAT
Organism: Macrothele yani; assembly: GCA_039090855.1. Lineage (NCBI taxonomy): Eukaryota > Metazoa > Arthropoda > Arachnida > Araneae > Macrothelidae > Macrothele > Macrothele yani. Next base: position 29,122,465 of record CM076989.1, on the reverse strand, counting down.
TTATGGCTAGGTGTATTATTTTGCTGGTACCAACAAGACTCGGTTCCATAGTATTACCACAGAATTGGCAGGCATAATTGTCCAGAATTTCGAGGTAAACGTGATGGTTAACAGGTTTGTCCACGATAACCAATGGGCCGGGACTATACCACAAAAAACCACCAGACACGACTACACTGCCAGCTTCAAACTTGACAGTAGGAACAGTACACTGTGGTAAATAGCGTTCCTCCGGCTGCCGCCATACCCACATACGGCCATAAGACTGATGTATCGTGTATCTGGATTCATGAATCCATAGGACCCGTTTCCATTTATCTATGGTCCACGATAAATGTTCTTTACACCATGCTAAACGACGAGTAGCATTCCGAGTGGAGATGAAAGGCTTATGAGCAGCCGCACGACCACGGTAACCCATGGAATGAAGTTGTCTGCGAGTGGCACGTGTATATAATGAGGTTACAGCATTATCACTCACCTGTACATTAAGATCTTGTGCAGTACTGCGTCGATTAGCTGTAACGATACTCCTGAGGCTTCGACGTCCTCTATCATTGATTTTCTTTGGTCTGCCCTTACGTTTTGCTGCTTCAGGCACGCCATGTGCCTTCCACTGATTCAGTACTTCCAAAACAGTTAACTTGAGTACGTTCAAACGCCTCTCGGTTTCTCTTATGGACAACCCACTAATATAACACCCAACAATCTTTCCTTTCTCAAAGTCAGTTTTCTCCCACCGAGACATTTTCACTTAACCTCATAGTGCGATATGATCGCGGTCAGCTACAGGTTTATTTTTATACCATTTGCAGCTGCACCGCGCATCTTAACAACGCAGCGGATATGTTCATTTGCTTTTGAAGGGGTGCCCGGTGACTTTTGTCAATATGTGTTATATTGCGCCGATTAGGTGTCCCGTGAAAATTCGTATCCGATTAACAGCACCAGTCAATTGTTTGTTATAATCTGCGTTGCGTACATTTCAAAGGAAAGTAAATCACAATAATTATATAAGAACGTAGTATTATAGTTATTATAAGGTTGTGTATTTCGAGATTCAAAGCTTGCACCTCCGTGCTGGCTAACCCCCCCCCCCACACACACACACACACACGTGCACTGCGCAGAAAGCACATTAGCTAAGCACTCGGTGAATAACTGCTACTTTTTTATCAGTATCTGTTGATTCTGTGTAACAGAGAGCAAAGCTGGCTAATTTCTCGAGCCCTGAACTATTGTGAGTGAAGCAGTAGAATCCAATATACCAGTAGAATTGTGAGTGAAGCAGTAGAATGTGAAGCAGAAGCTCTAACAAAGATGGAAGAAACAACATGTATAAAGACACGGTAGTAAGAAAACACTTCGCTGATAGGATTGTGCATCTTGAAAGAGGGAATGATTGAAAATTTAAGCATTCAGAACAGCCACATACACTGACGGAAAAAAAATCCCATCACCACGAAAAAATAGGTGTAGAGGAATGAAATGGCGGCAATACATTTGTATAGGTAACATATTTAATTGATTAAGGTTTCAAGATCACAGCTTATTGTAAGCGCGAGAAGAGCCATTTTAAATGTGAAATGCTGGTACATTAATAACCGGTGTAACCGCCAGAATGTTGAATGCAAGCACGCAAACGTTCATGCATTGTGTCGTACAGGTGCTGGATGTCAGTTTGTGGGATGAAGTTCCATGCCTGTTGCACTTGGTCGGTCAATACAGGGGCGGTTAATGCTGGTTGGAAGTGACGCTGGAGTTGTCATCCAATGATCTCCCATACGTGCTCGATTGGTGAAAGATCTGGTGATCTAGCAGGCCACGGCAACATGTCGACACTGTAGAGCATGTTGGGTTACAACAGCGGTATGCGGGCGAGCATTATCCTGTTGGAAAACACCCCTGGAATGCTGTTCATGAATGGCAGCACAGCAGGTTGAATCACCAGACCGACGTACAACTGTGCCGTTAGGGTGCGTGGGATAACCACGAGAGTGCTCCTGCTGTCATAGGAAATTGCTCCCCAGACCATAACTCCAGGTGTAGGTCCAGTGTGTCTCGGCCGCAGACAGGTTGGTTGCAGGCACTCACCTGGCCTCCTTCTAACCAACACACGGCCATCACTAGCACCCAGGCAGAACCGGCTTTCATCAGAAAACACAACATATCTCCACTCCGTCCTTCAATGAGCTCTAGCTTGACACCACTGACGTCGCAAACGGCAGTTGTTTGGAGTAAGTGGAATGCACACTACAGGGCGTCTGGCTCGGAGCTGTCCTTCAAGTAACCGATTTGTAGCAGTTCGTTGTGTCACTGTGGTGGCAACTGCAGCTCGAATTGCTGCCGCAGACGAGGTACGATGCGCCACGGCCATACGCCGTACACGGCGGTCTTCCCTCTCAGTAGTGCCACGTGGCCGGCCGGAAGCCGGTCTTCTTGAGGCAGTACCTTCCCTTGACCACCGCTGCCAACAATCATGAACAGTGGCTACATTCCTGCCAAGTCATTCTGCAATATTGCGGAAAGAAAATCCACCTTCTCGCAGCCCTATTACACGACCTCGTTCAAACTCCGTGAGCAGTTGATAATGGCTTCTTCGTCTTCTTAAAGGCATTCTTGACTAATATCAACACACTACGTCGAATCTCAACGATAACTAACGCTCACGAACGTTACAGCGCGTATTTACAGCAAACCTGCTTTGCATGTTCCGAGGGGCACTACTAGCGCCACACGTATGCGCCGAGCGCGAAATTTGCATAGACGTCATCTTACAGATGTACTCTCACCGCCTGCCAACTGTCGCTTATCTAACACAACCTCTTCTTGGTGTTGGGATTTTTTTCCGTCAGTGTATATCTAGGATTTCTGTTTAAGGGAGTCCAAAAAAATTGTACATGCGTGCATGAGTGTAATATATTGTTTTTCTAATTCCATGAACATATAGAAAAATAAGCTATTTTTTCACCGCTTTTAAATTTCTTAGAGATAAACAAAATGACTTTTTCCTTTTAGTAGTAAAAAACGAGTACGTATAACTTTTTTGCACTGCTTATCTACTTACAGGTAAGTCAATTAATGTTTATATGGGTAATTAATATAGAGCTGAGGGAGGAGCTTCTGGTTCTGTCCTGCGGAACGACTGATAAAGCACTCTAGTTAGAAATTTTATGGTGAGTGTCAGTTGTTGGGAATTGGCTGTACGCGATGGCTCCTTGGACACTAAAATAGGTATTTCGTAAGGAAGACCCTCACCAAAAATGTCTCGCCTGTACAGGACCCACCCTCTGGATACGTTCCAGATTCGGGAAATAATATGGCATTTTCACTATGAATAACCAATCTTGAGCTGCAAACGGCAATGGGGTTGCTGCTGCTTGTGTAAAATCCATTAACCCTAAATTGTCTCTCGCTGACAACATTTCATTCTCTCGAACTGCCCAGCGCTGAAGTTTGAACACAATGCGGAATGTTGAGGAGCATAATAAAAAATCATATATCACAGGCATTTCCGTATATTTTCTTAATTCACTTTTTCTTTCAGCAAAGAAGAAATTAATGTCTTATTCGAAGTGTTTGCACTCTTTGTTTTATTTGGTTCAAAGCCTTAAAATGGCGTGCATTACACACAAAGGATGACTCATTAATTTGCAAGACACTAAGTACTCCTATGCATAAAATCAAGCTTGTCGATTTGCCTAATTAATGACTAATATAACATCTACACTAGAGCAAAATCTTCTTCGGGCCAACAACAAAAGTGCTAAATGAGTTTGCGTCCCCTAGGGAGCATTAGAACGATAACTAACGGCCATTAAGTGCACGTGATTAAATAGGCTTTCACTTTGGTTATCTAATACCACACAGGGATTTGATAATAACAAAAACCCACGTTGCTGATTTGTGTCCCAGACCCACGATCATTGAACATCTCTCACACCGTTTTATTAAGCTTGTGTTATACAAATATAAGAAAAACACGCTTCTCTTTTACAAGTACCCATTTTTTAACGCTTTCCAACCGTACGTTGAAGAAGCGTATATGCTCCAGCCTTTTCCGTCCGTCTGTCCATCGGCACGATAACTCACGTAAAAATGGTTCGATTTCGATGAAATTTTAGTATGTGGTAGGGAGCCACTGAGGACGAACCCTATTGAAAATGGGCGAAATGGGGTCAAAGGTCAGGACACTGGAGTGGGATCCATTCCATTGCCCTTGTGCATCATAACTTACCAAAAAATGTTTCGATTGCGACAATGTTGTTCCGGAGGTATAGTGAACCGGTTCTGTTGAATATCAACGAAATGGGGTCAAAGGTCATTGCACAAAAGCAAGATTTATTCCACAGCCATTATTCTCATAACTTGCGTAAAGCTGCTTCTATTGCAACAAAACTTTAGTATGTTATTCTTGAGGTGTACTGAACCGGTTCTGTTGAATATCATCGAAATGGGGTCAGAGATCAGGACACAGGAGCGAGATTTATTCCACAGCCATTATTCCCATAACTTGAGTAATAACTTTTGGTATGTTGGAAAGCGTATCATAATCAAAGCATTGCATGATTTTACTAACTTGTTAAATAACTGCTATAGCTGGTTATAAACGCAATGAAAGACAGTGGCGCAACTACCCCCCCCCCTCCCGCAGCTGCGTAGGGGGAGCAGGTAACGAAGGGACGTACAGCAGCTGGCAATTATAGTTTTATTAAAAAAATCCGAACATGCACAAAAATAAGCAATCATATAATTTTCCCAAAGATCCATACTTTCCTTTTAGATATACTTAGCTTTCATTAAATGAATGTCAGGTTTCACTTTTAAATCACTGAATGTCCTGCAAATGGAAGCCATTGGGCTCTTTGACTCTGCGTTGTAATACGATTTCTCTTCATTTGCGCTCTCTCTGCGCTCCTGAGGAAAGTGAGAGGCCACATGGGGATTCCCCGTGGAGTTCAACAATACATTTTATTCATAAAAATTATGATACAAGCGCACCTCGTGCGATGAAAACATAAAAAAAAAAGAACAATGAATGACAATATCTGGATGTGTGAAAACAATCAGTCACCTAGCCGCAGATCTGCGATATGTAAGAAGATGATTTCTTCAAGTAATTTATTTTTGTTTTGGACAAAACAATTACACGCTGCTATTCCTTTTAGTTCTTTTCTATAGTAAGTATGTCTATCCCAATCACTGTGTGGAATCTTTAATATAAAAGCGAACGTTATCCATTTGCAAAATTTCACGAAAGTGTCAAAGTGGAGCACAATGTTGGCGAAAGAAAAACAAGAGCACGCGAAGAAACTTTGAAATCTCGGCCAGTTCCTTCTCTCGCAGAAACAATAATTAGGCTCAAGTGTCGTTTCTGATGAATGGAATCTGATGAATGATAATTTGTTTAACATGTTTCTGATGAGTGATGATAGCACGTCAACTGTTCAAAGTTTAGAAGTAGAAATTTTACAAAAAACAAACGCTTCAGAAACAAGTTAAGGTAAATCCTTATAAAATCACAAAATCCGGCGCAACTTATCTTGTGCGGATGGATTCCAGTTATACTATGTGACTTCACGTAAGTCTGTATTGCAAACAATAAGTACACTCTTATAAATATTAACCTCAAACGTCTAAATTTCTGTTCCAAAATTACTTAAAAAGTTAAAACTACACTTGGCGGAAAGTGAAAAAAAGAACACCAAGAAGGAATTGGCGGACGATCATGAAATTTACTTATGTCAATGGGGTCGAGTTTACGTAGGTGTGATGTTAATTTCGGGACCAACCGGTGAACGCTTACTCCACAGCACGGCATAATATGCAAATTATCGTCGGTGGTATTTAAGGAGTACGGCGAAGTGAATGTAATTAGTCGTCGGCGTACGGACACGTGCGAAGACCCTGAAGAAGCTGCAATGCCTGGACATGGAAGACGTGTACGATTTCAGCAGTTATCGGACTTTGAGCGAGGTCGTCTAGTCGGACTCCGCGAGGCCGGGTGGTCGCATCGTCGTATTGCGGAGCGAATTGGACAGGAAGTATCGGTGGTGGTACGATGGTGGCGTAGATGGTCCGAGGAACATTCCCACACGAGAAGACGTGAAACCGGGAGTCACAGACGGACTGATGAGCGGACCGATCGACGAATAAGAAGAGCGGCGTTGTCAAGCAGAACATCCACTGCGACGCTAATCCGAGCTGCTGTTGCACCTGAGGTGACTGTCCGAACAATCCGCAACCGTCTACTGAATGCAGGACTACGTGCACGTGTGCTTCTGGCATGTGTACCTCTGACTCCAGCTCACCGTCAGAAACGGCTGCAGTGGTGTCGCCAACGCCTGCACTGGAGAACACAATGGCAATCTGTCGTGTTCAGCGAAGAAAGCGGATTCTGCTTGGGAGCCTCCGATGGCCGTATGCATGTTCGCAGACGCACAGGGGAGCGTCTCCACCCTTCTTGCATCCGCCAGCGACACACAGGGCCTACACCTGGTTTCCTGGTGTGGGGAGCGATCAGTTATCACTCCTGTACACAACTAGTGTTTGTACCGGGTACGTTAAACAGCACCTCCTACATCAACAACATCATTGAGCCCGTTGTTGTGCCATTTGTAAGGTCGGTCCATCGTGGTGTTTTCCAGCAAGATAACGCACGCCCACACACGGCACGTGCAACGCAACATGCACTTCAGGGTGTGAGACAACTTTCATGGCCTGCACGTTCACCGGATTTGTCCCCCATTGAGCACGTGTGAGATTTTATGGGACAACGACTTATCCGGTTTCCACGGCCAGCCACGACCATCGCCGATTTACGCGTCCAGGTTGAGTATGCTTGGAACTCAATACCCCAAACGTACATCCAACATCTGTACGACAGACTCCATGCCAGAATTGCACAGTGTGACGCAGTTCATGGCGGTTCAACCTCGTACTAACCATGTTACATGGAAATGTTATTTTTCAGTTTACCAGCAAATACAGCTGTATTTTGCCATAATGTTTTGATCACGTTATCCTCTGTATTCCGTTATTATGCTGTATAAATTTCGTTGGTATCGGACGTCTCCTTCGTGGTGTTCTTTTTTCACTTTCCCCAGGGTATATAGGGCTCTAGGTATTTCTCCTCTTACTTTTCCAAACACTGCCCTTACTTTCTGCATCCCCCCCACACACACACACTCCACCACAACATACAAACCGTGGAAAACAAATTCACCCTCCTGGTCGAACTCCTTGTAAAATTACTGTGCCTTAGGGATGCTGAAGTAAATCTTGCAGTCCGTGGGGATGAGGGGCATAGGTTGTGCTAGTTGCGCCACTAATGAAACACCTGGAAACTCACCGCATGTTCCTAAAAGCTACAGCTTTGTCCCGTGGCAGCGAAGATGGTAGTTTAAATTTTCTTGCCGTAGATTTATGGTAAGCATTCTTTGCTAATCCCGCTGGGTGGTTAGGAAACGCCGGAGAAAAACGAGAGTCTTGCAACCTCTTGCCCTGAAAATAAAATTTTAGGTTATACTACCATTCAAATATTCAAGAAAAAACGAGAGTTTCCTTTTTTCTCCTTGAAAATTGACAATGTGAACTTAGAAACTACGTATTAAATTCTCCAATGTGTGCCTTTTCCTAGAACAGATAACTAGAAGTTAGGAATGCGCGAGAAGTTTAAAATTTCAGTGTGCATGAAACTAAGAAAACTTCAAATTGATTTGTTAGGGGAGTTTAACGACCGCCGTGAGCTACGTGATGGATTATAAGCAGTCGCCCGTCCCTAATTTAGGATCACTGGTTCTTTTATTTATTTTTTTTTTTGAGGTTTAACGACCACCGTGAGCAACTCAATGGGCTATAAGCAGTCGCCCGTCTCTAATTTAGTGTCGCTGGTTCCAGGGAAGGGAGAGAGCCAGTGCCGTAAGACAAACACAACATCCATGCCTCACCGGGATTCGAACCCGGACCCCATTCGGACGAATGATCAGAGGCCATCGCTTAGACCACTGGGCCACCGTGGCTGCGATCACTGGTTCCAGGGGAAGGAGAGAGCCAGAGCCGTAAGATAAACGCAATATCCATGCCTGAGAGTGATTTGAACCCGGACACTTCTCGGACGAAGTCATCGCTTAGACAGCTGCGGCATAGGAAACTATGATAAGTAGAATGGGCTATACTGCAGATATTAGTAACTTTCAACGTAGTACCGTCATAGGATGCCGTCTGAGCAACAATCAGTTTTGGAAATCTTTGCCCTTCTGCTTCTGTCCCGTAAGTGATGTTATTTTGAATTGGAAACTATAACAACAAGATAAGTCATTATGTATTCCTATTTGTATGCGGTGTCGTACCTAGGGTGGGGCAAGTAGGGCACGTGCACTGGGCGCCAATGTTAACGGGACGCAAAAAAAACATCGAAAGAAATAATGTGTGTTTCCTGCTTGTTTGTTGAAGAAAATTAAGTTTGAGAAAAGTTAATGAGAAATGAATTTGGGAAACCCAAAGTTGTAATAAAAAAAGAAAAAAAAACGTTCATTCTGAATGGCTTTCGTCAGTAGCGCGGTTAATGCAGTGGCGTGCGTAGAGTACACAGAGACGCCGTACTAGATCGACCGACTAGCGCGGCGTCTCTGTGTACGAGCGACAGGCGAGACGTGGAGACGCTGCGGCGGCAAGTGTCTTTGTCGGCCGGCCGTCGTGCCGACAAAGACTTTCTAGTAGCTTCTAGAAAACTCTGATATTTTTTTCTTTGGTTGCAGTTCTTTTATGTGTGCGAATGTTCTGGTAGCTTCCATTGGAATATAAAAAATACTTTTACCAAGTTCGGTCTCGTCAATTAACGATTTAAAACAGACAAAGAAGGAGGTCTGCTATTTCTATTGTTCTGTATTTAGTGAAGTTTTTGAGAGTGAAGTGAAGCGAAGTTTGTTAAATGATATAGGATTCTATTTTAACTATAGAAACTTGTGGAAAAAACAATGAAACCTAAGAAGGAAAGTGGAGCTGCAGAGCGCAACAGACGAAAGATGGAGGGAAATGAAGTCGAAAAGTCCAGCAAGTTTTTTTCGAAGCTTCTTTAAAGTGGCCGGAGCAAGTACGTCACGCAGTTCGACATGTCCGATGCGTCTCAACCTGCTACGTTGGATTATGATAGTGTGTCAAGTTCAAATGCGTCACAGGAGGAGGGCAAATCAGTCGAGTATGATTAGGTAAAGGATTCGACACAAGAACCAGACAGAGGTGGAAGTGATGACGTCGAGCACATTGGCGAGCCTGAACCAAGTGAACTGGAGCCTACAACTCTGATTCCAGAAGTGATTGAACAGCATGACATTGGACTTCTTAAATTAGACAAGAACAAAGGAAAAACACTTTTGTCTGACACGTTGAGGATAGGAATAATACGTCTGGGTGCAAAGTATTTCCAGAATAGCGAGAGACAACACATAAGCGTTGTGTGAACAAAAATGGGTTCAAAAGGATATTAGCCGAAAGTTGTAGTGAGGAAGTCATTCGCTCATGGCTGGTCTATTCTCCGTCTAAAAAAGCGGCATTTGGATTTTGCTGCCTTCTCTTTTTTTCCGTCACCGAAAAGCCATGAGTCTGCATTGGAACAGGAAACAGGGTTTAACAATTGAAAAGCATCTGAAAGGATGAGCGTTCATGAAAATGCCAAGATGCACCGCGCTTCCTTCACAAAATGGAAAGAGAATAGTAACTGAGGTAGAACTTCAGGCACAGATTGCAAGGGAAAAGGAAAAGTGGCTTGAAATCTTGAGGACGGTACTTTATTGTATCTTGAGGACGGTCCATTATTATATCTTGAAGACGGTCCTTTCTTGCCTAAAATCCCTTGCGACACAAAACCTACCTCTGCGGGGGCACAGGGAATCACTTTAGATGACCGATTACTCTAATGTGGGTAATTTCCTGACCTTACTGAAATTGCTTTCCGTTTTTGATCCTGTCATGAAAGAGCACCTAGTTCAAGCAGAAAACAAGAAAGATGACACCGAATTTTCGGGTGTAATAAGCACGTCTTTTGAATCCTTTCTGACGCAAATTAAATTTATCAAAGTTATTTAAAGTCAATGGAACCGGTATGAAAAACAATAGTATCTGACGAAGGAAACAAGTTTTTCAATTGGGTTTTTAATCCCTCAAATATTGCTGTAAACGGAATCGTGAGCTTATGCCCTCTGATTGCAGACTTGTGCGTTAAGAAAAACAGGAAATTATATGAGAAACATTTCGCACCGGAAACGCTCTCCCACACCGAAATAATTTTTCAATTCGGACTCTCAGAAACAGAGATATCGACAAAAATACGATGTGACTTTACATCCCTTGGTGGGAAAACCATGCATTATTTTAGGAAGAAAGTATTCTCAAAAGGTTTATCCATATGAGCGGTATGAGTCCAAGAAAAAAAAATGTAGTTGAGTTTACAGGAGCACAGATTTTGCTACAAATATATCAGAAGTAGAAATTAACACTTATGACCCCTGGTGGCCAAACCATTCTTTACAAAACATTAGAAATTATGTGAAAAATATTTTCCATCAGGTCTTGTATGCGATCCAGGAAGAATTTTTCAAATCGGAGTTTTAGGAGCAGGAAACGCAATTTTCCTTTGTGCGTCCTAGCGGAAAGTCTATGATTTACTTGAAAATTTTGAATTTATAGGAAAAACATGTCACACTAGAAACACTATCTAACAAAGAAGGAATTTTTCAAATCGGACTCCTAGAAGTAGAGATATTGACAAAAATAAGATATACATCTACGCTCCCTGGCGTAGAAACCATGCATTATTTCAAGAAGAAAATGTTTCTAAAAGGTTTGTCGACATGAGTAGTATCGGTCAACAAACGACTTTTTTTTCAATAGAGATTTTAAAAGCCCATATTGTGCTGCAAATACATCAGAAGCGGAAATTAAGACTTACGCCATCTGGTGGCCAAACCATTTTTTACAAAAATTAGAAACTATGTGCAAACGATTTCCCATCAGGAGCTGTATCTGGTGCAGAATAAAGTTTTCAAATCAGAGATTTAGAAGCAGAGATATAGGGGGAAACGCAATTTACCTTTCCTCCCCCAGCGGAAAGTCTGAAAATTACTTGAAAATTTTGAAATTATATGAAAAACATGTCACACGAAAAACACTATCCAACAAAGAAGGAATTTTTCAAATCGGACTCTTAGAAGTAGAGATATTGACAATAATGAGATATACATCTGCGCCCCCTGGCGGAGAAACTGTGGAATATTTTAGGAAGAAAATATTCCGAAAAGGTTTATCGATATTAGTGGCATCAGTCCACGAAAGAATTTTTTCAATCGATATTTTAGAAACTCAGATTTTATGGCAAATACATCAGAAGCAAAAATTAACACTTACGCCACCTGCTGGCCAAAGTATTCTTTACCAAAAATTCGAAATTATATGCAAACGATTTTCCATCAGGAGATGTATCCGCTGAAAAAAAAATTCAAATCGGAGTTTTAGAAGAAATGTTATCGCGAAAAATGTAATTTACTTTTACGGCCCCTAGCGGAAAATCTATGCGTAATTTGAAAAAGAAACTATATCTAAAATACTCTTCGACATAAATGGAATCGGAAGATAAAATAATTTTTTCAATCGGATGTTTAGGAGCAAATATGTGGAATAAAACGTAATTTTGAATTCGACATCATCTGCATTTACGCCCTCTAGCGGCGAAATTGTACATCGTAAAAAACCGAAATGAAGGATCATCATTCTCATATTTCAAGCTTCTGAATGCTAAAAGAATTTTTCAAATCAGATTAATAGTTGCAGAGATACCATGGGTACAGACTGACGGACGGATGAACAAATCGATAACATAAGCACAATCTTTTTTTTACAAAAGACGTGCTAAAAACATCCCAGGTCAACATTTTATCTTTCACCAAGTGTTCAGAACCAATTTCTTCCCCTAATGGCATCCAGTGTTCGGCAGAGTTTACTAAAAAGCATAGGTAAAGGGAAGTATTATGGCTTAATGTTTGACTTGACTCCTGATCAGGCAGACTGCGATCAGATGTCTGAATTAGTGAAGTACGTAAAATTTGATTATGAGAACAAACCAGCACGTGTAAGAGAGTCTTTCTTTGACTTTATTGAAATAAAGCAGAAGGATGCGGAGAACTTTGCTGAAGTCATCTTGAAGCAATCAGAGGTCGACAAAATTGTAGATCCTAGTGCTGTTATAACGCTGCTGTGATGGCAGGACACAAAAGTGGTGTTAGTCAAAGCATTAAGAAGAAAAATAACCTGACAATATTCGTAAATTTTGACAATCACTCACTCAACTTGGTGGGTGTACGTGCAGCAAAACAGGATCCAGTGATTGTGACGTTTTTTGGAACAATCGAAGCCCTCTACGACTTCTTCGCTCGTTTAACGCACCGCTGGGAAAAACTGAAAAATGCCGTTACTGTGGTTTTAAAGTCGGAGTCAAGAACTAGGTGGAGTGCAAGGGTGGAATCTGTGAAGCCCGTCAGTAAGTACATTGAAGAGATACTTCCGGTTCTTCAGGCCTGTTAGGTGATGAGAACACGAACAGTGAAACAAGAAGTGAAGCAGGACAGCTAAACACAAGCTTGTTGAATTACAGATTCTTAACTTTGTTGGGATTTTGGAACAAAGTTCTCATTTCAATTGACCGAGTCCAAAAGAGGCTGTAAGACCCTAACATAAACTTCCACTATGCCGACCTGGATTTGAAAGGTCTCAAATTTTACGCCGAAAGAGAAGCTTTAGTCAGTGAGACACTGGATGAAGGATTCGCTCTGTGTCAAAAATGGAATGTTGAGGTCGAGAGACGTCAAAGAAGAAAGAAAATGATGCCCGGTGAGAGCTCGGGAGACGCCGGATTAACGGCTGGACAACAAATGGAGAAAGTCATGAGGAAATTACGCGACCGTTTTCACATGGAAATGGATGAAAGGTTCACTCTGTTGCAAGATGCCGATTCAAAGTTCGGGTTCTTTCTAGACGTCAACGTGCTGTGTTACGGTGTTGACAAAAGCGACTTAAAAACATGTGCAGAAATTTGGGCGAAAACTACAGCTGTGATACTGATGGACAGTAGCTTTATGAATAAATTTTGGATTACAGAATGTTGCTTTCGACTCTCAATGTGAGAATTTCAAGTCCTGAAGGGCTTCTCGATTTCATCGTGCAGTATGGAGATGAGGGCGTTTTAGACAATCTGCGCATTGCGACACAAATAATGCTAAGCATTTCAGTTTCCATTGCCAGCTGTGAGAGATCATTCAGCAAGTTAAACCAGATTATTTCCTACTTAAGAGTATCTATGGGCGAAGATAGACTGCGTGATCATGCCCATTGAGTGTTGAGAGAGAAGTGGAAAAGGCCGACTTTGAGGACATCACGGACAAGTCATGTTTAACAAAGAACTTGAAAAGAAAAGGTGGGATTGGAATTATATGCATGTGGGGGGGGGGGGGATTCCTCCCTTGCCCTAGTCGCGGTTTAAGTTAGATACGCCACTGTTCGTATGCCCAATTTCGCCCCTCTATCATCACTCCTTCTACGTGGGACAATTTCAGTACCGAGCAGGGTACAATAACGTAATAACAAGCCAAACAATATATTACATACTATTGAATGGCACTTAGCATTCTTTTGTCACTTCTTTAACAGATTTGTATGTTCTACAGGCAATACATGGGTTATGAACGTCTGGCTTACGTACAACACATAGTTGCAAACCAAACCCCGTAAAACCTATTATACACCGGATGCGCCATATAAAAGAGGCCCCGTGGCCAGACGTTGTTAGGCGGGTTAAAGTTGTTTGGCGGGTTTCCAGTTAAAACTGCTTTGCTCCACTTCTAACCGATTTCTGCGTGTACAGCTGCAAAGGAATTCTCCGGAGTGGCCAGAGCAGTGTAGGTACGCGGACATACTTGTAAGTGTAAGTGAAGAGAGCACAAAGGCAACGGAAATTATTTTAAGTAAGGAACAGCGAATTCTTATTGTGTAACAGTATTTCAGAAATAACTCCTACAAGGTCTTAAATGAGTTCTTTACAGAAAAAATTCTACATTGGGCAGCACCGGCGAAATCAGTGGTACAGAAGTTAAGTGTGGAAATTTCGTGAAACCGGTACGGTGTGCAACAGGAAAGGAAGCAAACCCAAGACAATTCGTACTGAAGACAATATCAGGGATGTATGCAAAATGATGTTACAAACCCTCGGAAGTCGATTTGCGGATCATCGCCTGCAACGGAAATATCTGCCACGTCATGCCGATGAATACATAAGATGGATTTGCATTTTCGGCCATACAAAGTTATGGCTCTCCAAGAACTTCAAACTCCTGAATATTCAAAACGGATGCAATATTGTAAGTGGTTTCAGGAGACTATTGTCATTGGTGAAATGGACCCAATACTTTATTACATGACAGATAAAGCATGGTTTCAACTGTCCCTAGTATGTCGATGCGCAAAACAGCAGGATTTCGACCGACACGAATCCCAAACGGACAACGGAGACTCCTCTGTACGACCCAAAGATAGGCATTTGGTGTGCTGTGTCTGGGAAGAGGATAGTTGGCCCATTCTTTTTCACTGACACCATCAACTCAGAGCGCTATGTTCAGCAACTGTTCAACCCATTTTTATTGCCGCACTTACAGAAGAAGAGCGAACATATGCTTTCTTTCAGCAGGACGGTGCAACGACGCACACTGCACGGAACAGTCTACGTGCTGTGCATGAAGTGTTTGGGGAGGATAGAACTGTACCAAAGGGACTATGACCACCCAGATCACCCGATCTCTCCACCTGCGACTTTTATCTGCTGGTAGATTTGAAAGGGAAAGTGTGCGCAACTAATCCGCACACCCTTGATGAATTAAAAGTGAATATTATGGATGCCATAGCCCAGATTACTGCCGATGAGTTGTGGCGCGTTACGAACAAAATGTTCCGTCGTGTGCAGCTGTGTTTTGATGTCGAACGACATCACTTTCAGCAATTGTTGTAAACGCAGGTAAATTACTCTTGTTTTCTGTCATTTCAACTATTCTTTACCATGTATAGTAACATTTCCTGACGGTTGTCATTCATTATACTCGCGTCTCTTTTATATGGCACACCCTGGTATTAAAAATTCGAGTTACATACACAATAGTTCGTAATAACAAATCGGTGCCATTTGGAGACGCACATCAAAACGTTGCGCGTATGCTGCTGTTCATCGGCTCCTGGACCTGAGGTAGGACAGAGACTTCTTTCTTTTCAGTCGGACCACCTTGCTCTTAACAGTGTCTCGTGTGTGTGTGTTAATCTTTTCGGATTATTTTTTTTATTATTCTCGTAACCATAGTGCCAAAGCGTAAATATGATGCAAGTGATGGTGATGCATAAAAGAAACGGAAAACGATCACGATTGAAACCAAAGTGGAATTAGTAAAGATATCCGAAAAAGGTGAAGCCGCCCCCGGTGGCGCAGTGGTTTACGTGATGGCTTCTGATCATTTGTCCCAGATGGGTTCGGGTTCGAATCCCGGTCCCATCTGATGACCATGTGTTTGTTTTTCGGCACTGGCTATCTTCCTTCCCTGGAGTCAGTGGCAGTAAATTAAGGATGGGCGACTGCTTATAGCCCATTGAGTTGATCACGGTGTTGTTAAACTTTCAATCAAAAAAAAAAAAAAAAAGTGAAACGCGAACGAACACTAGAGAAGCGTTAGGCCTACAATCTGTCAACGATAGGTACAATTTTAAAGGACTAAGCGAAAATAATTGAGCCTGTAAAAGGCTCTGTCCCGATAACATCTACAATTATCACTAAAACGCAGTAATATAATTACTGAAATGGAAAGGCTATTAATAATTTGGTTAAAGGATCAAAATCAACGTAATATGCCTATTAGCCTTGCTTTAGTGAAAGAAAAGGCTCGTAGCCTTTTCAGTGATTTTGAAGCTGCACGTGCAGCACGTGATGCGAAGAAGAACTTGTTACGAGTAGGGGCTGGAAGTGTTATTTTTTATTCTTAGAAAGGTATATACTAAAAAAAAAAAATATCTACCAGCTAACGTTAAATGCGAATAGTACCTAACTTTTCCTGCTTACGTACAAATTCAAATTAAAGACAGACAGAACGGAACTCGTTCGTACCTAGGGACTGCATGTACGTAAAAAAATGTAAATGACGTACTACTGCGGTGATGAAAGAGTCAAATAGGCAAATTTGCAGTGATAAGGCTTTCCGGAGTAATTTAGTTGGTAGAATAGTTCCTTCCGGAGTAGGAATATGGCGCAATTTAGTTTTTAAGACATTTCTGCTGGAAGTGACTTTTCTACTAAGTAAATTACGCCGGAAGTGACTTTTCTACTAAGTAAATTACGCCGGAAGTGACTTTTCTACCGAATGAATTACGCCGGAAGTGAATATTCTACCAAGTGAATTACGCCGGAAGTGACTATTCTACTAACTGAATTACGCCAGAAGGCTTTCCGATGTAATTCAGTTTGTTGAATAATCCCTTCCGGAGTAGGAAGATGGCGTGATTCAGTTTTTAAAACATTTCTGCTGGAAGTGACTGCTGTACCAACTGAATTACGCCAGAAGGCTTTTCGGCGAATTCAGTTGGTAGAATAGTCCCTTCCAGAGTAGGAAGATGGCGTAATTCAGTTTTTAAAACATTTCCGCCGGAAGTGACTTTTCTACAAACTGGATTACGCCGGAAGTGACTATTCTGCTAACTGAATTACGCCGGAAGTGACTATTATACCAGGTGAATTGCGTCCGAAATGACTATTCTACCAAGTGAATTACGCTGGAAGTGACTATTCTGCTAACTGAATTAAGCCAGAAGGCTTTCCGGCGTAATTCAGTTGGAAGAATAATCCCTTCCGGAGTAGGAGGATAGCGTAATTCAGTTTTTAAAACATTTCTGCCGGAAGTGGCTGTTGCACCAACTGAAGTACGCCAAAAGGCTTTCCGGCGTAATTCAGTTGGTAGAATAGTCCCTTCCAAAGTAGGAAGATGTAATAATTCAGTTTTTAAAATATTTTTGCCGGACGTGACTATTCTACCAAGTGAATTACACCGGAAGTGACTATTCTACTAACTGAATTACGACAGAAGGATTTCCGGCGTAATTCAGTTGGTAGAATAATCACTTCTGGAGTAGGAAGATGGCGTATTTCAGTTTGTAGAATAATCCCTTCCGGAGTAGAAACATGGCGTAATTCCGTTTTTAAAACATTTCCGCCGGAAGTGACTATCCTACCAACTGAATTACGCCAGAAGGCTTTCCGGCGTAATTCAGTTGGTAGAATCCCTTCTGGAGTAGGAAGACGGCGTAATTTCTGAGTTGCGCGTAATTCAGTTGGTAGAATAGTCGCAACGAAATGTTAAAAAAAATGAAAAATAAGAAGTTTTACTCAACATTATCGCCTGAACGTAAATGAATCTCTTCACCATAAGGTTCAAAAGTACAAAGCTGTATCAGAATAACATGACCACCCCAGGAATCACATTTTATCCTCTCAGGCGCGTCACAGAATACACGTGACAAGGTCGACCACACGGAGATATAAGCGGCCGGCCAGGACAGATGAGCCATAGTGCGTAACATGAGCACGGTGGGCAGAGGTAGTGATTTGCCGGACCTTCAAAAAGATAACGAACATCGGACACCGCGACAAGGGTGGAAGCATCTCAGAAACAGCAGACTTCCTGGGCTGTTCGCGACGTGCTGTAGTAAGGGTGCACCAAGAATGGACCATTAACACATCGAGTACCTCCCGACGTAATAACTGAGGATCCCCAAAACCCATCGACCACTGAGGATAACGTCTGCTCCGTCGACTGGTAAAAGGCAATCGACGTGCAACAATGTAGCAGCTGACCACGCAAATGAACGCTAGGGCACCCAGTTACGTGTATAACAGTAGAGCGAACGCTGTTACGCATGGTTTCCGGAGTCGACGCTACGCCAAGGCGTCCATGTTAACGCAGGTCCATCGGCAACGACGCCTGCAGTTCGCATGGGAGTACCATCATTGGACAGAGTACCATCACTGGGCAGGGAAAAGGTTGCCTTCTCCGACGAATCGAGGTTTCTACTCCACAGAAGTAACGGGCGGTGGCGGATACAGCGTCAGGCACACGAGAACCAACACTCGGACACGCTTGTCGGTGAATTACAGGAAGGCGGTGGCATTGTACATGTCTGAGGTATGCTTTCCTCGCATGATCTGGGACCGCTGGTACCATTGGTACCAGCGGTCCCAGATCCTGAACGCAAATGCCTAACTGTCTTCCCTTCACGTTGCACGTTAACCCTGGTGGTGCGGCCTGCCATGTCGCTAATGGGGCGTGTGACTGGTTCCAGGAACACGACAGCGATGTCTCCCTTTTTCCTTGGCTGGCAAAATCGTCCGACCTCAATCCCATAGAGCACTTTTAGGACTATTTGGATAGACAGTTTCGACTTGCCGACCCACAACCACGTTATCTTCGAACTCTGCTGCAGTCCGAATGGGCACGTGTACCTTCGGTAACCTTCCAGGGCTTCATTGCGTCCATGCCATGCAGTCTCGCCGCTGTCATCCGGGCTAAGGGTGGTTATTCCCATTATTAAGTAGGTGGTCATATTATTTTTATACGACCGTGTATGTGTGAGGATTCTTCCACACATCAGATGGATTTAATGAAAAGTTCCTTTACCTACAGTGAGCTGATCCTTCAAGCATAGTTGTCGGCGGACCCAAAAACCTGAGATTTCGTGCCCCACCTTTCACAGAGAAGTGGGGGGTGGGGTGCGATGATGTAATGTATGGCGTAACATGACGTAGATGACGTACTACTGCGATGCGGCGTGACTCAAATCGGCAAATTTACAAAAATAAGCTTTGCAGGAGTAGTTCGGTTGGGAGAATAGCCACCTCTGGAGTACGAAACGTCGTTACCAAAACTAACTCAGAATGGAGATTCAAAAGTAGCTTTCAGAACGGAAATACAACTAAGAAGTATCATAATTTGAATAAGAAAAAGCAACTAAAACGAAAGGTTAAATTATGAATATATATCATATAATGATACAATTTGATCCCTTCTTCAGTTAATTTAGAATTTTTATGATCTGTATTCTTATGTTAAGGAGAATTTATTACTGAAAAGGTTTAGAAAAATTCGCGAAGTAGACGAGTTTTCAATATCCGTATGTGAAGTGCATTCAGAAGGGTCCAAAGGCAAACATTTCAGGTAACAAAAGAGCTTACATCTTGGGAAAATATCAGAATAATAGTAAAACCCTGAGAAAACACTTGGCGAAACAAAAATTACAATCTACTTTCTTGGAATTACCAAAGAAAATATGTATTTTTTTTCCATACAAAATCTTACGGTGACAATAGAATGGGTCCTTTTCTCAGTTTTATCGCAGAAAGCAAAATAAAAGCTCATTATTTTCCTTGAAACGTTTTACCTTTAAGTCCTGGGAACCGTTTGTAAGTTTTGCTTCACATACCACATCTGTAGAGATTATTAAACAGTGAATAAACTTTGTGCTACCACGCAAAAGCAAATTTCATGTATTTTTCCTATTTTCAGTGGACTCTCTTTTGATAGGAAGATCAAAAACATTTACTCAACTTTTTTCCCAGCCGTGTTATGTTTGTTTTCGCATGCACGTATGCCAGGAAACATTCACAGAAATGGCATTTTTCCAGCTTTTAAAAAATCGATGGTTATTTGATCTACCACTAGAATTTTTTATTTACCCTTATTCTTTCCCTTCTTCTTTTTCGTGCCATTAAGATTCTTTTTGTGGATTCCTGCCAGCTTTGAAAGAGAACTTGTTTGATTCAGTTTTGACCCGAAACTTCCGGGTAACCAAGTTTTAGAACAATTTTTGCATTTCTTTTAGAATTTAGCTTGCTTTAAGAATAGTAATACCTATATGACGAACAGTAAGCGAGCACTATATCTCAAAATACTCATTTTTATTTGAATCATGGAATGATAAATAAAAAAAAATTATGTTTTTAAAATTCTGATGTTAGATACAGCACATAATGAACTCCTTTAAAAAAGTAAATTAACATGCCAGTGCTCCTCAAAAGAAAAACAATTAATGCGACAATATTTCCCTGCGGAGTTCTTGACTGTGTTTTAGCTTAAGAGAGAAAATCTATTCAAAATCAGCAGGTAGCTAAGGCATGCTTTCAGTTTGGCCTAAACGTGAGATAGAAACTAAAACTCAAATTAAGTGATTAGAACTTCAAATCGTAAACAGGTGTAAATTTCAGTTTAAATACTTAAAGAAAAAGGCATTCCACAAATTCAAGGAAATCGTATTCCAAGCTCCCTTTCGAAGTATTGCTGCTTTAGTCACACATTCTTTTAAAGGTTATTCTATGATATTTTTAATGAATATTTTTTACCAGATTCAGCTATTCGGATTACCACAATTGCTTACCCTACATGAAACTTAATCTTCGTCAGCTCGTTAGAAATGAATAAGTCTTAATTTGATATTACATTTCTATATGAGAATCCCCGTTGACATATCAAAATAGGTCTCCTTAGAAATGAATGAGGCTTAATTTGGTTATACACGGGCGGAAAGTGAAAAAAGAACACCAAGAAGGAGACGTCTAATACCAACGAAATTTAAACAGCATAATAACGGAATACAGAGGATAACGTGATCAAAACATTATGGCAAAATACAGCTGTATTTGCTGGTAAACTGAAAAATAACATTTCCATGTAACATGGTTAGTACGAGGTTGAACCGCCATGAACTGCGTCACACTGTGCAATTCTGGCATGGAGTCTGTCGTACTGATGTTGGATGTAAGTTTGGGGTATTGATTTCCAAGCATCCTCAATCTGGACGCGTAAATCGGGGATGGTCGTGGCTGGCCGCGGAGACCGGATAAGTCGTTGTCCAATAAAATCCCACACGTGCTCAATGGGTGACAAATCCAGTGAACGTGCAGGCCATGGAAGTTGTCTCACACCCTGAAGTGCATGTTGCGTTGCACGTGCCGTGTGTGGGCGTGCGTTATCTTGCTGGAAAACACCACGATGGACCGACCTTACAAATCGCACAACAACGGGCTGAATGATGTTGTTGATGTAGGAGGTGCTGTTTAACGTATCCGGTACAAACACTAGTTGTGATAGCTGATCGCTCCCCACACCAGGAGACCAGGTGTAGGCCCTGTGTGTCGCTCGCGGATGCAAGAATGGTGAAGACGCTCCCCTGTGCGCCTGCGAACACGCATACGGCCATCGGAGGCTCCCAAGCAGAATCTGCTTTCATCGTTGAACACGACATATCACCATTGCGTTCTCCAGTGCAGACGATGGCGACACCACTGCAACCGTTCCTGACGGTGGGCTGGAGTCATAGGTACACATGCCAGAGCCACACGTGCACGTAGTCCTGCATCCAGTAGACGGTTGCGGATTGTTCGCACAGTCACCTCAGGTGCAACGGCAGCTCGGATTTGCGTCGCAGTGGATGTTCTGCTTGACAGCGCCGCTCTTCTTATGCGTCGATCGGTCCGCTCATTAGTCCGTCTGTGACTCCCGGTTCCACGTCTTCTCGTGTGGGAATGTTCCTCGGACCATCTACGCCACCATCGTACCACCACCGATACTTCCCGTCCAATTCGCTCCGCAATACGACGATACGACCACCCGGCCTCGCGGGGTCCGACTAGACGACCTCGCTCAAAGTCCGATAATTGCTGCAATCGTACACGTCTTCCATGTTCAGGCATTGCAGGTGTTCGCACGTGTCCGTACGCCGACGACTGATTACATTCACTTCGCCGTACTCCTTAAATACCACCGACGATAATTTACATATTATGCCGTGCTGTGGCGCAAGCGCTCACCGGTTGGTCGCGAAATTAACATCACACCTTCGTAAACTCGACCTCATTAACATATGTAAATTTCATGATCATCCGCCAAATCCTTCTTGGTGTTCTCTTTTCACTTTCCGGCAGTGTACATTTTTATATGAGAATCCCTGTCCACGTATCAAAATAGGTCTTCTCGTAACCTCACAAAAATTCAAATTGTTAGATAATGGAAATTGAACAAGGGTAATAAATTAATAATTTAAGCAAAGCATAGCATGTTCTATCTGCCAATGCACATGATTTAGGCACAGCCGGAGAAGCATCATTATTGCGCACAGTCTCACGAGCATGTATCATGCGTGTTCATGCTCTTCTGAATGGTAAATGTTTAAGCGATTGTTCAAGATATACACGGTCGTACCGGAATAATATGACCACTTACCTAATAATGGGAATAACCACCCTTGGCCCGGATGACAGCGGCGAGACAGCGTGGCATAAACACAATGAGGCCCTGGAAGGTTGCCCGAGGCACACGTGCACATTCGGACTGCAGCAGAGCACGGAGGTCCAGGAGATGACGTGGTTGTGGGTCGGCACGTCGAACCTGTCGATCCAAATAGTCCCACAAGTGCTCTATGGGATTGAGGTCGGGCGATTTCGCCGGCCATGGGAGAACGGAGACATCGTTGTCGTGCTCCTGGAACCAGTGACGCATCATCTTAGCGACATAGCAGGGCACATTGTCCTGTTTGTAGACACCATCACCACCAGGGTAAACGTCCGATATGAAGGAATGCATGTGATCAACAAATGAGGATGGTAGCCATTGGCGTTCAGGGACCCATCCAGTGGCACCAGAGGTACAAATCATAGTAGGAAAACATCCTCCAGACATGCGTATTGCCATCTTCAGCCTGTACTTGAACGACAAGCTTGTCCTGGTGTTGGTTCTCGTGAGTCTGACGCCGTATCCACAACCGCCCGTCATTTCTGTGGAGCAGGAACCTAGATTCGTCGGAGAACGCAACCTTTTCCTACTCTTCCACTGTCCAAAGACGGTAGTCACTGCAGGCGTCGTTACCGATGGACCTGGGTTAACATGGCTGTCTTGACGCAGCGTCGACTCCAGATATCCATGCGTAGCAGAGTTCACTCTATTTTTACCTGGGTGCCCCAGCGTTCATTTGCGTGGTCAACTGCTGCACTGTCGCGCATTGGTTGCCCTTTACCAGTCGATGGAGGTGACAGTCACCTCAGGGGTCAATGGCCTTTGGGGTTCCATAGTTATGACTTCGGGAGGTACTCGGTGCGGCAACGGTCCAATCTTGGTACACCCTTACTACAGCACCTCGCGAACAGCCCACGAAGTCTGCCGTTTCTGAGATGCTTCCACCCTTGACGCGGTAGCCGATAATCATTTCATTTTTACACGTACGTCAAATCACTACCTCTACCCTTTGTGCTCACGCTATGCACTATGAATCATCTGTCCTGTCCGGCAGCTCATATCTCCGTGTGGTCGACAATCTCACATGCACTCTTTGACGCACCTGGGAGGGTACATTATGATGTCGGGGGTGGCCATATTGCTCTGATACCACTGTGTATGTTCATGCATTTGATGAAGATGCGTTCTTACATGGCGCTTCATATTGCATCTTCGTGCAATTTTTAACATTATACACCGAAGATCCGAAACATTATGACCAGCGCGTCTTTATTTAAATCGAAGCAACCTCAGGCAAACGACAGCGGGTTCGAAGGTCATAAAATGGGACAAATTATCTGTACTAAGCTCTTTTAATGAGTGTTATTCTTGTTTTTTACATGAGAGATGCAGCGGACTTAAAACGAGTTTGACAAAGGCCAAATTGTAATGTCCAGGCTACTGGGTCAGGGCATTTCCGAGACGGCGAGGCTTTTAGGGTGCTCACGATTAGCCGTAGTTGTATCTCCAAAAAGTGGCCGGAGGCCAAATTGACAAGGGCCAAATCGTAATGTCAAGACTACTGGATCAGAGCATTTCCGAGACGGCGAGGCTTGTAGGGTGCTCACGGTTAGCCGTAGTTAGTACCTCCAAAATGTGGTCTGAGACCAAATTGGCAAGGGCCAAATTGTAATGTCAAGACTACTGGGTCAGAGCATTTCCGAGACGGCGAGGCTTGTTGGGTGCTCATGGTTAGCCGTAGTTTGTACCTCCAAAATGTGGTCGGAGACCAAATTGGCAAGGGCCAAATTGTAATGTCAAGACTACTGGGTCAAGGCATTTCCGAGACGGCGAGGCTTGTAGGGTTCAAACGGTTAGCCGTAGTTAGTACCTCCAAAAAATGGTCTGAGGCCAAATTGGCAAGGGCCAAATTTTAATGACAAGACTACTGGGTCAAGGCAATTTTCGAGATGGCGAGGCTTGTAGGGTGCTCACGGTTAGCCGTAGTTAGTACCTCCAAAAAGTGGTCTGAGGCCAAATTGAGAAACGCCAAATGGTAATGCCAAGACTACTGTGTCAAGGTATTTCCGAGACGGCGGGGCTTGAAAGGTGCTCATGGTTAGCCGTAGTTAGTACCTCCAAAAACTGGTCTGAGGCCAAATTGAGATACGCCAAATTGTAATGTCAAGACTACTGTGTCAAGGCATTTCCGAGACGGTCCTTTGCAGTGTACAGCAAGGGTTCTTTTGCAGTGTACAGCAAGGGTTCTTTTGCAGTGTACGGCAAACAGTTCTACTCACTGTTTGCCGTACACTGCATCGGATGGGATATGGCAGCCGAAGACCTGTTCGAACACCTTTGCTGTCTGCAGTTAACAAGAGAAAACGTCTCCAGTTCGCACAGGAGCACAAGGATTGGACAGTCGATAATTGGAAACAAATGATGTGGTCCGATGAAGCACGTTTTCAGTTGCACCATGCCGATGGCCGAGTGAGAATTTGGCGGAAACAGCACGAAAGCATGGACCCCAAATACGTTGCTACAACCCTTCAAGCTGGTGGAGGCAACGTTATGGTTTGGGGAATGTTTTCCTGGCATGTTTTGGGCCCTTTAATTCGTGTTGATCAACGTCTTACTGGCACATCATATTTAAACATCGTTGCGGACCAAGTGCATCCTGCCATGTGGATGGTTTATCCCAATGGCGATGGCTACTTTCAACAAGATAATGCGTCCTGCCATAGTGCTCGTATTGTACAGGATTGGTTTCAGGAACATGCCGGTGAGCTTACTTTGCATAGGTGACCCCCACAATCTCCAGATCTCAACCCCATTGAAAATTTGTGGGATGACGTTGAACGAACCATCAGATAGCTGGATCCACAACCCTGCAATCTCACATTTCTGGAAAGTGCTATTCATCAAGCATGGTCCCAGGTTCCACAAACCACCTATCAACATCTCGTGGAGTCCATGCCACGAAGAATCGACGCTGAATTAAAGGCAAAAGGTGGTCCAACGAAGTACTGAGGGGGTGGTCATAATAAAGTGGCCACTCAGTGTATTTGTATGGCCAGGGGTCTAATGAAGAAGGTGGATAGGAATTAACTGATGAGGGTCACTACAAATTGCTCCGCTGTTTGTTTGTTTTACAAAATCGGGGATTCCAACACGGAAAGTGGAGTCTAAAGCTACACTAGCACTCCCAAGAGTGCCCCGTGATAGCAAGAAATGGCTGAGGACTGCTTTGTAGGAGAGGAGTGCAAGTCAAAGTTGCTGGCTAGAAGTAAGGAAGTGTTAAGAAGGTGGAAACTGAGGTATCGCGTCTGCGTGGAACGACTTAAAATGTAATTTAGATCAACAAAGCGACGTTTTCCTTTAAATTGTTCAATTTCTATTTTCGTAAGCAAAAATGCAAAATTTTGAAAAGCAATTTAAGACATTGCATTCAGAGAAAGTAAGAACGTCGAATGCGACATTCTAGCAACACTTGTATCTTACATCATATTCGGACCCGTGCATGTGTGTCCAGTGGTAGCCGGTAGTGAAAAGCATTAAAAATTAGTTCGTGTTTCGATTTTTTTTTATTTCTCAAGCTTGCTCCACCAAAAATAATGCTCGCCAACCCGTCGCCCATCCTGATTTCGAAGTCTAGCGACGTTACGGCCTGCATGGCCTCCAGAATGCAAGCTTGTGAAGGCGGTTGTATGGTGTTGGGCATGTTTACCTGGCAGGAACTTTGAGCCCTGGTGCATGTTGGACAACCAATGACTGGTGCCTACTATCGTGAATTGCTTTCTGTCTCTGTGCACCCAGGAATGTTTCACTTTTTTCGACTAGCGACTTTGTCTTCCAAGATGACAACGCGCCGAGCCATAGTTACAATGTTGTACAGAAATTAATTAGGGAACAGAGTTCAGACTTCCAGGATATGAATTGGCCTCCGAATTCCCTCTGTACTTGTGGTACACTACGGAACAGGATATCAGGCGTATGGATACAGCAATCACCGCCATACTTGCATAGGAGGTTGCACTACACACAGATTGGTTGGTCATACATCACAATTGCTTCCGGCATCTCGTTGAATCAATGTCACGAGAGATAACTGCTGTACTGAGGGCGAAAGGAGGACCTATGAAATATTACGTAGGTGGTTCTAATTCAGATCATTCAATGTACACTATATTGACAAACGTCACCGGACACCTAGAAGAGAAACACTACATAGCATTTATGGACATCCATTAGTTCGGTGTCGGTCCACCTTTGTCCTTGATGCATGCACTGACCCTTCGAGACATGCTTTCGACAAGATTTTAGAACACAGCGATAGGTATGCGCTTCCATTCAGTACATAATGCGGCCGCTAACTGTTGCTTAACAGTAGGCCTATGTTCCAAACTTTTTATGCGGCGCTCTAATTCATTCCAAAGGTTCCTTATAGGATTAAGATCAGAATTCTGTGCTGGCCAGTCCAGTTCACACATGTTATGGAATTATCATCAAACCACACCATAACAGTTCAGGGTTTATGGCTCGGTGCATATCCTGCTGGTACCATCAAAGTTCGGTTCTATAGTATTGCCACATAATTGGTAGGGCATACTTTTCCAGAATATCGAGGTAGACGTGCTTCTTAACAGGTTTGTCCACGATAACCATTGGGCCGGGACCATACCACGAAAAACACCCCCACACAAGTACACTGCCATCTCCAAACTTGACCGTAGGAAGTGGTAAATAGCGTTTCCCCGGCTGCCGCCATACCCACACGCTGCCACCAGACTGATGGATCGTGTATCTGGATTCACCAGTCCATAGAACCCGTTTTTATTGATCTAAACTCCACGATAAATGTTCTTTCCACCGTGCTAAACGACTAGTAGCATTCCGAGTGGAGATGAAAAGCTTATGAGCAGCCGCACGACCACGGTAACCCATGGAATGAAGTCCTCTGCAAATGGTACGTGTACATACTGAGGTTCTAGCAGTTTTGCTCACCTGTACACTGAGGTATTGTGCAGTACTTCGTCGATTAACTGTAACGACTCTGCTGAGGCTTCGAAGTCCTCTATCACTGATTTTCTTTGGTCAGCCGGAGCGTTTGACTGCTTCAGGAACGCCATGTATCTTCTACTTATTCAGTAGATCCAAGACAGTTGACTTGGGTATGTTTAAACGCCTCTCAGGTTTCTTTTATGGACAACCGACTAATATGACACCTAACAATTTTTCCTTTCTCAAAGTCAGTTCTCTCCCGCCGTGACATTTTCACTCAACCTCAGAGTGCGATATGATCATGGTCAGCTGCAGGTTTGTTTTTATGCCGTTTGCAGATGTACCGCGCATCTGAATAACGCAGCGGGTCCGATCATTTGCTTTTGAAGGGGTGTCCAGTGACCTTTGTCAATATAGTGTATCTTTACAATAAAAAGAAAAGTTTTTGCACATCGTTCTTTTTGTTCTTTTGTCGAAGCAGGAATGTGTGCTTCTCTTGTTTGCTCATATCTTTGGGTTCTGGGTTATCGTTTGATACCCAGAATTCATCCACTGTCTAGAGTTGGCAAAAAAGGTCATCATTCTCCATTAGTTGTTCGCAACGCAACACTTATTGCGTTGAGGCTGCTGTGAAGGTGTCAGCCATCTTGGAAATCATCGGGTTGAAACTTTAGAGATGTGCAGGTGGTTACAATGTACGCATTACAATATTCACGGTCAGACATTCATCATGAAAACCAAATTAGGCGATTTTGTGACCATGTGAACAACAATGACTTCTTTTCGAATATAATCGGTCACATCAGATCATATACATTTAAACTATCATTTCCAGCTTCCTTTCTTTTTAGCACGTCTTTTGCAAAAAAAGATCGTGCTTATGTTACCGGTTTGTACGTCCGTCCGTCTGTACCCACGATATCTCTGCAACTAGTAGTCTGACTTGAAACATTCTTTTTGCATTAGGAAGCGTTAAATATGCGAATGATGATCCTTCATTTCTATTTTGTACGACGTACAAATTCGCCGCTAGAGGGCGTAAATGCAGATGATGTCGAATTCAAAAATACGTTTTATTCCACATATTTGCTTCTATGCATCCAATTGAAAAATATATTTTATCTTTCGATTTCATTTATGTCGAAGAGAATTTTAGATATAGTTACTTTTTAAAATTACGCATACATTTTCCGCTAGGGGGCGTAAAAGTAAATTACATTTTCCTCGATAACTCTTCTTCTAAAACTCCGATTTGAAATTTTTCTTCTTCAGTGGATGCATCTGCTGATGGAAAATCTTTTGCATATAATTTCAATTTTTTGGTAAAGAATACTTTGGCCACCAGGGGGCGTAAGTGTTAATTTTTGCTTCTGATGTATTTGCCATAAAATCTGAGCTTCTAAAATATCGATTGAAAAAATTATTTCGTGGACTGATGCCACTCACATCGATAAATCTTTTCGGAATATTTTCTTCTTAAACTATTCCACAGTTTCACCGCCAGGGGCGTAGATATATATCTTATTTTTGTCAATATCTCTACTTCTAGATGTCCGATTTGAAAAATTCCTTCTTTGTTGTATAGTGTTTTCACAGTAACATGTTTTTCATATAATTTCAAAATTTTCAAGTAATTCATAGACTTTCCGCTAGGGGACGTAAAGGTAAATTGCGTTTCCCCTTATATCTCTGCTTCTAAACCTCCGATTTGAAAAATTATTTCCGCACAGGATACAGCTCCTGATGGGAAATCGTTTGCACATAATTTCAAATTTTTGTAAAAAACAGTTTGGCCACCAGGGGGCGTAAATCTTATTTTTCGCTTCTGATGTATTTGCAGCAAAAAAATGTGCTTCTAAATTCTCGATTGAAAAAAACGTCGTTTGTAGACCAATAACACTCATGTCGACAAACCTTTTAGAAACATTTTCTTCTAGAATTAATGCATGGTTTCTACGCCAGGGGGCGTAGAAGTATATCTTATTTTTGTCAATAAATCTACTTCTAGGAGTCTCATTTGAAAAATCCTTCTTTGTTGAATAGTGTTTCCGATGCGAAATTTTTTTTCCGATAAATTCAAAATTTTCAAGTAAATCATAGACTTTCCGCTAAGGGGCACCTATGTAAATTGCGTTTTCTGCGTTATTTCTGCTTCTAAAGCTCCGAATTGAAATTTTTTTCCTGTATCGCATACAAGACCTGATGGAAAATATATTTTTCAAAATTTCTAATGTTTGGTAAAGAATGGTTTGGCCACTAGGGGGCATAACTGTTAATTTCTGCTTCTGATGTATTTGTAGCAAAATCTGGGCTCCTGAAAACTCGACTAAATTGCTTTTTTCTTGGACCGATATCGTTCATATGGAAAAACCTTTTGAGAATACTTTCTTCCTAAAATAATGCATGGTTTTCCCACCAGGGGACGTAAAGTCACATTTTATTTTTGTCGATATCTCCTAAGAGTCCGATTGGAAAAATTCTTTCGGTGTTGGAGAGCGTTTCCGGTGCGAAATGTTTCTCATATAAATTCATGTTTTTCTTAACGCACAAGTCTGCAACCAGAGGGCATAAGCTCACGAATCCGCTTTGAAAAATTCCTGAGGGATTAAAAACCCGATTGAAAATCTTCTTTCTTCCGTCAGATACTATTGTTTTTTTATATTGGTTCCATTGACTTTGAATAGCTTTGATAAATTTAATTTGCGTCAGAACGGGTTCAAAAGACGTGCTTATTACACTCGAAAATTTGGTGTCATCTTTCTTGTTCTTTCTTGTTTTCGAGTTTACCGATGCCTTACCAACAGAATGTGGAGAAGTCTCCCACATTTAGTGCGTCTCTTACTGTTTTTCCTGTGTTCGTTTCGATGTCGGCAGAAAAGTGTATAACGTAACCCTTTTTCGGGTGCGAGATTAGTGTTACGCTACGTCTAAAACCATGACTAAGGAAATATTGAACTAAATGAGAATACGATGCACATAAATGCACGTGATAGTTCAAATTAAGCTTTTACGGCCAGACGAAACATATACAGAAGTCCAACTTACATTTAACCTTTTATTGGTCTAGCCAGTAGATGAAATCCAAAATATAGCACTGCGAGTTTTACACTTCACACATAATACCTTTAAATATCTGTCATATAATTTAGCTTAACAAGGATCGAACATATCCCCACACACACACACACACTAAGCAACTGCTGTATCGTCCTTTTTATCTAACGTTCTTATCACATTCATATGTCATTCTCTCTGACCTCAAAAGTGTTGCCAACCTCATTCATGTGAGAGAGAAGATATAACGTTAAGTTTGGAAAGTGTAAGTGTAACTCAAATTACCATATGAAAAGGAACTAAAAATGAAAGTTAAATTAGAATATACGTCACAAGTGTCAGTTCAATCAGATCTCACAGAACTCTATAAAAGAAAATTTTCCGAGAAACTCTTGATGTTAATTCATACTGTTCATCAAAGATTATCGCACTCAGTTTTTCACCGTTATTGATACGGTCACATCCTGTATCTTTACAGATATCTAAATGAACTCTGATTTCAACTTTTTAAATAGTTTTTGTTAAACTCAGCAGCAGAAAGTTTTTTTTTTTTTTTTTTTTTCCGCAAGTTGCTTTTCCATTAAATACAGAATCAAAATTATCAGTGTTACGAAAGTATTAAAAGAAACATTGCAAGAAGGCAATGGTTGTAAAGCAATATGGATAAACGCTATGTAGGAAAATAAGGTTTCTAGCTATAGGAAAAATATATTACAAAACTCAATTAAAATATCGAAATTAAAATGGAGCAGCGTTTAATTAAATTAGTATTTTAATAAAATCATTTCAAGTGATAAAAAAGTTAAAGTTAATTTTTACAGTATTTCTTAGAATCCTAAAAAGCGAACTGGAACATTTAATTTGCTCTCTGGAAGCACAACATTTCAAATTAATTTTTGGTGCTTTTTATTTATAGCTTCTAATTCACCTAAACAGACAGGCTCTTTGAAATTTACCATTAAAAGTGGTCCGTGTTTGCTTAAGGAAACAGAGTTGATGTTTATAATTCATCAGCACTTTATTTAAAAAATATCTAAATAATAGTGATGACTATTTTCGTCTTCGTTATCTTTTGTGACTCCTTTCCATTTGCACTTAATAATGGCTCTAGTTTTGGATTTCATGTTACCTCTTCAAAGTCTGAATGCTTTAGTGGAGCCTATATAAAATTTCTCTCGAAACACCATGTGTTTTGAAAGCAATTTTCTTTTCGTAATTGAAATTTAGCTAAGTAGGCACTTTCTAAACAAAAAATGATCTTCTCTCAATTATTTCATATCCTTCGAATGATTAAAAAAATGTATAGATAATTTAAGAAAAAGATTTTCTACTTTTTTTATATAAAAAAGGTTTTCTTAATTTAAAGGTTTTCCTTGAAATTAAAGAAATTATTTTCAATACGACAGCGCATCGTGTACGCATGATACGTGCGGTGCGGTACTGTATTGTTTCGGAAAGAAAGTAATGTTTGCAAAAGCAAGGCAACAGAAAAGTGCTAATTAACGTATATACAAGAGCAAATCGCTACAAGGTGTAGTGGCATTACCACGGGTCTGGTTCATTTGCCCGACGATTTCTTTCACCAAAGGGTCACTTGAGCGAAAATCTCTTCACCGAAAAGATCGTTTCACCGAAAGATCACTTGATCAAAACGATCATTTCACCGAAGGGTCACTTGATCGAAAAGTTTGTTTCATCGAAAGGCCTCTTTACCTAAAAGTTCATTACATCAAAAGGTCATTTCACCAAAGGGACAATTTATCGCTTTAGATTTCATTACCAGATCTATTAAATCGTGATTTTTTTTTTTTTTTTTTTTTTTTTGATTGGAGGTTTAACGACCACCGTGAGCAACTCAATGGGCTATAAGCAGTCGCCCGTCCCTAATTTAGGGTCGCTGGTTCCAGGGAAGGGAGAGAGCCAGTGCCGTAAGACAAACACAACATCCATGCCTCACCGGGATTCGAACCCGGACCCCTTCGGACGAATGATCAGAGGCCAACGCCTTAGACCACTGCGCCACCGGGGCGGCATTAAATCGTGGTGCCAGTGCGGAAAACGGACCACCGAGACGTTAGGGGAGCATACAGAATTGCACTTTTGATTTCTCCGTGCCACAAAGAACGGGAAATAATTCATTTTAAGGCAATAATAATAAATTTCAAGTCCGCAGACAACGGTTTAGGCCTTTCCAGCAAATTTAAATCATCTGTGCTTCGACACTTAGGGTATCTAATCCAGGAACATAATCATAAAGTTTGCATAACAAGTTAATAATACTGTACATTTACTCAGACACAAAAAAATCAGCTTTAAAATCGGCGATGAACATGGGCACGAAGGACTGAAAGGTTCTTAAAGGCCTATATCTAGGCATAGGGCCTACATAAGGCCTAGGTCTAGGCATTAACGTTTTGTGGTTGAGTAATAGTAGAACATTATTAACATGACTTGCTATGAAAATTTATGAATATGGCCACGAATGATTAAAATATGCTAAAAAGATGTCTTGTGCCTTAAAATTAGCTTTTGGGCCTGAGTAAAAGTACATTATTAACTTCACTCCTTAAGAAAACCTTATGAATTTGAGCACGAAGGAATAAAATTATGCTAAAAAGGCAAAGGCTTAGGGCCAAGAAATTATTATTTTGTGGTTAAGTAAAAGTGGAACATTATTAACTTGACTTTTTATGTAAACTTTATAAATATAAAAACGGAGGATTAAAATTTGATAAAAATGCCGGGATCTAGGCATAGGGCCTTAAAATTAATGTTTTGGTCTTGAGTAAAAGTTCGACATATTTTACTTTAATTTTTATGTAACCTTTATGAATATCCGCACCGTATGTTAAAATCTAGGCCTATGGTAAAAAAATAAATGTTTTGTGGTTAAGTAAAAGAGGAACATTATTTATTTAATTTGCTATGTAAACCTTATGAACATCAGCTCAGAGGATTAAAATTTGCTAAAAATGCCCAGATTTCAGTCATAGTGGAGCATTATTAACCTGACACTTTAAGGAAACCTTATGAATATGAGCAAGGAGAATTAAAAGATCATTTGTTATACTTCAAAAGACTTACCTAAGGATAATGTCTAGGTGATCAGTTTTTCAAAAACCCGCAACACACTTGAACAACTCTCTAACAACAAAATTCTAAGTTTTCGATAAACTGGTCATTCGGTGAAATAATATTTCGATGTAATAAGTTTTAGGTGAAGTAATCCTTCAGTGAAATGAACTTTTCAATCACATGACCTTTCGATGAAATAAACTTTTATGTGAAAAGACCTTTCGGTGAAATGAACTTTTTCATCAAGTGACCCTTCGGTGAAATGTATCTTTCGATCAAGTGATTTTCGGCGAACTGATTTTCGGTCAAGTGATCTTTCGATCAAATGAACGATACCTGTTTACTACGACCTGCTTATACACTGAGTGGCCACTTTATTATGACCATCCTCTCAGTACTTCGTTGGGCCACCGTTTGCCTTTAATACTACGTCGATTCTTCGTGGCATGGACTCCACGAGATGCTGATAGGTGGTTTGTGGAATCTGAGACCATGCCTGATGAATAGCGCTTTCCAGGAGTGTGAGATTGCAAGGTTGTGGATCCAGCTGTGATGGCTCGTTCAACTTTGTCCCACAAATTCCCAATGGAGTTGAGATCTGGAGATTGTGGGGACCACCTAAGCAAAGTAAACTCACCGGCATGTTCCTGAAACGAATCCTGTACAATACGAGCACTATGGCAGGACGCATTATCTTGTTGAAAGTAGCCATCGCCATTGGGATAAACCATCCACATGACAGGATGCACTTGTTCCGCAACGATGTTTAAATATGATGTGCCAGTAAGACGTTGATCAACACGAATTAAAGGGCCCGAAGCTTGCCAGGAAAACATTCCCCAAACCATAACGCTGCCTCTACCAGCTTGAAGGGTTGTTTGTAGCAATGCATTTGGGATCCATGCTTTCGTGCTGTGTCCGCCAAATTCTCACTCGGCCATCGGCATGGTGCAACTGAAAACGTGATTCATCGGACCACATAATTTGTTTCCAATTATCGACTGTCCAATCCTTGTGCTCCTGTGCGAACTGGAGACGTTTTCTCTTGTTAACTGCAGACAGCAAAGGTATTCGAACAGGCCTTCGGCTGCCATATCCCATCCGATGCAGTGTACGGCGAACAGTGCGTACAGAGATCATTTGAGGGATCCTTGATTAAGGTGGTCTGTAATTTGCTGCACTGTTGCCCTTCTGTTGTCTGTTACCAGTCTGGACACTCTCCGTTCCGGCCGAGCAGTCACTAGTCGATGACGACCGCACGTTTCGCGTAGAGACCCAGTTTTTCGGCTGACAGTCCAGTCTTTAAACACTTTAACAACAGCTGCTCTGGAACATTTCACGAATGCGGCTGTTTCGGTGATACTCGCTCCATGGCTCCGAGCTCCTACAATCATACCACGTTGAAAGTCCGTCAAATCGCATTTTTTACCCATCTTGCCACCTAAAAATCACTTCTACTACTGTCGCAAGCATTAAGCTTTCCCTTTTTATACTAGCCTCGCTCTCTGGCGGTAACAGCGTGCAGCCATAGCTCATTTGCTTCAAACTGTCAGGTGATCATAATAAAGTGGCCAGTCAGTGTATGGTCTCAGCAGCTCTTGGATACTGTACCTGTAGAATTGTGGCAGCTTTGGCGCAAAGGAGTAAGTACGCGTTCGACATCGTCCCGGTTGGTGAAACGCTCTGTCCGTCCAGGAAATGCTGCAACCACGTGAAAAGGTTGTAGTCGCTTGGAACAATTTCCAGGGCACAGTCTATGAGCGACAGCAGCTCCCAGGCCAGGTCCCTGATCATGTGACAGGTCACCTGCGCTGTGTGACGTCACGCTCCATCCTGCTGTATCGCGATGCCCTTGCTGTTCAGCAGTGCTGGTCGTTTCAACTTGAGCGATGCGTGCAGACCGTCGAGATGACGGAAGTACACATCGGCGGAGATCATAGTGTGATCCGGTGGCAGCTCAGAAAACACGACACCCCGCATATCCCACCAAACAGATAGCATGACCTTACGTGGGTGTAAGCTACCTTTGGGGGTTGGAATGGGCTTCCATTGAGTTGGTGCGAATGAAATGTCCGGCGCGAACGAGCAGTGGTGACAGGCCCTCCACCACAGCGGAACGGAACCACCCACAAGTGCTACAGCTTTTATATCACAGAGTTACTATGAATAGCTAGCACGTGTGTGTAGAAAAAGGTTCAGGCGTGGTTTGTTTGAACGTAACGTGGCTTGCAAAAGAAACATGCAGACGCCGGATTTGAGAGTCATCTTCCTGTATGAATTTGAACTGGGTCATTCTGCAGGAATTGCCGCTCGAAACGTTAACAAAGAGTTTGGGGAGAATACAGCCAACGAACAAAAAATTCAGCGAAGGTTTGTGAAGTTTTGAAGCGGAGATACGGACCTGCAAAACGAAACACGTGGTGACCGACCTGTCACGTGGTCACCGACCTTTTGCTGTTTCTGACGATTTTCTGTTACGTGTGATTCAAGCGGACCCCCGAAAAACGTGTCGTGAGATAGCGACAGAGGTAGGTGTCCACCAAACGAGAGTTGTTCGGCGTCTGGCTGCGCTGGATAAAGTCAAAAAGCTGGACATGTGGCTGCCGCATGAGTTGACAACTGCTGACAAGACTAGGCATTTGGAAGTATGCACGTCGCTGCTTGTCACGAATAATAAGGAACCTCTACTGCATCAAATAGTCACCTGCGACGAGAAGTGGGTCCTTTATGATAATCGGAAATGATCTCCGCAATGGCTAAGCAAGGCACAACGTCCTGGACGGCATACTAAGCCACCCCTACACACCAAGAAGATTATGCTCCTTGTATGGTGGTCCACAGCCGGGATAATTCATCGGAGTTTCTTGGCAAGAGTACAAACCATCACTGCAGAACGTTATTGTGCTGAATTACACCAGATGCACCGGAATTTGCTGCAGAAACAACCGGCTTTGGTCAAAAGACATGATGTTCTTCTGCTCCAGGACAACGCTCAACCTCATGTCGCACAACGAACGATGCTGACACTAAGTGCCTTGGGCTATGAAGCACATCCTCGTCCTGCCTATTCCCTGGACTTCTTTCTGACAGACTGTCAACTGTTTCGTCGCTTGGATCACTTCCTGTCCGGGAAACAGTTCACGACAGACAACGAGGTTCAACGTGCAGTTGATGACTTCTTCGGGTCCCAGCCACAAGACTTTTTTCGTTCTGGGATCATGGCCTTGCTGGATAATTGGCAACCATGTGTCGATGCCGAGGGGATTTACGTGTGCTGGTCCTTCTCCTGTTACTACGGATCGGGATGATAGGCAGATTTCCCGGGGAGCTACCAATACCAGATATCCAGTGCCGGAATGGCTGCTGTGGCACTGCCGGTATCTGTCAGTACCATTCATCGACGCCTAAGCGAAGCTAGTATGCGGAGCTTTATCGTCTGTGTATTGCTCACTGGAAGTCACAGGTATGCCAGATTAAAGCGATGTAACAAAGGAGCTGAATGGGGTGACGAATGAAGCAATAGCCTCTTCACCAACGAGGCCCGTATCTGTCGAGGACAGAACGATGGCCGCACTAGAAAATGACGATGTATCAATGAAAGAGATTTTACGTGGTGTAGTGATTTTAGGTGCAGTGATGTAGACATTTTACGTAATTCCATGCAGCTGCCACTGCTGGGATCTTTGTGTGGGACACCATCTCTTACGACGTTTGATCGTCTCGGTCGTTGTGAGAAATGTAACAGACCAGCGTTTTGTGGACATTATTCTTCATCGTCTAGCCTCACCATTACGTTACGCATGCGAAAGGCTACATTTCAGCACGATAATGCCAGAACACACATGGACGCGTTGCTCGCGTACTACCAAGGCCTGCTCAGATCTATCGCCTATGGAAACATCAGGAAACGGATCCTTGTGTGCTAGTGCAGCATATCTGGAGAACCATAAACCATGATATTATTAGCAATGTTTCTGGCAAATTTTCTAACCCTAGTAGTTCTTTTACCCAGACATCGCGCTGACAGCAGGCTACAAACAGACCACCGGTCTGTGGACACTATTCTTCATCTTCTAGTTCACCACTACTTCACAGCATGCGAAACGCTACATTTCGGCACGATAATGCTAGAACATACACGGACGCGTTACTCTCGTGCTACCAAGGCAAGCTCAGATGTATCGTCTATTGAAGCGTCAGGAAACGGATCCTTGTGTGTTACTACAGCAGATCTGGAGAACCATAAATCAGGATATTAATAGCAATGTTTCTAGCACATTCACTAAAATCAGTAGCTCTTGTATCCACACATCGCGCTGACGTCAGGCTACAAACCTACTACGGTGTTGTACCCAGATTTTGCGCTGAGGCCACATTACAGGGTGTCTGAGAATTATTGGACACATCACAAATTATATAAAACAAAACATTTAACAGATATAAAGAAACTGACTGTACTAACTTACAATGTATCTACACAAGTTAATAAATTTCGATGTGAGATCCCTTGGTTGCTCGTAGTACGTCCAAGCGATACTCAATTTCATGCCATGTATTGGCAAGCATCTGAAGGGTTATAGAATTAATAGCAGCTGTGATACGCTGCTTTAGTTCCTGCAAATCAGTACAAGGCGTCTGATAGACACGATCCTTCACATAACCGTACATGAAATAATCCACTGGAGTTAGATCTGGAGAGCGAGGAGGCCGCGGAATGGGACCACCACGCCCGATCCATCTGTTGAGGAAATGCTCATTTAGGCACTTACGTACACACGCTGACAATGCGGAGGTGCACCGTCTTGTTGGAAAACGACGTTGTCACATCTTTTGATCTAGGGCTTCGTCGGAAACTTTCATTAACTTGGTCAACCGTCTCACCGCTGACGTAAGGCCCACCGGCTCCTCCACGATTGCCAGTTTCTTTAAACTGTTTCATCCACCGCTTAATTGAATTCGTTGACGGAGGATTACAACCATACTCTAAACGGTACCGTCTTTTAACTTTAATGACAGACTTTAATTCCGCAAGCCATAACACTCACATCGCCTTCTGTTGTACGGATGACATGGCTACTGATTGCGCATTTCTCATACATTCCTCATCAGGCCACACCTAGCGCCATCTATCGGATTCTGGGAATAACAATTCTGCAAAACAAAAATATAGAAACTGTGTTAATAATACCTGACATAGAAAAACAGAAAATGCTCATAGTTTTTTGTTTTACATAATTTCGTAATGTGTCCAATAATTCTCGGACAGCCTGTACTATGGTGTTGCAGCCAAGCATTTTAATGTTTGTAGCTAGAAATCTCGCGGATGTTACTCCAATATCCAGATATCCACCTCACTAAAAAGACGTCAAACATTATTTGTTACATATACCACCGTCTTTTAGCATGCCACTTTTTATCGTGCGCATGACATTCTTCTTGGTACGGCAAATTGCTTTCATGAAGAGTGTATTAGAAACATCAGCTATGACTTTTGTTGGTACGAAATATTTATCAGTGTTTTTGGGATCCTGGTAAAATACGTTACCTATGAATCTCCGATTTTCTCAAAACTGCTTCGGCGATTTGTAAGCTCTAGCGACTTGTCTGGCATTGTGTGATTTCCGTATTGATGTTCTCAGAAACAGAACAAAATCAGTGGACATTAAATGCAGCGAGAGCGTAGAGAATTATTTAGCAGTTAAATTTAATTCTCTGCAAATAATACATATTTAAACTGGATGTCAAATGCGCATTAATGGGCTTTAGAATTCTCGGAGGATATTTAAGTTATGCGTAATTAATGACATAGTCCTATGGAACACCTCGATTCTACATTCAATGCCTACAGGACTTAGAGCGGCACTTCGTTCTGAACAAGATCAGGAAGAGTTGGATAACGCAATCTTTCCGAGAAAATTTCCCTACTGACCTTTGGGGAGATATCGGAGCTTACTGACTTCCAAACCGGAAACATTTGAATAATTAAGTCTATTGAGTCGATTTCCCAGTATTTTGTGAGAACAGGATGTTCAGCGATTTAAACGGAGAGAAACGTGAGCTCCTCTTGGATGTTAATAGTTAATCAAAAGAGATACAGACGAACACTTTGAAATAACTGAATGCTCTGACTTCTGAAAACAGAGCCACTTTTTTCCAAACTGCAAATTATGTAATCTCCTTTTTCTTCTTTTTCATGGTTTTAATCCGAGTCGAGCTAAACTTTTTAACGCTTTCCAAATATAGGTTGAAGAAACGTATATGCTCCAGCTTTGTCCGTCTATCTGTCTGCCTGTCCGCACGATAACTCGCGTAAAAGCGGTACGATTTCAATGAAATTTTAGTATGTAGTAGAGGACAACCTGGGGAGGAACCCTATTAAAAATGGGCGAAATGGGGTCAAAGGTCAGGACATAAGAGCGGGATTCATTCCATCGACCTTATGAGTCATAACTTACGTAAAAATGCTTCGATTGCGACAAAACGTTAGCATGTTGTTCTGGAGATACACTGAACTGGTTCTATTGAATATCATCGAAATGGGGTCAAAGGTCAAGGCACAAAAGCGAGATTTATTCCACAGTAATTATCTTCATAACTTGACTAAAAATGCTTCGATTGCGACAAAACTTTAGTATGTTGTTCCGTAGGTATACGAAACCGGTTCCACTGAATATCATCGAAATAGGGTCTATGGTTTGGGCACAGGAGCGAGATTTTCCACCGCCGTTATCCTCATAAATTGAGTAATGATTTCTGGTAGGTTGGAAAGCGTATCATAATCAATGCATTGCATAATTTTTTCTTCTTTTTTTTTCTGCACAGTGGATTATCGTTTTAATTCTAATTTACAGTATTTTCTGTCATTCACTATATTTTACCACCATCTTTTTCTTGTTTTTCCTGATATGTTTCCTGGAATATTTTTGCTTCATTTCGCGCGAAATGCTTTCTTCTCCTTCTTTCTGGACATACCTTGCCTATATTAGACGTCAGCAATTTTTCTATTTCCAGGCTCTCTCTTTATATTCTAATTATTCTTTTCTTGATAAGAATTTCATCCACATAGTCGTCTTCGTTTTTCTGTACTCCCGTTGTTAATCTTCATTTCGCCAAAGTTCTTGATTCGAATAAAAGATCAGGTCTAATGACAATCATCTATGGAGGTCCGCCTGGACGTCGGGGCAACCTCAGTGGTGGCACCCGTTTCGTCGGGGCAACCTCAGTGGTGGCACCCGTTTCGTCGGGGCAACCTCAGTGGTGGCACCCGTTTCCCCGGGGCAACCTTGGTGGTGGCATCCGTTTCACCGGGTGCCACCGCCGAGGTTGCCCCGTGGGAACGAGTGCCGTTATATTTATTATTGCGATTATTATTTTAAGTTTTCTGGGGTGTGAGACCCTTAAAAAGATACTTTTTATAATTTTTTTTTCAGATTCGAAGGCCCCCACGTTTAAGCAGCTTACTGATCTTCGTCACAGAGATACTGAGTTTTGAAGATTTTAAATGCTATGCTCATTGTAACATCAATAATCTTTTCGGCATTCATGAAATAGCAAATTGATCAATAATCTTTTCGGCATTCATGAAATAGCAAATTGAATTTCATCATTTTAAGGCTCCCTATTTTTATATAGTGAACAATTTGTACGTAAACCAGATACTTAAATTAAAACAAAAAATAAAGAAGAGCAATATCAAAGTTGTTTTTGGCCTATATATGGAAGACATTTGTTCGGTGACTTTGAAAACACTACTGGAAATTAAAAAAAAGAATTTTCATATAAGAGCGCACACAAAAGTAAAAAAATGTCACTAATTTGCTAGTTACTTCACATTGCATCACAAATCAATCATTAAACATGTATATAAAAAAAATTATACGAATTCATTTTGGAAGGAGTTTTATTATTCGTTACACACAAATATTAGCAAGACCGATTAATTATCTTTATATCATTTCGTAAGGAAGTTTTTGTAAGAATCACAATGCAACCTCAATCCCATCTCGCTCCGGAATGAAAATCACAGATTTTAGCACATTTTACTCTCTCTCTCTCTGTCCCTGAAATTTTGGTCCATATTATTGTTTTTTTCTTAAGCTTAAAGCAAATGCTTCTTTGAGATAATAAATTTTTATAGTATTTTTCGTCCGTGTTCTTTACAGGTGACATTTTTCAGGGAACGAGTTTATTAAAATATAGCATTTATTTTCTAGGGTTAGCAGTGACATTTCTCCCACTGCCCCGCAAAAGTTCCATCCGGCGCAGCCTGTATAGTTTTTATTCTACTTCCGTTCGGGATTTCTTGTTACAGATTACTCCCAGATATTAATTTCTATCTGTCCCGTCCTGATTCTAATCGTTCCTTCACAGATGCCATTCTTTTGTAAACCTGATACCAGCTATTTCAACTGTTCCACTGTCTTTAGCTTTTTTTGCCATCTCTTTCATGTCAACAAATATTGTTTACCTATTGACCCGACCATCATTTCTCATTTTCCTCCACGTTTATCTTTAAACTCTTTTCTTATGAGGTATTTTGCAGTCTTTCGGACCTGTTCAACTGATTTTAATGCAATGATAAATCATTAAGAGAAAAAATATCCCATGGTATATATTCTGCCCCCCTTCCCTCAGTATAGATAGATATAAAAATAGACGGAATCTGTAAAGTACAACCTTATTTTCAATATATTTTGTCTTACCACTTCTGATTTTAACTCAGTACATCTGAT
Organism: Macrothele yani; assembly: GCA_039090855.1. NCBI lineage: Eukaryota > Metazoa > Arthropoda > Arachnida > Araneae > Macrothelidae > Macrothele > Macrothele yani. The sequence continues at coordinate 29,080,272 of CM076989.1, read as the reverse complement.
TCCTGGTAAAGTCCAACATTTATGTCGAAATATTTTGTCTTATCACGTTTAGTTTTCACTTAGTGTATCCAAAATTGTTAAGAAAATAAAAGGACTCAGAACTGATCTCTGATGAAGTCCAATCTTTTTGTTAAAATATTGTCTTGCCACTTCTAGTTTTCATTTCATTCATTCTAGTTTCCACTTCTACGTTTCATTGCAGTGCACTGAAGATGGTTACGAAACTAAAAGGACCCTGATGTTAAATACAAATTTTTTATCAAATCTTGATGTTAAATACAAATTTTTTTATCAAATCTTGATGTTAAATACAATTTTTTTTATCAAATCTTGATGTTAAATACAAATATTTTATCAAATCTTGATGTTAAATACAAATGTTTTATCAAATATTGATGTTAAATACAAAATTTTTATCAAATCTTGATGTTAAATACAATTTTTTTATCAAATCTTGATGTTAAATACAATTTTTTTTATCAAATCTTGATGTTAAATACAAATATTTTATCAAATCTTGATGTTAAATACAAATGTTTTATCAAATATTGATGTTAAATACAAAAATTTTATCAAATCTTGATGTTAAATACAAAAATTTTATCAAATGTTTATGTTAAATATACAATTTTTACCAAATACTGATTTTAAATACAAATTTGTTATCAAATATTGATGTTAAATACAAAATGTTTATCAAAATCTTACAATTTTAGCAGGTTTTTTCATATTTTCGTACATTACTCGAACAATGATCATCTGATTACTGAATACACTATGCTACTTATACAGGGTGGAAAGAAACGACAGCATAAACACCTCAGGGGGCGATTCTTTGGGTCAATTCAAGCATAAAATGTTCTATGACATTTTTGGATATAGGGCTTACTTTTCCAGATATAAGCCCCCCAAAGGTGCGTGACGTCACGTCCGGAACCACTTGTGTTTGAGGCTTCAAGCACAACCCGAGTGTCATGCAGGAAAGCGCGTGGTGGATGCCTGATGCTGCAATCGCAGTACAACAACAGCCATCCAGCCTGTTTCCGGAGTCGTGTTACGTCCGCAATTGTTGAGACGAATGAAATTGGCCGCCCTGTTGGATGACATACGGCCTCGGAGAGCACTGCGATATGTAAATCAGTCGTGATGACTGCCGAGATCCTGAGCTTGCTGAATCAGGCATTCGCCACGAGCTTTCCTGCATGACACTCGAGATGTGCTTGAAGCCTCAAAAACAGGCGATTTCGAACGTGACGTCACACACCTTTAGGGACTTATACCTGGAAAGCTAAACCCTAAATCTGAAGATGTCACAGAACATTTTATGATTGAATCGACCCAAGGAATCACGCCCTGGGATGTTTATGCGGTCGTTTCTTTCCACACTGCATACATCTATACCACCTGTGACGTATACTCTAAATTAACTTTCTTTTTTAGTTTCTTTCCCTATGTAAATCTTGAGTTTATTCTCAGTTATACTTCACTCTTAACGTGATATCTTTTCTCTCAAACGACTACTGTTGACAACATAATTGAGGTTGAATGAATGTGACGTATGGCTGTTTTGATAAGAACGAGAGATATAAACTACGAGTAAACTGTTGCTTGTGAGAGCGTTGTGTTGTGGAGCTGTGTGGTGTGTGTGGCGTTTAATGCGAAGTGCTATGTCATGTTACGATGTGTTGGAGGAAATCTTGAATAAAGCATCTTTTCCGTAAGTTTGACTTCTGTTGTTTACATGTTTCGTCTGGCCGTTAAGGTTTAATTTAGGAACTATTTCATCTTATGGTTATGTTTTTAAAATAACGTAGAAGTACGAAAAGACTTCTACGTCATACACCTTATAACACAAGAATTATATGACTTTGGAACTCTCCTTTAATGGCATAAACACAAACACTCAATAGTCAGCGAACTTTCGCATTCTTCTGGGAGGCTTCATCTGGCTTTATATTTTAGAGCTTAGAAAAGTAACAGGCAAGGTTGAAACGAATAAAAAATAATCTTATTTTAATTCATTATTTGAATCGTTTCAGCGTAGAAGGAATAGGATACTGCACGAAAACGGTTCCAGCGTTTCAACGCTGAGAAAACCAGCATCAAAGACAAGCCGAGGTTAAGACCCTCAATGACGACCATCACTGACACCTTAGTCGGAGCTGTGAAAGCGAGCCCCTGTACTTGTACATGACAATTGGCAACTGAGGTGAGTCTTCCCAATGCAGCACCGTTCGTCACCTGCTCCAGCTTGGTTTCTCCTCTAGGTGCCATAGAATAGTTACCCACGAACTGATCTCCCAGCGGGAGAAACAACATGTCGCACTCTGTCGCAGATATTGCAGTAAAATCTATAGGACGACAGGTTTCTGTGTCGAGTCGTCACAGGTGATGAAAAGTGGATATTCCTACGCTATCCTATCACTGCGAAAAAGTTGCCAATACCATGCCAGGAAGCACAGTCAATGATGCAAAGAAGTCGGTTAAAGAAGAAAGTCATGCTGTGAGTTTGATGGAATTGTGAGTGTCTTGTGCACTAGGAACACAAGCCAGATGGCGAGGCTCTGGAGGGGAACCTCTATGCTGCACAACTGCAAAGAGTTCATGATGCTGTGCGCCATCTCAAATTGGCGCTCATGCACAGGAAACGAGCGTTGAGCCATGTGAGTAACGCTCCAAGTCTGAATGGTCTGCCAAAAACTACATGAGTTGGAAGGAATATGAGATCCTCCGTACTGTCCGGACCTTGCCGCTATCCGACTACCATCTGCTTTATTTCATGAGCCATTTCATAAAAGGATGGCACTTTGTTTCACAAGTGGATGAGGAATCTAGCATCAGAATTTATCTCCTTGAAACATGCCGAGTGGTACCGCCGTCGGATAGTGACTCCTATAGAGCCATTTTTTAAAAGGATGATACTCTGATTCAGCAGTGGGTGGAATATCTAGAGTCAGAGAGTTTCTGTTCATAAAACATTCCGAGTGGTACCGCGGTGTGATAGTGTCTCCTATGGAGCCATTTCTTAAAAGGATGGCACTTTGCTTCAGTGGTGGATGAGGAATCTAGCATCAGAGAGTTTCTCTCCTTGAAACATGCCGAGTGGTACCGCCGTGTGATAGTGTCTCCTATGGAGCCATTTCTTAAAAGGATGGCACTTTGCTTCACAGTGGTGGATGAGGAATCTACCATCAGAGAGTTTCTCTCCTTGAAACATGCCGAGTGGTACCGCCGTGTGATAGTGTCTCCTATGGAGCCATTTCTTAAAAGGATGGCACTTTGCTTCAGTGGTGGATGAGGAATCTAGCATCAGAGAGTTTCTCTCCTTGAAACATGCCGAGTGGTACCGCCGTAGGACAGTGACTCCTATGGAGCCATTTCTTAAAAGGATGGCACTTTGCTTCAGTGGTGGATGAGGAATCTAGCATCAGAGAGTTTCTCTCCTTGAAACATGCCGAGTGGTACCGCCGTGTGATAGTGTCTCCTATGGAGCCATTTCTTAAAAGGATGGCACTTTGCTTCAGTGGTGGATGAGGAATCTAGCATCAGAGAGTTTCTCTCCTTGAAACATGTCGAGTGGTACCGCCGTGGGACAGTGACTCCTATGGAGCCATTTCTTAAAAGGATGGCACTTTGCTTCAGTGGTGGATGAGGAATCTAGCATCAGAGAGTTTCTCTCCTTGAAACATGCCGAGTGGTACCGCCGTGTGATAGTGTCTCCTATGGAGCCATTTCTTAAAAGGATGGCACTTTGCTTCAGTGGTGGATGAGGAATCTATCATCAGAGAGTTTCTCTCCTTGAAACATGCCGAGTGGTACCGCCGTGGGACAGTGACTCCTATGGAGCCATTTCTTAAAAGGATGGCACTTTGCTTCAGTGGTGGATGAGGAATCTAGCATCAGAGAGTTTCTCTCCTTGAAACATGCCGAGTGGTACCGCCGTGTGATAGTGTCTCCTATGGAGCCATTTCTTAAAAGGATGGCACTTTGCTTCAGTGGTGGATGAGGAATCTAGCATCAGAGAGTTTCTCTCCTTGAAACATGCTGAGTGGTACCGCCGTGTGATAGTATCTCCTATGGAGCCATTTCTTAAAAGGATGGCACTTTGCTTCAGTGGTGGATGAGGAATCTAGCATCAGAGAGTTTCTCTCCTTGAAACATGCTGAGTGGTACCGCCGTGGGACAGTGACTCTTATAGAGCCATTTTTTAAAAGCATGGTACTTTGCTTCAGTAGTGGGTGTGGAATCTAGCATCAGAGAGTTTCTGTCCATGAAACATTCCGAGTGGTACCGCCGTGTGATAGTGTCTCCTATGGAGCCATTTCTTAAAAGGATGGCACTTTGCTTCAGTGGTGGATGAGGAATCTAGCATCAGAGAGTTTCTCTCCTTGAAACATGCTGAGTGGTACCGCCGTGTGATAGTATCTCCTATGGAGCCATTTCTTAAAAGGATGGCACTTTGCTTCAGTGGTGGATGAGGAATCTAGCATCAGAGAGTTTCTCTCCTTGAAACATGCTGAGTGGTACCGCCGTGTGATAGTATCTCCTATGGAGCCATTTCTTAAAAGGATGGTACTTTGCTTAAGTGGTGGATGAAGAATCTAGCATCAGAGAGTTTCTCTCCTTGAAACATGCTGAGTGGTACCGCCGTGTGATAGTATCTCCTATGGAGCCATTTCTTAAAAGGATGGCACTTTGCTTCAGTGGTGGATGAGGAATCTATCATCAGAGAGTTTCTCTCCTTGAAACATGCCGAGTGGTACCGCCGTGGGACAGTGACTCTTATAGAGCCATTTTTTAAAAGCATGGTACTTTGCTTCAGTAGTGGGTGTGGAATCTAGCATCAGAGAGTTTCTGTCCATGAAACATTCCGAGTGGTACCGCCGTGTGATAGTGTCTCCTATGGAGCCATTTCTTAAAAGGATGGCACTTTGCTTCAGTGGTGGATGAGGAATCTAGCATCAGAGAGTTTCTCTCCTTGAAACATGCTGAGTGGTACCGCCGTGTGATAGTATCTCCTATGGAGCCATTTCTTAAAAGGATGGCACTTTGCTTCAGTGGTGGATGAGGAATCTCGCATCAGAGAGTTTCTCTCCTTGAAACATCCTGAGTGGTACCGCCGTGTGATAGTATCTCCTATGGAGCCATTTCTTGAAAGGATGGCACTTTGCTTCAGTGGTGGATGAGGAATCTAGCATCAGAGAGTTTCAGTCCTTGAAACATGCTGAGTGGTACCGCCGTGTGATAGTATCTCCTATGGAACCATTTCTTAAAAGGATGGCACTTTGCTTCAGTGGTGGATGAGGAATCTAGCATCAGAGAGTTTCTCTCCTTGAAACATGCTGAGTGGTACCGCCGTGTGATAGTATCTCCTATGGAGCCATTTCTTAAAAGGATGGCACTTTGCTTCAGTGGTGGATGAGGAATCTAGCATCAGAGAGTTTCTCTCCTTGAAACATGCTGAGTGGTACCGCCGTGTGATGGTATCTCCTATGGAGCCATTTCTTAAAAGGATGGCACTTTGCTTCAGTGGTGGATGAGGAATCTAGCATCAGAGAGTTTCTCTCCTTGAAACATGCTGAGTGGTACCGCCGTGTGATAGTATCTCCTATGGAGCCATTTCTTAAAAGGATGGCACTTTGCTTCAGTGGTGGATGAGGAATCTAGCATCAGAGAGTTTCTCTCCTTGAAACATGCTGAGTGGTACCGCCGTGTGATGGTATCTCCTATGGAGCCATTTCTTAAAAGGATGGCACTTTGCTTCAGTGGTGGATGAGGAATCTAGCATCAGAGAGTTTCTCTCCTTGAAACATGCCGAGTGGTACCGCCGTAGGATAGTGACTCTGGTGGAACGTCGGCAAAAGACTATAGAAAACAACGGTCTGTACTTTTCAGAATGAAGTGAACGCGCTTCGATTTCTTGCTACATTAAACGTTTTTAGCTGGGAAAGGGACGAACGGTTGATTTACTTTGATTTACTCAAAACACATTTCAGCATCTTCCAGATCTTCTAATTGCCGAAGATGTGGTATAATTTATTCACTTCAAGATCTTTTTTTTGCTAATAGGCTAGATTTCCTCTATTGCCATCATTCTGCGTATATGATAAGTAGCGAGGCGAAAAAGGATAAATAAAACAGCCTGCTTTTTTGCTTGTTCTGACATTTCTTCTCCTTAAATATTCGGGTTACGGTTGGGAAAGTAGCCATTTGTGAATCGAAGTCCCAAGCCCTCCCAATCGAAACGCATTACGGCAAAAGAAAGAGACAGAGGGAGCCAAAGGAGATACGACATCCATTTTGTGAACACGATCCTTCGGCAACGCAAATCAAAGAGGAGAGAAAAACGTAACAACTGCGGGTCCATTATTCGATCGACTCTTTGTATCTGAGTGATGCGGGAGGAAAACTGTGTGCAGCAAAGGTATGATGGCAGAAATCCTTTCAATACATCAGTAGTGATAAGGCACCAGAATAAAAAACCAATGTGCTCTCGGAGAGAAAATGAACCTCAAAATGCCATAGCTATGAATAAAAGAACAGCCAAAAGCGGGCGGCATCAGTTTCTGCTGTCTTCGTGTGGTTCTTTTCCCAGTGCATTTCGTTCTAAAAAATGCGGGCCGAAATCTTCCGCCCTGTTCCTCGAATCTGCATTTATTGTACGTAATAAGGTTTCCAGAATATAAACTTTCGAAAATGCGCTGTTTTTAAAACAGTCATCAAGATTCCATTTTTCTATCTAGGGTAATACGAAACCAAAGCGTTCTGATTTTATTGCCAGAAGCAATTCGCACGCTCGCTAAGGAAAATGGAAATATTCTGTAGTATGAAAGCGGGATCAAGCTAAATACTAAAATTGAGTTCAATCAAAGACGAACATGTTAACACAAAAAACTGATTCATTTCCTAAACGTGAAGTTAAAAGTGTAATAATTAACTATCTATAATGCAGCAGTAAAGAATTTCTACATTTTGTCATAGGAAATAAGGCACACCAAATAATATTTTTGATAGATAATATAGGGTAATACTATAATAACATATTTTTGATTGATTATATTATATATATAGGGTAATACGAAACCAATGCGTTCTGATTCTATTGCCAGAAAAAATTCGTACGCCGAAAATGGAGTTATTCTGTATCATGAAAACAGGATTAAGCTAAATACTAAAATTGAATTAAATCAAGCACGAACATGTTAACACACAAAACTGATTCATTTTCTAAACGTGAAGGTAAAAGGGAAATAATTAATTATCTATAATGCAGCAGTACAGAAACTCTACATTTTTTCGTAGGAAGTAAGGCACACCTAATAATATTTTTATGATATTATCTGTCGGACGAAATGATATCTTAAATTAATTTTCTATACTTTTGGCCAGTAAAAATTACGCTTTGAAATTAACAAATATCATCTGTCTATTAAAAACGCACTGATAAAGCATTTTTTTGTCAAACAAATAAAGTTCAATGGAAGCTTTACTTTTTGACGTGCCTGCCAGCAGGACGCACACGACATAAAGGCAGATAGCAGTCGGAACGAACGTCCGCGTAGCTCAATTGGTAGAGTGACTTATTCCGGAATGAGGGGACCCGGGTTCGAGCCAAGTCGTGGATAAAAATGACGGAGAAATTTACTTCGTTATAATGGCGCCCGAACTTTCCGGATGACCCGGCCGTTCAAGATCTCGCAATGGTGTGGTGTTCCTTCGACGCCGCGAGATAGGAAAAATCAGAGAATCCCTTCTCCAGCGCTTCGAAAAAATAAATGTGTGTGACGTTGCTTTCCACACACCAGATTGACTGGGAGTTCTCAAGTGCACGTTCTACAGTGAATGGCTGCCTGCAACGATTCATGGTCACGGCTGAACCGTGGGCCATGCCCCCGGCCCTCTTTCGGAGGGGGAGGGGAGATGTGACGTGCCTGCCAGCAGGACGCACACGACATAAAGGCAGATAGCAGTCGGAACGAACGTCCGCGTAGCTCAATTGGTAGAGTGACTTATTCCGGAATGAGTGGACTCTGATTCAAGCCCCCGGCGTGGATAAAAATGACGGAGAAATTTACTTCGTTATAACTTTTTGATGTTGGTTGAATGAAAGCTTTACTTTTTGATGTTGCTCTTTCTCTCTTCCTCATCCTTCTTACGAGGGAGATTCCGTCCTGCAACTTCCATTTCCAACAGAGTTGTCTGCGGATCTTTTGTTCTTAACTTTATTCGGACCATTTCGCGGATAAACCACAACAGCCGACGACCATGTTGGGTTGCAGATGTTGTCAGCGCAAAACACGAAAGTACGCCACCAGCGAATGCGGAAACATAATCTCTAGACCATTGAGATCTGAAAAGAGATCGCCTGAATGGACAAATTCAAGATTCCTTCTACATAATGCAGATTGCTAGATCAAAATTAGATGGAAGCAACTGGAGTCTATGAAAACATCCCGTCAGATGTCAACAGTACAGACTGGTTTCATGTAATGTATTCCATACCCCTGAGATTTCGAACGGTTGCACAGGACAAGGCTGGCGCAACGCGCTACTACACAATTGAGTCACATTATTGTGACCACCACCTACTTTTGACATCAACAGCACGTACCCATTGAAAAAAGACACGTGTCGTGATCTGGCTTGGAGGGTGTAAAAGGTGTGCTGTTGGCATTCTGAACACATATCACTCGTTGCTGTCACGAATAAATGTAGCGATTTATCAGATTAGCAAAAAGGAATTATTATCGGCTCTCGGGCCCAGGGTGGCATTATTTCTGAAACAGCCCAGTTTGCGAATTGTTTGCGTGCTGCTGTGGTTAAAGAGAAATGGCACCATTGCGAATACGCGATGTGGAAATTGCGGAGCACCACGTGCCATTGATGCGAGAGGTGAACGTCGGCTGAGAAGGCGAGTGACGGCCGATCGACACCCTACAGTGGAGCAACTCATTGGCCTAATGAACCAGGGGGCTACCGGAAGTGTGTCTAAAACGACATTTTAGCGAACCCTGCTGCGTATGGGGTTCGGATGCAGACGGAGGGTCACTGCACCTATGCTAACGAAGGTGCATCGACAGAAAAGGTTTACATTTGCACGGCAGCATCGGAATTGCGCCTCCCATGATTGGCAAAGTACAACCTCAGATGAGTCACGTTTTCTGCTTGATCGAGCAGATTGACGTTAGCGTATAAGACGAGAAACATCGGAGAACAAACTCCCTTCAACCATTGCTGGAAGAACACAAGCTGGTGGGGGCAGCGTTATGGTCTCCGGAATGTTTTCGTGGCATTCTCTGGTTCCACTCATACATGTGGAAGGCACTATGGACCGAATATGTTATGAATCCACCCTTTTAGACCACGTACACCCATACATCTTGATTGTCTTCCCTGAGGCGAATGGGATCTTCCTGTACGACAATGCGACGTGTCACACAGATAGAAATGTCCGAGAGTGTTTGGAAGGGCACTGTGAAGACTTCAAAGAACTTCCCAGACAACCTAATTCTCCAGACTTAAACCGAATTCAGCATCTGTGGGGACACCTCGATTGGGTTGTTCGCTCTATGGATTCTCCACCACACACCCTCCAGCAGCTGTCAGATGCAATGCAGTTAGCATGGTTCCACATACCTGTGAATATCTTCCATCACCTTATTGAGTCACTCCAAGCCCGTCTAGCTACTGTCCATGCTGCACACGGCGGTTACTTTGGATATTAGCTGGTGGTCACAATAATGTGACTCGACCGTGTGGAAAGCAGTGCTGAGACAGGGCGAGCCCAACACTGAAAGTACGAAGCCGAGGGCAAACCTGATTCGGCTTCAGGCTCTACAATATTTATAGCAGTTCGGGTTCTGAGAGAGATAATCTTCTTCTATTTAAAAAAAATTGATTTCGTGTGGTTTAACATACAAGACATTTTTGTAGTTGGTAAAGAGATTTCTTTGACAAATGGGTCTTGGAGAGGCCCTATGGATTCCAGAGGGCAGTCTAATCTGAAATAAATTGCCCTCTTGATTCCCCACACACACCAAGACCCATTTTCCGAAGAAATCTTTTTACAGTACATTAAACGTCTTCGTCATCTTCAAAACATTTTCCGCCAGGACAGGTTTTTAGCCGGCCAAACAGGTAAAAATTGCTTAGGACTAAGTCGTGGCTGTAAAGCGGATGTTCAAAAAGTTCCCAGTCTAGTTGTTTAATTTTCTGTAGGGTTAATCGAACAGTATGAGGCCTGGCGTTTTCGTGATGGAGCAATACTCGTCGAGTCAGTAGGCCTGGAGGTTTTTTTTCGAATTACATCCCGAAGAATCAAGATAATTTCCCAGTACGATGCAGCATTCATATTCTTACCTTGATTCTGGAAATGGGCTAACAGCATTCCTTGAGAATCTTAAAATACTGTAAGCTTAACCTTTCCTGCTGATGGCGAAATTCGAAATTCCTTCGTTGAAGGGGAAGAGAGATGTTTTCATTGCATTGAAGCACGTTTTAATTCGGGTTGGTTGTGATGCATCCGTGATTCGTCCCCAGAAACAACCTTTTTAAGAACACTGTCGAGTCACATTATTGTGGCCACCAGCTAATATCCGTAGTAACCGCCGTGTGTAGCGCGGACAGCAACTAGACGGGCTGGGAGTGACTGAGTAAGGTTCTGGAAGGTATTCACAGGTATGTGGAGCCATGCTGACTGGAGTGCATTGCATCTGACAGCTCCTGGAGAGTGCGTGGTGGAGGGTCCATAGAGCGAACAACCCGATCGAGGTGGTCCCACAGATGCTCAATTCGGTTTAAGTCTAGGGAATTAGGGGACCAGGGAAGTACATTGAAGTCTTCATCGTGCTCTGCCAATCACTCTCGGTCATTTACAGCTGTGCGACACGTCGCATTGTCGTTCTGGAAGATCCCATTCACCCCAGGGAAGACAACCAGCATGTATGGGTGCACGTGGGTCTGCAAGGATAAATTCATAACGAATTCGGTCCATAGTGCCTTCCACAGGTGTGAGTGGACCCAGAGAATGCCACGTAAACATTCCCCAGGCCATAACGCTGCCCCCACCAGCTTGTGTTTTTCCAGCAATGGTTGAAGAGAGTTTGTTCTGCGATGTTTCTCGCCTTATATGCCAAGGTCAATCCATTCGATGAAGTAGAAGATGTGACTCATCGGAGGTTATACTTTGTCAATCATGGGAGGCGCAATTCCGACGAAGCTGCCGTGCAAATGTAAGCCTTTTCTGTCGATGCACCTTCGTTAGCATATGTGCAATGACCCTCCGCCTTCATCGAAGCACCATACGCAGCAGGGTTCGCTGAAATGTCGTTTTAGACACACTTCCGGTAGCCCCCTGGTTCATTCAGCCAGTGAGTTACTCCACTGTAGGGTGTCGATCGGCCCTCACGCACCTTCGAATCCGACGGTCACCTCTCACATCAATTGCACGTGGTGCTTCTCAGTTTGCACGTAGCTTATTCGCAATGGTGCCATTTCTCCCATCACAATACACTTTAACCACAGCAACACGCGAACAGTTCACAAACTGCGGTGTTTAAGAAATACTGCCACCCTTGAACCGAAAATCATCCCTTTTTGCATATCCCATAAATAGCTTCTTTTATACAATAACAGTAACAAGTGATATGTTTTCAGATTGCCTACAGCGCACCTTACATACCCTCCAAATCAGCTCACTACACGTGCCTTCTTTCATTGGTTACGCGCTGTTGACGTCAATAGTAGGAGGTGGTCACAATAATGTGATTCGACTGTGTATGTTCACATGCGAACGGAGAGAGATGTTACATGGACAGGCCTACTCGGTTCATTTTCTGTTCCTGAATCAGTTCTCTGGTCACCCACAGCGCACACAATTTCTGGGAGTTCAAACGATTATGCTGTTAGCTAAACCATGAGAATATCTTATTGCAGTGGTTACTCCGTTTACAGCTGAAATCATCTCCCTCACCAACCTCACAGTTGCTTCTGTCATAATCTGAACAGGAAGACCAAGTCGTTCTTCATCAGCAAATTTTGAGCGTTCTTGAGAGAATGTCTTGACCTATTTGTGTACAGCTTTATGCGACAAACATTTCTCACCGTAAACAGGAATCATTTCCCTGTGCAGGAAATACTTTTTCCCAAAGAAAATGACAGCACGGTGCTCTTCGGTCGTACACTCCTAGAGCACGGTTGTCATTTGCAATCTGGGTTTGGCATGCGCATCCGATACCTAGCGTCTGCTACATTGAACTAGGAGTGAGCTGAATTGTGCTGCCACCTAACGACAGTTTTAAAAACTAATAACTGTCATTATCAGCTATCCTATAACAGTTTGTGACTTATTAGCTGACTTCCCTTCGTTTAATATTCATATGGCTCTCTGACTGCAATGTGAATGAGTTAAGCACTGTGCTCAACGCTTTGTCCAAGATGCTTCAGTTTGAATCCACGATTTATCCATTAGGACGGTGACATCACCGATTTTTTGTTTGCAAGAGAGGCGAGTTGAGCCAATAAGTTCTTAATTTCCTTTCTTAAGCAAGGAGCATTTTTCGGAGATATTTCTGGAAAATTAACTGGAAAGGCATGCCTATTAAACTTAATCTCTTTCTTTACTCGATTCTATACCCATGCTTTACCGTAGAACTAACTTGGTATTCTAAACATGAATTAAACATAATTATTATTTTGATGAAGGCGAGGCCCAGTGCTTGTCAAACAGCAGGGTGACCGCACCCATCTTAACAGTATTGAATTCCACAGACCTTTCCGCATCCTGGAAAAAAATAATAGACAGAACTTTCTGTAAGATATTTTGACTGGCATTATTTCCAATGGGAAAATTGCGTTCCAAAGAATAATCAAAACCTGCCGTCGTTTCTTTTTTTCTGATCTGTTACGCATGATGTCATCACCGCATTATTTCTCTAATGTAACAACATTTTTGTATTAAACAATATTTCCCATTTCTTAAACCTGTCTTTATTTCCTACTTCCATTATCTCTGATTTCGTAGATATGCTAATTTAAAAATCAAAGGGAGATTTAAACTCCGTATCAAAGTCTAGCAAAATTTTACATTTTAAATCCTCTCATCTTTGAATGTTTACTCAAGGCTCAGAAAAATGAAGATCAAGAGAGGACAAGGAAGTTATGCAGCACTTTTTTTTCAAAGTAAAGATTAAAACAAACGCCATTAATGATCAGTTAAATGAGAAAAAATGCTTTCCATCGCATCGGATACTTTAGCTGTGTTCTGCAATTTTGAGCGAAGCAGGCTTTTATAAAGAGCTACTATGTAAATGCAGTTAACTAATGGAATTATTTTGCCATGCCGGAGAAGTCTTTGTGAAATGAGTTCAGTTCAATAAGATTTTTCCATTTATTTTTTAAAGTGAGGCAACTTAGATGACTCTAATGATCTGACGTTCAGTTAAAAGGAACTTTTATGTACTCCCCGAAAAGAGGAATAAGTGTACTTGAGAATTTGTGAAGAACATCCTGTATTTTACCTTTTTTTTTAAATACGTCGTCCTTCTTAATGGAGATGTAGTAGTTTCATTCCAACCTATAACGCAGTTCATTTGAGATTTTGCATTACTACCTGAACACAGAAGTGAAAATCCCTGAAGCAGTGCTGTGGCCCAGATGTCTGAGGCTCTGCTTCTGGTCAGTCATCCGATCTGGACCTGGGTTCGATTCTTTTCAGAGAGTGTTGGTCCATGTAGAACCTTATTAGAAACAGTGGACCCTAATTTGGGACAGGCGACTGCTTATAGCACCTAGAGTTGTTCCTGGTGATGATTGAACACCTGTCAAATATGATATTGGTCCACCACGGGCCGCAAAAACAGCACCTATAGGGCGAGGCAACGACGCTAAAAGATTTCTAAAGGTATCTAGGGCTATTTAGCGCCAACACGTTGTCAGTAGATCCTTCAATTCTTGTAAGCTACGTGGTTGAGCCGCCGCAGGTTCGATTTCCTGTTTCAACACAAAAACAAGAAAGATGACACCGAATTTTCAAGTGTGATAAGCACGTCTTTTCAATCCGTTCTGACTCAAATTAAATTTCTCAAAGCATTTCAAAGTCAATGGAATCGGTATGGAAAGCAATAGTTTCTGACGGAAGAAAGAAGTTTTGCAATCGGGGTTTTAATCCCTTAGATATTACTGTAAACGGAATCGTCAGCTTACGCCCTCTGGTTGCAGAATTGCTGCAGGAAAACAGGAGTTTATATGAGAAACATTTCGCACCTGAAACGCTCTCCAACACCGTAAGAATTTTTGAAATCGGACTCTTTGAAACAGAGATATCGACAAAAATAAGATGTGACTTGACGTCCCCTGGTGGGAAAACCATGCATTATTTTTAGGAAGAAAGTATTCTCAAAATGTTTTTCCATACGAGCGGTATCGGTCCGAGAAAAATAAATTTAGTCGAGTTTTCAGGGGCCCAGATTTTGCTACAAATACATCAGAAGCAGAAATTAACACTTATGCCCCCTGGTGGCCAAACCATTCTTTACCAAACATTAAAAATTATGCGAAAAATATTTTCCATCAGGTCTTATATGCGATACAGGAAGAATTTTTAAAATCGGAGTTTTAGAAGCAGAAATAACGCAGAAAACGCGATGTACCTATGTGCCCCCTAGCGGAAAATCTATAATTTACTTAAAAATTTTGAAATTATAGGAAAACATTTCGCATTTATAATAATATCCAACAAAGAAGGAATTTTTCAAATCGAACTTCTAGAAATAGAGATATTGACAAAAATATGATATACTTATACACCCCCTGGCGGCGTAGAAACCATGCATTATTTCAAGAAGAAAATGTTCCTAAAAGGTTTTTCGACATAAGTAGTATCGGTCTACAAACAACATTTTTTTCAAGCGAGAATTTAGGAGCTCATATTTCGTTGCAAATACATCAGAAGCGGAAATTAAGGTTTACGCCCCCTGGTAGCCAAACCATTTTTTTAAAAAATTAGAAACTATGTGCAAACGATTTCCCATTAGGAGCTTTAAATGGTGCAGAAAGAATTTTTCAAATCGGAGATTTAGAAGCATAGATATAGGGAGAAACGCAATTTACCCCTACGTCCCCTAGCGGAAAGTCTGTGAATTACTTCAAAATTTTGAAATTATATGAAAAGCAGGTCACACTGAAAACACTGTCAAACAAAGAAGGAATTATTCAAATCGGACTCCTAGAAGTAGAGAAAATGACAAAAATAAGATATACATCTACGCCCTCTGGCGGAGAAACTGTGGAACATTTTAAGAAGAAAATATTCCGAAAAGGTTTATCGATGTGAGTGGCATCAGTCCAAGGAAGAA
Organism: Macrothele yani; assembly: GCA_039090855.1. Classification (NCBI taxonomy): domain Eukaryota; kingdom Metazoa; phylum Arthropoda; class Arachnida; order Araneae; family Macrothelidae; genus Macrothele; species Macrothele yani. Next base: position 29,064,919 of record CM076989.1, on the reverse strand, counting down.
TTTTTTCAATCGATATTTTAGAAACTCAAATTTAATGACAAAGACCTCAGAAGCAAAAATTTGCGCTTACGCCCCCTGGTGGCCAAATTATTCTTTCCCAAAAATTTGAAATTATATGCAAAAGATTTTCAATCAAGAAATGTATCCGCTGAAGAAAACATTAACTATATCTAAAATACTCTTCGACATAAATGGAATCGAAGCTAAAAGAAATTTTTCAATCGGATGTTTAGAAGCAAACATGTAGAACAAAACGTATTTTTGAATTCGACATCATCTGCATTTACGCCTTCTAGCGGCGAAATTGCATATCATAAAAAAATAATAAAGGATCATCATTCGCATATTTCAAGCTTCTCAATTCAAAAAGAATTTTTCAAATCGGAGTAATAGTATTTGCAGAGACATCGTAGATACAGACGGACAGACGGATGGACGGACGATTAAACCGGTAACATAAGCACGATCTTTTTTACGCTTTCCAACGGTAGTTTGAAGAAGCGTATATGCTCCAACTTTTTCCGTCCGTCTGTCGGCACGATAACTCGCGTAAAAACGGTTCGATTTTGATGAAATATTAGTGTGTGGTAGGGGACCACCTGGGGACGAACCCTATTGAAAATGGACGAAAAGGGAGTCAAATGTCACGGCATAGGAGCAGGATTCATTGGATTGCTCTGTTGCGTCACAACATGCGTAAATATGGTTCGATGTCGATGAAATTTTAGTATATTGAAGGGAACCACCTGGGGCCGCCCCGGTGGCGCAGTGGTCTAAGGCGCTGGACTGTGATCATTCGTACGTAAGGGGTCCGGGTTCGAATCCCGTCAGGCATGGATGTTGTGTTTGTCTTACGGCACTGGCTCTCTCCCTTCCCTGGAACCAGTGACCCTAAATTAGGGACGGGCGACTGCTTATAGCCCATTAAGTTGCTCACGGTGGTCGTTAAACCTCCAATCAAAAAAAAAAAAAAAGAACCACCTGGGAATGAACCCTATTGAAAATGGGTGAAGTGGGGTCAAAGGTCAGGACATGGCCGAGCGGAAGGCATTCCATTGCCTTTATGCGTCATAACGTATGTAAAAATGGTTCGATTTCGATGAAATTTTGGTATGTGGTAGGGGACCACCTGGGGACGAACCGTATTGAGAATGGACGAAATGGGGTCAAAGGTCAGGACATAGCATCGGGATCCATTCCATTGCCTTTATCCCATACTGTTAAAGGAGCAATTCTTGTATGTACGTAAATTTTATTTTGAAAACGGCTCTAAGGATTTTGATGAAAGTCGTTAACCTAGCGATTTCTGGTACTAGAAATCGATTTAGCTTGATCTCGACTTTAGGAAAATTCGTTTAGTGCGTTAAATAACCACCCAAATTACCACTTACCACGTTTTTAGTGTCATGGCGTCCTATTAATGTTACCCATGCTTAGAAATCTTATGACATCACAATCTCGCGATTGAAATGATGGCGCGCGGTCACGCCATCTGTCTCATTACGTCACGTGTTGTGTGTGGATACTATTAAAGTTTGATGACGTCACAGTCTTGCGAGCAGATGGTCGCGATTCCCATCTGCCTCATTACGTCACGCGTTGTGTTCGTATGTTCATCCGCACGATAACTTGCGTAAAAGTCGTTCGATTTCGATGAAATTTTAGTATGTGGTAATGGAACACCTGGGAAGGAACCCTATTTAAAGTGAACGAAATGGGGTCAAAGGTCAGGACATAGGAGGGGGATCCATTCCACTGCTCTTATGCGTCATAACTAACGTAAAAATGGTTTGATTTCGATGATATTTTAGCATGTGGTAGGGGACCACTGGAGACAAACCCTATTGAAAATGGGCGAAATGGTGTCAAAGGTCAGGACATAGGAGCGAAATCTCTTCCATTGCCATTATGCGTCATAACTTACGTAAAAATGCTTTGATTTGGATGAAATGTTAGTATGTTGTAGGGGGCTGCCTGGGGACGAATTCTGTTGAAAATGGGAGAAATGGGGTCAAAAGTTAAAACACAGGAGTGAGATCTATTCCATAGCCCTTATGCATCATAACTTATGTAAAAATGCTTCGATTGTGACAAAACTTTATTATGTTATTTCGGAGGTATGCTGGACCGGTTCTGTTGAATATCATCGAAATGGGATCAATGGTCAGGGCACAGGACCGAGATTTATTCCACAGCCATTATCCTCATAACTTCAGTAATGATTTCTGGTATGTTGGAAAGTGTATTTTAATCAATGCATTGCATGATTTTATTAACTTGTTTTACAAAAGACGTGCTAAAAATACAGGTAGGATCAGTTCTAATTGAGTAATTGAGCCGTCAGTTCGGAACGTATGAACACGACTTGCAGATCAGAGAATTGAAATGAGCTAGTCGAGTATGGTTTCAAAGCGTTTATTTAATTTGTTATAGGCAGCACAGGTCTATGACATGACAAGCAGCTTTCATAATTTTTACAAATAATGCTGGATACATTGCGAACAGAAAGCATACTTCGAGATGGGCCGCGTACGGATTTGATCGTTGTGTTGGATTTTTTGTTTGGCGGGGGCTGCATTCAGACGTTCTCGGTAATCTCTAGTTCGTTGGGCTGCAGTCTTCTTGGGTTCCTCATCACTTACTGGGTTCATCATCATCACTTATCACTTACTGGGTTTCTGATCAGTCTTCTTGGGTTCCTCATCATCACTTATCACTTACTGGGTTCCTGATCAGTCTTCTTGGGTTCCTCATCACTTACTAGGTTCCTCATCATCACTTATCACTTACTGAGTTCCTGATCAGTCTTCTTGGGTTCCTCATCATCACTTATCACAGTCTTCTTGGGTACCGCGTCTCGTTTTGGTTTACTCCACTTTTGCTTGCGTTCATTCTGCGAATTCCGAGGCATTGTCCAAAATGTTAACTCTTTCACAGGAAAACAATTTTATTTTAATTTTAATTTAAACCACTGCGATATGTTCTTTATATATTTGAAAAGGTCTCTTCGAGAGCTTGAAAACGATACCACGCACAGTTGTTTTGCACTCATGGTTGTCCAGATAATCCTCGATATTGTCAAAAGTGTTCGCAGGTTCACAAGAAAATAATTTTTAAAATGTTCAGTTCAAATCACTGAGAAATGTCCGTGGTATATTTGAATAGATCTTATCAAGATCTTTAAAACGATATAGTCGTGTTCGATTCACTGTTGCCGAGATAGACTGAGTCAAGCGCGTCGGCACCCCCAGAAATATTGCATCATCTCCCGCGCGCACAGGGAGCGAGGGGAGAGTCGCACGCACTATGTATTGCGCAGTACGCGAATTGGACTCTATGCTGTTTACGAATATGCTAACAGGATTAATGTGCGACACTTATTTTTAACGCTGTAATGATTTCAATTGGGACTTATTTTTGTCACAGGCGGTTGGCCGTAAGTCGCCACATACTATACGCCGAGTTAGACGTAGTCCTACGTCAAAATACAAATATTCGGTTGGATAGATGTCTGGAAAATTTGGAGGCGTGGGCAATACCTGGAAGTCTTCCTCATGTTTCGCTGATCATTCTCGAGCAATCCGGGTACTGTGGTACAGCGAATCATCCTCTGAAAGGAGACGTTGCCATGAAATGATGTACCTATTATGCAATGATACTTAGGTACGTGTTAGAAGTACAGTAGTACACACCCGACCTTTCACGCTATGTGTCCTCAAGCAAGATACAGTTCCTTACGCATCCTTCTGTTGCATATAATGGTGAAATGTAAATTTGTCATTGATTTTCTGTCTTTTTCCTTTTTTTCATGATTGATCATTGATTTAAAATAAATACGCACGTAATAATAATAATAATAATACCGTAATATTTAGAAAACGTATGGAGCAAAAATCTACCAATATGTGGAACTGTCTACAGAGATTAAACAGATGTGGAAGCTAAAAGCAGTTCGCGTACGTCCACTGATTATCTCTGCAACTGGTATAATTCCCCAGACTCTTATAACTCAGCTGGATGCTTTAGGTCTACAACACCTAAGGTCCAAAATCCAAGAAAGAGTAATTTTCGATACGCCCCATCGTACGGCGATTTTTAAACCATGATTGACTATGTCTTTACTTGACTTTATGTCAGTACTGACAAGTGGACCATGCTACAGATGCCATTGCTGTAGATGAAGAAATAAAATAAAATATAATAATAATAACTATAATAACAATTATAATAATATTCCGAACTTAATAAAGATTTACAAATTAGTTTTTTTAACTTAAGATTTATTTGGAGATTATTGTAAGATTATTGGAGGAGGGGGGGAAGGTGAGAGAAGATTAGTGGGGCTTACCCACCCTGAAATGGTCTAGCGACGCCCCTGTTTGTTTTGAATAAACTTTGCGAACATTTGATGTAGAAAAAGAACACACTTTTCTCAAATGGGTGTTTACCGATACTCAAGTCACTTCCCGAAACCACATTCTCAATCAAATAATCATTCTCAATCTGTGTTGTTATTTTCCGAGGAGCGCAAATTATACTAGGTTGAAAAATAGATTGGAAAAAGCTTTTATCTCTTCATCGGTTGATCACAGATACATACTGTCAATTAGAAAAATACTCAAAGTGACGAAAAGACTTACGACATGATAGTTGCATTCCGGTGGGTGGTATTTGCATAAAAATAACAAAAATTATTTTTTTATACAGCCTTCGCAGAAAAAACAGTTCAATTATAAAATGTTGCGGGAGATCATAATTAATCGAAAAAAACAAACTCCGTCATTCTGCTTGCAAACCTCGAAGAGATATTTGCGATGAAAATTGTAAAAAAAATGTCTGGAGCGATAATTTCCTGCTCGTGCGAGAGCTCTTTCCTTACTCGCTTTGAGTGCTACAACGCTACGCAGTGAAACAGCTACGGTTCGCCCGTTAACGGGCTCCAGATGGTACATTTTTTATAAATTTCATCGCGAATATCTCTGCATGTTTCGCAAGTAGAACAACGAGGTTTTTTAGACAAATTGAGACATAGCGCAATAGTTTTTGATTTAAGTTTTTTTCTGCTAAGGCTATGTAATTTTTTTCTATGCAAATGCTACCACAGGTGTGCAACTGCTATGTCGTAAGTCTTCACGTTATTTTGAGTATTTTTCTAATTGAAAGTATGTATTTGTGATCAACAGTTGAAGAGATCAAAGCTTGTTTAAATCTTTTTTGAGGCACCAGGTCACTTGTCTCTTTCGCTACGCCACTGAAGAGGATTATATTATTTTCAGATAACAAATACGGATAGCATGTATCTGTGAGAAAATGAATAAGCTGAAATACAAGTTTAAAATAAATTAAGGTTGTGCTCATCGTTGAGACCCTTATCCTACGTTCGTTCTGTACGTAGTGCGATTGAAAGCTCAGTATAAACATGAGGAGTGCATAGAATGAATTTATTCGTCATCATTACCAGCTCTCGGTTAACTATTGGGTGTACAAATAAGTTTACATCGTTTGCGAATAGATGGCGTAACTAGAACAGATTTTATGTAATTGCGAAGGACAACACATGTATAAGAAAGTCCTTGCAACAAGCTTTGATAATTAGTGGAGTACAGTTCGTTGCAGTGTAAACATCATTGCTTGTTAGTGCATTGAAAATGTCGAATTCCGTGACAAAACAACAGCATATGCGGAAAGTTTTGCTGCATTACTGCTTTTTAAAGAAAACCGCTGCCGAAAGTCACGGTTTGCTTGTGGAAGCTTAAGGTGAACATACTCTAACTGAAAGCCTGTGTAGACAGTGGTTCCGACAATTCAAAGGGAATGATTTTGACATGGAAGACAAAGAACGTGAAGGTGCACCCAAAAAAAAAAAAAAAAATTGAAGATGCTGCTTTGGAAGCATTACTGGATGAAGATCCGTGCCAAACAGAAACAGAGTTAGCAATGGCATTACATTTTAATCAACAACGCATTTCTCAACGTCTGCATGCAATGGGAATGGTTCAAAAGCAATGAAATTGAGTCTCACATGAATTGAGAGAAAGAAACATTGGAAAGCGCGTAACGATATGTGAATTGTTCCTGCAAAGACACAGAAGAAAATCATTTTTGCAACGAATTGTTACGGGAGACGAAAAATGGATTCACTATGATACTCCGAAACGACCAAAAGCATGGGTGCGTCCAGGTACATCAGTTCCATCAACGCCAAAGCAGAATATTCATGGCAGTATAAGGTTATGCTGTGTATCTGATGGGATCAGAAAGGTGTGGTGTACTATGAGCTGGAGACTCCTCTGTTCGACCAAAAGATACGCATTTGGTGTGCTGTGTCTGCGAAGAGGATAGTCGGCCCATTATTTTTCACGGACACCATCAACTCGGAGAGCTGTGTTCAGCAACTGTTCAACCCATTTGTTGCCGCGCTTACAGAAGAAGAGCGAGCATATGCTTTCTTTCAGCAGGATGGTGCAACGGCGCATACTGCGCGAAACAGTCTACGTGCTGTGCGTGAAGTGTTTAGGAAGGACAGAACCGTATCGAAGAGACTATGGCTACCCAGATCACCCGATCTCTCCGCCTGTTACTTTTATCTCTGGGAAGCATTGAAAGGGAGAGTGTACGCAACTAATCCGCACCCCCTGATGAATTAAAAGTGAACATTTCGTGTGCCATAGCCCAGATTACTGCCGTTGAGTTGTGGGGCTTTACGAACAACATGTTCCGTCGTGTGCAGCTGTGTCTTGAATTCGGAGGACAGCACTTTCAGCAATTGTTGTAAACGCAGGTAAATTACTCCTGTTTTCTGTCATTTCAACTATTCTTTACCATGTATTGTAACATTGCCTGACTGTTGTCGTTCATTACACTCGGGCCTCTTTTACATGGCACACCCTGTAGCACAAATATACACAAAAGATATGTATCTCTGCTGATATTTACGTTCTCCTTTATAGTTAATTGTGGACTCACGAGATTCAGCTTCTCTTTGTAATGATTAGGCATAGTCTTATCAGGAACAATACATTCTAATATCGGCTTTGTAATCTCTGAACTGCTGTCATTACTGCAGCAATTACCATAAGAGTTGCTAGGCTCTTTTAATAACCACTTATCCGCGTTTCAAACACCGTCAGAAATGCAAATAAAACAATAATGATTGAGTTACAAGCATTTATCACCAATAGAGGACGTGAATTTGGTTGCACCAGGAGACTCAGACTGTAAAACAAGAGGGGGTGAGTGGAGGCGGAGAGAGTAGCAACGGCCGCGCAGGACGTACCGCATTTTTGCTGATGTGCGCACGTCGCCTTTCTACCGAGACAGTCCGCATGAGTATTTGAAACAGCTCAGGATTGCAAAGATTGCATATTATCTAATTCTAATCGTATTCTTCTGGTATTCACTCTATTTTTCTATAAAAAAAGAGGGGAAAAAAGAGAAAGAAATGGCGGCCGCTTAATAAACCCTAGTGATCATTAAAAAGATCCCTACCCAAAGGCTGAGCACCCCTAGCCTAGAGGACATATCTCTGTTTCGTCTGGCAGTCAGGCTCATGTAGCGATCATCCGCAGCAGTTGTTGCACTGCGACGGCCTTGTCCTGGTCGACGACGAGCATCTCCTGTCAAATGAAACTGCTTCTAGTCTTGACAGCACATTTTGCGGGATATTCGTTTCCTCTGGAAATTTCCGTCGGGGACTGACCTGCTTCTGTCGTACCAATAGCTATCAACCGCTAAAAATCATTCATACGGGGTCTTCGTGACGTCATCAGATCAGTTTGACGAGCCAGTGAAGTGAAAGCAAGGTGTGCCTAGAACGGATACAACATATGAGTAGACTCGCGCGTCAATTTAACGCAATGCTAATTTGCATATTCTGCCTTACATGAGGCAAAGGTAAATGCGAGATAGTCTTCCTCGTACCGAAATTCGCATGTTCGCCAATTTTCAGTGAATTAGTTTACATTTATGGACGTATGTATGCTAAGAAATATTCAGATCTAATCACCTTGCATTTCCGTTCCCATTATCGTGACACTCGTGGAAATACTAGTTTTTTAATACCTAGAGAGCGTACTAATTTATTATTTAATAATATTAACTTGACCTGCCCTAGGTCCTGGAATAGGTTGCCGCTTCGAATCAAGACGATTACACACTTTTCGGTGTTCAAAAAACAACTAAACACCTTCAAAATGAATAGTTTATTAACGATTGGTTGTATATTACGCATTATAACTTTAATTTACTGCATAATGGTTAAATTGTTCTTTGGCTTGACTATTTAGATTCTTTTTTTGGGGGGAGGGGGAATAGGAGCCCGTCAGGCTATTGTTAGCCTTTTTCCCTGGTTCCCTTGCCACAATCACAGTGCACCGCACTGATTTGTTTAAGAACCTGTAGTGGTGCTTCAATTTACTCAAACTAAAAACAAAATTATTCATGTTATCATGAAAGAAATACGGGATTACGCCATATAATACAAATTTTGAAGATCACAATCCGATTTTTGGCGTAAATGTGACAAGGATGGCAAGTCAGATAATATCCGAAAACTTTCATCGTCCTGGAGCGGGACTCGAACCCGCGTCTTCCAGAAAACGCCTAGGTATGCTAACCACTACACCACCCAGAATGTTCTGGGTGGTGTAGTGGTTAGCATACCTAGGCGTTTTCTGGGAGACGCGGGTTCGAGTCCCGCTCCAGGACGATGAAAGTTTTCGGATATTATCTGACTTGCCATCCTTGTCACATTTACGCCAAAAATCAGATTGTTATCTTCAATATTCATGTTATCATACGTGTTTTTGTATTTCCTATTACTTAATCTATACTTTTCAATACATGTATAATATTATTGTATAATATTTGTATTTGTATGTTTTTTTGTACAGAAATTGTATCTGTGATTTGATTGTGTGGTGAATGGTGTAGTGTGGCAAAGAAAATTAAAATAAATAAAATAAAATACGTACATCGCCAGCTAAGTATGTTTTTGTAGATTATCTTTCTATTTTTAGCACCATTGTTCTTCAGAAAGTTAAACGTCATTCAAAATCTGCATTTCAAACAGTATTTGGGTGCAAGTTTTATTGCAGTTTATTTGCCAACGATATAACTATTGTAGGTGATGTCTTCTGAGACAAACCACCATTTTTTTTTTTTTTTGATTGGAGGTTTAACGACCACCGTGAGCAACTCAATGGGCTATAAGCAGTCGCCCATCCCTAATTTAGGGTCACTGGTTCCAGGGAAGGGAGAGAGCCAGTGCCGTAAGACAAACACAACATCCATGCCTCACCGGGATTCGAACCCGGACCCCGTTCGGACGAATGATCAGAGGCCCTCGCTTAGACCACTGCGCCACCGGGGCGGCCAAACCACCATTGGCTAATATTCATCTAGAAGTCGACTTAAGGAAAGGATGGAGGCATATATCCAGCTAACGAATAACTCCGTCTGTTACATTGGGCTAACAGACAAAAGTAGCGTTTTTGAGCTATTTGAATTATATGAGACAAAAAAGTGGTTGAATATGATCTTTCGATTAACTAAGGAAAAAAAATGACAGAAGAGAAAGGAAATGGATATCCACTCCTGAGTTCGCATCAGCATTTATTAGAAGACTTGTGACATACTACAGAAGTGGCACACGTGTCGAGACGGCAAGTAGTAGTGAAAAGCCCTTGTCGGCGTAGCTTAATTGGGAAAGCATTCTGCTCCGAAGAAGAAGATGCTGGTTCGAGACTCCCCACCGGTAAAACTGGGTATCACATTGTCGCTCAAATGTAAAAATGGATCTATTGGCCGTTAGGTTCTTCGAAAAATGTTCGATATTCCTTCTACACTTCTCTGGAATTAGTTACAGTTCCGTCTTCTACAGAGAGCTAATTAAAGCATGGTTTGCGGTTTTTCCTTAAACTCCGATTTCCTGCCCCTGCCTTTCTGGGGGTGGTGATAATGTGACGTACTACAGAGGTGATGCACATGCCAAAATGGCAAGTACCAGTGATAAGCTCTTGTCGGTGTAGCTTAATTGGGAAAGCATTCGGCTCCAAAGCAGAAGGATGCGGTTTCGGGTATCGCAACCGCCACATTTGGGTTTCATAGACTCTAAAAAATAACCGATGTGTTATAAAATTAGTTTGAGGAACAACTATTTTTAATTCGCCATGTTTTTTTATGAAATCTCAGAGGAAAACACGTTAAATTAGCGGCCACACGTTAATCACTTTCTTACGTCTTTACATCCAGTATAACCGAATAAAAGCAATTTCAACAGCTGTGTGTTGCTAATTCTAAATATATCTCGTGAGCCAAACAAACAAAAGAATGTTACAGTCCTTTCATTTTTTTCTTTCATTTTGTTTGCATGCTGTCTATAAATTCTCCTTCCATTTGTCGCCGCGTGTGATCTAGGTGACCGGAAGTGAAGCTTTGCTTCATATATCAAACAATGTGCGGCGCACTTTCGTCGATGCTATTCCTCAGCCATCCGGAAGAGACGCGCCAACCGTCTTTGGAACAGAAGGGGTCGTAACCTATTGATTCTCGCCCTCTGGCGTCGTTCCAGGACGTCCTTCAAGAGTGGTTCGATAGGGATTAAGCTTTGAGAGCTATATAGAAACTGATTCATATTTTCAAGTCGTGGAGTCGCCTTGTTACAGACCCAGAAAGAGATATATTTGTCCAACCCGGAAATCAGCAGGAGACGATAGTCACTGTCTAGGAGCTTTGAATTTTATATGCTTCCTTTTATCGCATTCATTTTGAAATCTTTTTTTTTTCCCAACGTGACATTCATGAAGTTCGTTTTGCACGGAAATCCATGTAATGGAATGTGGACTTTTCGGCGTGTTTTCTCTCTTTTTTTATTTTAAATTTCTTTTTATTCTGATGATTTGTTATAACTCTGAAACTACATATTCCTAATCTCGATTCCTCAATGACTGCTCCGAGCAATTAATTTAAAATTCACCGTAGTTCATTTTCTTCTCAATTTTAAATTCGCACTAAATAGGTATGTGATATCATGCATATAAACTGAAGTGCCAGAAAAACTGGTACAGACGAGCTTATGCAAAAAACATAGCAACGTCACCTATGTGCATATTCGGTTGCGTCCGCCAGTGCGTATATAAAGCGATAGACATCCTTGCCAGCTGTCAGAGCTGTTTTCGGCATGAGAATGACAAGTAATAACGATTTAAGCGATTTTTAACGCGGTGTCATAGTTGGCGCTCGTGAGATGGGCCATAGTAATTTGGATTTAGAAACGAAGTTCGGATTTTCACGGACGACCATTGCAAGGGTGTACTGTGACTACAGGAATTCAGGCAAAACCTCCAACCTACAATAGCAGTGTGGCCGCAAAAAGACGTTGGGTGAACGTGACCATCGTCGGCTGTCAAGAATCGTTTCCTGCGATAGGCATGCAACACTCTCGCAGGTATCATCAGAATTCAATGCTGGAGCCTCAACCAGCATCAGCGTCCAGAATGTGCAACGTACCATGCACGATATGGGCTTTGGGAGCCGACGCCCAATTCGAGTCCCCTTGATGGGTGCACGACACAGAGAGCTATGCGCCTCGCTTGGGCACGGCAACACAGCCACTGGACATTTGATGACTGGAAACAAGTAGCCTCGTCTGACGAGTCGCGTTTCTAACTGTATCGGGCAGATAAAAGGATTCGTGTGTGGCGCATACCCCATGAAGCGATAGATCCAGCGTGTCAACAGGGACCTGTACCGGCTAGGGGAGGGGGGGTCCGTAATGGTATGGGGTGTGTTTAGCTCGACTTCACTGGGACCTCTGGTACGCCAACAAACGTCTATGTGCGCATCCTTTCTGACGAGGTACACCCGTTCATGTCCTGCATTCATGCTGATGAGTTGGGCCTGTTCAAACAGGATAATGTACCTCCACTAAGTGCCAAGACGCTACATTATGGTTAGAGGAGCATTCATCTGAGTTTGGGGTGCTGCCATTTCCACACAAGTCCCTATATCTGAACGTGATAGAACACATTTGGGATGCCATGCAACGCGCTATCGAACACAGGAATCCGAGACCTCGGAATACACCCGAATTGTGGAACGCTCTGCAGGAAGTATGGTGTGCATTGTCTACAGCATATTTCCAGAAGCTAGTGGAGTCCATGCCTCGTCTTATTTCTGCAGTCCTGGGCTCCCGTGGGGAACCTACCAAGTATTAGACTGGTGTAACAGTTTTCTTTGACACTTCAGTGTACTGCACACAATGTCGAGCACAGAGGTTTCCAGCCTTAAGTCCAAGCAGATAATTCAAAATTAATCGTAAATCCTTTGTGTTTTTAATTTTAAATTGGTTGTTAGCACGGAAGTGGTGCTATGCGTGTACTGCCACACACAGTGGCGTCGGGTCTTTACGGACATCTGGGTTTAAGCCCCGCATAAAAATTAGGAGAAAATTGTTTCTTCATTTAATTGGGAAAATTCCGAAAGAAAAATCGGTATTAGTAGCCAGCCCCAGATCTTCTGCATGAAAATGTGAACTATTACTCTAGTTGGGAAACTGGGTAACACATTGCAGCCTTCCATATACGTTTACTACAGCGCGATGAATCGTATTCACGACTGAATACCGTGTGCGTGGAAGACGCGACTCTAGTGAACTGGCCGCCTTATCGAAGCTTCAGAGAACAGTAACGAATGAGCAGATACGATCTGAACTCCGCATGCGTACAACTGTCTTTCGGGAATGGTCTCGTTTCTGTTTAACAGCAGTGCTTTCGCGTCGTCCCACAGTGAGCGGCTGATTTCCATTTCTGGAGTTAAGCTGTAAGTTCGCTCGTGTAAGTAAAATAAAAAAAGTGGGCTTTTTATTGGAACATCCTTTTTGTTTATCAAAAAATGAAGAAAATAAAGCGTTAAAGACTTGGTCCCACATCGACTAAATATTTGCTTGGTGCAGAAATACAAGAATCAGTCTAGAACTCTATAGCCCAGGAAATAAAGAAAAAAGGCAAATGTCGGAAATAATTAGGGAAAACTGAAGAGATATATTTTCCCCAAACTCCCCGCAATTCCCCCTTGTGCTTTCTCCCTTTGTCCCCCACCAAACTTTCCATTCACCGACTTTAAGAAAATGGCTGATATCTCCATAACCAATGGTTGTAACGATGCAATTTTTTTAGTTTTAATAATCAAATTACGCACTACAAAATCGTTTATCTTTAATTTTGCGCTAATACTAATTTTTTTCTTAATTTTAATAAAAGCGTTAAAAACGGTATTTTTATTGTGATACTGAAAGTTTAAACTTTGTAGCTTGTTTGAAAATGGCATTATGGAAAAGTGTTTAGTACGGAAGTTGTATCTGATTCAACAGCTTCAAAATGTTATGTACAGGGTTACAAGGAAAGTCCTTAATCAAGCCAATATCTCGCGAACTATGGCAGTTAGCGATTTACTTCTTGTGCAGTTGCATAGGAAACCCCTACGACGCACACAATAACAGCACGAAGGATATCCTCGCCCCTTTGGAGGCGGGGGGTGAGGGGGCTATAGGCCCCCTTTACGGATAGGGCAAAAAAGTGAATTACGAACTTGTTCAGCGAGGCAAAAATAGTACATAAAGGTTTTGTCCCATAACAAAAGTTGGAAGGGGACCCCCAAGAAAATCACATGATTCGGAAGCAACGACATATTTAGACAACAACTTATTACTTATCTAAAATGGTAAGTTCTAAGTAAATGAAAGCACAAAGGAAAGGTTTTACTGCAAACCTTATCAACAGTTCTTGTTCTAAAATAAAGCGCAGTTCCTTGACATATTCAATATCAGACTTTGATGTCCAATACAGTAAAAAAATACACTGAGACAAGGTGAAACAGCGTAAAGTGGCAAAACACTCATCCAATAGGAAAACTGTATGCCCATCTAATTGACTTGCGTACGTGGCAAAGCTTTCGACTTCCCATCACTGGTGCACGAAGTGTTGGCATACCGACCACGCATATCATTTTTGTATTCTGACGACGGAGCAGAAAGCACATTTGAAATCCATGCAAATATGCTTCGGACACAGCGACTCAGATAGCTTTCCGCTTTTTTCGCATTTGGGGAGCACCCTTCCGTCTTTTGTTATGGGACAAACACATTTATATACTATTTTCCCCTCGCTAAACAAGTTTGTAATTGACTTTTTTGCCTTATATACAAAGCAGGGCACGATAGCCCCCTGAACCCCCCCCCAAAAAAAAGATGGCGAGGGGATCCTTCGTAGTGTTATTGTGTGCGCCACAGGGGGTTCCTATACAACTGCACAAGAAGTAAATCACTAACTGCCATAGTTCGTGAGATATTGGCTTGATCACGGACTTTCCTTGTAACCCTGTATATATCAACATGTTTCCCATCACTCTTCAGAAAATATGGTTCCATGTAGATGGTAGTACTGCTGGCGTACCGCACAGTGGGAAGCAGCACTACGCAAGCAGGCAATTCCCTCAACCTTTGACCAGGCATAATAAATACACTGGCGTGCAAAAATTAAGGACGAAACGGTTTTTTCAATGTAACGTCGTGCATAAGTGCTCCACCTCGACTCAAATCATACCATATGATCCCCAAGATGTAAGAATATGGGACAAGTGAGCAAAATCGTCCAAACAAGGAATCCGAAGGATACAAAGGCACTTTATTGAAAAGGTAGCTTCGAGCACAACTGGACAGAAGACAGAAACGTCCATGTGACAGGCGGCTGCCAAGAAAAATCCAGTCTTTATTGGGGGATATGATCACCCCTGACTGTGTTGCAGGATTTACAATGTCTGTCCATGCTGAGGATGAGGTTGTCAAGGAGCTGTTGAGGCATCGCGGCCCATTCTTCTTGTAGCACCAATCGCAGCTGGCGGCTGGGCTGGTGATGTGCTGCCAAGCATCTGCCGAGAATGTCCCACGCGTGTTCGATTGGATTTAGGTCCGGGGACCTTGCGGCCCAATCCATGCGTTGAATATCTTCACTCTCCAACAGCTCTGCGACAGCCACTGTACGATGAGGTGTAGTGTTGTCGTCCATGAAGAGCAACTCAGGACCCACAGCACCTCTAAACAGACGCACGTGAGGCATGAGAACCTTGGTACAATAGCGGACACCAGTGACTGAACCTCCTTGGAAGATGTGGAGGTCAGTACGGCTACCAAGCATGATACCGCCCCAAACGATAACTCCACCACCTCCAAACTGGTCCCTTTCGATGATGTTGGAGGTGTGCTTGCGTGTTCCCCGCTCTCTCCAAATGTGTATACGTCCAGAATCGCTCGTCAGACTAAATCGGCTCTCATCCGTAAAGCGAACTCGACCCCATTGCTGATGTGTCCAGGTCTTGTGTTCCTGGCCCCACAGAAACCGCCGTCTCCGATGAGCAGGCGTTAATGGCACACATCGTACTGGTCGTCATGCAAATAGACCACCTTTGTGCTGCCTCCTGGCCACGGAAAAACGCGATAACGGACGTCCAATTGTCTGTTGCATGTGCCTTGCGATTTCTCCCGCTGTCTCTTCTCGCCTGTAGGACAATATACCGGTCGTCCACCGCCGTGGTTGCTCGTGGACGACCACTGATAAACTCTCGGACAGCTGTTCCTGTCGTTTGAAATGCTCTCCAAGCTCGTGAAGCGATGCTGTGAGTGATCCCGAACTCCTCGGCCACACTAGTCACACTTCGACCTTCGTCCAACTTCCCAAAGACGCGACCTCGGGTAAAGTCATCCAGATGTCGTCTACTGGATTGCCTGTTGGCCATATCACACGGTGGCAGCAACTTGATGTCGTTCAAATCGATGTACACCATGCAATGGCTTTCACCGAATTGCTGAGCGTACACTGCCCGTGTGCTTTATACCCTTCGGACACTCCCCCCCCCCTACGTCATGCTGCATATATGCGCATGCCCTACCGTATTGGACCCTAACCTATCTCCTGAGTAGTCTTTCGGTCTGTTCTGCCTGCTCCTTCCGCTGTTATGCTGATTTCTCCTCTTCGTCCTTAATTTTTGCACACCAGTGTATTTACTTTTACAATTTCCATGATATTCAGGAGTGTCACTTTCTTCACTAAAAGCAGGTGAGTTGTAGCTTGGTAGGCAACTGTAGGGCTCACACATTAACCCTTTATGTGGCCGGTGTAACCAAATGGTGCCCAAAATTTTCTGCGATTCTCAAACAGAAATGGTTGCATATAGTGGCTGCGTTTTACGAAAGCTGGTTGTTTCCACGGCAAAACAATTCCTCTCTCTTCACCCTTTAAAGACCAAAAACCTGTTACAGGTGGAAGTGCCCTCTTCTAGTCCTTCTTTCTCTGCTCCGTTACCGAACATGTGACAATGAACCTATGACCCAAGAAACGATGCTAGTCCACCTGACACGAACATCATGCCACTGGGTGGAAACAATTTACTCAAACATGTTCTCTATCTTTTGTCAAGTTTGTCACCATTGTTTAGCTCCTTTAGCATATGAACAGTCAGAAAGTATTAGTGTTAATAATCCGGCTAAATTATCAGTTTAAATACCAAAGATAAAGGAAAGCAATGATTTTTAGTGCTCAGGTTTACATTCTACCACATTTAAAAAGGGAACACATTCATTCGAGCTTATTTCAGTCCATTTTGTTACCCCCAAGTTAATTCGTTCGAGCCAGTTAAAGGGCTAAAGAGCAATATAATTCAAATTTTCGACCCACAATAATTTCCACAAGCTGATCTACAGTTACAGGACACGAGGCGTAGAAGTTCAGCGGGGGTAAAAGGAATTGCTAGGAATATGGATCAGTGCTTACTTCTTTCCTCCGTTTTCTTCCAAGTATTCTAACTTCCATCCCCAATCAGTTGCCAGAAGTTTATTTTTTAACCACCCTTGGACTTGCAAGTAAACCCTCAGATGATGTTGATGAGATGCTCTTGATATCCGAGGAAGTTGTGCCAGGTCCAAATTTGATTTTAAAGCAGACTTTCTTGTAAGGACTTGAATCCGAAGTCGCTCAAATTCGAGAATTTGCTCATCCTATACAATGCAAGGATAAATTTTTTCTCCATTGACAAACAGTTTTTCTCGAGGAATTGCTTCTTGAATAAAAATCCCAGCTTTGCCCTCAGCTTCAGATGATAATTTTATCATTTCAATGGCTTTGATTTTCACCAATCCATAAAAGCACGATGCCATGTCACAACCAGTTATTGCATGAGCGAACAGCAGAAGTTTTTTAATTTCACTATTCTGTTTGACCAAACTTTCGATTCTATAAAAGACTTTTGAAGGGCTTTTACCATCTTTCTGTTTACAGAAATAAATAGATTTATTTTCAGGAGCAAGAGCAAGTAACAGCACTAACTGATCCGTGTCCGAGCCCACGACAACAACTTTTGAGTGAATGCTCAATTTTTCGATCGCTACCATTTCTACGTCGACATCAGCATCTTCTTCAGCAACAAACGTTGGTAAACCATTTTTTGCGAGTTCCGATGCTACTCAAATTACTAGTCGTTTCTTGTTTCTTTTATTAGCTAAAAAAATCATCTTTTACTGTCATACATTTTGTTTTTTCTTTAAAAGTGATGTCACAGGAGGTTTTTTTGGTTTTTTTGGCTGATCTATTTTGTACTTATTTTGTTGTAGAATCTCCGGGTATCCATCAAAAACAATGGCTGTATTTTTTCCATACTTTGTAAGCAGAATTAAACAGTAATTTTGAACTATTTCTCCATATGAGCTATCCTTTAGCCATGAGACATAGTGACAGTAAAAATATCGTTTTTTTACGCTTTTGTTAAAATAAAAAAAAACTAAAAAAAAAAACTATTGGTTTTAGAGCAAAATTGAAGATGAACAGCTTTGTAGTGAGCAATTTGAGGATTAAAACTAAAAACTAATTGCATCGTTACGACCATTGATTATTCATTTTCTAAAATAAAAATCGGCGATAAGGAAGTTCGGAAGGGGGGGGGGAGGGCACAGGTGGGAAAGCACAAGGGGAGTTGCGGGGACTTTGGGGAAATACATCTCTTATAGTTGTGACGTGCCTGCCCTGCAGGACGCACGCGACATAAAGGTAGATCGGAGCACAAATGACCGTCTTAGTAGCACAGTTGGTAGAGCTACTTGTTCCGGAATAAGTGGACTCGGGTTCGATCCCCGGCGTGGAACAAAAATGACGGAGAAATTTACTTCGTTGTAATGGCGCCCGAGCTTCCCGGATGACCCGGCCGTTAAAGATCTCGCAATGGTGTCATGTTCTTTCCACACCGCGAGATAAGAAAAGTTAGAGAATCCCTTCTCCAGCGCTTCGAAAAATAAATGTGTGTGACGTTGCATTCCACACACCAGATTGACTGGGAGTTCTCAAGTGCACGTTCTACAGCGGATGGATGCCTGCAACGATTCATGGTCATGGCTGACCCGTGGGCCATGTCCCCGGCCCTCTTTCGTGTGGGGGAGATGTGACGTGCTTGTCCCGCAGGACCCACACGACATAAAGGCAGATAGCAGCTAGAACGAACGTTTGCGTAGCTCAGTTGGTAGAGCGACTTGTTCCTGATTAAGTGGACTTGGGTTCGATCCCCGGCGTGGACCAAAATAGACGGAGAAATTTACTTCGTTATATAGTGTTCCAACAACTGGCCGGAATTCAGCTTTCCCCTAATTATTCCCGACACTTCCCTTTTATTTTCTGGGCCACTACTTTGAAGCGGGTAAAAACTTGTTTACGTAAAACAATGGGGCAAGAACGGTTAAATGCCTTTACTATTTTATCTGTTGAGGATAAGTTCATTTCAGAAACTGACAGTTTTTCAGTTCCCTTTTAAGTGAAGTAAAGCAAAACCTTTAAATTTTATTTTATGTTATGCAGCACTGCATATACATCAATAAAAGTTTTACTTCATTCTCTGTGGTTATGCACGATTTCAGCAGATGGCGCTTGGAAACCTCACAATCCACTGAAACGGAAGAACGTGGGGAACAAAATTTTGAAAATATTTAGCCCCGGATATATTTTAGGTTACTCTACGCCACTGGACACACAATTATGAATGCAGAGATTTGGGGCCTCTTGTGTAGTGTTGTTGTGTTGTCTTTTTCACGCAGTTAATTAATAATTCACTGTAGTTTCTCTTTTGATTTTCAATTTTAAATCAATCCGTAAGTGGTGTCATACCTACACTGTACGCAGTGCCGAATGCAGAGATTTGGTGGGGGTGGGGTAGTGTTGTCTGGAATTTAAGGAGCCCTTGGTAGGCGTAGTTTATTAATGCTTCTTCGTGTTCTCTTTTCTTTTTTAATTTTAAATTGGCCTTTGGCTGTCAGTTTTTTTTATTTTTTATTTAAATTTTTTTGCCACACTACACTATTCACCACACAATCAAATGACAGATACAATTTCTGTACAAAAAAACATGCAAATGCAAATATTATACAATAATATTATACATATATTGAAAAGTATAAATGAAGTAATAGGAAATACCAAAACACGTATGATAACATGAATAACTTTGTTTTTAGTTTCCGTTTAAGTAAATTGAAGCACCACTACAGGTTCTTAAACAAATCAGTGCGTTGCACTGTGATTGTGGCAAGGGAACCAGGGAAAACATACACAGTATAACGCGTCAAATGCAGAGATTTGGACTCCCAAGGAAGTGTTGTCAAGAATTACGGGGCACTTCTTTGTCCACGTAATTGATTATTAATTTAGCGTTATATTTTTTTCTTTAAATTAAATTTTTTCCCTTAGTGGTACCATACCTACACTGTACGCATTGCTGACTGTAGAGGTTTGGGCCCCCGTGTAGTGCTGTAAGGAGTGTACGGAGCCCTACCTCCATGCATTTATTTAATTATTTACTGTATTTTCTTTTCCCTTAAAATTAGCCCCTAATTGTTGTAATACCTACATTGTAGGCAATGCCAAATACAGAGATTTTTGAGCAGCAGATAGCGCTGTCAGAAATTTACTGGGCCATTTGTTCGCCCAGTTAATTAATAACTTACCGTATTTTCTCTTTCTTTTAAATTTTAAATTAGCCCCTAAGTGGTGCCATACCTACACTGTACGCAGTGCCATATGCAGAGATTTGGGAGCCCCTGGTAATGTTGTAAGGGGCCTACGGGGCCCTCTGTTCGCGCAGTTACGTACTTCATAATTTTTTATCGTATTTTCTTTTCCTTCGTAAATTTGAATTTCGTCTTTACCTCATTAGTGGTGTCATATCTACACTGTACTTAGTGCCGAATGCAGATATAGTGGGGCCCTGAAGAGCTGTTATGAATTTACGGGGCCGTTTGTATTTGACAGATGAACGGAAATTTCCGTTTCTGTATAAATATATTAAAACCCGAAACTGACTTTTCCGAAATAAACGGAATTACTGACTAAGGAGCATCTGTCAAAAGACGGATGCTAGAAGAAACAGAAATTTCATTATAAGATGGATATCTACCAGCAACTTTGATGTATACGTTATTTCCAGGAGTTTTCCGTGAATTCACACCACTTATGTTTTCACAGTGTAATGCAAATATCATGGGATTGGCTGCCATGAAGACGAAGAGAAAACCATAGGTCTGCTATCACGTCATTGAAGAAAAATCATTGATGGGTTTTGGGTATTAATCAAATGAAGGGAAAACAATGGACCAGCCATCACACAAATGAAAGATAAACCATCGATCAGGCTAACACACAAATAAATTAAAGCCATGAGTCTGGTTTTAACGTAAATGAAAGGAAGACCGTGAGCCATGAGAGATTATGACCCAAGATGAAGGAAAAATCATGGGTTATATCACACAAATGAAAGCGAAATATTGGGTCAGGCTATCAAACAAATGAAGAGTACATCATGGATTTGACTATCATGTAAAATAATGGAAATCATGGATCTGCTATTACGCAAACGAAAGAAAAACCATGGTTTTGCAATCATGCAAATGAAGGGAAGGCCATGGGTTACCACACAAATGAAAGGAAAATCATGGATCTAGCGATCAGGTAAATGAAAGAAAACCCATTGGTTTGGCTACCATGAAATTGAAGGCAAGATACGGAGTCATGATCGATGATGACTCATGATAAAATAAACGGAACTTCATGGGTTATCACACAAATGAGGGGGAAATCCCAGATCTGACTATCACGCAAATGTAGGGAAGATCATAGGTCTGGCTGTTATGCATATAAAAGCAAGACAATGGGCCTGCTATCATGCAAATAAAGAAAAAATAATGGATAATAATCTATGATCTTACGCTTTGGAGGATTAGAATTCATACAAAGCACGGGGCCTGTCTTTGGAGCGAAAACCTATTTGCAGCCAGTAAGATTTATCAAAAGCTGAAAGCTGTTTTCAGTACGCTATTCGTAATTACATTCAGCAAGACAAAACAAGCATGCAAGGAAAATGTACAGACCAATTTATCAGTAAAGCTGCGGTTTATCTCGTCAGATAGAATTTTTCTGATACTGAATTAAAACGATGAACTCTTCCATTGTCATATTTCAACAAACGTTTCATCTGGACGTAATTTTCTTGATGACAATTACCTATCACTAGGTCAAATCTTTATCCTATCAAAAGATTATGCACTGGATCCTAATCAAGGCACAGGAGGAAATACATTATGCATTGGAGCAATGAAACGAAGATATTAAAGGAGGAAGAAATTTAGTTTCAGCCCGAGGAATGATTCAAAGGACAAAACTATTTGCTCTTTCTCTGACTGCACACGAAAAATGAAGGAAAGAGTAGGTGGAGAGAAGAAGAACTGTCTGCGCGACGTTCTGGTACGCTCAACAAGTGAAATGTTTTGTTACTTTATTTGGAGCATTAATGGATCAAAAGGAACCTTGTTTGCTAATGAAACAGAATTATAACAAAACTAGATATTTTTGGTGAAACAACGGTTTGGACAAATTCCAAGGAGTTTCTTTTTGCTCTAATGGATGTCTACGGGTATATGAAGAGAAATCACTAGAAGACAAGATTCAGCAAACTCAGAAAAATTGAAAACTGTTCGACCAGCTTAGCCATGAAAAAGAATCGGAACCGCCAAATCATCTTAGTCAAAGCAACAAAATATAATTTTGCAGTGGCTGAATATTTCTGAAAAAATATCTTGTTTTGGGAAGACAGAAACGAACATCTTAAACATTTGTAAATTCTGCATTATTTGTTATACGACATAAAAATTCTTTGTAGGGTGAAGAACATGCATCAGAAGAAGAAACCACATCATTTCTTGCATTTAATTCAGAAAAAAGACGAATGCGCCTCGCGGTGTTGTGGCTTATTTCGTGGTCTTCTCAGATGGCAGACGCTTGGGCTTAAATGCCGGTTCACTGATGCTGTGTTGTTATATACAGCAAATGTTCTTTACTTATCTTCAGCTAAATGTTCTGAATAAAATAAAACTTTTTTTCAAAACTATATTTTCATTGTGTTAGTTAATGCCTAAGAATTAAAAGATTTTAGATCTTACACTGGTTGCAGATGCTGTTGGTCTTGCTTAATTTTCTATTACGCATTCTGCAAATGATTGCTGACTTAAGTTATTACTATGTTCATCTCTCTGGGGGCACCATATATCTGCACACATTGCACTGATGTGCCAAAAACGATGGGAAGAGCACTACCATTTCCATTACATACCACATCATCATGCGGTAAATGGTACCGTCGGAAAAAGGACGCATATCGAGTCTTAGCATAAATACTGTTACAAACGTTCAACAGATGGCGCGCAACGGGTGTGCAACGTCATCGACCAGCCATGACGCACGAAGCAGCTAGTGAACTGTGAATCCATAAAGGAAGGATGTATAGAGAAGACACTGGCTGTATTAAGCTGAAACTCATGACGTCATGAAGTCGACTGCAGCGCACCCGCGACCTAAAACAGAACTACAGTTGATTGACAGCGGGGCTTCCCACATGACTTTGTCCATTTGAGCTTTGACCTCCGTGTTGCCGTGCAGAGTAGAAGACGACATTTACGACATGTACCTAACATTTTCCGGATTCTTTTTTGGTTTGCATCTTCCAGTTTCCTGTAGCATTCTAATAAGTGTCATTTTGCTTGGTTATTCCTCACTAATCGTTAACTTTTTCTTTGTAAATTCCATTACTTAGGTTTCTACGTGTTTTTGTTGCACATTTCATTCACGCATACTTTGTCATTGTTTTCTTCACAATATAGCTTTACGTTCAATTCTCATTTGTATTCCGTTGTCATCTGTTTGGATATCTACGTGTTTGGCTTCAATATCTATGGATATTTCGTTATTGCCATCTTTCCGATGCCTCACTTGGCTTAGATTGGGACAGCAGTTGAGGACAAAGGTCGTGTGTGGGTGGGGGTGGGGGCAACAGAAGGGTGGCGAGAGCAGCTGCACCTCACCAACGCAGCACTGGGGCTGGGTTGCCATAGCGACCAGTGCCAACGGGATGGAACACACGCCACAGTTTGATTCTGTTTTAGGTCCGTGGGGGCGCCACTTTCTATGGGAGTAGTTTCCATGGGCTCCCATGTCTGTTGCCACTCTATAGATCCTTCCTTTATGTGTGAATCATTATGCGTTCAGTCACAGAGGAGATAGCGTGTTTCGTGAATTACGTACTTGCCATGGAGTGTGGCGACTATGAGAATCGTGTTGCTGTAATAGCGCTCCACAAAGTTGGAAAATCAGCTTCCGAGATTTTCAACATGCAGCAGAAGCTGAAAATCAGCCGACTTTTTGTCTACCGGACCATGAAAAGGTTCTTTGAGACTGGGACCGCCGCTGACCGCCCCAGAAAGGATCGGCCGCGTGCCGTGAGGACTACTCGCCTGGTGAAAGCCGTGGCAGCCCGTAATCGACGAAATCCTGTCAGAAAACAATCAGTGATGGCTCGTGAGCTGAAGATTCCAAGAATGTCGATGTCACGCGTGTGCGGAGTGACCTAAACGTGCGAGATTACCACTTCGTCTCTCCACAGTTGTGGGTGAGGGCACTTCCTCACCCCATAACTGAAGCAGCAGAGGGTGCTAAAAGCGAAACATTTCCTACAGTGTTACGCAGACAATAGCCACAGACGGATTCTTTTCTGTGATGAAAAACGTTTCACTATTGAAGAGGCTTTCAATCGCCATAATGACTGGGTACATGCGTCAATCTCACGAGAAGAACATGCGTCAATCTCACGAGAAGATCAGGAGAAAGCTCCAAGGATCACGAGGGGCCATCATCCTGCTTCTTACATCGTTTGGCGGGAAGTCTCCTACGAGGGTACCACGGACTTTCATTTCTGTGAGAAAGGAGTGGCCGCCCCGGTGGCGCAGTGGTCTAAGGCGTTGGCCTCTGATCACTCGTCCGTAAGGGGTCCGGGTTCGAATCCCGGTCAGGCATGGATGTTGTGTTTGTCTTACGGCACTGGCTCTCTCCCTTCCCTGGAACCAGTGACCCAAAATTAGGGACGGCCGACTGCTTATAGCTCATTGAGTTGCTCACGGTGGTCGTTAAACCTCCAATCAAAAAAAAAAAAGAAAAAAAAAGAAAGGAGTGAAACTATCCGCCAAAGTCTACCAGGAGCCAGTGGTCAAAAATGCGAGTCACACTATCTTTCAAAACGGACAGTGGAGCTTTCAGAAGGATTCCGCACCTGTCCACAAGACCACGTCAACCAAACAGTAGCTTCATGCGCATTTGCCAGACTTCATTTCTCCAGCTGATTGGCATTCAAGCATCCCAGATCTCAACCCATTGGACTACAAGTTGTGGGCCACACTGGAGGACATGGCTATCAGAAAGAGTAAAGCCATCGATGAGTTGCCACAGACATGGAAGAACTGTAAAGGTAAAAGGATGCCATTTTGAAAAGTGATTGGTATCATGTATTCACAAGTGTACTACTTACGTCATATCACAGGTATATTAAAATATCTTTAATTTTCTTTTGCTATTTCATTGAATACTTTGTAATAGTATTTTTGTAAGACTAGGTATGTAGAGGCAGATATCTACGCAACTAAAGTAGTAGCATTCGCAATTCAGATCAGATCATATGTAGAGGATTTTAGGAAGGAAGTGTTTGATCCGAGGTCTTAAACAACCCTTAGAAATAGAAAGCTATGAGATTTAGGCTAGAGTGCCTGATAGGAAAGTGACACGGAAGTGAAGTAGAGAGAGAGAGGAAGACGCCCTTTTTTATTACCGGGGGCCAGTACCCGGGGTCCGACAGCTTAACGTGCCCATCCGACGCACGGCGGATATTTAGTGGATCGAGCGTTCGTACCTGCCTGGGATCGAAGCTGAGGTCCTTTCCGTGGCAGTCACGAACGTTGCCCACTAGGCCACCCGCGGCCCTCGCAATTCTGATGGCAGCTTATCAGGATTTAAGTGATTTAGAACGTAGGTATGATAGTCGCAGCCCTGAAGATGAGTCACTCCAACTCGGAAATTACCATAAAATGTGGATTTACACGGTCAGCAATTTCAAGGGTGTACTTGGATTACACAAACTCAGGGAAAACATTCAGAGTGCGAGACTGGTGTGGCCGTGGAAAAGCCCTGGGCGATGGTCGACAGCGGCGTCTGGCACGCATTGCAACATCTGTCTGGCGTGCAAAACTGCCGCACATCACAGCGCAATTCAATGCTGCGGCCAGCAGTAGCATCAGCGTTCGGACAGTGCAACGTTCCCTGTTTTCTATAGGGGGATCCGGAGCTGACGGCCCACACGCATGTCATTGCTGACTCGACTACACAAGGCTGTGCTCCTCGCCTGGGCTCAGGAAGACCGCCTTTAGATGCAAGATGACTGGAAACGGGTAGTTTGGTTCGACGAACTGCAGTAGGAACTGTTTCGGGCAGATGGCAGACTCCGGATGTTGCGACAACCCCACGAGGCAATGGATGCTGCATGTTTACAAGAGACAGTGCAAGCGGTGGCTCTGTTGTGGTGTGGGGTGTTTTCGGCTGGCACGCATTAGAACCCCTCATTCGTCTGCAGACCGCTTTGAAGGGTGGAGTTTACGTAACCATTTTTGAGGATCATTTGCACCCGTTCATATCATGCAACCACTCCGACGGGTGCGACTTCTTTCAACACGACAATGCACCACCGCACACGTCCACAGTAGTCCGATAATGGCTGGAGGAGCATTCCACGGAGTTTGGCATTCTGACTTGGCCGCTTCGTTTGCTAGGTTTAAACGCCATAGAACCCATTTGGGATGCTTATCAACGTGCAGTCAATGCAAGGAATCCTCCACCGGCGAATATTACGGAATTGTGGGACGCTCTTCAGGAAGCATGGTGTGCACTGTCTCCACAGTACTACAAACAGCTCATGGAGTCCATGCTCCGTTGTTCAAAGTGCAGCCAATGCCAGTAATCCTCCATCGGGGAATATTACGGAATTGTGGGACGCTCTTCAGGAAGCATGGTGTGCCCTGTCTCCACAGTACTACAGACAGCTCATGGAGTCCATGCTTCGTTGTTCAACGTGCAGCCAATGCCAGTAATCCTCCATCGGGGAATATTACGGAATTGTGGGACACTCTTCAGGAAGCGTAGTGTGCACTGTCTCCACGGTACTACATAGAGGTCGTGGAGTCCATGTCCCGTTGTTCAACGTGCAGCCAATGCCAGTAATCCTCCACCGGCAAATATTACGGAATTGTGGGACGCTCTTCAGGAAGCATGGTCTGTACTGTCTCCACAGTACTACCGACAGCTCGTGGAGTCCATGCTCCATTGTCCAACGTGCAGCCAATGCCAGTAATCCTCCATCGGGGAATATTACGGAATTGTGGGACGCTCTTCAGGAAGCATGGTGTGCCCTGTCTCCGCCGTACTACAGACAGCTCATGGAGTCCATGCTCCATTGTTCAACGTGCAGCCAATGCCAGGAATCCTCCAACGGCAAATATTACGGAATTGTGGGACGCTCTTCAGGAAGCATGGTCTGTACTGTCTCCACAGTACTACCGACAGCTCGTGGAGTCCATGCTCCATTGTCCAACGTGCAGCCAATGCCAGTAATCCTCCATCGGGGAATATTACGGAATTGTGGGACGCTCTTCAGGAAGCATGGTGTGCCCTGTCTCCGCCGTACTACAGACAGCTCATGGAGTCCATGCTCCATTGTTCAACGTGCAGCCAATGCCAGGAATCCTCCAACGGCAAATATTACGGAATTGTGGGACGCTATTCAGGAAGCATGGTCTGTACTGTCTCCACAGTACTACCGACAGCTCGTGGATTCCATGCTCCATTGTCCAACGTGCAGCCAATGCCAGGAATCCTCCACCAGGGAATATTACGGAATTGTGGGACACTCTTCTGGAAGCGTGGTGTGCACTGTCTCCACAGTACTACAGAGAGCTCACAGAGACCATGCCCTGTTGTTATTCAACCGGTTCCGTTGAATAACTTCGAAATGGGGTCAAAGATCACGGCACAGGAGCGAGATTTATTCCACAGCCATTATGCTCATAATTTGACTAAAATGCTTCTATTGTGACAAAACTTTAGTATGTTCTTCGGAAGGTACACTGAACCGGTTCTGTTGAATATCATCTAAATGGGGTCAAAGTTCAGGGCATAAGAGCGAGATTTATTCCACAGCCATTATTATCCTCATAACTTGAGTAATGATTTCTGGTATGTTGGAAAGCGTATTATGATTAATGCATTGCATGATTTTACTAACTTGTTTAAATAATGAAACGAAAGAGGCAGGCCCCTCTCGTATTGCTATTTATAGTGTTACCAATTGTAGAAAAGCAATTGAAGAAATTGTTTTTGGAAATGGTCCCATTCACTGTGAAGAACGATGGGTATACCGTGGATCCTAGTTCATAAGGGTTTCTTTTGTTAGGAGCGTAGGTGCATTTTCGTTTACATTCATTTTTTACTTTTTCTTCTGCTTTGAAGAATTGCTTTTAGGTTGGAAGGAATTCCAAATGATTGCTCAATACACCTGTGAATACTGAGCCATCTTCTTTGTTTCTAAGGATATGTAATACTGTAACAAAAATTTGGGTGAAGTACACTGATGCTGTAAGAGATCAAATTTGCTTAGTTATGATGACCGACAAATTAGATCTAGAAGTCTCGTCGCACCTGCTCAAGAAAAGGCAAAAGCCTCACCTGTGTTCCTGGCATCTGCTATAGTGCGCTTCCGTCGAATATGCAAACAATAATTTATTTGTAAATATTAGATAACGAACAAAAATTTAAATCCCAGATCACACTTTCTCGTGAAATAGCAAAAATCTAAAACCATTTCTTTCATTTTTAACCCTTTAAGCGGCCGATGTACTTGAACCAAATGCTTCCAAAAATTTACTAAGCTTCCGAAACAGAAATGTTCACATAGCGATCGGGTTTAACAAAAGCTACGACAAAACAGTTCTTTTCCCATTCTCAACTCAGTGATATCGACCATATACCTGTCACTGGTGCTCGAATATAATGTGCCCTGCTAGTCCTCTTTTATAGCTCTTTCCTGTACTCTGCCCTGTGACCTAAGGAAAGAAGGGAAAGGGCTTGCTTCTTTCCAGTGTGATGGTGTCAGTGTCTGGTCCCCCTGACACGGGCATCATGCCACTTGGCAGAGAAACAAGTTACTTAAATATCTTCTCTTTCCTTTATTTGATTCGTTGCCATTGCTATAGCCCTTTTAGCAAGTAATCAGTCAGAAAGGAGTAGTGTCAGTCATTCCTCTTAATGATTACTTTGAATAACAAAGCAAAGAGGAAAGCAACACTTTGTAATTCTCAGGTTCATTCCTTCATATCCACTTCGTCAGTTAAAATATTTCTTAGACCTGATTTCAGCTCATTATTCTAACCCGAGTTAATTTATTCCAGACGGTTAACGTGCTAACGTGCTTCTTTGCTACCATGAGCAACTTTTATGGTATAACTAAACCAGTAACCCGAATTTCTTGAGGTAGAACATAAATCAAAGTTTCCAAGCTTTCGCACATCAAGCTTTGATTTCTATTCTACGCCGAGAAATAGGATTAATACTATTAAAGTTATACTGTTTTAGTAATACAGTAGTTGGTGTATAGTTCCTTATTATTAATAACTTTTAAGATTATAATCTGTTTCTTGTCCTTAATGTGGGGCCATTTAGAGTGGGCAGGGTCAGAGCCTTAGGACATTGGAGCCATCCACGCATCATACGGGGTTTATACACTGAAGAGCAATTGAATTAGAGACAGCTGGCGTTATGCAAATGCGGCGCTGTGGGCGGCCGTGTAAACGGAAACGACATGACGTATGCAGCGATCCGACAATATAATGAGTAATGCGACGGAAATCGGTAAGAGTCGGACGCAGTATGGGTAAGACGAAGCATCTAAGCGCATTTGATCGTGGAAAAATTGTCGGGTCCCGACGAAAGGGTCACTCCATCTCGGAAGTCGTGCAGGCACTGGGATTTTCACGAGCCACTGTGTCACGGGTGCACCGTGAGTACATCGACTCCGGTAAAACCATCCCTGCAAGGGCCAACTGCCGTGGACAAGAGCGTGTGGATGAGCGGGGTCATCGTCGGCTAGCTCGCATTGTAACAGCGGATAGAAGGGCTACAGTGCAAGAAATCACTCTGCAATTTAACGTTGGTGCACAAAAACCGTGTAAGCAGCCACACCATTCAAAACCATCTCCTCGCTATGGGGTACAGACGCCATCGTCCTACGAGGGTACCGCTGCTGACCCGCACATCACAGGGTGCAAAGATTAGCATGGGCGCGGAAACAGTGCCACTGGACCCTAGACATATGGAAAAATGTTGCCTGGACTGATGAGTCGAGATTCACGTTGGTACATGCGGATGGCAGGATACGAGTATGGTGCAAACCACATGAAGCGATGAATCCTTCTAGCCAGCAGGGTACCCTTCAAGCTGGTGGGGGTGGCATTCTCGTCTATGAACTGCTTACGTGGACTGAAATGGGAGCCCTGGTATGTGTAACATCGCCCCTCCCAGGTCAACGTTACCGGGATATCCTGGACAACCATTTGCCCCCGTTTGTGCGTCTTCAACATCCCACTGGGGACCTCATCCTGCAAGAAGACAATGCACCGTGCCGTCGCTCCCGAACTGTATCCGAATGGTTGGATGAACACTCCACCGCCGTGACCTCGCTTCCTTGGCCAGCTAGGTCACCTGACCTCAATCCCATCGAGCACATCTGGAATGCCATCGAGAGAGATGTTCGAGGCTCTGACCCTCCTCCATCAAATCTTCGTGAACTGTGGGAGATTGTTCAGGGGTCGTGGATCCGTTTGGCTTCCCAACACTTCCGGTGTCTTGTCGAGTCCATGCCGAGACGAATCGCCGCCGTCATCAGGGCGAAAGGTGGTGCTACACGTTACTAGACAGGTATCTCTAATTCAATTGCTCTTCAGTGTAATACTGGCCAGAAACTAGTGTCTCTGACAACTTGGCCACCAGGAGGGTTTAATATGTGTATTTTCCATCGAATATGCAAGACATCGTGGTGCAGTTTTATATGCACGTCCTGTATATCCCAAGTTCTTAGAACGACAAATTTAAAAGATCTTGTATTGTAAGCATTAAACTTTTTGTTTGTGGTCTCAACTACCAACGTGAACAAATCAGTAGACTATAAACAGCTACGAGTTCCTAATTTAGGGTCTTTTGAAATGAAAAAGGTACGTGTTTATATTATCAATTTGTCCATCCGTCTGTGTGGACACTATACCTCTGCAACTATTAGTCGCATTTCAAAACTTCTTGTTGCATTGGAAAGCTTGGAATTTTAGAATGGTAATCCTTGCTTTCCGGTTTCTTTAGAATGCTTACCTTCGCCGCTAGAGGGCGTAAATGCAGATGCCATCGAATTCAAAAAACATTATCTTCTGTATATATTTGCTTTAAACATCCGACTGAAAAAAATCATTTTTTTTTTCTTGATGCCATTTATACCGAAGACTATTCTGGGTACAGCTTCTTTTTCAAGTAATGCATAGAGTTTCCTCTAGGAAGCATAAGGTAATTTGCGATGTCACCGATATCTGTGTTTCTAAAAGTCTTATCTGAAAAGGTTTTATGCATCGGATGAAAAAGTTTTATGCTTCTGGTGGAAAATGTTCCTCGTGTAATTTGACCATTTCATATAGAATAATTTGTCCACGAGGGGAGTAAGTCTTGATTTCCATTTCAGATGTATTTGCATCGAAATCTGAGGTTTTGGTAATTCAGTTATGACAATTCTTCCGTAAACCGATACTTCTCACCTCAGGAAAGTTTTTTGAGAATACCTTTGCTTATAATAGAGCATAGTTTTTCCGCAAGGGGGCTTAGATGTATATCTTATCTATGTCGACATCTCTGCTTCTAAATGACAGATGTGTAAATTTCTTTCTTTATCGGAGAGCCTTTCCCGTGCGGAATGTATCTCATACAATTTCAAATTTTTCTTAACGCACAACTATGTCACTAGAGGGCGTAAGCTCACGTTTCCCTTTATAGCATGTTTGCAATAATATCTACGGGGTTAAAATCCCGATCGGAAAATTTTTTTCGATCAGATATTACTTACAATGTGACATGTATGTAGTGTATATTTACTTCCCAAAACAATCCACAATTCCGCTGCTAGATGGCGCAAATATTAAGTCTGTTTTTCTCGATATCTCTGCATCTAAATGCGCTATTTAAACAATTATTTTAACACCGGATAGCATTCACCTTGTGAAACATTTAACGTTTTTAATTGAGGAGTTTTTTTGTAGTTCACTTTTTTCTCGCTAGGTGGTATGTGTATACTTCAGTTTGTAGTTGTATCTCCGCTTCATAAGACCCCAGGGCCGTCGGTGGCCTAGTGGGCAACGTTCGTGACTGCCACGGAAAGGACCTCGGGTTCGATCCCAGCAGGTACGAACGCTCGACCCACTAAATATCCGCCGTGCGTCGGATGGGCATGTTAAGCAGTCGGACCCCGGGTACTGCCCCCAGGTAATAAATAAGGGCGTCTTCCCCTTTCTACTTCGCTTCCGTGTTACTTTCCTATCGGGCACTCTAGCCCAAAACTCCTAGCTTCCTATTTCTAAGGGTTGTTTAAGACCTGGGTTCAAACACTCCCTTCCCAAAATCTTCTGCATATGATCTGATCTGATCATAAAACCCCATTGGGAAATTTCTTCTTTTATTGTATTCTATTATCTACAATAAAAATGGTGAAGATAACTTCTTTAAATAATGCACAGCTTTTCCGCTAGTGGGTGTAATGGTCAAAACCTTTTTCTCGCTATCTCAGCTTCCAGGAGACGTATTTGTAAAGTTCTTTATCGTTAGCATAGCTTTTACCATGAATAATCCGTTTCACATATTTTCAACTTTTCCATTATGCAAAGTTCTTCCGCTAGGAAGCTTAGAGTTATGTATCCTTTTATATTTCCTGTTTAAACTGTTCGATTTTGAATATCTGTTTGTCTCTCATACCTTCCTTCCGGTAGGAGAAAAATTTTGGGCACCATTTGTTAATTTAGGTAACATACTTTTCAACCTCTGGTGGAAGCAAGTAGCTGTTTCTATTTCTGGATGTTTTATCGATTGTACGTAGAACCAGTTGATTTTTTTATTTAACTGGTTCCATTGATTACTGGGGTCAAAACAAAAGTTTTGCACACAATCTATTTTTGAGAAAAGTGTGAAGTAACGAAGAAAACTTACCTTATTGACGTTCAATGAACTCCCCTCCGCTGCTAATGACAGCTTCCCAGTGGTGAGGTAAGTCCTGGATACCCCGTAGTATGCCATCTTTTTTCAGCTGTCGTATTACTCGGGTCACGTCCAATGACAGTTCGTTCAGTGATTCGTAGCGGATGCCACGGAGCCGATTTTTTTAACACTGGGAAAAAATCAAAATCAGGTGGACTGAGATCAGAGCTGTATGGTGGGTGGACTGAGATCAGAGCTGTATGGTGGGTGGACTGAGATCAAGCCTGTATGGTGGGTGGGATAAAGTTTTCCAGCCGTATTTCGACAAATGTCCCCGTAAGGACGCTACACCATGACATGATGCATTGTCATGCAGAAAGATCGCTCCTGCTTCCAACAAGTTGCGGCGATTTTGAGGAATTTTCGGTCTCAACGTTTTCCTCAGAAAGCAATTGTGCTTCGATCAAGAGTTCCTTCCCCACAAACTTCTTGCAAGGCAGTGTGGATCTGTGTCGGAGTTTCCCCCCGCAGAGTTTCTATTTTCGCGTACGAGCGCTGGTCTAACACCTTGACTCGACCTGAGGAGCTGCACGCTTCCATTTTCATACCCTCCCACGTCCACACAGCAAATGACAGCGCGTCGTTCTGATACCACTGCGTTGCTGAGAGTCTGACCTTGACATGACGCAATCATTTTCCAGATTGCCTCATCCTCTTCCGCTTTCGATTAACGTGTGCAGAATTTTTGTTAGTTAAAGTCCTCGTATGAACGACTTTGACAAATTTTATTCCGGTCGGAAAGGATTTGAAAGACGATCTAATTACAACCAAAAATTTGATTTTATCTTTCTTGTGTGTGTTTTTGTAGTGCAACGTAACGTTCCTCCCTACTGATCGTACTATTTTAAAATACACTATATTGACCAAAGTCACCGGACACCCTTCAAAAGCAAATGAACGGATCCGCTGCGTTGTTAAGATGCGCGGTCGGTACAGCTGCAAACGGTGTAAAAAACAAGCCTGCAGCTGACCGTGATCATATCGCACTGTGAGGTTGAGTGAAAATATCGCCGCAGGAGAGAACTGACTTTGAGAAAAGAAAGATTGTTGGGTGTTATATTAGTGGGTTGTCCATAAGAGAAACCGAGAAGCGCTTAAACATACCCAAGTCATCTGTTTTGTATGTACTGAATGAGTGGAAGACACATGGCGTGCCTGAAGCAGCAAAACGCACCGGCAGACCAAAGAAAATCAGTGAGAAAAGACGTCGAAGCCTCAGGAGAGTCGTTACAGCTAATCGACGGAGTACTGCACAAGACCTCAGTGTAGTAAAAATGCTATTTTTTTTGTCAATTTCTTGTAGGACTTCCGTCCACAGTGAGTAGAGTTTAGGTCCCAGCCACCTACAGCGAGATCGCCATTTGGGCAGGACACAGAAACGGAAGGAATGAGAGCAAGTCCAGCGACTTTGACAGAACAGTTTGTAGTGAGATTAGAGTACAGTAGATGGTGCCACCGTACAAGTACGATGTTGCACACAAAGGGGTGAGAGAATTTCAGGGCGGGGGGCATAGGAAAGGATACCAATTTAACCAGTGGGTCCAGCCTGGGGGGCCGTCACTTAACGTGCTCGTCCGATGCACGGCGGATATTCAGCGATTGTTGGTAAATCACACCATCTCTGAAAGATCGGCCCAGGTTCGAACCTGAGGACCTTGCATCGATAGTCTGACTCGCTAACCACTGAGCCACCCGCGGCTCGTAGTAAAAATGCTGGGACCTCGGTATGTACATGTACCATTTGCAGGAAACTTCATTTCATGGGTTACCGAGGTCGTGCGGCTACTCATAAGTCTTTCATCTCCACTCGGAATGCTACTCTTCTTTTAGGATGGTGTAAAGAACATTTATCGTGAACCGTAGATCAATAGAAACGGGTCCTATGGACTGATGAATCCAGATAAACGATCCATCAGTCTGATGGCCGTGTGAGGGTTTGGCGGCAGCCCGGAGAACGTTATTTACCACAGTGTACTGTTCCTACGGTCAAGTTTGGAGCTCGCAGTGTATTCGTGTGGGGGTGTTTTCCGTGGTATGGTCCCGGCCCATTGGTTATCGTGGACAAACCTGTTAACCAGCACGTCTACCTCGATATTCTGGACAATTATGCCCTACCACCTCGGTGGCAATACTATGCAGCCGACCCTTGTTGGTACCAGCAGGATAATGCACAGAGCCATAAAGCAAGGTTTCAAAATCGCTTTATTCTAATTTATCATAAGAAAACATAAGAGGGAGACGTACAGTATTGGGCGTCTCACTGGGAAATAATACAAAACTGTTAAAAACATGATGGTATATACACTGCAATGACAATGGGGATGAATAACAAATGCTGCAAGCAAAGCTTATTGAATAAAAATTGCAGAAGTGATAAAGAGAAACACATCGTGTCACATGACATTGGCTGGGCATGATTTACAGGATAACACAGGCGAAACAATAGTACACAATTAGAAAAAGAACAGCACAAACACCGCCGTGAAGGTAAAACATTACATACATGAGATAAAAACACAGCGTGCACAATTGTGCAAGTTATTTAACGAGGGCACCAAAGCAACATAATACAGGCGGGGTGAAAGTAAGTAATGTACACGAGTAAGCATGAAAATACACTGAGATGGCATTAGCATTCACAATTCAACGGTAGCGTGGATTGCACGAGTCGTAGAGTGGAGGAGGGCCACCAGGGTGCCACGGAACTCAGCAAAGGAGGTGTAGAAAGTCCTAGGGTACTGATAGGTGTAGCAGTCCAGAATCAATCGCAAACCATGGAGCGGCCGGCGCCCAGGTAGCATAGAAGGTGGCTTCTCGACGACTGGAAGAAGCCGACTGGTACTCCAGGCGGAGTCGAGAAAGCAATCGATCTTGAAAATGGCACAAAAGTGCTGCGCTGGCCTGGTGTAAAGAGACCGGCGAGGAAATGCTGCGGAGTTGTTGAAGGTATACGTAAATAACGTGTTTAACCAGCACGAAAAGATAGGCACATACTGAAGGAAGAGTTGTAGGTGGATGAGCCCGCAGAAGAAGATGTCTGTAGGCAGTGAACGGAAGATCTTGAGAACAAGAGCGACTGGCAATCCGGAAAGCCTGGTGGAGGAGAGGCATCAGGATGGGACAGTAAAGGTAGACGTGAGAAACGTCTGCCTCCTGTGCGCAGAAGGAGCAGAGAGGGGGAGGAGAGAAGAGACATGCGAAAGAGAAAATACGGAACAGGGAGGCGATTATGCAAAAAGAGCCAGTGGGTATTAATTTCAAGAGGGGCAGATAAGGGTGAGCGGGCAGCGGCCCAGACAAGAGGAAGAGAAGCAGGGGGAACCTCCAGAATAGAAAGCGGTGAAGGGGTGGCAAGGTGCACTAGAAAACGATAAAGAGATTTAGAGGAGAGAGAGGAGAGAGGAAGAACCGAGTTTGTGAGTCGGAGGAAAAACGGCAGCGGAAGAGGGGCAGAAAAGACAGAGACGAGACCGGTGGGGGAGACAAGATCAGGAAAAGCGAAAGAAGTGCAGTTAGCAGAGAGTCATAGACCAAATGGGCGGATGGGGATGAGAGAATAGCAGGGGGGAGGCCAGAGAAAGGGCGCCAGGATAGATCCGAGTTAGTGAGATCTTGTACAGTTACTACACCTGCTCGGAGCCAAGAGGGGAATGAAAAACAGGGAGATGGGGGGGATGAACAAGGGAGTTGAAGAAGAGGGGTTCAGAAAGAAGCTCTAAAGTTGAAGAGGGAGGGGAGCGAATGAGGGGGAGAGAGCGAAGGTGAATGAGGGCTTCAGAATATGCAGGTGGGAGTTTGGAGGGGGGAAAGGACAGCAATCCATGAGAACTAAAGAAAGAAAGGAGAAATGTGGGTTACGCAAGGAGGCAAGAACGTCACGTACCTGAACTGCGGAAGCCACTGGAGCCGTGAAAAGGTGAATGAAGTTGATCACTCGGCTTGCTTTGTAGCACAGCGGGACATCAGGTAGGCCAGCACCACCATAGGAGGGAGGAGCACAGAGCTTGTGGACGTTAATCCAGTGATGACCCGCCCACATTACTCGAGTAAGGCAGCGTGTAACCTCCTGGAGACAGAAAAGCGGGGTCGTAGATGCAATCCAAGAATGCTTGCAGATGGACAGAAGGTATGTCCTGGTGAGATTTGCACGCTGGTAGTAGGACGTACAGAACTGCGCACGACACCAGAATGCAGCTGTGCGGAGGAGGCGAGGATGGAGTTCCGAGCGAGTTGCACTGGATGTAGCTTGTGGTGCACCTAAGTGCACACCCAGGAAGCGTTGGGTAGTGGATGACCATGTGGCCCCCCATGGAGCATCCAAGCGATTGGACCACGACCCGCACCACAATCCAGTGCTCTTAGACGTATTCAGTTCAGCTGCAGAACATGAAGCATATGCGGAGAACAAACGACGAAGCAGTTGGAACTGTGAGTCACTACGAATGCAGACGGTGATGTCATCTGCATAAGCAGAGTAAATGACTGAGTGATGCCGTGAGCTGGCAACTGGTGGTGGAAGTTGTGCTAGAAGAGATGTTTGCAGAGAGCGTAGAAAAGGCTCGACGGCAATCGCAAACAGTTGACCAGAAAGCGGGCAGCCCTGACGAACTCCCCGCTTGAAGGGAACATGTGCTGTGAGAAAAGATGCCGTCTTAACATGGAAAACGGCGTCCCGGTAGAGGGAGAGAAGAACGGAGACAAATTGTGGAGGAAAGCCAAAGTGTAGCAGGGTTTGTGTTAAATAGGCGTGTGAGATATTATCGAAAGCGGAACGGAGGTCTAAGGAAAGGAGAGCAAGAGGTTCAGAATGAGTCTTGGCAAGATGAATGAGATCGCGAAGAAGTTGAACATTGGAGGAAAGAGAACGGCCAGGAACAGTATAGGTTTGAGAGTCAGCAAGGATGTGAGGGAGGATAGAGTTTAGTCGACGGGAAAGAAGCTTAGTATATAGAGTTTATAATCTTGATTGAGAAGAGAAATGGGGCGCCAATTTCCCAAGTCAAGAGGGTCACCCTTCTTGGGAAATAGGACCACATGTGCGTCCGTGAAACTCCTCGGGAGGGGGGGAGCAGTTAAATGCAGCAGAAAAAGCGGAGAGGAGAAAAGGCAACAAAAGAGGCAAGAAGGCACGGTAAAAAGGAAAGAGAGGCCGTCCGGACCCGGAGCGGCATGGGGGTTAAGGGAAGAGAAGGTGTCGGACACCTCCGTGGATGTGGGTGCAAGAGACAGGGTGTGAGCAAGATGAGACGGAACTTGAGGTAGGTTATTGAGAAGATGGGGGAGAGCAGAGGGAGAAGGGGGAGGAGTTTCACTGAACTTGGTGGTATAGAACTGACGAACGTGAGAGCAAATCGCTGCCGAATCGGATGTGATTTCGCCAGAGGGGAGGCGAAGATGACGAAGCGAGGTAGAAGACTTACGTGCAGATTCCATTGATGTTAGAAAATCATAGGTGCATTCCTCCGGATTGAGATGTTTAATGCGCAGACGTAAAAGTGCTTGCTGCGCAAGAGGTTTCAGCAAAGCCTGGAGCTCCGCCTGATATGCTGGAAAAAGCGGATCTGATAACCCAATCATTGTGAGCATCTGCCTGGCGTGATCGAGGCGCATCTGACTAGAAGTCTTCATGGTGAAGGAAAGTTGCTTGATATGTAAGAGGAGCTGATGCTTGACACGAAGCCAATACGTCAAGGTACAGGGCGCGGAATGCAACCCTGCGTGACGAGCAGCGAGAAAAGAACGGACAGAGGCACAAAATTCAGGATCAGTGAGAAGATTGGAGTCAAATGTCCACGGACGTATAGTCCGAGGGAGTGACGCCGCAACAAACACTGTGAGGGTGACCGTGCAGTGGTCTGAGGAAGCAGTAGGTTGATGTTGCAACTCGGTAATAGACGCAAGAAGCGGTGTGGAAACGTAAACCCGATCCAAGCGTGCAGTTGATGGAAGCTGACTCCCAGGCGAGCGCCACGTGTGTGAGGTCTCTTGTGGATGAAGGCGCCTATAAGCATCGGTGAAGGAGAAATCAGCAACAAGGTCATGGAGTAGTGCGACGAGATCCGTCCGACGCTCTCGTGACGAAGGAGAGCGATCCAGAGCCGAGTCAAGGGTGCAATTGAAGTCTCCACCCAAGAGCACACGATCCGAAGGTGAGACTTTCGAGAGAGCTTTACGGAGTTTGGTGAACAAGATGGATAAATGAATAGAGGTGCATGGAATATACACATTAAAGATGTGAAATCGAGCTCCGCCAACTGTGAAGGAGACTTGCTGGAGTAAATCTCGGCATAAGTTCTGCACTGAGAGTGCAGTGAGGGTGGATCGGAAATGTTGATGTATTCCGATAGCAAGTCCACCATGAGATGAGTAGCGGAAAGCATGATGGAACACATAATCGCTAGCACGCCAGCGAGTAAACAAAGTGGAGGAATGGCAGTTTGTTTCTTGTAGTAGTAACAGATCGGCCCCGAGGGGCGAGAGGTCTTCCATTACAAGAGCATTCGCTAGGGGGCTAGCGAACCCTCTGCAATTAAGGGTCGTGACCTTGAATGGACTGGTCAGTCGTTGGTTGGAGAAGTCGCGGAGCAACTTTCAGGAGTTGTTGTAATCGGTTTACGCAGCCAATGGTCCATGAGTGGTGCAGGGGGTCATGAACAAACCCACGAAGGTACTTAGCAATGCATCCGGCTTGCAGGAGCAGCGCGGGAAGAATGTCTTCGCGCTCTCGGAGGTAGTCATACGTCGACTCCAGGTTCGTGGTGTGGGTGCAAAACTGATAGTAATCTCCAAGATTGAGAGGTTCTGAAGGAGCACCACATTTGGAGAGAACACTTGAAAAGACCTCAAACGAAGGCGGAGACCCATCATCATCAGTGTCCCTTTCAATTTCTGTTGGCGCAGGAGAGGGAGAGATATCTCCTGAAGATTTGGTAGTACGGAACGGTTGCCCATCCGCAGAGGAAGATTTCTTCTTCTTCCTCTTACGTCGGGTACCTGTACGAGTGCCAGAAATTCGTTTTCCAGGGAGCGACGATGCTCGGGAAGCTGACGCAGAGTCAGAGGAGTTATCGGCACCGCCGTCACACTCGGAGACACCAACAGTGAAGACTGGTGGGAAACCAGCGGCGAAGTCTCCCGATGTTGCCACGGGATGAGGAGTGATAGGTGAGGTGAGCACTGGAAAATGAAGGTGGGAGGTGAGATCAGCATCAAAAGACGCTCGTGGACGAGAGGCTGTAGATGTACTTTTTGTGTAACTCGGCCCTGGGGCAGTTGGCACATTTGAAGACGGTGCAGGTCGAGAGCGAGATGTAGCAGGAAGCTGCTTAGAGGCGGTAGGCACTGTAGAAGCCGTGGGAGCTGGATACTGGTTGTTGGGGCATCGAGCACGCTGATGCCCAAGTTCTTTGCAATTAGCACAGTGTTCTGATGTTAGCATGTCAATTCTGTAGGAGAGCTGCCCACATCGGACGTTTAGGATCCGTGGAAACTTACGGAGATGCTCCTCTGATGGAAAGATGAGTCGAACACTCCTGCGAAAACTACGAACATTCTTATTTGCAGGATCCTTGGGCGCAGCTGAATGTGTGATAACAGGACCAACAATCTTACCACACTTACTAAGTGCAGTACATATCATCGCATCCGAGATTTCGGGGGGCACCGGATGCAAGGAGACCTGAACAGGGCGCCTGGAAATCGGTTCAGCTTCCAGGTGGTGGTCTCCCAGGTCAAGACCAAAGTTTAGAAGCGTGTCTGCATGCTCTTTGGATGTGAAATAAACAATCACCGTCCGCGGCCGGCGGGTGAGGTGAGTAATGGCTCCGGCTGGAAGAAAAGCAAGGAGCGTATCACAATAGACTTTCAGCGGTGTATTCGGAAGAGCATCTAGGCACACTCCCAACTCGCGGGTGGAGTGAAGTTCCTGCGCAGCGGGTGAGAAGTGCGGAACGTCCAATTGAAGTGAGTCACCATGTATCTGGACATGGGCATCTGCAAGGGGAAGGCGAGTCGATTGCGTCGGTAGGGACGCACCTGAGGTAACGCTAGAATAAGAGCGGGAAGGCAATCCTCCATTGGAAGGCAGAGGTGCAGCGCTGGATGAAGGAGCTGACACAACGCTTGGCAAGGCTACCGAGGGCAGAGAAGCAACGCCCTCAGAGATATCCATTACGTCATCGGTAGCATCAGGAACGAACGTCATAGCCTCACCACCAGGAGGGGTGGTGGAGTCAGAGAGTTGAAGCGTAGAAGAAGAAGAGCAATAGGCATCAGGAGGAGGACGATATTCCCTATCATCAAGGACGGACGCTGATTGGTTTGCTCCGTCAGAGATAAGGATCGACGTAGTAGGAGAAGCTGTGACGAGAGCGGGAATTCTGCTCTTATCAGCAGTCGCCATCGCCGATGGCGAGGCCTAATTTAGTAAAAACGACCAACTGGTCGAGAAAATAAAGTGCTGATAGCTAATTGAAAATAGTACTCACCGACTCGGGAGATGTCTTAAATGAAAGATACAACCTTCGTCATGAAGGCACGCACAAAAATTAAACGACAGAGCACACAAAACACACTCAGTAGACGCCGTACTAATGTATGTCACTAAATGCTATGTTGTGTTTCTCTTCTAGGTGTCCTGTGACTTTTGTCAATATAGTGTATGTATACTGTATAGCAGATGTCCCTGAATCTTGTTTTTATACTTTTAGTTAAACGTCGTTGGAACCATGACCGACGGGCAATATTGCTGCGTAATATCATTAAGTAGAAGTTTGTATTCGTTTGCACACGTGCTATAGTTATCATCCAACACTGAAATCGAAAATTCAATTATTATGGGAGAAGAAGCTCGAAGTAAGGCCTTTGACTTAAGTTTCATATGTTTTCAACAAGATAATGTCAGACCAATCATATTTGAGTCTATCTTCTTGAGTCACTGCTACACACTTATGCAGAAATATGTCTGTCAAAACCTCTCCTTGCGAAAATTTTAGGTTCGGTATTTTATATTCCTGTACATATTTCTGAACCTTAAAATAAAGGCGAATTTTGATTGCGATAACACTGCAATTGCTGCTGCTTGGACAATCAGGTTTTTTCCCAATTACAGAAAACAGAATCAATGATCCGTTGAATTTTAAAATATTCAAATAATCAGCACTTTAATTTTTTAAGGTTTGTTCTACATGAATAAATGCTATTATCTGAGTACGTCACGTGGTTATCCTTCCCATCTGGTTTCAGAGAGCTGGGTGTAAACTAAATAATATTTATTCTTGGAACAGATTGTCTCCTGCAGAGACTAACGTTATATATCAGAGTGCCAAAATATTTACTGCTTTCCCTACATCTCCACACACTCCTAGAGAAATGTAAGTCTTCAAAGTTCTCTCTTTACGTCAAAGGTAGAAAAATAACGCAGCTTTTTTTACAAAAAAGAGGGGAAAAAATAAAATTCCTGTGATAAAATCTTTTGAAAAACTGGCACAATCGAAAAGAAATCTGTCACGCCATTAACTCTGTGAGACCTTCTTTCTTCCATCTCCTACGCAGCTGTTTTCGAAAATACTTCCTTGAGATATTATTTCCAGCTTACAGTCATGTGTAATGGACTCCCATCTCAATAGGTTTGCCGAAAGAGAAGCGTGAAATCCTTCCCTTGACCTATTTAGGAGCTGAGGTTCTTTATTCAAAAAAAAAAAAAACTCCGTTTCTCGTGTGAAGTGAGTCATTTGTACGGTATCATCATAAAAACGATACCACAGTCATATATTTAGAGATAAAAAGAGTTGGTTGTCATCATTAAATTTACCGTGAAATAAGTTCCAAACTGATTAGTTTACAAAAAGGCATTTAAAGAATCTGGAGTTGCAAACAATATACTAGAAACAGAAATTGCCTAAAATACATCATGCACACCTATGTGTTTTTTTTTTTTTTATTAATCTTAGTGTGGTTCATCGGATTTAGTAACTTTCTGCTTTAAACCGAATTTCGTCTGATCTGTGAATCCATTTTAGTGCATTTACAACCGAAAATGTTTGGATTTTTCTGAGAGAATCTGAGACTGCCAACCAAGAGTGTTGGACACGATATGTTGACATATTTTGTTTCTTATTTTAATGAAATTAAAAAAAAACGTTTATATTTATTGAATGAATAATCATCCCATTCTATCTTTGAATGCATACATATACAGGGACGGATCCAGACAAGGGGCGCGCCCTCCCCTGAGGACCAAGAAAAGCTTCGATTTGTGATGTTTTAATAACAAATTGAATAATTTTTCGTGAAAGAAAGTATTACTTCAAAATATGTTACTTTTTTCAATTAATTGGAAGAATTTATAGACATAAAAGAACACTTTTTAATTTTGAGAAAAATATCAGAAGGGTCCTCGGTGATTCCCGACACTTGCACCCCCAGCTCACGTAAATCCTGCCCCCCTGCATCATACCGCTATTTTTTAAAGGAATATTTTTTGCTAAAATCAGAAATTGAATCATCCTTCTTCTGTCACGTCAGATTATTCCGATAAAGGCAAATTTAGCTTTGAAATGCATAATATGGCAAAATGCGATGTAGTAGAAGTGTCTCCCACGAGCTGAGTTTCAAACTGGAGAATGTATTATCCCCAGGGCCATGTTTGAACGGTATAGACATCGTGAATAGAAATTAGTTCCACATTCTTCAAAAGACTCAATGGCAGTTCTACCAACGGAACTACGCTGGCAGTCTTATCGCTGCTTCATTGTCCATTTGACGTCGGTACTACGTCTTCTACATCATGTCACGTGGTACGTTACCTACCTGAGAACGCATAAAGTGCTACTGATGAAAGGTTATTCATTAACTCCTCCAAAAAAGCCTAAAAAGAACTTTGCTTCATGATGGAGCCGTTTTTGTGTCTAAATCTGTCTTTCATCTTCTGTTTGGAGAAAACAAATGGAAATCAAAAGTTTCTGTCGACACTTTCAAAATATGTAGCTAAAAATGTAGCTTCACCTACATCTTTAGCAAATTACTTGTTGAACAGATAATATATTAACTACCAAACTATAAAACGGCCCAAGGTTCATAAGAATGAGTAACTTACGTGAAATATTTAAATGCTTTATTGAAAGCCGCTTGGAGAAGTCACACTTTTGTACTAGCTTTCAAAAATATCAATCTTCCTCTACAGCTCTTACGTGTGATCTGCGAAATTTCGTAATACCAAGTTAACAATGACAATAAAAAAGTCATCAATCGTATCCTCACTTTCACGGCAAGCATTACACTCTCCGCAATGTCTTTTCTCTCGACGTAGTTTTTATTTTATTTTGACCCACTTTATTGCTGTCAAAAGGTACACAGAAATCGGAGGAAGATGGCACCAAATTTACATAACAATACATACACAAAAGGAAGAGTATTAATTTTAGAAACTGTGAGATTAAATTAGAATTATACATAAAATACAGCTGCAAATTGATATTTTAAAATGTTTTTGTTTCCTCCCTTGCATACTGGGGTTAATGAAGAAATTTATACAGGCATTTAACAACAATGGTGAGTGTTTTAAATATAATTGAGCAAGTTTACATCCATTTCCCCCGGAAAGCAAAGTCCGTATCTCTGATCTATAGAGTAAGAACTGGAATGATGCAATGTTTTATTAAAAACTTTTAAAGCGTAATGGTAAATGGTTTTTGAAAACTGAAATGTTTCTTCAAAAACGCACTTCTGCCAAGTTTTATACGCTGATTAATTTCTTCTTAAACGTTTGCTTCGATTGATATCTATTGCCTAAGGTAGATATGGGTAACAGATACTTGAAAATTTCTCTCACAGGTCATGCAAATGCA
The DNA here is from genome assembly GCA_039090855.1 of Macrothele yani. Taxonomy (NCBI): domain Eukaryota; kingdom Metazoa; phylum Arthropoda; class Arachnida; order Araneae; family Macrothelidae; genus Macrothele; species Macrothele yani. The sequence continues at coordinate 29,020,290 of CM076989.1, read as the reverse complement.
TTGTACGTCATTTGTTTTCTGTAAGTTTATTTCTTATCCCATTTCTTTACCATTGCCAAGCACAATGCTACAACTCTGAGGAGATACTTGCGAAAACGACTGTCTATAGCAAAATTAAAATCGGTTAGCAGTTCCAAGTATTCATAGTTCAACGGTTGAAAGACAATACAGCACTAAAGGCCTTAGGCAGGGGCGTAATGATAGGCCCGCAACCCCACAGTACGGGGAAGGGTACTCACGGCTAAGAGGGTCTTTAGCCTCAGCAAAAATCCATCCTAATATATAATCCACCAGAGCCATCTTCGTCCTCCTCCGTGACACTTTTTAAGTCGTCATAGCAACAACCGAGAAACAAATGTTTGTGACGTCACGCTTAGCTTTTCGTGTTTTCGTGTAGGTGATGTCATCACCTACACGCGCACAGTCCGCGCGTATGCCACTTTGTTTTGTTGTCATAGCAACAAAGAACACAGCTGCTGGTGTGACGTCATCTAATCAAAATCATTCTCACATGACGTCAGACGTCAGACGTCAGAGATTCGTTACGTCACACGGTCAGCTCTAGAGATACGAAAACTCTATTTTTTTTTATTTTTTTTTTGGTTGGAGGTTTAACGACCACCGTGAGAAACTCAGTGGGCTATAAACAGTCGCCCGTCCCTAATTTAAGGTCAGCGGTTCCAGGGAAGGGACAGAGCCAGTACCGTAAAAAACACAACATCCATGTCTCACCGGGATTCGAACTCGTATCCGCCGCCCCGGTGGCGCAGTGGTCTAAGCGATGGCCTCTGATCATTCGTCCGTAAGGGGTCCGGGTTCGAATCCCGGTGAGGCATGGATGTTGTGTTTGTCTTACGGCACTGGCTCTCTCCCTTCCCTGGAACCAGTGACTCTAAATTAGGGACGGGCGACTGCTTATAGCCCATTGAGTTGCTCACGGTGGTCGTTAAACCTCCAATCAAAAAAAAAAAAAAAACTCGTATCCTTTTCGGACGAATGATCAGAGACCATCGCTTAGACCACTGCACCACCGGGGCGTCCTAAAGGTTTTACAAAATACATAACAAACAGACAGCCCGTCGTATTAAATTCCATAACAGACTGCTCGGGGAATTTTCAGGAAGCTGTGAGCCAACGTCGCCATCTATTGACGTGGAACTCAAAAACTCAGTAAATAAATGTCAATAATTCTGTATCATAAATTTTATTTTTCCCCGTCATTATTGACGGGCTAGTATCTTATAAAAAGTTTTGCGGTCATTTCATATGAAACCGGTTGAGCGTATAGCCAGTAATGTTTGACGGTAGCTTTGAATGAAGTAATTTTTGACGGCAGCTTTGAATGAAGTTCATTTTCGAAACGGGCTACGGGTGGCCTAGTGATCAGCGTTCGTAACTGCCATAGGGATGACCTCAGGTTCAATCCTGGGCAGGTACGAACGTTCGAACCACTAAATACCCGTCGTGCGTCGGATGGTCACGTTAAGCCGTCGGACACCGGGTACTGGCTCCCTGGTAATAAATAAGGACGTCTTCCTCCCGCTTTCTACCTCGCATCCGTGTCACTTTCCTATCTGGCACTCTAGCCCAAATCTTCTAGCTTCCTATTTCTAAGAGTTGTTCAAGACCTGGAGTCAGACACTCCCTTCCTAAAATCCTCTACATATGATACGATATGATCTGAAGTACTAAAAAGAAAAGAAATTTTTGGTAGGGTTCCTTTTTTTCCATTTTTTTAATAAATAAGTAAACTCTGAGGAAATAATTTCCACTTTTTAGAGTTTATAAAACTGAATGACGGAAAAGCAACTACTCCAGAGGACTTGAAGTTCCCTTTCACTTCCATTGTAATAATTCCTATGCATGCATATTAACAAGAAAATGTGAAAGAAAGGTCATTTCGGTGAATGAAATTTTTACACAAATGTGGGTAATGTGTTATGAGGGCAAACACTTTCCTGAACCCAAAGGGGGTTCGCGAATGTGTTCCAAGGGGTTCGCGGTAAAAATTTCTGTAATGGCATCTCCATAAAATTAAAATAAAAGTATTTTTTTTTAAACCCCAAGTAAGTTGAAATGCATTAAGAGTTTAATTATTTGTTGCACATGTTTGGTACACACGTTCTTACATCGCCACATGCATAAGAGTGTGATCAGGCTATTGTTACCATTATAAATGATTTAACATTTGTTTCAGGAATATGTCCTCCTATTTCCAGGCTATTTAACCATTACTTTACAACTTACATTTTATAGGTATACTTTTTGATGTTAAAATCCTTTTACTTTAACAAAATATATTTTCCTGAAATAATTTTACGTACTGAAGTTACAGAATTTTCTAGAAAAAATGTAACTTCCATGAAAGAAGCCGTAAGTACTGGAGGTATTTAAGAGTAAAAGTACAAAACTCTTATATACACTGCCGGAAAGTGAAAAAAGAACACCAAGAAGGAATTGGCGGAGGATCATGAAATTTAGATATGTTAATGGGGTCGAGTTTAAGTAGGTGTGATGTTAATTTCGGGACCAACCGGTGAGCGCTTACGCCACAGCACGGCATAATATGCAAATTATCGTCGGTGGTATTTAAGGAGTACGGCGAAGTGAATGTAATCAGTCGTCGGCGTACGGACACGTGCGAAGACCCTGAAGAAGCTGCAACGCCTGGACATGGAAGACGTGTACGATTTCAGCAGTTATCGGACTTTGAGCGAGGTCGTCTAGTCGGACTCCGCGAGGCCGGGTGGTCGTATCGTCGTAATGCGGAGCGAATTGCACGGGAAGTATCGGTGGTGGTACGATGGTGGCGTAGATGGTCCGAGGAACATTCCCACACGAGAAGACGTGGAACCGGGAGTCACAGACGGACTGATGAGCGGACCGATCGACACATAAGAAGAGTGGCGCTGTCAAGCAGAACATCCACTGCGACGCAAATCCGAGCTGCCGTTGCACCTGAGGTGACTGTGCGAACAATCCGCAACCGTCTACTGGATGCAGGACTACGTGCACGTGTGCCTCTGGCATGTGTACCTCTGACTCCCGCCCACCGTCAGGAACGGCTGCAATGGTGTCGCCAACGTTTGCACTGGAGAACGCAATGGCGATCTGTGGTGTTCAGCGATGAAAGCAGATTCTGCTTGGGAGCCTCCGATGGCCGTATGCGTGTTTGCAGACGCACAGGGGAGCGTCTCCACCCTTCTTGCATCCGCCAGCGACACACAGGGCCTACACCTGATCTCCTGGTGTGGGGAGCGAGCAGCTATCACTCCCGTACACAACTACTGTTTGTACCGGGTACGTTAAACAGCACCTCCTACATCAACAACATCATTGAGCCCGTTGTTGTGCCATTTGTAAGGTCGGTCCATTGTGGTGTTTTTCAGAAAAAGATAATGCACGCCCACACACGGCACGTGCAACGCAACATGCACTTTAGGGTGTGAGACAACTTCCATGGCCTGCACGTTCACCGGATTTGTCCCGCATTAAGCACGTGTGGGAATTTATGGGGCAACGACTTATCCGGTTTCCACGGCCAGCCACGAACATCCCCGATTTACGCGTCCAGGTTGAGGATGCTTGGAACTCAATACCTCAAACTTACATCCAACATCTGTACGACAGACTCCATGCCAGAATTGCACAGTGTGACGCAGTTCATGGCGGTTCAACCTCGTACTAACCATGTTACATGGAAATGTTATTTTTCAGTTTACCAGCAAATACAGCTGTATTTCGCCATAATGTTTTGATCACGTTATCCTCTGTATTCCGTTATTATGCTGTATAAATTTCGTTGGTATCAGACGTCTTCTTCTTGGTGTTCTTTTTTTCATTTTCCGCCAGTGTATTTACCATGTGTGAACTGAATTTGATGCAGGGTTCGCGATAACAATATAATGCTGAAAGGGGTTCGCGATAACAATATAATATTGAAAGGGGTTCGCGAGTCAAAAAAGGTTGGGAATTGCTGCTTCAGAATGTAATGAACTAAAAGGTGTTCTTCACAGGGAGAAAAGCACACAGTTCTGTGTGTCTTTCTCTCTTTTTATAGCCGAGTCAACGGAAAAACGATTTACTATGTGCAAAACATTACGGAATTATGTTATATAAAGTGCATATCAAAAGTTTACGGGCCAACTAATTTTTGAAATAACAGCTTAACTAAGCAAAACACACATGAAGATGAGCCTGTCTCAAAAGTATCATCATCATCATCATCATCATCATTGTCAACCATTATCAATCCACTGCTGGACGAAGGTCTCCCCAAGTTTCCTCCACAACGGTCTGTCTTGTGCCAGTCTCCTCCATGTCACCCTTGCATACTTTCGAATTTCATCCACCCATCTCCCATGTGGTCTTCTTCTGGGTCTTTTCCTGTCCCTTGGAATCCAATCTAAAATTTCGGCTGTCCATCGATGATCTGTCCTTTTGGCAGTATTTCCAGCCCATTGCCATTTCAGGGATTTTACTCTGATCATGATGTCTTTCACTCTTTTCATTTTTCGGATCCACGAGTTCCTCTTCTTATCTCGCCTGGTTACACCAAGTATGCACCTCTCCATGCTTTTTTGAGTTGTCTGCAGCCTTTGTATGACTCTTTTAGTTAAGGTCCACGTCTCTGCAACATACGTAAGCACTGGAAGGACGCATTGATCAAACACTTTTCTTTTAAGACATAATGGCATATTGCTCTTGAAAATTATGCTGTTTCATCCAAAAGCTCTCCAGGCAAGTTTTGTACGCCGATTAATTTCTTCATCAATGTGACCCTCACTTGATATCTGCTGTCCAAGATAAACGTACGTGACTGTTATCTCCAGCTTTTCTCCATCAATCGATAAATCTTCTTTTATTGTAAAAGCATTGAACATCACTTTTGTCTTCTGAAAGTTCATTTTTAATCCCACTTCTTTACTCTTGTCAGCAAGTTCCTGGATCATACTCTGCAGCTCTGATGGGGTAGTTGCAAAAATGACTACGTCATCAGCAAAACGAAGGTGGGTTAGATAATCTCCATTAATCTTTTTCCCCTTGTTTTCCCAGCTCAGCGACTGAAAAACACCCTCTAATGTGGCATTAAAGAGCTTCGGAGATATGGTGTCACCTTGTCTCACTCCCATTCCAATTTTTACGTGTGTTGTATTTTCAAACAGCCGAATCTTTGCACTTGCATTTTCATAAATGTTATTAATAATATTAATGTATGCATCTTCAATACCGCAGGTTTTCAGAGCCATTGTAACTGCTGATGGTTTCACCGAATCAAAGGCTTTTTCATAATCGATAAAAGCCATGCACAATGGAAGTTCATATTCTCTCGCTCTTTCAATTAGTTCTCTCAGTACGTCGATATGATCTATTGTGCTGTAGCCACTCCTGAATCCAGCTTGTTCTCTCGGTTGAGCCATGTCCAGTGCTACCTTCAAGCGGTGTGAAAGAACTTTAGTGAAGATTTTATAAACTACTGATAGGAGGCTGATGTCTGTAGTTTCCGAGATCCTCAATGTCACCTTTCGTATGTAGCAGGATCATTGTAGCGGTGTTCCAATCCTCAGGAATCTTTCTTTCATTAAGGCATCGAGTGAAAATTTGGGCGAGTACTGTTTCGATTTCTCCACTTGCTTCTTGTATGATGTCTACAGTTATTCCATCTTCTCCTGGAGCTTTTCCCAGCTTCATGTTCTTGATTGCATGTGCAACTTCTGCTGGATGGACTTTAGGAACTCTGGTACTGGCATCTTTCATGATGTCTGGAGTGCATGTATCATCCCTTTCATATAATTTGCAGAAGAAATCTTTCACTCTTGTCAAAATTTCGCCTCTATTTCTTGTTACAGAACCGTCTTCCTTTTCTCAGTGCCATAATCTGTTTTCTTCCCTTACTGAGATGTCCCTTTGCTATCTTTAGGCTTTGGTTGTTTTCAATTACTTTCCTCACTAGTTCACAGTTGAATTTTCTTACGTCTTCAGTGATACTTTTTCTTACTGTCTTGCATAGCTCTATATATTCCAATTTGGAAGTCACATCTTCTTTAGTTGTCCTCATCTCTCTTCTTTTTTGCATCAACATTTTCGGTTTTCCTGATAATTTGTTTACATGCAACTTGTTCTTAGACCCAGCTAATTTTGTTGCTGTTTCCATAAGAGCTTTGGTTATTTTTCTGTTAACTTCAGAGATGTCCACTTCTTCCGATGTTAGGCCTTCTAAAGCAGAGAACCTGTTCTTCAGTTCCAACTTGAAGGTATTGTGGTGTTTTTTAAGGTTGGTTATGTCAATACATTTTGTTTGTCTTATGAGCTTGCCACGTTCAAGTTTAGTGTTGAGGTGCATCTTACATCTCACCAATCTATGGTCACTACCTGTGTTGAACTTGTTTAGCACACTGCAGTCTTCTATGACGAATTTTTTGTTACACATAATAAAATCAATTTCACTTGTCGTCCCATTTGGGTGTCTCCATGTCCATTTCCTGTGTGGCTTTTCCTTGAAGAAGGAGTTCAAGATGAAAAACCCTTCTGCCTCTGCAAACTCAACGAGAGTATTTCCACGCTGGTTTCTGTTGCCGTGACCGAATTTACCTACTGAAGTTTCATTCTGTTGCCGTTGCCCTATTTTTGCATTGAAATCTCCCATAATTATCTTCAAGTGCTGCTTACCTTTATTATTTAGATGACAAATTTCCTCATAAAATTCTTCAATTTCTTCTTCAGGATGACTTGTGGTGGGTGCATAAGTTTGAATAATCTGAACCTGGTATCTTTTCGAGAGTTGGATAACAAGTCGTGCAGCTCTGTCAGAGGAACTTTCAACTTCTACAACTTTATCCTTCAGTTTCTTGTTTATTATAAATCCAACACCACTAGTTCTGCCATTATCTGTCCCACGATAGTAGAAGAGATGTCCACTTTTCAGTTCGATGAGATCTTCTCCTTTTCTCCTTACCTCACTTAGTCCCCACGATGTCCCACTTGATCCTTTGTAGTTCCTCTTCCAATTCAAGAAGCCTTGAATCAGAAGTATATGGCCAACTAATTAAACCTTTTTTTTCAAGCATTAAATTAAAAAAATAGTATATTCTAGTTCTGGGCATATGAAATAATCGTCTTGGGACTTTAAAGCGTTGGGGAAATTTTTCGTTTCCTATCGATAGTAAAAGCCACGCAACGTTCAGTTTTCTCAAGCCGATCTTGTTAAAATATGGCATTTAAATGCCTAGCGTATGAAATCTGAAAGTATTGCATCTTATGAATTGCAATAAATACGGTATTTATCAAATGATATCGAAAGGTGATTACGCGGCTCCAAAACAACGCTCCGGGCTTCCAAAGAAGACAACTAATCGAGACGATAAAGGTACTTTGTGAGTAGCTTCTAGCCAAACTAAATCTCCACGTCAAACCACAAGTAGTTTAGCAATCCGATTATCAAGAGTTACAGTTCATCTTCTTCTGCAGTCCAGTAAGTTTCATACGTACTGCAGTATAGTAAGTTTCATACGTACTGCAGTATGCGCCGTACACTGTTGCTAGAACACCACCACAAAGAAGTGCGCCTTTCGTGGGGCAAATAACACATGCGCTGGAAAGACGAATGTTTAACAATGCTATTCACTGATGAGAAGGAATTAAATCTGGATAGTCCAGATGGCTGGGCTTACTAGTGGCATGACCTAAGAAGGGAACCTCGCTCCTTCTTCAGCCGGCATCTAGGAGGAAGGTTCTTTCATGGAATGGGCGACATTCGGCTATAATGGTACGACTGATACTGCTTTCTTGTAAGGTCGGCAAGTATCAGGTGATCATCATGAATTATTAGAAATCCATTTATTCCCAACTACAGAGACAATAGGAACCGAACACTGGACATTTTAACAGGACAATGCTTCGATCCACACCTCTTCCTCAACTATACCATTGATAACGAGGAATATTTTGGGTACAATTTCCTTTTCAAGTAATGCCTAATTTTTCCGATAGGGGGCGTAATGTTCAGTAGCGATTTCCTTGATATCTCCGCTTCTAAAAGTCCTATTTGAAAGATTCTTTCTGCATCGGATACAGCTCTTGATGGGAAATGTTCTGATGGAAATTTACCTCATTTGGGGCAAATAATGGTTTGGTCACCAGGGTGTGTAAGTGTTTTTTTCTCCTTTTGATACATTTGCAGCAAAAATCCAAGCTTCTGAAAACTCGACTGGAAATTTGTTTCATAGACAGATACTTTTCACCTCGGAAAATCTTTCGAAAATTTTTTTCCTATTGCTTACAATAGCGCAGAGATTTTTTCCGCCAGGGAACGTAGAAGTATGTCCTGTTTTTGTTGATATCTCTGCTTTTATGAGTCCGATTTTAAAATTTCTTTCTTTATTGAAGAGAATTTTCAGTGCGAAATGTTACTCATGTAAATTCAAATTCTTCTTGATGCTCAAGTGTGCTACTAGGGGGCATAAGTTCACTTTTCCGTTAACAGAATGTGTACAGAAATATCTGGGGGATTACAATCCCGATTGAACAAAATTCCATTTCGGTCAGATACTACTAACTATAAAAACATGTATGCATTTTCTGCTCAAAATAATGCACTATTTCGCTTCTAGGGGGGCAGAAAAATGCAAATCCAAGGTAAATAATAGATTAAGAAATCCAAGGTGATAAAAGACTTCTGGATTGCATCTCACAGAAATTTGTATATTTACCTTGGATTGCACTTCGACGAACTGTCAAGATTGCCAACATCAAATTCATCGGGTGAAACTCTATGTCAGTAAGTTTATAAAACATTTACGCGAACAAACCACATCTCAATAACAGAAGAGCTTTGAGGTATTCCAATTGTCCAATAGTCCTGAAGGTATAGGACTTCTTCAACTGTCGTCCGGGTTCCGGTTGTCAGATTTGATGTTGAATTGTTTTTCAGTCAGTGTTCAGATGGTGCGCTTCTGCGATAACATACAGACTAACGTTCTGTATTGCAGTAGATTACCCAAGAAGTTAGTATCAAATATGACTTGTAAATTCTCTGATCATTTGGAGATGTTATGAACACGTTAATATACGTATGGTGGGAGGAAAAGAGCGGAATTCACTTACCAATTGAAGAAAAGAGGGAGCCCAAACTGCTCCTTCTCCTCTTCTTAGGATGTCGGACTTTCTTGAAGACATGGCTGACTGGAAATTAAGAGAAGAAATATGGTATAGTGGCAAGTAAAATTGAAAACAAAAACATTAAAATTATAATATATAGTTGTTCAAATGTAAACGGAAGAAGTGGGAATAAACTGAGAAAAAGGAGGAAAGCCAAATGTTATGGTAATATTAAAGTTTAAGTGAGCTATAATGCAATAGATGGCAATATCAATCATGTTTGTGATTGTAACCTCAGTTGAAATAGCCAGGACTACGGTGTCGCGTATAGAACGTGGCGCATTTAAAGAAAATATTGTAGTATAGAACATTGCACATTTGAAGAAAAGAGTATAGCATAGAACATTACACATTTGAAGAAAAGAGTATGGTATAGAACATTGTGCATTTGAAGAAAAGAGTATAGTATAGAACATTGTGCATTTGAAGAAAAGAGTATTGTAGTATAGAACATTACACATTTGAAGAAAAGAGTATAGTATAGAACATTGTGCATTTGAAGAAAAGAGTATAGCATAGAACATTACACATTTGAAGAAAAGAGTATAGTATAGAACATTGTGCATTTGAAGAAAAGAGTATAGCATAGAACATTACACATTTGAACAAAAGAGTATAGTATAGAACATTGCACATTTGAAGAAAAAGGTGTAGCATAGAACATCACACATTTGAAGAAAACAGTATAGTATAGAACATTGTGCATTTGAAGAAGAGGGTATTGCATAGAACATTACACATTTGAAGAAAATAGTATATATGTAGTATAGGACATTACACATTTGGAAAAAAAAGAATATAGTACAGAACATTGCGCATTTGAAGAAAAGAGTATAGTATAAAACATTGCACATTTGAAGAAAAGAGTATAGTATACAGCATTGCACATTTGAAGAAAAAATATGATATAGAGCATTGTGCATTTGAAGAAGAATATAGTATAGAACATTGTGCAATTGCAGAAAAGGAGAAATGACAGCAATGACAGTTTTCTGCACGCACAAGAACCTGTTACCGCTATGCACTTTAACTACACCAGGAAATTTATTGAAATGCATCGTGATAACTGCTAAACAAAGAAGAGAGTGCGTGAATACTTATGAAATCTTGAAAACTATGTAAATGATGTGCACGGCGCTACTGGTCGGCAAAACCGCATCGCGTAATCATAGAGGAAAATATTGCTGCAGTTGAAAGGTTCATCGCCATAAATAAGACCGCATCACGTGACACGCCAAAAAGCATCTGTTAAGAAATGTCACTTAAGTGTTCGCCAAAGTGTGCAACTTTCAAAACGCTTATAGTTCGGTATAAATCCTTTTATTTAGTGACGTAATTCAGTATATGTTGGGTTGGAAAAAAAGTAATGTCCGATGACGAGGTACCAGAATTCGGAGTCCCGGCAACGGCGCATATTGGCCACTGATTTTGCGCTACATACCAGCACGGCAGCAGCAGGTAGGTAGCGTAAGTCAGTGGCAGTCATGACATCAGAAGGTATGTGGCTTAAATCAATGGCAGTCATGCATCAGAAGGTAGGACGCTTAAGTCAATGGCAGTCATGACATGAGAAGGTAGGTGGCTTAAGTCAATAGCAGTCATGATATCAGAAGGTAGCTGGCTTAAGTCAATGGCAGTCATGACATCAGAGGGTAGACGGCTTTCACCAACCGGGACGATGTCTAACGTGCACTTACTCACTTCTTTGCGTCCAAGAAGCCACAATTCTACAGGAATGGTATCTAATAGCTCTTCAAAAGATGGGAGCAGGTCGTGGCAAACGATGACGACTACATTTTGGAGTGATTTGAGCTTGTATATACGGTAATTAGCACTTTTATGTTTCTTTGCATTTGCAAACATTACTTTCTATCTAAACCTCTAGAAATCGCCAATGCTTCCTTCCTCTGTACTGGGAGGAAATGTTTAACAGCTGTTCTTTCAAGGCAGTGGTTAGACATTTTATATCTAGCTACCAGTGCCGGATCCTGGTTAAGCAAGCAGGTAAAGCAAACTTAACGAAAAGAGATATATTAACACTTTTATATGTTTCACATTATACGCAGTCAAGGTCAGCATCAGATGGCTTCCTAGTCCGGTCCTCCGGTGATTCTTCGCACCGTCTGCCTGCATGTCGCACTGGCCGCTGCCTTGGCCAGGTATATTCCAGCTGCCGGAGACTGAGAGCCAATATTTAAGTTGTGGATTCATGTTGGAGAGGTTTGGCCATAACTCACCACGCTGACCAAGCGGGTTGGTGAGTGTGAGAGAGAATTTCCTCTAATTCCGATGGTATAGTTATACCGCTATTGCTGCTGACATTGCTGGGTATAATGGACACTCGCTATCTTCTGATTCAAGGCTCCTTGTGTTGGAAGAAGAACTACAAAGAATCAAGTGGGACATCGTCGGGCTAAGTGAGGTAAAGAGAAAAGGAGAAGACCTCATTGAACTGAAAAGTGGACATCCCTTCTATTATCGTGGGACAAATACTGGCAGAACTAGTGGTGTTGGATTTGTAATAAACGAGAAACTGAAGGACAAAGTTGTAGAATTTGAACGTTCCTCTGACAGAGCGGCACGACTTGTTATCCAACTCTCGAGAAGATACAAGACTCAGATTATTCAAACTTATGCACCCACCTCAAGTCATCCTGAAGAATAGATTGAAGAATTTTATGAGGAAATTCATCATCAAAATAATAAAGGCAAGCAGCACTTGAATATCATTATGAGAGATTCCAATGCGAAAATAGGGCAACGGCAACAGAACGAAACTTTAGTAGGTAAATTCGGTCACGGCAACAGAAGCCAGCGTGAAAATACACTCGTAGAGTTTGCAGAAGCAGAAAGGTTTTTCATGATGAACTCCTTTTCCAAGAAAAAGCAGCGAAGGAAATGGACATGGAGGCATCTCAATGGATTGAAAAGTGAAATTAGAATTATTATGCATAACAAGAAATTTGTCATGGAAGACTACAGTGTGCTAAACAAGTTCAACAAAGGTAGTGACCATAGAATGGTACGATGTAAGATGCAGCTCGACGCTAAACCCAAGCGCGGCAAGCTCATAAAGCAAACAAAGTGTATTTGAATGACCAACATCAAAAAAACATCATAATAGCTTCAAATTGGAACTGAGGAACAGATTCTCTGCTCTACAATGTCTAACGTTGGAAGAAGTGGACATCTCTGAACTTAACTGAAAACTAACCAAGACTCTTATGGAAACAAGCAACAAAAATAGCTGGTACTAAGAACAAGTTCCATACAAACAAATTATCAGGAAAAACAAATTTCTGATACAAAAAAAAAGAGAGATGAGGACAACTAAAGGAGATGTGACTTTCAAAGTGGAATATATAGAGCTATGCAAGACGGTATGATAACGTATCACTGAAGATGTAAGGAAATTCAACTGTGAACTAGTGAACAAAGCAATTGAAAACAACCAAAGTTTAAAGAGAGCAAAAGGGACATCAGAGTAAGGGAAAAACAGATTATGGCTCTAAGAAAAGAAGATGGTTCTGTAACAAGAAATACAGGTGGACTTTTGACAAGAGTGAAATATTTCTACTCAAAACAATATGAAAGGGATGATACATGTACTCCAGACATTACGAAAGGTACCAGTACCAGAGTTCTTCCACTCCTCCCAACAGAAATTGCACGTGCAATAAAGAACATGAAACGAGGAAAAGCTCCAGGAGAAGATGGAATTACCGTAGATATCATACAAGAAGCAAGTGGAGACATTGAAACAGTAAGCGCCCAAGTTTTCACTTGATGCCTTAATGAAGGGAAGATTCCTGAGGATTGGAACAAGGCTACAATGATCCTGCTACATAAGAAAGGTGACATTGAGTATCTCAAGAATTAGAAACCTAGCAGCATCCTATCAGTGGTTTATAAAATCTTCACTAACGTTCTTTCACACCGCTTGAAGGTGAAACTGGACATGGCTCAACCGAGAGGACAAGTTGGATTCAGGAGTGGCTACAGCACTATAGATCATATCCACGTACTGAGAGAACTAATTCAAAGAGCGAGGGAATAAGAACTTCCATTATGCATGGCTTTTATCGATTATGCAAATGCATTTGATTCGGTGAAACCATCAGCAGTTACAATGGCTTTAAAGTCCTACGGTATTCAAGATGCATGCATTAATATTATTTATTACATCTATTAAAATGCAAGTGCAAAGATTCGGCTATTTGAGAATACAGCACCCACCCATAAAAATTGCAAAGGGAGTGAGACAAGGTGACACTATATTTCCCAAACTCTTTAATGCTACATTGGAAAATGTCTTTCAATCATTGAACTGGGAACACAAAGAGATAAAGATTAATGGAGATTATGTAACCCACCTCCGTTTTGCTGATGACGTAGTCATTTTTGCAACTACCCCATCAGATATGCAGAGTATGATCCCGGAACTTGCTGACAAGAGTACAGATGTGGGATTAAAAATGAACTTTCAGAAGACAAAAGTGATGTACAATTCTTTTATAAAAAATGAAGATTTATCGATTGATAGGGAAACGCTGCATATAACCATTACCTACATTTATCTTGGACAGCAGATATCAAGTGAGGGTCACATTGATGAAGAAATTAATCAGCGTATAAAACTTGCCTGGAGAGCTTTTGGAAGGAACCGTATAATTTTCAAGAGCAATATGCCATTATGTCTTAAAAGAAAAGTGTTTGATCAATACATTCTTCCAGTGCTTACATATGGTGCAGAGACGTGGACCTTAACTAAAAGAGACATACAAAGGCTTCAGACAACTCAAAGTAGCATGGAGAGGTGCATACTTGGTGTAGCCAGGAGAGATAAGAAGAGAAACTCGTGGATCAGAAAAAATGACAAGAGTGGAAGACATTATGATCAGAGTAAAATCCCTGAAATGGCAATGGGTTGGACATATTGCCAGAAGGACAGATTATCGATGGACAACCGAAATATTAGACTGGATTCCAAGGGACAGGAAAAGACCCAGAAGAAAACCACATGTGAGATGGGTGGATGAAATTCGAAAGTATGCGGGAGTAACATGGAGGAGACTGGCACAAGATAAACCGTCGTGGAAGAAACTTGGGGACACCTTTGTCCAGCAGTGGATTGATAATGGTTGACAATGATGATGTTTCACAACGGTATTAAAAGTACCTCAAGAAAAAGATACTATAAGGCAACAAATATGATTGTTCGCCGTGTCTGATTTGTCATGTTCTTGTAGAGCAAATCTGAATGCTTCACAAAAACGAATACAGTTTATACGATGTCACAACATAAGCCAATCGTTTTTTCCTTTTTCTGTTCCCTTTAAAAAAAATTCCTATAACAGGAATCTAGTTGCGATCGCAGTTGCAACTAGATTCTTGTTCAGGAATCTAGTTGCAAAATCAGTGCATTATTCTTATGTGCAGAAGACACTGAATTTTGTCTGCAAAATATCATAAACATGAAAACCAACGTACAGCATGTTTGTGTCACAGTCATGTATTCATTCATTCTTATTTTATGTTTCAGGAACTTTACTTCCTGATTCGCTCAATGTTCATGTCGCTAAATGTTTGCCGAAATTTAAGGTTTGGAGTAGGTTTATCCAGTCTTTAATTTTCCAGTTTCTGTTCCAACGAATAAGACAGGAACAGATATTCCAGCCAAGGATCAACAGTATTCACGACTAAGGAAGCTTCTCACATTTTATTCTTTGTATAAGGATATTAAACTATTCCTGACACGTTTTCACCGATGAAGCAGAAGAATGACACTAAAATAATCAATTAACTAACGCAACACAGAGTAGAAAGAGCGACTGCGGTTTTTCTCGGTAAGTGGACGAGAATGAGCACGGTGGAAATGTGCTCCGGTCCTTTTCTACCAAGCGCCGGCTAGCTTCTAGCAGGGTATTAAACTGAGCATACTCAAATGCCCCTAAGACGGAGCAGCAGGTGATTGTGATCACGGGAAACATAATTCAAGGATTTATTTCAACTGTAGATGGCAAACATTGAATGTTTAACTGCAAAGAAACCCAAGATTGTTTTTTACTTCCGTAATGGTACCTTTTAGAACATATAATAACATGGTATCAGGTAACCACAAAGTATTTGCCGGTTTTCTAAGGATAAAAAATATCTTGTAATGATTGAATTTGCGGAGAGATGGCGTTCCACCTGTTGTGTGACGTCAGCTGAAATTCCAAGGTACGCTGCGCAGATGAATCAGCAATTGGGTAGTGGAGAAACGTGCTATTGCAATGGCGGTATCAGTAAAGATTATTCGTGGGTGTTTGTCATACGAATTTAAACTCGGTTCATCTGCTGCACAAACAGTTCCTCACATTTACTTAGCATTCGGAGCAGATGCTGTCAAAGAACACACAACTCGGAATTGGTTTCTAAAGTTCAGAGACGGAGATGACTCCCTTCAAGAAAAGTCCCAGAGAGGTCGTCCTGTCAACCTTGATACAGAAACCCTGAAAGTTGCAGTTGAGCAGGACAGTAGTCAGACATGCCAGAAACTAACCCAGTCATTTGGTGTAACTGATGAAACCGTCCGAAGACATCTGCACGAAATAGGTAAGATACAAGTGTTGTCTAACTAGAACCCCCACGGATTGTCTGCAGTAATCACGCAGCAACGTGTCTCAGCTTATCTTGCATTGCTGTCTCGCCATGACAAGGAACCATTTTTGGATAGGGTACTCACATGTGATGAGAAGTGGGTCCAGTACAGCACCTCAAAACTTTCCAGACATTGGTTATCCACCAGTGACTCAATTCCTCACGTATCGAAGCCAACACTGCATCGACGTACAGTTGTGTTGTGTGTATGGTGGACATCACATGGTGTTGTGTGTATGTTGGACATCACATGGTGTTGTGTGTATGGTGGACATCACATGGTGTTGTGTGTATGTTGGACATCACATGGTGTTGTGTGTATGGTGGACATCACATGGTGTTGTGTTTATTACGAACTAAACGCGGCCAAACAATCACCGCTGCAGTGTACTGTGAGCAACTGAAACGTGTGCATAAGGGCCTGAAAAAGAAGGAAGTGGTACTGGTCAACAGAAAGGGAGTTCAGCACCTCCAAGATAACGCTCATACCCACTCGCTTCATTGACCAGGAACATTATCAAAGAACTTGGGTGGAGGCTTTTATATCAACCAGCTTACTCACCAGATATCTATCCTTCAGACTATCACTTGTTCCTTACACCCGACAATTATTTGCATGAACACCATTTCAAAATTGATAAGTTCCACGCTGCCCTGCAAAACTATTTCTCTTTCCATGCCCCTGAATTAGGAATCTGTGCTGGCCAGTTCACATACGATACGGAAATATCGTCAAACCACGCCGTAACAGTCCTTGCTTTATGGGACGTAAGTCGTGTCTGTTTTGAGCTCCGTGTTTCGCCGTCTACTGAGTGTGTTTTGTGTGCTCTGTCGTTTAACTTTTGTGCGTGCCTTCAAGACGAAGGTTGTATCTTTCATTTAAGACATCTCCCGAGTCGGTGAGTACTATTTTCAATTAGCTATCAGCACTTTATTTTCTCGACCAGTTGGTCGTTTTTTACTAAGTTAGGCCTCGCCATCGGCGATGGCGACTGCTGATAAGAGCAGAATTCCCGCTCTCGTCACAGCTTCTCCTACTACGTCGATCCTTATCTCTGACGGAGCAAACCAATCAGCGTCCGTCCTTGATGATAGGGAATATCGTCCTCCTCCTGATGCCTATTGCTCTTCTTCTTCTACGCTTCAACTCTCTGACTCCACCACCCCTCCTGGTGGTGAGGCTATGACGTTCGTTCCTGATGCTACCGATGACGTAATGGATATCTCTGAGGGCGTTGCTTCTCTGCCCTCGGTAGCCTTGCCCAGCGTTGTGTCAGCTCCTTCATCCAGCGCTGCACCTCTGCCTTCCAATGGAGGATTGCCTACCCGCTCTTATTCTAGCGTTACCTCAGGTGCGTCCCTACCGACGCAATCGACTCGCCTTCCCCTTGCAGATGCCCATGTCCAGATACATGGTGACTCACTTCAATTGGACGTTCCGCACTTCTCACCCGCTGCGCAGGAACTTCACTCCACCCGCGAGTTGGGAGTGTGCCTAGATGCTCTTCCGAATACACCGCTGAAAGTCTATTGTGATACGCTCCTTGCTTTTCTTCCAGCCGGAGCCATTACTCACCTCACCCGCCGGCCGCGGACGGTGATTGTTTATTTCACATCCAAAGAGCATGCAGACACGCTTCTAAACTTTGGTCTTGACCTGGGAGACCACCACCTGGAAGCTGAACCGATTTCCAGGCGCCCTGTTCAGGTCTCCTTGCATCCGGTGCCCCCGAAATCTCGGATGCGATGATATGTACTGCACTTAGTAAGTGTGGTAAGATTGTTGGTCCTGTTATCACACATTCAGCTGCGCCCAAGGATCCTGCAAATAAGAATGTTCGTAGTTTTCGCCGGAGTGTTCGACTCATCTTTCCATCAGAGGAGCATCTCCGTAAGTTCCCACGGATCCTAAACGTCCGATGTGGGCAGCTCTCCTACAGAATTGACATGCTAACATCAGAACACTGTGCTAATTGCAAAGAACTTGGGCATCAGCGTGCTCGATGCCCCAACAACCAGTATCCAGCTCCCACGGCTTCTACAGTGCCTACCGCCTCTAAGCAGCCTCCTGCTACATCTCGCTCTCGACCTGCACCGTCTTCAAATGTGCCAACTGCCCCAGGGCCGAGTTACACAAAAAGTATATCTACAGCCTCTCGTCCACGAGCGTCTTTTGATGCTGATCTCACCTCCCACCTTCAATTTCCAGTGCTCACCTCACCTATTACTCCTCATCCCGTGGCAACATCGGGAGACTTCGCCGCTGGTTTCCCACCAGTTTTCACTGTTGGTGTCTCCGAGTGTGACGGCGGTGCCGATAACTCCTCTGACTCTGCGTCAGCTTCCCGAGCATCGTCGCTCCCTGGAAAACGAATTTCTGGCACTCGTACAGGTACCCGACGTAAGAGGAAGAAGAAGAAATCTTCCTCTGCGGATGGGCAACAGTTCCGTACTACCAAATCTTCAGGAGATATCTCTCCCTCTCCTGTGCCAACAGAAATTGAAAGGGACACTGATGATGATGGGTCTCCACCTTCGTTTGAGGTCTTTTCAAGTGTTCTCTCCAAATGTGGTGCTCCTTCAGAACCTCTCAATCTTGGAGATTACTATCAGTTTTGCACCCACGCCACGAACCTGGAGTCGACGTATGACTACCTCCGAGAGCGCGAAGACATTCTTCCCGCGCTGCTCCTGCAAGCCGGATGCATTGCTAAGTACCTTCGTGGGTTTGTTCATGACCCCCTGCACCACTCATGGACCCTTGGCTGCGTAAACCGATTACAACAACTCCTGAAAGTTGCTCCGCGACTCCTCCAACCAACGACTGACCAGTCCATTCAAGGTCACGACCCTTAATTGCAGAGGGTTCGCTAGCCCCCTAGCGAATGCTCTTGTTATGGAAGACCTCTCGCCCCTCGGGGCCGATCTGTTACTACTACAAGAAACAAACTGCCATTCCTCCACTCTATTTACTCGCTGGCGTCCTAGCGATTATGTGTTCCATCATGCTTTCCGCTACTCATCTCATGGTGGACTTGCTATCGGAATACATCAACATTTCCGATCCACCCTCACTGCACTCTCAGTGCAGAACTTATGCCGAGATTTACTCCAGCAAGTCTCCTTCACAGTTGGCGGAGCTCGATTTCACATCTTTAATGTGTATATTCCATGCACCTCTATTCATTTATCCATCTTGTTCACCAAACTCCGTAAAGCTCTCTCGAAAGTCTCACCTTCGGATCGTGTGCTCTTGGGTGGAGACTTCAATTGCACATTTGACCCGGCTCTGGATCGCTCTCCTTCGTCACGAGAGCGTCGGACGGATCTCGTCGCACTACTCCATGACCTTGTTGCTGATTTCTCCTTCACCGATGCTTATAGGCGCCTTCATCCACAAGAGACCTCACACACGTGGCGCTCGTCTGGGAGTCAGCTTCCATCAACTGCACGCTTGGATCGGGTTTACGTTTCCACACCGCTTCTTGCGTCTATTACCGAGTTGCAACATCAACCTACTGCTTCCTCAGACCACTGCACGGTCACCCTCACAGTGTTTGTTGCGGCGTCACTCCCTCGGACTGTTCGTCCGTGGACATTTGACTCCAATCTCCTCACTGATCCTGAATTTTGTGCCTCTGTCCGTTCTTTTCTCGCTGCTCGTCGCGCAGGGTTGCATTCCGCACCCTGTACCTTGACGTATTGGCTTCGTGTCAAGCATCAGCTCCTCTTACATATCAAGCAACTTTCCTTCACCATGAAGACTTCTAGTCAGATGCGCCTCGATCACGCCAGGCAGATGCTCACACTGATTGGGTTATCAGATCCGCTTTTTCCGGCATATCAGGCGGAGCTCCAGGCTTTGCTGAAACCTCTTGCGCAGCAAGCACTTTTACGTCTGCGCATTAAACATCTCAATCCGGAGGAATGCACCTATGATTTTCTAACATCAATGGAATCTGCACGTAAGTCTTCTACCTCGCTTCGTCATCTTCGCCTCCCCTCTGGCGAAATCACATCCGATTCGGCAGCGATTTGCTCTCACGTTCGTCAGTTCTATACCACCAAGTTCAGTGAAACTCCTCCCCTTCTCCCTCTGCTCTCCCCCATCTTCTCAATAACCTACCTCAAGTTCCGTCTCATCTTGCTCCCACCCTGTCTCTTGCACCCACATCCACGGAGGTGTCCGACACCTTCTCTTCCTTAACCCCCATGCCGCTCCGGGTCCGGACGGCCTCTCTTTTCCTTTTTACCGTGCGTTCTTGCCTCTTTTGTTGCCTTTTCTCCTCTCCGCTTTTTCTGCTGCATTTAACTGCTCCCCCTCCCGAGGAGTTTCACGGACGCACATGTGGTCCTATTTCCCAAGAAGGGTGACCCTCTTGACTTGGGAAATTGGCGCCCCATTTCTCTTCTCAATCAAGATTATAAACTCTATACTAAGCTTCTTTCCCGTCGACTAAACTCTATCCTCCCTCACATCCTTGCTGACTCTCAAACCTATACTGTTCCTGGCCGTTCACTTTCCTCCAATGTTCAACTTCTTCGCGATCTCATTCATCTTGCCAAGACTCATTCTGAACCTCTTGCTCTCCTTTCCTTAGACCTCCGTTCCGCTTTCGATAATATCTCACACGCCTATTTAACACAAACCCTGCTACACTTTGGCTTTCCTCCACAATTTGTCTCCGTTCTTCTCTCAATCTATCGGGATGCCGTTTTCCATGTCAAGACGGCATCTTTTCTCACAGCACATGTTCCCTTCAAGCGGGGAGTTCGTCAGGGCTGCCCGCTTTCTGGTCAACTGTTTGCGATTGCCGTCGAGCCTTTTCTACGCTCTTTGCAAACATCTCTTCTAGCACAACTTCCACCACCAGTTGCCAGCTCACGGCATCACTCAGTCATTTACTCTGCTTATGCAGATGACATCACCGTCTGCATTCGTAGCGACTCACAGTTCCAACTGCTTCGTCGTTTGTTCTCCGCATATGCTTCATGTTCTGCAGCTGAACTGAATACGTCTAAGAGCACTGGATTGTGGTGCGGGTCGTGGTCCAATCGCTTGGATGCTCCATGGGGGGCCACATGGTCATCCACTACCCAACGCTTCCTGGGTGTGCACTTAGGCGCACCACAAGCTACATCCAGTGCAACTCGCTCGGAACTCCATCCTCGCCTCCTCCGCACAGCTGCATTCTGGTGTCGTGCGCAGTTCTGTACGTCCTACTACCAGCGTGCAAATCTCACCAGGACATACCTTCTGTCCATCTGCAAGCATTCTTGGATTGCATCTACGACCCCGCTTTTCTGTCTCCAGGAGGTTACACGCTGCCTTACTCGAGTAATGTGGGCGGGTCATCACTGGATTAACGTCCACAAGCTCTGTGCTCCTCCCTCCTATGGTGGTGCTGGCCTACCTGATGTCCCGCTGTGCTACAAAGCAAGCCGAGTGATCAACTTCATTCACCTTTTCACGGCTCCAGTGGCTTCCGCAGTTCAGGTACGTGACGTTCTTGCCTCCTTGCGTAACCCACATTTTTCCTTTCTTTCTTTAGTTCTCATGGATTGCTGTCCTTTCCCCCCTCCAAACTCCCACCTGCATATTCTGAAGCCCTCATTCACCTTCGCTCTCTCCCCCTCATTCGCTCCCCTCCCTCTTCAACTCTAGAGCTTCTTTCTGAACCCCTCTTCTTCAACTCCCTTGTTCATCCCCCATCTCCCCTGTTTTTCATTCCCCTCTTGGCTCCGAGCAGGTGTAGTAACTGTACAAGACCTCACTAACTCGGATCTATCCTGGCGCCCTCTCTCTGGCCTCCCCCTGCTATTCTCTCGTCCCCATCCGCCCATTTGGTCTATGACTCTCTGCTAACTGCACTTCTTTCTGCTTTTCCCTGATCTTGTCTCCCCAACCGGTCTCGTCTCTGTCTTTTCTGCCCCTCTTCCGCTGCCGTTTTTCCTCCGACTCACAAACTCGGTTCTTCCTCTCTCCTCTCTCTCCTCTAAATCTCTTTATCGTTTTCTAGTGCACCTTGCCACCCCTTCACCGCTTTCTATTCTGGAGGTTCCCCCTGCTTCTCTTCCTCTTGTCTGGGCAGCTGCCCGCTCACCCTTATCTGCCCCTCTTGAAATTAATACCCACTGGCTCTTTTTGCATAATCGCCTCCCTGTTCCGTATTTTCTCTTTCGCATGTCTCTTCTCTCCTCCCCTCTCTGCTCTTTCTGCGCACAGGAGGCAGACGTTTCTCACGTCTACCTTTACTGTCCCATCCTGATGCCTCTCCTCCACCAGGCTTTCCGGATTGCCAGTCGCTCTTGTTCTCAAGATCTTCCGTTCACTGCCTACAGACATCTTCTTCTGCGGGCTCATCCACCTACAACTCTTCCTTCAGTATGTGCCTATCTTTTCGTGCTGGTTAAACACGTTATTTACGTATACCTTCAACAACTCCGCAGCATTTCCTCGCCGGTCTCTTTACACCAGGCCAGCGCAGCACTTTGTGCCATTTTCAAGATCGATTGCTTTCTCGACTCCGCCTGGAGTACCAGTCGGCTTCTTCCAGTCGTCGAGAAGCCACCTTCTATGCTACCTGGGCGCCGGCCGCTCCATGGTTTGCGATTGATTCTGGACTGCTACACCTATCAGAACCCTAGGACATTCTACACCTCCTTTGCTGAGTTCCGTGGCACCCTGGTGGCCCTCCTCCACTCTACGACTCGTGCAATCCACACTACCGTTGAATTGTGAATGCTAATGCCATCTCAGTGTTTTTTCATGCTTACTCGTGTACATTACTTACTTTCACCCCGCCTGTATTATGTTGCTTTGGTGCCCTCGTTAAATAACTTGCACAATTGTGCACGCTGTGTTTTTATCTCATGTATGTAATGTTTTACCTTCACGGCGGTGTTTGTGCTGTTCTTTTTTTAATTGTGTACTATTGTTTCGCCTGTGTTATCCTGTAAATCATGCCCAGCCAATGTCATGTGACACGATGTGTTTCTCTTTGTCACTTCTGCAATTTTTTATTCAATAAGCTTTGCTTGCAGCATTTGTTATTCATCCCCATTGTCATTGCAGTGTATATACCATCATGTTTTTAACAGTTTTGTATTATTTCCCAGTGAGATGCCCAATACTGTACGTCTCCCTCTTATGTTTTCTTATGATAAATTAGAATAAAGCGATTTTGAAACCTTGCTTTATGGCTCAATGCATTATCTTGCTGATACCAACAAGGCTCGGCTCCATAGAATTGCACACAGAGGTGGTAGGGCATAATTGTCCATAATATCGAGGTAGATGTGCTGGTTAACAGGCTTGTGCACGATAACCAATGGGCCGTGACCATACCACGAAAAACACTCCCGCACGAATACACTGCCAGCTTTAAACTTCACCGTGCTAACAGTACACTGTGGTAGATAGAATTCTCCCGGCTGCCGCCATACCCACACACGGCCATCAGACTGATGGATCGTGCATCTGGATTCATCAGTCCATAGCACCCGTTTCCACTGATCTATGGTGCATGAAAAATGTTCTTTATACCATGCTAAACGACGAGTAGCATTCCCAGTGGAGAAGAAAGGCGTATGAGCAGCCGCACAACTACTGTAACCCATGGAAGGAAGTTTTCTGCGAATGGTACGTGCACAAACCGAGGTTCCAGCATTTTTACACACCTGTACACTTATGTCTTGTGCAGTACTCCGTCGATTAGCTGTAACGACTCTCCTAAGGTTTCGATGTCCTCTATCACTGATTTTTTTTTACTACCGGTACGCTTTGCTGCTTCAGGCACGCCATGTGTCTTCCACTTATTCACTGCATCCAAAACAGTTGACTTGGGTACGTTTAAATGCCTCTCGATTTCTCTTTTGGAAAGCACACTAATATAACACCTAACAGTCTTTCATTTCTCAAAGTCAGTTCTCTCCCGCCGCGATATTTTCACTCAATCTCACGGTGCGATATGATACCGGTGAGCTGCAGGCTTGTTTTCATACCGTTTGCAGCTGTACCGCGCATCTTAACAACGCAGTGGGTCCATTCATTTGCTTTTGAAGTGGTGTCCGGTGACTTTTGCCAATATAGTGTATAGTTGTTAACACCTTGACAAAAAGTTGTTGATGTCCATGGTACTTACTTTGATGAATAAATTACTTTTCTACTACGTATGTACTGCACTTGGTCTCAATCTCCGAAAACGGCAAATTCGTTTTGTGACGTACCTGCCAGCAGGGCGCACACGACATAAAGGCAGATAGTAGTCAGAACAAACGCCCGCGTAGCTCAATTGGTAGAGCGCCTTATTCCGGAATGAGGGGATCCGGGTTCGAATCCTGGCGTGGACAAAAATGACGGAGAAATTTACTTCGTTATAATGGCGCCCGAACTATCCGGATGACCCGACCGTTCAAAATCTCGCAATGGTGTGATGTTATTTCCACACCGCGAGATAGGAAAAATCAGAGAATCCCTTCTTCAGCGCTTCGAAAAAAAAAACAAAAAAAAAACATTAACTTGGAGTTCTCAAGTGCACGTTCTGCAGTGGATGGCTGCCTGCACGATTCATGGTCACAGCTGATCCGTGGGCCATGCCCCCGGCCCTCTTTCGGGGGAGATGTGACGTACCTGCCAGCAGGACGCTCACGACATAAAGGCAGATAGTAGTCAGAACAAACGCCCGCGTAGCTCAATTGGTAGAGCGCCTTATTCCGGAATGAGGGGATCCGGGTTCGAATCCTGGCGTGGACAGAAATGACGGAGAAATTTACTTCGTTATAGTTTATGGTTACCTAATAACATGTTCCGAATGAAATCTTCACAGTCACAATTTTTTAAATCGTAAATGTTTTCCTTAATCAAATAAAATTTCCTGAAAATTGGTAGATTACGATAATGCACTCCTATAAACAAGTCACCACTGACTGCCATCTTTAAGGCGGTTTGTACAGAATTATACACTGTATTACTCCAGTAAATACACGGCTTAATACCACGCTTTCGAAAGCTCACCGTCCTAACATCTCAGACTTGGTACCGAGGGATTTTCATCAATTTGGGCCCACTCAAAGAAAGACTGGGAAAGAAGCACTTTTGCAACACGCACTGTACGAGCAGCTTCGCAGGAAACCTAAGAAGCTTTTCTTAGAGAAGAAATCGATGCATTGGATTTGCTGCCGCGTCCGTGCATAGCAAGAAAACTCAAGTATGTAAACAAGTGAATGCGTCTGTACTCCAAAAAATAAATAAGATATTTGTTCTTTCCACTTTTGCTGTTTCTATGTAATCCCTATTTGTTCTGTAGCATTCATTAAACGTCATGAAAATAAAAGCTACATAAAACTCGACAACAATATTTGTTACAACGAAAGGTAAAAAAAGAAAAGAAAGAAATGAAGGAAAAAATCTTGAATACCAGGAAAAATATCATTCCGTTACAGAATCAATAGCAATGCGCATTTTAAATTAAGTTGCTCATAAAACTTGGGGTTATTACGGAGAAAAAGAAATCGGGAACGCGTAAAACAACTACATGCGTTTACGTATGGACAGTATAAAAGGCAAAACACAAAATAGACATGGAATGGGCAGACAAAAGTTGTGTAGTGGTACTTCCAGTGTTCAAAGACGACAGAACACTTCATTAACTCAGAAGGAATGAGAACATTAGGCTTGCCTTGATACTCAGTGCGTTGTGACACCTTCTCAGTTATTCACAGCCACTTGGCACATCCGCACTGCACATAAAATTATTTAGCTCGGAATGGCCCGCAGACGAAGTTAAAGGTCACTACACTCTGCAAGTATCATAGGGCCCCGGTGGTGCCAGTCCACCACTATCTGTAGGCCATTCGAGACGTGATCAATCGGACTAATGATGTACACTATATCCATGTATAATAGAGCTATTAGTTATAAATCATATCAAAAAAGAATTGCATTAAACAATTGGTACAAAAAATTAAATTCCTCGGTCAGACTTTAAAATCCAATGGCTGAGTTGTACCGTACGAATGCTGGTTCTTCAAGTGCGTGATACATAAATGAGCAGTGCCTGATTACCAACGGGCCAGAAGGGCCCGGGCCCTGGGCCTTCTCTTTTACAGGGAGCCCATTTTTAAATGTTTTTCTAGAAAGTAACGTAACCATTACTGAACTTCTTTGTATCATCATTATTATTATTGTCAACTTTATTATTATTATTATTATTATTATTATTCCAAACCTAATACATACTTTATGTGTGAGGTATTTTTGCGCACGCTTATCGGTCAATTTTCAATGCTTTTAGTCAAAGAAGCAGTTTCAATTTTCGCAAAATCCTTTGTTGTTTTCTCTCTTCTTAAATTGTTGCCTTTGTTTCCTCTTCTCTGAAATATATATATATATACACTGACGGAAAAAAATCCCAACACCAAGAAGGGGTTGTGTTAGATAACCGACAGTTTGCAGGCGGTGAGAGTATATCTGTAAGATGACGTCTATGCAAATTTCGAGCTCGACGCATACGTGTGGCGCTAGTAGCGCCCTCGGAACATGCAAACCAGTTTTGCTGTAAATACGCGCTGTATCGTTCGTGAGCGTTAGTTATCGTTGAGATTCGACGTAGGGTGTTGATGTTAGTCAAGAATGCCTTTAAGAAGACGAAGAAGCCATTATCAACAGCTCACGGAGTTTGAACGAGGTCGTGTAATAGGGCTACGAGAAGGTGGATTTTTTTCCGCAATGTTGCGGAACGACTTGGCAGGAATGTAGCCACTGTGCATGATTGTTGGCAGCGGGTGGTTAAGGGAAGGTACTGCCTCAAGAAGACCGGGTTCCAGCCGGCCACGTGGCACTACTGAGAGAGGAAGACCGCCGTGTACGGCGTATGGCCGTGGCGCATCGTACCGCGTCTGCGGCAGCAATTTCAGCTGCAGTTGCCACCACAGTGACACAACGAACTGTTACAAATCGGTTACTTGAAGGACAGCTCCGAGCCAGACGCCCTGTAGCGTGCATTCCACTTACTCCAAAACACTGCCGTTTGCGACGTCAGTGGTGTCAAGCTAGAGCTCACTGGAGGACGGAGTGGAGATCTGTTGTGTTTTCCGATGAAAGTCGGTTCTGCCTGTGTGCCAGTGATGGCCATGTGTTGGTTAGAAGGAGGCCATGTGAGCGCCTGCAACCAACCTGTCTGCGGCAGAGACACACTGGACCTACACCTGGAGTTATGGTCTGGGGAGCAATTTCCTATGACAGCAGGAGCACTCTCGTGGTTATCCCACGCACCCTGACGGCACAGTTGTACGTCGGTCTGGTGATTCAACCTGTTGTGCTGTCATTCATGAACAGCATTCCAGGGGGTGTTTTCCAACAGGATAACGCTCGCCCGCATACCGCTGTTGTAACCCAACATGCTCTACAGAGTGTCGACATGTTGCCGTGGCCTGCTAGATCACCAGATCTTTCACCAATCGAGCACGTATGGGACATCATTGGACGACAACTCCAGCGTCACCCCCAACCAGCATTAACCGTCCCTGTATTGACCGACCAAGGGCAACAGGCATGGAACTCCATCCCACAAACTGACATCCAGCACCGGTACGACACAATGCATGAACATTTGCGTGCTTGCATTCAACATTCTGGCGGTTACACCGGTTATTAATGTACCAGCATTTCACATTTAAAATGGCTCTTCTCTCGCTTACAATAAGCTGTGATCTTAAAATCTTAATCGATTAAATATGTTACCTATACAAATGTATTGCCACCATTTCATTCCTCTACAACTATTTTTTCGTGGTGTTGGGACTTCTTTTCCGTCATTGTATATATATATATATATTCCATGTGGTCTTCTTCTGGGTCTTTTCCTGTCCCTTGAAATCCAGTCTAAAATTCAAGCTGTGCATCGATGGTCTGTCCTTCTGGCAATATGTCCAGCCCATTGCCATTTCAAGGATTTTACTCTGGTCATGATGTCTTCCCCTCTTGTCATTTTTCTGATCCACAAATTCCTCTTCTTATCTCTCCTGGTTATACCAAGCATGCATTTCACCATGCAACTTTGAGTTGTCTGCAGTCTTTGTATGTCTCTTTTAGTTAAGGTCCACGTCTCTGCACCATATGTAAGCACTGGAAAAATACATTGATCAAACACTTTTCTTTTAAGACATAATGACATATTGCTCTTGAAAATTATACTGTTTCTTCCAAACGCTCTCCAGGCAAGTTTTATACGCCGATTAATTTCTTCGTCAATGTGACCCTCACTTGATATCTGCTGTCCAAGATAAATGTAGGTATTGGTAATCTCCAGCTTTTCCCTATCCATCGATAAATCTTCATTTTTTATAAAAGCATTGTACATCACTTTTGTCTTCTGAAAGTTCATTTTTAATCCCACTTCTTTACTCTTGTTAGCAGGTTCCTGGGTCATACTCTGCAGTTCTGATGGGGTAGTTGCAAAAATTACTACGTCATCAGCAAAACAAAGATGATTTAGATAATCTCAATTTATCTTTATCTCTTTGTTTTCCCAGTTCAGTGATTGAAAGACATTTTCCAATTAGGCATTAAAGAGTTGTAATGTAGCAGGATCATAGTAGCGTTGTTCCAATCCTCATGAATCTTCCCTTCATTAAGACATCGAGTGAAAACGTGGGCGATTACTGTTTCAATTTCTCCACATGCTTCTTGTCTGATGTCTACTGTAATTCCATCTTCTCCTGAAACTTTTTCCCGTTTCATGTTCTTGATTGCATGTGCAACTTCTGCTGGGAGGACTGGAAGAACTCTGGTACCTTTGTAATGTCTGGAGTACATGTATCAACCATTTCACATAGTTTTGAGTAGAAATATTTCACTCTTGTCAAACTTTCACCTCTATTTCTTGTTAAAGAACCATCTTCTTTTCTCACAGCCATAATCTGTTTTCTTCCCTTACTGAGATGTCCCTTTGCTCTCTTCAGGCTTTTGTTGTTTTCAATTGCTTTCCTCACTAGTTCACAGTTGAATTTCATTACATCTTCTGGGATACTTTTTCGTACCGTCTTGCATAGCTCTATATATTCCACTTTCAAAGTCACATCTTCTTTAGTTGTCCTCATCTCTCTTCTTTTTTGCATCAGAATTTTGGTTTTTCCTGATAATTGATTTGTATGGAACTTGTTCTTAGTACCAGCTATTTTTGTTGCTTGTTTCCATAAGAGCCTTGCTTAGTTTTCAGTTAAATTCAGAGATGTCCACTTCTTCCGACGTTAGACATTCTAGAGCAGAGATCTGTTCCTCAGTTCCAATTTGAAGCTATTATGATGTTTTTTGAGGTTGGTCATGTAAATACACTTTGTTTGTTTTATGAGCTTGCCACGCTAGAGTTTAGCATTGAGGTGCATCTTACATTTTACCATTCTATGGTAACTACCTGTGCTGAACTTGTTTAGCACACTGCAGTCTTTCATAACAAATTTCTTGTTACACAGAATAAAATCAATTTCACTTGTTAATCCATTGGGATGCCTCCATGTCCATTTCCCTTGCGGCTTTTTCTTGAAAAAGGAGTTCAAATTGAAAAACCCTTCTGCCTCTGCAAACACTGCGAGAGTATTTCCGCGCTGGTTTCTGTTGCTGTGACCGAATTTACCTACTGAAGTTTCATTCTGTTGCTGTTGCCCTATTTTTGCATTGAAATCTCCCATAATGATCTTCAAGTGCTGCTTGCCTTTATTATTTAGATGGCGAATAAACTCATAAAATTCTGCAATCTCTTCTTCAGGATGAATTGTAGTCGGTGAATAAGTTTGAATAATGTAAGCCTGGTATCTTCTCCAAAGTTGGATAACAAATCGTGCAGCTCAGTCAGAGGAACTTTCAACTTTTACAACTTTATCCTTCAGTCTCTTGTTTATTATAAATCCAACACCACTAGTTCTGCCAGTATCTGTCCCACGATAATAGAAGAGTTGTCCACTTTTCAGTTCAATGTGATCTTCTCCTTTTTTCCTTATCTGACTTAGCCCGACGATGTCCCACTTGATCCTTTGTAGTTCGTAGTTCTTCTTCCAATTCAAGGAGCTTTGAATCAGAAGATACGGAGCGTCCGTTATACGTACCCAAGGTCAGCATCTGATGGCAGCCTAGTCCGGTCCTCCGGTGATTCTTAGCACCTTCTGCCTTCATGTCGCACTGGCCGCTGCCTTGGCCAGGTACATTCCAGCTGCCGGAGACTGAGGGCCAATATTTAAGTCGTGGAGTCGTTTTGGTGGGGTTTGGCTATAACTCACCACGCTGGCAAGCGGGTTGGTGAGAGTGGGATAGCATATCCTCTGATCCCGATGGCATAATTATACCGCTATTAGCGGTCGTCAGAGTCCCTTTAGTGGGAGCAGAAGGCACCACGAGAAGGCGGGGTTGACATTTGTCAAGGAGAGGCTGTAGTATATTGCGAATCACCTGACTTTACATCTTATATATATATATATATATATATATATATATTTACTGTCATTTTGAGAAATTTAATATCACCTGCCAATTTATTGAAAATTAAGATTTTCAAAGAAACAACTAATTACTATGCAGACACATTTCAAAAAATGGCAACACAGGTGAATACTTACATTCTTTAGAGCACAAAAAGACCGAAATTTAGAGCACAAAAAGACTGAAATCAGTCATTTGTGTGGCCGTCTTTGTTTTTTATAATGAACAGTAGTTACTTTAAATTTTTTTGCACGACACGTACTTTATGGCGTCAATCAAAACTTGGGAAATTGATGGCTATTTTTCTGCTACTTTGTCTTTTAAAATGGTCAACAAATTTTCAATGGGGTTAAGGTCGGAACTACAGTATTACTGGGCCAGTCAAGCACAGTTATGTTTTTCTCTGCAGGTTGTCCTTTACTTTCTTTGATCTGTGGCATGGAGCATCATCATGCATAAAGATTGTGCATCTGTGCAGTGACATATGAATTAACAGCTTCTCATGTAACATTTCCACATAAAAAGGACCAGTCATAGTAGTGCCTCTCGGCAAAAAAAGATAAGCAGTACCGGATGCTGACATAGCACCCCATATCATCTGACTAAGCGGAAGTCTCGTGGTGCTAACGATGTATTTTTCCCCTAACCTTTTGCCTTTTGGTCGTGGAACATGTGCTTCACGTGATTCAGATTGACGCACAGTTGATTCATCGGAAAAAGAACTTGGCTCCAATTTTCAGTAGTCCACGATTGATGATGCTTCGCACACTGGAGTCTCTTCTTTTTCATGACAAAGGTTAGTCTAGATTTATGTGCAGGTTTATAAGATTTTAATCCAAAATCTTTGCTAAAATGTCGGGAAACACTGCTGATACTAATATTAGGCCCTTTCGAATGTAGAAAGGCCTTGATTTTCTTGCAAGAACTCCTCGAAGAACGCATAGTTATTCGCCTTATGGTATTGGCATCACGCGGGGTTGTTTTCCTTTGACGTCCACTTCTCTTTCGGTCGCCGAATTTACCCGTATTTTGATATTTCATGATCGTATTATGAATAGCAGTCTTGCTCACATTCACCTTTCTGCTTATGTCACGTTCGGAGTACTTTTTATGATATAAAGTCACTATTTGTGCCCTCTGAGTAGCACTTAATGACGCTTTTTTGCCCATTTTTTCGTTATACAGGAAATACGTGCAAAATCCCTCAGCATGAATCCAGAAGCAAACTGACACTCGTACTCTTCCGCCAACGCTATCAACAGCTGCCCCAGTAGGATGATGCAACACCAACAGGAAGTTGAGTAATACAGACAGTAGCTGACGCAATCGGCAGAAATCTCCAAGTACCAACAGGTGGTCTTAAACTTTTGCAAATGACTGTATATATGTATGTATAAACAGAGAAACAGAGAGAGGGGGAGGGAGGAGACAGAGAGAGAGAGAGAAGAAAGAGGAGAAAGAGAGAGAGAGAGAGAGAGAGAGAGAGAGAGAGAGAAAGAGAGAGAGAGAGAGAGAGAGAGAGAGAGAGAGAGAGAGAGATTTTATACATACACACCGAAGAGCCGAAATATAATAACCAGCGCGTCTTTATGCAAATCGCCTCATTTCTAAAAGTATTTAGCCACCACGCTATTCTGATGTAGTCCCACGAGATCGTTTCTGTGGAGTGACATACTGTTCATCGGATGAATACGTTAAGACGCCGGCCTTGGTTATTGGATTACCCGTTACAAATAATGCAGTTGTTCCAGCCGCTGTTCTCTGTCCACGAAAGAGTTCGTGTGCCGTTCCAACTATGTCGACTCTTTTTTTAATTTTCAATTTGGTATTCGTACTTCTCTAACATGTCTACTTTTTGTCTATCTGAACCGTTAGGTTTAATGTAATATAATTTCATTTCTCATTCGCAGTACAAAAATCCCATGGGACATAGGTAATACTGTCGAAACCTTCTCAGAGGGTGTAAATGCTTCGAAAAACTGCTTAGTGCGCCGAAAGTATAGGAAACGTCCTATAAAGATATTCCCAAACGTTGAATGACATAAAGCATCAAATATTGCAGGCAGTAGACGCAATCACACCCGCAATGTTGTCCCGCGTGTTGCGGAATATGTGCAAGCGCATAGAACTGTGCCTGCAAAAGAACGGCGAACATTTCTAACACCACTTGTGAGCAGCCTAAACATTCCAAAATATAGTACACAGTGAAAATCCTCCAAATACGTGACGTCAGTAAATAAATGAGTACATCGCTCTTTCCACGTTCCAGAAACACATAGCAACCGAAAAACTGTTTTCAGCCGCCGCCGTGGAATTGAACCACGGATCTCTCGATATCTAGCCGAGCGTGTTAGCTTTACACCACGGTGGCCAACAATCCACGGTGCTATGTGTATTTTTAAATCAGCTTCTGACATCATAAATCCGTAAGATGGACTCAGCTACTGAAACGTCTCCATCTGGTGGGCATTAACAGTAATGGCTATATATATTATAGCAGTTAAATCCAAAGGGCGAGATCCAAGGTGATTTAAAAATACACATAGCACCGTGGATTGTTGGCCACCGTGGTGTAAAGCTAACGCGCTCGGCTAGATATCGAGAGATCCATGGTTCGATTCCACTGCGGCGGCTGAAAACAATTTTTCGGTTGCTATGTGTTTCTAGAAAGTGGAAAGAGCGATGTATTTATTTATTTATTTACTGACGTCACGTATTTGGAGGATTTTCACCTTGGATCTCACCCTTTGGATTTAATTGCTATAATATATATAGCCAGTGCCGTTGTTAATGCCCACCAGATGGAGACGTCTCAGTATCTGAGCCCATCTTACGGATTTATGATGTCAGAAGCTGACTTAAAAATACACATAGCACCGTGGATTGTTGGCCACCGTGGTTGGTGTAAAGCTAACGCGCTCGGCTAGATATCGGCAGATCCGTGATTCAATTTCACGGTGGCAGCTGAAAACAATTTTTCGGTTGCTGTGTGTTTCTGGAACGTGGAAAGAGCGATGTATTTATTTATAGTACACAGTGTACGTACATGTAAAATATAGGTATACGTTCATACGTACATGCAATCGTTTGAAACATAACTGCAATCCCGTTCATAAAATATATTCAGGAACTTTGGCCAATGGGACTTTTCTGATACTTTGTACATTTGCCATAAATTTCTTACCGCAGCTTACATGATTGCAAAGGTAGTAAAGAAAATGCAAGAAAACAAACATTTTAAAAAGTGAGAAGGAATAAAACACACGTTTAAATAAAATAAGGATAGGATTCAAATATTTCTTCCGAGGCATCTCTCCGCACAACCGAGGAAATGATAACGTTTTTCGAGTCTTACGCATGAAGTTATCGTAATAATAAACAAGAAAATGGCAAGGGAATGATTTATTTTCCTTCCACGGATTCGCGTAGGATGTTCTTCCGATATGAGTGAAGGATTCCTAATGCTAAAACACTAAAATTCAGCATCGAAAGCAATTTTTCAGCAAAGTTGTGACACTTTGTTTTACGCGATATTTTAATAACATGC
This sequence comes from Macrothele yani, assembly GCA_039090855.1. Taxonomy (NCBI): domain Eukaryota; kingdom Metazoa; phylum Arthropoda; class Arachnida; order Araneae; family Macrothelidae; genus Macrothele; species Macrothele yani. Next base: position 28,986,472 of record CM076989.1, on the reverse strand, counting down.
TTTCGAACGGTTTTATTCCATGATATTAGTTGCAAAACAAACTCGCGCAATTTCTGTCTGGTGAAAGTAGTAATATTTCATACCTTTTGTTTTCGTGTTTTGTAACAATCACTCGTGGACGAGTTTACAATATTCAGTTTAGAAACGAATGTAGTAGGGTTTTTTTTCAATTGTGATATGTAAGAGTGTCTGCCGATGTTCAGATAAAATATTACTAAACAAAGGCACGAAAAAATTCATGAAGGGGGCAGTACATTTAATTTAAAGTTCACATAACAGGTTATATCATTCTAGTTCTGCAGTCACATGGGCGATCTATAGTCGACAAAGAAACATAAAACCGGACAAAAGTCAGCTGGTTTACCTCAGTGGCGGCTCGTGGTTTGAAAAATAGGTGAAGAGGTACAAGAGCAGTATGAAAATATATCTACTGTCTACAATGAAAATCCCTTAATGAGGACTTACTTATTTTTTGTATATTAAATCAATTTTTCTTGCTTTTAAAGCTGCAGATTTGTCGATTATGTCGTCGTTAGATGGTTGTTTCTTCGTGAGCATCAATAAAATGTCTTCCTGAATGGAAATATTTACCAGAGAAGCAAGTCTATCTTGGGAACTAGAGTTTCTTGAGCAAGTTTGTATTCTTTTAAGAAAACTTCTCTCCACTGGTACACTTGTAGATGGAATCGTTAAAATGAGGAAAACCAATTTATAATCTTCTGTAAAAATGTCTTTGTCTCCGTGAAACACTCGAAAGAGTTCTTGAGTCAATATATTCCTTAATTTTTCATCGGCATATGCAAGACTCAGTTCATTTTTAAGGCGCTGTGTTTAGTAAATATGTTTCCGTTAAAATGTAGATTTTCAAGAGCGCGAGAGGTGAAAGCATGCATTAAATTATTCGAATTTGGTTGTGTCAGCATATAACGAAGTAAATTGCTCCGTCATTTTGGTCTACGCCGGGATTCGAACCCGAGGCCACTTATTCCGGAACAAGTCGCTCTACCAACTGAGCTACGCAGACATTTGTTCCGATTCCTATCTGCCTTTATGTGTCCTGCTGGCAGGTACGTCACATTTCTCCCCCGAAAGAGGGCCGGGGGCATGGCCCACGGGTCAGCCGTGACCATGAATCGTTGCAGGCAGCCATCCACTGTAGAACGTGCACTTGAGAACTCCCAGTCAATCTGCTGTGTGGAATGAAACATCACACATTTTTATTTTTCGAAGCGCTGGAGAAGGAATTCTCTGAGATTTTTCCTGTTTCGCGGTGTGGAAATAACATCACACCAATGCGAGATTTTGAACGGCCGGGTTATCCGGATAGTTCGAGCGCCATTATAACGAAGTAAATTTCTCCGTCATTTTGGTCTACGCCGGGATTCGAACCCGAGGCCACTTATTCCGGAACAAGTCGCTCTACCAACTGAGCTAGGCAGACATTTGTTCTGATTCCTATCTGCCTTTATGTCGTGTGCGTCCTGCTGGCAGGTACGTCACAAGCAAGTCAGACAAATTGAAGTTTCTTATACAGTCTTGAAATCTTATATCCATTTCCATAAGAATGTGGTCCAAAATTTCAAAATGCAATTGTTTATAATTTTGAAAAATTGTTTCCTGTGTAGGAGCAGCATATTCCCGTGCTTATTTCTGTGATTTTGCTAGCTTTCCCAAACTGTGCTTCAAACACTCATCGCTCTTTTTATGGCTCAAAATTTCACGAGTTTTTTTTTTTTTTAATTTGAGTTACACAGTAGTTTATGTTTAGTTATTTTTCTTCAAAAGTTCGAATAATAGATCGGTGGAACCAAAAATGTAAATTCGAAAGTGTTAATATAATTCAAAAACCCCTTGGCAAGATGAATTGATTTTTTGTCTGATTATTCGCTATTCGTCAGAAATCCGAACACTTCCTTCAATTTATTCCAATCTTCAACAACTACACTTACTGATTTCGAAGTGGAGGACCATCGAGTTTCTGCTATGGTTGGTCTGCATCTTGCGGTTTTGCCGCCCCGTTGGCGCAGTGGTCTAAGCGATAGCCTCTGATCATTCGTCCGAACGGGGTCCGGGTTCGAATCCCGGTGAGGCATGGATGTTGTGTTTTTCTTACGGCAGTGGCTCTCTCCCTTCCCAGGAACCGGTGACCCTAAATTAGGGACGGGCGACTGCTCATAGTCCATTGAGTTGCTCACGGTGATCGTTAAACCTCCAATCAATCAATCATCTTGCGGTTGTTGATATAAGTGTATAAGACCGCTTCGCAGAATGGTGAACAAACGAAGCAATTCCACTGAGGCTTGCAAAAAGTATTCGACACTTAGAAATTTTAGAAAAACTCTGGTGTAATACAAGATTCAAACGATGAACTAAGCATTGAACAAAAACAGCTTGATAAGCTTTATCCTTGACTTTTTTTCTTTAGCCCATTTAAGTGTCCAGACATTATACTTGCCCCATCGTAACATTGTCCTATTTATTTGTGTTGGTAATCAGACTGTTCCAAAATTTTGTCTAGCATTTTGTATAAAGCTCCTGACGTTCTATCTTCATTCACATCATGGAAACCCAAAAATCCCTCAACCAATACACCTTCCGAATCAACAATCAAAAATTATTTAATTTTTGACGTGATCGTTTATATATTCAGAAATACATTCAATTAATTCATTTTGAATAGTTTTTTATCCTTTCGTATTGATTTTCAGTTTCTAAAGAACTTCTTCATATCAACAATGAAAGTAATTCAATGAAATTTCCACGATTTATCGAGCCCATGCTTTCGTCATGGCCGTGCGGTCTGTGGTTGCGCTTGGTAAGGTCAGAAAGCTGTACGTGTGTCTGCCGCATGAGTTGACAACTGCTAACAAGACTAGGCGTTTGGAAGTCTCCACGTCGCTGCTTGCCAGGAATAAAGAGGAACCTCTACTGCATCGAATCGTTACCTACGACGAGAGGTGGGTTCTTCATGATAATCAAAAACTATCTGCACAATCGTTAAACAAAGCACAGCCTGCTGGACGGTATCCTAAGCCACCCCCTACACACCAAGAAGTTGATGCTTCTTGTCTGGTGGTCCACAGCCGGGATTATTCATCGTAGTTTCTTGGCAAGAGGCCAAACGATCACTGCAGAACGTTATTGTGCTGAATTTCACCAGATGCACCAGCAATTGCTGCAGAAGTAACCTCTTTTGGTCAACAGACTTTGTGTTCTTCTGCTCCAGGACAAAACCGGCTTCTCCCACAACGAAAGATGCTGACACTAAGTGCCTTGCGCTATGAAGCACTACCTCATCCTGTCTGTTTCACGGACTGGTCTCCCACACAGTATGATCTGTTTCGTCGCCTGTATCACTTCCTGTCCGGGAAACAGTTCACGATAGACAACGAGGTTCAACGTGCAGTTGATGACTTCTTCGGGTTCCAGCCACAAGACTTTTTTCGTTCCGGGATCACGGCCTTGCCGGACAGATGGCAACTCTGTGTCGATGTCTAGGGGGATTATTTTGCCTAGATAAGTTGTCCTACTTTTCCTTTCTCGCCGTCCACGTTTGCTGGTCCTTTGCCGGACATTTCATTTGCACCAACCCAATATTTCTATAGTTCCTTTGACAACTCATTTCTTCCTGAAATGTTTCGGAGGACCGGGCATCAGAAAATATCAGGAGGCGCAACAATCTAGGTCTTACGTTGCTCAATGAAATAGCAGGGACCTTCCCCCGTTGAGGTAGGGAGCAAAATTTCGTAAGTTTGTTATCTTCTATCTATAAATATTAGAGAAACTTTTCCCTCGCGGAAATTCAGTAATTCATGGCCTATGGTACAATTCGTTATCACACCCGGAATGAATAGCCCTGCGGAATTCCCATTCCCCATCTAGATACAGTTGCCGAATAATTGTGTTTAACAACTACACTGCTGGCCACCCAAAATGCAACATTAAGAAGGACACGAGATAGCAAAGCCAGATTTACTGTACACATAACAACAGATACAAAGATGAAACGATTGAGCTTACAGGCCCGTGCAACTTGCGGAACACGCAGACATCAACAGTTCGTGTGACCTACATGGCTGGCAAGAACGGCCGCTACACGCCACGGCATCGAACGAAAGAGGCTTTGGATGAGGGCTTGGGGTATGTTGTTCCAGGCTGCTTCCACACGTTGCCACAGTTCATCAGGCTTAGCCGCAGGTGGTGCTTGCCGGGCCATTCGGTTGCCGATCAGCGACCGGACGTGTTCGATGGGCGGCATATCGGAAGAACACACGGGCTACGGCAGCAGTGGCACCTGGTGGGCAGTGAAGAATTGTTGCACGATGCATGCCACGTGCGGGCGCGCATTGTCCTGTTGAAACGTGGCCGCTTGCAGATGCTGCAGGTAAGGGAGGACTACAGGCTCCAAAACGTCGGAGATGTAGCGGTGGCTGTTGAATTTACCGGCGATGCGTACCAGAGGGGTGCGGGTGTCATATCCAATTGCGCCCCAAATCATAACGCCAGGCGACTGACCGGTATGGCGATTCATAATGCAGGCGTCGTACAGTCTCTCGCCACGGTGCCGCCACACGCGGATCCGACCATCGTGGTGTTGCAGGCAGAAACGGGATTCGTCGGAGAAGACAATGTCGTGCCATTCAGTAGTCCAGGTGCGGGGTTCAACGGCCCACTGCCGCCGCACTCGCCGGTGGTGTAACGCCAATGGTAATCGGAGCAATGGGCGCTATGCGACAAGTCCCCACTCCTGCAGACGACGTCGAACGTAACGTGCTGACACAGGTTGTTGCGCAACACACCCTAATTCCTGCGCTAACGTTCGAGATGTGGCGGTGTGAGCCGTCAATGCCCGCCGCATAACATGCCGGTCCTCTCGTTCGGAGGTGTGCCGCGGTAGCGGCAATCGCTCACGTCGGTCCGTCCGTCCCTCCCGTACCCACCGAATCCATACTCGCCTCACTGTGGCTGAATGTCGTCCCACACGGGCGCCGATGTCTCGGTACGATAAACCGTTGTAGCGATAAGCCACTATTCGTCCTCTGTCGAACTTCGAAACGTGCTGGAATGACTGCCGTATTCTGCGACGAGGCATCAGGAAGCTTCCCACGCGCAGGTCCGGCAGCACAACACACTTGCACTACTTCTGTGCACCCTTCTCTCGGTGGCGTGCCTGGCGCTCATGATCTGCATATGCCCTGCAATGCTAATCGTTTGCATGTCCTCTCGCGGGCGACGCATACCACGAATTTCAGGTCAATCGGATGCTTCCTTCTTGGTGTTGCATTTTGGGTGGCCAGCAGTGTAGTTAAGTATAAAAAAGTCTCGTGTGCTAAATCATACAAAAGCACATTAAAAAAAGAAAGAATATTCTCTTCCTCTCTCAGAGCCCGAGCTCCAGTAATTACTATGCAGCCTGAGCCCGGGTCGGGCTCGGGCTCGGCCAGTCAAATTTTGTTCGAGTTCCTTTAATAACAGCTCTTAGAATTGCGAATGAAGAATTACCAGGGCGTGAAAAATATCTGAAAAACTACAGTACATACCCAGCTGGGTATGTACAGAAAGTATTTACTAGCCCAGGCAGTAGAAGCCGGATGCTCAGGAAAATTTATCTTGTAAGGTAACAAATCAGGGCCCTCATTTTTTTAAAATGAAAATGTATGGTTACCTTTCTTACGCTTTCCAACCGTTGGTTGAAGAAACGTATATGTTCCAGCTCTGTCCGTCTGTCCGCCCCATAACTCGCGTAAAAATGGTTCGATTTCGATGAAATTTTAGCATGTGGTAGGGGACCACCTGGGGACGAACCCTAGTGAAAATGGGTTCCGTGGGGTCAAAGGTCACGACATAAGAGCGGGATCCTTTCCGTTGCCCTTATGCGTCATAACTTGCGTACATATGGTTCGATTTCAATGAAATTTTAGTATGTGGTAGGGATCACTGGGGACGAACCCTATTGAAAATGGGTGAAGTGGGGTCAAAGGTCAGGACATAGGATCGCGATCCATTCCATTGCCCTTATGCGTTATAACTTACGTAAAAATGCTTCGATTCAGACAAAACTTTTCATGTTGTTTCTGAAGTATACTTTACATATGAACGCAAGTATAACTTGCGTACATATGGTTCGATTTTAATGAAATTTTAGTATGTGGTAGGGATCACTGGGGAAGAACCCTATTGAAAATGGGTGAAATGGGGTCAAAGGTCGGGTCATAGGAGCGAGATTTATTCTACAGCCATTATCCTCATAACTTGAGCAATTATTTCTGGTATGTTGGAAAGCGTATCATAATCAATGCATTGCATGATTTTACAAACTTGTTTTCTACGTGTTTTGCATTACCGTTTTAAGGGTCTGCATTCAAATTGTTTAATGCACAAAAGTGTGTATCTCAAGTTTTAAGATGATGATGTTAATATTGGTATGAAATAATATTATGATGAAATTGGTATTTGATAAATTTAGTGATCCTGCCATCTTTTTTTCACCCAAATTTTTGCCTTTTGTCACTAAACCTCCGGAGGTAAATTACGTCACAGGCATGCATCCCGTCGTTGAGCATAAACAACATTTGCAGCAAATAAATAAATGCATCGCTCTTTCCACGTTCAGAAATACATAGCAACCGAAACATTGTTTTCAGCCGCCGCCGGGAAATTGAATCCACGGAACTCTCGATATCTAGCCGAGCGCGTTAGCTTTACACCACGGTGGCCAACAATCCACGGTGCTATGTGTATTTTTAAATCAGCTTCTGACATCATAAATCCGTAAGATGGACTCAGCTACTGAAACGTCTCCATCTGGTGGGCATTAACGGCACTGGCTATATATATATATATATATATCATCATCATCATCATCATCATTGTCAACCATTATCAATCCACTGCTGGACGAAGGTCTCCCCAAGTTTCCTCCACAACGGTCTGTCTTGTGCCAGTCTCCTCCATGTCACTCCCGCATACTTTCGAATTTCATCCACCCATCTTCCATGTGGTCTTCTTCTGGGTCTTTTCCTGTCCCTTGGAATCCAATCTAAAATTTCGGCTGTCCATCGATGGTCTGTTCTTCTGGCAGTATGTCCAGCCCATTGCCATTTCAGGGATTTAACTCTGATCATGATGTCTTCCACTCTTGTCATTTTTCGCATCCACGTGTTCCTCTTCTTATCTCTCCTGGTTACACCAAGCATGCACCTCTCCATGCTGATTTGAGTTGTCTGCAGCCTTTGTATGTCTCTTTTAGCTAAGGTCCACGTCTCTGCTCCATACGTAAGCACTGGAAGGATGCATTGATCAAACACTTTTCTTTTAAGACATAATGGCATATTGCTCTTGAAAATTATGCTGTTTCTTCCAAAAGCTCTCCAGGCAAGTTTTGTACGCCGATTAATTTCTTCACCAATGTGACCCTCACTTGATATCTGCTGTCCAAGATAAACGTACGTATCTGTTATCTCCAGCTTTTCTCCATCAATCGATAAATCTTCATTTCTTGTAAAAGCATTGTACATCACTTTTGTCTTCTGAAAGTTCATTTTTAATCCCACTTCTTTACTCTTGTCAGCAAGTTCCTGGATCATACTCTGTAGCTCTGATGGGGTAGTTGCAAAAATGACTATGTCATCAGCAAAACGAAGGTGGGTTAGATAATCTCCATTAATCTTTATACCTTTGTTTTCCCAGTTCAGTGATTGAAAGACATTTTCCAATGTGGCATTAAAGAGCTTCGGAGATATGGTGTCACCTTGTCTCACTCCTTTTCCAATTTTTATGTGTGTTGTATTTTCAAACAGCCGAATCTTTGCACTTGCATTTTCATAGATGTTATTAATAATATTAATGTATGCATCTTCAATACCGCAGGATTTCAGAGCCATTGTAACTGCTGATGGTTTCACCGAATCAAAGGCTTTTTCATAATCGATAAAAGCCATGCACAATGGAAGCTCATATTCCCTCGCTCTTTCAATTAGTTCTCTCAGTACGTGGATATGATCTATTGTGCTGTAGCCACTCCTGAATCCAGCTTGTTCTCTCGGTTGAGCCATGTCCAGTGTCACCTTCAAGCGGTGTGAAAGAACTTTAGTGAAGATTTTATAAACCACTGATACGAGTCTGATAGGTCTGTAGTTCCCGAGATCCTCAATGTCACCTTTTTTATGTAGCAAGATCATTGTAGCGTTGTTCCAATCCTCAGGAATTTTCCCTTCATTAAGGCATCGTTGTTCCAATCCTCAGGAATTTTCCCTTCATTAAGGCATCGTTGTTCCAATCCTCAGGAATTTTCCCTTCATTAAGGCATCGAGGTGCATCTTACATCTCACCAATCTATGGTCACTGCCTGTGTTAAACTTGTTTAGCACACTGCAGTCTTCTATGACGAATTTTTTGTTACACATAATAAAATCAATTTCACTTGTCGTCCCATTTGGATGTCTCCATGTCCATTTCCTGTGTGGCTTTTTCTTGAAAAAGGAGTTCAAGATGAAAAACCCTTCTGCGTCTGCAAACTTTACGAGAGTATTTCCACGCTGGTTTCTGTTGCCGTGACCGAATTTACCTACTGAAGTTTCATTCTGTTGCCGTTGCCCTATTTTTGCATTGAAATCTCCCATAATTATCTTCAAGTGCTGCTTACCTTTATTATTTAGATCACGAATTTCCTCATAAAATTCTTCAATTTCTTCTTCAGCATGACTTGTGGTGGGTGCATAAGTTTGAATAATCTGAGCCTGGTATCTTCTCGAGAGTTGGATAACGAGTCGTGCAGCTCTGTCAGAGGAACTTTCAACTTCTACAACTTTATCCTTCAGTTTCTTGTTTATTATAAATCCAACACCACTAGTTCTGCCAGTATCTGTCCCACGATAGTAGAAGAGATGTCCACTTTTCAGTTCAATGAGATCTTCTCCTTTTCTCCTTACCTCACTTAGCCCGACGATGTCCCACTTGATCCTTTGTAGTTCCTCTTCCAATTCAAGAAGCCTTGAATCAGAAGATAGGGAGCGTCCATTGTACGTAGCCAAGGTCAGCATCAGATGGCAGCCTAGTCCGGTCCTCCGGTGATTCTTAGCACCCTCTGCCTTCATGTCGCACTGGCCGCTGCCTTGGCCAGGTACATTCCAGCTGCCGGAGACTGAGGGCCAAGATTTAAGTTGTGGAGTCATTTTGGAGGGGTTTGGCCATAACTCACCACGCTGGCCAAGCGGGTTGGTGAGTGTGGGATAGCATTTCCTCTAATCCCGATGGTATAGTTATACCGCTATTGGCGGTCGTCAGAGACCCCTTTAGTGGGAACAGGATGTACCACGAGAAGGCGGGGTTGACATTTGTCAAGGAGAGGCTGTGATGTTACGCATCACCTGCGCAGTAAAATCCAAAGGGCAAGATCCAAGGTGAAAATCTTCCAAATACGTGGTGTTAGTAAATAACTAAATACATCGAAAACAATTTTGAAAACAATTTTTCAGTTGCTATGTGTTTCTGAACGTGGAAAGAGCGATGTATTTATTTATTTACTGACACCACGTATTTGGAAGATTTTCACCTTGGATCTTGCCCTTTCGATTTTACTACTATAATACATATATACATTGTATATTGATTTATAAAGCGGCTGCTACCTATATTATAATGAGGCTGAATGTATTAGATATTGTTTAAGTTTTTTTTTTCAATAAATAAATATTGTTTAGGGTTATTAAATCATGAGGTAAAGTATTCCAAAAAAGTTGGTTGGCGTAGTTAATGTGTGCTCTAGATCGTTCTGTTTGTGCAAACATAGGCACTAATTTAGTTTTGTTTCTGGTAGAATGTTGATGGGTGTGAAAGTTTTGTGAAATTAAATCCCGATACAGGTTATTTTTTATTCTCTTAAACATTAGTATTCCTAGATTGTAATTATATAGTTAATCAGTAGTTAAGAGATGAAAATCATTAGTATCGGGTTGTCAAGCTTCGTGAATAATTGTTTTGAAGTTTCAACTCAAGAAGTCTGATGAATTTATTTAAGATGGTGACATCTTTCAAACTTCTTCCTCGACATGAAGATGAAAAAGTGGCTTGTTAGGTTGAATCGTTACTGGAGATGAGGCTGAATCGATGCACAATATGGGCATTGCTTACAAACATCTAGGATACTGAAACTTTTTTGTTAGGTTTTTGGGATGTACCAACCTCGTGAGCAACTCAATCGTCTGCAAGCAATCTTCCGTCCCTAATTTGGGGCCAATAGTTTCAGAAGGGGAGTCATACAATGCAATAAGGCAAACACGCTATTCATGCTTTACCGTTGATTCGAACCCGAACCCATCTCGGACGAATGGTTAAAAGCCAGCGACCACCGAGGCGTCCGGAAAAGTCTTCAGCACATAGGTTGATGGTAACTGACAGATACCCACAGAAAGACACGCATGGTTGCATCTCTGAAACTTGTTTAGCAATATGAAGATGAAATAGTGGCTTGTTTGGCTGAATCGTTACTGGAGATGAGATGTGGGTGTTCCATTTTAATTCAAAGAGCATCCCCGTATCAATCTCGTGGAAGTATCTTGGTACCTGGTACCACTATCACAAAGAAACTCAAGCCACTGAGAAACTCGGGAAGGGAACTAGCGACGGTGGTTTGGGACATGCAAGGCATCCTCTCGGTGAATTTTACTCCTCGCGTACCTACGTGTCAGGCCACATTTACTCCTCGCGTACCTACGTATCAGGGCACCCCGAAAGAGATTGTTGCCAAATGAAGTATTGCTGTTCCGCGATAACGCCAGGTTTCCTACCGCGTCCAAACCACGGTGGATCAATTGAACGACTGACACTGGGAAATTCTTCTACTTACCCCGTATAGCCCTGAATTGGAGCCATCGTCCTTTCCCCTTTTCCATCAATTAAAATGGAGTTTGAAGTCAAAGCGTTCAATCGGATTACGATACCCATGCGGTGGTAAAACCCTATTACGTCTAAAAGACACACCTTTTTATCAGCAAGGCTTCGAATCTGCAATAATACATATCTCAACAGACTAGCTGATTTTGGAGAAAAATGAACTGCATGTGCACTATATTGACCAAAAGTGACAGGACAACAAGAAGAGAAACACAACATAGCATTTATTGACATATGTTAGTACGGTGTCGGTCCAATTTCGGCCTTAATGCATGCACTGACCCTTGGAGACAGGCTTTCGAGAAGGTTATGGAACACAGCGATAGGTATGAGCTTCCATTCAATACACAATGCTCTCGCTAACTGTTGCTCAGTAGTAGGCATTGGTTTAAAACTTCTTATGCGGGGCTCTACTTTGTCCCATAGGTGCTCTATGGGATTAAGATTAGGGCTCTGTGCTGGCCAGTCGACGCACGGTACGGATTTATCGTCAAACTACGCCGTAACAGTCCTTGCTTTATGGCTCGGTGCATTATCCTTCTGGTACCAACAAGGCTCGGTTCCATAGTATTGCCACAGATTTGGTAGGGCATAATTGTCCAGAATATCGAGGTAGACGTGCTGGTTAACAGGTTTGTCAACGATAACAAATGGGCCGAGACCATACTATGAGAAACACCCCCACACGAGTACACTGCCAGCTCCAAACTTGACCGTAGGAACAGTGCACTGTGGTAAATACCGTTTCCCCGGCTGCGCCATTCCCTCACACGGCCATCAGACTGATGGATCGTGCATCCGGATTTATCAGTCCATAAGACCCGTTTCCACTGATCTACGGTCCACGATAAATGTTCTTTACACCATGCTAAACGACGAGTAGCATTCCGAGTGGAGATGAAAGAGCAGCCGCACGGCCACGGTAGCCCATGGAATGAAGTCCTTTGCGAATGGTACCTGTACATACCAAGTTTCAGCATTTTTAATCACCTGTACACTGAGGTCTTGTGCAGTACCCCGTCGATTAGCTGTAACGACTCTCCTGAGACTTCGACATCCTCTATCACTGATTTTCTTTGCTCTGCCAGTACGGTTTGCTGCTTCAGGCATGCCATGTGTCTTCCACTTATTCAGTACATCCAAAACAGTTAACTTGGGTTTGTTTAAACGCCTCACGGTTTCTCTTATGGACAACCCACTAATATAACCCCCACCAATCTTTCCTTTCTCAGAGTCAGTTCTCTCCTGTCACGACATTTTCACTCAACCTCACAGTGCGATATGATAGCGGTCAGCTGTCCGCTTGTTTTTATACCGTTTGCAGCTGTATCGCGCATCTTAACAACGCAGCGGATCCGTTCATTTGGTTTTGAAGGGTTGTCCGGTGACTTTTGTCAATATAGCGTATGTCTTTATAAGACACATGTGTTATGTATTGTAGGTTATTTATTTCCGAAATAAGGACGTAGCGGATTATTCCGACTTCCCTCGTATATTATTTTATTAAAACGTGCACGAGCAGTTTGGCATTTTCTAATAAATGTATGGTTTCCTATGTTCAGCTAAGCTCAGGAAATTGCCCAGAACACATGGTCCTTATCGCCGAGGAAATGAATGGAAAAGGAGAGAGGTACGTGAGAAATTAAAAATAATATTTCGCGTTTGTTCAGCGTTTTTCTCACGAATTTGTACTTAAACGTCTGAAGGCAGTTCAAACGTTTGCTGAGGATATACCAAGGCGAGTCAAAAGTTCGTCTCTTTTTCTTCATAACGTTGGGCGTCCGTTCCTATAGTAAACGGACGCCAGCTTCCACTGGATGCCACGATGACGTAGAACACACGAGACTGATGGCGTGCATTTGGCGTGGAACCAATTTGCGTTATCAGGTGAGCAGAGAATGTAGGACGATGAACGTGTTTTTCTTGTGCACTTACGACATTATTGGGAAAAGGGTTAAATGCGACCGTAGAGAAATTTGTACAGTTGAAAATGAGGGAACAGTGAACAGCCGTACAGTACGAAAATGGTTTCTGCTGCTGGGGACACTAGTCAGGGCTTCCAAAGAGCACTAACACTGTTCGAGGCTGTGACTACAAACTTCGGTGCCAGTACACGATAATTGACAGCTCAGGTGAGGTCATCACAACCTATCATCGTTTGTTACATCCACCAACTTAGTTTCTCTTCCAGGCACCATCGAATGATTCTCAATGTATTGAAACCCCAACAAGCGGAACAAAGTGCTGTTCTACGCTGCAGATTGCTGTCAAATCCATAGAACCATAGGTTTTGCCGTCTTATCGTCACAGATGATAACAGTAGATATTCTTACGTCATCCTAACACTGGAAACCAATGGCTAAGGCCACGCCAAGGAAAACAGACAGTTGTACAAAAAGGGCGGTTCGAGACGAAAGTCATGCTGTGCATTTGAGAAAATTGTGAGGACCCTGTGCACCAGATTGTCGAAATGTGGATGGAAAACATTATGCCGAACAACTGAAGCGGATCCATGATGCTCTACGCTAACGCTATTCACGTACATTGATAGAAGGCGAGAATTGCTGTGTGTTAATATTACCCAAAGTCACGCTTCCAGAATAATCCTCAGAAAACTACTGGAATTGAAAGGGGTTGGGCTTCTACTTTATTCTCCATACACTCCGGAACTTGCCCAATGAGACTACTTTATCATTCCCTCTAGGACCATTTTCCGACAAGAACCGCATTTCGCTTAAATGATGGATGTGTAATCTGGCATCAGACAGGTTTTGTCCTCGAAGAATACCGAGTGTTACCGCCGTTAAATCGTGACTTTGGTGGAACCGTACCAAAAGACTAAAGAAAAAAATTGCCCGTACCTTGCAGGATGAGGAGAGCTGGTATGGCTGTCTTGCATCATTGTATTTTTATCTGCAAACATGACGAACTTTTGACTCTCTGGTGTAACTTCCAAAGTCTAACTAAACCGTTCAAAGAATAAGTTAAACAGCATGCGTTTTTCCGTTGGTATATTTTTAAGACATATTTTTACAGGATGTTCACATATTTCTGTATGAAATACTTTTTATGGAGTATCACCTGTATTGCAGAACCAGCAGCCTCCTTTATACAATGGAAAACCCTTCAATTTGGGGGTGGCAATGCATAATTAATCCTTAACTATGAAAACCACTGTAGGCTGAGCTTGAAATACATTATCTACCAACAAGTAATTGGACACCCATGCAATCGACGATATCTGCGGTCCTGATACATGTCACGGCCGCCGCCGTTAAATATCGTGTGGGAAAAAACAACGCAACCAGTCGAATGCAAGATGCCACGCAGTTCGGAGCTCTCTGATTTCGAGAAAGGTGTAATCGTCGGGTATCACAGAAATGACCGATCCATACGTGACATATCCAAAGAGTTGAAGTATCCAAAATCGAAAGTGGCCTACGTGATTGGTAAGTGGAAGATGAGTGGTGGCTGTCGGAATGTGCACCGACCCGGCAGACCCACAAAACTGGGAGTTAGAGACCGACGGGTGCTGGCCAGATAAATTCGGAAGAACCGCACCAATTCGATGGGCCACATCCGTGAGGAGTTTCAACAGGCATCCGGGAGTGTTCTTTCTATGAATACCATCTGTAAGTAAGCCCATCTGCTCGGTTATCATGGACGTGCTGCCGCCCACAAGCCTTTGATCACCAAGTCCAATAGCGCTGCTCGGCTAGCGTGGTGCAAAGAACGTCGACAGTGGACCGTTGAACAGTGAAAACAGGTTCTCTGGAGCGACGAATCAAGGTTCACCCTCTACCGTTTGGATGGCAGGGTCTGGGTTCGGCATCTGCCTGAAGAACGCCTCCTGCCGGAATGTTTTGTGCCAACTGGGAAGTTCGGCGGCTGTGGAATTATACTATGGGGGTGTTTCTCCTGGTATGGCACGGGACCCTTGGCTGCAATTCCTGGTAGACTCAACGCTGAGACCTACTGCACCATTTTGGATGACCATGCGCTTCCTATGTTGTGGCAGTTTTACGGGGTGGACCCATGTTATTATCAGGATGACAATGCCACCTGTCATGTTGCGAGGTCCACCATGACTTCGTATGGTGACAATGGGGTTAATCGAATGGACTGGCCTGCGCAGAGCCCGGACCTTAACCCTATTGAGCCCCTTTGGGACGAGTTGGAGCGTCGACTTAAGTGGTGCCCCCACCGTCCGAAATCGGTGAAGGAACTGACCTGTCTTCTCCAAGCCGAGTGGAAGAAAATACCGCTAGCCGTCGTACAACGCCTGGTTGAGAGTATGCCCCGGAGGGTCGCAGTTGTAATCGCCGCTCGTGGAGGCTCCACCAACTATTGAAGGTGAATAAACTTTGTTTTCCTTTGCTATCACAGGTGTCCAATTACTTGTTGGGAGATAGTGTAGTAAGTGCTTTCGTTTTTGTCATTTAGCAGACTGAGCTCGAAATGTTGGTTTTCGTTTTTGTCCTTTTCGGTTCTGTTGTTCATTTGAAAAACTAACGTTTTCATTTTTTTTGTCATTTTCGGTTCTGATTTTCATTTTGAAAAACTAACGTTCTAATTGTAAATTAGAATATCCTTAATGTTCACATTTCACAGTATTTTTGAAAGAATACACTCAAGTGCCGTGCAGAAAAGGATTTTTACAGAAACATTAAAATTACATTTTCTTTGCGTTTTTTTTTTTTTTTGGATTTAACAAGCAAAAATAGAAGGACCTGAAAGGTGCATAAAAGTAATTTAGACAGCAATAATTAAAATGTTTATGATTTTACTGAAAGTTGTTCTACGGGTAACTGACACTAACATGGAAGATATTTTTGAGAGGAGCTTAACGACCACGTTGAGCGATTCTTAGGATTATATGCGGTCGTCCTTCTCTAATTTGGAATCCCTGGGTTTTCAGGGTTACACGTGGGGAAGGTCCACCAAGCATGACTCATCAGGAATTCGGATCTTGTTCGCGGGTAGCCAGAAGGCATCACCTCTAACCACTCGTCCACGGTGGCGGCGACAGAAACGATTGTAACATTTAGAATGTTAATATAGTTAAAAGAAGGTATTTTTATGATATATGAAAAGGTTTCTGAAGAACACGTTGTATATAATTTTGACTACATATTTTGATATTGTCAGTAGTAAGTACTTACTCTTGTTCGCCCAATATCGCATATTTCTGACTTCCGGAATTTCAGGTTCTTCTGGCTTGTTGCCGTTAAGGGCAGAATCTGCAAATGAAAAAGAAACATATTTTAATGAAATAGAAAAATATGGTTTCACATGAATTATTTTTCTCAAATATTTTTCAAGCTCTTAACACAAATTATACACTAACATAAGATAGTTGCACTAACTACAGAACTAGAGTATGAACAAAACAAGTTAGTAAAATCATGCAATGCATTGATTATAATAAGCTTTCCAACATACCAGAAATCATTACTCAAGTTATGAGTATAATGAATGTGGAATAAATCTCAGTCCTGTGCCCTGACCTTTGATCCGATTTCGATGATATTCAACAGAACCGGTTCAGTATACCTCCGAAATAACATAATAAAGTGTTTGTCACAATCGAAGCATTTTTACGTAAGTTATGATGCATAAGGGCTATGGAATAGATCCCACTCCTGTGTCTTAGCCTTTCATCCCATTTCGCCCATTTTCAATAGGATTCGTCCTCAGGCAGGTCCCTACAACATACTAGCATTTCATCCAAATCGAAGCATTTTTACGTAATGTATGGCGCATAATGGCGATGGAAGTGATTCCGCTCCTATGGCCTGACCTTTGACCCCATTTCGCCCATTTTCAACAGGGTTTGTTCCCAGGTAGTCCGCTACCACATACTAAAATTTTATCGAAATCGAGCCTTTTTTCGTTAGTTACGACGCATAAAAGCAGTGGAATTGATCCCGCTCCTATGTC
This sequence comes from Macrothele yani, assembly GCA_039090855.1. Classification (NCBI taxonomy): domain Eukaryota; kingdom Metazoa; phylum Arthropoda; class Arachnida; order Araneae; family Macrothelidae; genus Macrothele; species Macrothele yani. The sequence goes on along the minus strand of CM076989.1, from coordinate 28,969,639 downwards.
ATGACCTTTGACCCCATTTCGTTCACTTTCGTTAGTGTTCCTTTCCATGTGTTCCCCTACCACATACTAAAATGTCATCGAAATCGAATGATTTTTACGCGAGTTATCGAGCAGGACGGACATACGCACACAACGCGGGACGTAATGAGGCTGATGGGGATCGCGACCATTTGTTTGCAAGAATGTGACGTCATAAAACTTTAATAGGATCCACACACCACGCGTGACGTATTGAGACAGATGGCGTGACCGCTCGCCGACATTCTCAAACGCGAGATTGTAACGTCATAATATTTCTAAGCATGGGTAACATTAATGGAACGACGTCATGACACTAAAAATGTTATAATTCGGGGTGGGTATTTAAACTACTAAACGAATTCTCCTAAAGTCGAGATCAAGCTAAATCGATTTATAGTTAACGACTTTCATCAAAATCCTTAGAGCTGTTTTCAAAATAAAATGTACATACATACAAGAAGTGTTCCTTTAATAGTATGGGATAAGGGCGATGGAATAGATCCCGATCCTATGTACTGACCTTTGACCCCATTTCGTCCATTTTCAATAGGGTTCGTCCCCAGGTGGTCCCTACGACATATTACAATTTCATCGAAATCGAACCATATTTACGCAAATTATGACGCATAAAAGTAATGGAATGCATTCCGCTCCTATGTCCTGACCGTTACTCCCACTTCACCCATTTTGAATAGGGTTCCTTCCCAGGTTGTGCCCTACCACATATAAAAATTACATCGAGATCGAACCATATTTACGCAAGTTATGACGCATAAGGGCAATGGAATGGATCCCGCTCCTATGTCGTGACTTTTGACCCCATTTCGTCCATATTCAATAGGGTTTGTCCCCAGGTGGTGCCCTACCACATACTAAAATTTCATCGAAATCGAACTATTTTTACGCGAGTTATCGTGCCGGCAGACAGACGGACGGACAAAGCTGGAGCATATACGCTTCTTCAACCTACGGTTGGACAGCGTAAAAACGGCATCGAATTTTCACGTGTAGTGGACACGTCTTTTAATTACAAGTGATAGTAATTTAAAATGTACTACTTTTATGAAATATTATAGATAAGGGGCTAGGATAACTAAAAAATTATAGTCGTAGAGAATGTGTTTAGACGCAAAAAGAAAATTTATTGAAAGATTTTTTGGAGTTGCAAAGATGTTTTCGATATATATATATATTACAGTCACTGGTTCCAGGAAGTTGAGCAATCTTCCGCCACTAAATTAGAGCCGCTGGCTCCAGGGAGTAGAGCAATGTTCCATCTCTAAATTAGACTCCCTGGTTCAAGGGAGGAGATAGAGCCTTCATCATCACATCACACAAGCACATCACTGTGTCTCACTGGGGACTGGAAATTATGCTCGTCAAAGTGAAAGATATATGACGAAGAAAATTTATCTGACTCATTTTCTTCGTCATATACTTTTCACTTTGACGAGCATATACTCAAATTGCTCGTCAAAGTGAAAGGTATATGACGAAGAAAATTTCTCTTAGAATTGATTTTTCGGACCGGTGATATAGAACAAAATACATACCGAGATAAAACGTCACGTGCATTCTGGCATCATCAGAGAAATAAAAGTGACAGAAACAGTTCGTTATCTTAGCCGAGGTTACACCATGGACAGAATATTTTTCAAAATATGTTTTATATTTTCCGAAAAAAAAAATATTTTTTTGGCATTCAAGATAATCCTTTATGTATTTGTGTGCTGTTTTCTTAAAATTACTTTCAGACAGATCTTATAATGATCTTTTGTGACGTATATTCCAATTTAACTTTCATTTTTAGTTCTTTTTCCTATGCAAATTTCAGTTTGTTCTCTTTTACACCTTCCAAACTTAACGTGATATCTCCTCTCTCGCATGAATGAGATTGGCAACACTTTTGAGATCAGAGAGAGAGAGTGACGTATGAATGTGTTTGTTGCGGTTCGCTCATGTGAAATCAAAGTCCAGGGAACCCCGCCCGCACTTACATGAGTGCGTGGGCAGCACCCACCCCGTGTGAAGAGGCCAAACTCCAGGAACTTTGTAGTGTGTTAACCGAAAGTGAGAATTTGCCTTCCAAGAAAACGGAAGGCACTTGCTTTGCTCCAGTGAATATCAGCTACGGGTACACGGAGGGCTGATCCGTTTTAAGATGAAATGGAGGAAATCGAAATCATGAATCGAACATGCACCATGGGGGTGATCCCGACTGGAGCCCTTGTTTCATATAGGTGATTCTGGGCACGACGACCAATTGGGAGCTTTAAATAAGCGCCCTATCGAAAGTGCCGAGCGTTGTAAAAAAGGAATAATAATTTTGGCCAATCGTCAGCGACAGGTACGATTACAGTGGAAAATTGACATCATGGGAAACTGTAAGTAATCGATTTCTGTTTTATCGTACAGCTAACTTTGTGTATGTGAAAGACACGAGAAAATTTTCTTTCTTGTTAACATTTCAACTTTTGCGACATTCTCAGGGGTATTTCCCATCATAGGTTATCTGTGTAAAATATACACAGTCGAGTCACATTACTGTGACTGTTGTTGATGTCAAAAGTCACATTACTGTGACTTTTGACATCAACAGCGCGTACCCAATGAAAGAAGGCAAGTGCCGTGAGCTGGCTTGGGGGTATATAAGGTGTGCTGTAGGCATTCTGAAAACATATCACTTGTTGCTGTCATGTATAAAAGGAGCGATTTATCAGATTTACAAAAAAGGATGATTATCGGCTTTCAGCCAAAGGATGACAGTATTTCTGAATCAGCGCAATTTGGGAACTGTTCGCGTGCAGCTGTGGTTAAAGTGTATCGTGATTGGAGAAATGGCACCATTGCGAATAAGCAACGTAAAAAACTGCGGAACACCACGTGCCATTGATGTGAGAGGTGAACGTCGGCTTCGAAGGTGCTTGAGGGCCGATCGACACGCTACAGTGGAGCAACTCACTGGGCGATTAAACCAGGGGCTACCGGAAGTGTGTCTAAAACGACAGTTCAGCGAACCCTGCTGCGTATGGGGCTCCGATGCAGACGGATGGTCACTGCATCTATGCTAACGAAGCTGCATCGGCAGAAAAGACTTACATTTGCACGGAAGTATCGGAATTCGACTTCCGCTGGTTGGCAAAGAATTGCCTTTTCCGATGAGTCACGTTTTCTGCTTCATCGAACGGATGGAAGTTGGCGTATGAGGCAAGAAACATCGGAGAACAAACACTCTTCAACCATTGTTGGAAGAACACAAGCTGATGGGTGCAGCGTTATAGTCTGGGAAAGTTTCCGTGGTAATCTCTGGGTCCACTCATACCTGTGGAAGACACTATGGACCGAATTCGTTATGAATCCATCCTTGAAGACTACGTACATCCATACATGCTGATTGTCTTCCCTGAGGCGGATAGGATCTTCCGGAACTACAATGCGACATGTCACACAGCTAGAAATGTTCGAGAGTGGTTGGAAGAGCACGATGAAGGCCTCAAATTCTTCACTGGCCCCATAATTCCCCAGACTTAAACCCAATTGGGCATCTGTGGGACCACCTCGATCATGTTATTCGCTCTATGGATTCCCCAGCACGCATCCTCCAGCAGCTGTCAGATGCACTACAGTCAGCATGGCTCGACAGAGCTGTGAACACCTTCCAGCATCTTATTGAGTCACTCCCAGCCCGTCTAGGCGGTTACTGTGGATATTAGCTGGTGGTCACAATAATGTGACTTGACTGTGTATATATAAAATAAAAGGACAGTTAGTTATTTACAGTCACTTAATAACGCGTGTGACCCTAACATTCACTCTTCCAACAGCAGAAACACGTCATGACACGTCGTAGAATTTAGAGTGGTATTGCACCACACGTACGGCCTACACTGTAAAATATTTGTAGTGTGAATTCACGCAAACGTTTTGAAAGTAACTGACAGTTAATTTGCAGGTAGATGCCCGCCTTTTAGTAAAATTTCCGCTTTGAGAAGTTCAAGTTTCTTTAGTATATTGAAAAGCTTTGTGTAGTCAGTAATTCCGTTTATTTGAGAAAATCTGTTTCAGGTTTCCATTATTTGGACAGAAACTTCGATTTTGACTTTTTCTGCCCTTTTATAGCAGCTATTCTTCTTCCCTGACGTACAGAGCTAAAGAACGTTTTTCCTTTGCCACTGGTGGGTTCAAACCGAGTATGCCTTCAATGACAACCTCACGTTCTACCGATTGAATCAAAAAGACACGCACCGCCCAATCACGTACAAGTTACAGTAGAACTCGGATTGCGTGGTGATGAAATGTTTTCCGCTAATAATCAGAATGAATTAGTCATTTCATTTTCTGTTGGTGCAATTATATTTATGAATAGGTTTGAAATAATTTGTTGTAGGAGAACTTATTAGAAAGTACATATTTTGTTCATTGTAATTTTTCGAAGTAACCGAATGCTTTGGAACTCGAGATCATTTTAAACTGACACTGACTTTCAGTTATGTTTAAGAAAAGGTGAAATTTATTGCTCTATATTATAGTATTATTTTAGAAACGCCCTAAATACAAAGTTTACTAAACAGATTTGTCTTATAGGTTTACTAAATAGATTTGTCTCATAGGGTCTATTGACTGATACATAGATATTATACAATCACCTGGACAACAATTTAAGTACCAGGTTTCTTACGGTAACACTGGATGTATGTACCTGACACTGCCTGTACCTTTTTCAGGAACATCTAGTGATCGAGAGTAACGTTGCTATTGCATGTAGTTTTAACATTAGAACACTACGAAATAACTCAGTATTTTAGACGAAAACTACGCTACAAAAACTGTAAACAGAGGTGCTCTTTAATCCACGTAATATTTCCAGATACATTGAAATATTATTGGATGGGATGCGAGAATGAGGGTGCGCTGCCTTCGATCACGTTCCTGGCTAGATTAACACTGAAGTACCAGAAAAACTGGGACAGACGAGCTTATGCAAAATACATAGCAACGTCACCTATGCGCGTACTCGGTTGCGTCCGGCAGTGCGTATATAAAGCGATAGACATCCTTGCCAGCTGTCAGAGCTGTTTTCGGCATGAGAATGACAAGTAATAACGATTTATGCGATTTTCAACGCGGTGTCATAGTTGGCGCTCGTGAGATGGGCCATAGTATTTCGGAGTTAGACGGATTTTCAAAGACGACCATTGCAAGGGTGTACCGTGACTGAAAGAATTCCCGCAAAACCTCCCACCTACGATACCACTGTGTCCGTAAAAAGACATTGGGTGAACGTGACCATCGTCGGCTATCAAGAATCGTTTCACGCGATAGGCGTGCAAAACTCTCGCAGGTATCATCGGAATTCAATGCTGGAGCCTCAACAAGCATCAGCGTCCGGACTGTGCAACGTATGCTGCACGATATGGGCATTGGGAACCGACGCCCAACTCGAGTCCCCTTGATGGGTGCACGACACAGAGCTATGCGCCTCGCTTGTACACGGCAACACCGCCACTGGACACTTGATGACTGGAAACAAGTATCCTGGTCTGACGAGTTGCGTTTCCAACTGTATCGGGCATATGGCAGGATTCGTGTGTGGCACAACCCCTTGAAGTCATGGATCCCGCCTGTCAACAGGAAAATGTACCGGGTGGTGGGGGTACCGTAATGGTATGGGGTGTCTTTAGATGGACTTCACTGGGACCCCTGGTACGTCTACAAACGTCAGTGACCGGCCAACGCTATGTGCGCATCCTTTCTGACGAGTTACACCTGTTCATTTCCTGCATTCATGCTGATGGGTTGGGCCTATTCCAACAGGACAATGCACCTCCACACAAGTGTCAGGTAGCCTCATTATGGTTAGGGGTGCATTCATCTGAGTTTGAGGTGTTGCCATTCCCCCCCCCCCAAGTCTCCAGATCTGAACGTGATAGAACACATTTGGGAGGCCATGCAACGCGCTATCGAACACAGGAATCCGAGACCTCGGAATACATTCGAATTGTGGAACGCTCTGCAGGAAGTGTGGTGTGCATTGCCTACAGCATATTTCCAGAAGCTAGTGGAGTCCATGCCCCGTCGTATTTCTGCAGTCCTACGCTTCCGTGGAGGACCTACCAAGTATTAGACTGGTGTACCAGTTTTTCTGGCACTTCAGTGTGCATTAAGAGTGTTAACCCAATTAGTTGAATCAGCCGCGGCGTGTACGACGATTACGGTTTCAGCCATTGTTTTCTTTTCATTTTCCTTTTTTTTTCTTTTTTTTTTTTTTTTTTTAAGAAACATAGTTTGAGATTCGATTGTCTTTGTTAATGAATTCGCAGATATTTCTTAATGCTTTTTTTTATTTGAATTTGTTAGTTTTTCTTTTAATTTGTTAGTTCATTTGGTAAGCCTGGAATTTGCGCCACTGTATGTGTTAAAATGTTCATTAGAGCTAAGGTAATTACGAAGATCAATTATTTTGGTAAGCCTGGAATTTGCGTCACTGAATATGTTACATATGTTCATCAGAGCTGAGGTAATTACAAAGATCAATTATTTTGTAAAGTTTATTTGGTATTCACCTCTGAATGCCATATATACGAATATACTATAACGTAAACGTCTTTTCGTACTACTGCGTTATTTTAAAACATCACCATACGATGAAAGAGTTCCTAAATTAAACCTTAACGGCCAGACGAAACATTTAAAAACAGAAGCCAAACTTACGAAAATGATGCTTTATTTCTCCAGCACAGATATATTTCTCCTTCACATAACAAATCGGTATCAACACTCCACATTAAGCGCACCACACACCACACACCACGCAACTGTTGTATCGTAGTTCATATATCTCTTGTTCTTATCTAATAACAGGCATACGTCCCCTTCATTCAACCTCAATTATGTTGCCAACAGTATTCGTTTGAGAGAAAAGATATCACGTTAAGTATGAAGTATAACTGAGAACAAACTCAAGATTTACATAGGGAAAGAAACTAAAAGGAAAGTTAATTTAAAATATACGTCACAGTACATAACAAGAAAGATGACACCGAATTTTCGGGAGTAATCAGAACGTCTTTTGAATCCGTTCTGACGCAAATTAAATTTATCAAAGCTATTCAAAGTCAATGGAACCGGTATGGAAAACAATAGATCTGACGAAAGAAAGAAGATTTTCAATCGGGTTTTTAATCCCTCAGATATTGCTGTTAACGGAATCGTGAGCTTACGAACTCTTAGAAACAGAGATATCGACAAAAATAAAATGTGACTTTACGTACCCTGGTGGGAAAACCATGCATTATTTTAGGAAGAAAGTATTCTCAAAAGGTGTATCCATATAAGCGGCATCGGTCAAAGAAAAAATAATTAGTCGAGTTTTCAGAAGCCCAGATTTTGCAACAAATACTTCAGAAGCAGAAATTAACACTTATGACCCCTGGTGGCTAAACCATTCTTTACCAAACATTAGAAATTATGTGAAAAATATTTTCCATCAGGACTTGTATGCGATACAGGAAGAATTTTTCAAATCAGATCTTTAGGAGCAGAAATAACGCAGAAAACGCAATTTACCTCTGTGCCCCCTAGCCGAAAGTCTATGATTTAGTTGAAAATTTCGAATTTATAGGAAAAACATTTTGCATCGGAAACGCTATCCAACAAAGAAGGAATTTTTCAAATCGTTCTCTTAGAAGTAGAGATATTGACAAAAAAAGATATACATCTACGCCCCCTGGCGTAGAAACCATGCATTTTTCCAATCGGTCAACAAACAACTTTTTTTTCAATGAAGATTTTAGAAGCTCATATTTTGCTGCAAATACAACAGAAGCGGAAATTAAGACTTATGCCACCTGGTGGCCAAACCAATTCTTACAAAAATTAGAAAATATATGCAAACGATTTCCCATCAGGGGCTGTATGCGGTGCAGAAAGAATTTTTCAAATCGGAGATTTAGAAGCAGAGATATATTGGGAAACGCAATTTGCATTTACGCCCCCTAGCGGGAAGTCTATGAATTATTTGAAAATTTTGAAATTACATGAAAAACATGTCACAGGGAAACACTATCCAACAAAGAAGGAATTTTTCAAGTCGGACTCCTAGAGGTAGAGATATGGACAAAAATAAGATGTACATCTAGGCCTCCTGGCGGAGAAACTGAGGAATATTTCAAGAAGAAAATATTCCGAAAAGGTTTATCGTTGTGAGTGGCATCAGTTCACGAAATAATTTTTTCAATCGATATTTTAGAAGCTCCGATTTTATGGCAAATACATCAGAAGCAGAAATTAACACTTACGCCGCCTGGTGGCCAAAGTATTTTTTACCAAAAATTTGGAATTATATGGAAATGATTTTCCATCAGGAGATGTAACCGCTGAAAAAAAATTTCAAATCGGAGTTTTAGAAGAAGAGTTATCGAGGAAAAAGTAATTTACTTTTACGCCCCCTAACGGAAAATCTATTCGTAATTTGAAAAAGTAACTATATCTAAAATACTCTTCGATATAAACGGAATCGAAAGATATTTTTTTTTCAATCGGATGTTTAGAAGCAAATATGTGGAATAAAACGTGTTATTGAATTCGATATCACCTGCATTTGCACCCTCTACCGGCGAAATTGTACATAGTAAAAAAAACGAAATGAAGGATCATCATTTGCATATTTCAAGCTTCCCAATGCAAAAATAATTTTTCAAATCGGACTAATAGTTTCAGAGATATCGTTGGTACAGACGGACGGACGGACGGACAAACCGATAACAGAAGCACGAGCACGAACTTTTTACAAAAGACGTGCTAAAAAGGTCGTCACAGAATTTGCACTTTTAACTTAAGCCCAAACGTAGAAAAAAAAAAAAAAGAAGTAGCTACAAAGTAGCGAAGGTAACTAGATACTTTTAGGAAAAAGTAGCTGCACCTGTATCAAGCTACTTTTTCAAGAATATATACGTAGTCGTAACAATAGCTAGCTACTTTTAAGAAGTTATAGATACAATTAAATCACTGATGATTAAATTATACAATCCTTTTTTGGGGGGAGGGGGGACTTCCCAAGTGAGTAGGTGACTAGGAATAAGATTTCCTCTAATCGCAATTATAATAGTTATGCCACTATTACTCGGTCGTCAAAGCCACTTTAGATGGAACAAAATATGCGCAAAATGTTTTCACCACGAGAAGGCGGAAGTAACTTTTGTCAAAGAGAGGCTGTATACTGCCCAACATTTAACTTTGCGCTACTACTTAAAAGTTATTGATCACACGAACTACGGAGAGGTACACAAACTAAGAGAAACTGACTGAAGCTAATATACATATTAGTTTTCTTTCATCACACACTATAACAAGAAAGATAACACCACATTTTCAGTTGTAATTAGCACGTCTTTTGAATCGAGTTGTAATTAGCACGTCTTCTGACGTTAATTAAATTCATCAAAGCTATTCAAAGCCAATGGAACCGGTTAGGAAAACAATCAATCGGTTTCTACAATTGACAAAACATCCAGAAATAGAAACATCTACTGAGTTCCAACTGCAGCTAAAGAGTATGTTACGAAAATTAACAAATGGCGCACAAAATGTTTCTCATAGCAATAGGAAGGAATCAGAGATAAAGAGATTTTTGAATGGAACAGTTAAGAGAAGAAATATAGAAGGACACATGATATAAGTCAACGCCTGCTAACGGAAGAATTTTTCATAATGGAAAAGTTGACAGTAGGCGAAAAATATTCTTCATGAAGAAAGCTATGCTAAGGAAAAAATAATTTTTCAAATACGTCAACTGGAAATAGAGATAACGAAAAAAGTTTTGACCTTTACATACTAGCGGGAAATCTTTGCATTATTTAAAGAGCGTAATGCACCACATATCTATTATAGCGAATGGCCTACAGTAGAAATGAAAATTTTCAATAAGGTTTTGGAAGCGCCGATACAGATGCAAACTAAAGTACACAAACTCCACCTACCGACAGAATTGTGAAGTACAAAAGTCCTCACATACTAGCCTAAAGTGTTCTACAAGGTAAATGGCATACAGTGTTGAAGCAATTTTTTTAAATCGCATATGTAGAAGTACAGATATTGAGAAAAACAGATTAAACATGTGCGCTCACTAGCGGCGAAATCGTGAGTTATTTTGGGAAGAAAATACGTACACAGAGTTTGCATAGTTAGTAGTATCTGACTGAAGAAGGACTTTTTTATCGGAATTTTATTCCCGCAGATGTTGCTGAAAACGGAAACGAGATTTTACGCCCTCTGGGGTAGACTTGTGCGTTAAGAAAAATTTGAAAACACATTAGCAACATTTCACAGCAGAAATGCTCTCCAGCAAAGAAAGATTTTTTTAAATCGGACTCTTAGAAACAGAGATATTGAAAAACATAAGATATACATCCACGTCCTCTCGCCGAAAAACTATGCATTATTTTAAGAAGAAAGTTTTCTGGCAAAGGTGTTTCGAGGTGATCGGTATAGGTCCACAAAAAAGTTTTTTTAGAACGCGTATTCAGATGCTCAGATTTTGCTGCAAATACATCAGAAGCAGAAATAAACAGTTACCCTCCCAGGTGGCCAAACCATTCTTTACCAAATTTTAGTAACTATATGCAAAACATTTCCCATCAGAATCTGTATCCGATGCTGGAAGAATATTTCAAATCGGAGTTTTAGAAGCAGAGATATCGGGGAAAATGCATTTACCTTTACGTCCCCTAGCGGAAAGTTTACGAATTACTTGAAAATTTTGAAATTATATGAAAAACATTTCGCATCGGAAACGCTATCCAACAAAGAAGGATTTTTTTAAATCGGACTCTTAGAAGCAGAGATATTGCTAAAAATGAGATTACATCTACCCCCTTTAGCGGAGAAACCATGCATTATTTTAAGAAGAAAATATACAATTGTGACTGAGAGTGACTACTGCTGATTCATCATAGGTCGAGAAAATTTGAAGAACAAGTAAGGGTAGGAAATCTAACTCACTCTAGACAGCCGTTTCGGGCGGCTATGACGTTTGTACGTATGGGCGTTTTAGACGTTTTGGGCGTTATGGTGGTTAAAGGGTTAGACGGGAAGATGTTGCTGCTAATATGCTGCAAACAGAAACGTGGTCATATGCTTTCTTACACGGATGAGCCTTTATAATTATGATCACCTACCTAATAAGCTGTAGGACCCCCTTTCGTCCGCAAAACAGCGGCCACTCGGCGAGGCATCGATTTGATGGAGTGGCGATAGGTATCCTGGGGTATCTGGTACCATAATGTCAACAGCAGGTCCACCAGTTCCCATACATTTCGGGGTGGTGGTGATTTAGCGCTGACCCGCTTTTCCAAGTAGAACCACAATTGTTCGATTGGGTTCATGTCAGATGAACTTGGAGGCATTAATAGAAAGTCACCACCATGTTCCTCGAACCACTCCTTGACAATTCTAGTAGTGTGGCATGGCGCATTATTCAGCTGGTAATGGTTATCACCAGCACGGAACACAGTTGGCATGAATGGGTATACTTGGTCCGCAACGATGTTCAGGTACCTGACAGCTGTCAGGGATTGTGCTATTGGGATATTGGGGCCTAAAGTGTCCCAAGAAAACATCGCCCACAGCATAACACCGCCGCCGCCGGTATGTTTCCCCCAACAATTGTGTCTGTAACTTGGTCCGCAACGATGTTTTAATACCTGACAGCTGTGAGGGATTGTGCTATTGGGATAATGGGGCCTTAAGTGTCCCAAGAAAACATCGCCCACAGCATAACACCGCCGCGCCGGTATGTTTCCCCCAACAATTGTGTCTGGAACTTGGTCCGCAACGATGTTTTGTTACCTGACAGCTGTGAGGGATTGTGCTATTGGGATATTGGGGCCTTAAGTGTCCCAAGAAAACATCACCCACAGCATAACACCGCCGCCGCCGGTATGTTTCCCCCAACAATTGTGTCTGGAACTTGGTCCGCAACGATGTTTTGATACCTGACAGCTGTGAGGGATTGTGCTATTGGGATATTGGGGCCTTAAGTGTCCCAAGAAAACATCGCCCACAGCATAACACCGCCGCCGCCGGTCTGTTTCCCCCAACAATTGTGTCTGGAACTTGGTCCGAAATGATGTTCAGGTACTAGACAGCTGTCAGGGATTGTGCTATTGTGATTATGGGGCCTAAAGTGTCTCAATAAAACATCGCTCACAGTATAACACCGCCACCGGATTGTTTCCGCCAAACAGTGCATCCAGGTGTCATGGCCTCCGTTGGTAATCGGCGTATCCGCGCTCGGCCGTCTATATGATGCACCAGGAATCTTGATTCGTCAGACCAGGCCACTTTCTTGCAATCATCCACTGTCCAATCTCGATTATCTTGGGCCCATTTCATGCGTTGTTGGCCATGACGTGAAGTGAGCATGAAAACCCGGCTGGGTCTGCGGCTAAGTAGGTCCATGCGCAGAAGGCAGCGATTAACTGTGTGTTGTGGCACATTGCCCTGATCACCACTGTTATAGCTGCGGGTGATTTGTCGCACTGTGGCCCTGAGGTCGCTGTGAACAATGCGCGACAGTCTCCGCTCCCCTCTGGCATCAATGAGCTGCAGATGACACACGGCTGGACGATGGTTCGTCATTTGGCCATCTGTAGTTATTCACATACTCACTACAGCGGTAAGTGAACACACCACAAGCCGCGCCTTTTCCGAGACGTAGTTCCAAGTCGTCGTGCCATCACAATTCGTCCTTTATCAAACTCCGATAAATCGGCAGCTTTTCTCATTCTGACTCCTAACACTCTACTAACCGAAAGCCGGTCCTCGGGTTGTATATATATTGCTCTGTGAAGTTCACATACGCCACCGTTTGGTCTCCAAACGCGCTGATTTATTGGTCATAATGAAATGGCTTATCAGTGTTTTAAAACTGCACACAAAATATTTTTGAACCCAAAACAATTTTCAGCAAAACAAATATTACAAATATCGGCCAAAATAAGTTATACATCAACTCCCCTTGCGGAAATGTATGCACTGTTTTCTGCAAAAGATGTTCTCAGTAAGCTTGTCGTGGTGATTGGCATCTCACAGCGAAAAATATTTCAAATCGAGCTTCCAGAAGCGCAGATTTTTTACAGATATATCTGAAGCAAAAATATGCACTTTCACCACTAGTGGCCAAATCATTATTTACAAACATTCGGCATTATGCGCAAAACATTTCCTAGCAGGAGCTCTATCCGATGCAAAAAAGGATTTTTTACATCAAACTTTTAGTAGCAGAGATACCGGGAAATCGTGATTTGACTTTACGTCCGCCTTACTGAAAAACTATGCATTACTTGAAAAGGAAATTGTACCAAAAATAATCTTCGTTATAAATGGGATCGAATGAAAGAAAAAATGTTCTTAAGAAGAATTATATTGAATAAAATGTATTTTGAAGTGGAGAGCATGTGCATTTACGTGCTCTTGTGGCAAAGTTGTGCATAGTAGGAAAACCGAAAAACGAGATCAAACGTTCTCTCATTTCTAGCTTCCCAATGCAACAAGAATTTTTCTAATCTAACGAATAGTTGCAGAGATGTAGTGTCAACAGAGGGACGGACGGACGGATAAAGTGATAATACATATTTTTCTTAAAAAAGTACGAAATATGTATCACATGGAAAAGCACAATTTTTATACTGCTCTCATCACCCGAAGAAAGAACAAAACTTTTCCACTAATAAACAAATCTAGTAAAGCATGAAACCTACCGTTATGAAAAGTGTTAATGACATAAGTTATGCGAGAAGAAAAAAAAATATGGCAATGAAAACTTTGTGGGTTAAAAAGAATCCAAAGCAAGCCTCCATTGAAATTCATGGAAGCAAATAAAAGCGACGAAACCCCAAACAAACAAAGGAAGAACGAAATGAATTCTTAACGAAGCCAAATAAATATCAAGTCCAGCGAGTGCGATTTTGTAAGGATTCCAGAACACAGTTTGTTGCACATTAATTACGGTAATGTTTACTTTTTGTTCCCTGCTTGAATTGCAAGCCTGGGGGCAATGGAAAAAAATAAAGCAATTACAAGCTGGAATGAGTTTTACTTTGGTTTACTAATTTTTGTCAGGCAGTCAGTTCTGATTTAGTGGACTAACTTCGTCTTGTGATTCATAATGAAGAAGACCGGTAGAAAAATGAAATGCTTTCAATTAAAACTCACTTGAAGTTTTCCTATTTTACGTTTGCTTTAATTCACTGAAAACTATGTATCGTTTAGTTTTCAAAAAGTTACTGCGAAGAAATATGAATAAAACTAACGTTCATTTTGCATTAAAAGTCAATACGTTAGCAGTGAAGGTTGCTTCATGAATTTCAAAGAAACCACCTTTACACTTTTCTTCTCCAATTAGGAATGATGGCAAAACTCTAGACAGCATACGCTACGACGCAAAAAAGGATAGTAACCTACAACTTCGGCCAATAACAAAATCAGCTGACTTATGAAAAACTATCAGTTATGCCCGTTTTCCGAACGGATAATCTATTATTTTTTAACAAAAAATGAAAGAAAGGGAAAAGTAATTAAAGGAAAGAGAAATAGTTTAAAATCCGTAACTGTTTTGCGAATTAAAATAGGGTCGTGACATCAATGCCTACAGTTTAACAAAAAACGGAGCAAGCTTTGGCACCCCTTAAACTTAAGTCAAACTTTCATGGAATTTTTACAGCATTTCAACGTTTGTGCCATAAATATCTTTAAACCTATCAGCATTTTCAACAGTAAAGCTATGCCTCCCTTTTGAACTATTTGGTTTTTAGACTTTTCTAGGTGTAGAAGTGGCAGAAAAATCCAAGCAGACATTATCCCAAAGCCGACATTTTGATTTTTTTGGTTTTCGGACTTCTACTGGTATCCGGACCTTAAGACGTATCAGTATGTCAATTTTCATATCTGTAGGTTATTTATAATAGAAGTGGTCGAACAATCCCTGAAAAATTAAGGCAGACAATGTTCCAAAGCCGCAATTTTTTTCTTTGGTTTTCGGACTTCTCTAGGTATCCGGGTCTTCAGGAGTATCAGCATGCCAATTTTCAGATCTTCACGAAAAGTTCAAGCAGACAATGTTCCAAAGCCGTTATTTTGTTTTTTTTGGCTTTCGGAGTTTTTCTAGGTATCCGATCGTAAAGACCTATCAGCATAGACTTACTAATTTTCAGATCTCTAGGTCATTTAGAAGTGGTCGAACAATTCGAGGACGGAAACATTCGGATTTTCCAGATTTTGCTTTATACACGGTCGAGTCACATGATTGCAACCACCAGCTAATACCCTGAATAACCGCCGTGTGCAGCGAGGACAGCAACTAGACTGGCTGGGAGTGACTCAATAAGGTGCTGGATGGTGTTCACAGGTATGTGGAGCCATGCTGACGGCAGTGCATCTGACAGATGCTGGAGGGTGTGTCTTGCAGAATCCATAGAGCGAAAAACACGATCGAAGTGGTCCTACAGATGGTCAATTGAGTTTAAGTCTGGGGAATTAGGGTGCCAGGGAGGTACTTTGAAGTAATCATTGTGCTCTTCCAACCACTCTCGGACAGTTCTAGCTGTGTGACTCGTCGCATTTTTGCGCTGGAAGATCCCATCCGCCCCAGGGAGGACAATCGGCATGTATGGGTGCTGCACGTGGTCTGCAAGGATGGAATTATAACGAATTCGGTCCATAGTGACTTCCACAGGTATGAGTGGACCCAGAGAATGCCAGAAAAACATTCTCCAGATCATGACGCTCTTCCAGAAATGGCTCAAGAGTGTTTGTTCTCCGATGTTTCTTGCCTCACACGCCACCGTCCATCCGTTCAATGAAGCATAAAACCTGACATCGGAGAAGGCAATCTTTTGCCAATCAGCGGAGGTCCAATTCCGATACTGCCGTCCAAATGCAAGCCTTTTCTGCCGATGCACCTTCGTTAGCATAGGTGCAGTGACCATCCGTGTGCATCGGAGCCCCGTACCCAGCAGAGTTCGCTGAACTGTCGTTTTAGACACACTTTCGGTAACCCCTTGGTTCATTCAGCCAGTGAGTTGTTCCACTCTAGCGTGCCGATCGGCCCTCACACCTTCGAAGCCGACGCTCACCCCTCACAACAATGGCACGTGGTGCTCGTCAGTTTCCACGTCGCTTATTCGCACTGGTGCCATTTCTCCAATCATGATGCACTTTAACCACTGCAGCACACGAACAGTTCCCAAACTGCGCTGTTTCAGAAATACTACGACCCTTGGCCGGAAAGCCGATAATCATCCCTTTTTACAAATCTGATAAATCGGTCCTTTTATCCGTGACAGCAACGGGTTATATGTTTTCAGAATGCCTACAGCGCACCTTATACTGTATACCCCCAAGTCCTATCCCGACACGTGCCATCTTTCATTGGCTACGCGCTATTGACGTCAAAAGTAGGAGGTGGTCACAATTATGTGACTCGAGTGTGTATATTCAGTAGAAGATAGCCAAATAGATATAGCGGTAAAAATTTCCGAAACACGCAGCCCCTCATTTCTTTTCTACATACTGTAGTTGCATAGTTCACAGATAGACGGAAAAAGTTATAATATAAATAAGCACATCTCGTTTTTTCCATATAAATAAGCACACCTCGTTTTTACCAAATAAATAAGCACACTTCGTTTTTACCAAATACATGCTAAAAATGAATTTTTTTTTTTATTAAACAGAGAAAGATGAACAGGAGCATTTTCGTCTATTCACGAATGAAAAGTCCGTAGAATTTCACGGAGAAATCTGACTCAGGAATATGTTTCGTTAATTCACGAAAATTATCACCAAAATGGCTCGTGAATTCCCGTACGGAATAAACTAAGTTGAACATCTCTAGTGGTAATGCAGATATTGCTATCTGAAGATGAAATTCCTGCATAGCAATTGCATAATTTACTTTGGAACGGTGGTTTTACTTTGCACAACTGTGCAGTGTTTTGCAGAGATTGATTCGGATACATAAATTTCAACAGCAAGGAACGATAATTTCAGAATTTGCTTTCCTTGAACTCCAAGATAAGCTCGGTAAACAAATTTAATTTCCTGGGGAATCAATCCATCACCTTCTGGGGAAGAAGCACTTCTTTTCCGATACATAAAGAACTTCCTCTGCATCGGTCCATTAAGGGCGCTTCTGAATTATTTCAGCAACCAAGCGATCGTGACGTCAATTACATCAAATGACATAACGGAGTCGGATATTGACGTCACAGGATGATAAATGCAAATGGAAAACCATTTTCTTTCGATCACTGCATTAAGCGGCGTAACTGCATCAATGAAAAAATCCATTTTGCCAAATTACTGGGAAGATACTGCAATGGTAAGCCTTGGAAGTACATAAAAGACAGCGTTTGATCGACTTGTAAAAAATAAAGTTCACTTTTGAGTTTTTTTTTAAAACTGTACACTTCGTCACTTTAGCAAAATTCATGAAAGAAATATAATCGCTGATTTTTAGCACATAAATCATTATCCTTCCCTTGTTCAAAACCGAAATCACAGGTAAGAATTGCATGTTAATTTAGAAATCAGATATGCCAAAATTGCCGGTATTTACTGTTTAACACGTAACATCAATCACTTCAGAAAACTTGAAAATTATATCACTCTTGGGCGGGAATATAATCCTCATCTCTCGATTTCCGCTCTTGAGTTGCATATACTGTTAAAAATTTCATTGTAGGTTACACTAGAAAGTGGTACAGTACCTCCTTCCAGTATCTGGTAGGTATTCGGAACAGACAAACATGGCGAAGCATTACCTCATTACAGTAGCACGCACCGGCTACAGTACCTCCTTCCAGTATCTGGTGCTATTCGGTTCCACTGGTTGCAGTACCTCCTCCCAGTATCTGGTAGTATAGCGAAGTAAATTTCTCCGTCATTTTTGGTCCACGCCGGGAATCGAACCCAAGTCCACTTATTCCGGAACAAGTCGGTCTACCAACTGAGCTACGTAGACGTTCGTTGTCGCTACTATCTGCCTTTATGTCGTGTGCGTCCTGCAGGGCAGGCACGTCACAGTAGGCATTCGGAACAGACAAGCATTTGGAAGGATTACCTCATTACAGAAGCACGCACCGGCTACAGTACTTCCTTCCAGCATCTGGAGCTCCGTACGTCCATCGATCAAAATGACTTCCCATACGAGAACACCGCGACCGCCATATCTATCAATGATTTCGGGCCGATACTGAATGCCTACATTACGCCAGATTAGTTGACGTCCAGAATTGCTAGAATCTACTGTCATTAGGTACTGGTCGTCGCGCAAAACGTCCACCTTGTGTAGTCACCTGACAACTGTAAACCACGATACTGTGCGTCCTGTATTCATGTCAGTTGTTTTGCAAGGTTATTTGCTGTCTGGAGTTAACCCCTCTTGGTCTCTTGGTCTCTAAGAGTTGATAGCGGCCCTCATTAGGGGTGGATTTTGGGTGGATGACCACCACCGGTTTTTTGCACAACTGTACCTGGAATCCTGAAGGCCGACCACGCACGCGATACGACATAATGAGGCTCCCGAACTCTTAGGCCACACTCATCACAGTTCGTCCTTCCCCGAACCTCCCAATTATTCGAACACGAGTAAAATCGTCAAGATGTTCTCGACAGGACATTTTGTCGTCTCTATCTCAGAACGAACACAATCAAACATTTGTAACACTTATGTACACCCACTGGTGACTTCCGTTCAACCGATGCTATTGGACTTCGTGAGCGCATTTAGTTCTGACGTCACGCAAATTAGACGCAATGTTTCATAATTACGCATGTGCTGTTTCTCCTTCCCAGACACGGTCCTGAGTAAATCTGTATTTGAGTACTGCTGCTATTTACGGCGTTATTTTATTTTTTCAACTTCGTCCTTAAGTTTTACACGCCAATGTAGGAAAGAAAAATAGAGGTACTTGTGCATGGCGCGTTTTTCTTTACTTGGTACTCAGTTTAGATTAAGCTTAAACCACGATGTCACGTCTTTTGATTCATACACAGTCGTGTCACATTATTGTGACCACCTCCTACTTTTGACTTCAAAAGCCCGTAGCTAATGAAAGAAGGCACATGTCGCGCGCTGGCTTGGATGATATATAAGGTGTTCTGTAGGCAATCTTAAAACATATCACTAGTTGCTATTATGGATAAAAGGAGCGATTTATCAGATTTTCAAAATGGGATGATTATCGGCTTACGGGTAAAGGGTGGCAGCATTTCTGAAACAGCGCAGTTTGTGAACTGTTCGCGTGCTGCTGTGGTTAAAGTGTATCGTGTTTGGAAAAATGGCACCCTTGCGAATAAGCGACGTGCAAACAGCGGAGCACGACGTGCCATTGTTGTGAGGGGTGAACGTCGGCTTCGAAGGTGCATGAGAGCCGATCGACAAGCTACAGTGGAGTAACTCACTTGACGAAAGAACCAGGGGGCTACCGAAAGTGTGTCTAAAACGACAGTTCAGCGAACCCTGCTGCGTATGGGGCTCCGATGCAGACGGATGGTCACTGCACCTATGCTAAAGAAGGTGCATCGGCAGAAAGGGCTTACATTTGCATAGGCAGTATTGGAATAGGACTTCCGCTGATTGGCAAAGGATTGCCTTCTCCGATGAGTCACGTTTTCTGCTTAATTGAACGGATGGACGTTGGCGTATAAGGCGAGAAACATCGGAGAACAAATATTCTTCAACCATTGCTGGCAGAACACAAGCTAATGGGGACAGCGTTATGATCTGGGGAATGTTTTCGTGGCATTCTCTGGGTCCACTCATACCTCACTATGGACCGAAGTCGTTATGAATCCATCATTGCAGACCACGTACACCCATACATGCTGACTGTATTCCCTGGGGCGGATAGGATCCTCCAGCACGATAATGAGACGTATCATACAGCAAGAAATGTCTGAGAGTAGTGGGAAGAGCACGATGAGGAATTCAAAGTACTTTTCTGGACCCCTAATTCCCCAGACGTAAACCGAATTAGGCATCTGTAGGACCACCTCGATCATATTGTTCGCTCTATGGATTCTCCAGCACGCACCCACCAGCAGCTGTCAGATGCACTGCAGTCAGCATGGCTCCACATACCTGTGAACACTTTAGAGCACCTTACTGAGTCACTCCCAGCCCGTCAAGCTGCTGTCCGCTCTGCACACGGCGGTCACTCTGGATATTAGCTGGTGGTCACAATAATGTGATTTGACCGTGTATATCTAGAGAGGGATATCTGAATGGGGGTGTTAACTATGAGGGTATCAAACTGATCCGTTGCTTGCTTCACTTCTATTCCTATCGCAGAAAGTTTTGTCGAAATATATTTTATGAATTTACATTGATTGCTCATATTTGAAAAAAAAAAGCCTTTTGTGATGCTGTTGTTTGCATGCTGTTATCAAACAGATTGTTTGGGCAGAAATCTCACCGATGGATTTGTACCAAAGTCGTGCTAATTTTCCTAGGCTGAAAGAATTGCCCACGTAGATGAAAATTAACTTTGGGTGCACTATGTCATAAGATATCATTTCCATGCTTTCAGTGTGAATTGGAAATATTTTTTCAGTCTGAGAACTGCATTTTTCTGATTTGGATTCTTGTTAGAGCTGCTACGATGATATTATAGCAAAATATGATTTTTTTCTCTGTTTCATTTTCCTTACAATAGGTTTTAGTATCGTGAATGTGATTAAGCCCTTCGTCTACAACGGTAGCTTTTATCTTTATGTTTTAATACTGCGCAGAACATACAAAACTGATCTTTCTTTATATCTCTAAAACTTTATCATAAGCGGGATTAACATTTCCTCTTTTAAGAAAAGCACTTCTGTTTCTCGGATCTGGGAAAGCATAACAGAAATTTTTGATTTCTCTATATCAGGCTTCACTACTGAAAGTATTTCGGCAAGCAACTTCACATACTACCCACACAAGGCTGGAAATCAACTGAAAGTGCTTCCGTTCAATTTATGCAGGGACGTGGTACCTACCGCCGTCGTGTCCGGAATTTTGGTTGTGGAAAACTTCGTGTTCGACCACCTCGCCAGCCATTAAACCAAAACGTGACTTCATTCCTACAATTTAGAGCTGTCGGGAGATTCCTTCTTGCTTAAGTTGAAAACCTCAAGGGACTTTTGGGGAGGTTTTTTTTTCAAACGGTAATACTACTCCACGAATCCTTGTTACAACTCATTAACGTTTGAAGAATCGAACACTCCTAACATGGTTTATACCACAACCACACTGATCTCTTAAAATTCAAGAAATCTCCGATGTCTTCCTGTATATACCAGCAATTATGAAGGTCTGTAGTGATTATTTAAACCAAGATCTTCATCCTGCACGAAACGTCTTGCTAATTCGTGTTTTTTTATTTCTGCCTGCTGGTTGCCAGAAAAAATGTAGGCAGGACAATGGTTCGTGCTCATACACCGTAATTTTTTTAAATACGAGGTTTCCTGCTTTTTAAAATGCTCGTTTATCGAACAATCAGCTCCTTCATGGCAAAAAAGGCTTTCGACGCACGCCACAATATTTATCAGTTGCGAAGTGTAATCTCGTGAGACAAGTTGAACAACCGCCAGTAGGATTATGGCAAGCCAACGTGCATTTTCGAAGTTTGAACGAGGCATGGTAGTGGGAACCAGAAGGATGGGACATTCAGTTTCTGAAATTGTGCGAATATTCAATATTCCTCGACACACGGTGTCACGTGTACATCGAGTATGCCTCATCAAACGCATTACCACCCATTGTGGACAGCGTAGTGGTAGACCACGGGTGCTGAATGACTGTGACCAGCGGCGTCTGACCAGGATTGTCCATGACAACAGGCAAGCGACACTGGATGACGTAACATCCTCATTCAATGCAGGAGGTACAAGAGACATATCCATCAAGTCAGTGCAGCATAATTTAGCGTTCATAGGATATGGGAGCAGAAGACCCACCAGTGTGCCTTTATTAACACTACGACATCGGACACAGCGCCTCACGTGAACACGGTGATTGGACCCTGGAAGACTGGCAACATGTGGCGTGGTCGGATGAGTCACGCTACCAGTTGTTACGAGCTAATCGTAGGGTTTGGGTGTGGCGCAGACCCCATGAGGCCATGGACCCCAACTGTCAAAAAGGCACTATGCAAGCTGGTGGTGGTTCTATACATGTGTTGAGTGTCTTTATTTTGCACTGTTTAGTCCTCGTAAATACGTCATTAACCAGTAATGGTTTTGTTGCTCTGCTGGGTGAGCATTTGCAGCCTTTCATGGACTTCATGTACCCCAAGAACGATGGGATTTCTCAGGCGGGCAATACACCATGTCACCGGGCCCAAGCTGTTCAAAATTGGTTCGAGGAGCATTCTGGACAGTTCCAAAAGACGGTGTGGCCACCACGTTCTCCCGATATGAACCCAATAGAGCACTTACGGAACGTGGTGGAAAGGTCCATGCGCACTCAAGAGCCTGTACCTACAAATACCAGGCAACTGTGGGCGGTTGCTCAGACGGTATGGCTCAATATCTCTCTAGAAGTCTTCTATCCACCTGTGGAATCAATGCCACGTTAAGTTACTGCACTTCGTCGGGCTAGAGGAGGTCCTATACGATAATAGGTACATATCTCATGACTTTTAGCGCTTCAGTGTATTTTTTTATTGAAGGTTTAACGACCACTGTGAACAATTCAGTGGGCTATAAACAGTCTCCCGTTCCTAATTTAAGGCCACTGGTTCCAGGGAAGGTAGAAAGCCAGTGCCGTAACACAAACACAACATCCATGCCTCACCGGGATTCGAATCCGGAGCCTTATCGGAAGAATGGTATTCAGTGCATTTGCAGAACTGTTATTAATCAAAGACGACCTTAAAACTTCATAAAGAATTCAGAGGCCATTCAACACTACAGAAATAGATTACATCTATCAATTCAATGACTTAAATAATTTGAGGGTTAGTCTGTGATTGTTGAATCCCTTGAAAGCGGGTCTACCAGTGTTAGTCAAAAGTACGTTTGTAGCTAAAATGTTTAATGATGCAAGAAAGCCTCACCTCATCTCATTCTGCAAATTATAGGCTATTTTTCGTTAAAGTCCTTTGCAAACATTCCACCGTAGCCACAATCGCACCGTGGAAAGATTTGGCAAGTTTCGAGGACAGAAACTCTGTGATGCCAGATACCAAATCCACCGCTGAGGCAAAGGGCCATCCTTGTAGGAAATGGGCCATGGAGTGAAACTGGTGGTAGTCGGATGGGGAAAGATCAGGACGCCATGGAGGATGGAGTAAAATCTCAAGCTCTTTCAATTCCTGTATTTTTTTGGCTGGCCAATTTGGAGGCGTAACTTGGGTTATTATCCACCACCAGCAATGCTCGCTTCCTATTGATAAGCACTGGGTAGCCTTGACGCAGAGCATTATTTACCAGCGCAGTTCTTCTGCATGGTGGTTCTGGTTCACAACCGGATCATTTAGCACGAATTCCCGGTACACAGAACCTTCACAATTTCACCAAATGCACAACATGGCTTTCTTATCGAATCGCTCTCGTTACCCTCTATGACTGTTCTTCCTGGCGAGGCATCAGCCACTGTTTTCCAGTGGTAAAATAACGTAGGAATACCCATTTTTCATCGCCTTTACGGATACGATGCCAAAACGTATCGCCCTGTAAATCTGACACCAATCTTCTCCAAAGAGCAACGCGTTGTCTCACCTGCTGGGGTGTCAATTCATGTGGAACCATTTGATGTCGCTTTGAGGTAAAACCAAGCTGGTGCAGGTGACTAACGATGGTGCATTGGAAAGAACCAACATCAGCTTGTAGAGTCCATACCTACAAGCAGATGCTGGTTCTTCTTTGACGACCTGACCTCGGCATTTGTTTGAGACTAGTGTCTTTAGCATTAAAACTCCGTAACCAAAACTGTTGTGTGCAGTACTGCTGTCCACTGCACCTTCGCCTTATGCTTCACAAAGTTATCTGGCTGCTGCTGATATGTTTAACCAACTTGTTCCATTAATGGCGTGGTAGCACTCAAACAGCACGCAATGTGGCTGACAACGAATTTGTTTGAGATGAATTGAAGAAGGCGAGGAATTTGTCAGAAACCCATTAACGAACGCGACGAATTTTTCTGAGCGAGATCTTGAGATGACAAATTTGTTTGAGCATTAAAATAAGCGATGGACTTGAAACGAATTGTCATGGGCGATGGAGTGACAAAATATATCCATATTTTTGCAATCCCACCAACTCATTTTACTTTCCATGCTGTGGAAAGAGCTTGTAAAACTTTTCAGTGTAATATGTTTTATTACTGTTTCAATTTTTTGTTGTTCTGCTAGTCTTTTCTTTAGGCATAATATACAGTCGTTTCATTAATTACGGAGAAAGATATGGGCACCAAAGCGTGTCCAAAAAATTAAAGTTTCCAGATATGACATTTCTGCATACTGCAAAAAAGAAATGGTTTGAAGATTTTCATTACATAAAATGCTATCTAACCAATCTTTTACGATTTGGGCTTTCAGTCAGAACTAGCAATAGCCGCGTCTGCAAAACTGTTCTCATGCACGCAGTAGTAATGGAACTGCATCTTTAACTGGCGGAAGCCTTTCCGCTAATTAGACTCTAAAAAAACAAACAAGCACACTAATTGGGCGACTAAAATCCCTCCATATTCATCAAAATTTAATCAAGATCTCCCTTTGCGCTTTCACCAGGATTCCGACGCCGCTATTATTACATTCGAAAACTCTAAGCCTCCGTCTTCCTCTTTCTGTTACTCTGACGTTTCATTTTCTTGATTACCTTGAAAAGTTATTTTTTCGGTTTGCTTTAAGAGATTACCTTTCACGCGTTCGATTTCTCTCTCCAAGATTCCGGAAAATTCTCCAAAGACTTACTCACAAATAAAGAGAATAAAACGGGAAGTCTGGATCAATAGTATTTATAAACATTTGGCGCTTTAAAACCGGAAAATTAAATTTTCTGAACGTTTTCCTATTTACACGTCACTCAAGGTGACGCGAGATCTGTGAAGACGACGCAAATGCAATTAAAGATGTGATAACTTTTGCGCTAACAGTGTGCTATGAGATCCAAACGGCTGTTGAATATTACCTCACTTCGTGACATAAGAATGTCATTGGTTTTCATGTAGCCACGTGCACAGTTTTCCGTGGATATCTTATAACCTATCCAAGCAAAGAAAAATTCGAAATACGTGCTTCTCACAGTATCACTAAGTCCATCCGCTTGTACACTGAGTGGCCACTTTATTATGACCACCCCCTCAGTACTTCGTTGGGCAACCTTTTGCCTTTAATACTGCGTCGATTCTTCGTGGCATGGACTCCACGAGATGTTGATAGGTGGTTTGAGGAATCTGAGACCATGCGTGATGAATAGCACTTTCCAGGAGTGTGAGACTGCAGGGTTGTGGATCCAGCTGTCTGACGGCTCGTTCAACTTCATCCCACAAATTCTCAATAGGGTTGATATCTGGAGATTGTGGGGGCCACCTAAGCAAAGTAAACTCCCCGGCATGTTCCTGAAACCAATCCTGTACAATACGAGCACTATGGTAGGACGCATTATCTTGTTGAAAGTAGCCATCGCCATTGGGATAAACCATCCACATGACAGGATGCACTTGGTCCGCAACGATGTTTAGATATGATGTGCCAGTCAGACGTTGATCAACACAAATCAAAGGGCCCAAGGCATGCCAGGAAAACGTTTCCCAAACCATAATGTTGCTTCCACCAGCTTGAAGGGTTGTAGCAATGTATTTGGGGTCCATGCTTTCGTGCTGTTTTTGCCAATTTCTCACTCGGCCATGGGCAGGGTGCAACTGAAGACGTGATTCATGGGACCACATACTTTTTTTCCAATTATCGACTGTCCAATCCTTGTGCTCCTGTGCGAACTGGAGACGTTTCTCTTATTAACTGCACACAGAAAATGTGTGCAAACAGGCCTTCGGCTGCCATATCCCATCCGATGCAGTGTACGGCGAATAGTGCGTGCAGAGATCATTTCAGGGGATCCTTGATTAAGTAGGTCTGTAATTTGCTGCACTGTTGCCCTTCTGTTGTCTGTTACCAGTCCGGACACTCTCCGCTCCGCCCGAGCAGTCACTAGTCGATGACGACCACACGTTGCACGTAGAGACCCAGTTTTGTGGCTGGCAGTCCAGTCTTTAAACACTTTAACAACAGCTGCTCTGGAACATATCCCGAAAGCGGCGGTTTCGGTGATACTTGCTCCATGGCTCCGAGTTCCTACAATCATCCCACTTTGAAAGTCCGTCAAATCGCATTGTTTACCCATTTCGTCACCCAAAACCACTTCTTCTACTGTTGCAAGCACTAAACTTTCCTTTTTATACTAGCCTCGCCCTCTGACGGCGGCAGCGTGCAGCCATAGCTCATTTGCTTAAAATTGTCAAGTGGTCATAATAAAGTGGCCACTCAGTGTATATGCGCACAATACACTCTAATGCCAAAAGTCATGGGATAGCAGTATGCAGATTTTAACAGGCCCTGCAGTTGCACAAAGGCTTCGACGCACTCCAGGATTTTTATCAGTTGCGAGGTGTAGTACCGTGAGTCAGTTTGGACAACACGTACGGAACGAATGCTTACATGGTACGCTGGAAATCTAATAAATCTGTCGTCGAGGCATCTGCATTCACAATCGTGCTATTGTCTCATAACAGCCCAACAAGCATATTTAAAGCTGGGTCAGTCATATTTCAGATGCTTGCGTAGGACTAAATGTACTCTCGAAAAGTATGTCAAGCATATTTAAGATGATTGCGTAGAACTAAATTTACTCTCGAAAAGTATGTCAAACATCTTTAAGATGCTTGCGTAGGACTAAATTTACTCTCGAAAAGTATGTCAAGCATATTTAAGACGCTTGCGTAGGACTAAATTTACTCTCGAAAAGTATGTCAAGCATATTTAAGACGCTTGCGTAGGACTAAATTTACTCTCGAAAAGTATGTCAAGCATATCTAAGATGCTTGAGTAGGACTAAATTTACTCTCGAAAAGTATGTCAAGCATATTCAAGATGCTCGCGTAGGACTAAATTTATCTCGAAAAGTATGTCAAGCATATTATTTTTTTTTCTGAGGTTTAACGACCACCGTGAGCAACTCAATGGGCTATAAGCAGTCGCCCGTCCCTAATTTAGGGCCACTGGTTCCAGGGAAGGGAGAGAGCCAGTGCCGTAAGACAAACACAACATCCATGCCTGACCGGGATTCGAACCCGGACCCCTTACGGACGAATGATCAGAGGCCAGCGCCTTAGACCACTGCGCCACCGGGGCGGCAAGCATATTTAAGATGATTGCGTAGGACTAAGTTCACTCTTGAAAAGTATGTCAAACATCTTTAAGATGCTTGCGTAAGACTAAATTTACTCTCGAAAAGTATGTCAAGCATATTTAAGATGATTGCGTAGGACTAAATTTACTCTCGAAAAGTATGTCAAGCATATTTAAGATGCTTGCGTAGGACTAAGTTCACTCTTGAAAAGTATGTCAAGTATATTTAAGATGCTTTCGCAGGACTAAATTTACTCTCGAAAAGTATATCAAGCATATTTAGAATGCTTGCGTAATACTAAATTTACTCTCAAAAAGCATGTTATGCATATTTAAGATGCTTGCGTAGGACTAAGTTCACTTTTGAAAAGTATGTCAAGTATATTTAAGATGCTTGCGTAGGACTAAGTTCACTTTTGAAAAGTATGTCAAGTATATTTAGAATGCTTGCGTAGGACTAAATTTACACTCGAAAAGTATGTCAAGCATATTTAAGGTGCTTCCGTAGGACTGAATTCACTCTCGAAAAGTATGTCAAATTTAAGATGCTTGCGTAGGACTAAATTTACTCTCGACAAGTATGTCGGGCATATCAAAGATGCTTGCGTAGGACTAAATTTACTCTCGAAAAGTATGTCAAGCATATTTAAGATGCTTGCGTGGGACTAAATTTACTCTCGAAAAGTATGTCAAGCATAATTAAGATGCTTGCGTAGGACTAAATTTATTCTCGAAACGTAGGCTGCTCGAATGTTAATGGTAAGACTATGGATACTGGGGTTCTAACAAAAATTCCTCAAACTATCCATTTTTGAAAAAAGTGTGAAGTAACGGAGAAAACACACCTTATTGCTTTTCAATGTACTCCCCCTCCGCTGCCAATGACAGCTTACCAGCCGTGAGTTAGGTCCTAAATGCCCCGTAGTACGCCATCATTGTTCAGTGTTCGCATTACTCGGGCCACGTCCAATTACAGTTCGTCCAGCAATCCGCAGCGGATGCCATGTAACGTACCAGGAGATGTGACGTACCTGCCAGAAGGACGCACCCGACATAAAGGCAGATAGGAATCAGAATAAAACGTCCGCGTAGCTCAATTGGTAGAGCTACTTATTCCGGAATGAGGGGACCTGGGTTCGAATCCTGGCGCGGATAAAAATGACGGAGAAATTTACTTCGTTATAATTAGCGCCCGAACTTTTCTCGAACACGAGATCTTGACAATTATTACACATGTCTTCTTTACCTGAGACAACTTCAATTTTTTACCCTAAATCAAATTACGATGGTGATGGGATTAATTTCGACCATCTGCAAGAAGCCTGTGGGGCTCACTTTGATATGAGTGATCTACATGTACCCAGGCATTCTTCACAATTTCGTAATTCACCAGCTTCCTGTTACTCTGAGTAGCGGGTCGTACCTAAGGGAGTTCAATCTTCTCAGCGAAGCAGAATGCTTGCCCATTTCGTGCCGCATGCAGGAACAATTCATTTCAATGGTTTGGAGGGGTCCTTAAAATTCCTCGAGGATTTGGAAGATCATTTTGATCTCTACAATATTCCTCAAGACTGCAAAGTGCAAATCGCAGGCACTTGCTTGAAAGATACCGCTAAGACCTGGTATCGGCAGTGGAGAGTGTCGAACCCGGATTTTCATTATGAGAATTTCCGAGCAGAATTTTTGGAGGTCTTTCCTTTCGGCCTCAGTCGAGCTAGCCTTGCACAACAACTTTTTCTCGTCAGCAAGGACCCAACGATAGCAATTAGATTCAACGTCCGCGTAGCTCAATTGGTAGAGCAACTTATTCCGGAATGAGGGGATCCGGGTTCGAACCCCGGCGCGGATGAAAATGACGGAGAAATTTACTTCGTTATTATGGCGCCCGAACTATCCGGATGACCCGACCGTTCAAAATCTCGCAATGGTGTGATGTTATTTCCACATCGCGAGATAGGAAAATTCAGAGAATCCCTTCTCCAGCACTTCGAAAAAAAAAAACAAAAAAAAAAACAAGGGGGGATGATGTAAGGTACCAGGAGATGTGACGTACCTGCCAGAAGGACGCACCCGACATAAAGGCTGATAGGAGTCAGAATAAAACGTCCGCGTAGCTCAATTGGTAGAGCAACTTATTCCGGAATGAGGGGACCCAGGTTCGAATCCTGGGGCTGATAAAAATGACGGAGAAATTTACTTCGTTATAGCCACGGAGCCGTTTTTTTAACTTTGGGAAAAGACCAAAGTCGGGTGGGCTGAGATCAGGGCTGTATTATGGGTGGGATAAAGTTTTCCAGCCATATTTCGACAAAATTTCGCGTACCGGCGCTGCACCATGACACGATGTATTGTCATGTAACAAGATCGCTCCCGCTTCCAACAAGTCGGGGCGATTTTGACGAATTTCCGGTCTCAATTTTGTCCTCAGAAATTCACGATAATATTGTGCATTGGCATTTTGCCCTACCGGCACTCGATCAGACACCACACAACACCCTGGGCATCGTATGCAAAAATCATCATTCGCTTCACTTTGGATTGTTGCCGACGACACTTGGAGAAGCGTGGGGAACTTGGATGCCTCCATTCCGCTGATTGTGTGACTTCAGTTCCTGCTCAAAATCACGTGTCCAAAGCTCATCAATTACGACAATTCTGTTGAAGAAGGTGTCGCCTTCCCTTTCGATCCTGTGGAGGTGATCGTGTGCGATTCTCACTCTGGCCGCTTTCTTCTCTGGGGTGAGTTGATGGGGCACCCAGCGCTCGGCGATTTTTCTTTTTCCGAATGAGTCGGTCAAAATCCGGTGAACAGACAAGGTGGACAAATTTACCCGATAAGCAATCTTCTCGACTGTTAAACGGCGATTCTCTTCGAGAAGCATTACAACAAAAGTGGCAGACGTTTTGTCTATCACCGTTCGAGGTCGGCCTGAGCGGTGATCATCTTCGATGCTGCTTCGGCCATCCCGAAAGCGCGATGCCCAGCGAGAAATTTTGTTTCGATCAAGAGTTTCTTCCCCACAAACTTCTTGCAAGGCAGTATAGATCTGTGTCGGAGTTTTCCCCCACAGAGTTTCTATTTTCACGTATGAGCGCTGGTCTAGTGCCGTGACTCGACCTGAGGAGCTGCAAGCTTCCATTTCCAAACCCTCCCAAGTCCACACAGAAAATGATAGCGCGTCGTTCTGACACCACTGCATTGCTGAGAGTCTGTTCTTGACAAGACGCAATCATTTTCCCGATTGCGTCATCTG
Source organism: Macrothele yani (assembly GCA_039090855.1). Taxonomy (NCBI): domain Eukaryota; kingdom Metazoa; phylum Arthropoda; class Arachnida; order Araneae; family Macrothelidae; genus Macrothele; species Macrothele yani. Next base: position 28,938,978 of record CM076989.1, on the reverse strand, counting down.
CTTCCGTTTTAGATTAACTTGCGCAGATTTGTTGTTACGACCCTCGTAAACAGGTGCATCACCCTTAAAAAACACAAGCGGCTAGATCCAGCAGCTTGGCACACATCCAAGATTCTTCCGTGCAGGAAGCCACACCTCTCATCCATGAGCCTTTGCGTCAGCCGTCAATCATTTTGGACTGTCAACAGGGTCTGGTAGTTTCTACCGTACAGGTAACGCAGATTTTTGAAGCCGATCTGTTGTGATATCCCTCGGCGTGTTTTGCTACGTACATAGCGTTGGTTACCCTCTTGGTCGTTTCTGCCATGCGAAAGCATTGAAAATTTAAGTAATTTTTAGAAGCTCATATTTTCTGTTAAACTGGTTTGTCAGTGTAGATTTTTTTTTTCTGTGTTTGACAGCATACTTCAGCTTGTTGATATTTTTCAGTTCTTTGGGATTTAATCGTTCATTGCAATTTACTGTGAATGGCTACGTCATATTTTGCTGTGATTTGCGTGCTTTTTAGCTTATGTAGTGATCTGAAATTGTAGCAAAATTAACAAAAATACCTTTGACTTTGGCAAAAAAAAAAATTATCTTTTGTTTCAATACTCTTTTTCCATGTTTCAAATTCCGCCAGCAATTCGAATGTTAGTACACGATCTTCTAAATAATATCCATGATTAGAGCATAAATGTTAATTTAAATCTTCAGAATACAATGCAATATTACAGTTTTCTACTGCACATGGAAATTTCAAAGGTGAATCAAAGGATTTCTGTGATTTGTGGATCACTTTAACGTGCTTATTTCGATTTCTAACACTACTGAATTTCTTTTCGCAATAAATACATCGCACAGCAGTGTTTTCCATTTTTAAGATAGAATTGCATTGTATTCTGAAGATATAAAGCAACATGTATGCTCCACTCATGGATATAATTTAGAAGATCGTGTGCTAACATTCGAATCTCTGGAGGAATTTGAAACATGGAAAGAGAGTATTGAAGCAAAAAGAGTATGTCAAACACAGAAAAAAAAATTACACTGACAAACCAGTTTAACAAAAAATATGAGCTTCTAAAAATTACTTAAATTTTCAATGCTTTCGTATGGCAGACACGACCAAGAGGGTAACCAACGCTCTGTACGTAGCAAAACACGCCGAAGGATATCCCAACAGATCGGCTTCAAAAATCTGCGTTACCTGTACGGTACAAACTAACAGACCATGTTGACAGTCCTAAATGATTGACGGCTGAGAGGCGTGGCTTCCTGCACGAGAGAATCTTGGATGTGTGCCAAGCTGCTGGATCTAGCCGCTTGTTAAAAAACAATAGCTAGGGAAATTATTTGAATTCTGACGAGGCCAAATGCATGTAATGAGTGTATGTCAAGCTAGTTCTTGTCCTCTTAAAGTTACTCCATCAGTGTGGAGTAGCTTTAAAAAGAAAAGAAGCAGATTGACCTATAATCCTACACTACCGTCAAGCTCAGAAGGCAAATTTCTGTTTTCCTTGAGAGGACACGAATAAACTTTTCGTGGGAGATCATTCATGGAAATATTTAATCCATAAGTATCACAAAATTAGGGGTTTTTTTAAGTGCATAATATAATTATTTGTGATGCATTACTCTTCGAACAATCTTGGTACTGAACAATGAAGAAGAGTCGAGCTTATTTTTGTCAAGCCAGCTTATTTTTGTCAATCCAGCTCTGCACTGTTTACTTAGTTAATAGCCTTAAAAAAGCCGTTCCTCTGATGCATTAAATCTTGGCGTTTGTATGTATTTTGCTGCTTCACTGCTAAATAAAAATGCAGTAGAACCCCGTTTATATGTTCCTCACTTGTAAGTTTCTCTCAGTTAGTAAAATGCTGCCGGTCCAAAAAATTCTAAATTAACCTTAATGTTAAATTTTATCAATTACATGTTAATCGAATTAGCTTTCTGCGTCATTTGCAAATTAAGATATGGTGTCGTGAATTGGAAATTGAAACCACGCGAATTACGTCTGGGAAACTCTGTACCTTCTCCGCGAATCCAGTTTCCATTTTTCAGTTACCTCCACTCCCAACGCACAAATGCTTCGCCTTTTGCTCTCCCTATTTTCTGTCACCCACCTGCTTTCTGAATCACTGTGCTGCTGAATGTACACGCTCCTCCTGAGATACCATTGGTCAGTTAAATCGCAACCTGTAGCAGACCCTTGCTCCTTCTTAACGTTGTCATATGGGACTCTCATTGAGCTCTTCGTTTGCTTTTTCTTTCTATACGAATCTACACCCCAAGAACATATTCTTTCGCGATCTGACTTTAATGCTATAATTGGAAACGTAGATCAAATTAGCTCCCAAGGTTACGTCAGTGGAGATGAGGATTTGGCAACATCATCACTTACAACTCTAGAAAAAATCTTTGAGAACAGAAAGTGCGGCAAGGGGGTGTTGGTTCCCAGGTACGTACATAAGCACCAAATTTTAGAGATGCACTAATATAGTTCGGTGTCGTTAGGGACTCCTTTTATAGCCATAGTACTCATGAGAAAACACTGCATACTCTCAATAGCTTTAAAAATGCAAAGTTTTACCTCAAAATGAAACAGCAATAAAAAATTGAAGATTTTTTAAGCCATATTAATTTATACGTATTTTTAAAATATCATCATCATCATTGTCAACCATTATCAATTCACTGCTGGACGAAGGTCTCCCCAAGTTTCCTCCAAAATGGTCTGTCAGTCTCCTCCATGTCACTCCCGCATACTTTCGAATTCCATCCACCCATCGGCCATGTGGTCTTCTTCTGGGTATTTTCCTGTCCCTTGGAATCCAATCTAAAATTTCGGATGTCCATTGATGGTCTGTCCTTCTGGCAGTATGTCCAGCCCATTGCCATTTCAGGGATTTAACTCTGATCATGATGTCTTCCACTCTTGTCATTTTTCGGATCCACGAGTTCCTCTTCTTATCTCTCCTGGTTACACCAAGCATGCACCTCTCCATGCTGCTTTGAGTTGTCTGCGGCCTTTGTATGTCTCTTTTAGTTAAGGTCCACGTCTCTGCACCATACGTAAGCATATATACTGCATCGTATCTTAAAAATACCAATTGTAAATGAATTAGCAGTAATGCTTTATACATTGTATAGCATATAAATCCGGTGTTCGTACTACATGCTATACTTTCAGGTGCAGTAAATCAATGCAATTTATATTACAGTCAAAAAAGTTAATACAAAAAATATATACACTGACGGAGAAAAAATCCCAACACCAAGAAGGGGTTGTGTTAGATAAAAGACAGTTGGTAGGCGGTGAGAGTACATCTGTAAGATGACGTCTGTGTAAATTTCGCGCTCGGCGCATACGTGTGGCGCTAGTAGTGCCCCACGGAACATGCAAAGCAGGTTTGCTGTAAATACGCGCTGTAACGTTCGTGAGTGTTAGTTATCGTTGAGATTCGACGTAGTGTGTTGATGTTAGTCAAGAATGCCTTTAAGAAGACGAAGAAGCCATTATCAACATCTCACGGAGTTTGAACGAGGTCGTGTAATAGGGCTACGAGAAGGTGGATTTTCTTTCCGCAATATTGCAGAACGACTTGGCAGGAATGTAGCCACTGTGCATGATTGTTGGCAGCAGTGGTCAAGGGAAGGTACTGCTTCAAGAAGACCGGGTTCCGGCCGGCCACGTGGCACTACTCAGAGGGAATACCGCTGTGTACGGCGTATGGCCGTGGCGCATCGTACCGCTTCTGCGGCAGCGATTCGAGCTGCAGTTGCCACCACAGTGACACAACGAACTGTTACAAATCGGTTACTTGAAGGACAGCTCCGAGCCAGATGCCCTGTAGCGTGCATTCCACTTACTCCAAACCACTGCCGTTTGCGACGTCAGTAATGTCAAGCTAGAATTCATTGGAGGACGGAGTGGAGATCTGCTCTGTTTTCTGATGAAAGCCGGTTCTGCCTGGTGCCTGGGTGCCAGTGATGGCCGTGTGTTGGTTAGAAGGAGACCAGGTGAGCGCCTGCAACCAACCTGTCTGCGGACGAGGCACACTGGACCTACACCTGGAGTTATGGTCTGGGCAGCAATTTCCTATGACAACAGAAGCACTCTCGTAGTTATCCCACGCACCCAGACGGCACAGTTGTACGTCGGTCTGGTGCTTCAACCTGTTGTGCTGCCATTCATGAACAGCATTCCAGGGGTGTTTTCCAACAGGATAACGCTAGCCCGCATACCTCTGTTGTAACCCAACATGCTCTACAGAGTGTCGACATGTTGCCGTGGCCTGCTAGATCACCAGTTCTTTCTTCAATCGAGCACGTATGGGGCATCATTGGACGACAACTCCAGCGTCACCCCCAACCAGCATTAACCGTCCCTGTATTGACCGACCAAGTGCAACAGGGATGGAACTCCATCCCACAAACTGACATCCAGCACCTGTACGACACAATGCATGAACGTTTGCGCGTTTGCATTCAACATTCTGGCGGTTACACCGGTTATTAATGTACCAGCATTTCACATTTAAAATGACTCTTCTCGCGCTTACATTAAGCTGCGATCTTGAAACCTTAATCGATTAAATATGTTACCTATACAAATGTTTTGCCGCCATTTCATTCCTCTACAACTATTTTCTCGTGGTGTTGGGATTTTTTTTCCGTCAGTGTATGAGGAAAAAAAGATAACTAAAAATGCTAGCACACTAGAACCTACAAATTACATACTACGTAGTAGACGTCTTCATGGGCCTTATTTGGTGAGCGCTGCCCCGTCTGAGGCCCTTGCGTTTAAGGCCCTGCACGGCCCATCGATTACAGCTATTATTTAGGCCTGACTCGGCCGAGCCAGTGATGGGCCATTTTGTATTGTTTTCTCTTTTTATTATATTTTATTAAATTGTGAAAATTAAATAATGAAAGGATATGCACAGTCGAGTAACATTGCTGCGACCACCTAATACTTTTGACGTCAACAGCGGGTAGCCCATGAAAGAAGGCACGTGTCGTGAGCTGGCTTGGATGGTATGTAAGGTGTGCTGTAGGCATTCTGAAAACATATCACTCGTTGCTGTCATGGATAAAAGGAGCAGATTTATCAGATTTTTAAAAAAGGGATGATTGTCGGCTTTCGGTGCAACTGTGGCAGAATTTCTGAAAGAACACAATTTGTGAACTGTTCGCATGCTGCTGTGGTAAAAGCGTATCGTGATTGGAGAAAAGGCACCATTGGGAATAAGCGACGTGGCAACTGCGGAGCACCACATGTCATTGATTTGAGAGGTGAACGTCGTCTGCAAAGGTACGTGAGCGCCGATTGAAATGCTACAGTGGAGCAATTTACTGGCCGAACGAACCAGGTGACTACCGGAAGTGTGGCTAAAACGACAGTTCAGCGAACCCTGCTGTGTATGGGAATCCGATGCAGACGGATGGTCACTGCACCTATGCTAACGAAGGTGCATCGGCAGAAAAGGCTCACATTTGCACGGATTTGGCAGTATCGGAATTAGACTCTCTCATAGCAAAGGATTGCCTTCTCCGATGAGTCACGTTTTCTGCTTCATCGAACGGATGGGCGTTGGCGTATAAGGCGAGAAACATCGGAGATCAAAAACTTTGCAACCATTGCTGGCATAACACAAGCTGGGAGGGGGGCAGCGTTATGGTCTGGGGAATGTTTTCGTGGCATTCCCTGTGTCCACGCATACGTGTGGAAAGATCTATGGGCCGAATTCGTTACGAATCCAACCTTGCAGACTACGTACACCTATACATGCTGATTGTCTTCCCTGGGGCGGATGGGATCTTTCAGAACGACTATGCGACGTTTCACACAGTTAAAAATGTCCGAGAGTGGTTGGTAGAGCAAGATGAAAAATTCAAATTACTTCCCGGGCCCCCTAATTCCCCAGACTTAAACCCAATTGACCATCTGTAGGACCACTTCGATCGTGTTTTTCGCTCTATGGATTCTGCACGACGTACCCTCCAGTAGTTGTCAGATGCACTGCAGTCAGCATGGCTCCACATACCTGTGAACACCTTCCAGCACCTTACTGAGTCACTCCCAGCCCGTCTAGTTGCTGTCCGTGCTGCACACGGCGGTCGCTCTGGATATTAGCTGGTGGTCACAATAATGTAACTTGACCGTGTATTATTGAAAACATTTAGGTGAAGGTAAGCCTAAATATATTAACTGAACTTTGGCAATTATTGAAGGTTATAACCTTTAAAGGGAGAAAAGGCAAAAGACTAAGTGGGTTGAAAATCTGCCTTTCTCTGAACTAGGAAGCGTTAACACTAGAAAATTCAATCCCTATTAGGATTAGAGATATGAGACACAATCGATTTCATCCCACTCTCTCGTAGAAACACACATACACATCCTACACCACTGCAGACATCCCCGTCGCCCACTCCACTCGCTCGGGGTCGTATCTCTTTACTGGCAATAAGCCCCAAAATGTTTTTATCATCTTTTAATACGTGCGGATGGTAAAAACACTGTGAGTTCCCCTCCTCGCCCCCGTGATTACGCCTTGGGCTATGTCATGGAAGTAGAAGTAAAGCGAGCAGGAGAGTTAAGCAGCCCAGGAAATCCGGAAACACGACTTCTTTCTTTCTTTACCATTGCGATAAAAAGAATTGGTCGACTTTGCGCGGCCTGGGCGTAAGTATCTTGGAAAAGCCCGGTTTGGTCCGTTGCTTTGTTCTCTAAATTAAAAATAGCACGACTCGGACCTGTGCAAACTCTACTACGTAGCATCTAGTATTATCACACTAAGAGTTACTTCCGTGCTGTACAACAAGTGATCCGTGGAACGAAATTTTGCTGCCATCAAATAAAGAATGAACGAAATTTAATTTTAGACTGAAAAGGGATTGAATCAAATCTGAAAGGTTGCATTTTAGCTTTCCTAATTTATATTACGCAGCATTTGAATGCGTTAAATATTGTTCTGCAAGGGAAGACTAAAATATATATAATATTTTCGCCGGAGTACTTCCGCAGATTTGCGGTTAGGGAGCGAGTGTGCATGTGTGGTGCCCAGACTGCAGATGTCGCACACATGATTCTTGAATGTGCTTCTCTGGCAGGGAAGAGAGCAACGTTAGTGCCAGAATTGGCAAAGACGAGGGACCTCTCGATCCTGCTCGCGTACCCAAGAGCGCGACAGGGGCTCATCGAGATGGTCAAGCACCTCAAAGAGGAACAGGCGGTCTACCTAATTTTGGGGTGACCGAAGAAGAAAGAAGAAAGAAGAAGAATCGAAGAAAAGAAACTGATGACTCGAGCCCAGAGTCATCACCACAGAACCGACCCTAGTCCTGTGGCAATGTAAATATCAATGTAAATATTTTTAAATATTTCTTAGTGTGAGAGGGCCCATTGAGCAAGGGACTTGTTTCCCACGCGGAGATGGGTTCCTCAGTGTAAATAATGTGCATGTATCTCTCTTTGAATAAAGGGCGGACGCCCCAAACAGTTCGCGCCAGCAATTGATTCTCCCAGTCAGGGGCAGAGAATTTTTCTAGCCCCTGCCCAAATGGCACGCACACCCGGGTCATGACGGAGAGGTGAGAAGTGCCTGCCCACGCGGGTAGCAGCATGCTGCAGGTCTACGGACCGATTCTGTCCGGATGGGGAAATGTCGGATTCTGGCAGGATTACTCGCAACGCCGTCACTATTTAATTTCGTGAGAGTTCGCTTAACCCTGTGGAGTCCGCAATTGGACGGTACAGGTAAATGGTCATCAGCTAGTCTTTACAATCATGGTGAATGTATTTCAAATACGTGGAGATAATGTAAATATACGATGTCATCGCTCTGTCTACGTTATTTTATAAACAACACATAGCAACTGAAAAACTGTTCTACCGACACCGCTAGGTTTGAATAAGGATTTCCATGGTTAGATGCTGACTGATAAACCACGCATGGCTCTGAGAATTGTTGGCACCGTAGCTTAAATCCGAACGCACTCGACTAGTTATCGAGAGATCTGGTGTTCGATCCCAGCGGTGTCGGTAGAAAAATTTTTCAGTTGTTATGCGTTGTTTATAAAATAACGTGGACAGAGCGATGACATCGTCTATTTACACGAACGTATTTGAAATGTGTTCACCATTTCAATCGCCCTTTGGATTTTTCAGCTGTAATTTAATAGCTTGTTCTGTTGAACGCCACTAGATGGCGACACATCAGTTGCTGAGCCCATTAATAAGGATTTGTGTGGTCAGATGCTGACTGAAAAATCACACATAACGCTGTGAATTGTTGGCACCGTAGCGCAAAGCGAACGCACTCGGCTACTTATCGAGATTTCTGGTGTTCGATCCCAGCCGTGTCGGTAGAACAATTTTTCAGTTGCTATGCGTTGTTTATAAAATAACGAAGACAGAGCGATGGCATCGTCTATTTGCTTTACAATCATACTGGCTGGTTTTCGTAACAACTATAACACTTGTAGAACAATATTTAATTTGAAGAAGACTCTGTAAGACCTAACAATCACCCTAACATAAAATTTTGGTGTAAAGTACTACACCATTTGCACTCTAAGGCTTTACTAGTCGAAGTAACTAGCTTTGCTCTAAAGCTTACTGAATTACTTTAGTTCAACCCGGACAGCTTCACTTTTCGTTGCAGCTGTAATCCCTAATTAAGCATGAAAGTGCTAATTAAGCACTGTAAGAAAAACAGTATAAAAATGCTTAAGTCAGTACTTACATGGTCCAGGCTTTATTTGCTTTTCTCAGAAAGTAAGTCACCAGTCAGACACTTTGTTCAATCAATGTACACTGCTCAAAACAATTAGAGGATAATGCAGTTTTTGCACAAAACCGCAGCACGTACACCATGGAAAAATCATGAATGGAATACGATATTACACCATTCAATACAAATTTTGAAGATGACAATCCGTTTGTGTAACTTAATTCTCGGCCACAGGCACGACACGTTGACAGCAAATTGAACACGTACCTAATCAGGGAAATAATCCCCGTCGTGTTGGATATATTTGAGCCATCGGTCAGGGAGCTGCCGAATGCCACTGCGGAAAAAAGAGGGCTGTTTCGAGTTGATAAAGTCATCAATACTTGTGTGAACCTCCTCGACACAAGTGAAGTGCGTATCACTCAAGTGCTGTTGCAGGGAGCAAAAGAGGTGATAATCCGACGGGGCAAAGTCTAGAGAATACGGCGGGTGGGACAAAGTCTCCCATCCCAGGTCGGTGATCGTGTTTAAAGTCGTTTTCGCGGTGTGAGGACGCGCGTTATCCTGAAGCTACAGGACGGACCTTCTGCCCTAGCCGGTGTATGGCGTTTTCGCTTCCATTGCGTCACTCACACGAATGAATTGCTGAAAATAACGCTCAGCATTGACACTTTCACCAGGTTTGAGCAACTCCTAGTGTACGACACCGCGCTGATCCCCCACCATATGCACAGCAACAAATTCCTGGCATGGATATTCGGTTTGGCGGTACTGGTGGCAGGCTGACCTGGATAAACCCACGATTTGCGCCGCTTAGGATTATTGTAGAGAATCCACTTCTCATCACAGGTCAAAATCTTGTGGAGGAAATCCTTCTGCTTGAATCTGGAGAGCAACGACACAGCAACATCGTAGCGCCTAGAATTGTTCGCAGCTGTGAGCTGGTGGGGCACCCAACAGCCCTCTTTGTGAATCCGTCCAAGCTCGTGCAGGCGCTTTGCAATGGCTTGCCGTGTTACTCGGAATTTTAGGGCGAGCTCTGACTGGGTTCGACAGGGATCCGCGTCCAACAGTTGTTCCAGTTACTCATCGTCAACTTTCTGTGGCGGTCCCGAATGTTCTGCATCATGGAGATCGAAATTTCTCTGCTTAAACCGCTGGAACCACTTCTTACACGTACTGTAGGACACAGCAGCCTCCCTCAAAGCAGCACAGATCATTTGCTGGGCTTCCGCGGCACTTTTTTTCAGCTGAAACGAGAACAGGAGGCAGTACCTCAAATGTTGCTTCTCGAACGTCATTGCTTTCACCGTCAACTTTCGTTCCTTCTGTCATTACAGCCGTGAGCGGTTACTGTTGCTTGGAAAGCTGTTGGATGGCGCTGCAATCAGCCATTATCGCACACAGCTATTTGCATTTGCCCGCGTTCTGTGATCACTTGCGGTTAGGGACCGTGAAATAAGTTGCACACCTAATATGACAAGAATGGTAAGTCAGATAATATCCGAAAACTTGAAAACTTCTTTTTTCTGGAGCGGGAATCGATTTCGCGTCTCCTAGATTTTCGAATATGATCTGATTTACCATCCTTGTAATATTTACGCCAAAAACCGGATTATCATATTCAAAATTTGTACCAGGTAAAATACCTAAGCTGAATAAGTGGATTCCAAATGGAACGTAAATGCAGTCAGCACACATGTGAATATGCAAATTCCTGCCTGTGACGTTCCAAATGACGTGTAATCAAAGGCGGATAAAAGCAGACTTTCGGAGTGTGATCTGTTATAGCATCAAAACCCTGCAGAACAGTTTTGTGTTGATGTTAGCCTAATCGCTGATGTCTCGGCAATGCGATTTACCCGAATCCGCAGCGTAGAGAGTTATTGGTCGGTTGGAAGCCGAGGAAACCTAGCAAGTCGTGCGCGAAGCCTGCGGGCACTACTTGCTAGGTTTGCCAGCGTCATTTCCCGCTTGTGAAATCGGTTTCAAGAGACTGGAAGAGTTCGTCGACGGCGAGGCCAAAAGGTGCTTCATTTTCAGTTTTCCCAAATGAAGACCGATATTTTTCATTGACCGCGAGAAGGAACATGAGACTGAATGCAACCCAACCGCAGGGCGAGCTTCGTATGGCTTAGGACCAAGCGTTCCAACACAAATGGTTAGCAGTCGCTTTCATCATGTTGGCTTGCATGCTCATCGACCTCTAAGGTGTGTTCTTTTAGCCGAACGCCATCGTTCTGCCGATTGAAAATGGATGCTAGAACATTGTGACTTGGGATGTAACGACTGGAGCAATATTTTCTTCTCTGACGAATCTTGATTCACGTGCAACCTGACAATATGCAAGTGCTCGTATAGAGAGAGCAAGGAACACGAAATAGTTCTTTTTTGTACAAGACAGGCATCGATATGATGGAGGTGGACTGATTGTTTGGGAAAGCATATCCAGGAACAGTCGTACCGACCTGTACGTTATCAGAATGGTACACTCACTGGCCAGAGGTATAGGGATGAAGTCCTAGTGCCCATTGTTGTCCCTTACGCAGAAGCTATTGGAGATACATTCATTTTTATGGACGATAACTGTCGATCTCACCGGGCACAACTTGTGAACCGCTTCTTTTCTGATGAGAGTATCAAGCGTAGGGAGTGGCCTACATGCTCCCACGATATGAATCCCACTGAACATGTTTGGGATAACCTCGGAAGACATTTTGCATTTGGACATCCACCTCCATGGATGGTTTAGCAACTGACAACTGCTTTTATGATTGAGTGGCGAAGATTTCCACAAGAACTCATAAATTACTTTATTCAGTCCATGCCAAACCAGTATGATGCCGTGCTAACAGTTAGAGTAAGCCACGCGTCTACTATCACAACGTAATTTCATATCTTGGTATGCGTACTGGTATGCCATGTCTTGATTGATTTCATTTATTTGTGCAAATGTCATTAAAATTGATTTCGTTCATTTCTGTGAACACATTTTGTTTACTCACGTGCTTTAACTTGCCTGTAGTCTACATTTTAGTTACACAAGCATTTTGTGCACTACAGTACAACGTTCAAATTGCATTCTCCCCGAATGATTTTTGTGAAGTGCACTGGATTACAGAAAATATCCATGTGAAACACAATATTCTCTGTACTCTGAAATATTACAAGACGGAGTTTGCTTTAGTAAATCTTAAACAGCAAATCTCAATAACCCAATCAATTGAGCTCAAAACATCGTAAAGGTTAAAAAGGGAGACTTATCAACAAGTGCTACTGCCAAAAAAAACAAAAACAAAAAAACAAGTGACAGTAATAATCAAGTGCTTGTGATAAACACTACTCTCATCAGACAGTACTCTGACATAACAGTGCTAGTCATACACTCAAAACATCATCTCTTATCTCTAGTTTTTAGTTAAGTAATTACCTTGCGATCTGTTTTCAGGTTTTCAAACACAAATTCGGCGAGTGAGAAAATGTGGCGTTCAGAAGAAAAATGTTTATCGATAGTGAACCAAATTTACATAAGACAGGAACTAAAAAGGAAGGTTAAATTATAATATACCTCACAGATTTTAAATATTATAGCTTCTATAAGTGGTTTTCTTGATATTGCTCTACAAAGGAGAGACCAAAATATTTATCATCTTTAGAGTCACATAGTTGGATTTCGTAAAAAGTTGTCATTCGTAAAGCCAAAACAAGGAAGCAGCAGTTTGACTGTATTCGAATCCTGCAAAGAGCTTCTTGATGAGATGATACTACTCTGTGAAACTAGATTTCAAACATTTGCTCCACAGCTAAACACGCTTATTAAAATTTTTGAAATATTTGATCTTCAGCTAGACACGCTTATTTAGAATTTTAAAGTATTCGTTCCTCGGCTATACACGCTTATTCAGAATTTTAGAGTATTTGTTCCTCAGCTCGACACGCTTATTAAGAATTTTAAAGTATTTCTTCCTCAGCTAGACACCTTATTAAGAACTTTAAAGTATTTGTTCCTCAGCTACTAGACACTATTATTAAGAATTTTAAAATATTTCCTCCTCAGCTAGACACCTTGTTAAGAATTTTAAAGTATTCGTTCCTCAGCTAGACACTATTATTAAAAATTTTAAAGTATTTCTTCCTCAGCTCGACACGCTTATTTAGAATTTTAAATTGTTTGTTCCTCAGCTAGACACTATTATTAAGAATTTTAAAGTATTTCTTCCTCAGCTCGACACGCTTATTTAGAATTTTAAATTGTTTGTTCCTCAGCTAGACACTATTATTAAGAATTCTAAAGTATTCGTTCCTCACTATTATTAAGAATTTTAAAGTATTCGTTCCTCAGCTAGACACTATTATTAAGAATTTTAAAGTATTTCTTCCTCAGCTCGACACGCTTATTTAGAATTTTAAATTGTTTTTTCCTCAGCTAGACACTATTATTAAGAATTCTAAAGTATTCGTTCCTCACTATTATTAAGAATTTTAAAGTATTTGTTCCTCAGCTAGACACGCTTATTACGAATTTTGAAGCATTTGTTTCACAGCTAGACACGCTTTTTCAGAATTTTAAAGTATTTCTTTCTCAGCTAGACACCTTATTAAGAACTTTAAAGTATTTGTTCCTCAGCTAGACACTATTATTAAGAATTTTAAAATATTTCCTCCTCAGCTACACACCTTATTAAGAATTTTAAAGTATTTCTTCCTCAGCTAGACACGCTTATTCAGAATTTTAAATTATTTGTTCCTCAGCTAGACACTATTATTAAGAATTCTGAAGTATTCGTTCCTCACTATTATTAAGAATTTTAAAGTATTTGTTCCTCAGCTAGACAAGCTTATTACGAATTTCGAAGCATTTGTTCCACAGCTAGACACGTTTTTCAGAATTTTAAAGTATTTCTTTCTTAGCTAGACACCTTATTAAGAATCTTAAAGTATTCGTTCCTCAGCTAGACACTATTATTAAGAGTTTTAAAGTATTTGTTCCTCAGCTAGGCGCGCTTATTCATAATTTTAAAGTTTGTTTTCCTCACTATTATTAAGCATTTTAAAGTATTTGTTCCTCAGCTAGACAAGCTTATTAAGAATATTGAGGTATTTGTTCCTCAGCTGCACACGCTTATTCAAATTTGAAAGTATTCGGTCCTCACTATTATTAAGAATTTTAAAGTATTTGTTCCTCAGCTAGACACGCTTATTATGAATTTTGAAGTAGTTGTTCCACAGTTAGACACGCTTATTAAGAATATTGAGGTATTTTTTCCTCAGCTGAACACGCTTATTAAGAACTTTAAAATATTCGTTCCTCAGCTAGACACTATTATAAAAAATTTTTAAGGTATTCGTTCTTCAGCTAGGCAGGCATATTAAGAATTTTAAAGGATTTGTTCCTCAGCTTGACGCTGTTATTAAGAATTTTGATGACAGGTACAGACCATTTGATGAAATCAAACCAAACATACGTTTGCACAACAATTCATTGAATGTTGGCATTTAAAAGCACAAACACCGTTTTTCAAATGAAATTATGCACACTCCAAGCGGATGAATTTATTAGAGTTCGATCAGAAACTGCAGCAGGATTGTTTAAACTTTGTTTCACTGAGAAATACCCAAATATAAGAGATTTTGTATTAAAAGTTATTTCAATGTTTGGAGGTACTTCCATTTGCGAGAGAACATTTTCTGACATGGCATACTTAGATCCAAAACACAGAAACAGTATGAATGATTCTACTCTTTGTGACGCACCCATCTCAGAGGTGACGCACATGCAAAGACGGCAAAGTTGCAGCGACAAACTTCGCCGGTGTAACTTAATTGGGAAAGCATTCGGCTCCGGAGCAAAAGGATGCGACTTCGACTGCGCCACCGTCAAATTTGTTTTGCGCTACGTCTTGAACAATTACTTCGACTCTCCACGACAAATCTAGAAATGAATATGCAACAAATTTTAGTGGAGTTTAATCGTCAAGAGCGCTCTCGTGAAATGTATGTTGTTTTTTTCAAATTTTAAGTTCTTTTTTATTGAAGGTTTAACGACTACCGTGAGCAACTCAGTCTCCCGTTACTAATTTAGGGTCACTGGTTCCAGAGAAGGGAGAGAGCCAGTGCCGGAAGACAAACAAAACATCCATGCTTCACCGGGATTCGAACCCGGGCACTTCTTTTTTTTTTTTTTTTTTTTTTTTTTTTGATTGAGGTTTAACGACCACCGTGAGCAACTCAATGGGCTATAAGCAGTTGCCCGTCCCTAATTTAGGGTCACTGGTTCCAGGGAAGGGAGAGAGCCAGTGCCGTAAGACAAACACAACATCCATGCCTCACGGGATTCGAACCCGGACCCCGTTCGGACGAATGATCAGAGGTCATCGCTTAGACCACTGCACCACCGCGGTGACAATTTTAAATTTCAACGGAACTAATGTTATTTAAAAGAGCTTAAAGATTCAATAAATTAAGCAGGACATCTTTAAATTTATATCATCTTACATACGTTTTAAAAAACGTAGCCCGCCATCGAATTCTTTTAAAAATCTTGAACCGCGGCTCTGTAGAAGTTTTACAGCACTGAGCTACGCCATACGTGGCAACAAAGTAATGCGCTACTTTCTAAGGACGAAAATGCGCCATGTTTCCTCTATACGTTTTTTGCAGTTACATGTTAATTTTACTTGGTCCCTTTAAAAACGCACAAACAAGGATCCACAGTATATTCAGCTTAGTATGAGTATAAACAATGCGTCTTATGTCATTGTCGCAAAACTCAATATTTTTTCTATTGTGTTCATTTCACCATTTTGTGCCGGAAAGACTGCATCACCCTCTTGGGACAACTTAAATCTGGAAAACCTGAAGCAAAATCTCTCTGCTGAGAAACATGTTTACCGTGCAGAAGTTTTCTATTATTCCCTCCTTGTTTCGTGAGAACACGCACGCACACACACACACACACACACACACACACTACAATTTGTTCACGGTTACATAGTTGCCAGTTAATCCCATAAAATTTCCCTTGGGAGAAGACCTCCCGCTCTGTAACAAATTTGTTTCCCAAAGGAAAATCTGACAACCTGTATGTGATTCCCTCTTCGAAATAACGCGGGATATATTTATTGTAAGTCTCACATCAGGTATAGTAATAATGCATTACAAACAGAAAGCAAGCAGTTATATAAGCAGGGGAAATGAACGTCAGAAGACGCCACGAGAAATAAATCCTTCAGCAGTTTTGTTCAATCGATATGGTGAAACGGCAGCCCCAATTTTCCTTTCCATTTCGGAAGAAAAAAGAATTGAAATTTCACTCTCACTGTTCTTGGGAGCTGTCAACTGCTTTGATCTCGATACGCCAAATATGTTCTGGCGGCTTGTGACGGATGTCGGTAAACATTTCGAAAACTTTTGTTTAGATTAGCGCGCAAAAATAAACTGCTAAGGCTTTCTCTGCAGCATTCTATCAGGGATCCCATTGGTAGCCAACTTACGAAGCAACGCAGTTCAGAAGAGCTACGTGCATGAGCGTATTTTTTTATTTGCACTGTAGGAATACGTTTTCTAAACTCTGATACGTACATTCAGAAGTGTGCCTGAATGTTTTATGTAGATTTTGACTGGTTAAATGAAAAAACAAGAAAAATGACACCTCATTTTCGATTGTAATGAGCATGCCTCTTGAATCCATTCCGACACAAGAAATATACACTATACTGACAAAAGTCACCGGACATTCCCCTGCGTTGTTCAGATGCGCGGCACAGCTGCAAACGACATAAAAATAAGCCTGCATTTGTTCGCGATCATATCATACTGTGAGGTTGAGTGAAAATGCCGCTGCGGGGGAGAACTGATTTTTAGAAAGGAAAGATTGTTGGGTGTTATATTAGTGGGTTGTCCATAAGAAAAACCGAGAACAGTTTAAACATACCCAAGTCAACTGTTTTGGATGTACTGAATAAGTGGAAGGCACATTGAGTGCCTGAAATAGCAAGACATACCGGCAGACTAAAGAAAATCAGTGACAGAGGAACGTCGAAGCCTCAGGAGAATCATTGCAGGTAATCGACGGAGAACTGCACAAGACCTCAGTGTACAAGTGAGGAAAAATGCTGGAACCTCTGTATGCACACGTACCATTCGCAGAGAATTTCATTCCGTGAGTTACCGTGGTCGTGCGGCTGCTCATAAGCCTTTCATCTCCACTCGAAATGCTACTCGTCGTTTAGCATGATGTAAAGAACATTTATCGTGGACCGTAGATCAATGGAAACAGGTCCGTCCTATTTGCTGATGAATCCAGATACACGATCCATCAGTCTGATGGCCGTTTGTGGGTATGGCGGCAGCCGGAGGAACGGTCAAGTTTGTAGCTGGCAGTGTACTCGTGTGGAGGTATTTTTCATGGTATGGTCTGGACCTATTGGTTATCGTGGACAAACCTGTTAACCAGCACGTCTACCTCGATATTCTGGACAATTATGCCCTATCAACTCTGTGAAAATACTATGGAACAGAGCCTTTTTGGTACCAGCAGGATAATGCACCGAGCCATAAAGCAAGGACTGTTACGTCGTCGTTTGACGATAATTCTGTATCGTGTGTCGACTGGCCAGCACAGAGCTTTGATCGTAATCCCATAGAGCATCAATGGGATGAATTAGAGTGCCGCACAAGAAGTTTGGAACCAATTCCTACTACTAAGCAACAGTTAACGGCAGCATTATATACTGAATGGAAGCGCATACCTATCGTTGTGTTCCAAAACCTTGTCGAAAGCATGTCTCGAAGAATCAGTGCATGCATTAAGGCCAGCGGTGGACCGATACCGTACTAATGTTGTGTATGTTGTGTTTCTCTTCTAGGTGTCCGGTGACTTTTGTCAATATAGTGTATTTCAAAGTAGATTTTCCAAAAAACAAAATATAATTACACCCTCCCTCCCCTCTCCGCTAGGGAAAAACACTGCATGATTTAAAAAACGTAATGAAAACAGGGTCATTTAATACCAAGTGGCACCGATAAAAAAATTAACCGGATTTCTGCAATCGATAAAAATATCCAGAAATAGAAATAGCTGACCCACACTAAGGGCGGGAAAATAGGTTATGAAAATAAAAAATTGTCCAGCAAAAGCTTCCGATAGCTGACGGAAGATGCAAAAAACAAATGGGTTTTCAAATCCAACAGAAGAGACATATAGAAAAATATAATATATCTTAACGCCTCGTAGCGGGAAACCTTTGTGTTACTTAAAGAAGAAAATGGTTTCAAAACACTCTTCCTAATGAAGAGTATCGCATCAAAATCGGATTCTTATAAGATTTCTTAGAATCGAATTACCCTTTCAAATAGAAATATCACAACAAGTCCGGAAAGTTCCAGGTATGATTTTATTTGGACGTACTATGTTGTCTCTTGGGAAATACGTGAAATATTTCCCATAAACCCTCAATAAGCGATTGTAATTTTTTCACCTAGTTCCGCTTAGGCCGTGGTGATCAATGCACGTGTTTTTCTAGTTGGAATGTTGACCTTGTCACATTTTAGAGGATGTAACAAAAGGAAAACATTAACCCTTTAAGCGGCCAAAGTACCTAAGCCATTAAGGGTGATTGTAAACTCTTTCAGCAAAGCAAGAGGTGTGATAGTACACATCAAGACGAACAATATTTGCAATGGAGCCTAGGACCGCATTCCACTCCTAGTGCCAGAAAAGAGCACGCTCGAAAAACGTCCAGCAGGCACACGGAGTTCCAA
This sequence comes from Macrothele yani, assembly GCA_039090855.1. Taxonomy (NCBI): domain Eukaryota; kingdom Metazoa; phylum Arthropoda; class Arachnida; order Araneae; family Macrothelidae; genus Macrothele; species Macrothele yani. The sequence continues at coordinate 28,920,499 of CM076989.1, read as the reverse complement.
CCAGTGCATGAGAAGCACAAGACGCAAATCAGGTGCGCTGAACACGTGCGTAGACGATCAGGAGCAAACATTTAAAAACGCAGCCGAACCCGTTCAGCGATATTGCTGTGCGAGCATCACATGAGAATTGACGTATACGTCTGACCGGCGCAGGGTACAGTGCGTTCCTGGAGCAAGTGGTTCTCGGTTTGTTGCAGGATGTTCCGCTCACCACACGGAGTGACATGTGGTTTATGCATGATGGGGCCCCAGCACACTTTGCCACCGAGGTCCGATACTTCCTAAATGCGACATATCCTGGCTGGTGGATTGGACGCGATGGACGCGTGGCTTGGCCTCCAAACTCTCCGAACCTTAATCCACTGGACTTCTTCTTCTGGGGGCATATGAAAACATTGGTGTACGAGACACCTGTGGACTCCCTAGAAGATCTCGTCGCGCGAATCGCTGTTGATGCGGACAAGATCAACACCACACCGGGAGTCTACGAGAGGGTGCGACAGTCCTTTATTCGCCGGTGTGGGCTGTGCAACGACGCCCTTGGACGCCAGTTTGAGCAGCTCCTTTGAGTCTTTCTCTGATGCGATTGGAATTGTGCAATTCATAAAGTAGGTATGTCTCTTTATTTTCATTGTTGAAGGCTCAACGCGGATATGTATTTACTTTTTTCTGGCACTAGGAGTGGAATGCGGCTCTATGTTCCTTTGCAAATATTGTTCGTCTTGATGTGTACTATCACCCTTTTGTTTTGTTGAAGGAGTTTACAATCACCTTGTAGTACCCAAACTTTCCTGCACTTTCCAAAGGGAAATGTTCACAAAGCGGCCGGGTTTAACGAAAACTACGGCAGAACGATTCCTTTTCCTCACCCATCTCAGCGGTACGGACCATAAGCCTGTTATTCGTGAGAAGATATCCCCTCTAGTCCTATGATCCAAATCATTTGTGAGAAGATATCCCCCTTTGCTCTATGATGCAAGACATGATGGGGAAGGGATAGCACCTTTGACACGGACATCATGCTACTGGACAGAAACAAGAACCTGAAACATCTGCTCTCTCCTTTTGTAGGTTTGTCTCCATTGTTATAGCCAGTTATGTGGGTAATCACTCAGAAATGATTAGTGTCAATCATCCCGGTAAATGACCATTTTCTTTGAACAACAAAGCTAAGGGGAAGTAGCGTTTTCTGATGCGCAGATTCACTTGTTGCAGTCTGTTTTTAGACAACGAATATATTCGTTTGAGCTGATTTTAGGCTATTTTGCTAACCCCGAGTTAATTCGTTCCAGCCGGTTAAAGGGTCGAGTTCTGCTTTAAATGTCGCAAATCTACATCAGAAATATACAAATTGATGAAAAAAGCATACGGTGATGAATATTTATCTCAGTCCAGGATCAATGAATGGTATGAACGATTTCGGGATGTTCGACAGTCATTGGAGGACAATAAAAGGAGCAGAAAACCTTCAACAAGGAAAACTTACGAAAATGTGCAGTATGTTCGAGAACTTCTGGCTATGAATCGTCGATTAACATGTCGGATGATAACGGAAGAACTGAATATTAGTAACACAGCAGTGCACAGCATTATTTGTGATGTTCTTGGCAAGTGGAAGGTGTGCTCTAAGTTCGTCCCACACTTTTTCACTCCGGAGCAAAGAGAGTTGCGAGTGACTGCTTCGCAAAAATTGGTGAATTGCGACGCACATTTTAGCAGCAAGATAATGACTGGTAATTAATCGTGGTGTTTTGAGTGTGAACCATTCACGAAACTACAAAGTAGCTGATGATCAAATCCCGGAAAGCCGAAACCAAAGAAGGTGAGCGCTTCGTGAAGTCGAAAACCAAAATGATGCTAATTGTGTTCTTCGATTCTGGTGCGATTATCCACCGTGAATTTGTGCTCGAAGGACAAACAATCAAGGGTTAATTCTACAAGGAAGTCATGAGTCGCTTTCTCAAGAGAATTCGACCAGTTAGACTGGATTTGCATCGAAGTGGAGAATGGTAATTGTGTTCTTCGATTCTGGTGTGATTATCCACCGTGAAGTTGTGCTTGAAGGACAAACAATCAAGGGTTTATTCTTCAAAGAAGTCATGAGTCACTTTTTCTAGAGAATTCGACCAGTTAGGCTGGATTTTCATCAAAGTGGAGAATGGTTCCTCCTCCATGACAATGCTCTGTCGCACACCTAGACCACTGTTACCCAGTTTCTGGCTAAAAAAACGAGTTTTAACGATCAAGCATTCACCCTCCTCGCCAGACCTAGCCCAGACAGACTTCTTTCTGTTTCTCAAACTGAAAGCACTCATTAAGGGTAGACGATAATCGGTCCAATCCATAGATTCAAAAGTAAGTGACAATGTATTTAAAGAACATCCCGAAAAATGACTCCCTGGGGCATTTGAGAGACTTCTGGAACGATCCAAGGCGTGTAACGAAAGAGGAAGAGTCTATGTTGAAAACTGAATCAGCGAAATTGCTGCAGGTGAGATATATATTATTTTTCACTGAATGATTCCTAGAACTTTCAGGACCAACGGTGTACAGTGGCGCTCTCTGGCGGCACAATTCTGCGAAAAAGTAAAAAATACGCTAAACATTTTTCATTGGAAAAGCTATAATAAGAATTTTTTTTTCAAACAACGTCTGTTGGAGGCACAGATAGTGAGCAAAAAGTGTTGACACTTACGCCACCTAGCGGGAAAATTGTGAATTATTTAAAGACGATAATGCTCCCCATTTTTACTGCAACGAATTGCATGCAATAAAAAAATAAATTTTCTAATGTAGGAATTTTTAGAAGCGGAGATAAAAACATAAATATATACTAATATCGCCTAGCGCCAGAACTGTGAACTAGAAAAATCCGTGAGTGCATGCAACGTGTTTCAAATGGTGACCGCTGTCCGGCGTTAATGGACTCTTTGAATTGACTCTCTAAGCGGCCGATATTCCTGAACCACAAGTGTTCAAAATTTTCTGTGCTCCCTTTCCTTCTCTCATATATTCCCTTTAATTCCTTTTCCATCTTCATCTCAGCAGTACCGACATAAAACCTGTGACATGTTAAATGCATAGTCATCCTAACACGGAAATCATGACACTGGGTAAAGTCATCTTAACCAAAGATATTTATTATCTCTCCTGTCTTAGGTTCGTCGCCATAGTTATAGCCTTCATCAAATAATCTGTCAGAAAGGATTAGTGACAATTATTCCCCTAAATGACCACTTTGAATAAAAACGTTTAAGGTAAAACAACGCTTTTCTGCTGCGCAGACTTACTTGTCCAGCCGCGTTTGGAACACTTCTAAGACAGCAAACATTTTCGCCCAAGCTGATTTCAACCCATTTTACTAATCTCGAGTTAATGCTTTCCAGAGGGGGAAGGTTTAATTCAGCTAAGAGAAAAAGTCATGGGAATTTAACTTTACTGCACCTAGGGGAAGTACAAAACCTGAGTCATAGGACACCCCTTCCCAATTTCTTATGTGGAAATCAAGCGATTGGTTCGAATTCCGCGGTTTACCATTAGAACACCTGGACGGCAGTCACGTGATTATGAAAGTGCTTTGATTGGGGGGACTCGAGAAATTATTTCAGTTAAACCCATGCGACATGAATGCGTGCTAACGCACGTATACCTTCACACACAAAAACTTACCGAAGTACACGAGATGTCGTTTAATATATTTGTCATCCTGAAGGTGCTTTAGGCACCAATAAAGATGTGACGAATATTCTGAGATCAGTTAAATCACTACTGAAGCTCTCTCTCTCTCTCACGTCACGAGCACTTCATTCGGTGGCCACCTACTTGTGACTCGTAAATTAATTGCGCTAAATCTGGCATGCATATAAAGAGCACTTTATATTCACTTGAAGATCGGTTCTGCATGGTGTCAGCTAAGTCTCGTGCTGATTAGGAGTTGAGCAAATACGTCCTGCTCTTGGTCCATTTCAGGGCTTTTGATTTGGCATCTTATGGCGGTAAACGATAACGTGCCGAAGGCCACTCTAAAAGGATCTCTTAGAACATTAGAAATTGATGTAATAACTTATCCAAGAGTGATGCGTGCGAAGCGTACTTTTGGCACATATGAGTGCGATCTGAATTAAACCCTGTCAGGATATATTACAATTTATCTGTGGAGCATTTAACGGGGCTTCCGATGCTGTTGAATTATCAACAGGGAAGCACTCCTTTTCATAGGAAGTACACCTTTAAATAAAGACGCCTTTCAGCACACTTTTATAGCACACCTTTCAGCACACTTTTATAGCACACCTTTCAGCACACTTTTATAGCACACCTTTCAGCACACTTTTATAGCACACCTGTCAGCACACTTTTATAGCACACCTTTTCATAACCTTCATAAACTTTTTATAGACACACCTTTCCACACCGTTTAAATAAGGACATCTTTCAGCACAACTTTAAATAAAACACACCTTTCCACACCACACCTAAAATGTCAAGACTTTTCCAAACCTTTTAAATAAGGACACCTTTCAGCACACCTTTACAACACGCCTTTATATCACACCTTTCCATAAGCACAACTTTCTAGGGAAGCACACCTTTCCTTTTATTACGTTCCGTATAAAACACAATTCTTTTGAAAAAAAATCTAGAAATTCTGAATGTTCATACGGAGTCAGAAAACATCATGAATGCATGTTTAATATGTCAGCCAACATCATAAATGTATATTTAATGTGTCAGCAAACATCACAAATGCATATTTAATGTGCTTTCAATGTCTTAAGGTTGGGCGTCGACTGCTTGTTCGATGTCGGTTCCCCACATCATCCCTGCCGGATTGAAACGAACGGCACCATTTCGCCGCGTGTTGTCGAGACATCATCACGTTTTCACCATAAACTACGAGGAGTTGCCGACGAATTTCGGCTTCTGGCACATTCGTGGCCCAAAAAACCCTTACCATTGCTTTCACTTCGACCTGAGACCACTTTTCCAACAGCATCGCCATTTCGAAATGTCACTGCGCATTTCACGGTGGGTACAAGAGCTCACAGAGGTGCCTGGTGCACTAGCGCCATCTCTCGAACGCATATGTCATCTATGCCACTCGTACAACACCCCGCATGTGTTTTATAGCAAGCCTAACCTTTTTTTTTTTTTTTTTTTTTTTTTGATTGACCTACGTAATGTTGACACATCTAATTCAGTGTAAAATTATATGATGCATTTCGCCTTTTTTTTTTTTTTGATACATGCTTTACCTTTGGCTAACGTTCATTTCACTGTACTTCGAAAAAAATATTTTATATTGGGGTTGGACAAAATAATGTAAACACCATGGTCATAGAGTTTAATGTTATGAACGTAGGCTTCACTAAAAAAAAACGTCGTGATTATCTTTTGTGCATCTTTTCGTTGTATATATTCTCTAGGTTGAATTCCAACGTAGTACAAGTTGTGTTCAGTATCGGTTTATACGAACGGTCGGTGAAATGTGAGACCTGTCAGACTTCCAAAGAGGACAGATTGTGGGAGCATGTTTAGCAGGAGCGTCTGTAACCATAACAACCAAATTGTTTGATCTTTCAAGAGCAACAGTCTCCACGGTAACGACTGCACAAAAAAGCATGGTAAGACTTCATCGGCGAAGAAGAATAGTGGGAGAAAACCGAGACTGAATGAGAGGGACAGTCAAGCACTAACAAGAATTGTGTTCAAATAACACAGAACTTTTGCAGCAAAAGTGAGAGCAGAACTCAATATCCACCTAGGAGGCCCTCCACAACAAAAGTCCGCAGAGAACTTAAAGCGAAAATCCATGAAACAGCTGCAATCGCTAAATCTTTAACCACAGAAACACAACCCTACAATGCGAAAAAGATGGTGCCATGAGCATTCAACCCGGATAGGGATGACTAGAAACGTGTGATATGATACGCTGAGTTATCATTTACATTATTGACAAGAGTAGGTCGGGTTTATGTATGGGGGAACCCCCAAGGAAGCTTACAATTCTGAACATCTGGTTTCAACTCTCAAACACCGGAGTGGATCTTTGACGATTCGGGCTGCCATATCTTAGTATTCAAAGGATGATAGAAGGGAAGATCGAATGAAAACGACCAAGAATAAGGTGATGGCTAATGATGTTTGATGATATAATGCGCACAGGAGACTATGAAGAAATGAAGAAAGAAGCAAGGGACAAAGGAAACTGGAGGAAGATAACTTACTTAGATATCGTTGGACCTGTCTAGACAGAGAACACTAATTATGATGATCTTGATATTCGGCTAGCCCCATCATTACTTTACATGGCCGAATCACCGCCAGCGAGTACTTGGACATTCTAGGTGATCAGATGCATCCCATAGTCCGAATGTTGTTTCCCAACAATTTAAGGAGCACCAAGATGAACTTCAATATCTTCCCTGGCCAGCTCAATCACCTGAAATGAATATCATTAAACTACTGGGTGCAGTTTGGGAGAGCAGAATGAAAAGCAGATGTCCTCCTCCAACACTCCTGAAGCAATTGGATGAAGTTCTGATCAATGAATGGTACAACATTCCACTGAAGATTATTCAAAAGCTTTATGAATCTAATCCAAGAAGGTTGGAAGCTGTATTAAAGGCAAGTAGTGGTCCAACACCTTACTAATTAAGACAGATTAGCTGTTCTTGAGATGTTCACATTACTTTGTCCAACCCCTGTACATCCTGATAACAATATGCATAGCGGAAATATCTAGGCAGGGGTGACGCTGAAACTGGCAATGCTTATAAATTAAGCAGGTATCGGGTCACGGAAAAGTATCCATGGGTAAATGCAGCGACGCAAGTTTGACCAGCTGCGAGGAAAACCGATTGTTCAATCACCTGAACTGCTGTGATATCCAGGGCAGACATTCGCATGTGTATTCCAAGACTACGTGTAATACGGCAAAACTTCCAACCAACGGGAAGAATGTGGTAGCAAACGTGCAGTCGACACTCGAGACGAGCGGAGAATGTTCCGCATCGTAACAAGAAAATCGCACTTCCACAGTGGAGCAGATAACATTAAAATTTAAGGAGAACGTGTCCACAAGCTTATGAACGAAGACTATTCGTACCATGGAAGAAATTGGCTATGGAAGTCGACGTCCAGATCGCATCATTTTGTTGATTGCAAGGCACCGAAAGTTTGGAGTGGAGTTTCTAACGGCCTATCGCAACTAGAGTGCGGCCGATTGATAGCACGTCAAAAAATGTAACATTGTGTCCCACAACACTAGGTATGCCCTGTCCCACAACACTTAGTGTCCCACAACACTAGGTATGCCCTGTCCCACAACACTTAGGGTCCCACAACACTAGGTATGCCCTGTCCCACAACTCTTAGTGTCCCACAACACTAGGTATGCCGTGTCCCACAACACTAGGTATGCCCTGTCACACAACACTTAGTGTCCCACAACTAGTGTCCCACAACACTAGGTATGCCCTGTCCCACAACACTAGGTATGCCCTGTCACACAACACTTAGTGTCCCACAACACTAGGTATGCCCTGTCCCACAACACTTAGTGTCCCACAACACTAGGTATGCCCTGTCCCACAACACTAGGTATGCCGTGTCCCACAACACTAGGTATGCCCTGTCACACAACACTTAGTGTCCCACAACTAGTGTCCTACAACACTAGGTATGCCCTGTCCCACAACACTTAGTGTCCCACAACACTAGGTATGCCCTGTCCCACAACTCTTAGTGTCCCACAGTTCTTAGTGTCCCACAACTAGTGTCCTACAACACTAGGTATGCCCTGTCCCACAACACTTAGTGTCCCACAACACTAGGTATGCCCTGTCCCACAACTCTTAGTGTCCCACAGTTCTTAGTGTCCCACAACACTAGGTATGCCGTGTATGTCATCTTATCTTCAAGTGATATTCCCGGACCCAGTCCGTATCAACAGAAGATTCTCCATAGAACGGATCCAGTTCCAGATGCTTAGATTGTGCTCATAAGACATGCTGGGTCCATCGCTTCATGAGGGGTTCTTGCTAAAATCACTGCAGACCATCATGGCAATACAATGTATAGCGTGATCCATCTAATCACATAACATTCTTCCATTTCTCTACTGCACATTTGCGGCGTTCTCGATACTACATTTGGCGAATTTTTGGTTTTTTTTTTTGGGGGGGGGGGGGTTATTTTTGCTGAGTCAAGTGACTTCCGAATGGGAAGACGACTTCCACACCCAATTAATTACCTTAACTCCTTAGGCACAGTTCGGCTCCGAATAAGTTGTTCCTGTCCTTGGTTGAGTTAAGCAGTCTGTTGCCCTACCCTTCCACAGGCAAAGCTCAGTTGCTTAAGTCACTATGTGCAAGCCAGACGTTTCTAACGGGTGTTTGAACCTGTTTTTGCCGACCATCCAGTACGCGGGCTTTCTGCAGACTTCCTGTGTTTGGGAATGCGAATGAGTAGATGGTTTCCTCTGAAGTCAGCCCCGGACGCGCTATGTCCTTGGACCCTCATTCCGAAGGATGCCTGTGTTTGCCAGATGAGTGTTGAGGCGTTGGTTGTAAAGCAATGTACGACGAATGAAACATTATGCTCCTTTGCATCCGGCACCTGCGGGATTTTTACCCATGGTTGTTGATGATGTGCACTGGAAGGCCTGTTCCTTCGTACAATCATCACAGTACGACGGTCATGCTCCTAAAGTCTAGTTTTTCTGCAACATTTATGTCTTTTGGTTACAGAAAATGATCTTGTCTTCCAGTTGTTATGTACTTATGAAATCGTGGCTTTTCAAAACTCAGAAATTTCTTTAGGAGGTTTAATCGTGGCTCCCGCTAAATGTGATTTCCACGATTAGATAGTTTACGAATGGCGACAGATCCAGGGATTTTCCATTTTACGTGAGTTACTGCATACAAAAAATTGTACGTTTCTTAAAAAGGAAAAGGGAAAACGTCAACATTCCATGGGATTGTTAAAACTGCAAACACCATAGAGCCGAAACATTATCACCAGCTAGTCTTTATGCAAATCGAAGCATCCGCAGGTGAACGACGTTGCGTGTGGTCAGAAATGGTAAACAAAACACCTGATAGTGGGCCCTGTTAATCGGTGTTATTCTTGATCTTCAAAAGCACAGAATTGTAATGGCCAGACAACTGTGTCAGATTAAAAACGATTCAGCTAAGATATTTTCGTTTTCGCTGATTTGCTCGTTTTCTAACAAGCCGCTTTGAATAATTATTATTATTACTTTTTTTGTCTCGTGAAGGATTCAAAACTCGCGGTTATTGTTCCAGGGAATTCAATATCAACTTCTTTGTTTTCGCACTAGACATTAACTGAGATTACAGTTTACAATTTTTTGAAGTTAGAAATCCATAAAATATTTGATATGCAGCATCTGTAATTTGTACCTGGTATACGTAGGGGGTAAGGGCTAAAAATTCCTCTAAGAAGGTCAAAGGAGAAAATGTCCAAAATTATCTATATACAAGGTTATTGCAAATGAAATAGACGGTTTCAACACTATCTATCTATCTATATATCTATATATCTATCTCTTTCTTTCTCTCTCTCTCTATCGCTTTCTCTGTCTCTCTTTTTCTCTCTCTCTTTCTCTCTCTCACTTTCTCTCTCTATCTACGTATCTCTTTCCCTCTCTTTATCTCTCTTTTTCTCTCTCTCTATCTTTTTTCTCTCTCTCTCTCTCTCTTTCTCTCTCTCTCTTTCTCTCTCTCTTTCTCTCTCACTTTCTCTCTATCTACGTATCTCTTTCCCTCTCTTTATCTCTTCTTTTCTCTATCTCTTTCTCTCTGACTGTGTCTCTTTCTCTCTCTTTCTATATCTCTCTCCGTTTCTTTCTCTATACCTCTCTTTCTCTCTCTCACTTTCTCTCTCTCACTTTCTCTCTCTATGTATCTCTTTCTCTGTGTGTGTGTTTCTATCTCTTTCTCTGTCGCTTTCTTTCGCTCTCTCTATCTCTCTCTTTCTTTCTCTCTCTATCTCTCTCCCTGTCTCTCTCTTTCTCTCTCTTTCTATATCTCTCTCCGTTTCTTTCTCTATCCCTCTCTTTCTCTCTCTCACTTTCTCTCTCTATGTATCTCTTTCTCTCTGTGTGTGTTTCTATCTCTTTCTCTGTCGCTTTCTTTCGCTCTCTCTCTCTCTCTCACTTTCTTTCTCTCTCTCTCTCTCTCTCTCTCTCTCTCTCCCTTTCTCTCTCTTTCTATATCTCTCTCCCTTTCTTTCTCTATCTCTCTCTTTTTATCTCTCTCTCTCTCTCTCTCTCTCGTCCGCCCATGGAGGGTTGAGTCCTGCAAAGATGACTATGCGCCCTTGAGGGTTACTGGCAAATTAGTGCAGCCGGCTTGACATTCCTCTGCTGTATACGGATAAGGGACAAAGTGCGTCTGGGGTCGACTTCACTGGGAATTATCTACGCATTGCGTTCCCAACCACACACAGGGAGCCAGCAGAAAACTCCGGAAAAACCACAGACTTGGCCGGCAGAACCGAGATTAGAACACCCGTTCAACATTTTACAAAACCAAAACTATTTAAGATATTGACACTCAGTTTGCACCGTTTTGTAGGGAAACGTTTGAGGTTCGTTACAGCAACTCACAGATGTTCGATTTGTGCACCCTTTGTCACATGACATATATGAGTATCAACGCGGTAGTCAAATTCTTACAAAACACGTTTAAACATATCTTCATGAACTTCAGGTATAGCTGTTGTGATACGCTATCTCAGATCAGCTAAATTAACATGAAGGCGAGGGATGAAGATTTTGTCTTTGATATAGCCTCCATAAAAAAGTGACAGGATGTTAGATTCAGACTTCGTGGTGACCAACATGTGAAGCACATGCTGGTGCCTGTTGCGCTGCCAATCCAAAGGCGCCGAAGATTTTCGTCGAGGTAATTTCTAACTTGGCAGTGCCAGTGGGGTGGTGCTCCATCCTGATGGAAATGAAGTGACTGTTTCCGTGCAGTGGAGACATCAGCAAAATAATTAGTATATCGAGGTAAGAACTTCCCGTTACAGTGTTTTCTTGATAAAAGATGGGGATATACACATTTTTATAGCACAGAAAAAATTAACCTTTGGAGAATCCCGTACATACCTCACTGTTGCTGTACGATTTTCTATGCGAATGTTATGTTTGTGAATTTTCCCACTCATGTGGAATGTCGATTCGTTGCTGAAAATTGCACACTCATCAAAACCATCTTCTTCGAAACGCTCCTGCATTTCTGCACAGAAATCGTGAAGTGCGTTCTGCTATTGTCTTAGACTTCGCCATAATTGCAGTTTGTAGGCAGTCATTTTCATCCGCTTCCTTAAGATTTTCCAAACAGTCAGTTGTGGAATTTGTCAGAGGCATAACTAGGGCGGGGCAAGCGGGGCGGCCTCCCCTGGCGCAACTCAAAGGAGGATGCAAAAATTACTACGTACAACTGATTAAATTGAATTGAAACTTTAGAACGAGTTTCTAGTACAGTTTCCCGCGGCATGTTTTGTCATTTGTCCATTTTCAGAATTTTCTTATTAGTTCAAAGACATTTGTCTATTTTCAGAATTTTCTTACATATTCAATACCTACCGAAATTTTTCAGCGGCACTGTTCTTTTATTATTTTCATACAGTCATTTCAAAACAGTACTTTTTTCGACATGATTATACCGTTTGTGAATTCTTATTCTCCTTACTTTTGTAAATTTAATCAGGTTAGCTGAAGTTATTACAACTTCATTTGAATATACGCACATTATGTTGTTTATTTTTGCTTTTTTTTCTGATTGGAGGTTTAAAGACCACCGTGAGCAACTCAATGGGCTAGAAGCAGTCGCCCGTCCCTATTTAGAGTCACTGGTTCCAGGGATGGGAGAGAGCCAGTGCCGTAAGACAAACACAACATCCATGCATCACCTGGATTCGAACCGGGCTTAGACCACTGCGCGCAGAATATGTTGCACCTTCAACGTTTTTTCTCTGATCATTACACTTTTTGTCTGTGCTCATTTCTTGCACGACGAGAGAGAGAGGGGGGGCGGGGGGGTAGAGAGAGAGAGATAGGGAGAGAGAGAGTGGGAGAGAGAATGAGAGAGGGAGATATATATTATATATATATTATATATATATATATATATATATATATATATATATATATATATATATATATTATTATAGTCATTTTTGCAACTACCCCATCAGAGCTGCAGAGTATGATCCAGGAACTTGCTGACAAGAGTAAAGAAGTTGGATTAAAAATAAACTTTCAGAAGACAAAAGTGATGTTCAATGCTTTTACAAGAAATAAAGATTTATCGATTGATGGAGAAAAGCTGGAGATAACAGGCACGTACGTTTATCTTGGACAGCAGATATCAAGTGAGGGTCACATTGATGAAGAAATTAATCGGCGTACAAAACTTGCCTATAGAGCTTTTGGAAGAAAGAGCATAATTTTCAAGAGCAATATGCCATTATGTCTTAAAAGGAAAGTGTTTGATCAATGCATCCTTCCAGTGCTTACGTATGGTGCAGAGACGTAGACCTTAACTAAAAGAGACATACAAAGGCTGCAGACAACTCAAAGCAGCATGGAAAGGTGCATGCTTGGTGTAACCAGGAGAGATAAAAAGAGGAACTTGTGGATCCGAAAAATGACAAGAGTGGAAGATATCATGATCAGAGTTAAATCCCTGAAATGGCAATGGGCTGGACATACAGCCAGAAGGACAGACCATCGATGGACAGCCGAAATTTTAGATTGGATTCTAAGGGACAGGAAAAGACCCAGAAGACCACCACTGGGGAGATGGGTGGATGAAATTCGAAAGTATGCGGGAGTGACATGGAGGAGACTGGCACAATACAGACCATTGTGGAGGAAACTTGGGGAGACTTTCATCCAGCAGTGGATTGATAATGGTTGACAATGATGATGATATAACCAAACAGGAAGATGAGAACACAGCGGTCTTAGGGACTGTAAAGTATCTCCTCAAAAAGTTAATTTACCGCATCACTTACATCCTTGTTTTAAAAATATGTGATATGTACAACAATAAAATATCATATGTGGTGTGAGAAATGAAAACAAACTCCAAAAAATGCTACGCAAGTATTTGGAAGCTATTAAAAGTTCTCGGTTAGCTGCCAATCTCAACAACAAATGAAAGTTTTTTTTTTTTTCTTGCTCTTTCCATGATGATAGAGAGGGTTAAATTGGTCTTAAGGAACAAAACTGGACAACGATGACTGCAAAAATATATATAAATTAAACTTAAATTGAATATGTATGTTTTAATTGAATTTAAATTAATGCATATAATGTGTGTGGGCAAAAGACAGACGGGGGCGCAATATTGTGAATTTTGCCCCGGGCGCAGAAATGTCTAGTTACGCCTTTTAATTTGTACTTCCCGGCCCACCACCGTTGTAAATTTCCTCGGGCTGCGTTCGTAAATGGCACGAACGCTCTCCACTTTTTCATCACATACACGCGGTCTCTCTTGACTTTTACCTTTACGGAAACATCCCGTTGTTTCAAACTCTTGTGACAGTCGTAGATGGATTTTCTATTCGGCGGTGATTTTTTGAAAAGTGTTTAAAACGCCTTTGTACAGCACTAATAGAATTCGTTTCGCTTAATTCAAGCACACGGAACGCCTTCTCCAAAGCATTTGTGGCCATTTTGCATGACTGATTACGTGACGGTGAAAACGCACTATCTTTTGTTGACGCCAGCTATATAATAAAATATTTAGTGATAGAACGGTGCATCGTGAGTGTTAATATCTTGCGTAGTTTGGTTTTATAAAATTTGGAGCTGTTTACTTCATTTGTAATAAACCTGTATGTTTAAGACCTCGATATTTAGAAATAACAGAAAAGAGTGATGTCCAATGTAGAAGTAGAGTCAATGTTAAGTTCAACTCTGTACCATTATCCGAGTGGTCTGAGGTGATGGCTTCGGATAATTCTTCAAAATCGGTCCCGGTTCCGGGTACCGGATGAGGCATGGGTGGTGTGCTTGTCGTACAGCACTAGTTCTCTCCCTTCTCTGGGTGCAGCGACCCCGAATTCATAGCACCACGAGCTCCTCGTATCGATCGATACTCCCGTCCTCACTTCCTTCGAAAATTAAAATGTTACTCTCTCTCTCTCTATCTCTCTCAGTTTTTTTAATTATTTTTTTCTTTAAGAAAAAGAAAAGAGCCACTCTGGTGGCGCAGTAATCTAAGCTCTGGCTTATGATAATTCGTTCGAGTTGTATCCGGGTTCGAATCCTGTTAAGGCTTGTATGTTGTGATTGTCTTACGGCGCTGGCTCTCTTCCTTCCCTAGAACCAGTGGCCCTAAATTAGGGATGGACGACTGCTTATAGACTATTGTGTTGCTCACAGTTGTCCTTAAACCACCAATCCAAAAAAAAAAAAAGGCTTACCCACTTTTTGAATCTTTTTTCTGTGAGCTATATGCACAAAACAAGGTTTGTCGCCCCGGTGGCGCAGTGCTCTAAGCGATGGCATTCGTCCGAAAGAGATTCGGGTTCGAATCCCGTGAAGCATGGATGTTGTGTTTGCCTTACGGCACTGGCTCTCTTCCTTCCCTAGAACCATTGGCCCTAAATTAGGGATGGACGACTGCTTATAGTCTATTGAGTTGCTCACGGTTGTCCTTAAACCGCTAATCCAAAAAAAAAAAAAAAAAAAAAAAGGTTTACCCCCTTTTTTAATCTTTTTTCTGTGAGCAATATGCACAAAACAAGGTTTGTCGCCCCGGTGGCGCAGTGCTCTAAGCGATGGCTTCTGACCATTCGTCCGAAAGAGATCCGGGTTCGAATCCCGTGAGGCATGGAAGTTGTGTTTGCCTTACGGCACTGGTTCTGTCCCTTCCCTGGAACCACTGACCCTAAATTAGGGAGAGGAGACTTCTTATAGCCCATTGAGTTGCTCACATTGGTCGTTAAACCTCCAATCGAAAAAAAAAAAGTTTAATTCTGAATGTCAAAGTGACATGCAACGATTTGACAAACTGTTATCTTCTATTGTTGTAAATAATTTATCATTATTCATGCCGTCTTGCCAAAGCAGTTTTAGTGTAAACAAGAAATAATCAAACAAAAGGGAAAACAAAAATTTTGCAACTCCATTCGATGCATTCGCCATTAAAACAACCGACCGTCATTTGTTTGTCGGCGAGCAACGTGAAAACCGTACTGCGGCGAAAATATGATATCCTCTCTCATCAGATAATGTTTTTTCTTACCACCAACGAACATTAATTTACACCCACGTTAAAAGCATTGGTAAGCCCCCCCCTCCTCCTTTTTTCCTGAAATAACAACAAAAGAAAAACCAAAAAATGCTGACGCGAAAGTGGAAATAAGCAATTTGTTTGAACCTTGTTTGTTCTAATGGAAAAGTATGTGTTCTATCACTATTCAAAAAGACAAAATGAATAGTTTGCAACCCGAAAACTCTGGCCTATTCATTCGGGATTTCTTCGTCATGTTTTATTAATGGATTATTTCTGCAAATTATTTGCATTTCTTCGAGCAGTTGATAAGTAGGCTTTCTGTCACTAAACGAAGTAGATATATTTAAATAGGTAAATTTATGTTTTGGAAACGTTGTTAATCTTTGAAATCATCTATTTAAAAATTATTTAATCTCTTTAAAGCGCTTTCTCTGTAAAACTGGTTTACTACAACATTGTGCAATATAAATCAGTGTGCACATTTCAGCTTTACGGGCATAATAACCTTAATATTTTATCGCAAGACGCAAGACACAGTTTTATTAGAAACATTTATGCATTTATATTATTATCAGTTATGATAACTGAAGCTGAAGGATAGTTCGCATTTGTTTTCTTCATAATATAATTTGGATATGCGGAGTGCACTATTAAGCAAATGTTCAAATATACTAACCATTTTAAACTGATATATGTCCAGGCATTTATCAGTTTAAATCTAGTATTTTGGTACAGTTTTTTTCAACATTTTCTTTTTCAAAATCTCACAAATTATGCACACAGAAAAAACCTGTGAGAGGCCCTCCCTGTAACACAAATATCACAAAAAGTTCTTTCAATACTGTATTTAGATATGAGTTGTATGTGTGGTTTAATACAGTATTTATTCTATATTTGTATTTAATTATGCATTGAAGTATTTTGTATTTAATATTTAATTTATGTATTTAAGTATTCCGTATTTTAATTACGCTTTCAATGCTTTTAGGAAGGTAATACGTTACGAAAAACAAACGTATGATGCATAAACCATGATCAAGTTATTTATTCGTATTTTAAAAAGTCAGACAATTCAAAAGAAGTTCACTTTCCCGGAAAACTGTTATTTTCTTAAAGGTAGGTACATACGGCTTTTGAGGTAGTAGAGATAAAACGTGGATAAATCATATATTTACCAAATGAGAAATGTAAGTACTGCCACACGTGAGCATGCATTTTACCATATTAAGTGAAAAAATTCAGCAAATCTCTCTTTCTATTTTGGTGGTAGCGGTGGGGGAAGGGTGTGGGATGAGAGGGGGCTTAAATTTTCCTTGATGGCCATCGAGGAAAAGAGGGTGCATCTGCCGTCTCCAATTTAAAATTACTGATTCTAAAGGAGATCAAGTTGGAGAACAAGCAAGGCATCCATATATTATCGATTTCAAGTACGAACTAGCTGAAGATCAAAAAAACCGTTCATACATTAATGGTTTCAATGGAGAACTACCTGAGGGACAAGCAAAACATTTATGCAATGCTAAAACAAGCTGATGAACAAGTACAATATCTGAAAAATGGCTCAAAAGTCCGTCTAAATTTCAAAACTTTATAAGAAGTGAACAAATGCGTATATTAAAGGCAACAGAAAAGCTTTTAGTGCAAAAATACGACGGGAATTTTGTTTGGCAACGGCCAACGGAAACACTTTTAGTTCAAAAATGCGACGGGGATTTTGTTTGGCAACGGAAAAACTTTTAGTTCGAAAATGCGACGAGAGGGGGCATATTCCACGCATGTAAACCATGAAGGATACACAAATGTATGTCTTTAAAAACACTAAGTGATACAGCAATTAAAATTCTGTGAATGGTCTTCATCCCTCTCGTTATTGAAACCAATGTTCAAGAGGAGTGTTGCTGAGAAGTTAACTTTGCCGGATAACTCCTTGTTAGTGAAACTTTTTTTATATCAACCTGAAGAATTGGAAACAGAAGGTTTGCGAAAGGACTAAAGAGGGGTAAGGGTCCTATCACTTTTGCCGGTTTTCAGTGTTTGAAAATGAGAACAAGCTGAAGAACGCGCAAAACATCCATATATTACTGATTTCAAGGAAGAAGTAGCTGAAAAACATGAAAAACCTCCGTATGGTACGTATTTAAGGTCAGAACTAACTACAAAATAAGAAAAGCAATCGCATAGTACTGATTTCAGGAGAGAACCTGCTGAAGAACACGCAAAGCTGCCATTCGTTACTGACTTCAAGTGAGAACCAGCTGAAGAACATGGAAAGCTGTCATGTACAGTGGCGGCCCCTGGTACGGGCATACCGGCCAACTGCCCAGGGCCCCGCACCGCTGCCGATTAAATAGCAGTTATTGCCTGGCGAATTTTAATAAATGGTGAAGAGCAAGACAGGCGATGGTTGATTTATTCTGAATCAAAAGATGCTGTATACTATTTTGCGTGTCGTTTGTTCTTGTTTACTTCCGGTAGTGCTTTTAGTTTGAGTGAGGGTACGAGTGACTGGAAACACCTGAGTGATGCCCTGAAATCTCATGAATCCAGCAAGTCCCACATGGACTGTATGATAATATGGTTAGCTTCAGAAAAAGGGCCGAGTTGCGGGAAAACCATCGACTCGCTGTCTCAGACTGCGATTCTAGCTGAACAGCAGCGCTGGAAAGACATATTGGAGAGGTTACTAGTAATCGTGCCATTTTTGACTTTCCACAATTTGGCTTTTAGAGGGTACAAGGAAATTTTGGCCTCAGATTCCAGCGCCAATTTTTTGGATTTAATCAAATTGATTGTGAGATTTGATCCCATTTTACGAGAGCATCTGCACAAAGTGATGAACAAGATAGATGGTTGTTAGAAACCACAACCTCGGAGAAAATATCCAAAAAGAGTTGATACAGATCATAGCAAGCCACGCACCACGTTAAAGCTAAAATAGTAGAAAAAGTAGTAAATAGTAACACTGTACTAGTAATCCGATTTATTGGCGTAGGAAATAAACACATAAGCGTTTCCAAGCTTTCGCACACCAACCAGATGGCTTTTTCAAGGAAGTTAGACAGAAACTGCAAACTGAAAAATAGAACGCCTAACAATTTGAACGCGGGAACTTGACAATAAAGAGATGCGACGTTACATTCATTTAAAGATACGAGGCATCACGTTGGTTGAACGCGGGATCCTGGTAGAGAAAAGGCGTTACTTGAAGAATTGGTTCCAAATTCATGACAACTCGAGCGAGACACAATTATTGCAAGCATCGATGTTGGTAATGATCTCCAAGGTTTCCCAAATGGCTGTATATTTAGGGGTAGAGTAGCTAGCTAATTTATTAATATCATCCCACATAGAAGTAGCTGACTATGAATTTGACTTCTCTGAATAGTGCCGTAGCTACTTTATCGTATTTTGTGTCCCTTTTATGTTCGTTGATTCTGATTCCAAACGAACGTTTGTTCATTCCAATGTTGTAACGTTTAGAGTCGTTCGGATACTGTAGGGGGATCGCATAAACGCCTGCTTTGCTGGAAAGAGGTGGTTTTTCACTATTTCTCTTTAGTATAGTATGTAAAGGGAAATAAGTAACACCTTTTCTCTACCAGGAACCCGCGTACAACCAACGTGATGCCTCATATCTTTAAATGAATGTAACGTCACATCTATTTATTGTCAAGTTCCCGCGTTCAAATTTTTAAGCGTTCTATTTTTCAGTTTGCAGTTTCTGTCTAACTTCCTTGAAAAAACCATCTAGTTGATGTGCGAAAGCTTGGAAACGATTATGTGCTTATTTCCTACGCCAATAAATCGGATCACTAGTACAGTGTTACTATTTACTACTTAATTGGTGTATTGTTCCTCGTTATTAATTAGAAAAGTGTTAAAGTACTCGAGATATCGCTCGGATTGAGCAGCTCTCTATAATACTGCGAACCGCAAACAAGGACATTGCTGAAATTGGGGACACTTTGTGGGTCTTTAGCGGTAGAGAAAATTTCTGGTAAAGGGTTGGCTCATTGCATCCTCACTGAACTGAAACAACTAGCCTAGGTTTGTCACTGGAAAACTGTAGAGGGCAGGGTTATGGTAATGATGCCAACATGCGAGGGGGTAAAGCGGTGTCCAAATACGACTTCTCAACATGAACCCCCTAGCTTTCTTTGTACTTTGTTGAAGCCACAGCTGGAACCTGTTACTGGGTGACGCCGCTTCATCTTGACCTCAGACTTAGTCGTTTTTCGGCCTTTTGCAGAGACTACACCATTTTTTCATGCTCCAGTAAGAGGTGAGGCATTCTCAAGTCACATGTGAAATTTCGCTGAAACCTCTCTCAGAAACCACGTGGGAGTGAAGATTTGAACCTGTGAAAGCTGTAAGATATCAGCTCAACAACGTTTGCGATGCTTTGGTGAGTCTGCGTGAAAGCACCACAGACTCTGGGCTGATCAGTGAGTGCCAGTCATTGGAAAAGGAAATAACCACCTACGAACTTCTTACCACCCTAGTGATTTGGTATGATATTCTCGTCAAGATACATTGTATCAACAAAATATGGCAAAGTCAAAATATGCACTTAGATGTCGCAGTTAAACACCTAGAAATTTTCATCTAGTGGCTCGAAGACTATCGTGAAAGTGGCTTTCCGTCAGCAAGGAAAGTTGCGGAAGAAGAAGGCATTGAAATTACGTCCAAGGTCATCAGAAAGAAACGGAAAAAGAAAACGTTCTCCTACGAAGTAGAGGACGAGGCTCCTGAGATTTCACCGCAAGACCACTTCAAAATAAGCTACTTTAATGTGGTCGTAGACGCCATGCGAACCCAGCAAAAATAGTCTTGTTGGGCCAGCACTGTCATCAATGACCCAGCACTATGTTGCCGCTGCCGAACCGTCAATAAAATGTCCGGGCGGCCAACAGAAGGGCCAGAAGTTCAGGCCAACAGTTGGCACCCCATCTGTTGTCATATTCCACAACAGGGCCATCAGTGGTCCATATCACAGGCAGTAGCTGCCACAAGTGACCCTTCAGTGGCCCTGCAAGCACGTGCCAGAAGTTATGGCTAGCCTAATGTGGTCCGCTGGTTTGCCGGTAGTAGCAGCCGGCAACCACGTGACGTAACTGGTGGCTTGCCGAATCATATCCGCCAATTTCCCAGTAGCACCCAAAAAAAAAAAAAAAAAATTAAGGATAATCGCAGTTTTCCAAAGCTATAATTTTTTTCCCACCCTTACGAAACTTGTAAATTACAGCACTGCGCTGGGGAAATTTTCTCAACTAACCGGAAAAAGGCCCGTTTGGATCTAAGAAGATTTGAACCAGAGCCGTTCACGTGGGATCTCATCTCTGTACCGACCAGACTAATTTACCACACGTGAGCGTGTGCTTGAAGCTGTCTGTTTTGTAAGAAATGTGTAATCGAATGGTTCCCTCTTTCATTTTACAATATTGCGAGGTATTTTTCGTAGAAGTCAGTTTTATGTAATTCATAAATTTATTTTTTCAACGTAGCGATATTTTTTTTACCTTAAGGGAACTTCCCTCATTTTCAAGGAGTGTACATACTTAGAGTAGCTTTCCAAAGTTTTGTACTGTCCTTGTCGTTTTGGAAGGAGATTTTTATTTTTTTTGATTGGGGGTTTAACGACCACCGTGAGCAACTCAATGGGCTATAAGCAGTCGCCCGTCCCTAATTTAGGGTCACTGGTTCTAGGGATGGGAGAGAACCAGTGCCGTAAGACAAACACAACATCCATGCCTGACCGGGATTCGAACCCGGACCCCTTACAGACGAATGATCTGAGGCCAGAGCCTTAGACCACTGCGCCACCGGGGCGGCGGAAGGAGATTGTTGAGTTAATATATATTTACCCGGGTTCATGTCACATTCTATTACATTTTTAACGTTGTATCTTTACTTTCCGTTGTCCGAAGCTACATTTGTTTTAAAGAGGAAATATATTTTATTTTACTTCGAATTCCTCCCAGTCTTGTGTATTCAACCCATGGATGAGTACATTATATCCACATAGCGTTGCTTTTTTTTTCTTTCAAATAATTAATAAATTTTGTACGAGTATAATTCTTTTTTTTTTCCAACAAACGTTTTCTTAATGGTTTTCCAGGACATTTGTTTCAAGCGGTTTCAAATTTCTTCTTGTCATTCACCCACTCCATTCCATGAATTGTTATTTATGGGAATGGAGTGGCCGAGTGGGTGTATTTCATGGCTGTAATCTAGTACTTCATGGCTTAATCTAATATCTTCCTCGACGTAGAATTTCATAGGAAATTATTTCGCCTCTCTACATATGGATTTTTTTCTTAACATCCACTAAAATAACACGATGGCGATAGCGTCGTGTTCAACTGACTGGTATCATGAGAGGCACAGCAAGTGTTGCTGCTGCGCATGCGCAGTCCCGTTGCTTCCACCTGCTGTTGGGGTTGCATTGGTTGCCAGCAACGGGCCACTAGTGGCACTTGCTTGGAGGCCCACAATTCACGCCGATGCTGCACGGCAATCAATGGCTCACCAACTGATAGCGCTGCCACCAACGGACCGTTACCGGGCCGTGAGCGGCAGATTTCAGGCAGCAGTGACCCAGCACTGCCAGCTGGTGGCCAGCAGTTTCCCAGCACCTGTGTTTTTGCTGGGAACGAGCAGTCAGCCGATATTTGAAGCTCTCCAGCCCCACGAAAGCACGTTTGGTTTTAGGTACTGAATTAAGAACTTATTGACAATGAGAGACGAAGATTTTATGAAAAACTGTGAAGATTTACAAGTGTCTTTAAGCGTAGGAGATAAATGCGATATAGAAGCACTGGAACTATATGATGAGCTCAAAATGTTTGAACGAGTCTTCGACCGTCAGGTAGGAGGCAACGACATAGTTTCAGCTCTTATTACATAGTCAAAAACGGCCTTTGTGAAATCTACCCGAACATTAACATTGCACTCAGAATAACAGATACCATTCCTGTTACTATTGCGTCTGCAGAGAGGAGCTTTTCTAAGCTGAAGCTCATCAAGACCTACCTAAGGAACACCATGACCCAGGATCTGCTGTTAGCTCTTGCTCTTATGTCCATAGAAAATGACGTAACATCTACTCTGGACTATAGTAATTTGATTGAAGACTTCAGATACAAGAAACGTCGCAGAATTCTTCCTTAAATAATAGACTTATATTATAATTATGCAGCTATCCTTGTTTATTTAGTAACAGGTTATTTTGGAACTGGTAATATTTTGGATTCATAATTATATTAATAAACAATATATTGTATTACATCGTGCTTATTTCATATGAATCAATACCACAATTCCCGATAAAAGAAAACATTGCTTTGGGATCACATTCACCCCAAGTGAGGGTTTGCGTGAGAAAAAAATGCGAGCGGCTGGTTTATGGTCAGAGTAAGCAACATGTACTTTTTTACGTATATATATATATATATCATCATCATCATCATCATCATTGTCACCATTATCAACCCACTGCTGGACGAAGGTCTCCCCCAGTTTCCTCCACAACGGTCTGTCTTGTGCCAGTCTCCTCCATGTGACTCCCGCATACTTTCGAATTTCATCCACCCATCTCACAAGTGGTCTTCTTCTGGGTCTTTTCCTGTCACTTGGAATCCAGTCTAAAATTTCATCTGTCCATCGATGGTCTGTCCCTCTGGCAGTATGTCCAGCACTTGCCATTTCAGGGATTTAACTTTGGTCATGATGTCTTCCACTCTTGTCATTTTTCGGATCCACGAGTTCCTCTTCTTATCTCTCCTGGTTACACCAAGAATGCACCTTTCCGTGCTATTTTGAGTTGTCTGCAGCCTTTGTATGTCTCTTTTAGTTAAGGTCCACGTCTCTGCAACATACGTAAGCACTGGAAGGATGCATTGATCAAACACTTTCCTTTTAAGACATAATGGCATATTGCTCTTGAAAATTATGCTGTTTCTTCCAAAGCCTCTCCAGGCACGTTTTGTACGCCGATTAACTTCTTCATCAATGTGACCCTCACTTGATATCTGCTGTCCAAGATAAACGTACGTTTCTGTTATCTCCAGCTTTTCTCCATCAATCGATAAATCTTTATTTCTTGTAAAAGCATTGAATATGACTTTTGTCTTCTGAAAGTTCATTTTTAATCCCACTTCTTTACTCTTGTCAGCAGGTTCCTGGATCATACTCTGCAGCTCTGGTGGGGTAGTTGCCAAAATGACTGCATCCTTCCAGTGCTTACGTATGGTGCAGAGACGTGGACCTTAACTAAAAGAGACATACAAAGGCTGCAGACAACTCAAAGAGGCATGGGCAGGTGCAAACTTGGTGTAACCAGGAGAGATAAGAAGAGGAACTCGTGGATCCGAAAAATGACAAGAGTGGAAGACATCATGATCAGAGTTAAATCCCTGAAATGGTAATGGGCTGGACATACTGCCAGAAGGACAGATCATCGATGGACAGCCGAAATTTTAGATTGGATTCCAAGGGACAGGAAAAGACCCAGAAGAAGACCACATGGGAGATGGGTGGATGAAATTCAAAAGTATGCAGGGGTGACATGGAGGAGACTGGCACAAGACAGAGCGTTGTGGAGGAAACTTGGGGAGACCATCGTCCAGCAGTGGATTGATAATGGTTGACAATGATGATGATGATGATATACATATATGTATATACGTATAACACTGGCGTGCAAAAATTAAGGACCCAGACGGTTTTTCGAATGTAACGTCGTGCAGAAGTGCTCCACATCGACTCAAATCATATCATAAGACCCCCAAGGTGTACGAATATGGGACGTGAGCAAATCCGTCCAAACAAGGAATCCAAAGGATACTAAGACACTTTATTGAAAAGGTAGCTCCGGGCACAACTGGACAGAAGACAGAAACGTCCATGTGACAGGCGGCTACCAAGAAAAATCCAGTCTTTAGTAGGGGATATGATCACCCCTGATTGCGTTGCAGGATTTACAGCGTCTGTCCATGCCGAGGACAAGGTTGAAAAGGAGCTGTTGAGGCATTGAAGCCCATTCCTCTTGTAGCGCCAATCGCAGCTCCGGAATCGTTCCTGGCGGCTGGTGACTTGCTGCCAAGCGTCTCCCGAAAACGTCCCACACGTGTTCGATTGGATTTAGGTTCGTGGACCTTGCGGGCTAATCCAAACGTTGAATATCTTCACTCTCCAACAGCTCTGCGACAGCCACTGTACGATGAGGTGTAGCGTTGTCGTCCATGAAAAGGAACTCATGATCCACAGCACCTCTAAACAGACGCACGTGAGGCAGGTGAACCTCCGTACAATATCGGACACCAGTGACTGATTCTCCTTGGAAGATATGGAGGTCAGTACGGCTACCAAGCATGATACTACCCCAAACGAGAGCTCCGCCACCTCCAAGCCGGTCACTTTCGATGATGTTGGAGGTGTGATTGCGTGTTCCCTGCTCTCTCTCCAGATGTGTATACGTCCAGAATCGCTCGTTGGACTAAATCGGCTCTCATTCGTAAAGAGGACTCGACCCCATTGCTGATGTGTCCAGTTCTTGTGTTCCTGGCACCACAGAAACCGCCGTCTCCGATGAGCAGGCGTTAATGGCATACATCGTCGTGCAAATAGACCACCTTTGTGCAGCCTCCTGGCCACGGTAAAACGCGATAACGGACGTCCAGTTGTCTGTTGCATGTTTCAAGCGTGAAAAGCTTCTTTCCACGCTTGCCACAGTTACTGCTGTCTGCCGTCTGTCGTTTCTCGCTTGTAGGACAATACACCGGTCGTCCGCAGCAATGGTTTCTCGTGGACGACCACTGCTAAACTAGCGGACAGCTGTTCCTGTCGTCTGAAATGCTCTCCAAGCTCATAAAACGATGCTGTGAGCAATCCCGGACTCCTCGGCCACACTAGTCACACTTCGACCTTCTTCCAACTTCCCAATGACGTGACCTTGGGTAAAGTCATCCAGATGTCGTCTACTGGATTGCCTGTTGGCCATATCACACGGTGGCAGCAACTCGACGTCGTTCAAACCGATGTACACCGTGCAATAGCTTTCACCGAATTGCTGAGCGTACACCGCCCGTGTGCTTTATACCCTTTCGACACTCCCCCCTACGTCATGCTGCATATATGCACATGCCCTACCGTACCGGACCCTAGTCTATCTCCTGAGTGGTTTTCGGTCCGTTCTGCTTGCTCGTTCAGCTGTTATGCTAATTTCTTCTCTTCGTCCTTAATTTTTGCACACAAGTGTATATATAAGGGCTTATTGCGATGCTTTTGGGTTACTGCGATTGCGAAGGGCCCCGTGAAGAGCCATCGCCTGGGGCCCCGCGAAAGGCTAGGGTCGCTACTGGTCATGCGTTACAGTTTTCAAGTGAAGACCAGCTGAAAAACATGAAAAAACTGCCATGCATTACTGATTTCAAGTGTGAGCCAGCTGAAAAACATGTAAAGCTGCAATGCATTACTGCCTTCAAGTGAGAACCAGGTTCAAAGGAGCAAAACGTCGGTATTTTCCTAATTCAAAATAATGAACAGCTGAAGAGCAAGTAAAACGTAATGAAATAACTCTTGGCGCGATAATTCAATAATCCAATCTCCAATGCAAGTGCAATGAAATGACATGGGTTAAAAATTGATAGTGCTGTGTATTTATTATACCTAGTTTCCTAATCTCTGTGAGCATCTGGGTTTAGGCAGTGTCTTTTATTCGAAGTTTGGACAGCTGATGCTAGAGAATTAGAAACACAAGAAAAGGACAAAAACGTTCACCTCGCAGAACTGCACACTCGGCCGACATAGAGCGAATCCCTGGTCTGTCTGCACAACCATACGGGGAGAAAATACCAGTAGTGTGTGGAAGTCACTTCTGAGCTTCATCTCCTAGGGTTGTTGTGTGGAAATTATATGCGTAAGTCTTAAAGATTGTATCAACCAGCTTCATAGCTAGCGAACGACGCCCCGGTGGCGCCATGGTCTAAGCGACGACTTCTGAGGCATTCTTCCAAGATGGGTCCGTGTTCGAAACCCGGTGAGGCATGTATGTTGTGTTTGTCTTACGGCATTCACTTTCTCCGTTTATTGGAGTCAGTGGCCCTAAATTAGGGATGGGCGACTGCTTATAGTGATGCTCACTGTGGTCGTTAAACCCTCCAATAAAAATGTAAACGAAGAGGCCATAAGACGTTATTATTCTGCTTTGTGGATCACTTTCGAGAGGAAGGATCACGGCCAAAACAAAGAAAAAAAAACAAGTTTCTTTGGATTTTTAAACAGATCAACCAGTATTTAGCATCCTTGAAAAGCGTCATTTTTCAAAGACTTGAAGATTTTTTGCTGAATTTTTTTGTATGTTACATCCATGTACGGAAATATGGGTATCTCTTTAATGTTTCGATTTGAAAAAGAAAAACAATATTTTAAAAAATGTAGCAATAATAGTATAATACATCAGGCATTGGACATGATACATAAAACATTTGAGCCAATTCAGTTGTCAGTTTTGCGTTTTCAGAATCCTAAAATAGCGTGGTGTGTGTCATGCGCAATCATTTGTAAACACATTGGAACGGAGCCACCCTTAGGTGTGTGCGACAGGTGCGGTCGCACAGGGCCCCGCGCTTAAGGGGGAGCCCGCGCTCAAATCCTAAGAAAAAAAGAAAGAAAATGAGAGAGGGAGAGAGAAAGAGCGAGGGAGCGAATTTCCTATTTTCGATTGTTCTAATTTTATTTTTTTAAACTCCGTCTCGTTTAATTATTCTATATTTAATATCGATTGCTGAATTTATATTTACCCAAATATCGACAGCAAAGTACGATATTATGCCTAGTGAAACATTAGTATTGAAGTCATATCTTTCAACGTGCACCGTTACTGATAGTTATCGAAAAAGTTGTGCCACGTGATTTACTTCCATCTGATGTCAAAACTGCA
Organism: Macrothele yani; assembly: GCA_039090855.1. Lineage (NCBI taxonomy): Eukaryota > Metazoa > Arthropoda > Arachnida > Araneae > Macrothelidae > Macrothele > Macrothele yani. The sequence continues at coordinate 28,893,277 of CM076989.1, read as the reverse complement.
TCCGGTGCTTTAAGATACATGAATACAATTCACAATCTTTCCGTAATGCCTTCACCGCCTACAGGATATTACTTACTATCCCATTAAGGGTGGCAAGCGTAGAAAGAAGCTTTTCACGCTTGAAGCTGATTAAATCTCATTTAAGATCTGTCATGTCTCAAGAAAGATTTAAGTCTTTGGCAACTTTGTCAATTGAACACAATAAAGCAAGTAAAATTAATTTTGATGATTTAATTGCTGGCTTTGCTGGGATAAAAGCAAGAAAAGCCCAGTTCTTATAAGGTGAGTTCAATAATGTAAGTACTGTCCCATAATAGGTAGAGAGGGTGCCATTGTGAGGGAACGACGCATGCTGGTGTGCTTGTTTTATCTACATCATTTAAGACGTTTACAAAATATCAATAGTGTTCAAAACAATTTAAATGTTGCCTTTCGTTACTGGTTAATTTTCAAATGTCTTGACGTTTCATTAAGCTGTAAAGATAACTGTAATAAACTATGTTTTAAGTCTAGTGTATGCTTTATGTCTAGTGTAGGGGGAGGATTAAAGCAAGTGGCCCCGCGGCTGCTAAGGGCGGCTCTGCGTTGGAATATAAACAGAAAAAGCTAGTTTTACAGCTAAAACTCGGCAAACTATCAGTGCCAATTGTACGCATACTGCCTTTTAATCTTTCCGTTTTTGTTGAACTTATGCAAATTTAGGTCGCTTTTCGATATCCCTTCCGCACTGAATATACGGCCTGAACTCGCATGAGTTTTTCTCCATTCAGTCAGTCAAATCATGCATACTGATATAAATGCTGATATGATGAAACAAAATTATCTGGCGGATTAGGATCCGTGTTCTTGTCAGCGTTTACTAATGTGCAGGCTCCAATTCTATTACGAATGTGATATACGTATTTTATCCTAGTCTCTTAAATAATATATTAAGACTTGTTTGTGTGGTCTTCGACTTTGCTGTTTAAAGAAAAAATTGATGAGGATTTGGTTTTAAGTGACATCATTTGGTTTGCTTTTTGATAGTAGTCCATCGTGCGGTGCACATAAAAGCCAACCCTCAAATGTCCAGACTTTGGAAAATGTCAGATTTATCGAAAACGATAATGTATCTTGATATGTTTAATGGATTTTTTTTAAAGAAATGGGGTTTGTAAGTGCCGTTTCATTTCTCTGCTTACATCGTTTCTTCAATCAGCGATGTAAGCACTTTTACGTTACTTTAAATAGGAAAAAATCGCTAAAAACGGTCTTTTTCGGGGCTGGACTCAGCGGCATCCTTCGTGACCTGTAAAGTTCTTTTCACGGGTATGTAACGATTGACCGAAAGTAACGATTGGTCGGCATAGCGATTGTCCGACAGAAATGATTAGTCGACATAACGATTGGTCGACAGTAATGATTAGTCGACAGTAACGATTGGTCGGCATAGCGATTGTCCGACAGAAATGATTAGTCGACATAACGATTGGTCGACAGTAATGATTAGTCGACAGTAATGATTAGTCGACAGTAACGATTGGTCGACAGCACGTTTGGTCGACATAAAGATTGGTCGACAGCAACGACTGGTCGATATAACGATTAGTCGACATTGGTCGACATAAAATGGTCCACGGAACTTGGAAAAAATTGGTCAGGGGTTCGATTCCAGCCCGGAGCGAAAGACCAATTTTTTTTATTTATTTTTTTTTTTTTTTGCGAAACAAATTTCCCCTAAAAATAAACTATTTAATTTTTTCCCCAACAATATATATATCGATATGCATCGCCCCGATGAATATCAATATACATCATGTTGGACGATTGTATTTGTAACGTTGCGCAGCATTAATGTATTGTGACTAACACATTGCTGCAACATTACGCATGTTCAAAAAGGTTGCAAGGTTACATCCCAGTAACATTGCAATGCAATGTGGAAATTTAATCCCTCAAGCGGACATTTCTACGTCACTGCAATGTATTTGTAACATCGCTGCAACGTTGCGCAACGTTACTGTAATGCTACGAAATTTCATATGTACGTCACTGTTATGTTTGTGCAACATGCCCGTGCTGTATCGGTACACTGCACCCTCAGCTCCCCCTCTTCCACCGCCAATGGGTGGAATGGGTTTTACCATAACTTAATTAAACAGCTGGTGTAACGTTTCGTCCGAGTTCCACCATGAGTTGACAATTTTGGTAAATTTTGTGAATTCTGGAGGAAATTCTTGGCATAATTTTTAAATTTAGCAGAAATTCACTTGGAAAAAATTGAATTGCACTGAAATTGCACACCATTATCTTAAAATTGTAGTTCATTATTTTAGAAATCAACAAAATCACCATTTTAGAAATTTTAATGGAAATTTTCCAAGAAAAATCCCCCCCCTCCCGACTGGGCATTAATGTCTATGGGTGGCCATTCTCCACTCTCCATGATTTGATATTTACTTTTTCCCCACTAATTTAACTACGCGCAGTTTTAAAATTTATCAAATAAAATTACGTATAAATTGTATTAATTAAATTGTCTATAGAATTTATACAGTTCCGTTACAGGGAAGACTTATTTGAACACACAAAGAAATATGGCATTACTCAGTTGAGATTATTTGAACACACAAAGAAATGTGGAATTACTCAATTGAGATTATTTGAACACACAAAGAAATATGGCATTACTCAGTTGAGATTATTTGAACACACAAAGAAATGTGGAATTACTCAGTTGAGATTATTTGAACACACAAAGAAATATGGCATTACTCAGTTGAGATTATTTGAACACACAAAGAAATGTGGAATTACTTAATTGAGATTATTTGAACACACAAAGAAATATGGAATTACTCAGTTGAGATTATTTGAACACACAAAGAAATATGGCATTACTCAGTTGAGATTATTTGAACACACAAAGAAATGTGGAATTACTCAGTTGAGATTATTTTAACACACAAAGAAATGTGGAATTACTCAGTTGAGATTATTTGAACACACAAAGAAATATGGAATTTATCTAAAGTGCCCCTGGGCCCTTTCGGAAATAACATCGTTCAGAAGGCCCTCTATATAAATTTCCCTTAGAGTACAAAAGATGACACGGGGACCTATTTGGAAATAATATGTTATAGTGCTGTACGTTCTGAAGACTAAATTCTAAAAGATATCATTTCCAAAAAGGAACATTGCGTTTTGAGAGGTCAGTAGTTACTGTTGACTAGTCTGTGTCGACCAGTCGTTACTGTTGACTAGTCTGTGTCGACCAGTCGTTACTGTTGACTAGTCTTTACGGTCGACTGATCGTTGTGTCGACCAATCGTGCTGTCGACTAATCGTTACTGTCGACTAGTCGTTACGGTCGACTGATCGTTATGTGGAAAATGTGCTGCCGACCAATCGGGTGTCGACCAATCGTTATGTCGACAAATCGTGCGACACCGCTTTTCACAGCAGTTGGTGAAAAGCCAGCACCAATTTTAGAACTTTAATCTCACTTAAAATGGAATATTTTTCTTCCGCAGTCTGTTATCGCTACAAAAATTAACAAAGTATATTTTCTGCCTCCTTTTGAGCTAAACAAGAGTCAAAATTCATTGCCAGCCGTGAAAAGTACTTAACCGGCACGAAAGCTTACGGTCCACAGAGTAAGTAAGTAAAGAAAAGAGAACTTCATGGGCCTTAACTTGGTAATTCTGATCCATGCTTAAACCAATAAAGACCGGCCTATTTAAGAGATCAATTTATGGCCCGAACCGTTGATTTCAGCAGTAACTAATACCCCGCTCAGATCTTTTGTGTTGGGCTTCCATGACTTCCGTTGCACTGCGGGATTTTTGTCTCTCTACACATTGTAAGGGCAAGTAAGGCCAGCACAAAACATCACAGAATGAAAACAAAATTTAATTCCAATGTTTCTGAGTTTACTTTTTAAATTCGATGGGAAAAGAGGTATAGGTGGTGGTGATGGGAAAATTAGAGACTATAAGACGGTGGCATTTCTTTTGAACTACCTCAATGAAATGCCCCTTGAAATGTATGCGATTCGAGGAAATCAAATTTACAGTGTAAACTTGATTTTTTTAATTTATGAAATCAAATTTGATTTCATTTTACTTAGTGACTGTAATCAGTAGCATTGGAAGGAAACGTAAAGAAAATCAGATTAGGTCACAAGTCAGTCCACATTTTCCAGCCAATGGATTTTTCTTCTTTAATCCAGCGCCTAAATTCTAAATATTCAAGCTCTGGATTGATCTGGTCCGTGAAGACATCTAATGTCTTCACGGACCAAATCAATCGCCCTGAAACAGTGTAAAGATTTTCCTAAAAAAAATAAAACAACAAATTAGTAAAATCATGCAATGCATTTATTATGATACGCTTTGCAACATACCAGAAATCATTACTCAAGTTATTACTCAAGCTAGGAGGATAATGGCTGTGGAATAAATCTCGCTCCTGTGTCCTGACCTTTGACCCGTTTTCGATGCTATTAAAACGAATTGGTTCAATATGCCTCCGGAACAACATACTAACGTTTTGTCGCAGCAGAAGCATTTTTAGTGAAATTATGAGGATAATCGCTGTGGAATAAATCTCGCTCCTGTGTCCTGACCTTCGACCCCTTTTCGATTATATTCAACAGAGCCGGTTCAGTATACCTCCGGAACAACATGATAAAGTTTTGTCACAATCGAAGCATTTTGCGTAAGTTTTGACGCATAAGGACAATGGAATAGATCCCGCTCCTATGTCCTGATCTTTGACCCCATTTCGTCCATTTTCAATATGATTCGTCCCCAGGTTGTCTCCTATCACATACTAAAAGTTCATCGGAAGTAAACCATGTTTACGCAAGTTATGACGTATAAGGGCAATAGAATGGATAGCGCTCCTATGTCATGATCTTTAACCTCATTTCGCTATTTTCAATAAGTTTCGTTCCCATTTGGTGCCCTACCATACACTGAAGAGCAATTGAATTAGAGATACCTGTCTAGTAACGTGTAGCACCACCTTCCTCCCTGATAACGGCGGCGATTCGTCTCGGCATGGACTCGACAAGACACCATAAGCGTTGGGAAGCCATACGGATCCACGACCCCTGAACAAGCTCCCACAGTTCACGAAGATTTGATTGAGGGGGATAGGAGCCTCGAACATCTCTCTCGATGGCATCTCAGATGTGTTCGATGGGATTGAGGTCAGGTGGCGTAGCTGGCCAAGGAAGCGAGGTAACGTCGGTGGAGTGTTCATCCAACCATTCGGATACAATTCGGAAGCGATGGCACGGTGCATTGTCTTGTTGAAGGATGAGGTCCTCAGTGGGACGTTGAAGACGCACAAAGGGAGCAAATGGTCGTCCAGGATATCCCGATAATGTTGACGTGTGAGAGACGATGTTACACGTACCAGGGGTCCTATTTAAGTCCACGTAAACAGTCCCCAGACGAGAACGCCCCCCCCAGCTTGAAGAGTATCCTGCTGGCAAGAAGGATCCATCGCTTCATGTGGTTTGCGCCGTACTCATATCCTGACATCTGCATTCACCAACGTGAATCTCGACTCATCAGTCCAGGCAACATTTTTCCACATGTCTAGGGTCCAGTGGCGATGTTCCCGCGCCCATGCTAATCTTTGCACCATGTGATGTGCGTTCAGCAGCGGTACCCGCGTGGAACGATGGCTTCTGTACCCCATAGCGAGGAGATGGTTCTGGATGGTGTGGCTGCTTACACGTTTTTGTGCACCAGCTTTAAATTGCCGAGTTATTTCTTGCACTGTGGCCCGTCTATCCGCTGTTACAATGCGAGCTAGCCGACGATGACCCCGCTCATCCACACGCTGTTGTCCACGGCAGTTGGCCCTTGCAGGGATGGTTTTACCGAATTCGATGTACTCACGGTGCACCCGTGACCCAGTGGCCCCTTAACAATCCCAGTGCCTGCACGACTTCCGAGAAGAAGTGACCCATTCGTCGGTCCCGACAATTTGCCCAGGATCAAATGCGCTTAGATCCTTCGTCTTACCCATACTGCGTCCGACTCTTACTGATTCCCGTCGCATCACTCCATATATTGTCGGATAGCTGCATACGTCATGTCGTTTCCGTTTACAGGGTCGCCCGCAGCTGTCTCTAATTCAATTGCTCTTCAGTGTATATTAAAATTTAATCGAAATCGAAGCATTTTTACCCAAGTTGTGATGCACAAGGGCAATGGAATGGATCCCGCTCCTATGTCCTGATCTTTGACCCCATTTCTCCAATTTTCATTAAGGTGCGACCCCAGGTATGCCCCAATCACATACTAAAATTTAATCGAAATCGAACCATTTTTACGTGAGTTATCGTGCGGACAGACAGACAGACGGACAAAGCTGGAGCATATACGCTTCTTCAGTCTACGGTTGGAAAGCGTAAAAGAAGGATTTGTACCAGTGAGTGAGATAAAATGCTTAAGTAAACAGAATGATTAACTCGTATTCGTATCAATCTAGTTAGTTCACTTAGAGTTCGAATGTTTAACCTTTTATCCGGTTGGAATGAATTAACTCGGGGTTAGCAAATTGAGCTGAAATTAACTCGAACGAATATGTTGGCTGCCCGAAAAAGCTGGCCGAACGCGGCTAGAACGAATTCATTCGGGGACGTTTAGTGGTCCCATCGCCGATAGAACTAGTGAACTGAGAGACCAAGGCATCAGAGGAAGTGATGAACCCAAAAACGGAGAGGGGAAATATATGAATGCCACGATGTCTGCGGCAGAGTGACTAGCACTTTCCCATCATGTCTCGAGTCAATGGAGTAGAGAATATAAGACTTGAAGGGAATACGCGTTTCCAGTGACAAGTTTATGGTGGTTATTGTCGAAATGAGAAGAAAGGGAAAGGAATTTTGAAGTTGTGAATCCTTTTATTAGTGTAAATATGACTTGAATGGTAGGTAAGTCAGATAATATCCGAAAACTTAAAAATTCCGTCGTCCTGGAGCGCGAATCGAATCTTCGTCTTCCGGTTTGCGACCAAGTATGCTAACCACTACACCACCCAGAACGATCATATCTATGCATAGTATAAAATAAAGTCCCCAGTAGGCGTCTGTCTGTTCGTTTGGGCTAATCTCGAGTATCGGTGGACGGATTCTGATGCGGTTTTCATCATTCCATACAACATTTGTCGATGAAGGTTTAGGTGTAAGAAAAATTAATCAAAGACAAAAGGGAGCCGAGCAGTAACGAATTTAGTGAAAAGTCAAAGAAAAAATTGCCGTTCGTATTCTTTCGTGGCTTCCACTGCCTAAACAACGATGCCCGGCTACCGGTTTACGAACTTTTTTGCTCATTGGGAAAAAGACGCGAGGCGCATTCGCAGCGGCCGTTGGGTAAAAGATGTGAGGCGCATGCGCGAAGGCCGATCTGGCAGCATGTAAAAGGCCACAGACTAAATGCGTAGTTACATCGGATGGTGAAAGCATGGGTTTATCGGCGCTCGCACAGACTAAATGCGTAGTTATATCGGATGGTGAAAGCATGGGTTTATCGGCGCTCGCACAGACTAAATGCGTAGTTGTTTTCGTATTGCATATTGCATTAACATCATCCCTAGACGAAAAGCGAATATAGGTCGTAGTACAGCGGACGCTAAATGAATTTGTTTATCCCGCCATAATGAAACTTTCCATGAAAGAGAATCTCGATTGGCAAATGAAAGACAAAGAATGGCTTTACAAACAGAAAGACAGTCGCCTGTTGAACGTAATAATCGTCTCTCTTTAGATTCGTCGTAAATTCTAAATTGTTACCGTGCGAAACCGGGTCGAATCGCTAGTATGGTTATATATTCAAATCAATCGAAAACTTGAGACTTGGTCATTCTGGGTGGTGTACCGGTTAGCATACTCGGCCGCAAACCGGGATAAGAGGATTCGATTCCTGCTCCCGGACGACGAAATTTTCAAAGTTTTCGGATATTACCTGACTTACCAGTCATGTCATATTTACACCAATAAACGGATTCACAACTTCAAAATTTGTATTGTACAATGGTGTATACCCGTATTTCATTCATTGGGAAAGGAATTGTTTTGCTATGAAAACAAGCAGCTTTTGTAAAAACTGGCTTCTATGCCATCATTTCTATTTTGTGAGAGCATTTGGGTCAAATGCGTACCCAATCTGCGGTTGATTTTTGGCACCATTTGCTTCCCGTACTTCGCCGTTAATAGGTTAAAATGTAAACACATTTATTTGAAACCGCATGATCTCCTCACTTCTCCAATAACATCACGATTAGTAATATAAGTAATATAAATCTAAGCTGTCTCACTGTACAATAAAAACACCAAGTTTCCAAACTGCAAACTAGAAACATTTATTTACAGACTAAAAACTTTGCAGAAAGCTAGCGCTTTCGGAGAACACATGTCTCCATCTACTGGCCCGAGTGCCACAAGACAAGTAGTAGTAATAATACTTAAGGTTTAGGTCCAATTCACATTAAGTTGTATGGAGCGAAGAAGAAATAGATGGATTTGCGGTAGGGTCCCCTGATTGGAAAGGTTTATAGAGGAATAGGAAAATATAGTTGTAGATTTATACTGCTAAAAGTGAGCGCGAGAGAATTGAACTTTTAACAGTTGAGAGAAAAGTAACAGCTCCTGACACTAACAAGGAAGCAATGGCAAAAACAAGAGGGCAGGGGCACTAACAAGGAAGCAGGGGCACAAACAAGAAGGCAGGGGCACTAACAAGGAAGCAGGGGCAAAAACAAGAGGGCAGGGGCACTAACAAGGAAGCAGGGGAACAAACAAGAAGGCAGGGGCACTAACAAGGAAGCAGGGGCACAAACAAGAAGGCAGGGGCACTAACAAGGAAGCAGGGGCACAAACAAGAAGGCAGGGGCACTAACAAGGAAGCAAGGGGCAAAAACAAGAGGGCAGGGGCACTAACAAGGAAGCAGGGGCAAAAACAAGAAGGGCAGGGGCACTAACAAGGAAGCAGGGGCACAAACAAGAAGGCAGGGGCACTAACAAGGAAGCAGGGGCACAAACAAGAAGGCAGGGGCACTAACAAGGAAGCAGGGGCACAAACAAGAAGGGCAGGGGCACTAACAAGGAAGCAGGGGCACAAACAAGAAGGCAGGGGGCACTAACAAGGAAGCAGGGGCACAAACAAGAAGGCAGGGCACTAACAAGGAAGCAGGGGCACAAACAAGAAGGCAGGGGCACTAACAAGGAAGCAGGGGCACAAACAAGAAGGCAGGGGCACTAACAAGGAAGCAGGGGCACAAACAAGAAGGCAGGGGCACTAACAAGGAAGCAGGGGCTGTCTGGCCCGTGAAAAGGAGGCGGTGCAAAGGGATAGTCCGATGAATTCCCGTGATGGTTGAGCATGGTAATTCCTGGTGATTTGGTAATTCCGTGAGGATTTGGTGGTGTACAGGGAATTTGAAATGGAGAAAAGCATAAGGGAAATAGTGAGATTTTTACTCTTAGCAGTAGTTTTCGAGACTTTACTTACCTGTGTGGGGTTCCCCCTCTTTTTTTATTATTATTAAACGAAAGTTGCGATAATGGTGTGAACTGCTTGAGTAGTAGTGGAAATTAGGAGCTAAGGAGTTAATCCTTTTAAGGGCCAAACAAGGGACACATAATTCGAAGTGGAGATAAAAGTTTTGTAAAGTGTGGAGATAATGTCCCTGAAATTTGAAATGTTGAGATTGCTAAAGTGAAAATTCCGAATGCATACTTATTAACATAAGACCGTTATCTTAGATTTAGGTTCAGTAAATTGTTTGGAAAATAAAAATATAATATTTAATTCGAATTTGACCATATTAAAACTTTTCCAACAGTTTACTGGTAAACCAGGCAGCGGGGGAGTGGGTGGCGGTGAAATTTCTCTCAACTCATGGTGGTTTTAAATAATTTTTGGTGGGAGATTTTATTTTTTTATTCGTGTGATTTTTTCTGAACTGTTTCCTGGGCTTGGGTGGAAGTCTTGGGAGCATATTGAGCATGAATCTGGGTCTTTTGTAGCGTTGTACAAATTCAGTTGAATATTCATTTACAACTTGTAGGGTAGGGTTCGGGTGGATTTATATATAGCACACGTTGCCCACAATGCAACACGGTACCAAGTTCCAAACATACCCCCCACCCCTCCCTTTCGTACCCCCCTTCACCAGAAATGAAGAGTACACACATAGTAATTTAGAAATCCATCAAACCCCCTCCACCCCTGTTGACATTCCCCCTTCTTAACCCCCCCCTTCCCTTGGTCCAAATAACAAGTAAAGGACCTGAAAACAAATCAAACAAACTATTAAAGCAGTACTGCACTCACTACTGCTGTAAATCATGAGGGATATTCCCCAGATTGGAATGGTGCCAAGATATTGAATTCCAACGTCGGCAGGTCTACAATATATTCATGTCCGAGAGTTTGTTCATCCTCTACTACGGTGACTCTTGTTGTAATGAGAATCTGCCGACCTATGTACCTAGCACTTGGAGAAGATTGGTTACCACCCAAGAGGCCTCCACGGACGAGGGACTTTGATTTGCTGTTAAACTTTTTTAATTTAGTTTTTTTAAATTATTATGCTTTAATAGTTTGTTTGATTTGTTTTCAGGTCCTTTACTTTTTATTTGGACCAAGGGAAGGGGGGGGTTGAGAAGGGGGGAATGTCAACAGTGGTGGGGGGTTTGATGGGTTTCTAAATTACTATTTGTGTACTCTTCATTTCTGGTGAAGGGGGGCGAAAGGGAGGGGAGGGGGGTATGTTTGGAACTTGGTACCGTGTTGCATTGTGGGCAACGGTGTGCTATATACATCTGATGGGCGGTGCTTGTCTTGTGGCACTCGGGCCAGTAGATGGGGACATGTGTTCTCCGAAAGCGCTAGCTTTCTGTAAAGTTTTTAGTCTGTAAATAAATGTTTCTAGTTTGCAGTTTGGAAACTTGGTGTTTTTATCGTATGGTGAGACAGATTAGATTTATATTACTGGTATTTCGTACGAATCTTGAGTCAACAACATCACGATTGAGTGACAATAAAACAGCTAACAGTCAGATTATCGATGCTGAGAGCATTAACACCTTCCGCTCTTAAGATAATTCGCGTTTTAAAATTCAGAAGGTGGCACTTCAATCTGTTAGTCCGGAAATCCTCACACCTTACAATATTTACAGTTTCTTTTCATCCAGGGATTTCCGACGCTGTACGTGCCATGTAACCGAAGAGAAGAAGGCGCGTATTGAGTTGTATGTCGTTATACGGCGTTTCATGTCCGGAATGATTTCCTTCTTATTGCACTTGATAGTCTTCCCGGTCTTTGATTTTCGCTGAAAGGTGCCCCAACGAGAGTGGAAACCGAAATGAAACAATTCAAAGACATGCCTGTGTGCGTGTGTGTGTTGATTGCATCGACTCAGTGAAGTGGGAGGAAGCACGGCCAGCAGCGGCGGCACTTTCGCCGTCTAACAGGATTCATTGTTGCCAGAGACACGCACTCACTTCCACAAAAGACTAGGCCATCGTTAAGAGCGGAGTTTCACTTTGCCATTTGGGCAACACAATAGCGCATTCTGCTTCTCCTAAGCAGTGCGCACGCCCTCTTAGCCCAGACAGTATTTCCGCGTCTCCTATTCAATACCGGGGCAACAAATTACTTTCTTCTCTTGCGAAAACAACTTTGGGACTTTTCGGGGTAATTTCCTTATATACTGAGGCAAACTGGTTCTCATTCCACTCAATTTCGATGTCTATCGGATATTGTTTGAACATTCCTTGTGCTCAAATCTTAAATTTAAATAATTTTTTCTTCATGTAAATGCAGTAAAATCTGCTTGAGACGGAACCTGCATGAAACGGAAAACAGACCAAAATGGAACTCTTTTTTTTTTTTGGTCCCGGAATGCAAGATAGGAAATTATATGCTACACTGGCGGAAAGTGAAAAAAGAACACCAAGAAGGAATTGGCGGACGATCATGAAATTTACATATGTTAATGGGGTCGAGTTTACGTAGGTGTGATGTTAATTACGGGACTAATTGGTGAGCGCTTACGCCACAGCACGGCATAATATGCAAATTATCGTCGGTGGTATTTAAGGAGTACGGTGAAGTGAATGTAATCAGTCGTAGGCGTGCGGACACGTACGAAGACCCTGAAGAAGCTGCAATGCCTGGACATGGAAGACGTGTAAGATTTCAGCAGTTATCGGACTTTGAGCGAGGTCGTTTATTTGGACTCCGCGAGGCCGGGTGGTCGTATCGTCGTATTGCGGAGCGAATTGCACGGGAAGTATCGGTGGTGGTACGATGGTGGCGTAGATGGTCCGAGGAACATTCCCACACGAGAAGACGTGGAACCGGGAGCCACAGACGGACTGATGAGCGGACCGATCGACGCATAAGAAGAGCGGCGTTGTCAAGCAGAACATCCACTGCGACCCAAATCCGAGCTGCCGTTTCACCTGAGGTGACTGTGCGAACAATCCGTAACCGTCTACTGGAAGCAGAACTACGTGCACGTGTGCTTCTGGCATGTGTACTTCTGACTCCAGCCCACCGTCAGGAACGGCTGCAGTGGTGTCGCCAACGTCTGCACTGGAGACCGCAATGGCGATCTCTCGTGTTCAGCGATGAAAGCAGATTCTGCTTGGGAGCCTCCGATGGCCGTATGCGTGTTCGCAGACGCACAGGGGAGCGTCTCCACCCTTCTTGCATCCGCTAGCACCACACAGGGCCTACACCTGGTCTCCTGGTGTGGGGAGTGATCAGCTATCGCTCCCGTGCAAAACTAGTGTTTGTACCGGGTACGTTAAACATCACCTCCTACATCAACAACATCATTCAGCCCGTTGTTGTGCCATTTGTAAGGTCGGTCCATCGTGGTGTTTTCCAACAAGATAACGCACGCCCACACACGGCACGTGCAACGCAACATGCACTTCCGGGTGTGAGACAACTTCCATGACCTGCACGTTCACCGGATTTGTCCCCCATTGAGCACGTGTGGGATTTTATGTGACAACGACTTATCCGGTCTCCACGACCATCCCCGATTTACGCGTTCAGGTTGAGGATGCTTGGAACTCAATACCCCAAACTTACATCCAACATCTGTACGACAGACTCCATGCCAGAATTGCACAGTGTGACGCAGTTCATGGCGGTTCAACCTCGTGCTAACCATGTTACATGGAAATTTTATTTTTCAGTTTACCAGCAAATACAGCTGTATTTTGCCATAATGTTTTGATCACGTCATCCTCTGTATTCTGTTTTTATACTGTATAAATTTCGTTGGTATCAGACGTCTTCTTCTTGGTGTTCTTTTTTCACTTTCCGCCAGTGTATTTAACCTGTCTAAAACGGAACCTGGTTAACGCGGAAACGGAAATCTCAAGAGTGTAAATGAACCTTTTAACAACGGAAAGTTCCCAGGTGTTTTTGTGCGGTCAAATATTTTAATTGAGTGCCAAACATTACACGATAAAGAGTAATGATGAATTCACAGGGAACAAATTTGTTTGAGATTGAAGATAACATAATTAAAGATAAAGACATTGCTTTTGGGTTGTTTACACAAACACGCGCTGCAGTACATCCACTGTTTGGATGCTCCTTAAGCACGTAGCACTACTGAGGTTTAAGTCATGTGACCAGCGTTGTTCTCTTAGCTGGATGCAAAATCCAAAGCCTTCGCAGCTGGCTGTTTCATACGGATTCGATTTATTCCTCAAACGTTTATTCACTGAAACGACCATTAATAGAATTTGCCTGTTGTGAGTTGCGTTCGTTCGTTTGCTTCTTGTAATGGAGCCCAAGAAGAAAACAGTGTCGGATTGGATTCGAAAATTTTCATCACTCGTCGAAGGCTATAAACTTTGCAACATTGCTAACGGTGATGAAACGGGCTATTTTGTTCGTGCATTGCAGAATGAAACTTTGTGTTTGAAAGGCGAAACCTGTACTGTAGGAAAAGATTCTAAAGAACGCCTTAAAGTGTTTCTTTGTGCGTTTATGTCTGGGAAGATGGAAAACCCGTTAGCGATTCGCAAAGCCGCCAAGACATGATGCCTGAATAATTTAGATTTAAAAAAGCTGCTTGTTGAGTTGAAAATGAGCAAGAAAGCCTGGATTGATGACTGCTCGAATTATGAAAGGCGAAACCTGTACTATAGGAATACATCATAACAAACGCCTTACAGTTTTTATTTTTGCGTTTATATCTGGGGCGATAGAAGCCCAGTTAACGTTTGGCAAAGCCTCCAAGCCATGACGCCTCAATAATGTGTTTACCATTGCCTTGAAAAAGCCTCCCAGTGGAGTGCGGAAGCTTGGCGAATCTTTCTGCTTATTACACTACAAAAGTAAACGGATTTAATACGCTATATGCATTTCTTGAGTATTCAGTACTTTAGCTTTAAAAGAACTTCCCGTTAAGTTGAAATCGAACAAGAAAGCCTGGATAACTGTTCAAACTGCAGCCGAGTGGGAAACAAGTTTTAATTCAAAAATGAAAAGGCAAAACAGACAGCTCTTTTGTTCTTTTTTTTTTTTTTTTTTTTGGTAACGCACGCCATCCTCATTTTGACTTAACAAATGTAAAATTTGCGTGTTTTTCATCAAATACAACAAGCATTTGTCAGCCAGTGGATCAAGAGATTATTCAATGCGTCCAAATTCATTATCGGAAAATTGTTATGCCATTTCTTCTTGCGAATATAGAGTCCGCATTCTTTTCTAGGGAACTAACTAAATCCATAACTGTTCTTGATCCTATTGGATGGTTTGCAAAAGCATCACGTGAGGTATCACCCGAAAAGAATATACCGTGTTTCTAGAAAGAAAAATTTTCTTTGGAGGACTTGTGTGGTGAAAAGACCTATAATCTGTAGGCAGCATTAAACAAAGTCAGTTTTGTAACCGTCAATACAAAGGATTACGTAAACATCGACAGCAACGTTGCGAAGAAGCCTCGAAAAAAATAATATTGACGAAATTATTGAGCAACATCAAATAGAAGAAAAGAGCAATAGCAGTGAGGACAGCGAAATAGAGGAGGGGTAAGTGACAGAAATAATCAAGTTTTCGTGATGTAACGTATCTCGTGGAAACAAGTGCTCGTACCAAACATTACTGGCTCTAAACAGTGCTCGCTCTCAAAAGTGCTAATCATTCAATCAAAACAACAACTCCTATCTTCAGCTTTCGATTACGTTATTACTCTTTGACTTGTTGCCAAGGTTGCCAAACACAAATTCGTTGAGGGAGAGAAATGTGGCGTTCATGCTAGAAAAACCTTTAACGAGAATAAGCCAAAATTTATATAAGAAGACAGCAACTAAAACGAAAGGCTAAATTAGAGTGTACCTCACGACTGTGCTACTGTAAACAGTAGCCAGAGGCAGCAAAATGAACAAGCTGGCCTTTTGCGTTGCTGCCTTAAAAATGGCAATGGAAAGACAGTCTCCATCGGTGATTGTGTCATGTTGGTGGCAAGTTACTCCAATTTGCATATGGCATTTTGCAGCAGCAAGCTGCCATATGAATTTCATGGTTATTGTGAGTCAAGCTGTCATACAGATTTCACGGTATTCATCCCATTCATGTGGCAAAAATTGTCAAAAACCTTTCTGTTAAATACCAATTTGTAAATATGACATGGATGTTAAGTCAGATAATATCCGAAAACGAAAGTTTCGTCGTCCTGGAGCGGGAATCAAAACCGCGTCTCCTGGATAGCGCCCGAGTATGATAACCACTGCACCAACCAGAACGACCACGTTTCCGATTAATTTGAATATAACCATCACAGGCATGATTCGCTAGTCGAAGCAACCGGCTTGCATATATAGCTAATCTGAAGGTTTAGAATTAATTCCCGTGATTTGCGCTTTCGGCAAATCACGGGAGGTGTAATGGTTAGCATATCGGGTGATATCCGGGAGACGCGGATTCCCGCTCAAGGAAGACGAAATTTTCAAGTTTTCGGATATTATCTGCTTCAACACCCATGTCATATTTACACCAATAAACGGATTCACATGATAAACTAAAAACCGTTTAAGCACGATTTATAATATATATAAACCGTCAAAGCTAAAAAAATAAACTAAAAACCGTCTAAGCACGATATGTATTATATATTGTGCTTAGACGGTTTTTAGTTTATCATTGGATTTTAGCACTAGACTTATATCGTTCGGATTCACATCTTCCGAATTTTTACCCTACAATGGTGTAGTCCTGTATTTCATTCATTGATATTCTGCGCTTCAGGGCAACCACGGGAATAAATTCTAATCCTCCAGATTCGCTATATATGAATGCCAGTTGCTTCGACTAGCGAATCCTGTGATGGTTATATTCAAATTAATCAGAAACTTGAAACTTGGTCGTTTTGTGTGGTGTAGTGGTTAGCATACTCGGGCGCTATCCGAGAGACGCGGGTTAGATTCCCGATTCAGGACGACGAAATTTTCAAGTTCTCGGATATTATCTGACTTAACATCCATGTCATATTTACACCAATAAACAGATTCACATTTTCCAAATGTGTATTGGCGACTGCTTATAGCCCATTGAGTTGCTCACGGTGGTCGTTAAACCTCCAAAAAAAAAAAAAAAAAAAAAAAAAATGTGTATTGTACAATGGCGTAATCCCGTATTTCATTCATTCATTAACCTTTTTGCTGTTTGACTTTCTGAAGCACGTGTGCATTACACAATATATTAGAAAATTGTGTTACACCAGAGAGGCCTATCGACATCTGTCAAGTGTATGTGAACTTTGCTGCCATGCGATCAGCACAACTCGGTTCGAGACTATCACACCAAAAGCTACGAAATACATACTCCCTGTTCCTAAAAATTTGCCGACTTCCCTTCCTGTTGAAGCAGATTTGTGCCATTCGACTGTACAGAACAGCGGTTCCCTAAAATTTTGATTCGCGGAGTACTTTTCAGGAGAGAAATTCGTCACAAGCGCTATCGCCGTCCTTATGCGAAAGGCACGTACGTGCATTTTTGGCTGTTTTTACCTAACTGCATTTTTAAAGATATTAGTCGATATTTTATCGTATAGCAAAAGCACGACTAAATTTTCGAATTTTAAATAGCTTAAATTTTGATCTACACTTAATTTTTCCCTTTGAAAATCATTTAAAATAGAAAATTTAAATATCGTTTTCTCGAAATATCAATTTCGAACATACGTGTCTATGGGATAAGGACGATGATATTTTCACCTAGCACTTATATAGGTACTAAACCGAATGACAGCAGTATTGACGATGGAAGGTATTTTTAGGCATTTGGGCATGTTAAACATCAACGTTTATTCCATTCGAAATGTTATTTTCTTCATTAATTTCAGATAAATAAGGAACTTAACTACATAAACGAAAAACAACAACAAAAACACATCTGAGAATGAATTCAAAGCAGGTGTTGTAAATCCACAATATGTTACCCACATAGATAATATATTTGGTATTTAAAACCATTTTTACAGATGCAAAATCAAAGATGTCACTTGGCATCGAAAAAGAACGATAAAGCATATATCCCGGGAACTTAGGTTCTAATGAGAGACTGTTTTGATTTACTCAATGTGGTTATATCTGGTTGAATTTGGGACAGATGCAACCGAATATCTGGCTCTGCATTGAGGATGAATTTGTATTTTGTTTTAGTATCCACATAAGCAGAGAATCTTGATTCGTATAATTAAGTTCTGGCAAATGGCAGAAGAAAGATTTTCCTTTGTCTGAAAAAACTTTAAGTTCTTCTTTTAGCTGACACAAAAATTCTGATAGTTACTTCTTAGTTTGAAAAATTCTCTTTTATCGCAGAATCTGATGTCAAATCAATCAAGCGCTCATACTGCTGCGATGCCAGACAAGCTGACTTTTCCGACACAGCAGAATATGGATCTACACCCAAAAGTTTCCTTTAATTTTTTCGTGGAGTTCTTTCGGAAAATAACAGTTGAAAGTATCAAGCAAACTTCGCAGGTGAACGTGAAACTTATTTAAGATATCTCCAGGTATGTCGGGATCTAGTTTTGCTCTAAATTCTTTTACCATTGGGAAGCTGTCTAGATTTCGATTTTTCATTGATTCCACCCAAAACTTGATTTTCTTTTTAAACGCTTGTACTTTATCACTGGCGTCAAAAATAATTACTGCTTTTCCTTGAAGTGAGAGAAAAGCAGTAACTACAGTTCAATAGCAGTGGCTATTGCCGCACTCTTTGACTTTTTGTTTTATTTTTGAGATAACACAAAACATCTTCCAAGCAGTGTTTCTTTCAAGAATTTTGGACCGGGGCGGGAGGTCAAATGGAAACCTTAGAGGGGGCAAGTTTTCCATTTGCTATATATATATGTATAATTTTAAACTACTGTATTTATATATATATATAGAAGTAATTATTATATATCTCATACAGGGGCGCATTTAGAGGGGGCCAGGTGGGCCTTGGCCCCCCAGAAAGTGTTTCATTTTTTAGTTTTTCGTTAAAATGCGACTTCCATTAGAAAAAAATATCTTAATTTAATAAAAATGTATCAACTTACATTAGAAAAAAATGCTTTAATTTTTCTTCTATTTTTCATTAACTTTAATTTTGTTCTGGTGAATTCCCCAAAACTTCCATTTTTCGTTGCCCCCCCCCCCCCCCCCCCCCAAGGAAAATTCTGTATACACCCCTAATATGGTAATTACTTCTTTAAACATTTCAAGAATAACAAACTTTTTTCAGCTAAACGAGAGGAGGTTTGGTTGGGGGGGGGGGGACAGGCTTCAGATTTCTATCTAATGAAATACATTTAACACACTCTTGATCCTGAATCACGATTCCCAAACAATTAGGTAGGATTAGTTTACTTATTATATTTTGAAGAATAGTATGCGTTGACATATACTTTACAAAGTAAACTATAATACTAGAACAAATATTAAAAATTATATAATTGGAGAAATATTTGTAGCATAAAAAAGAAACGTGAATTTCTTTTTCATCATAGTCTGAATTTATTAACATTTGGCTCGGTAACCTAAAATGTCTCCTGGGGAAGGGGCGAATGGTCGTTTCTGGGAGCCCCCTCCCCGAATGTATGCCTGAAAGAAACACTGCTTCCAAGTCATGGCCTTTGGCCCGCCTGTGCACGCATTAACGCAATTTTCCCATGGGATGCCATCCTCTGTGAAAAATTCGTCTATTAATTTGAAAATTTCAGCGCCACTTGTAACGGCTTGTAGAGAAGTAGATCCTTTTGAAAAGACTCGAAGTATTGGTAGCGCACAAATGCTATTAAAATTGCCTACCCGGCCATATCCGTTGAATCATCCATCAGGAGCGAAAATTTAGCATTAGTGCATTTTGTTCGTGAAAGTAAAGTAGCTTTCACGTCCTCTGCCGAGTCCTCGATTCGTAGCGAGATTGTTTTATTTGACAAAGAAACTGAGCCTACTAGTTTCGTAGCTTTTCCATCCAGCGTACATTCAACTATGCTCTTTATGCAAGGCTTGATAAGATTTTCAGAGATGGTATGGGTTTCGCCAGCTTGAGCAACTCGGTAACTGACTAAGTAGGACGCCATAAAAGCTTTTCATCAAATGTTTTGAGTGACAGGGTATAATTTTCTGGGCTTGTGTAAATTCACCGTACCTACTTCTGAAGAAATCAGTCGGTTTGCCCTTGCATTCTGGATGGACCCCCTTATATTGACGATGCATTTTTGCTCGGAACATCGCACTGTTTGGCAACACCTTGCCAAACATTATGCACTGTGATTTGTTGTCACTGGTCTCAATTAACCTAATATACAAGTTGGAATCGTGGTATTTCCTTTTTACATTTTTTTCCCCTGTGGCACTTGTCTCCGAAGAACTAGACAATTGGTTCAATACTTCAGGAGATCCTGGCTCACCCGTTGTTGCTGATTCGTCCCCAAACCCACCATCCTGTCCAGCAATTCTAGCACTAGCAACTGCTCCGTCCTCTTCTAAGCTACAACTGAAAAATAATATTTGTATCAGCTGGGTAAATAATAATAATAAGGATCGGGCAAATAATGAAAAAAATTACATAAATTTGGACATGCCTGTTAGCTGTTGATGCTTCCACAGCTACTACAAGTACGGTGAAAGCGGTTTTGACAGATCTTTTTAAGGATCCAGACTTCAGTCAGGATTCCATAGAAAGAGAATCGACGATATTTTCTGAATCATTACGTAGGCGCTCCAAAAAACCCGCTACGGGCTGGTGTTTCGTCGTCAAGACGGAAGATACGAAAAGTTACGTTAACGTAATTATGTACAATAAAAAAACTTTTAATTAAAAAGCACGCATTAAAAGCACTCATAAATAAATAACACAGCACTGCGACTTGATTCGTTTCGACTGAATGCTGACTGAACTGCAACTGACAGAAGGTGCAAAGAAACACGAGATTTTAATATGCAAAAGAAACTTTCCAGATAACTCTGGAGAGGTGTCGAAGCTAACAACCGGATCTGAAAGCTCGGCGAATTTCTCAAAGAGGAGGCGGAGTTAACGTGGAGCCATTGAGTTTCTCTGTCTGGTTTCGCCGCGTGCAGTCTGTGTGCTTCACTGACGTTCTCGAAGTTTTGCGTGGTTCGGGAAAGGTGCTGAGCTGCAAAGCTGAATGAGGTGATGCATAGCATGCAATTTGGTCTATAATACTTGCTATCTACACTGTTTCACAGGACGCTTCAGGAACTAAATAATTTCTTCCCAATACTTACCTATACGTAGTTCATGACCACACAAATTCAAAATTTTGAGATCTTGTCACATTTATTTTATTTAGGTTCTGGTCCAGTGGATGGTAAAGGTTAACTCTCCACTTTGGAAGGTGGAAGGTCGCACTTACGCCATCTTGGGTGAGTGCTTGGGGACTGATAACCTCATGGGGGGTGTCGCAGTGTGTGTGGGGGGGGAGGTGGTGCTCGGAGATAATACTGCGCCGCCTTAATAAGCGGATGGGTGACATCTTGGGGTTTTGGAGTTGGTGTTATGTTTAAATTAGCATTTCGCAATACTATTTCGGTACGGAGGGCAGATGACGTTACAAATGTTTCTTTTTTTTTATCTAATACGTGTGTAGAAACTTTTTAATCCCTCATCTTGTGAATTTTATTGTCCCAGTTCCTTCAGGTGATTTTTTAAAATTTCGAATAGGCTTTTTCCCAAATAATTTGTTTTTCCTCGTGGGTTTTTAATATTTATTACAATTCCTTGATAAATAGTTATGTATGTCCTACATCGCTGTTCTGGTAGATTAAATGTTTTCTGCCCAGAGCCATTTTCCCCTCAAAAATTTTAATATGTATTTTATTTTATTCTTGTTTTATTATACCAAACCTTTTCATAGATAATTCATTATTTTTCCCACTTAAAGAATTTTTATCTAACTACATTCGTAGACTTTTTGCTTGGTTTAATGTATGTCAGCGAAGGAATATTCGGAGCTGATTGTATCCGCAATTCGATCGAGTATTATTTCTTTGCCTATTATGACTTATTTTTTGAATGTGATTTTCGCTTATTGTTCATGCATTTCTTTCATGTCTCAGTCCAACACTAGGGAATTTTATTGATTTATTTTTTCTTAAATGCTTCCTTTTTTTTTTTTTTTTATTTCACATATTATTTTTCTCACTGAGCGAAATTTTTCACATCGGGTAATTTTGTTACGTGCGTGTGTGTGTTATTTTTTCTAATCTTTTGCTCCGCTAATCCGCTAAGCACAATTTGGGAACCACTGGTATAGAATTTAATTCGAACCAGCATTTTCTGTCCTACCATAATTACTTGCTGTTTTCAAACAGTAACAAGTTAGTAAAATCATGCAATGCATTGACTGTAATACGCTTTCCAACATATCAGAAATCATTACTCAAATTATGAGGATAATGGCTGTGCAATAAATCTCGGTCCTGTGCCCTGACCTTTGATCCCATTTCGATTATATTCCTTAGAACCGGTTCGGTATATCTCCGAAATAACATGATAAAGTTTTGTCGCAATCGAAGCATTTTTACGTAAGTTATGATGAATAAGGGTTATGGAATAGATCCCGCTCCCGTGTCCTAACCTTTGACTCATTTCGCCCATTTTCAGTACGATTCGTCCCCAAGCAGGCTCCTACAACATACTAACATTTCATCCAAATCGAAGCATTTTTACGTAAGTTATGACGCATAATACCGATGGAAGTGATTCCGCTCCTGTGTCCTAAACTTTCACCCCATTTCTCCCATTTTTAATAGGGTTTTTTTCCAGGTAGTCCCCTACCACAAAGTAAAATTTCATCGAAATCGATCCTTTTTTACGTTATTTATGACGCATAAAAGCAGTGGAATGGATCCCGCTCCTATGTCCTGACCTTTGACCCCATTTCGTTCAATTTCATTAGAGTTCCTTCCCAGGTGTTCCCCTACCACATACTAAAATATCATAGAAATCGAACGATTTTTACGCGAGTTATCGTGCGGACGGACATGCGCACATATTGCGTGACGTAATGAGGCAGATGGGAATCGCGACTATCTGCTCGCAAGTGTGTGACGTCAAAAAACTTTAATAGGATCCACACACAACGCGTGACAAAATGATACAGATGCCGTGACAGCTCACCAACATTCTCAATCTCGAAATTGTAACGTCATAAGATTTCTAAGCATGGGTTACATTAATGGGACGACGCCAGGACACTAAAAGCGTGGTAATTCGGGGTGGTTATCTAACCCACTAAACGAATTTTCCTAAAGTCGAGATCAAGCTAAATCGATTTCTAGTACCATAAAACGGTAGATTAACGACTTTCATCGAAATCCTTAGAGCCGTTTTCAAAATAAGATCTACATACATACAAGAAGTGCTCCTTTAATAGTACGGGATAAAGGCGATGGAATGGATCCCGATCCTATGTCCTGATCTTTGACCCCATTTCGTCCATTTTCAGCAGGGTTCGTCCTCAGGTGGTCCCCTGCGACATACTACAATTTCATCGAAATCGAACCATATTTACGCAAGTTATGACGCATAAGGGCAAAAGAATGCATCCCGCTCCTATGTCCTGAACTTTGCCCCCACTGCACCCATTTTTATAAGGGTTTCTTCCCAGGTGGTCTCTTACCACATATAAAAATTACATCGAAATCTAACCATATTTACGCAAGTTATGACGCATAAGGGCAATGGAATGGATCCCGCTCCTATGTCGTGACCTTTGACTTCATTTCGTCCTTTTTCAATAGGGTTCGTCCCCAAGTGGTCCCCTACCACATACTAAAATTTCATCGAAATCGAGCCATTTTTACGCGAGTTCTCGTGCCGACAGACAGACGGACAGCCGGACGGACAAAGCTGGGGCATATACGCTTCTTCAACCTACGGTTGAAAAGCGTAAAAAAGCATATGATACAAGCACAGCGCGCGCGCAGGCACTCACACACAAACACAAATTATGTTGTAACCGCAATGAATGCACTTTCTGTGTCACTTTAGCAACCTATCAACATATTTTCAATAAGCACTCGATGAAAGCTTGAGTGCTTAGTGATGAAGAAAAGCGAAAGGCCGCCTTCCTCGAAATCTTCGACACGCTTAAAATTTACTGTCGTTTGCAAAACTTTCAGACCACCAGTCAATTTATTGAAAATTAAGATTTTCAAAGAAACAACTAATTACTATTCAAAGACATTTGAAAAAATGACCCCCCAGATGAATATACTTACATTCTTTTGAACACAAAAAAACCAAAATCAGTACTTTGTGTGGCCACCTTTGTTTTTTTTTGCAATTGGCAGAATACGATGTGATATACTGTTAATGAAGGATTTGCAGTAGTCACTTGAAATGTCTTCGCACCACACGTACAATGCGTCAATCAAAGCTTGGGAATATGATGGCTGTTTTTCTACTACCTTGTCTTTTAAAATGGTCCACAAATATTCGATGGGGTTATGGTCGGGACTATTACCGGGCCAGTCAAGCACAGATATGTTTTTCCTCTGCAGGAAGTCCTTTACTCTCTTTGATCTGTTGCGTGGAGCACTATCATGCATAAACATTGTGCATCTGTTTACTTGCATATGATTTAACAGCTTCTCACGCAACATTTGTACATAGAAAGGACCTGTCATGGTAGTGCCTGTCGGCAAAAATAATAAGGAAGCATTACCTGATGCTGACATAACACTCCTTATCATCTGACTCGGCGGATGTCTTACGGTGCGAACGGTGTATTTTGCATCAATCCTTTTGACTTTTGGTCGTAGAACAAGTGCTTCACGTAATTCAAATTGACGCACAGGTGATTAATCGGAAAAAAAGAACTTGGCTCCAATTTTCAGCAGGCAACGATTGATGACGCTTCACAAACTAGAGCCCCTTCTTTTTCATGACCGAGGTTAGTCTACGTTTATGTGTAGAATTATAAGGCTTTAATCCAACATCTTTGCTAAGACGTTGGAAAATAGTGCTGATACTAATATCAGACCCTTTTGAATGTAGAAAGGTCTTGATTTTCTTGCACAAACTACTCGAAGAACGCATAGCTAGTCGCCTCATGGTATTGGCATCACGTGGGGTTGTTTTCCTTAGACACCCTCTTCTCTTTCGGTGGTTAAATTCACCTGTATCTCGATATTTCATGATCGTATTATGAATAACAGTCTTGCTCACATTCATCTTTCTGCTTATGTTACGTTCGGAGTGTCCTTCATGATATAAAGTCACTATTTGTGCCCTCTGAGTAACACTTAGTGACTCTCTGCCCACTTTTTGCTATATAGAAAACACGTAAAACCTCTCAGCATGAAAATCAGAAACAAATTGACGCTCGCACCCTTTCTCCTACTCTATCAACAGTGGTCGATGTAGGAACTCCGACAGGAAGTTGAGTAATACAGACAACAGCTGAAGCAATCGGCAGAAATCTCCTAATCCAAAAGGAGATCTTAAACTTTTGCAAATGGCTGTAGATCATCAGATCATGCTGTAACACTGAGAATAAATGAAATTTAAGCGGGTGAAAAATCCGCCGAATTTGGTAGTTAAACTATTAGCTCCTACTCAAATATCTTCATATATTTTTGTCGTGCAGGAGCGAGGGTTATTCTGATGAAACGATGTCATCTCCTTCGACCGACCAGTAGTTGCCTTTTGAAACGACTTTTAAGAGCTCTTGGTGCTAACAACGAATTTCGGAAGCAATGGCTTCGCTTTGTACCAAATCAAACAGAACAGAACAATTCCTTTGATTTTACACTAAGTACTTAACATGGCATTTCATGGATACACACTTCATCTGGCTTGTAAGAATGTAGAACTTCTGCGGTAGCAAAAGTTGAATTTGCTTCAGTCTAGATCCATTTTACAACAGAAGTAAAACTACAACCGCAAAATGGCTCATTACTTTTATGATATTCTAGTAAATAGCAGATAACATTTTGATATATGTGTTTTTGCAAGTAAATTCTGTGACTAAACTTGTTCAATTTCCTTAATGCCAAAAATAACGATAAAACGTTAAGACGGTAGGCTGGTTGGCTTCAGAAAGAGATTAATTACACGCCAAATGGAGTAATTATTATATTCATTCCAATAACAGTATGCAAAGCAAAAGTATATCCTTTGTTTACGTGCGACGCTGCAAACTGGCAATGCCCACAAACAGACCAGGTTTCTACGCATTGCAGACCACTCACGAAAACGTAATTACGTGTAAAGGCAGTGAATTAAGAGAGTTTGACCGTGGCCAGGACCAGATAGTACGTGAGAGCAAGACTGATTTTCTAATCGTCGGAACTGCTGAACTGTTGGGATGTCATACCATCTCACGTATATACTGAGATTACGTGAAATACGGCAAAACTTCCGATCAATGGGAGAAATGTGGCTACACACATGCGGTTGACTCCCGAATTGAGTTTAGACGGTCCCGTATCGATACATGGAATCGGACGGCTACCGCGGAGAAGATAACGCTGGAATTTAAAGAGGCCGCGTCCATTATGCGTTTCTTTTTTTTTTTTTTGATTGGAGGTTTAACGACCACCGTGAGCAACTCAATGGGCTATAAGCAGTCGCCCGTCCCAAATTTAGGGTCACTGGTTCCAGGGAAGGGAGAGAGCCAGTGCCGTAAGACAAACACAACATCCATGCCTTACCGGGATTCGAACCCGGACACCTTATGGGCGAATGATCATAGGCCAGCGCCTTAGACCACTGCGCCACCGGGGCGGCCATTATGCGTTTCATCCACACGTCCATTATCATGATGTAATATGGCCGCGCCCTAATACATAAAGACTATCTGTCGTGGCATAGAAAATATAGGCTGCGAAGTTGTCGTCCACATCGTGTCTCCTTGTTGACGGCAAGGCACAGTAATACTAGACTACAGCTTGTAAAGTGTGATGTATATTCTAAATTAACTTTCCTTTTTAGTTTCTTTCCCTATGTAAATCTTGAGTTTGTTCTCAGTTATACTTCACACTTAACGTGATGTCTTCTCTCTTAAACGAATACTGTTGGCAACACAATTTAGGCAGAATGAACGTGACGTATGCCTGTTATGAGATAAGAACAAGAGATATAAAGTACGATACAACAAAATTTCTTGGCGTAGTGCTACCCGTTTTTATCTTGTTTATGATACAACAGTTGCTCATGTGAAGTGTGGAGTGTTGATTTGTGTTAGAGATGTGTTATGTGATTTCTATACTATCCTGAAGTGCTATAATCTGTGTTGGAGAAATAAAGCCAATTTCCGTAAGTTTGACTTCTGTTTTAAATGTTTCGTCTGGCCGTTAAGGTTTAATTTAGGAACTATTTCATCGTATGGTGATGTTTTAAAATAACGTAAGAAGAGCGATAAAAGCTTAGTAGGAAAAGACTATTTACGTTATTAAAGGCATATCGCAATTGGAGTGAGAAGGGGTGGAAACACGTCATTTCGTCTAACGAATTATGGTTTCTACTCTGTCGCGCCAATGGGATAGCGTGTGTGTTGTTAAAACAGTAATTTGTCGGTGACGAAGATCGAAACGCATCTCCTCGCTCCAGAGTTAGTTGCTCTAACCGGCTAAGCTACACCGACTGGATGTATCGCTGCAGATTTATCATCTTGGCACAGGATTCTCATATTTTACGCTGAAATTACTGCTTTCTTTTGGAGTGTTTTTTCACGAAACTATGCAATCAATCGATTCACAAGTAAGTGCATCTACTTATTATCGTTTCAGGTATTTACAAAACAATTTTTAATAAGTTTCATGAAGAATCATGCCCGCAAATCCCCCTCGACCATGACAGTGCACGAAGATCCGTGGTCGCTGGTTGGCATGATTTCTCCACACCAAGTGACCTGAAACAAAAAATTATAACGGCGTTTACTCTATATACAAGTACACTATCTACCAACAAGTAATTGGACACCTGTGATAGCAAAGGAAAACGAAGTTTATTCACCTTCAATAGTTAGTGGAGCCTTACAGCTGCGACCCTCCAGGGCATACTCTCAACCAGGCGTTGTACGACTGCTAGCGGTATTTTCTTCCACTCGGCTTGGAGAAGAAAGGTCAGTTCCTTCACCGATTTCGGACGGTGGGAGCACCACTTCAGTCGAAGCTCCAACTCGTCCCAGAGGTGCTCGATAGGGTTAAGGTCCGGGCTCTGCGCAGGCCAGTCCATTCTATTAACCCCATTGTCACCATACCAAGCCGTGGTGGACCTCGCTACATGACAGGTGGCATTGTCATCCTGAAAGTAACATGGGTCCACCCCGTAAAACTGCCACAATGTAGGAAGCGCATGGTCATCCAAAATGGTGCAGTAGGTCTCGGCGTTGAGTCTACCAGGAATTGCGACCAAGAGTCCCGTACCATACCAGGAGAAACACCCCCATAGCATAATTCCACTGCCGCCGAACTTCACAGTTGGCACAATACATTCCGGCAAGAGGCGTTCTCCAGGCAGATGCCAAAACCAGACCCTGCCATCCGAACGGTAGAGGGTGAACCTTGATTCGTCGCTCCAGAGAAGCTGTTTCCACTGCTCAACGGTCCACTGTTGTCGTTCTTTGCACTACGTTAGCCGAGCAGCGCTATTGGACTTGGTGATCAAAGGCTTGTGGGCAGCAGCACGTCCATGATAACCGAGCAGATGGGCTTCATTACGGATGGTATTCATCGAAAGAACACTCCTGGGTGCCTGCTGAAATTCCTCGCGGATGTGGCCCATCGATTTGGTGCGGTTCTTCCGAATTTCTCTGACCAGCACCCGTCGGTCTCTGATTCCCAGTTTTGTGCGTCTGCCCGGTCGGGGCACATTCCGACAGTCACCTCTCTTCTTCCTCTTGCCAATCACGTAGGCCACTGTCGATTTTGGGTACTTCAACTTGCTGGATATGTCACGTATGGATCGGCCATTTCTATGATATCCGACGATTACACCTTTCTCGGAATCAGAGAGCTCCGAACTGCGTGGCATCGTGCATGCGACTGGTTGCGTTGTTGTTTCCCACACGATATTTAACGGCGGCGGCCGTGACGTGTTTCAGGACCGCAGATATCGTCGATTGCAGGGGTGTCCAATTACTTGTCGGTAGATAATGTAGTTATCGTTTGATGAACCAGAAAAAAATATATATTTGAGGAAATGTTGACTTGTCAAACCCAAATTATCAATTTAGCTCAAAAAATTGACAATGTCTTTTGCTATTAAAAAAATATACATAACGTATCGCGTTTGGTTCATCAAACGATAAAAGGATGTTTGCTGAACATGCAGTTTTACATTTGAAGTAGATCGGTCCAATAGGTTTTCAAATATCATGCCAACCATTCGCGAAAAAGCTGTTTCGAGAAAAACGCTTTTCAAGTTTCAAGTACAGTTTACGGAGGCATATCGAGTACTTATAGTATTTTTCTGCTAATCTGCTATACCAGTGCCATAACAGTGTTCCTTTCTCTGCTTCGTAGAACTCGTTTAGAGACATTTTCTCGCTTCTACGCCTTGTACGAGGCTATTTTGTAGTCTCGAGGCTGCGTCTCGACGATCTTTACAGACGCTGTTGGTCCCGCGCGTTGGCAAATATCTTCGTTTGCTCGCCAATAACGATTTCTATCGTTATCATCATTTTCTGGATGGCAGAAAAGCCTTCATTAAAAATGCCTGCTGCTACATAAGCTGCCATTTCGATGGTTTTTGAGCCACACTGAAGATGTTTAGGTGAGAACCGCCAAACAGTAGAATTGAAACTTTCGTTGTTGTTTTGAGTATTACCACCCAAACACCTTTCTGGCAACTCTCGTGATGATAAATCGCTGTAAATCGGCTTCATAGCATTTTCGACATCTTTATGAAGTGGCGGTTCGTGATTGAATTTCTCCAGAGTTTTCTCATCTTCGAATTTGCGCCAGTTGCACCACCTCTGTGACCCTACTGGACAATAATAGATTATAACTTGGCCAATTTTGCGAATTTCGACTTGAAATTTGGTACACATATTCTTAAGACCTGATATAATAAAATAAAATAAAAAAGGAAATCGATTTTTTTCACATAAAAAAAAATTAGAATCCCCCTTAAACCACACATATGGACTGACCCAACTTGCCGAGTATGTGACATACACGTATGTGGAGGCGATGTAACAGTTTGGAGTACGTTTACATGAGATTCCTTTGGGCCCCTAGTACCCTTCGGTAACTCCGTCACCATCACGTTATGTGAACATTCATGTCGACAATCTACACACTTCATAACGATTCTCTTTCTACAGAATTAAGCCATCTTCGAACAGGACAACGCCACACCGCACACTTCCCAAGTGCCCATCAACTGGCTCCAAGAGCATTCAAGGGCTTTTGATTGTCCCCCTCAATCGCCGGATCTCAACCCCATTAATAATTTGTGGCACAAATTGGAAAAATCTGTTTGAGTCCGCCAACCTCTACGATAGGTGGTTTTCGTTTCATGAAAGGCAATACCACTTGCGTGTTTTCGGCAGAACATTTAGTCTTTATGAAGATATCTGGCTGCACTTGTGAGGGCAAAAGGTGGAAGAACACATTATTAGGTAGGTTATATGATAATTTGTCCGTTCAGTTTAGTTTTTGCCCATATTCTTAAAATGCTAACCACTGATTAATTTTAGGTTTTGTCTGCCACAAGATCCCTTAAAAGCACTTCCTATATGCAGCTGATATTCCAAGTGTGAGTGTTACTTTTTCTAGACATGCTTGCCAATATGCCGACGAACCTAATATTGTGGCCAGTCGGTGCATATTTAAAGGGGAATACAGGAAAAATAAATTTAAAAGGAGAGCTTCTAAAGCGCATTGCGTTTCTGTGCCTCAGCTCGAGATCTATTGCATCCATTCATCCCGCATATTTTACTAAGGCAGTAATGCATTCTCAGGTAGGAGGCAAGACGAAGTGATCCGCCCTCAGCGTTCGTGCGGAATCCATCGCATCTGTAGTCGGGCTCAGCCCATCTCTAACTTTCTCCAAACACAGGAGATGATTAAGGATGCATTATTTAAAGGGTTCTGCGCAGATCGTTTGGGAAGTGTAGGTGGGCATCAGGATTCCGTTGGACGCCTGCAAAGTACAGGAAAGCTCATTTTGGCGGCGTTCCTTTTTGTATTTATTATCATAGTGTCAAAGATAACCTCATAGCGTGACTGAACTGATAAGAGCTCTATCTCAGTTTCCAAGCATTTTTGTGTCTAAGATTATGGATCGTTCACAACAGCACCATTTCATTTTGCTCTGTTTAAAATTCACGAAACAAAAACTATTAAGTGTGATAATTTACACTGAACAGCTCTCGTACAATCAGTTTATAGCCTGATTGTTAAGAAGTTTTTAAATGAAAGAAAGAAAATTTTATTTTATTACTTTTCGGAATTAGTCTCCTATTTTTATACTATTTTCAAAATATATCAATCGGACAGTTACATAAGCATTAGCTTCACCGTATTAAAATACATCTTTTGCAGTTTGTTTTACTACAACTCTAATTAATCTTTTCTTATTTACCTCTTTTTCGGCAGTTCGTTTTTTTTTATGTTGGGGTTTAACAACCACCGTGAGCAACTCAATAAGCTATAGGCAGTCGCCCGTCCCTAATTTAGGGCCACTGGTTCCAGGGAAGGGAGGGAGCCAGTGCCGTAAGACAAACACAACATCCATGCCTCACTGGGATTTGAACCCGGACCCAACACGGACGAAGAATCATAAGCTAACGCTTAGACCACTGTGCCTTCGGCAGTTCTACATAAAAACAGACTTAAAATTTTCCTCTAGAACAAGTCTTCTCCAGTTTTTCCTACCCATCGGATTCTTTGTTGTTGTTTTTTTTTTTTTTTTTGCTTCTACTTCCTTCATCTTTTTCACATTTTCCCCCAATATTATTTCCTTGGTCTTTCTGCTCCATATTTTCTTAGAGCATTCATCTCCACTGCTCTTCTAATTGGTGTTCTTCCTCTCTTGGGCCATTATTTTCCCCCAATTTGTTTCTTCGACATTCTACTCCTCTATTTTCCCCATTGTTGTTTTCCACCATCTTTTTGTTGGACTTCCTATTTCCGTATTTCCTACAATCTTCCTTTTCATTGCTTTTCGGATATGGTTTTTTACCCCTTCTCCTGCATTTTTGTTTTGCACCATCTTGTTCTTCGGCATCCTACTTTTCTCTTTCCTCTATTATTGTTTTCCAGCAACTTCTTAGATTTATGACTCCTCTGTTTCCTGAAACCCCTATTTCTATTACTTTCCGACTTGGATTTTCTTACTTTCTCTCTATATATTATTTTTTTCCATCTTGTTTTTGGACTTACAACTCTAATATTTCCTACATTATTGTTTTCTACCATCTTATTGTTGGATTTCTTACCCTTGTATTTCCTGCAAACTCCCTGCCCATTGCTTTCCGAGAGTTGTGTTTTCTTACTTTCTTCCTTCACATTACTGTCTTCCACACACTTGCTCTTCGACTTACTATTCCCCTATTTTCTCTATTATTGTTTTCCACCATCTCGTTCTTAGACTTACTACTGTCCTGTTTCCTGGAATTTCTATGGCCTTCATAATCGGGCTTTCTTCCTCTCTCCCTATCTCCCTACATTATTGTTTTCGGTAGCGTATCTTGGGCCCGAGACCTGGGCTATCCCCCCCCCCCGCACAACACTGTTTTTTAAAAATTGCAAAGTTTATTTTTTAATTGTGAAGTAATAGAAGTAATATTTTTTCTAAATTTTAGGTACATGCTATTGCTAACATGATACCAAATAATCATGAGGATTAGGATTTGAACACTTCTTCGTACGTGAACTTTATTCTTCTTCTGAATACTTTATTTGTACGTGAACTCCATTCTTCTTTCTTTTTTTGTGAACTTGAGTGTTACGACAAGATAAAAACGGGTAGTAATACGCCAAACAACTAAGTAAAGAACGATAAAATCCGTTTATTGGCATAAGACAGCAAACAGGATGGAAATACTAAGTTTTATATTGGCATGACAAAGAGGTCCTTTGCGACTCGTTTGTCCGAACATAAAAGAGACGTCTTGAATAATAAATCATCCACTGCCCTATCTAGGGAGGTCATGACATCTTCTGCCACTCCACAATGGGCCGATTTGCAACAGGTTGCTCCATACACTACAGCCAGAGGTACAGCCATCAGGGAGTCTCTGGAGATCTTGTTCAGCAATGATGTCTGCAACGATGACGTGTCAATGGAGCTACCTTTGATATGGGGCATGTTCCTGCGTGCCTCTCGTGAAAGGACCTGATTCCTCTGTTTCCGCACGTGCCGTGCTGTCACGTTGTTATACATTTTTATTTTTCACATGCAATTTTAAATTTTATGTACATTCATTTAGATAACTAACGTTGTTCCAAAACCACGTCTAAGCCTGAAGAAGGAACCCGTAGGTGCTGAAAGCTTGCAACCTTTTGTTTGCTGTCTTATGCCAATAAACGGATTTTATCGTTCTTTACTTGAGTGTTACGTTTTCACAAAAATGTTTCTTCCGAGTACTTTTTCATATTTAAAAATAAAGTTTTTCTCTATTAACAAACCAGCCAAGTTGCTCGAATGTTGATTCTTTTTAATACGGAAAAACTTCTTTCGGCAGTTGCAGTTGTTGGTGAAAGGTTTAATATTAGATCTGCTAATTTATACACCTCAATAAACACTATGTCCAATTATTCAACTTTATGTAACAAGTAATGTATCTTACTGATTTGTTTTGTATTCATCAAAGGAATTAAACGCCATCAGTCCATTTTTGAATCGAGGTGTATCAAAATTTGAAGCATAGAGTTCTTTAAGCTCTGATAGTAGATGTTCAGGAAGCTTTCGCAAAATTTATCAAAACAGTTCGAATTCAACAAAGCCACGAATTTAAGATATAATATCACTGATTTTAATTCATTGGCACTTCACATAAACTGAAACAACTCTCGCGAAACACGCGCTGGAGGCATGGAGATCCCGTTTTTTTTTTTTTTTTTTTTTTTTTTTTTTGAGCGAACCCTTTGCGCCAAGCTAATGATCCTCTCACCTCCGTAGCTCATTCATGTTGTCATGAAAATGCTAGCAGGCGATAGTATGGAAGCTCTTCGAATCAGAACAGCGAAGGCTCTCGAAGACCTATTTGCGTTATGCCGTTGATCATCGCTCGCCAGACTGATTCTCATAATCGAAAGAAGCGAATCCGCTCGTGTTTTTTTATCACACCGAAAGCATCGACATATCTTAATACCGTTGCTAATTGACTTTTATTTGTGTATATTTAATTGACTTTTATTTGCGCACTCTCTGGGCTTCGCAGCTAGCCTTGAATATACGCCACTGATTGTTTTCCACTATCTTGTTTTTGGGACTGTAACTCTCCTATTTCCTCCATTATCGTTTCCTTCCATTTTGTTCTTGGACACCCTACTCGCCTAATTCCTGTAAAATCCATTTCCATTGTTTTACGAATAAGGTATTCTTCCACTCCACCTCTATTATATTTTTTTCCATCATCTACTTTTCGGACTTCCCTATTTTCTAGAATTTCCATTTCTATTATTTTTGGAATTAAGTATGAGCACAACATACACACAACGTCGCACGCGTTTCTCAGTATGTGCCCGTCCGAATACTTATACACACGCACTTTTCTTGTCAGCTAAACAAGAGAAGTGATCAAGATTCCAATTCGGAATATCACGATGTTACAGGCAAATGTGAATGTGCAGTCATTTGCAAAAGTTTAAGACCACCTGTTGGTATTAGGAGATTTCTGCCGATTGGGTCAGCTACTTTCTCTATTACTCAACTTCCTGTCGGTGTTGCATCATCCTACTGGGGCAGCTGTTGATAGACTTGGGGGAAGAGTGCGAGCGTCAGTTTGCTTCTGGTTTTCATGCTGAGAGGGTTCGTACGTATTTTCTACACAGCAAAAAATGGGCAAAAAAGCGTCATTAAGTGTTACTCAGAGGGCACAATTAGTGACTTTATATCATAAAGGATACTCCAAACTTGACATAGGCAGAAAGGTGAATATCAACAAGACTGCTATTCATTACACGATCCTGAAATATTGAGCGCACAGTGAATTTAGCGAGAGACAGAGAAGTGGACGTCCAAGGAAAACAACCCCACGTGATGGCAGTACCATAAACCGAATAGTTACGCGTTCTCCGAGGAGTTCGTGCATGGAAATCAAGACCTTTCTACAGTCAAAAGGGTGTGATATTAGTATCAGCATTGTTTCCCAACGTCTTAGCTAAGATTTGGATTAAAGTGTTATACACCTGCACATAAACCTCTATCATAAAAAAGAAGAAACTTCAGTTTGCGAAGCGTTATCAATCGTGGGCTGCTGAAAATTGGAGTCAACTGCGCGTCAATTTGAATCACGTGAAGCACATGTTCGGCGACCAAAAGGCAAAAAGGTTTGATGAAAAATAAACCGTTGGCACAGTGAGAAGATATGGGGTGCTATATCAGCATCTGGTGCTGCTTCATTATCCTTTTTGCCGACACGCACTACCACGACAGGTTCTTTTTATG
The DNA here is from genome assembly GCA_039090855.1 of Macrothele yani. Classification (NCBI taxonomy): domain Eukaryota; kingdom Metazoa; phylum Arthropoda; class Arachnida; order Araneae; family Macrothelidae; genus Macrothele; species Macrothele yani. The sequence goes on along the minus strand of CM076989.1, from coordinate 28,858,156 downwards.
TGGAAATGTTACGTGAGAAGCTGCTAACTCATATGCAAGTGCACAGATGCACAATATTTATGCATGAAGGTGCTCCATGACACAGATCAAAGACAGTTGAGGACTACCTACAGAGTAAAAACTGAACTGTGCTTGACTGGCCCGGTAATAGTCCCGGCCTTAACCCCATCGAAAATATGTGGACCATTTTAAAAGTCAAGGTAGCAGAAAAACAGCCATCAAATTTCCAACTTTGTTTGACGCCAAAAAGTTCGTGTGGTGCAAAGACATTTCAAGTGACTACTGCAAATCCTTCATTGAGAGTAGGCCACATCGTATTCTGTCCGTTATAAAAAACAAAGGTCGCCACACAAAATACTGATTTCGGGGTTTTTGTGTTCCAAAGAATGTAAGTATTCATCTGTGGTGTCATTTTTTCAAATATATCTGAATAGTAATTAGTTGTTTCTTTGAAAATCTTAATTTTCAATAAATTGCCAGGTGGTCTTAGACTTTTACAAATGAATGTCATTTCCAGAAGAAAATACTTCTCAAATAAATAAATACACTGATGGCCACGTAAAATGCAATACCAAGAAGGACACGAGATAGCAAAGCCAGATTTACAGGACACATAGAAACAGATACAAAGATGAAACGATTGAGCTTACAGGCCCGTGCGACTTGCGGAACACGCAGACACCAATAGTTCGCGTGGCCACCATGGCTGGCAATAACGGCCGCTACACGCCGCGGCATCGAACAAAAGAGGCTTTGGATGTCGGCTTGGGGTATGTCGGTCCAGGTTGCTTCCACACGTTGCCACAGTTCATCAGGCGTAGCCGCGGGTGGTGCTTGCCGGGCCACTCGGTTGCCGATCAGCGACCAGACGTGTTCGATGACCGACATATCGGGAGAACAGGCAAGCTACGACAGCAATGACACCTGGTGGGCCGTTAAGAATTGTTGCACGATGCGTGCCACGTGCGGGCGCGCATTGTCCTGTTGAAACGTGGCCGCTGGCAGGTCCTGCAAGTAAGGGAGGACTATAGGCTCCAAAATGTCGGAGATGGTGCGGTGGCTGTTGAGTGTATCGGCGATGCGTACCAGAGGGGTGCGGGTGTCATATCCAATTGGGCCCCAAACCATAACGCCAGGCGACAGACCGGTATGGCGATGCATAATGCAGGCGTCATACAGTCTCTCGCCGCGGTGCCGCCACACGCAGATCCGACCATCGTGGTGTTGCAGGCAGAAGCTGGATTTGTCGGAGAAGAAATTATCGTGCCATTCCGTAGTCCAGGTGCGGTCTTCAACGGCCCACTGCCGCGGCACTCGCCGGTGGTAACGTCAATGGTAATCGAGCAATGGGAGCCATGTGGCACGTCCCCGCTCCTGCAGACGACGCCAACAGTACGTGCTGACATAGGTTGTTGCGCAACAAACCCTAATTCCTGCGCTAACGTTCGTGAAGTGGCAGTGCTAGCCGTCAATACCCGCCGCACAATATGCCGGTCCTCTTGTTCGGTGGTGTGCCGTGGATGCGGCAATCGATTGGTTTGGTCCATCCATCTCTCTTGCACCCACCGAATCCATACTCGCCTCACTGTGGCTGGATGTTGTCCCACACGGGCGCCGATGTCTCGGTACGATAAACCGCTGTCGCGATAAGCCACTATTCGTCTTCTGTCGAACTCCGAAATGTTCTGGAGTGACTGCCGTATTTTGCGACGAGGCATCAGGAAGCTTCTCACACACAGATCCGGCAGCACAACACACTCCCACTACTTACACACCCCGCCTTCGGTGCACCCTTCTTATAGTGCTTCTCGGTGGCGTGCCGGGCGCACATGATTTGCATATGCCTTGCAATGCTAATCGTTTACATGTCTTCTCGCGGGCGACGCATGCTGCTAATTTCAGGCCAATCGGATGCATCCTTCTTAGTGTTGCAATTTGGGTGGCCAGCAGTGCATGTCTTACGATTTGTATTACTGAAACTTCTAGAAATTGTTTGCATACTCTACGCAAATTCAATTAAATCTTCTTCATGAACTACGTCTTTGGAATATCGCCCGTGGTAGCATTTCGAATTTGACCAAAACTGGTAATAAGTGAGGTTAAGTTTCTCACCAAAGTCAAATAAAATGATTTTCACAATTTTCTGAAATGAAAACAGGAAATCGGGGTTTTCTTTCTGCACTCAAAGGACTGTGTGTTTGAGACGCCATCTAATTATTTCTTTGTATAGTTGTTTTCGAAATACGAAGTATAGAAACAACTATGTCATTTTGATTCCCGCAAAGACGTCCTTCCGCAACATGAGGCAAAACGAAAAGTTACTTCCGCTTTTGGAGCTTTCCCTTATTGCTTCAGGTTTAAATCTCTTTTTTGATTGGAACGTCAATGTCCCTAAGAAAAAAATGGAGATCTCCGTGATTACATCTAATAAAAAAAGAACAAGGAACAGAAGAAATGTAGAAGCGAATAGGATTTCTTGTGTCGCGGATGACGGGAAGCCTAATGTGTGTGGGTTGCTCCCCCCCCCCTTCAGTATCTCCAAATTCTTGTAATATATAAGCTCCGATGTTGCATTGATGTTTTGGTGTACACACTGGATAAAGAAATTCAGTGCATTTGTTATTACACTTTCGTAATGCTTGTAAAGCTCTCAGCTTTCTTGGATTTATTTTTCCCGTGTCAACGAATTAATTCCATCCGTATAATGGACAAAAATGAATGGTTTTATGTTTCTGATTCAGCTACTGAAATTATTCTATTTGAGAAGGGGATTTTCTTTCAGCATTCTCATCGATTCGCTTGCATTTCCCATTTTTCTTCTTAATGATAAATTTGTTAAGGAAAAAATTGCAAAAAATCCGCATTAATACCATTAAAAAGTGCAAACTGTCAGTATCAATGTAACGCATGAGTACAGGGCACTTACAGACTTTGGCAACAAATTTTACATTATGTATTTTTCCCAAAAATAAAAAATTAGAATTACATACTGAAAATCAATTTCTCAGTCTGCTGATGTTTCTAATTAACAAACAACAACGCATGATATCATTGCTTACGTCATTTCATCTGTTTAATTATATTTTCCAGATTTTGTGTGTGCGTGCAGTAAGCATTCGTGACTATACAAACGATGCAAAAATTAGTTCCATTGTTAACGCTGATATACATATATACACTATTTTGACAAAAGTCACCAGCACCTAGAAGAGAAACACAACATTGCATTCATTGACATATATTAGTACGGTGTCGGTCCACCTTTGGCCTTAATGCATGCACTGACCCTTTGAGACATGCTTTCCACAAGGTTTTTGGAACACAGCGATAGGTACGCGCTTCCATTCAGTACATAATGCTGCCGCTACCTGTTACTTAGTAGTAGGCCTTGGTTCCAAACTTCTTATGCGAAGCTCTAATTCATCCCGCAGGTGTTCTATGGGATCAAGATCAGGGCTCTGTGTTTGCCAGTCCACACACGACACAGAATTATCGTCAAACCACGCCGTAACACCCCTTGCTTTATGGCTCGGTGCATTATTCTGCTGGTACCAACAAGGCTTGGCTCCATAGTATTGCCACAGAGTTGGTAGGGCATAATTGTACAGAATATTGAGGTAGACTTGGTGGTTAACAGGTTTGTCCACGATAACCAATGGGCCGGGACCATACCACGAAAAGCACCCCCACACGGGTACGCTGCCATAAACTTGATCGTAAGAACAATACACCGTGGTAAATAGCGTTCCCCTGGCTGCCGCCATACCCACACACGGCCATCAAACTTATGGATCGTGTATCTGGATTCGTCAGCCCATAAGACCCGTTTCCATTGATCTACGGTCCACGATAAATGTTCTGTACACCATGCTAAACGACGAGTAGCATTTTTCAGCAGCCGCACGACCACGACAACTCATGGAATGAAGTTCTCTGCGAATGCTACGTGTACATACCGAGATTCCAGCATTTTTACTCACCTGTACACTGAGGTCTTGTGCAGTACTCCGTCGATTGGCTGTAACGACTCTCCTCAGGCTTCGACGTTCCTCTGTCACTGATTTTGTTTGGTCTGCCAGTACGTTTTGCTGCTTCTGGCACGCCATGTGACTTCCTCTTATTAAGTACATCCAAAACAGTTGACTTGGGTATGTTTAAACGGCTCTCGGTTTCTCTTATGGACAACCCACTAATATAACACCCAACAACCTTTCCTTTCTCAAAGTCGGTTGTCTACCGCCGCGACATTTTTACTGACCCTCACAGTGCGATATGATCGCGGTCAGCTGCATGTTTGTTTTTATACCGTTTGCAGCTGAGCTGCGCATCTTAACTACGCAGAGGATCCGTTCATTTGCTTTTGAAAGGGTGTCCGGTGACTTTTGTCAATATAGTGTTTATATTCAAGTTGTATAGCAGGTAAGAAAATACATCGACTATATCCCGTTATTCGGGGGGAAGAAAACGCAAGAATATAAGAATAAATTTTAATTAAGCGATTATGCAAATCATGCGTTTCGTGGTAAAACTACTGCTGTGAGCTTTAGCGATCGGACTCCTTTCGGAAGCGAGGGCGTGGCAGGCTCAGGCCCGGAGAATCTAGCCGGCCTTTCCCGGTGGCGCAGTGGTCTAATCGATGGCTTCTGATCGTTCGTCCGAGATGGGTCTGAGTTCGAATCCCGGTGAGGCATGGATATTGTGTTTGTCTTACGGCACTGGCTCTCTCCCTTCCGTGGAACCAGTGGCCCTAAATTAGAGACCGCCGACTGCTTATAGCGCAATGAGCTGGTCATGGTGGTTGTTCAACCTTCAATAAAGAAAAACATCATCTCCTCTAGGCCCGTGAAAAGAAGAACTGTGCCAATGAGTGCGTGCTTGATATGTTTTTTTAAGTGACAGTAGTTACTGTATCCTGTATACTTTCATTTTACACGTTTAAATTAAAAGTTTTATGCGATTTGCTTTCCTTTCAATGGAGCTAATTCGTCTTTGTTCAAATAAACCGAGACAAATTCAGTAACGTTTCAATCACATGTAGACAAGTTCTAACACTTCAAGAAAACCATACCATGGTCTTATTCTGCCAAAAGTACATTGCTTATTATATAATAAGCCTAGCTAATATGCTCTAGAAAGGTAATATCATGGTCACAAAAGGTCAGAACTTTCTGCTACCTCTGTTTTGGGGCTGCTTAAATAATTGTATTTTCTGAAATTTTAATAAAAGTGGTTTTGCATGTTTTTCAATGAAAGCTCTTGTACTGGCCTTCCTCGCAGCTACTATCTTGCCATGGTCAAACTCCTTTAAATTTTTGCCTTTACTCATGATTACATTTCCGTGACTGGTTTTCAGTTTGTAGAATCCTATTCTATATGAAGAATCCTGTTCTATTTAAAATAATATTGTTCTATTTAAATAATCCTGTTCTATTTGTTAGCATTACCAATTGTAGCGCCCCACGGACGCGATACGTCTACATTGCATACTGTTATCCGAGTGTATATAATGATTTTTCCACTTTTAGAATTTTAGAAATAATTCCAACTGTAAAGTTTAGTATGAGCTGTAAATTTTTAAACTATACATTTACAAGGTCGAGTCATATTCTTGTGACCACCAGCTAATATTCAGAGTAACCGTCGTGTGCAGCGCAGACAGCAGCTAGACCGGTGGGAGTAACTGATTAAGGTGCTGGAAGGTATTCACAGGTATGTGGAGCCACGCTGACTGCAGTGCATCTGACAGCTTCTAGAGATGCGTGCTGGAGGATCCATACAGCAATCAACACGATCGAGGTGGTCACACAGATGCTCGATTGGGTTTGAGTCTGGGGAATTAGAGGGCCAGGGAAGTACTTTGTAGTCTTCATCGTGCTCTTCCAACCGCTCTCGGACATTTCTAGCTGTGTGACACGTCGTATTGTCGTGCTGGAAGATCCCATCCGCCCCAGTGAAGGCAATCAGCATATATGGGTGTACGTGTTCTGCAAAGATGGATTCATAACGAATTCGGTCCATAGTGCATTCTTCAGGTAAGAGTGGACCCAGGGAATTCCATGAAAACATTCCCCAAACCATAACGCTGCCCCCACCAGCACGTGTTCTTCCAGCAATGTTTGAAAACAGTTTGTTCTCCGATGTTTCTCGCCTTATACGCCAACGTCCATCCGTTTGATGAAGCAGAAAACGTGACTCATCGGAGATGTCAATGCTTTGCAAATCAGCTGAGGTCCAATTCCTATACTGCTGTGCAAATGTAAGCCTTTTCTGCCGATGCACCTTCGTTAGCATAAATGCAGTGACCATCCGTCTGCATTGGACCCAATAAGCAGCAGAGTTCGTTGAACTGTCGTTTTAGAGACAGTTCCGGTAGCCCCCTGGTTCGTTCGGCCAGTGAGTTGCTCCACTGTAGAGTGTCGATCGGTCCTCACAGACCTTCGCAGCCGACATTCACCTTTCACATCAATGGCACGTGGTGTTCCGCAGTTTCCTTGTTGCTTATTTGCGATGGTGCCATTTCTCCAATCACGATACACTTTGACAGCAACACGCACAATTTTTCACAAACTCCTCTCTTTCGGAAATACTGCCACACTTGGCCCAAAAGCCGATAATCATCCCTTTTGCAGATCTGATAAATCGCTCCTTTTATCCATGAGAGCAACGATTGATGTGTTTTCAGAATGCCTACAGCACAGCTTGTATACCCTCCAAGCCAGCTCACGACACGCGCCTTCTTTCATTGGCTACGCGCTGTTGACTTCAAAAGTAGGAGGTGGTCACAATAATGTGACTCGACTGTGTATATGCACCATGTCAATTCGTTGATCCTGGCTTTGCAACGTCCAATAAAATAATGAAATGCTCTGATAATTCGTAAATGTCTTCTTTTTAATGCAAAATGTTCCCGTAAGGTGGGATACCATTATCTGCTTTATTTTGTTAGGAAATTACAAGCGATATGCTAATCACACCAGAAAGCTTGATATGATTCTCCTAGTCATTACGTCTTTCTAGAACTGAATATTTGAAATTTTCATTTTCCCTTTCCGCTCCTTTGTAGCTCTATCTGTAGCTTCAGCCTTTGTTTCCCAAAGTTTTCTCAAATTAGCAGTTGTGGCAATAACGCTGTTGAGATCAATGCGGAACTTAACGGGGAAAGTTCTTGGAACACGCTATAGCGTGGATGCCTAATTCTCGCACCTGAACAACATTTCCAGGAATAAACGGCCGCAAATACTCTGTATCCGGCGTTCAGTTAGTACTGTAATCCTGTAACATGGAATTCATTAATACAAATACCGTCGTCTATATCCCTGAGAGATTAAATAGCACCAAAGAAGAAGGAAAGAAGCTCTTTTCCACACTTTTAAGGGAATCTGGCAGAAAATTATTCATGGCATGGGCCCTACGAATCTAATTTAATCTTAAAGTTTCAGTACCAGTTCTCAGAAGAGAACATTGTCAGCGTTCGGCAGCTGTTGCATTACCAGATGAAAATACAACCATTTTGCTCTAAAGAGAACTTCGTCAGAAATATAATTCACGACTAACTTAGTTACCATTCAGTGGCTAACATCTCGTAAAATGATTATTTGATTAAAGTTTATCGATTATATATAGTGCATGATGATTATTTGATTAAAGTTTATCGATTATATATAGTGCATGATGATTATTTGATTAAAGTTTATCGTTGACATTTGGTTCTTCCTTCAGGACGATGAAAATAACCGAAGTACATACACTGGTGAACAAAATTAAGGTAACACGGTGCTTTCTATTAATATTTGCATTTTAACAATGTCCCCTACAAAACGACGCAAGCAAAATACCAAGTCTGCCGACATTCGAACTATCTAATAAAAGCAGTTCTACGATCTCACAAGTTCGTGTAGCATTCATATAAGATTCATTCATATAAGAAATTGGATTTCTAATTCATTCATATAAGAAATTGGATTTCTGAGACGTAGCTCCATTACCGAATGTTTATATTCTCAGAAATTAGAGTTTCCCAATGCTGAAGATGATAAGTCGTTATCATTTAGATTATTTGTGGCGTACATCTTTATTTTAACAATTATTTTTTAGCTTCTTCCCCTTATGCAAATTATGACATTTCTTAGTTGTATTTTTGGTCTCAACCTTCAAATGTCTTAGTACGTTTTCTCAACAACTGGCAGCTAGTCAGATCATAAATGAAATTTTAATACTCTTAGTAAGAAAAAGAGTCGACGACTAGATTCAAGAATAGGTTTGCAGATAATCTATAAAAGAGGTTGCAAACCAAATATGTATTGCGATTCAATAATGTGTGATATTTCGTTCGGGTGCCAGTATGGCGAAATTGAGATTTTCTGCCGGTGGTTAGATTCCAATCTACGTCTCCCGTCTCTGGAATCAGATATTCTCCCAACTAAACTCGCCGGTAAGGCTTATCGCTGCAACTTGCCATTTTGACTCAAGCGTCACCAAAGTTGTATGAATTTTTGAAGCAAAGAGGCGTTTACTAAATTTCCCCCTCGAATTTCATTTTTACGTTTAGTATCCTGGCCTTGGTGCATTAGAAAGATAATCTCAGAAATGCTTTTGTAAGCATTAACACTTTTCCTGAAAGAGAAACTTGGTCACCTTGGCCTGTAAATAAGCAACTAGCTCGAAATGAAATTCAAAATAATTTCTGTTTTATTGAAGCTGATTCTTCTCGAAATTTTGGATTATTAATACGCGTGAGAACGTGAGAACAAAGAGCCATTAAACAATTTACTTGTGAATTATTGCATGATTCAATGCTTTTCTAGACTGATAGTGGAAAATGTAAAAAATCTTGGGAGAAATAAAAATGTTTTCAAGACACCACTTCGAAAGCGGTATGTTTTTAAGTTTATCTTTTACTCCACCCGTCCAATCTAGAAACTATGTTCGTGATCCGTCTTCGATGCCCGTTTTTCACCTGAGGCAAAAAAGCAAGCGTCTGTCAATATGTTCCGATATTTTAACGGTGTTTTTTTTTTTTTTAATTCGTCTGGTTAGTTTTTATCTTTATCTTTCCTGTGAGAACTCTAGCTCCTGTTACCTTTTCTCAACAGGTATATTCAAGGAAATCCAGTTGTCTGTTTGAAACATAACAAATGCCCTCTACTATCGTAGTTAAAATTGAAATATCTTGTCCCCTGCTGAAATACATCTACATCAGCATAAGGCATGATGAAAGCCCATTGGTTACAAAGAAAAGCTTAGCAAATAAGCAATGAACTGTAAAATCGCTAGGAGAGAGCTCGTCGGTAACGAAAAGGAAAAGTAAGATATGTAGAGTAATTTCTAATAACCAGAAATTCTTTTTCTTTTTGAGATATCCTAATGTGAAAGTATGTTTCAGGAACATTACAACAATAAACAAGAAAGATGACATCGAATTTTCAGGTGTAATGAGCACATCTTTAGAATCCGTTCTGATGCGAATTAAATTTACCAAAGCTATCCAAAATCAATGGAACCGGTATCGAAAGCAGTAGTATCTGACCGAAGAAAAAAATTTTCAATCGAATTTTTATTCCTGCAGATATTACTGTAAACAGAAACGTCAGCTTACGCCCTCAGGTGGCAGACTTGTGCGTTTACAAAAATTTTAATTTATATGAGAAACATTTCGCAGGGGAAACGCTCTCAAACAAAGAAATAATTTTTCAAATCGGGCTCTTAGAAGCAGAGATATCGACAAATATAATATATGCATCTACGCCCCCCCTTCCCGAGCGGAAAAATCGTGCAATATTTTTAAAAGAAAATATTTTAAAAAGGTTTTCCGACATGAGCGGTATCGGTTCATGAAATATTTTTTTCAATCGAGTTTTCAGGAGCTCAGATTTTACTACATCAGACGCAGAAATTTAATCTTACTCCCCCTGGTGGCCAAACCATTCTTTATCAAATCTTAGAAATTATATGCTGAGGATTTCCTATCAGGAGCTGGATCCGGTGCAAAAAGAATTTTCCAAATCGGAGTTTTAGAAGCAGAGATATTGAGGAAAATGCAATTTACCTTTGCGCCCTCTAGCGGAAAGTCTATGCATTACTTGAAATTTTTGAACTTATATGAGAAATGTTTTACATCGTATACACGATCTAACAAAGAAGGAATTTTTCAAATCCGACTTTTAGAGGCAGAGATATTGACAGAAATAAGATAGGCATCTACGCCCTCTGGTGGAGAAACCATGCATTATTTTAAGATAATATTCTCAAATGTTTATCGACAGGTGCGGTATCGGTTCACGAAAGAAGTTTTTCAATCGGGCTTTTGGAAACTGAGATTTTGCTGCAAATACCTACGAAGCAGAAATTTAACGCTTACGCCCCTAGTGGTCAAGCCATATTTTTAAAAAATTAGAAATTACAACAAAAAAATTTCTGACTAGAAGCTGTATCAGGTGCTCGAAGAAATTTTAAAATCGGAGTTTTAGAAGCAGAGATATCAAGGAAATCGAAATTTGCCTGTACTCCCCTAACGAAAAGTCAATGAATTATTTGAAAATTTCGGAATTGTATTAGAAACATGTCGCACGGGAAACTCTGCCCAACAAAGAAGAAATTTTTCAAATCGAAACATTGGAAGCAGAGATATTAAAGAAAAAAATGATATACATCTACTCCTCCTGGTGGAGAAACCATGCATTATTTTACAAAGAAAATATTTCCGAAAGGTTTGTCTACGTGAGTAGTATCGGTCCAGCAAAAATTTTGTCAATCGAGATTTTAAAACCTCAGATTTGGCTGCAAATACATTTGAAGCAGAAATCAACACTTACGCCCCCTGGTAGCAAAATCATTTTATACCAAAAATTAAAAAATTAGAAATTATACGCAAAGCATTTCCCATCACGAGCTGTATCCGCTGAAGGAAACATTTTTCAGATCGGAGTTCTAGAAGCAGATATATCTGGGGAAAAGCGATTTACTTTTACGCTCCCTAGCGGAGAATAATAGGCGCGTAACTTGGAAAAGTGACTGTGCCTAAACTAATCTTCGACTTGAATGGAATCGAAAAGTCAAAGAATTTTTTTTCATTGGATGTTTAGTAGCAAATATATGGATTAGAATGTGTTTTGAATTCGATATTATCTGCATGTACGCCCTCTAGAGGTGAAATTTAGCATCTTAAAAAACATAAATAAAGGATCATCATTCGCACATTTCAAGTTTCCTAATGCAAAAAGAATTTTTCAAATCGGACTATTAGTTGCAGAGATATCATGTCTACAGGGGGACGGACGCACGGACAAACCGATAACACAAGCACGATCTTTTTTTACAAAAGACGTGCTAAAAAGTACTACGTAATACAGCTGTTACGTCACACGCTGATATTCACGGAAAACCTGCCCGAAAACACGAAAAGCCATGCGTGACGTCACAAATGTTTCTTTCTCAGTTGGTGATATGATGATGACGTCACATAATTACATCCGGAAAGCAGTTTCCATTCACGGAAAACCTGCCCCAAAACACGAAAAGCTATGCGTGACGTCAGAAACATTTCTTTCTCGGGTGTTGCTATAGTGATGACTCTATCCACTGCGTCCCGAAATTAGAAAAACCGTTCAGGCAAAGAAAATTATATTCTTTATGATTATTCGTAAGTCGCAGGAATGCGTTTTGCAAGTATTACACGACACAGTACATAGCCTTTTTTTTCATTGCCTGTTCCTACTCTTTCTTGCCTATTCGCACAACTAGTTAAACACTCTTTATTGATTTAATTTCCACTCCCAATTTAGTACCATTCTCTGTTGAAGTAGCAGGGTATCAGACAAAATTAATACGCAAATGAATTAATATATTTTATGACAACAGTACTTGTGAATTTGAGATAGAAAAATAAGCTAAGTTTATACACAGTTAAATATTTTATTTAAAGACCTACTATAGTTTCCCTGAGCGTCTGGCTCGGCTTCATCAGGAAAAATGGATCGTAAACATTCAAATCATTGTGTCATTGTCAGTCTTCTGACGGTCAAGGATTTTGGCAAGTTAATGGTAAATCACAATTAAACATTTTATTTAAAGATTTCGATTTGTAATTATATGATATCGCCACGCACGAATATTGGTTAATCAGGACATTTCTTTGCCTAAACATAATGATTTAGTTTCGATCCCATTACACAATTGCAATGCCATAAAATTTAATTCCATGCTACTTTACCACCTCTAACACTCGCTATATATTACTAAAAGGTGTTAATAACTGGAACAATTTGCAAGAATTATTGTACGATTATAATATACTTACATACATATCACTAAGCTGTTCTCTGAGATTCAGAGGTTAGCTCCAAAGAGAAACACAAACTACCAGATAATATTTACTTACTGTTGCAGTATCAACCTTTTTCCATTTACAGCGATCTTGACATACAACTCGGGCTTCACACTGTTAAAAATTCCCGTAAAAAAAGTCTTGTTGCCCGTGTATTTTTACGATCAAGGCTCGTTTCTGCAGTTTCAGGGCGATGCCCGTATTTTAACGGGCATGGATATGTAGGACAACTGTTCCAATCCGTAATTTTACGGGCGTTGCTAAGAGGCACGGGCTAGCCAATGAACGATAATGACAGAAAAGGAATGCGGCATGCGTCGCTTTCTGCTATTGGTCAGCGAGTCGTCACGTGATTTTACGGTGGCTGCTCGTTTTTTTACCAAGACTAAGGGATGGACGATATTTTCAAAAGTATGATATCTTTAAATATTTCTGAGACCGATATATTGAATCGAAAATATCTGTATTTAAAGATCAATATATCGGATTGATTTTTCGATATTTTTCAATACTTCTGATCTCAATAAGACTGATATTTCGGTTTATTCACTGCATACTGCATTTGGGTTATTACTGAATCCGATCCAATGTTGTGTTAAGTATTGGCTATTGGGAACTTGGGACTAATTGGCTGTTGGCTTGTTCGCACAAATCTCAGCCAGTACTAAATTATCCTGCAGCTTGAAAATATAGCTGCAATCAAGTTTTGTTAATACCATTAAAATAGTGATATCTCAGAAAAGTAATGTATATTACTAACTTCGTACCTTTTACAAGACGGTCGCTGTACTTGGAAATAAACGTAGTGCGTTTATTTTGCCATTTCAGTCGTTTTGTTGTGTAAATAATTATTTCCGATAGCGGAATTGATATTTAACGTTTTTTTACAAGACCGACGCCATGGGTTTTACGACTTTAAAACTCGTTAAAAACTTAGTGCTTTTATTTCGCCCTTTTACGTTGTTTTGTTACGTAAATAAATATTTTCGACAGCGGAATTAACATTTTACGTTTTTATAATTCATAAAAATTCGCTAAAAATATATCTTGTATGCTGAGCTGGAAAGCCAACATCAGGGTTGTTTACATCGTAGCCATGGTAATGTAAGGGCGTATTTATATTATATATTTTATACATTTATGTAATGTTAGGTGGCATATATTTATGCCCACTCCCCCCCTTCCTTAAAGTGTTTAAATGTGTTTTATTTATTGTTAAAATGTGCCTTACATTGGAAACAAAAATGCTTAATTTAATAAAAAAATTCATTAATTTACGTTAAAAATTTTTTTTTTTTCTATTCTCATTCTTTTATTTTGTCCTGGTGGATTTAATTTTTTTTCATTTCATTGGCACGGCACGCCCTCAGAAAAATCTATATATGCCCCTTTGTTGCATTTCTTAATGAAGGGGCAGAGCACAGATGGGATGGAAGTGGCCAAAGGGCAGGAAGTTGTCACATAAATTTACAGAACATAAATGCGAAACTGTTTTTTTTTACCAAAACATGTTATCATGATTCTCTGTACTTAACATTGCTACCTATGCAAGATTGTTGATACAGCGAGACAAAATTAGTCAAAAAGCAATCATAAAAGTGTTGTGCACTTTTGTGTTTATATAACATCTGCACTCCCCTTCCACTAATGGGGGGGGGGCTGTGGCTGTGGATAGTATCAACTGTCACCAACGATATTTGAAGGTTTTGGTTATCATTTGAAAGTAAACAAATTAGATGTCAACTTTCCTGTTAAGCACACTCAACATCTTTTTAAAGAATATACATGAATAAAAAAACACACTTGAAATGGAATTTGTGGCAGAAATATTTTGCTACATAGAAGACCAGTAAACCACAGGCAATTGGGTAAATAAGTCTCATTGATTTGATTATTCTACACATGTTAAGGTTTTTCCATTATTCGAAATGTTTATTTAAGTACAAAAGCGGAGTAAAATGCCTAAAACAAAATCACTGGGTTACTTCTGTCTGAAACATTACCCCCTTAGCCTGTAATCACAGCATATAATTGTAATTTCTAATGCAGAATGTTCTGCAAAGTCATAATATTGTTGAGAGGTAAATGGCTAGAGCTTTTTAATGCAATTTTGAAGAAGTTTGCACACATACATGAAAATATATTATTTCAAAGTTAGTGTGCATATACATTGTAGATAAATATATAATTTTTTTTTTGTAAAAAAAAAACAAAAAAAAGCAAACTGAAAATACAACAAACCTTGTTAACAGGTTTCGGCCTAATTTGCCCAGTGTTATCCATTTTGTCATTATGTCTATTTCTCTCTTGATAATAACTGTGAACATATTTTTTTTTTTTTTTTTTTTTTTTTGTGAAAACTGTTATTCTTAAACGGAATGGCATTAACAAAATTCTGTTGTCCAGAAAAGTTTTAATGTGCAGTGCTCTTCCTCATTTGATTTCTCTAGTGTTTCTTTACAGTATACAAAGTTACTTTTTTCAAAATTCTTTTGCTGCTAAAATCTAATAAATGTGCAATGTAAAAATTGCATTTGTACTCATAAATATGGGTTTTTGGTTTGATTAAAAGGCAATACATTGTGCCAAATGTTTGACACTAGCTGTAGGAAGGGAGTTCTTAGACTACCATTAAAGATTATATGAATACCTTGCATTGCACCCATCGGTTTTACATTTGTTCAAGTTTGCAAAAATTGTATGTGATTTTATACCTGCTACAACTGATTCAGCATCAATATCAGGAAAATTCTCATACAAAAAGATTACTTCTTCCTCAGAAACTGCTAGAAAACAGTCAAATTTTTAAAATAAGAAGCACTGTTCATTAAATGTGAAAATCCTCCAAATATGTGGCGTCAGTGAACAAACAAAGATGTCGCTCTTTCCAGGTTTTAGCAATTAAATGTCATGAAATCTATTCAGTCAAGAAATCTATTTATTAAATGTCATGAATAAAACCTATTCAGTCATGAAATGTTCATTAAATGTCATGGAAACTATTCAGTATCTAAATAATCATGGAAAATGTGCCTACCAAGTGGTAAAATACATAAAGAAGTTGTTCCTGTCTTGTCTTTCCTGGAACCACTCGCCCTAAATTAGGGACATGTGTCTGCTTATGGTGAATCGAGCTTCTACACATTCGGGAACAACTTTAGATGCTCATGGAGATCAACACACACACACACACACACACACACACACACACACACACACACACCACTTCACGCATTTTTTTCCAGTTCTCAGTCCATTTCTTTGGATTTCTCATCTCCATTAAAAACTTGTACACAATAAATATCTGAAGTATTCTTTATCTAAAACGCCTGAGGAGCTATCTTCGATATCATATCATTTTTTTTTTTTTTTACATTTTAAATGCGCATTGGTGGAGTCTATCCTTAAAATTAAGGAAGTCAGCAGATTTAAAAAATTTTTTACAGTTTTGAACTCAAATGGGATATAACATTTAATGTTTCACTTATTAACACCAAAACAACACAAAAATAAGTACTGATTTCTCACCTCTAGTTATATTCAACTTGCTGTAGATGAGGGGTTTTCTCTTTACATGCATATATATCACTAAGCTGTTCTCTAAGATCATAGGTTAGTTTCTTGATGAGAGCTTATCTGCTGGATTAAAGTTTAAAACTGATGGCAATACATTTTATTTACTCTTGATGTATCAAACATCTGCATTTACAGTGATCTCAGCTCACAACTTGAGCTTCACTGACATCCATCACACACAAGACCATTTGTGCTTCACATTTATTCTCTTCTTTCTCATGCAGGAATTCCTGAATCTGGTCCTCCCTTGATCTTCTACATTTTCTTCCTGTCACTTGTGCAGAATAAATTCTCCTAGTAATCATCTCACCACTCATTCTCCAAACCACCAAAGAATATTTGTCCCCACCTTACAAACAATATTTTGCTTCACACTACTCATCTACAAAACATCTTCATTCCTCACATGATCAAAACATATCTTGCCCCCACCCCCATAAGTAACACATCTATACAGCTCACAAATCACTCCTATGTTTCATCTGCAGTACTCCACCTTCACTGCTCCACATCAGAGTAGGAACAATTACTGTACTTTTTCACACACAACTATTAGGGACTTTTTTTGAGAACCTATCATTCATCATTTATTCAAAATCCTCCTGAAGCAGCTGTGACTTTCAAAGATGAATTTACTAGCCTACTAATTTCACCACCTAATTTGTTTCCTCTGTCAAACATGCCTCCTAAATATGTAAATTGATTTACCTGGTCAATCTCTTTGCCATTTAGAGTGATCTGTTTGATTTAATACTAACAATTCATCTGTCAAAAACATAACTTTGGGTTTTTCCTTTCATATACTAAGTTTGAAATTCATACAAACTTCATACATGTGGGACAACATACGCTGCAACTCACTTTTGCTCTCTGCCAACAGGATTGTTTCATCAGCATGAGCAAACATAATTGAGTAACTACTCTCCACAGATAGCATTTACATAGTCTAATGACGACTCAACCATATGTGTCTCTTAAGACATAAAAATATTCTTTACCTTAAAAAATTGTTTTGGTAATAAGTAATAACTAATTATAATACACAAGCTTGGCAGTGAATGTGGGGAATAAATATCCTACCAGTTTTCTCAGATAATTTCTTAGAAACATCAGCTGAAATTTTTTTTTTTTCAAGAGCTGCTTTCTCCTGCTAAAAGGGAGCAATTTTATTTGTCCTTTATTATTACATTTTATAGCTTAAAACTATCTTTATGCAAGATTGCAGCTCTCAAGCTGTATTTTTAGTGATATGAAAAACACATAAAATATTGTTTTTCAGATCCTAAAATAAAAAATATATAGCAGAAAAATTTGATGCAAAAATAAATAAAAAAATCATGCAACAGAAGTGAGCTTGTAATCTGCAGAAATGCTGAATATACTTTCCAAAACCCAAAAGGTGATTTTCTTGTTTCATGTGTGGGCATTGCTCGACGAGCAGGGATATGGTTTCTGCTAAGAAGTTTCCAAAAATCCCAGTTGCAAAGGAATGTTTTCATGAGTTTTTTATCAATGTGAGATTACGAGAAATATGTATTTCCAACATTTCGAGAAAAGGTAAGTTGAAGCTTCAGTATGGCATAAATGACAAAAAAACAAAAGTACTTATTAATCCCAGCAGACTGGAATCTTAACCATCAATTAACGTGGGAATAACTGAATTATAGAAAGAATAACTATTTTTGTTGGGATGCAAATGTCAAAGTTAACATTATATTAGCTTGCAAGGAAATGTTATGGAAAAAAATCTTTAAAAAAACTTTGTTATTGTAATTTTTAGAGCATTTTGTATACATTTATATTTTTCAGAAGGTGTGAACAATGTTTGCTATTTTTTTTATCGTTTAAGACAGAACACAATGTTAATGGAGTATACAGATATAATTACTTCTATGGTGTAAGCAAAAATAGTTCCCATGGCATAAGCAAAAAAATTAAAGTGCTTATAATATGTTTACAAGTGACATTTTTGTTAAAAACAGTAATTAGAGTACGAATAATTTGTAATGGCCTTTTCATAGAAAGCAATTATTTTTCCAGAAAGATATTTAAAAAAATGCTAACGATTATTAGTCCTCCATTAAAATATGATTATAAAAATAAAAACATAACAAATTAATCAAGTATATATATTTACTAATTAATTAATGAAAGCCATACTAATTAATGTATGAAAAACATAAAAAAAATATCATAATCCAAATTCATCAAGTATATATTTACTAATTAATGAATGAAAGCCTGTCTCTCCTAGATAACAAAAAAACGAATGGACAATCAGAGGAAATAACATGCTGTAAGTGTGGGAAAATCAGCAGATCAAGACGAAAGTTGTTATGCTCATATTTTTACCAGATTATATAATTACTTCAGGAAGTTTCACTATGTATTAACAAGATAATTGTCAAAGGATGATAAAAAAAATTACGTCTGATATATACATAGCCTGAATTACAACAAACTTTATACTACATAACTTGTAAGACATCAAGAAAACTCTCGAAAAGCTGTTTTGCATTTCCTCACATAGCTGTTAAGATCTACATACTTTATCACTAACAAAAAAAACAAAAAAAATGCTTCACTTCAAATTGTGTGTCATTGGTATGTATTTAATTTTGGTCAAAGTGCCAGTTTACTTCAAACATAATACTCATAGGCAAAAGAACAATCTGCTATCAACCGTTCGTTAAATTTGTTTTCTGGGTGCCTACTGTCAACTAATAGTTAAAATTTTCAACCATCGAGGTTTTCAACACAGCAGATATTTTTCCTTGTAAAGTTCTAGAAATCGGAAGGTGACATAATATCATGTGAATCTCGATAATGAGATCGCAGTTTGATAGTACTCAAGCAACATAATTTTCGTGACATGCCAGAGGAAAGAACACAGATTTCATTCCACAAATTAAATCACATCAGCCATGGGCTGATATATTGAATATCGCACCGATATAGTGCTTTTCTGATATATCGTAACTTGGATATCAATACTATATATCGAAATATCGGACAAAAATATCGATATTTCGAGATATTGATAAATATCGCCCATCCCTAACTGACGAACACGAAGCCACGAACATGTGAAAGAAAGACGCCATGAAAACATGTGAGTAGACATTTTTTAAAATTAAGTTTATTATGATATGTAAAAGTAACGAAATCAATTACACACATTTTTGTTTGATATTAAGCTCACGAACTGTGTACGTATATATATATATATATATATATATATAATTTTAAAAGTTTCACCACCAAACGAGGGTGGCTGAAGCATTGTCACACAGGAAAATCTATGTAGTAGCTAAGATTTCATTTGACTGGGGTAGGGGCATAACTCTCACATCCATATATGTTTTACCATCAATATGATACAGTGCTTTACTTTCTGTGCAAGTCTTTATCGCCAGGTTTATACCTAGCGTTGACTTCAGGATGTCGAATAAATTCGATCTGTACATGCTGATTTGGGAATTACGTAGGGCAGCATTCTTCGTATGTTTGTAGTCTGAAATGAATTCCATTTTGCAATATAACACGCATAAATATTGTCTTATCGTTTTGTGCTTTTTTTTTTTTTACGGCATAGTGTTCAACTCCTGAATTTAGACAGAATTATTTCTAAAGCACAAACTGGCTGAACAATACTTTGGGTTTTTTTTAAGACTCCTTTTCATTTGCTCATGTACTTAAGAACTTGTGAAGTATTATATTTGCACCAATGAATACAAAGATTAGCTATGGAGTACAGATATGTACAGGCATATTCTTTAATGAAAAGTTTATTCCAGTGTGTTTATGTGGGTATAAAATATATAAAAAATACAAATACACAGGTATATTTGCTAAAATTACATACACTGATGTCACAGAAATTGCACAAATGGCTAAAAAAAAAATCAAATAAAACTGGTCAAGTCATTTGTTTAGTATCAGTAAGATGTATGAGCTCATTTACTCTTGCAAAGTTCATCAATATTTTGAGTTTTCTTGCTTATGTACAAACAAGTTATCTTCAACATCCAGCTTATTTCAATATTTAGTTTTTATGGTGGTTAAGGATAAAACACTGGTTTCACATATATATGTAGTTGTAAAAGGCAACAAATACTTAAGGCAGTGCTCGACAATGTTGGAAATTCTTTTTCCATTGGAATCCAAAAACTAGTCGCCGCCCCGGTGGCGCAGTGGTCTAAGGCGCTGGCCTCTGATCATTCGTTCGTAAGGGGTCCAGGTTCGAATCCCGGTCCGACATGGATGTTGTGTTTGTCTTACGGCACTGGCTCTCTCCCTTCCCTGGAACCAGTGACCCTAAATTAGGGACGGGCGACTGCTTATAGCCCATTGAGTTGCTCACGGTGGTCGTTAAACCTCCAACAAAAAAAAAACTAGTCAGTGATTTCAAAGAACAAATGCTTTTCAAACCAACCAGAGTTAAAAGATGTCTCATAAGTTTTTTATTTGGCAATAGAAGATTACACATTTCTGCATTGTATGTGAATGAGTAACTAGTTCATTCAGTGGGAACGGGAAATACTGCCTTGTAAATGTTTGGAGAGTGCAGAGATGGACGATTATTAGCTGTTTAACATCAAGTTTCCAATTGTTTGCTCATTTTCTGATGATAATGAATTCAGTTATGAAAATTGGTCAGAGCTGTTCCCTGCAATTTGGTTTTCTCATAAAGTTTTTTGGTCATTGCTTGTGTTTTGTTTTTTCAACATTGAACAGATTGTTTTCACCCTGTAATGAGAAGTTCCATTAGTTCATTTTTTAGAAATTTCAGCTAAATATGCTAAACTTCACCACACATCCTACCAGCACTAGCCATAAATTCAGATTAATTTTGTTTTGAAAATTGGTTCACTATGTGACTCGGTATGGTTGCTAACAAATCCGCATATGCCCCTATTATTTTAGTGAAACCCACTTTGAGAACTATTGGTCTAGAGGATGTTCAAGCCGTTCTGGTATCAGAGTTGGTTGTACATCAAGGTTTTTGGCTAGCAGTCACAATTTAACATATGGTTTGAGTCCCATATGAGGCATTAGTTTTGCCACCCTGGTGGTGCAGTGGTCTAAGCACCATCTTATGATTGTCCAAGTGGGTCCGGGTTTGAATCCCGGTATGGCATGGATGTTGTGTTTGTCTTACAGCACTGGCGTTTTCTCTTCCCTGGAACCAGTGACTCTTAAATTAGGGACGGGGACTGCTTATATCCCATTTAGTTCCTCACATTAGCCGTTAAAACCTTTAAAAAAGAAACCTGTTTTTTACATAACATAACAGCTTTGGCTTTCTCCTTCCCTAGAACCAGTGGCCTCAATTTAGAGGCGGGGAAAAAAGTTTCATGTGATGAAATGTCACATTTTCGTTCAGGAAACACATTTGTGATTCTCCCTGACTGCTACATGGTTTTGATTGCTTTTAGGAATACCATTTCACTCGCATTCCTTAGTATATAACTATCAATCATTTTGTGACTATGGTATATTCAGTTAACTCATAGGCATCCCTAGCTTAGTTTTCAGCAGGAAGAAGCAAACAATGGAAATCTGCATATATACAAACCCCATATGCCTCTCATTGAAAACAGCTTTTTACCACTCAACACATAAATTACATAAATTTAATTGGAAACCAGAAGAGCCAAAAAATATATATTTTTTAATTATATCTATAATCACCTCATCATCACATGTATACAGTAATATTTCACATATATGTCAGCGCAAACCAAAGCACGCATAAATAAGAGCGCAGCATAAGTAAAAGTTAGTGTAATTCCAGCCAAAATTAAGTTTAAAAAGTAATTAACATGAAAATAACATGCAAAATAAGAAAAATATCAATGATTGAATTTACTTAGTTAAATTTAACACTTTAAAGCTTAGATTACTCAAAAATGTAAATTACTTGATCTCAAAATTTTAATTACATACCTTTTTTATATTTATGGCTTTTTAAAGTTATGTAAAATTAAAGACTGTTTCTGCTGTTGCCTCTCATTGAAAACAGCTTTTTCAAGTTTGTTTAAACAGGAATGTGTGGCAATTAGATGTATCGGTGAGTTGTATGTAGTGACAGTGTTTCCAAAGCTTCTACACTGCTTTCGTGACAGTCTGGGGATCTTTTGTTAATTCTTTGTTATGTCTCTTCATCATCATCCTGAATTTCATTGGCTATTTCTTGAATATCCCTCAATTCCCCAATAATGCATTTTCATTGATTTCTACAAACTCTTTAAAACTACTGAATCCACCTGAAATGGCACTCCAATCTTCATCATTGGCAGATTATTCGGTAAATGTGTAGATTAGCGTCCTAAATTATTTTGTCGGAAACTTGTAATATTGACTTGCGAGTGCGACGCTGTGGTAGGCCTAACACATCACTACGGCAACGATGTGAAGATTTGCTTTGTTGAAAGGAAGATTCGCTTCGCCGTGCAATTCACGTGCGGATGACTACAAGTCCAAGCAAGTACCTTCTTGCCAGGAGAGCGAACCATTTTATACTCATATGCTACACAATATAGTTTGTTCATGTTTTGTAATTGTTTTTAAAGCAGACGTGAAATTTTTCATTCTTTCGCATATGATTCCCTGATCCGAAATAGAAAGTTTGGTAAATGTGTACTTTAGCGTCTAAATTATTTCGTCGGAAAAATGTAACTGTGTGGGAAAAGTGTGACATACAATATTTTAAGCATGCAAAATAATGCGCAAAGGTGCAAAAATATAGTATTTTTAGATAAAAGGAAATAAGTTTTCCAAAGTATTTACCTGAGAGTGCGATGGTTTGGAAGAGTACGTGCGGTATAGGCATAGGACGAGAGAGCGGCAACGGCATCAAGGCGGAGTCCGGTGAATGGAAGCTTCGTTGAGAAGGGCAAGTAACGGGCGGAAGAATTAAGAAGGAAGCGGTTTAGCAGTACGTAGTCATCGAAAAGTCTTGTAGGCATATGCAGAAAGAAAGAGGTTGAATTTGTGCAGCATTGTAAGTTTTTGTTTTTTTTAAGGGTAATTTTGAGAAAGCGGAAGTACAAAATCGTCAGTCATTTCGGATTTCGTCAGGGCTTAAAATTTCATTATCCGCCACAATACAAGAAGCTGTCTCCCTGCCATAGTGCGATATATGAATTGAAGAAAATTGCTTATTTTGAAAAATATCCATGTCACGAGGAAAAAAATGTGAGCTACGATGTACTGAATAACAGCAGAACTGCAAATGAAGTGCTTGAAGAAATCACCTACCTGTGCACATCTTCCAAACCAAAACTAAAACTTTGGGTTCAACCGGAACCAAAACGTCTTCCTCAAAACTTCTGTCGTACATAAATTATTTTACATTCCTTAATTTCTTTCCATTCGGAGACACTGTGAAACCACTAATAACGACATTCTGCACATATCTTTCTCAAAAATGAATAAAACAGGTTTGAACTACTTCTGCGCACAATTACACGATACTCGTCCGAAAAATATACCCTACTGCTGTCGTATTCTTCCACGCATTTGCTACCAACTCGTACTTCGCTCCGTCGCACAGCACCTTCACGTGGTGGCCGTTAGCATCGCTTCAGCCTCCCGCACCACCTGCTACAAACCATCGTACTCGCAGGTTAATACTTCAGAAAAATTATTTCCTTTTTATTTAAAAATATAATTTTTCACCTTTCCCTATTATTTTGCATGCTTAAAAAAATGTGTGCATCGAACTTTTCACCCACAGTTAAATTTTTCCAACGAAATAGTTTAGGACGCTGAAGTACACATTTACCGAAAGTACTAATATGCTTTTCTATGTTGTACAGAAAACTGGGGAACTATAAATTTCGGTTTTGGTTTGAACAGATTTGCTGTGTCTCTGCACTTTTGGTTCTTCTGTTAATAGCTTGTTTCGCACGCGAGTTTCTATCTTACTCATATGTATCTTTTGCAAATCGAAAAGGTTTTATCCGGTTTTTCCTGCCAACAACGTACAGGATACAACAAAAGAAAGGGTGGCTGCTGTGGACCTATTTTCTGTAGCGTATCACTACAACATTTATTGCTCTTCTGCCAATAACGTAAGTCCTCTTTCTCTTGTACCCGTCATTTCCTCACAGCAACAAACCTTCCTTTTAACGGACCAAAGCTTCACATCTTCACTGGAGCGATGCATTATTCCTATCGCAGCTTCTCTTCACAGTGTCAGACTCACAGGTCCATATTACAATAAAAATCTTTAAAACACGTTTAAAATATGAAATATCTGAAAAAATATGAAATACATTAAAATATGAAAAATATGAAGTTTTAACCCTTTGTCAATAAACACAAGAGGCTAGTTCCATCAGAGGCATGCATTCAGTCGCTGACTTTAAACATTTGGAGCAAAATTACATATGCTTCCAATTTATGGACCTAAAGCATAATAATTAAAGAAGGTGATATTCTTCTGTCCTTGGCACTGCGTATCAATAATACAACTTCCAGTGATTAGCAGTGAAAAGCAACATGACATGCGATGACTGTCTTTTTTTCTTGTAGTAGAAAATTATATTCTGAACTTCATTTTTAGATTTAATTGCCCAGTCTGGCACCTAGGGCAACTAGATTATTTATTTACCTGCCCAGGTCAATGGTTCACACGACTCAGGCATGGTATTTTTCAAACCCTGATATGTATAAGTAAAAATATATAAAGTACATAATTTCATACATACATATTAATTAAAGCTTATATATTTCATTATTACTACTTTAGCAAAAACTTCCCATTACAAAAAAAAAATTACCTTTGCTTGTCTCTGTGGGCACTATTTCACTTTTACAGCATTGCAATCTTATGCGTAATGAAAATTTCTGTAGTACATACTAACTTTTTAATGAAAAATTTGTAATGTTTTAAGAACAATACGTTGCTACAATTTTTTTTTTGTCCCCCTTGAATTTCATTATAACGAGTTTCGACGGTTATTCTTTTTTACTGAATCTGGTAAATGCTGGCCAAGAAAATGACAGTGAAAATATATCATGAACAGTTTCTTTGCTTTGCAAATGTAGTAATTAAAGTTAAATGTAAAAAGAATTGATTTCATTCTAAATTTCTGCGAGTGAAATCTTTCACCTGTGTCACTTTAAGCAGGGCTTGGAAAATATCCGAAATGTTACATGCGCAGCTGGGTATATACATAAATTATTTACCTACCCAGGTAGTAAAACCTGGATGCCCAGGAAAATTTATATTTTAAGATAAATCAGAAGCCACTTTTTTTTAAGTTAAAAAATATGAAATTTTTTTTACACATTTTGTAATTCCTATTTTAAAGGTCTATTCAAAATGTTCAATATGCAAAGCATGTATTTCATGTTTTAAGATGATAGTGCTGAAATTGGTACAAAATGATGTGATGAAATTGTTTTTTGAGAAATTTAAAGATTCTGCCGTGTTCTTTTCCTTTGTCACTAAACACCTGATTTGCACATCAATAAAAATTGTTTCAGTATCTTCAGGTATTGCCAAGATATTATAAATACAACTATTTAATAGTTTTCCAAAAAAAAAATTGTGCTCCAAAATGGTTTCCTTGTGGCAACACAACAATGAAAGAACAGGTTTAGTCACTGAAGTCATTTCTAAAACATTCCAAACAGGAAAATTTAATATTTTAGAAATATTGATATGCATTAATGTTCTACAATGACTCAGTTAGAATCAGGGTCTAAACAAGTGTTTCTTCTTTTGGGTGGGGGTCTGAGATTTGAAATTATGCCCTATCAAGTTCAAAAGCTCTCATTTCCATTCAAGTATTTTTTTCTTTTCTTTCTGATACCTTAATTATGGGGAAGCAATGTGATCTTTCAAAAGCAGTACTTCCAGTTTTTGACATAATTTTACTAAACATGTGAAAAGTAGGTAAATATCCAAAACTTAGAGATAGGAAACAAGACAGTAAAAGTTCTGGGAACACTGACAACACATTGCTCAGTAGAATGTAAAATGAACCAGCACACAAGGCAGTGAACGTGAAAACAAAAAAAGCATGATTCAACCCTATGTCAAATGTAATACTAGCCAAAACCTACATGAAAAACCAACTTTGACACCATTGTGGATTGAATACCCTCATATAGACGCAATGTACTCGGATGCCAGTTCGTAGTTCTGTTTGTCATTGATATAACATATAAATACAAGAATATGCCTGTACATATCTTTACTACATAACTGCCCTTTGTATTCATTCATGCAAATACTACATAAGTACGTATGTGCAAATTAAAATGTCTAAAAGAAACTAAGTATTGTTCAACCAACTGTGCTTTAGAAATAATTCTCCAATTAAAACATGTCTAAAAGAAACGTAAGTATTGTTCAACCAACTGTGTGTACAGAGTTCGTAAAGCCTAATGTTAAACAAATCTGTGTGTAACTGATGTCATTATTTATCATATTGTAATAAACCTGATTTTAAGATATGAAAATATCATTACTCACATTTAGAACTGAATTGATTCAGTTATAATGTAAGTATACAACAATTTCACACTCACACACTCTTCCACAAAAACATGCATTTACTTGCACACTCTTCCACAAAAAATGCATTTATGTAAAAGTCGGTGACTACTTGCCGTGAGGCTTAACCGAATATGGCCAAACTTCATATTTACAGGGATTGCATTTCAAATTACAGCTTAAGTTAATACGGTCAAACTTATTTTTTTGGGTATAGCCCTTCAAATTATGGCGTATCTCAATACGGTCAAACTTATTTTTTTATGGGCAATGCCCTTCAAATTATGGCGTACTCAATACGGTCAAACTTATTTTTTTATGGGCAATGCCCTTCAAATTATGGCGTAGCTCAATACGGTCAAACTTATTTTTTTGTGGGCGTTGCTCTTCAGATTATGGGCTTAGTATTTAGGGTTCAGACCGTAATTTCATGGGCTTTCACAAAAATGGGCCAAGCCGTAGTATTATGGGCAACGGCCGGGCCCCCAGTTGCCGGCCATTGCCCGTAATCTAACTGTGAAATTTTTAACAGTGCACTGACATCCATTACATGCCGTACACAAGATCTTCTATACTTCATACTCATAATTTGTTTCTCATGCAGACACTCCTAAATCTGATCCTCCCAAGACTTACTCGGCCTACCTGTGCCTTTCCTTCCTGCCACTTGGGCTAAAAAGATTTTCTTAGTAAGCATCTCATCACTTATTCTTTCAACATGGTCCACCAAAGCATATTAGTCTCCACCTTGCTAACAACATTTTCCTTCACATCACACAACTGCAACACATCCTCATTCCTCACACAATCAGAACGTGTCTTGCCACAAGCTCCCCGTAAGTAACGCATTTCTCCAGCACACAAACGACTCCTATGTTTCTTCTGCAGTACCCAGGTTTCACTGCCATACATTAGAGTAGGAACAATTACACTCTCATATATAGCCATGAGAGACTCTCTACAGAACCCATCATTCCTGTGAAAACCTCCCAGAGCAGCCATGACTTTCAATGAAGAATTCATTCGCTTACTAATTTCACCGTCCAATTTGTTCTCTCTGTCAAACATACTTCCTAAATACACAAACTCACTCACCTGGTCAATCATTGTACCATTTACACTTGCATTACATTTAGTGCTACCAGTTCCTCTTTCAAAAACCATAACTTTAATTTGTCCCTTATTAAAACTCAGTTTATAGTCAGTACAATTACACTGAAGAGCAATTGAATTAGAGATACCTGTCTAGTAACGTGTAGCACCACCTTTCGTCCTGATGACGGCGGCGATTCGTCTCGGCATGGACTCGATAAGACACCGGAAGCGTTGGGAAGCCATACGGATCCAGGACCCCTAAACCAGCTCCCAGAGTTCACGAAGATTTAATGGAGGGGGTCAGAGCCTCGAACATCTCTTTCGATGGCATCCCAGATGTGCTCGATGGGATTGAGGTCAGGTGGCCTAGCTGGCCAAGGAAGCGAGGTCACGTCGGTGGAGTGTTCATCCAACCATTCGGATACAATTCGGGAACGCAGGCACGGTGTACTGTCTTACTGCAGGATGAGGTCCCCAGTGGGATGTTGAAGACGCACAAACGGGAGCAAATGGTCTTCCAGGACATCCCGGTAACGTTGACCTGTGAGAGACGATGTCACTCATACCAGGGGTACCATTTCAGTCCACGTAAATGGTCCCCAGATGAGAATGTCACCCCCACCAGCTTGAAGAGTACCCTGTTGGCAAGAAGGATCCATCGCCTCATGTGGTTTGCGCCGTACTCGTATCCTGCCATCCGCATGTACCAACGTGAATCTAGACTCATCAGTCAAGGCAACATTTCCACATGTTTAGGGTACAGTGACGATGTTCCCGGCGCCCATGCTAATCTTTGCACCCTGTGATGTGCGGTCAGCAGCGGTACCCTCGTAGGACGATGGTTTCTGTACCCCATAGCGAAAAGATGGTTCTGGATGGTGTGACTGCTTACACGTTTTTGTGCACCAGCGTTAAATTGTTGAGTGATTTCTTGCACTGTGGCCCATCTATCCGCTGTTGCAATGCGAGGTGGCCGACGATGACCCCGCTCATCCACACTATTTTTTCCACGGCAGTTGGCCCTTGCAGGGATGGTTTTACCGGATTCTATGTACTCACGGTGCACCCGTGACACAGTGGCTCGTAAAAATCCCAGTCCCTGCACGACTTCCGAGATGGAGTGACCCATTCGTCGGGCCCCGACAATTTGCCCACGATCAAATGCGCTTAGATCCTTCGTCTTTCCCATACTGCGTCCGACTCTTACTGATTCCCGTTGCATCACTCCTTATGTTGTCGGATCGCTGCATACGTCATGTCGTTTCCGTTTACAGGGCCGCCCACAGCGCCACATTTGCATAACGCCAGCTGTATCTAATTCAATTGCTCTTCAGTGTATAATAAGTGATCCTAAAACACTAATAGAAAAGACTGAGTTTAAACAGAGAGAGAGAGAGAGAGCTGAAGAACGAGAAACCTTCTGAATAAAATACCACACTTATTTATGGACATTTCAAAGTAGTTGTGATAAGCGCCATGGCTCTTCAGGGTGTCCGAAAAATAACTGTGCACCGAAAGTAACACTTACCATGTCGAACTGGTACCTACAGGAGATGTTGGAAATGGGCTCCACCAACCACCAGACATGTCTGCACACGCTTCTGCATGTTGGTGAAGACCTTTCTTAGAGTATGTGGTTATGCCTTAGAGTATGTGTTATATATTCCGTAAAAAAGCCACGTCCAGAATGTCCTCATCCTCTTCAGACAGGAACTCTTTGAACCACCTGCAGTACCAAACACGGGTCACGTGGTCTGTTTCTTTGAGCTGATGCACGACAGACACTTTGTATGGGTGAAAATGCAACTTCCTTTTCAAAATATCGTGGGCTGTACTCTTTGCCACATTAGCTTGTTGTGACAGCTGGCTGATGGACTTGTGTGGACCTCTTTGTATCCTGTCCTGAATATCCTGTACAGTCTGGTTTGCTCTGGATGGCCTACTGGGTCAGGGGGCATCCAGATCACTGCCAGTTTCCGGAAACTTCGAAATGAGCTGGTGTACGGCATTACGGTGGGGGACGTCTGCATCATGAAATTTCCTAGCGAACGGTTTTTACACTTCGTCTGCGTAATTGTTGTCATGGCAAAAGACATGTTCCATCAAAAACACTCTCTGTTCAACCGTCAGCCCCATTGTCCTCGTGCCGAGACAAGTGATCAACCGACACGTCTGCCTCCGTCGACCAAGCACTCGAAAATGACCTACGCTCGGAATGACAGCTGTGCGCGCCTTGGGGTGGGGAGACATGAAGGTTACCAGACACAAAGCACTTCCACGTGGCGGGTCATTTCTACTGTAATTCTGTTAAAAATTTCTTTATTATTACATTACTGCAATTCGTACATTCAGTGCAAAGTCATTATCCGGACACCCGGTACATCTTGTGCAGAAAAACACTTTTTGTTGGTGGTATTCGACCCTATGTCTTACCGTTCCAGAGCTGGTTATTCTCTCGATTGAACTACACCGAACATGGCTTAACGCTGCATCTTGCCGTTTGAATTCTTGCGTCACCTCAGTGATACAGCACACACACACACACACACACACACACATACTTAAGAAAGGCATGGGCACGGAATTGCAAGTTTCAGGTCCTCCGCAAACCATGCTTAAAGTAGCTGTCCGTAGAAGAAGGAATTTTGATTAATTCCAGACGATGTGTGGAAGGAACATAGCACATTTTTCTCGAGCCTTACGGCCAGCAAATTCATTTTTACGCTAGGGCGTCAATATAACGTAAAATCTTTTTGCCGAGGTTGGGATTCGAACGCAAGTGTCCTCGCTCCGGAGCCAGTTATTCTCCCGACTCGACTACGCCGATCATGGTTTATAGCTGTAACTTGCCGTTTTGACACTTGCGTCACCTCTATGGTACGGTGCGCACGAACACACACGAACACACACACGAACACACACACACACTTAAGAAAGGCGAGGGCACGAAATCGAAATTTTCAGGTCCACCGCCAACCATGATTAAAGTAGCGTTCTGTAGAAGAAGGAAATCTGATCAATTCCAGACGATGTGTAGAAGAAGCATTGCACCTTTTCCGAAGCGTTTATTGACTTTGGTTTAAAAGCGTTTAACATTCTTGCCTATATCAAAAATGACAAAGATGGGATACCACCTGATTCCAAGTTTGGTGTGTATCCAATGCCACTGAAAGCCATGAACGATTATGTCTCCGACCAGTTATATCGGGTGATCCAAAAGCCTTGCACATTTTGAAAACGTAATAACTCGCGGAGTTTTAAGAGTAGGGCAACGCGGTTTGCGTAGAAATCATCAGAATGACATCGGGTTTTTATGAAATCACATACATTTTTACTCATTTTACTTACAGTTTTCATCGCTAGATGGCGCAGCAAACACAGCTTGCAAGTGTCGAGAAAAATAGACACCTGATTGTACCAGGTTAGACACCTGGCCGTCGTGTTCCAGCACTGCCTGCAGACGAGAGAAAACACCATGGACGGCATTGAAGAGCATGTCCGGTGGTATAGCTGCCACATGGTGTTGAATGGCATCTTTCAGAATGGCCAATGCCGCATCTGCGTCTTTACCGCTCCGTTTAGGGAAAAGTGTGCCTCATCAGTCCATAAAACGTTCATCAGCCAGTTCTCGTCACCATCCATTTGTCGAAAAAACCATGCTGGGAACTCTTGCATGTAATCGCCAGCTCGCAGTTCGTGATGTCGTTGCAGTTTGTATGAGTATCTGTGCAGAATCCGTCGTAGTGTTCGCCATGCAGTCCTGTATGGAATGCTTGTTTGTCGAGAAACATGGCGAGCAGTGGAGTCGCCATGTGCGGATGCCATTGCAATCACATCCATTTCCTGCGTAATCGTCTCTGCTGCTGCAGCACGTGTTCGTGGTCTACAGCTTCGTGGGCGGGCTGCCAAAGATCCCGTTTCCTCGAATTTTTTCACCATTTGCCGCAGCGCAGCACTTTCCATCTGTCCTTTCCCACTGCGATCACCTTTCAGTGACCGGTAGGCTCTCAACGCAGCATTCGCATATTCAGCGTTGCAATAGAACAATTTCACCAAGAGCGCTTTTCGTAATGACAGCATATTGACACGAACAGTTGTGACTTGTGGTTGCTTCCCAGCTTCTGCTTTTAAACCCACTAGCCCAGACCTGTTCGCCTATGCCGCCATCTGGCGATAAAAAATGTAAGTAAAATGAGTAAAAATGTATGTGATTTCATAAAAAGCCCGATATCATTCTGATTATTTTTACGCAAATCGCGTTGCCCTACTCTCAAAACTCTGCGAGTTATTACGTTTTCAAAATGTGCAAGACTTTTGGATCACCCGGTACATTGGATCGACCCGTCGCGATTTTAGTTTACGTGTATCCGAGCATAAATATAACGTCAAATCATATTTTACTTCCACCGCCCTTTCAACATTATGCCTGGAGGGTCGACACCAACCTACAGTATACGGCATGATGTAACTATACTAAACACGCCAACCACATTCTCCTCACTTTTTTAGACATAAAGCTTATTGATTCATAAATTTAGAGCAAATTGTTGTAACGACGATGTCCCTAATTACCATACCGTTACCATGGAGATTGCCTTGCAATTACTATGGTGAGGGGGACAATGCAGATAACGACCAGATCTTTTTTTTTTTTTTTTTTTTTTTTTTGATTGGAGGTTTAACGACCACCGTGAGCAACTCAATGGGCTATAAGCAGTCGCCCGTCCCTAATTTAGGGTCACTGTTTCCAGGGAAGGGAGAGAGCCAGTGCCGTAAGACAAACACAACATCCATGCCTGACCGGGATTCGAACCCGGACCCTTACGGACGAATGATCAGAGGCCAACGCCTTAGACCACTGCGCCACCGGGGCGGCCAACCAGATCTCCAATGGATAACAACATGACAATGAAATGAGCATGCGCATGAACAACACTGATACGTCGGTTTGCCTGCTGTATTCGACGCATAGAATAACTAAACCCCTTCCGACGCATAGAATAACTAAACCATCTGATGGCGGGTCCGTAGTGATCTTCAAAGTGCTTATGTTTTACATTTGTATATGTACACTATATTGACAACGGTGACCGGACATCTAGAAGAGAAGCACAACATAACATTTATTGACATACATTAGTACGGTGTTGGTGCACCTTTGGACTTCATGCATGCACTGACTCTTCGAGACATGAGTTCGATAAGGTTTTGGAACACAGCTGTAGGCACGCGCTTCCATTCAGTACATAATGTTGAGACACTAGTAATAGGCCTTGGCTCCATCTGTTGCTTAGTAATAGGCCTTGGCTCCAAATGTCTTATACGGTGCTTTAATTCATCCCATAGGTGCTCTATGGGATTAAGATCAGGGTTCTGTTGTGGCTAGTCCACACACCATACGGACTTATCGTCAAACCACGCCGTAACAGTCCTTGCTTTGTGGCTCGGTGCATTATCCTGCTGGTACCAACATGGCTCGGTACCATAGTATTGCCACAGAGTTGGTAGGACATAATTGTCCAGAATATCGAGGTAGACGTGCTGGTTAACAGGTTTATCCACGATAACCAATGGACCGGGACCATACAACGAAAAAAAAAAAACCCACACGAGTATACTGTCAGCTCATAACTTGACCGTAAGAACAGTACTCTGTGGTAAATAGCGTTCCACCCGGCTGCCGCCATATCCACACACGGCCATCAGACTGATGGATCGCGTGTCTGCATTCATCAGTCCATAGCACCCGTTTCCATTGATCTACGGTCCACGATAAATGTTCTTTACACCATGCTAAACGACGAGTAGCATCCCGAGTGGAGATGAAAGGCTTATGAGCAGCCGCACGACCACGGTAACCCATGGAATGAAGTTCTCTGCTAATGGTAAGTGCAGATCCTGAGATTCCAGCATTTTTACTCACCTGTACACTGAGGTCTTGTGCAGTACTCCGTCGATTAGCTATAATGACTGTCCTGAGGCTTCGACGTCCTCTATCACTGATTTTCTTTGGTCTTCCGGTACGTTTTGCTGCTTCTGGCACGCCATGTGTCTTCCACTTATTCAGTACATCCAAAACAGTTGACTTGGGTATGTTTAAACGGTTCTCGGTTTTTCTTATGGACAACCCACTAATATTTCACCCAACAATCTTTCCTTTCACAAAGTCAGTTCTCTCCCGCCGTGACATTTTCTCACAGTGCGATATGATCGCGGTCAGCTGCAGGCTTGTTAGGCTTGTTTTTATACGTTTGCAGCTGTATCGCGCTTCTTAACAACGCAGCGGACCCCTTCATTTGCTTTTGAAGGGGTGCCCGGTGACTTTTGTCAATATAGTGTATTTTACGTGTGCTTTCAGAATCGTGTATAGACGGCAATATGTATTTTAATATCTTCCAGCACAAAAATTTAGTTCTTATGAAGGAATTCTCATTAACTCCAAACGATGTGTGGAAAGAACATAACACAGTTTTCTTGAGGCTTACGGCCAGGAAATTCATTTTTACGCTAGGGCGCCAATATAGCGTAAAACCCTTTTGCCGAGGTTGGGACCTACGTATCCTCGCTCCGGAGCCAGTTATTCTCCCGACTGGACCACACTGACCATAGTTTATAGCTGCAACTTGCCGTTTTTTGCGTCACCTTAGTGGTACCGCGCAATCTCATTATAGAAATTTAACAGTCACTACAAATCCTTCTTTAGCAGCATTATGCATTACTAGATTGATGTTAGCTTTCACTGTGCAACTTACATGTCGTCGGGTTCATTTCATCGCTACGAAATTTAAAGGAAATGTCCTGTTTATCGATTTCTGGTTGAAAGATTTACGAAAGATTACTTAATTGACTCTCAGCTTTCCTCGGATTCGGAAGCATTCCTAAAATTGTTTACGGAAGGCAAGTGAAGCGCGCGGCGAAGAATGTTGGTCTTTGGGTAAAAGTTGGCATGATGAAAAATTTGCGCAATAAAAATACAGGAAAAGTGAAGTTTCGAGAAAGAGATGTTGCCCCAGCTTTCATCGAGCTCAAGATTAAGGTTCACTTTTTCGTTTTTAATCTCCTTTCTTATAAAAGAATGCTCGCGGTAACAAAATTGTGTTGCACATCCTTCGCCTCCAAATTAATTCGTAATGGACAATTATTTAACTCATTTGACTATGCAATTCCGAGTTCCCAAAGGAAAAATCAAATCAGAAAATACAGTTGGAATAACAGATTTTCCTTCTGCCTCAAGACTTTTATTGAAGTGCTAGTTTTTATAGCGTATATGGACTTATGTTAGTGCTTCTTTGTACACTACCTTGGCTGTTCTGGAACCATCCGCCAGTATTACCACACCGCTTGAGCACGCTATGTAAAACTGGCCACGGGAGAAACTGTGTTCTCTTAAGTTGTTACCAGCTATTTTTAAGGACTGTTCTTGTGATTTATTGAGTCAGTCAGATGTTTTTGGAAGCGTTAGCAAAATTGTGTTGCCATCGCTAATATCTCAAGGGGGAAACTTTTTCTTTTTTTCAAATTTTAATTACTATGAAAATCTATCCGCATATTGACACAAAAAACCTTGACATTCGATATGTCAAACGATAATAAATGTTCAAAAGCAAAGTATATTATGATATAGCGCTTTTTACGTGATTTTTAAGGTTTTTTGTTAAATGAATTCAGAGCAAATAAATTTAGATCAAAATATATAACTTCAGCAGGTCAGCTCAAGTCCTTTAAAACTTAGGGCGGGGCTTCAGTTGCTGGGCAACAATGGCTCGATCATTGCAAAACGTCCTAGCGTTATCACAATTGGATTATTTAAAAAACTTATTTCGACCCACTTAAAGTTATCGTAGGAAAAAATTATCTCTTAGTGCGCCTCTATGTTGTAAATGGAACATTCCTGCCAAATATGAAAATTCTAAGCTCAGTAGTTTCTGAGATTCGGTGATGAGTCAGCGAGGGCTTCTAGTTTTATATGTACAAATTTAGAAAAGCTACATAATGGAATTTGTCTCCAGTACACTGATAAACTTGTGAGATACATAAAATTGAAATAATTCCTATGAGCGCAATTTGATCAAGAGTCCCATCTGTTTTTACTTTTTTTCTTTTCTTTTTTTTTTTTTTTTTTTGCTCAATGACAAGATTAAGTATTCAACTCCTATGATAGCATGATCTATGATTTTGACTGGCACACAACAGTTTGCCGACTACGTGCTTTCCGTTTTGAAAATCCTCACGGTTAGTAAACTTAAGCCTTTATAGGGAAAATAGTGTTAGAAAACTGAAGATAAAATTTAGCTTATATACACTCAACGGACAAAATATTACAGATACCTTACAAATCTGAAGTTGTGATTTCGTCTATTGGTATAAATTATGGCAAGAGTGGTAGGTCAAATAATATCCGGAAATATGAAAATTTCATTTTTTTATTGGAGGTTTAACGACCACCGTGAGCTACTAAATGGGCTATAAGCAGTTGCCAGTCCCTAATTTAGAATAATCGGTTCCAATGAAGGGAGAGAGCAAGTGCTGTAAGACAAACACAGCATCCATGCTTCACCGGTATTCGAACCCGGACCCTTCTCGGACGAATGGTCATAAGCCAGCACTTAGATCACTGGGCCACGGGAGCGGCTTTTGAAAATTTCATCACATTGTATAGCGGGAATCGAATCATGCTTACAGATACCTAATTATTATCGTGATGGTTCTCTCCTAGCGTTACAGATACCTACTTATTAGTGCGTTGGTTCTCCCCTAGTATGAATTGTCTTACGACACTGGCTGACACGTCGAGGCATCGACTCCACCAGATAGTGGGAGTTATCGGAGGTAATGTCAGACATACCTGTTGCGGCATTGTCCACAACTCCGCCCAAGATGTCGGTCCAGATTCCATGGATCTGATGTTCTGCTTCACGGCATCGCAGAGAACTACCACAGGGTTTGAATCCGGGGCAGGGGGACCCTCGGAGGGGAAAGATGGTTCCAAACTCAGGTGAGTGTTCTATGAGTCAAACCTGTGTGATTGCGGAACGGTGGCGCGGCGTATTGTCCTTCTGGAACTGGTAGCGCGCGGCGATTAAGGACCTGTTCAGACACCCCAATGCGTCTGATGGGAAGGCTCCCCCAATCATCACAGATCCACCACCACCTTGAACAGAGCCGACCTGGCACGTGTCGAAAGGTTGCTAGTAATAATGAAGTGTATTACGCTAACAAACGGATCTTTCATTGATATTATTGCCAGAAGGACTCTTCTTGAAAACCAATTATGTTTATATCTTTGACACTCAATTACTATATATCCGTTCAATATATCCTTTAAGGCTTTTCAAACCAAATATTTACTTCGACTTATGGCAGGGTTTTCTTTCTATGAGGGAATTTCGAGGCATGGTACTGTGTTGGTGACGTCATCGCTAGATGACGGATACTCTCAGCATCCGCATGATGGGTAGGTGGCGGGGGTCCCAGGACTCGCCCTTTCTCTGTTTACGGGCTTGGCAATCGTTTTTGTGACGTCACACTAAGCGTCGGAGTTGTGCATGGTTAGTAGATCACAAGGTTATGCTCATCCTGCACTTCCGCTGATTACTTTGTGACGTCACTGTCCAAATCGCCATCGTAAGACTACCTAATCACCACATCTCTTTATATCTGCACCATATCAGCTTGTCGTAATTATTATTCGTAAACCAGCTGGAATAATCTTCATAACTTCTACCAGATTTTTGATGCATAATGTTTTTAAATCTTAATTTAAAAAAATTGAGTAATGTTGCCGGGATGCTTTTCTTATTCCTCATTAAGAAAATCTTTGTTGTATGATAATAATACGTCCTGCTGTGCGTTTTCCCTTCTAAATTTATATAAAAACAGCAAAAATTCCCCTTGTGACTGAATTAACATATAAAAGTACATATAGCCGTTTTTCCGCCCTTGGGAGTTGTTCACCGAGAAGGTTGCAGCACTACGTTTCTGGGCATTCAGTCGTACTTAATGCTTGAAGAAAGAGCTTAAAAAAAGTCCATATTTTATTTTTTTGCAAATTATTATATGACATAACAGTTCCACAAAATTATAAAATAATAATAAAAATAACAGAAAAAAAGTTGCGTCTGATTTACCTTTCTCCGTAATTACCCTTTCTGACTAGTTCTGTTTTGTACATGTAAAAACGGTTACGACAAAAAAAAAAAGAAAAAAAAAACTTTGTTACTGCCGTTTTAAACAGACGCAGAAAATACCTGAAATGCAATCTATTAGTACGTTGACGTACTGTTACATTGCAATTTGCGTCTGTAAAAGAAAAATCGGCGAAAATTTAATAAAACAGCCCCAAATTGAGTTTTTAGACCCTAACTTTCACTGATCAAATAATATTGTTTTCATCCTAAAAAATAATATGTTTGAAGCGGAAAACTGTTCAAAATTAATATACTGAAAATGTGTTTGAAAAGGTAATTCGCAAAAAAGAAAAATTTCAATAATGCTGCACCAGTTAATGTTGCAATACACACAGAAATAAATAAAAAAAAATGGGGGAGGCCTACTGTATACTAAATTAAAACTGAGAGCGTATTTAGAAAACAAAGTTACAAAAAAATTGTAATAATGCTACTGCAGTCTGCATTTTACGTGTGGTTTTAACAACTTCCTACCCCCCGCCCCCCAGTCTACCTTGAAACTGAAGGAATTAGGAATTAGTGATAATCTTTTCTCACTATTTATCTGCATAATGTCGCAGGTCACACAGATATAAATAAAAAAGTTTTAAGGCTGCCAACTAGACTAAATTAACGGTGAGAATTTGCAACTCTCATCACAATGTACACACAGAAATAAATAAATGAAAAATAAACTTACCTTGTACTGATTTCGCCCCCATGGTTATAAACATGTGTTAGAACATGCATGCTTAATAATAGATTAAAATATACTTATTTGCATGGAATTTTGAGTAGTTAGACTGTGGCTAGGATTTAGTTCCCATGTAATGATGATTATCAAATGTCTTTGCCAAAATTAGGATGTATTCCCGTTGTTAGTGAGGCACACAGGAAGACAAGATTCATTAAGTAGCGGCTGCAAACATAACATATTTTCTTTTCCCTGATTTGTTATTTAAGCAGTCATTTTTCAACTTTGAGTAGTTATTTAAAAATATAGAAGCCCACTTTAGTCCCAGTCCAAATTTAGTTTGATTAGATTTTGAAAATTCTCTGTTTACCACATTCAACTCTTCAACCTTTTTTGCTACTAATTTGTTAACACAAATTATTACAATTTGTACATGGAGTAACTGCTCGCAATCATCAGTCAAAAGGAATATAAATAATTTGACTCAAATAATGAATATTTTGACAATGTCTTCAGCTACCCATGGACATGCCCGTCGCTTTGCGTGACGTCATAAGCAAGTTCTTAATCCGGTGGCCGGGCCAGTAAAAATAGAATGGAGGAGTTCCAGCGGCACCACGGAGGGACCTCAGGTTCGATCCCAGCAGGTGCGAATGCTCGAACCACTAAATATCCGCCGTGCGTCGGAAGGGCACGTTAAGCTGTCGGACCCCGGGTACTGGCCTCCCAATAATAAATAAGGGCGTCTTCCTCCCCCTTTCTACCTGGCTTCCGTGTGACTTTCGTATCGGGCACACTAGCCTAAATCTTCTAGCTTCCTATTTCTAAGGATTGTTAAAGACCTGGGGTCAGACACTCCCTTCCTAAAATCCTCTACATATGATCGAATCTGATCTGAGTTCCAGCGGCCCCGGGGGTGGTCAGATCTAACAGGGTTCTATCCTGGAAAATAAGTCGAAATATTTACATGTGACTACTCTTTTTCATTTATTGTACTGGATCGTTTCTCCACCTGCTATTTGTTTGAATTTGTTTAGAAAGTGTATATTTGATTTTATTACTTTTCTATATGATTTCTTAATCCATTCTGGTCTGCTTGTTCTGAAATAAGTGTTCTCAGAGTGCCCAGCAGCAAATGTAAAAAATAAAGCACATCTGAAAAGTACCGGTGCCCCCCCCCCCTCAACGATTTGGGCCAAAACTTATGTTTTTGATTAAAGGTTCCTGTTTTCAGCTGAAATCTGTTTTAAACATGTTAAAAAACGAAAGAATTTTTATTTTTCAAAATGGCCTCCTCTTCACCCCTTATAGCCATTCCGTTCCTCCCACAGTTATAATTCAATTTTCACATTTAAAAAAAATTATTTCCTACACTTATAATTGACTGTACATAAAATAATATACATTGACGTAGGCACCGGTATACGAAATACATATAAATTAAATACATATAAAAAAAGTTCAAGCAACTTAACGTTTCTAATGCACAACCTTTTTTTCCCAAATAAAAATTAGTACAACATCACATACCAGTATGAAAAAAAATTAACAATATAATTTTTTTTTTTTTGATTGGAGGTTTAACGACCACCGTGAGCAACTCAATGGGCTATAAGCACTCGCCCGTCACTAATTTAGGGTCACTGGTTCCAGGGAAGGGAGAGAGCCAGTGCCGTAAGACAAACACAACATCCATGCCTGACCGGGATTCGAACCCGGATCCCTTACGGACGAATGATCAGAAGCCAGCGCCTTAGACCACTGCGCCACCGGGGCGGCTAACAATATAATGTGCAAGTGTCTAGTGGGTTAAAATTGGAAAATGTTACACAAATACCTTTTAAATTTCATAACTTCACAAAAACTGAAAGTAACTGCTATATTTCAAACACACAAAACAAAACTATGTAATCTTTCCTTATTCTTACTCATGCCTTTTTCTGCAAAAAAAAAAAAAAAAAAACACCACACCACACCTTTAATGTTTTTCCTGAACAAAAACAAAAGAGGATAAGACACTTTGTTTAATCTTGGCTTTATCTTTCTGTATTTTCGTCATCTCCTTTTCAACTTCTTTTTCCAAATTATCAGCCTCATTCAGTGTTTTTTGCACTTTGGCCATTAAATCTTTGACAATTTGTCTTTGATGATTTGCTTTAAGTCTCTTCTCATCCGTTTTCTTTTCTCGCTCTATTATTTGAAGTTTTTCTTCCTTCTTTCTTAATTCCTCAGCTTATTTGTGGAGAGCTGCCTCTTGATCTTTCGTGGCCTGTTTCTTCTGTTCTTCTTCCAATCGCATACGTTTCTCTTCAGCTAGATGTTCAGCAAACATTTCGTGAGCATCCACACATGCTCTTTTAAGAGATGGCGTAACTTCGATTTCATTACATACAGTTTTTTGTCCTTTTCATATGAGACTTAACTCTTTTCAAAGAAGTCACAGTTTCATCATGTAGTTGAGTTATTTTACAAGCCAAAATGTCTCTGTCAACTGAAAAACTTCGCTCCACATCACTGTTACCATGATGTATGGTCAAACATGCCATGATCAAGCCTTGAAGAGTTGCATATCTCTAAGGGTTCTTTTTGAAAATTTCTGCCCAATATTCATCAATGCGCTTTTTGCCATCAGCATTCTCCAGCTTGCACAAATCCCATTCTGTGGACAATTCATCTAGCTTTAGGCTTGGAACAATATTAGGAAGGCTTTTAGCAATATTCATAAGTGAAGCAACACTTTTTGGGATGTTCGTTTGGTCTGGCTGCAGTACACGCAAGTCTCTTAATATTTTGTTCTGCAATGGAAGATAGTGCAGCAACTTTTTAATTAACACATTGTAAAATCTTTTCCACTGTAAAAGAAGCATTTTTTTCTTTGTCTTTGTTAGAGACTTCATTGCACTCTTTGTCAAAATACCAATAGCCATCCTTTCCAAAGGTGTCGAATGTTTACTGACGTCTAAATCTGCAAGTTTATGGCCTGGAGTGTTATCAACAACTTCATCTATCATAGCTCTTTTCATTACCATCTTTACTAATGAAGTCATTTCATAATAAAGAAGATGAATCAGAGGTTCTTTCTGAAAAAAGAACTGAAATATATTCACAATGCTAAACACACCGTGCATAAACTGATAGTGGATGAAAATGTCACCTTGTTTCAATGCAGAAATTATTCTGTGCAACATTTCACTTGTTTTCAGTTCTTTGGAACGATGTGCAGGTACAAAGGATAAGAAGTAGTGAATCAAGGCATCTTTTTGCTCCAATAAACGATCAAATACTGGTTCAAAAGTTAAAAATCTAGCTTCAACCGGTCTCATAGATACATGTTTTGGAGCAGCTACATATTCCTGACTCTTGCCATAATCAGCTGATCTTACACTATTGCCATGGAAATAGTAGAATACATCCACTGCGAATTCAGAAAGTGAAGAATCGAATTCTTTTACAGCCTTTTTACAGCATTCATGACATGATGTAATGAACATCGACCTACATCAAGCAAGTGGGGATTTTCTTGCTTTAAAAGAGTTAGCATGTCTGTTTTACAGCCTACCATAACTTGCAGACTATCAGTCATAACGCCTATTACCTTAGATATATTGATGCCAAACATTTGTAAAACAGAAATCAATTTTTCTTTCATGGGAAGTGCTTTAGCTTCTGGCAAATATACCCTTTCAAGAAAATCTATTACAACTCGCTGTTGTACATCATCAAAATATCGTACGATTATTTCAAGCTTTTTTTATTATTCACACCACTGTCATTGCTTTCATCTAGTCCAATTGACACATATTTCCCTTTCAAACTTTCCTTTAAAATGGTTTTATATGTTTGCCCCAAACAATATCTAACCAGGTAAGACATCTTTGTTCGGTGATTTGAAAATGATTCAGCAATTTTAGAGTCAGGAAACATTCTCTGAAACAACTGTGTTGAATGATCACAAAACCTGAATGGAATATTGTGTTCAACAAGTGCAGAGGCCCACAAAACTTCAGCAGTAGTAACCTGATTACTAATTATTGTTTGACTTTTGAAACTTTTTGTCAAGTTCTTTGACTTTGTTACAGCTTCTCTATTTTTCTTGTGATTTTCACTTCTTGAATGTTGTAAAACTGCTTGAACACCCATCGTAGACACTGAAAATTCTTTTGAGCACCACACACATGAAGCTTGAGTGTTCTTCTTTCCTGGTCTGCACCAATTGCCAATTTCATCCACATTATTGTCTTTTTGACAAGAAGAGGACCAATCACTTTGATAGTGGCACTGTCGTTTAGACATGTTGAACTAGAAATCTGTGTAGTAAAGATAAAAATTAGTCATCATTTCATCATTAAAAAAGCTACAAAATAAACTCAATTAAAAAAAAAAAATTAATGTGGTAAACCAAAGGCTCATATAAGAAAGGAAGCATCACCACAGAGATATCCAGGGTCATATGCTACTTTAATACTTCAGAACTTCGTTAAAACAAAATAATAAAAGTAGTAGCAATGTTAAGAAATAAGGGCTCAGTATTATATTTCATCATTGCCCTTACAAACAAAAAATATCAAGACAAAATAAATTAGGTTAATTTAAAATAAAATGCATTTTTGTTACTTACCCTTAATATTTTTGTAGATAGTTGATGTTCTCAACTCACTTAAAATAAAGGACCGTACTGAAAATAAATGACTTTATCAGTAGTCACAGTTTTAAAGGACAGTCCTTTAAAAAAAGGACATTTGGACACACTGTGTTCTGCACAATACAGTTTTTTTATCACATTAAAATAAGAATAACTAGCATTGTACCGCTAAATAAGATGAAATAGATAACTTTAGACTACCATTACTTCACCCAAGAGTGATTA
The DNA here is from genome assembly GCA_039090855.1 of Macrothele yani. Taxonomy (NCBI): domain Eukaryota; kingdom Metazoa; phylum Arthropoda; class Arachnida; order Araneae; family Macrothelidae; genus Macrothele; species Macrothele yani. The sequence goes on along the minus strand of CM076989.1, from coordinate 28,814,923 downwards.
AATATTTTCGAAATTTGTATACATGTACTATGCCGTCAAGCATGCAAATGTTACACATTTACTCAGCAACATACTTTTTAATTGGATTCCTTGTACCCTCAAAATGTGCTGTGACACGGAAAGGAAGCTTTCTCGGCTCAACAGAAACTTTTTTCTTCACTATGCGCATAAGAACATATCGCCAAAGTTTGACTAGAGCTTTTACAAGCATCCTGTATATCTGTTCATTTAAAAGTTATATTTTAACTATTGCTCTTCATCCAAGTGCTGTAATTATGATCATGATATTCATAAAGTTCAATTTTTTTAATGTAAATATTCTTATTTCCCACTATAGAAAAGTTTTCTTGAAATGCTATACCTTCAGCTTACTAAATTTCAGGCTTTTGTCAAAAGATGTGATCATAATTTCAGAGAATATAGTGGAATCCAATTTGGTTTCATAGTCCAACTCAATAACTCTCTGTATACACAAAGTCGGCTGCTTATGATTATTTTGCGTAATTAATTACTTTAACGAGGTTCGCAATAAATGCTCTGTGATATTAATCAGCATTAAAAGAAAAGGAGAATTTTTGTACATGGCATATCGGTTCAGCAGAAAAGCTTGAAATATCGACGGATCTGTCTTCGATGGAACAAAACCAGTGCAGTCATAAAAGTTTCACTGCTTCCATGAAAATTGATGCACATGTCAGTCTCTAATGGATGGTCTCTTAGCACGAGGCCTGGAGATTACTAAAGAAATCCAGATGTTAGCCAAACGCGGGGATCTTAGAAGAGTATCTGTTTTCAAGAAAAAAGTGTTTAAAAAAAAGGCAAGCAGTGGATTTTAATAAAGTAAAAACACTTTTTGACGTTATCGAACGGAATTTGTATGATGATCTGTTGTTTCATAATTTTTCATGATTAAGCATGAGATAGAAGCGAGTTTAAAATTAGTCATTCTGCAAAAAAACCGCGGTGTTGGTGGAAAATAAGATATATCCTTGAACTGGTACGTTTTTTTATGTTACATAACAAAATAAAAGAAAGCTGGCTCAGAAAGTGAGCGGTCGTAAAAGTTTCTAATTAAACTTGCGAGGTGAAAAAAGTTCGCTGCTATCATATCATTTCATTTCATTTATTTTTCGTTACGCGGTTACATTTGACTATATTATGTTTCAATATTAATTTCATAGAAATGGACATCTCTGAAGTTAACAGAAAAATAACCAAAGCTCTTATGGAAACAGCAACAAAATTAGCTGGGTCTAAGAACAAGTTGCATGTGAACAAATTATCAGGAAAAACCAAAATGTTGATGCAAAAAAGAAGAGAGATGAGGACAAATAAAGAAGATGTGACTTCCAAAGTGGAATATATAGAGCTATGCAAGACAGTAAGAAAAAGTATCACTGAAGACGTAAGGAAATTCAACTGTGAACTAGTGAGGAAAGCAATTGAAAACAACCAAAGCCTAAAGATAGCAAAGGGACATCTCAGTAAGGGAAGAAAACAGATTATGGCACTGAGAAAAGAAGATGGTTCTGTAACAAGAAATAGAGGCGAAATCTTGACAAGAGTGAAAGATTTCTACTCCAAATTATATGAAAGGGATGATATATGCACTCCAGACATCATGAAAGATACCAGTACCAGAGTTCCTCCAGTCCTTCCAGCAGAAGTTGCACATGCAATCAAGAACATGAAGCGAGGAAAAGCTCCAGGAGAAGATGGAATTACTGTAGACATCATACAAGAAGCAAGTGGAGAAATCGAAACAGTACTCGCCCAAATTTTCACTCGATGCCTTAATGAAGGAAAGATTCCTGAGGATTGGAACACCGCTACAATGATCCTGCTACATAAGAAAGGTGACATTGAGGATCTCGGAAACTACAGACCTATCAGCCTCCTATCAGTAGTTTATAAAATCTTCACTAAAGTTCTTTCACACCGCTTGAAGGTAGCACTAGACATGGCTCAACCGAGAGAACAAGCTGGATTCAGGAGTGGCTACAGCACAATAGATCATATCCACGTGCTGAGAGAACTAATTGAAAGAGCGAGGGAATATGAACTTCCATTGTGCATGGCTTTTATCGATTATGAAAAAGCCTTTGATTCGGTGAAACCATCAGCAGTTACAATGGCTCTGAAACCTGCGGTATTGAAGATGCATACATTAATATTATTAATAACATCTATGAAAATGCAAGTGCAAAGATTAGGCTGTTTGAAAATAAAACACACGTAAAAATTGGAAAGGGAGTGAGACAAGGTGACACCATATCTCCGAAGCTCTTTAATGCCACATTGGAGGGTGTTTTTCAGTCGCTGAGCTGGGAAAACAAGGGGATAAAGATTAATGGAGATTATCTAACCCACCTTCGTTTTGCTGATGACGTAGTCATTTTTGCAACTACCCCATCAGAGCTGCAGAGTATGATCCAGGAACTTGCTGACAAGAGTAAAGAAGTGGGATTAAAAATGAACTTTCAGAAGACAAAAGTGATGTTCAATGCTTTTACAAGAAATGAAGATTTATCGATTGATGGAGAAAAGCTGGAGATAACAGACACATACGTTTATCTTGGACAACAGATATCAAGTGAGGGTCACATTGATGAAGAAATTAATCGGCGTACAAAACTTGCCTGGAGAGCTTTTGGAAGAAACAGCATAATTTTCAAGAGCAATATGCCATTATGTCTTAAAAGAAAAGTGTTTGATCAATGCATCCTTCCAGTGCTTACGTATGGTGCAGAGACGTGGACCTTAACTAAAAGAGACATACAAAGGCTGCAGACAACTCAAAGCAGCATGGAGAGGTGCATGCTTGGTGTAACCAGGAGAGATAAGAAGAGGAACTCGTGGATCCGAAAAATGACAAGAGTGGAAGACATCATGATCAGAGTTAAATCCCTGAAATGGCAATGGGCTGGACATACTGCCAGAAGGACAGATCATCGATGGACAGCCGAAATTTTACAGATTGGATTCCAAGGACAGGAAAAGACCCAGAAGAAGACCACATGGGAGATGGGTGGATGAAATTCGAAAGTATGCAGGGGTGACATGGAGGAGACTGGCACAAGACAGACCGTTGTGGAGGAAACTTGGGGAGACCTTCGTCCAGCAGTGGATTGATAATGGTTGACAATGATGATGATGATGATGATTAATTTCATAACATATAATATTAAGAAAAAAACATATAATATATATATATATATATATATAGCATATTGCGAAACACATACGAAAAAGAAAATATGAAAGTATGCGGGAGTGACATGGAGGAGACTGGCACAAGACAGACCGTTGTGGAAGAAACTTGGGGAGACCTTCGTCCAGCAGTGGATTGAAAATGGTTAACAATGATGATGATGATGATGATATAGCACATTTTCTCAATAAAAAGTGATCCCAATGAATCGAAAATACACTCTGAAACAGAAATTCACGTTAAAAAAAAGCAAATGAATGTTTAAAAAAAAAAATTACTTTTAGTTTTTAAATTATCGTAAGTCTTACGAATAGTCGTAATTATAAATTTAGAATATGTAAACCCAAAATGTTTTAATGTGCTTTCATAATATATTTTCCGTATGTGTTTCGCAATAATAGGCATTACCTAAAAGTGGATACTTTCTATTCCCCGTAGGCATCTGTTATTGGGTAGTTTCACTGTATTTGTGAAATTTTAATTTGTTTACTTTCTCTCTGACTTCTGTTCTTTGTTTCTTCCTATATTTTTGATTCATTTTATTTCTTCTGTCACAAACTCGGGTTTTGTCTATCTAAATCATTCTGCTCTTTCTCTTGTTTTTTTATGCATTACAGTAGAGCGCCGATTATCCGGACACCGATTATCGGGATCGTGGTCACCTTTTTTTCTTTTTGTATTACGCGTACTCTATTGCGCATTTGAATGCTTCGAAAAAGTGGTGAAATAGATGGAGAGGCAGGAAGAATGCAATTTTACTGACTTAATACATTTGAAAAGCATGCGGGACATACCGGCGCGAAAACGAGTTTCATTTTAAAGCAGAAAACGATAGACGAATTTTTCAAGTAAAGAAACAAAGTGAAAATTAATTACATACATACGGTATGTACTTACGTATTTTAATATGTTTGTATAGTAAGTAGTTTTATAGCATTTTAATATGTTTTATAGTATGTAGTTTTATAGTATTTTAATATGTTTTTATATTAATATGTTTTATAGTATATATATATTATAGTATGTAGTACATCATTTAATATACATACAGGATTTCTACAAAAATTTAGTGAACACGTGCTTTAATTATTTTTGGTGTTTGTTTTTGTTCTATTACGTACTATTTTTACAAAATGTCCGATTATCCGGATCACTCCTGGTCTCTCTGATCCCGATAATTGGCCTCTACTGTATTTCCTTTTCTTCTTTTTATTCTTCTCTTATTCCTCTATTTCCTTTCTCTCAGTGTAATAACAGGTGGGATATCCTTCTCTTTGTGCGTCTTTAACCTGTTCTGCTCTTTTTCCTCTCTTTTGATACTGCTATATGCTGTCACTAATTTCTGTCTTTTTTTTTGTCTTTCTTGCTATATCTTTCTCTCTAGTTGCTTCTGTTCTGTTTTTTGCTTCTATATCTGTCAGCTTGTTTTTCTTGTTTCTCGCATCCTCATTTCCCTGTGTGTACGTGTGTGTAAGTACTTGTGACTTTTCTGCACTGAAATTCAGCCTGTAGGGGTACCGTTATGGAAGTTGGAATGATCGGTTCACAGCGTCTTCGGGGGAACGCAAGAACGATATTTCTCTTTCCTTTTCCTTCTCCTCTACGGCTGCTTAAGTACACTCCCTCTCATTTCTCAGATTGTCACTTTACTGTCTCTGTTTTGCAAACGTTGGGAGAAGTCTTCTATTGCTTCAACCTTGCATTTCTGTAACATACAACGTAACAAGACGTAGATGATGTAGTACTGCGGTGACGTATGAGTCAAATCGGCACAAATGCAGTGGTGAGCCTTGCTGGCGTAGTTCGATTGGAAGAACATCCCGCTCCGGAATTGGAAGACGTGATTTGAAATCAGCACCGGCAAAAAGGTTACATCTTACACTGGAGCCCTAACGTAAATGAATGTTCTGGACGTGAGGTTCGAAAACAAATGGGATGACTCTTCCACCATCGTAAGGAATTAATAAAAATTCCTTCTTTTACAATGAGCTGAGTCTTCAATTCCGGTTGTCGGAGAACCCGAGCATGAGATTTGTGCACCCGGTTTTTTCAATGGAGAATAATGTAAAGTACTACGTAACAGGACGTAGATGACGTACTACTGCGGTGACGCATGAGTCAAACCGGCAAAGTTACAGCGATGAGCCTTACTGAGTAGTCTAGTTGGTAGAATATCCCGCTCAGGAGTTGGAAAACGTGGCTTTTAGGATTTCGCCGCCTGCAAAAAGGTTATATGTTACATTCCCAGTTATAACTCCAAATTACAGACATTTCTCAGCTGAACATTCAGCAGCCGAAAGTGCGAGGCACTTGATTAAATCCTCAAAACAAATCTATTTCTAAAGCGCTTTGCAATGATTCTGTTGATTTTCGCTCTCAACGCTAGGAACTACTTCTTTGTTGCGGAGGTGGCTGTTCCTGATCTTCCACAATAGTGCACTTTTAGAGTGGCTCGGAAAACAGCTTCTTTGTCTATTTTGCTATAACTGTTTCCATCGTGATTTCACTATCAGCCGGTACATCTCTTTTTTTGTTCCCAATTTTAATTTGTTTTTATATTGCCACTCATTCAATTTTTCTCTTTTACTGTTTTGTCCTGCTTTACGTTCTTTTTCTTTAGATCTCCTTTTCATTAAATACAAATGTTCTCTGCTTGGTTTTATAGTCATTCGCATTTGTACTTCTTTCTCTTTTCTGTTACTCATTTATGAAGTTTTTCTATTATCCTTTCTCTTCATTTTTTCAGTCTTTATTTAATTTTACTATCTGCGATATTTCTTTCTTGGGGGTGTCTTGTATCATTTTGTTTTCAATATTTCTTTCAAACATGTAGCACTTACTCATTTTGTGTGTGTGTGCTTAAATATGCAACATGAAATCTCAGCCTTCATTCCGTATGTGAAACAAAGATACATATTACGTGGAACCATAATTATAGCGGCATCATTTTCAGTATTTGCATATCCTGTCCTAAGTGACTGTCTTAAATATGACGCTCTCCCAAAACCAAATTGAAGGCATTTACAGGAAGTTTATCATTTTCTTCAGAAAAGTATTTGAATAATATCATGAGAAATGCATTCCAATGAATATTTTATGCGATGACCTTTGTGCTGCCGAGTGTTTTTGCGCATCACCATAATTAGCGCCCGTATTGTACGGCGACGAAACAAGGTGTTGTTCGAACAAAGCCAGATTTTCCCAATTAATTATTGAAAATGGAGCAGATGTCTGACATAATTCCCATAATTAAGCAGCCGTCCGTGGCCACCCTAGAGTTGATTGATGTCGGACACTCACACCGAGGGAAATATGATTCTCGTAATTCCGACAAGTATTTCCAATTTTCTATCCAAAGAAATATACGTTGGCGTGCACGGATCTTTCCAGCGTTCTATTTTTTGTACAGTAGGACTGCATACATTTGGGTAAAATTAACGTTGAAACAAGGTTTGTGGTTGGTAATTTATACCCCCAGACACAACCAAATTCGTATCCGATCTGAGCACTAACTGCGATTCCAATATTTTTCTAAAAAAGGATATTTTATTCTTGTAAGTTTTAGAACTTCTTTCAGAAAATAAAAAGTGCAATCCTACAGCATCACTTGTCGATTTATCCGTCATGCTGTATGTCAGCATATCCTGATCTACACTGGCGGAAAGTGAAAAAAGAACACCAAGAAGGAATTGGCGGACGATCATGAAATTTACATATGTTAATTGGGACGAGTTTACGTAGGTGTGATGTTAATTTCGGAACCAACCGGTGAGCGCTTACGCCACAGCACGGCATAATAGGCAAATTATCGTCGGTGGTATTTAAGGAGTACGGCGAAGTGAATGTAATCAGTCATCGGCATACGGACACGTGCGAAGAACCTGAAGAAGTTGCAATGCCTGGAGATGGAAGACGTGTACGATTTCAGCAGTTATCGGACTTTGAGCGAGGTCATCTAGTCGGACTCCGCGAGGCCGGGTGGTCGTATCGTCGTATTGCGGAGCGAATTGGACGGGAAGTATCGGTGGTGGTACTATGGTGGCGTAGATGGTCCGAGAAACATTCCCACACGAGAAGACGTGGAACCGGAAGTCACAGACGGACTGATGAGCGGACCGATCGACGCATAAGAAGAGCGGCGTTGTCAAGCAGAACATCCACTACGACGCAAATCCGAGCTGCCGTTGCACCTGAGGTGACTGTGCGAACAATCCGTAACCGTCTACTGGATGCAAGACTACGTGCGCGTGTGCCTCTGGCATGTGTACCTCTGACTCCAGCCCACCGTCAGGAATGGCTGCAGATGTGTCGCCAACGTCTGCACTGGAGAACGCAATGGTGATCAGTCGTGTTCAGCGAAGAAAGCAGATTCTGCTTGGGAGCATCCGATGGCCGTATGCGTGTTCGCAGAAGCACAGGGGAGCGTCTCCACCCTTCTTGCATCCGTCAGCGACACACAGGGCCTACACCTGGTCTCCTCGTGTGGGGAGCGATCAGCTATCACTCCCGTACACAACTAATGTTTGTACCGGGTACGTTAAACAGCACCACCTACATCAACAACATCATACAGCCCGTTGTTGTGCCATTTGTAAGGTCGGTCCATCGTGGTGTATTCGAGCAAGATAACGCATGCCCACACACGGCACGTGCAACGCAACGTGCACTTCAGGGTGTGAGACAACTTCCATGGCCTGCACTTTCACCGGATTTGTCCCCCATTGAGCAGGTGTTGGATTTTATGGGACAACGATTTATCCGGTCTCCACGGCCAGCCACGACCATCCCAGATATACGCGTCCAGGTTGAGGATGCTTAGAACTCCATACCCCAAACTTACATCCAACATCTGTACGACAGACTCCATGCCGGAATTGCATAGTGTGACGCAGTTCATGGCGGTTCAATCTCGTACTAACCATGTTACATGGAAATGTTATTTTTCAGTTTACTAGCAAATACATCTGTATTTTGCCATAATGTTTTGATCACGTTATCCTCTGTATTCCATTATTATTCTGTATAAATTTCGTTGGTGTCAGACGTCTCCTTCTTGGTGTTTTTTTTTCACTTTCCGCCAGTGTATTAGTAGGATTCAAAAATAGTATTTTTGTCTCCGACAGATGCTCCCGCCAGCATTCATTAGATTCTAAATTTCGGTGGCTAGGTGACCTAAAAATACACTATTTTGACAAAAGTCACCGAACATCCCTTCAAAAGCAAATGACTGGATCCGCTGCTTTGTTAAAATGCGCGGTGCAGCTGCAAACGGTATAAAAACAAGCCTGCAGCTGACCGCGATCATATCGCATTGTGAGGTTTAGTGAAAATGCCACGACGGGAGAGAACTGACTTTGAGAAAGGAAAGATTATTGGGTATTTTATTAGTGGGTTGTCCATAATTGAAAACTAGAGGTGTTTAAACATACCCAAGTCAACTATTTTGGATGTACTGAATAAGTGGGAGACACATGGCGTGCCTGAAGCAGCAAAACGTACCGGCAGACCAAAGAAAATCAGTGATAGAGGACGTCAAATCCTCAGGAGAGTCGTTACAGGTAATGACGGAGTACTGCACAAGACCTCAGTGTACAGGTGAGTACAAATGCTGGAACCTCGGTATGTACACGTACCATTTACAGAGAACTTCATTCCATTGGTTACCGTGGTCGTTCGGCTGCTCATAAGCCTTTCATCTCCACTCGGAATGCTACTCGTCGTTTAGCATGGTGTAAAGAACATTTATCATGGGCCGTAGATCAATAGAAACGTGTTCTATGGACAGATGAATTCAGATACACGATCCATCAGTCTAATGGCCGTGTGTGGAAATGGCGGCGGCCGGCGGGATGCTATTTACCACAGTGTACTACTGATCCTACGGTCAAGTTCGGAGATGGCTGTGTACTCGTGTGGAGGTGTTTTTCGTGGTATGGTCCCGGCCTATTGGGTATGGTGGACAAACCTGTTAATCAGCACGTCTACCTCGATATTCTGGATAATTATGCCCTATCAACTCTGTGGATATACTATGGAACCGAGCCTTGTTGGTACCAGCAGGATAATGCCCCGAGCCATAAAGCAAGGACTGTTACGGCGTGGTTTGACGATAATTTCAAATCGTGTGTGGACTGGCCAGCATAGAGTCATGATCTTAATCAAATCGAGAGCACCTATGGGATGAATTAGAGCGCTACATAGGAAGTTTGGAACCAAGGATTACAACTAAGCAACAGTTAGCGACAGCATTATGTACTGAATGGAAGCCCATGCCTTTCGCTGTGTTCCAAAAACTTGTCAAAAGCATGTCTCGAAGGGTCAGTGCATGCATTAAGGCCAAAGGCGGACCGACACCGCACTAATGTATGTCAATAAATGCTATGTTGTGTTTCTCTCCTAGGTGTCCGGTGACTTTTGTCAATAAAGTGTATATAACAGCAATCCATAAGAGGGAAACCATCACTCTGCACATTCTATACATCCGTAAGTTGAAAGATTTGTGTTCCTTCTGATGCCTCCACACTTATCATGAAGTACCTCCAACAAAATTTACACAAACACATGTTCTCTGCGCGACCTTCATCGCAAATACACTGCTGGCCACCCTAAACGCAACACCAAGAAGGAAGCATCTGATTGGCCTGAAATTCGCAGCATGCGTTGCCCGCAAGAGGACATGCAAATGATTAGCAATGCAGGGTATATGCAAATCATGTGCGCCCGGCACGGCACCGAGAAGCACTGTAAGAAGGGTGCACAGAAGGCGGGGTGTAAGTACTGAAAGTGTGTTGTGCTACCGGACTTGTGCGTGGGAAGCTTCTTGATGCCTCGTCGAAGAACACGGCAGTCATTCTAGCACGTTTCGGAGTTCGACAGTGGAAGAATAGTGGCTTATCGCGACAGCAGTTCATCGTACCGAGACATCATCGGCGCCCGTGTGCCACGAGATCCAGCCACTGTGAGGCGATTATGGATTTTGTGGGTGTAGGAGGGACGGACGGACCGACGTGAGCGATTGCTGCAGCCGCGGCAGACCACCGAACTAGAGGACCGACATGTTGTGCGGCGGGGATGGATGGCTTGCACTGCCACATCACGAACGTTAGCGCAGGAATTAGGGTGTTTTGCGCAACAACCTGTGTCAGCACGTACCGTTCGACGTCGTCTGGAGGAGCGGGGACTTGTCGCACGGCACCCATTGCTCCGATTATCATTGACGATACACCACCGGCGAGTGCGGCGGCAGTGGGCAATTGAACGCCGCTCCTGGACTGCGGAATGGCCCGACATTGTCTTGTCCGACGAATCCCGCTTCTTCCTGCAAAACCACGATGGTCGGATCCGCGTTTTGCGGCACCGCGGCGAGAGACTGTATGACGCCTGCATTATGTATCGCCATACCGGTCCGTCGTCTGACGTTATGGTTTGGGGCGCAATTGGTCATGACACCCGCACCCCTCTGGTAGGCATCGCCGGTACACTCAACAGCCACCGCTACATCTCCGACGTTTTGGAGCCAGTAGTCCTCCCTTACCTGCAGGACCTGCCAGTGACCACGTTTCAACGGGACAATGTGCGCCCGCACGTGGCACGCATTGTGCAACAATTCTTCACGGCCCGCCAGGTGCCACTGCTGCCGTGGCCCGCTTGTTCTTCTGATATGTCGCCCATCGAACACGTCTGGTTGCTGATCGGCAACCGAGTGACCCGCCAAGCACCATCCGCGGCTACGCCTGATGAACTGTGGCAACGTGTGTAAGCAGCCTGGACCGACACACCCCAAGCCCACATCCAAAGCCTCTTTCGTTCGATGCCGCGGCGGGTAGCGGCCGTTATTGCCAGCCATGGGGGCCACACGAACTATTGATGTCTGCGTGTTCCGCAAGTCGCACGGGCCTGTAAGCTCAATCGTTTCCTCTTTGTGTCTGTTGTTATGCGTCCAGTAAAACTGGCTTTGCTATCTCGTGTCCTTCTTGGTGTTGCATTTTGAGTGGCCAGCAGTGTAAAATCTATCCAGGCTTTGCTTGCTCTTGATTGTGACTCAACCTCTTCTGGTTGAGACTGGTTTAGGTCGTTTCTGGGTTCTCTTCGGCGTATTTTTCGTTAGTGGCTTCGCATCGTTAAACATTGCAGTCACTGACGAAAAATACGGGGAATACACTTGCCTTGTAGTTTAATGATTAACGTGTAATCCTCTGGCAAAATAGAAATGAATTTAGCATGACGAAGATTTATGTTAGTGTCGTGAATAACCTAAAAATCTTATTATGTATACAGCTTTGACTCAACCGTGGCGTCACAGGGCAACGTGGTATTTGATGGCATTCTACATCCGTTTCTGCAACGTTTTGGAATTTTATGTAAATCAACTAACTTCTCTGTAAAGGCGAAGCTTCACACATCAAGAACATGCATAGTTTTAGAAAGTTATTTTTTCCGGCATCTACAAAATCAGTTCTTTTCGCTTACCTTGATATAGTAGCGGACTTTCAGTTCCGTGACTCAATAGCAAATGGCGGATGTACCACTTCGTTCGTAAATGATGGCGGACTTCTGCTACCAGTTTTCCTCGCTAATTGGCCCATGAATGCCAACCCGTAAGGTAAACTACCGCTATCTTGTATCTTTACAAAGAATTCGTTTGGTGCCGATAAAGGGGTACATGGCGTTACTTGGCGTAAGTACCTTATATTTTTCCACAAATATTGTTCCCCTGTCGTTAAAAGAAAACCTTCCTTCTAATTGTATTTCATTCATGTTTAGTTTTTCTGCTAACTTCTAAACTGATTATCGCCCATTATTTCTCATAACCGAAGTATCTTTTTACCCATTTAACCCCGTTCTCTAAGATGTCAGACAATAACACCGTTTCAATGTTTATTTTCTACCTCTTTGGATATTTGGTCACAAATAAAAGAAAGCTTTTTCTCTGTATCTTGCCCCGTTTTTGTTAAGTTGATTTTGCTTTTGTAAATGCAGAGGTGTTTTAGCACAACGAGAATTCTTCCACAAGTTAGTGACTCTTTTGTTTTACTAAAAATGTTTTTGACTTCGAGGTGGAATTTCTCTTCAAAGAATTTTTGCTTCTAAAATGAAATTTTTTTACAATGAAAACGGATTCAAAGATTACATTTGAATCATGCAGCTGTGTTCTGTAACATCTGCGACCTCATCAATGTAATTAGATTTATGAAAATGTTATATAACTTTGTACGTACCTTGAAGGACTTACGTCAATCCTGGGAATTTTGTCTTGTCATATTTGTTAATTTATTTCGTCATACAAACGAAATATAGATAAACCGTTCAAAGCTTTCCAAACAGAAATATGAAAGCCTGATATGTTTTCTACATTCGGGCAAAGTTATTAATTTGATAATTTTGATAGCTCACTTTTATACCTAGAATGATATAAGGAAATTCTAGGTATCTGAATAGGTCATATTTTTTATCAGCCAAGTTCATTTTTTTGTATTGTATCTTCACTGAAGAGCAATTGAATTAGAGACAGCTGGCGTTATGCAAATGTGGCGCTGTGGGCGGCCCTGTAAATGGAAACGACATGACGTATGCAGCGATCCGACAATATAAGGAGTGATGCGACAGGAATCAGTAAGAGTTGGACGCAGTGTGGGTAAGACGAAGGATCAAAGCGCATTTGATCGTGGGCAAATTGTCGGGGCCCGACGAATGGGTCACTCCCTCTCGGAAGTCTTGCAGGCACTGGGATTTTTACGAGCCACTGTGTCACGGGTGCACCGTGAGTACATCGAATCCGGTAAAACCATCCCTGCAAGGGTCAACTGCCGAGGACAACAGCGTGTGGATGAGGGGGGTCATCATCGGCTAGCTCGCATTGTAACAGCGGATAGATGGGCTACAGTACAAGTAATCACTCGGCAATTTAACGCTGGTGCACAAAAACTTGTAAGCAGCCACACCATCCAGAACCATCTCCTCACTATGGGGTACAGAGGCCATCGTCCCACGAGGGTACCGCTGCTGACCGCACATCACAAGGTGCAAAGATTAGCATGGGCTCGGGAACATCACCACTGGACCTAGACATGTGGGAAAATGTTGCCTGGACTGATGAGTCGAGATTCACGTTGGTACATGCGGATGGCAGGACACGAGTACGGCGCAAACCACATGAAGCGATGGATCCTTCTTGCGAGCAGGGTACTCTTCAAGCTTGTGGAGGTGGCTTTCTCATATGAGGACTGCTTACGTGGACTGAAATGGGACCCCTGGTACGTGTGACATCGTCCCTCACAGGTCAACGTTACCTGGATATCCTGGACGACCATTTGCTCCCGTTTGTGCGTCTTCAACATCCCACTGGGGACCTCATCCTGCAACAAGACAATGCAGCTCCCGAATTGTATCCGAATGGTTGGATGAACACTTCACCGACGTGACCTCGCTTCCTTGGCCAGCAAGGTCACCTGACCTCAATCCCATCGAGCACATCTGGGGTGCCATCGAGAGAGATGTTCGAGGCTCTGACCCCACTCCATCAAATCTTCGTTAACTGTGGGAGCTCGTTCAGGGGTCGTGGATCCGTATGGCTTCCCAACGCTTCCGGTGTCTTGTCGAGTCCATGCCGAGACGAATCGCCGCCGTCATCCGGGCGAAAGGTGGTGCTACACGTTACTAGACAGGTATCTCTAATTCAATTGCTCTTCAGTGTATATCGTCCACAAGATACTAAAACAATATCTTTTGGTCGTAGTCACACGACTCCTTGAAATTTTGCAAATGGGTGCTGTGATGTAATCAAAAGAAAAGCAGCATAATGAATAGAATTGTCGGCGACGGGATCGAAGCAGCTCCTCTTCGCTCAGGAGCAGTTGTTCTACCCGACTAAACTACACCAACGGAATGTATCGCTGCAGATTTGTCGTCTTGACAAATGCTTTACCTCTGTAGTACGTCATATTATCTCACTCTTAATTTATTTTAGCGAAGAAGGAATTTTAATTAATTCCAGACAATGTGTGGAACGAATATTACGCAATGTAAATTGTTTTTAATTTCAATGGTTTCAATTATTAAAATATATCATTAATCAACAGTAGTAATAAGTAATAAAACTGGGTGAATAGAAGCTCACACATTTTATAATTCTAATTATATCGCAGCATACTCTATAAATTCATGATCAAAGTAAAATACCTGAAAGGCAATGGACTGGATATATTGCTATAAGAACTGATCACCGTTGAACAACTTAAATACTAGACTGGATTCCAAAGGACCGGAAAAGACCCAGAGGAAGACCATGTGGGAGATGGATCGATGAAATTCGGAAGCATGACAGAGTGACATGGAGGACACTGACTCAAGACGGAAAGTTGTGGATGAAACTTGGGGAGACATTCGTCCAGCAATGAATTAGTAATACATAATGATGACTTCACAAATATAATAGGATTAATGTGACACCGTAATGTCGCATTCTATTGATATCTTAAATATGCTTTCGGTGTTACACAGTCCAGAAGCGCTCTTATAAAATGGTTGCTTTTTGTTTGTCTGTTTGTTTGGGGTTTAATGACCGCCGTGAGCAACTCATCGGGCTATAAGCAGTCGGCCGTCCCTAATTTAAGGTCTGATCCCAGGGAAGAAAGTGAGCTAGTGCTACAAAGCGAACTCACCAACTATGCCTCATACGGGATTCGAACCAGGACCTACCACCGAGGAATAATTAGACGCCAATACTTCACACCATTCAACCCCCCCGGGGGGTGCATATTTCTCAACGTCTTTGCATGCAAGGGGTGCATATTTCTCAACGTCTTTTAAAACTTTCAGTACACAGTGCTAAATTATAATTTCTGGCAGAGGCGCTAATCTTCGAAGATTTGGTTTGGAGCAATGCCAATTAAACCTTCTCTTTCTGTTATATTTAATCGTACTTAGAAAAGGAAGGTGGATGAACTCTTAATTAACGCCACTATTTTAATGCAATTCGGTTTCTGCAATGGAGTGTTAAGAGAGGTATTGTCGGAGCCATAAACTTGTCATTAACTAGCAATGTAAAAAAAATCACTATGCCTTCGTATTACACCTTGCTGAATGATGAAGAATATAAGAACTAAATGACTTTAAAAAAAGTAATTTTTCACAGTAATTAAGCCATTTTCTAATTCATATAAACTTGGTTGTTTCTTTAATGTGTGGTGTCCTGACGAACGAAAAGTTTTAAAGTGACTGAAAGTTTTAAAATGATGCTTTAAACCGTTAGTTTTACTGTTAAATAAAACAGTAAAACTAACGTTTAAAGCATCATTTTGTTTTGTTGTCATAGCAACAAAAATACAGTTGCTGGTGTGACGTCATCTAATCCAAATCATTCTAACATGACGTCAGAGATGCGTTACGTCACACGGACAACTCTTTACAAGGAGGTTAGAATAATTCTTCTGGAGATGTCCTGAGTCTCTTAACCGTGAAGCCGCAAACTGCGGGGATTTGACGTTGTTTACATTACACCTATTTAATTTCAACTGTGTATATTTTGAAATAGTGTGGTTTGGGGTTGCAGAAACCGTGTTAATATATAAACCGGAAGGAATTATATTTCTTAGAAGTTTTCAATTTTTAACGTTGTTTTGTTTAGAATTCGCACTAACGTTCGTGTATTTCGGTTAAAAATAAAAATGGGAAGAAGCCTCAAAATAATTAAGGATTTTATAAATTCGGTATTTTCTCATGCATTGGCAGCAAGTTACGATGCGAAATTGGAAACATTTGCGACGAAAGAAGGCGATTCGGCCAACACGAAAATGCCTTGCAATAGCCTTGAAAACCATCAGCTTTCCTACACTTTGGCGACCATCTCGCGCGGTTATAGGCTTCACGCAAAGTGGTACTGCTCCGTTAACAAGGGCATCTCCAGATATCTTATTCTAACCTCCGTGCTCTTTAGAGATACGAAAACTTTACATCAGGAATTTTGGTTCACTACCTGAACCGGTGTTTAGCCATCTGTATGTGGCAACGTTAAGAGTACGACGATCTGACGACGTCAAGAAAAAAATAGATCACGGAAAAAAACAGGGGAATTTGATACAGGGTTCTTTTTTTTTTTTTTTTTTGTGATTGGAGGTTTAACGACCACCGTGAGCAACTCAAATGGGCTATAAGCAGTCACCCGTCCCTAATTTAGGGTCACTGGTTCCAGGGAAGGGAGAGAGCCAGTGCCGTAAGACAAACACAACATCCATGCCTGACCGGGATTCGAACCCGGACCCCTTTCGGACGAATGATCAGAGGCCATCGCCTTAGACCACTGCTCCACCGGGGCGGCAGATATAGGGTTCACAGTCAGTGTATACGAAAAATGTTGTGTACCAGGAAGTGTTGACGAAATAGGGACTAAAGGTTTTATACAAAGCACATAACAAACACACAGCCCGTCGTGCCAAATTCCGTAATCGACTGCTCGGGAAATTTTCAGAAAGCTGTGAGTCAACGTCGCCATCTATTAACGTGGAACTCAAAAACACAATAAAAACACAATTCTGTATCATAAATTTTATTTTTCCCCGTCATTATTGACGGGCTTTCACCTAGTCATTAATATTCATTAAATCTGAAGGAGAATAGGAAGCAATTAATTTTATGTTGCCTGAAACGCAGTCTTCGCAGATTCAATTTAAATGAGAAAATGTATAAGACATTTTTGATAAATACTGCTGCTTTAAAGATATTATGATAGCATCGGTTGCATTATCAGTATAACGATAATGAGAAGAAGAATAAATGGAAGAAATTTTCACAATTTGTTTTATGATAGTGAACTGGAAACGATAAAATTTTGATTATTTCGTTTTTATTAGAAGCGCTATAGCGGATCAAAATTTCTTCAGCCAAAAAGAAGGCCAAAATGCCTTTCTGCAAATTTATTTGACCTAATATATTTAGCCACTATTTTCAGGTAGAATCGGAATTTATTTTCTTTAAAAATGGCGACAAACCTTCTAAATTTTTTCAAAGAAGTACCTGTAATCGTATGGCTATTGAATAATTTCTTCTGTATGACAGTCGAAAAATAGCTAATTAGAAGAGCCAATGAAAACACACTTCCACTATCTGTAGCATTTAATCATTATGTATGAGAAAGCTGTTGATTCGCGAAACCATCAAAAATTATAATCTTTTAGAAATCAAGCGGTAATGATGATTTATAAGTTAACATTATCAATACAAGTGCAAAGATTCAATTGTTTGAACACAGATTCAGTAAAAAAAATTAGAATGGGAGTGAGAAAAGGTTTCATTATAGCTCCCAAACTCATCAACACATCTTTCAATCCTTGAAACTGGTACATCATTCAATCCTCAGAACATCTTTCAATCCTCAGGACATCTTTTAATCCTTGAACTGGATTGAAAGATGTTCTGAGGATTGAAAGATGTTCTGAGGATTGAAAGACAAGGAAATAAAGATTAAGGGACATAATTTAATCCATCTTCCTGTTTCGCTGAGAACTTAGCCATTCTTGCGTATGCATCCGATACGCAGAACAAAACTCAGTACAGGTAGATCTCGGTATACGCGATAGATACGTTCCGCGAAATCGCCGTGTATACCGAATTCGCGTAAAACAGAAGAAATTTTATACGAACAATATAGGGTTAGGTTCTGCCTCCGCCGTCAGTTTTAAAGTGTGGAAGCCAAAACGATGCTTGAAACAATCTAACCAACCTGAACTGACCGAGAAAGGTGCAGGATCTTTCTCTTCTTTCGTCAGATCTGCATACAAACTTTTAGCTTTAACTTGAATAGCTGCTGCACTAAGAGGCATGTGCTGCTGGTTATAATGCTCAATCCAATAGCTTAGCATCTTTTCCCTTCTTTCCATCGCCTCCGTGGGAGATTTGGTCACTCTAATTATACTGAAGTTGGTTGAAGACTGAGCACTTTATCGAATTGATTCTGCATTGTCACGAATGGTTCTCACAGTTTTCACACAGTATTTATTAGAAGAAAGATACAGGAGATGTGCTTGAATAAATCATAGTGGATTCACTAGATCCCAAAGCACGCTGAATATCAACAATAAGCTCACCTTTCTGACAGCGATCCAGAACTTCTAACTTTATTTCTAACGAATACGACCTTCGTACACGTTTCGTCCCCTCGAAAGAAGCATTTACATCGTAGATCCTCTCACACGCACCTTTACAGCTCTAGTGATTAGATCTGAGCGGGCAGTTACATCTTGACAAAAACATCGAAAGATGCGCGTCAAGATGCGCAAACCCATTATTTTAATTACTGTTTCCTTGTAGTGTTAACAGATGGCACCACTGAATCGCGTAAATCCGAAAACGCGGATAACGAAACCGCGTATACCGAGATTTACCTATACAATGCTTTTATAAAAAATGAAGATTTTGAGGTAGATGGAACAAAACTAGAAGAAACTGATGCCCATGTCTACCTTGTACAACAGATATCAAGTGAAGGCCACATCATCGAAGAAAAAATTGTTAGGCATATAACACTTGTCCAGGGTTTATCTGGAAGAAGCAGTGCAATTTTCAAGGGCAATTTATATTGCCGTAAAAGAAAAGTGTTTAACCAATTCATCCTTCCAGTTCTTGATTATGCAGAGTGCTTGGTATAACCAGGAATGATGAGAAGAAGAGCTCATGAATCAGAAAATAACAAGAGTTGGTGTCATGATGATCAAAGTATGGATCCTCAAGAAGCAATGGGCTTGTCATATTCTTCGAATAACTTATCACCGTTGTACATCTGAAATACTAGCCTGGATTTCAAAAAAAAGCAAAATACCCAGAACAAGAACACGGATAAGTAGAGTGAGTGAAATTCGGAAGAGTGTTTTGCAAAAGAAATGCTCAAGGCAGGGTGACGTGGAGAAGACTTGAGAAGACTTTCACCTGGCAGGGTATTGGTAATGATTGATGAAGATAAGAATGATTAGGAATAACAGAAGTGATTTTCATTGTATTAATAAACGCAATTTAGGAAAAGGGAAATTTTGTTGGCATGTCAGACAGCGTATGATGCAAGAATTTATGGAATGAAGGGAAATATGGTGAAAAGTGCAGAGAGGAAGTAAAAGAGGAATTGTATTTGAAACGTTTCTATGAGAGAGTTTCAAATGGAACTCAAAGAGTTTCAAATTGAAACGTTTCTAAGAGAAAGAACAGCGCATAACACAATAGTTTTCTGTCGGTCGACAATACCTAGAATCACACAAAAGGAGTTCGTGTGTCTCAGAAAATAAACAGAGTTGCAATGTTTAAGAAAAATGCAGCCAGTTAAAGATTTCAAAAGTTACGACGACGTAACAAAAAGGAATAGATTTGATTTTAATGCGTAAAGTGTGGCAGTTGCTCATATGTACACAAAATATATACCTGGTGTTCTACCTTAAGAAGTCGTCGATGGCAAAAGAAATGACCATAGATTGAAGAAGCAAAACTAATTCACAAGCTGGATTCAACCAGCAAACTTGATCTTTTGCAAACCTTCAACATACACTATATTGACAAAAGTAACCGGACACCCCTTCAAAAGCAAATGAACTGATCCGCTACGTTGTTAAGATGTTCGCGGTAAAGCTCCAAACGGTATAAAAACAAGCCTGCAGCTAACCGCAATCATATCACACTGTGAGGTTGAGTGAAAATTTCGAAGCGGGAGAGAACTGACTTTGAGAAAGGAAATATTGTTCGGTGTTATTTCAGTGGGTTGTCCATAAGAAAACCCGAGATGCGATCAAACATACCCAAGTCAACTGTTTTGGATGAACTGAATAAGTGGAAGACACATGGCGTGCCCGAAGCAGCAATAAGTACCGGCAGACCAAAGAAAATCAGCGATAGAGGGCGTTTTAGCCTCAGGAGAGTCCTTACAGCTAATCAACGAAGTACTGCACAAGACCTCAGTGTACAAGTGAGTAAAAATGCTGGAACCTCGGTATGTACACGTACCATTCGCAGAGAACTTCATTCCATGAGTTACCGTGGTCGTGCGGCTGCACATAAACCTTTCATCTCCACTCGGAATGTTAGTCGTCGTTTAGCATGGTGTAAAGAACATTTATCGTGGACCGTAGATCAATGGCAACGGGTCCTATGAACTGATGAATCCAGATACATGATCCATCAGTCTTCTGGCCGTGTGTGGGTATGGCGGCAGCATGAGAATGATATTTACCACAGGGTACTGTTCCTACGGTCAATTTGGAGCTGGCAGTGTACTCGTGTGGGGGTGTTTTTCGTGGTATGGTCCCGGCTCATTGGTTACCGTTAACAAACCTGTTAACCAGCACGTCTACCTCGATATTCTGGACAATTACGCCGTACCAACTCTGTGACAAAACTATGGAACCAAGCCTTGTTGGTACCAGCAGGATAATGCACCGAGCCATAAAGCAAGGACTGTTACGGCATGGTTTGACGATAATTCCGAATCGTGTGCGGACTGGCCGGCACAGAGCGCTGATCTTAATCTCATAGATCACCTATGGGATGAATTAAAGCGCCACATAAGAAGTTAGGAACCAAGGCCTACTACTAAGCAACAGTTAGCGGCAGCATCATGTGCTGAATTCAAGCTCATACCTATCGCTGTGTAAACCTTGTCGAAAGCATGTCTCGAAGGGTCAGTGCATGCATTAAGGCCAAAGGTGGACGACAGCATTCTAATGTATGTCAATAAATGCTGTGTTGTGTTTCTCGTTTAGGTGTCCTGTGACTTTTGTCGATATAGTGTATATCAAAATTCTTCGCAACTTATCAACGAAGTACCCAACCGTTTCTATCAAGCGCGTGGGAACAACTAAGAAACTGTGATAGGTACTTACTTCACAATTCTGTAGCCTACCTTTTGAGAAATATTGAGAATATATTCATTTTATGTGACAGGTGAAATATTCATTTCGAAGCTTTGTTTATTTGCACTTCATTAGAAACCAGTCCTTTTCCCTCACAGCATGTTTCCTAAATACTAAGATTGAGAATAATGGCATATGACCTTCTGTAGTACTTCGTTCTGAGAATTAAATAATTATATCTATTTGTGGGCACAACCCATCAAAACGAGGGGTGCAAAACAAAATAAAAACAAGAAAGATGACACCGAATTTTCGGGTGTAATAAGCACGCCTTTTGAATCCGTTCTGACGCAAATTGAATTTATCAAAGGTATTCAAAGTCAATGGAACCGGCATGGAAAACAATAGTATCTGACGGAAGAAACAAGTTTTTCAATCGGATCTTTAATCCCTCAGATATTGCTGTAAACGGAATCGTGAGCTTACGAACTCTTAGAAACAGAGTTGTCGACAAAAATAAGATGTGACTTTACGTCCTTTTGGTGGGAAAAAAATGCATTATTTTAGGAAGAAAGTATTCACAAAAGGTTTATCCATATGAGCTGTATCGGTCCAAGAAAAAGAATTTTAGTCCTGTTGTCAGGAGCCCAGATCTTGCTACAAATACGTCAGAAATAGAAATTAACACTCATGACCCCTGGTGGCCAAACCATTCTTTACCAAACATAAGAAATTACGTGAAAAATATTTTCCGTCAGGTCTTGTATGCGATACAGGAATAATTTTTCAAATCGGAGTTTTAGAAGCAGAAAACGCAATTTACCATTGTGCGCCCTAGCGGGAAGTCTATGATTTACTTGAAAATTTTGAATTTATAGGAAAAAACATTTCGCATAGCAAACACTATCCAACAAAGAAGGAATTTTTCAAATCGGACTTTTAGAAGTAGAGATATTGACAAAAATAAGATATACATCTACGCCCCTGGCGTAGAAACCATGCATTACTTCAAGAAGAAAATGTTTCTAAAATGTTTGTCGACATGAGTAGTATCGGTCCACAAAAGACTTTTTTTCAATCGAGATTTTAGGAGCTCATATTTTGCTGCAGATACATCAGAAGCGGAAATTAAGACTTACGCCACCTGGTGGCCAAACCATTTCTTACAAAAATGAGAAATTATGTGCAAACGATTTCCCATCAGGAGCTGTATCCGGTGCAGAAAGAATTTTTCAGATCGGAGATTTAGAAGCAGGGATATAGGGGAAAACGCAATTAACCTTAACGCCCCTAGCGGAAACTCTAAGAATTACTTGATAATTTTGAATTTATAGGAAAAACATGTC
Organism: Macrothele yani; assembly: GCA_039090855.1. NCBI lineage: Eukaryota > Metazoa > Arthropoda > Arachnida > Araneae > Macrothelidae > Macrothele > Macrothele yani. The sequence continues at coordinate 28,792,544 of CM076989.1, read as the reverse complement.
ACACTAGAAACACTATCCAACAAAGAAAGAATTTTTTTAATCGGACGCTTAGAAGTCGAGATATTGACAAAAATAAGATATACATTTACGCCCCTGGCGTAGAAACCGTGCACTATTTTAAGAAGAAAATGTTTCTAAAAGGTTTGTCGACATGAGTAGTATTGGTCTACAAACGATGTTATTTTCAATCGAGAATTTAGAAACTCATATTTTGCGGCAAATAGATCAGATGCAGAAATTAAGGTTTACGTCCCCTGGTGGCCAAACCATTTTTTTTTACAAAAACTGGAAATTATGTGTAAACGATTTCCCATCAGCAGCTGTATACGGTGCAGAAAAACTTTTTCAGATCGGAGATTTAGAAGCAGAGATATAGGGGAAAACACAATTTACCTTTACGCCCCCTAGCGGAAAGTCTATGAATTACTTGAAAATTTTGAAACTATATGAAAAACATGTCACACGGAAAACATTATCCAACAAAGAAGGAATTTTTCAAATAGGACTCCTAGAAGTCGAGATATTGACAAAAATAAGATATGCATCTACGCCCCTGGCGGAGAAACTGTGCAATATTTTCGGAAGAAAATATTCCGAAAAGGTTTATCGATGTGAGTGGCATCAGTACACGGAAGAATTTTTTCAATCGATATTTTAGAAGCTCAGATTTTCTAGCAAATACATCAGAAACGAAAATTAGCACTTACGCCCCCTGGTGGCCAAAGTATTCTTTACCAACAATTCGAAATTATACGCAAAAGATTGTGCATCAGGAGATGTATCCGATGCAAAAAAAAGTTTCAAATCGGAGTTTTAGAAGAAGAGTAATCGAAAAAAATGCAATTTACTTTTACGCCCCCTAGCGGAAATTTTATGCATAATTTGAAAAAAGAAACTATGTCCAAAATACTCTTCGACATAAATGGAAACGAAAGATGAAAGATTTTTTTAAATCGGATGTTCAGAAGCAAATATGTGGAATAAAACGAATTTTTGAATTCGACATCATCTGCATTTACGCCCTCTAGCGGCGAAATTGTACATCGTAAAAAAAAAAACGAAATAACGGATCATCATTCGCATATTTCAAGCTTTCGAATGCAGAAGGAATTTTTCAAATCGGACTAATAGTGGCAGAGATACCGTGGGTACTGGCGGACGGACGGACGGACGGACGGACAAACCGATAACATAAGCACGATCTGTTTTTACAAAAGACGTGCTAATAAATTTATTCAACAGATGCTCAATAATTGCATTTTTTGGTAAGTATACGTTACTCGCTTGTATATAATAAGACGTCACTCCCGTTAAAGAAAACTAAGTGATAAATATTTGTGACGTCACTCTTTGCTTTTCATCCTTCCGGGCAGATGTTCAGTGACTGGAAACTACTCCCCAGATGAAGTAATGTCAAGATGTGACGTAACAGCTGCATGACGCAGGTTAGCTAATACTTTCGGGTTATTATTATGAGTAATTATAATGAAAGTAAAATAAATCTTGTATATTATTACCTCAAACATTCGTACACAATGAAATAATATCACTGTTTAATAAATAAATACAGGAAAACAATAGTCATCATTGTACCAAATCGCTTTTAAATATTCAGTTCTGCAATGAATAAGTGAGTTTTAGCTCCATAATATGTTTAAAAAACAAGCATTCAACGTATTTATTGACTAATAAATATGTTGAATTACAATAAATAATATATTGCTAATTTATTGACTAATCAATAGTACATCTCCCATTCGCAGCTACAAATAAGTAAGAAAAATACGTCGACTAGTTATTTATAAATCTATGCATTTGCTGCTCAAAGGTCGTTTACGAGCGACAAAACTCAATGAATAATGCTGAGGTAAAATGTTTCTGTTTCTACGGAGCTATTGAAACGAATTTGATGGCGTGATGAAAAGCAGCTCTAACGTTATAATAGAGTGCTTTGGATAAAATAAAGTTACAGCAGTACATATGAAAAACGCACGTTTTGTTGCTATAGCGACAAAGCATAACATTTAAGTACGGAATTACAATTAAAATTATAAGAGAATAAAATTACTTATTACATCGTAAGAGTATATCGGTGCTCAAACACTTAAGCGAAATTGCTCCATGGAAGGAACATTTCTACAAGTTTTGTAAAACACTTAAAAAAACTTGGCTGCGGAAACGTATTGAAGTATTCAATTTATACGGCACAGGATTTCGTTGTGTATTCCCAATTTTAATCAGGTTTTTTTTTTTTTTTTTTTTTTTTTTGATTGGAGGTTTAACGACCACCGTGAGCAACTCAGTGGGCTATAAGCAGACGCCCGTCCCTAATTTAGGGTCACTGGTTCCTGGGAAGGGAGAGAGCCAGTGCCGTAAGACAAACACAACATCCATGCCTCACCTGGATTCGAACCCGGACCTCGTTCGGACGAATGATCAGAGGCCATCGCTTAGACCACTGCAAATAAGGTTTAGGACTGAATAAATGATACAGGACTTGGTATATATTCGTTGCTAAGATTATGAAATGACACTGAATTTTACTGAGGGGCTTATACACTGAAGAGCAATTGAATTAGAGATACCTGTCTGGTAACGTGTAGCACCACCTTTCGCCCTGATGACGGCGGCGATTCGTCTCGGCATGGACTCGACAAGACACCGGAAGCGTTGGGAAGCCATACGGATCCACAACCCCTGAACAAGCTCCTACAGTTCACGAAGATTTTATGGAGGGGGTCAGAGCCTCGAACATCTCTTTCGATGGCATCCCAGATGTGCTCGATGGGATTGAGGTCAGGTGGCCTAGCTGGCCAAGGAAGCGAGGTCACGTCGGTGGAGTGTTCATCCAACCATTCGAATACAATTCGGGAGCGATGGCACGGTCAGGTCCCTAGTGGGATGTTGAAGACGCACAAACGGCAGCAAATGGTCGTCCAGGATATCTCGGTATCGTTGACCTGTGAGGGGCGATGTCACACGTACCAGGGGTCCCATTTCAATCCACGTAAACAGTCCTCAGACGAGAATGCCACCCCCACCAGCTTGAAGAGTACTCTGCGGGCAAGAAGGATCCATCGCTTCATGTGGTTTGCACCGTACTCGTATCCTGCCATCCGCATGTACCAACGTGAATCTCGACTCATCAGTCCAGGCAACATTTTTCCACATGTCTAGGGTTCAATGGCGATGTTCCCGCGCCCATGCTAATCTTTGCACCCTGTGATGTGCGGTCAGCAGCGATACTTTCGTGGGACGATGGCTTCTGAACCCCATAGCGAGGAGATGGTTCTGGATGGTGCGGCTGCTTACACGTTTTTGTGCACCAGCGTTAAATTGCCGAGTGATTTCTTGCACTGTGGCCCGTCTATCCGCTGTTGCAATGTGAGCTAGCCAACAATGACCTCGCTCATCCACACGCTGTTGTCCACGGCAGTTGGCCCTTGCAGGGATGATTTTACCGGATTTGAGGTACTCACGGTGCACCCGTAACACAGTGGCCCGTGAAAATCCCAGTGCCTGCACGACTTCCGAGATGCAGTGACCCATTCGTCGAAACCCGACAATTTGCCCACGATCAAATGCGCTTAGATCCTTCGTTTTACCCATACTGCGTCCGACTCTTACTGATTCCCGTCGCGTCACTCCTTATATTTTGTCGGATCGCTGCATACGCTATGTCGTTTCCGTTTACAGGGCTGCCCACAGCAACACATTTGCATAACGCCAGCTGTTTCTAATTCAATTGGTCTTCAGTGTATTGTACCAGTTTCTTAAAACCACTTCTTCCTGTAACTGTTGTTCCAGCATGTTCACTCCTTATAGGAGATTCTGCTTACTTTGAAATAATGTGAGGATCGATCTAGTCCATACGCTTAAGGATGAGTGTATGCCCGTATGTTTGTTTTGGAATAGATTTCACGAAGCCCTTCATGCAAAGGGAACTGCGCATTTTCCCATCTTTCTAACCTCTGGAATTTACCAAAAAAGTATTTGGCTATTAGTGCACGTCTTCGTCCACCAAATCTCAGGTGAAGCAATTTCCGGGTTTTCTTGATCCCTTGGATGTCTTACTTCTCCCTTTCAATGCAACACTTGACTTTATCCCTGGCGTCACTAAAATTTGTTTTCGTCGCTTAATGTTGAGAAATTATTTCCTCCTTCCGGGTTCTTGAGACTGCCCGCAGTGAAGAACAAAACATTGGTGACTGGACCGCAAAGAGATAAAACAAAACCTCAATGGATGTTAGAGCAAACTTCATGTCACCATTCAAACAAAACAAATACACATATTAAGAAATCACTTAAGGCTCTGAGCTCCCAGGAACATCTAAGATAACTTTGCAAGCATGGGACGTAGGAATTCTAGCCCTGCCGTTGATTATAAAACTACAGGGGAATACCTTATAAATTCTTTCAAAAAAAACAAAAAAACATTTTGTTAGGTCTGTGACCTACTACAGAGTTAAAAAGTACTTGTTAAGACGACAAATCTGCACCAATGCATTCAGTACATATCGCTTAATTGGGAGATCAACTTACTCCGGAGTGAGGGGACGCGAATAAATTTCTATGTTCACATTGGCGCCCGAACGTAAAAAGTGGATATACTGGCCGCTGGGGGCTTCGAAAAAGGTGTGACGTTTGTTCCACACATCGTCTGGAATCTATGGACAACAAATCTGCAGCGATACATTCGGTCCGTGTAGCTTAGTTGAGAGAGCAACTTACTCCGGAGTAAGGGGGCGTGATTTCGATCTACGTCACGGACAAATTTGTGTTTTCACAGGTACTAGATGAAAGAGAATTGTTCAAATATGCATTGTAAAACGTATTCAGCCATGAACAAATTTTAGCAGTATTTTAACTGTGACAGGAGTTTGAAATCCATGTACTAGGTACAACTTTATTCCCGGAATACACCTGTGGAAAAAACGTATGCATCATCATTACCGCTGGATTTCTAAGAGATTATAATTTCTGATGGTTCTGGTGAATCAATAGCCTTCTCATACAAAACAGTAAATGCCGTACTTAGTAGAAGAGTGTTTTCATTGTCTCTTAATTAGCTGGTTTTCAATGGCCAAAGAGAAATTATTCTACTACGGAAATGTGATCATTCTCTAATTAAAATGTCTTCAATTATTTTTAAAAGCAGATGGAACTGCAAGCCATGCTCAATGAACAACTTGCAGTGTTGTTGTTTATTTTTAACTTGAAACATACCGCACAGGTTTCAAGATACGTGGTATGATAATTTAATTCCTGCAACTGTCGCGGTGTCGCCCTCGTGTGGCGATGCAGGTAGAATAATGTGACTAAGCGGGTCTGGAAATGTTTCAAGTAATGTATGCGTTAATCGCAAACCAGTACAGCAATTCATGAGTGAACACTTGCGAAAGCCATTCAAGTTTGTGTGTGAGATTTGAGATCAAAATGAGTGACCAGAAATTTGTGCAGCGGATTAATATCACATTCCGTGTGAAGATCGATAAAAGTACTGCTGAAATGTGACAGCTATTGAAAGCGGCGTGCAATGAGGGTGCTATGAAAAACTCAAGTGTCTTTGTGCGGCATAAGAACTGAATAAAGCAGGCATGTCACATTCGCAGTTCAAGAACATGCTTGTGTGTGTATCTTCGATCACAGAATATCAAGAATTCACTGAACAGAAGCAAACGGTCAACCGACAATGCTACTTAGAGGTGCTAAAAATGTCACGGGATTCTTTTGGAAGGAAAAGGGTTGAACTGTGGTCTAACAACTATGGCATAATAATGCCCGAAACCATGATGCTCTCAGTGTTCACGACTTACTGGCTAAGAAATCGACTTTCAAATTGGATCATCTACACTATTCACCTGACTTAACCTCTTATGAGTTCTGGATCTGCACTAAAAATAAAAATTGCCACGAAAGAACGAAGATTTTTAGACATTTCTGACATCCAGCTTAACGTGAAAAAAGAACTGAAGAGTATTGCAGAAACAGAATTCCAGGTATGTTTCCGGCAATGGAAACAGCGTCTAACTAAATGCTTAGCTTCTGAAGGGGATCACTTCGCAGGTGACAGAAGCCGCTAGTACACAGGTACGCATACGTTTTTTACTACAGGTGTACTCCGGGAATAAAGTTGTCTCCCCTAGTATACCTCTAAACAACCTTACCTATGGGCTTCTGTTTTCTTATGTAAATTTAGTTGCTTTTTCTTCTTCCAGGATGACCCGACTACGTCTGCAATGTTACATGGCCGACTGTTCTAGACATAGCGTTTGGCACACGTACATTTCTATAAGTTATTGGTATGTAATTATTATTTGCAAATTGTGTAATTTCATTACCAAATAATTCCATTGCGTTTGAATGGCATTATTAAATAACTAAATTATATCTTCTTCATTGTAATACATTACACAGTAATTCCATTACCTTGTGCATACCTTGTAATGTATTACCTTTTATTGCATTACCTTGTAATGCATTACACGTTAATAGTAATCTGTACTTCCATTACTTTGCAATGCATTACACGTTAATTGTAAACTGTACTTCCATCACTTTGCAATTCATTACACGTTAAGCCGCCCCGGTGGCGCAGTGGTCTAATCGATGGCCTCTGATAATTCGTTCGAAAGAAGCCCCGGTTCGAATCCCGGTGAGGCATGGATGTTGTGTTTGTCTTACGGCACTGGCTCTCTCCCTTCCCTGGAACTAGTGACCCTAAATTAGGGACGGGCGACTGCTTATAGCCCATTGAGTTGCTCACGGTGGTCATTAAACCTTCAATAAAAAAAATACACGTTAATTGTAATCTGTACTTCCATTACTTTGCAATGCATTACACGTTAATTGTAATCTGTACTTCCATTACTTAGCAATGCATTACACGTTAATTGTAATCCGTACTTCTATTACTTTGCAATGCATTACACGTTAGTTGTGATCTGTACTTCCATTACTTTGCAATGCATTACACGTTAATTGAAATATGTACTTCCATTACTTTGCAATGCATTACACGTTAGTTGTAATCTGTACTTCCATTACTTTGCAATGCATTACACGTTAGTTGTAATCTGTACTTCCATTACTTTGCAATGTATTACACGTTAATTGTAATCTGTACTTTCATTACTTTGCAATGCAGTACACGTTAATTGTGATCTGCACTTCCGTTACTTTGCAATGCATTACACGCTAATTGTAATCTGTACTTCCATTACTCTTCAATGCATTACATATTAATTGTAATATGTACTTCCATTACTTTGCAATGCATTACACGTTAATTGCAATCTGTTGTTTCATGTTTCATCATGTACTTTTTTGAGTTATCGCGGTTTCTGATTTTTCCTTGATTTATGGAAAACAGTGTATGTGCATATATTTTCGCATCACACCTGCATACAGAAAGTAGGGCGTTTAGGTTGATGAGGCATCTGCGTAAATGTATAATATGAGAACAAATTAAAGCGTTAAAATGCTGATTACCTTTCTCGATCTCACTTGCGTTATTGCAAGATTTTTTGCCTCTGACATTGTAAGCATCACTCTTTCAATCCGTAACCACGGCCAATATGACACCCATCAGTTCACCTTGCTCTGACTGCTCTTCTTAGTCTGATACCAGTTACTTCAGAAAATAACACGTGTAGCAGGAATCTCTCCACTCTCACATGACTCATGTTCAAACCACCTAAATATTTTTTCACTATCTTTGTCCTCTACAGAGGATGCACCAACCTCAGATCTAATATCTGTATTACAAATCCTGTAACCCTACTGAATCTGTATACCCTAACAGTTTATGAAGCGAATTGAGAAACCCTGTATAAACAATAAAATATAATCCACTGAAATCAGCAAAATTATTTAGGTGAAATACGTACAAGTGAGCTTTTATCAATGTTCCTCTAGTTCTTAGAATAGTGAACATTTTCTTTGAAGCGGCATAGTTTTCCCACGAATAAAGGCAGTACTTCCCCGATTTTTTCCATTTGTTGGATGGCCACTTCTAAACGAGACTACAAGAAACCCTTTTTTTTTTTTTTTTGTCAGAATCTTGAAGTTTGTTTAAGAGCTGTTAGCTATAGGTCCAGGCATCTTTCCGCTCAACAACTGGAATGGGGGACACGAGGCTTCCGAGGCTATTACATTATACGAGTCATATTCGCAGCCAAGATAATGATCTTCGTTTGTTCAAATGAACGCCCAACAGTTTTACAGAAAGCGTGCAAATCGTAAAACTTAAGAATATATTGACCACAAAAAATACAGGATGAAGAAGCAATTGAAGACAGAAATACTTTTTCTATATCATTATTTGACCTTTTATTTATAGTTCTCTGTGCTGTATATTCTTCTACTATTTAGGAAAGGTCTTTAAATATTTGAAATCCTTAAATTACTTTGGAAGACTATCGACTGCATTGGATTTTTGGTCTGTTTGTTCGCCGGCGATCAATGTTTTGATAACTCTGGTTTTAGGTATGGCAATGGACTGATGCCAGAAAGCGTAAAATTAAATTACTTTTCTGAGCTAAAATAGCACATTTTGAATTTTTATGCGTTATTTCTGTAATCATATCTATTCAACTGCTTTTGAAATACTTAATAACGCGTTCCACGCTGCACTGTCTCTAATTCTAAATCACGCCAGCTTATTTCTAAGACGAAGTAAAGAAAACGGAGAAAAATTGTTTCATTGAGAATGCATGACTTGGACACAGTCCAGCATCTGCTCATTGCATCTCCTGCTGGTGTGTTTTTCTTTTAGATTCCGATGCACAAGCATTCGTTAAATCTAATTATATGTATTATGAATGGCATGATCCACAGCAGTCTGGAATATTCTAAGAAAGATCCAGTACATTAAAATTACCCTGATGCGTATCAGGTCATTCTTCATTTAAAATAAAAACAACCGTAAAAAGGAGGACTTAAAAAAGAAATCTTGGTTTACTTTATTTACTGCAGTAATTCTTGCCAGCTTTTCTTTTTCACTTTGAATGTTTCGAGCAGTGCACTTTTTATATATGTTTTCGGAAATCATTACGAATCCTTTCTCTAAAAAGTAATTAGAATTAATCGACTATTTACAGCTCTCTATTTCATTAAATCGAAACCATTTTTCTCACGCTCTTTAATTCCACACTCTTTCAATCATTGAACTCGGAAGACAAGACGATAAAAACGAATGGAGATTATTTAATGTACAATCGTTTTGCTGATGAGCAATAGTTATTTTTGCAAGTGCCACCTCAGAGCTCCGGAGTCTTGTCTAGGAACATGCTGACAAGAATAAAGAAGTGGGTTTAAAAATGAGCTTACAGAAAACAAAACTAATATGTGATGCTTTTAAAAGGACATTTTTATAGATTTAGCGGTTGTTGGGAAAATCCACATGTAACCGAAGTCTGCATTTACCTTGGACAACAGGTATAAAGCAAGGACCACAACGGAGAAAAACCAATAGGCGTATAAAAGTTGGTTGGAGGGATTTTAGAAAGAAGCAGTGCAATTTTTTAGAACAATTTACCATCGTGTCTGGAAAAAAAGTAGTTGATAAACGCGTAATTCCAGTTCTTGCTTATGGAAGAAGGATATGCTTCTTACCTAAAAAACATTAACAGGTTACAGAAAACTGAAAGGAGCATGAAGAGGTGAATGCTTAGTGTGACCAATCATGACAAGGGAGGAACCCATAGATCAGGAAAATGACAGGAGCTAATGACACCATAGTGAAAATCCTCCAAATACGTGGCGTCAGTAAATAAACAAATATATCGCTCTAACCACGTTCCAGAAACACATAGCAACCGAAAAATTGTGATTCGGTCACCGCCGGGGAATTGAATCCCGAATCTCTCGATATCAAGCCGAGCGCGTTAGCTTTACACCACGGTGGCCAACAATCTACGGTGCTATGTGTATTTTTAAGTCAGCTTCTGACATCATAAATCCGTAAGATGGGCTCAGCTACTGAGACGTCTCCATCCGGTGGGCATTAACGGCACTGGGTATATATTAATTATAGCAGTTAAATCCAAAGTGAAAATCCTCCAAATACGTGGCGTCAGTAAATAAACAAATACATCGCTCTTTCCCCGTTCCAGAAACACATAGCAACCGAAAAATTGTTATTCGGTCAAAGGTATAACGCCGGGGCGGTGATCGAATAACAATTTTTCTGTTGCTATGTGTTTCTGGAACGTGGAAAGAGCGACGTATTTGTTTATTTAATGACATCATAATCAAGGTAAAATCCCTGAAATGGCAAAAAGATGATGAACTCATCAGGAAAAATCAAAGAGTAACTCGCCGAACTATAGCGCGTAAGCAGCAACCTTTGGTAAGGTTCAAATCCTGATTTCTTCTTTTCAGTCGTCAGGTGACGCGGTACCCAACGAGCACACACTCTGTTGTTTTCTAAAAGGTTAACAATGTCATTGACACTACCTAAACTAATGTTCAGCTGGTCTGCTGTGGTTCGGTGAGTTCTTCTTCGATTTTCCCTGATGAGCTCATCGACTTTTTGCCGGTTCAAATCGCAAGTTGCGATTACGGGCCTCCTACTTTGCGGTTGATCCTTTACGGCCAACATTCCTCCCCTGCCATTTGATTTTCTTACCCAACGACGAACAGCGTTTATGTCCAAAGTTCCAGTACCCTAAAATGCCACTATTACTGGCCTCCCACTCTTCGGTTGATCCTTTACGGCCAACATTCCTTCACTGTCATTTGATTTTCTTACCCAACGACGAACAGCGCTTATGTCCAAAGTTCCAGTACCCTAAAATGCCACTATTACTGGCCTTCCACTCTTCGGCTGATCCTTTACGGCCAACATTCCTCCACTGCCATTTGATTTTCTTACCCAACGACGAACAGCGCTTATGTCCAAAGTTTCAGAACCATAAAATGCCACTAACCTAGCGTAAATTTCTTTGGAAGGTACATTTTCATTAGTTAAAAACTCTATAACTGATCGTTGTTTGACACCCGTCAACACAGTTGATAAAGAATCATCCAGTTTTAACATAATCAAATAGTAACAAGTAGATGTATGAAGATCTATTACGCAGTAAAATGAAGCACAAATAATCGTTTGCCGTCTGACTGGTTGCAACGCAACAAGTCATGCGCGAGACACTTGCGCGGAGGCAGTTACTTGTTGAACACGTCTTGTACTAATCAGTGATATGGAAGATATAACGTGCAAGTTTGTCCGCGTCGAACATCGAATCGGGTCCCCTCACTTCGGAGTAAGTCACTCTTCCAACGGAGCTACGCGGACATGTGCTCTCATTGCTGTCGGCCTTCATCTCATGTGCGTCCTACGGAGCAGGAACGTCACATCTCCCCCTCTCCCCGAAAGAGTGCCGGGGGCATGGCCCACGGGTCAGCTGGGACCCTGTGTCGTTGTAGGCAGTCATCCAGTAAAGAATGTGAATATTTGAGAAATCCCAGACAATTTTGTGTGTGGAACGTAACATCACACACATTTATTTCTTCGAAGAACTGAAGAAGGGATTCTCAATTTTCCTGTCTCGCCGTGTGGATAAAGCATCACACCATTGCGGGAAACTTAACAGTCGGGTCATCCTCGAAGTTCGGGCGCCAATATGATGAAGCAAATTTCTCCATCATTTTAATTCCTCTTTCGGGGGTGTGACGTCACTGCACCGCAGGACGCACATGAGATAAAAGCAGATAGAAGTGAGAGCACATGTCCGTGTAGCTAAATTGGGAAAGCGACTTGCTCCGGATTGAGGGGCTCCGGGTTCGATGCCCGGCGCAGACAAACTTGTACGTTCTAAAGTGTTTAATTAAGACTGAAATGTAGCATTTACGAAATATTCAAGCAAAAAGAGAATTAGGCTATAAGGGTTCAGCAAATAAATTTTAAGACACCACGTGACAATTAAGTTGAAGTTAAACCTCTAACCGATATTTTCAAACCCTATTATCCTACACGTTTTGTGACGTATTACGGAGGTAAAGCACGTGTAAAGACGACAAATCTGTAGCAATACATTCCCTCCGTGGAGCTTAGTTGGAAGAGCAACTTACTCCGGAGTGAGGGAGCGCGGTTTCTATCTTTGTCACGGACAAACTTGTGTTTTCACATTGGCGTCCGAACGTAAAAATGGATGTTCTGGTCGTTGGGTTCTTCGGAAAATGCGTGATGATTGTTCCACACATTGTCTAAAATTAATGAAACTTCGTTCTTCGCTTCATAAAGAAAAACGATATTAAGAAGGAGATGATGTGAAGTACTACGGAGGTAAATCAGGTGTAAAAACGACAAATATGCAGTAATAAATTCCGTCCGTGTAGCTTAGTTGGGAGAGCAACATACTCCGGAGTGTGCCGCCCCGGTGGCGCAGGGTTCTAAGCGATGGCTTCTGATCGTTCGTCCAAAAGGGGTCTGGGTTCGAGTTCCGGTGAGGCATGGATGTTGTGTTTGTCTTACGGCACTGGCTCACTCCCTTACCTGGAACCAGTGACTCTAAATTAGGGACGGGCTACTGCTTATAGCCCATTGAGTTGCTCACGGTGGTCGTTAAACCTGCAATCAAAAAGAAAAATACTCCAGGAGTGAGGGGGCGCGTTTCGATCTCCGTCAAGAACAAGTCTGTGTTTTCACAGTTTTTATTAATGGCCGTTTTTATTAATAACCTATCCGAACTGGTGTATATACGGTACTTTAGTGTATAACCTATCCGAACTCTAAACTTGTGGAGATAATTTATTGATTTTACAAAGTTTTGGCATCAGAAAATCGCAATAACCAAACAAACATCAAATCATTAGTCCGGAGTAGCCATTTTACTCGCATACACAATAATTCTGCAAGCTTATTTCTCTTGTTAATAAAGCAGCATATTTAAGGAATTTATCTTTTACGCAATTTTAAAAGGGAATCTCGGGGCATCGTATTTAATTTCGACTATTTCTCGCTTCGTTCATTTACCTTCATAAATTTTCTTCATTAGATGAAGCGATTAGAGTTAATTATTTAAATAATTTCAGCTTATTCCATTTGCACGAAACGTTTTTCGGAATCTTTGAGCTGACTCCTGATGGACTTCATCGATTTTACTGGGTCAGGCATCGCCCGCAAAGGCTACATTGATTTTAGTTTGTAATTACTTTTTTATTGATCTGAATCTTTGGACCCGGTTATGGTTATCAGAATGCTTTTAATAGAATCTTCGCCACAGAGTCATGCATCACTATCATCCCATGGCAATCCTCGACAGGTACATCGGCTGGAGATAAGGTCAAGCAAAAATCGCTTTACCTTGGGCTTGGAAACAAACCCTGTGAAAACGCCGTGTGTGCCTTTTGGCATTTTCCAGAGCTTTACAGGTTTAAGAAGTTTAACGCAGAAAGAGAATCGTGGCGTAGATTACTTTTGCCGAGGGAAATGGGATTATTGAATAAACAGTCTTTTAACTTAGCATTTTTCGAAAGATAAAACACAGAAGGAAATGAAAAGGTTTGAAAGAACCGCTTTGAAAAGGGTAGGAGAATATTAAAAGTGTTTTTGAATGCTCCTGTTGTAGTATGAGGTTCTTCCATTGGTTGTTAAAGAAAGAGTCTAAAATGTACACACAGTTTTTTTGCAAAAAATAGTTTTAACGTTTTATCACCCACTTTGTCCTACGTAGAAAAAAAAATAACGATAAAGATGCGCTACATTTTTAGTCATCGTTGTTCATGTTCACACCAGAAGGGATCTAACTAGAAATGCTTGGAAAATTTTAGAATAGTACAAAAGGTATGAGGAAACTTTATTTTTTAAATACACCAGAGTTGATGTAACGTACCAGGAGATGTGACGTACCTGCCAGAAGGACGAACACGACATAAAGGCAGATAGGAATCAGAATAAAACGTCCGCGTAGCTCAATTGGTAGAGTGACTTATTCCGGAATGAGGGGACCCGGGTTCGAACCCCGGCGCGGATAAAAATGACGGAGAAATTTACTTCGTTATAATGGCGCCCGAACTATCCAAATGACCCGACCGTTCAAAATCTCGCAATGGTGTGATATTATTTCCACACCGCGAGATAGGAAAAATAAGAGAATCCCTTCTTCAGCACTTCGAAAAAAAAAATAATAATAATAAGGGGGAGATGATGTAACGTACCAGGAGATGTGACGTACCTGCCAGAAGGACGCACACGACATAAAGGCATATAGGAATCAGAATAAAACGTCAGCGTAGCTCAATTGGTAGAGTGACTAATTCCGGAATGAGGGGATCCGGGTTCGAACCCCGGCGCGGATAAAAATGACGGAGAAATTTACTTCGTTATATTGAATAATAACGAAACGCATATAGCGTATGAAATCCGTTTATTTTCGTGCTGTAGTCAGCACAAATATTCGCCAAGCTTTCGCACTCCACTGGGAGGCTTTTTCAAGGCAATGATTGCCCCCTTACACGAATTTCAAAGAGACTGCCATCAGGGAAACAGTGGAAATCCTATCCAACAATACCTTTCCCACCTAAGACCAGCATGTAACCACATGGTGAAATCACATCTGATGAAGGTGTCAATGTGACACCGAAAGTGCTCATGTGTTTTTTAAACTGTATGTAGATTTCGTTTTTTAGCTGAATAAATATCATCGTGCAACAAGACGGATTTCTTTTAATACTAGTATTCATGCACGAATTATATAGTGTCTACCATCCAACAAAGTGGCATGCAATGATATATTCTCTACGGAACTACCAATGGTTTGGCATGCATTATTGAATTATGGAAACACATCACGGCGCTCTGTATAATTACGTGACAAAAATTCATGTAATATGCTCGTGATGTCCCCCGCGCTATTTTCAAAAATCATCTTCGTTCTTTACATGCTCCAATTTTCTGCATTTTTGTGTCTATCATTGCCTTGAAAAAGCCTCCCAGTGGAGTGCGAAAGCTTGGCGAATATTTGTGCTGACTACACCACGAAAATAAACGGATTTCATACGCTATATGCGTTTCGTAATTAGGTACGAGGAAAGCAAGGCTTCTGATATTTTCCACAACGAAAATATGATCGTTCTCTAATTAAAATGCCTTCAAGTGTTTGCTATTTTCAAAAGCAGATCCAACTGCAGGGGTTGCCTCATCAACAACTGGCAGTGTTTTCCAAAACTTGAAACTAATGGCACAAGTTTTGAGATAAGAGGTGTGACAATTTAATTCCCGAAATGGTCGCGTAACTTCGCATTAAGTGTTGCTTGCATTCAGAGAGTTTTTCCGGGGGGAGGGGGAGGTGATTACAAATTTCGAGAGGGCTAAAACTTGTTGACTGATTATATACACATAATCACAATTTTGGTATTTATATCAGTATTAATATGTATAAAAATTTTAAATAGAGTACAAAAATTTTCTTATGCTTTTCTATCGCAAATGCAAATTCTAAGAAATCAACTTGTGATTAAAAATGTTATGCCTTTGCTTTAATTTAGTAATGGACCACGGAGTATTTCACCATGGGGTGGTGTAAAATGTTGAGGATGCTAGTAAGGTAAGGCTGTGCTGGAGAAAATCCCCCCCCAAGACATTAGGAGTGGTAAAAATGTCCTCGCTTTACTTCAAGCGTGTTTCTGATTATTAAGGAATCATTACAGTGTTACCTGAAAACGTAGTATAGTGTCAACCATTCCCCTGCCTTTTGGTTTCAGCCCCTTTAGATTATTTAGATTAGCAAATAGTAGTAAAAAAAATTAGCTAACCATTTGGATGCCAGTTTGAGGTGCCTCGATATTGTTTTTTTTTTTTTTTTTTTTTTGTCACAGAGTGTAAACCACCACCGCCAGGGAAAACAGCTCATTATGGGAACAATTTCAAATAATTTGCTGTTGTTAAAAATTAGGTAGCAAATATTTGAAGCTGAACTTCCAAAATATGATGATGTATTGCAGTGCAAACACTGCTACTCTGTGGGATTAGTTTTTATTGCGGAAGTAGTCCGAATTGTCAGTGCTTGAAAAACTGCCTCTTCAGCGAGGACTGTTTAACGTTTTGTTGAAGGATGATAGAAATTTCAGACTAAAGTCTAGATGGGGATGTTTTATTTTTATTATCATAAAAAAAAAAACTAAACGCCCAAAAATCTACAGGCGGGGCGGGGGATAAGCACCTCTGACAAAATTCCCGAATACATCACTGTTCGCACTTGTTGCAGCGATGCGGAAATAATGACGTGCCTATGCGTGTCTGGACATGTTTCAAATAGTACATGCGTTAACCGCAGACCATTACAGCCGCTCGTGACTGAGCAGTTGCGAAAGCCATGCAAGTGTGGGTGTGAGTTTTGAGGTAAAAGTGAGTGATAGAGATTTAGAGCAGCGCATTAAAAACTAATTCTGTGTGAAGATCGATAAAAGTACTACTGAAACGTTACAGCTGTTGAAAGCGGCGTACAGCAAGGGTGCTATAAAAAAGTTCAGTGTTTTTGAGTGGCATAAGAGCAGAATAAAGCACGCATGTCGCACTCGCAGTTCAAGATCATACTTGTGTTTTTTTTTGTTTTTTTTTTTGTCGATCACAAGGGAAATAGCTCAATACACTGAACAGCGTCAAAAGGTCAAACAACAATGATGCTTAGAGGTGTTCAAAATATTACGGGATTCTGTTAGAACGAAAAGGGTTGAAAAGTCGTCTGACAATGCACGAGGCCATGATGCGCCCATTGTTCGCGAATTCCTTGCTAAGAAATCAGTTACCAAATCGGATCATCCACTCTATTCACCTGACTTAGCCCCTTGTGATTTATGGCTGAACTGTGGCCTGACAATGCCCCAAGCCATAACGTGCTCATTGTTCGTGACTTCCTTGCTAAGAAATCAATTACCAAATCGGATCATCCACCCTATTCACCTGACTTAACACCTTGTGATTTCTGGCTGAATTGTGGCCTGGGAAGGATAAACCCAGTGTTCGCGAATTCTTCAAGTGCTAAGAAATAAATTACCAAATCGGATCATCCACCCTATTCACCTGACTTAGCCCCTTATGATTTCTGGCTGAACTGTGTCCTGACAATGCTCCAAGCCATGATGCGTTCAGTGTTCGCGACTTCTTTGCTAATTAATACGTTAATACACACAGTTGACGTGGACTAGGAACATCAAACAGAAGTCATCACTCTTTCCACGTTCATAAGTGAGTCACGGAAAAATCTCATCAGCCGCCACCGGGAACTGGGAGACCCTGGGTTGGATTCCCGGTTGCGGCTGATGAGAATTTTTCCGTGACTCACTTATAAACGTGGAAAGAGTGATGACTTCTGTTTGATGTTCCTAGTCCTCGTCAATTGCGTGTATTAATTATTCATTCGCCTCCTAGTTATTTTTTCAGTTGCTGCTTTCTATCTTTGGTGAATCCCCAGCATTGTGCGGGGCTCCAAGAAGCAACCTACCATGTGCATTAGCAGTTTGTCGTATGCGAGTCTGGAGAATTCGAGGGCGCTGTGGTGCAGTGGTAGCATGTCCGGTGCGTTACTGGAAGACCCTGGGTTCGATTCCCGGTGGCAGCTGATGAGAATTTTTCCGTGACTCACTTATAAACGTGGAAAGAGCGATGACTTCTGTTTGATGCCCCTTGCTAAGAAATCAATTACCGAATTGGATCATCCACCCTATTCACCAGACTTAGCCCATTCTGAGTTCTGGATCTTCCGCAAGAGTAAAAACTGCCATTAAAGGACGAAGTTTTTCCGACATTTCTGACATCCAGTGTAACGTGACAAATGAACTCAATAAACTCAATGGTATTCCAGAAACACATTTATAGGTATGTTTCCAGCAATGGCAACAAAGTCAAACTAAACGCAGAGCTGCAAAAGGGAATTACTTCGAAAGTGTCAGTAGCAGCTAGTGCACAGGTACGCACATATTTTTTTCTACCGGTGCGTTCCGGGAATTAGGTTTTCATACTTCGTACGCGTGCAGTGTATAAAAATTTCATTCTAATGTTTTCGGTAATAGGTATTTCAGGCAATTAACATAAAAAATTTACCACACCTCAAAAAAGCTTAATAATTTATTATGTTAGGTATACAAATAAGTTTTAAAGCGTTTTAAGACAACGCAACATGTAACTTGAGAGAAAACAACAATACCTTTACGAATCAAAATATGCGCCGTCATTATCTATCACCTTCCGCCATCGGTTGGGCAGCTGACGGATTCTAGCCATGAAGAATACTTCGTCGTGTGACGCGATACAGTCATCAACACATTTTTGCACTTCCTCAAATGCCCGGAACCGTACAGCAGACAAGCCATGTTGCATCGATCGGAAAAAAATTATAGTCTGAAGGGGCTATGTCAGGACTATACGCCGTTTGCTCCAAAACTTCCCCGCCAAGCGTCAATAACGTTTCCATGACCGATTTCGCGATATGCGGCCTAGCGTTGTCATGCAGTAACTTCATGGGACGCAATCCTTTGCCTGTGAATGGACGTTTCCGACAGATTTCCTGGTTCAACCGCAGCAATTGTTGCTTGTGGCGATCAGCAGTAACAGTTTGACTTTGCTCCAATAGTTAATAATAAAGCACACCATTCATTTCCCACCAGATGCACAGCAGAACTTTCTTGGAATGAATATTGCGTTTCGGTGCCGAAGTCGTTGCTTCACCGGGGTCTGCCCAGTGTTTTATTTGGGGGGGGGGGGAATGGGATTGTCGTACCATGTCCACTTTTTATCACCTGCAACGATTTTCCAGAGGAAGGACTTTCTGTGTTGTTTATTCAATAGATTCAAACACTTCATGACACGCTCTTCCTTGTTCCTCTTGCTCAGGTCATGTGGCACCCATTTTCCTTCCTTCTGAATCTTTCCCATTGCGCGTAAACGATTGGAAATGGTTTATTGAGTTACCCCCAGTGGCTTAGCTAGTTCATTTTGAGTTTGAGACGAATCTTCATCCAGCAATGCTTGCAGTTCCTCATGTGCAACCTTCTGCAGGGCGCCGCTACGTTCTCGATCGCTAACATCAAAATCACCTGCTTTAAACCGTCTAAACCAAAACTCACACGTGCTTTTCGATACAATATTCACCCCCAGAACAGAACAGATCGATGCACATGGTTTTGCAGCACCTTTTCCTCGATGAAATTCGTAACGAATGCAGTGTCGAATAAATACCGTATGGCTTGCCATCTTTCACCTACCGATGTGCAAGTGCGTTTGACTGTTGGGCAAACTTCTCTGTCACATTTTATACTCTGGACCGGTTATAGCCACTTAAGAACAACGCGGAGGAATGTCGGATATGTAAATTAGCGGTATACGTCACACAAAAAAAACGCTTTAAAACTTATTTGTATCCCTAATACAAAGCGACGTGCTAAAAGGATGCAGTATATGTACAAAAGACCACATTTGTAGTTTGTTTAGGCAGACGGATACATTTTTATTACGGAAATGTCATCGTTCTCTAAATAAAATGCCTGAAAGAGTGATATTTTCAAAAGCAGAGCAAAGTGCAATCTTGTTCCATCAGAAACGTGCAGTGTTTTTTGTAACATGTCACATACACTGAGTGATCACCGAATTATGACCTCATATTTGCATGTCCTCCTTTCGCCCTCAGTACAGAAGCAATCCGACGTGGCATCGATTTGTTAGGATACCGGAAGTAGTTGGGAGGTATGGCCAATCGAGCTGTGTGTAATGCGGCCTTCAATGCAGGTATGGCGGTGACAGGTGTATCCAGACGCCTGTCATTCCGTTCCATAGGGTCCCACAAGTGCTCTATGGGATTGATATCGAGGGAGTTCGGAGGCCAATCGATATGCTTGAAGTCTGAATTGTGTTCCTCAAATAAAACCTGCATAATATTGGACATATGGCTCGAGGAATTGTCATATTGGAAAAGACAGTCGCCATTCAAGAAAAAGTGCAACACTGTTGACTGAGCCAGGAATTCACGATAATGGACACGAGTCATACGTTGTTCAACATGCATCAGTTGAACATACCCCACACCATACAACCGCCTCAACCGACTTGCACTGTGGAGACCATGCAGGATGGATCGTGTGCCTCGTGTTGTTTGCACGAAATACGTACACAACCATCCATTGAGTGGAGCAAAAAGCGCGATTTTCAGACCAGCACACTTTTCTCCAGCCATCCGAATTTTAACTTGCATGGTCTTTACACCAGACGATTCTTTTGCGCCGATGAACCGCGGATTGGAAAGGATGTCG
Organism: Macrothele yani; assembly: GCA_039090855.1. Taxonomy (NCBI): domain Eukaryota; kingdom Metazoa; phylum Arthropoda; class Arachnida; order Araneae; family Macrothelidae; genus Macrothele; species Macrothele yani. Next base: position 28,772,300 of record CM076989.1, on the reverse strand, counting down.
TCGGCGTTGACGCATCATCATGACATACACTTTATTGACAAAACTCACCGGACACCCCTCCGAAAACAAATGGACGTATCCGCTGCGTTGTTAAGATGCGCGGTTCAGCTGCAAAACTTATAAAAACAAGCCTGCAGCTGACCGAGATCATATCGCACTGTGAGGTTGAATGAAAATGTCAAGACGGGAGAGAACTGACTTTGAGCAAGAAGAGATTGTTGGGTGTTATATCAGAGGGTTGTCCATAAGAGAAATCGAGAGGAGTTTAAACATACCCAAGTCAACCGTTTTGGATGTGCTAAATAAGTGGAAGACACATGGCGTGCCTGAAGCAGCAAAACGTACCAGCAGAGCAAAGAAACTCCGTGATAGATGACGTCAAAGCCTCAAGAGTGTCGTTACAGCTAATCGACGGAGTACTGCGCAAGACCTCAATGTACAGGTGAGTACCAATACTGGAATCTCGGTATGTACACGTACCATTCGCAGAGAATTTCATTCCTTGTGTTACCGTGGTCGCACGGCTGCTCATAAGCCTTTCATCTCCAATCGGAATGCTACTCGTCGTTTAGCATGGTGCAAAGAACATTTATCGTGGACCGTAGATCAATGGAAACTGTTCCTATGGACTGATGAATCCAGATACACGATCCATCAGTCATATGGCCGTGTGTGGGTATGGCGGCAGCAGGAGAACGCTATTTACCACAGTCTACTGTTCCTACGGTCAAGTTTGGAGCTGACAGTACACTCGTGTGGGGGTGTTTTTCGTGGTATGGTCCCAGCCCATTGGTTGCCGTGGACAAACAGGTTAACCAGCACGTCTAGCTCGATATTCTGGACAATTACGCCGTACCAACTCTGTGGCAATACTATGGAACCGAGCCTTGTTGATACCAGCAGGATAATGCACCGAGCCATAAAGCAAGGACTGTTACGGCGTGGTTTGACAATTATTCCCTATCGTGTGTGGACTGGCCAGCACAGAGCCCTGATCTTAATCCCGTATATCACCTATGGGATAATTAGAGCGCCGCATAATTAGTTTGGAACTAATGCCTACTACTAAGCAAAGTTAGCGGCAGCATTGTGTTCTGAACAGAAGCACATACCTATCTCTGTGTTCCAAAACCTTCTCGAAAGCATGTCTCGAAGGGTCAGTGCATGCATTAGGGCCAAATGTGGATCGGCACCGTACTTATGTATGTCCATAAATGCTGTGTTTCTCTTCTAGTGTCCGGTGACTTTTGTCAATATAGTGTATACTGTTTTGGGTTGATCTATGTTGTATTGAGTAGTCAACTATTGAACAGTGCTGTGTCTGTTAGCCTGTACGAGTTGTCGTTCCAATGTTTAATTCTCACATCAACCTTTCGCTGTCCTGTGAAATTTTGCCTCCGGGTCGTTGTTTGACCATTTTCACGCTAGTCCTAATACACTTTAACTACGGTGACTCGCGAACAACCCACCAGATCAGATCAGATCATATGTAGAGGATTTTAGGAAGGAGTGTCTGATCCCAGGTCTTAAACAACCCTTAGAAATAGGAAGCTAGGAGATTGGGGCTAGAGTGCCCGATAGGAAAGTGACACGGAAGTGAAGTAGAAAGGGGGAGGAAGATGCCCTTATTTATTATCTGGGGGGGCAGTTTCTGGGGTCCAACGGCTTAACGTGCCCATCCGACGCACGGTGGATATTTAGTGGATCAAGCGTTCGGACCTGCCTGGGATCGAACCTGAGGTCCTCTCCATGACAATCACGAACGTTGCCCACTAGGCCACCTGCGGCCCTGAACAAACTACCAGTTCACCCGCTTCGGAAACTCAGACACCCGCTCTCCGAGCTCCCACAATCTGTCCTTCCTGAAAGCCCGATCGATAAATTCTTCCGTTTAATCATCACGTTCGGGATGCTACTGTTCCACTCACACCTTATACACTGAGTGGCCACTTTATTATGACCACACCCTCAGTACTTCGTTGGGCCAGCTTTTGCCTTTAATACTGCGTCAATTCTTCGTGGCATGGACTACACGAGATGTTGATAGGTGGTTCGTGGAATCTGAGACCATGCTTGATGAATATCACTTTCCAGGAGTGTGAGATTGCAGGGTTGTGGATACAGCTGTCTGATGGCTCGTTTAACTTCATCCCACAAATTTCAAATGGGGTTGAGATCTGCAGATTGTGGGGGCCACCTAAGCAAAGTAAACTCACCGGCATGTTCCTGAAACTAATCCTGTACAATACGAGCACTATGGCAGGACGCATTATCTTTTTGAAAGTAGCCATCGTCATTGGGATAAATCATCCACATGGAAGGATGCACTTGGTCAGCAACGATGTTTAGATATGATGTGCCAGTCAGACGTTGATCAACACGAATCAAAGGGCCGAAAGCATGCCAAGAAAACATCCCCCAAGCCACAACGTTGCCTCCACCAGCTTAAAGGGTTGTAGCAATGCATTTGGGGTCCATGCTTTCGTGTTGTTTCCGCCAAATTCTCACTCGTCCATCGGCATGGGGCAACTAAAAACGTGATTCATCGGACCACATAATTCGTTTCCAATTATCAACTGTCCAATCCTTGTGCTCCTGTGCAAACTGGAGACGTTTTATCTTGTTAACTGCAGACAGCAAAGGTGTTCGAACAGGCCTTCGGCTGCCATATCCCACCCGATGCGGTGTACGGCGAACAGTGCGTGCAGAGATTATGTGAGCGGATCCTTGATTAAGATGGTCTATAATTTGCTGCTCTGTTGCCCTTCTGTTGTCTGTTACCAGTCAGAACACTCTCCGTTCCGCCCGAGCAGGCACTAATCGATGACGACCACACGTTGCACGTAGAGACCCAGTTTTTTGGCTGACAGTCAAGTCTTTAAAGACTTTAACAACAGCTGCCCTGCAACATTTCACGAACGCGGCGGTTTCGGCGATACTCGCTCCATGGCTCTGAGCTCCTACAATCATGCCATATTGAAAGTCCATGAAATCTCATTTTTTACATATCTCGTTACCGAAAAATCACTTCTACTACTGTCGCAAAGCATTAAGCTTTCCCTTTTTATATTAGCCTCGCCCCCTGGCGGCAACAGCGTTCAGCCATAGCTCATTTGCTTAAAAATGTCAAGTTCTCATAATAAAGTGGCCACTCAGTGTATATGCCACATCGGTCGACTAATTGCGCTCTATTGGAAATTACTTGGTCAACAGGCCGCATCCACTTTTGATAGCGGTGGTCATAATGCAGTGATCACTCGGTGAATAACACACGTTTCAGGGAATGTGTGCAATGTTTACAAACCTCATTCTTACTTTCTCAATAATAAAAAAAACTTTGATATAAGAAAAAACCCACCAACAATTATCCCACCGTACAGGAGCTTCATCCGTGCTTTACAAATTGAAGTACTAAAAGGACGTAGAGTATGTTAAAAGCGATCACATTTGTAGTGTGTTTAGTGAGGCAGATAACTCCGGAGTAACGTCAGTACAAGGTGTTGCCACCTGTCGCGACAAAACAAGCAGTTAGCAAACGTGTCAAAAACGTTTCTAGTAATTCCTGGTCTGCACAGAAAAATCTGTCACATTATGCAATGGAGTCAGTTCCGTCCTCAGGTATGTTTCATGACTTCCCAGATGTATTCAATCGGGAAAACGTCTGGTGACTGATCTGCAATTGCAGCACAGGAACGACTTGTAGACCCATTTGAGCAACGCGAGATGGCGGTGATTTGGTGTGCGTTGTTGTGCGGACGGTGTGTTGTGGTTTTGGTATAAGGTGTTCGGCGACTAAAGACTACGGTACAGAGAAGGGCATCCACATACCGCTGGGCTGTTACATCACCCTCGGTGTCTATGAAGGTTACTGACTGTCATAAGAAATGTAGCCGCATACGAAGATTTCTTTAGTGGAGCATTGTGGCACTCAGCGATACACGGCGTGGAAGGACTTTCAGTGGTGCATCGCCACAGAGGTGTGTGGTCATCGTCCTGACCCAGACAGATGCTTTTGTCATCCCTAAAAGCAATACTTTGCCATTCATCACCCCACTTGGGTTGTTCGTTGCACCACTGTGATTTGACATTCCTGTGGTTTTTAGCAATATTCTATGGAAGCGGCCACCGGCAATGCTCGTCTAACCCAATGAGTTGGGCAAGCATCAAAACCACTTGAGCAAAAAGAAATTATTTTCTATGCTTCTCTTACTAATGCAGTAAAATTTGGAACTTGGATTGGAACCCTTATTTCTTCTAATCCCCCATTTTTATCACCGTTCTTTCCGCAATTGATTTTAAATAAAAAAAAGTATTAAAAAGATTTCATTAACTAAATTTTTTATTGAGAAAATATTTAAAAAAATATTTTCATTAACTAAAATTTAAAAGTGAGAAGCTCAAATTTACTTCTGAAATAAATATGCCTTATTATCTCACAAAGTTTGAGCAAAATTCTTTTACTGGCGGCTTACAATTTAACTGACCGGAATGCCTTTCTCCCGCCAACTAGCATGGGGGCATTAGTTAGTACAATGAACTTGGTTACGGTTTGCTGTGATTGGCTGCAGCTGATGTGTGGTTTTGAGAAAAGACTCAATATCTTCTTCTTTCTCGGTGTGGGAAAACCACTAATCCGCATTGTCGCGTTCACTATCTGCTCGCACGAATCTACTTTGCAAGAAGCCTTTGAGAATGAAGAGTACAATGAGACGAACTGAGGAGGAAAAGAGCATCTAAGAAAAGTGTAGTTTTGACTTTTGAGAGCCCGAATTTTGTTTATTATTATTATTTTTACAGGTAATTGATTTTCGATTTATAAAAATTAATTAGGGACTTGAAAATTTTGAAAATTAACTAGGGACATGGAAAAATAATTAGAGATTTATGAAAATGAATTTGGGGCTTGGGAATTTTGAAAATTAACTAGGGACATGGAAAAATAATTAGAAATTTATGAAAATTAATTAGGGGCTTGGGAATTTTGAAAATTAACTAGGGACATGGAAAAATAATTAGAGATTTATGAAAATGAATTAGGGGCTTGGGAATTTTGAAAATTAACTAGGGACATGGAAAAATAATTAGAGATTTATGAAAATGGATTAGGGGCTTGGGAATTTTGAAAATTAACTAGGGACATGGAAAAATAATTAGAGATTTATGAAAATGAATTAGGGGCTTGGGAAATTTGAAAATTAGCTAGGGACATGGAAAAATAATTAGAGATTTATGAAAATGAATTAGAAGCTTGGAATTTTGAAAATTAACTAGGGAGATGAAAAAATAATTAGAGATTTATGAAAATTAATTAGGGACTTGGGAATTTTGAAAATTAATTAGTGACTTGGGAATTTTGAAAATTAACTAGGGACATAAAAAAAATGAGAGATTTATGAAAATTAATTAGGAACTGGGGAATTTTAATCTAAAATGCTTACTGCGCGGAAGCGCGCGTGCGCATCTTAGAGGGAGCACTGGTTTTAAGTGAGAAGTATGCAGAAAGGTTGGGCGCCTTTCTCCCATATTAGCGTCACGCAGGAGTCAGTGAATGGCTCCCTTAGTATCACTTTTGCTCGAACAGTCGTTCGATCAGTGGGTATTTTTTGTGGAGTTGCTTTTATTGTACTGACAAACATTCGGCGAGTCAGTCGACCACTTCGGTTCGTATTCCATCGAAGATAAGCGGATTTGAAGGAAGACGTGAAACTCCTTTCCCTGTGCGTATTTCCATAGGCCTCCAACTGTGCTTTCATCACGTCTCCAACGCGCTGTGATTGTTCGCGTTTCATATTGACCCATGAAAAGGCCTCGTTCAAATATGATGAGTACAGAAAACATCCATCTACGTCGTACAAATAACATTACCCTGCGATCTTAACCACACAACAAGCTTGGTACCGTAATTTTAAGATCTATCCACATTTCTAGAAGAACAAACTTCACTACAATTAGTGAAATCCATGTCATCCTCCAAAGTATCCGCCCAGGTGGCTCAGTGGTCAAAGCGCTGGCTTCTGATCACTCGTCCGAGCTGCTCTGGGTACTACTTATATAAATACTACTAATACACAGTCAAGTCACATTATTGTGACCACCTCCTACTTTTGACGTCAACAGCATGTTGCCAATGAAAGAAGGCACGTGTCGTGAGCTAGTTTAGAGGGTACATAAGGAGTGCAGTAGGCAATCTGAAAGCATATCACTCGTTGCTGTCATGGATAAAAGGAGCAATTTATCAGATTTGCAAAAAGAGATGATTGTCGGCTTTCAGGCCAAGGGTGGCAGTATTTCTGAAAGCGAGCAGTTTGTGAAATGTTCGCGTGTTGCTGTTAAAGTGTATCGTGATTGGAGAAATGGCACCATTGCGAATAAGCAAAGAGAAAACTGCGGAACACCATGTACCATTGATGTGAAAGGTGAATGTTGGCTGCGAAGGTGTGGGAGGACCGATCGACACTCTACAGTGGAGCAACTCACTGGCCGATTGAACCAGGGGAGCTACGGGAACTGTCTCTAAAACGACAGTTCAGCGAACTCAGCTGCGTATTGCCTCCAATGCAGACGGATGGTCACTGCATTTATGCTAACGGAGGTGCATCGGCAGAAAAGGCTTGCATTTGCACAGCAGTATCGGAATTGGACCTCCTCTGTTTTGCAAAGCATTGACTTCTTCGATGAGTTACGTTTTCTTCTTCATCGAACGGATGGACGTTGGCGTATAAGGCGAGAAACATCGGAGAACAAACTCTTTTCAACCATTGCTGGAAGAACACATGCTGGTGGGGGTAGCGTTATGGTTTGGGGAATGTTTTTGTGTCATTCTCTGGTTCCACTGATACTAGTGGAATGCACTATGGACCGAATTCGTTATGAATCCCTCATTGCACACCACGTACACCCATACATGCTGACTGTCTTTGGTGTGACGGATGGGATCTTCCAGCACGACGATGCGACATGTCACACAGCTAGAAATATCCAAAGGTGGTTGGAAGAGCACCATGAAGACTTCAAGGTACTTCACTGGCTCCCTAATTCCCCATACCTAAACCCAATTGAGCATCTGTGGGACCACCTCGATCGTGTTGTTCGCTCTGTAGATTCTCCACCACGTACACTACAGCAGCTGTCACATGCACGGCAGTAAGCATGGCTCCACATACCTGTGAACATCCTCCAGCACCTTATTGAGTCATTCCCAGCCCGTCTAGCTGCTGTCCGCGCTGCACACGGTGTTTACACTGGATATTAGTTGGTGGTCACAATAATGTGACTCGCTCGTGTATATATATCTTGTAGTACCTGACATCCTTAACGCGTATTTTGAAAAGTGCGCTTAGATGGATACACACTCGATAGTAGGGTAAAGTACGCGTGTTTTGCTTGGCTGATGTCGATGTATTTATTACCTGAAATCGGTGGCCCCACGTTAACTACGGACGACTGTTATAGACCTCTGAGTTACTCATGGTGGTGATTACCCCTCCCCAAAGGAAAATCTGTAATCGGAATTTGCTGTAAATGGTCACACGGTAATACCGAACGCAAAATCTATTTCCAAATGTCTTACACGTTGATTAACGTTGCTGTAGATACACATAACATGATTAACTAATGCTTCATAGTATTTCTCACTTGAAGCATGTTAAATAGTGCTAAGTATAAGTCATTCATCGCAAAAATAGCCATGGGTATGTTCAATTTCTTCTGCTCCGAGGGATGAAGCACTTTGTTTTCGTCTAAGTTAATTAATCGACATTTTCTGATTTTCTTCTATCAACTAGGGATGGCAGAGGGCAAGGATTTTTTTTTTCAATTGAAGGTTTAACGACCGCTATGAGAAACACAAATCGTCAGTCCCTAAAATTTAGGGCCACTGGTTCCAGGGGAGGGAGAGAGCTAGTGCCGTGAGACAAACGCAACATCCATGCCTCAGGGGGATTCAAACCCGGACCCTTTCTCGGACGACTGATCGTAAGCCAGCGCTTGTACTACTGCGTCACTGGGACGGCAAGGCCAGGTTAGGACCAAGGAGGTTATATTACTGGAGACAACACTCCTATCTACGCAGCATTGGCCGCCATAAGTCACCGTCCGTGCTGCAAATGACGTCATGAGCAGGCACGGCGCAGCCGCAATAAAGAAGTTGCTTTGAAACCAATGGAACAAAAGCTTCTAAGCGTATAAACAGATAAAATGAGTAATTCAATAATTTTATCAATGATACACAAGCTTACTGTTTCATCAACGGTATAATTTAGTTCGGGTTTTGCCTGCTTGTGACGTCACACCACAGATGAGCTGTGACCTATGGCGGCAGAGCCAGTGGTGTCTCCAGTAATATAACCTCCTTGGTTAGGACAGCTTGACTTCTGCTTGAGGAATCTGTATTTCATGCTTGACGGAAGAGAATTGATGATCTTCTAATAAATGGCCATAGATCTTCTAATAACTGTCTGAAGTTTACTTACTTGCTGGTTCTAACAGACCACTGGTCATCAAATAATAATTTTGGATTTTCATTTTATCCCATCGTTACAGTACCGGAGCTCTAAAAGAAACGGGGTTCACGTCGCGCATGACGTTTTGACCACATAAGCATTGAATTTTACACCTCCAACAAGAAGGGCTATGATGCTTCAGTTGATTGTTACATAATACCGAATGCTCTCAAGAAAGGGAATCATTTCTTACATTATCTGCTACCCTGTTCCCCACGAAACTTATATTTTCTCACAAGAAATCAAGCACTTTAAATTTCGATCTCTACAACCCCTAGAGGACAGCAGACGAGCTGGAAGTGTCGCGTAATTTAGCTTAGGGAAGAAAGTGCTGCCCTTCGGCCCAGAGGAAATCGACCTGACCCATGGCTCTTTTCTTGATGAATGACTTATAGATCAGCTCACAAAGTAGATGAAAACATTTTTGCGACTACGGCTGCTCTTCAGTGCTGTTATTTTGGAAATAGCTCAGGCTCCAATTTACTCGTCTTAATTTTTGAAAACCAAATGACAGGATATAAATCGTTTTACAATCCAGGTAAAACTAATAACTTACATCATACACTGGCGCAAAGTGAAAAAAGAACACCAAGAAGGAATTGGTGGACGATCATGAAATTTACATATGTTAATGGGGTCGAGTTTACGTAGGTGTGATGTTAATTTCGGGACCAACCGGTGAGCACTTACGCCACAGCATGGCATAATATGCAAATTATTGTTGGTGGTATTTAAGGAGCACGGCGAAGTGAATGTTATCAGTCGTCGGCGTACGGACACGTGCGAACACCCTGAAGAAGCTGCAATGCCTGGACATGAAAGACGTGTACGATTTCAGCAGTTATCGGACTTTGAGCGAGGTCGTCTAGTCGGACTCCGCGAAGCCGGGTGGTTGTATCGTCGTATTGCGGAGCGAATTGGACGGGAAGTATCGGTGGTGGTACGATGGTGGCGTAGATGGTCCGAGGAACATTCCCACACGAGAAGATGTGGAACCGGGGGTCACAGACGGACTGATGAGCGGACCGATCGACGCATAAAAAGAGCGGCGTTGTCAAGCAGAACATCCACGGCGACGCAAATCCGAGCTGCCGTTGCACCTGAAGTGACTGTGCGAACAATCCGCAACCGTCTACTGGATGCAGGACTATGTGCACGTGTGCCCCTGGCATGTGTACCTCTGACTCCAGCCCACCGTCAGGAACGGCTGCAGTGGTGTCGCCAACGTCTGCACTGGAGAACGCAATGGCGATCAGTCGGGTTCAGCGATGAAAGCAGATTCTGCTTGGGAGCCTCCGACGGTCGTATGCGTGTTTGCAGACGCACGGGGGTGCGTCTCCACCCTTCTTGCATCCGCCAGAGACACACAGGGCCTACACCTGGTCTCCTGGTGTGGGGAGCGATCAGCTATCACTCCTGTACACAACTAGTGTTTGTACCGGGTACGTTAAACAGCACCTCCTACATCAACAACATCATTCAGCCCGTTATTGTGCCATTTGTAAGGTCGGTCCATCGTGGTGTTTTCCAGCAAGATAACGCACGCCCACACACGGTACGTGCAACGCAACATGCACTTCAGGGTGTGAGACAACTTCCATGGCCTGCACGTTCACCGGATTCATCCCCCATTGAGCAGGTGTTGGATTTTATGGAACAACGACTTATCTGGTCTCCACGGCCAGCCACGACCATCCCCGATTTACGCGTCCAGGTTGAGGATGCTTGGAACTCAATACCCCAAACTTACATCCAACATCTGTGCGACAGACTCCATTCCAGAATTGCACAGTGTGACGCAGTTCATGGCGGTTTAACCTCGTACTAACCATGTTACATTAAAAATTTCAGTTTACCAGCAAATACAGCTGTATTTTGCCATAATATTTAGATCATGTTATCCTCTGTATTCCGTTATTATGCTGTATAAATTTCGTTGGTATCAGACGTCTCCTTCTTGGTGTTCTTTTTTCACTTTCCGCCAGTGTAGTTTTATTTTGTAAGTACATGACATCAGAGACAATTTAATTTCTGCTAAGTTTTAAAATGACAGCATGAAAATTTCTACTTTCAAGTAGTAACAAAGAAACGCATGTGTTCTTAAGGAGAATCTTGGGCGGGAGATAAAATAAGTAATAAAGCTTCTGCTTTTTTTTTTTTTTTCTTTTTTTTTTTGTGCAAACACATATTTACAAGCTAGAAGGTTTACTCGAAGGAATTAACGCTAAACTTAAGAAGTAATTTAAAAACTAATTAGAGTTGTGAAGATCAGCTCAGAGCACCAACGGGAGGCCGGATTTAAACGAACTCGTGCCGCTTTTTTAAATTATTAATAACCGTTTCGAGAGATTTATTTGAATACTATCGGAAGTGATGAGAAATTCAGAAATAGCTCAGACACGTTACAAAGCCTGTGCAGATAAAAAGAAAAGGACAAGAAACGACAGCCGATCTTTACAGGTACCTCTTCTAAATGGTAAACAACATAAAAGCAAGTTACATGGCTTTCAGGAATGTTCATGACTTTCGGTAACGCCGATTGCCAACTTCGGGAAAGAAAATGTTCATGACATTTTATGGCGATTTCGAAAACGAGCATTACTCGCTTAATGAATCGTTACCGTAAATGAAGGTAATAAACGTAAGTTAGTAAGATGTAAACAAATAGAGAGAGTCAAATATAATGAAAAAAAGAAAGGCGTCTTACCAGGTACTGTGCATATTTTTACTTCTCGATATCGTATTATGCTACCTACGATATTGAGGTAAAGTAACGGCATCAAAATGGTGATAATCTTATTTCCGTTTGCGACCTCCACAAAATTTTATTGACACTTTGAGGAATCAGGACTCATTTATTTTTAACTAAAATTCCCCAATTTTCAAAGTACATGTTGATTCACTAGGAACTGAACACTTATTTTTTTAATTAACTCACGATTGCAAAGGCACATTTAAATGAAATTAATGTAAAACATACTTTGATTCATGACAAAATGGAATGTCTCACAGGTGATGCTGGAAGTGCCCATCGCCAGCGTCCAGACACATATGTACCCGACGCTCCCTACTGGCAAATTTACGATGTAGTGTAGCGACGATGACGACAGCAATTTCACGTGTAATGTTATCTCTCAGTTCCTCAGCCAACCTTGGCTTGTTGGCATAAGACTTGCTTTTTAAAAGCTCTCAGAGAAAGAAATCTGAGGGTGTCAGGTCAGGAGACTTAGACGGCCACATGTCTTTGGAGATAATCCTGTCCTGAAACATGCTGCGAATTTCTGCCGTGCTGTTACTGGAGGTGTGGCACGTTGCACTGTCCTGTTGAAAGTAACCATCAGCAAGTTCCTGATCATCCAGCTGGTTCACAAACTCATTGAAGATTTCCAAGTACCGGTCGGTATTCACCGTGACTCTAAAAAAGATTGGCCCTATGATACGGCGTCGGGACACCGCACACCAGACACCGATTTTCATTGGATGCAACGGCTCTTCATGGATGGCGTGAGCATTATCACTGACCCACACTCCTGTATTTTGGATGTTAACATAGCCGGATAAATGGATCCCTGCGTCTTCAGTAAACCATGGTATGGCTTACAGGGCGGGGGTTTCTGCAAAAAATGGTGCGTCAGTGCGGCGCCACCCAACTGCCGGGGAGACATTTCATTCACAGGTTATGCATGTCGACTGCTCCTCAAAGAAAAAATAACCGCTCTGTTCGGGTTTCACTCTCATCCTATATTCCCCATCTCATACCCCGATGAACCATTATAAAACGACCACCTACCTAAGAAGCTGTTGGACTCCCTTTACCCCGCAAAACAGCGGCCATTCGGAGAGGCATCGATTCGATGAGGTAGCGATAGGTATCTTGGGGTATCTAGTACCATAAAGTCAACAGCAGGTCCTTCAGTTCCCGTACATTTCGGGTTGGTGGTGATTTAGTGCGAACCCTGTTTTCCAAATCGAACTACAAATTCAACATTGGGTTCATGTCAAGTGAATTTGGTGGCCAGGGCATTAACAGAAAGTCACCAGCATGGTCCTCGAAACATTCCTTGCGAATCTGGCCGTGTAGCATTGGGAAATATCCTGTTGGTAATGGCCATCACCAGTAGGGAACACATTTGCACCGAATGGGGAAACTTGGTCCTCAACGATGTTCAGATATCTGACAGCTGTCAGGGATTGCGCCATTGGGATAATGGGGCCTTAAGTGTCCCAAGAAAACATCGTCTACAGCATAACACCACCGCCGCCGGTAATCGGCGTATCCGCGCTCCGCTGTCCACGTGATGCACCACGAATCTTGATTCGTTAGACCAGGCCACTTTCTTCCAACCATAAACGGTCCAAGTTCGATGATTTTTGGCCCATTATGTGCGTTGTTGACGATGACGTGCAGTGAGCATGGGAACCCGGCTGGATCCTCGGCTACGCAGGCCATGCGCAGAAGGATGCGATGGACTATGTGCTGTGATACATTGCCCTGATCACCACTGTTGTAGCAGCGGGTGATTTGTCGCACTGTGGCTCTGAGGTCGCTGTGAACAATGCGCGGCAGTCGTCTCCGCTCTTTTCTGGCATCAATGAGCTGCTGACGATACACGCCTGGACAACGGTTAGTCGTTTCGTCACCTGTGCACCACTTTTGATACGTACAAAGGCACGTGGAAAACCCACAAGCCGCGCCGTTTCTGAGATCGTAGTTCCGAGGCCCCGTACCATCACAGTTTGTCCTTTATCAAACTCCCATAAAACGGCAGCGTTTCCAATTCTAATTCCGAACACTCTACTAACCGAACATTCTACTAATTTCACTCTACTAATTCCACTCTACTAACCGAACACTCCACCAATTCCACTCTACTAACCGAACACTCTACTAATTCCACTCTACTAATCGAACACTCTACTAATTCCGAACAATCTACTAACCGAACACTCTACTAATTCCACTCTACTAATTCCACTCTACTAACCGAACATGTACTAATTCTGAACACTCTACTAACCGAACACTCTACTAATTCCACTCTACTAACCGCACACTCTACTAATTCCACTCTACTAACCGAACACTCTACTAATTCCACTCTATTAACCGAACACTCTACTAATTCCACACTACTAACCGAACACTCTACTAATTCCACTCTACTAACCGAACACTCTACTAATTCCACTCCACTAACCGAACACTCTACTAATTCCTAACACTCTACTAACCGAACACACTACTAATTCCACTCTACTAACCGAAGACTCTACTAATACCACTCTACTAACCGAACACTCTACTAAATCCACTCTACTAACCGAACACTCTACTAATTCCACTCTACTAACCGAACACTCTACTAATTCCACTTTACTAACCGAACACTCTACTAAATCCGAACACACTACTAACCGAACACTCTACTAATTCCACTCTACTAACCGAACACTCTACTAATTCCACTCTACTAACCGAACAATCTACGAATTCCACTCTACTAACCGAACACTCCACTAATTCCACTCTACTAACCGAACACTCTACTACATCCACTCTACTAACTGAACACTCTACTAATTCCGAACACTCTACTAATTCCACTCTGCTAACCGAACACTCTACTAATTCCACTCTACTGACCGAACACTCTACTAATTCGGAACACTCTACTAATTCCGAACACTCTACTAACCGAACACTCTACTAATTCCACTCTACTAACTGAAAACTCTACTAATTCCGAACACTCTACTAACCGAAGTGTGTTCCTTGGGTTGAATATATACTACTCTGTGAACTTCACCTGCGCCACCGTTCGATCTCCAGGTGCTCTCATTTCTCTAGGCTGAAGATGGTCGTAATTTAGGGGCTTATCGGTGTACATTCCACATAATAAGTGTCGAGTCTCGAGTAAATCACTCTGTGCATAGGAAGTTATAGGTTAAATGCAAGATTTTGTTTTCTCTTTCCGCATAAGAACAAAGCTGTAAATCAGTTTTAATAAGAAAATCACTGGAAACAATAGTTTGCGTCTGCCAAATCTAGAATGAACAAGAAAGATGACACCAAATTTTCGGGTTTAATAAGTTCGTCTTTTGAATCCGTTCTGACGCAAATTAAATTTATCAAAGCTCTTCAAAGTCAATGGAACCGGTATGGAAAATAATAGTATCTGGCGGAAGAAAGAAGTTTTTAAATAGGGTTTTTAATTTCTCAGATATTGCTGTAAACGGAATCGTGAGCTTACCCCCTTTGGTTGCAGACTTGTGCTTTTAGAAAAACATGAATTTATATGAGAAACATTTCGCACCGGAAACGCTCTACAACACAAAAAGAATTTTTCAAATCGGACTCTTAGAAACAGAGATTTCGACAAAAATAAGATGTGACTTTACGTACCCTGGTGGGAAAACCATGCATTATTTTAGGAAGAAAGTATTCTCAAAAGGTTTTTTCATATTACCGGTATCAGCCCAAGAAAAAAATTAGTCGAGTTTTCAGGAGCCCAGATCTTGCTGCAAATATATCAGCAGCAGAAATTAACTGTTATGTCCCATGGTGGTCAAACCATTCTTCAAAACATTAGAAATTATGTGAAAAATATTTTCTATTAGGTTTTGTATTTGATACATGAAGAATTTTTCAAATCGGAGTTTTAGAAGCAGAAATAACGCAGAAAACGCAATTTACCTTTGTGCTTCCTAGCGGAAAGTCTATGCTTTACTTGAAAATTTTGAATTTATAGGAAACACATTTCGCATCGGAAACACTATCCAACAAAGAAGGAATTTTTCA
Source organism: Macrothele yani (assembly GCA_039090855.1). NCBI lineage: Eukaryota > Metazoa > Arthropoda > Arachnida > Araneae > Macrothelidae > Macrothele > Macrothele yani. The sequence continues at coordinate 28,757,000 of CM076989.1, read as the reverse complement.
AATCGGACTCCTAGAAGTAGATTTATTAACAAAAATAAGATATATATCTAGGCCCCCTGGCGCAGAAATCATGCATTATTTCAAGAAGAAAATGTTCCTAAAAGGTTTGTCGACATAAGTAGTATCGGTCAACAAGCAACGTTTTTTTCAATCGAGATTTTAGAAGCTCATATTTTGCTGCAAATACATCAGAAGCGGAAATTAAGACTTACGCCACCTGGTGGCCAAACCAATTTTTACAAATATTAGAAATTACGTAAAAGGATTTCCCAGCAGGAGCTGTATCCCTTGCAGAAAGAATTTTTCAAATAGGAGATTTAGAAGCAAAGACATAGGGGGAAACGCAATTTACCTATACGCCCCCTAGCGGAAAGTCTATGAATTACTTAAAAATTTTGAAATTATATGAAAAACGTGTCACAGTGACAACACTATCCAGCAAAGAAGGAATTTTCCGATTCAGACTGCTAGAAGTAGAGATATTGGCAAAAATAAGATAGACATCTACGCCCCCTGGCGGAGAAACTGTGAAATATTTTAAGAAGAAAATATTCTGAAAAGGTTTGTCGATGTGATTAGCATCAGTCCACGAAAGAATTTTTTCAATCGATATTTTAGCTCATATTTTATGGCTTCCACTGGCCAAAGTATTCTTTATCAAAAATTTAAAATTATATGCAAAAGATTTTCCATCAGGAGGTGTATCCGCTGAAGACAAAAGTTTTCAAATCGGAGTTTCAGAAGAAGAGTTATTACGAAAAATGTAATTGACTTTTACGCTCCCTAGCGGAAATTCTTCGCGTAATTTGAAAAAAGTAACTATATCTAAAATATTCTTCGGCATAAATGGAATCGAAAGATTAAAGAAATTTTTCAATCGGATGTTTATAAGCAAATATGTGGAATAAAACGTATTTTGGCATTCGACATTATCTGCATTTACGCCAGCGGCGAAATTGCACATCGTAAGAAAAACGAAATGAAGGGTCATCATTCACATATTTCAAGCTTCCTAATGAAAAAAGAATTTTTCAAATCGTACTAATAGTTGCAGAGATATCGTTGGTAGAGGCGGACGGACGGACAAAACGAGTAACATAAGCACGATCTTTTTTACAAAAGACGTGCTAAAAAATACCGTTAACGACGAATGACTAGCAGAAAGCTAACGCAAGCTGAAGGAGATTCTATGATTATCAAAAATGAGCCAATTGTTCTTTTGCGGAAGCCAGATACAATTGAAATGTGCAGTATTACCAGTTCGTTCGGCCTCTGAAAAGTCCGTTTGGATTCGGGCAACCTATATTTAAAGTGGGAGAGAAGTTGTTGTTCAGCTTGTTGTAGGGAGATGATGGTGAAGCTTGTAGAAAGGTCGTGGTGAAGTCTGTAGATTACATATTTCGCCAAGACAAAAAAGTAGGAACAAAGTGGTGAAGCATGATGAATGGGTGCAGTTGGCCGAAGTAATAGCTGATAGTTTCCAAGGTTGTGATTTGCTGGGCAGACATTTTGAACAAAAGAAGACATCAAATGGAAAAGAGGAAGAAGAACTGGATAATGGAGATACATATGTAGGACTGAGTCTCGCGAATAGCAAAACTGGCAGAGTGGAGATGGGATCAAATTCATTTGATGTAAAGCAACTGCAACAGGAAGTCGAGAATGGAGAAAAAGCCACTATATATTTGATTCAGAAGGATGATTGACAAGATGTGAGAAAGAAGACGAAATAGGAATGAGTTCAGAAGGAGGAACAGAGTGAATAGAGCAAGAAGAAACGGAGTGAAGGCGAAATGTTGATAAAGAGAACGAGTGAATAGTCAGAGTGGAGTCAGAAAGCGAAAGAAAGTATAGTAGAGCGAGTGGAGCATAAGAGGCAGGTATGAGATCGGAAGAATTAGCAAAATGAGAATAGAGAGCACAAAGAGCAGATTTAATAGCATAAAAGTTGATTGAGCACCCCGAAAAAAAAAAAAAACATCCTGCTACGTCACTGCGTATCCATGCTCGAATCTCAGATAAGACATGGGTGGTGAGTTGGTGATACGGCCCTGTTTCCGCTCCCTTCGCTGGAACCAGTTGCCCTTAATTAGGGACGGGCGACTACTTATAGCCTAATGAGTTGCTCACAGTGGTCGCCCCCCCATCCAAACAAAAATAACCCAAAAGATTCTATATATCCTGGGAATGATGGAATACTGCAGCATTGGGAGTAACATTCAAAACAGTCGTGAGCAGGCTGTTACTAGAAAAAACAAGACAGATGACACCGAATTTTCGGGTATAATAAGCACGTCTTCTGAATCCGTTCTGACGCAAATTAAATTTATCAAAGCTATTCAAAGTCAGTGGAACCGGTATGGAAAACAATAGATCTGACGAAAAAAAAAAAAGATTTTCAATCGGGTTTTTAATCCCGTAGATATTGCTGTAAACGGAATCGCGAGCTTACGAACTCTTAGAAACAGAGATATCAACAAAAATAAGATGTGACTTTACGTCCCCTGGTGGGAAAACCATGCATTATTTTAGGAAGAAAGTATTCTCAATAGGTTTATCCATATAAGCGGTATCGGTCGAAGAAAAAAAAATTAGTCGAGTTTTCAGGAGCCCAGATTTTGCTCCAAATACATCAGAAACAGAAATCAACACTTATGCCTCTGGTGGCCAAACAATTCTTTACCAAACATTAGAAATTATGTGAAAAATATTTTCCATCAGGTCTTGTATGCGATACAGGAAGAATTTTTCAAATCAGAGTTTTAGGAGCAGAAATAACGCAAAAAACGCAATTTACCTTCGTGCCCCCTAACGAAAAGTCTATGATTTACTTGAAAATTTTGAATTTATAGGAAAAACATTTCGCATCGGAAACACTATCCAACAAAGAAGCATTTTTTCAAATCGTACTCTTAGAAGTAGAGATATTCACGAAAATAAGATATACATCTACGCCCCCTGGCGTAGAAACCATGCATTTTTTCAAGAAGAAAATTTTCCTAAGAGGTTTGTCGACATGAGTATTACCGGTAAACAGGACTTTTTTTTCAATCGAGATTTTAGAAGCTCATATTTTGCTGCAAATACAACAGAAGCGGAAATTAAGACTTACGCCACCTGGTGGCCAAACCATTTCTTACAAAAATTAGAAAATATGTTCCCATCAGTAGCTGTATGCGGTGCAGAAAGAATTTTTTAAATCGGAGATTTAGAAGCAGAGATATATGGGGAAACGCAATTTACATTTACGCCCCCTAGCGGAAAGTCTATGAATTGCTTGAAAATTTTGAAGTTATATGAACCACATGTAACACTAGAAACACTATCCAACAAAGAAGGAATTTTTCAAATCGGACTCCTAGAAGTAGAGATATTGATAAAAAAAAGACACACATCTACGCCCCCTGGCGTAGAAACTATGCACTATTTTAAGAAGAAAATGTTTCTAAAAGGTTTGTCGACATGAGTAGTATCGGTGAACAAACGATGTTTTTTTTTCAATCGAGAATTTAGAAGCTCATATTTTGCTGCAAATACAACAGAAGCGGAAATTAAGATTTACGCCCCCTGGTGGCCAAACTATTTTTTTTTCAAAAATTAGAAATTTTGAGCAAACGATTTCCCATCAGGAGCTGTATCCGGTGCAGAAAGATTTTTTCAAATCGGAGATTTAGAAGCAGAGATATAGGGGGAACGCAATTTACCGTTACGCCCCCTAGCAAAAAGTCTATGAACTACTTGAAAATTTTGAAATTTTATGAAAAAACATGGCACACGAAAAACACTATCCAACAAAGAAATAATTTTTCAAATCGGACTCCTAGAAGTAGAGATACTGACAAAAATAAGATGTACATCTACGCCCCCTGGCGGAGAAACTGTGGAATATTTTAAGAAGAAAATATTCCGAAAAGGTTTATGGATGTGTGTGGCATCTGTCCAAGAAAGAATTTTTTCAATCGATATTTTAGAAGCTCCGATTTTATGGCAAATACATCAGAAGCAAAAGTTAACACTAGTGGCCAAAGTATTCTTTACCAAAAATTTGAAATTATATGCAAAAGATTTTCCTTCAGGAGATGTATCCGCTAAAGAAAGAAAAATTCAAATCGGAGTTTTAGAAGATGAGTTATCGGGGAAAACGAAATTTGCTTTTACGCCCCCTAGCGGAAAATCTATGCGTAATTTGAAAAAGGAACTATATCTAAAATATTTTTCGACATGAAATGGAATAGAAAGATATTTTTTTCATTCGGATGTTTAAAAGCAAATATGTGGAATAAAACGTATTTTTGAATTCGACATTATCTGCATTTACGCCCTCTACCGGCGAAATTGTACATCGTAAAAAAATAAAAATAAAGGATCATCATTTGCATATTTCAAGCTTCCCAATGTAAAAAGAATTTTTCAAATCGGACTAATACTTTCAAAGATAGCGAGGGTACAGACGGACGGACAGACAAACCGATAACAGAAGCACGATCTTTTTTTTACAAAAGAACGTGCTAAAAACAGTCGTGAGCATGCTGTTACTAGAAAATAGTCTTTCCATGTCTTTAATTAATCTGTAAAATCAATTCGTATAGAGTCATAGGTCAAGCTATCCCGTCATCTGATCCCATTTTTCAAGAAAGTTTATTATTTCTCTCTTCTTATACACAAAGCAGGACAGCTTCAGAATGAATTTGTCGCTCACAAATTCATTCAATTGCTACTTAACAATTACCCCATCTCTGCAATTACGTACTGCTTCATACTAAGTTTACAGGTGAGGTAAACAAGTAGTGAATGAAATATTTTAAATTAAATTTTGCACTAACGAATGCACATTATAAGCAGGGCCGGATGGAACTTTCGCCTGGCTCCGGGACGATTTTTCACTTCGGGTCTTAGCAAATCTAAAACGGTATAATTTCTTTTGTCTGAACGTTTGAATGTTTGTAACAGCGCACACGTGTACGACTATGCTTTGTTGTCATTGGAGCAAAGACCGATTTCTCACAGCTGATAGTGTGACATCATCTCATCCACATCATTCTTACATGACGTCAGAGATGCGTTCATCAACTCTTTAAAAAAAAAAAAAAAAAAAACGTTACGTCAGGAATTTTAGTTCTATTTTGTCTTTCAAAAGCGACATACATAATTTTTCATTTAGAATCCTATCGCATGAAATTTACTTTTAAGATTCCCCTTGAGAACCTAAAATGATTATTTTAGATCGTCACGCCAGTTTCTTTTCTCATTTAAGTCTAAAACGCGAGAGTTCCAATACAGTAGATAACTGCGTTATTTTTATTTTATGCGTATGCTGAAGAAATATGATTTGGGAACTTTCTGTTTCCTTAAACCAAAAAATTCTCAGAATATAGCTAAATTTTTATTTTACTTATATTTGTAGAAGAAATGAAAAACAAAGAACAAAAGAAAAAATACTGTTTGTGCTTCTGCGCATGAACTACCATAGCACTTCAACATCTGCAACTGCGCAGTTCTAAGTCTCCAAAAATGCTTTCACTATTTTAACAGTTTTCTGCGACCTAGCAACAGCAGGAACAAGTGAACGTAGTTGCTTGCCATTTGCGTGATTTTTTTTTTTTTTTTTTTACAGTAAATGAAACAATGCGCTCTTTAGGGCTACTACGTATTTTTTGAGGGGTTTTGAAGAACAAGAACTGCTGAAAAGGCTTGCTATCTAACGACTTCATTAAAAAAAAAAAGCAGTGTCGGAAATATTGCGACTGGCTGCTGTTATTTGTTTTCGATATTTCATCAGCTGTCTCCAGAAACATCAGATGTGCGGCGAACAAACACTGAGAAAATGTAAGCGCTTGCCTATTTTAATTGTTGAATCTCTGCCTCAACCAACACGCTTTTTTATTGATGTAATGTCATGAAAACATACTTTCATATTTGGACATCAGAAACAAAAAGAATACCTAATTAAAAAAATACTTACCTTACTTTCCCCATTTATTATTGACGGAATTTCACCTAGTAAATCTTATACTTTAATAAATTCGTTCCGTGAAATATGTCGTTCGTAAAGAACCTACATGAAAACCACCATAAGGAAAAAAATTGAGAAACATGCAATAATATACGGCAAATTGAAAGTTCAGAGAAAGAGAGAGAGATAGAGAGAATAAAATGTGTTAAAATCTATGATTTTCTTTCCGAAGAGAGAGGGTTGAGCTTGTGTTGTGATTCTCATAAAAACTTCCTTACGAATTGATAAAAAGATAACTAATCGGTGTAGCCAATATTTTTTGTGTAGCAAATAAGGAAACTCCTTTAAAAATAAATTTGTAAAAATATTTTTTTTTCTTTTGTTTCAGATGCATTGTGAAAACAGGCGTTTTTCTCAATGACGGATCCGCGTCCCATCGCTCCGGAGTGAGTTGTTCCACCAACTAAGCTACACGGACAGAATGTATTGATGTAGGTTTGCCGTCTTGACACGTGTTTTACTTCTGTAGTACGTCACAACATCTCCTTCTTTATTTTTTTTATTTTTTTTTTGAAGCGAAGTAGGATTTTTAGCTCGTCTTTTGTTAAAAAAGATGGTGCTTATGTTACCGGTTTGTCCGTCTGTCCGCCTGTACCCACGATATATCTCCAACTATTGGTCCAATTTGAAAAATTCTTCTTGCATTAGGAAGTTTGAAATATACGAATGATGATCCTTTATTTCGTTTTTTTTTACGATGTACAATTTTGCCGCTAGGGGGCGTAAATGCAGATGATGTCGAATTCAAAAATACGTTTTATTCCACATATTTGCTTCTAAACATCCGATTGAAAAAATAATTTTATCTTTCGATTCCATTTATGTCAAAGACTATTTTAGATATAGTTACTTTTTCAAACGACGCATAGATTTCCCGCTAGGGGGCGTAAAAGTAAATTACATTTTTCCCGATAACTCTTCTTCTAAAACACCGATTGGAATTTTTTTTTCAGCGGATACACCTCCTGATGAAAAACCTTTTGCATGTAATTTAAAATTTTCGGTAAAGAATACTTTAGCCACCAAGGGACGTAAGTGTTAATATTTGCTTCTGATGTATTTGCCATAAAATCTGAGCTTCTAAAATATCGATTGAAAAAATTCTTTCATGAACTGATGCCACTCACATCGATAAACATTTTCGGAATATTTTATTCTTAAAATATTTCACAGTTTCTCCGCCAGGGGGCGTACATGTGAACCATATTTTTGTCAATATCTCTACTTCATCTTAATTTCCGCTTCTGATGTATTTGCAGCAAAATATGAGCTTCTAAATTCTCGACAGAAAACATTCGTCGTTCGTAGAACGATAGTATAAATGTCGACAGACCTTTTAGAAACATTTTCTTCTAAAAATAACGCATGGTTTCTACGCCAGAGGGCGTAGATGTATATCTCATTTTTGTCAATATCTCTACTTCTATGAGTCCGATTTGAAAAATTCCTTCTTTGTTGGATAGTGTTTCCAGTGTGACATGTTTTTCATATAATTTCAAAATTTTCAGTTAATCCATAGACTTTCCGCTAGGGGGCGTAAAGGTAAATTGCTTTCCCCTATATCTCTGCTTCTAAATATCCGATTTTAAAAATTCTTTCTGCACCGGATACAGCTCCTGATGGGAAATCCTTTGCACATAATGTCTAATTTTTTGTAAGAATTTTTTAGCCACCAGGTGGCGTAAGTCTTAATTTCCGCTTCTGATGTATTTGCAGCAAAATATGAGCTTCTAAAGTCTCGATTGAAAAAAAAGTGGTTTGGTGACCGATACTACTCATGATGACTAACCTTTTAAGAGCATTTTCTTCTTTAAAGAATGCATGGTTTCTACGCCAGGGGGCGTAGATTTATATCTTATTTTTGTCAATATCTCTACTTCTAGGAGTCCGATTTGAAAAAATCATTATTTGTTGGATAGTGTTTCCGATGCGAAATGTTTTTCCTATAAATTCAAAATTTTCAAGTAAATCATAGCATTTCCGCTAGGGGGCACAAAGGTAAATTGCGTTTTCTGCGTTATTTCTGCGCCTAAAGCTCTGATTTGAAAAATTCTTCCTGTATCGCATACAAGACCTGATGGAAAATATTTTTCACATAATTTCTAATGTTTGGTAAAGAATTGTTTGGCCACCAGGGGCATAAGTGTTAATTTCTGTTTTTGATGTATTTGTAGCAAAATCTGGGTTCCTGAAAACTTGACTAATTTTTTTTTTCTTGGACCAATAGTGGTCACATGGAAAAATCTTTTGAGAAAGCTTTCTTCCTAAAATAATGCATGGTATTCCCACCAGCGTACGTAAAGGCACATCTTATTTTTTCGATATCTCTTCTAAGAGTCAGATTTGAAAAATTATTTCTATGTTGGAGAGCTTTTCCGGTGAGAAAAAATTTCTCATATAAATTCATGCTTTTCTTAACGTACAGGTATGCAACCAAAGGGGTTAAGCTCACGATTCCGTTTACAGCAATATCTGAGGAATTAAAAACCCGATTGCAAAACTTCTTTCTTCCGTCAGATACTATTATTTTCCATACCGGTTCCATTGCCTTTGAATAGCTTTGATAAATTTAATTTGGGTCAGAACGGATTGAAAGGGAGTGCTTATTACACCCGAAAATTCGGTGTCATCTTTCTTGTTTTTATTAATTCCCGCCCTAAGTTTTTAAAGACTTTTTGAGTTGACCCTCTCAGTATATATTTTGTTCTAAATTTATTTGTTCTGAGTTTATTTTACAAAAATCCTTAAAAATCAAGTAAAAAGCTCTATATCATAATATGCTTTGCTTTTAAGCATTCATATATACTTTTGACATATCGAATGTCAAGGTTTTTTGATTTGTTCTAAATTTATTTAACAATTTTTTTTAAAGATCTCGCGTAAACAGCGCTATATCATAATATACGTTTGCATTTAAACATTTATATTATCGTTCGACATATCGAATGTTAAGATTTTTTGAGTCAAAATCAAATTACCAACATTCGTTTTCACCGAAGCAACGGCGACGTCATACAAGTGGTAAGGTGACTGCAATAAATATAAATATGCGGGTAGATTTTCATAGTAACTGAAATTTGGAAAAAAAAAGTTTCCCTCTTGAAATATCAGCGGCGGCAACACAATTTTGCTCACGCTTCCAAAAACATCTGACTTGCTGGCTTTTGAACGTACAGTTTCGAACGAAATTTTTTACAAAATTGTTTATAAGCAAGGTTCTTTTTACATTTATGCTGAAAGTAACAACGTATTTTGTTCTGTTTTCTATTATTATTTTGTTCTGTTGTCCATTAATATTTTAACGATGAAGGTGAAGAGTAACTACGTATTTTGATTTGTTTCGTGCATGTTTGAAGTTTTAAATTCACAGTTATGAACGAAATTGCTTATGTGTCGTCTGGCAGAACAAGTTAGGTAGACGTGTTTCCCAAAAGAGCGAAAAAATATGCAGTGTATGGTCATTTAAACTGTATATCATATATATATATATCATCTGTATGTCAACTGTATAGACCGCATGCATATCACGTCACAGCGAGGTAAACCATCCTAGCAGACGTCCTGGTGATCAACTGGTGTACAGGCACTGCTTGGATTTGCATTGTGGAGCGTGGAAGATGGTGTTCTAAGCTATTTTCGGCTGCAGGAACCGAAGTGGGAGTGTCGTATTACAGATTACCATCTGAACGAAAGAAGTGGGATCAGAATAACAAAAACTAAATTCAGAAGCGCCAAAATTTGTGATTATCACGTATCAGTAGAGTTGACATTGATTTCCGGAAACGAAGGAACATTAGAGTGTGTAGTTTACATTTTGTAACAGTTATTTTCATAAATTTACTGATGCATTATCTACAAAGACTCTATGAAGATCTTTAGACTATAATTAACCTTTCTTATGAGTAAGATTATGCTGCTCTTTATCATGAATTTCATCATCATCATCATCATTGTCAACCATTATCAATCCACTGCTGGACGAAGGTCTCCCCAAGTTTCCTCCACAACGGTCTGTCTTGTGCCAGTCTCCTCCATGTCACATCCGCATACTTTCGAATTTCATCCACCCATCTTCCATGTGGTCTTCTTCTGGGTCTTTTCCTGTCCCTTGGAATCCAATCTAAAATTTCGGCTGTCCATCGATGATCTGTCCTTCTGGCAGTATGTCCAGCCCATTGCCATTTCAGAGATTTAACTCTGATCATGATGTCTTCCACTCTTGTCATTTTTCGGATCCACGAGTTCCTCTTCTTATCTCTCCTGGTTACACAAAGCATGCACCTCTCCATGCTACTTTGAGTTGTCTGCAGCCTTTGTATGTCTCTTTTAGCTAAGGTCCACGTCTCTGCACCATACGTAAACACTGGAAGGATGCATTGATCAAACACTTTTCTTTTAAGACATAATGGCACATTGCTCTTGAAAATTATGCTGTTTCTTCCAAAAGCTCTCCACGCAAGTTTTGTACGGAGATTAATTTCTTGACCAATGTGACCCTCACTTGATATCTGCTGTCCAAGATAAACGTACGTGTCTGTTATCTCCAGCTTTTCTCCATCAATCGATAAATCTTCAATTCTTGTAAAAGCATTGTACATCACTTTTGTCTTCTGAAAGTTCATTTTTAATCCCACTTCTTTACTCTTGTCAGCCAGTTCCTGGATCATACTCTGTAGCTCTGATGGGGTAGTTGCAAAAATGACTATGTCATCAGCAAAACGAAGGTGGGTTAGATAATCTCCATTAATCTTTATCCCTTTGTTTTCCCAGTTCAGTGATTGAAAGACATTTTCCAATGTGGCATTAAAGAGCTTCGGAGATATGGTGTCATCTTGTCTCACTCCTTTTCCAATTTTTATGTGTGTTGTATTTTCAAACAGCCGAATCTTTGCACTTGCATTTTCATTTATCCACTGCTATAGGGGAATGAATATCTTATGGAACCTTCATATGTTCGGTTCCAAGGCAGATTTTGGAAAAATGATCACATGATAACAGTCACCAGTTTATTATTATTGTCATTAATATATATATAAGGTAGAGAGAGTGCTACTCGTCAGAATTATTATTATTATTATTACTATTATTATAGCCTTACCTAGGTAAAACTGATGATTTTTACCTTTTGCTTAAGTTTTAGGTTGGGGAATATCTAAATTATTGAAAAGTAAACTTTTAATTAAATAATTAGCCAAAGGTGACAGGACGTTTTTATTTACGCTTTCCAACCGTAGGTTGAAGAAGCGTACATGCTCCAGCTTTGTCCGTCCTGCTGTCGGCACGATAACTCGCGTAAAAATGGTTCATTTCGATAAAATTTTAGTATGTGGTAGGGTACCACCTGGGGACGAACCCTATTGAAAATGAACGAAATGGGGTCTAAGGTCACGGCATAGGAGCGAGATTTATTCCTTATGCGTCATAACTTGCGTAAATATGGTTTGACGTCGATGAAATTTTAGCATATTGTTGGGGACAACCTGGGAATGAACCCTATTGAAAATGGGGGAAGTGGGGACAAAGGTCACGGTATAGGTGCGGGATCCATTCCATTGGCCTTTTGCGTCCTTACTTGCGTAAATATGGTTCGATGTCGATGAAATTTTAGTGCATTGTAGGGGACGACCTAGGAATGAACCCTATTGAAAATGGGTGAAGTGGGGTCAAAGGTCAGAGCATAGGAGCGGGATGCATTCCATTGCCCTTATGCGTCATAACGCGTAAAAATGGTTCGATTTCGATGAAATTTTAGTATATGGTAGGGGACCACTGGGGACGAACCCTATTGAAAATGGACGAAATGGGGTCAAAGGTCAGGACATAGGATCGGGATCCATTCCATCGCCCTTATCCCATACTATTAAAGGAACAATTATTGTATGTATGTAAATTTTATTTTGAAAACGGCTCTAGGGATTTTGATGAAAGTCGTTAACCTACCGTTTTCTGGTACTAGAAATCGATTTAGCTTGATCTCGACTTTAGAAAATTTTTTTAGTGGGTTAAACAACCACCCCGAATTACCACGTTTTTAGTATCATGGCGTCGTCCCATTAATGTAACCCATGCTTAGAAATCTTATGACGTCACAATCTCGCACTTGAGATGTTGGCGCGCGGTCACGCCATCTGTCTCATTACGTCACGCGTTGTGTGTAGATCCTATTAAAGTTTTATGACGTCACACTCTTTCGAGCAGATGGTCGCGATTCCCATCTGCCTCATTACGTCACACGTTGTGTGCGTATGTCCGGCCGCACGATAACTCGCGTAAAAATCGTTCAATTTCGATGAACTTTTGGTATGTGAAAGGGGATCACCTGGGAAGAAACCCTATTGAAAGTGAACTAAACGGGGTCAAAGGTTAGGACATAGGAGCGGGATCCATTCCACTGCTCTTATGCGTCATAACTAACGTAAAAAAAGTTCGATTTCGATGAAATTTTAGTATGTCGTAGGGGACCACTTGGGGACAAGCCCTATTGAAAATGGGCGAAATGGGGTCAAAGGTCAGGACATATGAGCGGAATCACTTCCATCGCCATTATGCGCATAACTTACGTAAAAATTCTTCGATTTGGATGAAATGTTAGTATGTTGTAGGGGCCTGCCTGGGAACGACTCCTATTGAAAATGGGCGAATGGGGTCAACAGTTAGGACACAGGAGCGGAATAGCCCTTATGCATCATAACTTACGTAAAAATGCTTCTATTGCGACAAAACTTTAACATGTTATTTCGGAGGTATACTGAACCTGTTCTGTAGAATATCATCGAAATGGGATCAAAGGTCAGGTCACAGAAACGAGATTTAATCCACAGCCATTATCCTCATAACTTGAGTAATGATTTCTGGTATGTTGGAAAGCGTATTATAATCAATGCATTGCATGATTTTACTAACTTGTCTTAATTAACTGTGTGAATATGCTGTCCGCACAGAAGCTGGTGGCTGTGCTGGAATGCAGAAATTTGAGTTCCTTTCAAGCAAAAACATTCCCCTTTCTACAATATTGTTCAGAAAAAGTGAATATGGGATTTCATATGGGTCACCACAATTACCCAATAACTTTAATTTATCAGAATAAAGCTGTTTTTGATCACCAGATAACCCACTTACGTAGCCCACGTAATGCATCTTTGATCTCACTTGTACACCAGTTGTTCTGCAAGAAAGCAGCAGACGAAAAAGTGACGCGAACCGCGGCTTCGTGACGTCAATGCATACGGTCTATTTTAATATCATCACGTTCGAAAAACGGGTATTTTTCTAGTAATTATGTTTAATCTTGAAATCTCAGCATGTACGATAAAAGGCAATAACCTTTTTCTCAAAATGTGGGGGGGGTAGTGGAAACTAAGAAAAAATAGTGTTAACCACTTTCTTAGGAATCACGCGCTACCCAAAACTTTAAAAAATGAATGTAAATTCTTCCGCACAGAATTTTGTTTTTATTTCCTAAACTGCGAGGCCCAGTAAAGGGGCAGGACAAGGGTCGACCTCCCCTTTGGCCCAAATAGTCCACTCAGCCCTGATGATGAGTTAAGCTTGACACACAGCATTCTTAAAAATCGAATAATGACACGGATTATATAATATTTGCCAAAACGTGTGAATTAGAAGTTTTGGCACAAATATCTCCCCAATAAGGTTTTTCCGCTGATTCTGCGAGAAGTGTTTGGAAAATATTTATCACCTACGTTTTTCGTGTATTAATGATATTAATTTCATTCATGCAGAAGAAAACATTTCGGTAATATTTCAGAACAGAGGGCAGAGAACGATTTATCGCATATACATTTTCATTCTCGAAATGTGCTTAATGAGGTTTTAAAGAATGTTTCACATGGCTCAAATTTTTTTTGAAGGATTTTTATATGCAGTTTTCATTTCAACAGTCGCATCAACTGTGCGTTTTCCTTTCCGAAAAAATGTGAGGATCAACCTAAGAAAATGGGCATTGTATATGTGCATTACAATATTTCTGCCGCCAACTTCCATTACAGACATGTGAGAGAATATTTAATGCGCGTAACAGACGGAATTAACGAAATTTTCTTTGGAAAGAAAGTTTGAATAACACGTACTGCAATATTTACTTGAATTCTGTTTCATCTAGAAACAGTTTCGCCTCGAATAGACAAGTGATATGCATTATTAGGCGAAAAATCAATGAAATTACAATAAATTACTTAGCATATTTATATGTGGTTAGGTATGTATGCTTGTATGTATGTTTGTATGTATGTATCATCAGCAGCAGCAACGATTATCAATCCACTGCTGGATGAAAGTCTCTCCAAGTTTCTTTCACAACTGCCTGTCTTGAGGAAGTCTGCTCCATGTCACTCCAGCATGCCTCTAGTTTCATTCACACATTTCCCGCTAGGTCTTCTGGGCATTCCTTTTGTGTTCCTTTAGTTCCCAGTCCAATATTTCAGTTGTCCTACTTTAGTCAGTTCTTCTGCCATTTAAGATTTTTAACTTCAAATTGTAGAAGAACCGACTACAGTTGGTGTCAATATATATTTAATACGCTACACTACGGTATGCATGATGTTACATGGAAAAGGCATACGATAAAGGATGATAACTATAATATAAAGTGAAAGGATACAGGCATAGTTGCCAAGACTAATTAAAAAGAGTAAAACTGAAGAAATATGGGTTAATGTGATTATAGAGTGAAGTGCAAACGATATTTGTTGTTTATATATGCATACATATGTATGTGCGTGTGTGTGAAGAGTTGCAAACGATATTTGTTGTTTATTTAACTATAATGAAGGTTAATAATGATGAAACATATTGATATAGGTGCTGGTTATGAGCTAGTTCCTGTTTTGTTCACATATTAACCTACCATATATCTGTTGGCCTGTCTTTTTTGTTAAGCTTCATGTTTTTTATAGTCCAGGGGGAGGAGGGCTGTGTCAGGCCTTACGGCCTTTTCCCTCCTTTTCCTAGTTGCTGAAGCACATATATTGTTTACAGATAAAGCATTCTGTGTAAGAAAATAAGGAAACTGAAGGAATAAATAAATGAAAAGAAAAATATCCTCCATGCGTAACCTGACCAATGTCTGCAGAGGCATCTCTGTCAGTTCACGCTTTTTTCGTGGAGGAGAATCAGCAGTCCCCGCACCCCGTTCTAATACATCCCACAAATGATCAATAGGGTAAGAATCAGGAGAATTTTGGGAACCAAGGCAATGTGGCGAATTCGTTGTTGCGTTCCTCCAACTACTCAGTAGTTATACGATCCCGATGACACGGCGCGTTGTCCTGTTGAAAGACGGCACTCCGGTCCGGATAAATCTCCTGCAAATTTGGATGGAGATGGTCGGCTAAAAGGTCCCTGTAGCGTCCACGATTCTGTGTTTGTGGGATAATAACCAATGGACCTACGGCTTGCTAGAAAATATCTCCCCAGATCAGTTCCCCAGACCAGCTCCCCAGACCAGCTCCCCAGACCAGAACACCACCTCCACCGGCCTGTTGAACCCCAACTGTGCAACCAGAGGTTATGGCTTCATGCTGTTTACGCGATATGCAAACCAGGCCATCAGCATGGTACTGAAGGAAACGGGACTTATTACTTCACGACCTTCTTCCATCTGTCGAGGGACCAATGCCGGCGTTCTTTGCCATGACTGGGCGTCATCATGGGTACTCTCGTTGGCCTCCGGATGTGAAACCCCAGGCGAAACAAGCTACGACGCATGGCAGATGTGGAAATAGGTCGAATTGTACCGCAGTTGTACTATTGGGTGAGCTAGGTGACTGTTGACAACGTTGCGGAGATATCAGTCATGACTTCCAACGCTCACCACTAGGACCGACCGCAAGTGCTGAATAAGTGCTGTATGTTCTGCTGTATGTCTGTGCATGGTTAATCCAGTCCTGCTACTCCCTCGATACAGTAGTACGGGAGCAGCCGACAAGTGCGGCTGACCAATGTGAGCCCTTCTGCTGGATGTCTGGGCATGGTTAATCCAGACCTGGTACACCCTTGATACGGTGGTACGGGAGCAGCCAACAAGTGCGGCTGACCAATGTGAGCCCTTCTGCTGGATGTCTGTGCATGGTTAATCCAGTCCTGGTACACCCTTGATACAGTAGTACGGGAGCAGCCAACAAGCGTGGCTGACCAATGTGAGCCCTTCTGCTAGATGTCTGTGCATGATTAATCCAGTCCTGGTACGCCCTTGATACAGTGGTACGGGAGCAGCCAACAAGTGTGGCTGATTAATGTGAACCCTTTTGCTGGATGTCTGTGCATGGTTAATCCAGTCTTTTATACAGTGGTACGGGAGCAGCGAACAAGTGTGGCTGACCAATGTGAGCCCTTCTGCTGGATGTCTGTGCATGGTTAATCCAGTCTTGGTACACCCTTGATACATTAGTACGGGAGAAACCTACCAGTGCGGCTGTTCCTGAAAAGCTGGAACCTAGCCTCCGCGCCTCAACTATCTGGCCGTGGTCGAATTAGCTTACGTCGCCACGTTTCTGATTAGGTTCAGGGAATAGGTGTGCACATTTTATAGTAACCTCGCATGACGGGGATATCATGTGGTACTTCGTTATCGCTCCGAATATGTAAAAAAGGGGTATTCCTCATGTAAATTTAACTCCTTTTGTGTGTGTGTGTGTGTGTGTGTGTGATCGATTGCAGGCGTGATGTTGGTAAGACAAGCAAAATGGATGTTTTCGATTTTGAGGGCGGATAGTAGGTGTCCTCAGCATGGGTCAGTCCATCTCGGAGATCGTCAAAATACTGAGGTTTTCCCGCACCAGGGTGTCGAGAGGGTTTCGGTAACAGGAAAACTCTTGCCAAAGAATAAGCTCCCGAATGCATTGCAGAGGTATAACAAGCTTGACAGCTCGTTATGTACGAACAGGAAGTCATGGATCAGGAAAATGACAAAAATTGATGACATCATGATCAGGTTATAATCCCAGAAGTGGAAACAGGCCGGACGTATTCTTAGAAGACCTGACCACCATTGAACCACTGGAATACTTGACTAGATTGCAAGGGGCAGAAAAAGACCCAGAAGAAGACCTCGTGGGACATGGGTGGTTGAAATTCGAAAGCACGACGGAATGACATGGGGGAGACCGACACCTAACAGAACATTGTGGAAAACATTTGGGGAGGCCTTCATACAGCAGTGTATTAATGATGCTTGAAGATGAAGTGTTTGTACACAGTGCGTCAAAGAATTTTTAAGACTGGCGCTAGATTTCAGCGTACGGTGGCGTCACCAGTGTAATCGCGAATGCGTTATAAACCGTGACCATCTGCTTGCTTTCTGCCAAAAGTACTGCGCAGTTGTTAAAGTAACTCAAACGAAACGGGCGTTCATTAGAGAAGTAAATTTTTTTCATGTTGAATTATTAAGATGGAACAAAGGGCTGTTATTAAATTTAACGCAAAACTTGGTAAAAGTGCCTCAGAAACGTACCAAATGATGAAACAAGTTTACGGTGAGTTTTGTTTAAGTAGATCAAATGTTTTCCTGTATCACAAACGTTTTTTCGACGGAAGAGAGACGCTAGAAGATGATAAGCATATCGGAAGACCAAGTTCATCTAGGACACCTGAGATTATTGAAAAAGTGCGTGATTTCGTGGCAAACAATCGATGTACGTCGCTAAGAATGATGGAAGAGTCTTTAAACATCAACAAAGAAACGATTTGAACCATCCTGCATGAAGATTTGGGCAAAAGAAAAGTCTGTGCTAAATTTGTTCCACACACGTTAACCAATGAACAAAAATCAAGTAGAAGTGCACATTGCAGATACATCATTTCAGCAGCTGAAAATGATCCAAACTTCTGAAAATTGATTGTTACAGGTGATGAAACATGGTGTTTTCAATATGATCCTAAAACAAAGCGACAAAGTGCGGAAGGGAAGTAAAAAAACTCGCCACAAGCCAAAAAAACAAGAAAAGTTCCATCGAAAATCAAAACAATACTCATTACATTCTTCGATAGTAAGAACAAATCCACAAAGAATTTGTTCCAAGTGGACAAACAATCACTGATGACTTTTATTTAAATGTTTTGAGGCGTTTGATGGGTAGAATTCGTCGCATTCGTCCAGAATATCGAGATAAAAAATGTTGGTGTTTGTTGCACGATAATGCACCCAGTCACACCTCACTTCTTGTTTGTAGATTTTTGGCGAAAAATAACGTCTGTGTGTTGATTCATCCACCGTATTCGCCTGATTTAGCACCCTGCTACTTTTCTTTGTTCCCAAAACTTAAAATGACGTTAAAAGGGTGTTATTTTGATGATATTTCAACCATACAAACAGCTTCGACGCGTGCTTTAGAGGCAATTCCGAAAAGTGAACTGGAACAGGCATTCGAATCATTATTAAATCGCTGTAACAAAAGTATTGAAGCCGGAGGGACTTATTTTGACTAACAAACCAAAACAAATTATAATTTCTTGTTTCTATTTCATTTTACAGACCGAGCCTTAAAAATTATTTGACGCACTGTGTATGTGTGCTGTTACCGTCGCTCCTGGAGAGGGCAATAAAGAACCACAGAAATGTTACCATCACAATCCTTGGAACCAAGAATAATTGACTCATACTAGATTCTGCACCAGTGTGTGTGTGTACATTCTTGTCAAATGTCATCGTACGAAACCAAAGAATGGAACAATTGATCAACATCAGGTTTATTGCAACGCTGCGCAGAATTCCTACTGACACACGAAATATTAAAATAAGTCTACAGAAATGGGGCATGCTCGAAGCACAAACATTTTGATTGTTTAGGTATTTTAAAGGGGACGCAGAGGATATAGAGACGCATCAAAACTGCCTACAGCCTTGAAATGGCTGATAAAGAGAGCAATTTACAAACACTTGATTGCCGTTTACCACTGAGAATGCCAGCTAGTGAGTTAAATGTGAAGAAGTAATTAGTTTGGATTTACAATTGCACTGCACATAATTAGCAGCTGTTGCATGACAATGCTTCGCTCACAAACCAATCAGCGTGCAGACGGTCCTACCTCACAGGAATGTTGCAATGCTCGTTAACCGTCATTTCTTCTCGTACTTGACTACAGCAGGCATTTTTCAATGAAAATTCATATTCACAGGACGACGCTCTGAAAATGTTTGCGACATTTAAAACAATGTGACACCATACTTAAGCACCAACAGTTCTTCAAAGTTTGTTTAAATCTTGTATATACAATGTAATAAGTGTCCTTTGAGTATTATGAGGGAGACCAATAAAAAAACATTTTCTTTAACTACATTTCGCTTGATTTGAATTCAGTCTCATTATCATTCTCTCTCTCTCTCTCTCTCTCTCTCTCTCTCTCTCTCATTCACTCTCTCTCTCTCTCTCACTCACTCCCTCTCTCTCTGTCATTTTCTTCCTCTCTCTCGCACACTGTCTCTCTCACTCAATCTCTCTCTCTGTGTCATTTTCTTCCTCTCTCTCTCACACTGTCTCTCTCACTCAATCTCTCTCTCTGTGTCATTTTCTTCCTCTCTCTCTCACACTGTCTCTCTCACTCAATCTCTTTCTCTATCTCATACTCACTCTCTATCTCACTCACTCACACTCACTCTCTCTATCTCATACTCACTCTCTCTCTCACTCACTCACTCTCTCTCTCTCTCTCTCTCTCTCTTTGAAGAATCTGAAAATTTTCAGATAACATACGACCTGTCATATATTTCATATCTGTGCTTTCGGTATGCTATGAAGGTTATACAAATTTCGTGCAGTTAGATTTTTAATGTGCATCTGAGGTGGGATGAATGACTTCACATTTTCGGAAACGAAATCTTGGCGTAAAATGGAGCACGGGAAACATTTTCCCAGGAAACCACAAAATCCCATCATTCTGTAATCCTCCAGAAAACCTTCCATCTCGACCACATCAACGATGTACGCTGTTAGACATTCTTCTGATAACTAATTACTGTCTGTGATGGTCTTCGTTGATTAATGGCATTTAGCTGCGGAATTCCATAGCAGTGAATGCATGCCATGGGACCACTCCGCACTTGCACCATTTCTCTTCAAATATTGATCGATCCATTGAAGATCTAGCCGCATTTTCACACATAAAACATCCTTCCCAATAACCAGACATCCGAAGATGTTCGTAGAGGTCGCGAACGCATTTTCCTTACGAGATATGGAAACTGAAATTTGACACTAAATGACATCAGTTAGAAACAGAGTATGCATAATGCTGTACCATGATACTTTCTTTCTGTTTCTAAAATGCGCGTACATTGAAATTCTCGGTGAAACTAATGATGCTTCGATAGACGTCTTTCTGATACAAGGTATTCCTTCAGGTTCCTACGAAGACTATATATATATTTATATAACATCATTGTCAACAATTAACAATCCACTGCTGGATGAAGGTCTCCCCAAATCTCTTCCACAACAATCTGCCTATCTTGAGCCTGTTCCTCCATGTCACTCCAGCATGCTTTCGAATTTCATCCATTCATCTCCCATGTGGCCTTCTTCTGGGTTTTTTCTGTACCTCGGAATCCAATCTAAACTTTCGGTTGTACATCTGTGATCCGTTCTTCTGGCCACATGCCCAGCCCATTGCTCGTTCTTGACAGACGTTGTGTTGGTAGCTCCCACATTTTATGCATTCCAGTGAGATATACCTCGTTCCGCACTCACCTGCTGCGTGTCCTACCTGTTTAGAGGTACTGTGTACGTTGTTTTGAGCTACTTTTCTGGCGATATCGTCCTTGTACTCGTTCATATTCCTTCGTTTTCATATCGTTAGTTCGTTTGTTTACGTTTGGAAGCTGCCAACATGGCTGCTTCCGGTCTTTCCTTATCATCTCTGGGCGTGACGGATGCACGTCACGTCGCACTTTCCACCTCCATGGAAGTTCACCTACTCTCGTCCTCAGATCTGTCTGCTCAGGTACTTTCCCAGCTTCCTAGTACTCCTGCTCCGGGGCCTTCACTGGACTTGGTTGAGCCTCCTTCTTCTGCTTCTACCTCCGCCTCGGTGCCCTCTCTGGGTACTACTACTACTACTACTACTGCCTTGCCTTCTGCCTGTGCTCCTCTTCCCTCACTGCCTCCTTCTGTGCCTGCCGGCTCAGCACAGATTTCTCTTCCGAGGAATTCATTTGCCTCTACAGTGCAGCGAGTAGCTACTTCTACGTCAGCTTCTTTTCAACCTGATGGTCTCTTGCAATCAACACGTATTATTCAGGTATCCAACCACAAGATGAATATAACGATTGATGAAAATTCGCAGATTTGCCGTGAGTTCCAGAAACTTTTGGATAGAGGTGTGCTCTTTCATGCTCTTCCCAAATACTCATTTGTCACGCTACATGGAGGTCCTCTCAGGTCATGTGTCGTATGCGTTTATTGCCGGAATTTCTCGTACCTCTCGGGGTTCCAAGTGTCCTATGAACATCACGTTCTATCCTGTTCTACAGGAAGTGCCTGTTACTGCGCTCTTTCTACTTGTCAATCCTGTTTGTAAAATCGTTGCAAGGTCCGTCGCCTTTCTGACGCTCCATGTGGAACTCGCTTTTCATTTGCAACAGTACCCTGCCGTCAGTTGTTGGTCGTTTTTCCCATTCAGAACGCCTTGGCGATTTGTCCTACAGACGCTACTGTTGAAATTGGCTCACGCACGTACAGTTTCAAGGTTTTCACCACACTATTGCACTCACTGTCTTACAGGGGATCACACCACTGCCTCCTGTGTGCGATAAGCCGTGGTCTTTTTCCAGCTCGCCTCCCAATGCCGACCCCTGTGGTCCTTTTAACATCCTCTTCCAGTGTTTTGCCTGACGCGACTTTCCTCCTCCCCGTCAGACACACCTTCCAGTCAAGGACAATGAACCCTTTCCTCCTCTTTCGGAACGTATGTAGTGCATGGTGGTGCATCCTCCTTCTGGGTAAGCAGAGATGTCTTCCACTACTGTTGTGTCTCCGGCGCAGTGTGCCGACTCTGATGTGTCGAGTGGTGCTTCGGCACTCCGGCCGACTCCCTCTCCTCCGTGTCTCCCCCATATCGAATCTCCAACTACGACCATGTCTGATGTTCCCCTGTTGCCGCACCTTCCTGCGTCCTCGGCTGATGTTCCAGTGATCACCGATGCTGATCAGGTACATACTGATTCCTCGGCGTAACTTGTGTTCTTGTCTCCCATTTCGTGTGTTCTTCCAGATCCGCCAATAGATTCATCCGCCTAAACTTTGTCTTCAAAACGGACTGGTACTTCCAAAAGCTCTGTGAAACAGAAAAAGGTAAAACATCTTTCTCTTACTCCTTCTGTGGCCTCATCTAATGTTC
Source organism: Macrothele yani (assembly GCA_039090855.1). Taxonomy (NCBI): domain Eukaryota; kingdom Metazoa; phylum Arthropoda; class Arachnida; order Araneae; family Macrothelidae; genus Macrothele; species Macrothele yani. Next base: position 28,734,640 of record CM076989.1, on the reverse strand, counting down.
CCAATGATTCCTGTTCAGATGTTTCTGCGCCTGATAACTCTTCGAACAATAATAATCTCCGTTCTGGTCCTGTCAATCCTCTCTCAGATGATGAGGTTATACAGGCCATTGATAAGTTTCCTCCAGTTCCTGGACCACTGTCCAGACAGCACTCTTACGCTTCTTCCAATCTGCTCGTCTGTACCGACGAATTTCTCCATTCACCGGATCTTGAGATGTGTGCAGCGGTGATGCAATTTGAAGCTTATGTGTCCTTTTTTAAATCCCTGAGTGTCATAGATCCTAGGTACCAGATTTTCATGAGACGATACACTCGTCGGCTCCAATCCTTCCAAGACCTAGCTGAGAAACAATTTTGTGACACCGTGCTGCCTCAAGCCGATGAACTTTAGACCTCCTTCCCGACTCGACGCTTTTCGTTCTCTCCGGCGACGTTCTCAACATTGTGGTCGCCTGGAATTTTCTGGTTTCGCGTTTCTTCATCTACTGTTTCTCTAATTGTGTGATGTTCCCTTCATGTTATCACTCTCGCATTTCAATGTTATTGCCTGATTTATTGTTGCGTCTTGTGTTTTTATTTTGCTCTGATTGTATGTATGTATGTATGTTTAAACGCCTGTCGGTTTCTCTTATGGACAACCCACTAATATAACACCCAACAATCTTTCCTTTCTCAAAGTCGGTTCTCTCCCACCGTGACATTTTCACTCAACGTGACAGTGCGATATGATCGCGGTCAGCTGCAGGGATTGTTTCTATACCATTTGCAGCTGTACCGCGCATCTTAAAAACGCAGCGGATCCGTTCATTTGCTTTTGAATTGGTGTCCGGTGACTTTTGTCAATATAGTTTATGATGGAAGGGGATGTGAGATTTGCTGATCCTCCTCCACGGAATAAGTGTGAACTGAGAGAACTGCTGCAGCGGACATGGGTCAAGTTACGCATGAAGAATGTTCCACACCTGATAGAATCTGTTCCTAGTCGTCTGTGAGCCGTGATGGCACAAAAAGGTGGACCAACGCGTTAAAAGGTTCCTAATGGAAAGCTAGCTCAATGTAAAATCTGTGTAAACTATTGAAATTCAATTATATTTAAATTCAATTTCCAAGGAAGTGCACAATAACTTGATGAAACTATTATTTTAAGATCTGTAAAAACATAAGTTTGTCCGCGATGGACATTGAAACCGTGTCCCCTGACTCCGGAGTAAGTCGCTCTCCCAACTGAGCTACACGGACAGAATGTCCCGCTACAGATTTATCGTCTCGGCACATGCTTTAACCTCTGTAGTACGCCACAAATCCATAGACTAGCATTTCTTATATCATCAGAACCACGTTTTTGTCATTACGGAATAAAACCGGCCAATGCATAGCGCAGGTAAAAAAGACTGACCGATTTTGATTCATGTGGAATGTCAGCTAACTCTCTTTGTTCAGATAAATAGGGTTATCGTTCTCCAGCTGTAAATCCTAAAAGGTTTTAAATTCCTAGTTACAGCGTTTCGAATGTATTAAATTGAGAAATTTTATTAAGAAAATATCTGAACGGTTCTTCCATAAACTTAAGATGATAATTACGTCGCTGTTTTGTATAAAAATGTAAGCAAAATATATATCTTTTCCTGGTAGACGGATTGTTAGCTAAGACAGTAATAAATATTCTGCTACTTCAAACAAGCGATTTTATGAGAAAACGTAGCTTCCCTGATTAAATATTTCTTTTAGCTCTGTTTCGTTTAAGTTCTAGCGCAGAACGTTTTTATATATTTAAAAAAATTGCAAATTTTACAGAGGGTAAGTCGCCAGTTTTGCAATAATTGCATAAACGCATGTGCTGCTGCGGGTATGTCACGTGTTTAAACTAATTCAAGTCGCGCACTGCTGTCAGTCGAATGGGATATAAAGTGGTAGTCACTGCTGTGAACAGCATTGCTTGCCGTCGTTCTGTCTGTGGTTGAGACGCCTAAAAGATGAACAGCCACAAGCGGCTAATTAGGGAATTTTTGCTTTACGAGCCATAACGCTGCTCAACTCAGCCACAACGCTACCTAAGCAACACGAAACATTTGCCATGTTTAAGGGAAGGTTCCGTGGACCACAACACCACATCCAGATGGTTCGAGAAAATTCGTTCAGGTGACAGAGACCTCGACGATCATCCAAGGACAGGTAGACCGCAAACCGTGGATTCAGAAGCCGTGTGCCAGACCGTAATCCGACAACTAGCACTCGGAGATTATCAGTTGAGCTCGGCATATCACAGACCACCGTGGTTCGTCACCTTCAGGACCTCGGCAAGGTCTACAGGAGCTGCCGCATTGTCCCTCACGAACTGACGCCACTTGAGATGAAGCAAACAACGGACTGGAAGTGTGCACGGAACTCTCAGAAAACCCGCGCGATGTACGTTTCATCAAGAGTTTTGTTACGAGCGATGAAAAGTGAGTCTATTTCCGCAATCCTAACAAACGAAGCGATCAGTCGAATGGAAGTGTCCACGAAGCTCCTAGAAAGCCCACGCGATGAAAGCCATCGCACGTAACAATCCTCTTCATCCAAAGAATTGTTACGTGCGATGAAAAGTGGGTCTATTTCCGTTATCCTAAGAGAGAATAGCAGTGGTTGAGCTTGGGCCAGCTTCCTGTACCTGTTGCCAAACGTGGGCGTTTCGAGCACAAGGTGATGCTCTGCGTCTGGTGGAATTTCGTGGGAATAGTCCATTACGAATTTGTTCCAGACGGTCGGACCATCAGCGCCAACTTCTGCTCTGAACAGCTGGAGCGTATGTATGCCGTTTTGGAAGAGAGGTACCCGGCACTAGTGAACAGAAAGCGCGCTCTCCTACACCAGGACAACGTTCGGCCTCTTACCGCGCGAACGATCCGGGAAAAACTCCAGGAACTTGAGGGCATCAAACTGATGCCACACCAGCATATAATCCGGACCTTGCCCCGTCGGATTATTACTTGTTCCGGTCCATGGCGCACTTCCTTCGCGGGCGGCACTTGAACAACCTGGAGGAGGTGGCAGCTGGGATGAAGGAGTTCTTCGCCTCGAAGGACAAGAACTCGTACGGACGCGGAATCGAAGAACTGGCAGACAGATGGCTAAAGACGGTGCAACACGATTGCCTATACTTTGAATGGTAGTCAGCTTTTGTTTTAAAGGTACGTATGAAGACAAACTAATCCAAATATCGCAAAACTTTCAATTCATCCTCTGTACGTTCAGTTTAATTTTGTTCATTTGTAGGAGCTATATTATCCTTTAACAAATCCACTGCAAATAAAAGTGACGGGCAGGCGTTTAAGATTCGAATAAAGGTAAAATATTCTGAACTGTTTCAAACTCGTAATTGTTTTGTTTCGGAGAAAAGAAATATTAAATTAATTCCTGTCGATTAATTTATTTCAAGTAATTTGCAAAGTTTCAGCTTTCGTGTGCCTGATTAGTTTAAGGATACATTATTTGAGTATTAGTACAGTTAGGAAATTTTTTGTTTAATGATGACATGTACGTGCATTATACTGGCCCATTTTAAAAGAGCCATTTGATGCGATGAGAGAGAGAGAAAAAAAAAACGTATTCTGAAACACATTTTAGTTCTGGATGTAAGTGCCCAGGAAAAGAAAATCTTCCTTCTTTTCCCACAAATCTCTTTTTGTTTCCCCATTCTCTTTCACTCGGCGTTTTGGCGAATGTAGGAATCGTCTTATCGATTCCTGCTAATCTAATAAAAGCCCTAGACCTCCGAGGAATGTCATCAAAGTTGCAAGGAAGTTCTTCCACTTTCCTCCTAAATGCAGCTGCTTCTTTTACAACATTCAACAGCGACACGACTTCAGTTCTGCTGAGAAAATCCAAAACTGTGTTCGTTCAGAACTTTAAATGTATCACGAAAAATATGTAAAACTGATACTGATACATACTGGAATCACACAGCATAAAATACTGCTTTTGATTTCAAATATGAGCTTTCACTGTAATTTCTCCATTTTTCTATTGCGTAACATATTCTTGATAAACTCACGTACATATAAACAAGTTAGTAAAATCATGCAATGCATTGATTATAATAAGCTTTCCAACATACCAGAAATCATTACTCAAGTTATGAGAATAATGGCTGTAGAATAAATCTTGGTCCTGTGCCCTGACCTTTGATCCCATTTCGATGATATTCAACAGAACCGGTTCGGTATACCTCCGAAATAACATGATAAAGTTTTGTCGCAATTGTAGCATTTTTACGAAAGTTATGATGCATAACGACTATAGAATAGATTCCGCTCCTGTGTCCTAACCTTTGACCCCATTTCGATGATATTCAACAGAACCGGTTCGGTATGCCTCCGAAATAACATGATAAAGTTTTGTCGCAATCGAAGAATTTTTACGTAAGTTATGATGCATAAGATCTATCGAATAGGTCCCGCTCCTGTGTCTTAACCCTTGACCCCATTTCGCCCATTGTCAATAGGGTTTGTCGCCAGGAGGTCCCCTACCACATACTAAACTTTCATCGAAATCGAGCCCTTTACGTTATTTATGACACATAACAGAAGTGGAATGGATCCCGCTCCAATGTACTGACCTTTGACCACATTTCGTTCACTTTAAATTGGGTTCCTTCCCAGGTGATCCCCTACCAGATACTAAAATTTCATCGAAATCGATCGATTTTTACGCGAGTTATCGTGCGGACGGACATACGCACACAACGCGTGATGTAATGAGGCAGATGGGAATCGCGACCATCTGCTCGCCGCAAGAGTGTGACGTCATAAAACTTTAATAAGATCCACACACAACGCGTGACGTAATGAGGCAGATGGCGTGACAGCGCGCCAACATTCTCAAACGCGAGATTGTGGCGCCATAAGATTTCTAACCATTGGTAACATTAATGGAACAACGCCATCACTAAAAACGTTATAATTCGGTAAGGTCATTTAACCCACTAAACGAATTCTCCTAAAGTCGAGATCAAGCTAAATCAATTTCTAGTACCAGAAAACGGTAGGTTGACGACTTTCATCAAAATTCTTAGAGCCGTTTTCAAAATAAAATGTACATACATACATACAAGAATTGCTACTTTAAAGTGGACGTCAAGTAATTTTTCTGCCTATACTTCCAATAGAAAAACTTCTGTACACATTTTCTTCACAATTAATGCGTTTCCAAGGATGAAAATTTGAACATCGATTAAAATAGCTTCATTTCATAACTTGGAATACTTAATATTTTCTAAACCATAACCGTAATTATGCAATCCAACATTTTTTTGTCCGCTGACGTCATCAAAGTACAGGTCGCGCCATCTTTTCTCTGGTTTCAACACCACCAAAGGAAAAGTTATTGATTTTTAATATAATTATGGTTATGATTTAGAAAATATTAAGTTTTCCAAGTTATAATATGAAGTTAATTTAATCGATGTTCAAATTTTCATCCTTGGGAACACATTAATTAAGGAGCAAATGTGTACAAAAGTTTTTCCATTGGAAGTATAGGAAGCAAAATTACTTGACGTCCACCTTAATAATATGGGATAAGGGCAATGGAATGGATCGCAATCCTATGTCCTGACCTTTGACCACATTTCGGCCATTTTCATTAGGGTTCGTCCCCAGGTGGTCCCCTACTACATACTGAAATTTCATCGAAATCGAACCATTTTTACTCACGTTATGACGCATAAGGGCAATGGAATGCATCCCGATCTTATGCCCTGACCTTTGACCCCATTTCAGCCATTTTGAATAGGGTTCGTGCCCAGCGGTCTCCTACCACATAGTAAACTTTCATTGAAATCGAACCATATTTACGCAAGTTATGACGCATAAGGGCAATGGAATGATTCCGCTCCTACTTCGTGACCGTTGACCTCATTTGTCCCATTTTCAATAGGGTTCGTCCCCAGGTGGTCCCCTATCACATACTAAAATGTCATCGAAATCGAACCATTTTTACGCCAGTTATCGTGCGGACAGAAGGACGGACAAAGCTGGAGCATTTACGCTTCTTCAACCTGCGGTTGGAAAGCGTAAAAAAGACTTCATGTAAGCATAAATTTTGTTTTATATTCATGTGACTACCAGTTTGAAAGACACTATTTATCATGTCATGAGTAGCATATGGGTTTTTCTGGAAGAAAAATATTTTCTTGTTAGAACTCACCTGCTTACGTATTAGTAGAAAACATTTTTCAGAGGAAATAATTGATGTTTTAGTGATAAGTTATCTGGAAGTTCGTGCAGAAAAACAGCATTTAAAAGAACGTCACGTATGGCAAAGAAAACAAGAAAGATGACCCCGAATTTTCGGGTGTAATAAGCACGTATTTTGAATCCGTTCTGACGCAAATTAAATTTATCAAAGCTACTCAAAGTCAATGGATCCTGTTTGGAAAACAATCAACTGGTTCCAACAATCGATAAAACATCCAGAAATAGAAACATCTACTTAGTTCCACCAGCGGCTATAAAACATGTTACGAAAATTAACAAATGGCGAACAATTGTTAATTTTAACAATTTCTCATACTACAAGGAAGGTACCAGAGACAAAGAGATTTTCAAATCAAGCAGTTAAAAGTTGAAATATAGAAGGAAACATTATACACTGCTGGACAATTGCTAAGGACGGATCATAAACGGCTATATAGCGCATAAAAAAGCAAGTGTGGTTGGATGCCAAGTGAAATAAAATAATGTCAGAATGCCAGGACATTACAAGAAAGACAATTTATTGTGGTCTGAAATCCAGAAGGCTTTGGAACGTGTTCAAGGAATAAACAGGCCATTTTGTGCAGAATACGTAAACGTGAAAAAAATGCAATTACCGTCCGCAGGCGTTCCGGCGTAAGATGTCAATATGGAATATGGCCACCATCGAGGGCGATGCAAGATTCCACACATCTTGTCATGCTTTGCACAACATTATCAAGCAGCTGTTGGGGTAATTTATCCCATTCCTCTGTCAGTGCACGGATGAGGGTGTCCTTGTTTATTGGAGGGCATTGGCGACCAGCAAGACTCCTCCCCAAAGCATCCCACACATTTTCAATGGGATTCAGATCTGGAGAACGTACTGGCCATACGAGGCGTTGAATATCCTCACTCTCAAGACACTCCTGGACAGCGACTGTTCGATGACATGTTGCGTTTTCGTCCATGAAAATGAATCTATCACCGACAGCACCACGGAACATGCGAACATGAGGTAGCAGAACATCATTAATGTATCGTTGGCCAGTCATAGTCCCAGATGGAAGCACATAGAGGGACGTACGGCCATTGATCATGATGTCAGCCCATATCATGACACTACATGTCGGATATCGGTCCCTTTCCTGTATGTTTGCTGGACAATATGCAGTACCGCTATCACGCCAGATCAGTTGTCGTCGACAATCAGACGATAGACTGTATCTACTCTCATCTGAGAAGAGGACAGCAGACCAGTCGTTATCAGTCCAATTGCGATGTTGATGGCACCATTGCAAATGGGCGGTACGGTGACGTCTGGACAATGGGATGCACACAACAGAACAGCGGGCGTATAGTCCTCCTTCATGCAAACGTCTGGCGACAGTTTTTCGGGAGATCCGCTTGCCAGTAGCAGCCATAAACTGATTTGCTACCTCACTAGCTGTGCTGCGCCGGTGTCTTTTTGTTGATAGCACTATGTACCGATCTTCTGCAGGTGTCGTACTGCGAACACGACCTCCCCTGTGACGTTTGCTACACTCTCCATTTGTTTGAAATTATTTCCAAAGCCTTGAAACAACATTGTGGCTGACGTCGAACTCCCTGGCAACCTCTGTTATTTTTCGCCCTTCTTCAATCTTGCCAATAATACGGCCACGCGTAAAATCATCTACGTGATGTCGGGAAAACATACTGAAAATTGCAAGTTCGTCAATTGATTCTTTCCCTTTCAACTTTGCGTTTGAACAACAACGGTCAATACGCGTCAAATCCTTTATATCTCTTACAGCGCTATGACGTCACGAACAAGTTCGGCAATCCAAAATTTGCATACGCACAACACGTCTTACTGTATCCCGCACTTATGCTAATTTCCACATTTTCCTGCCTTCCATTTTATGGGTGCTATCGTTGCTATTGTCATCCGTCCTTAGCAATTGTCCGGCAGTGTATAAGTCTACATCTGCCAACGCAAAAAGTTTGCATAACGAAAAAGTTGAAATTAGGTGAAAATTATTCTTCAGGGAAAAACCGTTCGACCTTTACGCAGCTCCACATTTCTGTTGTAACGAATGGCATACAGTGAAGAAGAAATTTCCCAATAGCGTTTTCAGAAACGGCGATACAGCTGCAAACTGAAGTACACAAACACCACCTACCGGCAGATCTATGAACTACAAAGTTCTTCATATATTTGCCTTAAGTGTTCTACAAGGCAAATGGCATCCGGTGTTGAAAGAATTTTTTAAATCGCCCATGTAAAAGCAGTGTTATTGAGAAACACAGAATAAGCATATGCGCCCCTAGCGGCGAAATTGTGCACTATTTTGGAAAGAAAATACACACACAGTTTGCATAGTTAATAGCATCTGACCGAAGAACGAAGTTTTTCAATCGGGTTTTTAGTCCCACAGATATTACTGTAAAGGAAAACGCAGACTTACTCCCTCTGGTGGCAGACTCGTGAGCTAAGAAACATTTGAAATTATATGAGAGACATTTTCTGACGGAAACGCTCTTCAACAAAGAAAGATTTTTTCAAATCAGACTCTTAGAAACAGAGATATTGACAAAAATGATATATGCGTTTACGGCCCCCTGGCGTAAAAACCATGCATTATTTTAAGAAGAAAATGCGTTCAAAAGGTTTTTTGATGTGAGCGGTATCGGTCAACGAAAGAATTCTTTCAATCGGGTTTTTAGTCCCGCAGATATTACTGTTAAGGGAAACGTGGACTTACGCCCTCTGGTGGCAGACTTGTGAGCTAAGAAACATTTGAAATTATATGAGAGACATTTTCTGACGGAAACGCTCTCCAACAAAGAAAGATTTTTTCAAATCAGACTGTTAGAAGCAGAGATATTGACAAAAATGATATATGTGTTTACGCCCCCCTGGCGTAAAAACCATGCATTATTTTAAAAAGAAAATACGTTCAAAAGGTTTTTTGATGTAAGCGGTATCGGTCAATGAAAGAATTCTTTCAATCGAGTTTTCTGGAGCTCAGATTTTGCTACAAATACATGAGACGCAGAAATTACCATTTACGCCCCCTGGTGGCCAAACCATGTTTTTTATCAAATATTTGAAATTTTTCCTATCAGTAGCTGTATCCGGTGCAGAAAGAATTTTTCTAATCGGGATTTTAGAAGCAGAGATATTGGGGAAAACGCGATTTACCTTAACGTACCCTAGCGGTAATTCTATGTGTTACTTGAAGTATTTGAAAATATATGAGAGCATTTTACACCGGAAAGGCTATCTAACAAAGAAATAATTTTTCAAATCCGAACCTTAGAAGCAGAGATATTGACAGAAAAATGATATATATCTACTCCCCCTGGCGGAGAAACCATGCATTATTTTAAGAAAGAACATATTCTCAAATATTTAGCGGCATCAGCAGTATCGGTTCACGAAAGATTTTTTCAAATAAATCTAGCTTTTATACACCGACTGCTGCACTAAAGACCTATTTCCCATTTCCTTTAAGAGCTTAGAAAGTAAATTTCAACCTTTGCTTTACCTATTTTCGTTCACTCACATAAAAACCCCAAAGTCTCTAGCTTAGTGAATTTACCTTGCCTGTAAAATCCGTATAACTTCATGGATTGTTGCAACTGAAAATCTTGACTAAACACGTAAATGTCATTTCAATAATACGGCTAGAGTTCAGAGAATAAACCTACTTACAGGAACCCAGTTCCACTCTTTATTTATTTAAGCAGTCAGCACGATAAACGCAAAACATGTTCTCATCAGAAAATAATTCACATAGCATCAAAAACACGCAACATATAGTCTCTCCTCTCTATATAAATATAGCTCGTTTAGCGAATACTAAAAAAAAAAAAAAAAAAACAGAATAAAAAAAAAACGGCTGGCTCAGTCGCGCTTCTAAGATTACATATTCATCTCTTATCAGTCTTTAAATACTTAGGTTGTCCTTGATTGACCTGCTATCAGGATTGACAACATCAAATTCCTCGAAAGGAACGCTGTGGCGTTAAGTCAGAAGTATTTAGCTAAAATAAACCAAATCTGCACAAGAACACATGAACTCAGAATAAATGTTAAAATGGAGGTATAAGTCACATCACCCCCCTCCTTTTTTTTATCTCTCTGCATCTTTACCGACAATAGTAAAGCAAATCCCAAGTGAAAAATTCCGATGTAAAGAAACTGGGTAAAGGAAGTAGTCAAAACCTTTGTTGAAATCTGATTTTTTAATGCCGTCCCATGTAACGACGCAACAATAATTAATTTCATTGTTGCTCAACAGCAACTATCGCCGAACATTAATTATTTCATCACATTTTACATAAACGTAACAATATCTCATTGATATTTGTGGAAATTACGAGAAACTCACTTCTAAAAGTGATAAAAGCCATTACAAGAATGAATTTTGATGCTACGCATCTTTCCCGAAAGTTGAGGAGCGCGCAAGCAAAACCAAACATGTCACAAAAATGTGAATTACCAAATAAGCATTGGATATGATGAAGGATGATGGTCTGATTCTGTTTCTGTATCATAAGCCGACACAAACCAAACAGCTCCTACTCATTTTATAGGTGAAAAATGCGCGATTCAAGCAAAAACGAACATGTCCCAGTTGCAAGCTCAAGCAAAATCAAACATGTCAAGTGAACCAATCAGAGCTCCAAAATTCGGTCACGTGACGAAGCCGATGAGTGACGCAGTGGCATTCACGCTTTCAGACAGTTGACGTGTTCTGTTCAAACGTGGTGATTATTTTCGTGCGATTGTCATAGTTTTAGAGATATGGAAGAGGTCGGAGATGGTTTAGTAATGGTGAAGGAAAATTCAAAAGGACAAAGGAAAAGAACCAAAAGAGAAAGTGTGAAAGAAAAAGCTAAGAAAGAACGTTATGATGCACCAGATGGTTCCAAAGTTTTCATGCGTTGCAAACATCAGAACACTCGGTTCTTGTGCTATAAAATTCGTCCATGTGAGGCATTATTCGTCCATGTGAACATCAGGAACAATGTGACTGCCTGGAGGACAACTGTGGTCTACATATTTGATTTTTATTAATGTACTTGTTTTCTAATTTTCATAAAATTCCGTTCTTCTCAGTCAAGCAGTCTTTTATATCACCTATTATTATTTTTGTTAATTTGTAATAAATTGAGCAAAATAAAGACATACCAACATGTGATAGCAACTTTGGTAAATAATGAACAAAAAACATCAAATGAAAAGTGAAAATGCTTCTCTTTCTCCATCAGCTTCTTCTTTCAAACCTTGAGATTTTTGTTAGAGAATAGGTATTCTATTAAAGGCAGGTTTATTATTGAACATATAGGTAGATTAAATTCAGAATATGTTCAAGCAAAATCCAACAAGTTACTAGGGCATCAGATCACAAACAAACATGTCACTTGAAGCCCGAACAAAAACAAACATATCACATCTCATTTTTGTCCATATCTCTGTTTCTAAGAGTCCGATTTGAAAAATTCTTTCTGTGTTGAAGAGCGTTTCCTGTGCGAAATGTTTCCCACATAAATTCATATATTTCTTAACGCACAAGTCTGCAACCAGATGGCGTAAGCTCACGATTCCGTTTACAGCAATATTTGAGGGATTAAAAACCCGATTGAAAAACTTCTTTCTTCCGTCAGATACTATTGTTTTCCATACCGGTTCCATTGACTTTGAATAGCTTTGATAAATTTAATTTGCGTCAGAACGAATTCAAAAGACGTGCTTATTACACCCGAAAATTCGGTGTCATCTTTCTTGTTTCATTTTTCGCCTACTTAACATTTCATGAAGATGTGCACCATTTTTTTTATGAAATTCTTCGATAACTCCTTCAATTCTCTGTAACTCTTGATTACTCCCTCATTATTTATAAATAGCTTTGCTAATCCGGTGAGTGACCGTTTCGCGTAAATAGCCTTCTGCATTTCCTTCCAATCAAATAAAATAGCAGTGTCGTCAAAGTCACGAATCCATTGTTTAACAGGGTAAGATCCACTACCATCGAAAGTAGAAATGGAATCTTCTATATCACAAAAACACGTTGCAAAATGAACCTGCTCTTGTCGTGAAAATACGTTTGACCGATTTTCCATACTATCGTCTCGAATACTTGAACGCCTGACTTCATTATCCAAAGCGTTTTTATTTTCTTCTGTAGAATTATTTTCATTCTCTGATTTTTTATTTACATCATTAAAGTTATCATGTTTAACATCGTCATCTGATTCATCACCACTTTCGGTATCTGGCATAAACAAACTAAAGTCAATTAAACCGGCGCAAATGTTACGAATAAGATCCTCTTTTGATTTACTATAATCTATACCCAAAATAATGTATATGGCTATGACGTCGGCTTCAGATAAATTCTGCATACCATATTCTGTCTTTTTGATATACATGTTGTTGAATCTAAATTAAATTGGAATCCTTCAAAACCTCGGAGCCGCTTTGCGTTATTACGATTAACATCTGCTTTAAACGCAAACCTATGAAGAGCTTTTACTGCGCTCGAATTCGACTTTCCGAGCTTATGTGCTGTATTTCGTTTAACGATGACATTATAAGAACGAGGCGGAATAGTTAACTGTCTCAATTTCACACTTCAAAAATAAAACGCGTCTTTGGTTCACTTATTCCACAGTTCAATAAAATCTCACCATTCGTCATACACCGACGTCATTATCGCGGTAACAGCCCAAAAAAGTGTCAGCCATCGTCTTACGTCATCATCATGTTCGAAAAAAGGAATATGGCTACTTTTCAATTAGTTTCTTCTAATTCACATCTCGGTTTTGAGCTCCCAAATTTATGCTCTTCCTGATATTAAATAACCAAGCAATAATCTTATTATTTGAGTCACATCATTCTAAAACTAAAATTGATTTATTTACAATAGAATATAAAAATTATTAAATAAATGTAAATGCTTTACAAAACATCTTGCTTCTACGTCAAGAACTAGACCACAGCTAACTTACTGCGCAATCACATGGCGACTGACGTCATCTAACACGTGCTGACGTCATTGGATTATATCCGTCTTGGTATTGCCAGGTGTGACGTCATCTTCCTGACTACGCCTCGTGCTTATCGTACAAAAATTATCGATTCCACGAATAGCAGAATACAATGAACACAAAAGAGCAACGATAAATCTTACACGCATATATACGCATACGGTTGAGTGACATTATTGTGACCACCAGTTAATATCCAGAGTAACCACCGTATGAAGCGCGGACAGCAGCTTGACGGGCTGGTAGTGACTCAATAAGGTGCTGGAAGGTGTTCACAGTTATGTGGAACCATGCTGACTGCAGTGCATCTGACAGCTGCTCGACGGTGCGTTGTGGTGGATCCGTAGAGTGAAAAACACGATCGAGGTGGTCCCACAGACGCTCAAATGGGTTTAAGTCTGAGGAATTAGGGATCCAGGGAAGTACTTTGAATTCTTCATCGTGCTCTTCCAACCACTCTCAGACATTTCTAGCTGTGTGATACGTCGCATTATCGTGCTGGAAGATCCCATCCACCCCAGGGAAGACAATCAGAATGCATGGGTGTACGTGGTGTGCAATGATGGATTCAGAACGAATTCGGTCCATAGTGCATTCCATAGGTATGAGTGGACACAAGAAATACCACGAAAACATTCCCCAGACCTTAACGCTGCCCCCCACCAGCTTATGTTCTTCAAGTAATGGTTGAAGAGTGTTTGTTCTCCGATGTTTCTTACCTTATACGCCAACGTCCATCCGTTCGATTAAGTAGAAAACGTGACTCATCGGAGAAGGCAATCCTTTGCCAATAATCCCAGGTCCAATTCCGATACTATCGTGCAAATGTAAGCCTTTTCTGCCGATTGCACCTTCGTTACCATAGGTTCAGTGGCTATCCGTCTGCATCGGAGCCCCATACGCAGCAGGGTTCGCTCAGCTGTCGTTTTAAACACCCTTCCGGTAGCCCCCTGGTTCATTTGGCCAGTGAGTTGCTCCACTGTAGCGTGTCGATCGGTCCTCACGAACCTTCGCAGCCGACGTTCACCTCTCACATCAATGACAAGTGGTGCTCCGCAGTTTCGGTGCCGCTTATTCGCACTGGTGCCATTTCTCCAATCACGATACACTTTAACCACAGCAGCACGCTAACAGTTCAGAAACTGCGCTGTTTCAGAAATACTGGCACACTTGGCCCGAAAGCCGATAATCATCCTTTTTTGCAAATCTGATAAATCTCTCCTTGTATCCATGACAGCAACGGGTGATATGTTTTCAGAACGTCTGCAGCACACCTCGAAGCCAGCTCACGACACGTTTCATTTTCTACGTGCTGTTGACGTCAAAAGTATTAGGTAGTCACAATATTGTGACTCGACTGTGTGTGTGTGTGTTTTATCTTCATATCAACGTCAATTCAATTCCACTGTTCGCGGCTGTCAGAATCTTCATGGAAATGGCCAACAATAAACAAGGCGAAAGCAGGACAGATCATACGTATCAGCTACGGAGAGTTCGCACCTGGTTATGTCGAGTGAACGTTGAAGAAAAAGTGTCGCTTATCTTTGCGCATGAATATTTAATCTATACATGCTCACATCTTCATGTGTCACGCATTCACGGTTCTCTATTTTCTCTGAATACAAGAAGTTTAAAACAAGCGAAGGTTAATGAATATTTTACTCGGCACTATTAATTACTCAACTACTGTAAAAACTGCTTTGAAAAGAGAGATGCTTATAAGTAATGTGTAATGGGGATCTTGTACATAAAACAAAATTTGATTGGGATTTATTACCTAATATTTCTAAGGTAAGATTTGTTTTAATATACTGAAAGTATGAAATGCTACAGAACCGCTTAACGTAGTTTTTATAATGAAATTAAAATAAAAAATTAATACAAAAGTAAAAATAGACATAGGCTTGGGGCAGCAAACAAAGTACACATGTACAGTATGTATGTATGCATGTATATACGCAATCGTATCAGAATAATATGACCACGTACCTAATAATGGGAATAACAATCCTTAGCCCGAATTACAGCGGCGAGACGGCATGCATGGACGCAATGAGGCCCTGGAAGGTTGCAAGACGCACATGTTCCCGTTCAGAGTGCTACAGAGCACGGGCGTTCAGGAGATGACGTGATTGTGGGGCGCTATATCGAACCTTTCGATACAAATCGTCCCACAAGTGCTTTATGGGATTGTGGTCGGACCATTTCGTCAACCAAGGGAGAACGGGGGCATTGATGACGTGTTCATGTGACCAGTCACGTATCCCCTTAGCGACATACATTGCAGAGCAATTGAATTAGAGACAGCTGGCGTTATGCAAATGTGGCGCTGCGGGCGGCCCCGAAAACGGAAACGACATGACGTATGCAGCGAACCGACAATATAAGGAGTGATGCGACGGATATCAATAAGAGTCGGATGCAGTATGGGTAAGACGAAGGATCTAAGCGCATTTGATCGTGGGCAAATTGTCGGGACCCGACAAATGGGTCACTTCAACACGGAAGTCGTGCAGGCACTGGGATTTTCACGAGCCACTGTGTCACGAGTGCATCGTGAGTACATCGAATACGGTAAAACCATCCCTGCAAGGGCCAACTGGCGTGGACAACAGCGTGTGGATGAGCGGGGCCGTCATCGGCTAGCTCGCATTGTAACAGCGGATAGTCGGGCCACAGTGCAAGAAATCACTCGGCAATTTAACGCTAGTGCACAAAAACGTGTAAGCAGCCACACCATCCAGAACCATCTCCTCGCTATGGGGTACAGAAGCCATCGTCCCACAAGAGTACCGCTGCTGACCGCACATCACAGGGTGCAAAGATTAGCATGGGCGCGGGAACATCACCACTGGGCTCTAGACCTGTGGGAAAATGTTGCCTGGACTGATGAGTCGAAATTCACGTTTGTACATGCGGATGGCAGAATACGAGTACGGCGCAAACCACATGAAGCGATGGATCCTTCTTGCCAGCAGGGTACTCTTCAAGCTTGTAGGAGTGGCATTCTCGTCTGGGGACTGTTTACGTGGACTGAAATGGGACCTCTAGTACGTGTGACATCGTCCCTCACAGGTCAACGTTACCGAAAAAAACATGCATTCTATTAGAAAGAAAGTATTCTCAAAAGGTTTTTCAATATGAGCGGTATCGGTCCAAGAAAAAAAAAATTCAGTCGAGTTTTCAGGAGCCCAGGTTTTGCTACAAATACATCAGAAGCAAAAATTAACAGTTATGCCCCCTGGTGGCCAAACCATACTTTACAAAACATTAGAAATTATGTGAGAAATATTTTCCATCTGGTGCTGTATGTGATACAGGAAGAATTTTTCAAATCGGAGCTTTAGAAGCAGAAATAACGCAGAAAACGCAATTTACCTTTGTGCCCCCTAGCGGAAAGTCTAGGAATTACTTGAAAATGTTGAATTTATAGGGAAAACATTTCGCATCGGAAAAACTATACAACAAAGAAGGAATTTTTCAAATTGGACTCCTAGAAGTAGTGATATTGACAAAAATAAAATATACATCTACGCTTCGTGGCGTAGAAACCATGCATCATTTTAAGAAGAAAATGTTCCTAAAAGGTTTGTCGACATGAGTAGTATCGGTTTGCAAACGACCTTTTTTTCAATAGACGTTTTAGAAGCTCAGATTTTGCTGCAAATACATCAGAAGCGGAAATTAAAGTTTACGCCACCTAGTGGCCAAACCATTTTATACAAAAATTAGAAATTATGTGCAAAGGATTTCCCATCAGGAGCTGTATCCGGTGCAGAAATAATTTTTCAAATCGGAGATTTAGAGACAGAGATATAGTGGGAAAGCCATTTACCTTTACGCCCCCTAGCGAAAAGTCTATGAATTACTTGAAAATTTTGGAATTACGTGAAAAACATGTCACACCGGAGACACTATCCAAGAAAGAAGGAATTTTTCAAATCGGACTCCTAGGAGTAGAGATATTGACAAAAAATAATATATACATCTACGCCCTGGCGGAGAAACCATGGAATATTTTAAAAAGAAAATATTGCGAAAACGTTTATCGAAGTAAGTGGCACCAGTCCACGGAAGAATTTTTTCAATCGAGATTTTAAAAGCTCAGATTTTATGGCAAAAACATCAAAAGCAAAAATTAACACTTACGCACCCTGGTGGCCAAAGTGTTCTTTACCAAATATTAGAAATTATATGCAAAGTATTTTCCATCAGGAGCTGTATCCGCTGAAGAAAACAAATTTCGAATCGGAGTTTTAGAAGAACAGTTATCGGGGAAAATGTAATGTACTTTTACGCCCCCTAGCGGAAAATCTATGAGTAATTTGAAAAAGTAACTATATCTAGAGCACTCTTCGACATAAACTGAATCGAAAGATAAAAGATTTTTTCATTCGGATGTTTAGAAGCAAATATGTGGAATAAAACGTATTTTTGAATTTGACATTATCTGCATTTACGCCCTCTAGCGACAAAATTGTACATCGTAAAAGAAAAGCGAAATAAAGGGTCATCATTAGCATATTTCAAGCTTCCCAATGCAAAAAGAATTTTTCAAATCGGACTAATACTTGCAGAGATATCGTGTCTACAGACGGACGGACGGACAAACTGATAACATAAGCACGATCTTTTTTACAAAAGACGTGCTAAAAAGAAGAAACGGTGCAGGAATATTTTTTCGCTATGAAAACACTAGCACACAGTGGTCAAATTGATGATAATGCGTTAATGACCTACGTCATTAATGGTATTAAAGATGAAGTGAGAAATAAAGCTATGTTATATGGCGCTAAGAATAATCGTGAATTTAAAGAACTGTTGCGAATATAAAAACATCCAACTCAGAAAATAAAACCAAAAGTCAAGTCCATGATAAACGAATACAGCTGGGAAACTTGGGTTTAAACCGTCAAGATCTAGATGTTACAACTGTGGTAATTTTATTCATATATCAGCTGAATGTAAACATAAAAGTAAAGGGCTAAAATGTTTCAAATGTAATGGATTTGAACATCGCGCCATTGAACGTTTTTCTAGTGATAACAAAAACGAGAAGACTGAAATGAAGAATCTTAACATGATTTCTGCCAAACCATTTCGTGACATAAGATGGCATTGATTGAGGGAGTCGAAATCAAAGCGCTGATTGATACAGGAAGTGAAATTACTGTATAGTAAGAGAAGGTGCTTACAGAAAGATAGGATCTCCTAAACTTTACAATGCTAATATGGTACTAGTTGGTTTCGGCAACAACAAAATAAAACCGATAGATCATTTTCAAGGACTAATTCAAATTGATGAATGGTTATTTCCGTCTAACATTTATGTGGTTTCAAAGCAAGCAATTAAGGAAGATGTAATTATCGGGAATGAATTGCTGGGACATGCTGAAGTAGTTATAAATCAGGAAGGTATATCAGCTAGAAAAATTGAAGAGGAAGCAACCCTTATGCGAATAGATACATCCGAAGATGAGAATATTATAGATGTTAATATCAATGTGAGTAAAACTCACAGAAATGAAATAGAAAAGCTCGTCGAGAACTATGAACCCTGAAAAATTGAGACTGCAAATATAGAAATGAGGATCACAGTAAAAGAAGAACAACCTATTTTTCATAGGCCTAGACGTCTTCCATTTACTGAAAGCGGAGATAGTTGATAAACAAGTTGAAGAATGGATGGAACAAATATTTGTTGAGGCATCTTCCTCAGAATATTCCAGTCAGGTAATAGTGGCATGGAAAAAATTTGGATCGCCCAAGGTGTGCATAGATTTCAGAAAAATAAATCGGATCATAGCAAGAGATCATTATCCTCTCCTACTGATTAAAGACGTATTAGATAGGTCAAAAGATGCTCATGTCTTTAGCACCATTTACCTGAAAATTGGATTTTTCCATGTGGAAGTACATAAAGAAAGTAGACGCTATACATCATTTGTGACGCACAATGGACAGTTCCAATTTTTAAGAGCCGTTTGGTTTGTGTAACTCACTTTCAGTATTCCAGCGTTTTATAAATAAAGTATTTCGGCGTTTGATGGATGAGGGAATAGTTCCGCCATACATGGATGACGTAATAATCCCATCGTCCAACGAAGCTGAAGGAAATGAAAGGCTGAATCGATTCTTTGAAATTGCGAGTAAGTACGGACTAGAAATTAATTTCAGAAAATCTCAGTTTTTGAAGAGAAAAGTTGAATGTCTAGACTATGTGATTGAAAATGGTCACATCTTACCGTCTACTCTAAAGACGAAAGCAGTCGATAAATTTCCAGTACCTACAAATTTGAAACAAGTGCAAAGTTTTCTGGGACTGACCGGATATTTGAGGAAGTTCATGCCTTTTTATTCAGTTATTACAAAACCTTTAAGCGATCTTTTAAAACAGAATCATGAGTTAAAATTTGGTGCAAAAGAAATGGATGCCTTGTCAACTTAAAAAGTTATCAAAACGATGATTACGTGTAGAAAATATGCATCAATAAAACCAAACCGTCGATACACGATTAAACTCATAGTTACAGTAAAAACTCCCTACGAGTACTTGACAAACTTTACTAAAAGCTAAAAGAAGTATATACAAGTTAAAAATGTTGTAAGATCTTTCGGGAACGCACTATGGTCTCATCCTCAGACTAAACTTGTATAATACGTTGAGCTAACCCCTTATATACCCAATGCGCAGAATGGGAATGACGTAAGTAGACATTAAAGAATTTGTTTTAGTGCCTGCGCAACCCAACGGGAGGCAGGTCTACAGGAGGAAAAATGACTATTGCAAATATAGTGAATACAGTTGCTCTTGAGAAGTGTCACTCTGGCTGTTGTGTTAAATCACTTGGAAATAAATATTTCCAAACTTGCGAAATATCACAAGGTAAAGAGTCATTACAGCAGAGATGTATTTGAGAGTAAATGCATATGTAATTTTGTCATGTACTCGTAGGGAGTTTTTACTGTAAGTATGAGTTTAATCGTGTATCGACGGTTTGGTTGTATTGACGTAAAAAGCTATTATCAAGTACACAAATATTAGGAATATATGATCAGAATAGTGAGACCGAGATACATACAGACGCAAGCATATAGATGGTTATGGAGCAGTTTTGGTGAAATAATCACAGCGTGATGCTTGTTTTCACCCGATCAGCTATATGAGTAAGAAGACAACTCAAGCAAAACGGAAGAACACGAGTTACAAATTAGAGGTTTTAGCCGTTATTGAAGCCCCAAAAAAGTTCTGAGTTTATTTGTTGAGTATTCACTTCAAGATAGTAAACTACTGTTCTGCTTCACAGA
The DNA here is from genome assembly GCA_039090855.1 of Macrothele yani. Lineage (NCBI taxonomy): Eukaryota > Metazoa > Arthropoda > Arachnida > Araneae > Macrothelidae > Macrothele > Macrothele yani. The sequence continues at coordinate 28,714,078 of CM076989.1, read as the reverse complement.
AGACAATGGATAAAAAAGATCTTACAACGCGAGTGGCGAGATGGGCTCAGGTTCTAAATATGAGCATAGACCAGGTTCTAAATATGCTTCACGTAGATGCTCTGAGTAGATTCCCTGTTATGACAATTTCTACTGAAAGCCCATTAACAATTATGCAAGCAGCTTAGGAAGAAGTAGTGAGATAAGGACAATAAAAGAGCTACTGAAAGTCAAAGGGTATGATGGTTACTCTAATTGTGGTGGTATTATTTGTAAGTTTGTGTATAGAAGAGAAGTTCGATTTGTACCGAAAACCATGCAGACCGAAGTATTTCGAAATGCTCACGAGAAAGGACATTTTGTTAATAAACGCACTGAGGAAATACTTAAGAAAGATTTCTACATTCCAAAAGAAAAGCACAAAATTGAGAAGTTTATTGCTAATTGTGTGCCTTGTATTTTGCTAGACAGAAAAAGTTGAGAGCAAAGCAGTACTTGCACCCTTTGCACAAAGATGACGTCCCTTTGCATACTTAACACAAAGGTCCACTTGAAAGTACTAACAAAAACTACATGCACATTTTTGAGGTTATAAACTGATTTATAAAATTCGTCTGGCTATATCCAGTTAAAGGTACAACTACAGCAGAAGTTATAGCAAAATTGAATATGTAGCAAACTTTGTTTGGAAATCCGATCCAAACAGTTTCTGACAGAGCGACTGCTTTTACTTCAAAAGAATTTGAGAAGTACTGCACAGAAGAGAATATTGAACATTCCTTAACTACTACTGGTTTACCTAGAGCTAATGGACAAATCGAGAGGCTAAACCGTACCCTTGCAAAACTGTCTTTGGATGATCCTCCGAAGTGGTATAAACATGTACACTGCAGAAAATTATTAATTGCACTTACCATACGAGTATTGTCACAACACCTTTCTACTTGTTGGTACAAAAATGAACTGTAAAAACGATATCAAAATTAAAGAATTATTAGCAGCCGAGTTGCGAATTATGTTCCAATAATCCAGAGAAGAAGCTAGAAAGGAGGCGAAAAAGCAAATCATACAGGTTCAAGAGGAAAACCGAAAGGCGTATAATCTTCGCAGACGAGCTCCTCAGAAATACAAGCTTAATGACTTAGTTGCTATGAAAAGAACTCAACTGGGACCAGGACTAAAGTTGAAGCTGAAGTTCCTGGGAGCGTATAAGTTCGTCAAAGTAGAAGGAAGTGATACGTATGGCGTTGTTAAAGAAGAATATCATGACGGAACTCTACGAAACACGCTATATATACAGTATATCATTGTCAACCATTATCAATCCACTGCTGGATGAAAGTCTCCCCAAGTTTCCTCCACAATGGTCTGTCTTGTGGCAGTCTCCTCCATGTCACTCCCGCATACTTTCGAACTTCATCCACCCATCTCCCATGTGGTCTTCTTCTGGGTCTTTTCCTGTCCCTTGGAATCCAATCTAAAATTTCTGCTGTCCATCGATGGTCTGTCCTTCTGGCAGTATGTCCAGCCCATTGCCATTTCAGGGATTTAACTCTGATCATGATGTCTTCCACTCTTGTCAATTTTCGGATCCACGAGTTCTTCTTCTTATCTCTCCGGGTTACACCAAGCATGCACCTCTCCATTCTGCTTTGAGTTGTCTGCAGCCTTTGTATGTCTCTTTTAGTTAAGATCCACGTCTAGTATATATCATCATCATCATCATCATCATTGTCAACCATTATCAATCCACTGCTGGACGAAGGTCTCCCCAAGTTTCCTCCACAACGGTCTGTCTTGTGCCAGTCTCCTCCTTGGCATAATGCTAAGTCTTGGTAGTAGTTATATATATATACTATATATATATATATATATGTGAGTTTTTCTTTGTTGTTTTAGTACTTGTTAAAAATTGTTTTTTGCTTCTGTTTCATCTTCATATGTAGTATGTGAATTCTGAATATTCATAACTGCTGCGTTGCGCGTCATGATCTTCAGGGTTTTTGCAAGTTAGGTTTTAAATTCTTAGGTTAAAAATGTTTTTGTCTTTGACTCTGCTCTTTGGTATATATATATGCATGGGCAGGTGAGAAGATGCGATCTACTTCTGCTGCTTTAGTCGCTATGTAAATTTCATAGCAGAAAGTGTTTTTTGTGGTATTGCTTGCGGAATTGAAAGTCCCTGACGCTTTTACAACGGTTTTTTCGCCACGAGTACAACCTTGAAGCTTCGATAGGCGTCTTGACTTACGTGTCGATTATGAAATGGGGCAAGCAATTCAGATAAACGGAAAGTTTGTTGAACGAGTACTGGTAAACATACTAAGCGTACGGTGTCTAAGGAAAACGTTGAAGCTAATTTGAAAGTCATTTCAGAGAAAACCGAGGAAATACATCAGACAGGCAAGTGTGCAGCTAGACATCCCACCAACAACAGTACATCGGGTACTCTATAAAAAAGTTGCATTTACATGCGTACAAGATTCAACTGCTTCAACAAGTTAAGTCTCATAACAGGACAGCACGGAAAACATTTGGGGCGACAATGGTGGCCAAACTTGATGCCGACGATGCATTCCTAGACAGGGTAGGTTTTTCAGACTAGACAACAACATTCCACGTGTCTGGAAAAGTAAACAAACATAACTGCCGCATCTGGGGATCAGAAAATATCCTACGTTGTTCTTGAGCAAGAACAGGATTCCCCAAAAATGCAATGGCCGCCCCGGTGGCGCATTGTTCTAAGCCATAGCAACTGATCATTCGTCCGTAAAGGGTCCGGGTTTGAATCTCGCTGAGGCATGGAAGTTGTGTTTGTCTTACGACACTATCTCTCTCCCTTCCCTGGAACCAGTGGCCCTAAATTCGGGAAGGACGACTAATTACAGTCCCATTGAGTTGCTCACGGTGGTCGTTAAACCTCCAATCAAAAAAGGAAAAAAATGCAATGTTTGGTGTGGAACCATGAACGACAAAATCATCGGTCCCTTTATTTTTGCGGAGGCCATGGTAACTGGAGAAACATACCTAGACATGTTAAAGGAATACCGCGTGCCTCTGCTGCCTGAAGGAACAATTTTCGAACAAGATGGGACTCCCCCGTAGTTTGCCAATAATGTCCGCACATTCCCGGATAACCACTTCACTACAGGATCAATTGAGAGAGGATCAACGTTCATTTCATGGCCACGCAGATCGCCAGACCTAACTCCACCTGACTTTTTCCCGTGAGGGTTTGTTAAGGACCAGATGTAAACTATACCGGTGCTTAATGTAGAAGACGTACGCGACAGAATTTGTTCTGCAGTTATCAACGTTACATCACAAATGTTTCTCAACACGTGGATTGAGGTGGAATACCGGTTGCACGTTCGCAACGCCACCCGTAGAGCTCATGTGTGACGTACCTGCCAGAAGGACGCACACGACATAAAGACAGATAGGAATCAGAATAATCGTCTGCGTAGCTCAGTTGGTAGAGCGACTTGTTCCGGAATAAGCGGCCTCGGGTTCGAATCCCGGCGTAGACCAAAAATGACGGAGAAATTTACTTCGTTATAATGGCGCCCGAACTATCCGGATGACCCGGCCGTTCAAAATCTCGCATTGGTGTGATGTTATTTCCACACCGCGGGACAGGAAAAATCAGAGAATTCTTTCTCCAGCGCTTCGAAAAATAAAATGTGTGATGTTGCATTCCACACAGCAGATTGACTGGGAGTTCTCAAGTGCACGTTCTACAGTGGATGGCTGCCTGCAACGATTCATGGTCACGGCTGACCCGTGGGCCATGCCCCCGGCCCTCTTTCGGGGGGGGGGGGAGATGTGACGTACCTCCCAGCAGGACGCACACGACATAAAGGCAGATAGGAATCAGAATAAAATGTCTGCGTAGCTCAGTTGGTAGAGCGACTTGTTCCGGAATAAGCGGCCTCGGGTTCAAATCCCGGCGTAGACCAAAAATGACGGAGAAATTTACTTCGTTATACATGTTAAATGTAGTTTATTAGGTATGTAAAAAAACTTTTTTAAATTTTCAGTTTATGAATCTGGAACAATACGAGTTGTTAATAAATTGCGGTAAGTTCAGAATTTATTATACTTCCTTTTATTATACGTCTCAGCGGAACACCTTGTATGCACGAGTAAAATATTCTGAAAAAATTAAAATGAGACAAAAATCCTTACCAGAACAGTAAAAGAAATTATAATGTCCCTATTAGCCCCTTCGTGGGTAAAAATAAATTATCCCCATGGGTAATCAAATATGTGCTGATTTATCCAAATTCACCGGTTTGGCCTAAAAGTTCACATTAAAGACGATAAAAATTTTGACATATAATTTTACTGAGGTTCTACAAGGTTTTAATTTATTAATTATGTGATATTTGCAAAGTGAATTAAATGACCATTTCTTATTTTTCTAAAACCTTACTTTCAAAAATTTATATTTGAAAAAAAAACGGGGAGCGAAAAACGAAATGAAAGATATAAAACTGTAAGTAAATCAAGCCGCAATAAATCTGAAGAAGATTTATGAGTGAAAGGAAGTGTAATTTTCCGTGAGGGAAACTGGAGATTTTTATTTATTAGCCATGGAAAATCCATAATCGAGGAACTGACGAACAAGGATTCATAAAACATTGCCATAAGGAGCTGGTATCACAGTTAAGACATACGCATTTATCAAGCGTACCACAGTAATACTACTCAATTCTACATAGCATAAGATACTCCAGCTTCTCTTTACTAGCTCGGTGTAAGAGTATTAGCATTTCGGCAAACGCTTTGGCATCCGAAGAGGAGAGAAATAAGCTATAACGCACACATTCTAGAGTAAACAGCTGAGCCATGGTAGTCAGAAATGAAGATTTGACGGCGTATTACGAGCTAAGATAATGATAAGAAAATAGAAAGAGGTGTAGGGGAATGGCCAGATGTTAGCCTTAGCACTGTGTTTTCTTTTCTTATAAAATAACAAAAAAAAAGCTACCTTAAGATACTCAGTCGATCATAACTGACAGATAAATGTCTTCTAACTACTCTCTCTCTCTCTCTGTGTGTCTCCCTCTTCCGCTCAGGGAATGTTGAGTACCTCAATGACGAATAATCCATAAACGAGGTGGTTTGGAGAATAAATGTAGCAGGCTCGCCTCTCCTCTGTTGCATATCGGGACAAGGGGCACAGTGCGTACGTGGCCGACTTCACAGGCACCCATCTACGCGTTCGCAGACCCAGGGTGTTTGGGAAACTCCGGAAAAACTTCAGACTGTAGATGGCAGACAGGACGGGATTCGAGCACCTGTCAGAAACGTCCGCCCTCCCACACAAAGCACAGCGACTGTGTGGGAGGGCGGACGTTTCTGACGGTGGTCTAACTACACGCCTCGCATTTTTCTTGTATTTCATATCTCATGAGACTGCTAATAAAATCTGTTTACTGCTAATAAAATCCGTTTCATCATCATCATTGTCAACCATTATCAATCCACTGCTGGACGAAGGTCTCCCCAAGTTTCCTCCACAACGGTCTGTCTTGTGCCAGTTTCCTTCAGGTCACTCCCGCATACTTTCGAATTTCATCCACCCATCTCCCATGCGGTCTTCTTCTGGGTCTTTTCTTGTCCCTTGAAATCCAGTCTAAAATTTCGGCTGTCCATCGATGGTCTGTCCTTCTGGCAGTATGTCCAGCCCATTGCCATTTCAGGGATTTAAGTCTGATCATGATGTCTTCCACTCTTGTCATTTTTCGGATCCACGAGTTCCTCTTCTTATCTCTCCTGGTAACACCAAGCATGCACCTCTCCATACTGCTTTGAGTTGTCTGCAGCCTTTGTATGTCTCTTTTAGTTAAGGTCCACGTCTCTGCACCATACGTAAGCACTGGAAGGATGCATTGATCAAACACTTTTCTTTTAAAACAAAATGGCATATTGCTTTTGAAAATTATGCTGCTTCTTCCAAAAGCTCTCCAGGCAAGTTTTTGTACGCCGATTAATTTCTTCATCAATGTGACCCTCACTTGATATCTGCTGTCCAAGATAAACGTACGTGTCTGTTATCTCCAGCTTTTCGCCATCAATCGATAAATCTTCATTTCTGGTAAAAGCATTAACATCACTTTCGTCTTCTGAAAGTTCATTTAATCCCACTTCTCTACTCTTGTCAGCAAGTTCCTGGATCATACTCTGCAGCTCTGATGGGGTAAATGCAAAAATGACTATGTCATCAGCAAAACGAAGTTGGGTTAGATAATCTCCATTAATTTTTATCCCTTTGTTTTTCCAGTTCAGTGATTGAAAGACATTTTCCAATGTGCATTAAAGAGCTTCGGAGATTTGGTGTCACCTTGTCTCACTCCCTTTCCAATTTTTATGTGTGTCGTATTTTCAAACAGCCGAATCTTTGCACTTGCATTTTCATAGATGTTATAAATAATATTAATGTATGCATCTTCAATACTGCAGGATCACAGCATCGCCGCGGAACAAGTCAACTCCTGGTTCATTTCTTTGTTTAGCGACCAGAATGGTGACTTAGGGTGATTTCTGCTACTCGGGAAGAGGTTGTGCAATTTCGGGTAAGAAATTCTACTCACTCCAGACGTGTGATTCGGGCGACCGTGGTCGTTTGCATGTACGGGTATTTTGGGCGGTATCGTCGTTAAAGGGTTAAATCTTTCATAAAAGTAAAATACCTAGGTCATGCTTTTTGCGTTTATTCTGACACATAATAGCTTGAGAAACAGTAGTCAAAGAATTTTTAAATTAGAAGCTTTTCATGGCAAAGCGTGTATGCTTATGCTATCATTATGTCCATCCGTCTGCAGACACCTTCGCTTTACACCTATCAGTCCAATTTTATACATTATTTTTCCATTCGAAAGTCTGAACTGTGAGACCAATTATACACTATCTCCCAACAAGTAATTGGACACCCCTGCAATCGACGATATCTGCGGTCCTGATACACGTCACGGCCGCCGCCGTTAACTATCGTGTGGGAAACAACAACGCAACCAGTCGTATGCAAGATGCCACGCAGTTCGGAGCTCTCTGATTTCGAGAAAGGTGTAATCGACGGGTATCACAGAAATGGCCGATCCATACGTGACATATCCAGCGAATTGAAGTACCCAAAATCGACAGTGGCCTACGTGATTGGCAAGTGGAAGATGAGAGGTGACTGTCGGAATGTGCCCCGACCCGGCAGACCCACAAAACTGGGAGTTAGAGACCGACGGGTGCTATCCAGAGAAATTCGGAAGAACCGCACCAAATCGATGGGCCACATCTGCGAGGAGTTTCAAGAGGCATCCGGGAGTGTTCTTTCGATGAATACCATCCGTAAGGAAGCCCATCTGCTCGGTTATCATGGACGTTCTGCCACCCACAAGCCTTTGATCAGCAAGTCCAATAGCACTGCTCGGCTGACGTGGTGCAAAGAACGTCGACAGTGGACCGTTGAACAGTGGAAACAGGTTCTCTGGAGCGACGAATAAAGGTTCACCCTCTACCGTTCGGTTGGCAGGGTCTGGGTTTGGCGTCTGCGTGGAGAACGCCTCCTGCCGGAATGTATTGTGCCAACTGGGAAGTTCGGCGGCGGTGGAATTATGCTATGGAGGTGTTTCTCCTGGTATGGCACGGGACCCGTAGTTGCAATTCCTGGTAGACTCAACGCCGAGACCTACTGCACCATTTTGGATGACCATGCGCTTCCTACGTTGTGGCAGTTTTACGGGGTGGACCCATATTACTTTTAGGATGACAATGCCACCTGTCATGCTGCGAGGTCCAACATGGCTCGGTATGGTGACAATGGGGTTGATTGAATGGACTGGCCTGCGCAGAGCCCGGACCTTAACCCTATCGAGTACCTCTGGGACGAGTTGGAGCGTCGACTTAAGAGGTGCCCCCACCGTCCGAAATCGGTGAAGGAACTGACCTATCTTCTTCAAGCCGAGTGGAAGAAAATACAGCTAGCCGTCGTACAACGCCTGGTTGAGATTATGCTCCGGAGGGTCGCAGCTGTAATTGCAGCTCGTTGAGGCTCCACCAACTATTGAAGGTGAATAAACTTTGTTTTCCTTTGCTACCACAGGTGTCCATTTACTTGTTGGTAGATAGTGTACTTGCCATTTGGCCTTTTTCAAATTTGTAACTTTACCTTTAGCGGAAGTGAATGTAGAAGCTATCGAATTCAAAATCTATTTTATTTATATATCATTGCTCCCAAAAATCCGACACAAACAATTTCTTTCCTTTATTATCTTTTACAGTATAACGAAGAACGTGTTTTGTTGTTTCTTGTTCAAAAAATGTACAGTTCTCACACTAAGGGAGTGAAGGTATATCGCATATTTCCTGATAGGTCTTCTAAAAGTCCAGATTGAAAAATTATTTTTGCGCTGGATAGAAAGGCTGTTGAATATTTTGCCTAAATTTTCAAAATTTTCGCATAAAGGAGTGTAATAGCTAATTTCTGCATTCCTCATATTTAGAGCATTACCTGTTCTTTTAAAAACCCGATGGAAATTTGTTTTTGTCAGTCAGATATCGCTCAGAATGAAAAATATTTCGCGCATGCTTACGGCTCAAAATAAAGAACAGTTTTTCCGTTGCTTCTAATAGACCGATTTGAAATATATATTTTTGCTGTAGCATTAATGCTGAAGGAAATTTCGTATGTAATTTCTATTTCTTCTTGATATTTTCCACTAGACGGCATAAGTGCATAATTCTGTTTATAACATATTTGAAATCGTATATCTGCGTTTAAAAGCCCCACTGAAAAAATTCCTATTTAGCCACATATCTCTAAGAAAGCATTCCATGCGCATCTTTTGCCCAGAATAGTAATCAATTTAGCAGATGCAAAATATCTAATCTATTTTCCCTGATATCTCTGTTTCTGAAAGTCCGATTTGAAAAATTCCTTTAACATCGGATACTTATTCACCAAGTGGAACATCATGCATACAGGGTCGTATCAGGATAATATGATCACCTACCTAATAATGGGAAAAAACTCCTTTGGCCCGGATGACAGCGGCGAGACGGCGTGGCATGGATGCAATGAGGCCCTGGAAGGTTGCATGAGGCACACGTGCCCATTCGGACCGCAGCAGAGCACGGACGTCCCGGAGATTACGTGGTTGCGGATCGGCATGTCGAACCTGTCGATCCAAATAAACCCACAAGTGATCTATGGGATTGAAGTCGGACGATTTCGCCGGCCAAGGGAGAACGGAGATATCGCTGTCGTGTTCCTGGAACCAGTCACGCACCCCTTTAGCGACGTGACACGGCGTATTGTGCTGTTAGTAGACACCATCAACACCAGTGTAAACGTCCAACACGAAGAGATGCATGTGGTAAGCGAGAATGAATAGGTAGCCATTGGCGTTCAAGGACCCATCCCGTGGTACCAGCGGTCCCAGTTCATAGCTGAAAATCATCCCACAGACATACGCATTGCCATCGCCGGACTGTACTTGACCAACAAGCGTGTCCGGGTATTAGTTCTCGTGCGTCTGAAGCCGTATCCGCCACCGCCCGTCACTTCTGTGGAGTAGAAACCTCGATTCGTCGGAGAAGACAAACATTTTCCACTTTCCAACTGTCCAATGAGGGTAGTCTCATGAGAAGTGCAGGCGTCGTTGCCGACGGACCTGGGTTAACATGGGCGCTTTGACTCAGCGTCGACTCCGGACACCCATGCGCAAGAGCGTTCACTCTACTGTTATCGGGGACACGTGCCTGGATGCGCGTCGAATGCCCTTTACTAGAAGGCAGAAGCGACGTTCTAATCTTGGGTCGTTGGCCTTTGCGCTCCACAGTTATGACGTCGAGGGTACTCGGTGTTCCAGAGGTCAGTCCATTCTTGGCAAGCCCTAACTACAGCACCTATCGAACAGCCAACGAAGCCTACTGTTTCTGAGATGCTTCCACCCTTGGCGCGATAGCCGATGATCATTCCTTTTTGAACGTCCGTCAAATCACTACATCTGTCCATTGTGCTCACGTTACGCACTACGGGTCCTCTGTTCTGGCCGGCTACTTATATCTCCGTGTGGTCGACGTTGTCACGTGCACTCTGTCACGCACCTGGGAAGGGGTACACTGTGATTCCGGGGGTGGTCATATTATTCTGATACGACTGCGTATACTCTTACATTTTTCTATAATGTTCAGTTCTGGAGCTCTGTAATTAGTTTGCATTAGTATTTGCTACTGCATCTTCGCTTCTAAGAAGCGTACTGAACAAAGAATGTTTGTGCTGTCGCTATGGTAAAGATTGCAAATATTATTGTATTTAAATAATACACAGTTTTCTCGCTAGGGGTTGTTGATTTTTTTTTTTTTTTCTAAAAATCCGCTTTGGTAATTTATTTTATATTTTTGATTTGCTAAGGATGCAAATTTCGGTTGCTGAAGGACGCAAGTGGCTCTTTATACTTCTGGATAAATTTGTTTTGTAACTGAGTTCATTCACTACGAACAACACTGCACACATTGTGAATTTTAAATAATTCACAACTTTTCCTCTAGGAAGCGAACATTCATTCTCTTTTTCATTGATTTTTTTACTTTTTTTTTCTAAAAATCCGCTTTGAAAAGTCATTTTCGTATCAGAAATGATTCAAAGCATTTGCTCATTTGCATCCCAGGATTTGGTGTCATTTTTCCTGTTCTTTTAATTTTCCAAAATAGAGGTATTCAAAATAGAATGAGAGAAAGAGAAGGGGGGGGGGCAGAAACAGAGAGAGTGAGAGAAAGAAAGAGAGGGAGAGAGAAAAATAGATAAAGAGTGAAAGAAAAATAGATAGAGAGTAAGAGAAAAAAAGAAAGAGAGGAAGACAGGGAGAGACAGAGAGGGAAGGAGAAAGAGATAAAGTGAGAGAAGGAGAAAGTGAGAGAGAAAAAGATAATGATAGAGAGAGAAAGAGAGTGACCGAGAGAGAGATAGAAAGAGAGGGAGATAGTCAGAAAGAAAGACAGAGTGAAAGAGAAAGATAGAGAGAGACAGAGGAATAAAGAGAGAGAGAGAGAGAAATTTGCTATAACTCTCATTGTATTTGTGTCTTAGATTACATTGATCAACAGCCAAAATGGCACGGAAATAAAAGCAGCCGAATTTTCTGTTTTGATAGACTTTGAACATGAATGTGGTAATGAATAGTTTCAATTGGCTCTACTTTACAAGATCCAGTAGCAACCCTTTTAGTGGGTAAGGTGATAAATACAATACCATTTGCACCCCAATTTTTCAGTAGTCAAAGGATAATATTAACTTTCCACTGGGTCTCATCAACAACCAATTGGACGCCGGAATAATGAAATATATGGGAGGGAAAAGTCTAATTTTGGTTTCTCCTCCGAATGTAATTTTTTAATATCGCTACCCTTTTTGAAGAACTTTTAGTGTAGAAAAGTTAATAATTTATTTCTGAAACCATTCACTAATACATATTTCTATTTTTTTTTCATCCAAATGTTCCGTAAGTACTAAATAAATATGAAAAAAAAAAAACAGTGTCATTCTTATTCACTTAAACCTTAAAACCTCCCTTGTGTCCCACCTTTACCTTAGATTGCCAGGCATTTTTTGTTGATACGTAATACGAAGTGGAGATTGTATCATATTGAGTCATTGCACTGGAATAACATGGGTCCGGGTTCGAATCCCGTTGAGGCACGGATGCTCTGTTTGTCCTACGGCACTGACTCTCTCCCTTTCCTTGAGTCAGTGGCCCTAAATTAGAAACAGGCGACTGCCTTATAGCCCATTGAGTTTCTCACGGTCGTCGCTAAATCCCGAAAGAAACACAAAAATATAATGTATCAGGAACAGCAGAAGATAAACTGAGTTTGTATAAACTTTAAGAATGTTTCCTGGGTGTTTGGTTTATGTGTGCATATCTACTCCAAATTATATGAAAGGGATGATACATGTACTCCAGACATCATGAAAGGTACCAGTACCAGAGTTCTTCCAGTCCTTCCAGCAGAAGTTGCACATGCAATCAAGAACATGAAGCGGGGAAAAGCTCCAGGAGAAGATGGAATTACTGTAGACATCATACAAGAAGCAAGTGGAGAAATCGAAACAGTACTCGCCCAAATTTTCACTCGATGCCTTAATGAAGGGAAAACTCCTGAGGATTGGAACAACGCTACAATGATCTTGCTACATAAAAAAGGTGACATTGAGGATCTCGGGAACTACAGACCTATCAGCCTCCTATCAGTGGTTTATAAAATCTTCACTAAAGTTCTTTCACACCGCTTGAAGGTGACACTGGACATGGCTCAACCGAGAGAACAAGCTGGATTCAGGAGTGGCTACAGCACAATAGATCATATCCACGTACTGAGAGAACTAATTGAAAGAGCGAGGGAATATGAACTTCCATTGTGCATGGCTTTTATCGATTATGAAAAAGCCTTTGATTCGGTGAAACCATCAGCAGTTGCAATGGCTCTGAAATCCTGCGGTATTGAAGATGCATACATTAATATTATTAATAACATCTATGAAAATGCAAGTGCAAAGATTCGGCTGTTTGAAAATACAGCACACATAAAAATTGGAAAAGGAGTGAGACAAGGTGACACCATATCTCCGAAGCTCTTTAATGCCACATTGGAAAATGTCTTTCAATCACTGAACTGGGAAAACAAAGGGATAAAGATTAATGGAGATTATCTAACCCACCTTCGTTTTGCTGATGACATAGTCATTTTTGCAACTACCCCATCAGAGCTACAGAGTATGATCCAGGAACTTGCTGACAAGAGTAAAGAAGTGGGATTAAAAATGAACTTTCAGAAGACAAAAGTGATGTACAATGCTTTTACAAGAAATGAAGATTTATCAATTGATGAAGAAAAGCTGGAGATAACAGACACGTACGTTTATCTTGGACAGCAGATATCAAGTGAGGGTCACATTGGTGAAGAAATTAATCGCCGTACAAAACTTGCCTGGAGAGCTTTTGGAAGAAACAGCATAATTTTCAAGAGCAATATGCCATTATGTCTTAAAAGAAAAGTGTTTGATCAATGCATCCTTCCAGTGCTTACGTATGGTGCAGAGACGTGGACCTTAGCTAAAAGAGACATACAAAGGCTGCAGACAACTCAAAGCAGAATGGAGAGGTGCATGCTTGGTGTAACCAGGAGAGGTAAGAAGAGGAACACGTGGATCCGAAAAATGACAAGAGTGGAAGACATCATGATCAGAGTTAAATCCCTGAAATGGCAATGGGCTGGACATACTGCCAGAAGGACAGACCATCGATGGACAGCCGAAATTTTAGATTGGATTCCAAGGGACAGGAAAAGACCCAGAAGAAGACCACATGGGAGATGGGTGGATGAAATTCGAAAGTATGCGGGAGTGACATGGAGGAGACTAGCACAAGACAGACCGTTGTGGAGGAAACTTGGGGAGACCTTCGTCCAGCAGTGGATTGATAATGGTTGACAATGATGATGATGATGATCTGTGTAACATTTGAGATAGTGGGAGACAGGGTACAGCACAGACCAAACTTTGTAACTGAATAAATACTACACATACTGTATACCGGAGAAACATTCAGCTTTTCTCGTTATTTTGGCACAAAATAACGAGATCTGTAAAAGTCACAGCATCGGCAGCCGCTCTCAACAATAACTAGCATTTCATGTTTTACACAGGTAAGCGGTAATTTTTGTCGCAAATGTAAAAGGAAAAAAGCATTGCATATCTCTCTAAAGACTGAGTCCATTTCCCTGGATCGAATGTTTCTGTTCCTTAAAAGCATTGTCACATAAAACAGAGCCGAAGCGAAGAAAACAAATTGCCGCGCAACCTAAGGTCTGATGCCTACCAATTCGTGGCATAGAAAAAGAAAGAAAAGGAAATGTAAGAACCATAGGGAAGAAGACATCGAACAGAGTGCCTGTCTGATAACTAGTGAGGAAGGTTGTAATACGTGTCAGGAAGCTTCACGAAAAAGTGAAATAAATAAATAAAGGAGAGAAAGATTAGACCATAATGTCGTGTCATAAAGTTCTCCTATTTCGTTTAAAATCGTGCAAAGAAAAAAAAAATGAGATTTCACTCATTCTGGAACGAAAATTTGCCTCAGAACTCTGGATGTACATGAAAATTGCTTATATGTGGAGGAATGGCCTGACGTGCCTTCCCCGTAGAACGCACACGAGATAAAGGCAAATAGCAGTGAGAGCACATGTCCGAATAGCTCAGTTGGGTGAGCGACTTACTCCGGAGTGAGGAGACCCGATTTCGGACAAACTTGTACTTTATATTGGCACCCAAACTTCCAGGATGACCCGGATGTTAGATTTCTCGCAATGATGTGATGTTCTTCCCACACTCCAAATTGTTTGGGATTTCTGAAATGCACGTTCTTCATGGGATGACTGCCTGCAGCTACACATGTTTATGGCTGACCCGTGGGTCATGCCCCCGGCCCTCTTTCGGGGGGGTGACGTGCGTGCCAAGCATAACGCACATGAGATAAAAGCAGACAGCAGTGAGGGCACATACCCACGTAGCTCAGTTGGGAGAGCGACTTATTCCGGAATGAGGAGACCCGGATACGATGGCCGGCGAGCACAACCTTTTACGTTATAGACCATAATGTCGTGTTATAAACTGCTCCTATTTCATTTTAAATCGTTCCGCCATTCCTTTGTTATAATGAGGGTAAAATTCCGTTTTTAAGATGAGTTAACGGAAATTTTTGAATTTTAAGAAACCTTTCCGCCATTCCTTTCTTATAATGATGGTAAAATTCCGTTTTTAAGATGAGTTAACGAAAAATTTTGAATTCTCAGAAACCTTTCCGCAATTCCTTTCTTATAATAACGGAAAAACTCCGTTCTCACTTTTTCCGTATCCATATGACGAAAACATTCTGGTAAGAGAAGAGATTCGCGGGAATACTTGGGGGTTGGATTAACAGTTAACTTTCAATCGTCTGTCAAAGGAACTGATTCTGAAGTTCTGTAGCGAGAGCGCATATTGTGGATAGCATATCGCATGAATTTTGGTTATTGTAATACAGGGCGTTTATTCTCTTCTCCACCAGTTTGTACACCAGCTATTATATGTTGTGTTACAGTAAGAAACCAGGTATTTGAATTATTGTACTGGAGATTGTGCGATCACTATGTATCAGCCTGTAAAATGATTAAGACAAAAGTCATCGTAGTTGTCAAGAGTAAATTTTATATTTAGAAGTCTTGTGAAATAATGCTATAAAACAGTACATTTCATCATTTTTGAAAACAAGAAAGTTACCGACCCACATATGATTAGAGAAAGACCTAACCAAATGGCAAACTGTAGTGTCTCATTATTTCAAATGTTTACGCACAAGCGTCACACCATGGGTCTCTTATTACCCGCACAACTCACGGCGGCCTAGATGAATTTTGCATAGTCGTTGTGTGTTCTTAAGTGTGAATATCTCTGCAACTTAAAAATCTTAATTAGTGATTTTTGTTTTAGCAGTTGCATCATGGGATGCTGTGTACCATTCTGTGTTTCATTCTCATGTGTAAGTACTGTTATTCTACTGGTTACATATTTCATGTCTTCAAATCTTCCACTAAGATCTACACTATCTACAAACAAGTAATTGGACATCTGTGATAGCAAAGGAAAACGAAGTTTATTCACCTTCAATAGTTGGTGGAGCCTCCACGAGCAGCGATTACAGCTGCGACCCTCCGGGGCATACTCTCAACCAGGCGTTGTACGACGGCTAGCGGTATTTTCTTCCACTCGGCTTGGTGAAGGCAGGTCAGTTCTTTCACCGATTTCGGACTGTGGGGGCACCCCTTAAGTCGACGCTCCAACTCGTCCCAGAGGTGCTCGATAGGGTTAAGGTCCGCGCAGGCCAGTCCATTCGATTAACCTCACTGTCACCATACGAAGCCATGGTGGACCTCCCAACATGACAAGTGGCATTGTCATCCTGAAAGTAACATGCGTCCACCCCGTAAAACTGCCACAACGTAGGAAGCGCATGATCATCCAAAATGGTGCAGTAGGTCTCGGCGTTGAGTCTACCAGAAATTGCGACCAAGGGTCCCGTGCCATACCAGGAGAAACACCCCCATATCATAATTCCACCGCCGCCAAGCTTCACAGTTGGCACAATACATTTCGGCAGGAGGCGTTCTCCAGGCAGACGCCAAACCTAGACTTTGCCATCCGAACGGTAGAGGGTGAACCTTTATTCGTCGCTCCAGAGAACCTGTTTCCTCTGTTCAACGGTCCACTGTCAACGTTCTTTGCACCACGTTAGCCGAGCAGCGCTATTGGACTTGCTGATCAAAGGCTTGTGGGCGGCAGCACGTCCATGATAACCGAGCAGATGGGCTTCCTTACGGATGGTATTCATCAAAAGAACACTCCCGGATGCCTGTTGAAACTCCTCGCAGAAGTGGCCCATAGATTTGGTGCGGTTCTTTCGAATTTCTCTGCCCAGCACCCGTCGGTCTCCAACTCACAGTTTTGTGGGTCTGCCTGGTCGGGGCTCATTCCGACAGTCACCTCTGATCTTCCACTTGCCAATCACGTAGGTCACTGTCGATTTCGGGTACTTCAACTCGCTGGATATGTCACGTATGGATCGGCCATTTCTGTGATATCCGACGATTACCTTTCTCAAAATCAGAAAGTTCCGAACTGCGTGGCATCTTGCATGCGACTGGTTGCGTTGTTGTTTCCCACACGATATTTAACGGTGGCGGCGGCTGCGGCCGTGACGTGTATCAGGACCGCAGATATCGTCGATTGCTGGGGTGACCAATTACTTGTTGGTAGATAGTGTATATACACTATATTTATGTTCGATATTTAGAAATAATTGTCCTTTTACGACCTCTATTAATTTCTTTTTTTTTTTTTTTCACGAGTACAATTCTTCAAACTGATTGATAGTCAGTTTAGCTATTTATTTGTAATTCTACGCAATTTCCTTATTAAATACTTCGATATTGATACTAGACAATCTGTAAACACGGAAAGTTGATAGAACGAGCTCGGCTGAAACGGTGACGCTAACTTATTTCAATGAAAGTATTACTTATGTTTCACTTGATGCAACATTTTGGACTTTTTTTTTTTTTTTTTTGGATTGGAGGTTTAACGACCACCGTGAGCAACTCAATGGGCTATAAGCAGTCGCCCGTCCCTAATTTAGGGTTGCTGGTTCCAGGGAAGGGAGAGAGCCAGTGCCGTAAGACAAACACAACGTCCATGCCTGACCGGGATTCGAACCCGGACCCCTTATGGACGAATGATCAGAAGCCATCGCTTAGACCACTGCGCCACCTGGGCGACCATTTTGGACTTCAGAAAGGTAAGTTTCACCGGCAAATTCCAAACAAACCTCAATACGGCGAAGGCGTGAATTGTGAGGTTTGTTCGTGTAACTAGAGCCACCATGCGGTCACTTCTGTCGTAACTCAAACAGGAAAACGGGACGCTTTTTCGGCGTCATTTCGCGTTTCGAGCAGGCCGTACTAATCACACGTGGGTCTAGGTTTTGCATCACACACATACCGAAATTTATGAGTTTTCTTTCTGACAATTGAAGTTCCTCAATTTTAGTAGAAGTTCAGTCTATACATACATATATTTGAACAATAAAATATGTGGGAGAAAGGCAATGTATATTAGGGCAAAGTTCTCTATAGTACTGTTACACACGTTGTAGTATATGAGCTTAGAAAAGACAAGTTGACTTCAATGATAATGGAATATTTATACCTGAATCTAAAATATTTCTACATGTACAATATATTTATATTTAAATGTTGAAAGCTCATATAAGTTGTATCCAGTGAGACATAAAAATCAACAATGAGGTATATGGAGCAACACATATTGCGCTCACCTTACTGCGGCTTCAGCCCCTCTGGTTTGCAATCAATCATGCTACTTATTCGGTGTCCACTATTGCACCACATCATTAAAGGTATTCCAAGTTCAAAGTTCAACATAAACACAAACATCAGCACAGTTGTAAAAAAAGGGAGTGATAAGTTAAAATAATTCGAGACTATTGTTAAGACTAGATTACGTCAATAAAAGCATATGGATGTATCTTACAACCGATCGCTGAAGATGGGCACAGTGTAGCCTGAAACATGTCCGGGCGAGCGAGGAAGGACTTTAATACTTCATACTAGCTTGGCATAGAACAGCGAAATGTTTCAACTGCTGAAGTTCTGGCTGTAATCTAGTCTTAATAATAGTCTCGAATTAGTTTAACTCATCACCCTCTTGTTTTATAATTGTGCTGATGTTCGCGTTTATGTTGAACTTTGAACGTGGAATGATCTTAATCATGTGGTGCAACAGTGGGCACCGGACAAGAAGCATGATTGATTGCAAACCATAGTAACTTAAGAGCGCAATATGGTTGAGCGCAATATGTGTTGGTCCATATACCTCATTGCTGATTTTTTTGTCTCGTAACGTATATTCTAATTAACTTTCCTTTTTAGTTTCTTTTCCTACGTAAATCTTGAATTTATTCTCAGTTATACTTCACTCTTAACGTGATATCTTTTCTCTGAAACTAATACTGTTGGCAACATAATTGAGGTTGAATGAACGTGACGTATGCCTGTTTTGATAAGAACGAGAGATATAAACTACGAGTAAACTGTTGCTTGTGAGAGCGTTGTGTTGTGGAGCTGTGTGGTGTGTGTGGCGTTTAATGCGAAGTGCTATGTCATGTTACGATGTGTTGGAGAAAATCTTGAATAAAGCATCTTTTCCGTAAGTTTGACTTCTGTTGTTTACATGTTTCGTCTGGCCGTTAAGGTTTAATTTAGGAACTATTTCATCTTATGGTTATGTTTTTAAAATTGCGTAGAAGTACGAAAAGACTTCTACGTCATAGTCTCACTGGATATAACTTATATGAGCTTTCAACATTAAATGTAAATATATTGTACATGTAGAAATATTCTTAGGTTCAGATATAAATATTCCATTGTCATTGAAGTCAACTTGTCTTTTCTAAGCTCATATATGTACTACAACGTGTGTAACAGTACTGTAGAGGACTTTGCCCTAATATACATTGAAGTTCCTCAATGCTAAAAAAATTCAAATCCAAGAAATAAACTCACAAAAAGGTTGATATCTTTCGTATAAGAACATACTTATTTTTTCAGAAGGTATGTGCTATCAAAATGGCGCAGTGGTCAAAGCGCTGGCTGTCGATCGCCACAGCTGGTCCGATCAACACTGATGAGGTGCCACAAAAAAAAAAAAAAAAAAAAAAAAAACTGGGAAGGGCGCTAACATTTCGATTACATGCTACCACACCCATGCGGTAAATTGTATCGTATATATTGAAGCAGATATCTCCTCAAGCTCGACTAGTTGCACTCGCAGTTCAGATGACAGCTTATCGGGATTCAAGCGATTTCGAACGCGGTACGATAGTCGGCGTTCGGTAGATGCGTCACTCCATCTCAGAAATTACCACGAAATTTCCATTTACACGGTTAACAATTTCAAAGGTGTACCTCCACTACACAAACTCAGGGGGAGGGGAGAGGGGAAACCATAGTGGGAGATCGGTGAGGTCGTAGAAAGGTCCTGGAAGATCGTGGACATCGGCGTCTGGCGCGTATCGTATCATCCACCGGGCGTGCAACATCGCCACAAATCACAGCGCAATTTAATACTGTGGCCAGTATTAACATTAGAGTTTGGAAAACGCGAAGTTCCCTGCGTTCTATGGGGTTCCGGAGCCGACGGCCCACCCGAGTGCCATTGCTCACCCGACGACACAAGGTTGCGCCTCGACAGTACTTGGTGGCTGGAAGATAGCTAGAAACGGGTCGTCTAGTCCGAAGAATCGTGGTGCTGTTTCCGGGAGATTGCCGACTCCAGGTGTGACAACAACTCCAAGAGGCAATGGATTCCGCATGCCTACAAGGGACAGTACAGACCAGTGGTGGATCTGTTATGGTGTGGGGTGTTTTCAGCTCGCATGCATTAGGTCTTGACATACATCTGGCGGACCGCTGTGACCGGTAAAGGCTACGTAGCCATTCTTGGGGATCATTTACACCAGTTCATGTCATGCAACCACTCCAACGGGTGCGACTACTTTTAACACGACAATGAGCCAGCCCGATGCAAAACATTTCACGGAGTTTGGCAACCGGCTTTAGCCCCTACTTTCTCCGAATCTAAACGCCATGAAACACATTTGGTATGCTGTTCAACGTGCAATGAATGCCAGGAATCGTTCACCGGCGAACATTACGGAAATGTGGAACGCTCTTCAGGAAGCTGGTGTGCAGTGTCTCCGCAGTGCTACAGAGAGCTCGTGGAGTCCATGTCCAGTCGCGGCGCTGCCCTTATGCGGTCGCGAGAAGGACCAACGCGGTATTACAGAGGTATCCCAGTATTTTTTGGCACTTCTGCCTGAGTTAGAGACTAGCGACTGCTTATAACCCCTAGTTGTTCACGGTGATCGTAAACATCCAATTTCTGAGGAAAACATGCGTTAGAATGGTCGTGTGTTAAAATTTCTTCGAATACTGCTCTTCATTTCATTTAACTACATTCTCTAAATAATCAAGTTTGGTTCGTGCTTCAATTTCACGGTGATATGGATATATGACTGTTGCACCATAATTACGAGGGTTGTACCGAAAGTAATGCAAAAGTGGGAATAATTTCTTTATTAACTGTCAGAGGTCTTTCAAATTGAACATGTTGGTAGAGTAACCCTTCCTCTACAGTAACCCTTCTTTTTCATTGCAGGTAAATAACAGGGTTGTACCGAAAGTAATGCAAAAGTGGGCATAACTTTTTTATTAACTGACAGAGGTAGTTCAAATTGCACATGTTAGTACACGAAATCTTCCTTTATTGTAACCTTTTTTCTTCATTGCGGGTAAATAATGGATTCCAAGCAGAAGCAATGTGCTGTCATTGAGTTCTTGACGAAGGAAGGGTGCAGGCAATTCGACATCCACAGGAGGCAACAGAACGCTTACGGAGATGACACCACTGACAACGGCAATGTGCACAGATCGATGAAGAAGTTTAAAGAGAAGGGGTAATCAGCATTGAAGACAAACCACGCAGTGGGAGACCATCATCTGCGACCACTGACACGAATCGTCAGCGAGTGGATGAATTGATTCGCGCGAAGAGACGAGTCCCCAATCCGTGAGCTTGTTGCACAACTGGACTGTGGTCACAATGCCATACGAAAGATGTTGAAAAACTTAGGGTATCTAAAAGTGTGTGCAAAGTGGTACCTAGGCAGTTGACAACGGATTTGAAGGAGAGAAGGGTGGAAGTCTGCTCTGATCTGATGGAAGTGTTCGAAGCCGATGAAGACACGTTTTGTTTCTGATCTGGTGGCAGGGGATGAAATGTGTGTGTATCTTTACGATCCGGAAACGAAGAATCAATCCATGGAATGGCTTCACACCTCTTCGCCAAGGCCTAAGAAGTTCAAGAGCCAGCGAAAGTCATGGTGACTGGGGGTTTTTTTTTGGGGGGGGGATGACACTCAAGAAGCTTAGAGAGACAGATCAAGAATCTGAAACGGATCCACATTCACCATGACAATGACAGACCACATACATCTTTGGCAACAAATCAAGCGATCAGCAAATTAGGCTGGTCGGTGGTCCCCCCATCCACCGTACAGCCCAGATCTGGCGCCCTCCGACTTCCACATGTTCGGTCCAACGAAGAACAGTGTCAGGGGACAACGATTTGCTGACACAGACGAGGTGAAAGTGGTTGTGAAGAAGTGGATACAACAGTCTACACCTGAATTTTTTTCAATGAGGATTCGAGAGTTGGGTTCAACGATGGCGCAAATGCATCGCTTGTGATGGAAACTACGCTGAGTAGTACCTTTGTATATAGAGAGAGTTACTCTACCAACATGCGCAATTTGAACGATCACTGTCAGTTAATAAAAAAGTTGATGCCCACTTTTGCATTACTTTCGGTACAACCCTCGTATTAGTAAATCGCAGTTTCTAATATTATACACATTAGTGATCAGAGTTTCAAAAATGACATTTCCCTCTCTCTTGCAGTTCCCTTCAATAAACACTACTCAGTATTTAAAGCTGAATGGCGAACAAAAGGAAAATATCCTGTTACTTCCAAATAAAAGGAAAGCAGCTTTTCCATAAAATTACATGATAACACAACTTCGTCTTGTAAACACAGGGACGTTTCGTAATAAAAGTCTGCTTAGGAAAACCTTTTTACGTCCCTTAAGGTAGCGAAGCAGACAGATCCTCATTCTATATGAATGATAAGCATGTAAAAATCTCAGACCCTAATTCACCGGAGAAATCTTCTGCTCTATTCGCGATGTTCTTCTAAAGATGTGCTTTCACCACTTCGTTGAATAATTCACTTATGTCGCTAAGCGCCGCATTTGTTTTCACGTTAAGCGGTCCAGCTTCTTGGTTTCATCACATCAAAATGCAAATTATAAATTACACTACATGACTACATTTTCAGTATCACGTTCGTATTATGGCTGCCAAAAGGAGCACTCGGTGTTACATTTCAAAAAAACATTTTTCGGAACAAAGAATCTACTGTTGATAAATTGAGCTATCACAATCAATTCACAGCCATACTGTACAGTTTTAGTTATTTATATGATTACGTGCGGGAAGCGACCGTGCGCCAAGCGACCCTGTGGAAAATCCTGCGCGAAGCGACCGTGTTATATTCCATCTTGGACGAAGCGACCCCGCTAATCGAATCATTTTACTTATACATATACAAATCGTAGTCAAATTATTTACATCTAATTAATTAATTACTTACATCAAATTTTTTATACTAAATACAAGTTTCCAATATCATTTTACATATATATATATATATATATATATATACAAATCGGGATGTAAGGTCAGGTGATGCGTAACATCACAGCCTCTCCTTGACAAATGTCAACCCCGCCTTCTCGTGGTGCATCCTGTTCCCACTAAAGGGGCTCTGACGACCGCCAATAGCGGTATAACTATACCATCGGGATCAGAGGAAATGCTATCCCACACTCACCAACCCGCTTGGCCAGCGTGGTGAGTTATGGCCAAACACCTCCAAAATGACTCTACAACTTAAATCTTGGCCCTCAGTCTCCGGCAGCTGGAATGTACCTGGCCAAGGCAGCGGCCAGTGCGACATGAAGGCAGAGGGTGCTAAGAATCCCCGGAGGACCGGACTAGGCTGCCATTTTGATGCTGACCTTGGCTACCTATAACGGACGCTCCCTATCTTCTGATTCAAGGCTTCTTGAATTGGATGAGGAACTACAAAGGATCAAGTGGGACATCGTCGGGCTAAGTGAGGTAAGGAGAAAAGGAGAAGATCTCATTGAACTGAAAAGTGGACATCTCTTCTATTATCGTGGGACAGATACTGGCAGAACTAGTGGTGTTGGATTTATAATAAACAAGAAACTGAAGGATAAAGTGGTAGAAGTTGAAAGTTCCTCTGACAGAGCTGCACGACTCGTTATCCAACTATCGAGAAGATACCAGGCTCAGATTATTCAAACTTATGCACCCACCACAAGTCATCCTGAAGAAGAAATTGAAGAATTTTATGAGGAAATTCGTCATCTAAATAATAAAGGTAAGCAGCATTTGAAGATAATTATGGGAGATTTCAATGCAAAAATAGGGCAACGGCAACAGAATGAAACTTCAGTAGGTAAATTCGGTCACGGCAACAGAAACCAGCGTGGAAATACTCTCGTTGAGTTTGCAGAGGCAGAAGGATTTTTCATCTTGAACTCCTTTTTCAAGAAAAAGCCACACAGGAAATGGACATGGAGACATCAATTGGGACGACAAATGAAATTGATTTTATTATGTGTAACAAAAAATTCATCATCGAAGACTGCAGTGTGCTGAACAAGTTCAACACAGGTAGTGACCATAGATTGGTGAGATGTAAGATGCACCTCAACACTAAACTGGAACGTGGCAAGCTCATAAGACAAACAAAATGTATTGACATAACCAACCTTAAAAAACACCATAATACTTTCAAGTTGGAACTGAAGAACAGATTCTCTGCTTTAGAAGGCCTAACATCGGAAGAAGTGGATATTTCGGAAGTTAACAGAAAAGTAACCAAAGCTCTAATGGAAACAGCAACAAAATTAGCTGGGTCTAAGAACAAGTTGCATGTGAACAAATTATCAGGAAAAACCAAAATGTTGATGCAAAAACGAAGAGAGATGAGGACAACTAAAGAAGATGTGACTTCCAAAGTGGAATATATAAAGCTATGCAAGACAACACGAAAAAGTATCACTGAAGACGTAAGGAAATTCAACTGTGAGCTAGTGAGGAAAGCAATTGAAAACAACCAAAGCCTAAAGATAGCAAAGTGACATCTCAGTAAGGGAAGAAAACAGATTATGGCTCTGAGAAAGAAGATGGTTCTATAACAAGAAATAGAGGCGAAATTTTGACAAGAGTGAAAGATTTCTACTCTAAATTATATGAAAGGGATGATACATGTACTCCAGACATCATGAAAGGTACCAGAGTTCTTCCAGTCCTCCCAGCAGAAGTTGCTCATGCAATCAAGAACATGAAAGGGGAAAGCTCCAGGAGAAGATGGAATTACTATAGACATCATACAAAGAAGCAAGTGGAGAAATTGAAACAGTACTCGCCCAAATTTTCACTCGATGCCTTAATGAAGGGAAGATTCCTGAGGATTGGAACAATGCTACAATGATCCTGCTACATAAAAAAGGTGACATTGAGGATCTCAGGAACTACAGACCTATCAGCCTCCTATCAGTGGTTTATAAAATCTTCACTAAAGTTCTTTCACACCGCTTGAAGGTAACACTGGACATGGCTCAACCGAGAGAACAAGCTGGATTCAGGAGTGGCTACAGCACAATAGATCATATCCACGTACTGAGAGAACTAATTGAAAGAGCGAGGGAATATGAACTTCCATTGTGCATGGCTTTTATCGATAATGAAAAAGCCTTTGATTCGGTGAAACCATCAGCAGTTACCACGGCTCTGAAATCCTGCGGTATTGAAGATGCATACATTAATATTATTAATAACATCTATGAAAATGCAAGTGCAAAGATTCGGCTGTTTGAAAATACAACACACATAAAAATTGGAAAGGGGAGTGAGACAAGGTGACACCATATCTCCGAAGCTCTTTAATGCCACATTGGAAAATGTCTTTCAATCACTGAACTGGGAAAACAAAGGGATAAAGATTAATGGAGATTATCTAACCCACCTTCGTTTTGCTGATGACGTAGTCATTTTGCAACTACCCCATCAGAGCTGCAGAGTATGATCCAGGAACTTGCTGACAAGAGTAAAGAAGTGGGATTAAAAATGAACTTTCAGAAGACAAAAGTGATGTTCAATGCTTTTACAAGAAATGAAGATTTATCGATTGATGGAGAAAAACTGGAGATAACAGATACGTATGTTTATCTTGGACAGCAGATATCAAGTGAGGGTCACATTGATGAAGAAATTAATCGGCGTACAAAACTTGCCTGGAGAGCTTTTGGAAGAAACAGCATAATTTTCAAGAGCAATATGCCATTATGTCTTAAAAGAAAAGTGTTTGATCAATGCATCCTTCCAGTGCTTACGTATGGTGCAGAGACGTGGACCTTAACTAAAAGAGACATACAAAGGCTGCAGACAACTCAAAGAAGCATGGAGAGGTGCATGCTTGGTATAACCAGGAGAGATAAGAAGAGGAACTCGTGGATCCGAAAAATGACGAGAGTGGAAGACATCATGATCAGAGTTAAATCCCTGAAATGGCAATGGGCTGGACATACTGCCAGAAGGACAGACCATAGATGGACAGCCGAAATTTTAGATTGGATTCCAAGGGACAGGAAAAGACCCAGAAAAAGACCACATGGGAGATGGGTGGATGAAATTCGTAAATATGCGGGAGTGACATGGAGGAGACTGGCACAAGACAGACCGTTGTGGAGGAAACTTGGGGAGACCTTCGTCCAGCAGTGGATTGATAATGGTTGACAATGATGATATACAAATCGTAGTCAAACTATTTACACCTAATTAATTAAGTACTTACATCTTCTGAATTTTGATGCTTTCAGGCATTTTTTAAGTACTTACATCTTCTGAATTTTGATGCTTTCAGGCATTTTTTAAGTACTTACATCTTCTGAATTTTGATAGCTTAATGCTTTCAGTTAATTTTTAGGTTCTTTAGAATTTCCAAATTCCGCCATGATATTACGAATGCGTTCTTCTACTTGTATACACATTTTCATCCTGTTTGGACCAAGTTCTCTTAATTATTTTATTTGTTCTTTGTGCATCACACGTCAAATTTGGAAATTTAAAGACCTTAGAAAATGCCTGAAGGAATAAAGCTATCTTACCAACTTGGACTAAGGACAAAAGCTACAAAATTCAGAAGATGTAAGTACTTAATTAATTAGGTGTAAATAGTTTGACTACGATTTGTATATATATATGTATATAATGATATAAAAAACTTGATGTAAGTAATTTGACTACAATTTGCATATATATATAAGTAAAATTATTCGATTAGCAGGGTCGCTTCGTCCACGGTAAAATATAACAGGGTTAAATTATTTACATCTAATTAATTATTTTCGAATAAAATTAGTCAAATTATTACATCTAATTAATTATTTTCGGATTAAATTTTTAAAAACGAAATTCGCGATGATTCCACGCGTACAGCATTTACAAAAGCAATAAATATTTTTTTTACCCATTTTAATTGAATTTTGGACCAATATCTATAAGACGAAAAAATTATTTAGCATTTTAAGTTACCATGTGTTGAACCGTGACGTACACTGTCGTATCAGAATAATATGACCACTTACCTAATAATGAGGATAACCATCCTCGGCCCGGATTACAGCGGCGAGAGGGCATGGCTAGATCGCAATGAGACGCTAGAAGGTTGCTCGAGGCACACGTGCCCATTCGGACTGCAGCAGAGCACAGAGGTTCCGGAGATGACGTGTTTGTGGTTCGGCACGTCGAATCTGTCGATCCAAATAGTCCCACAAGTGATCTATGGGATTGAGGCCGGACGATTTCGCTGGCCAAGAGAGAACGGAGACATCGCTGTCATGTTCCTGGAACCAGTGACGCACTCCTTTAGCGAAGTGGCACAGCACATTGTCCTAATGGTAGGCACCATCACCACCAGAGTAAACGTCCAACATGAAGGGATGCATATGTGGTCAGCGAGGATGGAAATTCGATAATTTTCTTGGCATGCTTTTTTCTTTTTCAGCGCCTCCCTGAGATTACACAACTCTGAATGAAAGCACAGCTGACGAATGAGAGAGTAACAGCAGCAAGATGAGAACCCATTACCGATTGTTTGCAAGACTCGGCGAAAAACAATCGGTAATGAAAAACGGATCATCTAGACAAGAATTTTAAACTATACTATAGTAAATACAATTTATGTCTTAAAAAGTAAAAATTACGTTTCCGAGTTTCGGCACCTCAACCAGATGGCTTTTTGAAGGAAGGTGGACCCAACACTGCAATTTAATAAACAGAATGCTTCAATAATGCGGTCGAGTTTACATAGGTGTGAAGTTAATTTCGGGACCAACCGGTGAGCGCTTACGCCACAGCGCGGCATAATATGCAAATTATCGTGGGTGGTGTTTAAGAAGTACGGCGAAGTGAATGTAATCAGTCGGCGGCGTACGGACACGTGCGAAGACCCTGAAGAAGCTGCAATGCCTGGACATGGAAGACGTGTACGATTTCAACAGTTATCAGACTTTGAGCGAGGTCGTCTAGACGGACTTCGCGAGGTCGGGTGGTCGTATCGTCGTATTGCGGAGCGATTTGGACGGAAAGTATCGGTGGTGCTCCGATGGTGGTGTAGATGGTCCAAGGAACATTCCCACACGTGAAGACGTGGAACCGGAAGTAACAGACGGACTGATGAGTGGACCGATCGACGCATAAGAAGAGCGGCGTTGTCAAGCAGAACATCCACTGCGACGCAAATCTGAGCTGCCGTTGCCGCTGAGGTGACTGTGCGAACAATCCGCAACCGTCTACTGGATGCAGGACTACCTGCACGTGTACCTCTGGCATGTGTACCTCTGACTCCAGCCCACTGTTAGGAACGGCCGCAGTGTTGTCGCCAACGTCTGCACTGGAGAACGCAATGACGATCTGTCGTGTTCAGCGATGAAAGCAGATTCTGCTTGGGAGCCTCCGATGGCCGTATGCGTGTTCGCAGACGCACAGGGGAGCGTCTCCACCCTTCTTGCATCCGCCAGCGACACACAGGGCCTACCCCTGGTCTCCTGGTGTGGGGAGCAATCAGCTATTGCTCCCGTACACAACTAGTGTTTGTACCATGTACGTTAAATAGCACCTCCTACATCAACAACATCATTCAGCCCGTTGTTGCGCCATTTGTAAGGTCGGTCCATCGTGGTGTTTTCCAGCAAGATAACGCACGCCCACACACGGCACGTGCAACGCAACATGCTCTTCAGGGTGTGAGACAACTTCCATGGCCTGCACGTTCACCGGATTTTCCCCCCATTGAGCACGTGGGGGATTTTATGGGACAACGACTAATCTGATCTCCACGACCAGCCACGACCATCCCCGATTTACGCGTCCAGGTTGAGGATGTTTGGAACTTAATACCCCAAACTTACATCCAACATCTGTAGGACAGACTCCATGCCAGAATTGCACAGTGTGACGCAGTTCATGTCGGTTCAACCTCGTACTAACCATGTTACATGGAAATGTTATTTTTCAGTTTACCAGCAAATACAGCTGTATTTTGCCATAATGTTTTGATCACGTTATCCTCTTTATTCCGTTATTATGCTGTATAAATTTCGTTGGTATCAGACGTCTCCTTCTCGGTGTTCTTTTTTCACTTTCCGCCAGGGTATTTGAATAACTGGTTCCAAATTCTTGGCAACTCTAGAAGACACTATCATATTAAGCCTCGCTGTTCGTAAATATCTGCAATGTATCTCGAATGGCTGTATAGAATAGGAAACTAATTTCTTTGTATCATTCCACATGGGAGTAGCAATTGTAAATTTGACTTCTCTGGGTAGGAATGTGATTGCTTTAGCGTACACTATGTGTCTTTTATGCTCGCTGATTCCAATTTTACATGGAGAGTGAGGATTTCTGATATACATCATATTGACAAAAGTCACCGGACACCCTTACAAAAGCAAATGAAAGGATCAGCTGCGTTATTAAGATGAGTGGTACAGCTGCAAATGGTATAGAAACTAGCCTGCAGCTGACCGCGATCATATCGCACTGTGAGGTTGAGTGAAAATGTCGCGGCGAGAGAGAACTGACTTTGAGAAACGAAATATTGTTGGGCTTTATATCAGTGGGTTGTCCATAAGAGAAACCGAGAGGCGTTTAAACATACCCAGGTCAACTATTTTGGATGTACTGAATAAATGGAAGACACATGGTGTGCGTGAAGCAGCAAAACCTAGTGGCAAACCAAAGAAAATCACTGATAGAAGACGTCGAAGCCTCAGGAGAGTCGTTACAGCTAATCGACGGAGCACTGCACAAGAACTCAGTGTACATGTGAGTTTAAGTGCTGGAACCTCGATATGCACACGTACCATTCGCAGAGAACTTCATTCCATGGGTAACCATAGTCGTTCAGCGGCTCACAAGCCTTTCATCTCTACTCGGAATACTACTCGTCGTTTAGTATGGTGTAAAGAACATTTTTCATGGACCGTAGAGCAATAGAAACGGTTCCTATGGACTGATGAATCCAGATACACGATCCATCAGTCTGATGGCCGTGTGTTGGTATGGCGGCAGCCGAGGGAACACTATTTACCGCAGTGTACTTTTCCTGCTTATAAGTTCGGAGCTGGCAGTTTACTCGTGTGAGGGTGTTTTCGTGGTATTGTTCCGGCCTATTGGTTGTCGTGGACAAACCTGTTAACCAGCACGTCTACCTCGATATGCCGGACAATTATGCCCTGCCAACTCTGTGGCAATACAGGGTGTCCGAAAATTATTGGACACATTACAAAATTATGTAAAAACAAAACATTAAACAGATAGAAAGAAACTGACTGTACTAACTTACAATGTAACTACACAAGTTAATAAATTTCGATGTGAGATCCCTTGGTTGTTCGTAGTACGTCCAAGCGATACTCGATTTCATACTATGTATTTGGCAAGCATCTGAGGAGTTATGGAATTAATAGCAGCTGTGATACGCTGCTTCAGTTCCTGCAAATCAGTACCAGGCGTCTGATAGACACGATCCTTCACATAACCCCACATGAAATAATCCAATGGAGTTAGATCTGGAGAGCGAGGAGGCCACGGAATGGGACCACCACGCCCAATCCATCTGTTGGGGGAAATGCTCATTTAGGCACTTACGTTCACACGTTGACCAATGCGGAGGCGCGCCGTCTTGTTGGAAAACGACGTTGTCATATCTTTTGATCTGTGGTACAGCGAAATTTTCTAGCATGTCCATGTAAATGTCACCAGTTATGTTTTTTTCGCAGAAAAAAAAAAAGGGTCAATCACTTCTCTTTTTGATAGGGAGCACCACACATTAACTTTTGGAGAATCACGTTCCAGTTCAATAACAGCTTGAGGCGGTTCACTGCCCCATATCATACAGTTGTGACGATTCACAATACCTGATACATGAAATGTGGATTCATCACTAAAAATTACAGTGCTGAGAAAGTTTTCGTCAATTTCCACTCGATTCAGCATATCCACAGCAAAATCGTATAGCAGAGTGTGATCATTTACATGCATCTTTTGCACTATTTGAATTTTATAAGCATGCAACTTTAATTTCTTGTGCAAGATATCGTGAACTGTCGATTTCGGAATGCACAGTTCTCTGCTTGCTTTACCGACGGATTTCCTGGGGCTTCGTCGGAAACTTTAATTAACTTGGTCAACCGTCTCACCGCTGACGCTAGGCCTACCGGCTCCTCCACGATGTTCCATATTGCCAGTTTCTTTAAACTGTTTCATCCACTGCTTAATCGAATTCGTTGACGGAGGATTACAACCATACTCTAAACGTTACCGACTTTTAACTTTATTGACAGACTTTAATTCCGCAAGCTGTAACACACACATCGCCTTCTGCTGTACGGATGCGATCACTACTGATTGCGCATTTCTCGTACATTCCTCATTAGGCCACACCTAGCGCCATCTATTTGATTCTGGGAATAACAATTCTGCAAAACGAAAATATAAAAACCGTGTTAGTAATACGTGACATAGAAAAACAGGCAATGCTCATAGTTGTTTTTTTTTTTTTTTGTACATAATTTTGTAATGTGTCCAATAATTCTCGGACACCCTGTACTATGGAACCCAGCCTTGTTAGTACCAGCAAGATAATGCACCGAGTCATAAAGCAAGGACTGTTACTGCGTAGTTTGACGGTAATTCCGTATCGTGCGTGGACAGGCCAGTACAGAGCCCTGATCTTATTCCCATAGAGCACATATGGAATGAATTAGAGCGCCGCGTAAAAAGTTTAGAACCAAGGCCTACTACTAAGCAACAGTTAGCGACAGCATTATGTAATGAATGGAAGCGCATACCTATCGCTGTGTTCCAAAAGCTTGTCGAAAGCATGTCTCGAAGAGTCAGAGTATCCATTGAAGCCAAAGGTGGACCGACACGGTACTAATGTATGTCAATAAATGCTACGTTATATTTCTCTTGTAGGTGTCCTGTGACTTTTGTAAATATAGTTTATTGTTGTCCAGAGCCGTCCATATATTGTCAGGGTATCGCATGAACACTTGCTGCGTTGGAAAGAGGGGATTTGTATTTCTTATAAGCATGATATACACTGAAGAGCAATTGAATTAGAGACAGCTGGCGTTATGCAAATGAGGCGCTGTGGGCGGCACTGTAAACGGAAACGACATGACGTATGCAGCGATCCGACAATATAAGGAGTGATGCGACAGGAATCAGTAAGATTCGGACGCAGTATGGGTAAGACGAAGGATCTAAGCGCATTTGATCGTGGGGAAAATTGTCGGGGCCCGACGAATGCGTCACTCCATCGCGGAAGTCGTTCAGGCACTGGGATTTTCATGAGCCACTGTGTCACGGGTGCACCGTGAGTACATTGAATGCGGTAAAACCATCCCTGCAAGGGCCAACTGCCGTGGACAAGAGCGTATGGATGAGCGGGGCCATCGTCGGCTTGTTCGCATTTTAACAGCGGATAGACGGGCTACAGTACAAGAAATCACCCGGCAGTTTAACGCTAGTGCACAAAACCGTGTAAGCAGCCACACCATCCAGAACCATCCTGAACCGTCGTCATCAGGGCGAAAGGTGGTGCTACACGTTACTAGACAGGTATCTCTAATTCAATTGCTCTTTAGTGTATGAAGATGGAGTAGAGCTAATGCCACCACCGCAATTCGTCTTGTTGAGCGCATTCTTGAGTTGGCATGAAACATTTGGTATCTAGGGAATTGAATTAGAGATACCTGTCTAATAACGTGTAGCACCACCTTTCGCCCTGAAGACGGTGTCGATTCGTCTCGGCATGGACTCGACAAGACACAGGAAGCGTTGGGAAGTCATACGGATCCACGACCCCTGAACAAGCTCCCACAGTTCACGAAGATTTGATGGAGGGAGGTCAGAGCCTCGAAGATCTCCGTCGATGGCATCCCAGACGTGCTCGATGGGATTGAGGTCAGATGACCGAGCTGGCCAAGGAAGCGAGGTCACGTCAGTGGAGTGTTCATCCAAAGATTCGGATAAAATTCGGGAAGGATGGCGCAGTGCATTGTCTTGTTGCAGGATGAGGTCCCCAGTGGGATGTTGAAGACGCACAAACGGGAGCAAATGATCGTCCAGAATACCCCGGTAACGCTGACCTGTGAGGGAAGATGTCACACGTACCAGGGGTCCCACTTCAGTCCACTTAAACAGTCCCTAGACGAGAATGCCACCCCCACCAGCTCGAAGAGTACCCTGCTGGCAAGAAGGATATATCGCTTCATGTGGTTTGCGCCGTACTTGTATCCTGCCATGCACATGTACCAACGTGAATCTCGACTCATCAGTCCAGAGAACATTTTTCCACATGTCTAGGGTCCAGTGGCGATGATCCCGCGCCCATGGTAATCTTTGCACCCTGTGATGTGCGGTCCGCAGCGGTATCCTCGTGTGACGATGGCTTCTGTATCCCAGAGCGAGGAGATGGTTCTGGATGGTGTGGCTGCTTACACGTTTTTGTGCACCAGCGTTAAATTGCCGATTGATTTCTTGCACTGTGGCCCGTCTATCCGCTGTTACAATGCGAGCTAGCCGACGATGACCCCGCTCGTCCACACGCTGTTGTCCACGGCAGTTGGCCCTTGCAGGAATGGTTTCACCGGATTCGATGTACTCACGGTGCACCCGTGACACAGTGGCTGGTGAAAATACCAGTGCCTGCACGACTTCCGAGATGGAGTGACCCATTCGTCGGACCCCGAAAATTTGCCCACGATCAAATGCGCTTAGTTCCTTCGTTTTACCCATACCGCGTCCGGCTCTTACTGATTCCTGTCGCATTAGTCCTTATATTGTCGGATCGCTGCATACGTCGTGACGTTTCCGTTTACACGGCCGCCCACAGCGCCACATGTGCATAACTCCGGCTGTCTCTAATTCAATTTCTCTTCAGTGTACATTGCCGCATAACAGTATCAGATGTTTTAAGGCTATCACTTACAATGGAGAGAAAAAAGTCAAAGTCTTTATAGACTTACAGTAATTTTATAATATTCAAAAAACTTATTTGGGAACTGTCGAAGTTTTCTGTGAAGAAGTGCAAACTTTCCATTGTGTGATCTTTCACTGATAATAGAATGAATCCACCACTTCCAATGATATTTTTGTCGACGTCGACGACGAATTATTATTGAACATAATAATAACAATTGAACAGCTTTTTATTATTATTATTATTATTATTATTATTATTATTATGCTGGAGCTTCCTGTTTCATCACCCTACCATTACCCAACACAATACGCAGTCTGGCTGATGCAAATACTGCTTATGTGGCCGGGCAGCTCGTGTGATGAGAGCAATATTTACGGCTACCGTCTGGCCATTCATTTGCGACTTTTGTAGCAGCTTCATTTATTGCAGAAATCCGGCAGTAATTATCGCTCGTGTGGCCTTAGCCTTAAGGTACGGGCAACATGTGGCTTTAGCCTTACAGTAGGGGCAACATGTGGCCTTAGACTTACGGTACGGACAACATGCGGTCTTATAGCCTTACGGTACGGGCAACATGCGGCCTTAGCCTTACGGTACGGGCAACATGCGGCCTTAGCCTTACGGTACGGGCAACATGCGGCCTTAGCCTTACGGTACGGGTGACATGCGGTCTTAGCCTTACGGTACGGGTGACATGCGGTCTTAGCCTTACGGTACGGGCAACATGTGACCTTAGCCTTACGGTACGAGCAACATGCGGTCTTAGCCTTACGGTACGGGCAACATGTGGCCTTAGCCTTACGGTACGGGCAATATGCGGTCTTAGCCTTACGGTACGGGCAACTTGTGACCTTAGCCTAACGGTACGGGCAACTTGTGACCTTAGCCTTACGGTACGGGCAACATGTGGCCTCGCGTTGTCGTGTTGCACATCGTAGCAATGTGGTACGGCGTCAGGTGATGCAGGAGAATATACAGGGTGTTCGTAAACTGTTTTGACAAAAGAAGAGGGGTGATAGTACCCATCAAGACGAACAATATTTACAATGGAACCTAGGATCGCATTCCCCTCTGAGTGTCAGAAAAGAGTAAAATTAGATGTCCAAGTTGAACTTTCAACAGTGCAAAGAAAGAGAATTAACAACATCATAAGTTGCACAATCCCATTTATGGATATCACAGACAGACTCAAAGTAGATGCTCAAAGTGTCGGCCACGGGTGCCGTTGCACAATTCACACCGGCGAATGAAAGATTGGCGCACCCTTCTCGAAGCCTCCTGATGTAGTGTTTATCCTGTCAGCTGCAGCAACGATTCTCGCGACGAGATCTTCCACGAAGTCCACAGGCGTCTCGTACACCAATGATTTCATGTGCCCCCAGAAGAAGAAGTCCAGTGGGTTTAAGTCCGGTGAGCGTGGAGGCCATGCCACAGGTCCGCCACGTCCAGTCCATCGTGCGGGATATGTGGCATTCAGGAAGTGTCTACTGCACCTTGATAAGCCAATCAGCTGCAACTGTCGATGCTGCTTCTTTTCTCTGGCAATTTGCATACGGTAAATGCTTGACGGTGATGTTCTGGCGATGTGCTACTTCTCCGGCACGAAGGAAATGACGTCTGAGGTGACGACTTGTGCTTGTTGGACGTATTTCGAAGTTAATCTTTTCTGACACTCAGAGTGGAATGCGACCCTAAGTTCCATTGTAAATATTGTTCGTCTTGATGGGTACTATCACCTCGCTTCTTTTGTCAAAACAGTTTACGAACACCCTGTATTCTGCTCTATTGTGCGAAGGATTGCTTCCACGAGGATGGTTGAAAGAGAGGATCCCATAGGAGCGCCACTTGTTTGTGTACAGATTTGTACTTGGAAACTGTAAAGCTTTGTACTTGAGACTAAGCCCATTAACTTGAAGATGCTGAGGCAAGATTCCTGCGAATAAAGTGATGAATTACATATTGCCTACTTTAACGTTCTGATGGCTTCCGGCACGGGGATCGAAGGTAACGGAAAGCACATCGAAGCTGCCTATAATGTGTCAGTGAGTTGTCTGACTTTCGTGATAAGATCTTGAGAGGAAGTTATTATAAAGCAGATTGAGGGAGATAATTAGCCAGGAATCTGGATGGTGCTTCCTCTAAATGGTACGTCGGTGAGGACTTCCTGGATACGACGGGTCTGAATCGATTGTCAGGTTTGTGGTGTTTAAGTCTTCCGAAACGCTTAGGGATCTGAGGGCGTGGTAGTAGTTTGACGGCTTTCACGAGATCGTCCGGAATACCGGTTAATCTGCCAGCCCCTTGCATTTGTGCAATCCTCATTATAAATTAATAAAACATCTGTTTGCTTTCATCTGTAGGCATACCAATGAAAAGATACCGAAATTATTGCTCGTGCGTATTTACATATTTGATTTTCTCTTAGTATTAGTGAGAGAAGAAACCATTTTTATGAGGTACAAAGGAATAATTCTTTTCAGGCATATTCTTTTGACTTAGTATTGACGAATTTTGAGGAAACTTTTACAGTGTGAACTTTAAACTTCACGTGTAAGAAAGGCGCTGTGTTTTGTTTGCACTATTGAAGCCTTCTAAAGAAAATATTATATTCTAATGACTAATATTCAGTTACCGAATTTTATTTCCAATGAAAAAATGCATTGCAGTCCCAACCTTAAGGACGAACATGAAAACTGATGATTACAAAACGCCATGGAGCAAAGCGATCTTAATAACGTAAGTACGCGAGTGCGATGTGATGTATGAAGATACTCCATAATGTATAGCTCGTAATCAAATTTGTTGCGAGAGCGTGACATCTGCCGAAGAGTGTACAGAAAGGAGGCCTTGTCGTATGTCAAACCGTATCAAGACGTCGTCTACTTTGAGTCATTCTCATTTCCATATAATATTAGTTTGTTCAAATTGTCCATGTTCGTGTTGTCTTGTGCATGTTATATCATTAAAAGATTATACTGAATACGACTTCTCCTCTGCAACTAAGGTATGTTACGTTATGTTAAGTTTTGTTTCTTTTTCCGTTTGCTTGAAGTGATGCCATTATGACAGATTTAAACTTCGCCGCAACGCTCACTTCTGGTACCGTTATTCTCCAACAGATTGAAATTATATAGAGTTGTTGTTGTTAGAGTTGAGAGACTAAAGTCTCGATAGAGTTGAAAAGTTGGTAACTGGAGAGAAATAAGAGTTGATAGCTTTTGGTAGAGTGGATAAGTTAGTAACTGGAGAGAGGTAAGAGCTGATAGAGTTTCAATTTAGTAACTGGGGAGAGATAAGACTTGATAGAGTTGAAATTTGGTAACTGGAGAGAAATAAGAGTTGATTGCTTTTGGTAGAGTGGATAAGTTAGTACCTGGAGAGAGAAAAGAGTAGATCGAGTTGAAAGCTGGTAACTGGAGGGAGATAAGAGTGGATATAGTTGAGAGTTGCTAACTGGAGAGAGATAAAAGTTGATAGAGTTCAAAGTTGGTAACAGGAGAAAGATAGGAGTTTATAGAGTTGAAAATTGGGAGCTGCAGAGAGATAAGTGTTGAAAGTTGGTAGCTGGAGAGAGATAAGAGTTGAAAGTTGGTAGCTGGAGAGAGATAAGAGTTGAAAGTTGGTAGCTGGAGAGAGCTAAGAGTTGATAGAGTTGAAAGTTAGGAACTGGAGGAAGATAAAAGTTGACAGAGTCAAAAGTTGATAACTGGAGAGAAATGAAAGTTGATAGAATTGAAAGTTGGGAAATGGAGAGAGATATAAGTTGATAGAGTTGAAAATTGGGAAATGGACAGAGATAAAAGTTGATAGAGTTGAAAGTCATGAACTAGAGAGAGATTAAAGTTGATGGAGTTGAAAGTTGGGAACTAGAGAGAGATAAAAGTTACTAGAGAGAGATTAAAGTTGATAGAATTGAAAGTTGGGAACTAGAGAGACATAAAAGTTACTAGAGAGAGATGAAAGTTGGGAACTAGAGAGTGATAAAAGTTATTAGAGAGAGATGAAAGCTGATAGAGTTGAAAATTGGTAACTAGAGAGAGAAGAAATTTGATGGAGTTGAAAGTTGGTAACTAGAAAGAGATAAGAGTTGATAGCTTTTGGTACCGGATGAGAAGTACTATATGTGAACGACGAAGAAATGCCATTGTATTGAGATTGTTGTCTGAATTGAAACCAACGACATTACCCTGCAAGTGGACATGCCTCAGAAAACTTGAATATTACATCGTCCTGGAACAGGAATCAAACCCGCAGCTCCGAGTGTGTTACCGTTACACCACCTAGAGCGAGGGACCTCCAAGCAACAGAGAATGTGTTTTGGGACTCGGATGAAACGCTCCGCTGTGCGCAAATCGAAACATATATGACCCTTCATCAGAGCTGCACGAGAGCAGAAAGCGAATCCCCTGAAGAAATATCTCTTCAGAAATAAATGATAATCAAAGTTACGTTACGGGCAGATGAATGCCAAATTAATCTTGCAGGTAGATATGCCTCAGAAAACTTGAAAATTACACCGTCGTGGAATGGGAACCGAACTCGCAGCTCCCGATTTACGTTCGAGTATGTTACCGTTACACCACCCAGAACAAGCAAATTCCAAGGAACTGAGGGTGTGTTTTGGGACTGAGATCGGGAGCTGCAGGTTCGATCACCATTCCAGGACAATGTAATTTTCAAGTTTTCTGAGGCATGACCACTTACAGGATTAATTTGGCATCCATCTGCCCGTAACATCTATTTGACTATCAACGAGATTATATTCAGGCAATGGATTATCTTGATGTCTTGAGGTACAACTGATAACCGAATAAATTTGTGGACTAACGTAAGTTACTTGCTGATTCTTTATACCTGGTCGTTTGGTGATTTGTTTACAAAGTGTAATTTATGTGCAATGCAGCTATGCCAAGACATTAAACAATTGCACTGCTAGTCATTAAAAGTCCAACACCAAGAAGATCGCATCCCAGGGCCTCGAAAGTTGGAAGAAGGGCAGAAAATGTTGAAATCATGTGGGGCAGTAACGCCCCCTGGAAGTCGTATAAGAGGAATGAACAAGGAGCCGAAGTGTCCTTGCCCACCGTTTCTGGATTTCTGGCGACGGACACCTGCAGCATGCCCCGTCAAAGACGACTGCAGCACTGCCAACAGGTTTTCGACTTCGATCACCGGAGAATTGTGGCATATCGGAATTGCGGATTATCTCTCTGAGACATCAGTGCCCGTGTGGGAGGACATGTGGCCACAGTGGATAGAATATGGCGTCAGTTGGTAGCAGAAGAACGAACACACTGACGTGCGCGATCCCAACGGCCCCGTGACAACACCGAAGGAGAGGACTGACATCTGGTTCCCGTGCCACAGACGGATCGCACAGCAACATCAACAACCGTAATTCAGTAGTTCGGGTGTGGGCAGCGACATCCAGTCTGCAGCAGCGGGGCATTTTTGCACGGCGCCCATTGCTTCGGCTACATTAGAGTGCACATCACCGGCATCTGCGACTGCAATGGTACCAGTAACGTCACGCATGGAGGACCGAATGGCAAGGCATCGTGTTTTCTTACGAATCTAGCTTCAGTTTGCAGCACCATGACGGAAGAATCCGTTTCTGGTGGTGCCGCGTCGACCAGCTGAGTGAGTCCTACATTATGCTGCGCCATATTGGCCCGGCACCCGGCGTTATAGTATAGGGAGTCATTAGATTGCAATCCCCCAAGCGCCTCGTTCGCATTACCGGTACGATTAACAGCCATCGTTGCATCACTAAGGTGTTAAAACCTGTTGTTTTACCATATCTTCAGGAACAGTTTGGTGCCATTTACCAACAGGATAATGCGCGACCGCATGAGGTTTCAAAATCGCTTTATTCTAATTTATCATAAGAAAACATAAGAGGGAGACGTACAGTATTGGGCGTCTCACTGGGAAATAATACAAAACTGTTAAAACATGATGGTATATACATTGTAATGACAATGGGGATGAATAACAAATGCTGCAAGCAAAGCTTATTGAATAAAAATTGCAGAAGTGACAAAGAGAAACACATCGTGTCACATGACATTGGCTGGGCATGATTTACAGGATAACACAGGCGAAACAATAGTACACAATTAGAAAAAGAACAGCACAAACACCGCCGTGAAGGTAAAACATTACATACATGAGATAAAAACACAGCGTGCACAATTGTGCAAGTTATTTAACGAGGGCACCAAAGCAACATAATACAGGCGGGGTGAAAGTAAGTAATGTACACGAGTAAGCATGAAAATACACTGAGATGGCATTAGCATTCACAATTCAACGGTAGCGTGGATTGCACGAGTCGTAGAGTGGAGGAGGGCCACCAGGGTGCCACGGAACTCAGCAAAGGAGGTGTAGAAAGTCCTAGGGTACTGATAGGTGTAGCAGTCCAGAATCAATCGCAAACCATGGAGCGGCCGGCGCCCAGGTAGCATAGAAGGTGGCTTCTCGACGACTGGAAGAAGCCGACTGGTACTCCAGGCGGAGTCGAGAAAGCAATCGATCTTGAAAAATGGCACAAAAGTGCTGCGCTGGCCTGGTGTAAAGAGACCGGCGAGGAAATGCTGCGGAGTTGTTGAAGGTATACGTAAATAACGTGTTTAACCAGCACGAAAAGATAGGCACATACTGAAGGAAGAGTTGTAGGTGGATGAGCCCGCAGAAGAAGATGTCTGTAGGCAGTGAACGGAAGATCTTGAGAACAAGAGCGACTGGCAATCCGGAAAGCCTGGTGGAGGAGAGGCATTAGGATGGGACAGTAAAGGTAGACGTGAGAAACGTCTGCCTCCTGTGCGCAGAAGGAGCAGAGAGGGGAGGAGAGAAGAGACATGCGAAAGAGAAAATACGGAACAGGGAGGCGATTATGCAAAAAGAGCCAGTGGGTATTAATTTCAAGAGGGGCAGATAAGGGTGAGCGGGCAGCGGCCCAGACAAGAGGAAGAGAAGCAGGGGGAACCTCCAGAATAGAAAGCGGTGAAGGGGTGGCAAGGTGCACTAGAAAACGATAAAGAGATTTAGAGGAGAGAGAGGAGAGAGGAAGAACCGAGTTTGTGAGTCGGAGGAAAAACGGCAGCGGAAGAGGGGCAGAAAAGACAGAGACGAGACCGGTGGGGGAGACAAGATCAGGGAAAAGCGAAAGAAGTGCAGTTAGCAGAGAGTCATAGACCAAATGGGCGGATGGGGATGAGAGAATAGCAGGGGGAGGCCAGAGAAAGGGCGCCAGGATAGATCCGAGTTAGTGAGATCTTGTACAGTTACTACACCTGCTCGGATCCAAGAGGGAATGAAAAACAGGGGAGATGGGGGGATGAACAAGGGAGTTGAAGAAGAGGGGTTCAGAAAGAAGCTCTAGAGTTGAAGAGGGAGGGGAGCGAATGAGGGGAGAGAGCGAAGGTGAATGAGGGCTTCAGAATATGCAGGTGGGAGTTTGGAGGGGGGGAAAGGACAGCAATCCATGAGAACTAAAGAAAGAAAGGAGAAATGTGGGTTACGCAAGGAGGCAAGAACGTCACGTACCTGAACTGCGGAAGCCACTGGAGCCGTGAAAAGGTGAATGAAGTTGATCACTCGGCTTGCTTTGTAGCACAGCGGGACATCAGGTAGGCCAGCACCACCATAGGAGGGAGGAGCACAGAGCTTGTGGACGTTAATCCAGTGATGACCCGCCCACATTACTCGAGTAAGGCAGCGTGTAACCTCCTGGAGACAGAAAAGCGGGGTCGTAGATGCAATCCAAGAATGCTTGCAGATGGACAGAAGGTATGTCCTGGTGAGATTTGCACGCTGGTAGTAGGACGTACAGAACTGCGCACGACACCAGAATGCAGCTGTGCGGAGGAGGCGAGGATGGAGTTCCGAGCGAGTTGCACTGGATGTAGCTTGTGGTGCACCTAAGTGCACACCAGGAAGCGTTGGGTAGTGGATGACCATGTGGCCCCCCATGGAGCATCCAAGCGATTGGACCACGACCCGCACCACAATCCAGTGCTCTTAGACGTATTCAGTTCAGCTGCAGAACATGAAGCATATGCGGAGAACAAACGACGAAGCAGTTGGAACTGTGAGTCACTACGAATGCAGACGGTGATGTCATCTGCATAAGCAGAGTAAATGACTGAGTGATGCCGTGAGCTGGCAACTGGTGGTGGAAGTTGTGCTAGAAGAGATGTTTGCAGAGAGCGTAGAAAAGGCTCGACGGCAATCGCAAACAGTTGACCAGAAAGCGGGCAGCCCTGACGAACTCCCCGCTTGAAGGGAACATGTGCTGTGAGAAAGATGCCGTCTTAACATGGAAAACGGCGTCCCGGTAGAGGGAGAGAAGAACGGAGACAAATTGTGGAGGAAAGCCAAAGTGTAGCAGGGTTTGTGTTAAATAGGCGTGTGAGATATTATCGAAAGCGGAACGGAGGTCTAAGGAAAGGAGAGCAAGAGGTTCAGAATGAGTCTTGGCAAGATGAATGAGATCGCGAAGAAGTTCAACATTGGAGGAAAGAGAACGGCCAGGAACAGTATAGGTTTGAGAGTCAGCAAGGATGTGAGGGAGGATAGAGTTTAGTCGACGGGAAAGAAGCTTAGTATAGAGTTTATAATCTTGATTGAGAAGAGAAATGGGGCGCCAATTTCCTAAGTCAAGAGGGTCACCCTTCTTGGGAAATAGGACCACATGTGCGTCCGTGAAACTCCTCGGGAGGGGAGCAGTTAAATGCAGCAGAAAAAGCGGAGAGGAGAAAAGGCAACAAAAGAGGCAAGAACGCACGGTAAAAAGGAAAAGAGAGGCCGTCCGGACCCGGAGCGGCATGGGGGTTAAGGGAAGAGAAGGTGTCGGACACCTCCGTGGATGTGGGTGCAAGAGACAGGGTGGGAGCAAGATGAGACGGAACTTGAGGTAGGTTATTGAGAAGATGGGGTAGAGCAGAGGGAGAAGGGGGGAGGAGTTTCACTGAACTTGGTGGTATAGAACTGACGAACGTGAGAGCAAATCGCTGCCGAATCGGATGTGATTTCGCCAGAGGGGAGGCGAAGATGACGAAGCGAGGTAGAAGACTTACGTGCAGATTCCATTGATGTTAGAAAATCATAGGTGCATTCCTCCGGATTGAGATGTTTAATGCGCAGACGTAAAAGTGCTTGCTGCGCAAGAGGTTTCAGCAAAGCCTGGAGCTCCGCCTGATATGCTGGAAAAAGCGGATCTGATAACCCAATCATTGTGAGCATCTGCCTGGCGTGATCGAGGCGCATCTGACTAGAAGTCTTCATGGTGAAGGAAAGTTGCTTGATATGTAAGAGGAGCTGATGCTTGACACGAAGCCAATACGTCAAGGTACAGGGCGCGGAATGCAACCCTGCGTGACGAGCAGCGAGAAAAGAACGGACAGAGGCACAAAATTCAGGATCAGTGAGAAGATTGGAGTCAAATGTCCACGGAGGAACGCAACGTCCAAGACTTCTCGGATCGCCATCATGTGCCACGTCTTCCTAGGCCCGCTCGGTATCCGGATATGTCGCTTATTGAACACATGTGGTCCATGATCGCCAGACAACTGCCACGCCAGCGACCATCCTCGGCTACAATGAAGGAACTGTGGCATCGTATCGAAGCTGCGTGGACGAAACACACATTCGACTTCTCTTTCTTTCTATGAAGGGGTGCAGCAGCTGTAATTGCCGCCCAGGGTGGCTACACCAGATATTAATTGCCACGAGTTCCCCTCGTCTCACCATGCTGTATTTGTAATCCATTCACCCTTGTATCATCTGCTTTTTCAGCAAGAAATATATCTCTTGTCTTTCGTGGTGTTGCACTTTTAATGGCCAGCAGTGTAGTTAGTTAATCGTTCAACCGGCTGAAACGAATTAACTCCAGATTAGGAAAATAGGCTGAAATCACCTCAAACAAATATATTCGTCGGGTAAGTGGGGCCAATGCATTTGAAACTAGTTACTCTTAAAGGCGTGGATCATCTTTCTATATTCTGTTGCTCACGTTTAAGTTAATAACAGCCCATTGTGGTGCACAAAATGTGGGAACTACTATACACAATTCACTTTTAATGTTCAACAAATATACTACTTACACACAATGCTTTTTCACTGCCATCGACGCAACACCCCGAGTTCCGTTGTAAGAATTTCATGCGCCTAGTAGTACTCCAACGAGAATTTGTTTTTAGGCCTATCACTTCCAGTCTTGTGTCGAGGCCAGTTGTAACTTGTAAGCACTGTCCTGGGATGCTTATTCAATTTGTTCAGGCGCTGAAAGCATTGAAGACGGATTGAGTCCCTTTGTGCAGCTGGCACCTTATAGAGAAGGCTTTCAATAGCTGGGATTAGCTCACAGACGTCTGGCAGCATGGAGCTGATGAACTGAACGCTTTTTTCGCTTTTATTAATTCCCTCCACCGGAACATATGTTTCACCATGGAGTGTGAGGACAACGGCAGTCTCCCGTTTTTGGACGTCCTAGTCATGAAATCTCGTTCTGGATCCCTCCATACCAA
The DNA here is from genome assembly GCA_039090855.1 of Macrothele yani. NCBI lineage: Eukaryota > Metazoa > Arthropoda > Arachnida > Araneae > Macrothelidae > Macrothele > Macrothele yani. The sequence goes on along the minus strand of CM076989.1, from coordinate 28,669,696 downwards.
GGTTTATTACAAGCCAACATATGTCCCGAATGTAATACTACCCACCTCTATGGGACCAGTTTCGCACAAATTAGCCATTTTCAGACATAGGGCTAAACGTGCCTTTATTCTCTCATCGAACACTGCATCCAGAATTGAAGAAGTCGACAACCTAAGAGATCTGGCCTTTTCCTCAGGCTACAGTGTGCAAGTGATCGAGGACATTATCAAGAACGCCGATGCTGTTTTCTCCAACCCGGGTAGCCGCCATACCAAGCCTTCTCTGCAATACATTGGGGCTTGCCCGTATGTACCCGGCCTGACCTACTTCTTGCAGAACACCTTAAAGAAACTCGGGCTTAGTTTTGGAATACACTCACCGAGATCGATATCACGCCACCTGTTTTCATCCCGGAACACCCATACCTCTCTGACTGATGCGGAAGTGTACTCCATACCATTGGAATACATGGATGGTACCACCAGGTACTACATCGGAATGACAAAACGCTCTTTTGCTCTTCCACTTATCGAACACAAACGGGACGTCTCGCACGGAAGATTGACAACCGCCTTATCCAGAGAAGTGGTTACCCATTCCGCTATCCCGAAATGGGACCAGATAAAGCGAATCGCTCCTTATACTACCGCCAGGGGCACTGCCGTCAGGGAAACCATGGAGATTTTGAGTAACCCTGTAGTTTGCAACGATGACATCTCATTTGAGCTTCCCCAAATATGGCGCACATTCCTTCACGCTTAGCACGTTCCTGTTGACATCTCTCGTTGTCGCATGCTCTCGACGCAACATATCACGTTCTAAAATTCTGTTCATGTTTATTTTATTTAAAATTTTCTATTCTTTGTTACTTTTGCCTTACTAACCACGAACAAGTCTGAAGAAGGCACCCGTTGGTGTTGAAAGCTTACGCTTTATTCATAACGTTTGTACGTCAATAAACGGATATCTTATTTCTTTTGCATACTGATTTATTACATTATTAAGAATATTTAATATCACATGAATAAATTTGTGTGCTCTGATTTTGGTGTGTCTTGCTCTTACGCTTTCATCGTTAAAGAGGCAGTTGAAAACGTGATTTTTCTTTTTACAAAAGCACGTTTACTTGATCTGTATGCCTGTTTTATTTGAGTTTTTTTTTACTTTATTTGTGTCCGTGAATGTTTGTTTTGACCCATACAAATGCGATTAAATGTTCTTCAGTGAAAAAAAAAAGGCGGTTTTCAGGGAATAAAAATCCGACAAAACTTTGTGCTTATTTTGCATTTAGTTAAGTTTTCTTAACTGATTTTTTAGCTAAAAATAAAAGAAATCCTCTTTAATTTAAGTGTTCATTCATTCCCTAGTTACCAGTTAACTGCTGAATAGGGCAGAGGCGTTTGAGAAGCAATTTAAAAAAAAATCTTCTAGTTCATAATATACGATGGGAAGTCAGAAAGTAATTTTCCCAACATTATATATTTTGTATTTTATTAGTATGAAAAAAGTATGTACATCTCTGAGATATGGTCACCCGTGCACTGTTTCTCAACATATTCACCTTGTCTGTAGAGACATTTGTCAAGCCGGGTGATCCATGCGTCGGAACCTTCGCAGCGTCATCTGGCGGGAATCGTTTCCTAGGAAGGTGCTGCTTCAATCGTGGAAAGGGGTGAAAATCCGACGGAGTCACATCAGGGCTGTAGACCGGATGTGGCAGAATTTGCCATTCACAGCTTTCCAACATATTCACTGTTAACGAGCCGTATGCGGGCGAGCGTTGTCATGCAACAAAAGCACGCATTGGGATGACATTTCAGGCCTTTTTTCGTCGAACAACTTTCATCAGTACCTTCTGGGTATCTTGATAAGTTGCAGCATTGATTCTTGTCGTGGAAGGTGCGAAATTCACCAGAAACACACCATGAAGGTCCCAGAACATGGTCGCCATGATTTCCCCACTGCTGGGGGATGTCTTGTATGTTTTGGCAATGGGGAACCCTGGAAGCATCCACACTATGGGTTGGGAGTGTAGCGGAATGTCCATGTTTCATCTCCGGTGATGATGTTCCGTAAGAAATCGTCACCGTGTTCATTGATGCGAAGCAGATGGACGAGAGAAGCACCCGGGCGGTTATTCTTGTGTTTCTCTGTCAGGTGTCTGGGAATCTACCTACTGTACACTTTTCGATAGGCCAAGCGGTCATGAACAATATCCCATACGGGGTGCCATGCGAAAGATGGAATTTTTCTTCCAGGTAATGCAGTGTCTCACGGAGATCTTCACATAAGCACTCCTCAATTGCGTCGACATGATCTGGTGATGTGGAAGGTCTCACGGAGATCTTTGGAGATCTTCAGAAGGTAGACATGTGGAAGGTCTCACATGATCTGGTGATGTGGAAGGTCTCACGCAGTGCTTATGTGATGATCTCACTGAGACCTTCACATAAGCACTCCTCAATTGCGTCAACATGATCTGGTGATGTGGAAGGTCGTCCGGTCCTTGGTTCTTCATGGACACTCATTCTACCACTTTTGAAATTCTGACACCACGTCCGCATCTGTTGCCCTGTCATCACGTTCGGGCCATACACAGCTTGATGTTCACGGTGAATTTCAATAGGTGGCGTCCTTTTTGCCCACAAGAAGCGAATTATTTATCTGACTTCTTCCTTTGTCCATTCAACCAGTACAGTAAGCATTTTGAACCTGTTTAGTTCAAGAACGTAATGCCTCTGGAGCTACAAACTGCAGCCACCTAAAGTAGAACATATCAAGTTACATGTCAGTGAAAACCTTTTTCAATACATGCAGTATTTTTAAAGCTATTCATTAGGGAAAGTTGTTTTCTGGCTTCCCCTCGTAGCTACATTGGGGGGACCGGAAGGTAATGTGGTTTGGGGGGGCTGAGTTTGGGGAGCCCTTGGGTGGTATTTGTGTACGTTCAACGTAAAGTAAGTGTACGTACAGGTGAATGAACTATTGGCCTTTAATTTATGTAGGTGTTTCTGTCTTCCAGATTTGCAGAAGAAAATGAGTGACATAAAACCCGAGGAGAGCTGTGTTCGTCATTGTATTCTGTATGAATTTCACACGGAGAGCAATGCAACCGTGCCCACCAATAACATTTCCGATGTTTATCTGAATGAGTTGAATGTCCGCAAGTGCCAGCGTTGGTTCGCCTAACTCCGGTCTGGCCATTTTAACCTCTCTAATGCCCCTCGTGCAGGAAGGCCCATGGAGCTGGACAATGACCTCCTGCGTGCAGCCGTTGAGGTAGATCCTCGTCAAACCATTGATGAATTATCCCAACATCTCAGTACATCATGGTCTACTGTTAAAGAGCACCTGCAACAGATAGCGAAGGTCTATAGACAAGGAGTTTAGATCCCACACCAACCTTTCACCTGACAACAAAACCTAGCGTTTCACCATCTGCAACTCTTCGCTCAGCCGACAGAAGAAGAATCCATTTCTTCATCAAAGAGTCACTGGAGATGAAAAGTGGGTTCTTTATGTGAACAACAAACGTAAACACCAGTGGCTTTCTCCAGGTCAGACACCAGTTCCTACGCCAAAACCAGGCCTACACCCCAAAATGGTTTTGCTCTGTGTTTGGTGGACTACCGCTCACATAGCTCACTTTGAGCTCTTGGAACCCGGACACACCGTAACGGCAGACCTCTTTTGTCAACAACCTGACCATTTGAAGCAAGCTCTTACTGTAAAACATCCAGCACTGGTCAACAGAAAAGGTGTTAACCTCCAGCACTGGTCAACAGAAAAGGTGTTAACCTCCAGCACTGGTCAAGAGAAAAGATGTTAACCTCTAGCATTGGTCAACAGAAAAGGCGTTAACCTCCAGCATGACAACGCGAGACCTCACACGGAGAAACGGATCCATCAGACGATCAGAGATTTTGGCTGGGAAGTTCTGCCTCATCCCCCTTATTCCCCTGACACTGCACCACCTAATTACCATTTGTTTATATCTATGCAGCACTTTCTTAATAGTAAAAGATTCCACAATATTGAAGATGTCAAAACGATACTCTCTGACTTCTTTCCCTCACAGCCAACGTCTTTTTATGAAGACGGCATTGAAACTTTGGTTTTACGATGTACATGTGTGATCGATAATGATGGCTGTTACACACTGAGTGGCCACTTTTTTATGACCACCACCTCAGTACTTCGTTGAGCCACCGTTTGCCTTTAATACTGCGTCGATTCTTCGTGGCATGGACTCCACGTGATGTTGATAGGTGGTTTGTGGAATCTGAGACCATGCTTGATGAATAGCACTTTCCAGGAGTGTGAGGTTGCAGGGTTGTGGATCCAGCTGTCTGATGGCTCGTTCAACTTCATCCCATAAATTCTCAATGGGGTTGAGATCTGTAGATTGTGGGGGCCACCTAAGCAAAGTAAACTCACCGGCATGTTCCTGAAACCAATCCTGTACAATACGAGCACTGTGGCAGGACGCATTATCTTGTTGAAAATAGCCATCGCCATTGGGATAAACCATCCACATGACAGGATGCACTTGGTCCGCAACGATGTTTAGATATGATGTGCCAGTCAGACGTTGATCAACACGTATTAAAGGGCCCAAAGTATGCCAGGGAAACCTTTCCGAAACCATGACGTTGCCTCCACCAGCTTGAATGGTTGTAGCAATGCATTTGGGGTCCATGCTTTCGTGCTGTTTCCGCCAAATTCTCACTCAACCAACTGAAAACGTGATTCATCGGACCACATGCAACTGAAAACGTGATTCATCGGACAACATAATTTGCTTCCAATTATCGACTGTCCAATCCTTTTGCTCCTGTGAAAACTGGAGACGTTTTCTCTTGTTAACTGCAGACAGCAAAGGTATTCGAACAGGCCTTCGGCTGCCATATCCCATCCGATGCAGTGTACGGTGAACAGTGCGTGCAGAGATCATTTGAGGGGATCCTTGATTAAGATGGTTTGTAATTTGCTGCACTGTTGCCCTTCTATTGTTTATTACCAGTCAGAGACACTCTCCGTTCCGTCCGAGCAGTCACTAGTCGATGACGACCACACGTTGCACGTAGAGACCCAGTTTTTTTGGCTGACAGTCCAGTCTTTAAACACTTTAACAACAGCTGCTCTGGAACATTTCATGAATGCAGTGGTTTCGGTGATAGTCGCTCCATCGCTCCGAGCTCCTACAATCATCCCATGTTGAAAGTCCGTCAAATCGCATTTTTTACCCATCTCATCCCCCATAAATCACTTCTAACTACTGACGCAAGCACTAAGCTTTCCCTTTTTTACGCTTTCCAACCGTAGGTTGAAGAAGCGTATAACCGATATAGTCACGTTCGTTTCGAGCTCCGTGTTTATGCCCAGTTTTGGAAGTGTATAGTGAGTGTTTGTTCCTATTTTTGTGCTCCCCTTCAAGAAGAAGATCTGTACTTTCTTTTAGCTCAGCTCCCAAGTTGGTGAGTTGCATATTTTGTTTGCATTCAGCGTTTTATTATTTTCGATCAAGCTGATCGATCCTTAAGTTAGTCCTCGCCATTTACAATGGTGGGCACTGAGAAGAGTGATGTCCACGCCCACATCAGTGATGCTCATTCAACCTCCTCCTCCTCCTCACTTTCAAGAGACCAATCAGCATTTCTGCATGTCAAAGACGTCATACGCATAAGAGATTTGCCGCGCACCTCCTCTGCAAAGGCTCAAGTTGGTATCCCTGCCCAGGAGAGTGACGTCACCTTGACGCACGTCCCTGGTTCATTTGCCGAAGCTATGGATGTGACCGATTGCACGGTTGCGTTGCCTTCCACTGGCTCAACTCAGTTTACCAAGCCGCTACCAGCAATCAGCACTGTGTCGCATCCTTCCTCTGCCAACTCTACTTCTCTCTCTTACTCCAAAGTGACCTCCGGAGCGAGAGTTCCTTCCAAGTTTATTGCTCCAGTATTTCCTGACTCTTACGTCAGTGTTGAGGGTAGTTCTGCCCCCATCGATATTCCAGAGGATTCCCCAGCCGGGAAGCAATTTTTCTCCACAATGGATTCCGGTGTCTGTTTTGATGCATTACCAGACACGAAACTCAAGGAATATAGTATTGCCCTAAAGACAATGCTTCCTGCAGGAGCTTATATCACTCATATGGCTCGAAAGCCACGGGCCGTAGTAGTGTATTTTTCCCGTAAAGAACATGCAGACCTTGTGATGACTGATGGCTTATCCATCAAAGATGTGCATCTTCTGGCTGAACCTGTGGCGCAGCGACCTATAAAGGTCACTTTCCACCCATGTTCCGCCTGAAGTCTCAGATGTCGATCTGTGCACTTTACTCAGCAAATTTGGCCGAGTGGGTGGACCAATAACGACTCTTTCGGCGGCTCCCAGAGATCCCGATGACAAATCCATTGCAGGGTTTCGTCGAAGTGCCCGTGTCATATTTCCGTCTGACGATCATCTGCTTGCGTGCCCGAAGATCCTAACCGTACGGTGTGGCCAGCAACGTCGGAGAATCGACGTCATTACCTCCTTGCACTGCACGCTTTGCCATGGCGAAAACCATCTACGCGTGCACTGCCCATATCAAGTTCCACCGACTCCAACTGGCGCTCCTACAGGTAGTGTTCCTACCTCGAAGCGTACCACACGATCTACTTCAGCACAGCAGGCCTCGGAGACAAGATATGATGAAAAAAGTTCGCTTACAGACGTTGGTCAACGCAACGCTCCCACAGCCGCTTCCTCCTTTTCACTAAAGGACTTTCCTACAATTGCCTCCTTACTCCCGCAACGTCGTCGCTCCACCACTGAGTCCCTTTTAGAGGGTTAATAACCAGCTATTACCACTGGAACCTCCGAAACAGCTGATGTGGAGTCCGTTGGTCCAGAGACGCAGTGTGGGGATGAGATGACCGAGCCTCCACTAAAGCGCCGCGGCTGTGGCCGCAGCAGGTGATTAGCGAAGAAGCAAAACTCGACTTCACCTCGTTCAAGCTCCCTCTCCAGCAGTTCTTCTCGACACACCTCGCCAGCCGAAGCTCCTTTCCCACGGTCGAAGAGTTCGCTGCATTTCTTCAGACAGCCAATATACCTCCCGTACCACTCTCATACATTGATCTCCTTACATACTTAACGAATCCAACCAGCTGCGCAATAGCACGTGCCTTAGCAGTCAAGAATCCATCGCTTCGCCAACTTGTGCCGGAGCAGATCTTCAATGTGTCGCATTTCTGCCGTCAGAATGTCCCCACCCATCTGTGGGCACAAATCTTCTATAATCGTCTCAAGTCTTTTCCTCCAGCTCTGAAAGATCTTCAGCTAGAGGCAAGGAACTTTACAATTCAAGATCGTGTCACTTAATTGCAGGGGATTCGCTTCCCCCCTCAGCCACTCTCTGGCATATGAAGACAACCCGTTGGGGACTGATATTCTGCTCCTTCAAGAGACAAATTGCAAACCGACTACCGTCTATTCTCGATGGCGCCAGTGGAACTTTGAGTTTCATCACGCCTATGGACTAACATCTCATAGCGGCCTTGCCATCGGCATTAGTCATACTTTCAATTCTATTATCACATCCCTCTCTGTGCGAAATATTTGACGAGATCTCTTACAGGATGCATCCTTTACCATCGCGTCTTCCAGATACCATTTATTCAATATCTATATTCCAAGCACTACAACTCATTTATCGATTCTCTTCACACGTCTTTGCAGAGCACTGGACCTTATCCCACCGTCAGACCATGTTCTCGTTGGCGGGGATTATTACTGTACCCTGGATCCTCTTCTGGATAGGTCTTCTACCAATAGAGAGCGCCGCCATGCCATGGCGAACCTGCTCCAGACAGTTGTCACCAACAACGCTCTTCATGATGTACATCGGCATATTCATCCATGGTCGACTAATTACACTTGGCGCTCCTCTCATGCGCAAAATCCTTTCTTAGCCCGCCTTGACAGGTTTTATGCCTCCAGTACTCTACGTCCTGCCGTGACAGAATTGAGTGTGCATCCCACGGCCTCATCTAATCACTTAGCCATTGCCATCATAGTACATACTGCACCATTCAAACCCAGGATAATACGCCCGTGGACATTTGATGATGCACTTCTCTCCAACCCGGCATTCTGCTGTTCGGTCCGGTCATTCCTGATTGACCGACGACCGCAGCTTCAATCTGCACTCTGCGGAATAAATTCTTGGATGGAGATCAAGCAACAGCTCGTTCCACATGTCCGTAACTACTCATTCCAATTAAAGACTCTCCAGAACATGCGCCTAGATTAGGTCCGTTCAATGCTATCCGTGCTCAGTCTCAGTGATCCTCTCTTCTCCTCCTTTCAAGAAGAGCTTCGATCTCTTCTCACTCCTTTGGAGCAACAAGCTCTCCGCCGACTTCGTTTGCAACACCTGACGCCGGATGCTCACAACTATGAGTTCCTGACGTCGGTTGAAAACACCCGACGAGCTTCGACCATACTTCATCATCTACGCCTTTCTTCTGGAGAGGTATCAGATGAGCCGATTGCACTTTGTTCCCATGTCCGTCAGTACTTTTCCATGGAGTTCTGTGAACCTCCTGAAACATCCTCTGCAGCAATGGATTCTCTCCTTTCTAATCTACCTCAGGTTCCCCCCATCTCGCTTCTTCTCTTCTCCTTTCCTCCACGTCCTCTGAACTAAACACTACATTCTTTTTTCTGAATTCTAGTGGCGCTCCGGGTCCGGACGGCCTAACCTTTAGCTTTTATAAAACTTTTCTGCCTCTTCTTCTTCCGGTTCTCCTATCCGCTTTCTCTGCTGCCTTTACTTACTCTTTTCTCCCGAGGGGATTCACAACTGCATACGTTGTACTTTTCCACAAGAAAGGTGATCTCCTTAACTTGGTGAACTGGCGCCCAATTTCCCTACTGAATCTCGACTACAAACTTTATACCAAGCTTCTTTCACAGCGACTAAATCCCATCCTCACTTACATCCTCTCCCCTAACCAGACTTACACAGTTCCCGGCCGTTCCCTATCTCACAACATCCATCTCCTGACTGATCTAATTCACTTTGCGCGCTCCGGCTCTGAACGCCTCGCCCTCCTCTCTTTAGACCAACAGTCCGCCTTTGATAACATCTCCCACACTTATCTCTCTGCCACACTTCTCCGATTTGGATTTCCACCTCTGTTTATTTCTCTCCTCACCTCCATCTACCAGGTTGCCAGTTTCCAGGTCAAGTTGCCCACCTTTCTTACAGCACCAATCCTCTTCCGCCGTGGAGTGAGGCAAGGCTGCCCACTCTCCGGTCAACTTTTCGCCATAGCCTTAGAACCTTTTCTCCGCTCCGTTCAACGCTCCTTTCAAGTCACCCTGCCGCCACTCATCGCCCGCACGAGATACCATGTCACCACTTCCGTGGCGTATGCAGACGACGTTACATTCTGTATACGCCTGGATTCACAGTTCTCTTTGCTCCAAAGTCTTTTCGCCGATTACGCCTCCTGCTCCGGAGCTGCGATTAATACAACCAAAAGCACAGGCCTGCGGCTCATGGGTTGACCGCTTGTATTCCCCATGGGGAGCGCACTGGTCTTCAGCCCCTCAACGTTTCCTTGGCGTACATTTTGGCGTCCCAGGTGAAGCCTCCAGCACAATGTGGAATACCATCCAGCCACGTCTTCATCGGTCAACTGCGTTTTGGCGAAAAGCGCAGTTCTGTACTTCATATTTTCAACGTGCATGTCTTGCGCAAACCTATCTTCTCTCCATGTGCACACATTCCAGGCTTGCTACTAAATCCCCACTTCTTCGTCTCAATGATATCACTCGCTGCTTAACCTCAGTTATCTGGACCGGACACCACGGGCTCAGTGCCCCCAAGCTCAGCCTTCCTCCTGACCAAGGTGGCATTGGCCTAATTGATACACGACAGTACTATCAAGCTCTCCGGATTACTTCGTTCCTCTGACTTCATACTTCACCTGTTGCCGACGCCGTTATCGCAAGGAATGTCATCACCTCTTCGAACAACACTAATTTCATTTTCAATTCTTTCATTCTAATGGACCTGCGAACTACCACTCACTCTCGCCTTCCTCCTGCCTTACGGGAGACTCTTACCTTTCTCTGCTCTCTCCCACTCACTCGTTCCTCACCCGATTCTACCACTGAACTCCTTGCCGGACCCCTGTTCTTCTCCTCTCTTCTTCACCCCCCTCGTTTTTCTTGCTTCGCCTATCCTTCTTGGCTCCGAGTCGAAGTTGTAACCGTCAAAGACCTTGTAACCCCACCCCCGCCACTGTTCTTCTTTCACCCTCCTCTCACTCTGTCTATGACTCCCTACTCTCTACCATCATTGCTAAGTTTCCTCATCTCGCAACACCCACCGGCCTAACCTTTGTTCCTTCCGCCTCCCTTCCTCTTCCTTTCTTTATTTCAGTCGGCAGATCTACACTTCCACTCTCCTCTCTTTAAACGTCCGTTCTCTATCGGTTACTTTTAAAATCCCACTCTCCTTCTCCCCTTCACATCAATGATGTCTTCCAATCCTCTATCACCGCTGTCTGGTCTGCCACCCTTTCCCCTCTTTCAGCTCTTCTTGAAATAAACACTCACTGGCTTTTTCTCCACCGCTGTCTTCCCGTTCCATCCATCCTTCACCGCATGACTATTCTTGACTCAACTCTTTGCCCCTTCTGTGCTCAAGAAGCTGATGTCTCTCACGTTTATCTACATTGTGTCATCCTCCTTCCACTACTCCATCTTGCATTTTCCATTGATCAACGTTCAGCGACAACTGATCTTCCTTTCGATGCCTATAAGACACTCCTCCTGCAGGTCTCTCCGCCAGTCAAGCTTCCGCCCATCTGCTCATATATTTTCATCCTGGTGAAACATGTCATCTACGTATTTCATCAGCGCTGCCGTGATATCACATCTCCTTATACCATCCACCAAGCTTCTGTGGAACTACTGTGCCACTTTCGGTCACGTCTCCTCTCAAGACTTCGTCTAGAGAACCTTGTGGCCGTTGCCCAACAGAGAGAACAACATTTCCGTTCCACCTGGTCTCCGGTCGCTTGCTGGTTCGCCGGCATGCCAGCGACGTTGCAACTGACTGTCGGTAGTTTATAACCTCGTTACTCCTAGCTCTGTTGAACTACAGTTCAACGTGCATGCTCACCATTGGTTTTCGGAATCAAACTTCAACATAAAGCTTATATCTACTAACAAGTGTGAATATAATATGCACCATACTGTACAAATGTATATAGTCTTACTTGTTTTCTCTCTGATTATCATTTTTTCTACCAGTACTAAGATATCGTTATTCTGTTTGCCTTAGATTTCACATTGTCTACTTTGTCATCTACATTTCTCCTTTTTTTTTTTTTTTTTTTTTTTTTTTTTTGATTGGAGGTTTAACGACCACCGTGAGCAACTCAATGGGCTATAAGCAGTCGCCCGTCCCTAATTTAGGGTCACTGGTTCCAGGGAAGGGAAAGAGCCAGTGCCGTAAGACAAACACAACATCCATGCCTCACCGGGATTCGAACCCGGACCCCGTACGGACGAATGATCAGAGGCCAACGCCTTAGACCACTGCGCCACCGGGGCGGCACATTTCTCCTTTAGCACAGTGCTTCATTATAATATTCTCGTTCTGTTATTTGTCAGCACTATAATATACTTATGCTTCGAGACGAAATGTTTCGACAATCTCTCTCATTGTTCTTGTGCAAAATGCCTGCACCTCTTACCACGAGGCTCCTTTGTGAATCAATACATAGTGCTGTATATAATGCACATAGAATTTTAGAGTTTGTATATTTTACCGTACAATATATGTATCAGGACGCCCATGTTCGCCTCCTGAACCCAACCTTGTTAATAAAATTGTGTTGAACTGAAGAAGCGTATATGCTCCAGCTTTGTCCGTCCGTCCGTCCGTCCGCCTGTCCGCACGATACCTCACGTGAAAATGGTTCGATTCCGATGAAATTTTAGTATGTGGTAGGGGACCACCTGGGGACGAACCCTATTGAAAATGGGCGAAACAGGGTGAAAGGTAAGGACATAGGAGTGGGATCCATTCCATTGCTCTTATGCATCATAACTTGGGTGAAACTGGTTCGTTTTCGATGGAATTTTAGTATGTGGTAGGCAACCACATAGGGACGATCCCTATTGAAAATAAATGAAATGGGGTCAAAGGTCGTGACACAGGAGCGGGATCCATTTCATTGCCTTTATACATCGTAACTTGCGTTAAAATGGTTCGATGTCCATGAAATTTTAGTATGTGGTAAGGAACCACCTGGGAACGAACCCTGTTGAAAATGGGCGGAATGAGGTCAAAGGTCAGGACATAGGAGCGGGATCCATTCCATAGAGTTTATGCATCATAACTTGCGTAAAAGTGGTTCGATTTCGATGAAATTTTATTATTTGGTAAGGAACCACCTTTGGACGAACCCTATTGAAAATGGGCGAAATGGGGTCAAAGGTCAGGGCATAAAAGTGTAATCCATTCCATTACCTTTATGCGTCATAACATGCGTAAATTTGGTTCGATTTTGATGAAAGTTTAGTATGTGGTAGGGAGCCACTGGGCACGAACCCTATTGAAAATTGGCGAAATGGGGTCAAAGGTCAGGCAGGACATCAGAGCGGGATTTGTTCCGTTGCCCTTATGCGTCATAACTTGCGTACAAATGGTTCGATTTCGATGAAAATTTGATATGTGGTAAAGAACCACTTGGGAACGAAACCTATTGAAATTGGGCGGAATGGGATCAAAGGTTAGGACATAAAAGCGGGATCCATTTCATTGCCTTTATGCGTCATAACATGCGTAAATATGGTTCGATTTTGATGAAATTTTAGTACCGGGTATGGAACCACCTGGGCACGAACACTATTGAAAATAGACGAAATGGGGTCAAAGGTCAAGCTGGACATAAGAGCGGGATTTGTTCCGTTGCCCTTATGCGTCATAACTTGCGTAAAAATTGTTCGATTTCAATGAAAGTTTAGTATTTGGTAAGGAACCACCTGGGGACGAACCCTATTGAAAATGGGTGGAATGGGGTCAAAGGTCAGGTCATAAAAGCGGGATTTGTTCCGTTGCCCTTATGCGTCATAACTTGCGTAAATCTGGTTCGATTTCGATGAAATCTTAGTATGTGGTAGGGAACCACTTGGTCACGAACCTTATTGAAAATGGACGAAATGGGGTCAAAGGTCAGGCAGAACATCATAAGAGCGGGATCCATTTCATTGCCCTAACGCGTCAGAACATGCGTAAATATGGTTCGATTTCGATGCAATTTTAGTATTTGGTAGGGAACCACTGGGGACAAACCCTATTGAAAATGGGCGAAATGGGGTCAAAGGTCAGGCAGGACATAAGAGCGGGATTTGTTCAATTGCCCTTATGCGTCATAACTTGCGTAAAAATGGTTCGATTTCGATGAAATTTCAGTATGTGGTAGGGAGCCACTGGGGACGAACCCTATTGAAAATGGGCGAAATGGGGTCAAAGGTCAGGACACTGGAGTGGGATCCATTCTATTGCCCTTGTGCATCATAACTTACCTAAAAATGTTTCGATTGCGACAAAATGTTATCATGTTGTTCCGGAGGTATACTGAACCGGTTCTGTTGAATATTATCGAAATGGGGTAAAAGGTCAGTACACAGGAGCGAGATTTATTCCACAGCCGTTATCCTCATAACTTGAGTAATAATTTCTGGTATGTTGGAAAGCGTATCATAATCAGTGCATTGCATGATTTTACTAACTTGTTATACTAGCCTCGCCTTCTGGCAGCAAAAGCGTGCAGCTATAGCTCATTTGCTTAAAACTGTCAAGTGGTCGTAATAAAGTGGCCACTCAGTGTATAATTGATTAAGAAATACATTTCTTTTGTTACAAACAGTGTTTCTGTTCTTTTTCAAAATTGACATTACTTTTAGGTCTCCCTAGTAGATAAAGCACTAATATTTATAAGCAAATTCTATCGTATATTAATTTACACTTTTTCAATGTACGTTTTAAGACAAAATAAACAATTTTCTGATTAGCCATTTTAAGTAAAACAACGGATTTACCACTTTAAATAATTTTGATAAATATCTATTATATTACATGAAAACATTTCTTTGTTCTTTGGTCATATCTGAAAGCCATTCCTTCTCTTTCTTTGAAAGACAGAGAGAGCTACATTTCTAAAATGTTTGGAAATTACCTGGAATCAAAATATTTCCGACATGGTGATAAATTACGTCTTAATAATTGTTCAAAGCAATAATATTAATTTTGTATATTTTTCTTCTTTCAAGAATAAAGAGAAACTTTTAATTTTAGACCGTCCGAATAACAACAAGCTAAACAAGTGTGCGAATATGTTGAAATAACAGCTTGCTGTCTCCTGTCAGATATGTTATTTCGCCACGTTTTGGAAGCACTTTTAGAGAAATTAATTGCCGCTATGAGAGGTCTCAGAGAAATAAGAGTCGTTCGTACAAAATAATTTTGTCATTAAGCAGCCTATTCCACGGTTGGGGAAATGTGTTTAGGAATATCGCTAACGGCAATCACGTTCTCCCAACAAACGTGAAAATGGGGTAAACTTTATGTTCAGTACTTTCTTTTTTCTATTTCTCTGCTTCTTTACACATCAGGAAATTCGTGTTCGAAATAGTTCTTGGCATGAAGAAAGACATTTCCGAGAATGGACCACGTCATTAAATTCGATTTATGAACTGCCAGATAAATGAGAAGTGTTAAACGTTTAAGCAACATGTCTCTGCGGCCGAACCATCTGCGCTTCTATTTATCGCATATGATTCTTTATTTTAATCTTTTGCTATTTTTCTCCGTCGAAGAAATTCTGTGTAATGTACTGACAATAAGCAAATGTCATTAGGGTAAACGGCTGGTTGATCAGTTGAATTCTTAACGAGCTTCCAACGCATAAGACTTAAGACTTTAATCATGTTGTAAAGGATCGTTAAGAAGCTCGAAAAGAAAGTTCTAGAAACAGAAAACAGATTTCACATCATTATACTAATTGTTTGTAGAGTTTTATGGATCAAAGAATATAAATGCATATATGTGATTTTTCGAGTTAAGAGCAACGATCTCCGGAAATTTTAAAATTACATCGCCCTAAAGAATACTATTGCTGACCGCATTTCCCTAGTACCTTTACAGTATTTTGGAGGATATGGGTCTAACCATTTAACAACCATACCGCTCAAAACGTCTGTATATGCTGACGACCACAACCGCCCGAACCGCCAGTCTAGATTGAGGAGGATATGGGTCTAACCATTTAACAACCATACCGCTCAAAACGTCTGTATATGCTGACGACCACAACCGCCCGAACCGCCAGTCTAGATTGAGCAGAATTTGCACCGCCTCTGTAGGATTAGTAAGGATCACCCTCTGTCACAATTATTGTCACTAAACACAGAACTGAATCAGAAGGCGGTTTCTCCGGGAATGATAGCATTCACCCTCCGACACCTTCACCCTTCTCCGTGGGGAAATGCAGTGATTGCTTCCGAGAAATGATAGGAGATCAACGTATATTAAGCCTACAGATCAGAAGTTTCATGTGATAACCCAGCAGTAATATCAAATAGTATGACTTACGAGAGATAAAACAGGTTCTTTGTCAGTCACACTATACAGTGGTGTGCAAAGGTATTGCGTCACCTGCAAAAACCGTATATTTTTTAATTTAATCATTTTTTTAACTAACTAATTTTCATAGCTATTTCATCATGTCATTAGATGCGAAATTTGATTGAGATTTCATAAAGTTCTTAGCTTTTCCTGTAGCTATACCTCTGTTCTTAAGATACATTACAATAATCATGACCAAGTCGAGATTATTATGAAAAACATCATTTATCCAATACTTAGGTTTACAGCAATAAATCGTTTTTGTAATTCGTAACGAATGAAATAACATTTAAATACAGAAATATAATGAAGCAAAATTATAAAATGTACCTAATAAATATTTTGTTGCCCAGCGTTTAGCTTTGATCACAGCTTTACATCTTGCTGGCATACTGTGAACAAGGCTTTGTAAAAGATTGGGTTAAACAAAACGATTCCAAACTTGAATACATCTTCAGTGAGTTGAATTTTGGTTGTTGGCTTCTTTTTCGATATTTCATACGACACTTTGAACCACAAGTTTTCAATCGGGTTTAAGTCAGGTGACTGTGATGGTCAATCAAGGTGTTGAACAGTTTTTTCCTGAAACCATTTTTTCAGTACTTTAGTACGATGACAGGAAGCATTGTCATCTTGAAAACTAAAATTGTCGTAAAGACGCCGAAGAAATTTTCTTTTCAAGGTAATACAAATCCTCGAAGATTACGCAAGGCTCGAGCCCCTGTCCAGCGGAGCGGAAGTCTAGGTAGACGCATTATACCGCTCGACTACGGGTCGCCTCGCTTTTACGGCATTCTGTAGGAATTAATGAGAAGGTTAATGCTTTGCGAATACGGTATTTAATAGAAATGCATTATTTTATCTGCGGATAATTTTGTTTTTCTGTAGATGACTTAAATTTCTTCATGATTAATCAACAAAATATACCTTTTAATGCATATCGTACTCTATTTTTTTTAAACTTGCGTAGTCGTTAAAAATCTCAATATATCACCATTATTTTTTTTACCTTTACTAACTAACAACTACTTTTATTGATACTTTTTTTCTGATTCAAAACCAACAAACGCACTACGATATTATACACTGGCGTGCAAAACTTAAGGACGAACACTAATGTACACTAACTAGCTAACTCGAGTACGACAGTATCACCAAAGAATATCCCAGTAGCACATGGAACGACTACGAGAGTGCTTCGTTGAAATGGCATAAATGCGCACGCGCATCCACGCCGTTGCCAAACCAAAAATCTTAAATAAAACCGGAATGTAACATCAAGGTTACAATAATGTATAATGGAAACTACAAAACAGTAGTATCGGTGAATGCTATTTTTAACGTAACCGTAATGTACAAAGAGTTATGTTCCAAAATAAATGTTGCTGAAACGTAATTGTGAGATGGCTCTGAAAGTATAACGAAAATGAGAGATTGTAACATTATTGATACATATCTGAAACATTTTGTGCTGTATGGGAAAGAACACTTTCCCCATTGCTTGGTGGTCCATGAGACATGCTGGTTTGCCCACTGAAGTTTACGCTGCCTTTGATTTGCAGTTAACAGTGGTCTACGCCTGCCTTCATCATTCATCTTTGAAGCAATCCTTTATCTTTGAAGTAAAAGCCTTCATCATTCATCTTTGAAGCAATCCTTTATCTTTGAAGTAAAAGCCTTCATCATTTATCTTTGAAGCAAAAGCCTTCATCATTCATCTTTGAAGCAATCCTTCTTCTTTGAAACAAAAGCCTTCATCATTCATCTTTGAAGCAATCCTTCTTCTTTGAAACAAAAGCCTTCATCATTCATCTTTGAAGCAATCCTTCTTCTTTGAAGCAAAAGCCTTCATCATTCATCTTTGAAGCAATCATTCATCTTTGAAGCAATCCTTCTTCTTTGAAGCAAAAGCCTTCATCATTCATCTTTGAAGCAATCATTCATCTTTGAAGCAATCCTTCTTCTTTGAAGCAAAAGCCTTCATCATTCATCTTTGAAGCAATCCTTCTTCTTTGAAGCAAAAGCCTTCATCACTCATCTTTGAAGCAATCCTTCTTCTTTGAAGCAAAAGCCTTCATCATTCATCTTTGAAGCAATCCTTCATCTTTGAAGCAAAAGCCTTCATCTTTAAAGCAATTCAGGTGCATTGAGCCTCCTGTCTGCCAAGCTTAGCTTTCTTAGCACTCTGTCCTGCCTGGTTGTAGTGGATCTGGGCCTTCGACTGCGACGCATATTTCGAATATCAGCAGTGTCTTTCACTTTCTTCACTGGTCTAATAACTGTCTATTGATTATTACAGCTCACTATTTCAGCGATTTTCCTTTAAGAATATCCCTCTTCAAGCAGAACAACTATTTTTACTCCGTCCGCTTTGAATAATTCCGCAATGTTAACCATTATTGAGAATATACACACATTATACCCTAATAACAACAAGAAGCGACCACTACAATGCTCTAGCTGCTCTGCGTCACCCCTTATAAATGCTGGAGAAGGATTGGGATAATGTAAGAGAGCAGACAACCAGGTAAAAGAATGTCTATACTGACACGCAGCTAACGTGAATTTCAATCTGTTTGTTAAACCACATATTTTACGTCATATCTTAAAACCAGGAACAGCTACAGAAGAAACTAAGACATTTTTGAAATCTCCATTAAATTTAGCTTCTAATGACCTATAAACGATGAAATAAATATGAAAGTAAATTATTGAAAAAATAGTGAAACTTAAAAATTCGCGATTTTTGCATATAATGTAATACTTTTGCACAGCCCTATATACACTGAAGAGCAATTGAATAAGAGATACCTGTCTACTAACGTGTAGCACCACCTTTCGCCCTGATGACGGCGGCGATTCGTCTCGGCATGGACTCGACAAGATACCGGAGGCGTTGGGAAGCCATACGGATCCACGACCTCTGAACAAGCTCCCAATGTTCACGAAGATTTGATGGTGGGGGTCAGAGCCTCGAGCATTTCTCCCGATGGCATCCAATAGATGTGCTGGATGGGATTGACGTCAGGTGACCTAGCTGGCCAAGAAAGCGAGGTCATGTCGGTGGAGTGTTCATCCAACCATTCGGATACGATTCGGGAGCGATGTCACGGTGCATTGTCTTGTTGCAGAATGAGGTCCCCAGTGGAATGTTGAAGGAGCACAAACGGGAGCAAATGGTCGTCCAGGATATACCCGGTAACTCTGACCTGTGAGGAACGATGTCACACGTACCAGGGGTCCCATTTCAGTACACGTAAACATTTCCCAGACAAGAATGCCACCCCCACCAGCTTGAAGAGTACCCTGTTGGCAAGAAGGGTCCATCGCTTCATGTGGTTTGCGCCGTACTCGTATCCTGCCATCCGCATGTACCAACGTGAATCTCGACTCATCAGTCCAGGCAATATTTTTCCACATGTCTAGGGTCCAGTGGCGATGTACCAGCGCCCATGCTAATCTTTGTACCCTGTGATGTGCCGTCAGAAGCGGTACCCTCCTGGGACGATGGCTTCTGTACCCTATAGCGAGGAAATGGTTCTGGATGGTGTGGCTGCTTACACGTTTTTGTGCACCAGCGTTAAATTGCCGAGTGATTTCTTGCACTGTGGCCCGTCTATCCGCTGTTACAATGCGAGGTAGCCGACGATGACCCCGCTCATCCACACGCTGTTGACCACGGCATTTGGGCCTTACAGGCATGGTTTTACCGGATTCGATGTGCTCACGGTGCACCTGTAACACAATGGATCGTGAAAATCCTAGTGCCTGCACGACTTCCGAGATGGAGTGACCCATTCGTCGGTCCCCGACAATTTGCCCATGATAAAATGCGCTTAGATCCTTTGTCTTACCCATACTGCGTCCGACTCTTACCAATTCCCGTCGCATCACTCCTTATATTGTCGGATCGCTGCATATGTCATGTCGTTTCCGTTTACAGGGCCGCCCACAGCGCCATATTTGCATAACTCCGGCTGTCTCTAATTCAATTGCTCTTCAGTGTATATGCATTGCTTTTCATGATCAAGTAAAATCTCTTTTCACTTCTGTTAGGAGCTTTCCCTGTTTCTCACCCTCTAGTTTTTTTGTTTTTGTTTTTATTTCTATCTGATGAAACTAGAACAGAACGTTTAATCTCCAAATTCAAAGCAAACTTCAATTGCTATCGAAGATTCCAGTTTATTACGTACACCTACATTAAAGCGCGTTGCGCAGCCCTTGGCCTGCAGAACAAGAACAAAAGAAAATGTCGGGGCTTGCAAACTATCAAATACTGGAAGTGTCGTACAGGAATGTTAGCACTTTTTTCGAAAATTTATGCATTTTTTTACTACATTTTTTTAAAATATGTATGCTAATTGCTTACGATTATCTATTTAATAAGAAAACATCTGCTTTAATGGGGGTGATCAACCCTGTCGTCCGGCTTTCCTCAATATTCCGACATTTCATCAGCAACAACCTAATACTAAGATATTTGGGAGAAAGTATAAGAAGTTCTGAGCAATACATATACATATGTCAGAATATATCCCAACCCATTGTATTTAAAATTAGATTTCTAAGTGACAATGTTGATCGTACAGAATTTCTAGCACACACGTTTCGCTTTCATATTTCAGGAAATAATGATTTTCTCTTCCCCCGCCTACTGTGTAGGTTTTCCGCAGGATTATATTTGCTCTTCTCGGTTCCTTCGCTGTTCAATTAAAAGCGGTAAAGTTATACGTGGGTTTGACGTCAGGTGTAAGAGATCTGACGTAATATCTAAGTGATGCAGTATTTTTTTTTCTTTTTGAAGAAGAAAATGCATACTCCTCGTGTAGAGATGAAAATAGCTTCGTGTTTAGGAAACCAATCTCTTCGATCGAAAATTATAGGATGATGCAGGAAGCTGACGTACTTAGCATTCACACAAACTTCCGCGACTTCAGGAAAACAGACTGAATTCCGAATAAGCATATATTTGAATAGTCGCTGGTTCTTTCTAAAGCATTTTCATTCATGAGTTATGAACAAACAAATTTTGATGAAACAAAACAGCAGTTTACAACGTCATATTTAATATATGACATGAAAATTTTTAAATTTTTGTTTACGTTCCAAACAGAGTACGAAGAATGCTGAATCGAAACATGTCTCAAGATATTGTTATTTTCCGCTGAAATTACAGGTATAAATTAAGCAGTTTTATGAATTTTAATATATCGTATACATAGGAAATTAGAGATAGTGAGACGAATTCTTGTACCCTTAAGCAATCTGTTGGAACGTATCCCTTCCAAATCATTTTAGCACATTTTTTAAGAAAAAAAGACGTTCTTACATTAAAAAAAGACGTTCTTACATTAATGTTTCCCGTCCGTATCGCTGTAGTTATGTAGATACGACCGGAGATGGAAACGAGTCATGGGTCAACGGGTCAGGGGGTCAGCAATTTCTATCCCGTCAAACGGGTCGGGTCAAACTTTTGCTAAGTGGATTTCTACCAGATTTTATTTCCATTTTATTTTTTAAAGCATAAAAAAATTTTCAAGGAAAAATGCGCACTGTGGAATTTCGTACTCGATACTAGTGCTCAAGGACTGAAAAGTGATTTGTCGGGCAATATGAAGGCAGAGTGTCCTCAGAAGGAAAAGTGTCCCTTCCTTCTGAGGGGCAATGATGAAAACAATATCCACATTTTGGAAACATTCAACCCATCATAAATTTGTGAAAATTGGTGTTGCTGTGAAACATACACAGTGCGTCAAAGGATTTTTAAGACTGGCACTAGATTTCAGCCTACGGTGGCGCCACCAGTGTAATCGCGAATGCGTTATAAACCGTGACCATTTGCCTGCTTTCTGCCAAAAGTACTGCGCAGTTGTTAAAGTAACTCAAACGAAACGGTCGTTCATTAGAGAAGTAAAATCTTTTTCATGTTGAACTATTAAGATGGAACAAAGGGCTGTTATTAAATTTAACGCAAAACTTGGTAAAAGGGCCTCGGAAACGTACCAAATGATGAAACAAGTTTACGTTGAGTTTTGTTTACGTAGATCAAATGTTTTCCTGTGGCACAAACGCTTTTTGGATGGAAGAGATACGCTAGAAGGTGATAAGCATACCGGAAGACCAAGTTCATCTAGGACACCTGAGATTATTGAAAAAAGTGCGTGATTTCATGGCAAACAATCGATGTGCGTCACTAAGAATGATAGAAGAGTCTTTAAACATCAACAAAGAAACGATTCGAACCATCCTGCATGAAGATTTGGGCAAAACAAAAGTCTGTGCTAAATTTGTTCCACGGACGTTAACCAATGAACAAAAATCAAAGAGAAGTGCACATTGCAGAGACATCATTTCACCCGCTGAAAATCATCCAAACTTCTTAAAATCGATTGTTACAGGTGATGAAACATGGTGTTTTCAATATGATTCTAAAACAAAGCGACAAAGTGTGGAATGGAAGTCAAAAAACTCACGACAAGCCAAAAAAACAAGAAAAGTTCCATCGAAAATCAAAATAATGCTCATTACATTCTTCGATAGTAAGGGTATTATCCACAAAGAATTTGTTCCAAGTGGACAAACAATTACTGGTAAGTTTAATTTAAATGTTTTGAGGCGTTTGAAGGGCAGAATTCGTCTCATTCGTCCAGAATATCGGGATGAAAACAGTTGGTGTTTGTTGCACGATAATGCACCCAGTCACACCTCACTTCTTGTTCGTAGATTTTTGGCGAAAAATAACGTCTGAATGTCGAATCATCCACCATATTCGCCTGATTTAGCACCCTGCGACTTTTCTTTGTTCCCAAAACTTAAAATGACGTTAAAAGGGTGATATTTTGATGATATTTCGACCATACAAACAGCTTCGACGCGTGCTTTGGAGGCAATTACGCAAAGTGAACTGGAACAGGAATTCGAATCCTTATTAAATCACTGTAACAAGTGTATTGAAGCCGGAGGGACTTGTTTTTAATACAAACCAAAACAAATTATAATTTCTTGTTTCTATTTCATTTTACAGACCCAGTCTTAAAAATTCTTTGCCACACTGTGTATTCTGAAGCTTGATATGCTATCAAGAAAACAGCAAAAACTGAAATTAAACATACAGCAAGTTACTTAATTCAAACCTTTTGACTGTAGCACCATCAAAATTAGGTGGAACAACATTAACATTACTGGGGAGGAACTCTTTGGACTCTCGCAGATGTGTATAAAAATATGTGTAAACAGTCAGGTTATGTATTGCAAATGAAGGGCGACAGTTTCAATACCTCCTGTAAGTAAGTGAGTAAATTATACGTTCCTATAACACATTTGTTGTTTGATTTTTTACGCTTTCCAACCGTAGGTTTAAGAAGCGTATATGCTCCAGCTTTTTCCGTCCGTCTGTCTGTCGGCACGATAACTCACGTAAAAATGGTTCGATTTCGATGAAATTTTAGTATGTGGTAGGGGACCACCAGGGGACCAAATCTATTGAAAATGGGTGATGTGGGGTCAAAGGTCACGTCATAAGAGCAAGATCCATTCAATTGCCCTAATGCGTCATAACTTGCGTAAATATAGTTCGATTTGGATGAAATTTTAGTATGTGGTTGGGGACCACCAAGGAACGAACTCTATTGAAAATGGGTGAAGTGGGGTCAAAGGTTACGCCATAAGAGCGGGATCCATTTCATTGCCTTTATGCGTCATAACATGCGTAAATATTGTTCGATTTCGATGAAATTTCAGTATGTGGTAGGGAACTACCTGGGCACGAACCCTATTGAAAATTGGCAAATTGGGGTCAAAGGTCAAGCAGGGCATAAAAGCGGGATGTATTCCATTGCCTTTATACGTCATAACTTGCGTACAGACGGTTCGATTTCGGTGAAATTTTGGTATGTGGTAAGGAATCACCTGGGAACGAAACCTATTGAAAATGGGTGGAATGGGGTCAAAGGTCAGGACATAAAACCGGGATCCATTTCATTGCCCTAACGCGTCAGAACATGCGTAAATATGGTTCGATTTCGATGAAATTTTAGTGTTTGGTAGGGAACCACTGGACACGAACCCTAGTGAAAATGGGCGAATGGGGTCAAAGGTCAGGCAAGGCATAAAAGCGGTATTTATTCCATTCCCCTTATGCGTCATAACTTGCGTTAAAATGGTTCGATTTCGATGAAATTTTAGTATGTGGTAGGGAGCCACTGGGGACGAACCCTATTGAAAATGGGCGAAATGGGGTCAAAGGTCAGGACACTGGAGTGGGATCCATTCCATTGCCCTTGTGCATCATAACTTACCAAGAAATGTTTCGATTGCGACAAAACGTTATCATGTTGTTCCGGAGGTATAGTGAACCGGTTCTGTTGAATATCAATGAAATGGGATCAAAGGTCATTGCACAAAAGCCAGATTTATTCCACAGCCATTATTCTCATAACTTGCGTAAAACTGCTTCTATTGCGACAAAACTTTAGTATGTTATTCTTGAGGTGTACTGAACCGGTTCTGTTGAATATCATCGAAATGGGGTGAAAGGTCAGGACACAGGAGCGAGATTTATTCCACAGCCATTATCCTCATAACTTGAGTAATAATTTCTGGTATGTTGGAAAGCGTATCATAATCAATGCATTGCATGATTTTACTAACTTGTTTTGATTCGGTAACGATTCCCAATGATTTTGATTTCGCTGAATCACATGTCTTCCTCTGAATGAAATATACATTTCCCGTGTTTCATTACATAATTGAGTCCCTAACAGTCGGATAAAAAAATCCTTCTACGTTACATTGCAGGAACTAAGAGGAAAACTGTTCATGCAATTTACTCCTCTGAAAGGAGCTCAGAGGTACTTCCAGATGGCGTGAATATTTATACAAGCGGTATTTTATATTTGTATAATTTTATTTGCCATTGCATTAGTGATTCTGAAACTCCGATCTGAAAAATTATTTTTATGTCGGATATCTGTAGACACGACTAAAAATCTTAGCTGTACGAACTGAAATTAGCAATTTAAAAAAAAATAATTCAATAGCTATTTCAATGCAGCTATACTACCAGGTAGCATGTTTAGCATTTTGTTGTCAGAAATGTTCAGAATCGTACGTTCAATATCTCTGAATTTTACAGTTAATCGTAAAGTTATGTTTATTTGTTTCGCGGTTATGCCACTTTAAAATTATTTTTGTGATTATTTGCTTGTTGCCAAACAATTACTGAACTCTATATTCTAACATTTATAAGGAGGGACTGACTGAGACACTCGGACGCCCAGGGACAACAAAATGACGAGGCCCCTATCAAAACAAGATCTTTCATTAATGTATAGCGCTGAAGATATCACTTGTCGCACATGACGCAATGTATGTATTTTTACTCACTTTCCCTCTGTTTATCCTTTGCATCAAATGAGTGAGATGTTTCATATTTTATCCTATATAGCAAATTTGATAGTGTCATAGATGAAAAGTCGTACAATTTGATGTGCAATCTATGAATTTGTAATACTAAATTATGATAACCTAATTATTAAATAATTTAACATTTTAAATTCTAAAGCAAAATTCATTGTGATTTTAATAATCTAAATTCTGAATCGAAATTAATTGCGATCTTAAAGTGAGGCAGGAATTTCAGAGAACAGTAACAAAGGGTATTATGAAAATTGAAAGTATTCCTTTAATGAAACTATTGGAGATTTTCCGATTAAAGGGTGTAAAAAAACATACATAAAATAATACTTTCTCAATATTAATAATAAAAAGAAGTTCAATATGGGTTCGGTCATTTTTAAAGACAATTATTATAAAGGTGATCCTCTTAGAGAGATGGCTTTTGGACCATTAGACCCTGCTTAGAAGAGAATACTAACTTTCAGGATACGCAAAAGGTTAACACAAAGACTTACACTTTTTAATGTGTCTGTCCTTGAAATCCATTCGTCAAATACAACTTGGAATATTAACTGAACTAATCACATGCATCTCCTTATGACAGCAGAATGTAATATTTTTTGAGTTTTCACAGGTACATTTAAAAACATTATTTGGAGGATATATTTCAAAAACTATGCACAGGATAAGTTCACTTAAACATATTTCTTTAAACAAAAAATGTCTCGAAATTGTTGGGATTCAGTACTTTGTATAGAATTATTTATAGCACTGCCTGAATTTGACATGCTGAAAATTACGGATTCGCATTGGATATTTCTTTACAAAAGATACACGGATTGTGTCAATCAAACCTTTTCCACTGGATGGCTGTTTTCCTGACATTAATTTCCCAAACAACCCAGAGATTCTTCAAGGGACTTAGGTCTCATCTGTTTCCATACCAGTCCAGCACAGATGTCTACATCTTAGTCACATAGTCCTTTACTATCTTGGACCTGTGGCATGGAGCACCGTCAGCCTGAATGCGGTGCATCTGTGAATGTCTGTATGATGTGCCAGCTTATCTCTTTTAAGAACGACTGGTATCCTAAAACTGAAGAAAACTCACATTTTGTTTTTATAATCTTTTCGGAAAGTCTTTAATCTTACCTTTTCAACGATGTATTGCATAAGAAAATCCGAGCACTAAAAATATTTAAAAAATTTCAAAAAAATTTGCAAAAAAAAAAATTCTTATTTTCAATATTTATCGCTTTTTTTACAAATACTTTTATACTGCACGTTAATTTGAATTTTACAATCAGTTCAGAAACAATATTTGCTTTATTAGGTTTTAACTGTAATTGCAGCTTTTATTTGTTTATTGTTACATTAACTGCAACCGCAACTTGATCGCACATGGCTACGTTTCGAATTTTTTTGTGAGTTCTCTGTATATGTGATGCGTGTGTGTATATGTAAAGCTCTTCCTATATACACTGCCGGAAAGTGAAAAAAGAACACCAAGAAGGAGACGTCTGATACCAACGAAATTTATACAACGTAATAACGGAATACAGAGGATAACGTGATCAAAACATTATGGCAAAATACAGTTGTATTTGCTGGTAAATTGAAAAATAACATTTCCATGTAACATGGTTAGTACGAGGTTGAACCGCCATGAACTGTGTCACACTGTGCAATTCTGGCATGGAGTCTGTCGTACAGATGTTGGATGTAAGTTTGGGGTATTGAGTTCCAAGCATCCTCAACCTATACGCGTAAATCGGGGATGGTTGCATGGCTGGCCGTGGAGACCAGATAAGACGTTGTCCCATAAAATCCCACACGTGTTCAATGGGGGACAAATCCGGTGAACGTGCAGGCCATGGAAGTTGTCTCACACTCTGAAGTGCATGCTGCGTTACACGTGCCGTGTGTGGGCGTGCGTTATCTTGCTGGAAATCACCACGATGGACCGACCTTACAAATGGCCCAATAACGGGCTGAATGATGTTGTTGATTTAGGAGGTGCTGTTTAACGTACCCGGTACAAACACAACTTGTGTACGGGAGTGATAGCTGGTCGCTCCCCACACCAGGAGACAAGGTGTAGGCCCTGTGTGTCGCTGGCGTATGCTAGAAGGGTGGAGACGCTCCCCTGTGTGTCTACGAACACGCATATGGCCATCGGAGGCTCCCAAGCAGAATCTGCTTTCGTCGCTTAACACGACAGATAGCCATTGCGTTCTCCAGTGCAGACGTTGGCGACAACACTGCTTCCGTTCCTGACGGTCGGCTGGAGTCAGAGGTACACATGCCAGAGGCACACGTGCATGTAGTCCTGCATCCAGTAGACGGTTGCGCATTGTTCGCACAGTCACCTCAGGTGCAACGGCAGCTCGGGTTTGCGTCGCAGTGGATGATCTGCCTGACAACGCCGCTCTTCTTATGCATCGATCGGTCCGCTCATCAGTCCATCTGTGACTCCCGGTTCCACGTCTTCTCGTGTGAGAATGTTCCTCGGACCATCTACGCCACCATCGTACCACCACCGATACTTCCCGTACAATTCGCTCCGCAATACGACGATACGACCACCCGGCCTCGCTGAGTCCGACTAAACGACCTCGCTCAAAGTCCGATAACTGCTGAAATCGTGGACGTCTTCTATGTCCAGGCATTGCAGCTTCTTCAGGGTCTTCGTACGTATCCGTACGCTGACGACTGATTACATTCACTTCACCGTACTTCTTAAATACCACCGACGATAATTTGCATATTATGCCGTGCTGTGGCGTAAGCGCTCACCGGTTGGTCCCAAAATTAACATCACACCTACGTAAACTCGACCCAATTAACATATATAAAGTTCATGATCGTCCGCCAATTCCTTCTTGGTGTTCTTTTTTCACTTGCCGCCAGTGTATGTTAAATTGGACATTTACGCACTGCTCTTATTACTCATCACGACAGCACGAGATAAACAACATCAAGGATATTGCAGCAAGACATGGATACAATGAATCTATCGTAAACAGCGTACTCGGTAAAATAAAAAGAGCCCGACAAACCACTCTATCCCGGGACAACGATAAAAGCAGGTTCGTTGGGTCACTTGATTATAAGCCCCGGATCATACCAGCTGTGAAAAATATTTGCAAAAGAAACCATATTGGTTTTGGTGTAAAAACAGAAAATATACTATCCATGATCAAAAAAGACAGAGATCCCATCGAAATGTCAAAGAAATTCGGAATATATAAAATTCCTTTGAAATCAGAGTCATCTACAGCAGCCGATAAGGTGTACATAGGATCGACCTCCCGTTCCCTTGAAACTAGTATTAGGGAACATAGATATAATGTTAGAACTGGATCAGAGGCAACAGCCCTCTCACGATTATCGAATGGAGGTGAATATTTCCTCAACTGGAACGAGGCCTCGATATTAGTTACACCCTTTAAAAAATCATCCTTGCTATTTACAGAAAGCTTCATCATACTTTGCAGCATAAATGCCCTATATATATGACATTTATGCTGCAATGACTCCACACCTCTATATATACCACAAGCTTGGAAACGCCTATTGGATAAAACTAAAAACGATGAGACAAATAACTCACCACCAAATGTATAAAATCAACGAACAAAAATAATGACTTTGGTCAGCGACAAATGCTCAGAACATCGTTTCCTCCGCATTTTACGTTTTTACGTCAGTGTTTGAACTCTAATGCTTATATACATGAGCTTCAAACTATGTTCCACAGTGTACTAACATTTGATGATGGACCCATAGTGGGTCTCATAGTACTCATGTTTTTTGAGGCATTTTTTAACCTTTATATATTAAATGCTTTCAATTCGTGATACAATTTTAATTTGTGTTAATCGTGCTCAGACGGCGGAATAATCCTATGTGTAACTCATAGCACGAAATTCCTTGTGTTGAACAGTACAACGTTTCCTGTGGTCTATGGGGTTCCGGAGCGGACGGCCCTACCCAGTAGAGGTCTGCATGAGCCGGGCTGGCCCGCCAAGCCCGAGACCGGGTGGGGGCGCGGGCCGGGTCGGGCCTGTTTTTAGTTTAGAGAACAAATCTACGACCCGGCGAAGTCGACCCATTCTTTTTATCACTATGGTAAAGTAAGAAAAATATCGTGTTCCTGATTTCCTGGTCTGTTTAACTGTTTTGCTGGCTTTACTTACTTCCATGACATAGCCCAGGGCATAATCAGGAAAGCAAGGAGAGGCACTCACAGTGTTTTCACCAATGTATTGGTATTAAGATCGTCAAAACATTTTGGGGCTTGTTGACAGGAAAAAGATTTGACCCCGAGCGAGTGTGTGTGTTATGTAGAGTGGGGTGTGCATGTGTGTGTTTGTACACTGGCGTGCAAAAGTTAGGGACGAGATGGTGTTTCGAATGTAACATTGTGCAGAAGTGCTCCACATCGACTCAAATCATACCATAAGGTCCCCACGATGTAATAATATGAGACAAGTGAGCAACACCGTCCAAACACGGAATCCGAAGGATACAAAGGCACTTTATTGAAAAGGTAGCATCGAGCACAACTGGACAGAGGACAGAAATCATGTGACAGGCGGCTGCCAAGAAAAAACCAGTCTTTAGTAGGGAATATGATTACCCCTGACTGCGTTGCAGGATTTACAACGTCTGTCCATGCTGAGGACGAGGTTGTGAAGGAGTCCCATCCCTCTTGAAGCGCTAATCGCAGCTGCGAAATCGTTGCTGGCGGCTGGTGACGTGCTGTCAAGCGTCTCCCGAGAAGGTCCCACACGTGTTCGATTGGATTTAGGTCGGAGGACCTTGCGGGACAATCCATTTGTTGAATATCTTCACTCTCCAACAGCTCTGCGACAGCCACTGTACGATGAGGTGTAGCGTTGTCGTCCATGAAGAGGAACTCAGGACCTACAGCACCTCTAAACAGACGCTCGTGGAGCAGGAGAACCTCAGTACAATAGCAGACACCAGTGACTGAACCTCCTTGGAAGATGTGGAGGTCAGTACGGCTACCAAGCTAGATACCGCCCCAAACGAGAACTAGGCCACCTCCAAACCGGTCCCTTTCAATGATGTTGGAGGTGCGTGTTCCCTGCTCTCTCCAGATGTGTATACGTCCAGAATCACTCGTCAGACTCATCCGTCAAGAGAACTCGACCCCATTGCTAATGTGTCCAGTTCTTGTGTTCTTGGCACCACAGAAACCGCCGTCGCCGATGAGCAGGCGTTAATGGCACACACCGTACTGGTCGTCGCGCAAATAGACCACCTTTCTGCAGCCTCCTGGCCACGGTAAAACGCGATAACGGACGTCCAGTTGTCTGTTGCATGTGCCTTGCGATTTCTCCCGCTGCCTGCCGTCTGTCTCTTCTCGCCTGTAGGACAATCTACCGGTCGTCCGCCGCCGTGGTTGCTCGTGGACGACCACTGCTAAACTCTCGGACAGCTGTTCCTGTTGTTTGAAATGCTCTCCAAGCTCGTGAAACGATGCTGTGAGCGATCCCGAACTCCTCGGCCACACTAGTCACACTTCGACCTTCTTCCAGCTTCCCAATGACGCGACCTCGTGTAAAGTCATCCAGATGTCGTCTACTGGATTGCCTGCTGGCCATATTACACGGTAGCACGAATTTCTGAGCGTACACTGCCCGTGAGCTTTATACTATTCCGACCCCCCCCCCCACGTCATGTTGCATATATGAGCATGCCCTACCGTACCGGACCCTAGTTTATCTCCTAAGTGGTCTTTCTGTCAGTTCTGCCTGCTCGTTCCGCTGTTATGCTAATTTCTCCTCCTCGTCCTTAATTTTTGCACACCAGTGTATGAAAGAGCGGGACGACATCGATTGTTTCTCCTATGCTTAATCTGTAAAGGGATTGACTTTTGTAGTGTTACTGCTTACTAGTTCAGAGAAAGGAAGATTCTGAACGCGCTTAGTCTTCCTTTTTTTCTCTTTTTAAAAGGTTATATTTTTCGATAATTGTCAAAGTTTAGTTAATATTTTTAGGCTTAAATTCCACTAAATATTTTCAATTATATCTCAGTTCATTATTTAATTTTCCCATATTAATAAAATACAATAGAAAGACAAAATAATACCAAATGGCACATCACGGGCCGGGTCGGGCGCAAAAAAGAGCTGCAATGTCTGATATTTGAAACGGGCCGGGCTCACCAAATTAGGCCACCCGTTTGGACCTCTACTACTACCCAGTGCCATTGCTGGCCCCACGACACAAGGCGTGAACCTCAACTGGGCACGGGGACACCCCCATTGGACTCGAGATGACTGGAAACGTGTAGACTGGTCAGACGAATCGCGGTATAAACTGTTTTGGGACAGATGGCCGACAATGGGTGTGGCGACAACCACACGAATCAATGGCTCCCGCATTCCTACAAGAGACAGTGCAGGCCGGCGGTGGCTCTGTTATGGCGTGGAGTGTTTTCAGCTAGCACGCATTAGGGTCGTCTGCAGACCACTTTGAACGGTGGAGGTATTCGCCTCTGTGCAATGCCGTTTAACCGCTTATATCCGAGCCAGAGGTGGCGCTACAATGAACTGACTTATTCTATTCGTTTAGGTGTTTTATCCGAATAAACAACCCAACTGCTTTAGAATTGCAATAATTTCTTTCCTATAAATGTGCACTGAACTTATCAATTTCTACATCGATTGGATGATTACTTCTGTATGCTTTTTTTAAAAGCTTTCCAACCGTATTTTGAAGAAGCGTATACGCTCCAGCTTTGTCCGTCTGTCTGTCTGTCTATCGCGCGAGATAGCTCGCGTAAAAATGGTTCGATGTCGATGAAATTTTAGTATATGGTAGGGGAACATCTAGGGGACGAAGTCTGTTAAAAAAGAACGACATATGGTCAACGGTCATGATAATAGGAGCAGGATCCATTCCACTGCCTTTATGCGTCATAACTTGCGTAAAAATGGTTCGATTTCGATGAAATTTTAGTATGTGTTACAGGACCACCTGGGGACGAATGCTGTTGAAAATGAGAGGAATGGGGTCAAAGGTCAGGACATAGAAATGGGATCTATTCCATTGCCCTTATGCATCATAACTTGACTAAAACTGCTTCGATTGCGACAAAACGTTTATCATGTTGTTCCGGATGTATGCTGAACCAGTTCTGTTGAATATCATCAAAATGGACTGAAAGGTCAGGACAGAGAAGCGAGATTTATTCAACAGCCATTATCCTCATAACTTGAATAAAAGTGCTTCTATTGCGACAAAACTTTAGTATGTTGTTCCGGATATGTACCGAACCAATTCTGTTTAATATCATCGAAATGAGGTCAATGGTCAGGACATAGGAGCTAGATTTTTTCTCCAGAGCCAATATCCTCATAATATGAGTAATAACTTGAATAATGATTTCTGGTATGTTGGAAAGTGTATCATAATCAATGCATTGCATGATTTCACTAACTTGTTTTAAGAGTGTAGAACTTAGCTCCCTGGCGGTAAAGCTACACATTATTTTAAGCAGGAGATATTCTCAAAAGGTTTTTCGTGGTCTTCGTTCGAAATGGCATCGAAGGGAAGAAAGATTTCTTTAATCTGATACTTAGAAGCAGTGGCATGGAATAAAGTGCTTTTGAATTGGATAGCATCTTCATTTGCGTTTTATAATGGCGAAGGCATGATACTCGAGGTCATGCAAGTTTTGTGGTTCCTAGGGCGCGCACCATATTCCTGCATAACAGTATTATTGCAGCTGGACCCCGTGGGTGGAACAGACTGCCATTATACATCAGGGAAATAGTGGACTCTGGGGTATTTAAAAAAACTGCTACGATAGTTTTTGTGGTTTGATTGAGTTCCTGTATTCTTTATTTCACGGTATGCTCAACACCGGTCGTATTTTTAATGTTGTTATTTTTATTGTTTTGACCTGACGTATCTACCTTTGGTGATCAGGGGCTCGTCAGACTTAAATTTAAGCCTTTTTCCCTGGCTCCATGCTACAGTTCCATTGTACATTGCGTTATCTTTTTTTTTTTTTTTTTTTTTTTTTGATGAATTACTTTGTATTGATTTTTTGGACAATTGTAAACGAGTTTTAGTGCTTGTATGTTTATGGTTATTATACTAGATATATCTGAGGTGGTTTGAGCTCTTGTTTACTCTTGGAATAAATAGTTAGTACTAAATGTTATCAATTTATATTGGACTATGTGATATTACTGTGATTCCATGTTTTCATTCCATTGTGCAAACATTCTGTTAATACTTAATTTTAGTTTAGTACATATGACAGTTTTGATGTTTGTGTTTTGTTAAATTTGATGTACTGTTCTGTGTGGCTGAATTTTCATTAAATTCTAATTCAAATATGCATCTGAAAAAAAAACCGGAAAGAAAAAACAATCATTCTCATCTTTGGCTTCCCAATGCAAAACGAAGTTTTAAAATGAGACTAATAGTTGTAGAGATATGGTATTCACAGACGGGCAGACGAAATGTTACCATAAGCACGTAGTTTTTTCTGCAAGAGACATGATCAAATGGCGCAATGGGAAAGGAGATACATCGTACAGACGACCTTCTTCCAATCACTTAAAGTCCGCCGCCCCGGTGGCGAAGTGGTATAAGCGATGGCTTCTGATCATTCGCCCGAAAGAGGTCCGGGTTCAAACCCCGTTGAGGCATGGATGTTATATTTGTCTTACGGTACTGACTCTCTCCCTTCCCTGGAACCAGTGACCCTAAATTAGGAACGGGCGACTGCTTATAGCCCACTGAGTTGCTCACGGTGGTCGTTAAACCTCTAATAAAAAAAGCTTCGCATTACTAAGGCAGTCGCTTATTTGGGCCTAAAAGTCCTGATGTGTTTCGGTTAATCAGAATCTAGTGTACTTCCGTTATATGCTTGAAAAGGACATATTTTATTAATTAATTATATGAACCACCGGCATAGCGCAGTAGGTTAAGTCGCTATGTGCTGTTTAGGAGGAGGACGTTTAAGATGGGTGTTCGAATCCCGGTACTGCCGGCCATCTAGTCTGCGGTTTTTCCGGGGTTTTCCGCAGACATCCTGTATTTGTGCACGCGAATGCGTGGATGGTTTCCTGTAAAGTCGGTCCCGCAGGCAGTTTGTCCCTTTCCCGTATACAGCAGAGGAATGGCAAGCCGGCTGCATTAATTTGCCAGTAATTCTCAAGGGCGCATTGTCGTCTTTGCGGAAATCCACATACCACGCGCGGATGAGAGAGAGAATTATGCGAAAATTGATTAAAATTTCCATTGGGGAATAAGATTTCTAAAGAACATGTTGAAACGAATAATAATTATAGCGTTTCAGAATAAGCATGGAAACATCACATAACCAGGAAGTATCATTCTCATAAGAACCCCGTGTCTTTTTAAAACGTTTTACAAAATCGATCTCGGTTGTTTGCTTTGAAGTGAGTTTTAAGGAAGAACAATTTCACCTGAAATATGATTGAACACTTTCTCTTCCTTACATTTTTTTCCTTGGATGAGTTTAACGTACTCCGAATGTCTAGACACATGAACTCGATAGCGAATTCTCAAAAGAATCGTCTGGTTCTATTCAGAAAGAGGGACGGCGTATATTTACAGCGTAAATACAGGACGGTAAGTGAAATTGAAAACTTTGGAAAATGGTCAGATTTGCCCTCCACTTGCGTTGAAATACAGAGAGACTTTTAACGAGATGAATACTTTTTTGAAGTTAAAATTTCCTTACTTAACTTTCATGCAGTTTGACAGAATCCAAGTTCTCAGGACAGGGTCAACAAACTTAAGAGAAAAGTTTTCCTGTATTTTTGTAAAACAATATTTCCGTTCCTTTGTGTTGCGTCGGCCAAAGGTACGCTAATCTTCAGGAACCGTCAAAGGCTCACTTATCTCGGGTTTCTCTAAATTCGTCAGAATTGAGAAATTAGTTGTTGATATGTTAACCTTTAGCGTATATATAACAAAATCCTTTGCATTCGCTAGAAGTAGGTGATGTAAATAATTTACAATGATTATCTTCTTTCCCTAATGTGCAATTTTGGAAGTCCAATAAATAAGAGTACCCAAAAAGAAGTTTTCCAGTTTGTTTTCCGTGTTTTGAAAATGAACTTTAATACTTTTTACAATCGTTCGCAAAAGTACTGCATCGCCTGCAAAAACCGTGAATCTTAACTCTTTTTTTAACTAACTAATTATTATAGTTATTTCATCATTTATATGACATTAGATGAGAAATTTAATGGACTTTTCAAAAATGCCTTAGTTTTTCCTATAGCTACTGCTGTTCTTAAGGCACATTACAAAAATCATGACCAAGTCGAAATTATTACGAAAAGGATCTTTTATACAATACTTAGATTTACAGCAATAAATCGTTTTTTTTTATTCATAAGGAAAGAAATAAAATTTAATACAAAAATATAACGAAGCAAAATTATAAGATGTACCTAATATTTTGTTGGCTGACCTTTAGCTTTAATCACAGCCTTACATCTTGATGGCATATTGTAAACGAAGATTTGAAAAAGACTGAGTTGAAGAATACGATTCCAAATTTGAATTACATCTTCAATGAGTTGAATTTTGGTTGTTGGCTTCTTTTTTGATAGTTCAGTCGACATTTTGAACCACAAATTTTTGATCGGGCTTAAGTCAGGTGACTATGGTGGCCAATCACGATGCTGAACATTTCTCACCTGAAACCACTTTTTGACTACTTTAGCTCGATGCCAGGGAGCATTGTCTTCATGAAAAATAACATTGTCGTCACAAAATCTTCTGGATGACGGTACCGTCTTGTTTTCTAATATCCAGATGTATTTCTGAGCATTTATCGTACCATCGACAATACAGAGCTTCTAAAGCTATGTGCACACATGCAGCTCCAAACTATGGCCTTCACCTGATGCCTAACAGTGGTCTAAGCGATGGATTCTGATCATTCGTCCAAAACGGGTACGGGTTCGAATCCCGGTAGGTCATGGATGCTGTGTTTTCTTACGGCATTGGCTCTCTCCTTT
This sequence comes from Macrothele yani, assembly GCA_039090855.1. Lineage (NCBI taxonomy): Eukaryota > Metazoa > Arthropoda > Arachnida > Araneae > Macrothelidae > Macrothele > Macrothele yani. Next base: position 28,633,572 of record CM076989.1, on the reverse strand, counting down.
CCCTGGAGCTAGTGACCCTAAATTAGGGACGGAAGACTGCTTATAGCCCATTGAGTTGCTCACGATGAAAAAAAAAAACTTGGATGGAATTCATGCTTGAATCTCCTAACATAGGCACTACTGATTTCTATTAATGCAAACTTCTGATTCATCACTGAAAAGAACATTTTCCCATTGCTTGGTTGTCTACGAGAGATGCCGTTTTCCCCACTAAAATCTACGTTGTCTTTGATTTGCAGTTAACAGTGGTTTACGCCTGGCTTTGCAGCTACGTAAGTTCCTCCTAACAATAGATGTACTAACAGTAACCCCAGTCACTTTAGATCTTTGAAGCAATTCAGGTGAATTGAGCATCCTGCCTGCCAAACTTAGTTTCTGAGCACTCTGTCCTACTGGTTACTCTGTCTTTTTCTTTTACTTTCTTTCTTCAGTAGTCTAATAACTGTTGATTTATTACAGATCATTCATCCTACTCTTTTCAGCAGCCCACTATGCCCCACTCTTTGAAGAATATCCTTCTTCATTCAGAACAACTATTTTTATTCTGTCCGGTGTGGACAATTCCGCAGTTTTAACCATCATTGAGAATGTACACAATTTATACCCTAATAACAAGAAGCGACCACTACAATGCTCTAGTACCCTGCGTCAACTCTTATAAGATTGTAGTAGGATTAGAATAGCATTCGAAAGCCCCAATCAGGTAAAAGGATGTCTATGATTGGCTGTAACATGTGATACGCAGCTAACGTGAATTTCAATGTGTTTGTCAAATCCCATATTTTATGTCATATCTTAAGAACAGAAGCAGTTACAGAAAAAACTAAGATATTTTTTCAAATCTGTATTAATTTTCGCATTTTACGATATACAAACGATAAAATAATTATGAACATTAATTAGCTTAAAAAGAGTTAAAACTAAAATATTCACGGTTTTTGCAGGTGATGCAATATTTTTGTACACTACTGTACGATATCGAATTTCCTTGCATGATATCCAGTATTGTACATTTTTTCTAGATGGCATAAAAATGTATTGCCCAGAATTCAAAAGGAATCTTTTCAATCCATTTCCCATTTCAAGAGAAACACCAGAACTCTTCGATCAGGTACAAATTGCAATGCCCAACGTAAAGTTTTCTGCGTTTTTCCTGATGTTCAGTTTTTCTGTTACGAACCGATGCGAAGCAGAAAGGCGTTCATAACCTCTGTTAAAGTTTCTCATACCACAGGTGGAGAGCCAAACAAAACGTTCGTCGTTACCTATGGTGTTCCATGTAATGGCCCTACATTGCTGGTATCGCTCTTCAACACAACGTCTAATGTAGAAGGCTGTTTCGAAGTGCAGTCATGCTGATATTGTCCCATTCTACTTTGCATGCTTTGTTCCTTTATTTTGTAAACAAGACTTTCTTTTGTAAGCAATCATCTCGGCTGAAGAGCACGTTTCAATAGCCCAAAAAAACACATAAATCCATCGGTGAAGCGTCAGGAGATCTGACAAGGATGTCTGTGCATGGTATTTTCTGTATCCAGGTCTTCTAGTCCATCTGACATAAGATATTTTGGATCGATTTCGGTGTTTGGTTAGATACTTTTTCTTGGTATATTCTGTCACGTACTACAGAGGTGAACTACGTGTCAAGACGACAAATCTGCAGCGCTACATTCCGTCGGTGTAGCTTAGTCGGTTAGATCAACTCACTCCGGAGAGAGGAGACGCGAATTAGATCTCCGTCACCGACAAATTTCTGAATTTGATGTTGACGCCCGAACTAAAAAAAGGTTCTACGGGCCGTTGGGTTCTTCGAAAAATGTGTGATGTTCGTTCCACATATTTGTGGAGTTAACGAAAGGTTCCTTCTTCGCTGACAAAAAAACTGAGAGATGATGTGACGTACTACAGAGGAGAAGCACGTGTCAAAACGCCAAATCTGGAGCGATACATTCCGTCGGTGTAGTTTAGTCGGTTAGAACAACTGGCTCGTAGCTGTGTGACGTACTATAGAGGTGAAGCACGTGCGAAGACGACAAATCTGCAGTGATACATTCCGTCGGTGTGATTTAGTCAGTTAGAGCAACTCACTCCGGAGCGAGGAGACGTAAGTCATAAATTCTGTCATAGAAAATTTCCTGTTTTTACAACGCTCAATGGGGTATCGCACTACTATAAAGCGCCGACACCTGCTGCTCATACATTGGCGTGTGAGAATCTCTGTCTCATAATATGCTTAGTTTATACTTTGGCATTTCGAGCAACCCGACGAATTTTCAGCTTGCCCTGGTACAAAATTTAAAGACCAACACGAAGTCTAGAGGGAGGGTTTCATTGCATTCTTGACACCATTTTTGAATGACCTCGATGCCGTCTTGCCTATAGTGGATTTCATTGGGTTTGTTACAGTGGTTTATCAAAATAGTGGAAACACTTACTGTTGGTGTAGGACCTTTGATTAATAAGCTATAGACCCACCTCGCGCTTTCAGAACACAAGCGTTTCGACTTGGAATAGACTTACACCAGACATGCACATACGATAAGGGAATTTGGAACGATTCTTTCTTTAAAATATGTCCCAATTGTGCCAATGGTGTTAGAGGATGAAAGTGTGATCTGATCCATCGCTCCAGATGTTCTACAAATATCCAATAATATTGAGATCAGGAGATTGAGGCGTTCAATGTAGCAGCTTACCTCATTCTCATGCCCGCAAACCACAACTTAACACGTTTCGCACAATGCAAGTTATCTGCTGGAAACCAGGGACGGATATTAGGGAACAATGCCTCACCATTGGATGCAGGTCGCCCTCAAGAATGAATTTGGAGATGCGACATGACCTAGCAAAATTATTAATGGCCCTAAGGAATGCCATAATATGGCACCACATAGCATCAGGAATCAACCACCATGCTTCACAGTCCAACCAAACAGTCGGGGTGGAATGCTTCTGAAGATTTTCGCCAGAAGTACACTCTACCAGTGGTGGGGAACAATGTGAAGCGCCCGATGCATCAAACTAGATGACCCGTTGCCAGTCTTTAGCATCCCACTTTTTATGTGCTTTGCACAATCTTACAATTTTTGTCGCATTGATATTGGTAATCAGAGGTCTGTAGATTGCAGCATAGCCAGAAATATCGACAGGATGGAGTTCCCGATGAATCGTTATCACGGAAACGAGATCATTCCGACTGCGATGCCACGGTCTTGTTCTTCCGTTATACAACCTGTACCAACGTTCGCTTATCCCCTATCTGACATCTCCGTATGATATCCAGAATGGGCACGTTTGGAGGCAACGCCGCCGCCGTGTCCATTTTGATTGGTAGTTTCAAACTTCGATACTGTTTCCCGTGTCACATCTAGTGTTTCTCCCGTTGGAGTTACTAAAGCTTCTGAAAGACTCGCACCCGTGAGCGTTTTTTGAGGTCACTGAGATTTTACATTGTCAACAGTTACTCCACAACACCTGTTTCAACTGCGACTGTGACACTGTTACATGATGATCAATATCGTACCCCTCATCATCAACAAACATAGTTAATATTCCCGTGGGTACCTGATGCCGATGGATGCCGTTGGGCATCAGATTACATTCGTCTTACATTGTTTTATATCAACGTATCGACACTCATGTGGTAAACCCAAGCAGGCGGGGGAAAGGAGTCGAAAGACAAAGCGCGTCTAGTGCCGACTTCAGAAGGAACCATCTATGCATTCGCGGCTCCAAACACGGGGAGTCTGCGGAAAACCCCGGAAAAACCGCCGACCAGTTGGCCGGCTGGACCAGGGTGCAAACACCCGTCAGAAACATTCGCATCCCACGCAGTGCATAGCGGCTTAACCAAAAACGCCATGCTTGAGGTAATATGATCATATGACGAGCATTTTAGGAAGGGAGTGTCTGACCCCAGGTCTTAAACAACCCTTAGAAATAGGAAACTAGGAGATTTGGGCTAGAGTGCCCAATAGGAAAGTGACACGGAAGCGAGGTAGAAGACGCCCTTATTTACTACCAGGGGGGGGGCAGTACCCGGGGTCCGACGGCTTAACGTGCCCATCCGACGCACGGCGGATATTTAGTGGTTCGAGCGTTCGTACATGCCCAGGATCGAACCTGAAGTTATCTCCATGGCAGTCACGAATGCTGACCACTAGGCCACCTGCGGCCCTGCTTGAGGTAATTATCGTACTCCATCACTTTATACTGTATCTAGGGTGGTTCACTTTGCAATGAAAAGAAAAGGTATTCAAATCATGGCTCCACATAGGGTAATTTTGTCCATTATGATGTAGTAATGTGTGCACCAAATTTTAGCTCGATATGTGGAAGTTTTGTGGTCGCCCAGAAGTTTACTTTTTGGTAGTTAACTCAAAATTCTCTTCTTTTCAGGTATAAACAACCATGTCGACATCAAGCTTGAGATCTGCCCCCCACTAACTGGCTTCTTGGAAAGCCAATCTCTAACTTCTCTACAGCAAGACTTCCCCGTGGATTGGATGTGCTCCGGATGGTCCAGTTTTACCATTTAGAAGAGGACAAGAGCTTGTCAGTGAGTTACAAATTGACCTGTGAAGCAGTTGTGATTGTTTGGAAGTGTGCGAGGATTCCAACACAGCGGATTGATTCGTGTGTGAGAAAACTCTCAAAACTTTATGACCGATATTTAGCTGTGAAGTAGCACCGTACTCGTCATGGAGAAAATGACCGTGTGCGTGAGGATATGTTCAAAAGTGATCTAGAAGAATTGTTTGATGTTGCCGTGAAAAATGCTATAATGCAAATGAAAAATGACAAAGACCAGGTATTCCTCCAGAAACAAAGAGAAGATGTATTTTTATGTAGTATGAGTGGTGCTGACTTAAAAACAACAGAAAAAGAAATTAGGAAAAGACAGCGGGAGGTAAAAGATAGAAAGGCGACAGAGAAATATAAAGAGATGGCAAATGTCTTCCTGGGAAAACTGCAGAGCTTTCTTCATCATCTTCACATAGCTCCGAAAGTGAAGGCGAATATCAACCTGCAGCGTCCACATCTGCCGCACCTTCTACTTCATTCCCATCCAAACGACGTAAAAATATATTTACGTTACCAGAAGTCGTGGATCGAGTCAATCTTCTGGATAGAGGAGATGTATTCGTTGTTGGAGCCGTTGCAGGGGCGATCGGACACGATATTTACGAAATCACCCTTTCCCGAAACTCCATTAGACGCTCTAGAAGATTAGAAAGACAGAAAGTCGCAGCAGCTGAACAAAAGAAATCGTCTTTGGAGGGGCCTTTTCTTTTACATTGGGATGGCAAACTGTTGCCCGATATTGATGGATCCAAGGTGACAGTTGATCGCATTGCTATACTTCTCACTAGAAATGGCCAAAAACAGCTTTTGGGAATTCCCAAGATAGACCAAGGAACAAGGAACTCTCAGGCACAAGCTTGCTTTGAAGCAATCGAGAAATGGAATGTTAAGACTGAAATCAAAGGACTTGTGTTTGATACGACAGCGAGTAATACTGGGCTTCACACAGGAGCTTGCACAACAATTGAAAAAACCCTAGGCAGTGAACTCGTTTGGATTGCATGCCGCCATCATGTTATGGAGATTATGCTTTCAGCTGTTTTCTTATGTATATTCGGTTCTCCTGGAGGTCCAGAAACTGCACTCTTCAACCGCTTTCAGAAAAGGTGGCCAACGATTGATCAAAGTGCTTATAGTGCAGCAGACATTGACCTCTTTCAGGATCCTATATTAAACAGATTACGACAAGAAATGCTGGAGTATTTACCAAGTGCATTGGAAAAACAGCAACCAAATGACGATTATGAAGAACTTCTGCGCTTGTCTCTTTTGTTTTTGGTGGAGGAAGTGGCACGGAAACATTTCGAGCTTCTGGCCCTACACATCCTGCTCGATGGCTGGCTAAAGGCATTTTCGCTCTAAAAATATGCCTCTTTCAAAATCAGTTTCAGTTAACACCTCGAGAGACAATAAATACAGTGAATTTGGCTTTGTTTGTAAGCCTGGTTTATGCGAAGTATTGGAATGAAGCTCCACTTGGAATTAGAGCTCCATATAATGATATCCAGCTTCTAAGTCTCCTAAAATTTACCCTAATCAAAAAATTGGCGAGAAAGCCTACAATGCTTTTGCCAGGCACCTTTGGTTTCTTTCTGAGCCCTTGGTAGCCTTAGCATTTTTTGACGATCAAGTGCCCACGAAAACTAAAGAAAAAATGGTCAAGAATCTGAAACGTCCACAGCTGCCCGACTTTCCGCGACATATAGCAATATCTGAGGAAAAAGATCTCAATCTAGAAAATTTTGTAACTGAAAGGACTAGCTTCTGGAGGAAAAATTAAATCTAAAGCGTTTCTGAAAATGCAACCCCAACAGTGGAGAAATGATCCTGTTTTCATTAAACTTCGTGAACGTTTTGCTGTAAGATGAGGGTTGTGAATGACACTGCGGAGCGAGGCATCAGTTTGATTAAAAAATACAACCAGTCACTTACCAAGGACGAAGAACAAAAGCAGTTCATTCTTCGACTGGTGACAAATCATAGAAAACAGTTTCCTTCACCATCGAAGGAATCTCTTGTCATAATTATTCAATTTTCGAAATTTTTCATTTTCAGTTACGTAATACCCAAAAGTTAAATATTGGGCGACCCCTAAATATCGTTTTTTTGCAAAACCCTTTAATGTACTTATCCTTCACATACTATAGCATAAAATAAAAGTTATGGAGAAAGAATATTTAAAACTTTTTTTTGGACCACCCTACTGTATACCTCACATTGCGGGTGGCGTTGCCCTTCTGATTTGCATACGGGACATTGCGTGTATTCCATTCGCTGTCGGTGTTTCCATTATTTTGACTAGCACTTGCAGGTGAACACAGGTTTCGCTCATGGGGATCACATATTTCCACCTTTCGCCGACTAGGAGTTTTTGATACAATTCTATGCAAGCGATCTTTCTCTCAAAAATGTGCCTTCGGAGATGCTAATCTTAAAAACTTTTGGTTTTTCCTGTAATCTTTGATCGTTGAGGAGGCATGGTCCTCCTCCAGGGATTAAAGATTACAAGATCCCTGGAGGAGGCAGGTTTTTCCAATTTCTTTTTTTTTTTTTCGGAGGCATGTTTTTCAAAAAAAAATATTTTGGAGGAGGCACGTTTTTTTTTTCTTTTTTTTTTTTTTTTTTTGAGGCAGGTTCTTTTTTTTTTTTTTTTTTTTTTTTTTGGAAGTACGTTTTTTAAAAAAAAAAATTTGGAGATTTTGGAGGCATGTTTTTCAAAAAAAATTTCTTTTGGTGGAGGCACGTTTTTCTTTTTTTTTTTTCTTTTTTGGAGGTGGCATGCTTTCCGTTTTTTCTTTTCTGTGTGTGTGTGAGGTAATATCCCTAGAGGAGGCATGTTTTTCCTGTAACCTTTTGGAAATGCTAATCTTAAAAACTTTAGGTTTTTCCTGTAATCTTAAAAACTTTTGCGCTAATGACATCCAATAATTAGATACTTTCTTATTGTTTTATAATAAAAAAATCGAAAGAGTACCCTGGCACACTTTGTAGATAATTTATGTTATGCATCTTTCACATGCCAAGATCTTTGTAGTTGTGAAATAAAACGAGTAGTTCGAGCGTGCACATTGTGGCGTACTACAGAGGTAAAGCACATGTCAAGACGACAAATCTACAGCGATACATTCCCTCCGTGTAGTTTAATTGGGAGAACAGCATGCTACGCAGTGAGGAGGCGGAGTTCGATTTCCGTCACGAACCAATTTGCGTTTTTACATTAGTACCCGAACGCAAAAACGAATGTACTGACCGTTGGGTTTTTTGAAAATGTGTGACGTTTGTTCCACACATCGTTTGGAATTAATGAAAAAAATTCGTACCTCGCTTAAAAAAAAAGAAAATTAAAAGGTAGATGAATGTGGCGTACTACAGAGGTACAGCACGTGTCAAGACGACAAATCTGCAGCGATACATTCCGTCCGTGTAGCTGATTTGGGAGAGCAACTTACTCCGGAGTGAGGGGTAGCGGATTCGATCACCGTCGCGGACAAATTTGTGTTTTCATAACATTGATTTACGCACAGCACATTGCATTTATTCGCGGCGCACACAAGTCACAGTCCGGAACATATTAAGCAGAATTAAACCATAACAACAGAAAAATAAGGTTAACTAATTCCTGACTTTGAGTGGTACTTAGGTAGGTGGATTAATGGATGCTATTGTCGTAAAACCAATGAAAGGAGATATGTGAGTCATAAAAATACATATTTACTATACTGTGGCCGCGGCAATAGTATGTCGACTGTTTACTTTTTCTAAAGCAATATCCATTTTTTATTACTACTTTATATATTTCAAATTCAGACGAAAGTAAGAAACGACCCAGACACCGATGAAATGTAATGTACCTACGAAAGTCCATCTGCGCAGGCTCCAGCTAAAATCTGACCTCAAGGTAGAAAGAAAAGCTGAATCCCAAGTTCGTTAGTGAGGGAGATCGATAACTTTTGGTCAAGGATATTTACAGGTTACACCCCATCGTGTTATATGCCATTTAAAAGCTCTCGTCAATAGATAGTAACCCTCTCTTGGAGAGCTCGAGAGTGAGGCAAATTTTGCTTCGGCTCAAGCTAAAATCTGACCTCAAGGTAGAAAGAAAAGCTGAATCGCAATTCGTTAGTGAGGGTGATCGACAACTTTTGGTCAAGGATATTTATAGGTTACACCCCATTGTGTTATATGTCATTCAAAAGCTCTCTTCAATAGAAAGTAACCCTCCCTTCAGGTGGTCGAGAGTGAGCCAAATGTTGCTACGTCTCAAGCTAAAATCCGACCTCAAGGTAGAAAGAAAAGCTGAATCGCAAGTGCGTTAGTGAGGGAGATCGACAACTTTTGGTCAAGGATATTTACAGGTTACACCCCATCGTGTTATATGCCATTTAAAAGCTCTCGTCAATAGAAAGTAACCCTCTCTTGGGGGACTCGAGAGTGAGGCAAATTTTGCTACTGCTCAAGCTGAAATCTGACCTCAAGGTAGAAAGAAGAGGTGAATCGCAAGTGCGTTAGTGTGGAAGATCCATAACTTTTGGTCTACGATATTTACAGGTTACACGTCATCGTGTTATATGTCATTTAAAAGCTCTCGTCATTAGCAAGTAACCCTCCCTTGGGGTGGTCCAGAGTGAGCCGAATTTTGCTATGGCTCAAGCTAAAATCTGACCTCAAGGTAGAATGAAAACCTGAATCGCAAGTGCCTTAGTGAGGAAGATTGATAACTATTGGTCAAGGTTATTTACAGGTTACACCCCATCGTGTTATATATCATTTAAAAGCTCTCGTCAATAGAAGGTAACCACCCTTTGGGGTGCTCGAGAGTGAGCCGAATTTTTCTACGACAGATCCTTTACGGGTCAATAAAAATAGACTCGAAAAGAGATTAAATCAATATATTAGGAACTGGGAAAAGAAAGAAAAGAAAAGAGCAATGATAAATTATTGTGTGGAAGAAGATGCAAAACCGATATTTGAAGACATTTCAATAAAAAGTGGGTACCTAAAGGAATGGGAACTAAGATATTCCGAAGCTCTAACAATAGAAAAGAATAAACAAAGGGCATGTAACATCAATAATCCACACACAATTGCAGAGCCATGGAAAGTACTGATTTAAAAAAAAAGAAATTAAAACCCAAAAAACGAAACTATTTGAGAATGTAAGGACAAAACAAGAAATATAGACTGCGCGATTATACAAAAAGCTTTGAACTAAATAGAAGAGAGAAGTATGTGATCGCGGGTGCCCTTTGGCACACTCAAAGAGACCCCAAGTACGGACTGCTAGCCCACATGTTTCCATAGTGGAGGCAATATGGGAGGTTTTCTGAAGATGGCTGAGTATTTTAGTTGAAAAGCTATAAATGTGAATAACTGGTGGACTTAAGATTTAAAACTGTGGCACGTCTCCGTTTTATTATAATAATCGATTTTCACGTGTAAATAATTTTTTGAAGGTTTTTAAAGGTAGCTGTGTTATCTGCAGAAACACATATCAATGAATGACGACAGCAATAAATATAATGGCTATTTGAAGTGATGTTTTGGCCAACATTATGTTTGTGAATCTAGTATGGAATAAATCCAGACGGCACTTACAGAACCATAGTGAATTTTCCTAGGGCATGTCTTGAGTTTACATCTAATATGGGAATACCAGGATAGTCACACCGAGATTGTACTGGAGGTCTAATATGGATTAAAGGTACGTTGCGTATCAAACTATGATAGTATTCTTAACATTCTTTACTACTATCTGGAAAGATGCATAGCATCAAAATGCATTTTTGTCATGGCTTTTATTCCATTTAGCATCAGGTTCTCGTAATTTACGCAGATTGCAATGAGACATTGTTACGTTTATGTAAAATATGATGAAATAATATTCGGCGATAGTATGGTAAAATACATAGTTGAGTAACAATAAAATTAACTATTGTTGCGTCAGTTCAGGTCATATAATTCAAAAAATTGGATTTCCAGAATGGTTATAAATACTTCAGTTACCAATTTTCGTTACATCGAAATTACTAGTATCGTGAAGGAAGCATAGCATCAAAAAGCATTTGGCGAAAAGACAGTCAGATTTATACAATCATTTACTAATTTTGATGAAAGCTTTTTTATTGTTTTTAAGCAATTCTTTCGAAAGTTGTATAAAAAGTAAATTCGCGGTTTCATGCAAGATATTTGTTTCTTGTGGCATGCTTTTCAGTTCACTCTTTCTATGCAGTCTAAAAGAAGCAAAATAACATCCCTTTTTCTGTTTACGGACACCAATTTGTGTTAAACTTTACGACAGTTTTTATCTCGTTTCCCTTTTTCTGTGATATTGGTTTCTTGGTTATATTCCAAAACAATTCCTTTAACTCTGTCTGGAAATTTTCTCTCTCAAAAAACGATAAAGCTCTGGAATAAGTGCGGTAAGCTAGATGTTTATTTTCCAACAATAGGGCAGATGCTTTATGTAACGATGTGTGTGGTGACATTGACAAATGACGTCTGTTATTTTCTGTAAAGTGCAAATTCCTTATCAGCGGAATAATGATGTTCTGTTTGTTTTCAAGCAAGTAGTCCTTGTTGAATATTCCTGTTCATTCAATTTTTTTGTTTTAAATTTAACGCGCTTTTAGATTTCGGTATCCGTGGACTGACGAACAAAAGAAACGCAGACCCGAATAAACACACACACAAAAAAATGGCGAGGATTTGCTGAGAAACATGTTATGGCTGCAGATACGAACAGTTTGTCAAAGTAATGGAATCCCGTGACACGACATGGCCTTCAGAGATACCGCCTTGCATCTTCTGTGTCGTTTCTGAAGACATTAAAAAAAGATAGAACAGACATCGATCGGATGATGAGCTTGCAACGCATTCTCTTTGTGCGTGTGCGTACCATCAGGACGGCCCGCGCGCATCAGGCTCTGCGCTCATGGCAGATTATGAAAGAAAAATCCTTCTGCAACGCTCTTGCCGGTTAAAGGAATTCGGTTGACCCTTTTTCCGCTCATCGTAAAACTTTAGCATGCTTTCATTTTGTAGAAGTTTTAGCAATCCGAACATGGAGCGAGGGAGAGACTTTGTCGCGATTAAGACAATAATGGCATAGGCGACCAGTTTTTTTTTACTGGCTGTAAATTTTTATTCCGAACTGCTTTCTTACAATAATGCTAAAGTTTACAGCGCACGAGGCAATTTCACTGTCCGTGGAGTGACTAGCTAGCAGTCTTCATCTTTATCTTGGTCATGAATTATGCATATAGCAAAGATCATTAAGAGGAAACGTACTCATCAATCTGCGCTTTTGTCATCCCCAGCTGACGCTAAAAGTAACATTTCATTAGCCATATTTCAAAACACCGCTTCGAGCATTCGGGCGGTTGAACATTCAGACACAAATGGAAGTCAAGATAGCGTTTATTGAGGCGAACTTTTCTTCTTCATGAGGAATCAAACGAATAAATTATTTATTTTTAAACTAGTGTACACTGAAGAGCAATTGAATTAGAGACAGCTGGCGTTATGCAAATGTGGCGCCGTGGGCGGCCCTGTAAACGGAAACGACATGGCGTATGCAGCGATCCGACAATATGAGGAGTGATGCGACGGGAATCAGTAAGAGTCGGACGCAGTATGGGTAAGACGAAGGATCTAAGCGCATTTGATCGTGAGCAAATTGTTGGGGCCTCGGAAGTCGTGCAGGCACTGGGATTTTTACGAGCCACTGTGTCACGGGTGCACTGTGAGTACATCGAATCCGGTAAAACTATCCTTGCAAGGGCCAACTGCCTTGGATAACAGCGTGTGGATGAGCGGGGTCATCGTCGGCTAGCTTGCATTGTAGCAGCGGATAGACGGGCCATAGTGCAAGAAATCACTCGACAATTTAACGCTGGTGCACAAAAAATGTAAGCAGCCACACCATCCAGAACCATCTCATCGCTATGGGGTACAGAAGCCATCGTCCCACGAGGGTACCGCTGCTGACCGCACATCACAGGGTTCAAAGATTAGCATGGGCGCGGGAACATCGCCACTGCTGGACCCCAGACTTGTGGGAAAATGTTGTCTGGACTGATGAGTCGAGATTCAGGTTGGTACATGCGGATGGCAGGATACGAGAACGGCGCAAACCACATGAAGCCATGGATCGTTCTTGCCAGCAAAGTACTCTTCAAGCTGGTGGGGGTGGCATTCTCGTCTGGGGACTGTTTACGTGGACTGAAGTGGGACCCCTGGTACGTGTGACATCGTCCCTCACAGGTCAACGTTATCAGGATATCCTGGACTACCATTTGCTCCCGTTTGTTCGTCTTCAACATCCCACTGGGGACCTCATCCTGCAACAAGACAATGCACCGTGCCATCGCTCCCGAATTGGCTCCGAATGGTTGGATGAACACTCCACCGACGGGACCTTGCTTCCTTGGCCAGCTAGGTCACCTGGCCTTAATCCCATCGAGCACATCTGTGATGCCATGCAGAGAGATGTTCAAGGCTCTGACCCCCCTCCCTCCCCCTCCATCAAATCTTCGTGAACTTTGGAAGCTTGTTCAGGGGTCGTGGATCCGTATGGCTTCCCAACGCTTCCGGTGTCTTGTCGAGTCCATGCCGAGACGAATCGCTGCCGTCATCAGGGGGAAAGGTGGTGCTACACGTTACTGGACAGGTATCTCTAATTCAATTGCTCTTCAGTGTATAGCGCGTTCTAGGATGGTTGATTTTAAGCTATAAATAATTATTATAGGAGGTGTTGCCGTCCTATGACGGAGTGAGATTTTTAATTGAAGCAGATTGAAAGCAAATCAAATAGACGCCGGGTTTCTGTAAGGAAATACAGTCAAAACGTATACAGGGTTACAAGGAAAGTCCGTGATCAAGCCAATATCTCACGAAGTATGGCAGTTAGCGATTTACTTCTTGTGCAGTTGTATATAGGAAACCTCCTATGGAGCACAGAATAACAGTACGAAGGATCCCTTCGCTCTCCTTTGGGGGGAAGGGGGCTATCGCGTCCCCCTTTGCAGGTAGGGCAAAAAAGTCAATAACAAACTTGTTCAGCAAGACAAAAATAGTACACACTTGTTTTTGTCCCATAACAAAAGATGGAAAGGGACTCTCCAACTGCGAAAAAAGCGGAGAGCTACCTGAGTCGCTGTGTCCGAAGCATGTCTGCATGGATTTCAAACGTACTTTCTGCTCCGTCGTCAGAATACAAAAATGATATGCGTGGTTGGTATGCCAACACTTCGTGAACCAGTGACGGGAAGTCGAAAGCTTTGCCACGTAATCAAGTCAATTAGATGTGCGTACAGTTTTCCTATTGGATGAGTGTTTCACCACTTTATGCTATTTCTTCTTGTCTCAGTGTATTTTTTACTGTATTGGACATCAATGTCTGATATTGAATATGTTAAGGAACTGCGTTTTACTTTCAGAACAAGAACTGTTGATGAGGTTTGTAGAAAAACGTTTCCTTTGTGCTTTCATTTACTTAGAACTTAGCAGTTTAGATAAGTTCTAAGTAATAAGTTCTTGTCTAAATAACTCTGTCGTTGCTTCCGGATGCCGTGATTTTCTTGGGGCCACATTCCCGGTCCCCTTCCATCTTTTGTTATGGGACAAAAACATTTATGTACTATTTTTGCCTCGCTGAACAAGCTCGTAACTGACTTTTTTGCCCTATCTGCAAAAGTAGGCGTGATTGCTCCCCCCCTCATACCCCCCAAAAGGGGGTGACGGAATCCCTCGTGGTGTTATTGTGTGCGCCATAGGGTGTTTCCTATAAACTGCACAAGTATGACTGCACAACTATGGGAGTTTATAGGTGTTTCCTATAAACTCCCGTAGTTCGTGAGATATTGTCCTGATCAAAGACTTTCCTTGTTACCACCCTGTGTAGTAAGAAATCATTCATGCTAGAACTTTTCAAATGACCTCGCGATAAATAACATTCTGTGTAAAATATTTGCTGTTTAACAATTGCAGGTTAGAGCGTTTAAATGGAACGATATTTCGCAAAATGTGTAATATAATCAACACTAAACTCGGAAAGTTGTTTACGTGTAAACGTATCTTAATAACTGTTACTTTGATTTTTCGCGTTATGTTCCTTTCTCTCCGGCACACTTGTCATTTCCTTCACGGCTTGTTTTAGACTGTCCTATTCGACGATTAGTTTCAAACTTCATATCGAAGCTTTTTCTACAAAATAATGCAACATCCAGTATTACAAATCGGAACTATATCTAAATGTGCTATTGGGGCGATATCTGCTTTTGGATGCAATTTTGCTCACTTTATCATCTCAAAATTTATGTTTTTATTGTAGGTTAGAGCGTTTAGCTAGACCGATATTTTGCAAAATGTTTAACATAATGAGCGCTAAACTCGGAAAGTTAGTTAAATTAAAAAAGTAAAAAATATTTAAACCATACAAATTAATATTCGAATTGTGCTAAGTTAAATTAATATACAAGCGCAACTTGCCGTGATATTAATAATTCAATTCGTATTTTGTAGAACAAACAAATAGAACTCGAGTCATTGATTATCCAATGTTTTTAAATTCGCACGCGATCACCTTGACATCTAAAAGTGACACGTGCTATTTATATGGCAGGCATTCACTTTAGCATCTCGATAGCACCTACGATTTGATCGATACGTGATGGCGCAACAATGCAGACGTTGCTGTGACGTGAAGCGTTCCAAACAGAAAGATAGATCTGGGTGTTTATATGTTTAATTTAGTCTATGGGTTCACAAGATTTCTGAAGTCGCGATGCTATAGAAGATATAGCACCGCCCTGTTAAATCTAGTTTTCTCTAGATACACCGAATACGATCGAAGTTTTGAAAACATAGAATGAAAAACAGTTTGTGGGAGTGTGGGCGCGTGTTTTAATTTTTTTCTTTTCTTTTTTTTTTTTTTTTTTTTTTGTGTGTGTGTGTGAATGTGTGTGCGTGTTTTCTTTTTTTGTGTGAATGTTTGTGCGTGTTCTTTGTGTGTATGTGTGTGTGTGAGAGAGAGAGAGAGAGAGGGAGAGAGAGAGAGAGAGAGAGAGAGAAAGAGAGAGAGAGAGAGGGTTTAACACCGGCCCTGAGCATCTCTAGAAGCCAAAATCGGTCGTTTCTAATGTGGGGTTCCAGGAGGGCCAGTGACATATGCCAGTGACTTAAAGCTAAAATTGGAGGGCCAGTGACATGGTGTAACTTTGGTCCTGCACAGCCCATACTTCATGCAAGACATGGGCACACTCGGACGTAAATTCCGTAGCCAGCGCTTAGACTACAACTCCAAAGAATGTAATGTTCAATAAAGCCTTCTTTATGGCCGTCTTCCCACTCCAGTTCAACTTCACAGGCTTATCATCACTTTATCGCCGTTTTGTAATCACTGCAATTCTACTGGAGAAGTCTCTCATTTATATCACCTGACAACTTCTTTATCCGCTATGTCACCTCCACTTCTTAATTACAGTATTGCTCTGCGCTTTTGGACACGATCTTTCGTATTAGCACTTCCTGCCAAAAGCCAGCTTATCACCTGTGAACCATACATATATAGTCGTATCAGAATAGTATGACCACCTACCTAATAATAGGAAAAACCACACTTGGCCCGGACGACAGCGGCGAGACGGCGTGGCATAGACGCAATGAGGCCCGGGAAAGGGCACACGTGCCCAACGGACAGCAGCAGAGCACGGAGCTCCCCGAAATGACGTGGTTGTGGTTCGGCACATCGAACCCATAGATCCGAATAGTCCCACAAGTGCTCTATGGGATTGAAATCGGGAGAGAGAGAAAGGAGACATCGCTGTCGTGTTCCTGGAACCAATCACGCACCCCCTTAGCGATGTGTCACGGTGCAATGTCTTGTTGGTAAACACCATCACCACCAGAGTAAACGTCCAACATAAAAGGATGCATGTGGTCAGAGAGGTTGGATAGGTAGCCGTCGGCGTTCAGGGACCCATCCTGTGGTCCCATGTCCTGCCAGAAAAACATCCCCCAGATTTGCACACTGCAACCGCCGCCCTGTACTTGACTGACAAGCATGTCCGGTTGTTGGTTCTCGTCTGTCTGACGCTATATCCGCCACCGTCCGTCACTTCTCTGGAGGAGAAACCTCGATTCGTCAGAGAAGGCAACCTTTTTCCAATATTCCACTGTCCAATGATGGTAGTCCCATGGGAACTGCAGGCGTCGTTTCCGTTGGACCTGGGTTAACATGGGCGCCTTGACGCAGCGTCGACTCTAGAGACGCATGCGTAACAGGGTTCGCTCTACTGGTATCGGGCACACGTACCTGGATACCCCAGCGTTCATTTGCGTGGTCAATTGCTTAACTGTGGCGCACCAATCGCCCTTTACCTGTCAACGGAGACGACGTTCACCTCTGGGGTCGATGGCGTTAGGGCTTCTCAGTTGTGACATCAGTCGGTGTGCTAGCGAGCAGTTATTCTTGGTAAATCCTTACTAGAGCGCCTCACAGACAGTTTTTTTCTGTTTCTGAGATGCTTCCACCCTTGCCGCGGTAGTTGATGATCATACCTTTTTGAACGTCCGTCAAATCACTACCTCTGTCCATTGTGCTCACGTAACGCACTGTGGCTCATCTGTACTGGCCGGCCGCTTATATCTCCGTGTGGTCGACCTTGTCACGCGCACTCTGTGACGCGCCTGGGCGGGTACACTGTGATTCCGGAAGTGATCATATTATTCTGATACGACCGTTTATGTCTGTGGTTATTTCGTCGTGCTTACAAGATATTCGATGGACACCAAGGAGTCAAAATATTATGACCAGCGCTTTTTTTGCAAATTGAAGGTAAACCACGGTACGTCATCAAACGGCAAGAATAAAACCTGTACTAAGCTGTTTTAATCAGTGTCATTCCTGTTCTTCCTTTGGGAAAGGCAGCGAGTTTGACCAAGTGTGACGTGCCTGCCCCGCAGGACGCACACGACATAAAGGCAGATAGCAGCGAGAACGAACGTCTGCGTAGCTCAGTTGGTAGAGCGACTTGTCCCGGAGTAAGAGGACTTGGGTTCGATCCCCGGCGTGCACCAAAAATGACGGGGAATTTTATTTCGTTATACAAAGATAAATCGTAATGGCCAAATGATTTCTCGGAGCGTTTCCGATACAGCAAGGATTGTGGATTGTTCACAGTTAATAGTGGTTAGTACCTTCAAAAGTGATTTTCATCTCGCAACTAAATATATTACAAATCATCATCATCATTGTCAACCATTATTATCAATCAACTGCTGGATGAAGGTCTCTTCAAGTTCCTTCCACAACGGCCTGTCATGGGCTTTTCTCCTCCAGGTCACTTTCATATGGTTTCGAGTTATCATTTTCGGGGTGGTGGGTTTGGCCATAACTCACCGCGCTGGCCAACAGAGTTGGTGAGCGTGAGATAGCATTTCCTCTAATCCCGGTGGTATAGTTATATCACTATTAGCGGTCGTCAGAGCCCCTTTAGTGGGAACAGGATGCACCGCAAGAAGGGGGTTGACATTTGTCAAGGAGAGGCTATGATATGTTTGCACATCACCTGACCTTGCATCCCACATTCCAAATAAAGTAAATAAAATTAGCTTGTTTTTAATATACACGGTCCTATCAGAATATTATGACCACCTTCGGAATCGCATTGTATCCACCCAGGCACGTCACAGAGGGCGCATGACAAGGTCGACCACAAGGAAATATAATAGGCCGGCGAGGACAGAGGAGCCATAGTGCGTTACGTCAGCACAATGGGAAGAGGTAGTGATTGGACGGACGTTTAAAAAGGAATGATAATCGGATACTGCGCCAAGGGTGAAAGCATCTCAGAAACAACAAATTCCGTGGCCTGTTCGCGAGGTGCTGTAGTAATAAACCGCTGCTGCACTGAGTACCTCCTGACGTCCTAACTGTAAAACCCCAAAGGCCATCTACACCACAAGAGAACGGTTGACTGGAAAAGGGTAATTGACGCGCACCTGTGCAGCTATTGACAACGCAAATGAATGCTGGGGCACCCGGGAACGTGCCCCTGATAACAGTAGAGCAAACCCTCTTACGCATGGATCTCCGGAGTTAAAGCTGCGTCAAGACTTCCATGTTAACGCAGGTCCATCGGCAACGACGCCTGCAATTCGCATGGGACTACATTCGTTGGACAGTGGAAGATTGGGAAAAGATTGCCTTCTCCGACGAATCGTGGTTTCTACTCCACAGAAGTGACGGGCGATGGCGGATACGGCGTCAGATACACCAGAATGAACAAACGGCCACGCTTGTCGGTCAAGTACAGGCCGAAGATTGCAGTGCGCATGTCTGGAGGATGTTTTCCTGGTATGATCTGGGACTTCTGGTACCACTGGATGGGTCCCTAAAAGCCAATGGCTACCCGTTAACCCTCGCTGACCACATGCATCCCTTCATGTTGGACGTTTACCCTGGTGGTGATGGTGTCTACCAAAAAGACAATACGCCATGCCACGTCGCTAACGGGGTGACTGATTGGTTCCAGGAACACGACAGCGATATCTCAGTTTTCCCTTGGCCGGCGAAATTGCCCGATCCCAATCTCATAGATCACTTGTGAGACTATTTGGATCGACCAGTTCGACTGCAGCCGAGCACGGAGGTCCCACGTCATCTCCGGGACCTCCGTGCTCAGCTGAAGTTTGGATAGGCCTCGGGTAACCTTCCACGGCCTCTTAGCGTCCATGCCAGACCGCTCGCCGATGTCATCCGGACCCAAAGGTGGTTATTTCCATTATTAGGTAGGTGGTCATATTATTCTAATACGACTGCGCATGTCTATTTATTTTTATTTCAAAAAGTTGAATCTGTATACACACATGTTTATAATTAAAATTATTTTAGGATCATGCATTTTTGTTTTCCTTAAATTCGCAGATTTTGAATTTCATCTTGCTACTACATATTCTCAAAATAAAGTAAATACGGGTTTTGAATTAGTGGCAAGAATGGAATTGCTGTGTTTCTGCAAAATTCGCAGTTTGCAATGTTTTACAGTTGGTTTTTCAGTACAATCAAATTTGAGTGTAAAGAAAAAGTCAACATACATTTAGATTTCACGTATCTTATATTTGAAAATGATTTTCCACACACGTGGGTGATATCAAACACTGAAAGTAATCAATCGAAAAAGTATTGCAAATAACCATATTGATCACATCGCAGGTACTTACCAAAGTCTAACAGATTTTCTTCCTTACATTTATCCTTCAACACGTTATTCAATTTCAGGAAAATTTCTTCAATCTGAAGCAATTGAGTGATGTTCGTATTCACTGCTACAGTTTCCGCGCTACGGAATTCTTTTTTTTTTTTCAACTTCTTTCAGAAATTATCTGCCACAGCGGTTCATACGATTTAGTAACCTAAAGACATTTTTCTTCAGTAAAAATATTTTTGGACGAACACTTTTTTATGAACTGCGTGCTATTTCCTATTTAAGGTATTTAAATAAAATTGCCAGTCGATTTTTTTTTTGATTGAGTTATAACGACCACCGTGAGCAACTCAATGGGCTATAAGCAGTCGCCCGACCCTGATTTAGGGCCACTGGTTCCAAGGAAGGGAGAAAACCAGTGCCGTAATACAAAGACAATAACCATGCCTCACGGGATTCGAACCCGGACCCCTTTTGGACGAATGATCAGAGGTTATCGCTTAGACCACTGCGCCACTCACTCGAATTACAAGGATTGTCCCAAAACAACTGAGAATGTTTTTATAAAAAACAAATATGTGTGCTTTAAAATTTTGAAGACGACAATCCGTTTTTTGGTGTAAACATGACAAGGATGGTAAGTCAGATAATATCCGAAAACTTGAAAAAATTCGTCATCCTGAAGCGGGAATCGAACCCGCGTCTCCCAGATAGCGCCCGTGTATACCAACCACTATACCACCCAGAACGGCCGAGTATCAAATTTCCGATTAATTTGAATATAACCATCACAGGATTCGCTAGTCGAAGCAACCGGCATTCATGTTTAGCGAATCTGGAGGTTAAGAATCCTATCCCGTGATTGCCCGGAGAGCAGATAAATCATGAATGGAATATGGGATTACACCATACAATGCAAATTTTGAAAATGTGAATCTGTGTTTTGGTGTAAATATGACATGGATGGCAAGTGCTCTATGGATTGAAATCATACTCGGGCGTTATCTGGGAGACGCAGGCTCGATTCCCGCTCCAGGAAGACGAAATTTTCAAGTTTTCTGATATTATGTGACTTACCATCCTTGTCATATTTACAATAAAAAACGGATTGTCATCTTGAAAATTTGTATTGCATGGTGTAATCTCGTATTCTATTCATGATGTGTACTTTAACTGTCCAGAAAGTGGTAATCTTTTTCGAAGGACTGTCCATTGCATCGAATACAGGTGTCCCAATGATCCTCCCATTTTTTGAATGTCTTCTGGAATTCTTCTTCTTCGAATTGTTGCTGAAGCACCCCTGCGCAAATGTAATAAGTTGTTGATCAATCTCAAATTATCGTCCCCATAATGTTTCTTTTCTTAAAATGGGGAACCAGAGTTGAAAACGGGTCAAAAATGTCGGACCCGGATGTCCCATAACTAGACCCGACCAGGACCCGTAACGACCTAGAAAAATCTGCTTTGAACTATAAATTCGAAACTCAATTTATACACATATACATATAAACGTAATATATGCATTCATCCCAATAACTGCTTGATATTTAATAACTGAAATCCTTTTTTAATAATAAAATTTGGTTACTTGCTAAATTTTAGTGCCATTTTTAGTGCCACTATTTTGCGTAATTCAGAAGTAATGGCTGACTATGACCGTGACCATGGAATATATTACAAATAGGAATCATTATTTACGATTGCACAAATGTGTTTTTTTAAATATATTTAGATTGCAAACTCTTTTGACGCTTTGATGGAGTTGCGCATACTTTCATATGGCCCGTTAGATTTTTGGTTCCATAATCTTCTATTACACCGTCGACATCTTGTTTGTAATTATACACTTTCCACATTTTGAACAACAAGCAAGACCAAACAATACAGAATTATTCACCGGTTCTTAATGAGACGAAACAATTTCCAGCATTCACTCTTCCCCTTGTGGTTTTCAACAAGCACGTATTTGTTGGCATCGACGCCTTTCTCAACCATCCTTAATATTAAATCCATCCATGTTATGATATGTCATGGGAGGGCGATGTTAGCACATCAATCGAAAACCTCTGAATGCTCAATGGAAAAGATGCGATGTGAACAGTAACTCTTACTCATACAGTGAACTTCGCACTGAGAGAGTGAATCAGTTGAGAAGCAGGCGAATGGCGTTTGCCTGTACCTTGCCCTGGACAATCTTATTGTGAAAGAAAGCAAAGGAAGGATCTTTTTACGATATGGAGTCAGTGTGTTGTCTTACGTCGTTCGGTAGAAATCTTCGTTGCTTTAAGAAAGAGACGACAATATTTTTGCATGGCAAATCATTATTCACTCCGTGGGCACCAGTATCGACTACAGAATTTCACAACGTGCATTTTTTTGGAATATATTTTTCTCGTTTCAAAAATAAAACGGGAATAAAACCGCGTCAAAATCGGGTCAGGAACATTTTTAACCCGACCCGTTGACCCGTTAACTCGTGACCCGTTTCCATCTTTGTCGGGAACAACTAGAATTCACATGGTAACAAATCTGGACTATATACAGGTTGGGGTGTCAACTGAATGCTCATTTTCTCCAAATAAGAAAAGACAGAACTAGCCATGTGCGGCCTTGCATTATCGTGGTGTAAGATTCAATTCGTTTTCAAGTGCGGTCGTTTTGTTAAAGCGTGCATCTTCAGATTCTTTAGCACTGTATTGTAGTAGTCGCCATTTATCGTAGTTTCTGAAAGAGCAATGTCGTGATAGGTCATCCCTTGACAATCAAAGAACGCAACCAACATGACCTTTCCCGCTGATTTCTATTAACGAACTGGTTTCGCTTTAACCGAAGACGGCGATTTCCAAACACAGCTTTCGCGACTTTGGTGAGTGGATAAAATTAGTGCAGCCAAGTTTCGTCAACTGTTATAACCCGTTGCATGATTTCTGGATCTTCGTTTATCATTTCCTTAAATTGTTGAAAAACCTCAATTTGACGATCTATTTGTTCCTTTGTCAAAAACCGGGAAACCCAAGTTCAATAAACTCGTTGCATGCCCAAATGCTCGGTTAAAATTCTGTGAATTGATTATTTTGAAACGTGAACAATATCTTCGATATCTCTAATTGAGAGGTGTTTGTCTTCCCGTATAATAACACCTATTGTATTGATGTTTACCTCTGTAACACTCGTTGAAGATCACCCTCCATGCGCAATTAAAGCCGCCGGCTCACGGCCATCCATAAATTCTTTATGCCATCTGTAAATTCTTTATTTTCGTAGACATTCATCTTCATAAGCCTCTTACATAAGACGGAAAGTCTCTCCCACAGACTTCTTAAGTCGACAGCAAAATTTAATGGCGCAGCTTTGTTCCTCTTTCACATCCATTTTTCGAAAAATAAAAGCACGAAAACACTTGTTAGGGATTCCGAAAACAACGCTAATTAAACTGCGCACTACCGACGACGCATGCCTGATAAACAAGTGTGGCCGGTTGCTATGGTTACTATACAACGACTACCGTTTTTTCGAGACTCGTGCCAAGGTCGAACGCAGTATTGCACTTTTGTTTATAAAAACTTTATCAGTTGTTTTTGGGACACGCTATGTACATTCAAACATGAGGGCATTTTTTAAATTCTTTCACTTATAAATTGCTGTTAAAATTTGTTCACGAATGAATTAGTAGTCTTACGATGCATATTTCAACAGTTCTGTTTCACCCAGAAGTTAACAGGTTTTTTTCCAGGGGGAATTTATGAGGTATTGCCCTGTGTATACATGTGTTTCCGTAACGGAACACAAGACTGAAATTCCCGTCTGGTTTCGTCGATTCAAACCCCCTCTGCCCACAATAATTAGAAATAATTACGTAAAAGCAAACAGAAGCCAACCAGGGAGAAAATGGAAAACCTTCGACTTAAAGAACCTCATTTAAACAAAATAAATGAAAAAGATAGAAAGAAGGTTCGCTAGCGAATTAAAAAAAAACTAGGAACATAAATCGATATTTAAAGTAATATTCACACGTAAGCTTGGAAGATAAGAAACGATATTACGAAACTGCAGTGAAAAAGAAAGGAACATGCACGGACAAGTTTCGTTTGTTAGTGGAAGACCCCGTTCAATGCTTGATGTAATTAAAGATTAGAAGAAAGGAATTTCAAGAACTCTAGAAGTTGGAACATCCTTTTCAGTAAAAGAAAAGCGCAACGCAAATCTCACCAATTAAAGAAAAAATGTAAAACAAAAAAATAATAAGGGGAAGAAACATTTTGTCAAGACGGAGACCTGATGGTTTCAAAGAAACAGGTAAGTGGTACGGATAACTTTGATTTTCATTCGCTGCAAAAAGAAATTAAAAAGAAAGGAAAGGACGAAAAAGGACATACTGGATACAAAGTGCGATATGATTAACTGACTGCGAAACTTCTTCGGAGATACGTAAAGTATAAAATTTAAACTTCAATTATCTCCCTTGAATTCAATCTTATTTTTGAAGCTGCGTTCCTTAAATCACAACTATTGGATTTCCTTCGAGCGCCTAAACTACGTGATAAGGTGGAGTTCGCACTTTCTTCAGAGCACCAAAGGAAGATTTTTTTAATTTCGAATATGTTTTTAGTTAAATCGGGTTGTAGGTTTTGCTCTCACCAGAGAGTAAAAATTAATCTTCAATTTTGGAAGATATGACGTATGATCAATATAAAACACAAAGGTGGCTTTTAAAGGTATCAGCTAAATGTGTGTGTGTGTGTGTGTGTGTGTGTGTGTGTGTGTGTGTCTTTTTAAAAACACAGGGATTTTCCAAATACGAAAATGAAAAAACGGAATTTATGTCCTGTGTTCCCCGGGCCCTATTTCCAGACACAGTGCGGTAAGGGGATGACAGATTTCAAGCAATCAATCAGAAAGAATAAAATGCACAGGTTTTCATGAATTAAAGTAAAAAAACAGAAAAATCGCTATTGTTTGTGAAAGAAGAGCTGGAAATGCTCGAAACTTAAATATACAATCTGCATCCAATAAGTTCCCGGACTGACAGCATAACTGCGGTAACAATAGTGAGGTAAAAAATATCACGTGTATGTCAGAAAACAGCAGTCCTTGGCCGATCAGCGAACAGCTGGAAATCGGTTTATACCGGTACCGAAAGGCGGCAGACGGGCATTAAGGGAGTCATAGCAAGCGTTCTCGTCCCATTTCATTTTAGCAATGGAACAGCAGAGAATAAACATCGTTTTTGTTGTAAACTTGGTAAATCAGCTACTGAAACTTACAGAATGTTAAAGAAGCTTACGGAGACAAAGCATTATCCCGCAGCAGAATTTTCGAATGGTATGCACGGTTTCCTGACGGGCGGGAATCCTTTGATGTTGATCCGAGGTCTGGGCATTCCTCCAGTGTCCTGAGTGCCAATCTGGCATTAATTTTTCGTGTTCCCAGATCCTCGCGTAGAATCGCATAATTGAAAGACTTACCGATGACCACCGACTCAGCCAAAAGTCTCACTGTAGTTAGGCTGTCTTTCTTTAACTGATTCTGCACCTATTCGATTTTTTCTGCTGTCGGCACACTAGGGAGTTACTGAATTTAAACGAGAAAGATGACACCGAAAACTGGACCAGTAGAAAAAATCGAAGAGGTGCAGAATCAGTAAAAGACTGTAACTGTAAATGAACTCATTGCCTTTCTTGTTTAAATTCAGTTAATTGGACCAGTGTTAAATTCTCACCAAAGGCTAGGATTTAAACAAGAAAGATACTGGTGATTTGGATATCACATTCAATGGTTGATTAGATATCACAATTACTGGTGATTTGGATATCACATTCAATGGTTGATTAGATATCACAATTACTGGTGATTTGGATATCACAATTACTGGTGATTTGGATATCACAATTACTGGTGATTTGGATATCACATTCAATGGTTGATTGGATATCGCATCACATTCGATGGTTGATTTGGATATCACATTCAATGGTTGATTTGGATATCACATTCAATGGTTGATTTGGATATCACATGCAATGGTCGATTTGGATATCACATTCAATGGTTCATTTGGATATCCCATTCAATGGTAGATTGGATATCATATTCAATGGTTGATTTGGATATCACATTCAATGGTTGATTGGATATCACAATTACTGGTGATTTGGGCATCACATTCGATGGTTGAATTAGATATCACATTCAATGGTTGATTTGGATATCACATTCAATGGTTGATTGGATATCACATTCAAAGGTTGAATTAGATATCACATTCAATGGTAGATTGGATATCGCATTCAATGGTTAATATGGATATCACATCAATGGTTGATTGGATATCACAATTACTGGTGATTTGGACATCACATTCGATGGTTGATTTGGATATCACATTCAATGGTTGATTTGGATATCACATTCAATGGTTGATTTGATATCACAACTACTGGTGATTTGGACATCACATTCGATGGTTGATTTGGATATCACATTCAATGGTTGATTGAATATCACATTCAATGGTTGAATTGGATATCACATTCAATGGTAGATTGGATATCACATTCAATTGTTGATTTGGATATCACATTCAATGGTTGATTGGATATCACAATTACTTGGGATTTGGACATCACATTCGATGTCTATTCTGTACAGCATAAATCTTCCATCACAAATGATTCGAATATCCTCCCGAGACCGGATATTTCTCTGTTAAAGTAATGGAGAAGAAGTACTTAATGCACGCTGACGTTATCAACAATATTTAGATAACAGCAAAGCCAGCAACTGTGTTTTGAAGCAAAGTCTATTTTAGATCAATTTTGGGGTATGTACACTAAAGTAGGAAATAATTAGGAAACACCCAGCAACAATCAGATCCGTGCCATTCTCATTTACGTACACAAATATGACGTTCAGATGGTTTTTATAAACAGCTCACTTCAAAGGAATCAGACATGTACCAAAAGTACACAGCGACCAATATTAAAAGACACGTAATTGAAGCGACTTTGAAAGAAGCTAAAGAGTGAACGCTAGGTAGCAGGTACAAGCATCAATGAAACGGCAAACATTTTCGGCTATACTAGAACAACTGTATCGAAGGTGTACAAAGAGTGGTGCACAAACAACAAAACAAGAAGTCTGCAGTATTTCTGCGAGCGAAAACGACTGCACGATGTTCGACGGCTGCAGAGGTTTGTACCAGGTAACAAATGAGCTCCGTTTCGTCAAGTAACCACGTAGTACAACAGCGGTATCGACGGGAGAATTTCAGCATACATGGCCCATCGCATATTGACGAGATTTGGCTATAACAGCACACATCCCAATTTTGTATTACTCGACTCAGCCAAAATACGACATATTCGTTTACAATGGACATGAGAGCACTAAAATTGGACCCTTGCGATCTGCAGAAAGGTCGCCTGCTCCGATAGATCACGTCTCCAGTATAATACACGCACATAGACGGGCCAGAATATCGCGTCAGTAGTATTCTAACACGTCTACTTGCTTGAATCGATGGCTTCCATCTTCTAGAGTTAAATGTACAAACTGTTCGAGCCAAAATCCGCATTATTCATCTACAGTGGAAGGAGAGCACCAAATCTGGACAATTGAAGACTGTAGAAAAGTCGCATGCCCCGATGGATCAAGTGTTCAGTTAATACACGCAGATGGCCGTGCCCGAATATGGGGACAGCAGTACGAATCGGTGCTTCCAGCTTCGCAGAGTTAAATGTACAACCTATTGGAGCCAAAATCCGACATATTCGTCTTCAGTGGACACGAGAGCACGAAAACCGGACCCGTGAGGATGGTAGAAAGGTCGCCTTCTCCGATGGATCACATCTCCAGTATAATACACGCAAAGAGACGGGCCATAATATCGCGTAAGTGGTATTCTAATACGTCTACTTGCGTGAATCGATGGCTTTCATCTCCTAGAGTTAAATGTACAAACTGCTGGAGCCAAAATCCGACATGTTCGTCTACAATGGACATGCGTGTACGAAAAATGGATCCCTGAGGACTTTAAAAAGGTCGCCTGCTCCGGTGGATCACGTTTTCGGTTAGTGCATGCAAATGGACAGGATAGAATAGGGCGTCAGCGGTATGAATCGATGGTTTCCAGCTTCCAAGAGTTACTGTTGGGGGCGGTGTAATGGTCTGTATTGGATTTTCATATCCAGCAAGATTCCTTGATACTTATGGAACTGTATTTAGATGTCACAGGGTATCTTAAAATCACTGCTGACCAGGCACACCAGTATATTTCTATGGTGTTTCCTGATTCACAGGACTGCTTTCAGCAGGATAATGCGCTATGCCACAAGGTACAAGTCGTCGCACAGTGGTTCTAGAAGCAGGACAGTGGCTTCAAAGTGCTAAAATAGCTCCCGAACTCTCACCCAATTGAGCACCTGTGGGATGAGTTTGAGAGGGCCATCGTAACAGATATCCTCCTCCAGCGTCCATTCGGTAATTCACGGATGCCATCACTACCGCTTCGCCTGAGGTGGCATACCTGCAAAACGATATTAGCACCTAGTTGAATCCAAGGAGGTTAGAAGAAGAGGAGGTGAAGGGATCCGTTTTGAGTGAAGCCAAAACAGATCAGCTGTTTCTGCTCTCTCTCTCTGAGGTGGTGGGAGTCTGCGCTGCTAGAGTTCAGGAACGTGACGTCACTTCCCGTAGCTTAAGCAGTTTTGCTTAGCGCATGCAAACCAAGGATGGAAAGAAGGAATATTTCGGACTTCTTATTTCTTAACATTAGGCTTTTGGTTATATTTTAAACATGGTTACTTGCACATGGGCAGTAAGTAACCATGCGCACTATGCACTTCCGCTCAAAAAGTCATTATTTTGTTCAATTTTTTAAAGAAAAACCAACACATATTTTCCTGTTTTTTCTGGATTTTTTTATTATGGGAATGAATATTTCAGCCTCAATTTTTTTCATGCCTATATGGGTAGAGTAAGGGTCCGAAAAACCCGCTCAAAATCACGATTTCCCCATAAAGATATACAGGAGATTCTTAGGTTGGGCGCATTGGCGTAGTCAGCTGATAAAAAGTGGCGTCACGCCAGAAGCACAGGGAGAGGGGCTGTTGCCACTCCTCTCACTTCTAAACTCCTTGGTTGAATCCATGCCACGTTGAATCGATATTGTTTTACCTGCAAAACTATATTAGCACCTAGTTTAATCCATGCCACGTTGGATCGATATTGTTTTAAAGGCCAAGGGCAGCCAATCACGTTACTACGTTGGTGTTCCTAATAAGCTGCTATTTCTGTGTATAGAGGACGAGGTTGTGTTTCGTTTGTATGTTTCTTCTTCCATGTTCTTCTCAGCCGTCGTTTTCTACGTGTGTGTAAACAGGATTCCTGCTTCTCGGAGATATTTTCGCTATTGGTATAGCAAACTATGACCAATACATTTCCCATATTCCTGAGATGTTTTCCGGTTGCCGAATCAAACTTTTCTATACGTAACACAAATGTACACTTGCATTTACCAGTTGCCGACAGTTTTAAGATCTGCTTTTCTAGTTTTTTTTCTCCTGTAATGCTCCCCTTTGGCTTTGACTTCTTTCACTACCCCTAATAATTTCATTCACCAACTTTTTCTTGATCTTCTCAATCCGTTAATTCTCGTACATCATCTATGCTCTTTCTTTTTCCGGCAGATTCAATCCTAGATCCTGCAGCTCAAGCAAGTTTTGTTCATTTTTTTTGTCCTGCGCATCTTCCTTTTTACCTTGACCTCCCTTGTATCCTTCACTATGTTTTCGCCACCATCATTTCTTTGTTTTCTTACTCCGTTGTTTCATAGCACTTCCATTTCTATTGCTATTCACAGTGGGTTTTCTTTTATCTCTTCTACACTTGTTTGGCTCATCTTAGATGACTCAATCTTAATTTCTTTCTAATTTTTCTATTTCTAACTTATTGATTTCATTTCGTCTGTGCTCTTTCTTCGAAATCTCTTTCATTCCCTAAACCATCTCCAATTTATGCCTTTCTCCAAGTTTCTGATTCATATAAAAAACAAGTTTTTTTCACCAAACACCAAACAGAGGTCATCGCTCTTTCCACGTTAATAAGTGAGTCACGGAAAAATGATCATCTGCTGCCACCGCGAATCGAACCAAGAGTCTTCCAGTTACGCGCCGGACAGGCTACCACTGCACCACAGCAGCCTCGAATTCTCCAGACTCACATGTGATTAACTGCCAAACTACATTGCAGGTTGCTTCATGGAGCCCCACACAATGCTAGGGATTCACCAAAAATGGAAAGCAGCAACTGAACAAATAACTGGGATGCGATTGAATAATTAATTCATACACTCTACGTGGATATAGAACACCAAACAGAAGTCATCGCTCTTTCCACGTTGATAAGTGAATAACTGGAAGACCCGGCGCGTAACTGAAAGACCCTGGGTTCGATTCTTGGTGGCAGCTTATGAGAATTTTTCCGTGACTCACTTATCAAAATGGAAAGAGCGATGACTTCGGTTTGGTGCTCCTTATCCATGTCCAGTGTATGAATTAATTAATGAATTAAGTTTTTTTCAGCTCACGTGTGTATTTCCTGTTTCACGTGTATTAAGGAATTATTTCTACAGATTATCCAGACGCCTGCCTCCATTTATTCCACCCTATTCTCAACTCTTTTCTCACCATCTTCTCAGAACAGCTGCTACACTTTTGAAATCTAAATTATTGAAACTGCTTGACTACTATAAGTCTCACTCCTTTGTTTCCTGCGCTT
The DNA here is from genome assembly GCA_039090855.1 of Macrothele yani. Classification (NCBI taxonomy): domain Eukaryota; kingdom Metazoa; phylum Arthropoda; class Arachnida; order Araneae; family Macrothelidae; genus Macrothele; species Macrothele yani. Next base: position 28,603,006 of record CM076989.1, on the reverse strand, counting down.
TTCCCTCAAATAGTCGAATCATTGTACTTCGATTTTCATGAACGCCATCTGTTGGAGACTATTTAAACTAGGGATGGGACATTCGAATCCTCGAATCCCGCGAATCTTGAAAAAGATTCGAGATTCGAAAACTCGAATCTTCGTGCTTTTTTCTTCATTCGGAACTTTCGAATCTTAACCTAAAAAAACTTGGCGTTTGGGACTTGTTACAGAGCGATATTCGTTCGAATTTTTGTCAGGATGACGAGTTCTGATATTAGAAAACAATCAAAGAAGATCATCTACACAGCTATTTGAAATAGCTTGTTACTTTCAAACCGGACGCAACAGAGAAAGCATTGTTCAACAAAACACAGAGAGCAACTGCCGAAGCGACTGGCGTCTCCCATCGGACAGTGTCCTAGACACCATATCTCAAGTATAGCGAGAAAAGTGACTTAACCATACTTTATCTCTTTCCTGGCAGCCGTTACCGTGGAAACGAGCGTGAGAACGGGGGTGGGGGTTAAACTCGAGCCGCTTCGCGCACATGACTCAAGTTACTCTGTCTACAGCTCAGCGTTTCTAAATCTACCCAACTCTCCGCAGCGTCTCACTTACACACGCTATCAGTATATTTTCAGCGTTATCTGATCTGTATTTTTCGAAGTCTTTTAGGAAGTCTTTTCTTTTCTTTTTAGTCTTATGATTATTCTTATACACTGCCGGACAATTGCTAAAGACGGATGACAATAGCAACGATAGCAACCATAAAATGGACGGCAGGAAAATGTGGAAATTAGCATAAGTGCGGGATACAGTAAGACGTGTTGTGCGTATGCAAATTTTGGATTGCCGAACTTGTTCGTGACGTCATAGCGCTGATAAGAGATATAAAGGATTTGACGCGTATTGACCGCTGTTGTTCAAACGCAAAGTTGAAAGGGAAAGAATCAATTGACGAACTTGCAATTTTCAGTATGTCTTCCCGACATCACCTAGATGATTTTACGCGTGGCCGTATTATTGGCAAGATTGAAGAAGGGCGAAAAATAACAGATGTTGCCAGGGAGTTCGACGTCAGCCACAGTGTTGTTTCAAGGCTTTGGAAATCATTTCAAACAAATGGAAAGTGTAGAAAGCGTCACGGGGGAGGTAGTTTTCGCAGTACGACACCTGCAGAAGAACGGTACATAATGCTCTCAACAAGAAGACACCGGCGCAGCACAGCTAGTGAGGTAGCAAATTAGTTTATGGCTGCTACTGGCAAGCGGATCTCCCGAAAAACTGTCGCCAGACGTTTGCATGAAGGAGGACTATACGCCCGCCGTCCTGTTGTGTGCATCCCATTGTCCGACGTCACCGTACCGCCCGTTTCCAATGGTGCCGTCAACGTCGCAATTGGACTGATAACGACTGGTCTGCTGTCCTCTTCTCAGATGAGAGTAGATACAGTCTATCGTCTGATTGTCGACGACAACTGATCTGGCGTGATAGTGGTACTGCATATTGTCAAGCAAACATACAGGAAAGGGACCGATATCCGACATGTAGTGTCATGGTATGGGCTGGCATCATGATCAATGGCCGTACGTCCCTCTATGTGCTTCCAACTGGGACTATGACTGGCCAACGATACATTAATGATGTTCTGCTACCTCATGTTCGCATGTTCCGTGGTGCTGTCGGTGATAGATTCATTTTCATGGACGACAACGCAACATGTCATCGAACAGTCGCTGTCCAGGAGTGTTTTGTGAGCGAGGATATTCAACGCCTCGTATGGCCAGCACGTTCTCCAGATCTGAATCCCATTGAAAATGTGTGGGATGCTTTGGGGAGGAGTCTTGCTAGTCGCCAATGCCCTCCAATAAACAAGGACACCCTCATCCGTGCACTGACAGAGGAATGGGATAAATTACCCCAACAGCTGCTTGATAATTTTGTGCAAAGCATGACACGACGTGTGGAATCTTGCATCGCCCTCCATGGTGGCCATATCCCGTATTGACATCTTACGCCGGAACGCCTGCGGATGGTATTTGCATTTTTTTTCACGTTTACGTATTCTGCACAAAATGGCCTGTTTGTCCCTTGAACACGTTCCAAAGCCTTCTGGATTTCAGAGCACAATAAATTGTCTTTCTTGTAATGTCCTGGCATTCTGACATTATTTTATTTCACTTGGCATCCAACCACACTTACTTTTTTAAGCGCTATATAGCCGTTTATGATCCGTCCTTAGCAATTGTCCAGCAGTGTATGAATGATTCGAGAGATTCAAGGGATTCGCGAACGTTTTAGGATTCGGATTCGAGTAAGTTTAGGATTCGGCATACCTCTAATTTATACCATCTTCGTTTTCCTGACCACATTGCCATTTTTTCAAGAACCCCATAAAAGCTATGGAGTTTGGTCCAGGAGCTTGCTAATGGAGTAAATAAAGGAACTTACAGAAAACAAAATTGATGTGCAATGATCTTTACAAGAACTTAAGATTTAGCGATTGATGGAACGAATCTTGGAGTAACCGATGCCTACTTTTATCTTCGACAACAGATACCAAGCGAGGGCCATATTAAAGAAAAAAATTAATAGTGTATAAAATTTGGTTAGAGATCTTTTGGAAGAAACCTTAAAACTTTCAAGAGCAATTTACTAGAGCAGGGTCTTAAAAGAATAGAGTAATCTCTATATTCCTCCAGTTACTATACCGTGCAAATTAATTGGGACAAGCTATTTTATTCTCAGAATTGTAATGTGATCGCCAGTTGATGTCGGAAACCCACGTAAAACAGTTTTATCAGCTGTGAGGTGGTGTGACTGTTAGAACTTGATAGTAAGAATGTGGTTTGACCGGTTTTAAACAGGAAATAGGCACTTCAGCTTTAGTTGTGAGCTTTCGTGTGTGACAGGTGGATGTTAGTTTTTGCTCTCTGTGAGTACGTGTTGCTTTCGTGTATTGAAAAATGGATATTTCCCCAAGGAAGCGTGCAAAAATAATTGCTCTGAAGGATCACACTTCTATGACAATGAGAGATATCGCTTCTGCAGTTGGTGTAGGCAAATCAAATGTATCAAGACTGCTTACGCGATACAATGCATCTGGATCATCGTCTCCTAAAAGGAGAGGTAAAGAGGTAAATGTGGAAGAAAACGAAAAACAACTCCACGAACCGATAAATATCTAATCAGAAATAGTAAAATGAATCCAAAAAAAAAAAAAACGAGCACCGACCTTCAAAGAGATTTATTGGCTAGTGGTTGTGGTGTTAGCGATTGAACTGTACGCCGTAGGCTTCTGGAAGTTGGCCGGAAGGCAACAAGACCAACGAAAAAACAATGTTTGAATGCGAAAATGAAAATAAAACGTTTAGCATGGGCCAAAAAATATAAATCATGGACTGCTGACGGCTGGAAAGAGGTAATTTTCAGTGATGAAACTCGTTTATTTGTGCAGGGTTACCACGCAAATGTTGTTAGACGAAGCAACTGTGAACCCTTAAGACCTGAGCATGTCTTACAAACTGTAAAACACCCTCTGAAATAGATGTTTTGGGGTTTTTTCGCATGAAATGGCACTGGAAGCTTAGTTCCTGTTCAAGGTATGATGATTTCAGCCAAGTACGTAGAAATATTACAACGTAGGATTGTTACATTCTTGCAAACTTTTGACGGGACATTTCAACATGACTTGGCCCCATATCCCAATTCGAAATTGGTCAAGAATTTCATGCTGGAAAAACAAATTCATTTGCTTGATTGGCCTGGAAATTCACCAGACTTAAATCCCATAAAAACCTTGTGGAATATTTTGAAGAGACGTTTAGGTAAAATGGACTGTAAGACCAAAGAACGCATGATAACGAATGCTATAGAAGTGTGGTTCCACGATTATGAAGTCAAAAATATGTGCACTCAATTAGTGGAGTCAATGCCAAAACGAATTCAAGAGATCATTTCTGCTAAAGGAGGACATACTTCATACTAATACAGGTATTTATCAGTATATACCAAAGCATAGAATAATATAAAGGCATATTTTTGGAAAAAAGAGTGATTTTTTACTTTGTCCCAATTAATTTGCACAGTATAGAAGTACTTATGGAACACAGACATATGAGCCTAAGTGAAAATTATATTCAGAAGCTCCAGACAAATGAAAGACGCATGGAGAGGTTGTAACGTACCAGGAGATGTGACGTACCTGCCAGAAGGACGCACACGACATAAAGGCAGATAGGAATCGGAAGAAAACGTCCGCGTAGCTCAATTGGTAGAGCAACTTATTCCGGAATGAGGGGATCCAGGTTCGAATCCTGGCGTGGACTAAAAATGACGGAGAAATTTACTTCGTTATAAGGTGTATGATTGGTATAACCTGGAATGTAAGGAAGATGAACCCATGCATCAAGAATATGACAACAGTTCATGACTGAAGTAAAATCCCTGAAATGGTAATGGGCTGGACATTTTGCTAGAAGAGCTGACCACCGTTATACAAATGGAATACTTGACTGCATTCCAAGGGACAGGAAAACTCCCGTAAAAATACCATGTGGGAGATAGACAACATTAGAAAGTATGCCTGAGTGTCACGGAGGAGCCTGGCTCAAGACAACAAGTTCTGGTAGATAATTGGGAAGACCGTCATTCATCAGTAGATGGATAACAGTTGATGATGATGATGACTTCTGTTAGTCATTAATCTTCCCTGTGATGGACTAAAATATTTCTTTGCTCACCTGTGCTTTGACCACATTCACTCAGTTTGGCTTTACGGTGGTGTGCATGATGAAATATCTGTTTTAAAAGATAGATCTGATTTATTTTTCTATTCTCTCTTCTAAGGATGCGGATAGAGGCCCAGAAAAGGCAAGCATAATCAACAAATGTTTTACCTTTCTTTGCTTGTCTGTCTTTCAGTCCGTACATGTGTCTTGTATGCTCCTTATTTTCTTCATAATTTTCGGCTTCTGCCTGTAGAAGGTTTTTCTACGGTGTGGCACGGATGTGTTTTTGTAAGTAATGATTTCGTTATCTCCTCAGACATATATTATTATTTTTCGAATCGAATACATACACTCAGTGGACAAAACATTAGAGATACCTACCTGATAGCGTGTTGGTCCTCCTGTAGAGCGAATAACAGCCTGTACACGCCGAGGCATCAACTACTCCTGATACCGGAGTGTTCCTGGAAGTAATGCCAGCCGTGCCTGTTGCAGCATTGGCCACCACTCCACCCTAGACGTCTGTTCAGGATCTGTGGATCTAATGTTCCTCCCCACGGCGTCCCAGAGAGGTTCAACAGGGTTTAAATCAGAAGACTTTGGTGGCCACTGGATGATTCCAAACTCAGATGAGCGTTCTTCGAGTCAAGCTTGGGTTTTGCGGTCCGTTGGAGTGCCGCACTGTCCTGCTTAAACAGACCGTCGGCTGCAGGATGCGCGAAGGCCATGAAAGCGTGTAGATAATCACTCAGCACATGCTGGTAGCGCGCAAAGTTTAAGGATATCTCAAGACATACTAAGGGATCTAATTTTTCCATGAGAAGGCTCTCTAAACAATCACAGATCCATCACCACCTTCAAAAGATCCAACCTGGCACGAAGGGGCCATGGCCTCACGCTGCCGACGCCACACCCGCACCTTCCCGTCAGCTCAAAACGGGATTTATTTGACTTCAGGACATGGCTCCACTCTGCAGAGTACCAGATTTAATACATTCTTGGCGCCAGGCGAACCGTAATGTCCAATGACGAGCAGTCAAGAGTGGCAGACGAGTATGACGTCGACTCACCGTAGCCGCAGAGTGCGTCATACCATTCGCTCGCTGGCGCTGCTTGGTCCTCCAGCATTTAACCTGGATGTGACTTGCTCGCCTGTTGCTAAACGGCCAGTATGTACGAGCCTGGATAATCTAAGTAAACCCCAGTCATCAATGGCGTGTCATCTGTTACCGCTTGCTCTCTGGGTGTTGGTACGTCCGGGAATGGTATACTTACTTATGGTACACCATTGATACTTGCGCTTGGGGAGCCTAGGATTCTTACCACTTGGGTGATTTAATACCCCATTTGTCTTGCGCCGGCAATTGGTCCACGTTCAAACTCGTTCAGATCACCACGTTTACCCATTTTGATTGCGAGACACTATTAGGAAGCCTTTGTCCGCTTATTTATCGCGTGCATTCGGTTTGAGTCTTTTCCACTCTGCGCGGAGAATGCCCATGTCAACTGCCCATCAGCCCTATCTCTAATGTTTTCTTTACTGAGTGTATATTTGGCAAACATATCAAAGCTATATAATACGCTACGTCTGTCCCTAACGCTCTAACGTCAGTCAATACTTGCAGCGCCATCTGCATTTATCCGGTGGCCGAAATCGGAACTAAGCTCAACGCTATCGCACGATACGTAAAATCAAGGAGAAATAAAACCTATATAATAGGCTATGTCTGTCCCTAACGCTCTGACTTCAATCCAGGAGGATAGAATAAGGGGAGGGAGCATAACAAGCAAGCTCTACGTAAAGCTCTGAAGCCGACGCTCTGAGCGGTAGCCTTCTTATGTTACCCTTCTGATTGCGTTCCCATCGAATTACGTACCTAACAATATAGGCAGGCTAACACTTTAAAGCCTTATTGCGAGAAGAAAAAAACATGTACATTTATGGATGTAGTCTATAATATTACCACTGTTTTCTATTCTTTCCTTTCAAAGCACTGCTAAGTCACGTTTCACTGCTGCGTACGACAAAAAATCCCTTTAACTCGTCACACGAAAAGTACATGCTGTTTAAAGTAATGCATGAAGCCGTTCACAAACTCTAAAGTGAAGAAGAAAACCCTGATTTATTTCATGTGATCGAGTGAATGTTTCTGAAGACAGAAACGCAACGAAATGTTACCTTAGAAACAATAGTTCGTGCTAAACTTTGATAATTTGCAAAATTTTAAAGAAGAGTACACGGAATATGCAAATTTAAAAACGTTTGTAGCTCACAATAAAATCCGTTAGCGTTGATAAATTACTATGTACTAATAAGAAATACGATAATTTACGAATTTAAAATAACAACAACAAAAAAAAAAAACACGGATTTTATTGTGCGCGAGAAACGAATGCTTTTAACAAAGTTTTAATAAAACGTTTTCGGGAATGTGATCTTTGACCAGGAGTTATTGAAAACTGGACAAATTTCTAATTCGTACTAGAAATGTTTAGCTATTCCCTCATAAGTTTTTGATCCGCAAATACAATAGATCTCTCTTTAGCTTTAACGTTAGTTGAACTTCAAATGAACAATTCCATAAATCAGTCATAAGCAAACGCCCTTCTCATACGAAATAAAAAACTGAAATCTTCCTTAACTTACAAAGCAAAAATGAGCAAATGAGGGTAATGTAACATGGCGGCCACGCAACTCAGCTGGCTTCACCGGTGAGAGCACATGCTCCTTCCTCTTATTCTATCCTCCTTGACTTCAATGCTCTGGCGTCATTCAGTACTTGCAGCGCCATCTACTTTTATCCGGTGACCGAAATCGGAACTATGCTCACCGTTATCGCACGATACGTAAAATCAAGGAGAAATATTGGAAAATGAAATACATTTAATGATACAAACGACTTCATCTGTGGCAACACGCACGTGTTTGAACAACTGTCTACGACGTTTGTTCTGTTACGTAGGTGTTATGTCGTGTTTTATTTCATTTTCTTCCAATTGTAGATAAATTTCATAGAAAGGAATAAAATTCCAGAGTAATTTCTTAAAATGGAATCAGCGTTATTTTATTTCATAAAAAGAAGGAACAAGTAAAATTGTAAGAAAGTGACTGCAAGCGTAGTTCTGATGCGCTGTGATGGAAATTAAAAAAAATTATTGGTTCCGTGGAATTTTTTCTTTGTAGTAGTACAAGATGGAAGAAGATAGAGCTGAACGAAAATGTCGCTCAATTAGAGAACGACAACGGCGATGCCATGCAAACCAAACTTCGAATATTTTGTAGTACAAGACGGAAGAAGATAAAGCTGAAAGAAAACGTCGCTTAAATAGAGAACGACAACGGTGATGGCGTGCAAACCAATCTTCTAATACTTTGTAGTACAAGATGGAAGAAGATAAAGTTGAAAGAAAAGTCGCTTAAATAGAGAACGACAATGGCGATGACGTGCAAACCAATCTTCTAATACTTTGCATAACTTGAACGAAGGTAGAGATAATCGCAGACGAAATGAAATTTTTGAAGAAACACAAGCCAGGCATATTACTGATGCTCTTGCGCATGCAAAACACCGACAGCAAGAAACTCCTGAACAATTACAAGCTCGACGTAATGCAGCTGCTCTCTCCGACGCAATCCACCGGCATCAAGAAACTAAAGAACTTCAGGCTCGACGTGCTGCAAAAGCTCACGCACAAGCAAATCATCTCCAGCGAGAGGCAACTGAACAAGAATATTTTGGTCAAGTTATTCAAGAAGAGGCAGTTCAATTTAATGAAACTCAAGTGGTTGAACATAGCTGTGGCCCACTAAACATTCATCTTATAGACTGCCCATTGCCGTTTATTATAGTTATGTATACGTATTTTACGATTCGTGTTATAAAAATTTCATTCACCGCTTTCTCACCCGTGCATGGCACGTGCTGGGCTATGAGCTAGTTCCAGAATATTCTCACTACGTGTAAGGATAACGTTCTATGTAGCTGAAAACCTTATTCGATACTGTCCGCTGTGTGCACTATGTTTGACTTGATATTTCCTCTTGGGTTACATGTGAATATGAAATGTTCGGAAACATTGTAAACTTTGAATCATTCTTTTTCATTCAAATACACTAATTGCAGGCATAAATAGTGATAAATTTCTTCTGCAAGATGCGTTCTTATAGAAACACACACACTATGATACACGCATGGGTCAGTTTCGTTCCAAAGTCACATTTATCAGATGGGCATTATCATAATTGGTTGACTTCACGCCAACGATCTGCCTGATACGATTTGTTTTAGCTGTGATTTATCGCTGTACGTGTCGCGATTAACTATTGTCGAAGTGTTACATTTCTAAAGAAATTTTATAAATTACGATTTCCCTAAGATACCTAAAATCAGTACTCACTCACGATAAGATCGGCCGTCCTGTTATCAGTTACTGCCTTCTGTCATCTGACAGCTTATTGGTCATCAAAGCACCTTGTTTTAAAACATCCACATGCCTTATTTCTCCATTCTACTTACAAGCCGCAAAGGACTGAAAAACAGTCATGCATGGATTGGTTTTGCTGTCGTTCTGCGGCCAACGGGAAAATGGCCAAAAATATCATCGCTTAGAGAAAGAAAGAATATCAACCAGTTCAAGGATGAAGGGCAACTTTTATTTTCGGAATAACCACAGTCTCTGCCAGAAGTTGACTTCTGTTTGGCATTTAATGAAGAAAGTTTCTCCTTCTTTCGTCGAACGTACAAAAACGGCAGCATACGATTTACTTCATTTCGATTAAGGGCACTTACCAAAAAGTGAAAGAAACGAAATTTAAGTTTGTCTACGCATTAAGAAATTATATCGCGGTTTATAAGCTTACCCTGAGAGGCATTAAATTTTCCAGAAATGAGTTCGTGGTGCATCAGATATTGTCATCAAATTTAGCATCTCAATCATAGTCCCTACAAAGAATGAAGGAAAATGAGCCTGGTGTCTGTCACGTTCTTCATTTTCAGAATTTGTTTAAAATAAGCTTGGCGTATTAAAAAGTTAAAATGTAAGCGTTTCGTTTCAATATCCATTTAGCCCAAGTGATCGAATTCATAATTTTATTTTAAAAACACGAGAGAATATCCTGGTACCCTTTGTAGGCAATTTATGCTATGCATCTGCCAAGATCTTTGTGCGTGAGAAATAAAACGAGTGATCGAGATTATGCATTTATTTACGTACAAGACACGTTGCATTTACACTGCCGGAAAGTGAGAAAAGAACACCAAGAAGGAATTGGCGGACGATGATGAAATTTACATATGTTAATGGGGTCGAGTTTACGTAGGTGTGATGTTAATTTTGGGACCAACCGGTGAGCGCGTACGCCACAGCACGGCATAATATGCAAATTATTGTCGGTGGTATTTAAGGATTACAGCGAAGTGAATGTAATCAGTCGTCGGCGTACGGACACGTGCGAAGACCCTGAAGAAGCTACAATGCCTGGACATGGAAGACGTGTACGATTTCAGCAGTTATCGGACTTTGAGCGAGGTCGTCTAGTCGGACTCCACGAGGCTGGGTGGTCGTATCGTCGTATTGCGGAGCGAATTGGACGGGAAGTATCGGTGGTGGTACGAAGGTGTCGTAGATGGTCCGAGGAACATTCCCACACGAGAAGATGTGGAACCGGGGGTCACAGACGGACTGATGAGCGGACCGATCGACGCATAAAAAGAGCGGCGTTGTCAAGCAGAACATCCACTGCGACGCAAATCCAAGCTGCCGTTGCACCTGAGGTGACTGTGCGAACAATCCGCAACCGTCTACTGGATGCAGGACTACGTGCACGTGTGCCTCTGGCATGTGTACATCTGACTCCAGCCCACCGTCAGGAACGGCCGCAGTGGTGTCGCCAACGTCTGCACTGGAGAACGCAATGGCGATCAGTCGTGTTCAGCGATGAAAGCAGATTCTGCTTGGGAGCCTCCGATGGCCGTATGCGTGTTCGCAGACGCACAGGGGAGCGTCTCCACCCTTCTTGTATCCGCCAGCGACACACAGGGCCTACACTTGGTCTCCTGGTGTGGGGAGTGATCAGCTATCACTCCCGTGCACAACTAGTGTTTGTACCGGGTACGTTAAATAGCACCTCCTACATCAACAACATCATTCAGCCCGTTGTTGCGCCATTTGTAAGGTCGGTCCATCGTGGTGTTTTCCAGCAAGATAACGCACGCCCACACACGGCACGTGCAACGCAACATGCACTTCAGGGTGTGAGACAACTTTCATGGCCTGCACGTTCACCGGATTTGTCCCCCATTGAGCACGTGTGGGATTTTATGGGACAACGACTTATCCGTTCTCCACGGCCAGCCACGATCATCCCCGATTTACGCTTCCAGGTTGAGGATGATTGGAACTGAATACCCCAAACTTACATCCAACATCTGTACGACAGACTCTATGCCAGAATTACACAGTGTGACGCAGTTCATTGCGGTTCAACCTCGTACTAACCATGTTACTTGGAAATGTTATTTTTCAGTTTACCAGCAAAAACAGCTGTATTTTGCCATAATGTTTTGATCATGTTATCTTCTGTATTCCGTTATTATGCTGTATAAGTTTCGCTGGTATCAGACGTCTCCTTCTTGGTGTTCTTTTTTTAACTTTCCGCCAGTGTATTCGCGTTACTCACGATCACAGCGAGCCACAGTCCGGTACATACTATGTGGAATTAAATCATAACACACAATAAGGTATCCTAACATCGACAAATCGTGTCGTAATACTTACTATTCGAAAGTTAAAGACAACACCGTCAGTACACGATAAAAACTTATGAAAGGAGAAAACCCTTTACAAGTCAGGTAAACCTTAACTAAAAGTAAAAATATTTACAGATAAAAAAGTTAGATCTTTCGGGATCACTATGTTCCATCCTCAGACTGCAATAGTATGTGCTAGTGTGCTCTATTACATTGTCTAAGAACTTCCATGACGTAGGTCCGATTTTGAAGAGTGCTAACCCCCAGGGCTAGAGAATAAGCCCGCGCTCTAATGGAAATCAGGTTACAAGAGGAAGTTCGTCAAAATTACACAATGTAATCACCATGATACACATAGGGTAAGTTATGACATAAATTTAAAGACTAACAGGGTTATTCTGTCCAACGTGGATACTCTCCTCGAAATAACAATTTCAATGGTTGTGGTATTTAAAGGAACAGTAAACTTTAAAAAAAGGTCCTCGAAAATACAAATTTTTGCTGTTATGTTATGCGGGTAAGCGGGTGTTGCTCATGGAGCCGAAATTTGTTTCCCTACGGCCATTGGGAGCTGAGTAAACAGCTGTCAAAGTTTCTGGTGATGACGTCACACTAGACAAGCGGTCAGTCAGACCACTTCTCGCACCAACGGCATCTGTGTACTCCGTGCGGTAGGGGTTATGAGGAAAAGTACGAGGTAATTAGTGTCAGGAATTTCACTCCTTGTGTTGCGCATGTCCTGTTAATTAGTCATCAAACTTTCTGCTGCAATTTACACAACTAGAGTGAATTTTAAGCAGTTTACGGATTTCGCCGGAACCCCTGGTATACAAGCACTCAGTAAATACTTTTTACAAAGTGGTGAAATTTTTAATTGGGCCAATAATCAAATTTACGTGGCACAGTATGAAAAAACAAATTACTGATGATTTAAAATTATGCGATTCCGAAATTTGGGTGAGTGGAAATGGACAGTTTGATTCGCCAGGTTTTTGCGCCAAATACTGTACGTATTCCATTATGGATATTCGCAAGGGAAGTATTTTAGATTTTATTGTCGTCCAAAAAGGTGTTTTTAACGGGGACTTAGAAAATAATGCGTGCGATTTATTACTCTCAGATCTCTATGAAGAAATAAAGATATCGTTTTTTTTTATCAGATAGACAGAAGCATTCGTGCCCTCATGAAGAAAAAATATCCCAAATTGATCATCATATGGCCAAAACTTTGACTAAAAATCTAAAAGCTGCTGAAAACAAAGCTCCTTTTCTAGAAGCATGGCGGTCCAGTATAACCAATCATTTATGGTGGTCAGCTCAAACGTGTAATGGAGATGCTCAGCTGCTGGTAGAAAATTTTCTATCTCTGACTAGCCTGCCATACAGTAATAACAGTAGAAATAACAGTTAGATAAACTGCCTTTTTATCTAACTCTTATTTCTAGTTCATATTTTTCTTCTTGTTTTCCATATCATGTTCAACTATTGCGGTATTTTTATTTTCGTGGAGCAGAGGGTCATTAATGACTTTGCACTTGGGCTACGAGAAATATTCATAAAGTTGTTTCTCCCATGACAATAGGAGAAACTTAAAAAAATATATATGCATTTAGTTCAAAGAAAAATACCTTTATATACTGGTATATAGACAGTAGCTGATAAATCTTTAGTGACAATGAGAGTTAATCGAAATAGTCTGTGTCATTTCCAAAGCAACAAACAAAGCCCAAATACTGTTGTTCATTAGATTCAGGAAAACATTCTAACAACACAAGAAGGGATTACTTTTCTGATTTTTCACCCTATAGATATCCAGGCATTCACCCAATATACGAATTGTTTGTGCGCAATGCGTCTCTATAAGCCGCGGATGGCTTAGTGGTTAGCGAGTCAGACTATTAATGCAAGGTCCTCAAGTTCGAACCTGGGCTGATCTTTCAGATACTTACTAACAATCGCTAAATATCCGCCGTGCATTGGACGAGTACGTTAAGTGACGGCCCCCAGGCTGGACAAACTGGTTAAATGGGTATCCTTTCCTATGCCCCCTCTGAAATTCTCTCACCCCTCTGTGTGCAACATCGTACTTGTACGGTGGCGCCATCTACTGTACTCTAATCTCACTACAAATTGTTCTGTCAAAGTCGCTAGACTTGCTCTCATTCCTTCCTTTTCTGTGTCCTGCCCAAAAGGCGATCTCGCTGTAGGTGGCTGGGACCTAAACTCCAATACAAGAAAATGACAAATACCAGATAATGTTTCTCTATAGTTTGCTACATACAAGTTCATATTTTTTTTCAGCCCGAAGAATCATTTGATAACGACTTGCCTGTAAGGTGTGGTTGTTTGAACAACACTGTCGAATGATTCGTGGTTTATTATACATTGGGCACTACCTTTTATTTTTATCGTCTGATCACTCTCGTTTCAACACAAACACTCAGCGTTTATTGACATTCTCTCGCAGTTATAACATTGGCACCAGTCAAGATCACCTTTTTCTACCCTCGAATTTGTTTTCACATATCTTGTTAAACATTCGTACTGTACCGGCAGAATATCGTGGTTCAAATGAATAAGGATTTACACTAGCCATTTTACAGATTGATGCGATCGAATGCGCTGCACAGAACGGTAAAGAGCACCGTCTGGTGCTCTACGCACGCTGAGCGTCTGGTCTCTTGTTAGTGTGACGTCACTGCTAATTTTAAAAAACGCTCTAGCAGGAGAACTACTTACGATAAAGCATTTCTGATTGCGCTAGTTTTCATGTCTCTTTCGACATTACATTTTTCGCGCGGAGAAAAAAAAATTCCGAAATGAGTTTACTGTTCCTGATGGAGTAAAAAGGATAATGGCCTCTTTCCAAGCCTGATAATGAGTGTCACTGTGTGTAAGTCGAGCCAGGGCAGAGTTCATAGCCCCGGTCTTCACACTATAAATGTGTTCTGAAAGGCGAAGATGTAAAGAGCGTTTTGTATAGCCAATACTATCGCCGCCGCCGTAGTTTAGTAAATGTTTCCTGACACTGAGCTGTACTTAGGTAGGTGGATTAATGAACGTTACTGTCATAAATGAAAGAATTGAAAAAAGATACTGAGTCATAAAAGTAAATATTTACTAAACTATGGCGGCGGTAATATTGAGTATTACGACTTTAGTTTTTCAAAAGCAATATTTATTATTATTATTATTATTATTATTCAGATTTAGTCGAATGTAAGAATGCACCGATTAAATGGGATGTAGCAACAAAAATCCACCTGCGCATGCGCAAGATAAAGGTCATTTGTGTCACCGGCGGCCATTTCGATTAGTTAGCGACACCAAGTGGCTCAAAAGTCCATTTGAAGTTCAAAATTTTATAACAAATGAACACACACACGCACGCACGCACGTAAATGCCTGTATTACAGTGCCATGTGCGCAACGGAAAATATTTTAGTTTGAAAATGCGACGAGAGGAGGCTCTTTACACGCATACAAACCATGAAAGATATTCAAATGTGGTGCCCTGAAAATTATTAAGTAATAAGCTGCAGCTATTGATCGTCTGTGAATTGTTTATTGAAAACGGTGTTCAAGAGGAGTGCTGCGACGATATTAACTTTGCCAGATAAAGCCTTGTTCCTGAAGCTTTTTCGTATAAGCGGAAAATTGGCAACAGAAGCTTTTTAAAGGTTTCCAATACAGAAAGGAATAAAGATGTGCCACGGTTCTATCGTGTATGCTGGTTTGCAGTGTCTAGCGAGACGATTTGAGAAAACTGGAAGTTTGCTGACTCGCCCCCGACGGGAAGATCAAGGTTAAGAAAGTCCCTTTCGAGTGCTGTGGCATCCCAAACGGAATTATTAACCTAAACACAAAAGTGGAACAGTGTCCGCGTGAAACGGCAAGATGTCTGGGAATACTGAGAGCATCGATAAATCGTATTCTCCACGGTGTGTCAAATCCGTACCGATGGGAATCGCAAACCTTACACAAGCTGTTACCGGTGGATACCACACAACGGGATGAATTTGCCATATGGACTATGGAAAAGATCACTGAGGATCTCCAGTGTTTGTTAAATGTGTTACGAATATACAAAGCTCAATTTTCGTTACGTGGGTCTGTCAACACGCGAAACTGTCAAATATGAGCGCAATATAATACATATGCGTACACAGTGGAACCACTGCATTCACCACGAGTTACCGTGTAGCGTGGATTCACCGTCTCCGTCATTCTTGGGATCTTACGTTTTGAGGAACCGTGTCCCAGAAACTGGCTCAGCAAATGGCGAACGCTACTTGAAACTGCTGCGTGAAGACGTGATGCCATGTTTTAGAGAGAAAAAAATCTGCTGCACACAGTCACGTTTATGCAGGATGGTCACGTCGTATCTCCAGTAAGAACCTTCATGTGTTCACATTTGGTGGAGAAAGACTGATCAGCAGGCACTGCAGCACTCCAGGGCCACCTTGGTCTCCAGATCTGGCTCCCGTGGATCTCGGGTTGTGAGATTATTTTAAGTCCAGAGTGTGCCTAAGAAGACTTTTCACACTGCCACAATTAAAGGAAGCCTTTCGCCGCGAAATCGGTTGCATTCGCCGGTCACTGGAGTTATCAGACGCTTGAATGCTGTAATATCTTGTGGCGGAGGACATGTTGGACACTTACCCTTGTGATAGTGTCACCAAATTAATGTAGCGTTTTAATTTCTCTTGACTTTCACTGTATTTACAAACATTTTTGCCGTTGTGTTTTTGACGGTGACTATTTTAACTCAAAAATTTTCCGTTGCCAAACAAAATCCCTTATCTAGCTGATGTTTTTCTTACAAACCATACCGAAATTCACGCTTCTGTTATAAAGTTTGAAATTTTAAACGGATTTTTGAGCCACCCGGTATAAACTGAAGAGTAATTGAATCAGAGATACCTGTCTAGTAACGTGTAGCACCAGCTTTCGCCCTTATGACGGCGGCGATTCGTCTCAGCATGAACTCGACAATACACCGGAAACGTTGGGAAGCCATACGGATCCACGACCCCTAAACAAGCTCCCACAGTTCACGAAGTTTGATGGAGGGGGTCAGAGCCTCGAACATCTCTTTCGATGGCATCCCAGATATGCTCAACGAGATTGAGGTCAGGTGACCTAGCTGGCCCAGGAAGGGAGGTCACGTCGGTGGAGTGTTCATCCAACCATTCGGATACAATTCGGGAGCTGCATTTTCTTGTTGCAGGATGAGGTCCCCAGTGGGATGTTGAAGAAGCACAAACGGGAGAAAATGGTTGTCCAGGATATCCCGGTAACGTTGACCTGTGAGGGACGATGTCACACGTACCAGGGGTCCCACTTCAGTCCATGTAAACAGTCCCCAGATGAGAATGCCACCCCCATGAACTTGAAGAGTACCCTGCTGGCAAGAAGGGTCCATCGCTTCATGTGGTTTGCGCCGTACTTGTATCTTGCCATCCGCATGTACCAACGTGAAACTCGATTCATCAGTCCAGGAGGCATTTTTCCACATGTCTAGGCTCCAGTGACGATGTTCCCGCGCTCTTGCTAATCTTTGCACCCTGTGATGTGCGGTCAGCAGCGGTACCCTCGTGGGACGATGGCTTCTGTACCCCATACCGAGGAGATGGTTCTGGATGGTGTGGCTGCTTACACGTGTTTGAGCACCAGCGTTAAATTGCCGAGTGATTTCTTGCACTGTGGTCCGTCTATCCGCTGTTACAATGCTAGCTAGCCGAAGATGACCCAACTCATCCACACGCTGTTGTCCACGGTATAGTTGGCCCTTTCAGGGATGGTTTTACCGGATTCGATGGACTCACGGTGCACCCGTGACGCAGTGGTTCGTGAAAATCCTAGTGCCTGCACGACTTCCGAGATGGAGTGACCCATTCGTCGGATCTCGACAATTTGCCCACGATCAAATGCGGTTAGATCCTTCGTCTTACCCATAATGCGTCCGACTCTTACTGATTCCCGTCGCATCACTCCTTATATTGTCGGATCGGTGCATACGTCATGTCGTTTCCGTTTACAGGGCCACACACAGCGCCACATTTGCATAACGCCAGCTGTCTCTAATTCAGTTGCTCTTCAGTGTAAACAACAAGTGTTTTTAGTAAAAGATATACAGGGTGGGCAAAGAGTACTTCCCTCATTAAAAAAAGTTTTATTTAAAAGTCTATGATAGTTAGAAACAAGCGGTTTTTGGCATGATACGTGTAAACTAATAGAGTTTCAATATAAATTTGGAAGTTGTGAAGTCGATACTGGGGCTTTATCCGGGAGATGCGGGTTCTATTCCTGCTCCAGGACGACGGCATTTTCAAGTTTTCGGATATTACCTGACTTACCATTCACGTCATATTTACACCAATAAAGAGATTCACAACTTCCATATTTGTATTGCCGCAGTGGTCTAAGCGATGGCTTCTGACCGTTCGTCCGAGGAGGGACTGGGTCGGAATCCCAGTGAGGCATAAACGTTGTGTTTGTCTTAAGGCACTGGCTCTCACCTTTCCTTGGAACCAGTGGCCCTAAATTAGGGACGGGCGACTGCTTATAGCCAATTGAGTTTCTCACGGTGGTCGTAAAACACCGATAAAAAATGTTGTATTGTACAAGAGTGTAATCCCGTATTTCATTCATTGATATTCTGAGCCTCCGGTCAATCACGCGAATGAATTCTGAACCTCCAGATTCGCTAAATATATTAATGCCGGTTGCTTCGACTAGCGAATGCTGTGATGGTTACATTCAAATTAATCGGAAACTTGAAATTTGGTCGTTCTGGGTGATGTAGTGCTTAGCATACTCGAGCGCTATCCGAGAGACGCGGGTTCGATTTCCTATCCAGTAAGACGAAATTTTCAAGTTTTCGGATATTATCTGACTTACCATTCATGTCATGTTTACACCAATAAACGGATTCACACCATCCAAATTTGTATTTTACAATGGTGTTATCCCATATTTCATTCATTAATAGTTTCTTTTGTTGTTGTACGTGCATGCTGAGTAATAAATAGGTGGCATTGCAATAAGTGAAAATGGCGTCTTTGCAGGAAGAGGCGCGATGTGTTCTGTAGTACCACGATACCAAATCACCGATAACTGACCGGAGTAATTTCAGAAGACCGTACGGACTTCCAGACAGGAAGCGTTTATGACCGAAAACGAAATGGCCGACCGGGTGTTAGTAAAGAAACTGCTTTCACACGCAGTCTCACGGAACCCTCCCGCCGATTTTCTTCTGAACTAGGTATACCCTGCCTTACACTGACGGAGATCTTACACAAAAGGCTTCGTTTGTATGAGTACAAAGTGCAGATTGTTCAACCCTTGTCGGTGGAAGACCGTCCACGTCGAGCTGGTCTTTGCAACTGAGATTTTGCAATGCATCGATGAGAACAACAACTACCTACAGAGTGAGTATTTTTCGGTTAAGGCTACTTTTCGCACATCTGGTGAAGTAAAGAAGCACAATGCATATATATACGCGTCGGAAAATCTCCATATTGCCTTTGAAAAACAGCCGGACAGACCAAAAGTGAATATTTGATGTGGTCTCATGCACAACAGACTCATTGGAATTTTGAGTGAGTGCGTGCGTGCGCAAAATGGCAGGAAATGCCTACCTGGACATGATGGAGCTTTTTGTTGCACCTCAGTTGGACGAATGTCAACCATGGGTAATTTTCCAGCAGGATGGTGCGCCTCCACGTTGTGAAATATTTATTTAAAAATTCCTGAACACTACATTTCCCAACAGGTCACTCTGATCACCCGATATAGCACCCGGTCCAACATCATGGTCCCCCCAGTCCCCCGATATAACATCCTATAACGAAGTAAATTTCTCCGTCATTTTGGTCTACGCCGGGGATCGAACCCGAGTCCTCTTATTCCGGAAGAAGTCGCTCTACCAACTGAGCTACGCAGACGTTCGTCTCGCTGCTATCTGCCTTTATGTCGTGTGCGTCCTGCGGGGAGGGCACGTCTCCCCCTCCGAAAGAGGGCCGGGGGCATGGCCCACGGGTCAGCAGGGACCATGTGTTGACGTAGGCAGTCATCCGCAGAAGAACGTGCACTTGAGAACTCCCAGTCAATCTGGTGTGTGAAATGCAAGATCACACACATTTATTTTTCGAAGCGCTGAAGAAAGGATTCTCTCCTTCAGCGTTTCGAAAAAATTTTCCTGTCTCGCGGTGTGGAAAGAACATCCAACCATTGCGAGAACTTTAACGGCCGGGTCATCCGGGAAGTTTGGACGCCATTATAACGATGTAAATTTCTCCGTCATTTTGGTCCACGCCGGTAATCGAACCGGAGTCCTCTTATTCCGGAACAAGTCGCTCTACCAACTGAGCTACGCAGGCGTTCGTTCTCGCTGCTATCTGCCTTTATGTCGTGTGCGTCCTGCGAGGCAGGCACGTCACAACCCCTAGACGTTTTCCTGTGAATTATAAAGTCTATTCAACACCAGTGACTTAGAGGAGGATAACAGATGCTATTGCCACAGTCTCCAAAGAGATGTATGGCCAAACATGGCGAGAAATTAAATACCGGCTAGATGTGCTGCAGGCCACGAACGGCGCTCACGTGGAGGTGTATTAACCATGTAAAAAAAAAATTCTGTTAGTTTACATTCATCATAACACAAACTGCTTGTTTATACCTGTCATAGTGTTTTAAATAAAAACTTCATTAATCAGAGAAAGACTTTATGTTCACCCTGCAATTTAATCATCAAAATAACTTAAAACGCTACATCTGTTCTTGATATTATTTAAACATCTGCTACTAAAAAGAAATCATTTCTATTCTGCATTAATTACATTTTAAAATAGATCGAGTGAAGTATTTTCTGTTCTTGGACGAATAAATTTCTGTATTTTAAAATCATATCGAGTCAAACTTATTACGTTCTTGGGCAATAATATATCTCCCATCAAACAAAGATCTTCGCTCTTTCCACATTTATAAGTGAGCCACGGAAAAATTCTCAGTGGCCGCCACCGGGAGTCGAACCCAAGGTCATTTGATGTTCCTGGTCCACGTTATATGTCTGTATTAATAATATATCTCCCCATTTGCGAACTGAGAGGATGGATTTTTGGAGAATATTTGGCAAACTCATTGAGAAAAATTTATTTTTTTCTTGAAAATTATATTTTTACAATTTGCAAGTTGAAGTTTATTCTGTTTTATGTTACGGCATTCTCTGAAGTTTCTATATACTTTCGAAATTTTCGCTTCGGGGATTACGTATTTGCTTCAGTTCTTTCCTTTATGTTTCACTCTATAGCTAGTTCCTTCCTTCGTTTTTTAGTTTCTCCTGAGCAATTCTGATACTTTGTCTCAATTCTGTTTACCTTTGCTATTTCTTTTATTCGAGGACTTGAGATATTTCTACTGGATAACTAAGACAACAAAAATGTGTTCTTGAAAACTTTTCTTCGATCCTTCGGAAAACTAACTAACTGATTTCTTATATATTGCGCCTGATATAACAAGAGCTCATATGTAGCGATATTATTTAAGCAAAGCTTGCATGCAAGAACTACGCTTAAGGAATATTGAACCAAATACACTGAAATGCCAAAAGTCATGGGATAGCAGTATGGAAATGTTTAACTGGCGCTACCGTCGTATAAGGGATTCGACGCACGCCACGATTTTTATCAGTTGCGAGGTGTAATCTCGTGAGTCAGGTTGAACAAACGCCAGTAGGATTATGGCAAACCGACGAGAATGATCGGAGTTTGAACGAGGCATGGTGGTGGGAGCCAGAAGGATGGGGCATTCAATTTCCGAAGTTATGCGAACATTCAACATTCCTCAATCCACGGTGTCGCGTGTGAACCAAGAATACCTCATGAAAGGCATTAATGACCACCCACCGTGGACAGCGCACAGACCAACCACGAATGCTGAATGACCGTGACTAGGGGCTTCAGATCAGGACTGTCCATGCTAAAAGACAAGCGACACTGGCTCATATAACATCCACATACACAGAAAAGCAATTGAATTAAAGACAGCTGGCGTTATGCAAATGTAGCGCTGTGGGCGGCCCTGTAAAGGGAAACGACATGACGTATGCAGCGATCCGACAATAGAAGGAGTGATGCTACGGGAATTGGTAAGAGTCGGACGCTGTATGGGTAAGACGAAGGATCTAAGCGCATTTGACCGTGGGCAAATTGTCGGGGCCCGACGAATGGGTCACTCCATCTCGGACGTCGTGCAGGTACTAGGATTTTCACTAGCCACTGTGTCACGGGTGCACCGTGAGTACATCGAATCCGGTAAAACCATCGCTGCAAGGGCCAACAGACGTGGACAACAGCGTGTGGATGAGCGGGGTCATCGTCGGCTAGCTCGCATTGTAACAGCGGATAGACGGGCCACAGTGCAAGAAATCACTCGGTAATTTAACGCTGGTGCTCAAACACGTGTAAGCAGCCACACCATTCAGAACCATCTCCTCGCTATGAGGTACAGAAGCCATCATCCAACGAGGGTACCGCTGCTGACCGCACATCACAGGGTGCAAAAATTAGCATGGGCGCGGGAACATCGCCACTGGGCCCTAGACATGTGGGGAAATGTTGCCTGGACTGATGAGTCGAGATTCACGTTGGTACATGCGGATGGCAGGATACGAGTACGGCGCAAACCACATGAAGCGATGGATCCTTCTTGCCAGCAGGGTACTCTTCAAGCTGGTGGGGGTGGCATTCTCGTCTGGGGACTGTTTACGTGGACTGAAATGGGACGCCTGATACGTGTGTCATCGTCCCTCACTGGTCAACGTTATCGGGATATCCTGGACGACCGCTCCCGTTTGTGCGTCTTCAACATCCCACTGGGGACCTCATCCTGCAACGAGACAATGCAGCTCCCGAACTGTATCCGAATGGTCGGATGAACACTCCACCGACGTGACCTCCCTTCCTGGGCCAGCTAGGTCACCTGACCTCAATCCCATCGAGCACATCTGTGATGCCATCGAGAGAAATGTTCGAGGCTCTGACCCCCTCCATCAAATCTTCGTGAACTGTGGGAGCTTGTTCAGGGGTCGTGGATCGGTATGGCTTCCCAACGCCTTCGGTGTCTTGTCGTGTCCATACCGAGACGAATCGCCGCCGTCGTCAGGACGAAAGGTGGTGCTACACGTTACTAGACAGGTATCTCTAATTCAATTGTTCTTCAGTGTATAATGCCGGAGGTACCAGAGAAATATCTATCAGGCCAGCGCAGCGTAGTGTAGCGTCCATGGGGTGTGGGAGCTGATCCCCCGGTGTAACTTTGTTAACACCCCGACATCAGACACAGCGCCTCACGTGGGCTCGTGAACACGGTAATTAGACCCTGGAAGGTTGGCAACATGTGGGGTAGTCCGCAGAGTCCTGTTACGAGGTGATGGTGGGATTCAAATGTGGCGCAGAGCCCATGAGGACGTGAACCTAAGCTGACAACAAGGGACTGTGCATGCTGGTAGTGGTTCCATACATGTGGCACAGTTTGGGTCCTCTGTCCTTCGTAAATACGTCATTAAATGATAATTGCTTTGTTGCTCTGCTGGGTGACCATTTGCAGCCCTTCATGGAATTCATGTACCCCAACAACGATGGGATTTTTCAGGCTGACAATGCACCATGTCATCGGGCCCAAGTTGTCCAAAATTGGCTCGAGGAGCATTCTGGACAGTTACGAAGGACGGTGTGGTCACCACGTTTGCCCGAGACGAACTCAAGAGAGCCCTTGTGGAACGTCGTGGAAAGGTCCAGTCGCATCCATGATCCTTCACCTACAAATACCAGGGAACTTGGGCGGCAATTCAGACGGCATGGCACAACAACTCTCCAGAAGTCTTCCGTCTACTTGTGGAATCGATTCGGCTGTCGAATTGCTGCACTTCTCTGCCCTGGAGGAGGCCCTACACGTACGTATCCCATGACGTTTGAAGTTTCAGTGTAAAATCTACTAAATCCCAAATATTTATCACGTTTTTATCATATTTCAACAATTTAATATGATAATTCACCTCTCTGCCTTATACAGTGAAAGGGCAGAAATCATGGTTTCCTGATTTTTGGACAACGCAAAGCTGTCACGTGGCTTCGTCCTCTCGTTAGAGGACGAACCCACTGCTTGGCAGGTATATAAGCAGAAGCTGTCACGTGGGTTCGTCCTCTCGTTAGAGGACGAACCCACCGCTTGGTAGGTATATAGGCAGAAGGAACATCACTGCCTTTACTGTACGTAGACAATATTAATCCAACCCCCAAGTATTCCCATGAATCTTTCCTATTACCAGAGCGTTTTCGTCATACGGATATAGGGAAAGTGAGAACTGAATTTTCCGTTTAATATACGAAAGGAATTGCGGAAAGGTTTCTGAAAATTCAGAATTTTTCGTTAGCCCAACTCAAAAACAGTAATTTACCGTCAGTGTAAGAAAGAAACTGCGGAAAGGTTTCTGAAAATTCAAAACTTTCCCGTGGTGCCAAAAATCCATGAAATTCAGGTTTTTTTCTGTCTTTTTATGGAAAAGGTTGTATCAGAAATATGCTTTGTTAATTAACGAAAGAAATCACAGAAAGTGGCTTGTGAATTTCAGAAAACGTTTTACACTGTGAGGAGAATCTTTAGAGTGGAAAGGTCCTTTTGAGCTTCGGACCCTTCACTCAGGAATTCCATGGAATTATAAATAATTGTGCAGCGAGTGTGGTTGAAGGTACCTGTGGATCGCTTTCATGACCTAGTGGACTCAGTACTTCGCAGAATGATTGTCATTATCGGGGAGAAAAGAGGGTTTAAATATTACTAGGTAGGTATGCAATGATTTCTGTACACTCGGTGTATATTCTTTTCCAGAACTTTATTTCAGTGAGAAGAAATAACAAAGTCAATGCGTAGAAATCCGATGTATGCGAAAGAGTTGTTTAAAAACGTTTTTTCGTTTTATCTAAAATGACTTAAGGAAATAACAAGAATGATGACACCGAATTTTCGGGTGTAATAAGCACGTCTTTTGAATCCGTTCTGAGGCAAATTAAATTTATCAAAGCTATTCAGAGTCAATGGAACCGGTATGGAAAGCAATAGTATCTGACGGAAGAAAGAAGTTTTTCAATCGGGTTTTTAATCCCTCAGATATTCCTGTAAACGGAATCGTGAGCTCACGCCCTCTGGTTGCAGACTTGTGCGTTAAGGAAAACCTGAATTTATAAGAGAAACATTTCGCACCGGAAACGCTCTCCAACACCGAAAGAATTTTTCAAATCGGACTATTAGAAACAGAGATATCGACAGAAATAAGATGTGACTTTACGTCCCCTGGGGGTAAAACCGTGCATTATTTTAAAAAGAAAGTACTCTCAATAGGTTTTCCCATATGATCGGTATCGGTCCAAGAAAAAAAAAATTAGTCGTGTTTTCAGGAGCCCAGATTTTGCTACAAATACATCAGAAGCAGAAATTAACACTTATCACCCCTGGTGGCCAAACCATTCTTTACCAAACATTAGAAATTATGTGAAAAATATTTTCCATCAGGTCTTGTATGTGATACAGCAAGAATTTTGCAATTCTGAGTTTTAGAAGCAGAAAACGCAATTTACCTTTGTGTCCCCTAGCGGAAAGTCTATGATTTACTTGAAAGTTTTGAATTTATAGGAAAAACATTACGCATCGGAAACACTATCCAATAAAGAAGGAATTTTTCAAATCGGACTCCTAGAAGTAGAGATATTGACAAAAATAAGATATACATCTACCGCCCCTGGCGTAAAAACCATGCATTATTGTAAGAAGAAAATGTTTCTAAAAGGTTTGTCGACATGAGTAGTATCGGTCTACAAACGACGTTTTTTTCAATCGAGAATTTAGAAGCTCATATTTTGCTGCAAATACATCAGAAGTGGAAATTAAGATTTACGCCCCCTGGTGGCCAAACAATTTTTTTTTTTTTTGCAAAAATTAGAAATTATGCGCAAACGAATTCCCATTAGAAGCTGTATCCGGTGCAGAAAATTTTTTTAAATCGGAGATTCGGAAGCAGAGAGAGAGATATAGGTGGAAACGCAATTTACTTTTACGCCCCCTAGCAGAAAGTCTATGAATTACTTGAAAATTCTTAAATTATATAAAAGACATGTCATATTGAAAACACTATCCAACGAAGAAGGAATTTTTCCAATCGGACTTCTAGAAGTAGAGATATTGACAAAAATAAGATATACATCTACGCCCCCTGGCGGAGAAACTGTCGAATATTTTAAGAAGAAAATATTGCGAAAAGGTATATCGATATGAGTGGCATCAGTCCATGAAAGAATTTTTTCAATCGATATATTATAGAAGCTCAGATTTTATGGCAAATACATCAGAAGCAAAAATTAACACTTACGCCCCATGGTGGCCAAAGTATTCTTTACCAAAAATTTGAAATTATATGCAAAAGATTTTCCAGCAGGAGTTGCAGCCGCTGAAGAAAAATTTTTTCAAATCGGAGTTTTAGAAGAAGAGGTATCGGGAAAAATGTAATTTAATTTTACGCCCCCTAGCGGAAAATCTATAAGTAATTTGAAAAAGTAACTATATCTAAACTACTCTTCGACATAAATGGAATCGAAAGATAAAAGATTTTTTTCAATCGGTTGTTTAGAAGCAAATATGTAGGATAAAAAGTATTTTTGAATTCGACATCATCTGAATTTACGCCCTCTAGCGGCGAAATTGTACATCGTAAAAATAAAAAAACGAAATGAAGGATCATCATTCGCATATTTCAAGATTTCCAATGCAAAAAGAATTTTTCAAATCGGACTAACAGTTGCAGAGATATCGTGGGGACGGACGGACAAACCGGTAACATAAGCACGATCTTTTTATACAAAAAACGTGCTAAGAAAGCACTTATTCTGGAGCAAAATATCTCAGAATTTGAGCTCTTGTATTGCTGCAATGAATGCGTAATTGATGCGATTTTTTTAATGTTAAACTTACCTTGACTTCAGAGGACTTCTTAACTTGCAAATAGGATTTAGAATGTTGTATTTACTATTAACATCCTTTTTTACTAAGTTTTCAACATTATTCCTGATCTATTGCTATCAACATTCTTCCTACTTAATTTTATCAGTGTGCATCAACAAATTCGTTTGCACGATAATGTAGATGTTAAACCTCTCGTTTTCTTGAATGACGCATTTATATTTTCACCTCTCACATCTGATGTTTTTATATTTTCACATCTGATGTCTGTATTCGCTGAAACTATAACATATAATCAATAAGTTGTAGTTATTAGTTTCAGCGAATACAGACATCATTTTATGCATTAAATATTCAAAACTAAAATTAGCTTTGAAATAATGAAATTTTAAAACACTTTTCTATTTTATCATGCGTTTTCATTTGTTTTATTAGGTGAATTATTTCTAATGTATCTGAAAGGCATATTTCGTACTTTCTGAATCATTACTTTTCGGTTTGGTCCCGACTTCACTACTGGTAGTAGCTTCCATTGTATGGAAGTACAGAAGTTCACACATTTATAGAACGATTTCCCAGCAATATACTCGTAATTAATGTTTAAAATAAAATTGTTTGTTTCTTAAATATTCTATTCGATAGTACGTCATTTCTTAAAATTGTTGGATGCTCAAGATCTTTCGAGCTCCCACTATAGCGCATTCGCAAGCCATACTGCCTTGTGCACAATCAGTGAAACGCACTTATATACAGAAGTTCACGTCACGTTCTCCTGACAACATGTGAGATTATAAACAAGTTATACCCCTCTCCGGGAACAAAAAGCATTTTAAATTTTAAGATGTTAAACAAGTTAATTCGTAAGAATATAATTGCCCACGTTATACAATGCAGTGACAGTAATAATGAATACATAGTTATCAATGTAGGTCTAATTTTAAGTCAATCACGTATCATCAAGAGTGTTAGATCGATATATAGGTTCATGAATAGGCGCTCGAGAAGTATGAATTGCCCCCATGATGAATGTATTATTGCTGGTAAATCCTCATTACAACAATGGGTACCATACAGAAGAATGTACATTGCCCCTGTGAATCACGTGTCACTCTTATTCGTTGTGGTTGATAGATGTCTTATATCTTCATTGGAGACTGTAATCTTCATCTTTAACAAACGTGTCCAAAGCTGTATTCATATTGTCTTTTCTGATATCATATTAGTGCTCCTTACGCCGTACTCCCAATGTTCTTGTAGTTGATCCAATATATATCTTGAGTTATTGACCCGATATACTTGGCAATAATGGTATCATGTATACACCATGTCTATTTATATATGGAATGGGGTCGACCGCGACCCCATTCCATATATAATAAGCCACATATCGTAATTTATTAAAATATGGTTGTTACATGCAATATCTTTTAATATTGCTTCAGCCCCCATTGGGACCACGCACACTGCAAATCTTCAGAAAGTTAAAAACGCATAAAGAGGGCAACCCAATTCGCCTCTTAGTATCTGGAAGACACAACCCTATGCAAAATCTAGAGTCGGCATTGGCTTCTTTTTTAAAACCATATTTTATTAAATCATCATATGTGGTACATAATTCTAGGCAAGCTTTAGATAGCATTAGGAACTTTAAAGTTGAAAGGCCTTACATATTAGCTTCACTGGATGTGAACTCATTGTACCCAAACGTACCTATTGAGGACGCCCATAATGTCCTAATAGGCGTGTTGACAAAATGCTCCACTCTACACCAACTAGAAATTGAAGCCATCTTACAAGCTTTAAAATTGGTAGCAAGGCGATCTTACTTTAATTTCAATAATATAACATATCAGAAACTGGCAGGTACACCAATGGGATCGCCGCTTTCTGCTATATTGGCTATAGCAATATTACAAGATATTGAATGTAACATTATCCCTAATAGCACATTTCGTCCTGACTTATTCATACGTTATGTCGATGATGCACTAATTACTTGGTCTCATCCCATCGAACTGTGACAATGTTTTTCAGAACAACTATCTGACTACTATCCAACTATTAATTATGCAACTGAACTTGAAAATTACAGTTCATTACCAATTCTGGATATTTTGCTTATACGTGATTCTGTAAGTAATTCATTGACTTATTCTGTATATAAGAAACCAATTGCTAATCCCGTACTTATACCTTTCAAATCATATCTCCCATTTGGATATAAACTGGCAGGTTTGCGATTTTATGTGAATCGAGCATTCACACATACCTCTGCTAAGAAACTTCGACAGGCAGAGCTTAACTTCGTTCAAGATCTTGCGCATTATTACGATTACCCTGATTATGTAGTAAGGAACCTTATAAGGGCACGACATAAGGCTGATACCATTACATTACGGTTGGACCACTCAAAACCACGTTATGTAGGATCTGTGGATTTCCAACCGGTGGTAAATAAACAGTTACATAATATAGGTAAAAAATATAAGTTGGCTATTGGGGTTAAAACAACAAACATTTTCGAAATGATAAAGTGCGACCGCAACCCCATTCCATATATAAATAGACATGGTGTATACATGATACCATTACTGCCAAGTATATCGAGTCAAGAACCCAGGGTATATATTGGATCAACTACAAGAACATTGGGAGAACGGCGTAAGGAGCACCAATATAAGACAATATGAATACAGCTTTGCCCAAGTTTGTAAAAGATGAAGATTACAGTCCCCAATGGGAAAACATAAGACATCTATCAACACCAACGAATAAGAGTGTCACGTGATTCACAGAGGCAATGTACATTCTTCTATATGGTACCTATTGTTGTAATGAGGATTTATCAACAATAATACCTTCATCATGGAGACAATTGATACCTTTCGAGCGCCTATTCATGAACTTATATACCGATCTAACACTCTTGATGATACGTGATTGACTTAAAATTAGACCTACATTGATAACTATGTATTCATTATTACTGTCACCCCATTGTATAACGTGTGCAATTATATGTTTACGAATTAACTTGTTTAACATCTTAAAATTTAAAATGCTTGTTGTTCCCTGAGAGTGGTATAGCTTGTTTATAACCTCACATGTTGTCAGGAGAACGTGACGTTAACTTCTGTATATAAGTGCGTTTCACTGAGGGTGCACACGGTAGTCTGGCTTGCGAATGAGCTCCAGTGGGTGCTCAAAATATCTTGCCTTTTTAAGCTATCATCTTTTACTTGTACTTTGTGACCTTAGTGTATTAAACTTACTGCCAATGACTCAATTGTGCATAATGGATATGCCTTGTTGACAGCTTGAGTCCATGACCTCATGGGGTTTGCGCCACACCCGAACCTGACCATGAGCTCGTAACGACTGGACGTGTGACTCATCGAATCACGCCACGTGTTGACGGTCCTCCAGGGTCCAATTACCGTATGCTCGAACCCAGGTGAGGCGCAGTGTCTGATGACGTGGTGTTAACAAAGGCAGTCTGGTGGGTCTTCTGCTGCCATACCCCACGAAAGCTAAATTACGCTGTACTGACCTGATGGATACGTTTCTGGTACTTCCTGCTTTGCATATCGATGTTTTTGAGCGAGTGTCGCTTGCTTGTTGGCATGGACAATCCTGGTCAGACGCCGCTGGTGACGGTTATTCAGCGTCCGTGTTCGGCCTCTGCGCTGTCCAGGGTGGGTGATAATGCCTTTTATGATGTATTCTGGGTACACACGTGACACCGTGGATGGAAGAATGTTGAATGTTCGCACAATTTCGGAAATTAAATGTCCCATCCGTCTGGCTCCCACTTACCATACCTCGTTCAAACTCCGATAATTCACGTCGGCTAACCATAACCCTTCTGGCGGTTGTTCAACCTGAGATTACACCGCGCAACTGATAAAAATTGTGGCGTACGTCGAAGACCTTATACGGTGGCAGGGGGGACAGTTAAAAATTTGCATACTGCTATCCCGTGACTTTTGGCACTTTAGTGTATGTTTTGAAGCAAAATGCAGAAAAATTTTGTGAATTGATGAACACTTAGCTTTGGTTCTGTAAGCTCAAATTTGGTTTAGCATGCGCTCTTCAGGGGAATATTAACACGGACCAGGCAAAGCACATCGCACACTGTATCTGATAATAATTCGAACGGCATTTCCCTTTGTTTTCAACGACACCAACCCAATCCACAGAAACCCGTGCACAGGATAAATGCTGTCTGAAAAAAAAAATTCGAACCTCTGTGTCCAATTATAAGACACATTTATCTTTTCTGCATTGTAGGCAATCCGTTAATTACTGTCAGAAATGACTGACTCTGACGGCAGGTTAAACCCGGCGTCAGTGCAGCTGGAATTTTGAAAGGAGTCAACTGCTGTTTCAATTTAATGAAAGGCTGCTTCCTAGCAGCTCGCAACTTCACAACCGATTTCATCATCTATGTTTCCTTCTTTTTCTTTCTTTGTCAGTTTAATTCATTTTGTTTCTGCTTTTCTCACTGGTGTGCTGCTGCGCCAAATATAGAAATTAGTACATTTTTGGTTGCTTTAATAATAGCTCAAGCACCATATTTATGCTTGAAATAATTCATGTATCCAATGTGCGGAAATATTTGTCACCGCCAAATTTAGATAGCTAAACTCAGGGGCGTATTTAGAGGAAAGCCTCGCCCCGTCCCTCGCAAGTGCTTTTTTTTTCTGTTAAAATGCGACTTAAACGGTTTAATTTAATATGAATGCGTCAACTTAGATCATAAAAGAATGATTTATATTTTTTCTTTTGCTTTTCAGTAACTTCCATTTCGTATTGGTGGATTTCGAAAACTTCCATTTTACCGCCCCCTTCCCCCCGGAAAATAGTTGTATATACGCCCCTGGCTAAAATGCAGTGCAGTCGTTTGCAAAAGTTTAAGACCAACTGTTGGTCTTAAACTAGGAGATTTCTGCCGATTGCGTCAGCTACTGTCTGTATTACTCAACTTCATGTCGTTGTTGCATCATCCCACAGCGGCAGCTGTTGATAGAGTTGGGGGAAGCGTGCGAGCGTCAGTTTGCTTCTGGTTTTCATGCTGAGAGGTTTTGTACGTATTTTCTACATAGCGAAAAATGGGTAAAAATGCGTCATTAAGTGTTACTGCGCAAATAGTTACTTTATATCATGAAGGATACTCCGAACGTGGCATCAGCAGAAAGGTGAATATGAGCAAGACTGTTATTTATAATACAATCATGAAATATCGAGATACATGCGAATTTAGCGAAGGAAAGGGAAATGGACGTCCAAGGAAAACAATCCCACTGGATAACAATACCATATGGAGAATAGATACGCGTTCTCCGAGAAGTTTGTGCAAGAAAATCAAGGCCTTGCTACATTTAAAAGTCTCTGATATTAGTATCAGCACTATTTCTCGTGGTCTTAGCAAAGATTTTGGATTAAAGTCTTATAAACCTGCACATAAACCTCAACTAACCTCTGTCATGAGAAAGAAGAGACTCCAGTTTGCGAAGCGTCATCAATCGTGGACTGCTGAAAATTGGAGCCAAATTCGTTTTTCCGATGAATCAACTGAGCGTCAATTCGAATCACGTGAAGCACATGTTCTACGACCAGAAGGCAAAAGTGTTATGAAAAAGTACACTGTTAGCACCGTAAGACATCCGCCTAGTCAGATGATATGGCATTCTGTACTGCTTCATTATGCTTTTTGCCGACAGGCACTACCATGACTAGTCTTCTTTTATGCGGAAATGTTACGTGCGAAGCTGTTAGCTCATATGCAAGTGCACAATCTTTATGCAAGATGGTGCTCCATGCCACAGATCAAAGACAGCAGAACACTACCTGCAGAGGAAAAACATAACTGTGCTTGACTGTCCCGGTATTGGTCCCGACCTTAACCCCATCGAAAATTTATGGACCATTTTAAAAGACAAGGTAGCAGAAAAGCAGCCATCAAATTCCCAAGCTTGGACTGACGCGAAAAGTACGTGTGGTGCAAAGACATTTCCAGTGACTCCTGCAAATCCCTCATTGAGAGTAAGCCACATCGTATTCTGTCCCTTACAACAAACAAAGGTGGCCACACAAAGTACTGATTTCGGTCTTTGTGTGTTCTAAAGAATATAAATATTAATATGGGATGTCATTTCTCAAATATCTGTGATTAGTAATTAGTTATTTCTTTGAAAATCTTAATTTTCAATAAATTGAAAAGTGGTCTTAAACTGTTGCAAATGACTGTATGTATAATAGGTAATGCATTTTAAAATTTTAGTGTTCTTTCAGTTTCTTTCCAAATTGATGCTTAACTTGATTGCTCGGGGTAGGTTGCAGCGATTTTCATTCAATTTCTACTAACCTTGTTTCTCAAATTCTAATGTCTGCAAATTCTAATGTCGTTTTCTAATGTCTGCAAAGTTTCTGAGTTGTTGGTATCAAAATATTTGCGAATAATCAAAGCAGCGTGCAATAAGCATTAGTAATAATTATTGCTGTCGTAACAATAAACAAAGATTTTGCGTTTTTATAAGCACGGACAAAAGTCTTGTCGCGTTTTCCAGAAATGTGTTCCTTGATGTCGTCATTAAGCTGTTAGGACTGCATTTCCCAGGTTTCGTCTCGAAGAGAGTGTCTGATAAAATTATCTAAATTCTCAAACTGCCAATTAAGTCGCTGAGTGTGTTGTGAAACTAATTTTTCTGTACTTAGACACGGAGGAACAGCCACATTTGGTGATTAAGGTATAAAAGAACATACGCGCACTGAATTTAAAGAAATGTGTTTTCCCGTCGTTAGAAGAGACTGCGTGTTGGGTGCTTGCCTCTGACGTCTTCTTTACATTATCATAAATTTTTTGCAAATCCTTATAAAAATTCTTAAAATAACGATGCATGCAAATCATTGTAGGCTACATATTCTGCAGTCCAAAACGGACAGCCCCGGTGGTGCAGTAGTCTAACGATGGCTTCTGATCATTCGTCCGAAGTGGGTCCGGGTTGGAATCCCGGTGAGGCATGGGTGTTGTGTTTGTCTTACGGCGCTGGCTCTCTCCCTTCTCTGGAACTTTTTTTTGATTGGAGGTTTAACGACCACCGTGAGCAACTCAATGGGCTATAAGCAGTCGCCCGTCCCTAATTTAGAGTCACTGGTTCCAGGGAAGGGAGAGAGCCAGTGCCGTAAGACAAACACAACATCCATGCCTCACCGGGTTTCGAACCCGGACTCCGTTCGGACGAATGATCAGAGGCCATCGCTTAGACCACTGCGCCACCGGGGCGGCTCTCTATAACTAGTGGCCCCCTAAATTAGGGACGGGCGACTGCTTATAGCTCACTGAGTTGATCACGGTGGTCGTTAAACCTCCAGTCAAAATAAAATAAAAAGAACTTAAGAATTAATATGAAATCTGAAGATTACAGAAAATAATGCGGCTAAAAGACCTTTGCTAACACTTACACACGGAGTGCGGCATCACGTGATGGTGATTACAGAGGGTCATGGAGCTAAAGTACCTTGTTGACACCTACCGTATTTCCCGGCATCAAGAACGCACCCCAATTTTAAAGAGCAAAATTATGAAAAAAAAAAACATAGAAAACAAGGTCTCAGCACTTTCATATTAATTAAAAGCAATACAAATCTTACCTCTACGTACGAGGAAAAACATTTCAGTCATTCATATCCTTAAATACAGAAAATTCAACAGAATAAAGTATAAATCTTACTACCGTAATATTGTAACGACGGCTTATTAATACCTTGCTTTTGTTAAGTGCGAAAAGTCATTTTTTCTCTTTAAGTGGTTTGCCGGAAAATTGTCAAGCTAAGATACCACCTGTTTTTCAGCTACGACTGTGGGAAAAGCTTTTCGAACAGGCGAGCTAAGATTGTTTACAGATTTTGGCAAAAACCCATTCGAGCGGCTCTTTTGATTTAGAATTCCATATGTGTGTGGATAAAATTCGAAAGTATGCGGGAGTAACATGGAAGAGACTGGCACAAGACAGACCGTTGTGGAAGAAACTTGGAGAGACCTTCGTCCAGCAGGGGATTGCTAATGGTTGACAGTGATGATGATGATGATGATGATGTGTGCGCCGGCTTCATAGTGTAGACCACGTGGTTTATAATAAATGAATCCCAGCAAAAGCGTCGTGAAGAAAGAAAAACATAAGTCTGCCCATGGCGTTTCACGACGAAGGCAGTCTTGTTATTAATAAGGTTTACCGGTAAACATTTGAAGATAGATAACCTTCCTCTGTTGTTAGCATAAGCCTACGAAAAACGTAATCTTTGGTCTCCAGGACTCAAGGTAATTTTCCAAGACTTAGTTGATGAAAAAAATAGGGTCCACGATACCGGGAAATACGGTACGCACGAGTGCAGTATGACGTATGTATGATGGTGCGCAGTCTATATGCAGATTTGTTGTAAGCACGTGACAGCTGTCGAGGGTGTTTGTAGGCAGGAGGCTGAATCGTATTTCACATGAGTTCATTATTTGTTTGTGTGTTTCAGCAATGGAGTTTAAATTGCGTGTATGAGGTCATAAGAGGATGTCTCGCAGTTCTCGTATGTTTCATTTTACCCGAGGTCGACTTATTGACAAGCTCGAAGACTGCCGGACTGTTACCGATGACACCAGATAATTTGGGCAGCATAGTGTCGCGGCTTTGTTCAGCGTTCAGGAGACGCAGAACCGTTGCCAGATTAATTGCTGGATATTGTCTTAGCTTCACACGTCAGTGAGTTTATCTTTAACTGACCATAACGGCAATACGGAGTCGGAAAAGCACTGTAGGCCAAATGACTATCAGACATCGGTGTTCGAATTTTGCGTCCTAAATGCAGCCGGGCTATATACCAGGAAATCTACACACTGTGTATCCTTTCTTGGGGTTCAACATACAGATAGACATCAGTGATATATACATGACTACTAGTCTTCAGATCAATGGACACAGGTAAAATTTACAGATGAAAGCCGCTTTAGTCAATCGTCATATCCCAAGCTGAGATTGATCTAGAACAGGGGTCAGCAAACATTTCTTGTAAGTGGCCAAATAGTAAATATTTTAGGCTCTGCGGGCCAAGGGGAAAATTGAGGATATTTATGTAGGGTTTTTTTTTCTTGTTTATTTAAGTAGGAAGGCGTACTTAAATAACAAGAAATCCACGAGAGCGAATAAAGTTCACGGCTGACGCAACTGGTTCAAAAATACATGACAAATTCAAATATTTCCCACAAAGTACCTGCTGGTGAATAATAAGTTACAATGGATAAGCATAGGCATTGAGCACCTTACATTTTCACAAGTCTCTAAAATTTTTCCAACTAAGCCTTTCCCTGTTCCACACATATTTTCGCCACCATCAGTTGTGACACATTTTAGCTGATTCCACTTCACATTGTACTTTGTCAGCGTTTTCTCAGCTTACCTGAAAATATTTTCGCCTGTACTTGTTCCACGCAGACTATTCATAGAAGCTAATTCTGCATGAACTTCAAACTCAGTACTGACTCCTCGAATAAACAGCAGCAACTCAGCAGTATCAGTAACGTCTGTCGACTCATCAAGAGCCAAGGAAAACCACTCTAAATAATTTGCCTTGATTTTTAGTTGACTGTTGATGTTGCTCCTAATGTCCTCAAGTCTTTGAGAAACTGTTCTTGCTGAAAGGCCTATACAGTAGATTTAAATAAATCCATTTTCCTTGGATACATTTATTCTGCTGCTACAATCAAACATAGTTTAATTGACTCACCATCAGTAAACGGTGGCTTATGCAAAGGTAATCAAAGGAGAACAAAATGTCGCAGAACACCGATACACGTGGCACTGGAAGTGCTGCCGAATTATAATAACGTGACGTCACAGCAGAGGCCACTGAATGAGAAGCTATAGCAGCGCCACATACGGTCGTATCTCGCAACTGCTCAACGCGGCGGTCGGCCGTTCCGTTATAGCACGTACTTGAAATTTTAAAGAATTTGAAAATGTAAAATCCATTCTTAGAGATTGCGGGCAATACTAAAACAGGCGGCTGGCCCGATTTGGCCCGCGGGCCGTAGTTTGCCGACCCCTGATCTAGAGGGAAAGTGTGACTGTGTATGATGCCAGCAACGTCGTTGAACGGGACAGATATGGAAGTCACGGTGTCATGGCGTGGATGGTCAATGGATGTACCAAATTGCAGGTTATCCATCAATGGACAGTCACTTGGAAATGGTACTGCAATGATGTGATTCTTCGCCACGTTCGTTGATCTGCGGTGATGTAGGCTCAGAATTCAGTTTTATGGACAATAACCCCCGCCTTCATCGCACAGCAGATGTAGATAAAATATTCACTACTGAAAATATCCGTCAGAAGGAGTGATATCAATCTAATCGAAAATACATGGGACGCTCTGGGTAGATTTTCATAAAGTAATCCCTCACCAAAAGCCATTCCAGCACTTATCAGTACTCTCCAGCAGATAATTCACCTCAACAGTTTCCAAACCCAAAATAGTATAACTATGCTAGTAATCCGAATTTATTGGCGCTGAATAGAAATTAAAGTTTCCAAGCTGTCGCACATCAACCAGATCGCTTTTTCAAGGAAGGTCGTCGACAGCAGACGTTTCACATTGCTCGGAGGGAGCAAAAAGTAATGAATAACCAGGGGCTGTGCACCAACTATACTAGTGATCCGAATTTATTAGCGTAGAATTAAAATCAAAACTTCCAAGCTTTCGTCCATCAACCTGATGGCTTTTTCAAGAAAGGTAGACAGCGGTTAACTTCCTTGAAAAAGCTTTTGAACAATTTGACCGTAATGGTTGAGGAGCTTTCTGAACCATTTGGTGTTAAGTACGACACACCAGTGCCTAACATGCATTTTGGTGCTGAGTGGATGCATTCCCTACTGAAGACTTCGCTCTATAGTAGGGGTGCACAACCCGCGGCCCGCGGGCCGCTTGCGGCCCTCAAAGTCAGTTTATGCGGCCCGCGGATAAATATTTTATACTATTGAAAACGTGAATATATATATTGTGAATGATGAGATTTTTTTCCATTATTGTAGGCCCTAGTTGAAATAAGAAAATTATAAAAATGTTTCGTTAACTAGCAAATTTTCCAACAATGAAAAGTTTTGTTGAAAGTTCTGAATTCCATGTAAATGTGGCTAAATATGCATCTCTTGTAGTGGACCTTCACAATGAGTTTAAAAGACGATTTGAAGATATAAGAAAATTTGAGGTTTTGTTTGATATGTTTTCTCTACCATTCACTACTGACGTTGCGTCAGTGCCACTAGATTTCCAGATGGAATTAATTGATCTTCAGTGTAACAATGAGTTAAAAACAAAATACTCTGAAGTTTCTCTCCTAGAATTTTACAAAAATTACTTACCGAAAGAAATGAAATTGCTCAAAGATCATGCTTTAAAAACGGCAACGTTGTTTGGAAGTACCTACTTATGCGAGCAATCGTTTTCTTTGATGAAACAAATAAAGTCAAAGTGTCGTTCCCGTTTAAGTGATACACTATTGGAGGGAAACTTGCGCATTACCATCTCTAACATTGAACCTGATATTGACAGACTATTGAAAAATAAACAATGCCAAGCATCTCATTAGGAGCATTAGGCTACTACTTGATTTGATGGTCAGTTTGACGATATACTGATTTTAATTTTTTATATACTTAGATGTTAAGAATTCTGTTTTTTGTAAAAATAAAAATTTTACAACCTTGTGATAGTATTATTTTATTTTATATACCTCTAAACCTTTTCCATATAGGAGTAAGTTGATTGTAAATCAGTAATTTGATAACTTAATAACCCAATTTGCCAAAAAACTTCAAAAATGGATTTAAACCATTTAGAGGACATAAAAATGGTATTGAAACACATTTTTTGTCTGCTGGTAAAATAGGTTATTCGGATAATAGTAAAATTAGCTTTAGCGGTAGGGTTTGGCAAGTGCCTATGTGAAAAGGTAACTTGCGGCCCGCCACTTATTATGTAAAAATAAACTTGGCCCCCACTTATAAAAAGGTTGTGCACCCCTGCTCTATAGTATGTTTATTCAGTACTCATGGAAGATTGTCACTGGACAACGGGTGAGCCTGTACCTCCATCCCAACATTATGTTCTGTTTCAATATCTATTACATATTATTCAGATTTTTATATCGTGTGTTTCATTTAACTGTTGCTATTACCTCGATACCACTTACAACTGCAAAAGCGCCCTTTTTCCAATTTTGACTGTTTAAAATGTACTACGCCCTTACATTTTGGATAGCAGTGTATTATCACGCATTATTACTTACGCGTTTGGCTCTTTTTTCCACTTTATAACCGTAGGTTGAAGAACCGTATATGATCCAGCTTTGTCCGTCTGTCTGTCCATCTGTCTGCACGATAACTCGAGTAAAAATGGTTCGATTTCGATGAAATTTTAGCATGTGGTAGAGGACCATCTGGGTACAAACCCTATTGAAAATGGACGAAATGGAGTCAAAGGTCAGGACACCGGAGCGGGATCCATTCCATTGCCCTTATGCGTCATAACTTACGTAAAAATGCTTTGATTGCGCAAAACTTCTTCATGTTATTCCGGAGGTATACTGAACCGGTTCTGTAGAATATCACCGAAATGGGGTTAAAGGTCAGGGCACAGGAGCAAGATATATTCTACAGCCGTTATCCTCAGAATTTTACTAAAAAGGCGTCTATTTATTGCGACAAAACGTCAGTATGTTGTTCCGGAGGTATGCTGAACCAACTCTGTTTTAATATCATCGAAATGGGGTCAAAGGTAAAGACACAGGAGCGAGATTTATTCCACAGCCAATATCCTCATAAAAATTGAGTAATGATTTCTGGTATGTTGGAAAGCGTATCATAATCAATGAATTGCATGATTTTACTAACTTGTTTAAAACTGTTTTAGGACACGACTGCAGCATTTTTTCTCCGGTTTTCCTTCATTCCTATTCTCATGCATCTAACTCTAAATTAAGAATATCGCAATTCAGTCATTGTTCACTATCGGCTGAGGATCATTAAATTACAGAAACTGGGAGAAATTCAGAGTGCGACGTGTTCGTGCTTTCCTCCAAAATAACTCCCAGCTGCAAATATAATGGTTAGTGCTGTCTTGGGGTTATATTTTTTGCATGCGCTTTTAAATTCTCCAGAGGTCTTACTTCTGAGCCTGATCTTTTAAGAAGAGTTGTTTCTTAAGAGATGCCTGCTTAACAGCGTAAAACAGTCAAACGTTCCCTTTCTATTTTTAGCACGTCTTTTGTAAAAAAAAAGATCGTGCTTATGTTACCGGTTTGTCCGTCCGTCTGTCTGTACCACGATATCTCTGCAACTATTGGTCCGATTTGAAAAAATCTTTTTGCATTGAGAAGTTGAAATATCCGAATGATGATCCTTTATTTCGTTTTTTCTTTTTTCTGTACGATGTACAATTTCGCCGATAGAGGGCGTAAATGCAGATGATGTCGAATTCAAAAATACGTTTTATTTCACATATTTGCTTCTAAATAACCGATTGAAAAAAAAAAATTTTCGATTCCATTTATGTCGAAGAGTATTTTAGATATAGTTACTTTCTCAAATTACGCATAGATTTTCCGCTAGGAAGCGTAAAGGTAAATTACATTTTTCCCGATAATTCTTCTTCTAAAACTCCGATTTGAAAAACATTTTCTTCAGCTGATGGAAAATCTTTTACATATAATTTCAAATTTTTGGTAAAGAATACCTTAGCCACCATTGGGCGTAAGTTTTATTTTTTGCTTCTGATGTATTTGCCATAAAATATGAGCTTCTAAAATACCGATTGAACAAATTATTTCGTGGACAAACCATTTTGGAATATTTTCTTCTTAAAATATTCCACAGTTTCTCCGCCAGGGGCCGTAGATGTATAACTTATTTTTGTCAATATATCTACTTCTAGGAGTCCGATTTGAAAAATTTCTTCTTCGTTGGATAGCGTTTCCGATGCGAAATGTGTTTCCTATAAATTCAAAATTTTCAAGTAAATCATAGATTTTCCGCAAGGTGGCACAGAGGTAAATTGCGTTTTCTGCGTTATTTCTGCTTCTAAAACTCCGATTTGAAAAATTATTCCTGTATCGCATACAAGACCTGATGGAAAATGTTTTTCACATAATTTCTAATGTTTGGTAAAGAATGGTTTGGCCACCAGGGGGCATAAGTGTTAATTTCTGCTTCTGACGTATTTGTACAAAAATCTGGGATCCTGAAAACTCGACTAATTTTTTTTTCTTACACCGATACCGCTCATCTGGAAAAACCTTTTGAGAATAC
The DNA here is from genome assembly GCA_039090855.1 of Macrothele yani. Taxonomy (NCBI): domain Eukaryota; kingdom Metazoa; phylum Arthropoda; class Arachnida; order Araneae; family Macrothelidae; genus Macrothele; species Macrothele yani. Next base: position 28,562,182 of record CM076989.1, on the reverse strand, counting down.
TTTCTTCCTAAAATAATGCATGGTTTTCCCACCAGGGGACGTAAAGTCACATCTTATTTCTGTCGATATCTCTGTTTCTAAGAGTCCGATTTGAAAAATGATTTCTGTGTTGGAGAGCCTTTCCGGTGAAAAATGTTGCTCATATAAATTCATGTTTTTCTTAACCCACAAGTCTGCTACGAGAGGATGTGAGCTCACGATTCCGTTTACAGCAACATCTGAGGGATTAAAAACCCTATTGAAAAACTTCCTTCTCCCGTCAGATACTATTGTTTTCCATACCGGTTCCATTGACTTTGAATAGCTTTGCTAAATTTAATTTGCGTCAGAACGGATTCAAAAGACGTGCTTATTACACCCGAAAATTTGGTGTAATTTTTTTTTAAATGCTGTGCATTTTTTTAAATCACAAGCCTCCTTCTCTGATTTGTTTCCTAAATTGTCAACCTCTCCTAACAGCATTATCGCAACTCAGCTGTTTCTATCCGATGCAAAAATACCCACACAGCGTCCAGGCACCTTATTGTTCCTTAGAACAGCTCTGCATATACTGCAATGACGACAATCCAGTTTTTTTACATAAAAGTTTTCCGAAGGCATGAAGCAAGCTGATCTTAAAGATCAAAGTTCTAATGTCTCATCTATCACTTCGCAAATGAAAAACGTCAAACTCCTTTTTCGCTTTTGGGATGTGTATCTCCAACTTAATATTTCTTTTGAGTTTTTGTTCTCATGCAAACTTTGTTACTTCTCCGTTTGATTTTGGATCGGAACACCACATCACTTCCCTAAATTTCCAAATATATTTTGGCAACATTGACACTGAGTCAAAGAGTAAAACAATGAAGCCGAGAGTGTTGAGATTGTAAAGATCGTGTTGGTATTATCTTCAGAGGATTTATTGATTGTCATTGTTAATTGGATACTACGAAAGTGTAATATGTGTATATGGTTGCTGCTGCACTTTATCCATGTTACATCATGTTCTACAATCGTGTGTCTTCTACATTTAGAAAGAACAAATCATTTCGACTTGAAAGATCACTTAAATATAGCTTACTATTTATATACAACCTTATGATACAAAATTTGCAAAATGAAAACGCTCTAGTGAAATATTCGATGACTCAAGTAAAAACACGATCTAAAAACATACGCATCAACAATTAGCTCATGATTACTTGATGGTTACTACATTTAATGACTGGTTAAAAACTCATGACTAGCTAAAATGATGGTATTTACAATGACAAGAACTGTTGACCTTACTAAAGGTCATCTTCAGGCCAACAACCTCCACAAGAATACTGGACTGACATTAAATACATGTGTCATATGACGTAGTTTGATACATGCGCAGATCAACTGCGCATGTATCAAACTACGTCATATGTCAGTGTTCTTCTGGAATTCGTATTTAAAAAAATTCAGTGTTTCTATCTCTGATTCGAAAATTCGTATTTAAAAAAATTCATCACGTGATTCCCGCTATGAATGTTTTTTGCATATTTCCCACTTACTTATAATGCACTGTTTTGCCGGAAGTGGGCGCCATCGTATTTCCTTTTTGCAAGAATATCCTATAAATATTCGAGGAAAAACTTCCTTTGATTCTTGGCCGTATAGAACATTTTGCTCTTCTTCGAAGAAAGCGAAATTTTTCGACCAGATTGCGAATGCATAGATTTCGTTTTCCCCATAATTCGGCTTCTTATTGTTAGGTTTTAAAATCTCCTTTTGCTTCAGATATCTTCCCCTATGAAGAATGTTTTGGGCACAATTTGTAATTTTTTGTTTCATAATGCACATTTATACCGCAAATGGGCACAAGTAAAGATCTTTACTTGAAAACGTTTTAATTACTTCAGAAATCCAGTTTAAAAATTTAAGAAATCCGGTTCCATTCACTATGAAGAACGCATTGTGTATACATTTTCTTTTTCTTGATAGTGGTTTTCTTTTTCTAAATATCCGATTTGAAATATTTTTTTATGCTGGTAAGATTTCCGAAGACATGATCAATCACACCCCAGAATTAAGTGTCATGTTTCTTGCTTCTAGGTCTTTTTCACTTGCTGCGAATAAGAACCTTTTTTTATTTGAAGCTGTTTACACGATGATGAAAATCATTAGTTAAACCACTTGAACAGACCTACTAGACAGAAGTGGCTAGAGCTTTCCTTAGTTTAATTTTTCTTTTAGATTTTCGTAGAATGAACCACGGATATTTAGGCGCTAGCTGCAAGAGTGAGAGTAATTTTTCTTCTCCCTGCAGTTTCACGTGAGACTGTAAAGAAGTCCTAGCACATTTATCCCTCTGTTTAACGATAACACCTTTCGCCCAAGAGAGACCTGTTAACGTCTAAACAAAGAGCCCTCCCTTTGTCGAGAATCTTGAACATCTATTTTGCGGGCAAATCGTCGGTGACGTAAAAATAGACTCTGATAAATTCAAACACCAACAGTTTACCTCTTGCCAAAATGTGCCCCTTCATTTTGGTCGCTTGCCAGAGCAACTGGCATTTATTTCTTCTTCCTTTTCCTTTTCCATTATGCTGTTGATCCTGTTATAGATGTCTACCAGGAATATTCTGATTTCGTTCCGGAATGTCTTTAGAGTGTTACTTTTATTTAGAATATAAACTAAGTAACTTACCTTCATTTCTGTTGTGGTGTCAGCTCTCTTTCTTTATTGTTTTTAAATTTGAAAATTGAATGTGTGTAATACCTGCATATGTTCAATATGTGTGTAGTACCTACTTGCATATAGTCAATGTGTGTAGCTCTTACATATATCAGACTAACTAATGTTCTACAAATATATATAAACCATTTATACGCGCAACGTCTTCGGCTTAAAATAGAAGTTGAATAATTAGTGCTAGCTCAGACATCGTTTTAAACAAGCTAACAGTTAAAACATCCGAGAAAGCGAAGCTAAGAACATTATGAGAGTCATTGTAAAAAAAGCTCATACTCTAAACGATTTCTGGTGAACATGAATTAGTAGTAACTTTTCTGTAGGTGGTACGCTCAAAATAATTATGGGAGCAGGTGATTTTGACGATATGGTTGTATGTAAATTGCGAACCAAAATCAGACCGCCATTAAAACTCTGTACGTAAATTGCGAACTAAGGCCCATGGCCGCTATATGTAAATTCCGAACCCACTTCTCTGAACATCTGCGGGAATTCAACACTTGGGATCTGGCAACTGATTTTCTTACAAACCTTTGTGATCTGGTAAATGATTTTGTTACAATCTTTTTGCCTAAGATAGCTCGTCTTTTTGGATTGCCTTGCTTTAGACATATCTTTTCTTGTTCGACCAATTTTACGATGGAAGTGAGGCGCTCGATCTCTGAAAAAGGAAAAGATTTGTTAATCGTAGACGCCTATAAAATGTGATTGTTTCAGAAATGGGGGAGGGCGACAAATTGATTTTCTTGTTTTCGTGAATACATAGCTCTACATTGTTTTACATTGTTTTCATCATTATTTGTTCACTTTTGATACTGTTTAAGTACATATGTATATTAATACGTACTTAACACATTAGTTGTTTTCGTGAATACACTGAATTAAGTACATATACTAAATATGGAACATTACAGAGAAAATTAACATGGCCCCTGCGCAAGGATGAAAAACTAGTTTTGTTGTTTTCGTGAGTACATTGTTCTAAATTATTTTACATTGTTTTAATCGTTATTTTTTCATACTGGTTTCATTTTTGATATCGTCAGAATGGGCGCAGAAAAGTTGGTTCGCAATTTACACATAGGGTCCAGAAAAGTCGGTTCGCAATTTACACATATGGGTCTTGGGCTTTAGTTCGCAATTTACATATAGGGTCCAGAAAAGTTGGTTCGCAATTTACACATAGGGTCCAGAAAAGTTGGTTCGCAATTTACACATATGGGTCTTGGGCCTTAGTTTGCAATTTACATATAGGGCTTGACGGCGATCCGATTTTGGTTCGCAATTTACACGCTCCGTGACAATATTATGCAAGTTAATCGTGTGATATCTTACCTAACGTGGAAAACATAAATCGAGTGTTACGTAAACAGCCGAATCAGGCATATTCTTACGCAAATTAGCGTCTGTGACGTCAGAACGCATAAAACACAAATTGGGGTAAAAACGAAGGTTTTCCGTGAACTCCCGCACTCGGCCGTGCTTATCGTGACACTTCGCCTTCTGGCACTGAACATGTTCCTGGCCTTCTGGCGTATTAGCGATTTATTCCTCAATTACTGAAGTTTTAGTTATCTATTTTCCGATTTCGAAACGTTGCATTAACTTCTGGATTACCGAAAGCTTCAGATTACGATGTTTCTAGATTACCCAGGTATTAGTGGCCTACCTTCAAATTGCATGGGCCTCAGCAATTTTCTGCCTACCTGCCGGAGTATTTCCTATTTTCGTTCGGAAAATCCACTGAGACAGATATTTTCACTTATTTCGTCTACATTATTTTCAACGGAAACAGAGACTATGACAATCATTTAAGCATGCACATTTAAGTGATTTTAAGATGCGTAGTAAAGTATTACATGACATGACGTAGATGACGTACTATTCAGATAACAGTCGAGTCAAATCAACAATAAAGCAGCAATTATCTTTAGGCGAAGTTCATTTAGGGGAACAGGTGCTCCGGAATAGGAAGATGAGGGTTCGAATCCTACCAACGGCAAAAGACTATAGCTTAGTGAATGCTAGTTTAAGCTAGACTGAAAGTTTTAGTAACAAAACTGCTTTCAAATATAAAAATATTTTACGAAGTTAGTACGAGAAAGATTTAAGTATCTTCAGTTTCCCAAAATTTGTGCATAATGAGTTAGCATTTAATTCATTTACGTTTCTTGTTATGTACTTCTGCCAGAGAGGTCTCTTCAAGAGAAAAATATTTCATAAACATCACAAGGTCGTCTAATAGTTTATTGTTCAAAGTTGAATTGACCCCTTAGAACTGCTGATTTTGGGTTCGATTCTTGGGAAAGGTATGGCTGTTTTTGTAATCTCTTCTCTTTTAACAGCGGTGGTTTTTTACGTTTCCAGAAGTCCTAGCTTGAGTACTTTGGAACCAGTAGTCCTAATCTGAGTACTTTGGAATCAACGGTTCTAATTTGAGTACCCAGGAACCAGTAGTCTTACGCTGAGTACTTTCAAACCAGTAGTCCTAATTTGAGTTCTTTAGAATCAGTAGTCCTGATTTGGGAACTTTGAAACCAGTAGTCCAAATTGGAGTACTTTGAAACCGGTAATCCAATTTTCAATACTTTGGAACCAGCAGTCATCATTAAAGTATTTTGGAACAAGTAGTCCTAATTTGAGTACTTTAGAATCAGTAGTCCTAATTTGGGAACTTTGAAACCAGTAGTCCAAATTGGAGTACTTTGAACAAAGTAGTCCTAATTTGAGCACCTTGGAACCAGTATTTTTAATTTGAGTACCTTGGAACGAGTGAACCAGTATTTCTGATTTGAGTACCCTGGAACGAGTGAACCAGTATTTCTGATTTGAGTACCTTGGAACGAGTGAACCAGTATTTCTGATTTGAGTACTTTAGAACCATGTACCGTAATCTGAGTATTTTTAACGAGTAGTTCTAGCTTGAATACCTTGGAATCTGTAGTTCTAATTTGAGTACTTTAGAACCAACAGTTGTAATTTGAATAAAATGGAACAAGTAGTCCTAGTTTGAATAAAATGGAACAAGTAATCCTAATTTGAATAAAATAGAACAAGTAGTCCTAATTTGAGTGCTTTGGTACCAGTAGTCCTAATTTGAGTACCTTGGAACCAGTATTTTTAATTTGAGTACTTTGAAACCAGTAGTCCTAATTGGAGTATTTTGGAACCAGTAATCCTAATTTCAGTATTTTGGAACCAGCAGCTCTAATTTGGGCACTTTGAAACCAGTAGTCTTGATATGAGGATATGAAGAAAGTAGAGAGAGGGAGCGAGGCAAATAGAATGTCAACATGACTGGCGGCTGCTGTTGGATGCTGCATAATAGGACGCCACAAGGAAGACATAAACGGAAGAGCAAGAAGAACAGTTTTGAAGAGAATAGACAAATATTTTAAGGAGAGGTGAAACTCATTAGATGTTTGAGCAAAAGGAATGTACCTAGTATGAATGTTTCAAATGTGATGGGTGTATCTCCATAATTATTTTTTCTACAGTTCTCCTATTTGACAACCGACTATTTTACACGTACTCTGCTCAAAGTGCTTCATCATTTTACGAAAAAAATAGCATGATAGAGTAAAATCAAAATCGCATTTGCAGTCAGCACTACAAACATGCCCAACATCTGCCAAAATGACTCGAACAACTTTGAATATGTAAAATTTTGTACACCTAAGAACTCAGTAATCCGTGATGTATAATACTGATGGTAGCTTCAGTAAGTAAGACCTTAAACAAACGTAAACTAAAATCCAGTGCAAAAGTCTTTGTTTAAACAGCTACCAAAATATATGCTATTTAAGCCATTTTGTAAAAGTAACAACTCTTCAGTGGTCCAACTTCGGTGGAGCTGGGCACCGGCTCGACTTCCGAATGAGGCATGTGTTTCATGTTTGCCTTACGATGATACTCTCTCCTATCTGTGAAATCAGTAACAGTAAATTAGGGACAGGAGATGCAGTCTAAGATTCTCCTTTTGGGGTCATAAAACTCTGAAACATGGCAAAGATGTCGCAAGTGCCTTTGTGTTCTGCATTTAGCTCTTGCAATATTTTTAGTGAATACAATTACTCATACGAAAATAACTTGGTTTTTGACGCTATGCATCTTTAAAGGCAGTAGAAAAGTAAATCAAAAGTAAAACATTTCGATGTAATGAAAATGGATAACGGAAGTAGTGAAAACTATTGTTGAAACCTAATTTCTCAATGCTGTTCCATGAAGCGACACAAAAGTAGTTAACTTCACGGTTACTCAACGATATATATCTTACTAAACTATCGCCGAATATTATTTCACCACGTTTTACATAAACGTAATCATATCTTATTGCAGTTTGCGTAAATTACTAAAACCTCTTGCTAAACGTGATAAAAGCCATTACAAAAATGCATTTTGATGCTATGCATCTATCCCGACTGTAGTAAAGCATGCGTCGTAGCGAAATTTCGCTTTGGTTCCTTTGATATTTATTTACGAGGGCTTTAGGATGATGTTTAATATGATGGGGTGTAACTTGTAGATATTCTAGGCCAAAAATTGCCAATTCTCCTCATTAATACACTTGTGATTCAGCTTTTCTTTCTACCTTGAGGTCAGATTTTAGCTTGCGCATGCACAGATGGACTTTCGCAGCTTCATCACATTTCATCGGTGTCAGGTTCGTTTCTTACGTTCGTCTAAATCCGAATAGTGTATGAGAATCACGATGCAAAATACTATTGCCATGCCATAGTTTAATAAATATTTACTTTTATGACTCACGTATCTTCTGTTATTGATTTTACGACAATAACATTCAGTAATCAACCAAGCTAAGTACCGCTCGATATGAGGAATAAGTAAATCTTATTGTTTGCTGTTATAATTTAATTCCACTTAGTACGTAACGGACTGTGCTCGGTGTGGTCTTAAGAGACGCGGATGAATGCAATGTCTTGTACAAAAATAAATGTATGCTTTCGAATTTCCCCTTTTATTTCACACCTAGAAAGCATGTGAATGATGCATAGCACAAATTAACTACAAAGAGTATCAGAATATTCTCTGGATTTTTTTTTAAATCCACAATTCACAAAAAAGAAATGTATTATTATTTTCAAGGTCATAGAACATAGCCATATTCACCCTTCTTTACTGTTTGAAATATTGTTTCTCAGTAGCTTAAAATCCCTATGTAAGAAAATTTTGAACATTATTTCGCAATCGATTTATCATAACTAACCAGAACCATTTTCTTTCATCTGAGCTGTAATTATTTATTTGTTGCTGAGTATCATATACACTGAAGTGCCAGAAAAACTGGTACACCAGTCTAATACTTGGTAGGTCCCCCGCGGGAGCGCAGGGCTGCACAAATACGACGGGGCATGGACTCCACTAGCTTCTGGAAATATGCTGTGGGCAATGCACACCATACTTCCTGGAGAGCGTTCCACAATTCGGGTGTATTCCGAAGTCTCGGATTCCTGTGTTTGATAGCGCGTTGCATGGCATCCCAAATGTGTTCTATCACGTTCAGATCTGGGGACTCGGGTGGGAATGGCAACACCCCAAACTCAGATGAATGCTGCTCTAACCATAATGTGGCGTCCCGACACTTGTGTAGAGGTACATTGTCCTGTTGGAACAGGCACAACCCATCAGCACGAATGCAGGACATGAACGGGTGTGCCTCGTCAGAAAGGATGCTCATAGCGTTGGCCGGTCACAGACGTTTGTAGACGTACCAGGAGTCCCAGTGAAGTCTAGCTAAACCCACCCCATACCATTACGGACTCCCCACCAGACGGTACAGCTCCCTGTTGACAACCGGGATCCATGGCTTCATGGGGTTTGCGCCACACACGAATCCTTTCTTCTGCCCGACACAGTTGTGTCCAGTGGCGGTGTTGCAGTGCCCAAGCCAGGCGCATAGATCTGTGTCGTGCACCCATCAAGGGGACTCGAGTTGGGCGTCAGCTCCCAAAGCCCATATCATGCAGGGTACGTTTCTCAGTCCGGGCGCTGATGCTTGTTAAGGCTCCAGCATTAAATTTCGATGATACCTGCGAGAGTGTTGTACGCCTGTCGCGGGAAATGATTCTTGACAGCCGACGATGGTCACGTTCACCCAATGTCTTTTTACGGTCAAACTGGTATCGTAGGTTGGAGGTTTTGCCAGAATTCTTGTAGTCACGGTACACCCTTGCAATGGTCGTCCGTGAAAATCCGAACTGAGTTTCTACCTCCGAAATACTATGGCCCATCTCACGAGCGTCAACTATGACACCGCGTTGAAAATCGCTTAAATCGTTATTACTTGTCATTCTCATGCTGAAAACAGCTCTGACAGCTGGCAAGGATGTCTGTCCCTTTATATACACACTGGCGGACGCAACCGAGTACGCGCATAGGTGACGTTGCTATGTATTTTGCATAAGCTCGTCTGTACCAGTTTTTCTGGCCCTTCAGTGTAGGTTCCTTTTAGGTATGTCATTGCAGCTGAAGTTCTTTCTGTGTTAGCTTTACCTTAGTTGAGGAATTACTAGAGTATGGCTTTAGTACAAAAATTTATTCTGTCCTCATCGAAATTTCGATTTGTTTGTAAGAAATACCAGTAAGAAATATTAGACTCTGCCTTTACTAATTTTTTCCTTATCGAAACTTCGAACACGCTCACAAATAAAGTTTTTATTACACTTGTTCTCGTATTTTAAATCAAAATCTTTTGAAAAGATCTAAGAAAAAATTTTAATGAAAATAAATGATAGAGTTATACAAGTTTTTGAAGATAACTAATACTTCTCCAGAAATCTTGCTATATCGAGTGTATACTTGTAGTAAGCTTAATAACCCCCTCCTCTGAATGCACATGTCCTAAAATATTTATCTACATTATCTGCAGTGGTAGAATTTTTACTTGTTCCGCAAATGACAGAACTATTAATACATTTCATATAACATACCGTATCAGCTTTGCTACACTTCTACAAGACTGGGTACAATGAAGCATAAACTTGAATTTTAAATTAACTAAATAACATAATATAGTACAAATATTACAATATTTTTTTCGTTGTTGTTGTCGGGAGTTGAACGACCACCGTGAGCAACTCGGTGGGTCATAAGCAGTTGCTCGTTCCGAAATTAGAGCCACAGATTCCAAGGGAACCAGATATCTAGTTCACCGTAAGACAATCACAACATGCATGCTTCACTGGAATTGGAACCCGAACCCATCTCCGTCGATTCATTAGAAGCCAGCGTTTAGACCACTGCGCCGCAAGGGTTGCATCATTTGTACACTGATTTCAACTTATATTTCAACTAATGAAAATGCAAGTTATATTTAATTCTACTTAGAAAACACACCGGACAAAAAATTACGGAATGCTGGTTGTAACATGTACATAGGTACAAAGCTGATAAACGTAACGAGTTGTGTGTATCAGTATGGAGAGTGAAACTGCTGATTGTAGCTGTCTGAGGTGTGTGTTTAAAGCATATGTAGTGTTCTGTATTTCCTTTTACAGGTTCAACTATGGTTTGTAAAGGTGTCGTTACTGAGACTGCCCGACTAGTGGAGTAAGTATAGAAGCTATCACTGTAGGCGAAGCAACAGTGGTAGAAGCTCTATGACGAAAAATTGGGATCGCAGGCGTTTGGGATGATTAGGAATTGTTGCACGTTTCGAGACTCGTCGAGAACTGTTTCAACAGTACAATGCTGGACCAGTAAACCAGTTTCAGAACGAACGCTACAGTGAGAATTGCATGGCTTGGGCATTTTCAGTCGTGTTGCTTTGACACGTCAAAAATTTAAAACTGTCTAGAAGAGAAATCGGCTTGCTTGGACAAAACAGCATCGTCACTGGACCACTGAACAGTGACTACTAATAATATGATCCTACGAATACAGATTCTTCTTGTTTTCCAATGATTGTCACATCATGGTCTTGCGGAAGGCTGGAGAAGCATTTAATCCAGAATATATCCAAAGAGCTATACGAAAAGGTTGTGGAAGTTGTGACGTATATTCTAAATTAACTTTCCTTTTTAGTTTCTTTTCCTATGTAAATCTTGAGTTTATTCTCAGCTATACTTCACTCTTAACGTAATATCTTTTCTCTCAAACGAATACTGTTGGCAACATAATTGAGGTTGAATGAACGTGACGTATGCCTGAGGTAAGATAAGAACGAGAGATAAAAACGACGACTAAACTGTTACTTGGCGAGCGTTGTTAAAGAGAGCGTTGCTTGGAGAAGTGTTGCAAGTAGAGCGTTGTGTTAAGAGCTGTGTAGAGCTGTGTGGTGTGTGGAGAGTTTAATGCGAAGTACTATGTGATGTTATGATTTGTTGTGGAAGTGCTACATCCTGAATAAAGCTTCTTTTCCGTAAGTTTGACTTCTGTTGTTTACATGTTTCGTCTGGCCGTTAAGGTTTAATTTAGGAACTATTTCCCCTTATGGTTATGTTTTTAAAATAACGTAGAAGTACGAAAAGACTTCTACGTCATAAAGTGTCATGTGTAGGGGTTGTATTTCAAATACTGAAGTTGGACTATTCGTTGAGGTGTCCAATCGCATAAAATATATGGATTGTATGCCACTTTAAATAATTCGTTATTGCCATTTGTCCAGTTTTCGGAACAAGAAGGACGCATTGTGGATTCTGTGTTTTAAGATGAATCTCGTGCCCATAGAGCTAAAATTGGGCTTAATTGGTTTGGAGGACATGAGAGAAATGTTGAAATGTGTAACACATTTCAACTGGCCTGCAAATTCACCCGATCTAAAAGTGGTTGAAGAAGTCTGGGATATGTTAGAAAGGGCTGTGATGAAGAAAAAGAAAACACCCTGCAAATTTGGTGGAATTAAAGGATCTTTTGAATTTGAAGTGGAATAAGCGTGATACGCATGTGATACTGAGTCATATTGATAGCATGCCAAACTAAATTAAAGCTGTAATTAAAGAAGAAAGTGATATAACTCCATATTAAGGAATAAAGTTTATATCCCGTTATTGTTTGTCCGGTGTGTTTATTGCGACCAGTGTAAGGTTCCGTAGCAACTTTTTTCCGTCTTTGCACCTGACTGGATCTATAGGGACACTGCCGCAATTGGATCAAATTATACAATATCTATTAATACTATGTATATGAAACATGTTTAGTGTTCAGTTTCTTTCGCCAGTCTGGTTTAATTGCCCCCCATTTTAAAACCCAGTTTACACTCATCTGATGTAGAATACATAGCACATACAAAATCAATCACAGTGAAATTATTTTTATGCCTAAAATGATTCTGTGAATTTATCTCTTTCCATGGCATTTTCCTGAGGATTGTATTAAAAGGACACAACGACGTTTTGAAGGAAATTCAATCAACTTCTGTACTAGCTGTTTAAATTTCCAAGTTTCATCCACTGGACTTTAGAGAGAACAATAGTAATTATTCGCTTTCTAACATGAACGAAAATTATTACGCAACTTCACTTTATGGTAAAAAAAAATGCCGTAAGTTTTTTTGTGAAATAAATGACGTTATCTGAAAAACGTTACTGGTCTGTCGGATCACTATCATTTGCATTTTTGGTGGTCCGACTGTATTTTTAGTGGTATTGGATCAGCCTACCACCAAAAAATTGGAGTGTTCATTACTTGTTCCTAACAGTTGAACGTAATACATTTTTCAGTTTGTCAGTCATATGATGTTAGAGCTGCATTCCCTCTTTAGCATACCCATTTGCCTCCTGTATAAGAGGAAGATTTAGAAAAGCCAACGCCGCCTCAGTGACACAATGGTTCAAGCGCTGGCTTCTGACCATTCGTCCAAGGTGGATCCGGGTTCGAATCCCGGTGTTTGTCTTATGACACTGGTTCTCTCCTTTTCCTGGAACCAGTGACTCTATATTAAGGACAGTCGACTGCTTATAGACCATTGAGTTGCTCACGATCGTTGTTAAAGCACACAGTCTGAAAATGTTTAAAAAATCAGCTCAGTAATCGGCAATAACGATATACAGATAATGTCTTATTTCTGTTCATCGCGTAAAAACTAAAGAAGAGAAAAGTTCGTAATCAGAAGTTAGATACTCCCTTTATATTGTTAGTACGAAAAGCTCCAGTTAAAAGGTTTAATCCAGAGAAACACATCCCTTCCGAAGGGATATTTGAAATTATGTTCAGAAAATTATCCCATGTTAAAATTTAATAAGTGCAATTTAGAAATAAACACGCCAGACTACAAAGCGAAAATATGGCCCATTAAAATTTTAGGAACAGGACGAAATGTGTGTGGCCAAATGATCAGAACAGTTGGATTCTAGCTAATCGTTCGAGTCCCGGATGCGGAATGGGTGCTTGTCCTACGACGCTAGTGCTCTCCCCTCAATCTTCCTGAATTAGGGATGAGCGATTGATTGCAGCCTGTGATGTGTCCCTTTAATTTGACCTTGCTTGAGTTTCTGTTTTCTTATGTACATTTAGTTTCTTCTCTTAAACGTTTTCTGACTTAACGAGACATTAATTTCCCCGAACAGCTTTCTCGGTTCGGTATCACTGACAGTGTATCAAAGGTAAATAAAAAGTTAACACTTATGTAGGTAGTGCGCATTCGTCAGTAGTATTGTTAGATATGCATTTTGATAGAAGAATCTGATATAGCATTTTTTTGGAAGTGCAATTTGTTATAGCAGTTTGTTAAAGAGAGACTTGTTAAAAACGTATGTTACGGTTACGGAATACGGAGTATTGTAAATGATATATGGATTGAAGCCAGCAAGTTCAAATTCCGGCTACTGTTGATTTTTATGTTCTGAAGTGCATGTGACAAGAGAATAAAGGTAGACTCACGTAAATTGTTTCAACTGATTCATTACCTAAGCCGTTAGTGATTTCTGTGTTTACTAGAACTTTATATTTATATTCACAAGTTCAGAGACAAGTTTATAAGTTAAGCTACTAAGGCACTTAAACAAAGGTAAAATATAGTTGCAGCTACTACTGTAGTTAAACCTTAAACATCACAGCTACACCTTTGAAGCATATTCTAACTTAACCACTTTCTTTAGTTTTCTTTCCCTGTGTAAATTTTGAGTTCGTCCTCTTTAGCGTTTTCAATCTTAATATTCTCACTCACTGAATGTTATGCGGCAACAGGAAAAGTAGAGGTCAAGGGTGAATGACGAGTTCATGTCTGAGAAGCTAAGAACGCTGTATATAATGTGTGGACAGAGCAACGAAGACGAGGGTAGAATAGTACACTTTTGCATTTGTATGTATTACTTACTTCACGACTAAGAGTTATATGCAAGAGCTTTAGCGCTTTTTACTACGACGTTATTGTGTATGGTGTGCTATGCAAGATTATGGATATCCTGTGCCGACAGCAGAATTTATGAAGAACAAAAGTCTAGTGTTGTTAAAGTATTAAGTACATCAAACAGAAGTCATCGCTCTTTCCACGTTTATAAGTGAGTCACGGAAAAATTATCATCGGCCGCCACCGAGAATTGAACCCAGGGTCTTCCAGTTACGTGCCTGACATGCTACCACTGCACCACAGCGGCCTCGAATTCTCTAGACTCACAAACGACTAACTGCCAAACTACATGGCAGGTTACTTCTTGGAGCCCCGCACAATGCTGGGGATTCACCAAAGATAGTTAGCAGCAACTAAACAAATAACTAGGAGGCGAATGAATTATTATTCATTCGCCTCCTAGTAATTTTATTGTTATTCATTCTCCTCCTAGTTTAATATTATTCATTGACCTCCTAGTTATTTGTCCGTTGCTGCTAACTATCTTTGGTTAATCCCCAGCATCGTGCGGGGCTCGAAGAAGCAACCTGGTTTGGCAGTTAGTCGTTTGTGAGTCTAGAGAATACGAGGCCGCTGGTGTGCAGTGGTAGCATGTCCGGCGCGCAACTGGAAGACCCTGGGTTCGATTCCCGTGGCGGCCGATGATAATTTTTCCGTGACTCACTTATAAACGTGGAAAGAGCGATGACTTCTGTTTGATGTTCCTAATCTACGTCAACTTAGGTAGTTATTCTTTGAAGGCTTTGAAGCGACTCTTCTACTTATAGTAAGCTATACAGAGTTCCCACCTAAATTAAACTAATTAGCAGAACCAACTCCAAAATAAGTCACGTTTTCTTAGATTGAATCAACATTTCTACATATGCACCTTAAAGCCTAGGAACAATACACACAGCTTAAAATCTAATTGAAACCTTAGATGGACGTTAAACCCCAAAATAAAAAACACATCAGTATAAAATAATTCACTTAGAAAATGATGTAGTACTGTTGCCGCTACAATTAAGATAGCATGAGTTTAAAAGCTTCTCATAGTGAGTATCTCTTATTGGTGCGGTTCCGCGGCACAACTACATTTAACATAAGTACTTGTAATCGACGTGACTTCCATGAAGTTAAAAATACGATTTGTTTCTACAGTACCGACATGGAATCAGGAGGACGAAATCAAGTTACGTTATCAACAAGATCGCTGAAAAGATTCAGCTTTGCTGCAGCATTCTAACAAGTTGTGCTCTGTTCTTCAGTATACTGACACTGTCGGTGGTATTTTTCTGAGATGTGTAAAACCGCACTGTTTAGAAAAATATTAGAAAACAATACAAATTTTGAAGTTCTGAATCCGTTTATTGGTGTAAATATGACATGGATTTTAAGTCAGATAATTTCCGAAAACTTGAAAATTTCGTCGTTCTGAAGCGAGAATCGAATCCGCGTCTCCCGGATAGCGCCTAAATACTATCCGGGAGACACAGGTTCGATTTCCGTTCCAGAACGACAAACTTTTCAAGTTTTCGGATATTATCTGTCTTAACATCCATGTCATATTTACACCAATAAACGGATTCAAAACTTCAAAATTTGTATTGTACAATGGTGTAATTCCGTATTTCATTCACTGACTAGAAAACAATGTTATAGATTCTGAAAGTTTTGTTTCTTTAAAGATCTTTCTGTTGAATGTATTCAAAATGGAAAACGTGTCGTTACGTTAACACAGATATTTTTCTCTAATGAATGCTATTATTAGTGATCTTCTCGAGCATTGAGCTAAACATAATTGAAAGCAATATTAACAGTTCATTTCGCTGGTGAACATTTCATAAAGTATCACAAAAACTTGTATACACAATAAAATACTTTTTCTTCAATAAAGTAGTCTAAAAAATAAAATTCTTACCTTCTTGGTCACTTAATTTGTCGGCAGACATCTTCGAAACCGAGTAGAGATGTTTAGATTTTGTTCCGCTGCTACTTGTTGGACTAGATTCACTCCTTGTTGCCATTAGTGGCAGAAACTTCCTGCCTCTAACAGTCCGTCTGAGCTTTACTGCTCTTGACGGAATCTGGAGAAAAAATAGTTTCTGCCAGTCAAGTAATAAACCATTGTTCTTGCGTGATTGTCAGACTTTTCTTTTCAAAGTTACGGAAAGGCTAAGAACTCCTGGTATATGTCTCGTAGAAATTCGCCCTCTTCTTCGAGATGCACCGAATTCAATCAATAATTGTTTATTAAAAAATTATTGCATTAGTGAAATTGTTTTGATTGTCGATGAGCAATATTTTGAGCACAAAAAGTTTCAGGCAAAAATGAAGGAATGGGGCCAAGTCAGTGACTTTTTATCTTTCGTATGGATTCAGAACTTGAATTGCAGTTAAAAAAATTCAAGACGTGAGCTTCTTGGCGCCGAATTCAATTAACGTTATTCCATGTACACAGCGCACTTAGCAAAGTTTTTCTTCTCTGTTTGTAGCAAGGAAATTCGATGATTCAAAATCTATCTTGGTTCCGTTTATGCCGCTTTTCTCAGCAGGTATTAATCAAAACAAAGTACTTTAAGATTTCTTTTCTCGTGCTCTGAGCTCAAAGTTGTTTTTCGTAATACACACACACACACACACACTTTATTTGAACTGTAAAGATTATAAGATAAATACGCTGAATGCGACTTTACATTTACTATTTCTACACTTGTGAAGAAGTGTTACTTCGACGTCATGGCAAAGTTCAAATACTTCATCATTGAGCATATAAGTGGAAGATTTTGCGAGGGAAGACTGAAAACATTTAATTGTCGAGCGCCGGCCAAGAGAACGAATAACAACACGCAGGAGAATTTTCGAAGTTCCTTTGATCAAACGACAGGAAACAGCTAACAATAACAAAACCTATAGAGTGCTGTATGACGCAGAAAGATCTCGTCGTACGTGTATATATATTAATATGCAATTTATATATATCTTTTCCAACCTGGGCTTTGAAGGTTGCCGTGCTCGTTGATGTTACGAGCTACTAATGTTTAAAAAGAGAGAAGAACACATTACCGGAAATAAATGGTTTGAGGGTGAGCTTTTTATGTCGCCGTTGGTTGTCTTGACAACCTAGAAACAGATTAGTGGGTCCACTATGATTTGTCCACAGATCAAAAACATTAGTGACGAAGTCCCTCTACTACATCGTGTTGGAGATAAAACGGCGTGTCTATTACGTTCTCTCTTTTTCGAATTTTCCATAACATTAATCTAGAAAATTCTTTCCGTAACAACTATTTCATTCTAGTATTACACAAAATCTCAAACACCAGCAATTTTTCGTGAGAACATTATATTGAGAATTGCAGCAAGCAGATGTCAGTTCTCTTCTTTCGCACTTGAATTTAATTTCATCATTTTTAACTTTTTCGTATGAGTCAACAAGCTTTCTCTATATCACTGAAACTGTTTGAAGAAATGCGTTACATGTACGAACTTTTTACGCAAAAATTTCTAAGAGGAGGTTTAATTTCTTAAATAATATATTATACGATTAACGACAGGGAAAATACTTCAGCGATGTTATTCTTATAAGGAATAAGTATATTCTAAGTGTTTTAGATTCAAAATAAATATATTTGAAGGGAATATAGATGTCGGATGGATTTTCTAATTCCTACACTCGTTTTTAGCTTGCATAGAAGAGACGAACAGAAAAGGCATAGGCAATTTATGTCACCTACCTGTTAATAACGGACAAGAGAAATAAAGATTTGGAGAAATATCTCGTGTTCTCTAAAGGCACAGGAATGCTTTGAAGATCGGTGAACTATAACGAAACGAATGGAGGGATCTTACAGTCCTGCCGCACTGCAGAGTGCAGTGCCATTGCCTACAGTAGTTTCTCTTCATTGGTAATAATTTACTCGGGAAATTGCCCGGAAAACCCGAGATTTGTAACGTTGGTTGAAATTTAGGATAGTCAGAAATGGCGGGTCCCAGTACCTTTCATCGCGGATCTCTTGTATTTCCGTCCCTTGCCCAGGCATTCGACACCGATCTTCCTGGGATGAGATCACTCTTTTCTGCTTCCCTCCTCCTTGAAGTATCCTTCTGTCGATGATGGAAAATACCAAGAAGATGATGATGATCCTTTGCGGAGGATGGTACCCTGCTGGCTCGGACTTTTTCTCCACCGTAGCCTGTCTCCAACGAATTGATGAGACACTGCACATGCGCGAAGATGGACCTTATCGACAAGAGCCTTCCGAGGGGAGGGCAGAGATGGAATGTGGTCTTCCCAGCGCTTCTCTCGCTGATCCCCAGATTTCTCTCCCATCACATTCCTCCTCCTCTTCCTGCCTCCATCGCTGAATTTGCTACTGCGGGTGACGTCAAAATTTGCAATGGCTGCCTTGCCGGCTGCGGAAAATCTATTTCCACGGCGCGGGGAAATGTAGGTGAGGTTCAATCGACGAGGGACTAGGGCAGCAAAATATTCCGCGACCGAAGCCGAAAAGAACTCAGAAGTACGCCGATTGTCGACGCAGTTCTGGTTTTCTCTCATATTAACTAGAATTCTGATTCGCCCCAATTAGAAACAAATCTTATTGAAATTGTAACAGGATAAAATGATAATTGCGGGTATCTTAAAAGTTGAAATATAATAAGATGGTAACAAGACGACAATTAGAGTAATATTATTGAAGTTGGATATAATAAGATGACAAATATAGTAATCTGATTGAAACTGTCATATAGCAAGATCACAATGAGATGACAATGAGAGTAATATCATCGAAGTTATAATAACATAATATTATATTGCAGTAACTTAATCGAAACTTTATTATAATAAGATGATAATTAGAGTAATTTCATTGAAGCTGTCATACAATAAGATCAGAATAAGATGACAGTATCAGTAAATCTTATTGAAGCTATCATATAATAAGATCACAATAAGATGATAATTAGAGTAATATTATCGAAGTTGTAATAAAATAATATTACATTAGAGAAACTTAATGGAAGTTTTATTATAATAAGATGACAATTAGAGTAATCTTATCAAAGTTATAATAAATTAATATTATATTGCAGTAACTTAATCGAAACTTTATTATAATAAGATGATAATTAGAGTAATTTCATTGAAGCTGTCATACAATAAGATCAGAACAAGATGACAGTATCAGTAAATCTTATTGAAGCTATCATATAATAAGATCACAATAAGATGATAATTAGAGTAATATTATCGAAGTTATAATAAAATAATATTGCATTAGAGAAACTTAATGGAAGTTTTATTATAATAAGATGACAGTTAGAGAAATTTTATTGCAGCTGTCATATAATAAGATAACAATAAGATGACACTTAGAGTAATCTTATCGAAGTTATGTGACGTAATACAGAGGTAAAGCACCTTTCAAGACGACAAATATGCAGCGGGACTTTCTGTCCGTGTAGCTTAGTTGGAAGAGCAACTTACTCCGGAGTGAGGGAGCTCGGATGTGATCACCGTCACGAACAAATTTGTGTTTTCACATCTGCGCCCGAACGTAAAAATGAATGCACTGGCCGTTGAGTTCTTCGAAAAACGTGTGATGTTTGTTCCACACAGGGTCTGGTATTTAATGAAGAAATTCCTACTTCGTTTCAAATAGGAATAAATATATATAAAAGGGAGATGATGGGGCGTACTACATAGGTAAAGCACGTGTCAAGACGACAAATCTGCAACGATACATTAAGTTCGTGTAGCTTAGTTGGTAGAGCAACTTACTCCGGAGTGAGGGGGGGGTGGACGACTTCGATCTACGTCACGGACAAATTTCTGTTTTCACAGTTCTACCCACTGCAAGCGTTGACGACGGTGAATGTCTGTGAGCATAAACACACGAAATGGGTCTGCGGCTGCGCAGACCCAGATCCAAGACCATACTGTGTATTCAGACGCACTGGGCTTTCACCACAATTGATGTCATCTGTAATGTCAGAAACAGTAGCCCTCCTATTGCTGTAGACAAGACGAGATAGCCTGCGCTAACTTCTGGCATCAATGAGGCGTGGTCTGTCCACGCCTTGTGGACGGTTCGAAGTGTCTCCTGTTTCGGACCATCTTTGACAAGTACAAACTACTGCATAGCGTGAGCAGCCTACCAGCGTCGCTGTTTTTGCCAGAACGATCGAAAAATCCTTTGCTTTTCCCATGTTGAGACAAAACGAAATACTGACTGAGAGAGCGCCGATCTACCTATAGATATACAGTATATATCATTCGCGACCTTGCCACGCGACGCTGATTTTCTATACGCGCGATTATTTGCATTGCACGGAGGTGGTTTTAATGTTTTGGATCATGATCGGTGTATGTGTTTTTTAATAATATGCATAAACACTCAGATCTGTCTGTCTCTCCGAAACGCCTAATGTCGCAGCAACGTCTGCATTGTTACGCCATTACTTATCGATCAATCCTTGTGTGCTCTCGAAATGGGTAACTGATTGCTTGTTATACACTGCTGGCCACCCAAAATGCAACACCAAGAAGGACCCGAGATAGCAAAGCTAGATTTACTGGACACATAACAACAGATACAAAGATGAAACGATTGAGCTTACAGGCCCGTGCGACTTGCGGGACACGCAGACATCAATAGTTCGTGTGGCCCCATGGCTGGCAATAACGGCCGGTACACGCCGCGGCATCGAACGAAAGAGGCTTTTGATGTGGGCTTGGGGTATGTCGGTCCAGGCTGCTTCCACACGTTGTCACATTTCATCAGGCGTAGCCGCGGGTGGTGCTTACCTGGCCACTCAGTTGCCTATCGGCGACCAGACGTGTTCGATGGGCGACATATCGGGAGAACAACCAGGCCACCGCAGCAGTGACAGTTACTGGGCTGTGAAGAATTGTTGCACGATGCGTGCCACGTGCGGGCGCGCATTGTCCTGTTAAAACGTGGCCGCTGGCAGGTCGTGCAGGTAAGGGAGGACTACAGGCTCCAAAACGTCGGAGATGGTGCGGTGGCTGTTGAGTGTACCGGCGATGCGTACCAGAAGGGTGCAGATGTCATATCCAATTGCGCCCCAAACCATAACGCCAGGTGACGGACCGGTATGGCAATGCATAATGCAGGCTTAATACAGTCTCTCGCCGCGGTGCCGCCACACGCGGATCCGACCATCGTGGTGTAGCAGGCAAAAGCGGGATTCGTCGGAGAAGACAATGTTTTGCCATTCCGTAGTCCAGGTGCGACGCTCAACGACCCACTGCCGCCGCACTCGCCGGTGGTGTAACGTCAATGGTAATCGGAGCAATGGGCGCCGTGCGACAAGTCTCCGCTCCTGCAGACGACGTCGAACGGTACGTGCTGATACAGGTTGTTGCGCAACACATCCTAATTCCTGCGCTAACGTTCGTGATGTGGCGGTGCGAGCCGTCAATGCCCGCAGCACAACATGCCGGTCCTCTCGTTCGGTGGTGTGCCGCGGCTGCGGCAATCGGTCACGTCGGTCCGTCCGTCCCTCCTGCACCCACCGAATCCATTCTCGCCTCACTGTGGCTGGATGTCGTCCTACACGGGCGCCGATGTCTCGGTACGACAAACCGCTGTCGCGATGAGCCACTATTCTTCCTCTGTCGAACTCCGAAACGTGCTGGAATGACTGCCGTGTTCTGCGACGAGGCATCAGGAAGCTTCCCACGCTCAGGTCCGGCAGCACAATACACTTCCACTACTTACACCCCGCCTTCTGTGCACCCTTCTTTTAGTGCTTCTCGGTGGCGTGCCGGGCGCACATGATTTGCATATGCCCTGCAATGCTAATCGTTTGCATGTCCTCTCGCGGGCGACGCATACTGCGAATTTCAAGCCAATCCGATACTTTCTTCTTGGTGTTGCATTTTGGGTGGCCAGCAGTGTATAATAGCACGCGATCACTTTTAGATGTCAAGGTGATCGCGTGCTAATTTTAAAACATTGGATTATCAATGACTGGAGTGCTATTTATCCGATCCACAAAATTCGAATTAATATCTTAATATCACGGCGAGTTGCATTTTTATATTAATTTAATTTACGTTCGAATTTTAATTTGTGCGCTTTAATTAGTGTTTACTTTTTTAATTTAACTAACTTTCGGAGTTTAGTGCTGATTCTATTATACATTTTGTAAAATACCGATCTATCTAAACGCTGTAACCTACAATAAAAACTGAAATCTTGAGATGTCAAAGTGAGAAAGATTGCATCTAAAAGCAGATCTCTTCCCAATAGCACTTTGTCGAGAATTTAGATAGTTCCGATTTGTAATACCAGATGTCGCATTATTTTGTAGGAAAAGCTTTGTTATGAAGTTTCAAACTAACTGTCCAATAGAACAGTCCGAAACAAGCCGTGAAGGGAATAGCAAGTGCGCCGGAAAAAAGTCATTTAGCATGAAAAATCAAAGAAAAAGTTATTAAGGTAAGTCTACACGAAAACAACTTTCCGAGTTTAGTGCTGATTATAATACACATTTTGCAAAATATCGATCTATCTAAACGTTCTAATCTACAAGTGTTAAGAGCAAATATTTTACATAGAATGTTATTTATCGCGAGGTCTTTTAAAAAACGGAAGTAAATAGCATATAATTTTTAGTTCTAACATGAATGAGTTCTTACTATATACGTTTTTACTACGTTTCCTTACAGAAATCCGGCGTCTCTTTGATTTGTTTTCAATCTGTTTCAATTAAAAATTTCATTCCGTCATAGGACGGGCAACATCCCCTATATATTAATATTTGTTTTAAGTTTAAGAACAACCGTCCTAGGACTGGCTATACGCTGGTAGTATATAGTGTGATTTTCATTTTTGTTGATTATTATCTGTTTCATCAAGGATTTGTAGTATATATTCTTAACTGCGTGTAACATGGCAAATGAATTAATTTATTGACTGTGTGCAACATATCAAATAAATAAATATATACTCCATTGATCGAGCCCATATTTGGCGTCAGCAGCGTGAGTGTACGGACATCTCATTCAGAGCATTGACTATCCAGGCTGGTTGAGGGGATTTTATAATGTGGGACATGTTTAACTCTTGCGTGTGGACCAAAATGTGAATGCCGGTCACTATCAGGGTCTGCTTGAGGACCATGGTGTTATACTTCTCACCCAGAGGGATGATGAGTTCTTTCAGGAAGATAATAATCCTATGTCATTGGATTCGCTTCGTTCAAGGATGATTCAACGGACACAGTGGTGATATGAAACATAACGAATAGCCTCCAAACTCCTCTTCAACCCAATTGGACATCGATGCGATGTTGTGATATGTCACGTGACGTACTAGTACGAAACACAGCCAGCACCATAAAAAATTGTGAAACGCAATACAAATAGCTTGGTTGCGTACTACATCGTGCAAATTAATTCGGACAAGCTATTTTCTTCTCAGAAATGTAATATGACCGCCAGTTGATGTCGGAAACCCACGTAAACCGGTTTTATCAGCTGTGAGGTGGTGTGACTGTTAGAACTTCATAGTAAGAATGTGGTATGATCGGTTTTAAACAGGAAGTAGGCACTTCAGTTTCAGTTGTCAGCTTTCGTGTGTGACAGGTGGATGTTAGTTTTTGCTCTCTGTGAGTAGGTGTTGCTTTCGTGTATTGAAAAATGAATATTTCCCCAAGGAAGCGTGAAAAAATAATTACTCTGAAGGATCACACTTCTATGACAGCGAGAGATATCGCTTCTGCAGTTGGTGTAGGCAAATCAAGTGTATCGAGACTGCTTACGCGATGCAATGCATCTGGATCATCGTCTCCGAAAGGGGAGAGATAAATGTGGAAGAAAACGAAACACAACTCCACGAACCGATAAATATCTAATCAGAAATAGTAAAATGAATAAAAAAAAAAACAAGCACCGACCTTCAAAGAGATTCATTGGCTAGTGGTTGTGATGTTAGTGATTCAACTGTACGCCGTAGGCTTCTGGAAGTTGGCCGGAAGGCAAGAAGATCAACGAAAAAGCAATATTTGAATGCAAAAATGAAGCTAAAACGTTTAGCATGGGCCAAAAAATATAAATCATGGACTGCTGACGACTGGAAATAGGTAATTTTCAGTGATGAAACTCATTTATTTGTGCAGAGTTACCACCAAGCAAATGTCGTTAGACGAAGCAACTGTGAACCCTTAAGACCTGAGCATGTCAAACAAACTGTAAAACACCCTCTGAAACAGAAGTTTTGGGGTTTTCTTCACATCAAATGGCACTGTAAGCTTAGTTCCTGTTCAAGGTATGATGAATTCAGCCAAGTACGTAGAAATATTACAACGTAGGATTGTTCCATTCTTGCATACTTTTGACGGGACATTTCACCATGACTTGGCCCCATGTCACAATCCGAAATTGGTAAAGAATGCCATGTTGGAAAATCAAATTAATTTGCTTGATAGGCCTGGAAATTCACCAGACTTAAATCCCATAGAAAACGTGCGGAATATTTTGAAGAGACGTTTAGGTAAAATGGAACGCATGATAACGAATGCTATAAAAGTGTGATTCCACGATTATGAAGTCAAAAATATGTGCACTCAATTAGTGGAGTCAATACCAAAACGAATTCAAGAGGTCATTTCTGCTAAAAAAGGACATACTAATACAGGCATTTATCAGTGTATATCAAGACATAGAATGATATAAAGGCATAGTTTTGGAAAAAAGAGTGGTTTTTTACTTTGTCGCAATTAATTTGTAACTCCATACAACCGTGAGCTAAGCTGATGACTCTACCTAGATAGTCTAAATATGGACTTATAACGAAGTAAATTTCTCCGTCATTTTTATCCGCGCCAGGATTCGAACCCGGGTCCACTCATTCCGGAATAAGTTGCTCTACCAATTAAGCTACGCGGACGTTTTATTCTGATTCCTATCTGCCTTTATGTCGTGTGCGTTCTGCTGGCAGGTACGTCACATCTCCCCCCCCCCCCCGAAAGAGGGCCGGGGGCATGGCCCACGGGTCAGCCGTGACCATGAATCGTTGCAGGCAGCCATCCACTGTAGAACGTGCACTTGAGAACTCCCAGTCAATCTGCTGTGTGTAATGCAACATCACACATTTTTATTTTTCGAAGCGCTGGAGAAGGAATTCTCTGATTTTTCCTGTCTCGCGGTGTGGAAAGAACATCACACCAATGCGAGATTTTGAACGGTCGGGTCATCCGGATAGTTCGGGCGCCATTATAACGAAGTGAATTTCTCCGTCATTTTTATCCGCGCCAGGATTCGAACCCGGGTCCACTCATTCCGGAATAAGTTGCTCTACCAATTAAGCTACGCGGACATTTGTTCTGATTCCTATCTGCCTTTATGTCGTGTGCGTCCTTCTGGCAGGTACGTCACATCTCCTGATACGTTACAGACTTCGCAGGGATATGCAGAACTCTCTTAATGTTAGAAAATTGACGGCGCTGCGTGAGCAAGCCGGTCAGCAATCGGGAACCGCCGTCTTTCACTCTGACAAGATCGGTCTTGGGACCTGTAGGGTCTGCCACCCCCTACGGGACCGGTACTTTACATCCATCTGCCAAAGCCCGTGTGTGCGACGTGCTAATGGGCGGGGGCAAACAGAATTAATGTTTCACATCACTGGCTGAGAGATCCGTTCGCCAACGCGAGTTTTTGGGACATACGTCCTATAATGGTATCTTACAGAAGAAATACATGCATATTTATCAAAATGAGGGTATCATACACCCCTCTCACAAAAGATTCAGCTATATTAAAAACACAATACACAGAATTATTTATTTACATGGTCCGCAGTACTGGGGCCTGTGCTGCGGTGTTGACTCCAGGCCAGAGTCATCAGAAACACTTCGGTCATAGACCAACCAACACCGTACTCAAGAGCTGAATAGTTCCACAAGCGCTCAACCATAACTGACGCGGTTTTTTACTTGCTCGAGTTCCCGTTACAGACTGAGACAGGTCTTATTGAAGCTGGAGTGGGAGAAGTCCAGCTTAAGCCGGAACTGGACATTAGCAGCCGAGCAATAGATGCACTTCGGTGTGGCTGCACACTTTTGGTGCTGATGCCCAACTACACCGAATTTGCCACACTTGTCTTCAGACTCATGACAGTTGATCCAAAAATGACCAAAGCCATTGCAGCGGAAGCGCATGACTTCACGCAAGAACTCTTTAAGGCGCAGGACTGACCAAAACAGGTTCAGTCTTCTGCGCTTCATTAAGAGCCAGTGGACCCGGCCTCTTTTAGCCTTAATGAGAAAACGGGCCGTGAACCCGTTTTCGAGGTCTGGGTTCTCCTTGCGAACACCTTCCTCGAACTCCTTTTGTGAGATCTCCCCGTACAGACACTCGTGGTATCGAAGCAACGCCGGATGGCGGCCGTTTTCCGAGCGAAAGGAGGGCCCATGATGTATTAGATATGGGGTCGCGCAACGCCGGATAGCGGCCGTTTTCCGGGCGAAAGGAGGGCCCATGATGTATTAGATATGGGGTCGCGCAACGCCGGATAGCGGCCGTTTTCCGGGCGAAAGGAGGGCCCATGATGTATTAGATATGGGGTCGCGCAACGCCGGATGGCGGCCGTTTTCCGGGCGAAAGGAGGGCCCATGATGTATTAGATATGGGGTCGCGCAACGCCGGATAGCGGCCGTTTTCCGGGCGAAAGGAGGGCCCATGATGTATTAGATATGGGGTCGCGCAACGCCGGTAGCGGCCGTTTTCCGGGCGAAAGGAGGGCCCATGATGTATTAGATATGGGGTCGCGCAACGCCGGATAGCGGCCGTTTTCCGGGCGAAAGGAGGGCCCATGATGTATTAGATATGGGGTCGCGCAACGCCGGATAGCGGCCGTTTTCCGGGCGAAAGGAGGGCCCATGATGTATTAGATATGGGGTCGCGCAACGCCGGATAGCGGCCGTTTTCCGGGCGAAAGGAGGGCCCATGATGTATTAGATATGGGGTCGCGCAACGCCGGATAGTGGCCGTTTTCCGGGCGAAAGGAGGGCCCATGATGTATTAGATATGGGGTCGCGCAACGCCGGATAGCGGCCGTTTTCCGGGCGAAAGGAGGGCCCATGATGTATTAGATATGGGGTCGCGCAACGCCGGATAGCGGCCGTTTTCCGGGCGAAAGGAGGGCCCATGATGTATTAGATATGGGGTCGCGCAACGCCGGATGGCGGCCGTTTTCCGGGCGAAAGGAGGGCCCATGATGTATTAGATATGGGGTCGCGCAACGCCGGATAGCGGCCGTTTTCCGGGCGAAAGGAGGGCCCATGATGTATTAGATATGGGGTCGCGCAACGCCGGTAGCGGCCGTTTTCCGGGCGAAAGGAGGGCCCATGATGTATTAGATATGGGGTCGCGCAACGCCGGTAGCGGCCGTTTTCCGGGCGAAAGGAGGGCCCATGATGTATTAGATATGGGGTCGCGCAACGCCGGATAGCGGCCGTTTTCCGGGCGAAAGGAGGGCCCATGATGTATTAGATATGGGGTCGCGCAACGCCGGATGGCGGCCGTTTTCCGGGCGAAAGGAGGGCCCATGATGTATTAGATATGGGGTCGCGCAACGCCGGATAGCGGCCGTTTTCCGGGCGAAAGGAGGGCCCATGATGTATTAGATATGGGGTCGCGCAACGCCGGATGGCGGCCGTTTTCCGGGCGAAAGGAGGGCCCATGATGTATTAGATATGGGGTCGCAATTCACAGGGAACACACTGTAGTTCCATCTTAGAATAAAGGGCGTTTTGTTTTACAGTGCGTTTAATCAGAAATTGATTTTATAATATATTTTCTGAATACAGTCAAATACATAATATTTACAGATATATTTAAAAAATGATCCTCTCGCCTTTCTTTGCCGACAATAGAATTCGAACACCGATCTTTCTAGTTCAGAGCGACACATCTCCTGACTCAACTAAAACAGCAGGATTATCGCTGCTTCTTTGTCGATTTGACTTATGCGTCGCTTCAGTGTTACGTCATCTACGGCATATCAGTTAGTACGTTATATCATTCCCCCTGTTGGGAAAGGCGGGGGCCACGAAATCGCAGGTTTCGGGTCAGCCGGCAACAATGCTCGAAAGACCACCTCATTGTAGAAGAATTAAATTTTTTATTGAAGTCCATCTCTCTGGAAAAAAAGAAAAATTTTATAAAAAAAACTTTTATATGTGGAACGTAGCAGTTTATGCATTCGGAACTTGGGCATTGCAAAAAACAGACAGGGAAAAGCTACAATCATTTGAAATGTGGTGCTGGCTACGTATGATGAAAATTGCTTGGACAGAAAGAATAACAAGTGTCGAAGTATTAAAAACAGTTCCGGAAAAACACGAAATATTATGGACTACAGAAAGAAGAAGAGATAGCGTCATAGGCCACCTCATAAGACACTTGGATTGGAGTGCCAACTTGATTGAGTGTAAAATGGAAAGAAAAGCTGGAAGAGGACGTCCAACAATTCAATATCCAACATTCCATTATAACCACCACCCAGTCTGGAGAAATGAGCGCGCCTGGAGGCCGAACGGTGGCGCAGGTGAGGTTCACAGAGCAGTATACATACAATCCGAGGACCGGCCTTTGGTTAGTAGAGTATTCCGAGTCAGAATGGGAAAAGCTGCCGATTTATCAGAGTTTGATAAATGACAAATTGTGATGCCACGACGACCCCAGAACTACAATCTCGGAAACGGCGAATCTTGTGGTTGTTCACGTGCCGCTGTAGGGAATACGTCACAAAAGGCCAAACGACAAACAGTAGTCCAGCCGTGTTACGTGCACAGCTCGCTGATGCCAGAGGGAAGCGGAGACTGTCCCGCATTGTTCACAGCGACCACAGGGCCACAGTGCGACAAATCACCCGCAGCTACAACAGTGGTGATCAGGGAAATGTGTCACAGCACACAGTTAATAGCAGCCTTCTGCGTATGGGCCTGCGTAGCCGAAGACCCAGTCGGGTCCCCACTGCACGTCTTCGCCAATAACGCATGAAATGGGCCCAAGGTCATCGAGATTGGACCGTCGATGATTGGAAGAAAGTGGCTTAGTCTGACTAATCAAGATTCCTGGTGCATTACGTAGACGGCCGAGCGCGGATACGCCGATCGCCAACTGAGACTATGGCACCTGGATGCACTGTTGGGCGGAAACAGGGCGGCGGCGGCGGCGGCGGCGTTATGCTGCGGGCAATGTCTTCTTGGGACACTTTAGGCCCCATTATCTCGATAGCACAAGCTCTGACAGCTATCAGGCATCTGAACATCGTTGCAGACCAAGTTCACCCTTTCATGGCAACTGTGTTTTCTGCTGGTGATGGCCATTACCAACAGCATATTACGCCCATACCACACTGCTAAAGTCGTCAAGAAGTAGTTCGAGGAACATGCTTGTGAGGCTCCAAATTCACCTGGCATGAACCCAATCGAACATTTATGGCTCGACTTGGAAAAGGGGGTTCGAGCTAAGCCACCACCACCCCGAAATGTACTGGGACTGGAGCACCTGCTGTTGACATTGTGATACTAGATACCCCAGGATACCTATCGCCACCTCATCCAATCGATGCCTCGCCAAGTGGCCGCTGTTTGGCGGGCCAAAGGGGGTTCAACAGCTTATTAAGTAGGTAGTCATAATGTAATGACTCATAGGTGTATGAGTCAAATAACAAGAAGAAGACTCTTCCAGAACATCAGGCTTATGGCTCAGGAAAGAAATTCTTTGTGGATGATGACCAATGCTGCCCACCGACCTTAGGATTGAAGAGAGAGGAACGACATGCATTGTGGTGACGAATCATCACCCAATTTTTTAAATCCAACAGTCAGGAGAAAAAAATTTGGGGAATTGGCCACAGACCTTTCGGATGCCACGACGGCACAGCTGCTGTGAAGGGTGTATAACGATGTAAATTTCTCCGTCATTTTGGTCCACGCCGGGGATCGAACCCGAGTACTCTTATTCCGGAACAAGTCGCTCTACCAACTGAGTTACGCAGACGTTCGTTCTCGCTGCCATCTGCCTTTATGTCGTGTGCGACCTGCGGGGCAGGCATGTCACATCCCCCCGAAAGAGGGTCGGGAGCATGGCGCACGGGTCAGCCGTGACCATGAATCGTCGTAGGCAGCCATCCGCTTAAGAACCTGCACTTGAGAATTCCCAGTCAATCTATTGTGTGGAATGCAACATCACACACTTTTTATTTTTCGAAACGCTGAAGGAGGGATTCTCTTATTTTTTCTATCTCGCGGTGCGAGATCTATTGCGAGATCTTTAACGGCCGGGTCATCCAGGAAGTTCGGGCGCTATTATAACGAAGTAAATTTCTCCGTCATTTTAGTCCGCACTGGGATCGAACCCGAGTCCTCTTATTCCGGAACAAGTCGCTCTACCAACTGAGCTACGCAGACGTTCGTTCTCGCTGCTATCTGCCTTTATGCCGTGTGTGTCCTGTGGGGCAGGCACGTCACAGGTGGTTTTATACTGAATTTTCATTTAACATCAATATTTGTAAAAGAGTAACAGCATTTCTTCTTTCACGATTTCTTAAAGTTTTAGTGCACGAACTTCTTTCTCTAAGATACACTGAGGTGTCAGTTTATCAGGCAGACCTACCCTTGTCACATAAATAGTTCACTTCAACACCTTAGAAGGTACATGACCGCGATGTCCTCAAGTAGGTACCCAGTTGGTCACAAACTCACCGGGCATCGGTTAGCGTTCGATTGAGGGCCGAAACAGGCAAAATGAGTGAGCCGTGCGACTTTGAACGCGGTATAACATTTGGCGAAAGGCGTGCCCGTTAGAGCATCTCTCAAACGGCCGTACTCCTGGGCTTTTCGCACACAAGCGTGCCAAGAGTTTACTCTGAATGGTACGTCACGCGAAAAACTTCCAGCATTCGGCTATTCAGCGGACAAAAACAGTTGACGGATCAGAGGGGTCAAAGCCTAAAATTGTGCAAGCCAACAGAAGGGCCAAATGGCAGCAAATCACTTCAGAATTCAACACTGGTGATCCAAGTGTGTCGTATCGGACCACGTTAACGGTCTCATTTGCCCCATCGGATATACCAGTTGTCTTAGTCCACAGGATCAACTATTGCTGAAAATTTTTGGTGGTCGCATCATAAACCCTTGCTATGACTGTACGCGAAAATTCCATGAGGACGGTAGTTTTTCAGAGGCTCGAACCGGCTAGCCAGGCGCCAACTATTATGCCACGTTCAAAGTCTCTCAGATCACTCGTTTTTCCCATTCCAGCATTTTCCTAACGTTGATGCTCGACAAGCCGATTTGCCTGATTTATAACGCGCTCACGTGCTGTCTGACAGGTTGGGATTATACATTTACGTGGAAGCTGTGCCAAATAAACTCATTGTATGTGAAATTTATCCATATAAAAATTAACCTAGTCACAGAATTCAAAGCATATCATCTTCTCAACGCTATGGATGCCTGCTGAGAAAAAAAATTATTTCACTCAAAGCTTTCGTCGTGTTAAAATGCACAGTTCTGTAATCCGATTTCAGAAAGGGAAGTAAGAAATCACTTGTAGAACTTTCTCAACTGACAAAGACATGGATCGTGGAACGTTTCCAACAGAACATTAGTAATGCATGAATTCTGGAGAATCAGTCCATTAGTTCTGACGTAGTGCTTATTTTTTAAAGAAAGCTGCCAAAATTTCAAATATCATTCTGCCATTTCACTATTGTCCGGATTACTACGAGCTTCATGCGACAGGAAGACATTTCTCAATGACAAAGCTGTTTTCATATACATGAGTGCATGTTGTACGTGCAAGGCAACAGTTGTCTAGAAACAATTTAGTTGAAGAAATTTACTGTGCGATGCGTCAGGTTTCTTCGTTTAGCGGAGAAAAAAGTAAATCATTTTAACAAACACGTAACGCAATGTCCCGTTACGCACGAATCTATTGCATGTACAGAAGATGACATATCCAGTTAGTTGCTGTTTAACACCTGTGTGGTCATTTTTGATTTCCGCACACGAGAGGGGTTTTTTTTTGGGGGGGGGGGTGCTTTTTTATGATTGACGGTTTAACGACCACTGTGAGCAACTCAATGGGCTATAGGCAGTCCCCCGTCCTTAATTTAAAACCACTGGTTCCAGGGAAAGGAGAGAGCCAGTTTCTTAAGTCAAATACAACACCCAGGACCTCATCGGGATTCGAAACAGGACCTCTCCCAGACGAGTAGCCATAACCCACCGCTTAGACTACTGCGGCAGAGTTATTTTTAAACTCGTAACTAACTGAGCCAAAATTTAAAAATCAGTAAGAGGATGAATTTCCCAATATGATACAGTAGGTCATGTTTAAATACACTGACGGAAACAAAAATCCCAACACCACGAAAAAATAGTTGTAGAGGAATGAAATGGCGGCAATACATTTCTATAGGTAACATATTTAATCGATTAAGGTTTCAAGATCACAGCTTATTGTAAGCGCGAGAAGAGCCATTTTAAATGTGAAATGCTGGTACATTAATAACCGGTGTAACCGCCAGAATGTTGAATGCAAGCACGCAAACGTTCATGCATTGTGTCG
The DNA here is from genome assembly GCA_039090855.1 of Macrothele yani. Classification (NCBI taxonomy): domain Eukaryota; kingdom Metazoa; phylum Arthropoda; class Arachnida; order Araneae; family Macrothelidae; genus Macrothele; species Macrothele yani. The sequence goes on along the minus strand of CM076989.1, from coordinate 28,529,578 downwards.
TACAGGTGCTGGATGTCAGTTTGTGGGATGGAGTTCCATGCCTGTTGCACTTGGTCGGTCAATACAGGGACGGTTAATGCTGGTTGGGGGTGATGCTGGAGTTGTCGTCCAATGATGTCCCCTACGTGGTCGATTGGTGAAAGATCTGGTGATCTAGCAGGCCACGGCAACATGTCGACACTCTGTAGAGCATGTTGGGTTACAACAGCGGAATGCGGGCGAGCGTTATCCTGTTGGAAAACAACCCCTGGAATGCTGTTCATGGATGGCAGCACAACAGGTTGAATCACCAGACTGACGTATAACTGTGCCGTCAGGATGCGTGGGATAACCACGAGGGTGCTCCTGCTGTCATAGGAAATTGCTCCCCAGACCATAACTCCAGGTGTAGGTCCAGTGTGTCTCGGCCGCAGACGGGTTGGTTGCAGGCCCTCACCTGGCCACCTTCTAACCAACACACGGCCATCCCTGGCACCCAGGCAGAACCGGCTTTCATCAGAAAACACAACAAATCTCCGCTCCGTCCTCCAATGAGCTCTAGCTTGACACCACTGACGACGCAAATGGCAGTGGTTTGGAGTAAGTGGAATGCACGCTACAGGGCGTCTGGCTCGGAGCTGTCCTTCAAGTAACCGATTTGTAACAGTTCGTTGTGTCACTGTAATGGCAACTGCAGCTCGAATTGCTGCCGCAGACGCGGTACGATGCGCCCCGGCCATACGCCGTACACGGCGGTCTTCCCTCTCAGTAGTTCCACGTGGCCGGCCGGAACCCGGTCTTCTTGAGGCAGTACCTTCCCTTGACCACCGCTGCCAACAATCATGCACAGTGGCTGCATTCCTGCCAAGTCGTTCTGCAATATTGCGGAAAGCAAATACACCTTCTCGTAGCCCTATTACACGACCTCGTTCAAACTCCGTAAGCTGTTAATAATGGCTTCTTCGTCTTCTTAAAGGCATTCTTGACTAACATCAACACACTACGTCGAATCTCAACGATAACTAACGCTCACGAACGTTACAGCGCGTATTTACAGCAAACCTGCTTTGCATGTTCCGAGGGGCGCTACTAGCGCCACACGTATGCGCCGAGCGCAAAATTTGCATAGACGTCATCTTACAGATGTACTCTCACCGCCTACCAACTGTCGTTTATCTAACACAACCCCTTCTTGGTGTTGGGATTTTTTTCTGTCAGTGTATATGCTCTCTGTATATTTACGTTTGAAATGTGTATTTATTTTCAGCTAAAGTGTAAAAAATTAAATTCACGAAAACTACGTTACTAGCGTGATTTTAACCACAACGCATGAATTACTTTCATACTACTATGTGACGTATCACTGAGGTAAGGCATGTTGCAACCATAAGCCTTGCCAGTGTAGTTCAGTTGGGAGAATATCCCGTTCCAGAGTAGGTAGACGTGATTTCGAATCTCACGAGCGGCAAAAAGGTGAAACGCCACATTGGCGCCCGAATGTAAAACGAATTTAATGGCTGTGATATTCGACAAAGAAATGCGTGATGATTCTTGCACATATCTTCTGAAACTAATAAGAATCCTTTTTTGTACAGTGAGCTACTTCAAGCATTGTTTGTCAGTGAACACGGAGCCTGCGATTTCGTGCCCCTCTTCAAAGGGTGGGATACATGTGACGTATTACTGAGGTGACGCATGAGCCAAAACCGCAAGCTGCTGCAATAAGCCTTTGCCGGCTAGTTCAGTTGGGAGAATCTCGCTCCGTAATAGGAAGACGTGGCTTCGAAAACCAGTACCGACAGAAAAGGACTCTTTTGCTATATTCAGGGTGACCAGAAGAATTTTTGGATTGGGGGAACATTTTCCTTAAAAAAAGGACGACATTTCGAGAAAAAGGAGGACATAATAAATTTATGCAAAAATAAATATGAATGCCGGGTCGAAGACGAAGCATCATCCCTCGTTACGATTCTTCTAAAAATGTGTTGATTTTGGTTGGCGGCGGTTACAAGATCGCCCGCCATCTCCATCCATACGGCCAACTGATCTTCAGTTAACATGCGTACGACGATGTATTGACACACCCGATGCATCTCCAGATCATCTGTTAGTATCCGTTGACGTAGTCTCCTATATCTCAGCGGCCTCTGTTATTAGCTCGAACGTCTGTTATCGCGTACGATGGCCCCAACCTTCGAAATGTTTTCGCGCGTGCGAGCTGTCACTGGTCGGCCGCTTCGTTCGTCGTCTCACACCTCCTCTCTGCCTTCTCTGAAGCGTCAATGCCAATCGAATATCTGTGACCTTGACTGGGTGTTTTCGCCATAAACTTTGCTTCAATGTCTCGTAAGTTTCAGTTGGACTTTTGTCCAAATGAACGCAAAACTTAATGTTAACATACTGCTCAGAAAACGCCATTTTTCACCAATCGCCGCACACTGCGTAAGTTGCTCACAATACCCGGATGTACAGAAGCGAGCGTGTGGCGTGGATAGACGAAAAAATTTCCTTGTAAGGGAGGATAATGTCGTAAGGTAATCCAATAATCACCGTGGGTATGCATGCGGTACACGTACTTTGCCGTAAAGGCGCAGTCCAGGAACTTTTGTTTTCTACTCCGTATATCGATCCTAAAACATCTAATCCAGCGATATGATCCTAAAACATCTAATCCAGCGATATGATCCTAAAACATCTAATCCAGCGATATGATCCTAAAACATCTAATCCAGCGATATGATCCTAAAACATCTAATATAGGATGTTTTGAAAGAATCTAAAACATCTAATCCAGCGATATGATCCTAAAACATCTAATATAGGATGTTTTGAAAGAATCTAAAACATCTACTCAGAAACATCTAATATAGGATGTTTTAAAAAATCTAAAACATCTACTCAAATATCAATATTGAATGGTGGTCCACTCTTAGATCTTTCTAAAATCAATATTTACCTTTCTAAAATAATAAATATTAGATCTTTCAATGTCAATATTAAATTTTTAAATATAATAATATTAGATCTTTAGATATCTTTAAAGATCTAATATTATTATATTGGAATCTAATATTATTATATTAGATCTTTAAATTATCTTTAAAGATCAATATTAGATCTTTAAATATAATAACATTAGATCTTTAAATAACAATATTGGATCTTGCTAAAATCAATACATCAATATTGACTGGTGGTCCACCCTTAGATCTTAGATCTAAAATATCTGAAATAGGATATTTTTAAAAAATCTAAAACAACTACTCCGTACATCGATCTTAAAACATCTAATCCAGCGATATGATCCTAAAACATCTAAAACATCTAATCCAGCGATATGATCCTAAAACATCTAAAACATCTAATCCAGCGATATGATCCTAAAACATCTAAAACATCTAATTCAGTGATATGTATGATCCTAAAACATCTAATACTTTGCCGTAAAGGCGTAGTCCGAAAACTTTTGTATCTTACTTCGTATATCGGCCCTAAAACATCTCAATCCAGCGTAGTAACTGTTTTTAATGCATTAATTAGGAGAGAGAAAATTGGCAGACATTCGCTCTCGAACAATTTTTAGAATAATGCTCTCTTTCATGTGATTTCCAGTGTTACTAAACTACTGCTGAAAAGATTTTTTGTTCTTTGCCGGATTATGTGTCACTATTGCAAGCGTAAAACCCTACGCATACGATGTTTTGGAAAAGAACTCATTGTGGTTATTGTGATTGATCGTGATGTGAGCTCCTACTCCACGCGGCATTTTTCATAAAGAAATTTAACTCTCAAGGTTTACACTTACAATCACCCATTCAATGTGCTTTCAGTTAATTTGGGCAAACAGCAAATGAAACATTACTGATTAACCTGTATTTCCAAATAAATTTCATCTCAGAAAACAAACTCTCACTTTTCGAATTAACACCAGATAAGAACAGTTTCCATCATCTAACTATTACAAGACGAACTATTAGTGGACGTAGTAATGCCACCCGAAAATTGCGAGACACTTTAATATATTGTCCATAAAATAGCATTTTTCAGTATTCACGGCAGTAAATGAACTTAATGCGTTCATCTCAAGCACTGCAATAATGGCACTGGTTTCCGTAATTCAAATGAATTCGTTAAAAATTTAATGGCGTGATTACGAAAGCATTATTCCCATTGCACTGAGACACAAGCGGGTAAATATCATTATTATCCATGAAACATGCTTATCTCTCTGAGCACTTATTTCGAGAAAGCTTGCAAACGCCAAAAACCATTTCACAGAACTATATTATGGAGTGCAATCTCCCGCATACTTTACTTTCATGCTTTTACAAATATATCTTTACTCACTGAGACTCAATCAGAGTACAATGAAATGGATAGGGATGACATAACTACTTGCTTCAATAACGAACTACGTATATTTGCCGAACATATGCTGCTCAGGTTAAAGGCTTATCTCTAGTGGTAGCAAATATGAAATACATGCCATCACTGATGGAAATTTAGTAATTTATTTCAAACTGAATAATTTACCCATAATGTCACAGTTACCACAACTGTCGCATGCAAAGTTCATAAACTTAACTTCAATTTAAATCAAATGGATTGATCGTGCCTTCTGTTTTATAGTTAATTTTTCTACTCAGAGGAAAAGTTCATTGCCCATTGTCAAATGACTCAATCAAATCATCTGTGCAAAAAAGCGGAACTTTATTCTGCCGATAAAATAATTTAGTTATACAATCCCTTTGTTTGTGGCATTAACGCATACCTTCACGGGCCAAATCAATATACCCCAGTGGCGTATATTCGAGTCTAGCTGCGAAGCCCAGAGAATGCACAGATAAAAGTCAATTAAATATACACAAATAAAAGTCAATTATCAACGGTATTAAGATATGTCGATGCTTTTGGTGCAAAAAAACACAAGCGGATTCGCTTCTTTCGATTATGAGAACCAGTCTGGCGAGCGATGACCAACGGCATAACGTAAGCAGGTCCTCGAGAGTCTTCGCTGTTCTGATGCGAAGAACTTCGATACGATCGCCGGTTAGGGTTTTCATGACAACATGAATGAGCGTATAGAGGTGAATGGATAATTGCTTTGCGCAACGATTCGCTCCGAAAAGAGAAGACTTCGGACTACCTCAGTCCCTCCATGCTTCCGCCTTTAACAGCGCGTATTTTGCGAGAGTGGTTTCAGTTTGCGTGAAGGGTCAATGAATTAAAATCAGCGATTTTATATCTTAAATTCGTGGCTTTGTTGGATTCGAAATGTTTTGAAAAATTTTGTGAAAGCTTCCCTGAACATCTACGATCAGAACTTAAAGAACTCTATGTTTCAAATTTTGATACAGCTCGATTAAAAAATGAACTGAAGGTGTTTTATTCCTTTGATGAATACAAAACAAATCAGTAAGAGACATTACTTGTTACATAAAGTTGAATAATTGGACATAGTGTTTATTGAGGTGTACAAAGTAGCAGATCTATTATTAAACTTTCCAATTAATACAGACACCCGACGTGGACCAGGAACATCGAACAGAGGTCATCGCTCTTTCTACGTTTATAAGTGAGTCACGGATAAAATCTTATTGGCCGCCACCGGGAATCGAACACAGGGTCTTCCAGTTACGCTTCGGATATGCTTCCACTGCACCACAGCGGCCTCGAATTCCTCCAGACTCACACACACTATCTGCCAAGCCAATTTGGCAGGCCGCCTCTTGGAGCCCCGCACAATGCTGGAGATTCACCAAAGATGGTAAGCAGCAACTGAACAAATAACTAGAAAGCGAATGAATAATTAATACAGACACCCGAAGTGGACCAGGAGCATCAAACAGAGATTATCGCTCTTTTCACATTTATAAGTGAGTCACGGAAAAATTATCATTGGCCGCCACCTGGAATCGAACCCAGGGTCTACCAGTTACGCGCCGGTATGCTTTCACTGCAACTGGGTCTTCCAGTTACTTCGCTGGATATGCTTCCTAGAGGAATTCGAAACTTCACAATTTTAAAAAAAACAGTACTGTGGGGGAGGGGGCGGGTGAGATAGGCCAGATCTCGAACCCAAGATACGTCACTGATATACCCATACCTGTCTTCTCAAGTGAGCCAGTTCCACGGCATTTAGCAGCGACGTACCGACAGGCGCTGTTTATATAGAGACAGCATGAGCAGGGTGTGTCAGTTTACCTGCAAGGAGCATGTGCAATGGGAAAAGGTTACAATTTTTCGAAGTTTGAACACTGCCCCGGTGCTTTGTTAAAAATTTTGTAGTAGGTTGCATCAAAACGTAATACTACACCAGGTGTAAGACGTCTGGAGCAAAGGTAAACTATTGTGTAATGCATGAAATACACAAAAGCATAATGTAATTATGCCCTACGGTGTAGTACCCTACCTCTATGATGTGCAGTTGCACCCATTTCACCATATGAATTTATGTTTCATGCATCACACAATAATTTACCTTTTCTCCTAAAGTAGTGCACCATTTTTTGGTGAAACGAACTACGAAATTTTTAAGAGTGTGGAGCAGTGGTTCAAGTGCTGGTTTCTAACATTTTGTCCTAGATGGGTCTGGGTTTAAACCCCGGTGAGAAATGGATGTTGTGTTTACCTTACGGCACTGGCTCTGTCCCTTACCTGGAACCAGAGGCACCAAATTAAGGGGGGCGACTGTTTATAGCCCATTGAGTTGCTCATAGTGGTCGTTCAGCCTCCAAGCCAAGAAGTTGTTGTTGCCATTTTGTGGTAAGAAAAATATCCCCAAAACATCACAGAACCCCTCCATCTTGAACAACACCTTCGACACAATCAGGATTAAAGACATCATTGGGCCTGCGACGCACATGTCGCCTCCCATCGTTGGAGTATAAACAAAAAAAGTTAGTAAAATCATGTAATGCATTGATTATGATACGCTTTCCAACATACTAGAAATCATTACTCAAGTTATGAGGATAATGGCTGTAAAATACATCTCGCTCCTATGATCTGATCTTTGACCCCATTTCGATGATATTCAACAGAACCGGTAAAGTATACTTCCGGAACAACATGATAAAGTTTTGTCTCAATCGAATAATTTTTACATAAGTCATAACGCATAAGGGCGGCGGAATGGATCCCGCTCCTATGTCCTGACCTCTGACTCCATTTCGCCAATTTTCAATAGAGTTCGTCCCCAGGTGGTGGGTTACCACATACTAACATTTCACCAAAATCAAACAATTTTTACGCAAGTGATGACGCATAAGGGCAATGGAATGCACCCCGCTCCTCTGTCCTGACGTTTGACCCCACTTCGACCATTTTTAATAGGGTTTGTCCCCAGGTCGTTCCCTACTACATGCTGAAGTTTCTATGAAATCGAACCATGTTTACGCAAGTTATGACGCATAAGAGCAAAGGAATGCATCCCGCTCCTATGTCCTGACCTCTGACCCCATTTCGCCATTTTCAACAGAGTTCGTCCCCAGTGGTCCCCTACTTAATACTGAAATTTCATCGAAATCGAACCATTTTTACGCGAGTTATTGTGCGGACGGACATACGGACAAAGCTGGAGCATATACGCTTCTTCAACCTACGATTGGAAAGCGTAAAAAACGAGACCCATCAGACCAAATTACTCGTTTCTAATCCTCCACAGTAAAGTTTTGGTGCCTCTGAGCCCATTGATAACGTGCGACTTTGTGACTTGCTGTTAAAAGATGCCTGTTCCGTGGTACTCTGCTCCAGATATCCATCGCATGCAGATCTCATCGCAATGTCTTTTCGGTAATTGGTTGGAGTGGACTTTCATTGATTGTTTGGAGCAATTGTTGCCTGGTTTGAAACCGATTTGCAGTTACTAGACGTGAAACATGGCGGCGGTCCCTGTTGGTGAGAATCGTTTTCCGGCGACAGTTACGTCGCCGATTTTCAGTTGCCTGCGAACTTTACCACTGTTTGTAGACCCGATAAACATTACACTTCGACACACCAACAAATTGGGCACCTTCATTCACTTTTGGACAGTACGCATCGACACACCAACAAATTGGGCGACTTCATTCACTTTTAAACAGTACGCTTCGACACACCAACAAATTGGGCGACTTCATTCACTTTTAAACAGTACGCTTCGACACACCAACAAATTGGGCGACTTCATTCACTTTTAAACAGTACGCTTCGACACACCAACAAATTGGGCGACTTCATTCACTTTTGGACAGTACGCTTCGACTTCACCAACAAATTGGGCGACTTCATTCACTTTTGAACAGTACGCTTCGACACAGAACAAATTGGGCGACTTCATTCACTTTTGGACAGTACGTTTCGACACACCAACAAATTGGGCGACTTCATTCACTTTTGAAAAGTACGCTTCGACACACCAACAAATTGGGCGACTTCATTCACTTTTGGACAGTACGCTTCGACACACCAACAAATTGGGCGACTTCATTCCCTTTTGAACAGTACGCTTCGACACACCAACAAATTGGGCGACTTCATTCCCTTTTGGACAGTACGCTTCGACACACCAACAAATTGGGCGACTTCATTCACTTTTGAACAGTATGCTTCGACACACCAACAAATTGGGCGACTTCATTCACTTTTGAACAGTACGCTTCGACACACCAACAAATTGGGCGACTTCATTCACTTTTGGACAGTACGCTTCGACACACCAACAAATTGGGCGACTTCATTCACTTTTGAATAGTACGCTTCGACACACCAACAAATTGGGCGACTTCATTCACTTTTGGACAGTACGCTTCGACACACCAACAAATTGGGCGACTTCATTCCCTTTTGAACAATACGCTTCGACACACCAACAAATTGGGCGACTTCATTCACTTTTGGACAGTACGCTTCGACACACCAACAAATTGGGCGACTTCATTCACTTTTGGACTGCACGCTTCGACACACCAACAAATTGGGCGACTTCATTCACTTTTGAACAGTACGCTTCGACACACCAACAAATTGGGCGACTTCATTCACGTTTGGACAGTACGCTTCGACACACCAACAAATTGAACGACTTCATTCACTTTTGAACAGTACACTTCGACACACCAACAAATTGGGCGACTTCATTCACTTTGTGTCCGTGGGCACAACCAAACACGATGACTCCTTTTTGCCACTCAGTAACGTCTGTCTTACGACCGATACTGCAGACTATATTCAGAACATACGTTGCTCTTCATCACGGCACGAGACAGAATGATCCTGAAGACTTTGTCAGTGCTATTTATCTGCCAATAATGATATCACGGCACTCTCTGTGCAACCGGTAACTTCCTAAATAATAAAAAAGGAACAATACACCAACTATACCTTAAAAAGTATAATTATACTGGTGATCCGAAATTTCTTGGCGTAGAATAGAAATTAAAGTTCCCAAGCTTTCGCACATCAACCAGATGGCTTTCTCAAGGAAGGTAGACAGCTAAGAAGCTATCTAGCTTCCTTGAGAAAGCCATCTGGTTGATATGCGAAGCACAGTTAGCTGTCTACCTTCCTTGAGAAAGCCATCTGGTTAGTGTGCGAAAGATTGGAAACATTTATTTCTATTCTACGCCAAGAAATTTCGGATCACTAGTATAGTTATACTTTTTAAGGTACGGTAGCTTCCTACTGTCATTTCTGTTAGGGGTGACTAATTTTTTTTTTTTTTTTTTTGATTGGAGGTTTAACGACCACCGTGAGCAACTCAATGGGCTATAAGCAGTCGCCCGTCCCTAATTTAGGGTCACTGGTTCCAGGGAAGGGAGAGAGCCAGTGCCGTAAGACAAACACAACATCCATGCCTGACCGGGATTCGAACCCGGACCCCTTACGGACGAATGATCAGAGGCCAACGCCTTTGACTAATTTTTTGTCTGGTGTGCTTATCTGACTACCGTTTCCAAAAAAAATTGCTTAAAAATGATTCAAAGAAATGGAATATTGTTTGATAGCATTAAGCATGTGAAAATGGTCCACACGAAAAATAATATTGTCCATTGAACCATCGAAGGCAAAGGTCGTTAAGGCATGATTGGGGAAAACAAACAAAGTATTTTGGTGCGGTCATGCGACAAATCTATTTCCATTTTTATGTGTCTTGGGGAAACGGAGAGGATAAGTACAATGTCTTCTCCTGCCCACTTTGTGCTTTATTTGGTTCCTTTTTTCCTTTCGCTCCTTCTTTTCTCCATTGTATTAATCTGGTCTGCAGATAAGTAGAAGATGTTTCGCTTCGATTCGCCCAGGAGCTAACCAAAAACAAATGTTCTAATAGACTGGCTGTCAACTTGTATCATCGTGAACCTGTTGATAATTAGTTCTTCCAACGTAGATATCGTTTCAGCCACTGTCTCACGATCCGGAGCATTAGATTTAGGGAGGAGAAAAATTAAACACTTCGTCAGACTTGTCATACAACATTGTTTTTTTCTCCAAAGGCACGAAACCCGTGAAATGAGTGTAAGAGCATATTCTCTTCACAGGCATTTTGTTCTCGCAATCCCACTGACAGTAGGTGTTCTAACGAAGCCGTGTGAGCGTGTAAACGAAATTATCGTCTTTTTATTTTTATGGGCTTTAAAGTTATATTTCTCATATCTCACGTCGCTGTTTTTATTTCTTGTTTGGTTGAGATTTATTATCCTATACCATAAATTCTACGGTGGAAGCGCAAATTTTCTTATTTTAATGAAGAAAAGTAGTGCTAAAAGCAAATGATCTAATGAAAATTTCTCACCTCACCTCTCACTCTTTTTGTTTCATAACTTTGAATTTATTCTTCAGACATTTTGATTCTAATAAGCAAACAAGAAAGGTGACACCAAAATGGGGCCGCGGGTGGCCTAGTGGGCAACGTTCGTGACTGCCACGGAAAGGACCTCAGGTTTGATCCCAGGCAGGTACGAACGCTCGATCCACTAAATTTCCGCCGTGCGTCGGATGGGCACGTTAAGCAGTCGGACCCCGGGTACCGCCCCCCCCCCCCGGTAATAAATAAGGGCGTCTTCCTCCCCCTTTCTACTTCGCTTCCGTGTCACTTTCCTATCGGGAACCCTAGCCCAAATCTCCTAGCTTCCTATTTCTAAGGGTTGTTTAAGACCTGGGGTCAGACACTCCCTTCCTAAAATCCTCTACATATGATCCTTGCGACAGCGAATTTTCGGGGGTTCCGGAGTCAGAGGACCGGATTCGAACTCTGGCGGGGACAAAAATGACAGAGAAATTTACTTCGTTATATTGGCGCCCGAACTTCAAGAATGATCTGGGCGTTAAAGTTCTCGCAATGGTGTGATGTTCTTTCCACACCGCGAGACAGGAAAAATAAGAGAATCCCTTCTTCAGCGCTTTGAAAAATAAATGTGTATGATGTTACGTTCCACACACCAAATTGACTGGGATTACCCCAACGTACGTTCTTCAGCGGATGATTGCCTACAGCGACACATGGTCCCGGCTGATCCGTGGACCATGTCCCCGGCCCTCTTTCGGGGGTGGGGGAGCGAGTATGTGACGTGCCTGCACCGCAGGACGCACATGAGATAAAGGCAGATTGCAGCAAGTGCATACGTCCGCGTAGCTCAGTTAGGAGAACGACTTATTCCGGAGTGAGGACGCCCGGCGTGGACAAAAATGACGGAGAAATTTACTTCGTTATAAAGCAAATATATGGAACAAAATGTATTTTAAATTCGAAATCATCTGCATTTACGTCCTCTAGCGTTGAAATTGTACATCGTAAAAAATAAACGAAGCGAAGGATCATCATTTGCATATTTCAAGCTTCCCAATGCAGAAAGAATTTTTTTAAATCGGACTAATAATTGCAGAAATATGGTGGTCCAGAGACGGACGGACATACCGATAACATAAGCACGATCTTTTTTTTACAGAAGACGTGCTAAAAACACAGCACACGTAACTGGCGGGACAAACATATTCCAAATGGAGATTTGGTTCAATGGTGTTAGCTTACGTGCCGTTTGCGGACGGGTATAAAATAGTGGCATTAGCGAACGGTTAAACTTCAGGAGATAGGACTGGTATTCCAATATAATGAAAATGAAGAAATCCGAACTATAGGTAAGATGTGCGCAGCCTTTTCTTACTTAACTCTGGAAGTAATAGAAGATGCGTGGTTAGATATAATGGCCCAAATCTCCAAAAAAAAAAAAAAAAAAATATCCCAATTTATTGACTATTTCGTTGAGCAGTGGCTGAACAACACAAATATGTCAATCAAAATGTGGAATGTTTATTGACAAAGACACAGAACGAAAAAAGGCATAGATGGTTGGAATTCAAAATTAAATACACTGACGGGAAAAAAATCCCAACAATACGAAAAAATAGTTGTAGAGGAATGAAATGGCGGCAATACATTTGTATAGGTAACATATTTAATCGATTAAGGTTTCAAGATCATAGCTTATTGTAAGCGCGAGAACAGCCATTTTAAATGCAAAATGTTGGTACATTATTAACCGGTGTAACCGCCAGAATGTTGAATGCAAGCACGCAAAAGTTCATGCATTGTGTCGTACAGGTGTTGGATGACAGTTTGTGGGAGGGAGTTCCATGCCTGTTGCGCTTGGTCGGTCAATACAGGGACGGTAAATGCTGGTTGCGGGTGACGCTGGAGTTGACGTCCAATGATGTCCCATACGTGCTCGATTGGTGAAAGATCTGGTGATCTAGCAGGCCACGGCAACATGTCGACACTCTGTAGAGTATGTTGGGTTACAACAGCGGTATGCGGGCGAGCGTTATCCTGTTGGAAAACACCCCCTGGAATGCTGTTCATGAATGGCAGCAGAACAGGTTGAATCACCAGACCGCAGTACAACTGTGCCGTCAGGGTGCGTGTGATATCCATGAGAGCGCTCCTGTTGTCATAGGAAATTGCTCCCCAGACCATAACTCCAGGTGTAGATCCAGTGTGTCTCGGCCGCAGACAGGTTGGTCGCAGGCGCTCACCTGGCCTCCTTCTAACCAACACACGGCCATCACTGGCACCCAGGCAGAACCGGCTTTCATCAGAAAACACAACAGATCTCCACTCCATCCTCCAATGAGCTCTAGCTTGACACCACTGACGTCGCAAACAGCAGTGGTTTGGAGTAAGTGGAATGCACGCTACAGGGCGTCTGGCTCGGAGCTGTCCTTCAAGTAAACAATTTGTAACAGTTTGTTGTGTAACTGTGGTGGCAACTGCAGCTCGAATTGCTGCCGCAGACGCGGTACGCTTCTTACAGCGATATTCATCCACAGAGACGCTACCTTGCAACATCCCCAAATAGGCTTCCTTCCTTCTCTTTACTGCCTCTTTAATCTCACTATTCCACCAAGCATCACCTCTATTGTTACCCACTATTGTGGTGCCACAGACCTCTTTAGCAGCAGTGACAACACAGTTCTTAAAACATTCCCACTTCTTTTCTACATCCCTCTCACCAGACTTCAGATCCTTCAGTCGTTCTCTGAGTAAGTCAGAATACCGCTGATGATCTTCAAGGAGCCTATCAACCTTTATTCTTTCTATCCTGGGTCTCTTCCTATTCCTTTACCTCCAACCAACATTCAGTTTCACTCGTGACACTACCAAGTAATGATCAGAACCAACATCCGCACCTCTCATCACACGGGTGTCAACAACTAAGTGTTTCAAACGCTGATCGTAGACAACAAAATCTATCACACTCTTTTGACCAAAAGTACGATTTTCCCAAGTATATGTGTGGATATACTTGTGGTTGAAAAATGTATTAGATACACACAAGCCATTCTCAATGAAGAGTTCAACTAATCTTTCACCATTATCATTCACAAAAGGATCACTAAACTTACCCAGAACATTGTCAGAAATTGCATTATGCACACCTACTCTAGCATTGAAATCCCCTGCTATTATGACTTTTTCTTTAGCACCAAACTGGCTCAAAACAGCTTTTAGCTCATTCCAGAAATCTTCCTTCTTATCAGAAGGTTCCGAGTCACAAGGAGCATACACTACAACAATTACAATTCTCTGAAGTTTCACTTTCAAACGAATCCAGAGAATTCTCTCACTCACGCAACTATAGTGAATCAAGTTGTTCTTCATCTTTTCACTTAAAATCACACCTACACCAGCCTGTCCTCTCACAATATCCATTACTCCGGACCACACACTCACCGTGCCATTCAGTTCTTCTACCCCAATTTCCTTCTTTTTGGTTTCACTTACACCCAGCACATCCAGTCTATACTTATTCATCTCCTCAATCACTTCACTCCTCTTGCCATTTATACCTCTAGTATTCCATACACCAATCTTACATTCACTCAGCCGAGATGTCTTTCTCATACGCCGTTTAGAAAGTCCAGGTCGATTCCGTGGTGGACCGTCCTTCTCAAGTGTGGTAGGTCCACCATATCCCACACTTGAGTCATTCTTAATATTTCTTTTTGTCTTTTTAATCAGGTAAGTACATCAGTGTGGGGGATCAGCCCACAGCTGAGGGTTCCAGTTGGTCATTCAACTTAAGGATTCCGGAACAAAACCCAGTGAGTTGGGGTCTTTTCGCAAATGTCACGCAGAACTAGCTTGCACCTCTCCAAAATTCACAGAGGCCCTAGTTGCTGTTGTGTGTGCCATTGTTACCACAGAGCGCCCCGAGGAGGCAAACCCATCGCTCACTACGACCGCCCGCACCAGGAGAGATAAGAAGAGAAAATCGTGGATAAAGGAAATAACAAGAGTGGAAGTCATCACGATCAGAGTAAAATTCTTGAAATGGCAATGGGTTAGACATATTGCCAGGAGAACGGGCCACTGATGAGCAACCAAAGTTTTAGACTGGATTCTGAGGGACAGGAAAAGACCCAGAAGAAGACCACGTGGGAGATGGGTGGATGGAGGACACTGACCCAAGACAGTCCGTTGTGGTAGAAACGTGGGGAGACCGTCATCCAGTAGTGGATTGGTAAAGATTGACAATGATGATGATGATGATGATGATTATATATTCGAGTTTATAGCTCAAAGCTAATTTCTCCGTGTCAGGCCCGGTTCGGGTTCAATTATGTGACGGCCGGGTTTGGGTCCGAGTCGGGTCTGAGTCCGAACTTTTTGACTCGTTTCCAAGTCTGGTCTTTTTCTCTTTCATTTCCGCTCTCGCGTTCTGCCTTACTCTTACTCTGACTTTCTCTCTTTTGATTTCTCTCCCCTCTACTTGTTCATCTGTCTCTTTGTGTCATTCCCTACCTCCTTCTCTCTCTCTCTCTCTCTCTCTCTCTCTCTCTCTCTCTCTCTTTCTCTCTCTCACACACACACACCCAAGCTCTTCCAGATTAAAGAAAATTTCCACGTACGTGAAAAGATTCGCTTATTCAATTGTTTTACAAAAATACATTTGTTACCATGAATTCTTTGTATGCGAAGCATGTCGGTCAAAACTGCATTCTCAAGTCACATTCAAGATTCAGTTGTTTCCTATACCTTGATTTAACAAATAAAAATGCGTGGAAAGCCTGTGCAGATGTAAATATGTTAAGTGAAACGGAATGAAATGCTTCATTTGCAAAATAGGCATCTCACACGCCAACAAATACACTGCTCGTCAAACGTTAAGCACGGATCACAGAAATCATCACAACTCCAAAACTACGGGAACAAATTTATTCAAATTTAATACGGTCAGACATACAAGTCTCACGTAGATATCATACAAATATTAGGAAACTTGATTGCTTATAACCTGATTAAACACACTGATGAACTAAGATATCAAAAACAAAACGGAATAAGAAAACCGTGGTATGAATACCAAATCGAGTTAAAATGAAATGTGGCCACCTCTGGCATGAGTGCAGCTTCGATTGATAACCTCAATAAGAAAATCCAAAGAGAGAGACTGCAACAATTGCCATTTATGTACAAGAGCAGTTTGAAGGTCACTAAGGGTTTGGGGAGGGAATATGAGGGCCGAAATAAGTCTCCCGAGGGCATCCCATAGATGTTCTATTGGATTCAGGTCCTGAGAGTATGCAGTTCACTCCATTCGTTGAATTCCTTCGTCATCAAGGTATTGGTCCAGTCTGGCTCTGGGTGCACGAGCTTTATTGTCCATTAAAATAAAATATTTTCCAAGGGCACCAGCATAAGGCTTGAAAAATTGGTCCGGGATATCATCACGATACCTTTCAGCAGTAATGATACCTCCTGGGAACACATGGAGGCTCGTGCGTCCACCTAATGACAATCTAACCGACACAATTTTTTCCACCACCACGGAAAACATTTTTCGATGACATTTTGTGGCTGGTAGTTGGTGCCCACTTCCCTCTAGATCAACACAAGCCTGCTGTAAGATTCCAGGGAACACCTGGATTCATCTGTGACGAATACATTGGCAGGTTGTTCTCGGGTCTAGCCTACATGCTCTTTACACCACCTCAGGCGAACCTGTCTATGTTTGTAGGTTAACGGTACACATACGGCTGGTCACTTGGCATAAAGCCCGACTTTGTGGAGACACCTGAAAACAGTTGAGAGCGATACTTGTGTGCCTGTGGATGCCATGAGGTCAGAACGTAGAGATAATACAGACGCTCTACGGTACCTTTTGGCTAAGAGTTCGATATAGCGGTCATCCTGTGGTGTTTTACTCCTTGGACGACCTGCAACAGGGCGTCTGACAACGGTTTCACTTATTTGGAATTGTCTCCACAGCCTTGAGATGACGGAATGGTGGACATTAAAGAATCTGGCCACTTCGGTGACTGTTTGCCTAGTTTCCATCCGTCCGACAGCTCTACATCTTTCTGAGTCTTCTATACGTCTTCTTTGGGACATGTTCAACAAATTGTGTATTCGGAAATTCTGACCGTTACCTGTAATAAAAAATAATGACCATTAGCAAAATACGCTCTTCTTACTGCGTTCCTGATTGGCATCTAAGGGTATATGTGACACTATTTTCGAGTGGATATTAAGCATTTACGTTGCAAAATCTGTCTCTCCACCAATTTTGACTTCGATTACTTTACTCGTTTTTTATTTTATTCGTATGTTTGTGATCCATGCTTAACTTTTGACGAGCAGTGTATGTATGCATCAGACAACGAGAGTTTAAAAAACATGTCACGTGACAGCTCCATAGGACTATCTTCTGCCAGAATGAGGAACGTACAGTAAAACCTCGTTCATCCGACCTAACTGGAGCCATGGTGAAAACGGAAATTCGAAAATTCGGAATAATCGAGAGCACACTCTATTGTTTACCAGTCATTCCTAATTAAGGGTAATATGATGTAATATAAATTGGTTTATTAACTAAACTTATAAAAACGTAAATATAGCTACTTTATGCATATACCGTATTCGCATTGATGTTACTCTGGTTTAAATGGAAGTTTTTGTTGGCATAGTTTCGAGAGATGTCGATTGTCAAAACCACATTCTTTCGTTTGACGAATGCCATCTCACAAACCAATCAAGCAAGCTTCCGATCTGATATAAAACCAACAGCAAGAACGAACTAGACACAGTGAGCTGAGGGTTTGTTTGGTTCATCCTACCTCTGGCTCGGGTTTTTTATCCTTCTGACATCTGATTGGTTGGCATCCACGCTGTTGAAGAAGGAGACGAAGTAATACGGCAATGACGCTTGACTTTACGCTGAGTGATGACGAAATGTAAAAACAATTAGGTCCTGACAAGGAGGCGTCGATTAACAGAAAGTTCCGGATAATCGAGCATCGGTTAAAAGAGGTTTCATTGTAACTCATGAAGCTGCTGTTATTATATCTCTGCAAATGCTGTCCGAAACCGCTCGTAGTTCATATAGCTCTTCATTAGAAGTTTCTACAAAATCGGAGAATGTTGGAAATTACTCATACACATGGCTCCTAAGATGATTGGATCTCATGCAGAAAATTTTTATCGTCACTTCCACTTTGTCTTCAACACTGAATGCACTTATATATCAGCATATTAGTCTAAATTTATTTGATGTACAAAGGCCGTTCCATAAAAACTGAGAGTAAATTTTCTTTGAGTTGGCAATAGTGCGAATTGAGAAAATAACCATGCTGACGACTAACTGAATTAAGGAAGTATCTGTAGCAACAGTTATTTGCCGTGGCAGACGATTCTGGTTTTGTTATTGCGCAGTTGTTTAAGGTGCGTCTGCATTTCGTCATACAGCTATGGAGGTAAGTGATTCAGAGTTATCAAGTGAAATACGTTGTGCGATAAAAGTTTCCTATCATTTGGGTAAAACGGCTCCAGAAACAGTTGATGTATTGAAAAAAAGCTTATAAAGATAAATGTTTGTGGAGTCAACGACTTTTAGATGGCACCATGATTTCAAAAAAGGGCGTTTGTCGGAAGAACTTGCTCCTTGGCATGGTCGACCTGAAAGTGTTGTTAAGGATCGTACTGTTAACAGTGTTTGTGCAATCCTGCAAGAAAATCGTCGAATGGCGTGAACTAATATTTCAAAAACGTCGGCATTCCGCATTCTACGCAACAAATTACTGCTGCATCATGTGTGTTCTAGATGAGTACCTCATCACCTAGGTACATAATTGATGGGTACCTCAGAACAATTATTAACCAGAATTCAGGTGTGTCATGAGCGGAAACAAATGATTGCAAAGAATCCAAACTTTCTAAACACAGTAATAACTGTCGTTGAAACATGGATCCACTATTTCGACCCCATCGCGAAGCGAGCAGCGACGAGTGTCTGGAAACACACAGGCTCGCCTCCGCCAAACCAAATCACCTGAGAAGGTGACGATGATCATTTTCTTTGGTCATAAAGGTGTAGTCTACCAGCAAGCCGTTCCTCCACAAATTACTGTCAATGCTGGGTATTACATTTGAGTCTTCTAGCGTCTGCGACGACACATATCGATTAGGCAAGTGGACCCTACACCAGATAACGCCCGTCCCCATGTGGCTGCTTGTGTTCAAGAGTTTCTTACGAAATGCAGTATTGAAATTATGCCACAGCCCGCCCACAGTCCTGACCTCGCCCCGTGCGATTTCTGGTTGTTTCCAACAATGAAGGAGAAGTTTCGTGGGGCAACATTCAACATAGATGCTGACGTTATTCAAGCTGCACAGTGGTCGTTAAAGCAGTTTCCACAAAATACCTTCGCTAGATGCTTTGAAAAGTGGACTGAACAAAGGGACCGCCTCATATCATCCGAGGGAAGATACTTTGAGAAAGAATAACATATATTTTTGTTATACCTATATTTCTTCATTTTGTGTGATTTTGCTCTCAGTTTTTATGGAACGGCTGTTGTATAAATATATGAAAGTATCAGCCAATTAAGCCACTATAGCTAACCACAAAAGCCCGTGGAAATGCTCAATCGATCGAAACCTTCCATCGATTAAAAAGTAATCGCGCCACTCAAAAAAGCACTTCAACTGGTTTTCCGCGAGGTAACCATTGAACTTCTTCACCAGGTAACCATTGAACTTCTTCACCAGGTAACCATTGAACTTCTTTACCAGGTAACCATTGAACGTCTTCACCAGGTAACCATTGAACTTCTTCACCAGGTAACCATTGAACTTCTTCACCAGGTAACCATTGAACTTCTTTACCAGGCAACCATTGAACGTCTTCACCAGGTAACCATTGAACTTCTTCACCAGGTAACCATTGAACTTCTTCACCAGGTAACCATTGAACTTCTTTACCAGGTAACCATTGAACGTCTTCACCAGGTAACCATTGAACTTCTTCACCAGGTAATCATTGAACTTCTTCATCTATGCAGACAAAAGTATCTGGACACCACTACATATGCAAGTTCGCGTCTGGTCCAGCAAATGAACCGGACACGCACGTGCGGAGTCTGTGGATTCTCTTCATAAGGGGAGCGTTAGCAGACCTGTCAGGCTACATTGAAAGCGACTATGCAGTGCTGAGCTGAACTGATGGACTTTGAAAGGGCCAGTTATATGGCAGATAATTAAGCTGTCAGTGCGTAGCATTGCCGTTATTATGCCAACCGAAGCATACTGCGTAATGTGAAGAAGGCACGCACGTCCTCCGCCAGAGACCTGACCGACGACGTCGCACAAAGCACTGAAACAGATATCTGCACCAGAAACGTTCGTCGTGAAATGCATGCCCACGTTAACCACGCTATGTCAGCAGCGTTCAAGCATCATATTACTCTATGCATTGCCAGAAAATGACTGCAGTGGGGCTTCGCACACCGTTCGTGAACAACAGAAGGGTGGAAGAGGGTCCAGTGGAGTGATGAATCACGCTCCTCCCTTTTTCGTTCTGGTGAATGTATATGATGCGACATTTCTCCGCGGAAAGTTGTCAGGCGGACTGAATTGACCCTACTGTCAAGTTTGGATGGGGAACTCTGATAATGAGGGGATGTTTCTTCTAGGAACGACTCGGTCCTTTGGATGTGGTATCCTCCAATTTAACGGCCGAAAGATACGATGACATTATGAACAATTCCGCTCTTGGACAGCTAGAGAAGCACTTCCGTTCAGATCTCTACCTGTTTCAGCAAGACTCAGTACCTGGCCATACTCTGCAAAATCACTGCAGGCCTAGTTTGAGGAGGAGGGCAGCCATCTCAAAGATCCAGCGTAAGGCTTACAAGCCTTAGAATAAACGGAGAAACGCACAAGATCTATACTATTAACGTAAGCTCAGCAAATCGGAGCAAATAGCACTAGATATACACCGATGAGTCGTTACATAATGACCACCTACCTAATAAGCTGCAGGACCCTTTATCCCGCAAAACGGCAGCCACTCGGCGAGGCATCGATTCGATGAGGTGGCGATAGGTATCCTGGGGTATCTGGTACCATAATGTCAACAGCAGGTCCTCCACTTCCCATACATTTCGAGGTAGTGGTGATTTAGCTTGAACTCACTTTTCCAAGTCGAACCCCAAATACTCGATTGGGTTCATATCAGGTGGATTTGGAGCCCAGGGCATTAACAGAAGGTCACCAGCATGCTCCTCGAACCACTCCTTGACGATTCTGTCAGTGTGGCACGGCACATTGTCCTATTGGTAATGGCCACCCAGTTGCCATGAATGGGTTACCTTGGTCCGCAACGACCTGGCAGCTGTCAGGGATTGTGTTATTGCGATAATGGGGTCTAAAATGTCCCAAAAAAACATCGCCCATAGCATAACCCCGCCGCTGCGGGCCTGTTTCCGCTCAGCAGTGCATCCAGATGCCATAGCCTCCGTTGTTAATCGGCGTATCCGAGCTCAGCTATCTACGTGATGCACCAGGAATCTTGATTCGTCATACCAGGCCACTTTCTTCCAATTATCCACGGTGCAATCTCGATGATCTTGGGCCCATTCCATGCCTTGTTGGCGATGACGTGCAGTGAGCATGGGGACCCGGTTAGGTTTTGGGCTACGCGGGCCCATACGCAGAAGGTTGCGATGAACTCGGTGCTGTGCAACATTGCCCTGACCACCACTGTTGCAGCTGCGGGTGATTTGTCCCACTGTGGCCCTGCGGTCGCTGTGAACAATGTGCGAAAGTCTGCCCTCCCCTCTGGCATCAGTGAGCTGCGGACGACACACAGCTCGACGACGCTGCGTCGTTTGGCCATCTGTGCACCCCTTTTGATGCATACTCACTACAGCGGAACGTAAACAATCCACAAGTCGTGCCGTTTCCGAGATCGTAGTTCCCAGGCGCCGTGCCATCACAATTTGTCCTGTATCAAACTCCGGTAAATCGGCAGCTTTTGCCATTCTGGCTCCGAACACTCTACTAACCGAAGTCTGTTCCTTGGGTTGAATATATACTACTCTGTGAACTTCACCTGCGCCACCGTTCGATCTCCAGGCGCTCATTTCTGTAAGATGGGGGGGGTCATTATGGAATGGGTCATCGGTGTAGACTGTGCATATTGACACTATGAACTTGACTGATCAGGACAAATGCAGCAAGACACTTTAGGTTAATATTCTTTGCAAATTCCGGCTAGAATACAGGTCCTATGACTTTCAAAATTCAGAGCAAATGGAGAAAGACACACATCAACAACACTGGGCACATGCGCAAAGTAAAGTTTCATCGAACATCACCCAGAAATATGATCCTTCAAATGTGGCCCGCTTTGGTTCGTGGACAAATTTTGAGGGTCGTTGTTGTAAACTTAAGGCAGGAACTTCCGATAGCCTTCCCAGAGGTGGAGAAGTTGGAGACGTGGGTTTCTGGTCACTCGCTCTAGGTGAGCCAGGGCTCAAGTTCTCGATTATGTACGAGTGGTGCGTTTCTCTTACTGGCTGCCTCCTCTTCCTGGAACCAGTGTCTCCAAGTTAGTGACGAGAGACCGCTTATAGCCGTAAGAGTTTCTCATGGATGTCGTTAAACCCCAAAACAATGGAAACTTTCCAGTCCAATGTGACTGTCGGTTTGAGTTCCATAGCATGGTGAGAAAACGCACGTTGTAATTACTGTAAAAATGACCTAAAATGATGAATAAATAAAACTTCCATTTGTTTTCGCTCTTGAGTTCTTGAAATACAATAAATCCAGCACAATAAGTTCATGTCTGAGTTTAGCTAGGTACTTTGCGCATGATTAAAATAGGAACTACTGAGTTATGAGAGTTCACTTTCTTGGAGAATTGGGCTTCGTATTGTAGCATTAGTCACTGAAATCTTACAAATTCAACGTGAACTGTGGCATCATCAGATAGAGGGATCTGAACCACATATGCCAAATGGCGCTTGAACACAACGTGTTACCTGCTGTGTCATGAAGATAATGGAGATATCTGCGCTCGATCGGGAAGCTTCAAAGCTGAGGATTTCTACTATCAAATCCAACCGTAATTAAGTTCAGATGAAGTGCATAAGCGGGTTTCGCATAAATTGAACACGGGAGTACACAGGCATCATTAGCAATAATACCTAAACATATTAAACATACTCATGTTCTAGAGGCTCTCATGAACATTATAATCTTGGAGAAATGACCGAACTCGAATTTTTAGGTACCGGGTCGAGTACAACGAACAAACATAACACTGAAAAAATCATTCTTCATTCATACATCTTTCGGAATGCAAACTTCGACCCCGAATGGAAATATTTAAATTTATAACACCTCCATCACAAGAATATCACAAGTCCCTCTACTTCGTCGCATGAACAATTATCCTAGACAGACAATGAATCTTCTACACAGACAATGAATCTTCATACTTAAACTAAATCGTTTAGCTTTCTATTTATAAATACATCTCCCAGAAAGAAAATAAATTGTGTAATTTTCGATATGGTGGACTAAAATCTTCAGCTTCGTAAGTACACTATCTACAAACAAGTAATTGGACACCCCTGCAATCGACGATATCTGCGGTCCTGATACACGTCCTGGCCGCCGCCGTTAAATATCGTGTGGGAAACAACAACGCAACCAGTCGCATACAAGATGCCACGCAGTTCGGAGCTCTCTGATTTCGAGAAAGGTGTAATCGTCGGGTATCACAGAAATGGCCGATCCATACGTGACATATCCAGCGAGTTGAAGTACCCAAAATCGACAGTGGCCTACGTGATTGGCAAGTGGAAGATGAGAGGTGACTGTCGGAATGTGCCCCGACCCGGCAGAACCACAAAACTGGGAGTTAGAGACTGACGGGTGCTGGCCAGAGAAATTCGGAAGATCCGCACCAAATCGATGGGCCACATCCGCGAGGAGTTTCAACAGGCATCCGGGAGTGTTCTTTCGATGAATACCATCCGTAAGGAAGCCCATCTGCTCGGTTATCATGGACGTGCTGCCGCCCACAAGCATTTGATCACCAAGTACAATAGCGCTGCTCGGCTAACGTGGTGCAAAGAACGTTGAGAGTGGACCGTTGAACAGTGGAAACAGGTTCTCGGGAGTGACGAATCAAGGTTCACCCTCTACCGTTCGGATGGCAGGGTCTGGGTTTGGCGTCTGCGTAGAGAACGCCTCCTGCGGGAATGTATTGTGTCAACTGTTAAGTTCGGCGGCGGTGGAATTATGCTATGGGGGTGTTTCTCCTGGTATGGCATGGGACCCTTGGTCGCAATTCCTGGTAGACTCAACGCCGAGACCTACTGCACCATTTTAGATGGCCATGTACTTCCTACGTTGTGGCAGTTTTACGGGGTGGACTCATGTTACTTTCAGGATGACAATGCCACCTGTCATGCTTCGAGGTCCACCATGGCTTGGTATGGTGACAATGGGGTTGATCGAATAGATTGACCTGTGCAGGGCCCGGACCTTAACCCTATCGAGCACTTCTGGGACGAGTTGGAGTGTCGACTTAAGGGGTGCCCCCACCGTCCGAAATCGGTGAAGGAACTGACCTGTCTTCTCCAAGCCGAGTGGAAGAAAATACCGCTAGCCGTCGTACAACGCCTGGTTGAGAGTATGCCCCGGAGGGTCGCAGCTGTAATCGCCGCTCGTGGAGGCTCCACCAACTGTTGAAGGTGAATGAACTTCGTTTTCTTTTGCTATCACAGGTGTGCAATTACTTGTTGGTAGATAGTGTATAAATAACTTTATAATTAATAAACCCTTTAGTCAGAAAATAAGTCGTGCAACTTTTTATATGCCGTTGAACTGAAAAGTTCATCTTTGTATTGAGGACTTATTGCCAAAGAAAACAATTCCAACTAAATCCCTGAAACGGAACTAGATAGGAGCAGAAATGATCAATTGCGATAATATTTGAGGATATTAATTCTGAAGTTCCGAAATTTTATTCTTATGTCGTCTTTCGTTCCTATACTTATATATTTAGAGTTCAAACTTATGGTATCTTCAGCAGACAAATACAGAATGATCCAAACCAAATATTTGCCATCTGCTCACAGACATCAAGAATCGAGAGCTTTGGCGCCTTATTTGCGAAACGGCAAGCATTAACATTTTCACTCACTCTCTTATTGAATTATTCATTAAGAATTTAATAATGTTAACTTCGTACAAAGAATCCTGTTGGCCGAAAGGCAGTTGTTTATTGCATTATTCTGGTTATTAGTTTTCGGGTTGCCGCATTGCTTCTACAACTTTGCTTTCATGAGAACAAACCCGTATTGTTAAGCTACTAAACATCCACCCTAACAGGTAAACTGAAATTCAGTCCTTGTGTTTCCCGAAATTCAGAACGGAAAGAAAAGACCATTGATCTCGCAAGCCAGAAACATATCTCCGGTGTTCTATACAATTCGGAATTACAAGAAATATATCTTTGAATTCAAACGTAGTTTAAACGATTCCTTTATGTATCTTCAAATTTTAAGGACCCCCAGAGAATTGTCCGTTCTTTTGCAAATTATAACTTACATGCTACAATTTATTCATTGCCTTAATTACACTGCCGGACAATTGCTAAGGACGGATGACAATAGTAACGATAGCAACCATAAAATGGAAGGCAGGAAAATGTGGAAATTAGCATTAGTGCGGGATACAGTAAGACGTGTTGTGTGTATGCAAATTTTGGATTGCCGAACTTGTTCGTGACGTCATAGCGCTGATAACAGATATAAAGGATTTGACGCGTATTGACCGTTGTTGCTCAAACGCAAAGTTGAAAGGGAAAGAATCAATTGACGAACTTGCAATTTTCAGTATGTCTTCCCGACATCACCTAGATGATTTTACGCGTGGCCGTATTATTGGCAAGATTGAAGAAGGGCGAAAAATAACAGATGTTGCCAGGGAGTTCGACGTCAGCCACAGTGTTGTTTCAAGGCTTTGGAAATCATTTCAAACAAATGGAGAGTGTAGCAAACGTCACGGGGGAGGTCGTGTTCGCAGTACGAAACCTGCAGAAGATCGGTACATAGTGCTATCAACAAAAAGACACCGGCGCAGCACAGCTAGTGAGGTAGCAAATCAGTTTATGGCTGCTACTGGCAAGCGGATCTCCCGAAAAACTGTCGCCAGACGTTTGCATGAAGGAGGATTATACGCCCGCCGTCCTGTTGTGTGCATCGCATTGTCCAGACGTCACCGTACCGCCCGTTTGCAATGGTGCCATCAACATCGTAATTGGACTGATAACGACTGATCTGCTGTCCTCTTCTCAGATGAGAGTAGATACAGTCTATCGTCTGATTGTCGACGACAACTGATCTGGCGTGATAGTAGTACTGCATATTGTCCACCAAACATACAGGAAAGGGACCGATATCCGCCATGTAGTGTCATGGTATGGGCTGACATCATGATCAATGGTCGTACGTCCCTCTATGTGCTTCCAACTGGGACTATGACTGGCCGACGACACATTTATGATGTTCTGCTACCACATGTTCACATGTTCCGTGGTGCTGTCGGTGATAGATTCGTTTTCATGGACGACAACGCAACATGTCATCGAACAGTCGCTGTCCAGGAGTGTCTTAAGAGCGAGGATACTCAACGCCTCGTATGGCCAGCACGTTCTCCAGATCTGAAACCCATTGAAAATGTGTGGCATGCTTTGGGGAGGAGTCTTGCTGGTCGCCAATGCCCTCCAATAAACAAGGACTACCTCATCCGTGCACTGACAGAGGAATGGGATAAATTACCCCAACAGCTGCTTGATAATGTTGTGCAAAGCATGACACGACGTGTGGAATCTTGCATCGCCCTCCATGGTGGCCATATCCCGTATTGACATCTTACGCCGGAACGCCTGCGGACGGTAATTGCATTTTTTTCACGTTTACGTATTCTGCACAAAATGGCCTGTTTGTTCCTTGAACACGTTCCAAAGCCTTCTGGATTTCAGAGCACAATTAATTGTCTTTCTTGTAATGTCCTGGCATTCTGACATTATTTTATTTTACTTGGCATCCAACCACACCTACTTTTTTATGCGCTATATAGCCGTTTATGATCCGTGCTTAGCAATTGTCCAGCAGTGTAGTACTACACTCTTTCTATAAACTATATCTATAAATACTTTCGTGCAGCTAAAAACATTTAAGTAAAATACAAGGCAGCTTAACTTGGTGCACGATACGTCAATAAAATCAATCGATGGTTTAAAACCTAAATTGATGAACCATAACTTCAATTATGCTCAAGATACAAGTTAAAACCCGATGATAATTAAAAACATTTAATGAGAACTTTCGGGTCCACCGTGGATCCCGTCTTCAGATGAGAAATCAAATGCAAACATAAGACGGAGTAACACATTAATGTATAGGTCTCGACAATGACGTATGTGTAATGGTTCCATAGCGGCCACCAGGTTATCTACATCTTTAACTGATATCAAAGTAAGACAAATAGGTTGACAGGGAAGGGGGTATGTAGGAAAGGTAGAATTGGTATACACTACATCTGTTTACTGTATTGATATGAGTTGTACATTTTCCGTATGTTCGTTACGTTCCCAATCTTTTTAGGAGCCTCTTTTCCGATAATCTATTCCACCTCTGCAACCCTCTTTTTCCCCAGGCACCTTTTAACTGCCTTTCCTACATACCCCCTTCCCTGTCAACCTATTTGTCTCACTTTGATATCAGTTAACGATGTAGATATCCTGGTGGCCGCTAGGGGACCACTACGCATACGTCATTGTCGAGACCTATAAATTAATGTGTTACTTTGTCTTATGTTTGAATTTGTATTTCTCATCGGAATTCAGGGTGGAACCGAAAGTTCTTATGAAGTGTTTTTAATTATCATCTGGTTTTAACTTGTATCTTGAGCATAACTGAAGTTATGGTTCATGAACTCAGGTTTTAAACCATGGATTGATTTTATTGACGTATCGTGCACCAAGGTGAGCTGCCTTGTGTTTTATTTTAATGTTAATACTTTACTGTTTGCCAAAAAAAAAAAAAAAAGCGAAGCACCCCGAGAAAGTCGTTGGATCCTGATGAAACCCCGCATGCAAGTACCTCAGGGCCGAGTATGCAAACGAGTAAAATAAATAACGACTAATAACAAAATAGTGGCTTTCCACAGTGCATGAGAACGGCGTATTGAGGAGAATGTATCAGGAGGAAAGCTGGCACACAAGGCCACCTGTGACAGTGGATTGCAGTTGCATTAACTTCCACGGACTCTGAGGATTCCTCGACGTCGGATCCGTGCACAATACGAGCAGTTGAGCGAGTTTGAGAGAGGACGTATAATAGTTGGCCAAGTCACCGTATTGCTATGCATTTGGGTCACTGCGACGCAGCAATCGGACGATGTTTGCGCCAATCTGTCAAGGACTGCGCAACCCAGCAGCACACAGGCAGTGTACAACTGAGAACAACGGCAGAACGCGAAGATCGAGCGATTATAAGATCCGCAAAAACAGAACCGAATTCGTCGCTCTCGAGCATCCGAGGCCATGTTGCTTCGTCTGCAAAGTACGGAAGTGGCCATCCGGATAGTTGCCAAACGACTTGCGGCACGGGGACTACATTCGAGGAAGACACTCCGCCGCCTGCCACTGACCAGCGACCATCGCCAGCAATGGTTGCAGCGGTGTCAGGTCTGATCAACGTGGGATAGTGTCCAGTGGGGTCGTGTTGTCTTCAATGGTAAGTCACGGTTTGCACTTCGCCCATAAGTCACGGTTTGCAGTGACCAGCGCACAGTCTGGAAACGAGCCAGACAGCGCACGGATCCTGCCTTTACCGTGGAATGGCACACGACTTGTACATTGGAAGTGACTAAATGGGGAGCCATTCCCTACGAGGATACCCTCACGGCTCAACGGTACCTCGACTACATTCTACAACCTGTTGTATTGCCATTCCTGTAGCAGCATCACCGAGCAATTTTTTAACATGATAATGCAGGGCCACACACGGCACGACTCTTGCCTGCCTTGCTAATGTTGACACCCTTCCATGGCCAGTCCGATCTCTCACCGATCAAACATGTATGGGACGCTACTTACTCCAATCCCAGAATGTCAGCGAACTGGCTCTTAATTTGGACACCATCTGGTAAACCAAATCAGGACAGTAATCGTGAACTGTATGCGTCTATGATACGCTGGGTAATTGCTTGTATCCAAGCCAGAGGTGTGCCTGCAACGTACTGACTTGCTCCACTCGTGTGGCTGTTTTATCCGAAACTAGCGACCCAGCCTGGCTTTGCACGATAGCAATTTAGAAATTACGGCGAATCTAAAGAGAGACGATTATTACGTTCAACAGTCTATCTCTTTGTGAAGCCATTTTTTGTCTGTCATTTGCCAATCGAGATTCTGTTTCTTGGAAAGTTTCATTATGACGGGATAAACAAATTATTTTAGCGTCTGATGTACTACGACCTATATTCGATTTTCGTCTCTGCATAATGTTAATACAATATTTAAATTTTAATTAAAGAGCTACTCAAAGAGATACATTCCTGTGGACGAAAACAACTACGCACTTAGTCTGTGCGAGCGCCGATAAACCAATTCTTTCAGCGTCCGATGTAACTACGCATTTAGTCTGTGGCCTTACATGCTGTCTGATCGGCCGCCGCGCATGCGCCTTTTTCCCAATGAGCAGAAACGTTTCGTAAACCGGTCGCCGCGCATCGTTGTTTAGGCAGTAGAAGCCACGAAAGAATGTGAACGGCGGTTTTTTCTTTGACCTCTCACTAAAATCGTTACTGCTCGGCTCCCTTTTGTCGCAGATTAATGTTTCATACACCTAAACCTTCTTCGACAAATGCTCTATGGAATGGTGAAGACTGCATCAAAATCCGTGCAGTGATTCTCGAGATTAGCCCGAGCAAACAGACAGACGCCTACCGGGGACTTTATTTTATACTATGTAAAGAAAATGGCCACAGCCGCTGTAGAATTGCAATCACTTTCTACCCTATTCATCTCACCAATTTTCGTTTTGATTGGATGATTCCTTCCAGGTGCTCCGGTTTTGTTTTGTTTTGTTTGTTTGTTTGCTTGTTGTTTTTTCGTTTTTTTGCAATATATTAATAGGCAGTAGGCAACTGTAACTTCAGCGGCCATGGAGTGTGAAATTTCTACGTGCGTATGCTTTTCTCAATTCTATGCTAAGGATATTCTTAGCAGGATCGCTTCTAGGATGTGTGAGGGGTCCGGCCAAATATTTTTTGAGCGATCTTTTTCTATATAAACAATTTTATTAAAACATGTAATATAAAATTCATAGGACCTGGTAAGGTATACTGATCTATCAATGGCGGTTTTTAACAATGAGTAATTAATCGCCATCTAATGTGTAGGGATGTAAGGTCAGGTGATGCGTAACATCACAGCCTCTCCTTGACAAATGTCAACCCCGCCTTCTCGTGGTGCATCCTGTTCCCACTAAAGGGGCTCTGACGACCGCCAATAGCGGTATAACTATACCATCGGGATCAGAGGAAATGCTATCCCACACTCACCAACCCGCTTGGCCAGCGTGGTGAGTTATGGCCAAACACCTCCAAAATGACTCTACAACTTAAATCTTGGCCCTCAGTCTCCGGCAGCTGGAATGTACCTGGCCAAGGCAGCGGCCAGTGCGACATGAAGGCAGAGGGTGCTAAGAATCCCCGGAGGACCGGACTAGGCTGCCATTTGATGCTGACCTTGGCTACCTATAACGGACGCTCCCTATCTTCTGATTCAAGGCTTCTTGAATTGGAAGAGGAACTACAAAGGATCAAGTGGGACATCGTCGGGCTAAGTGAGGTAAGGAGAAAAGGAGAAGATCTCATTGAACTGAAAAGTGGACATCTCTTCTATTATCGTGGGACAGATACTGGCAGAACTAGTGGTGTTGGATTTATAATAAACAAGAAACTGAAGGATAAAGTGGTAGAAGTTGAAAGTTCCTCTGACAGAGCTGCACGACTCGTTATCCAACTATCGAGAAGATACCAGGCTCAGATTATTCAAACTTATGCACCCACCACAAGTCATCCTGAAGAAGAAATTGAAGAATTTTATGAGGAAATTCGTCATCTAAATAATAAAGGTAAGCAGCACTTGAAGATAATTATGGGAGATTTCAATGCAAAAATAGGGCAACGGCAACAGAATGAAACTTCAGTAGGTAAATTCGGTCACGGCAACAGAAACCAGCGTGGAAATACTCTCGTTGAGTTTGCAGAGGCAGAAGGATTTTTCATCTTGAATTCCTTTTTCAAGAAAAAGCCACACAGGAAATGGACATGGAGACATCCAATTGGGACGACAAGTGAAATTGATTTTATTATGTGTAACAAAAAATTCGTCATAGAAGACTGCAGTGTGCTGAACAAGTTCAACACAGGTAGTGACCATAGATTGGTGAGATGTAAGATGCACCTCAACACTAAACTTGAACGTGGCAAGCTCATAAGACAAACAAAATCTATTGACATAACCAACCTTAAAAAACACCATAATACTTTCAAGTTGGAACTGAAGAACAGATTCTCTGCTTTAGAAGGCCTAACATCGGAAGAAGTGGATATTTCGGAAGTTAACAGAAAAGTAACCAAAGCTCTAATGGAAACAGCAACAAAATTAGCTGGGTCTAAGAACAAGTTGCATGTGAACAAATTATCAGGAAAAACCAAAATGTTGATGCAAAAAAGAAGAGAGATGAGGACAACTAAAGAAGATGTGACTTCCAAAGTGGAATATATAGAGCTATGCAAGACAACACGAAAAAGTATCACTGAAGACGTAAGGAAATTCAACTGTGAGCTAGTGAGGAAAGCAATTGAAAACAACCAAAGCCTTAAGATAGCAAAGGGACATCTCAGTAAGGGAAGAAAACAGATTATGGCTCTGAGAAAAGAAGATGGTTCTATAACAAGAAATAGAGGCGAAATTTTGACAAGAGTGAAAGATTTCTACTCCAAATTATATGAAAGGGATGATACATGTACTCCAGACATCATGAAAGGTACCAGAGTTCTTCCAGTCCTCCCAGCAGAAGTTGCTCATGCAATCAAGAACATGAAGCGGGGGAAAGCTCCAGGAGAAGATGGAATTACTATAGACATCATACAAGAAGCAAGTGGAGAAATTGAAACAGTACTCGCCCAAATTTTCACTCGATGCCTTAATGAAGGGAAGATTCCTGAGGATTGGAACAACGCTACAATGATCCTGCTACATAAAAAAGGTGACATTGAGGATCTCAGGAACTACAGACCTATCAGCCTCCTATCAGTGGTTTATAAAATCTTCACTAAAGTTCTTTCACACCGCTTGAAGGTAACACTGGACATGGCTCAACCGAGAGAACAAGCTGGATTCAGGAGTGGCTACAGCACAATAGATCATATCCACGTACTGAGAGAACTAATTGAAAGAGCGAGGGAATATGAACTTCCATTGTGCATGGCTTTTATCGATTATGAAAAAGCCTTTGATTCGGTGAAACCATCAGCAGTTACCACGGCTCTGAAATCCTGCGGTATTGAAGATGCATACATTAATATTATTAATAACATCTATGAAAATGCAAGTGCAAAGATTCGGCTGTTTGAAAATACAACACACATAAAAATTGGAAAGGGAGTGAGACAAGGTGACACCATATCTCCGAAGCTCTTTAATGCCACATTGGAAAATGTCTTTCAATCACTGAACTGGGAAAACAAAGGGATAAAGATTAATGGAGATTATCTAACCCACCTTCGTTTTGCTGATGATGTAGTCATTTTTGCAACTACCCCATCAGAGCTGCAGAGTATGATCCAGGAACTTGCTGACAAGAGTAAAGAAGTGGGATTAAAAATGAACTTTCAGAAGACAAAAGTGATGTTCAATGCTTTTACAAGAAATGAAGATTTATCGATTGATGGAGAAAAACTGGAGATAACAGATACATATGTTTATCTTGGACAGCAGATATCAAGTGAGGGTCACATTGATGAAGAAATTAATCGGCGTACAAAACTTGCCTGGAGAGCTTTTGGAAGAAACAGCATAATTTTCAAGAGCAATATGCCATTATGTCTTAAAAGAAAAGTGTTTGATCAATGCATCCTTCCAGTGCTTACGTATGGTGCAGAGACGTGGACCTTAACTAAAAGAGACATACAAAGGCTGCAGACAACTCAAAGAGGCATGGAGAGGTGCATGCTTGGTATAACCAGGAGAGATAAGAAGAGGAACTCGTGGATCCGAAAAATGACGAGAGTGGAAGACATCATGATCAGAGTTAAATCCCTGAAATGGCAATGGGCTGGACATACTGCCAGAAGGACAGACCATAGATGGACAGCCGAAATTTTAGATTGGATTCCAAGGGACAGGAAAAGACCCAGAAAAAGACCACATGGGAGATGGGTGGATGAAATTCGTAAATATGCGGGAGTGACATGGAGGAGACTGGCACAAGACAGACCGTTGTGGAGGAAACTTGGGGAGACCTTCGTCCAGCAGTCGATTGATAATGGTTGACAATGATGATGATGAATGTGTAGACAAAGTTTGCATTTGTTGATCAGAGATATGAATTTGTTACGAATAATTTCCTTTTTCATTTTCATCTGTAATTAAATCTTCATTTGCTAAAGAACATGGTGAAAATCTTCCAAATACCTGGAGACAATGTAAATAGACAAAGTCATGGCTCTTTCTACGTTTTTCTTTAATTAACACACAGCAACCGAAAAATTGTATTTCGAAACCGTTGGGATAGAACTCCAGATCTCTAGATAACTAACCAAGGGCGTTCTCCTTAACATGAAGTTGCAGGAATTTCATCTGAGTAACTCAAATACGGGATGCGATGAGAATAAGCTTAATTTTAATTTTCATCTTTGTGATCAGTAATTAAGTCTTTACTGACTACAGAATTTCGTTCATGCTCAACAAGAGTCACCTCTCCTAGCTTTCACTGTTCCAAGCTTTTAGAAATTTAGGCAGACCCCATTCTTTCCAGATTTTCTATATCATTTTTCTTTCCAGCTTTCTTACTTTTCTGAACACCAATTTCGTATTTTGTTATTTCTACCTCGCCTTATACTCATTCTCAGTTTCCTAAAGGATTAAAATAATATCTTTGTACTTGATATACAAAATGCATCAATAACTTAAGAAAATGAAATCAAGGAGTGAATTTACGTTTCAATTGTTGATACAAACTTACCACAATATTTCCAAACGTTCTTTCAACCTTCCTGAAGTGTCTCAGAGGATTTGGCTTCCGCTTATTGTGAATCTACTATCTCATGTTGCACATCTGCGAAACGTGCCAGTTTCGCACATGACAAAGTCTCCTTGCCACAAGCTTTCAGCAACTGTAATACATTTAAGCAGCACAAAAATGACTGCAGTGTTTTTATTAGTTGAAACTGTTGAATTGACTCGCTAGTGTTCGTAGGTAGCTTGTTGATGAAGAAATTATCTAATATCCTAAATTCACCGGTTGTGCACATGTACCACACCGTAGGAATAACTGACTAAAACGACCAGGTTAAAATAATCAGCACTTGCCTGGTACTAAATTGTTCTTTATATTCCGCACACCATAAGTTTCAGGTTATCAGTATACTAATATCACCAAGCTATAATTAATCTGTTGCTAGCTCTGGTATCAACATAGAATTTCAATCATATATTGACAAACAGGTTATTCGTCGATTTAGGTAAATCGACGAAATTCCATCTCTTTCGCTATTTCAAATACACTCAATGGACAAAACATTAGATACCTGCCTAATAGAGAGTTGGCTGTACACGCCCAGACATCGATTCCATCAGAGGCCGAATGTTTCCGGAGGTAATGTCTGCCATGTCTGTTGCAGCATTGTCCGCAACTCCGTCCGAGACGTCGGTCCAGGATCCATGGATCTAATGTTCCGAGCCATGTCTGTTGCAGCATTGTCCACAACTCCGTCCGAGACGTCGGTCCAGGATCCATGGATCTGATGTTCCCAGCCATGTCTGTTGCAGCATTGTCCACAACTCCGTCCGAGACGTCGGTCCAGGATCCATGGATCTAATGTTCCGAGCCATGCCTGTTGCAGCATTGTCCGCAACTCCGTCCGAGACGTCGGTCCAGGATCTATGGATCTGGTGTTCCCAGCCATGTCTGTTGCAGCATTGTCCACAACTCCGTCCGAGACGTCGGTCCAGGATCTATGGATTTGATGTTCCCAGCCATGTCTGTTGCAGCATTGTCCACAACTCCGTCCGAGACGTCGGTCCAGGATCTATGGATCTGATGTTCCCAGCCATGTCTGTTGCAGCATTGTCCACAACTCCGTCCGAGACGTCGGTCCAGGATCTATGGATCTGATGTTCCCAGCCATGTCTGTTGCAGCATTGTTCACAACTCCGTCCGAGACGTCGGTCCAGGATCCATGGATCTGATGTTCCACATCACGGCATCTCAGAGAGCTTCCACAGGTTTTTAATCCGAGGATCTCGGGGGTCAATGATGGCTCCAAACTCAGATAAGTGTTCCTGGAACCATGCCTTGGTGGCTGTGGCCTGGTGGAAGGGTGCGTTGTCCAGCTACAACAAAACAGACCATCGGCCGTCGGATGCCCGAAGTCCATGAATGCGTGTAGATGATCAGCCAGCACATGCTGGTAGCGCTCACCGGTTAAGAATCCCTCCAGCCACACTAAGGAACCTAATGTGTCTCATGAGAAGACTCCCCAAACCATCACAGAGCCACAACCGCCTTGAGCAGAGTCGAACTGGCACGGAGGACACATGGTCTCGTGCTGTCGACGTAACACCCGCAACCTCCTCCCGTCAGCTCTGTACTGTTGAAACCGGGATTCATCTGACCGCACGACGCGACGCTATTCTGCAGACGTCCAGTTTTGATGTTTCCAGCACCAGACGAGGGCGTAATGTCCGATGAGGAGCAGTCAACCGGAGGACACGAGTGTGCCGTCGGCTCTCGTAGCCTAGGGCATGCAGAGTGCGCAGTATCGTTCGCTCGCTGACGCTCCTGGGCCTCCGACATTTAACCCGAATGCGATTTGCGCCGCCGTCGCCAAGTGGTCGGTCTGTACGAGCCTTGATAACCTACATCGACCCCTGTGATCAACGGGATGTGGTGGGCGACCGCTTGCTCTAAGGTCGCAGGTACGCCCGTCGCTGGTATACTTGCCGAACACTCTTGATACGCTTGCCCTCGGGAATAATAGCGTTGTTACCACTTGGGAGACAGAATGACCATCTGTCTTGCGTCGACAACAAGTCCACGATCAAAGTCGCTCAGATCGCCACGTTTACCCATGTTCGGTGATTACGGTACACTGTTATGAAGCCTTGCTATCCGCCTATTCGTTGACTGTATTATGTTTGGGTTTGTTCCGATCTCCGCGGAAGATGCCCATGTCAACTCTGCACAATCGCTATCCCCAAAGTTTTGTCTATTGATTGCATAATATTGTGTTAAACCTCAGGAAATATTTCAACACAGGAAACGTACACGTCTCAAAACATTATGTGTCCACAGTTTCAAATTGTATTAAATTGTAGGGAAGAATCAGAGTGACTGATATCTGTATATATTTACTGCATGGGAAAACCTAGCCAGATCTTTTAATTTTTTAAATCCCAATTCGAGTTGTTGTTGTTTTTTTTTGTTTTTTTGGAGGTCTAACGATTACCGTGAGCAATTCAGCTGGCTATAAGCAGTCGCCTGCCTCTAATTTAAGGCCACTGGTTCCAGGGAAGGGCCAGTACAGTAAGGCAAACACAACATCCATGCCTCGCCGGGATTCGAACCAGAACCCATCTCAGATGAAAGCTCACAAGCCAGCGCTTGGATAACTGCATCACCTGGCCAGCCCAGCTAAATTCATTGTTATGAAGCAGTAACTGTATCAAAAAAAATTTTTTTTTTGATTGAGGGTTTAACGACCACCGTGAGCAACTCAACTGGCTATAAGCAATCGCCCGTCCCTAATTTAGGGTAACTGATTCCAGGGAAGGGCCAGAGCAGTAAGACAAACACAACACTCATGCCTCGCCGGGATTCGAACCAGAACCCATCTCGGATGAATGCTCATAAGCCATCGCTTACACAACTGCACCACCGGTCCAGTCCGGCAAAATTCCTTGTTATGGAGCAGAAACTGTTTCAAATTTATTATTTTTCGATTGAGGGTTTAACGACCACTGTGGGCAACTCAACTGGCTATAAGCAGTGGCCTGCCCCTAATTTAGGGCCACTGGTTCCAGGGAAGGGCCAGTACAGTAAGGCAAACGCAACATCCATGCCTCGCCGGGATTCCAACCAGAACCCATCTCAGAAGAATGCTCACAAGCCAGATCTTACACAACTGCACCACCGGGCCAGCACAGCTAAATTCCTTGTTATGGAGCAAAAACTGTCTCAATTTTAGTTTATTTTTTGATTGAGGGTTTAACGACCACCGTGAGCAACTCAACGGGCTATAAGCAGCCGCCCGTCACTAATTTAGGGTCACTGGTTCCGAGGAATTGAAAGAGCCAGTGCCGTAAGACAAGCACAACATCCATGCCTCGCCGGGATTCGAACCCATCTCGGACGAATGATCACAGGCCATCGCTTAGACCAGTGCGCCACCGGTCTCTCAATTTAATAAGTAGTGGAAGTTAAACTACGGCACTGCAGATGAGTTATAAACTAACTTCAAATGGCTTTTAGTGCATTCCTTCTACAAATATTATTTATACCCGGTAGCAAATTTATTTAGAACAGTAGTCCATTTTATGTAAATTAGTTGATGCCTTGTTTCGTGTCTCCACGTGACTACGTCTACAGAGGATGTTCACATATATTTAGAACGATTTTCGAGCAATAGAATTAATGTTTAAAATAGAATCATTTCTTTCTTAAATGTTCTATCTGACAGCACTTTCTCTGGACTATGAACCTACATATAGATTTCCAAGAAAGCATGCCATTTCCTAAAATTGGTAGCGGTATTTTACTGCTTTCCATAGCCCAATTACTGTTTTTTTTTATTGGAAGTTTAACGACCACCGTGAGCAACTCAGTGGGCTATAAGCAGTCACCCGTCCCTAATTTAAGGTCACTGGTTCCCGGGAAGGGAGAGAGCCAGTGCTGTAAGACAAACACAACATCCATGCCTCACCGGGATTCGAACCCGGACCCCTTTCGGACGAATGATCAGAAACCATCGCTTAGACTACTGTGCCACCGGGGCAACCCAGTCACTGTTTTAGATCTACAGTGGTGGCAAACACTGTGGACCCTTTTTGAAATTTTCATGTTTTGCAACTTTGCAGGCTGATAGGAAATGTTATTTTGTACCAAGTTCAAATGTTTATATGTTAATTTAAAAAAAACTGCAATGCTGAATTCAATACAAAAAACAGAATGCAGATATATACAGTACAAAAAACGTTGTGTAAGGAACCGCAATCATGCTGAATATACTGTAATGCACTTAGGATTTCAATTTACTATCCATATTTAGTAGAGTAGCCTTTGCCGCCCCGGTGGCGCAGTGGTCTAAGGCGTTGGCCTCTGATCATTCGTCGGAAGGGGTCCGGGTTCGAATCCCGGTGAGGCATGGATGTTGTGTTTGTCTTACGGCACTGGCTCTCTCCCTTCCCTGGAACCAGTGACTCTAAATTAGGGACGGGCGACTGCTTATAGCCCATTGAGTTGCTCACGGTGGTCGTTAAATCTCAAAAAAGAAAAGAAAAAAAAAGAGTAGCCTTTATCCTTTAAAACCGCATCACAGCGACGTCTCATTGAGCCAACAAGTGTTTGAAGCTCTGCCTTCTTTATTACGTGGTGCCAGGAAGCAATTATAACCTCGATTAATTGTCTTTTATTTGATGGATGCCTCATTCGTACAAGGCTTTCAAACGGTGCCGCAAATTTTCTGTCGGGTTCAGGTCAAGGCTGTTTTCTGGCCAGGTCAACAGTGGAGTGGACTTTGTTGTAAACCACTGATTGCATATCTTTGCTGTGTGGCAGGGAGCTGAATCCTGTTGAAAAAGAAATGGTGCATTGTTGGGAAAGTGATCCCTGATGGAAGGTAGCAGTTTGGGTTCCAGGATGGTGTCAATGTATTTTGTTGCGTTCAGCGTGCCGTCGATTACATGAAGGCGGCCAATACCATTTGCTGTCATATATGCCCAAATCATAACGCTTGTTGGGTGCTTTACGTTGGCCTTCATGCAGTGAGGATGTAGTTCTTCTCCTACTCTACGTCTCACGTATTTTCGGCCATCACTATCAAATAAGGATATCTTGCTTTCGTCACTCTAAATAACTTGCTTCCGCTGATCGTCTGTCCATCCAATGTGTTCTTTGCCCAGTATAGTCGTTTATTGTGCTGCTGTAGATTCAGATATGGCTTTTTTCTCAGAATTCTACCTCTTACTCCCACGTCTGATAGTCTGCTCCTTATCGTTCTTGAACTGACAGAAACACCAGTTGAACACAGTTCAGCTCTGATAGCCTCAGATAAAAATTTTCTGTCCTTCAGACACAGTCTTTTTATTCTTCTGTCATCAACAGCTTTCGTGCACTTTTTTTGGCCTTTTCCTGGTTTGTTTTCCAGTGACTTTGTTTCCTGATAACGTAAACAGCACTTTCGTACACCAGATGTGGTCACTGACCCATCTACTTGCCTTGCAATTTCAGCATAAGAAAGACCCGATTCACGTAATAAAACAATACTGGTCCTTTCCGCGGGTGACCCTTCAGCTTTATTTTATGGTGCCATTTCTGTACCTATAACTACACGTTAAATTTAAAGAAATACTAAAAATATTCACACAATCTACAATTACGCTTCACTTACACCGCTAACACTCTTTCTTCTACAGAACAAACAGCAAAACTGACTTCCTTCAACTTCTCACGAGATGTATTGCAGCTACTGTCATTTGATTGGTCCCCAGAACAAGGACTGTGACTGTCCAGTAGGGTTTGCACTTACAATACGCTTCTTAACTGAATCACATTTGTGTTTCTTTTTTAGACTAAAGTAAGCATAATCTTTTTTTCGGTCCTGCATATATTTGCATTCTGTTTTTTGTATTGAATTTAGCATTAAATTGTTTTTTTTAAATTGACACGTAAACATTTGCATTTGGTGCAAAATAGCATTTGCTATAAGCATGCAAAGTTGCAAAACCCGAAAATTTCCAAACGTGTCCACAATTTTTGCCACCATTGTATGTTTGAAAAGCGCACTTTTCAGCAATTCAAGGGAAATTATCCATCGGTGACACATCAGGGGCATTCAGAGAATATGAGCAAAAGGAATAGACTTGAAAACCGTCTGTTTTTTCAATTTTTTCAAGAAATAGAGTGGTAGATTTGGATGTATGACTGGTGGACATATTCTGATAGAGTTCTACTCTTTGAAGGCTCTGTTGATAAAGGAATGGTATATTTCCTGTTTAAATATAGGAGTTAAAACATTATTTTGGTAATATGTAGAATTGATTTTAACATTCCATTCAACTTTTCTTAAATTTAATTTCCCGTTATACGAGAAACCAACAACAATCATGAATTTTTCTCTGGATTCCTCGAACCAAGTTTGGAAGTTTTTATCTGCTTTTGCGATAGTATAATAAATCGAACTTTATTGTTAGAGTCGTTTAGGTAGGTCCATGCTTCATCAATAGTCACAATAAATTTCCATCTGCCTCCGGCTAAGTGATTTTCATAAAGACTATGCGCTGAGCCACATGCCTTGGCAAAAACCGGTAAACATTATGTTCCTTTTTTTTTTTAGATTCAAATCTTTATTACATTGTTTACAGTTGATACAGAGATTTTTAACGACTTAACGACTGCTCTTTCGGTAGGTGGATGATCTTTTAAGACCAGAGAACTTACTTTTGTAATAATTGTAAAAGTATGTAGCCTACCTTCTTTACATATTCGTTTGGTGTTCTTTTTTCTGTTAAAAGCAATTCACGACGAATTTCACCTCTATTATTACTAATTTTACATTTAGAAAGGCTGATTCCATGATTTTCACAGTGTTTTAATAACAGAATGCGAACATTTTAAAGACGAATTCGGGCTCAATTTTAGGAGCCTGGGCCTGCCCGCTTTCTTTGATTACATATGTTTGCTAAGCCCGGGCCCCTTCGGGCCCGGGTTCTCAGAAAATTTTGCTTAGCAAAGCGTGCATTACGCACAGGCCAAAGCTATGGCCCAATCAAGTATTAGTTTAAAAAATTTACTTCGATTTTTTTTTTTTTTTGATTGGAGGTTTAACGACCACCGTGAGCAACTCAATGGGCTATAAGCAGTCGCCTGTCCCTAATTTAGGGTCACTGGTTCCAGGGAAGGGAGAGAGCCAGTGCCGTAAGACAAACACAACACCCATGCCTGACCGGGATTCGAACCCGGACCCCTTACGAACGAATGATCAGAGGCCAGCGCCTTAGACCACTGCGCCACCGGGGCGGCTTTACTTCGATTAATCCACTTCATAATATTAATATGTTCTTCGAAACACTATGCATAAAAGTAAATGTTCTAAAATGTGGTCCAGAAAATAAACAATCAATGCATATGCCGTTCGACTATACCAGGGGAATCAGTGATTTTGCCGAAAACTGAAGATAAAAAAATCTTTTAGAAACACAAACTATTCCACTCGTTATTTCTTTTGGATTTCTAAATTTACTTTTATTTTGAATGAATTGCATTACAAACCGTACATCTTTTTACAGACAGTCACACGTGTTTTAAATTTTGACTCTAGAATGCTAAATTTTGCAATATAATTTATTGCAAAGTTTGTACACAAATTAGTTGGGCAAACAGAATGGTTTATTATGCGTAGTTATATAGGCACATATGATAGTGAACAAGATTATAAGATAGTGAAACACACCAAGTTTACCTTTTTCACAAATGTTCGATGTGGCTGCCCTTCGTTACTCTGCAAATGTCCCATCGGTACATCAGTCCTTGCCATATGTTAGTGAGCGCGTTCACGTCGATCAAACCAAGTGCAGTGCTGATTCGTGATTTCAATTCAGGAATGGATTTCGGAAGCTGCGGACGGTATACCTGGTCTTTAAAAAAACCCCATACACTGAAATCTAGGGGTGAAAGATCTGGTGATCGTGCTGATAGTAGAGTATAAAGAAAAAGCAAGTAAGAAAATTTCCAAAAAAAAAAAAAAAAAAAGTTTGAGCATTCCAGACCAGATTACTCTGCATTTTGTAACATTAACGAAACTTTGCACTTAATAGTGTAATAACCACGATATTATTCTACGTGTGTGCAGTTTCCAGTAAGTTCCTCATGAAATTGCTTACCGTTTAAGCCTCTCGAAACTCCTCAAAAAGAGAATCGCATCTAATGCTTCAGCGTTTAGCCTTGATCTTCTTTCCACTAAGAGTTGAGCTGCCGCACTAAACACTCTTTCGCTCGCAGAACTACTGCCTGGTATACATAGTACACGTCTCGCAATGGCAGCCAGCTTAGGAAATTAAGAATTCTTCCGCGACGGTAACAAATCCACAGTTTCAAGATAGGTTTCGCCCATACGCAATTCCACACACTTGCAAATTGCATCTGGATCAGGATCATGAATTTCAAACTCATCTTCCAAATCTTCAAATAAACCTGCTGCATTTTTTTCAGGAAAAAAAACAGAAAAATGGAAAGAATATTGCTGAAGAAATCAAGCTACAGATCTAGAAGTGGCACCACCAGTGCATTTAACATTAGAAATTCTTTAGTTTTTGGTAACCAGTTTATAACAATAATATCCAGAGAATTATTTTTTAATTACAGTTTTTCGTGAAGGTAACTTATAAACAATGAAATTAGAGATATATATATATATATATATAGAGAGAGAGAGAGAGAGAGAGAGTTCAGTAATGAAATTCAACATGTGTAAGGCCAAGCCCTGGCCAAACAAGATTTTCGGCTCTTAATGAATCCTGAGCCCGCCCGAGCTCATTTCTAGAACATTTCTCTTCGTGAAGAGCACAAACACAACATTCTATCCACAGCATGTTTAAGCGCGCCATTTTTTTAGCAGACGATATTTAACTGCAGAACATGTTTCCTTCATGTTCATCTAACACGCTGTTGCCAGTCTTTTATTTTCTGTAATTTCTTATCAAAAGCGTTCTAAAAATGTGTGAACATTCTCTGTACAGCAACAACTAAGCGGAAACACTCCCAGTAGTAGTTCGTAAAAGCTAAAGTAAAATATGAGGACTAACGCAGAATTCCGTATGAAAGTGAAAAACGTATAACTGAGTTTCACTGTACTTCCAAAAGCAGTTTTCCAATTCGACTCTTAAAATCTATATATCGTGACGAATGTAAAAGTGTATTTACGTCACCTAGAAAGAAAACTGTGAACCACACAACAATATGCTCTGGGCAATTTTTTTTTTTTTTTTTTTTTTTGAATTCTACTTGTCGCTGCGGTTATTTTGCGTCTTCAGAAGGAAAGGCAAAGATACTACCACCACGTATATTTCTCTCTTTTCCTTTTGTTTTCTGAAAGACGCACTAAAAGTCCCTTTCCTCACGTAATACGAGATAATCGCAAAGCGAAACGAAAAATAGATCCCATCCTAGGTTGTTCTTTTCTTTGTTATTCACATTTATTTTGCAACTACCCAGCGATCTGCTCTCGCGAATATAATTCAAAGGTGAAAATGGATTTTACAATGCCGGATCTACAAACAAATTCTTCCTGATATGAGTGAGAAATTGCTCTCTGGAGATTTTCTACCGCATACACACATACGAGAATTAGCAAAACATCGAAAACACTTTTGCCCATAACAATAGAATAACTCTTTCGAAAGTGACGCGTAGGAATTATATCTTGGAAAGCTGCAACAAAAATGCAGAAGAGTTTCTGCAAACATCTTTCTTTCTTTCTTTCCTTATTTTGATCCGAATTTCACAAAACAACATAGTTGCTTGGAATATTTATGAACGTGGAACGTGGAAATTTCCTCCCACATGCAGAACATGTTATGTATTAGCTCTTTACCATTCCTAAACATAACAAATATTTCCATAAATTCAGCTAGAAGTAATAACTTTACTAGTGAAGCACATCATAAATAGAAATCCCTGGAAATCCTTTTCCAGCTGCATGTTCTATAAATGAATAAAACGTTATTATTATTTTTTACTGTTTCGTATAACTGCTTGCATTCCGCATATCAACATGGACAATGTCCTCTTTCATGTACAAATTAAATTGTATGGTAAAAATTATAAGATTTAATACGCTGATTTTTGGAAAGATTTATTAATAAAACTGTGTGTTTGCTGAAACACACTAGTGTTTGTGAAAAATTGCAACACCATGAATGACTGTTGGTATTACCTTAAAACTTACAGGATATGTATTACAGGTTAGTACATGTAAAGCATTAAGATGTCAGTGGAAATCCACATGT
The DNA here is from genome assembly GCA_039090855.1 of Macrothele yani. Classification (NCBI taxonomy): domain Eukaryota; kingdom Metazoa; phylum Arthropoda; class Arachnida; order Araneae; family Macrothelidae; genus Macrothele; species Macrothele yani. Next base: position 28,485,248 of record CM076989.1, on the reverse strand, counting down.
GATTTCGAAGTAGCACCGTCTAAACCATTGCTCTCAAACTCGCGGCCGGCGGGCCTCGTGCGGCCCAGCACCAACTGTTTTTCGGCCCGCACGAATGATTACAAATAAAAATAAATCATCATTTTTTCAAGTATATTATAATATATTAAATATGATATAGACATAGTAATGATCAGCAAAGCCATCCTCTTTATAAGTACCAAGTTTATTTACGAAGAATATAGTTGTGTTAAGCATGCGTATTGTTACGTCGAAAGGAATGTGAAAACGGTACAGATGTCTTCCCCCGACGTACCGTCTATAAATCTAAGAGCGCTGGCCGCCATGTAGCTGTACGGAAAGATCGTCCGAAAAGGGAATATTATTTGTGCAAAATTGGAATCTAGGGCTGGCAACACAGATCGACCTCGAAAAGCTTCCTTCTCAGCTGGTGACTAATATCGTCCGGCTGCATCGGTTGCTTCACACGCAAGAAGAAATCAACTTTGGTGAATTTTCTGAGGATTTCAACAGGCAGTTTGAATGTTTCAAAGACATGGAAAATATTTTCTAAACGTATTCAAGTCTATAACTCGCGTAAAAATGGTTCGATTTCGATGAAACTTTAGTATGTCGTAGGGAACCCCTGGGGACGAACCCTATTGAAAATGGGCGAAATGCGGGTAAAGGTCACGACATAAGGGTGGGATCTTTTGCATTGCCCTTATGCGTCATAACATGCGTAAAAATGGTTCAATTTCGATCAAATTTCAGTATGTGATAGACCTCCTGGGGAGGGACCAAACCTGTTGAAAATGGGTAAAGTTGGGTCAAAGGTCAGGGCACAGGAGCGGGATGCATTCCATTGCCCTTATGCGTCATAACTTCCGTAAAAATGGTTTGATTTCGATGAAACTTCAGTATGTGGTAGGGGACTACCTCAGAACAAACCCTTCTGAAAATAGGTGAAATCAGATCAAAGGTCAGGACATAGGATCGGGATCTATTCCATCGTCCTTATGGGTTATAACTTACGTGAAAATGCTTCGATTGAGACAAAACTTTATCATGTTATTCCGGAAGTATACTTTACCGGTTCTGTTGAATGTCATCGAAATGGGGTCAAAGGTCAGGTCATAGGAGCGAGATTTGTTGTACAGCCATTATCCTCATAACTAGAGTAATGATTTCTGGTATGTTAGAAAGCGTATCATAATCAATGCACTGCATGATTTTACAAACGTGTTATCATTTACCGGTAATTAAAAATAATATTCCGCTCTAGTGCCAAGCCATTGGTGTAGTTTCGTAAAGTTGATATTTATTCACAACAAAGTTATTAATATTCATGCGGCCCTTTAAGTTCCTTCAAAACTGGAAAGTGGCCCTTTCTAGGGTCAGAGTTTGACGCCACTGTTCTAAACTGTCCTATCTTGGGTATATGAGCGCTGGCTGGCTCAAACGAAACTTTGCAATAAGTGAAGAGCCCACATTAATTCGAAAAGATGTTTTTTTGTGTCTCACTATTCCCCGTTGCCAAAGAAGGTCGCATTATGAACGCCTGATGGACTTTGAACAGGATTGTTGGAATGAGAGAAGCTAATTTTTTTTTCCCCGCCAAATATTGCCATTAGTACGGGAAGAAATGCCAGTACAGTGGCGCGAACGTGACGTCACTGGGCAGATGAGGCTCGGACACACAGAAAAATGGGAAATGGACAGCAAAATCGCACAAACGGTGAGGGACGGCACGGGATGACAAACGCCTCTACCACATGGCAAGGACTGATCGCACATCGACATCCATGTAGACGGTTAGAGCAACTCACTCTGGAGCGAGGAGACTCGATCTCCGTCATCGAGAAATGCAAAGACACTGGGACAACTGAGGTGCTTAGACAGGCTCGACAGCTTTCATATACTAAAGTGCCACAAAAACTGGTACACACGAGCTTATGCAAAATACATAGCAACCTCACCTATGCGCGTACTCGGTTGCGTCTGACAGTGCGTATATAAAGCGATAAATATCCTTGCCAGCTGTCAGAGCTGTTTTCGGCATGAGAATGACAAGTAATAACGATTTAAGCGATTTTGAACGCGCTGTCATAGTTGGCGCTCGTGAGATGGGCCATAGTATTTCGGAGGTAGAAACGAAGTACGGATTTTCACGGACGACCGTTGCAAGGCAAGGGTGTACTGTGAATACAAGTAAGATCTCCAACCTACGATACCAGTGTGGCCGTAAAAAGACATTGGGTGAACGTGACCATCGTCGGCTCTCAAGAATCGTTTCACGCGACATTCTCGCAGGTAGCATTTGAATTCAATGCTGGAGCCTCAACATGTATCAGCGTCCGGACTGTGCAACGTACCCTGCGCGATATTGGCTTTGGGAGCCGACGTCCAACTCGAGTCCCCTTGATGGGTGCACGACACAGAGCTATGCGCCTTGCTTGGGCACGGCAACACTGCCACTGGACATTTGATGACTGGAAACAAGTAGCCTCGTCTGACGAGTCGCGTTTCTAACTGTATCGGGCAGATGGAAGGATTTGTGTACGGCGCAAACCCCATGAAGTCATGGATCCCGCCTGTCAACAGGGAACTGTACGGGCTGGTGGGGGTCCGTAATTGTATCAGGTGTGTTTAGATGGACTTCACTGGGATCCGTGGTACGTCTACAAACGTCTGTGGCTGTCCAACGTTATGTGCGCATCCTTTCTGACAAAGTGTACCCGTTCATGTCCTGCATTCATGCTGATGCTCGTTTAAGCATAAGTGTCGGGAGGCCACATTATGGTTAAACGAGCATTCACCTGAGTTTGGGGTGTTGCCATTCCGACCCAAGTCCCCAGATCTGAACGTGATAGAACACATTTGGGATGCCATGCAACGCGCTATCGAACACAAGAATCGCCTCGCAATACACCCGAATTGTGGAACGCTCTGCAGGAAGTATGATGTGCATTGCTTACAGCATATTTCCAGAAGCTAGTGGAGTCCATGCCCCGTCGTATTTCTGCAGTCCGGCGCTTCCGTGAGGGTTCTAACAAGTATTAGACTGGTGTACCAGTTTTTCTGGCACTTCAGTGTGTATCATGCTTTGAAAATGATCTAGACTGGAATTTGATTTTCTAAATTCTTGTGCAGGAGAGGATGTTCAACTATCCCATTACGCAAAAATCTTCAAAAGTGCCATATTGTAGCGAGATTTATTTCAACAATTTAGTGTATAAGAACTACATGCCAGCACACACATAACAAAAACAAATGCGTGGGTTTGATCTGCCGTGCATCAATTACTCAAATAAATAGCCTGTTTCTGCACATTGGCGCCCGAACAGGAATTATATGGCATACCACAGAGGTGACGCATGTGTCAAGACGACAAATCTGCAGCGATACATTCCGTCGGTATAGTTAACTCGGTTAAAACAACTGACTCGTTACTGTGTGGCGTGCTACAGAGGAGAAGCACGTGTCGAGACGACAAATCTGCAGCGATACATTCCATCGGTGTAGCTTAGTCGGTTAGAACAACCGGCTCGTTACTGTGTGACGTACTACAGCTCTAAAGCACGTGTCAAGATGATAAATCTGCAGCTTAGTCGGTTTGAGGAACTTACTCCCGAGCGATGATACGTGGTATCTGTCTTCGTCACCGACAGATACCTGTTTTCACTTTCGTCCCCGAACAGGGGTGATGTGACCTACTATAATACAGAGATAAAGCACTTCCCACATTTGCAGCGAAACATTCCGTCGGTATTGCTTAGTCGGTTAGAGCAACTGACTCGCTCCGGAGTGAGTTTCTCTAACCGACTGAGATGCACCGACGGAATGTATCGCTGCTGATTTGTCATCTTGGCACGTGTTTAACCTCTGTAGTACGTCACAGTGGAATCATAGGGACTCAAATAACTGTTCTTGAATAAATACTGGTGGACTACTGACATCTCCTGCCTGTTGGAACAGTCTCCAGAATCTTGGTGGTACATTTTGTGGAGCATTCAAATCTCGAAACTTCCGTCTAGGATTGACGTGCTTCTAATCAACCAATCGCTCTCCACCGCTGAAAATTATCCATAATCAATTTGACATGCCCCTGAAGTGAAAGCAAAAGTTGCCTATCATGTTATAATTTTAATTTGAAGCCACTGCGCTGGTGAATGGTGATATGCGCCGACTTCCAGCCAATAATTTGAGCTGGGCCTACATCGAGCCCCGGATGAAGCATGAGTGGTATTACATTCAATGGTTCTGACCCCTTCCCCTTCTTTGCAATCATTGGCCTAGAATTAGTTTCTCTACTCCTACAGGGGTGTATCAAAATAATGGAAACACTTACTGTTTGTGGAGAATTTTTTATTAATGAGCTATAGACTCAATTTGGGCTTTCAGAACATAAGCAATTCCACTTGGAATAGACTTACACAAGACATGTACATACGATAATGGAATTTGGAACCATTCTTCCTGTAAAATATGTACCAACTGTGCCAGTGATGTTGGAGGTGGAAAGGATGATTTGACCTTTCGCTTTAGATTTTACCACAAATATTCAACAGTACTGAAATCTGGAGATTAAGGTGGCCACGTTGTGCCTGATCCTCATGCTCTGCAAACCACAACTTCACACATTTCGGAAAATGGACGGGTGCATTATCAGCTTGAAACCAGGAAAGGTCATTAGGGAACGATGCCTGCAAAATTGGGTGCAGCTGTCCCCAAGAATGGGCTCGTATATTGCAGATGTGACACGACCCTGTAGAATAACCAATAGCCCAAAGGAATGCTCTGATGGGGTATCCCACAGCATCTGGGATTCACCTTCATGCTTTCCAGACGGAACCAAATACTCGGAATGTACGGTTATGCAAGTGGCAAGGCGTACACTCTACCGGTAATGGGAAACAATATGGAGCACGATTCACTCTATCAAATGACACGTTACCAGCATTTTTAGCATAACAGGCATTATGTGCTTTGCCCTAAATTACACGTTTTGTTACATTGGTATTGGTAATTCCAAGTGTGCGGATTGTAGCACGGGCATAAATACTGGCACGATAAGGTTCTTGACGGAAATAGGATCATTCCTACTAATGCTGCTATTTGCGGTGCCGTGGCCTTGTGCTTCCGTTGCACAATCCGTGACAACCTTCGCCTATCTCCATTTGACATCTTTGAATAGCGTCCACAATTTGCACGTTTAGGGGCAACGTCGTGTCCTTTTTGATTGGTAGTCATAATCTTTTATACATATCCTTATCTTACAGCTACTAATTACAGTCAATTCTGTTATAGTGAACTTTCGGTTATAGTGAACCTAAGTCGTTGGTCCCAACTCGCAACATCGGAAACGTACATTTAACTTTTCGTTTATAGGGAGCCCTCAACTTCGGTTATAGTAAACCTAAAAAATAAAACTTCAAAGAAAAGAATGTACTTGTAACAAGAAATTGTAACTTTTTTCAAACAAACCTTGTAAGAACTTGAAAAAATGTGTTGGGATTTGGGAACAATATTGTAGGAATACTATTCCTTCAGTGTATTGAAGGACAAAGGAAGGATCAAAAATCTCTGCAACATCAAGCTGGTGTTCCTGCCTGCCAGCACCACGTCAGTCCTCCAATCCATGGCGTAAGGTGTGATTCGCTGCTTTAAAACCTGTTACAGAAGAGAAGTAAATCTTCATTTAATCCAAGCCTTGGAATCAAAGCAGAACAGATCAATAAATAGTCTGAATGCTGTACGTTTCGGAAACAAAGCTTGGAGAAGTGTGTCAACGTTTCTGGAGGTCTGGTTCAGCTGCTGGAAATATGGCATTCGAAAAAAGAGGATGATGTGCCTCTTAAGGACCTGCTTCAGCCTATCGGTGCGAATTCCACTGAAGTTGAAGATTTTTTCGATGCTGATTTTGAAGTTATAACGAATGAAATCCCGTCGGATGAAACTACTGTTGAGGCTGTGTAAGGTAGTTCCAGCACGGTAGAAAACGAGGCTGAAGATGACAAGAACGATAATGAAGAACGTGTTCCAACAGTGAAAGGGGAGTTGGACGGTGTCAGGACTGCGCTAAGGTTCCTAGATCGTGTAGAAAATGTAGAATCGAGTGTAGCAAAAGCACAGATTCTAGAAAAGGACATTGATAAAATATTTATTAAAACTGTTTGCACCAAGCAGCGGCACATAACAGAATATTTTGGAGTTAAGGTAATGTAAAATTAATCCTGTTTACTTAATTTAATGAGTACATAAAGATATTATTTTTTAGATACATATGTACATATTTTATTTTCTTGCTCACCATTCCACTCAATTCAGGAAAAGGGAAGACACTTCGGTTTTAGTGAACTTCGGACATAGTGAACGAAATATGCGAATCCGCAGAGGCTCACTATAAGCGGAGTTGACTTTATACTGGTGTTGAAAATTAACTTGGCAAACTGACATTCGAGAATATGGCCAAAACGAGGCGACTGACTGTATGGACTTTTCAAAGGCACGTGCAAGGGGAAACGCTTAGTCCTCGTCCCCGAGCACCATTGTGCTATCTCCTATGAACACTGCACAGTTGAAGACTCTGGGTCATCGTGCCGGCAGGCATTTGACCCTGATAAACATTGTTCTAAGTGGGAGGCGGCAATTGAAGCTTGAGTTTTACTGTTAGTGGAAAAATGGCTCAGCACCATCACTTAGAAGATTTTTATGGTGTAGAGCGATTGGTAGATCAGAAGCACAGCAATCACAAGCTGAGGCAACAAGATGACTCAATGTATCGAGGAACGTGGTCTCCAAGCTCTGGAGTCAGTTCCACAAAACCGGAATAATAACCAGAAGAGCACGACCGCAAGCCACAAACAAGTCCAGATGACGGATATTATTTGCCTCTAACACCCCGATGCCATAGGTAATCGACAGCCAGTCGATTTTAGCAGGAGCTCTGCTCTGCTTCGGGAACCGCGATATTGAGGCAAACAATTTAGAGATGACCCCAGGAGAGAGGTCTAAGGTCACTGATCTGCATTTCACTCTCCGCATCGCACAGAAGGGTCCGTCTAAATTGGGTCTGACAGCATTACCGCTGGACCCGTCTTCAATGGGCCAGTGTTCTCTTCAATGACGAGTCGTGATGCATCCTAAACACGAATTCTTGACGTGGGTTAATTTAGGGAGAGGCAAGAAGCATTAAGGAAATTGGCCATTACCGTGGCGGAGGACTCCAATTTGGGCTGGCCTCATGTCGGTTGGATGTACACCACTGCACGTGTTTCCGGGAGGACCATTTCAAGACGCCTGGATGATGTTCACCTCAATCATTTCAGAATCATTTCCAGACGCCTGACAGATGTCCGCAAGAACCATTTCCAAACGCCTGGCAGATGTCCGCCAGATCTATTTCCACACGCCTGGCTGATGTTCGCCTGAATCATTTCAGAATCATTTCCAGACGCCTGGCAGATGTCCGCCAGAATAATTTCCAGAAGCTTAGAAGATATCCGCCAGAACCATTTCCACACGCCTGGCAGATGTACACCAGAACTATTGCCAGACGCTTGGCAGATGTCCGCCAGAATCATTTCCAGACGCCTGGCAGATGTCCACCAGAACCATTTCCAGACGCCTGGCTGATGTCCGCCAGAATCATTTCAGAACCATTTCCAGAAGCCTGACAGATGACCGCCAGAACCATTTCCAGACGTCTGGCAGATGTCCGTCAGAACCATTTCCAAACGCTTGGCAGATGTCCGCCAGAACTATTTCCACACGCCTGGCTGATGCTCGCGTGAATAATTTCAGAATCATTTCCAGACTCCTGGCAGATGTCCGCCAGAATCATTTGCAGACGCCTGGCAGATGTCCGCCAGAACCATTTCCACACGCCTGGCTGATGTTCCTCTGAATTATTTCAGAATTATTTCCGGACGCCTGGCAGATGTCCGCCAGAACCATTTCCAAACGCCTGGCAGATGTCCGCCAGAACTATTTCCACACGCCTGGCTGATGCTCGCCTGAATAATTTCAGAATCATTTCCAGACTCCTGGCAGATGTCCGCCAGAATCATTTGCAGACGCCTGGCAGATGTCCGCCAGAACCATTTCCACACGCCTGGCAGATGTCCACCAAAATCATTTCCAGACGTCTGGCAGATGTCCACCAGAACCATTTCCAGACACCTGGCTGATGTCCGCCAGAATCATTTCAGAACCATTTCCAGAAGCCTGACACATGACCGCCAGAACCATTTCCAGACGTCTGGCAGATGTCCGTCAGAACCATTTCCAAACGCTTGGCAGATGTCCGCCAGAACCATTTCCACACGCCTGGCTGATGCTCGCCTGAATTATTTCAGAATTATTTCCGGACGCCTGGCAGATGTCCGCCAGAACTATTTCCACACGCCTGGCTGATGCTCGCCTGAATAATTTCAGAATCATTTCCAGACTCCTGGCAGATGTCCGCCAGAACCATTTCCACACGCCTGGTAGATGTCCGCCAGAACCATTTCCACACGCCTGGCAGATGTCCACCAGAATCATTTCCAGACGCCTGGCTGATGTCCGCGAGAATCATTTCAAAACCATTTCCAGACGCCTGGCAGATGTCCGCCAGAACCATTTCCAGACGCTTGGCAGATGTCCGTCAGAACCATTTCCAGACGCTTGGCAGATGTCCGTCAGAACCATTTCCAGACGCCTGGCTGATGTCCGCCAGAATCATTTAAGAATTATTTTCAGACGCCTGGCAGATGTCCACCAGAACCATTTTCAGGCGCCTGGCTGATGTCCGCCATTATCATTTCAGAATCATTTTCAGATGCTTGGCACATGTCCGCCAAAACCATTTCCAGACGGCTGATGTCCGCCAGAATCATTTCAGAATCATTTTCAGATGCTCGGCACATGTCCGCCAAAACCATTTCCAGACGGCTGATGTCCGCCAGTATCATTTCAGAATCATTTTCAGACACCTGGCAGATGTCCGCCAGAACTATTTCCATACGCCTGGCAGATGTCCGCCAGAACCATTTCCAAACGCCTGGCAGATGTCCGCCAGAACTATTTCCAGATGCCTGGTAGATGCGAATTTACACTCTCGACGGCCTAAAATCTCATTTTAACCCGACGCCTCTTTCTTGGCACGTGGATTTTTATAACAATGAGTGCATACCTGGGTTATCGAACCGAAAAAAAAACGAATTCGTTTTTGTTTTTTGTGTGTTTGAGTGTGAATAGAGAGGTGGTTTGGTTGTGCTGGTGTGCTGTACACGTAAACAGAAAGACCAGAAGTGTACATTACACTTTGCAGTACAAAAATGACGTCAATGCAGTTTACTGAGTGCTTGTGCCCAAACATACATAATTTAAATGCATAAAAAGAAACTAGTTTTCTGAATAAATCAAAGCACTTTCAATTACAGTTACACAAAAGAAAATATCGTTTTACTCATCGTTCTTAGTTGAAACGACAAAATGATGTTCGAAACATGAAAGCGTTTTTGTTTTTGTGTTGAAAATAATGTCTTTCGCCAGTCTTCATGAAAATAAAGCAGACGTGATTTATGGCACCGAAACATAATTAATGAGAATCCGCTAGACTGTTGAAACCAGATGTTATTGACAGAAACTTACCTTTAATATAGTTTCTTCTGGTCCTGAAAATGACAAGCTACTTTTCTTCCGGCTATGGCCATCAAACTTATTTTTCGTAAAATTTCCATCCGTAGAAAAAAGTGATACGCTTTTGGTGACAAACACTACAGCTAATGCTCTTTTTCATTACTGAAGGAATATATCTTTAAAATAATTTTTAAGCGGAAAAATGGTAAATGATGTTCAGGGAAACAAAATTTGTAAACATGACTAAGGTTTATTTTAACCTTTTCAAAGAAAAATTAGAAAAGGAATTAGACTACAGTATGGATCAACACTGCATCAAAATTAAAACTGCCTCTTTCTATAATGATTCAGTTAATGTCAAATGTTCTTTCACTTTTGCAAACGCACAATGTGAGGTTGCCATTAGAACAAATTATTCTAGGTTTGAATTTAAAACAATAAGTTCAGTCGTCTTAAACCCTTTGATTTAAAATTGAAAATTGTCAGTCCTTGTAAGCTATTTGGTTTCGTGCAGAAAATTTCAGTCAATGAAATTTTAGCCCGTCATTTAAAGAAAAAAATCTATGGTAGCAGCATCCCTTTGTTTGTGTTTCTGTCTGACCCACCTCGTTAACGCACGATATCTCAGCGTCTAAATATCCCACTAAAAAAATTCAGGAGAATAATAAATAGCACATTTTCGAAGATCTGTGATACACAAGAGGCGAAAACATATTTTGCGTTTAGCACAATTTCTGTAGTTCATATCATACTACCCTGCTGTCCCTTGAAAATGCAACACCAAGAAAGACTTGAGATATTGAAGGGAGATTTATAGAGTTCATTATTTGTGATACAAGACGTAAGTAATCAGAAGAACATACCCGTAAGTGATGTAAAGCACGCAATACTCAATTCTTTGTATACCCGCAACGAGCGGCGATAACGGCTCGTACATGGTATGGAATCCACTGAAAGAGTTTCTGGATGTCTCACAGTGGAAGGTCATTCCATGCTGTCTCGTGTAGTATCCAAAGTTCATCTTGAATAACTAGCTGCTGAACCTCACTGGCCAGGCATCGAGGGACGATATCCTGCACTTATTCAATGGGCTACAAATCAGGTGAACGCGCTGGCCAAAGAAGACGTGGCGCCGTTGGGCATCCAGGAGCTGTAAGACGTTCCGCACCACATGTGGTTGGGCATTTTGTCTCTAGAAAGATAGCACCGGGGACCATCTACAGATATAGAAGTACTTCAGCCTTAACGAATTCTGCGATGTATCTCTGACTGACATGGCTTCTGAAATGCGTAAGAGGCGGGAACGTGAATAGAACACAGCAGCAGCCCCCACATCAGAACGCCCGGTTTCGAGACCATATACCGCTGCATAATGCAAGCCTCAAGTAGCAGTTACCCTCGGTGTCGCAGTAGAAGAATACGTCCATCATGAATCATTAGGTTGAACCGCGACTTGGAAACGCTATGCGCTGCCATTGATCACGCCAGTGTGTGCGTTCTGAGCCCCATTGCAGTTGCTGACGTCTGTGGTTTAAACTCAAGGCAAGTCGAAGCAACGGGCAGCGAGCGACAAGGTCTCTCCGAAGCAAATGGCGTTGGACAGTGCGTACAGACAAACCTTGATATAACACGGACCTCTAACGTTGTGTTAACCCGTGTAACGTGGCTGCTCGAACCTCGAATGCCATAGAGTGGGTATGACGGTCTTCTCGTGTGTTTGTCCGTCACAGGACAAAAGACACCACACGTCGAAACGACAGAACTGCCCCTCCCAGTGACGCCATATTCGCACCACTATGCTCGCCGTTTCGTCCAACGCGAGCTGCAATGTCGGAAAAGAATGCCCTCCTTCCCGCAGTCCAACACGAGCTGTAATGTCTCGAAAGGGATGCCCTCCTGTACAAGCGGACTTAACCCTTTAACCGGCCGGTCTGCGGGAACAAATTGTTGCCAAAATCACCCGAAGCTTGAACGCGTATTGTCTCCAAATTCCCTTCCTCTTTTCGAAAAAACTGGTCCCATTTCGGCGGGATTTCAGTGTTTCCAACATAGCGATTGCTGTCCCCTTCTCACCTCAGCGGGTGGAACGCAACCCTGTGACAGGGATTAACGATGCCATCAAGTGTCCTTTATGCTCCGTTCTATGACCCAAGGCGAGAACAGGAAGGCCAGTCTCCTCCAACACAATTCTTGCTGAGTCGGTCGGAAGAAAAAAATTAAAGGAAAGAATTAACATGTAAAGACAGTGATGCCCACTACATTGAAAAAAAAAGAAAACAGTTTTACATCCGCATACATTGGATTTAACCAAAGGGGTTGAATCGTATGTAGACGAGAACACACGCTCCCTCAACTTCCGTTATCGAGAACACCCCTGAATTTTTGAATAAAGTTTTTCACATAACATATTACTCTTTCCTAATTTTTTAATTTCAAAACTTTGTATGTATAAAATTTCAATATTAATTCAAAATAATTGTGTTCTATATTTTTCTAAAACCAAATATATCGATATGAAGTTACATTTGTTTTCATACCACTGTGTGTTATCAGTGGCGCATACCCGGGCAAAAAACCCATAAGGTCCGTCCCCTTTCCCCACCCTTCCAAAAATTCTTCTCCATTGCTCAGATGAAGGAACAAAAATTACCTTATTCCAACGGATCCAGGAAAACTCGTACACTTTCTCATGCCGCTGAGAAAAGTGCAAACGGCGGAAAACTCGTACACCCTTTCAAGTAAGGGGATATACACAAATTTGCGTTTCGGTCCGAGATTTTGAAAAAGTGTACGAGTTTTCCTAGCTGAACAAAACGGAATGTACCAGTTTTCCTAGGGATCTCAATGGGTATGTAAGATCAAAATGGCTCAAGGTTTATGTAGAACGTTTCTGACTCCTTTAATCTTTAGTTATGATTTTAATATCTCCCATGTGATAACAAGCAATAAAGGCTAATTAACAGGGGCTCAACGAATCGATATTCAAGTGCTGATCCTTTTAGAAGATTTTAAATTACAACCTTGATATTCCGTATTTCTAAACATTTTATAAAACCTAATAAAAGGCACTCAATGGATCACAAGCTACCTAGGCCGCGGGCCCTTTTAGAAGATTTTAAGTTACAACCTAGAAATTTCGTATTTGTAAACATTTTATTGAACCTAATGAAAGACACACAAAGGATTATTTCTCACCTATTTACAAGCCACCTAGTCCGCGGGCCTTTTGAATAGATTTTAAGTTGCAACCTAGATATTCCGCATTTGTAAATTAAACAGTGACAAACGGTATTGATTTGGACATGTCTGCTGTAGTATAAAATTCCACAAGAGCCGTAGCTCTTAGATTATGCAAACGATGTGCGTGTAAAAATATCTCATTCCCTTCGTCACCTTCCCCTTTAATTTTTTCTTTAGTGAAGGAATGATGTTATTGTACCTTAATGAAAAGAAACAGTTCCAACCCTTCTTACGAAACCACAGTATACATTTCAGGGAAACTTTTTTTTTCTTTTTCTTGTAGGGGGATTAATCTCTAGTAGGACTCCGAAGTGTAAGGGGTACCCAGGATTCCCTACCACTCATTACCTATGCTCTTTTTCGGGAAACGATCACACCATATCATATCGGTAAACGGTAAAAATACCCCCCCCCCCTGAAAATACCCATGAAAATTTAAAAGCGGTAAAGGCAATGTTCCGGTGAGGCGATTTACCGGCAACCCTGCCACACCTCTTTCAGCAACTTGGAAAATTTCCACAGAAGAAAATTGCCACGTTTTTCATTAAAGGGTCGGGTACAAATTGCTGTTCCTCCGAAGAACACTTTGAATGTGTGACAATTTTTCCAGTGGGGTAGTTTTCTAAATTTCCGAGTTATGTGTGGCAGTTTTCCAAGGTACCTAAAGAGGGGAAGGAACTCTTTGTTTGTCTGAATTTTTATGCGGGTTCATACGTGTTTAGGGCAACTGGCCACAAGAGTTCAAGTGGGGGCTATAAAGATTGCCGTTTCTGAACCTATATTGAGAACTTAATTGGGAACTCCAAACGAATTTCGAGAAACCTTCCATGTAAGCCGAGCGAGAATTGTACTTTAATTTGAAGAAATAAATTGCCGAGGATTCGAGGTACCCTTGGTTTGGGAGGGCTCTACCCCCAACTTCCGTAATATTATATTCTTGGCCGCTGGAGTTTGTCAGTGTATCCAGGATGTTCCTCTTGAAGCGTACGCAAGGTCCGTGTGCTGGGGTTTACCACAAAATGTTAGAATGGACGTAGGGCTGTAAACATCAGTACCATGTTTTATATAATGATTCTGTACACGACCACGAATTTTCAGGAGGGTGGGGTGAATTCAGCCCTCCCCCCTCATGTGTCTAAGAGCTCTTCATAAATAACATCGAGGATACACTGACCGACTCTAGAGGTCCAGAATATAAAATTACGGAAGTTGGGGGTAGAGCCCTCCAAACCAAACACCTCGTATCCCATTTACAGACTTCACCAACTGACCGGGGCAGCGGGGAAAGGCATGCATAGTCTGCCACTAAACACAACATGAAGTATAGAAATTGCGAGCAAATCCCTTACCTTGATCACCTGTTTGCACTCTAAACGGCCCAGAATATAATATTACGGAAGTTGGGGACCCCCCCCTCCCAAACTAAGTGTACCTCGGATCCTCGGCAATTTATTTCTTCAAATTAAAGTACAATTCTCGCTTGGCTGGCATGGAACGTATTCTCAAAATTTGTTTGGAGTTCCCAATTCAGTTCTCAAAATAGGCCCAGAAACGGTAATCTTTATAGCCCCCCTTGAATTTTTGTAGCCAGTTGCCTTAAACTCGTAAGAACCTGCATGGAAATTCAGACAAATAAAAGAGCTTCTTCCCTCGTTAGGCACCTTGGAAATCTGCCACATATAATTCGGATTTTTTTTTACTGTCACGTATAAATCGGAATATATTTGGAATTTGGAAAACTACCCCATTAGAAAAATTGTCACACATTCAAAGTGCTCTTCGGAGGAACAACTATTTGTGCCCGGCCCCTTAATGAAAAACAGGGCAATTTTCCAAGTTGCTGAAAGATGTGTGGCAGGGTTGCCGGTAAATTGCCACACGGAACACTGCCACACATCAGTGTTCCTGTGTGGCAGTTTACAGTGAACAGTTTGTTCTGGGGGTATTTCCTTCGGGGTAATTTTTACCGCTTTTAAGTTTTGAGGGGTATTTTCCCCGGGAATATTTTTCCAGGGGTATTTTTACCCACATGCTATCATATTATATGCAGAGGTTTTTAGGAAAGGAGTGCCTGACCCCAGTTCTTAAACAACCGTTAGAAATACGAAGCTAGGAGATTTGGGCTAGAGTGCCCGATAGGAAAGTTACACGGAAGCGAGGTAGAAAGGGGGAGGAAGACACCCTTATTTATTACCGGGGGTCCAGTACCCGGAGTCTGATGGCTTAACGTGCACATTGACGCGTCCGTGAAGGGCTCGGGTTTAAATCCCGCCCGGTGAGGCATGAACGTTGCGTTTGTCTTACGGCACTGGGCCACATTCTGATTTCTTATCTATTCAACATTGGCATGAGATCATTCTGATTTCATGCCACTGTTCCCTTCCCTGGAATCAGTGGCCTTAAATTTGGAACGGGAGACAGCTTGTAGCCCATCGAGTTGCTCACGGTGGTCGTTAAACCTTCAATCAAAGAAAGAAAGAAAAGAAAGATCAGATATATCGTTCTTTTGTTTTCGTTGTAATTTAAACTTTTAGGACAAACGGCATAGTAATAACACAGGAAAAGAACTGAGGAAGAGTCTCACATCTCTATAATACACTAAATATCTCAATTAAAAGGAACACAAAATTATGAGGGTCGTTATGAGTCACAACTGGGAATGTTTACATGGAGCAGTCAAATGGACGATTATTATACGGTCCCTTTATATATTTGTGTTCAGTTCTCTGGGTACAATCTCCGGTGGCCACTTCTCTTGCACCTATATCATCATTGTCGACTGTTATCATCCACTGTTGGAAGAAGGTCTCCTAACTTTCCTCCATAACGATCTGCCTCAAGTCAGTCTTCTCCATGTCCCTCCTGCATGCTTTCGAATTTCATCTATCCATCTCCCATGCGGTCTCCTTCTGGGTCTTTTCTAGTCCTGTGGAGTCCAGTCAAAAATTTCAGTTCAGCGTCGGTGGTCCGTTCCTCTGGCAATGTATCCAGCCCATTGCCATTTCAGGGATTTTGCACTGATCAAGCTGTCTTCCACTCATGTCATTTTCTTCATTCTCGAGATCCTCTTCTTTTCTTTCCTGGTTATATTAAGCTTCTTTTCAGTTGTCCGTATTTTTTTAAGCCTTTATTCGTTAAGGTTCACGTCTCCACTCCATATGTAAGCACTGGAAGGTTGCATTAATTAGGCACTTTTCTTTTAAAACATAATAGCATATTGCTCTTTAAAAATTCACTGTTTCTTCCAAAAGCACGCCGATCAAGTTTTATACGCAGATTAATTTATTCATCAAAGGGACCATCGCTTGATATCTACTATCGAAGGTGAATGTAGGTATCCGTTATCTCCAGCTTCTCCCTATCAATCAGTAATTCTTTATTTCTTGTAAAATCATTGTACATCATGAATGAAATACAGGATTACACCATACAATACAAATCTGGAAAATGTGAATCCGTTTTTTAGTGTAAATATGGCATGGATGATAAGTCCGATAGTATCCGAAAACTTGAAAATGTCGTCGTCCTGGAGCGGAATCAAATCCGCGTCTCCCGGATAGACTAGAGCGCTATTAGGGTGACGCGGGTTCGATTCATCAGGAAACGCGGGTTCGATTCCCGCAGCAGGACGACGAATTTTTCAAGTTTTCGGATATTATCTGACTTACCACCCACTTCGTATTTACACACAAAAAAAAAAAAAAAAAAGATTCATATCTTCAAAATTTGCTTTGTACATCAGTTTTTTCTTCTGCAAGTTCATTTTTAATTCCACTTCTTCACTCTTGTCAGCAAGTTATTGGAACATACTCTGCAGTTTTGAAGTGCCAGTTCCAAAAATGACAACGTCTTCAGCAAAACGAAGGTGAATTAAATAATCTCCATTGATCTTTATCTCTTTGTTTTCCCAGTTCAGTGACTGCATGACATTTGCAATATGGCATTAAAGAGTTTGGGAGAGATACAAACACCTGATGACTGATATATTGTTTCAAACATCCGATGACTGATATGTTGATATCCATTTACCACTTTTTCTTATTTATTTAAACATATCAAACATTATGATTGTAACAAAAATTCTGCTGAAAAAGCCTAGGGAGCTTTGCACGAGTTTCATGTGTAGCACAATTTTTTTATTGGTAATTGTCATTCGTATACAAAAATGAAATATCAAGCATTTAACGGAAAACGTCGTAAAAAGAGCTTAGAACTTTTTGTTCATGCAGGCACCTAAGGATTGATGTACTACTTCTCTATCCCAATTTTAGAATGTATATTTGAATACACCTCACCTTAAAAACTCCAATGTAAAAGCTAAATTTTGTTGAAAAGTCCAAGGCATAGGAATTTTGTAAGCGTTTTAGGTTCAGTCCGTTCTTGCTTCTTAATAACATTTGACTGCAAGTTCACACTTACGAGATATTAAAATTGCTGAGTTTCTTCGAACAAGACTGTTGTGAAATTTTCAGAACTGTTCAATTTCCTTGTAACGCTAGGTAAAGTTCTGCCGCTCAGCAGAGGAAATGATCTGACTAGTTTTGTCGATTGCTTAGTTAAAATCAAGATATTTCTTAGTGAAATTAAAAATGACCTCTTGTTTCTAACAGACGTAAGAAAACAACACACATCTGAGTATTATCTTATTTTCAAGACGTGGGCATTTTTTTCTTATTTTCGAGGAGTGCGATTTTTTTCTGTGAGCAATATTTCTGTGTGCATTCGTTATTCACATCGGATTAAACATAACAGACACGAGATTGTGCATTAGGAGGCGTAGGCTGTTTTTTAAATAAATGCAAGTGTTTACATGACTGTATTTATGAAAAACGAATCCTGTCTGATCTCGGGTACTGAGAACTGGTCACCGGAGAACTGGCCACCGAAGAACTGGCCACCGGAGAACTGGACACATTGCAATTTCAGTGCCATGAAATTGTTCTGCATAAACAAATTTCGTGTGGCTATATTCCCCACTACTTGAGCAACTTCTGTTCATAATTTTTTTTTAATATTTCATTTTCAGTAAGAAATTTAGACATTTCCAAGATTTTCGGAGCTAAGACTAAGCGGAGAACTGGCCACCGGAGAACTGGCCACAAAATTTTTCCGTTGCCACGTCTCCCCGAGATTGGTTATCTGACACACATAAAATGTCCGTAATTTCGTATTTTCTTATTCACGATATTTTTCTATAAACTACTACTAAACAAATTCTCTGCGAGTATGAGCAAACCCAGGAAACTTGTCGGGTGGGGGTGGGGGACTTAAAACCTAAAATATGAAATATGAAGAATTTCTGGTTCGATCAGGAGATTTCCAGCCATTACAAGCTACAAAGTAATCGAATTGTCTGAGGGCATCTGCCGCCTCAGGAAACTAGGGGGGGGGGCAATACCAAAAGCGTAAAATATCAAGTATTTCTCATTTCTTTTCCGATCGGGAGATCTTCAGCATTTACAAGCTGCAACACGACAAATTTTCTCAGCGCATGTGCACTCTCTGGAAACCTGTCGGCGAGATGGTATTAATACCGAACGTGTAAAATATGAAAAATTCCTCGTCCGATCAGGAGATTTTGGCATTTACAAGCTACAACTCGACACATTATTTGAAGGCATGTGCCTACTCCTGTGTATGTGGAGGGGGGGGGGGGTAGAAACCGAAAGTGTAGAATATGAAGAATTTCTCCGTCCGATCGGCAGATATTAACTATTTACAAGCTTCAACTCGACTAATTTTCTGTTCTGAGCGCATGTGTCTACGCAGCAAACCCGTCGGGGGGGGGGGGGATTTCAAAAGTGTAAAATATGAAGCATTTCTCGTCCGTTCGGCAGATTTTTGGCAATTTACAACTCGACACATTATTTGAGGGTATGTGCCTACTCAGCAAACCTGTGTGTGCGGGGTACCAAAAGTGTAAAATATGAAGAATTTCTCGTCTGATCGGAGATTTTCAGCATTTAGCAGCTACAACTCGAGACATTATCTGAAGGCATGTGCCTACTCAGTAGACCTGTCGGGGGGAGGGGGTAGCTTGTAAATGTTGAAAATCTTCGGATCACACGAGAAATTCTTCATATTTTACAGTTTTTGTATTCCCTCCCCCCCCCGATAGGTTTCCAGAGTAGGCACATACTCTCAGATAAGATAATACGTCGAGTTGTAACGTGTAAATGCTGAAAATCTTCCCGATCGGACGAAAAATTCGTCATATCTTACACTTTTGGTATCAACTCCCCCCCCCCCCCGAAGGGTTTGAAGAGTAGGCACATGTCCTCAGATAATGTGTCGAGTTGTACGTAGCTTGTAAATGCTGAAAATCTCCAGATCGGACGAGAAAGTTTTCATATTTTACGGTTTTGGTATTCCCCCCCCCCCCCACGACAGTATGCTGAGTAGGCACATGCCGTCAGAAAATTTGCCGAGTTGTAGCTTATAAATGCTAAAAATCTTCCGATCGGACGAAAAAATTTTCATATGTTGCACTTTTGGTATTAACACCCCCCCCCCCCCGGGACATGTTTCCAGAGTAGGCACATACGCTCATATAATGTGTCGAGTTGTAGCTTGTAAATGCTGAAAATCTTCGGATGGGTCGAGAAATGCTTTATATTTTACACTTTTGGACCCCCCCCCCCCGACAAGTTTCCTGAGTCAGCACATGCGCTCAGATAATTTGCAGACTTGTAGTTTGAAAACCCTGAAATCTTCTGTTGAAATGTAGATCATAAACATTTTTTATAAAAAAATTACATTAATTATCGCAATTAAGAAAAGACGAAATTACGGAAACTTTATATGACTCAGATAACCAACCTCTGGGGGTCGTGGGCATAAAGCGGTCAAAAACGCAATTTTTATACGACCCTTAAAAATTTTGTGGCCAGTTCTTCTGGTGGTCAGTTCTCCGGTGGCCACTTCTCCGGGTGGCCACTTCTCCTACACCCGTCTGATCTCGCTCCTCAAAATATGTAGGTTCAAAAAATCCAACTATGGGCAACTCGATATTAAGCTTTCTGATAAGCATAGCTTGTAATATTATTGAATTCTAAATAACATACAATGAATGATAGTCTGACTGGACTTCTGCAAGGATAGCGCGAATTTTTTTCTAGCAAACCATTTTCCATCTCTGTGAATCCGAAATCATATGTGTTCAAAAGAATTAGATCAACTGTCTTCGTACAAAGCATGCTGATTGACAACCGACCAACTATTTCCTCCTGTTAAATTAAAGAAAATCGCTTTTGTGTCTTGTGTGTTTTATGTACTTTTTATTGCTCACACTTATATCTAACTATCTGTTCTCACTAATAGTTCAAATCGTTGCTGTTTTCATTTAAAATAGCAAAGCACTTTTGAAAAATCCTAAAATAAAGTAATTTTTGAAATTTAAATTTTGTTTTCATTACCACCTGATCAGAAATTTCACGTAAAAAAATATTATGTCATATTATTTCAATTATTTTTAGGTTGCTGTTGCAAACCGAAAAATCAGTTTCACAGTGGATTTCCTATTTCTTTAAATAAAATTGCGTTAATTAAGTATTTTAAAATTAAAAGATTGTGTTCCCGAAAGTAAAATTTTTCTTGCCAAGTTGATTACAGAGAATTACTGAAATACTCTAAAGTTTTCCTTAAGTTTTAATTGTCGCATAACTACAGTTCAAGCTTCGTGAATTTATCTTTCCAAGACAAATGTAGAAACTGCAATGACATCCAAACGTCTCTCCTTTTAGATTCAGTGCCATTGTCCGAACCCTTTTAACAGGTAATCAATCAGAAAGGATTAGTGTCAACAGTCCCCGTAAACGAGCAGTTTGAATAACAAAGCAAAGGGGGAATGTAATGTTCACTGTTAACCGGAGTTCGAGGTCACTCGGGTGAGCTGGGCAGTGGACAGATTGCGTACCCCGAGTTATTTCGTGCCAGCCGCTATGGGCCACTGAAACGTACCCCGAGTTATTTCGTGCCAGCCGTTATGGGCCACAGAAACGTACCCCGAGTTATTTCGTTCGAGCCGCTTAAAGGGTTAAGGAGCTGACCCTGAGCACGGCTGACCATGCTCACGGTCAGGCGTAGTACCTTCAAAAGGTGGTTCGAGGATTGAAAAAAACTGGAACGGCCGCAAAGTTGAGGCTCATCGATGCTAGAGGTAAGCGAAGGCTATGGTACGAGCCAGCAGAAGAGATACTGTGGCGCATCTCACCGGTAATTTAAATGCTGGTGACACGAGTAATGTGTCACCAAACACACAACGAATTTTGCTGAAAATGAATCTCCGTAGCCAATGGTAGCTCCGAAAACTCATGCTAAAGTCGGGTTACCGTCGAAAGCGCTTACAATGTGCATGCGTTCATCCAAACTGGACCTTGAATGATTGAAAAATGGTCGTCTAGTCCGGTGAATATAATTTCCTGTTCCACCATGTAGAGGGCCCGGGTACTTTACCTGAGGAAATGTTATCACCAGGATGCACCGTGGAACGAAAACAAGCCAGTGGAGGAAGTATAATGCTTTGGGCAATTTTCTGCTAAGAAACCCTGGGACAAGCCATTCATGTGCAGGAAAATATGACATCTACCAGATACCTTGACATCGTTGCTACCTTAACATCAATGCAGACAGCTACATCCTTAAATATCAACGGAATTCCCCTATAGTTGTTCCTACTTTCAACAGGATAATGTGCCATTTCACGCTGCCCGGATTGTTCGAGAACGGTTCGCGGAACATCAGGAAGAATTCCAGGTATTTTCCTTGCCTTCAAAATCCCGAGACATCAATACAGTCGAGTACTAATGGTTTGTGTTGGAACAGCAAATCTGATCTGCGACGACTCAATAACGTTATTTATTTACAGGAGTTAAAGTATCTGTTAGTAACGTATTAGTACTAAATACCATAACAGAAACTTTAGAAATCTTGTAGAGTCCATATCTCGTCTTGCAAGATCTGTTTTGTCGGCAGTAGAGGACCAACATCATATTAGGCAAGTGGTCATAGTGTTTTGGCTCTTCGGTGTCTATCCGGGTAAGAGCTGTTTTGGCGGCACGTGGAGGACCAACATCATATTACGCAGCTGTTTTGGCTGCACGTGGAAGACCAACATCATATTAGGCAGGAGGTCATAATGTTTTGGCTCTTCGGTGTATATCCGGGTAAGAGCTGTTTTGGCGGCACGTGGAGGACCAACATCATATTAGGCAGGTGGTCATAATGTCTTGGCTCTTCCGTGTATATCCGGGTAAGAGCTGCTTTGGCGGCACGTGGAGGACCAACATCATATTACGCAGCTGTTTTGGCGGCACGTGGAAGACCAACATCATATTAGGCAGATGGTCATAATTATTTGACTCTTCGGTGTATATCCGGGTAAGAGCTCTTTTGGCGGCACGTGGAGGACCATCATCATATTAGTTAGGTGGTCTTAATGTTTTAGCTATTCGGTGTATACCCGTGTAAGAGCTGCTTTGGGGGCACGTGGAGGACCAACATCATATTAAGCAGGGAGTCATAATGATTTGGCGCTTCGGTGTATATCCGGCTAAGAGCTGTTTTGGCGGCAAGTGGAGGACCAACATCATATTAGACAGGGGGTCATGGTGTTTTGGCTCTTTGGTGTATATCCGGGTAAGAGCTGTTTTGGCGGCACGTGGAGGACCAACATCATATTATGCAGGTGGTCATAATGTTTTGGCTATTCGGTGTATATCCGGGTAAGAGCTGTTTTGGCGGCACGTGGAGGACCAACATCATATTATGCAGGTGGTCATAATGTTTTGGCTATTCGGTGTATATCCGGGTAAGAGCTGTTTTGGCGGCACGTGGAGGACCAACATCATATTATGCAGGTGGTCATAATGTTTTGGCTATTCGGTGTATATCCGGGTAAGAGCTGTTTTGGCGGCACGTGGAGGACCAACATCATATTATGCAGGTGGTCATAATGTTTTGGCTATTCGGTGTATATCCGAGTAAGAGCTGTTTTGGCGGCACGTGGAGGACCAACATCATATTACGCAGGTGGGCATAATGTTTTGGCTCTTTGGTGTATATCCGGGTAAGAGCTGTTTTGGCGGCACGTGGAGGACCAACATCATATTATGCAGGTGGTGATAATGTTTTGGCTATTCGGTGTATATCCGGGTAAGAGCTGTTTTGGTGGCACGTGGAAGACCAACATCATATTAGGCAGGAGGTCATAATGTTTTGGCTCTTCGGTGTATATCCGGGTAAGAACTGCTTTGGGGGCACGTGGTGGACCAACATCATATTAGGCAGGTGGTCATAATATTTTGGCTTTTCGGTGTATATCCGGGTAAGAGCTGCTTTGGGGGCGCATGGAGGACCAACATCATATTAAGCAGGTGGTCATAATGTTTTGGCTCTTTGGTGTATATCCGGGTAAGAGCTGTTTTGGAGGCACGTGGAGCACCAACATCATATTAGGCAGGTGGTAATGGTTCGGCTCTTCGGTGTAAGAAGAACATTGAAACATAGTTAAGAGAACTTCCTCTCGACAAAATTGGCATTACCTAAAATGTTTTTCCTTATTAGTAGGATGATCGTGGAGTTTCGTTTATGAGATCTCAATAATAATCAGCAAACATTACTGGATTACATTCCCCCTCATATCTTTCTTCCGTCCTTGAAAGATCTTGGTGGAACCTTTCACCATGTTCGTGGCTCTCAAGTCCAAGACTTTCGGGGGGATTAAATTTGAGTCCGGGAAGTATAGTTTCAGAGACAAATTTCATCTCCTTTCATCATATGCCTCCACCATAGATGTCTCTTATTATAATTTGGAGATGTTTCATTTCTTTGAAATTATTGGGTCCCCAGTCTAAATTGTTTCCAGGCGGTTTTGTTTGAGAGCTATTTCAAATGAGGAGCCCATCATTAATGTTTATTATAATTTCGTGCTCAATGACAATGTCTTCATTTAGTTTAGCACCACTAATTTTAGGATTCTCTGTCGCAAATATTGAAACCGAGATTGTTCACGATTCATAGCCTAGACAAAGCTTTTTATTATCCCAAGTTTTATATGCAATGATCACAAATAAGTTTTTTCGTCTCTCTGAAATGCACTTTTTCAAGTTTTTTTCACCAGGCGTTAAAGTTTATATTAAAAGCCACTGTTTCACAACATAATGATTCTTTCCCCCTCTTCAATCCCTTTCACACAAAAAGCAGCCGTATTAAACGTATCCAGTTTGTAATCCAAGCAAAATTGCTGTCACTTTAAAGTCACTTCATATGCTCTTTTTGTAAGCATCGTAATTAACTTTATGCTACACATGTTTCATCTTAATAAGTTTTTTTGACAGTAACTGAGTATGCTATTGGGATAGACGAGTATAAGTGCTAATCGTGAAGAACAGTTTTCTGACTGTCCTCTGATGCATCGACAAAAAGTTTCCATTTGGTGGGCTAATGTTCAAATCCAAAAGATAAATCCATATATGTTATATCATCATCATCATCAGTGTCAACCATTATCAATCCACTGCTGGAGGAAGGTCTCCCCAAGTTTCTTCCACAACGGTCTGTCTTGTGTCAGTCTCTTTCATGTTACTCCCTCACACTTTCGAATTTCATCCACCCATCTCCCATGTGGTCTTCTTCTGGGTCTTTTCCTGTTTTTCCTTTTTTGGAATCAATGTAAAAATCTACACAAGGAATACCGATTGGCTCAAAGGAAACAAAACGTGTGTCGAACAGTGTTATCAGAACTTGTACAACATTAAATGTACAAAGGCCGTTCCATAAAAACTGACAGTAATTCTTTTTTGAGTTGGCAACAGTGCAAAAAAGGGAAAATAACCACGCAGACGACTAACTGAATTAAGGAAGTATCTATGGCAACAGTTATTAGCCGTGTCAGAGGATTCTAGTTTTGTTATTGTGAAGTTGTTTAAATCTGCATTTCGCCATACAGCTATGAAGGTGAGTGATTCAGAGTTAAGAAGTGAAATCCGTTGTGCGATAAAATTTTGCTTTCGTTTAGGTAAAACGGCTACAGAAACAGTTGATTTCATTAAAGAAGCTTACAAAGATAAATCTTTGAGTGAGTCAACGATTTTCAGATGGCACCATGATTTTAAAAAAGGGCGTTTGTCGGCATAACTCGCTGCTAGGCCTGGTCGACCTGAAAGTGTTGTTACGGAGCGTATTGTTAACACTATGTAGGCAATGCCGCAAGAAGATCGACAAATGACGTGTGAAGACATCGCGGCATCAACTAATATTTCAAAAACGTCGGCATTCCACATTCTACGCGACAAATTACTGCTTCAACGTGTGTGTTCCAGATGCATACCTCATCGCCTGACGACAGGGCAATAGTTAGCCAGAGTTCAGGTATGTCATGAGTGGAAACAAATGATTGTGAAGGATCCAAATTTTCTAAACACAGTAATAACTGCCGATGAAACGTGGGTCCACTATTTCGACCCCCTCACGAAGCGAGCAACGAGTGTCTGGAAACACACAGACTCGTCTCCTCCGAAAAAAGGCCGCCAAGCTAAATCAATTTTGCATATGATGATGATGATGATAACCTTTTTGATCATAAAGGTGTAGTTTACCAGCATGCCGTTACTCCTCAGATTGCTGTCAATGCTGAGCATTTTTTAAGTCTTGAAGCGTCTGCGACAACGCATACCTATTCAGAGACCGGAACTGGTGGGTGAGTGGACCCTGCACCATGATAACGCCCGCCCACATGTGGCTGCTTGTGGTCAACAGTTTCTTACGAAATGTAGGATTGAAATCATGCCACAGCCTGCACAGAGTCCTGACCTCGCCCCGTGCGATTTCTGGTTGTTTCCAACAATGAAGGAAAAATTGTGTGGCGCAACATTCAACACAGATGCTGACGTTATTCAAGCTGCATAGTGGTCGGTAAAGAAGTTCCACAAAATGCCTTCGCCACATGCTTTGAAAAGTGGACTGAACGATGGGAGCGTTGCATATCATCCGAGGGAAGATACTTTGAGAAAGAATAGCTTATATTTTGCTGTACCTATATTTCTTCATTTTGTGTGATTTTACTCTCAGTTTTTATGGAAAGGCCGTTGTATATAGGTACTATGACGTCAGACATGTAAATAACACAAATGTGCCTATATGCGTAACTTTTAACCTGCATCGTTGCTAGCGCTCTCAAAATATACTTCTCGGAAGGAAATCTTTTCGGGTTCAATGTACACAGGGACATTTTCCGACATTGTGTGCAGGAAAACAAGTTTCTGAAGTTTGAGTAAACCTTTTGGAAACAGTTTTTGTTAAAGGTCCATTCTTCGGTTCTTTGACTGACTTTGATGTTTGCCTTATGAAAACCGACCACAGACGCGCGAAAACAAGATGTATGTTGTGATTTTTATAATGCGAGTGAAGTTATTAGTGAAACAGTACATTTGGTGTCGTTTAACTATTCAATTAATGTAAGCTTTCAAGTTTTATATCTTTATTTGAGGTTAGCCTTCTGATTTAAATGCACATTCATAGCTCTAAACACGCAGAAAAATACATTACATACCACCGTTCAAAATTTTTTCCGTTAAAAAGTACAAAACATATTGAAAAATACGTATTACTAACTATTCATTTAATATAAGCTTTCAAGTTTTATATATTCATTTCATTTTTAACTATTCATTTAATGTAAGCTTTCAAGTTTTATACCTTTATTTGAGGTTAACCATCTAATTTAAATGCAGATTTACAGCTCTAAAAACGCAGAAAAATACCTCCGTTCAAGAATTTTTCCGTTAAAAATACAAAACACATTGAAAAATACGTATTGTTCCATTTGTTACATGGACGCAAATTTCTGCTTATTCCAACTTTTTAAGATTTTGTTATTTGTACATTTTTTTCATTTATTCCTGCATATTGAAATCGTCGAACACAAAGAAAAAATATATATTTGTGTAAGCAGTATGGTTTGCATTTTAATCATTTGCGTAACGTTTGAATAGCTTTATTTTATAATTGGCTTTTAGAAATTGGCTTGCATTATCGCTAAACTACTTTCTATGTCTCCCGTTCTTGTGAGAGCGTAAAAGCGAGATGGAATTGTTCACGCAATTCGACCCATGCCGCCCATCATTCGTTACATTTATCCTCCGGGAATATTCGATCTTCCGCTGCAACTTCACGATAAGAAATACCGACCTACTCCCCAACAAGTCTTAAAAGAAAAACAGTGCGGCTAGCATATTCTGCGCAGCCTCGCTTTTATTTTAAGACCACCATTAAAGCTTTTTCAGTCTTCGTGTTGAATTTCCATAAATCCTTTCGAACTAGCGGTGCGATATCAATACACATTCTATCTAAACTCCACACCCAGACATAAATTTGAGTACCTCTGAGAAGATTAAGGAGATATACTGCATCTATTTAAAAATAAAACTTACTAGTGTCCCTAAATTAAGGAAATTATACATAAATTCAAATATTTCTATTAAATTTACATAGCATTTCAGACTTTTTATGGACAGCTGAGTTTTTTTATTGGAGGTTTAACGACTACCGTAACAAACTCAATGGGCTAAAAGAAGTCGCCCGTCCCTAATTCAGGGTCACTGGCTCCAGGGAAGGGAGAGACCCAGTGCCGTAAGACAAACACAACATCCATGCCTCACCAGGATTCGAACCCGGACCCCTTTCGGACGAATGATCAGAAGCCATCTCTTAGACCTATGCGCTACCGGGGAGGCACAGATGAGTTATAACCCTTAGAGTTCATCATAGACTCTCACGTTTGCAAAAATAGTAGTTATTCGCTCAAAACCTCCTTGATAACCTGATTTTTTTTTATTCGAGGTTTAACGACCACCGTGAGCAACTGAATGGGCTATAAGCAGTCGCCCGTTTCTAATTTAGGGTAACTGGTTCCAGGGAAGGGAGAGAGCCAGTGCCGTAAGACAAACACAACATCCATGCCTCTCCGGGATTCGAACCCGGACCTCTTTCGGACGAATGATCAGAAGCCATCGCTTAGACCACTGTGCCACCAGGGCGGCGATAACCTGATTTGCAGCATGGTGAATCGTTTTAAATTGTGTATTCGTATCATGCATTAATGGTGTGTTACCATTGAACTTTTACGCAGAGCTACCCTTATGGGTGTGCGGCAGGTGCGCACACCCTAAGAAAAAAAGAGGAAAAGAAAGAAAATGAGAGAGAGAGAGAGAGAGGGAGGGAATTTCTTATTTTCAATTATTCAAATTTTATTTTTTAAACTCTGCAGGGCGGACAGCAGCTAGACTGGCTGGGAGTGACTCAATAAGTTGCTGGAAGGTGTTCACAGATAAGATATGTGAAGCCATGCTGACTGCAGTGCATCTGACAGCAGCTGAGGGGGGTGAAGGATCCACAGAGTGAACAACACGATCGAGGTGGCCTCACAGATGCTCAATTGTGTTTAAGTCTGAGGAATTAGGGTCCACGGAAGTGCTTTGAAGTCTTCATTGTGCTCTTCCACACACTCTCGGACATTTCTAGTTGTGTGATACGTCGCGTTGTCATGCTGGAAGATCCGATTCGCCCCAGGGAAGACAATCAGCATGTATGGGTGTACGTGGTCAGCAAGGATGGGTCCATAGTGCCTTCCACTGGTGTGAGTGGACCTAGAGAATGCCCCAAAAGCATTCCTCAGACCATAATGCTGCCTTCACCAGTTTGTGTTTTTCCAGCAATGGTTGAAGTGCTTGTTCTCCGATGTTTCTCCCCTTATACGCCAACGTCCATCTGTTTGATGAAGCAGAAAACGTGACTCATTGAGAAGGCAATCCTTTGCCAATCAGCAGAGGTCCAATTCTGATACTGCTGTACAAATAAATGTAAGGCTTTTCTGCCGATGCATCTTCGTTAGCATAGATGCAGTGACCATCCGTCTGCATCGGAGCCTCATACGCAGCAGGGTTCGCTGAACTGTCGTTTTAGACACACTTCCGGTAGACCCCAGGTTCATTCGGCCAGTGTGTTGCTACACTATAGCGTGTCGACCGGCCCTCACGCACCTTTGAAGCCGACGTTCACCTCTCACATCAATGGCACTTGGTGATTTCAGGATTTTTGTGAGAAGATGGTGGTTTCAGGATATTTGTGAGAATCCAGGATTTTGTCAGGTGGGGGGGCGCAAGTGTCGGGAATAATCGCGGACCATTCTGATATTTTCCCACAAAATGAAAAAGTGTTCTTAGTATGTCTATAAATTCTTTCAATTAATTAACGAAGTTAATATACTTTTGAGTAATACTTTCTTTCACGAAAAAATATTCAATATGTTATTAAAGCCTAACTAATCGAAAGTTTTCCTTGTTTCGTGAGGGAGCCCCCCCTCCCTCTGGATCTGCCCCCTGTTTCAGAAATACTGCCACCCTTGGCCCGAAAGCCGATAATCATCCATTTTTGTAAATCTGATAAATCGCTCCTTTTGTCCATGGCAGCAACGAGTGACATGTTTTCAGATCATATGTAGAGGATTTTTTAGGAAGGGAGTGTCTGACCCCAGGTCTTAAACAACCCTTAGAAATAGGGAGCTAGGAGATTTGGGCTAGAGTACCCGATAGGATAGGAAAGTCTCACCGGAGCGAAGTAGAAAGGGGGAGGAAGACGCCCTTATTTATTACTGGGGGGCCAGCACCCGGGATCCGACAGCTTAACGTGCCCATCCGACGCACGGCGGATATTTAGTGGACTGAGCGTTTGTATCTGCCTGTGATCGAACCTGAGGTCTTCTCCATGGCAGTCACGAACGCTGCCCACTAGGCCACCCGCGGCCACATGTTTTCAGAATGCCTACAGCACACCTTATATAATCTCCAAGCAGTGGCATGCCGTGAACTTTCTAGGCAGGCATGCAAAAAAAAAAAAAAAAAGACCTACCTCATTTGTAGCGAAATTCCATCCTGCGATCCTTTTTTTATGAATTCTTCCGTTACTTCTTCATAAAACGTAGGCTTTGACATCAAAGTCTTCATGAGAACCTTTTCAATTGTCATTAAAGACAGTCCAGATAATCTGTCTTGTCCCTGTGTACTACGGGAATATGCTTTTATTCTTTTAAGAGCGGAAAACGATCTCTCTGCGGAAGCCGTGGAATAAGGGATTGTCACAATTAAATGGCACAACTTATTTAGTTCCGTCAAGCATTTGTCCAAACCAAGCTCGTGCAAAGATTTGAACAATTTCCAGACCGTTTTACTGCTTAATTCTGGGGAAGAATAAAGAATACTTAATTCACTTTTTAACCTTGTGAAATCAAAGCGTGTGGGATACGTTTCTTTGAGTGAATTCAAACTCTCTTCGGGAAACTTAAGCTGGAAGATCTTAGACTTTTCTGGATTAATGAGCTCCACGAACTTTATTTTATCGAATGATGAAAGTCTGCTTTTCATCTGTTCGCTAATAGTGTCAATTATTTCTGCGAGTAAACGTTTCTAGGGATCCGCAGATGTCTTTTTGAAAGAAGTTAATCTAATCTTTTTCAACGGAGGATGAGAGAAAGTGGGGCACAGGGATTCACATTCTTCTAGATATTTTTTACAGGAAGCCCGCTTTTTTTAAATATATTACCACCCCCCTACTCGATGTGAGGGCGAACCATCTGCTGCGTCCTATTCGCTGCAGTGGGATTAATTATTAAGAAGGCCGTTAATTTTCGTAACTCTTTACTCTCTATTATCTTCCGCCTATGGGTGTCTACCGTGAAGTTGGGTTCCCTAATGGAGGGTCTCCAAGTTCAGGGTTGACGGGTGCATTGCGTTGTGTTTCATATGGGAGAACATGGGAAACCCATATTCCTCCATATGCCGCTTGAAATTTAATAAACTCATGTCAGATTTGGACCTTTTATTTTCCTGCGACTGGGTTTGCTAAATGTTAAAAGTTATTTTCTTCTTAAAATCTTGGAGTTGTTACTCTACCAAAACTTTACGATTGTTCTACTTAATTATTCAGGTTAAAATAAACAAAGATTCACTTATTTTGAATTTTCAAAGATTTGAGGAACTCGGGTAAATTTCATTATAAAATACAGAATTTATTTTCATTTGTGTTTCCTTAAAATCTATTACACTGATCGGTGGAGATTTCTATTAATTTAAACCAAAATATATTTTAAGTTCATTATGCTTTTTGATATTCGCAATCATATTTTAAAGTTCACCTTCCGCAAAATATAAGACACATTATGTTATTCAGCACTTGCAAGAGATTAAAATTATCTTTTCTACCGAGGATGTATAGGAGACAAAATCATGATCATGCTAACGAGATATTGGGAATTATGAAATTTTTCTCACCAAATTCTTTTCTTTTCATCTATTTCGTTGTCGTCCGGTATTACTTATAGGTATAAAGTCTATGGTTGGGACCTCATCCGGTCCTGCTGAATGCACACTGCCCGCATAAGATCACTCGATGCTTCACCCAAAATTTGCGTAAAAACCTCTCAGGGAAAACATCATACTTCCCTTCACCTGGAAATCATCTTGCTCAATTTTGAGCGTCCTCCCAGGAAAACTCCTAACCTAATTCTTTCTGCGATATTCTGCCCAGGATTCATCTAGAGTCCATCTTTCCTCTCTGCGTTCACCCAGAAATAGCAGTCATCATTCCATCCCGTGTTCTCCCAAAATCATCTCCGCCTAAAAAAAACTTTTTCTCTCGTCTATGTTTAAGGGGTTCGGGGGTGTTCCTGTCCTACCCAAATGGTTCTCCCCTTATTGGTTGGGCCGCTTTTCCTCGCTTCGGCATTGGTTTACATCCCTGTATGGGAATCCCTCCGATTCGTTGGCAAAGGCTTGAGAACATCGAGTTTTCTTGAAGATGAATATTCCTTTATCTTGTCAACTGCTCCGCGGGATGTCCGCGCTGCCTTAGAATTTTCACGTACGCTTCCTGTATGACTCTTTCTGTTGGTGTCAACCAGTTACGCCCACTACGAGAAATATGCCCTGTTCGTTGCCCGCTAGCGTGCGTAAAACGTGACTTCGTTAATAGCGAAAGGTCCAGTAAATTGGCCCCCACCTGTGATTGCGAGCATTTCATTCTCGTAGCGTTGCTTGCTAAAACCTCCGAGTTTTCTCTTTACTAACCTAGGGGTGTGTTTCGTGCGTATTCTTACTGGAATTTCCGGAGAGCTCGGGGAACACAAAATAAAATAAAAAAAACAATTCAAAAGAATGATGAAAAAAAAATAAGGAATTTCCTCCTCAAGAAAGAAATCTGCTCAGCCAGGTCTTAGAAAAATTATGAAATAGGTATTATAATTATCCTCTTAGAACGCCTGTCCACATTATGCTTCTCGGATTTTCTTTCCCAATTCCCGCGCTCTCTAAATTGTTTACTTGGTAACTACTCTTCCTCGTTTAACTATTTCCTCGTACTATGCGATACCGTAGGAATTATTTGGTGAATATATTGCTTTCCCACACTTACTAATTTGTAGGCCCCCTTTCCGAAATTCATACCTACGAAATCATGGTCCTCCAATGTTACACGATATTCCGGAGGACATACGGGTAACATTATCTCCCTCTCCCATAGGGTTGAAGAGCTTTGTCCCCCAAAGTTAGGTGCTGTGGATTCCTTCCTCTCTTGCAAGGCTGCTCGTTTTCGCTCATTTCAACATGCGATGAATTACAATTATTTGCGAAAACTTATGCACACATATGACACATAATGTAATTATAAGCACATACAATAAACATAAAACTACGAGTAAGATTATTATAATAATGTTCAATAAATATTAAATTCCTCCACCGAATCTAATTCTAAGTTTGACATTGACAGATAACATATGCACTGTATATATATATATATATATATGAATTCTTTCCGATAGTGACAGATTTCTTCAGCCGCCGTCTTCTCGGCGACACACAATATTTGCTCGGGTACGCGCCTCCGTTCGGCGATATGGTTTCGGTTTTGGGCGTTCCCATCTCTTAAGCACTCAGCTAGTTTCTCAGAGTTCCTTTGGAGATCAGCCTAACCGACGGGAGTGATGTAGGCTAACACCATCTCCACGTTCAGTTCATATGGGTGCCGTGCCATTGCGCCGAGGAATAGTTCCTGGTAACATTCATCTTGATCGTTCGTCTTTCCGTCTGTAGTTTTACCGATCGAGTGTGCACCGTGAGTTTTTCGAAGTGAACGTCCACAATCCCGGCTGCGCACGATGAGAAAGCTTCGATCTCTACCGTAGCCAAGGGCTCGCATGCAAAACAGCCTGTTACCTTGATTTCTGCCTCCGTGAATTTTGGGCAGACAGTTCTGGTTTCGATCGAGTACTTGTACTTCTGGAATTGAAGATTTACCACTATAGGGGCTGAGTGTAACAGTTCCGAAACAAGTTGGCCATTTCCGTCAACCTTCAGTTGATGCCATGCTGATGCCATTGGTAAGGCGCTCTTTTTTTGTTCTATCATATTCAGTAAATACGACTGTTGTCGGTGGCATTTCATAGAGTCCTCATAATAGCTACAAGAAAACATGCTTTCGTCGAAGATAAAATTTTTCGACATCGATTCGTTGCTCTGCGTATCGCCGATATGTCCTTTCATCGGTCGTGAAGGTAAGCTTGCCCTTTCAATATAACTCTCTTGAGGGTTTCCCACTCGAGAGATCAGATGTGTGTTCACGATTTGTGTAGGCTGGTCCAGTGATCCGACTACTTGCACTGTGATGCCCGTAGAGGTCGTGGCTTGGTTCTTAACCGTCAGAGTCTCTACGGTGTCGTTGTTGTGCTGTTGAATTAGTAGCTGATAACTACACTGCATCGATACTATTCTGCGTACGTCGTATGCTCGCAGGAAATCTGCTTCCAGCCATATTCGAAAGAAATGGCAATGTTGCGAGTCAATGATCCAGCATGACGTGGACCCACTGTCGGACGGCTGACAGCCTGTGATGCCGGGCCAGTCTAGCGATTGTTTTGTCAGTGCGTCAAATTGTTTTGATCGCACACATCCTTTTCCCCAATTGCAAGTCTCGTGATTTGCACAAACCAATTGGCTGAGATAACGCATTGTAGTCACGTGCGTAAAATAGTCTCTCGTCGTGTGCCAGATACAGTTTGCCTGCTGGTAGGTTACTTTCAAGGAAAAAAGTGTATGGTCATTTTCCTGGTCCGTAAACCATATGCATTGTTCATGCCCCAAATTCATTAGGGTTACCTGCGCATTAGTAGTTAGACGGCAGTTGTGCTCTACCTCTGAGTCCGTGCACTCCTTCACCTTTGATGCAACAATCGAATGTGCGTTACATTCCGCGGAAGTTCCGTTTACCAACAGAAATAAGCTCAAAAGTACCAGTCCGTGTAAAGGCGGTTGCGCCGCTGGACGGGCAACTTGCCTCTCCAAATATTCGTGCATCTGATTTACTCCGTTACGTAAAACATTTCCTGTTAGGGCTCCTGTCTTTACTGCCACAAACGTTGTTCCTCTGAGGAATCTATATGACTTCCAAAGAATTATTCCGACTCCACACAACAGCTTCCAGATGCTAATTACTACTTTCCTGGCATATAGAAAGGTTACCGCTGAAATTAAAACTAGCACAATATACACTACATAAGTGACTGCGTGGGGTAAACACTTTAGCTGTCGTAGCATCTCACGACACAGTATGCACTGTAGGGGTCTACACGTTGTTCTACCTACGATTTGCAAAGCACCCCTTAGGGTTTTTCCATCCGTGGTGACGAAAATCAAAGTTAGTTCCGCAGAAAGCTCTAGTAGTTCCGGTGGCAATGATGTCTGATACGGAGCGTTCCTTAAAGTGATAACCCGCTCCATACCTCGAACTCGAATCACCAGGGTTCCTGGAAGTGAGCTGGTGATGATTGGGTCGTTGTATGATACTTTGATATTTTCCCTTTGAAATACTGCCTCTTCGTCAGACAGCAAATGTCTCTGGTGACGGCGCCGAGGTAAAATATTAGTGCGCGGTTTTCCAACGCACTCTGTGAAAGAGATCAGCGCTGGGTTCGAAATCCGTAGTCCTTCCGCTTCATGTATCAGTGTAGATACTGCTGGCGTCAGGCGGCAGTTGCACGTAGTGACGGATTTATTCACACAGCTCGCCAGTGCACAATATTCGCTCGTTCCACTGCACGGTGCATCGGCTGTGCAGGCACAGTGTAAACCGTCTCTTGTGCACTCCATTAATGAAAGGGCTCCTTGTGGGTTCGGTTCCTGCTGAACGAAGAAATTTCTCGGTTCGATAAGCTCATGGTTGTGCGTAATGAATGTCCTCCAGGCTTTCACGCACTCGTCGCATGAATGTGCATGACAAGCACTCCGCGGCATTCCTAGTTTCAAAAGTTCGGCACGAGATGCTACAGTGCACTGATATTTATCTCCCTTGAAATGACAAAGTTCGTGATTAGCAGCTACTCCGCTAACTGTCCAGATTACCACGGCGAACGCAATCACGTTCATCTTGTCCATTTTATTGACGAATGTCACTCTCTTCAAATACCCTAAAAGTGGTAATGGTTCTGTCAACACTTGTCGGCCATAATTATCTCAAAACAAGCATACACATGAAATCACTCCTTATCACCTCGGTATTTCTCTTGCACATGCATTATATACACTTTACATTAAGAACTAGTAATATTTCCTTCGAAAAGCTCGTTTCACTCTGACCTACGAGAAGTGAGGGGTTTTTATGTGCATATTTATATATATATATATATATATATATTTTTCGAAATTCCGAAGCGCATTCCATCCCAGGCTTCCCTTTTCTCTAATTGTATTGTTTTTTCTTCCTACTTGTAGGTTTTCTCCAACAACAACAAAAATAAAAATCTCATCACTCGTGTTTCTTAAGCTTACTAAATTATAATTAAATAACGGTTGTTTCCTTCCCATTTATCTATTCTGCAGCTATTATTTCCATTCGCTGGTGCGTCTACTACTTCTAAAAGAAAAATTATTAATTTCCCTTTTCGTGTTTGTCGTATTGTCTACCAGATAGTACCCGCGTATAGTCGCTTATTTCCCTTTTACGTTGTTTAACTTAATCGTTAGTTCTTTGCTGAACTATTTCTTGCCATTTTATCTTTAGTGCTTTACTCTTTTTTTTTTCTTCTCTCTTTTTTTTTTCTCGCGTATTACCATTGTATTCTCATTCCTGGCTATTTCTGATTTCACGACCAGATGCTTTTCTCGTGTATTCGCAGGTGTGCGGCGACCATTTAAGGAACGCCGATGATTTCGGAAAATAGGGGATTTCCTCGAAAATGCTTGCGAGGGTCCCCTTTGGGCGATGTCACCCCTGCAAATTCGTCGCTCCAAAAATTTTGGGTCGTTCCTGTGTTGACCGTCTCTCACGGCTCGAAATCTGAAACACCTGCGCTGATGATGCCTGTGGGTGTAAGTGAGCGCACAATAGCGTAGCCTCTTGCATGTTTTGCTTACATCGGAGGCTTCTTGTTTAGCCTATGTAGAAGCATCCACTTAGTATTCTGTTACCTGGGGCTAAAACTACCCCTCTAATTTCTGCAGGTCAGTGCTCAGTTCGCTGACGGATTTCATTGAAACAACACGCTTCTTTTGGTCTGGTGAACTTGTCATTCAAATTTCCTCTTCTGCTTTATCTCTTTTTTTTTTTTTTTTTTTTTTTTTTTGGTATCGTTGCACCATGTCTGCACGTATTAATCCTCATCTCACCTCGTCGCATTTTTCGCATGCTCGACGCCAGTTGTGGTTTGGGAGAATCTGCAACTGCTCCTCGTGTGCTGCGGTGGTAGAGGATGGGGAGCTGGGCCTGGTGAATTTGTCATTCACATTTCCTCTTCTGCTTTACTCAACCTCTAACCTCACGATGTACCTAGTGCATTTCTACCTCGATTTCATTTCTATACTTTTCCTTCCGTTATACTTGCCTTCCTTATCAATTAAAACTGAATTTTCCTACTATCCACAAAACAAAACAAAAAAAATATAGTACCTTTGGATATTTCACTTCAAGGTAAGTGCTTTTTACTGTCATTTCGATAGGTTATGGTTAGGCTATGTTAGGTGACGTTTAGGCTACGCGTCGATCATGTTTGTTGCTACTTTCTTATACCATGTTTTGTTTCAGGTTCGCGTATTTTAATTGCTTTGAATACCTGCCATGGATACTAATTTTGAACCACTGCATTATCCGATACGCTGTTAATCTCATTGCATTCCGTCGGTGTTTCCGCACGGCTATTTCTCCGCAGAAGGTGCTTACGTTTTTTTTTTTTTTTTTCTAGTGATATATTACTCCGGCCTATGCTTCTGCTACAGAAAGTTTTGAGAGAAAAAATATTTTTTTTTTCGTCGTGCTGTGCTCCCGTTTATAGTTTCCATCCTTTGAAATGCTCGGCCTTTGCTGTACAAATTATTTTACTGAGCGTTCCCGTTCTTTTACCGATAAATTTTCCTTCTTTGCATTCTTGCTTCAAGATGGCGGCCCAAGATGGCGTCTTCCCATTCTTCCTTTTGCTCCTTGCCAGCCAGTTTGAGTACGGGGTTTCTCAAACTGGAAACACGGTCCGTCCGTTCCTCTACTCTTGCAAGCCCCGTGCATGAGCGACGTCATTCTGCCTACGATTACCTTCGCTTATCCTCCTACTGCCTATCATTAATAAAATTTGAGCGGAAAATTATTATTTTTTCTCTTTTTTTTTTTCTTCTCTTCCAACAAAAATTTTTTTTTTTTTGTAAAAGGAATGATTGCTACCGTTCAGTCTTTCCTCTGAAATAAAAACATTGCTTCCTCCACAGGTTTTTTTTTTTGCTGGGTGCTTAATTCCTGACCCATTCTTTCTCTTTTTACTTACGTAATGTATTTTCCTTACTTAATATTAATTTTCCCTTATCGTAGCAATTTTTTTTTTTTTTTCCGTGTTTCGTGAACTCAAAACTGGAAAGATTGCGATGCACGTACTAGGCTGCGGTCCTGCTATGAATATTATTAATTACTTCCTGCATATTCTTCCATGTTTATACACCATTTTCTAGCTAGACTCTTTTACGAATTATTTTCGATTACTGATCAGATCGCAAAATTGTTTTTTTTTTCTTCTTTTTTTCACCTATCAAATTTATTTTCTGCTAAACGTTTACCGTGAAAATTCAGGGATCTTCCCTCTTATTGCGCATCGCTGTTTCCTTTTTTTTTCTTTTTTTTTTTCACAACACACACAAATTTTTTTTTCTTCGCCCAGCGTTCTTCCTACTTCCTCGGCTTAAACCAATGATTCCTGAGGTTTCGCCACGATTTTCCTCCACTGTGGATAAAGATTATTGACGGGTGCTCCTTCTGGTGTTCCTGCGCTTAGGTTTTCTTGAATGCGCTGCGACAAATAGCGGTCGGCTAAATCGAACCAAGAGGTTCCCTCTGGATTACTGGGTTGACTGAGACTTTTCAACATTCTATTTACAAAGCTAGTATCTTCCGGCTGCTCAAGTCTTTCGGTCGAGTCGCTGACCACAATTTCCTTTGGGTATGTGCGATTCGGGCCTATTTCCAAAGTGTTGGGCCCTTGTGAATTTGCTGTGGGGTGTATTGCTGCTGTTTGCTGAATTCTGTCCTGCGAACGTAGTAGATATGGATCTCTAATAACCCTTTGGCGCATTGCTTCTTGTGTTTGTCGGCTGCTACTTTCCTGATAGGAATCTTGTGACGGTATGGTCTCCTCCGTTGGTTCCGCGATTGCCTGTGTGCGCCTCGGCTCTTCAACATGTTGCGAGGGCAGCGGTACTTCCCTGCTTGTCTCCCTTCGCGCTGAACTCGACGTAGCGGGCGGCGAATTTATCGGTACTCCGATGTTGGGCGGTTGACTTACGGGCGGCATTGCTCTACTGCTTGTCGGTTGCGGCATGACTACTCTGGGAAAATCGACCCAATCCAGATAGTCGTAGTCCTGTGTGCTCTCCGATCCGTCGTCAGAGAAATCCTGCGATTGTCTGGGTACTTGTACCTCTATATTGTCCTGTACCGGTGACTCTGCTATAAGCTGGGGTAGGCGTTCAGTCCGCTTGAAGACTCGATTTTTATGCACGGTCTGATATTTGTTCGGATTTTCGACTGACCTCAACTGAACATTTACTGGGGTGGGGAACGAAACTATCTCCCAATCTCCGCAGTTAGTTCGAGCTAGCTTACGTGATAAATGTGGCTGTGAAAAAGGGGTGTGCAAAAATACTCTGTCGCCTAAATGTAGATTCTTTTCCGCAGCGTGCCTGTCTGCATACTTCTCTTGTTTCGCCGCAGCTTCTTGCAAATTTCCGTATACAATTGGTTGAATTTTCGCTAATCTGGTCTTCTTATTGAAGTGAATGGGACGATTTGTGAGGTTAGCTATCAATACGGGTATGATGCCTGATTTGTCCAGCGTGTTTACTGAACGACCCAAGCGTACTTTTCCCTGGGCGTATCTTTCTAACGGCTGTACTAGCACTTGGTTAACCTGACATCCCGAAAATTTCCCACATCGCATCCGAATAACCCTTTCCGAATACGGTGGGATGAGTTCCTTATGGACGGTCCTTCCTATCTTGGTTACGTCGGAGTTAATGGGGTTGGTCCTTTCCGCTGAAGGTACGGACAAGACCTGGGTTCGAATTTTCGACTGACGTGCTTTTCCTTTAAAATTTCTTTTCCGGTTATTCCTTCCTCTACCGTACTCTGCTCTAGCTAAATTTGCTCTGCTTTCCCGTTTCAAAATTCCTTTTCCTGCGTCGAATACGTATCCGTGCTCCTTCAATAGATCCCAGCCTAAGATTAGAGAATAATCTTGATGCAACTTCCGCTGAGTAACGTGATAGGGATGTAAAATGGTTTCTCCTCCGATTTCTACCGGTATCTCATAGCACTGAGATGTAGGTAAAGTGTTTCCAGTAATGCCTTTCACTAAAACTGCTGATCCTAAGTCACGTATACGAATCTTTCCCTTTATCTCCTTTAATAGTGAAGCACAAAAGATTGAGATACAAGCTCCGCTGTCGATGAGTGCAAACGCGTGAGTATCTCCTATCCTAACTTTCACCAACGGGAGTGCTCCATCACCTCGGACGTAACAATTTGTTAAAGTAACTCCACGGACCTTATTATAATTCCGGCCAAGGGCGGTCCCCTTATCTTGACCCGAAATTAGTTTAAAGGACGCGAATTTTGCCTGGAATACCTATTGCAATCTCTTCCTGGTGCATCCTCTTCAAAACGAACGCGGTTTTCTCTTCTGTTCCCCAAATTCCTTGGATTCTGTGGGACGTGAGCGTCCTGTCGGTAAGTGGCGCTGTAGTTCCTGTAGGAGCGATACTGATTACCGCGGCTGTCGCCAGGGGAGAAGTTATTCTGCTGTCGCGGGTACGAAGGGTTGAGTGCCCTGTCCCATGAACCTCTTTCAGCTTGCTGCGATGGTTGCGTATAAGCTGCTCCTTCCCGATTGTTCCGATAACAAAATCGCTTGATATGGCCAAAATCGCCGCAGTTATAGCAGATGGCCGAAGTAATGTCTACGTCGGGTAAATTTCCCCTAGATTGATAATTAGTGCTTTGGAAATTTCTCATGCGATTTGCGTGCGTCCGATGCGAATTCTCTGCTTGCCTTAGCCTTTCCCTCAAATGACCTGCCTCACTTTTCAGAGCGTTCACCTGCATCTCATGAGTTGCTAGCTGCTTCGCCATCATAGAACACAAGTCAGCTATCTGGTCCGTTGAATTGCTCTGTTGCCCTTGTGAAGTCCCTGGGATCGAACTCGATTCCTGCTGTGCATCGTAAGCGTTAACGTCCCGGTCTAATAAGAGATTGTGAGACTCTTCGGCCAGCGCTCTCTGAACTGCTGCCTGAAAATTTTCCGGGGCGAAGGATAAAACCGTGCGCCTCAATTTGGGGTTTAATCCATTCAAAAACTGCGACATTTTAGTGCTGTCTACCAGTCCTCGTACTTGCTCATTTTCTAAATCCATCGTCTCCATGTAGGAATAAGCTAAGCCGTTAAGACGAGCTACATACTCGGCCACCCGTTCTCCTGGTTTTTGTCGGCAAGTCGTAAATTTCTGCATTCTCACGGTAACCGGTTGCAATGCGTCGAATCTTTGTACTATCGCCTGCTTAAATCGTTCGTACTCGGTCTCCCTCCTAATATCGACGGCCTCCGAAAGAAAGTGACTGGCGGCTCCTTTGAATTTTGCTTTAGCTGACAAAATTTTAACGGCGTCGTTCCATCCTGACAGTTCGGCGGTACTCTCCAACGTTTCGAAAAATTGACGTGCGGTCAGATTTTCATCCGATCCGCTGAATGTGGGGATATACGCCAACATTCCCGCCATTATTGGTACGTTCTGCGGGGCTACTACACAATTTTCTGACACGGCTTCCCCTTCTAGAGTGCCCTGAAGATCGTTCTCCTGGTTCTGTTGATCAACTATGCAATTTTCCGAAACAAAATTCTGTTCACCGTTGCTCTGTTCTCCGTTCTGTTGGTTAGCCATATATTTATTCTTTAACCTTACTAAATTAAATTCCCACGGCTTCTACTATATGCTTCGTAATCTCGTAAAGTCGCATAAAATTAGAAAAATTCCGGTGAAGCTACCACGTAAAAATAAAAAATTCACTCTAACGTAACTCGCTGCTTCGTCTGCTAACCCACTTGACTTATGATCAGAAAACAATTGTCTACGAATAAGATGATTAACGTTCCTAGCTTACTCCTAAATTGCATTCGGCTTTCAACTTAACTCTACCTAACTCGCGACACACTAAACAAAATTCCCTCAAAATATGCACATATACAACCAGCACTTCACACTAAGATATGTAATAAATTTGAACGTCTTAAATATATATATAAATACACTAGAAACATTTGAGATCAAATTATGCACTTGTAACAAAATTAATACGATAACCACTTTTTCAAGAAATTAGAACCACACCTCAAATACTTATGCTGACTTCCTAAATTCATTAAATTTTAGTATACTAGCAATAACCTCTGTCTACTTCCCTTGCTGGATGCATATACATCACACCTTTAA
Organism: Macrothele yani; assembly: GCA_039090855.1. NCBI lineage: Eukaryota > Metazoa > Arthropoda > Arachnida > Araneae > Macrothelidae > Macrothele > Macrothele yani. The sequence continues at coordinate 28,443,344 of CM076989.1, read as the reverse complement.
AGCACAATAAATCACACTTCAATAAACACTATTTTCATTTCAAAAATTTGTTCCAGCATTATCCAATTATTACTCCTACCAATTCTTCTTGCACTAGTCCTTTTTGTTACTCTTTCCCAAATACGAATCCACTTAACTACTCTCTGTCTACACTCCCAAGTACCTCTACACATTTAAATGCACAATAAAACACACACTTAGATATTACATTCCCTTTTAGTCTTCCAAAACAAATCAAGATTACTGCTTAACCTTCTATTAGCTCCTATATCTTGCAGAAAAAAATTAATTCCTCTTATCAATAATTAACCTGCCTATTCCTTCTTAAATTATCAGTTTCTTATCAATGCATCAACACACATAATAAAATCACACTTCAATAATAATGCACTTTTGATTTTAAAATATATATCACCACAACTTCTCATCACTACTCTTCTATCAGTGCCTCACCGTTAAATTATACATTCCCCAAGTTATCAATGAACCTATTATTCCTCCTAGTTACCGATTTAAAATCACAACACTCAAATGCACAAATAAACAACACATCAAAAATAATTTCACTTTGATTTGCAAGGAATTTTCCCTTGATTTTCAACGATAAATCAAAATTATTCATGAATTACACTTGTATAAATTTATTTTCTCCGTACTATTAATTTTCATGTATTTTCTGTAAGATTTCATCTATTCATTTGCTAAATTAGCAGTATCACTCTTATTTGTTTTTCTGCCTATTTCCTTAGAAATTTAAATTTATTTCAGCATAATCTGATTTCCTGCAACTTATTTACTTGCATTTCACCTTCACTATTTTTTTTTTGAAGTTAAAATCTTGCTACAATTTCCTTAATTTTTCTATAAAACCTGCATCTTGTTACTCAGAATTGAAGGGGAGATAATAGAAACACATCGCATTATTCTGCTAATTCTGTATACTTGATTAATTATCCTGACCACCGAAAACAAATATTCTTTTTTTTTTTTAAACCACAGGATCAAAGAAATCCTGGTCCTAGCACAAATTTTATATTAATTAACCAAAGAACTGAAAAATCCTGGTCACACGGCACCAGTTTTATATTACCACCCCTACTCGATGTGAGGGCGAACCATCTGCTGCGTCCTATTCGCTGCAGTGGGATTAATTATTAAGAAGGCCGTTAATTTTCGTAACTCTTTACTCTCTATTATCTTCCGCCTATGGGTGTCTACCGTGAAGTTGGGTTCCCTAATGGAGGGTCTCCAAGTTCAGGGTTGACGGGTGCATTGCGTTGTGTTTCATATGGGAGAACATGGGAAACCCATATTCCTCCATATGCCGCTTGAAATTTAATAAACTCATGTCAGATTTGGACCTTTTATTTTCCTGCGACTGGGTTTGCTAAATGTTAAAAGTTATTTTCTTCTTAAAATCTTGGAGTTGTTACTCTACCAAAACTTTACGATTGTTCTACTTAATTATTCAGGTTAAAATAAACAAAGATTCACTTATTTTGAATTTTCAAAGATTTGAGGAACTCGGGTAAATTTCATTATAAAATACAGAATTTATTTTCATTTGTGTTTCCTTAAAATCTATTACACTGATCGGTGGAGATTTCTATTAATTTAAACCAAAATATATTTTAAGTTCATTATGCTTTTTGATATTCGCAATCATATTTTAAAGTTCACCTTCCGCAAAATATAAGACACATTATGTTATTCAGCACTTGCAAGAGATTAAAATTATCTTTTCTACCGAGGATGTATAGGAGACAAAATCATGATCATGCTAACGAGATATTGGGAATTATGAAATTTTTCTCACCAAATTCTTTTCTTTTCATCTATTTCGTTGTCGTCCGGTATTACTTATAGGTATAAAGTCTATGGTTGGGACCTCATCCGGTCCTGCTGAATGCACACTGCCCGCATAAGATCACTCGATGCTTCACCCAAAATTTGCGTAAAAACCTCTCAGGGAAAACATCATACTTCCCTTCACCTGGAAATCATCTTGCTCAATTTTGAGCGTCCTCCCAGGAAAACTCCTAACCTAATTCTTTCTGCGATATTCTGCCCAGGATTCATCTAGAGTCCATCTTTCCTCTCTGCGTTCACCCAGAAATAGCAGTCATCATTCCATCCCGTGTTCTCCCAAAATCATCTCCGCCTAAAAAAAAAACTTTTTCTCTCGTCTATGTTTAAGGGGTTCGGGGGTGTTCCTGTCCTACCCAAATGGTTCTCCCCTTATTGGTTGGGCCGCTTTTCCTCGCTTCGGCATTGGTTTACATCCCTGTATGGGAATCCCTCCGATTCGTTGGCAAAGGCTTGAGAACATCGAGTTTTCTTGAAGATGAATATTCCTTTATCTTGTCAACTGCTCCGCGGGATGTCCGCGCTGCCTTAGAATTTTCACGTACGCTTCCTGTATGACTCTTTCTGTTGGTGTCAACCAGTTACGCCCACTACGAGAAATATGCCCTGTTCGTTGCCCGCTAGCGTGCGTAAAACGTGACTTCGTTAATAGCGAAAGGTCCAGTAAATTGGCCCCCACCTGTGATTGCGAGCATTTCATTCTCGTAGCGTTGCTTGCTAAAACCTCCGAGTTTTCTCTTTACTAACCTAGGGGTGTGTTTCGTGCGTATTCTTACTGGAATTTCCGGAGAGCTCGGGGAACACAAAATAAAATAAAAAAAACAATTCAAAAGAATGATGAAAAAAAAATAAGGAATTTCCTCCTCAAGAAAGAAATCTGCTCAGCCAGGTCTTAGAAAAATTATGAAATAGGTATTATAATTATCCTCTTAGAACGCCTGTCCACATTATGCTTCTCGGATTTTCTTTCCCAATTCCCGCGCTCTCTAAATTGTTTACTTGGTAACTACTCTTCCTCGTTTAACTATTTCCTCGTACTATGCGATACCGTAGGAATTATTTGGTGAATATATTGCTTTCCCACACTTACTAATTTGTAGGCCCCCTTTCCGAAATTCATACCTACGAAATCATGGTCCTCCAATGTTACACGATATTCCGGAGGACATACGGGTAACAAATATATTCCACTGTGCTCTTGATAAGCTGCACACAGAATCCAATATCAAGATTTCTTGACTGCAATATTTCAAACAAAATTTCTGTTGAGCTGAAAACATCATGAAATACACAACGGATGAAGATGAACTCTGGATCTTTTAGCTTGTGCAAGTACCCTTCAGCAGATAAATACGTTTCCCCATCAAATTTTTCAGGGCTTTCAAGAATTGTTTCAAAATATTTCGCGAGAGAATGATATTGCTGCCTTACTGTGAACACGATTCTTGACTTGAAGTTCCACCTTACTGTAGATCCTGTGGGTAATCTGCGATTAACAATATTTCGCTTCGCGATGAAGATCTGGAAAAAAAGGATGATAGACCATCAAGTGTCAGGGAAAAAATGCGACATTCTTTTATATTTTGAGCGGAGAATGATAACACGAGGTTTATATTATGCGCATAGCAGTGAACGAACATTGCATCTGGAAACAGCTGCCGTACTCTGGTTTGCAATCCTGTTAATTCCCCTGCCACAACAGCTGCCCCGTCGTAAGTTTGAGCTATTAATTTAGCACCACATTTGTGTCTCTCGACAAAGGATTTCCCGTGAAAGAACAGTTCTTCCGCAGTTTTTCCACTGCTTACATCGGAAAAGCCGAGAAATCGTTCGACCACTTCGGCATCTTCGGTTGTACATCTCAGTACAGTAGATAACTGAGATTTCTTAGAAATGTCAAAAGTTTCATCCATCATGATAGCTGTAAAGTAAGAATTATCAATTTCTTTGTAGATGTGGGTTAGCATTCTTTGCTGAACAGCATCGATTAAGTCGTTTTGAATTCTGTTGGATTGGCCTGAAAATACCGTAGAGGAATCTAGGTGCTGCTTAAGTAAGGGATCAAATTCACTAATCAGATTCAAAGTTTCTACATAATTGCCTCGATTTAATGATATTTCCGATTCGTCATGTCCACGAAAAGGCAGTTCTTGATTGGCTAAATGACGCACGACACGAATAAGCCTTTGCAAAACATTGCGATTTTGTTGCACCTTTTCATTATGTTTTGTGACAGACATATTCTTCTGTTGATCCAATAAGCAATCGATTCTCACGGAGCCAAATGTCTTCAATTTTATGCAAGCCCGCAAGTGCTGCTCAGAACCTTCGTGGCTTTTCATGGCATTATGCAAATTATTCAAGTCCGCATAACCAGTTTTGTTCCTAACGATTTTCTCATGGCAAAATAGCAAACAAGGCCAACAGGGCTTTTGTTGTTTCGAACTACCACAAATCCATTCTGTTTCGTAAATGGAAACGTTGAAATGTCGTTCGTATGTTTTATCTCCTTTCTTAAACGACGATGCGACTTAATTTTGGTGTTGGCCTTTCGTTGCTAACACACTCCTATTTTCCCCCAAAACTCAGGGAATCGAAAGACTTATTCAGTAATTTTGCAACATTATCCTCCACTTTATTTGCCATTGCTTTCCCTTTGTTCACTTAAACCAACGAATATGTAAAAAACAGCCTGAGAATGTTAAAAACGTTACTACACGAAACACCTCTCGAAGCGATACACACAGTGAACAACGAGTTACAGGCAAAAGAAATAATGCTTCTCATTGGTGGATGCAATCGAAGAATATCTAGCGTTCATATTCTTTGGATGCAACATATCGAAGCGTTTATATTCTTTGGATGCAACAGCGGCATTCTCATTTTGACCAGTCGTATGACCGGTTTCCCACAGCAGTTGACATTACGCCGAAGCCTCTACTAAAGTGGGAATTTGCAAGGTGAATAACGCGAAACCACCTTGAAAGCCGGTTTCCATTACTGTTCTGAACTTCCGAATGAAAAAAAAATTTACATTTTGTTTTTGAATTAAACTCTTTCAAAACCATTGGCATATAGTTTGCATTTTCGCACACATTTTTTTTTTTTTTTCGGATAATTATTAGGGCATGCAAGGCAGGCGTTGCATATAATGACCGCACGCCACTGCCTCCGACCCAGCTCACGACATGTGCCTTCTTTCATTGGCTATGCGCTGTTGATGTCAAAAGTAGGAGGTGGTCACAATAATGTGACTCGACTGTGTGTATTGTATTCAATTTGGGCCCCCCCCCTAGCTAAATCCTGGCTGCGCTACTGGGTCAAGGGTCAATACAGTTGGCCAACACCTATTCTATACTTCGATAAACCCTAAGATGGCACTGCAGTTTAAGAAAAGAATACCTAAGCTTCGCGTGAAGAACAGTAACTCTGGTAGAGATAACGTAAAACAGGCGACAACAGCTCCACCACAGCCTAAGAGGTAATATGCTCTTCCGGAAAGCAAACGTTCAGGAGCAAAACAAGTTACGGGGACTACAGCAGTGAAACTTTTCTTTGATCCACGACGATTTCCTTTGATCTGATGACTATTTGCTTAGAGCAGGTTTTTTTTTTTTTTTTTTGTTGCTGTTTTCTGATATCTCGCCCGTCCCTTATTTTGGTGAGGAAAATATGCAATACATTAGTATTGCTATTTAAATTAAATTTTAGCAAATATTATATTTAGGCCTAAGGATCCGTACAAAATGCAGACAATCCCCAGTATTTGACATTACTGAAAATATTTCCGAAAAACAAACAAAAGCCTTAACTAACCCGAATGGCGTAACAAAACTAACATATCCGGTTTGCGAAGTGATTATGCTACCGAGAAGGTAACAATCACGTGCTGTGAGTAGCTCGGCTGACTGTTCTTTACTACTAGACCAGAACTGAAGTCAACAGAAATACGCATATGCAGTCTACTCCGGCAACAGACTGTATGTTGGCTTTTGTGCATTGCATTTTATATTTTAAGATATGCCAGCGCTTGATACGTCTTGCCGAGCCTTAACTTCTTCTCGAAGAAGTGGTACAAAAGCCTACGCACTCACTGAGTCTTCGGGCACACCCGAGGTTATGTTTATCCACCTCACTCCCCATGTCCTGCTGTTAGCAGCTGTCAATCACTTCCCCCATCAACTCGTTGGCATTCTTGTCTCCCAAACGCTGCATATCTACGCATGCGTGTGTTGGTCTAATTTTAAAAGCTAATTTCTGAAAATAGATCATTTTTATATTTGTCTAAAATAACTATGTACTTATACAGCCAGGACAATATATAGAATGATTCTGGACAATAAATGCGTTGGTTTTCACGGAAAATGTTGGGAACTACTTTTAGTCGCGCTGATAAGTTTCACGTACCCTCTTAGGTGAATCCAGATATATCTAAACGACCTTGGGTGAATCGAAGTATAACCAAAGAATTAGATATAACTAAACTAACTACCTTGTCTTTCACTCATCAAGCTGCCTTGCGTTGACCCCCCCCCCCCCCCCCCCCCGCCCTTCCTCAATTTCTTCCAGCTCTTAGAGGACTGACTTTGGTTGGGCTCCTTGGTTGATTGTGTCAGGTGCCAATTCCAGGGCTAGATAATTTATTCTCTAGCCCTGTGCCAGTTCTCAGACACTAACTTTGAAGGATTGTATCACCTACCTCTACTGTCCGCCATTTTGGACTGCGTTGTTAACAAAGAAGGCACAAGGACAGCGTGTTAGGATTTTTAAGCAAGGAAAGCTTTTTTCGAAGTGACAGTAATCGAGCAAACAGAAAGTGCTACTCTACTATATTACTGAGATTAGGACTGCGTGCATTTTCACCTTGTTGAAGAACTTTCAAAACTAACATGAAAGAAATACTATTTTTCGAATAATAGAAAAAGCGAAAGTATTGGGATTTAGAGGCGAGGCGGAAACTTAATAAGGTGAGGCAATTTTGTTACTGTTTTATGCGAAACATCTTCTTATATGAATATTGTGATATTGATTATAATGTTCAAAATTTACACCCGTTTAGAATGAAACAAATTAGTAACAATTTCATATGTTCCACGTTAGAAAAGAATACATTCCATATCTCTTCAAGGAAATTTTAAGATAGGCTTGTGTCTTGGATCTATATGGTTATACTAATTTCTAATAGGTCAGGTTTAACCCTAGACATTACGAAGTAGAAATGTTTCGTTTCTTTCTTTTTTCGCTTCATCACAAAATTATGAAATTGGAAAATGATCTGGTTAAATTAGAATTGAAATGATACGTTTTGGATATTTTGAAAGAGACTTCTGTGAATCATGCAGTACCTTGTGAGGAAAGAATGCCCACAGAAAAAATGCTCACTTCTCGAAAAAAGGTAATGCCCACAAAAAAAAAAAAAAGAGGCCTTTCTTAATTACATAAAAAAAATATCTTAATTCCAACTAAGCAACAGACAAAACTAATCAGAACCACATAACGTTACCTTACATTCATGGGAGTCGATACAAGGAGCATGAGGGGACATTTTCCCATTATTTATTATTTTAGGGTCATTTGGCTACCCTGGCCATTACATGAATCGCATTTTAGCAAATTATCAGCGACTTTCATTCATTACTCTTTCTCAAGAATTTGTACAGCTGAGATACGTGATATCCATATCATATGACTTAAATATTACCCCGATTCTGAAAAACTTCTGTAAACGTCATCTCGACTTCTGTGTAAAAACTGTGAATATCTTCTCGAGTATCAAAACAGATCGTGACCCTGTTCCTCCTGCTGATCGATGTGGGTTATTATACTGCATCCCACTAACCTCCGTGGACAACAACGAATCTACCAATTAATATATAGGCTCCACGCGACCGCCGCCGGGTTACCCCCCCCCCCCCCCCCCATCATCAAAATTTCATAAAAAAAACCCGGTTCGGTTCGTTTGATCAACTGGAATTTTTGTTAGGTCTAGCATAGAACAAACATTATTTCTCAAAACTAGACCCCCCCCCCCCCGATTCAAAATAAAAATTATGCCAGTTATTAAAGTTTCGTTAGATCAGGTATGATCACCAAATAGCTTCGTTAGATCGCACTTAGTTCCTAAGATATGAAGCATTTCCACACTAGTTCATCGCCCCCCCCCCTCCAAATGTTAATGTAGACGTTTTCTGCACACCGCATTCGAAATTTCACACTAAAATTATTCAGTTCGCTTCATCTTCGTTAGAACAAAGTTAACCACCTGCAATTTTCGTCAGGTCTAGCATAGAACAAACGTTATTTCTCAAAACTAACCCCCCCCCCCCCGATTCAAAATAAAAATTATGCCAGTTCTTAAAGTTTCGTTAGATCAGTTATGATCACCAAATAGCTTCGTTAGATCGCACTTAGTTCCTAAGATATGAAGCATTTTCGCACTAGTTCATCTTCCTGGCTATCGAATATGGACGTTTTGGCCACACCCACTAGGAATTTCAAAGGAAAATAATGCAGTTCGTTGGATCTTCTTTAGAGAACATTTAATACCTTGCTGTGTTTTCGTTGTATTGATTGTAGGAGACACATTATTTTTCATAACTTGTACGGAAGGATTGGGGTTGTGTTTTACCCCTCCTCCTCGACTTTTTGAAAAATAAACTGGCATTTATATTAGCATTTCGTCATCAAAAGCAGTTTGTTCACTAGTTGATTTTGCATTAGTGTCAAGTAAAACACATATTCACTAATTTGTGCTTGTTTGAAATATCTCAAATTCAGAGAGAAAGGATAACTGCGAATATTATTTAGTAACTTTTTAGTTGCACCATCTACTATTTCACGGCAGCAGCAAAAAAATTTAAAAAAATAAAAATCCCCACCAAGCAAGTCAAAGCATTCTTCTGATGACGAAAATGTTTTTATTGTTTAGGGTAGAAAACAGTGCAAAATATTGGTGGAGTATATTTTCACTTTTGGAAAAATAATTTTTACGATGGCCACAGCCGTAACTAGGGTGGGGCAAGCGGGGCAGCTGCCCCAGGCGTAACTGAAGAAAGTGCGCAAAACTCAGTTCTTACAGTCTGATTAAAATTGGAATTGAAACTTTGCACCAGTTTCTGCTACAATTTTTATCGTTTTCGCTCAAAAGGCTCAGGTATATATTAATTGCTCACATTCAAAAACGAAGGCGCAGTCGTACTTGTGGTGCACAACAATGATGTCGTTCCCATTGTTGAACATTCTCTAGTGACTGTTTAATGATTTCTGAGAGTTTGTGCCTCGAATTCCATTTGATACATCACCGAACGTTGTTAAGTCCTTAACCGCGTGCACAACACGCACATTCCAAGATTTTTTTTTCTTTTCTTGGGGGGAGGGGGGAAGGGGTTGACGACCACCGTAAACAACTCGATGGGCTATAAGCAGTCGCCCGTCCCTAATTTTGAGCTACTGGTTCCAGGAAAGGGAGGATCCGTCCCTAATTTACGGTCACTGTTTCCAGGGAAACGACATCCATGCCTCAAAGGAATGGTCAAAGGAACCACCGGAATGGCAGTTCGATTATGCCTCGATCCCCTATAGGTAGATGCATTGGGATGAGACGTTTTGTTTTGCCGAGCAATATACATTTATGTGTGTGCATATGTATACGCGATTAAATAAAAAATATATATCAATAATTTATAAGATAGAGGGGTGTGCAATATTTTGTGGTTTGCCCGGGACCGGGGAGCAGAAATGCCTAATTACGCCTCTGACTATGGCTTTTCAGCAAACCAAATACTAGCTTGCTTAGAGGTCTAGTAAGTGACCGGAAAAATTCTTCTTCGGTGGCATACAAAACATTTTTTTTTTATGTGTGTGTACAACACAATCTCGACGTAACTCAATTGTCTCGTACTTTAGAGATATTTAAGGTGCGAATGAGCGAATAGCTCCATAATTCATCCGTAAAGGTCGTCCATTAGATGTCCTGTGAATGATATCCGATGGACGTCCAGATGTGGTAGCTCCAGAATTCATACATTAAGGACGTCCACTAGACATCTATGTGTGATGTTTAATTGATGTCTATACATAGACGTCCACTGAACGTCTATATTTCACCCATGACGTCTACTGGAGCAGGTGGGCGTAATATAGACGTCCACTAGACGTCGCTGGTTTTGTGGGACATCGGATGAATAATTTTATGACGAGCTTCGCCTTTTGAGGATAACATTTCCACCGACAAACTGTTTTAATTAAATGAGCAACATCTATCCTAAGGAAATACTTTGGAGTTTCAGTATTCATATATCTGATAAGAGCAACGTGCATTTTCTGCGATAAGATGCGAGACTGCAGTCATTCAGGGCCCTGGACAAGGGCATAAGAAAAGTCGCGCGCACATTCTTTTGGACATCTTTCAACCATTTTTCTAACCAAAATGTTATTGTGGCTGTATCCTGAGACTGACTCAGCATTTGGCACACGCTGAGTTGTGTATTTTCATGATTTATCGCGATCTCGTATTAAAAAAATATGAAAAGACAGTGCACGTTTAAGTTTTAGTACTAGACTTCCTGTGGCGTCCACATGGATTCGAGGGAAAGATTCTCTTGAACAGTGCCATTTATAAATATATATTTGTTCTTTTGTCCAACAATGGACAAAGAATCTGTCATAAGATATGATGCACTTCTCCTATGTACATCTGCGTATGTTTCATCTCTACGAGAGCCAAAACCGGATCTTGTACCTTCAGTGTACAGTATTTCCTGTCCATTGCTTCCTTCCTGGCATCACGACAAACTTTTAAAGATGGTGCTGTTGGTGGTTCTTTTTCCCCAAAGTTAATCTCTTTATGAAGTTTTTCATGTCTCCAGTTATCGGGTAATGTTTACAAAATTTCTTCTCCAGTTTTTGTTCTTTTGTCGCCTCTCAGGTGTTTTTTTTTTTTTTTTTTTTTGCATGCGGTATGTGTCTCCTGTCAGGTATTCGGCAATGAAGTACAGTATTAGAAGGTTTCCAATATCAGGCTCTTCTTCTGCAGAAATGTATATATTTTATGACAGTCTGTGCAGTGTGCACCGTTCCACTGCTGTCCGGTATACTGGCGCTTTTCAGTGTCAGTGCAAAATGTGCAAAAACAGGCAAGTGATCTTAGTTCGAAGGAAGAGGGACCACATCAGTCACGATTTTTTTCCATTGACACAATTTGGTGCACAGAAAATGCAATTCAATGCTTTTTGGTACAAACAATTTCCATGGCTTGAGTACAGTGTTTCATTAAACAGTGCTTTTTTGTTTACCGTGCTGTGCTTTCTTAACCTAAACAGCGTCTAATGCGGAAACTGCTTTTACGAAAATTGGAGTTTGCAATCAGAAAAAAAAAAAATTTAGAAAAACTAAAACTACGTGAAAAAACTCATTGTCATTTTAAAGCCATGGAACTCTGGATGAACTATAACACCGTTATAAGTTCAGGTATAGGAAATGTGGAACAACAACTTGAATGTGCTTCAGTAAAAGAAATAAAAAAGAGGAGGGATTTTTAGAAGAGAGTTTTTTAAGTTATCTTACTGACAGTAAGGCAAGTATTGGCCAACAGAGGACATGACGAGTCTCATGAAAGCAAGGACAAAGGAAACTTTCTGGAAATTCAGCTTTGACTCCGAACACATTGTGAATGGAATTCAATGTCTTTAACCTGGTGCAGTAAGTGAGCATTTTCTCAACCTCGGAAATATGGAATAGTTTTGCAAATTTCATAATATGGACCTTCCTGAAGCAGAAGTTACAGCAGCCAAAAAAGAAAAATTTCTAACGAAGGAAAATACCAGATACATTGCTAGAGATGCTAGGATTACAGCCTTGCTCTTTCCAACTTTACACAAATTGGTGAAAATGGCAGTTACAATTCCTCTTACTTCAACAGGTTGCGAGAGGTCATTCAGCTGCCTGCTCAGGCTCAAGTCGTACCTTCGTTCAACAATGGGACAAGAACAGCTTTCAGGGTTAGCACTTCTCTCAAATCAAAGTGACGAATGCAGAAAAATCTATTTAGACTGTTTTGGATACATTTGCTTCAAAAACAGAGAGGAGGTTACAGTTATCACACCGTACTTTGAAGCACCAACATGTATAAGGAATATTTAAAAGTACTTCATTTGATCCTTTTAGGGTGCTTAATGATGCTAGAATCTTGCTTTGAATCATTAAAAACTATGTTTCATTATTCTTTTGCTCATGTAGTATTTTCTTCAGTTAGTGTTTTGATATATGTTATTTATTTTCTTGAAGTTAGTCAGTGTATAATAATGGTATATTTTATTACAGTAAAAGATAAAGAGCTTAGTTTTTATTTATTCCTTGAAAATAAGAGTACTAACCATGAGAAACTATTGATGAGAGCTTTATACTTTAAGCCCCCCTAAGTTCCACCGCCCCCCAATGTGACACTTCTAGTTATGCCACTGTATTAAATGTTCTCTAAAGAAGATCAAAAGAATGCATTTTTTTCCTTTAAAATTTTTAGGGGTGTAATCTAAAGCGTCCATATTCGACGGCCAGGGAGGGAGATGAACTACTGTAGTGCGAAAATACTTCATATCTTAGGAACTAAGAGCGATCTAACGGAGCCGTTTGGTGATCGTACCTGATCTAACAAAAGTCTAATTAATGGCATAGTTCATTTTTTGAAACAGCGAAGAGGGAAGGGGGAGGGGGCTAACCCAGCGCTAGCCTTCCCTAAAATGTTCGCTGAATACCGCGAGTTTTATGGTGGATCTAACAAAAATTGCAGGTGGTTAACTTTGTTGTAACGAAGATCAAACAAACTGAACTGTTTTTATGTGAAATTTCGAATGCGGTATGCAGAAAATGTCCACATTAACGTTTGGAGGGAGAGATGAACTAGTGTGAAAATGCTTCATATCTCAGGAACTAAGTGAGACCAAACGGAGCCGTTTGGTAATCAAACCTGATCTAATGAAACTCTAATAACTTGCATAATTTATATTTTGAAACGGGGAGGCGGGGGAGGGCTGGCGCCAGGTTAGCCCTACCCCTCCGAGTTTTGAGAAATAACGTTTGTTGTATGCTAGATTTAACGAAAATAGCAGTTGATCAAATCTGATCTAACGAAGATCAAGTTTTTTATGAAATTTCGATGATGGGGCGGCTAACCCGGCTGCGGTCTCCACGCAGCGTTCCTTAAAATTCGTGTCACGGAGCATAAAAATAGCATACGAACAGGATTTATATCTACAGCACTAGCCCGACTGGTTTCTGAGGGTATTTATTACCCTAATTGGGATGAGGCACGCATCATATTAACTACGTCCAACAAATTTATTTTATTTTTTGCTGAAACTTTGCATATTTTTAACTATGGTACTTTATGTTGTAAGGACATTTTCTCTCCTCTGGAAATCGGACTATGCCCTTTCTTTTTTTGGAAGGTACTACAGAGATATTGAGTTAACAATTATTCAGACCGCTAATTTTTCCTTAAAATTTTTGGATACGCGTGTATGCAGTAAAGAGCAGGGAAAAGTTCGGAATTTTCAGTAGGAAAGGGAAAAATTTACAGTAGAATGTAGAAATGAAATTCCCCCTTGCAGGTTGTGTGTGGGTTTAACGACCATTGTGAGGAACTTAGTGGGCAATATAAGCAGTCCCCCAGTTCCTAATTTAGGGCCACTAACTCCAGGGAAGGGAGAAATCCGGTTTCGTAGGACAAACACAAAATGACTCATGCCTCATCTAGATTCGAACCCTGACTCGGCATGGACGAATAGTCGATAAACGGAAGAGTGTCCCCCACAGGAAAATTTCCTTCACATTCGGAAAATTTCCCCACATTGGAAAAGTCCTCCATAGAAAAAGTGTTCACAGGAAAAGTCCTCCAACCTTTTTCAGTCAGGGACCGTGCATAAATTGCATTTGACACAAAACATCGAACGTGGGGGAAATTTCCGGGGTCACGATTTCCATTCTTATGTGGTCTAAAATAAGACGCAGCCGTACAACGAGCACAAATATGTGGGGGAAATTTCCGGGGTCGGCATTGCGACTTTTACCGCACTTCATATTAAAAAAACTGTCTTACAAGTAGCTGGATGAAATGGGGGAAAATTCCGGGTTAGTATTTCGACTGTTACTCGCGGTATTTAGTGAAAAACGATTGTCTTTAGGCTGACAGGGTGGGGGAAATTCCGATTTGGGCAATTCCGTATTCACTGCAATCAACAGATGTTTCGTAAGTTGTAGACAAATGTTTGGAAAATTTCCGGGTTCGGCATTTTTACTTTTACGCAATTTATAGTAAAAATACTGTCTTGCAAATAGCTGGATGAGGTGGGGGAAATTTCCGGGTTAGTAATTAGACTTACCACGGTTTTTAGTGAAACACGATTTTACAATTAGCAGGCTGACAGGATGTGGGAAATTCCGGGGTTGGCAATTCCGTATTCACTGCAATCTACAGATGTTTTATAAGTTGTAGATAAATGTGGAGGAAATTTCCGGGGCTGGCATAACGACTTTTACGGCAGTTTATAACTTGACTTGTTATACAAATCTAATAAATTTAAGCACGGTGGATTGAAAATTGTTAAAAAGTTCCGGGCCTTAAAATAATGTTTGGTGCTTAAGTAAACGGGCATAGTATTTACTTCACTTCTGATGCAATCGTTGGAAATATGGAAATGACGGATAAAGAAATTGCTAAAGTGGTCAAGGCTTGAGAACCTATAATTAATGTTTCATGCAAGAGTGAAAGTGTGATATTTCGCTGGTCCGAAAGCTGGTGTATTTAGTCGGAGTGAGGTCACGTGCATGTTGTCAAAGCAGATACTTGACATTTTCACCCTTTCGAAAAAACGAAAAAATACCCAAGTAAATAAATAAATCCCACCTTATCACCCCTTTTCATAATATAGTATGATCCATGCTATAATTCCGCCATTTCACCCTTTTTTTTTTTTTTTTTTTTTTTTTGGTACAAGAGTAATTTATTTATATCGATTGAGTTTCCAGTTCTGTTCTCATTTTATAAGTGACAATAATATTTGTTGCACACGGCAGATTTTCAGGAAAATATAATTCCGTTATCTAAGTGTGAAGAAACTTTATTCGAGAAACTTTATACTTCTCCTGAAGTATTGTCGGTGACAGGGCTAAGCCATCAGCCCCTAGTAGCTATTAGGGGGTGATGGCTAAGCCCTGGTTTGGTGAGCTATCCGGTAGGACGTCAAAACCAAGGTACTTAGTAGGAGGAGAGGTAGGTCCATTGTAACGGCTCCGTCTTCCCGCTTCTCTTCGTTGCGCTGTGACGTCACGGTGGCCATAAGCGTAGCTATAACGCTCACGGAGCCATACCGAGAAAGTGTCGTATGCTCTGTCCGAACTACCAATGGCCCCAATTAGTTCGGATTGTTGACGCTCTACTGTTTATCAGAATAGATAAAAATCCGAACTACCAGTGGCCCCAATTAGTTCGGATTGTTGACGCTCTACTGTGTATCAGAATAGATAAAAAATCCGAACTACCAGTGGCCCCAATTAGTCCGGATTTTCGACGCTCTACTGTGTATCAGAATAGATAGTAAATATTAGTTTCCATTTTGATATGGATTTTCTTCCAGGAACGCAATTACAAGTGAAATGCGACATTTTTTTAAATAATTTTTATTTTCATTCCCCAAAACTTGACTTCTATGTGACGTGCTGATATAAATTATAAGAATTCAATGGCTTTTGATGATACTAATCTCTTCTTGTGCGCGTACACATCCAGAAGTATTCTAATCTTACACGAAAAACTCCCTGTCAGCTACGTGAGAATATAACAATGATGTTTGCGTAACTTGTGTTTCTGTAATCAATTCCAATAAAATATGATCTCTTTCCTATATAGATGGCAGAAGCTGAAACTGCACCTTTGCTAGGACAACAAGAAAATGCAGCGTTGTCTGACCATACTTCGCAGGCACATATGGCAGGGACGAGTGATTCGTTGGAGCAACCAATCATTTCGACGTCAGCAGAAAGTACAAACTCTACCACTGAAAGAAATTTACCGTGCAGGAGGGAATGTCGTCGGCAGAATCAAAGGATATTCAACCGGTGGTTAGAATATTTCTTATCGTGCCGACACTATGGAGAATATCTGTTCCTTGTAGGACTATGTTTCTATGTTATTTTAACAATTTTGGCGTTGACTACGAAGGAGGGGAACGTTATCACAACGGTGGTAGCAATTGCATCCATCACAATGTTTTCAATGGGCATATTCTTCATGATCATCAAACGTGTTTATAACGCCATTCCTATTAGATCAAATGAGTAGTTATTAATTTTCAGCAAACCTCAACTTAGGGAAAAAATGCATTCGACTAAACAGCTGAAGCTGTACATAGTTTTACATCTAATTTTGTAAATCCTTTAAACGCATTTTATATTTTAAATACTAAGAAAACCTCTGAAAGTTAAACGTGAAACAATTTATATGAATGATAGATCTGAAACTGAGAAAAGCCAGGAGTATTCGAATAAAGATGTCATCAAGTACTTTTATTCTGGTAAATGAATCAGTGTATTTCATATATTCTTTTTTTACAGAATGGAATAGTGCGTAGTTTTAAGCAATCTGATGTCTGTAAAAAGTTCTCTCTGAACATGTAAAATTTTGGAGGTCTGAAAATGTTTCTCAATACCTTTGTCTTGAGAATTGACTTTCAAAGAAATTTTACCTATGGGATAAATTAATTAAAATATTCTTATATAGAATGCACATTGAAAGTTACATTACAAAGTAAATTAGTGCACCAGTAGTTTGTATTACAAGGGTGTTCATCTTCGTAATGTCTTTTGAATCTGTAATCAATTCCAAATGTCATTTCTTGAGTAATGCTTGAATGTTTGAATACTAATACTTCTGTAGGTCTTTTGCTTTTCCTTTGTAATGGATAATAAAATTTTTGTTAGATTTCGTGTGACATGTGTGCTTCCGTTTAATAACCTTTCTAAGACATTCTTTGCACGTGTGAAAAGCTCAGAGACACAATAGTGAATTACAGAAACAAAGCAGTCGGCGGAAGTGTGTTGTGGTATGATTTTTAACTCGCGGCTAAATGAATCAAGTGGAATTCATGCCTGTTCAAAGGCTCAAGTTTATTTTACGACGATAAACAGCTTGAGTGTGTTTTTCGGCTTGAATAAATTATTATGCTTAAGTTACAGCATTCAGTATCAAAATCTCCGACCCCCTTTCAAAAATGTTATATTTTGCATCAGGATTTAGTCTTCGTTCAAAGGTTGCAAATCCTAATGTTTACAACGTGATGAACCTTTGGATTTTTACGGTGGACTAAATTTATATACAGGGTGATTCCTAAAGTTCTAAGTCACCTCAATAACTTGGGAACAAAGACAACTAGAGCTATGGAAGTAAAGTATGGTTCAGTAAAATAGCCATGCGCTATCAGATCAAAGTGACTGCAGCGCCCCTAGTGGCAAAATGTGGAAGTTAACACCCCTATCTCGGAAACCATGAGAGATACGGGAAGGGGATCCATTAGAAACTTTTAGAGCATCAACGAGTTAGTAGGAAATGACATATGGTAGAAACGGCTGGGGTAAATAGAAGGCTGGAAACATGAGGGAAACACAAGGTTTAATATACTCAGGCATGAATACAAATGGAATACATTGGTCGTATTTAATGCAACAGTGGTACTTACATAACGTTGCGTTTAACGTAAATAGGGTTCAATATGGCCACAATACACACTTGAATGCGAGACAGAACTTCCCGTTGTACGTTCACCAGCATAACAGGTGTCACGCTCTCACACGCAACGACAATACGCAGTTGGAGATCGTGGAGATTCGTCGGTTCCACCCCTGTACACGTCATCCTTTTGGTAACCCCAGAGGAAGAAATCCATGGGAGTTAGATCCGGGGATCGTGGAGGCCACGCTACGGGACCACCATAACCGATGATCTGTCGCCAGAAAGTGTCGGACAGGAAGTGTTATACCGCTGTTGGTTGATGTGCCGGAGCGCCATCATGCTGAATCCATAATTAACGTACATCTTGCAGAGACAGATCATCTAACCACTCAGGTAATGTGCTTTGTAACAGCTGCAGGTGTCTTCGTCCATTTAATGCGCCCTCATAGAACACAGGGCCAACAAGTCGGTCCTTCAAGATGCCACACCGGACATTAATTGACCACTGCACCTGATGCCTCATTTCCCGTGTAAAAAATTGATTCTGAACTGCCCAATAATGGGTGTTTTGTTTATTCAGCACCCTGGCGCGTGTGAACTGCGCCTCGTTTGTCCAAAGGATGTTTGATAGAAAGGCCTCATTTTCTTCTACGGTGTTCATTACAAATTGCACCACTCTAGACGTCGTTGGTTATCCACTGGTATCAGTACGTGCAGCGGTGCCGTACGGTAAGGGTGGGCACCATGCTGATGCAAAATGTTCCACACACAGTATTGTGATAAGCCACGTGCCATACTGACTTCCCTCGTACTGGCGCGTGGATTGGCCAAAACGTATGCCGGAACATCGACTGGTTGCACATCCCTAACCATTCCGGTGGGTCGGCCAGAAGGGGGACGCGCTGCAATACTGCATGTCTCTCGTAGCCGTCGAACCGCGCGACTGATGGTCCACGCTGTCGGCGATGGATGAGTCGGAAATCGTAAGCCTTACTGGCGTGACGCTTCCCTCAAGTTGCGTCCGAATTCTCCATATAGCAGTACCATCTCGCAATACTGTTCATTCGAATAGCCTGCCATGCTCGTTCTTTAGCCGATACTCACGTTACGAATGACATAGCTCCTGACCGACGATCCTTTATACATGGCCACGCCGCGCCTGATACGGCAGGTGAGATGTTATGTCACACCAGAATTTGCGTACGACACTCACAGGCGTGAGGTCGCGTACGTCATACATTTCTCTCTGCTAGACTGTTACCGCGACAACGACACGAACCGGCTTCGCACAAGTTCGCGTTTCCAGCCTTCTACTTACCCCAGCCGTTTCTACCATACGTCGTTTCCTACTAATTCGTTTCCTACTAATTCGTTGATGCTCTACAAGTTTCTTATGGATTTCTTTCCCGTATCTCTCATGGTTTCCGAGATAGGAGTGCTAACTTCCACATTTTGCCACTAGGGGCACTGCAGTCACTCTCATCCGATAGAGCATGGTTATTTTACTATACCACACCTTACTTCCATAGCTCTAGCTGTCTTTGTTTCCAAGTTATTGAGGTGACTTAGGACTTTAGGAATCACCCTGTATAGCTAAAAAGTTTTTGTCATGTAACTGCTTATGATTTGTATTGTAGGGGTTTTCTGCAATATTTGTGTAATTCGTGTGCATGTACCGTGTTGTATTTGTTTCTTCGTTGCACCTGTCCTTAATACTTATTTTTCACTCATGTGTATGCTTTTGCTGCCTGTACCTACATTGAGTTGCGCACCGTGTATTTGTTCTTTAGGAGCAATACGAGAGGTATTGCCCTGCAATACTTTGTTCTTTCTGTTTTTTCTTGCTGCATTGTGTTGTATCTTTTAATTTATACCTTATTTCTGTCTTGCATTTTCACATTCTTTGACGTCATGTATTTTTTGCTCGTCCCATGTCATTGTTTTTTGGACCGATGCAATACTGCACGGCTTGCTGTTTGTATTTTGTGTATCCTTGTTTCACTTGGGGAGTTTGCCCAAGTTTCCACTATGTTCTGTAATACTTATCATGTTTTTGTCACATATCGTGTGGTTTCCTGGATTGTGGGAACTTTTGTACCTTTATCGTAGTATATGCTTTTGTTGTGTTTTACATGTTCCCTTCTTTTTGTGCACTGCGTTGTACAGCCATGTTCTTGTAAATATATACCTGTTGTTTTGTGCTCTGCTTTCACTCTGCACTTCATCACATGCTTTATTAATTAATCATTACTTTTGCTTGCGCATCATCTTCCTCAAGCATGTATTGTTCCTTATTAATGATTTTAACATTTTGTCATCCTTAGTTGACTGCCGTATCACATTCACCTGTAATATTTCATCAGTATCGCTCATTGTTTTGTTGTTTATTTTGCCATATGTGGTACGCCTGTATTCCCTATGTTTTTGCCAATAAAGTATATTTTGAAATAAAAACAACCGTAGAGCAACACTAAGAAAGCAGATAAACGTCCTTAGATTTATATTTACGTAAACATTGTGCACTTGTCTTCCTTGTCTCTATAACCCATCTATGTTTTTATATCACAAATAAAGTTTTCAAGGAAATTTTGTCAAGAATGACGCTATGAAAATTTCTGGTGCGTCTTCGTGACATTTTGTGTATTTATTTTGCATGTTGTCTAGCATGCAAAAAGCACTGTTGTGAGAGGGTAGTTTCTCGTGCGCCTCTCACTAACCACATTTTGCTAAGGCATCCCTATGCTTGTGATTTCCTTTAACCATTTTCGACTGAAAGTAAAACTAATTCGGAAATTTTTGAAACGTTTTTCTTCATACCTTCGCTCTTCCTTTCTCCTATTTTGTCGGTGTCTAAATGTAAGTGCCGGTTAATTTTTTACTGATGAAACTTTGCTTGATTTAAGCTTTGTATGTACTTTAGAACTGAAGTCTCTTTTTTCTTACTGGTATTTTCTTTTCCTGAAACATGAGATCATGTATTGAAAACAAGTGAAATCTCACTTGTATAGCACTCTTATTTTAATCTGCTAAGTGAAGATCTATTTTCGAATCTCATAAACTTTGTTTCTTTTTTTTGAAGGTTTAACGATCAGCGTGAGCAACTCAGCAGTCACCCGTTCCTAATTTAGGTCCAATGGTTCCAAGGAAGGGAAAGTGCTAGTGCCGTAAGACAAACAACATCCATGCCTCATGGGGATTCGAACGCGGACCCATCTCGGACCAGAAACCAGTGTTTAGACCACTGCGCCAGTAGGGTAGCACTCAACTATATTCAAAACTGAGGGATATCCAAAGAAAACGTACATTGAAATGCACGCAACTGTGGTGCCGATTATCTATCTTTGAATCCAAAGAGTTTCGAAAGTTCGACAATTGTTTATTGTATTTTTTTTAAACACATACAAGATGCGGGGAATGTAGCAAGTCGTTTTTGTTCTAAAAGTGATTTCGCTAATACAAATAATATAAAAAAAGAAACTTTTTTAGTTATTTCTTTAGTTTTATACCAGGATGTTTGATTTTTTAGCTCGCCTTTTGTAAAAAAAGATCGTGCTTATGTTACCGGTTTGTCCGTCCGTCCGTTTGTACCCACGATATCTCTGCAACTATTAGTCCGATTTGAAAAATTATTTTTGCATTGGGAAGCTTAAAATATGCGAAGGATGATCTTTTATTTATAGTAAGTAGTGGAAGTGTGTTGTGCTGCCGGACCTATGCGTGGGAAGCTTCCTGATGCCTCGTCGCAGAATACGGCATTAATTCCAGCACGTTTCGGAGTTTGACAGAGGACGAATATTGGCTTATCGCGACAACGGTTTATCGTACCGAGACATCGGCACCCGTGTGGGACGACATCCAGCCACAGTGAGGCGAGTATGGATTGCCTCACTGTGGCTGGGTGCAGGAGGGACGGATGGACCGACGTGAGCAGCCGCGGCACACCACCGAACGAGAGGACCGGCTTGTTCTGCGGCGGGTATTGACGGCTCGCACTGCCACATCACGAACGTTAGCGCGGGAATTAGGGCGTGTTGCGCAACAACCCGTATCAGCACGTACCGTTCGACGTCGTCTGCAGGAGCGGGGACTTGTTGCACGGCGCCCATTGCTCCGATTACCATTGACGTTACACCACCGGCGAGTGCGGCGGCAGTTGGGAGGTTGCTTCACCAGACTCACACGCGCTAACTGCCAAGCCAATTTGTCAGGTTGCTCCTTGGAGCCCCGCACAATGCTGGGGATTCACCAAAGATGGTAAGCAGCAACTGAACAAATAATTAGAAGACGAATGAATAACTAATACAGACATTTGAAGTGGACTAGCAACATCAAACAGGGATCATCGCTCTTTACACGTTTATAAGTGAGTCACAGAAAAATTCTCATTGGCCGCCAGCGGGAATCGAACCCAGGGTCTTCCAGTTACGCGCCGGATATGATTCCACTAGGTGATGGTTGGGTACTTCTGTTTGTCGCGGTATCTCCCTTTCCAAAAACCCTATCGAAAAAATTCCTATTTTACTCTATGCCACTCCCTACAGTAAACATGGGGAACATTATCCTCTTTAAGTAATGAACAGTTTTCCCGCTAGAGAGCGTAGAGGTCAGAACATTTTTCTGGCTATCTGTGCTACCGAGAGTAAGTTCTCTCTCCTGAGCATAGCTTTTGCCATGAAGAATACTTTTTTCCTATTTTCAACTTTTCCACTATTCGAAGTTCTTCAGCTAGAAAGCGCAGAGTTATAACATGTTTCCTTCTAAATTTCTTCTTTTGAAAAAATATAGAAGGGTTTCTGTCAGATTTGAAAATCTATTTATCTCTGGTACGTTCCTTCGGCTATGGGAAATGTTATGTGCGCTATTTGTTTATTTTCGTAACAAACTTTTTAGTCGCTGGTGGAGGTATTAGGTGTTTCTATTTCCGGATGGTTTATCGATTGTAAAAATCAAATAGTTTTTTTTTTTTTTTTTTTTCTGACAGGTTCTATTGACTTTGATAAACTTTGATAAATTTCATTCGCGTCGGAACGGATTCAAAAAACCGTGCAACCGAAAATTCGATCTCACTTTAAGCACGTCTTTTGTAAAAAAAGATCATGCTTATGTTACCGGTGTGTCGGGCCGTCCGTCTGTCCACCTGTACCCACGATATCTCTGCAATTATTAGTCCGATTTGAAAAATTCTTTCTGCATTGAGAAACTTGAAATATGAGAATGATGATCCTTTATTTTGTTTCTTTTTACGATGTACAATTTTGCCTCTAGAGGGCGTAAAAACAGATGATGTCGAATTCAAAAATGCGTTTTATTTCACATATTTGCTTCTATACATCCGATTGAAAAAATTATTTTATCTTTCGATTCCATTTATGTCGAAGAGTATTTTAGATATAGTTACGTTTTCAAATTACGCATAGATTTTCCTCTAGGGGGCGTACAAGTAAAATACATTTTTCCCGATAACTCTTCTTCTAAAACTCCGATTTGAAAAAAAATTTCTTCAGCGGATACACATCCTGATTGAAAATATTTTGCATATAATTTCAAATTTTTGTTAAAGAATACCTTGGCCACCAGGGGGCGTAAGTGTTAAATTTTGCTTCTGATGTGTTTGCCATAAAATCTGAGCATCTAAGATATCGATTGAAAAAATTCTTTCATGCACTGATGCCACTCACAACAATAAACCTTTCCCGAATATTTTTTTTTAATATTCCAGTTTCTCCGACAGGGGGCGTAGATGTATATCTCATTTTTGTCAATATCTCTACTTCTAGGAGTCCGATTTGAAAATTTCCTTCTTTGTTGGATAGTGTTTTTAGTGTGATATGTGGTTCAAATAATTTCAAAATTTTCAAGTAATTCATAGACTTTCCGCTAGGGGGCGTTGAGGTAAATTCCGTTTCCCCTTATATCTCTGCTTCTAAATCTCCGATTTGAAAAATTCTTTCTGCACCGGATACAGCTCCTGGTGGGAAATCGTTTGCACATAATTTCCAATTTTTGAAAAAAAAAATGGTTTGGCCACCAGGGTGCGTAAATCTAAATTTCCGCTTTTGATGTATTTGCAGCAAAAAAAGTACTTCTAAATTCTCGATTGAAAAAAACGTCGTTTGTATACCGATACTACTAATGTCGACAAACCTTTTAGAAACATTTTCTTCTGAAAATAATACATGGTTTCTACGCCAGGAGGCGTAGATGTATATCTTATTTTTGTCAATATCTCTACTTCTAGGAGTCTGATATAAAAAATTCTTTCTTTGTTGGATAGTGTTTCCGATGGGAAATGTTTTTCCTATAAATTCAAAATTTTCAAGTAAATCATAAGACTTTTTGCTAGGGGGCACCAAGGTAAACTGCGTTTTCTGCGTTATTTCTGCTTCTAAAACTCCGATTTGAAAAATTCTTCCTGTATCGATTTCTAATGTTTGGTAAAGAATCGATTTCTAATGTTTAGTAAATTCTTCAATTTCTAATGTTTGGTAAAGAATGGTTTGGCCACCAGGGGGCATAAGTGTTAACTTCTGCTTCTGATGTATTTGTAGTAAAATCTGGGCTCCTGAAAATTTGACTATTTTTTTTTCTTTGATCGATACCGCTCATATGGAAAAACCTTTTGAGAATACTTTCTTCCGAAAATAATGCATAGTTTTCCCACCAGGACACGTAAAGTCACATCTTATTTTTGTCGATATCTCTGTTTCTAAGAGTCCGATTTGAAAAATTATTTCGGTGTTGGAGAGTGTTTCCGGTGCGAAATGTTTCTCATATAAATTCATGTTTTTCTTAAGTCTGCAACCAGAGGGCGTAAGCTCACGATTCCGTTTACGGCACTATCTGAGGGATTAAACCTTCCGTCAGATACTATTGTTTTCCATACCGGTTCCATTGACTTTGAATAGCTTTGATAAATTTAATTTGCGTCAGAACGGATTCAAAAGACGTGCTTATTACACCCGAAAATTCGGTGTCATCTTTCTTGTTCTGTTTGTTATTGACAATAAAATAACATTTGAAATATCCGATTGTTAATTATTAAACCTGATTCTAGAAAAGTGTCATGCAGTGCTTTGGTGCTAGTGGTTGGTACATGCATTCTAAATTATCATATTTATTATTTAACTATGTTTATTTATACAGAGAGTGAGTCGAAAATTTTGCGATATTTGGATCACTTTATGTCTTCATACGTACCTTTACGAGGAAAGCTGACTAGCATTCAAAGTATAGGCTATCATGTTGCACCTTCGTTATCCATCTCTTCGCCAGTTCTTCGATTCCGCGGTGGTACCAGTTCTTGTCCTTC
The DNA here is from genome assembly GCA_039090855.1 of Macrothele yani. Classification (NCBI taxonomy): domain Eukaryota; kingdom Metazoa; phylum Arthropoda; class Arachnida; order Araneae; family Macrothelidae; genus Macrothele; species Macrothele yani. The sequence goes on along the minus strand of CM076989.1, from coordinate 28,418,448 downwards.
GAGATGAAGAACTCCTTTACCCCAGCAGCCACCTCCTCCTCGTTGTTGAAGTGCAACCCGCGAAGGAAGTGGGCCATGGACCTGAACAAGTAATAAATCCGACGGTGCGAGATCCGGACTATATGCTGGGTGTGGCATCAGTTCGATGCCCTCAAGTTCCTGGAGTTTTCCCCGGGTCGTTCGCGCGGAAAGAGGCCGAGCGTTGTCCTGCTGCAGGAGAGCGCGCTTTCTGTTCACTAGTGCCCGGTACTTCTCCTCCAAAACGGCATACATACGCTCCAGCTGTTCATAGTAGAGGTTGGCGTTGATGGTCCGACCGTCTGGAACAAATTCGTAATGGATTATCCCCTCGAAATTCCACCAGACGCAGAGCATTACCTTGTGCTCGAAGCGCCTACGTTTGACAACAGGTTCAGAAGCTGTCCCGGGCTCAACCATTGCCGTAGTGTGTTAGGATTACGGAAATATACCCACTTTTCATCGCACGTAACAATTCTCTTGATGAAACGAACATCGCGCGGGTTTTTTCAGGACTTCCGTGCTCACTTCTACTTGGCGGTTTGCTTCAGCTGGCGTCAGTTCGTCAGGAATAATGCGGCAGCTCTTGAAAGCTTTGCCGAGGTCCCGAAAGTGACAAACCACGGTGGTCTGTGATATGCCGAGCTTTCCTGATAATCTCCAAGCGCTGGTTGTGGGATTTGTCTTTACGGACTGGCGCACGATCTCTGAAACCATGGCTCGCAGCCTCCCTGAGCTTGGCTGATCGTCGAGGTTTCTGTCACCTGACCGCAATTTCTTGAACCATTACGCTCAGCTGACAGAAACCTCGACGCGTTGAACCATATGGTTGAGGTGCTGTGATCCACGGAACCTTCCTTTTGCATGACAAATGTTTCGTGTTGACTAGAGCAGCGTTATGGCCGAGTTCAAACTCGTAAAGCAAAAGTGCCCTAATTAGCCGGATGCGGCTGTTCGTCTTTTAGGCGTTTCAATTACAGGCATGTAATGCTGTTGACAGCAACGACTACCACTTTATATCCCTTTCGACTGACTGCAGTGCGCGACTTGAACTAGTTTAAACACGTGACATACCCGCCGCAGCACATGCGTTTATGCAAATATTGCAAAACTTCCGACTCACCCTCTGTATGTTTGTCTTTTCTTTGGATCTCTGAAAATTAGATAAATTCCAATTTGAGAAAATAAGACTGGCACTCCACGTCATTTCATATATTGGGTTGTCGGAAAAGTCATGACATATTTTAGCCATGTTTTGCAAAGGTCATTTATTGATAGAAAGAACAAAGATCAATCAATGATACAATGCCCGTTTTGTTCGATAACCTTCTGCCATCTTTCAGCGAGCTGCAGAATGCCTCTTTCATAGAAGGACCGGTCTTTCGTGGCGAAAAACTGTACAAGGAGCTGATTTACAGCCTCATCTGAATTGAACGTAATACCACGCAAGGACTGTTGAAAAGAGCGAAACAAGTGGAAGTCTGACGGCGCAAGGTCAGGCGAGTATGCTGGGTGTGGCAACACATCCCATCCAAGCTCCAATAATTTTTGGCGTGTGATCAAACTTGTGTGTGGTCTCGCGTTGTCGTGATGGCACACAACACCTCTACGATTAACGAGCTCTGGACGTTTCTGGATGATGGATTCGTTCAAATTGTCCAATTGCCGACAGTACACATTCGAATTGATTGTTTGGTTCCGTAGCAGGAGCTCGAAAAACACGACACCTTTAAAATCCCCCCACACTGAGACCAGAACCTTCCGCTGATGAATGTCTGCTTCGGATGTCGTTTGAGGCGAAGCAGCACGTCGGGACCAAGACCGTTTGCACAGCACATTGTTGTACACAATCCACTTTTCGTCACCAGTTATCAGTCGCTTCAAAAAAGGATCGTTTTCCTTACGTTTAATGAGCATATCGCAGATGTTTATATGCGCCGTCAATTGAGCGTCTTTGAGTTCATGGGGAACCCACACCTCGAGCTTGCTTACGTACCCCAGCTTCTTCAGGTGGTCGTGAACGCTTGAATGATGGATGTGCAATGTGTCTGCAATCTCTCGTGTCGTGTAATGTGGGTTTGACTCGATCAATGCCTTGATTTGGTCATCATCATCCTTGGTGGTCCTCCCGGACCGAGGAGCATCGTTGAGGTCAAAATCACCAGCACGGAATTTTGCGAACCACCGCTGGAACTGACGTTCTTGTAGAGCATTATCACACCGTACACGTTACGCAACTTTTCACAAGCTTGACGCGCGTTCTTCCCTTTACGGAAGTAAAACAGTAAAATATGGCATAAATGCACAGTTTGGTCTTCCATCTTCAACTTGATGTCAAATCTCAGCAAATCAACCAAATCGCTCATTATTCCTTTTAGACTGCAGCTAGAACTGGCACCTGTCGAATGCCATAGCGATAACAGAGCCTCGCATGCCTCTAGTACTTCCAAAACCGCCCAACCGCCATCAGGTGCCAAAATACGTCATGACTTTTCCGACAACCCAATAGTATTACTTTGGCACAGCTCACACAAAGGATTGTATTTCCGACCCCTATGTTAGACAGAATAACCAATTACCGATGGACAACTGAAATAGTTGATTAGATAACCAGGACCCAGAAGAAGTTTACATTGGGTGGTTGAAATTCTAAAGCATGCTGGAGTGACTTGGAAGAGATGGCGCAGACAGAATGTTGTGTAAGAGAGTTAGGGAGACCTTCATCTAGCAACTGATTAATAACGGTTGATGATGATGATTCATATATTCTAAAGATTTGTTTCAGCATAGCTAACAAGATTTAAACACATTGAGCGTACACTCAGCGGACAAAACATTAGAGATAGAGGTGATGGACAGTTCACATGGGCTTCCCCGCACAGAGTGGAAAAGACCCAAACCGAAGGCAGGCGATGAATAGGCGGACAGCACGGTGTACCAATCAACGGATATGGGTAAACGTGGTGTTGTGAGCTACTTTTATCGTGGACGCATTGTGGGCGCGAGGAAAAAGGTCACTCAGTCGCACAAGTGGTAAGAGCGTTACAGTTCCCGAGGGCAACCGTATTAAGGGTGTACCGACGGATGTACCAGCGCCCAGAGAGCAAACGGGTGGGAGACCACATGCCATTGGTGATCGCAGTGGATCGTACAGATCCACCATTTCGCAAAGCTGGCGCACATCACATTCAGGTTAAAGGTTGGAGGACCAAGCAGCGTCATCAAGCGAACGATATGGCGCAAGGTACATAGCTTTGGCTACGGGAGCCGACGCACTACTCGTGTGCCACTATTGACTATTCATCATCGGGCATTTCACCTCTCCTGGTGTCTGGAACATCAAAACGAGACCTCTGCAGAGTGGTGTCACGTCGTGTGTTAGATGAATTCAGTTTTGAGCTGTATCCAGCTCTCGGGATCATGGGAGCGTGGCATTGACGGCATGAGGCCATGTCCTCGTCATTCCAAGTCGGCTTTGTTCAAGAAGGTGGTGGCTCTGTGGACACATGAGGTCCTGTAGTGTGTGTGCCGAGGTCTTTAACCGCTGCGCGCTACCAGCATGTGCTGCTTCATAACCAACACGCTTTCATGGCCTTTTGGCATCCTACGGCCGATCGTCTGTTTCAGCAGAAGAATGCGACACCCCACAGGGTCGTAACTACCAAGTCATGGCTCTAAGAGCACTCATCTGAGTTTACAAGCATCCATGCAGAGGCTTCCAAGGTTCCAAGATTTAAACCCTGTGGAAGTTTCCTGGGATGCCCTAAAGCGGAATTTCAGGTCTATGAATCCTAGACCAACATCTCGAAAGGAGTTATGGACAATGCTGCAACAGACATGATTGGCATTACCTCCAGAACCCCTCTGGCATCTGGTGGAGTCGATTTGTTGTCATTTACAAGTTGTTATTAGGGCTAAAGGAGGACCAACACGTCATTAGGTACGTATGTCTGATGTTTGGTCAATACAGGTTGTAAGCAAATATATTTCGTGGTAATTGTGTTTAAAAGATGGTATTCACAGAGCAATCATTCACGGCAATATTTGCATATAGATTGTATCTTAAACGTTATACTCTTGTACAGTAAATATTTTCATTGATCACTGATTTAAGCATTAAAGAAATAAACTATACTAAAAATGGTAAAGATATTAATTTAAAAAAATATGGCAGGAATGGTCGGATCATAAATTTTATCAAACAAAATAAAAACACAAAGCATAATTTAAACAATTTCCACGACACCTTTTCTTCGTTTTAAGTTTAACAAAATCTTTGGCTTAAAAGCCGTTATGGCTTTTCATCAAGCACAAATCTGAAGCACTATTTTCCGGGTATTTAAATTTTTGCTTAAAAAGTCGAGAAGTTCCAATTAACATTCTTCTGAAATCCCGCTTTATAAGGCTATGTGGTGAAATATCCGTTTACTTTGGAGTTAAGAATTAGTGAAATACAGTACTACAATTTAGGCTGCTTTCCTTCGTTATTCAAATGGCGATGCGGAGAATTTGTAATTTTCCTCTCTCAAATGTAAGGTGGAAGGATTAATGCATTGCTTCTATGAAATCTGAGCCCTTACGAAACGGAATGTTCTACTCCTAAAATGAATCCCATTCGTTTTCCACTTCCAAACATTCTTAGAAAGAAATGATGTGAAGTATTATCGTGATTGCTTCATCACTCAAAGAGAAACAGCTGAGGACACCCTCTGGAATGTCAGCCTTCGTTCCAGAAGAAAATCAGGGGGCCACGAACAACTGGCCCAAATCAATAGATCTTATTCGCAGAAGAGATTGGATGAATTCCACAGAGCAGCCTTCGATAAGGTCTTGCGACCTATAAAACGCCCTTCTTGTTCTGATTTTATCAAGTTTTGTTGAATCACACTATAGGAGGACGAGGAGGAAAATCGAAGCCTCTTAATTTACAGCCATGTAACTGCAGAGATAGAATTTAGACATTTTCAGAATTGCAACTCGAAAATCTTTTCGCTTCTGCTCATTGCAGTACAGCGAGACATTTAATGAAGTTACACTACTGAAATAAATCACACACTGAGACTCAAAATATTCAGGGGCCTTATTCGATGTTTATTTTTTGAGTTATTTCTGTCTTCCTTCCGTATCATAGAAACCAATAAACACGGAAAACTCTAAAGCTAACGATTATAATTTAAATTAAATCTGAGTACTCTAGTAAAGCATTACACCAATTTCCCCTAGACACCAGCCTGCAGACCATTGACAATTCATGACGAATTTGTAATTAGTGCGAGTCTAAATCAAAAGAAATGAAGAGAACTTTCTTACGAACATAATATTTTCACATATTTTATTCAATTATAAATCGCTTCACTTTTTTTCACATGTAACAAAGAGGGGTTGTTAAAGTATCCAATTTTTCTAACGAGTAACGAAGTATACTGTCGTATCAGAATAATATGACCACCAGGAAATCGCAGTGTACACAACCAGGAGCGTCACGGAGTGCACGTCACGAGGTCAACCACACAGAGATGAAAGCGGCAGGCCGGGACAGATGAGCTACAGTACGTTACATCAGCACAATGGGAAGAAGTAGTGATTTGACGGACGTTCAAAAAGGAATGATCATCGACTACTAAGCCAAGGGTGGAAACATTTCTCGTGGGCTGTTCGCGAGGTGCTGTAGTAAGGGTGTACCAAGAATGGACCGTTGGCACACCGAGTACCTCCCGACGTCAAAATGCCGTCGACCTCAGAGGAGAACGTCGCCTCCGTCGACTGGTAAAGGGCAGTCGACGCGCAACAGTGGCGCAATTGACCATACAGATAAACGCCGGTGCATCCAGGTACGTGTCTCCCATAACAGTAGAGCGAACTCTGTTACGCATGGGTCTCAGGAGTCGACGCTTCGTCAAGGCGCCCATGTTAACCCAGGTCCATCGAAAACGATGCTTGCAGTTCGCATTGGACTACAGTCATTGAACACTGGAAAAGTGGGAAAAGGTTGCCTTCTTCGAATCGAGACTTCTACTCCACAGAAGTGACGGGCCGTGGCGGATACGGCGTCACATACACGAGAACCAACACCAGGATACGCTTTTCGGTCAAGTACAGGCCTGCGGTGGCAGTACGCATGGCTGGGGATTGCCAGTAGCTAACTGTCCACCCTCGCTGACCACATGCATTGCTTCATGTTAGACGTTTACCCTGGTAGTAATGGTGTCTACCAACAGGACAATGCGCAGTGCCTCGTCCCTAAGGGGATGCGTGACTGCTTCCAGAAACCTGACAGCGATGTCTCCGTTCTTCCTTGGCCGGCGAAAACGCTCGGCCTCAATCCCATAGAGCACTTGCTGGACTATTTGTATTGACAGGTTCGACGTGCCGACCCACAACCACGTCATCTCCGGGACCTCCGTGCACTGCTGCAGTCCGAATGGGTAAGTATGCCTCGGGCAACCTTCGATGGCCTCGAGCAACCTTCCATGGCCTCACTGCGACAATGCCACGCCATCTCGCCGACCCACAACCACGTCATATCCGGGACCACAGTGCTCCGGTGCAGTCCGAATGGGCACGTGTGCCTTGGTCAACCTTCCACGGATTCATTGCGTTCATTCCACGCCGTCTCGCCGCTGCCGTCCGGGCCAAGGGTAGTCATTCCCTTTATTAGGTAGGTGGTCACATTATTCTAATACGACTGTGTACAATCATGTGTTATAACGTTATAGCTTACACCGAAGATCCAAAACATTAGGGTGCATCACGTGCTGCCATAACATCTCTTACCTGGAGAGACATGGATGCTTCAAAACTTCTAAATGTGTCTTATGGTATCTACTAACAACACCTGAAGATCCTTTAACTTTTGGAAGTTATGTGGTTGAGCTTCCGGATTTGCCGTTCCAACATAAGTAACATACACTCAATTGGATTGATGTCTGGGGAATTTGGAGGCCAGAAAAAAAACTTGAAGTCGTTCGAGAATGGTTCCTGCCCGCGTTTTTCGAGAATGGTTCCTGACCGCGTTGTTTCGAGAATGGTTCCTGACCGCGTTGTTTCGAGAATGGTTCCTGACCGCGTTGTTTCGAGAATGGTTCCTGACCGCGTTGTTTCGAGAATGGTACCTTACCGCGTTGTTTCGAGAATGGTTCCTCACCGCGTTGTTTCGAGAATGGTTCCTGACCGCGTTGTTTCGAGAATGGTACCTCACCGCGTTGTTTCGAGAATGGTTCCTCACCGCGTTGTTTCGAGAATGGTTCCTGACCGCCTTGTTTCGAGAATGGTACCTCACCGCGTTGTTTCGAGAATGGTTCCTCACCGCGTTGTTTCGAGAATGGTTCCTGACCGCCTTGTTTCGAGAATGGTTCCGCGAACCATTCTCGAACAACGCAGGCAGTATGGCATGACGCATTATCTTCTGAAAGAAGGCACAACTAGACGTGGATGCTGTTGCGACTTAAGGATGTACCTGGTCTTCAATGATATTTAAGTAGTAGGTAGACGTCATAGTTTCCTGCGCATAAATGACTGGACCCAGGATTTCCCAACAGAACATGGTCCAAAGCATTACACTTCCTCCGCCGGCTTGTTTTTGTCTTACGGTAAACGTTCATTTTCCCAAGATAAACGACCCGCGAGCAGCCGGCCTCCTACATGATGCACAGGAAATGAGATTCACTGGACCACGCGACGTTCTTCCAATCATTCAAGGTCCAGTTTTGATGCTCGCGAGCCCACTGTAGCCGCTTTGAACGATGAACCGAGGTTATCATGGGCACTCGGGGTTCCCTCCTGCAACGCAACCCCACGTTCTGCAGGGTTCGATGTACTGTGTGTTGTGACGCATTACTCCCGTCACCAGCATTTAAGTTACCGGTGAGTTGCGCCACAATATCCCTTTTGTTGGCTCGTACCATACGGGATAACCGTCGCTCACCTCTAGCATCGATGAGCCGTGATCGGCTCACACTTTGTCGGCGGTTCGTTGTTTTTACCTCATCGAAGCCCTTTTTGAAGGTAATAATCACGTCTGATTGTGAGCACACCACAGGCCTTTGTAATCGCGAAAACGCTCTGAACCAGTCGTCTGGCTATTAAAATTTGGCCTCTGTCAAAGTTGCTTACGTTCACTGCGTTTTCCATCTAAAAGAGCAAGAATAACCTGTCACTTGCCTGAACGCAGATGAGATAAAGGCAGATAGCAATGAGAGTACATGTCCGAGTAGCTCAGTTGGGAAAGCGACTTACTCCGGAGAGAGGGGACCCAGTTTCGATGACCGGCGCGGACATGTGTTATCACAACTGATTGACAGAACTCAGTATCAGGTGTTATTTATGCCGTTTCACGACCCGCTGTCGTTTACCTGCAGTTGCTTTAATTTGAATAAATCCCGGCTGGTGATAACGTTTTGGTTCTTCAGAGTATATAAAGAAAATATACGTACTATACAGGGTGATTGTAAACTCCTACAACAAAACAAGAGGGGTGAGAGTACACATCAAGACGAACAATATTTGCAATGGAACTTATAGGCCCGCATTTCACTCCTAGGGCCAGAAAAGATCACGTTTGATAAACGTCTAGCAGGCATACGGAGTTCCAACCAGTGCAGTAGAAGCGCAAGACGCAAATGAGGTGCGCTGAACACGTGCGTAGACGATGAGGAGCAAGCATTTAAAAACGCCGCCGAACCCGTTCAACGATATTACCGTGCAAACATCACATGAGAATTGAAGTATACGTCTGACCGGCGCAGCGTACCGTGTGATCCTGGAGCAAGTGCTTCCCAATCTGTTGCAGGATATTCTGCTCAACACATGGAGTGACATGTGGTTTATGCATGATGGGGCCCCAGCACACTTTGCCACCGTGGTCCGATACTTTATAAATGCAACGTATTCCGGGCTGTGGACTGGACGCGGTGGACCTGTGGCTTGGCCTCCACGCTCCCTGGACCTTAATCCACTGGACTCCTTCTTCTTGGGGCACATGAAAACATTGGTGTACGAGACACCTGGACTACCTTGAAGATCTAGTCTCGCGAATCGCTGTTGCTGCGGACAAGATCAACACCACACAGGGAGTCTACGAAAGGGTGCGACAGTCCTTCATTCGCCGGTGTGGGGAGTTCAACGACGCCCTTGGACGCCAGTGTGCGCAGCTCCTTTAAGTCTTTCTCTGATGCGATTGGAATTGTGCAACTTATAAATTAGGCATGTCTCTTTCTTTTCAGTATTGAAGGCTCAATGTGGATATGTAGCTTTACTCTTTTCTGGCACTAGGAGTGGAATGCGGCCCTAGGTTCCATTGTAAATATTGTTCGTCTTGATGTGTACTATCACCCTTCTTGTTTTGTTGAAAGAGTTTAAAATCACCCTTTATAGCGAAGACAAAATCAAGATATTATCTAAAAGGTTCCAACTTGAAGAAAGCGACATGCTTTGCGCAGGAACATGGCAAACTTTTCTAATCTGGGAGGGCTAGACTTGAAATTACACACCTTTGTTGTTTTTGTTTTTTGAGTGAGGATTTAACGACCATCGTGAGCAATTCAATGGGCTAAAAGCAGTCGCCCGTCCCTAATTTAGGGCCAGTGGTTCCAGGAAAAGGAGGAAGCCAGTGCAGTAGGACAAAGACAACATCCATGCCTCACCGGAATTCGAACCCGAACCCTTCACGGACGAATGGTCATAAGGCAGCGCTTAGACCACTACGCCACTGGGGAACCCCTTGATTTTAAAATTTCCTTACTTCCACTCAAATACTATGTAGTTCTTACTTTCTCATACCTTCATTATGTATTATGATCGTTAAAACTCTCACTTCGAGTTTTCGACATATTTTTACTCAAAAAATAAATACATTAGTTAATTAAAATAATTAAATTACGTAAAGAAAAAAATTACCTCAAAAATTGAGAAATGGCTGAGATGGATTTTTTATCACCCAAGCATTTTTTTCTTGCTGCACAGTGAGTTTATTGTTGCATTCTTATTTTACTTAGTAGATATTATACAAAAAAAAATTATAGTTATGCGAATGACTTTTAGTTAACACTTTAGATTTTTTATGTCTCGTCATGTGGCTTTCGAGATACACCCATGTTGGAAATGTCAAAGTTTTTCTTACACTAGCATCAGGTAACAACCAACCTGAAAATAAACTATTCTCAAACCAAACTTCTTATAATACATATTTTTTAGCCATACTCTGAAAGAAGGAATAAAATAATTTGTAACAAGTGATCGAACAACAAACCACAAGCTCGTTGTTAAATGAAGACAATAACAAATGTGAGTGATGGAATGGAAAACGAACAAACAATAAAAAATGGAGCTCAGGAGAAAACTGAACTACCTAACACCATTTTGCTAACTAATTTAAAAATTTGGTGAATACCCAAGAGCCGACGGTTTTAAATATCAAGTGAAACGTAAAAGTTATATGAATACCTACAACACAACACGATCAGAAAACGCAGAGTGAGAACGAACCAGAACAGAACGAATAAACGTAACAATAGTAAGATGCTTTCGGAGTAGGGTTTGGAAAATTTCCGTTCAAGGTTAAACGCTCAGAAGAACTTTCGGCAAACAGAACACAAATGACTTATTTTCTCTTCATTCGCACGACGTATTCTGAAAGATCACGGAGTTTAGGCATACCAGCATATTGTTTTACATATGTCCACCCACAATTCCACGCATCCATCATGTGAGGTGGTCCACAGCTCCTAGTGTAAATTCTATACGCTGCTTAGCTGCGCGTAATAGTGTATGCGACTAACTAAAGTATTTTCGAAAGGAGATATTAAAGCGTATAACTTTGTTGTTGAGTTAAAATGTCTCGCAAATCTATTCACACTCTGTTAATTTATATTTTTTACGCTCCTCAAAGTATGAAATTACACCCCTGGTATGACCATCCTGGAAAAGCAACCACCCTCTCTTCCCTCCCAGTAGCTACGACCCTGGCTTTGGGGTATTAGAGAATACCTACAACCTCAAGAAAAGAAATACCTAAACAATATTACAGCTGAAGTGAAATTTGCGAAGCAATGCTGTATCAAAATTGTGAAACTATACTAGTAATCCGATATATTGGCGTAGGAATATATAAATTAGCGTTTCCAAGCTTTCGCACATCAACTAGATGGCTTTTTCAAGGAAGATAAACAGAAACCGCTCGTTATCAATTCATGTTATTAATTCATTGCTCTATCTTCTAACGGATGTGTAAAGGGATTTTCTCAGACGGATTTGATAATCAACCCAGTTAGGTTTTCTCTTTCAATCACACCAAAAAACACATTGTTATTCATAAAATTTGTTGGGTATCTTCTAACCCAGTTTGCTCTTACAAAATACTTCGAATTGTGACTCCTTCGAGAACACCATCCGGTAGTGGATACCGAAAGCCAAGCGCGATCGAGAACGGTAGAAATATCACAAGAGTTGAAAAGAATTTGGACTAATTTTTAGGAACATCATCCTTTTGTTTCGGAATGTGATGTAATCCTGAGCGCAAATTTAACTCTCTTTTGTGGGTAAATTTAACAGAGATTTTAATTTCAGCTTTTGCTATGTGTTAGAGAACTGTTATCGAATGTTGGTTTTTAATACAATATTTTAATATAATCATCATCATCATCATCATCCTTGTCAACCATTATCAATCCACTGCTGGACGAAGGTCTCCCCAAGTTTCCTCCACAACGGTCTGTCTTGTGCCAGTCTCCTCCATGTCACTCCCGCATACTTTCGAATTTCATCCACCCATCTCCCATGTGGTCTTCTTCTGGGTTTTTTCCTGTCCCTTGGAATCAAATCTAAAATTTCGGCTGTCCATCGATGGTCTGTTCTTCTAGCAGTATGTCCAACCCATTGCCATTTCAGGGATTTAACTCTGATCATGATGTCTTCCACTCTTGTCATTTTTCGGATCCACGAGTTCCTCTTCTTATCTCTCCTAGTTACACCAAGCATGCACCTCTCCATGCTGCTTTGATTTATCTGCAGCCTTTGTATGTCTCTTTTAGTTAAGGTCCACGTCTCTGAACCATACGTAAGCATTGGAAGGATGCATTGATCAAACACTTTTCTTTTAAGACGTAATGGCATATTGCTCTAGAAAAATATGCTGTTTCTTCCAAAAGCTCTCCAGGCAAGTTTTGTACGCCGATTAATTTCTTCACCAATGTGACCCTCGCTTGATATCTGCTGTCCAAGATAAACGTACGTGTCTGTTATCTCCAGCTTTTCGCCATCAATCGATAAATCTTCATTTCGTGTAAAAGCATTGAACATCACTTTTGTCTTCTGAAAGTTCATTTTTAACCCTACTTCTTTACTCTTGTCAGCAAGTTCTTGGATCATACTCGGCAGCTCTGATGGGGTAGTTGCAAAAATGACTATGTCATCAGCAAAACGAAGGTGGGTTAGATAATCTCCATTAATCTTTATCACTTTGTTTTCCCAGTTCAGTGATTGAAAGACATTTTCCAATGTTCCATTAAAGAGCTTGGAAGATATGGTGTGACCTTGTCTCACTCCTTTTTCAATTTTTATGTGTGTTATATTTTCAAACAGCCGAATCTTTGCCCTTGCATTTTCATAGATGTTATTATTAATATTAATGCACGTAAATTATGTTTTTGGATTTCGTACTATGCAACAGTAATATGGTTTAAAGACCAATGTTCCAAAAATTGATTTCTTTTTTATTAGGTCAACCTTCCCAATTTTTTAGCAACTTTTGTTTAAGACTTCCGGCTCCTATTATTTTCTTTAAATAATGTCAGTGTTCTCGTTAGGATGCAAAATATGCATTTATTTCTTCAGTAGCTTTTCTTCTCCTAAAAACCAAATTGAAAAAAATATTGATTTACTCATCCAATGCCCTTTACATATAATGAAGGACATTTTGTACACCTCTTGCGTTTCAAATTATACCCGGTTTTTCTGCTAGGATAAATAAAAAATGTTCACGAGGAACAAAGATAACTCACCTTCTGTATAATGACGGCATACTCATTTTCGCAAGTACTCTCTCAGAGCTAGTGTATGGTTCAGGAGCTTACTGACAACAGCATAGAAGTGTGTTTAAAAATGGCTTACAGAAAACAAAATAGAAGCTGTACACCAACTGTACTCAAAATAGTATAACTGTACTAATGATCCGAATTTCTTGGCGTAGAACAGAAATCAAAGTTTCAAAGCTTTTTCACATCAACCAGATGGCTTTTTCAAGGAAGGTAGACATCAGACTGCACGAAGTCTTCGAGTTTCTGGTTGTAGTCTGCGGCATCCATAATCGCTATTTGCCCGGATTTGTCCATTAGCGTTAATACTATAGAACAGTCATTTCTAAGGTTCGAAATCGGTCTTGGAATTTTAAAACTATTAGACGATTGTTTTGGATTGTACAACGATCGAAGCCAAGAGCTACAGAGTTGGCGTAGTTCGTCTTTGGTGTTTTCCGGAACTCGCAATATTACTCTCTCCAACTCAGAAATGATGCTTTTGACATTAGGTCTCGTTCGGAAGCAGAATTTTGGTCCGAGTTCCAAAACTTTCGTTTCTTCCAGTGTAAACGTCCGGTTTGAAATTTTAACGAAGGGAGTAGTGAAATTTTTGGGTTTTGGATTCTGGGATGATTTCAAGTAATCCAGCTTATTTTTATGTCTGTAGGATAAGGAAGTTTGGAGTCTATTGACTTACATGTCCACTCGGAGCGTAAGGTTGTTGAAAGTGATCGGGTCGAAAAGTATATGGTTGTTGAAGAAATATAGGGCATAGCACTTGGATTCCAATGGCATGGCGTCTTTACTTTTCAAATTCACTATTCTTGATAGCGTCTGGCGAAGAAATTTGTCTTCTTTCTTCTCGAAGCACGATCCTTTTACCAATGTCTTAAAATTACGGAACTTTGGGGTTAAGCCGAATGTGCAGTCAGTCTGCTGTCTACTTTCCTTGAAAAAGACATCTGGTTGACGTGCGAAAGCTTGGAAACTTTGATTTCCATTCTACGCCAAGAAATTTGAATCATTAGTATATAATTATCCTATTTTGATGTATGATGCTTTCAAAAGAACTGAATATTTGGCAGTTGATGGAAAAAATTTAGAAGTAAAACTGATGCCTACGTTTATCATGTACAGCAGATAACAAATTAGGTGTAAGGTGGTTGGGGAGATTTTGGAAGAAGCGGAGCAATTTTCAAAATAAATTTACCATTACGTTTTATAAGAAAAGTTTTTAATCAATGCATAATTCTTAATTATACGAGGTAGGATACAAAAGTTCCCGGACTGGGTCTATAAGTTCATAGACAGTTAGAGTTGCAAAGCTGAAGCACAGCCTCCTTAAAAATACGACCCTCTTGCAACAGCACACTTCTGCCAGTCAGTCGTCGAAGCACTTCTGGAGCCTATTTTTTGCAAAGTCCTTCAGTGCAACCAGCAATGCGTTTTTCACTTCTTCTGCGCTCGAAAACCGACGACACTGAAGTCGATGTGTCAGCTCAGAGAAGAGGTGTAAGTCGCAGGGGGCGAAATCAGGTGAGTACAGTAGGGGTGGGAGGACAACAGTTCTTGTTTTGGCGATAAACTCACGAACAAGGAGTGACCTGTGACCTGTAAAGAGGAATGACCTGTGACCTGTAAAGAGGAGTGACCTGATAAACTCCTGAGGAATGGCCTGTGACCTGTAAAGAGGAGTGACCTGATAAACTCCTGAGGAATGGCCTGTGACCTGTAACGAGGAGTGACCTAATAAACTCCTGAGGAATGGCCTGTGACCTGTAACGAGGAGTGACCTGATAAACTCCTGAGGAATGGCCTGTGACCTGTAACGAGGAGTGACCTGATAAACTCCTGAGGAATGGCCTGTGACCTGTAACGAGGAGTGACCTGATAAACTCCTGAGGAATGGCCTGTGACCTGTAACGAGGAGTGACCTGATAAACTCCTGAGGAATGGCCTGTGACCTGTAACGAGGAGTGACCTGATAAACTCCTGAGGAATGGCCTGTGACCTGTAACGAGGAGTGACCTGATAAACTCCTGAGGAATGGCCTGTGACCTATAACGAGGAGTGACCTGATAAACTCCTGAGGAATGGCCTGTGACCTGTAACGAGGAGTGACCTGATAAACTCCTGAGGAATGGCCTGTGACCTGTAACGAGGAGTGACCTGATAAACTCCTGAGGAATGGCCTGTGACCTGTAACGAGGAGTGACCTGATAAACTCCTGAGGAATGGCCTGTGACCTGTAACGAGGAGTGACCTGATAAACTCCTGAGGAATGGCCTGTGACCTGTAACGAGGAGTGACCTGATAAACTCCTGAGGAATGGCCTGTGACCTGTAACGAGGAGTGACCTGATAAACTCCTGAGGAATGGCCTGTGACCTGTAACGAGGAGTGACCTGATAAACTCCTGAGGAATGGCCTGTGACCTGTAACAAGGAGTGACCTGATAAACTCCTGAGGAATGGCCTGTGACCTATAACGAGGAGTGACCTGATAAACTCCTGAGGAATGGCCTGTGACCTGTAACGAGGAGTGACCTGATAAACTCCTGAGGAATGGCCTGTGACCTGTAACGAGGAGTGACCTGATAAACTCCTGAGGAATGGCCTGTGACCTGTAACGAGGAGTGACCTGACAAACTCCTGAGGAATGGCCTGTGACCTGTAACGAGGAGTGACCTGATAAACTCCTGAGGAATGGCCTGTGACCTATAACGAGGAGTGACCTGATAAACTCCTGAGGAATGGCCTGTGACCCGTAACGAGGAGTGACCTGTGTGACAGGTAGGAGTGACCTGTGACCTGTAACGAGGAGTGACCTGATAAACTCCTGATGAATGGCCTGTGACCCGTAACGAGGAGTGACCTGATAAACTCCTGATCAATGGCCTGTGACCCGTAACGAGGAGTGACCTGATAAACTCCTGATGAATGGCCTGTGACCCGTAACGAGGAGTGACCTGATAAAACTCCTGAGGAATGGCCTGTGACCTGTAACGAGGAGTGACCTGATAAACTCCTGAGGAATGGCCTGTGACCTGTAACGAGGAGTGACCTGATAAACTCCTGAGGAATGGCCTGTGACCTGTAACGAGGAGTGACCTGATAAACTCCTGAGGAATGGCCTGTGACCTGTAACGAGGAGTGACCTGATAAACTCCTGAGGAATGGCCTGTGACCTGTAATGAGGATTGACCTGATAAACTCCTGAGGAATGGCCTGTGACCTATAACGAGGAGTGACCTGATAAACTCCTGAGGAATGGCCTGTGACCTGTAACGAGGAGTGACCTGATAAACTCCTGAGGAATGGCCTGTGACCTGTAACGAGGAGTGACCTGATAAACTCCTGAGGAATGGCCTGTGACCTGTAACGAGGAGTGACCTGATAAACTCCTGAGGAATGGCCTGTGACCTGTAACGAGGAGTGACCTAATAAACTCCTGAGGAATGGCCTGTGACCTGTAACGAGGAGTGACCTGATAAACTCCTGAGGAATGGCCTGTGACCTGTAACGAGGAGTGACCTGATAAACTCCTGAGGAATGGCCTGTGACCTGTAACGAGGAGTGACCTGATAAACTCCTGAGGAATGGCCTGTGACCTGTAACGAGGAGTGACCTGATAAACTCCTGAGGAATGGCCTGTGACCTGTAACGAGGAGTGACTTGATAAACTCCTGAGGAATGGCCTGTGACCTGTAACGAGGAGTGACCTGATAAACTCCTGAGGAATGGCCTGTGACCTGTAACGAGGAGTGACCTGATAAACTCCTGAGGAATGGCCTGTGACCTGTAACGAGGAGTGACCTGATAAACTCCTGAGGAATGGCCTGTGACCTGTAACGAGGAGTGACCTGATAAACTCCTGAGGAATGGCCTGTGACCTGTAACGAGGAGTGACCTGATAAACTCCTGAGGAATGGCCTGTGACCTGTAACGAGGAGTGACCTGATAAACTCCTGAGGAATGGCCTGTGACCTGTAACGAGGAGTGACCTGATAAACTCCTGAGGAATGGCCTGTGACCTGTAACAAGGAGTGACCTGATAAACTCCTGAGGAATGGCCTGTGACCTATAACGAGGAGTGACCTGATAAACTCCTGAGGAATGGCCTGTGACCTGTAACGAGGAGTGACCTGATAAACTCCTGAGGAATGGCCTGTGACCTGTAACGAGGAGTGACCTGATAAACTCCTGAGGAATGGCCTGTGACCTGTAACGAGGAGTGACCTGATAAACTCCTGAGGAATGGCCTGTGACCTGTAACGAGGAGTGACCTGATAAACTCCTGAGGAATGGCCTGTGACCTATAACGAGGAGTGACCTGATAAACTCCTGAGGAATGGCCTGTGACCCGTAACGAGGAGTGACCTGTGTGACAGGTAGGAGTGACCTGTGACCTGTAACGAGGAGTGACCTGATAAACTCCTGATGAATGGCCTGTGACCCGTAACGAGGAGTGACCTGATAAACTCCTGATGAATGGCCTGTGACCCGTAACGAGGAGTGACCTGATAAACTCCTGATGAATGGCCTGTGACTCGTAACGAGGAGTGACCTGATAAACTCCTGAGGAATGGCCTGTGACCTGTAACGAGGAGTGACCTGATAAACTCCTGAGGAATGGCCTGTGACCTGTAACGAGGAGTGACCTGATAAACTCCTGAGGAATGGCCTGTGACCTGTAACGAGGAGTGACCTGATAAACTCCTGAGGAATGGCCTGTGACCTGTAACGAGGAGTGACCTGATAAACTCCTGAGGAATGGCCTGTGACCTGTAACGAGGAGTGACCTGATAAACTCCTGAGGAATGGCCTGTGACCTGTAATGAGGAGTGACCTGATAAACTCCTGAGGAATGGCCTGTGACCTATAACGAGGAGTGACCTGATAAACTCCTGAGGAATGGCCTGTGACCCGTAACGAGGAGTGACCTGTGTGACAGGTAGGAGTGACCTGTGACCTGTAACGAGGAGTGACCTGATAAACTCCTGATGAATGGCCTGTGACCCGTAACGAGGAGTGATCTGTGTGACAGGTAGGAGTGACCTGTGACCTGTAACGACTACTGATCTGAGGAGAGATCTGTGACTTGTAATGAGGAATCACCTGATAAACTCCTGAGGAGTAACCTGTATGGAGTGACCTGATAAACACCTGAACGAGGACCTATGTTACAGGAAGGAGTGACCTGTGTGGAGTGACCTGATATACTCCTCAGGAATGACCTGTGACTTGTGTGTCGGTGCCATGTCGTTCAAAAGCACCCACTATTGATCGCCCCACAGTTGAGGCCTCCTCTTACGGATAGACTCACGTAGACGTCGCATGATGTCCAGATAGAGCTCCTTGTTGGTTGCGTCCTTCAGGGATAAATTCAAGATGAACAATAACCTAGATGTCGAAGATGTGCCCTAGCATGATCTTGATATTTTTTCTGCAATCTCGGCGGAATTTCTGCTTGCTTGCTTGGAGACGATGGCGATTTCCACGTAGCTGATGTCCGCTTAGTCTGCGGATCGAAGAGGAAGCGCCATTTTTCATCCTTAGTTATGATTCTTCTAAGAAATTGTGAGTGTTGGTCGGCGGTGGTTACCAGATCGCACGCCAATTCCATCAGTATGGCACGCGCGACTCTATGGTTGGGCTACACCTCAGCCCCCCCCCCCAACTTTTCATTCACCCCCCTCCCTTTGCCCCCTACCCTCCTCAGAATATTTAAGCAGTTAGAACACATGGCGAGTGATGTCATGTAAGATTTTAGGGAACTTAAATAAACGTATGTGAATTTCTCAAATTCACAGTAATTTTGTGACATAAAATGATTTTTTTAAAACTTAGAGTTGCAGTGTCTTGGGAAATGGAGAGAACTACTTCAGCGCATGTCTCAGAGAGTAGCATTGTTAAGATTGAGAGAGTATAGTAGAAAGACACCAACCATTTTCGCAATTATAGTCTGAAAAAACGAGTAATTCCTCATCATATTACAAAGTAAAAATCATAAAGCTCTTTACAACAACAAATAATAAAAAAAATGACGTAAGTTTCCAAAAATTGCGAAGAAATAGTAACTTCTGGAAGGCCATGGAGATTCGTAAACACGGTTCCCAGTATTAAATACACTAAATAAATACTTGGAACACTATGTATCTGAAAACATTTTTTATATACTGGAGATAATGTATTTAGCGTCGTGTTAAATCTACATGTACGAAATGTTTCATCAAAATTTCTGCCGATCACTTCAAAATTTGTGCATCCCCGCAGGACACTTAGCCCCCTCCCCCTAATAGTCTACCCAGGTCTGAACTTTTTTTCTTTTTGGTTGAAGGTTTAACGACCACCGTGTGCAACTCAGTGGGCTATAAGCAGTCGCCCGTCCCTAATTTAGGGCCACTGGTTCCAGGGAAGGGAGAGAGCCAGTGCCGGAAGACAAACACAACATCCACGCCTCATCGGAATTTGAACCCGGACCTTTCACGGACGAATGATCAGAAGCCATCGCTTAGACCACTGCGCCCCCTGGGCCGCCTGAATTTTTGGGATCGCCACTGCTGTATGGCCAACTGATCTTCAGTTAACATGCATGGAACAATGTGTTGACACACCCGGTGATTTTCTGACCATCTGTTAGTATCCGTTGCCATGTAGTGTCCGATATCCCAGCAGCCTTTGCTATTTGCTCGATCGTCTGTTATCTGTTGGCGAGTATGGTGGCCGCAACCTTCAACATGTTATCACCCGTACGAGCTGTCACTGGTCACCCGATTCGTTCGTCACCTTCGACCTCCTGTCTGCCTTCTTTGAAGCGTCGATGCCAATCGAATGTTTGTTACCACGAAAGGGTGTTTTCGCCATAAACTTGCTTCAACGTCTCGTCGTATTCTGTTGGACTTTTGCCCAAACGAACGCAAAACTTAATGTCAACGCGCTGCACAAAAAACACGTTTTCATTAATCACCGAACACTGCGAAAATTGCTCACAATAACCGGATGTACCGCAGCGAGCCGTATCGTAAATGGAGGAAACTAATTTCCCTGTGAGGGAGGATAATGTCGTTACGTAATCCAATAATCACAGTGGTTATGCAATACACGTACTTTGCCGTACAGACGAAATCCGGGAACTTTTGGGCCCTCCTCTGTAGATCATGGACCTTAACTAAAAATTACATACAGAGGCTGCTTGAAAAATCATGAAGAGATGCGTGCTTGGTGTAACCATCAAACACTGTAAGTGGAACTCATGAATTCGCAATATGACAAGAGTTGATGACATTGTAGTTAAAGTAAAGACCCTTAAATGGCAATGGGCTGGAAATACTGCTAAAAGAGCTGACCATCGTTGCACAACTGAAATATACTGGACTGGACCCTAATTGACAGGAAAAGACCCAGAAGAAGACCGCTTGGGAGATGAGCGGGTGAAATTCGAAAGCATGCTGGAGCGACTTGGAACAGTCTGGCTCAAGACAGCAAGTTGTGAATGAAACCTGGGAAGACCTTCATCCGCACTGGACTGATAGTTTTTGACGATGATGATGATATGGCTACAGTATATTACACAGTACATTTTAATCGGATAGCTTTCTTTATGACAAATGTTTTCAGCACACCTACTACTTCCAGATGTACAGTTTCTTTGTGGGAAAAAATGTGTTTCTATTTGCAACCTGATCTTCCCAACCGTAAAGATCGATTGAAAATGGTTTTTTTTGTTTTTTTCATCAGACTTATTTATCTATTATGAAAGTTTTGCTAGTTATTATAAGCCTTGATTTATGAGATTTCATGTGGCCATAATGTTTGATCGTTACTGCATTTTAGCTGATCATTGCAGCCGAAAATTCCTACAATACCTCCCCTATTCTTAGCAAAGCAAATTTCTGTTCTGATTAGAGAAATTAAATGAATGATTAAGTTTCAAATAAAAATAATTTTTCATCTTAAATGTACTGGAAGCGTGTTTAGTGATGCTATTTTTGCTTAGATTCGGGTTTTAAGCAGCTTTTTACTCTAGCTAGCATTTAGCTTTTACCCGTTGATCCTCAGTTACGGTTTGCGCTGTGTCCTCAAGAAACGTCAGTTTTGCCTTTCTTCATGCTGTAGTGAAGTTTCGTGAGATCAGGTTGCTCTGCACAACATGCATTTTGCTGAGGCTGCTGCATGTCCAAAATCTATTTGAAACTAACTAATGCAGGACATTTAGACTCACGAGCTGAGATTCCCACATCATTTGGGGGGACGTGTTTCGTTCTCATTGAACAAAACGTATTGGAGGGTTGCAATGTGTGCAGCCCTTTGTGACAATTTTTTTTTTCCTTCGCTGATAGAAAAGTAACTAGATTACCTGCAGCTAAACGGTTCAATGTGCCTTTTTACGATCTTTTGATGTCACTGGCCTGTTTCAGGCGCGAAACTAATGTGCTGTGCACAAACTGGGAAAGAGGATGATTTTTATTCTCTTCTTGAGAGGCGACGTTCTTCTTGGTGAGAAGACGAAAATCTGTGTTTCTGTATCAGTAAAGGCTGATCAGTAACTTCCGACTGCCTTTGAGGTTTGGGATATGAAAATCGGTGCCGCACAGCGTCAACATACTCTCTTCACTAGAGGACGTTGTTTGACATAGAAACTTGAATATAAAGGCAAAGTGCTGGGGAACGAATCAAGTGAAGAAGACACTTGGAAACATGGTCTCACCCGGAAGAACGCGCGGGGATTTGGTTGTACGATGTGATGTACGGTATCGAAAGAAACATATGCGGCAATATTAGACTAAGTCATCCATCCGTCTACAGCCTCTACAACCGCCTCATTACCATCTCTTGTTGATATCGACGGTTTAAAAATGAGTATCTCATCCATCAACGTATTTAGCCAGTGTGCGAATTTCGAACACGATTTTGACATCCTCTGAACGATCATGGCTTGAGGACCATAGACTTCTTGCAGTTGGCGACGGATCTTCTCTGCTGGCCAAATCAGCTCGCATACCTTGGAGTAAGAACATGTTTTCATTTTTACTTGAATCTGTGCCTTTTTACGATCTTTTAATGTTACAACACGTTGCCTTTTTATTCAAACGTCTGAGCCAAACACGCCTTCTAGTCATAAGAGTGTAATGACGTTTACAGACAACGATTTACATACTTCTAATCCGCCTCCAAAGGTTATCGGAAGTTACTCATTAATCAGCTCTCGTACTTTGTTTTGTAACATGTTGCTTTCTTATTGAAAATCCTGTGCCAAACAACGCCCTTCTAATCAGGAGAATGCAATGATGGTGGGAGTTACCAAATTACATAGCCCAAATCTATCGCCAAAGGTTATCGGAAGATACTTACTGAATCAGTAAGTGAAGAAAATGATAACGCTTGGAAACATCCCTCGTACTTTGTTTTGTAAAGGTAATTTCCTTTTTATTCGAACTCCAGTGCCGAAAAACGCCCTCCATTAAGGACAGTGTAATAACGTTGGGAGACATCGATTTAAACAGAGGACGCTCACACATTTTTAGAACGATTTTCCAGCAATATAATTAGTGTTTAAAATAAAATTATTCCTTTCTTAAACGTTCTATCTAACAACCCTTTCTCTGGACTATGAAACTACATCTAGACTTCCAAGATAAAAGGGCATTTCCTAAAATCGGTAGTGGTATTTAATTCTACTCCTCTTCCACTGCTTTCCATATCCAATCATTGTTTTCGGTCTGCGTTTAGACAACGCTCTTTTTAGCAGTCCGAAGGAACAATAGTCCGTATCAGGGGACTTTGAAGGAATATGAGCAAAAGGTATAGACCCGATACCCGTCTCCTTTTACATTTTTTTCAAGAAACTGAGTCGCAGATTTGGATGTATGACTGATAGCCTTAACCTAATTGAGTTCAACTCGTTGAAGGCTCTGGGAATAAAGGAACGGTAGTTCCTCTTTAAATAAAGGAGTTAAACACTATTTTGGTAATACGAAGAATTGATTTTAACATTCTTTTCAACTTTTCTCAACTTTAATTTCCCATTGTACGAGAAACCAGCAATAATCATGAATCCTTTACTGAAACTTTCTTTGGATTCTTGGAACCAAGTTGGTAGGTCCCTTCCTGGAGACAACCAATACCTACACTTATCTTGGACAGCAGATATCAAGTGAAGGTCACATTGATGAAGAAATTAATCGGTGTATAAAACTTGCCTGGAGAGCTTTTGGAAGAATCAGTATAATTTTCAAGAGCAATATGCCATTATGTCTTAAAAGAAAAGTGTTTGATTAATTGTGACGTATATTCTAAATTAACTTTCCTTTTTAGTTTCTTTCCCTATGTAAATCTTGAGTTCATTCTCAGTTATACTTCACTCTTGACGTAATATCTTTTCTCTCAAACGAATACTGTTGGCAACATAATTGAGGCTGAATGAACGTGACGTATGCCTGAGATAAGATAAGAACGAGAAATAAAGACGACGACTAAACTGTTGCTTGGTGCGAGCGTTGTTAAAGAGAGAGTTGCTTGGAGAAGTGTTGTAAGTTGAGCGTTGTGTGGTAGAGCGTTGTGTTAAAAGCTGTGTGGTGTGTGAAGAGTTTAATGCGAAGTACTATGTGATGTTTTGATTTGTTATGGAAGTGCTACATCCTGAATAAAGTATCTTTTCCGTAAGTTTGACTTCTGTTATTTACATGTTTTGTCTGGCCGTTAAGGTTTAATTTAGGAACTATTTCATCTTCTGTTTATGTTTTTAAAATAACGTAGAAGTAAGAAAAGACTTCTACGTCATACAATGCATCCTTGCAGTGCTTACGTATGGTGCAGAGACGTGGACCTTAACTGAAAGAGACATACAAAGACTACAAACAACTGAAAGTAGTATGGAGAGATGCATGCTTGGTGTAACCAGGAGAAATAAGAAGAGGAACTCGTGGATCAGAAAAATGACAAGAGTGGAAAACATCATGATCAGAGTAAAATCCCTGAAATGGCAATGGGCTGGACTTACTGCCAAAAGGACAGACCATCGATGGACAGCTCAAATTTTAGACTGGATTCCAAGGGACAGGAAAAGACCCAGAAGAAGACTACATGTGTGATGGATGAATGAAATTCGAAAGTATGCGGGAGTAACATGGAGGAGACTGGCACAAGACAGACCGTTGTGGAAGAAACTTGGGGAGACCTTCGTCCAGCAGTGGATTGGTAATGGTTGGCAATGATGATGATGGTATATATATATATTTCGTCACAGATTCAAATTCTTGTTTTAAAACCAGAGGCCTTATCTTTGAAATAGTCGTAAATGTGCGTACCTTGTTTGGATATTCGCTTGGCGTTCTTGCTCCTGTTAAAATCAATGCTTGACCGTTTTTTCCTTGATTATTAATAGTATTGCTTATTTTTTACATTTAGAAATGCTAATTCCATGATTTTCACAGCTTTTTTTAAATACAGAATACGAATTAACGTAAAGAGCAAAAACTTAATCTATCCACAGCTTGTTTACGTGCACCCTTTTCTTAGCACACGATATTTAACTGGAGCAAATGTTTCTTTCGGGTTCATCGAACACGCTGTTGCCAGTTTCAATTGTTTGAACTTCTTTTATTTTCTGTAATTTCTTATCAAAAACGTTCTGAAATTGTGCGAAAAGGCTCTGTATAATCCTAATCCGTCTCCAAAGGTCATCGGAAGTTACATGTTGGTCAATAGCAGTATTAAGCATAACTTTTAGTGTTGATAATGTTCCCACACACCGAACGAATGTTTTCAGAATCGGTTTAAGAAGTTCTACTGATAATCAAAATGAAAGATGTACGAACAGGATTACAGCCAATAGCGTTCCTTTTCTGTATTACTACGCAAAGGACGCAGAATACGCACGTTCCATTCAAACTGAAGAGCTTGTAAACTTATACAGTTCAGAAAATCTACCAAGATAGCAAATTACCAAAGCTCAATTTTCTGCCCCAAATTTTGGATACGTTTTTTAAATGAAAACTACACTTATTTTGAATTAGAAGTGAGTCCAAAAAACCAATTCTGTTGATGAAATGGGATTAAAAATAAGAGGGGAAGAGTTGGGGATTGTCTATAAAAGCAAGCAAATATCAGTATTTTTTATAAAGTTGAGCATTTTGAATAGCAATATTTTTTGTTCAATACCCTCACATCATCAATTGAAGTAAACACTTCTTTCTAGTTAGTGCACACTGTGAAAGCTACTACCATGGGCTAAAATCACACAGTAGTTTTACTTTAAAAGTGATCTCTACAAAATTGGAAGGAAGAACTCTTTCCCCATCTTCTTTCCATTTCAGCTCATCATGAGACCGCCATTGAAACATTCTCCGCAAAGTTTGCTTTCCAAAGAAGAGAGACTCGCTTTCCTAATCTCCGTTGCTCTTGTAGCAGTTAAAACCATTTTCTAGAATATCATCCAGTGTTTTTCTAAAAATAAGTACTGTACCTCATTTATTTTACTTTTAGATAACTTATTGAATTCAACACAAAATGAATCTTTTTCGGAAAATGCTGTTCGTTGTTGATTTTAGCCGAATGCGTAGTTTTTCTCTCGAGAGAATAACGTTGGAGGTTTTGGAAACGAGAAATGGGTTATTCCCTAGCAGAACAGTATTTCATTTTGGTTATCTGGTGAGCAACCGAAAGAGACAAACAACTCCAGCATCGCATCTGTTTATTATTATTATTATTTTTTTTGCAACTATTAGAGAAAACTGCGTTTCAGTCGAATTCAAATAAAAGAAGTAAAATCGTCGCTAATGTAGATAAATGTTCCTGCGAATTATTAGGTTTAAGAGAGTACCCTACGGTGTCATTTGTAATGGGGCTCTATATCTATCTAAGTTTGCTGAATTTGTTGGCAGGCAGACCCTTGGCAATCGAATCAAGGCGTCGAAGTTAGGAGTTAGCACTCTTTGAGATGATCTGCAGATAGAATTGATTACTCAACACCCATCAGACAACAAATGCATCAGATCCTGAATCGAAGTGAGAGCAAAAAGTGCTAGTGCTCCTGTAAAAGAATTGCTTGAATTCCGCAAATTGTATTTTTTCAAGCCATTTCTATGTCATTTTCCTCGTGTTTTCACTTTGGCATTTGATTTTCAGAAGATTATTTATAGCTATCTCTCCATAAGGTAATTCAAAAGTTAGAGACTTGGAATCTTCTGAGTTACATGAGCCCAGAATGTTTCTAAGGCTGGAAAAAGAAGGTTTCCAGCCTTAGAGGCTACGTAATACACTGCCGGACAATTGCTAAGGACGGATGACAATAGCAACGATAGCAACCATAAAATGGAAGGAAAATGCAACGATAGCAACCATAAAATGCAACGATAGCAACCATAAAATGTGGAAATTAGCATAAGTGCGGGATACAGTAAGACGTGTTTTGCGTATGCAAATTTTGGATTGCCGAACTTGTTCGTGACGTCATAGCGCTGATAAGATATATAAAGGATTTGACGCGTATTGACCGTTGTTGTTCAAACGCAAAGTTGAAAGGGAAAGAATCAATTGACGAACTTGCAATTTTCAGTATGTCTTCCCGACATCACCTAGATGATTTTACGCGTGGCCGTATTATTGGCAAGATTGAAGAAGGGCGAAAAATAACAGATGTTGCCAGGGAGTTCGACGTCAGCCACAGTGTTGTTTCAAGGCTTTGGAAATCATTTCAAACAAATGGAGAGTGTAGCAAACGTCACGGGGGAGGTCGTGTTGGCAGAACGACACCTGCAGAAGATCGGTACATAGTGCTATCAACAAAAAGACACCGGCGCAGCACAGCTAGTGAGGTAGCAAATCAGTTTATGGCTGCTACTGGCAAGCGGATCTCCCGAAAAACTGTCGCCAGACGTTTGCGTGAAGGAGGACTATACGCCCGCCGTCCTGTTGTGTGCATCCCATTGTCCAGACGTCACCGTACCGCCCGTTTGCAATGGTGCCATCAACATCGCAATTTTACTGATAACGACTGGTCTGCTGTCCTCTTCTCAGATGAGAGTAGATACAGTCTATCGTCTGATTGTCGACGACAATTGATCTGGCGTGATAATGGTACTGCATATTGTCCAGCAAACATACAGGAAAGGGACCGCTATCCGACATGTTGTGTCATGGTATGAACTGGCATCATGATCAATAGCCGTACATCCCTCTATGTGCTTCCAACTGGGACTATGACTGGCCAACGATACATTAATGATGTTCTGCTACCTCATGTTCGCATGTTCCATCGTGCTGTCGGTGATAGATTCATTTTCATGGACGACAACGAAGCATGTCATGGAACAGTCGCTGTCCAGGAGTGTCTTGAGAGCGAGAATATTCAACGCCTCGTATGGCCAGCACGTTCTCCAGATCTGAATCCCATTGAAAATGTGTGGGATGCTTTGGGGAGGAGTCTTGCTGATCGCCAGAGCCCTCCAATAAACAAGGACACCCTCATCCGTGCACTGACAGAGGAATGGGATAAATTACCCCAACAGCTGCTTGATAATGTTGTGCAAAGCATGACACGACGTGTGGAATCTTGCATCGCCTTCCATGGTGGCCATATCCCGTATTGACATCTTACGCCGGAACGCCTGCGGACGGTAATTGCATTTTTTTCACGTTTACGTATTCTGCACAAAATGGCCTGTTTGTCCCTTGAACACATTCCAAAGCCTTCTGGATTTCAGAGCACCATAAATTGTCTTTCTTGTAATGTCCTGGCATTCTGACATTATTTTATTTCACTTTGCATCCAACCACACTTACTTTTTTATGCGCTATATAGCCGTTTATGAGCCGTCCTTAGCAATTGTCTAGCAGATAAAGGTTTCTGAGGCTACGTAACACAAACGATAAAGGTTTCTGATGCTACGTAATACAAACGATAAAGGTTTCTGAGGCTACGTAACACAAACGATGAAGAAGGTTTCTGAGGCTACGTAACACGAACGATAAAGAAGGTTCCTTAGGCCACGTAACACAATCCATAATGATGCATTTACAAAAACAATTTACTGTGAAATTTCTGCGCACAACAGAGTAGCACTGTAATATAGACCAAGTGGTAAATTCGGAGAATGTCCATACCTCTGGATTTCAGTACCGCGTAATACCGCCTGTGTTTCGAAGAACGTCTTGACACCTACAATGTACACTTGTAATGACATTATTGATGAGTGTCCGGGACACCTCGTCCCATATTACAGGCAACCTCTGTGTCGAAGAACGTCTTGACACCTACGAGGAATACTTGCAATGACATTATTGATGAGTGTATGGGGCACCTCGTCCCATATTACAGGCAACCTCTGTGTCGAAGAACGTCTTGACACCTACGAGGAATACCTGCAATGACATTATTGATGAGTGTTTGGGGCAGCTCGTCCCATATTACAGGCAACCTCTGTGTCGAAAAA
Source organism: Macrothele yani (assembly GCA_039090855.1). NCBI lineage: Eukaryota > Metazoa > Arthropoda > Arachnida > Araneae > Macrothelidae > Macrothele > Macrothele yani. The sequence continues at coordinate 28,389,988 of CM076989.1, read as the reverse complement.
CGTCTTGACACCTACGAGGAATACTTGCAATGACATTATTGATGAGTGTCTGGGGCACCTCGTCCCATATTACAGGCAACCTCTGTGTCGAAGAACGTCTTGAACCTACGAGGAATACCTGCAATGACATTATTGATGAGTGTCTGGGGCACCTCGTCCCATATTACAGGCAACCTCTGCGTCGAAGAACGTCTTGACACCTACGAGGAATACCTGCAATGACATTTTTAATGAGTGTTTGGGGCAGCTCGTCCCATATTACAGGCAACCTCTGTGTCGAAAAACGTCTTGACACCTACGAGGAATACCTGCAATGACATTATTGATGAGTGTTTGGGGCAGCTCGTCCCATATTACAGGCAACCTATGTGTCGAAGAACGTCTTGACACCTACGAGGAATACTTGCAATGACATTATTGATGAGTGTCTGGGGCAGCTCGTCTCACATTACAGGCAACCTCTGTGTCGAAAAACGTCTTGACACCTACAAGGAATACTTGCAATGACATTATTGATGAGTGTTTGGGGCAGCTCGTCTCATATTACAGGCAACCTCTGTGTCGAAGAACGTCTTGACACCTACGAGGAATACTTGCAATGACATTATTGATGAGTGTTTGAGGCAGCTCGTCCCACATTACAGGCAACCTCTGTGTCGAAAAACGTCTTGACACCTACGAGGAATACCTGCAATGACATTATTGATGAGTGTTTGGGGCAGCTCGTGCTATATTACAGGCAACCTCTGTGTCGAAGAACGTCTTGACACCTACCAGGAATACTTGCAATGACATTATTGATGAGTGTCTGGGGCAGCTCGTCCCATATTACAGGCAACCTCTGTGTCGGAGAACGTCTCGGCACCTACGAGGAATACTTGCAATGACATTATTGATGAGTGTATGGGGCAGCTCGGCCCACATTACAGTCAACCTCTGTGTCGCAGAACGTCTTGACACCTACGATGTACACTTGCAATGACATTATTGATGAGTGTCTGGGGCACCTCGTCCCATATTACAGGCAACTTCTGTGTCGAAGAACGTCTTGACACCTACGAGGAATACTTGCAATGACATTATTGATGAGTGTATGGGGCACCTCGTCCCATATTACAGGCAACCTCTGTGTCGAAGAACGTCTTGACACCTACGAGGAATACCTGCAATGACATTATTGATGAGTGTTTGGGGCAGCTCGTCCCATATTACAGGCAACCTCTGTGTCGAAAAACGTCTTGACACCTACGAGGAATACTTGCAATGACATTATTGATGAGTGTCTGGGGCACCTCGTCCCATATTACAGGCAAAATCTGTGTCGAAAAACGTCTTGACACCTACGAGGAATACTTGCAATGACATTATTGATGAGTGTCTGGGGCACCTCGTCCCATATTACAGGCAACCTCTGTGTCGAAAAACGTCTTGGCACCTACGAGGAATACTTGCAATGACATTATTGATGAGTGTTTGGGGCAGCTCGTCCCGTATTACAGTCAACCTCTGTGTCGAAGAACGTCTTGACACCTACGAGGAATACCTGCAATGACATTATTGATGAGTGTTTAGGGCAGCTCGTCCCATATTACAGGCAACCTCTGTGTCGAAAAACGTCTTGACACCTACGAGGAATACTTGCAATGACATTATTGATGAGTGTCTGGGGCACCTCGTCCCATATTACAGGCAAAATCTGTGTCGAAAAACGTCTTGACACCTACGAGGAATACTTGCAATGACATTATTGATGAGTGTTTGGGGCAGCTCGTCCCACATTACAGGCAACCTCTGTGTCGAAAAACGTCTTGACACCTACGAGGAATACCTGCAATGACATTATTGATGAGTGTTTGGGGCAGCTCGTCCCATATTACAGGCAACCTCTGTGTCGAAGAACGTCTTGACACCTACGAGGAATACTTGCAATGACATTATTGATGAGTGTCTGGGGCACCTCGTCCCATATTACAGGCAACCTCTGTGTCGGAGAACGTCTCGGCACCTACGAGGAATACTTGCAATGACATTATTGATGAGTGTATGAGGCAGCTCGTCCCACATTACAGGACACCTCTGTGTCGCAGAACGTCTTGACACCTACGATATACACTTGCAATGACATTATTGATGAGTGTCTGGGGCACCTCGTCCCATATTACAGGCAACCTCTGTGTCGAAGAACGTCTTGACACCTACGAGGAATACTTGCAATGACATTATTGATGAGTGTTTGGGGCAGCTCGTCCCACATTACAGGCAACCTCTGTGTCGAAAAACGTCTTGACACCTACGAGGAATACCTGCAATGACATTATTGATGAGTGTTTGGGGCAGCTCGTCCCATATTACAGGCAACCTCTGTGTCGAAGAACGTCTTGACACCTACGAGGAATACTTGCAATGACATTATTGATGAGTGTCTGGGGCACCTCGTCCCATATTACAGGCAACCTCTGTGTCGGAGAACGTCTCGGCACCTACGAGGAATACTTGCAATGACATTATTGATGAGTGTATGAGGCAGCTCGTCCCACATTACAGGACACCTCTGTGTCGCAGAACGTCTTGACACCTACGATATACACTTGCAATGACATTATTGATGAGTGTCTGGGGCACCTCGTCCCATATTACAGGCAACCTCTGTGTCGAAGAACGTCTTGACACCTACGAGGAATACCTGCAATGACATTATTGATGTGTGTTTGGGGCAGCTCGTCCCATATTACAGGCAACCTCTGTGTCGAAAAACGTCTTGAACCTACGAGGAATACCTGCAATGACATTATTGATGAGTGTCTGGGGCACCTCGTCCCATATTACAGGCAACCTCTGTGTCGAAGAACGTCTTGACACCTACGAGGAATACCTGCAATGACATTTTTAATGAGTGTTTGGGGCAGCTCGTACCATATTACAGGCAACCTCTGTGTCGGAGAACGTCTCGGCACCTACGAGGAATACTTGCAATGACATTATTGATGAGTGTCTGGGGCAGATCGTCCCATATTACAGGCAACCTCTGTGTCGGAGAACGTCTTAACACCTACGATGTACACTCGCAATGACATTATTGATATGTGCTGGGGTAGCTCGTCCCATATTACAGGCAACCTCTGTGTCGGAGAACGTTTTGACACCTACGATGTACACTTGCAATGACATTATTGATGAGTGTCTGTGGCAGCTTTTCCCATATTACAAGCAACCTCTGTGCCTAAGAACGTCTTGACACCTACCACGCATATTTGCAGTGACATTATTGATGAGTGTCTGGGGCAGATCGTCCCATATTACGGGCAACCTCTGTGTCGAAGAACGTCTGGATACCTACGAGGCATACTTGAAATGACATTATCGATGAGTGTCTGGGGCAGATCGTCCCATATTACAGGCAACCTCTGTGTCGAAGAACGTCTTGCCACCTACGAGGCATACTTGCAATGACATTATTGATGAGTGTCTGGGGCAGATCGTCCTATATTACAGGTAAACTCTGTGTCGAAGAACGTCTTGCCACCTACGAGGCATACCTGCAATGACATTATTGATGAGTGTCTGGGGCAGCTCATCTCATATCACCGGCAACACGTTACGGACGTCTGCTATTGCCCAGGGGAATGGACCGGGATTACCAAGACAACGCTGAGCAGCGTCCCAAATGGTCTCCATAGGACAGAGGTCAGGAGAATTCGATGGCAGCTGTAAAGATTTAATCCCATGATTTCCCAGCACCCGACGCACACCCCAGGAACGATGAATGGTTGCAATGTCATCGATAAAACGGAATGCATGTCCAACAGCAGCGTGAAACAGTGTCATAATAACCTGGTTTCGTTACACTGAAGCATTCATTTTGAATAGACAAAGTCATCACTCTTTACACGTTTTTCTTTAATTAGCACATAGCAACCTAAAAACTATTATCCGTACGCCGCTGTGATCTTACCCCAGATCTCTCGATAACTAGCCGAGTGCGTTCGCCTTAGGTTAAGGTGGCCCAGCAATCTACGGTGCTATGTGTGTTTATCTGTCAGCATCTGACTTCACAAATCCGTAGAGATGGGTTCAGCAGCTGAGATGTCTCCATCTGGTGGAGCTTAACGGCACAATCTATTAAATTATAGGTAATAAATCCAAAGGGCGAGAGTGATAGTTAAAATCGTCCAAATACTATCCCTCTCGCCCTTTTTTATCACTATCACCTGCACCCTTTGGATTTATTAGCTATAATTTAATTGCTTGTGCCGTTAAGCCCCGCCATATGGAGACGGCTCGGTTTGTCCAGATAACAATTTTTCTGCAGCCGTGTGTTAATTAAAGAAAACGTGGAAAGAGCGATGGCTTGGTCTATTCCCATTGTCTCCACGTATTTGAAATATTTTCACTATGGCATTCATTTTGCCTTGACGAAGATACAAGAAAGTACGGCCATTAGAACACACTCTAGCCCAGACCAGAACTGACTGCAGCCGGTAAGGCTGGACGTACTGCACACAGTGTGGTTGCATTCGTGAGCCCGATTTCCCCCACAGGTGTCGTACTCGAGTATCAGGATAAAGAGAGAAAAGGGATTTGTCTGTGCAAAGTACATGGTGCCACTCTGTAGTCCATTACATGTACTGTTGGACTCAGGTACATCTTTGACGACGGTGAGCTGATGTTAATGCTCGACATCTCAACGGCATCCTTGCTCTGAGTCCGCACTCGTGAAGACGGTTTCGTACCGTTTAGGTACATACTGTCGTTACACCAGAAGCAGCTTGAATGATTCCCGGAGTAGGTTATTGGTGATAGCAAGCTGTTTCCGAGCATTTGCTGTCAAGTAACGTTCTTGCCTCTTGGTGTTCATCCTTGGCGACAACCCCTGGGCCAATCAACAACATTTCCACACCGTAGGAATCTTGTATGCAACCGACTAACTATACTTTGCGAAATTGCTAAAGCAAGTGCCACATCGATCTGCCATAGACCTGCCTGTAACATGCCAACAGCCCTATTTCTGTTGTCAATGTTTAAATGTCGTGCGAACATCATTTCAGGTTATTTCTACACTGATTCAGCAAAATTCCAAACCAAGCTGTGAAACGATTCGTTTTCCACTTCTCGCAAGGTATATCATCATCATCATCATTGTCAACCATTATCAATCCACTGCTGGACGAAGGTCTCCCCAAGTTTCCTCCACAACGGTCTGTCTTGTGCCAGTCTCCTCCATGTCCCCCTGCATACTTTCGAATTTCATCCACCCATCTCCCACGTGGTCTTCTTCTGGGTCTTTTCCTGTCCCTTGGAATCCAATCTAAAATTTCGGCTGTCCATCGATGATCTATCCTTCTGGCAGTATGTCCAGCCCATTGCCATTTCAGGGATTTAACTCTGATCATGATGTCTTCCACTCTTGTCATTTTTCGGATCCACGAGTTCCTCTTCTTATCTCTCCTGGTTACACCAAGCATGCACCTCTCCATTCTGCTTTGAGTTGTCTGCAGCCTTTGTATGTCTCTTTTAGTTAAGGTCCACGTCTCTGCACCATACGTAAGCACTGGAAGGACGCATTGATCAAACACTTTTCTTTTAAGACATAATCGCATATTGCTCTTGAAAATTATGCTGTTTCTTCCAAAAGCTCTCCAGGCAAGTTTTGTACGCCGATTAATTTCTTCATCAATGTGACCCTCACTTGATATCTGCTGTCCAAGATAAACGTACGTGTCTGTTATCTCCAGCTTTTCTCCATCAATCGATAAATCTTCATTTCTTGTAAAAGCATTGAACATCACTTTTGTCTTCTGAAAGTTCATTTTTAATCCCACTTCTTTACTCTTGTCAGTAAGTTCCTGGATCATAATCTGCAGCTCTGATGGGCTAGTTGCAAAAATGACTACGTCATCAGCAAAACGAAGGTGGGTTAGATAATCTCCATTAATCTTTATCCCCTTGTTTTCCCAGCTCAGCGACTGAAAGACACCCTCCAATGTGGCATTAAAGAGCTTCGGAGATATGGTGTCACCTTGTCTCACTCCCTTTCCAATTTTTATGTGTGTTGTATTTTCAAACAGCCGAATCTTTGCACTTGCATTTTCATAGATGTTATTAATAATATTAATGTATGCATCTTCAATACCGCAGGATTTCAGAGCCATTGTAACTGCTGATGGTTTCACCGAATCAAAGGCTTTTTCATAATCGATAAAAGCCATGCACAATGGAAGTTCATATTCCCTCGCTCTTTCAATTAGTTCTCTCAGTACGTGGATATGATCTATTGTGCTGTAGCCACTCCTGAATCATCTTGTTCTCTCGGTTGAGCCATGTCCATTGTTACCTTCAAACGGTGTGAAAGAACTTTAGTGAAGATTTTATAAACCACTGATAGGAGGCTAATAGGTCTGTAGTTCCTGAGATCCTCAATGTCACCTTTTTTATGTAGCAAGATCATTGTAGCGTTGTTCCAATCCTCAGGAATTTTCCCTTCATTAAGGCATCGAGTGAAAATTTGGGCGAGTACTGTTTCGATTTCTCCACTTGCTTCTTGTATGATGTCTACAGTAATTCCATCTTCTCCTGGAGCTTTTCCCCGCTTCATGTTCTTGATTGCATGTGCAATTTCTGCTGGAAGGACTGGAAGAACTCTGGTACCTTTCATGATGCCTGGAGTACATGTATCATCCCTTTCATATAATTTGGAGTAGAAATCTTTCACTCTTGTCAAAATTTCGCCTCTATTTCTTGTTACAGAACCATCTGCTTTTCTCAGTGCCATAATCTGTTTTTTTCCCTTACTGAGATGTCCCTTTGCTATCTTTAGGCTTTGGTTGTTTTCAATTGCTTTCCTTACTAGTTCACAGTTGAATTTCCTTAAGTCTTCAGTGATACTTTTTCGTACTGTCTTGCATAGCTCTATATATTCCACTTTGGAAGTCACATCTTCTTGAGTTGTCCTCATCTCTCTTCTTTTTTGCATCAACATTTTGGTTTTTCCTGATAATTTGTTCACATGCAATTTGTTCTTAGACCCAGCTAATTTTGCTGCTATTTCCATAAGAGCTTTGGTTACTTTTCTGTTAACTTCAGAAATATCCACTTCTTCCGATGTTAGGATTTCTAAAGCAGAGAATCTGCTCTTCAGTTACAATTTGAAGGTATTATGGTGTTTTTTAAGGTTGGTTATGTCAATACATTTTGTTTGTCTTATGAGCTTGCTACGTTCGAGTTTAGTGTTGAGGTGCATCTTACATCTCACCAATCTATGGTCACTGCCTGTGTTGAACTTGTTTAGCACACTGCAGTCTTCTATGACGAATTTTTTGTTACACATAATAAAATCAATTTCACTTGTCGTCCCATTTGGATGTCTCCATGTCCATTTCCTGTGTGGCTGTTTCTTGAAAAAGGAGTTCAAGATGAAAAACCCTTCTGCCTCTGCAAACTCAACGAGAGTATTTCCACGCTGGTTTCTGTTGCCGTGACCGAATTTACCTACTGAAGTTTCATTCTGTTGCCGTTGCCCTATTTTTGCATTGAAATCTCCCATAATTATCTTCAAGTGCTGCTTACCTTTATTATTTAGATCACGAATTTCCTCATAAAATTCTTCAATTTCTTCTTCAGCATGACTTGTGGTGGGTGCATAAGTTTGAATAATCTGAGCCTGGTATCTTCTCGAGAGTTGGATAACGAGTCGTGCAGCTCTGTCAGAGGAACTTTCAACTTCTACATATATATATATATATATATATATATATTTTTTTTTTATTGGAGGTTTAACAACCACCGTGAGCAACTCAATGGGCTATAAGCAGTCGCCCATCCCTAATTTAGGGTTACTGGTTCCATGGAAGGGACAGAGCCAGTGCCGTAAGACAAACACAACATCCATGTCTCACGGGATTCGAACCCGGACCTCTTCCGGACGAATGATCAGAGGCCATCGCTTAGACCACTGCGCCACCGTAACGGCTAATTTTATAGGATGCTCATTTACATACAACATAGCTAGTTACCCAAGCTGATAACCGATCTCTAGTTGTCTCTAAGTGTGCATTATTGGTTACTCAGTCCAAAGACTGGTATTTAAGTAGATGTACTCTCTCTCTCCATCCCTCTCTATTCTCCACCTCTCTCTTCAAGTCATAGTATGTCCTGGTATTAGTGTCTTGGAGTAGCGTCGCCACAAAACTATTGCTTAGCCGCAATCTTCCTTTCTTGCCCCGAATTTTTCCTTCCAAAACTTTCATCATCGGACCTCCATGGCGCAATATGTGTCCCCTACATAACATTCTTCTTCTCTTTAACATGTTGGTCAGATTCCTGCGTTTTCCAACTCTCCTCAGGGCCTCCTCACTAGTTTTTCTATCGAGCCAACTTATTCTCTCCATTTATCGCTAAGTTTGCATATGACTATGTTTTCCCTTCCAAACCATAATATCACTAACTTTTTGTGACCAGAGTATAAATGTAACATAAATTTTTTCGTGCTTGATTCTACAGCATGTGGAGATTGTGTAGTGTGATGTAAGAAAATCTGGCTACATACAGTTGCCTAAGAAGGATAGGTAACCAGTGTAAGTGAAAGACTTATTCTGGAGCCTAATGATGAACTTGAGCATGTTCCGACACTGGCTCTCTCCCTTCCCTGGAACCAGTGGCCATAAATTAGGGACGGGCGACAGCTTGTAGCTTATTGAGTTGCTCGCGGTTGTCATTAAATCTCCAATAAAAAAAAGAACTTGAGAATGCAATAAAAACAAAAAATGACACCGAATTTTCGATGGTAATGAGTACGTCTTTTGAATCCTTTCCAACGAGATTAAAATTTATCAAAGTTATTCAAAGTCAATGGAACTGGATACAAAAACACTCAATTGGCTTTCCACAATCAATAAAACATCCACAAATAGAAACAGATACCATCCGCTGAAATGTATGTTACGGAAACTAACCAATATTTCACAAAAGTTTCTCATAGCACAAGAAATATCAGATACAAAGATATTTCCTAATCGTACAGTTAAAAGAAGAAATACAGAAGGAAACATAATAATATAACTCTATGTCTTCTAGAGCAAGAATTTTCCATAATGTAAAAATTGAAAACAGGTGAAAAATATTCTTCATGGAAAAAGCTATGCTAAGGGAAAACAACTTCTCAAATACGCCTCTCGGAAGCAGAGATAGCGAGAAAATGGTTTCAGACATTTACGCCCCCTAGTGGGGAATACGTGCATTATTTAAAGACTATAATGCTGCCCATCCTTATTGTAGCAAATGGCATGCAGCAAAAAAATTGATTTTTTAATAAGGGTTTCAAACGCAGAGATACAGCTGCCAAAAAAAGGACACAACCACCACCTAGCGACACAACTGTGAACTACGAAACTCCTCAAATAACAAGATAAATGGCATTTGGTGTTGAAAGAACGTTTTAAATTGCAAATGTAGAAGCAGAGATATTGAAAAAAACAGATTAAATATTGGTGCCCCTAGCAGCGAAATTGTGCCTTATTTTGGGAACAAAATAAACAAAAAGTGTTTTCATGGTTAGTAGTATCTGATCGAAAAAGATTTTTTTTTCAATTGGCTTTATAGTCCTGCTGATATAACTGTAAACTGAAACGTGAGCCATCTACTGGCACACTTGTGCGTCAAGAAAAATTTGAAATTGCAGGAGAAATATTTCACCCCGGAAACGCTTTGCAACAAAGGAAAAAAATTCAAATTGGGATTTTATAAGCAAAAAGGTATCGACAAAAATTTGATATATATTTATGCCTCCAGGCGGAATAACTATGCATTGTTTTAAGAAGAAAGTATTCTCAAAAAGTTTTTCGATGTTAGCGGTATCGGTCCACGGAAGAATTTTTTCAATCGAATTTTCAAGAGCTCAGATTATGCTGCAAATACATCAGAAACAGGAATACGCACTTACGCCTCTGGTGGCCAAACTATCCTTCATCAAAAATTAGTAATTATACGCAAAACATTTCCGATGAGGAGCTGTATCCGGTGCAGGAAAAATCTTTCAAATCGGAGTTTCAGAAGTAGAAACATCGGAAAAACTCAGTTCACCTTTACGTCCCCTTGCGGAAAATATATGCTTTACTTGAAAATCTTGAAATTTTATGAAAAACATTTCACACCGGAAACGCTCTCCAACAGAAAAAATAATTTTTCAAATTAGACTTTTAGAAGCAGTGACATAGACAAAACTACGATATACATGTTCGCCCTCTAAAGGAAAAACTATGCACTATTTTCAGGAACAGGTAACCTAAAAAGGTTTTCCGAGGTGAGCGGTATCGGTCCACGAAATAATTTTTTCACTGGAATTTTCAGAAGCTTAGATTTTGCTGCAAATACATCAGAAGCAGAAATAAATACTTACGACCCCTGGTGGCCAAACCGTTCTTCACCAAAAATTAGAAATTATTTGCAAAACATTCGCCATCGGAAGCTGTATCCAATGCAACAGAATTGTTTGAATCGGACTTTTAGAAGCAGAGATATCAGGAAAATGCAATTTAACTTTACGCTTTCTAGCGGAAAATCTATAAATTACTTGGCAACGAAACTTTAGCTAAACTAGTCTTCAATATATGACTGGCATTGAAGAGGGAAATAATTTTTTCTATAGGATATTTAGAAGCAAATGTATGGAATAAAAATGCATTTTGAATTCGATATCATCTGCATTTACGCCCTCTGTCGGCAGATGTGTGCAATGGAAAATAACCGGAATGCAATGATAATTATTCTTGCATTTCAAGCTTGCTAGTACAAAAGGATTTTTTCTAATCGAACTAATAGTTGCAGAAATATGGTGTCCACAGACAGACGGAGGAACAGATGGACAAAGTGATAACATACAAACAAATCTTTATTAAAAAAAAGAAAAAAACGTGCTAAAAATAAAGACTTCCTATTTAAAAGTAGCTCGCAATTTCGCTAAACTAGGTGTTTTTCGCGTCACTAGAGAAAATAATACAAGCCAGTGGTATTTCATGAAATCGTGGAACAAGCAGTATGATTTTCAAGCAAATACACGTCAAACTGCGTATCAATTAAATAGAGAACTCCATGTACGGCAAACAGGAGCGTAGCTGAAACCTTACAATTTGAAGATGTTACAGGGAAATACAAAACCCAGGTAAAGCATTTTCTGTTAAATATTAATCGAAACTGAATATAGATTGCGTTCACTTTAAAAAAAAAAAACAATTTATAACCACATATTTCTAAACTTTTAACACTAAGCCGTTGCAGAAAATCTATTTCTCGAGCTTGAGAGCAACTTCTATTGCGATTTAAATGTCTTCCGAGGGGCTTACGTCCCATGGTTTACATTCCTTTCTAAAAGGCTTAGACACCGGGCTTGTGATCGCAAAGTGTTGGTATGGTATTTTTTCAGTTTTTCGAACTTTCATGTATCCATACTGTTATTGTAATTGTTATTTATCAGATTGCGTTGTTACTGCACACCGATGTGTATAAAAATTCGGTAGAATGTCGTCTTTGTGTAAAACTAAAGAATTGTAAACATAATTTATATGCTAGCTTCAATATTTCCAACATGATATGCACACGAAACAAAACCGAATGAGTGTTTACATTTGACACATGCTAAGAATCCTTACTCTTTCTACTTTCTTTCTTTTCCTTTATTTATGTATATATACACTGCCGGACAATTGCTAAGGACGGATGACAATAGCAAAGATAGCAACCATAAAATGGAAGGCAGGAAAATGTGGAAATTAGCATAAGTGCGGGATACAGTGAGACGTGTTGTGCGTATGCAAATTTTGGATTGCCGAACTTGTTCGTGACGTCATAGCGCTGATAAGAGATATAAAGGATTTGACGCGTATTGACCGTTGTTGTTCAAACGCAAAGTTGAAAGAGAAAGAATCAATTGACGAACTTGCAATTTTCAGTATGTCTTGCCGACATCACCTAGATGATTTTACGCGTGGCCGTATTATTGGCAAGATTGAAGAAGGGAGAAAAATAACAGATGTTGCCAGGGAGTTCGACGTCAGCCACAGTGTTGTTTTAAGGCTTTGGAAATCATTTCAATCAAATGGAGAGTGTAGCAAACGTCACGGGAGAGGTCGTGTTCGCAGTACGACACCTGCAGAAGATCGGTACATAGTGCTATCAACTAAAGACACCGGCGCAGCACAGCTCGTGAGGTAGCAAATCAGTTTATGGCCGATACTGGCAAGCGGATTTCCCGAAAAACTGTCGCCGGACGTTTGCATGAAGGAGGACTATACGCCCACCGTCCTGTTGTGTGCATCCCATTGTCCAGACGTCACCGTACCGCCCGTTTGCAATGGTGCCATCAACATCGCAATTGGACTGATAACGACTGGTCTGCTGTCCTCTTCTCAGATGAGAGTAGATACAGTCTATCGTCTGATTGTCAACGACAACTGATCTGGCGTGGTAGTGGTACTGCATATTGTCCAACAAACATACAGGAAAGGGACCGATATCCGACATGTAGTGTCATGGTATGGGCTGGCATCATGATCAATGGCCGTACGTCCCTCTATGTGCTTCCAACTGAGACTATGACTGGCCAATGATACATTAATGATGTTCTGCTACCTCATGTTCGCATGTTCCGTGGTGCTGTCGGTGATAGATTCATTTTCATGGACGACAACGCAACATGTGATCGAACAGTCGCTGTCCAGGAGTGTCTTGAGAGCGAGGATATTCAACGCCTCGTATGGCCAGCACGTTCTCCAGATCTGAATCCCATTGAAAATGTGTGGGATGCTTTGGGGAGGAGTCTTGCTGGTCGCCAATGCCCTCCAATAAACAAGGACACCCTCATCCGTGCACTGACAGAGGAATGGGATAAATTACCACAACAGCTGCTTGATAATGTTATGCAAAGCATGACACGACGTGTGGAATCTTGCATCGCCCTCCAAGGTGGCCATATCCCATATTGACATCTTACGCCGGAACGCCTGCGGACGGTAATTGCATTTTTTTCACGTTTACGTATTCTGCACAAAATGGCTTGTTTGTTCCTTGAACACGTTCCAAAGCCTTCTGGATTTCAGAGCACAATAAATTGTCTTTCTTGTAATGTTCTGGCATTCTGACATTATTTTATTTCACTTGGCATCCAACCACACTTACTTTTTTATGCGCTATATAGCCGTTTATGATCCGTCCTTAGCAATTGTCCAGCAGTGTATATATATTTTTATTTGATATTTTACATTTCCAGAAATACAATTTCTCTCATTTAAGTCCATCCATAGTTTTGAATATCCCTTATGCCTTTAACCGACTGGAACGAATTAACTCGGGGGCCGCCTTGTAGGCACAGTGGTGTCTAAGCGCTGGCTTCCCAGATGGGTCCGGGTTCGAATCCCTGTGAGGCATGGATGTTGTATTTGTCTTGCGGCGCTGGCTCTCTCCCTTCCCTGGAACCAGTGTCTCTAAATTAGGGACGGGCGACTGCTTATAGGCCATAGAGTTGCTTACAATGGTCGTTAAATGTTAAATAACAAAAATGTACAAAATAGTATTTTAACTAATCACGACACATTCAATTCAAAAAAGAAGATATGTTTTCTTAAATTCAGAAAATGCTCCGTACAACAGAAATGCAAATACTAGAAAAATGCTGAATAAATCCAGATAACACGAAATAAAGAATGACCAAAGTCGTATAAAATAAGAGACATAAATGAAAGAACGGCAGAACGAAGATTAAGATTGCAAAACACATAGACCTAGTAGGAAGATATTAATAGTAAAAAGTCTCAGGTACTGTGAAAAAAACATAATTCGGCGTTAGTAAATTGTGCTCAAATCAGCTCAAGGGAATATATTCGCTGTCTAACTAGTGAGCCGCACGCGGCAAGGACGAGTGGATATGCACATCAGAAAGCGCTGGTTTCTCCCTTAGCTTTGCTTTTCAAATTGATTGTTTAGGGGAGGATTGACACTAATCCTTTTTGGTTGATTACCAGCTTAAAATGATATAACAAAAAGGGAAAAGATGTTTCAGTCTCTTGTTTCTTCCCAGTGGCATGATGTACGTGTCAGGGTGATCACTCCTTCCTCATCATGCCTTGACTTGTGGAGCAGAGAATAAAAAACTAGAAGATAGCACTTATCGTTAATGAAATGCGATTGTGGTCTGTACTGCTGAGATGAGAGGAAGAAAGGAACTGTTCTGCCGAAGCTTTGGTAAAATATGAACTACATAAACATCCCTGTTTGAGAAGCGCAGAAAATTGTTTGTACCATTAGGTTCAGGAAGTCGGCCGCTTAGAGGGTATATGGAAAACATACATAGTTAAAGTTAATATATTTGACTTAAGAAAATACATAAGATTTTAAAATTCATCCTTTGGTAAATAAACAAAGCTGGAATTATGAACTCTGATAAGACCTGCGTTTCGATACACTATTTAGACACCTAAAATTTTAAAATGATCATTTCATAAACCAAAATATAACGAATTTTAATATAGTGACACCTTAACATATCATCTGAGATGAATGATCACGCTTACGCTCATGCTTTTCAGCGATGCTGTGCACATCATCGAAAAGGTGGACAAACATACCATGAGAATTTGGAAAATGAAGAAGTTTTCCGGGATTTTGGAACGCCCTCCAGATATTCCCAATAGTGACTTGTTTCGTGCTGAAAGCTTCACATTTCATTTATTTCATTTTTTGAAATATTGTATTCTGCCACGCAACTGGTAATTCAATACATAACAGTAATTATGCAATATACTCAACCAAAATAAAACTATATGAAATATTAAGTAATTAGTCAAAGATATTCAATGTACATGAGTACCACATTGATTCACGGCACTTTTTTTTTCCGCTGAATGTGTCATTCCATGCTGTATGTGCAAAGAATATCGAACTGATAAGTTAAAGCTCGGCGAGACGTAACTAGCGCCGCCATATCTTAAGAGTTAAAATGCAGTACACAGAAGCCAACATACAGGCTGATGCCGGAGCAGACTGCGTATGCGTATTTCTGTTGACTTCAATTCTTTGGGTAAAGAACAGTCAGCCGAACTACTCACAGCACGTGATTGTTACCTTCTCGGTAGCATAATCACTTCGCAAATTGGATATGTTAGTTTTGTTACGCCAATCGGGTTCATTAAGGCTTTTGTTTGTTTTTCACTTTTTCAGAAACATTTTCAGTAACGCCAAATACTAGGGAATGTCTGTATTTTGGACTGATCCTTAGGCCTAACTATAATATTTGCTAAAATTTTATTTAAATAGTGATACTAATGTTATTGAATATTTTTCTCACCAAAATAAGGGATGGGCGGGATATCAGAAAACAGCAACAACAACAAAAAAAAAAAAAAGAAGGATGACACCGAATTTTCGGGTGTAATAAGCACGTCTTTTGAATCCGTACTGATGCAAATTAAATTTACCGAAGCTAGTCAAAGGCAATGGAACCGGTATCGAAAACAATAGTATCTGACGGAAGAAAAAGGTTTTTCAATTGGGTTTTTAATCCCTCAGATATTGCTGTAAACGGAATCGTGAACTTACGCCCTTTGGTTGCAGACTTGTGCGTTAAGAAAAACATGAATTTATATAAGAAACATTTCGCACTGGAAACGTTCTCCAACATAGAAAGAATTTTTTCAAATCGGACTCTTAGAAACAAAGATATCGACCAAAATAAGTTGTGACTTTAAGTCCACTGGTGGGAAAAACATGCATTATTTTAGGAAGAAAGTATTCCCTAAATATTTTTCCATATGAACGGTATCAGTCCAAGAAAAAAATTTAATCGAGTTTTCAGGAGCCCAGATTTTGCTACAAATACATCAGAAGCGGAAATTAACACTTATGCCCCCTGGTGGCCAAACCATTCTTTACCATACATTAGAAATTATGTGAAAAATATTTTCCATTAGGTCTTGTATGCGATACAGGAAAAAGTTTTCAAATCGGAGTTTTAGAAGCAAAAATAACGCAGGAAACGCAATTTACCTTTGTGCCCCCTAGCGGAAAGTTTATGATTTACTTGAAAATTTTGAATTTATAGGGAAAACATTTCGCATCGGAAACACTATCCAACAAAGAAGGAATTTTCCAAATCGGACTCCTTGAAGTAGAGATATTGACAAAAATAAGATATACATCTACGCCCCCTGGCGTTGAAACCATGCATTATTTCAAGAAGAAAATGTTCCTGAAAGGTTTGTCGACATGAATACTATCTGTCTACAAACGACGAATTTTTTCAATCAAGAGTTTAGAAGCTCATATTTTCAGCTGCAAATACACCAGAAGCGGAAATTAAGATTTACGCCCCCTGGTGGCCAAACCATTTTTTTACAAAAATTAGAAATTATGAGCAAAAGCTTTCCCACCAGGAGCTGTATCCGGTTCAGAAAGAATTTTTCAAATCGGAGATTTAGAAGCAGAGATGTGGGGGAAAGGCAATTTGCCTTTACACCCCCTAGCGGAAAGTCTACGAATTAATTGAAAATTTTGAAATTATATGAAAAACATGTCACACTGGAAACACTATCCAAGAAAGTAGGAATTTTTCAAATCGGATTCCTAGAAGTAGAGATATTGACAAAAATAAGATATACATCTACGCCCCCTGCCGTACAAACCATGCATTATTTCAAGAAGAAAATGTTCCTAAAAGGTTTGTCGACATGAGTAGTATCGGTCTAGAAACGATGAATTTTTTTAATCGAGAATTTAGAAGCTCATATTTTGCTGCAAATACATCAGAAGCGGAAATTAAGATTTACGCCCCCTGGTGGCCAAACCATTTTTTTACAATAATTAGACATTATGTGAAAACGATTTCCCATCAGAAGCTGTATCCGGTGCAGAAAGAATTTTTCAAATCGGAGATTTAGAAGCAGAGCTATGGGGGAAAAGCAATTTACCTTTACACCCCTAGCGGAAAGTCTAGGAATTAATTGAAAATTTTGAAATTATATGAAAAACATGTCACACTGGAAACACTACATAACAAAGAAAGAATTTTTCAAATCGGACTCCTAAAAGTAGAGATATTGACAAAAATAAGATGTACATCTACGCCCCCTGGCGGAGAAACTGTGGAATATTTTAAGAAGAAAATATTCCGAAAAGGTTTATCGATGTGAGTGGCATCAATCCACGAAAGAATTTTTTCAATCGATATTTTAGAATCACAGATTTTATGGCAAATACGTCAAAAACAAAAATTAACGCTTACGCCCCCTGGTGGCTGAAGTATTCTTTACCAAAAATTTGAAATTATGTGCAAAAGATTTTCCATCAGGAAGTTTATCCGCTAAAGAAAAAAAAATTCAAATCGGAGTTTTGGAAGAAGAGTTATCGGGAAAATCTGTGCATAATTTGAAAAAGAAACTATATCTAAAATACTCTTCGACATAAATGGAATCGGAATATAAAATAATGTTTTCAATCGGATGTTTAGAGGCAAATATGTGGAATAAAACGTATTTTTGAATTCGACACCATCTGCATTTACGCCCGCCCTCTACGGCGAAATTGTACATCGTAAAAAAAAAAAAAAGCGAAATGAAGGATCATCATTCGTATATTTCAAGCTTCCTAATGCAAACAGAATTTTTCAAAACGGACTAATAGTTGCAGAAATATCGTGAGTACGGACGGACGGACAAACCGGTAACATAAGCATGATCTTTTTTTACAAAAGACATGATAAAAACTGCTCTAAGCAAACTGTCATCAGATCGAAAAAACCATCGTGGATCAAAGAAAAGCTTCACTGCTGTAGCACCCCTAACGTATTTTGCTCCTGAATGTTAACTTTCCCGCAGAGCATAAAACCTCTTAAGATGTGGTGGCGCTGTTGCCGGCTGTTTTATGTTATCTCTGTGAGAGTTGGCGTTATTCACGCGAAGCTTTATATTATTTGCTATGTGTCAGGTTATTCACGACATTCATAAAGATTCCCAAAACAGTTTTATTTTCCAGCAAGACAGTACACCAACTCATTTCCATAATAATAAATTGAAACTCGCAAGGCCATTTACGTCGGCGGATCGCTTACCAGAACTCGCACCTATAGATTTATTCGTGTAAGATCCTATTAAATATGACCTGACACGTAGTATGTATATACCTGTCACTGAATTAAAAACTTTTATTCAATATAGGATTGTATCTCCTTTATCCCGAATTGTATGCGGTTTGGCATAGATTCCATAAAATGTTAGTGTGTATCTACGTCTACAGGATACCAGGCGTTTACCAGACAGTCCTTGAACCGGCTCAGATTCTACAGAAGAGAACTTTGCTCACAGATCTGTTTGTTTTTAACACGCCCCGCACGTTCTCAATGGGATTCAGTTCCGTGCTTTGTGGTAGCCAGGAAAGATGGTTGAGGTGGCTGTCATGTTCGCTGAATACATCTACGCGGTGGACAGTAGCATTGTCGTCCGTGAAACAGTCATCACCTTGCTGGATAAAGAGCCAACATTGGAGGATGAACTTGATCGCAACAATGTTCAGGTAATCCTTGAAGGACACCCGAACGTCCAGTAATATCAGGGGACACGTCCCTTACCAACAGAACGTGTCCCACACCATGATACCACCTCCACAATCTTGAGTTGTGTTTACAAGGCAAGCTGGGTTCATTGCTTCTTATGGCTTCCACCAAACTCTCTGCCTACCGTCGGTACAGAACAAAGTGTAACGCTACTCGTCAGACCACATCACTTTTTTCCAGTCTTCCAGTGTCCAGTCACAGTATTTCTGACACCACTGATAGAACTTCCCGGTGCTTTACAGAAATCAAAGGTTTCCGTATAGGCATGCCACGGCTAATACCGATCCTCTTCAATTCCCTGCGCATAGTTCACTGAGATATGGGTCGCAAGCTGTTCAATGCTTTGGTCAATTGCTGTGCACAGGAAATCCTGTTTCTCCGAACAAACCTTCTCAGACGACGGCGATCTCGTTCGTGACGGATTTTCGTCACTCCACCTTTACGTTTCCTAGACAATCAATGTGAATTATTTTTCCACTGATTAAAAACCCAGGATATCTCACCTTATAAGAAACCAGTCAGCTCTGCTGTTTTCAAAATCATCGCTCCAGCCAGATGGGAACCCACCATAAGCCCCTTATCGAACTCAGAAAAATCCTCTGCCTCAAAAACCCTATTGAGAAAGTTCTTTTTTTACTGTATGTCGTGCTCCTAGAGAGCATCATTCTCTTTAAATAATGCATAGCTTTCCCGCTAGAGGGCGCGAAGATCAAAACTTTTTCTCGCTATCTCTGCTTCTGGAAGACGTATTTGAAAACTTCTTTTCCCTTAGCATAACTTTTGCCATGAATAATACTTTTCGTTTATTTTCAACTTTTCCATTATGCAGAATTCTTCCGGTAGAAGTCGTTGGGTTATATATATCATGCTTCCTTTTATACTTCTTCTTTTGACTGTTTGACTTGAAAATCTCTTTGTCTCAGGCACTTCTACTATGAGAAACCTTTTGTGCGCTATTTGGTAATTTTCGTAAAATACTTTTCAGCCGTAGGTGGAAGTAAGTAGCTATTTCTATTTCTGGATATTTTATGGATTGTAGAGATTTTTTTTTTTATTTATAATTATTTATCGATTGTAGAAGTTTTTTCTAACCTGTTCACTGTTATTTTATCGATTGTAGTGATTTTTTTTATTTATTACATTTTATCGATTGTAGAGATTTTTTTATTTATAATTTATCGATTGTAAAGATTTTTTTTATTTATAATACTTTATCGATTGTAGGTACTTTTTTTGTAACCTGTTCCACTGAATGTGAAAAACTTTGTTAAATTTTATTCGCGTCGGAAAGGATTCAAAAGACGTGCTCATTACACTCGAAAATTCGGTGTCATCTTTCTTGTTTAATATGATAACACTTGTTTGTAGTTTTAGATATTCCCTTCTTTCAATTCATTGTCTTATACAGTAAAACGTCAGTTATCCGTCGTGATTGGAGGATGTTAAAAGTCGGTTATCCGTCGCGATTGAAGAACGTTAGAGCCTGCATAACTGAAAAACATGGTTGACTCAAATTGCGTTTTTTTTTTTTTGTTTTTTTTTTCCTAAAATGTATATAGATAAGTATTTTTGTAGTTTGTAAATACAAAACTGAGCATTTTATGGCTTATAGATAGAAAGTCCGTAGTTTTTGGTTTTTCTTTGTAGTACGATTTTTTGTTTTATTTTTCTTATACATCAACGAATTTGTAAAACTTCAACGTAATCAACTTCATTTTGCCTTTGCACGAATTTAATAGTTTTTCCGTGCAGCTATTAGGGCTTTGTTACAACTTACTTTGTAAACTGGCTATAGTTGTTCATCATCATCGCGGATAAAAATGACGGAGAAATTCACTTCGTTATAACTCTTAATGTTTAACAGGCAGAACAGACTAGATTGATTTCGAAGTACACTTGACTGCGCAGTCTATCAGCAGAACGGAAAACCGCAACAGTAATTTCAAATAAGTTTTGCTAGAAAGGTGATGCAATGTGTTTTAAAGTACGCAGTAATGACTCCTATTATTTTAAGAATCCACTTGCGCAGGGAGTTTAAAAAAATGTGTATGTGTTACTCGTACAAAAGATCACGCTTAATTTGACCCCACGGATAATGAAGCACCGGATAATCGACGTTTTACTGTAATTTCAACCTTGTTCCTATCTTCTTTTTGTTTTATTGAATTATGAAAGATTTTTGAAATGACGAACCCATCAGACTGCTTTTACACTGGCTTCCCTAAATTAAACAACAAATGGAAAAAATCGTGATGACTCAAAAATTACGCAACCGATTCGGATGTTATTCGGTGGTAAGCTTTGTCAGACCAAATGCAACAAAAAAAAAAAAAACGTAAGAACGTGTGATACAAAGCATTTACATTTTGTATGAGTGATGCAAATATGAAAACACAGAAATATAGGTATCAAGATGAAATAGGAAAAGGTACTTCAATACGGAGTGAGGTTATCCCGAACAACAATAGAGGCCCGACAGCGAGTTTCCATGCCGTTAGTTACATGGTGTCGAGCAGTTCAGTGGGTAGCTGCGTCCATTGCTCAAGTAAAGCAGTGCGGAGCCCCTGCAGGATTCTGGGAGGTGGCTGGAGGTCAGCAACACGCCTCCCGAGAGCATCCCAGCCATGCTCAATGGGATTCAGGTCGTGAGAGCGTGCTGACCGCTCCATACGGACTATAGTATCCTGTTCCAGGAACTGCTGCACGAGGCGAGTTGTGTGAAGGCGGACGTTCTCTGGCTTCAGTACAAATGTATCACCGATTGCGCGCGCATACAAATGAACAATAGGGTCCAGGATGTCGTCCCTATACCTTTGAGCATTGAGGTTTCCATGTGGCAACACATAGAGGTCGGTACGGCCACCTAACGATATCCCTGCCCACAGCAGAACCCTACGACCACCAAAGGTGTCCCTTTCCTGGATATTAGAGGGAAGATATAGCGAGTACCGGCCTCTCTCCAGATGTAAACTCTGCGAGAATCACTTTATAAACAGTAGCGCGGCTCATCAGTGAACAGAAGAGACCTCCACTGATTTTGAGTTCAGTTCACATGCATTCGTGCCCAATTGAAACGTTCCCTCCGGTGGCGGGGAGTGAAGGGCACGCATAATACCGGTCGCAGAGCATACAGTCCTTCTGCATGCAACCTTCTGCGTTCCGTCGAAGCTGATACCGTCGGTCCAGTGGCTTCCTTAAGCACAGATCTGAGATCAGTCGGTGTAGCTGTCCTGTTCCGCCGTGCCGAAAGCCGAAAATACCAGTCATCCACGGAGGTCGTCACCTTTGACCTACCTTCACGGTACCTTAGGGAAGCTGCCTCCGCGGCTTGGAACTGCTGCTACATTCTGCTGACCACAGAACTTTTCATTTTTTTTTTTTAAAGAGGATTTTAGGAAGGGAGTGCCTGACCCCAGGTCTTAAACAACCCTTAGAAATAGGAAGCTAGGAGATTTGGGCTAGAGTGTCAGATAGGAAAGTGACACGAAAGCGAAGTAGAAAGGGGGAGGAAGACGCCCTTATTTATTACCGGGGGCAGTACCCGGGGTCCGACGCACGGCGGATATTTAGTGGATCGAGCGTTCGTACCTGCCTGGGATCGAACCTGATGTCCTTTCCGTGGCAGTCGCGAACGTTGCCCGCTAGGTCACTCGCGGCATTGACCACAGAACGATCGACGTTGGGGCTTTTTGCGACGTCCGCCTGCCGTTGCTCTACCTCGAGTCGGCCTATCGCTCTGTAGCGTAACTCCGCTGGTAAATGACGTCTCGAAGCCATGATAACAAAATCGTTATCTCGAAATCTTGTCATTCACCGCCGCTGCACATAAATTGGCGACTTCCTCCGAAACAGCTGGCTTTAATCTCTTGTACATTTGCATAAAGTGCTGCCAGTACCACGCATTTGCCTTCTGTACTTCGATGCTTCGCCCGTAACATGTGCAAATTTCATTGAACTATATTTCACACAATTATCGAGATTTTTCGGTTTGTTGTTTAATTTATGGAAACCAGCGTATTTTAATTAGAGTATAAACGTGTTATGCGCCAATACAGAAAACTTAAGAGATTTTACATTTTCATTATTAAAGGCTACGAGAGATCTCTGAAAGAATTATTGAACACAGGCAAC
Organism: Macrothele yani; assembly: GCA_039090855.1. Lineage (NCBI taxonomy): Eukaryota > Metazoa > Arthropoda > Arachnida > Araneae > Macrothelidae > Macrothele > Macrothele yani. The sequence continues at coordinate 28,367,271 of CM076989.1, read as the reverse complement.
CCCTAATAAAATCCTATCGAAAGCATGTTATTGCGACACAGCATGAGTTTCGGCGACACATTTCAAATTACAAATCTAGGCAGTAACAGATACAATTACCGTACTGATCATGCTGAATGTTATCTAAATCATCCATTAATGCCTTCCGCTCCCTTCTGTTTTTATCATCGAGTGTTCGTTTGAAGCCAGAGGGTGGTGCTAACAGCACAAAAGAGTAATTGTTTTTCTTTTATTATTTTAACGAGTCACGTGATGTAGCGGAAATCTCGCCGCAGTAACAAACGCATACGATGATGTTTGCTCCTAAAGGACTTCAAGCCAAATCATAATGATCCCGTGAAAGCGTTAACGGCTCTTTCAGAATTCCCATGGTTCCCCTTGCTGGGCGATCCCTATCCGCTCGACTCATTGCCAGTTTAATTAGCCGCGGAATTTCTCAAGTCTTCTTCGGTGAAGTTAACTCATTTGCATCGATTACAAAGCAGTGAGGAAGTTGTTTAACCTCCAGGCATTTCCTATTCTTTGACAGTGCTGACTGCTTAATAAGACTCTCAAGTAAACGAGAAGGCTTGAATTAGAGTCAGCATTCTTAACGCGTAGTGCGTTGTTTAAACCAAGTAGACGACTGGAACTATTCCACGAGAAAAGATCGTAAATTCATAGGCACGTTTACCAATTTACTCAGTCATTTTACATTGAAATAGTAAGTCCAGCTACCTTTCGCATTTAGAAAAAAATGAAGAAAAGAAACGGTAAACTGCTTATATTAAATGGTATTTTTGCCATCTCGTGATTGATGATCCTTTCAAGTCCATGGCGTCTATAGTTTGTTTTCAAAAAGTCTAGTCGTCCGGAATGGGTCCGGGTTCGAATCCCACTGAGGCATGGATGCTGTATTTGTCTTACGGAACTGGCTATCTCCCTTCCCTGGAACCAGTGGCCCTAATTTAGGGACGAGCGATTGCTTAGCCAATTGAGCTGCTCACGGTGGTCATTAAACCTCCAATCAAAAAAAGGAAAAAAAAGTCTAGGCCGAGTGGTCTGAGCCTCTGGTTTCTGGTTAGCAGTCCGAGTTGGGCCAGACCTTCAGTCCCGGATGGTGCTGCCATCAAAAACATCTATTTGGCTGAAGTCATAGTAGGCTAGAGCTAAAGAAATCAGTAGATCAGGCATTTTGCTTAAAATATTAAACAGAAAAATAATATTAACAAAGTTTATGCATCACTACATGCTATATCAAAGGGGATTTTTTCTTTTGATTGAAGGTTTAACGACCACCGCGAGAAACTCAATGGGCTATAAGCAGTCGCCCATCCCTAATTTAGGGCCACTGACTCCAGGGAAGGGAAAGATCCAGTGCTGTAAGACAAACACAACATCCATGCCTCACCGGAATTCGAACCCGGATCCCTTTCGGTCGAATGATCAGAAGCCATCGCTTAGACCAATGCGCCACCGGGCGGCCGAATGGGGATGACCATTCTAACCAATACTTCAAATAATGTGTGACGTACCTGCCAGCAGGACGCACACGACATAAAGGAAGATAGTAGTCAGAACAAATGTCCGCGTAGCTCAATTGGTAGAGTGACTTATTCCGGAATGAGGGGATCCGGGTTCGAATCCTGGCGTGGACAAAAATGACGGAGAAATTTACTTCGTTATAAATGCTAGTACTTCATGGTAGGTTGTTGCATATGAAACGTCAAATTTTGCTGACTTGTGCAGCTGGGAAGTAATTTAAAGATATGCCCATCGTGAGGCCGTTCCGTTCGCGCAGTGGTCTAAGCGATGGCTTCTGATCAGTCTCCCAGATGGGTTCGGGTTCGAATCCCGGTGAGGCATGGATGCTGTGCTTGTCTTATGGCACTGGTTCTCTCCCTTCCCTGGAAGGCTCAAATTATTGACCAGCGACTGTTTATAGCCCACTGAGTTGCTCATGGTGGTCTTTGAACCCCCAATCAAATGCACATAGGGCGATATGACTTGCTATATGCAAATTTAAAGCATCAAGACTTTCCAGCGTATTGTGCTACAGTGAAGAGGGCAGAGGATCAAAGCCAAATTCGAGTGGTTTTCTTAATGGAGTTTAAACATGGATATCGTGCATCGAAGGCGGCTCGCGACATCAACATAGCATTTGGGGAATGCACCATTAGTGAAAGCAAGATTCAAAGGCGGTTTTCCAAATTGAGATCCGGCGATAACAGCCTCGAAAATGATCATATGATCATACGTAGAGGATTTTAGTAAGGGAGTGTCTGACCCCAGGTTTTAAACAACCCTTAGAAATATGAAGCTAGGAGATTTGGGCTAGAGTGCCCGATAGGAAAGTGACACGGAAGCGAAGTAGAAAGGGGGAGGAAGACACCCTTATTTATTACCGGGGGCCAGTACCCGGGGTCCGACGACTTAACGTGCCCATCCGACGCACGCCGGATATTTAGTGGATCGAGCGTTCGTACCTGCCTGGGATCGAACCTGAGGTCCTTTCCGTGGCAGTCACGAACGTTGCCCACTAGGCCACCCGCGGCTTGCCTCGAAAATGAACAGCGTGGTAGAACAGAAATAGCTATCGATGATGCCGAATTGGAGGCCTTGATTAAATCTGATCTACGTCAAATGGTACGAGAACTTGATGAAAAACTCGAAGTACACGATGCAACCATTTCCCGATATTTAACAACCATAGACAAAGTGAAGAAGTTAGGTAAATGTGTCCAACGTGAGTTGCAGCACCAAACACGACGATTTGATGTTTGTTCTATATTTCCAGGGGCTTCATCACGTTTGATGAGAAGTGCACGTTGCATGATAATCGTCGATATTCGGTGCAATGTCTCGACTGTCGTGAAGCACGATAACACACTCCCGAAGTCCACCCCAGAAAAAGTATTTGGCTGACTGCAGCTAATGTGATTCACTCGTGCTTGTTACAACCGGGTCAAATCATCAAGGGGTGCAGGTATTAGAAAAACAGAGGTCAGTGTTTGGTGGACCTCAACTGGTGTGATCCACTCGTCCTTCTTACAACCGGGTCAATTCGTCAAGGAGGACAGGTATAATCAAGAACTTGACTTTATGAATGGTAAACTGTCACCACACAGCCAGCATTAGTCAATCGCCATTAGCCTATATTTCTCCACGATGACGCGAGATGTGCGCCCGGTGATCAAGAAGGTGTTTCAGTTGAGGTGCGCAACCTTACCTTATTCACCTGATATGTCCTTTACCGATTATCACTTCTTCAACTACATGAACACCTTTCTACAGGGTAAACCGCTTCCCAATGAAACGTCAGTACAGATCGCATTCAACGAGTTTGTCGCATCCTGAAGTTTGACAGTTTTTCGCAACGGCATACAGAGACTTGTGCCTCATTGGCAAAAGTGTGTTGTTGCTGATGGCGATTATTCTGATTGAGAAATTTAATTTTGCCCGGATTTTGGGTGTTTGAAGTTCCCATCAATATTCCGACATTTCATTTTAACAAGCTATCCAACGTCTAAACACGACTTCAAGCCAATGCTAGTCCAGTTCAGTTTACTTCTTTTTTTCAAGCTGTTACTTTATGAAACAGTACTCACCGGTAAAACTAATGTTAGTTGGACCAGATGCTGTTACCACTAAAATAATCAAATTTTTGTAAGACTTACTTATTGTTGTCTTGATAAATATTTATAAACTTACACTTTATATGGGATAATTCTCAAACACTCTCAAAATAACTCATATTCTCAAAATAGGAGCCCCCTTCCCTGTGGTCGAGCTCTCTGAGGTGTTGGATTCTGACCATTCTTTTAAGATGGTACCGGGCTCCAGACCATTAAAAGGCATGAGCCTGTTCGCTCCCTGAAAGCAACTGTTTCAAACCTCGGACGGAGCACAACTACCCATAACCTCAACAGCTGCTAATGGTGGTTGTCAAATCACGAAACAGAAACAAAAGAGATATTTGTACCATTTTGCGTTTTAGTGAAATTCTGGAAGGAATAATTTGTACGAGCAATAGCTTTCTAGACCCCCACCCCCACCCCCACCCCAAGGATCATGATGACAGATGTGATTTTTTAAAGCAAATTTAGATTGCAAGTACTTTAAAATTTTTAATCACCTCACAAAAACAGCAGAACTCGGGTGAAATTCAGACATATTGGGTTGCAGCGAATGAAATGTCCGGCGCGAATGAGCAGTGGAGACAGGCCCCCACCACAGCGGAATGGAACCACCCACAGGTGTTGCGGTGATTATTTTGTCATTTTCTTGTAGGACTTCCGTCCACAGTGAGTAGAGTTTAGGTCCCAGCCACCTACAGCGAGATCGTCTTTTGGGCAGGACACAGAAACGGAAGGAATGAGAGCAAGTCTAGCGACTTTGACAGAACAGTTTGTAGTGAGATTAGAGTACAGTAGATGGCGCCACCGTACAAGTACGATATTGCACATAGAGGGGTGAGAGAATTTCAGGCGGGGGCATAGGAAAGGATACCCATTTAACCAGTGGGTCCAGCCTGGGGGCCGTCACTTAACGTGCTCGTCCGATGCACGGCGGATATTCAGCGATTGTAACCAAATCACACCATCTCTGAAAGATCAGCCCAGGTTCGAACCTGAGGACCTTGCATCGATAGTCTGAACTGCTAACTACTAAGTTATCCGCGGCTCTGTTGCGGTTATTACGTCACAGATTTACTATAAATAGCTAGCACGTGTGTGAAGAACAAGGCTCAGGCGTGAATTGTTTGGACGTAACGTGGCTTGCAAAGGAAACATGCAGACGCCGGATTTCAAAGTCATCTTCCTGTATGAATTTAAACTGGGACATTCTGCAAGAATTGCCGCTCGAAACGTTAACAAAGAGTTTGGGGAGAATACAGCCAACGAACAAACCATTCGACGAGGGTATGTGAAGTTTCGAAGCGGAGATCCGGACCAACAAAACTAAGCACGTGATCACCGACCTGTTGCTGTTTCTGACGATGTTCTGTTACGTGTGGTTGAAGCGGACCCCTGAGAAACGTGTCGTGTGATAGCGGCAGAGGTAGGTGTCCACCACACGACAGTTGTTCGGCGTCTGACTGCGGTCTAAATTCCGGACATGTGGCTGAAGCATGTGTTTACAACTGCCAACAAGACTAGGCATTTGGAAGTTTGCACGTCGCTGCAGGAATAAATAGGAACCTCTACTTCATGGAATCGTCCCCTGCGACGAGAAGTGGCTCCTTTATGATAATCGTAAACGATCTTCACAATGGTTAAGCAAGGCGCAGCTTACTGGACGACATCCTAAGCCACTCCTACACACCAAGAAGATGATGCTTCTTGTCTGGTGGTCCCCAGCCGGGATAATTTATCGTAGTTTCTTGGCAAGGGACCAAACCATCACTACAGAACGTTATTGTGCTGAATTACACCAGATGAAACGAAAAATTTCTGCAGAAACAACCGACTTTGGTCAAAAGACATTATGTTCTTCTGCTACAGGACAACTGCCACTCTCATTTCGCACAACGAATGATGCTGACACTAAGTGCCTTGAGCTATGAAGCACTACCTCATCCTGCCTATTACCCGGACTTGTCTCCGACAGACTATCATCTGTTTCGTCGCCTGGATCCCTTCCTGTCCGGGAAACAGTCCACCATAGTCAACAAGGTTCAACGTGCAGTTGATGGCTTCTTCGGGTCCCAGCCACAAGACCTTTTTCGTTACGGGATCATGGCTAGGCCATGATGGCAACTATGTGTCGATGCCGATGGGGATTATTTTGCCTAGGTAAGTTGTCCTACTTTTCCGTTCTCGCCGTTCACATGTGCTGGTCCTTTGCCGAACATTTCATTCGCACCAACCCAATACCTTGGTTGTTTTTCGGGAGGGGGGGGGGATGTTAACAACCTCCATGATCAATTGAACTGGTTACAAGCCGGTCCCTTATGTAGGGCCACTGATTTCAGGAAAAGGAGGGAGCCAATGCCGTAAGACAAACTGAACATCTTTGCCTCTCTGGAATTCGACCTCGGAACCAGCTCGGACGAATAGTTACAAGCCAGCGTTTAGCCCATTGCGCCACCGGGGCAGCTTACATTTATTTGAGCAGGACTATAAAAATATCTGGTGCAGGACTAAATGGCAAACCATTTTAAGCTGAAAAACTCGGGAAATTGCCTAAAGGAAAATTCCGTGAATTTCTACGATTTACGAAAACCTGTCAATAGAATAGTAGAAAGGAGTCAAAATCAGTAGAAGTGCTGATAAATCAGTGGCAGAGCAAAACTGTGTTCTGGTAGTCCAGTAGTTTGGGAAAACCAATCAGTAGACACGACTCCAAATCAGTAGATCTATTGATGAATGAGTAGAATAGCGGTATTGGTTCCGGGTGTGACACGGTGGGTGGTGTCCTTTCTACCGCGCTGGCTTCCTCACTTATCTGGAATCAGTAGCACCGCATTGGGAACGGAAGATTGCTTATAGTCAGAGAATAGCTCACGGTCTTCGTTAAAATCTAAAAAAAAAAGTGACTAATGAAACTAAGACTACTATTGAGCATAATGGAGGAAAACTTCAATGGACAAGGGCCCGAAATGTTTCTTTTCTGAGTCATTAAAATTGTACACCCGAAGCATACACAACAAATCTCTGCTGATATCGAAACTGGGTTATTTCATAACGATTTTCCCGTGCGCAATTGTTAATATTATGAAAATTGACGATGCTTACTCTTGCAAATTCCGATTCTTCGGCGAATGACACAGAAACCATTCAAGATACATGACTCGCGGACGGGTAAGGGGCCTGTATTCGGCAGGACTAAATGGCAAACACGACTATACTTGGCACGACTAAACGGCAAACACGACTAAACGGCTTGAACTCAACATGACTAAATGGCTTGAACTCAACATGACTAAATGGCTTGAACTCAACATGACTAAATGGCAAACATGATCAAACGGCCTTCACTCGGGAGAACTAAATGAAAAACAGGACCATGTGGACTGCAATCGGCAGGACTAAACGGCTTGTACTTAGCAGGAATAAACGGTCTGTACCAGTGGCGTATATTCCAGGCTAGCTATATACTATCTGCGAAGCCCAGAGAATGCACAAATAAAAGTCAATTAAATACACACAGATAAAAGTCAATTATCAAAGGTATAAGCAGTGTTGCATTCAGAAAGTTTTTTCCGGGGATCAATTACAAATTACAAGGGGGCGAAAACTTGTTGACTGATTATATACATATAATCACAATTTTGTTATATATATATATATATATATATATATATCTGCATTTGCGATATAAGAGCACAAAAAAATATTTATGCTCTTATATCGCAAATGCAGATTCCAAGAAACTTACACATACCAGTGATTGAAAATGTAAAAATGTTACACCTTTAATTCAGTAATGGACTACGGATTTCATCAAGTGGGTGGTGTAAAATATTGAGAACTATAGTAAAGGTAAGGCTGTGCCGGAGAAAATCCTCCCCAAGACATTAGGAGAGGTAAAAATGTCCTCGCCTTACTACAAGCGTGTTTCTGATTATTAAGGAATCATTACAGTGTTACCTGAAAACGTATGATGCAAACCATTCCCCTGCCATTTGGCTTCAGCCCCTTTAGATAATTTAGATTAGCAAATAGTAGTACAAAACCCTAAAACCAACTAACCGTTTCGATGGCAGCTTGAGGTGCCTCTTTTTTTTGCACGTCTTTTGTAAAAAAAGATCGTGCTTATGTTACCGGTTTGTCCGTCCGTCTGTACCCACGACATTTCTCAAACTATTAGTCCGATTTGAAAAATTCTTTTTGCATTGGAAAGCTTGAAATATGCGAATGATGATCCTTCATTTCGTTTTTGTTTTGTTACGATGTACAATTTCGCCGCTGGAGGGCGTAAATGCAGAGGATGTCGAATTCAAAAATACGTTTTATTCCACATATTTGCTTCTAAACATCCGATTGTAAAAAAATATTTTATCTTTCAATTCCATTTATGTCGAAAAGTATTTTGGATATACACTGACGGAAAAAAATCCCAACACCAAGAAGGGGTTGTGTTAGATAAACGACAGTTGGTAGGCGGTGAGAGTACATCTGTAAGATGACGTCTATGCAAATTTTGCTCTCGGCGCATACGTGTGGCGCTAGTACCGCCCCTCGGAACATGCAAAGCAGGTTTGCTGTAAATACGCGCTGTAGCGTTCGTGAGCGTTAGTTATGGTTGATATTCGACGTAGTGTGTTGATGTTAGTCAAGAATGCCTTTAAGAAGACGAAGAAGCCATTATCAACAGCTCACGGAGTTTGAACGAGGTCGTGTAATAGGGCTACGAGAAGGTGGATTTTCTTTTCGCAATATTGCAGAACGACTTGGCAGGAATGTAGCCACTGTGCATGATTGTTGGCAGCGGTGGTCATGGGGAGGTACTGCCTCAAGAAGACCGGGTTTCGGCCGGCCATGTGGCATTACTGAGAGGGAAGACCGTCGTGTACGGCGTATAGCCGTGGCGCATCGTGTTGCGTTAGCGGCAGCAATTCGAGCTGCAGTTGCCACCACAGTGACACAACGAACTGTTACAAATCGGTTACTTGAAGGACAGCTCCGAGCCAGACTCCCTGTAGCGTGCATTCCACTTACTCCAAACCACTGCCGTTTGCGACGTCAGTGGTGTCAAGCTAGAGCTCATTGGAGGATGGAGTGGAGATCTGTTGTGTTTTCTGATGAAAGCCGTTTCTGCCTGGGTGCCAGTGATGGCCGTGTGTTGGTTAGAAGGATGCCAGGTGAGCGCCTGCAAGCAACCTGTCTGCGGCCGAGACACACTGGGCCTACACCTGGAGTTATGGTCTGGGGAGCAATTTCCTATGACAGCAGGAGCACTCTCGTGGTTATCCCACGCACCCTGACGGCACAGTTGTACGTCGGTCTGGTGATTCAACCTGCTGTGCTGCCATTCATGAACAGCATTTCAGGGGAGTGTTTTCCAACAGGATAACGCTCGCCCGCATACCGCTGTTGTAACCCAACATGCTCTACAGAGTGTCGACATGTTGCCGTGGCCTGCCAGATTACCAGATCTTTCTCCAATCGAGCACGTATGGTACATCATTGGACGACAACTCCAGCGTCACCCCCAACCAGTTTAACCGTCCCTGTATTGACCGACCAAGTGCAACAGGCATGGAACTCCATCCTACAAACTGACATCCAGCACCTGTACAACACAATGCATGAACGTTTGCATGCTTGCACTCAACATTCTGGCGGTTACACCGGTTATTAATGTACCAGCATTTCACATTTAAAATGGCTCTTCTCGCGCTTACATTAAGCTGTGATCTTGAAACCTTAATCGATTAAATATGGTACCTATACAAATGTATTGCCGCCATTTCATTCCTCTACAACTATTTTTTCGTGGTGTTGGGATTTTTTTCCGTCAGTGTAGTAACTTTTTCAAATTGCACATAGATTTTCGGCTAGGGGGCGTAAAAGTAACTTACATTTTTCCCGATAACTCTTCTTCTAAAACCCCAATTTGAAAATAATTTTTTTCTTCAGCGGATACATCTCCGGATGGAAAATCTTTTGCGTACAATTTTAAATTTTTGGTAAAGAATACTTTGACCCCTAGCGGGCGTAAGTGTTAATTTTTGCTTCTGATGTATTTGCCATAAAATCTAAGCTTCTAAAATATCGATTGAAAAAATTATTTCGTGGACTGATGCCACTCACATCGACAAACCTTTTAGAAACATTTTCTTCTTAAAATAGTGCATGGTTTCTACGCCAGTGGGCGTAGATGTACATCTTATTTTTGTCAATATCTCTACTTCTAGGAGTCCGATTTGAAAAATTCCTTCTTTGTTGGAGAGTGTTTTCCGTGTGACATGTTTTTCATATAATTTCAAAATTTTCAAGTAATTCATAGACTTCCCGCTAGGGGGCGTAGCGGTAAATTGCGTTTCCCCCTATATCTCTACTTCTATATCGCCGATTTGAAAAATTCTTTCTGCACCGGATACAGCTCCTGATGGAAAATCGTTTGCTCATAATTTCTAATTATTGTAAAAAAAAATGGTTTGGCCACCAGGGGGCGTATATTTTAATTTCCGCTTCTGATGTATTTGCAGCAAAATATGAGCTTCTAAATTCTCGATTGAAAAAAAAAGTCGTTGACCGATACTACTTATGTCGACAAACCTTTTAGAAAAAATTTCTTCTTTAAATAATGCATGGTTTCTACGCGAAGGGGCGTAGATGTATATCTTATTTTTGTAAATATCTCTACTTCTAAGAGTCCGATTTCCTGTTGTCGAAGAAAAATATTTGAAGCAAAGAGTTTAAGGCAGTTTTTCAACACTAGGGGATCATATGTAGAGGATTTTAGGAAGGAGTATCTGATCCCAGGTCTTAAACAACCCTTAGAAATAGGAAGCTAGGAGATTTGGACTAGAGTACCCGATAGGAAAGTGACACGGAAGCGAAGTAGAAATTGGGAAGGAAGACGCCCTTATTTATTACCGGGGGGCCAGTACCCGGGGTCCGACGTCTTAACGTGCCCATCCGACGCACGGCGGATATTTAGTGGAACGAGCGTTCGTACCTGCCTGGGATCGAACCTGAGGTCCTTTCCGTGGTAGTCACGAACGTTGCCCACTAGGCCACCCGCGGCCCAATCACTAGGGGATGGATTTTGGGGTAAATAAATATTTTCACATAGAAACACATATTTTCAAAAATGTTGTATGTAAATACATATTTTCCAAATTTCCGTTATAGGCATGTATATAAATTTTCATGTTCCCTCCATTTTTTTTACTTTTAGTGCAAATAAACCCGAAGTAAAAATTCAGCAACAAAAAAAAAAAAAAAAAAAAAAAAAATACAGAAAAGGAACAGTATTGTAAGGAGGAGGTAGAATTTACGTCCTCCTTCTCCTCCACGAGGATTTTGAAACAAGTCCTCGGGGAGGAAAAAAAGAACGTAAACTATAAATGGCGAAATGACGTCTCTTCCTGCTCGAAAAAGCCAAACCAGAGCCGCCCCGGTGGCGCAGTGGTCTAAGGCGTTGGCCTCTGATCATTCGTCCGTAAGGGGTCCGGGTTCGAATCCCGGTCAGGCATGAATGTTGTGTTTGTCTTACGGCACTATCTCTCTCCCTTCCCTGGAACCAGTGACCCTAAATTAGGGACGGGCGACTGCTTATAGCCCATTGAGTTGCTCACGGCGGTCGTTAAACCTCCAATCAAAAAAAAAAAAAAAAAGCCAAACCAGAAATTCTGCCATACCCCCGAAAGCTTAGGTCTTGAAATCCAACGGATAAGTCTCAAAATAGAACACGGAGAGTATACAGGGTTACAAGGAAAGTCCGTGATCAGACGAATATCTAACGAACTATGGCAGTTAGCGATTTATATACTTCTCGTGCAGTTGTATAGGAAAACCCCCATGACGCACACAATAACACAACGAAGGATCCCCTCGCCCTCTTTTTTTTGGGGGGGGGGTTGAAGGGGCTATCGCGCCCCCTTTACAGATAGCGCAAAAAAAGTCAATTACAAACTTGTTCAGCGAGGCAAAAATAGTACACACTTGTTTTTGTCCCATAACAAAATATGGAAGGGGTCTCTCCAAATGCGAAAAAAGCGGAAAGCTACCTGAGTCGCTGTGTCCGAAGCATGTTCACATAGATTTCAAATGTGCTTTCTGCTCCGTCGTCAGAATACAACAATTTAGTAAAATCAAGCAATGCATTGATTATGATAGCTTTCCAACATACCAGAATTTATTACTCAAGTTATGTGGATAATGGCTGTGGAATTAATCTCGCTCCTGTGTCCTGACCTTTGGCCACACTTCGATGATATTCAACAGAACCGGTTCATTATACCTCCGGAACAACACGATAAAGTTTTGTTGCAATAGAAGCACGTTATGAGAATAATCTTGTGGAATAAATCTGGCTTTTGTGCAATGACTGTTAACCCTATTTCGTTGATATTCAACAGAACCGGTTCACCATACCTCCGGAACAACATGATAAAATTTTGTCGCAATCCAAGCATTTTAGGGAAGTTATGATGCACAAGGGCAATGGAATGGATCCCACTCCAGTTTCCTGACCTTTGACCTCATTTCGCCCATGTTCAATAGGGTTCGTCCCCAGTGGCTCCCTACCACATACTAAAATTTCATCGAAATCGAACCATTTTTACGCAAGTTATGACGCATAAGGGCAATGGAATATATCCCGCTCTTATTCCCTGCCTGACCTTTGACCCCATTTCGCCCATTTTCAATAGGGTTCATGCCCACGTGGTTCCCTACCACATAGTAATATTTCATCGAAATCGAACAATATTTACGCATGTTATGGCGCATAAAGCCAATGGAATGGATCCCGCTTTTATGTCCTGATCTTTGACCCCATTCCGCCCATTTTCAATAGGGTTTGTCCCCGGGTAGTTCCCTATCACATACTAGAATTTCATCGAATCGAACCATTTTTACGCAAGTTATGACGCATAAGAGCATGGAATGGATCCCGCTCCTATGTCCTGAAGTTTGACCCTGTTTCGCCCATTTTCAATAGGGTTCGACCCCAGGTGGTCCTCTACCACATGCTAAAATTTTGTCGAAATCGAAACATTTTCACGTGAGTTATCGTGCGGACGGAGAGACGGACGGACAAAGCTGGAGCACATACGCTTCTTCAACCAACGGTTGGAAAGCGTAAAAAATGATATGCGTGGTCGGACCCATCCCCATCCTGCAGTGGTCGATATGCCAACACTTCGTGAACCAGTGACGGGAAGTCGAAAGCTTTGCCACGTAATCAAGTCAATTAGATGTGCGTACAGTTTTCCTATTGGATGAGTGTTTCACCACTTTATGCTATTTCTTCTTGCCTCAGTGTATTTTTTACTGTATTGGACATCAAAGCCTGATATTGAATACGTTAAGGAACTGCGTTTTATTTCAGGAACAAGAACTGTTGATAATGTAGGTTTGTAGGAAAAACGTTTCCTTTGTGCTTTCATTTACTTAGAACTTAGCAGTTTAGATAAGTTCTAAGTAATAAGTTCTTGTCTAAATACTCTGTCGTTGCTTCCGGATGCCGTGATTTTCTTGGGGCCACATTCCCGGTCCCCTTCCATCTTTTGTTATGGGACAAAAACATTTATGTACTATTTTTGCCTCGCTGAACAAGTTTGTAATTGGCTTTTTTGCCCTATTTGCAAATGGGGGCGAGATAGCCCCTCAACCCTTCCCCCTTTTTTGAGGATCCTTCGTTGTCTTATGGTGTGCGCCATAGGGGGATTTCCTATACAACTGCACAAGAAGTAAATCGCTAACTGCCATACTTCGTGAGATATTGGCTTGATCACGGACTTTCCTTGTAAACATGTATATATGCATCATTTGTGCTACTGTCATTATTGTTGATGCGGTTCTGTTGAATTTCTGCTATCAGCATGTTCTTCTTTCTGCGATATTATTCTGCTCCTACATTAATTTAATTCAATTCAATTCATTTATAAATCTTGCTGTTACATAATAATGATTGCAAACACCGCATACATATAGGCCAAAAAATAACAGCAGGGAAGATCAAGGAAAAAGCCACGCAGAGACCTGACATAGCCTCAATCTCCCTAAGTCAAGCCAAGAGCATTCACATAACAGCAGCAGCAAGAGAGAAAGAGAGAGAGAGAAAAGAGTAAGAGATCTAAACTAAAACATGCTAACTAATTTAGATACCTAGTGTTATATTCAATAGACAGTATATTAAGGCAAATAAAACGTTAAGGTATTAAAAAGGTGAGTTATCCCACAATACCCGATCCCCATTGTTAAAGATTCCCCATTCTTTGGTTATCCACAGAATCCCCATCTGGTCTCGAAATCCCCCATCTCCTCCATTCTGTCGATAATCCTCTTTCAACCCATCCCCATCCTGCATTATTGAATAAATATTAGTTACTAAGTAAGTAGTGTTTTAATTTTTTTAAACAACTTAAAGTTATTAACAGATGTTAATTCTATAGGCAATGAATTCCAAAACTCTGGACTAGAATAATTGAGACTTTGTTTAGTAGTTTGTGTTCTAGGTAAGTCTCAGCAGAGCTTCAGAATATCATGCTAAAGTGCGGTTGTAAACTATACTGAATAAATTATTTCTAGGAGCTATATTACTATGCGGAATTAATTTTTGTGTTGAGTTTTAAATAGTGTTCTGCCTCTTCATATTGAGTTTGTGAGTGAAAAATTATCATACGAATCCCAAGCCCAAGAATAGCAGCAAAAATATAACAGCGTTCTACCAAAATAACTTCGGTGGATGATGATCAAATGATCATATGTAGAGGATTTTAGGAAGGGAATGTCTGACCCCAGGTCTTAAACAACCCTTAGAAATAGGAAACTAGGAGATTTGGGCTAGATTTCTCGATAGGAAAGTGACACGGAAGCGAAGTAGAAAGGGGGAGGAAGACGCTCTTATTTATTATCGGGGGACCAGTACCCGGGGTCCGACGGCTTAACGTGCCCATCCGACGCACGGTGGATATTTAATGGATCTAGCGTACGTACCTGCCTGGGATCGAACCTGAGGTTTTTTCCGTGGCAGTAACGAACGTTTTCCACTAGGCCACCCGCGGCCCAACTTCGGTGGATATGACATCACGTGGCATTATATAGTCCACAAGGAAAGTAAGTCCAGACCAAGCGCAAAGCAAACGTGCACTGTTACGTCAAAGAACTTTTTCGATCAAATATATAGCTGTGATTAGCAAGATGAGTACTAAAATTATTTTTTATCACAGATAATAAACAGTTACATTATCGCTGAAGAGAATATATTTTTATTTTTAGCAAATATTTTTTATTTTCAGCAAAGATTTTCAATTTTTAGCAAACATTTTTTGAAATTATTAGCACATTGAAAGTAAATGTTTATTTTTTTATTTCTAGCACCCAAACATCCGTTCTGTATTTATCACCCACTCCATCCAGGCAGTAAATAATTATTCAAAACAATGCAACATGCAAAATACGCAAACCATCCAAGAGATTTCCGATTTGTTTTCATATTTGGGATGGACAGATATATGAGAATGATTTTCTAATGACATCTTCGTGTCCCATGCGCTTTGGTGACACGGTATATTTTGAGAGACTGATAAATAATTTTAAAGTAATGGAAGTTTTGTGAAATGGTACGTTTTCTGTACAATCGATCGCGAAACCAAAAGTACAATAGGTAGTGAAAGAAATAAACCGCGACATTCTGTTTAAAATGTTGAATTGAGTCATCTCGCGTGGATGAAATACCAAACACAAATTTGTAATAGTTAAGATTTTGACCACAGACGTTAAAAAATAAAAACATGTCGCACGGAAGACAAAAATTGTGTGCCGACTGGCTTATCCTAGTAACAATGTAAAAACAAGCGTCTGCCTTTATTCCTTTAATATTTCCATTTCTGTGTTATCATACGTTGCCATCATGTCTCAAGCAATCGAATGCGGGCAAATCTAACAAAATCCCTACCATTCACTTCATCTTTGTTCTGGGGTGACCCAACCAGCAGACGATTTCCGGCGTCTCTTAGTAAAGCTTTTTTGGCTTTTTTTTTACATACTCCCGCTGAATATGCGAATGCATTCAGAATGCAGTGGCAATGCATTCCACAGAAAGCGATCAAAAATGAAAGGCACAACAAATTCGTTTCGCGTCTAGGAAACCAAATTATGCGGGACTTAGGGAGGCAGCGAATTTTCAGGGGGAAAGCAATTCCGCCGAAGCACTGTTGTCTGGTGCAGTCAAGCGTGAATCTAATTCAATGAAAACAAAATATTCAATGTTCCAAATCAGCAGACTATTCTTGGAAAGCGTAAAAACTAATGATTTCCAGATATTCCTGAACGTGAAAACTAACAATTATGTAAATGATGGCAAATTTTGTGTCTATATTTCTGCTTAACTTTTCCTCAGCATTAAGGGATTAAAATGATTACAGCTATAGTTATAATTAATTGCAAAAATAAATTTCAGAAAAACCATACAACAATTTGACTTAGCAATTTAAACTTCAAAAACCCGATTTTTTAAACAAAACACAGCAAAATTGGAAAGAACAAATGATTTATTCGTACCCTGGACAACAGAATCATTCACTTTTATGCACAATATTTGCCTTTTCCAAGGACCCAAAGCTGAGTATTATGGCTGGGTTGGCATTTCAAACTGCAGTTCCCAGACGGTTACAAGTGTCTCACGAAAAGTAAGAAATGTCTGTGAAATACAGTACTTCACGCTAATTTCTTTCAATTTCCAAAATCTCGACTAGAAAACTAGTTTTACTGAAATATGGAAACTCATAACAGCAAAGATACTAAAGAATCCTTATCTGTGATACGGCCAGCATGCCATAACTGATAAGGTTTTTCCACCATGAAAACCAACTGACTGCGATGAATGGAGCATGAGAAAGAGTGAGTACAAGATTAGTACAATGGGATATTAGTGGACTAAATGGAAATGGAAATAAGGTGGCAGAAGAAATGAGCAAATATGGACAGGATGTCTTATCATGAAAAAAATACAGTATTACGCCTTATAATACCAATTTTTTGAAGACGACAATCCAATTTTTGGCGTAAATGTGACAAGGATGGTAAGTTAGATAATATCAGAAAACTTGAAAATTTTCATCGTCCTGGAAATTTTACTCGACTTGAAAATTTTCATCAAACTTGAAATTTTACTCGAACCCGCGTCTCCCAGAAAACGCCCGGGTATGTGGTTAGCATACCCGGGCGTTTTCTGGGAGACGCGGATTCGAGTCCCGCTCCAGGACGATGAAAATTTTCAAGTTTTCGGATATTATCTAACTTACTATCCTTGTCACATTTACGCCAAAAATCGGATTGTCATCTTCAGGATGTCTTATGTTTAAACGAAGTTAAAAAGAAACTATAAGCGACAGAAAAAATGAGAAATATGGTCTCGATGACCTATGTTCAAGAAAAGCCAAGAGGAAACTATTAATGACAGAAGAAATGAATAAATGTGGACTGGATGTCCTGTGTTTAAGTACAGCTAAGAAACTATTACTGACAGAAGAAATTAGCAAATATGGGGATGTTTAAGTGAAGCTACGAAGAAACTTTTAGGGACGGAAGAAATGAGCAAATATGGTCTGGTTGTCCTATGTTTAAGAAAAGCTAAAATGAAACTATTAGGGGCAGATGCAATGAACAAACATAACTGAATGTCTTTTGCTTAAGTGAACTACAAAAATATCTCTTAGTGACAGAAGAAACGAGCAAATACGGGCTGGATATCCTGTGTTTAAGTAAAGCTACGATGAAACAATTTGGGACGGAAAAAATGAGCAAATATATTCTGCTTGTCCTATCCTTAGTGTCCTTAGGTGAAGTTATAATTGAATATTACTTTCACTAAGCTAATTATAATGAATTCAGCTTCTTCTAAGCTAATGCTTCTTCTACTACTAATAATGCTTCTTCTAATGCTTGTTGTTTGTTGTGTTATTAATTATATCATGAATAAACTTTCCTGCTAGTAGTGTAGTAATAATAATGAACAAGCTTTTAACTGCTAGTAATGTTGTAGTAGTAATTAAGATGAATAAAGTCTTATGCTGGTTGTTAATAATAATCAACTAATGAAATAAACCTAACAGCCAGACAGAGATCTGACAAAACTATGAACTGAGAAAGACGTACTTACGATGACAATCTTTTATTTGGTAAACTTCTGGCTCTCACATAAACGAAGATCTCTTTATACAACAACAGCTTTCTGACACATAAACCACAGCTCACTTCGTACAACAACAGCTCACTCTACGCACATCAACAAAAAGCTCTCCCTGCGCACATCAACAAAAAGCTCTCTCCATAAACAAACGCTCTCTCTACGTATCGTTGAACGCGCCTATTTATACTGGCTACCACCACGTCATGACTTACACTCATTGCCAGATCTCATTCAGCGGGAGAAATAACATCTCGTTCAGTAAGAAGATAATTTACATAGTAAAATAAAATAACCAGAGATAGTAAAAATCAAATGGAAAGTGAATCGAGAGTATACGTTACAAAGTTAAGGAAGAACTATTATATTGGCAAAATAAAACTTTTAGGAAATGGATAGCGTTAAAACCAATAGTTTATAGAAACGGTTTTGATATTCTTAATAAAATATTGGAATGAAATTATATTAAAAGTACAGAAGTATAACTTAAATCACAAATCCATAAGTAGGATCTAGAGGTTTTTTTCTTTTTGTTATGTGTTGGAAAATGTTGAACTCTCTTGTGGCTAATTTGTTTGTTGACTTCCACTATCTTTCACATTTTGTTTTCTTTTCTCTCATTTTAAAGAAACACTTCAATATGAGTCTGTTAATAGTGTTCCCGGAAGGAATGATTCCAAATTAATTTGTATAAAACCTTCCCCAGGTGGATATTCCTGGGCAGCCTCCCCCCCCCCCCGGAAAAGGTGTTGTAAAAGCTCTGTATGTAAGATATGAAGGAATATTACTACAGTATAATTATAAGTACTTATTGTGTGATTTTATCTCTTGAATTCATTTAAAATTTAGATTTTGTTAGTATGCCTGCGCGAAACATTTGAACTTGGTGTTCATTGGTTTTTTAAATCGTGAACTCGTTTTAGGTTAATGTTCTTTATCTAAAAATTCAACAAATTAGTAGTGTAAATAAGTTTCGAATTTCTGATAAATCTGTAGATTAAGTAAATGGTGTGAAAGTGAGTAGATGATGTGTTTAAATGAAAAGAAAAAAATAAATCCTTAACCATTCTTTATCAATCCTTCATGGTCGGCTTTCAATAAAGTCGAAAATGAGACATAAAATAAAGAAACCGAAACCGAAATGAATGAACAAATGAATGATGAAATGAATGAACTCGTGTGCATGTGGTCTGGGGTGTTGGATGATGAATGAAGACATGCTGGTGTAGGCGTGCTTTCGAATTTCAGCATACTTCGCATTTCATCTGTTCGTCTCCCACTTGGTCTTCTTCTGCGTCTTTTCCTGTCCCTTGGTATCCAGTCTAGTGTTTCAATTGTGTAACGGTGTCAGTTTGTTTATCCAGCCCATTACCATTCGAGAGTTATTTATTTGATCATGATGTCATCCATTCTTGTGAGTTTAGTCATCCATTAATTTCGCTTCCTGTGTTTCTTGTTTACACCAAGCATAGATTCTTCCACGCTTCTTTGAGTTGTCTGCATCCTCCGAATGCCTTTTCTAGTTAACGTCTGTGTCTTTTGATTCATGAGAAGTGAAAGAATGCATTGATTAACCTTTTAAGCGGCCGATGTACTTCAACCAAATGGTGTCCAACATTTTCTGCGCTTCCTAAACAGAAAGGTTCAAGTAATTACGAAAGCTACGGAAAAACAAATTCCTTCTCCCTCTCACCTGAGCAGTACCGACCAACTTGCCTCTGATTACCAGCGGTCCTTTTCTACGCTTTCCAACCGTTGGTTTAACAAGCTTACGTGCTCCAGCTTTGTCCGTCTGTCTGTCTGTCTGTCCGTCCGCACCATAACTAGCGTAAAAATAGTTCGATTTTGATGAAATTTTAGTATGTGGTAAGGGACAAACTGGGGAAGAACCCTATTGAAAATGGATGAAATGGGGTCAAAGGTCAGGACATAAAAGCGGGATCCATTCCATTGCTCTAATGCGTCATAACTTACGTAAAAATGGTTTGATTTCGATGAAATTTTAGTATGTGATACAGGATCACCTGGGGACAAGCCTTATTGAAAATATGAGAAATGGGGTCAAAGGTCAGGACATAGGAACGGTATCCATTCCATTGCCCTTATGCGTAATAACTTATGTAAAAATGCTTCGATTGCGACAAAACTTTACCATGTTGTTCCGGATGTATACTGAACCGGTTCTGTTTAATATCATCCAAATGAGGTCAAAGGTCAGGGAACAGGAGCGAGATTTATTCCACAGCCATTATCCTCATAACTTGAGTAATGATTTCTGGTATGTTGGAAAGCGTGTCATTATCAATGCATTGCATGATTTTACTAACTTGTTTTGTGCTTTCGAACCGTAGGTTGAAGAAACGTATATGCCCTAGCTTTGACCGTCTGTCTGTCCGTCCGTCCGAATGATAACTCGCGTAAAAATGGTTCGATTAAAGGACACAGCCTGGGGAGTAACCCCATTGAAAATGGACGAAATGAGGTCAAAGGTCAGGACATACGTGCGGGATCCATTCCATCGCTCGTATGCGTCATAACTTACGTAAAAATGCTTCGATTGCGACAAAACTTTATCATGTTGTTCTGGAGCTACACTGAACTGGTTCTGTTTAATATCATCGAAATGGGAGCAAAGGTCAGGGCACAGGAGCGATATTTATTACACAGCCATTGTCCTCATAACCTAACTAAAAATTCTTCTATTGCGACAAATCGTTAGTAGGTTGTTCCGGAGGTACACTGAACTAATTCTGTTTAATATCATCGAAAGGAGTCAAAGGTCAGGGTACAGCAGCAATATTTATTCCACAGCCATTATCCTCATAACTTAAGCAATGATTTCTGGTACGTTGGAAAGCGTATCATAATCAATGCATTGCATGATTTTACTAACTTATTTTCTTTTATTGGGGGTTTAACGACCACCGTGAGCAACTCAAGGGGCTGTAACCAGTCGCCCGTCCCAAATTTAGGGCCACTGACTCCAGGGAACGGAAAGAGTTAATGCCGTGAGACAAGCAGAACATCCATGCCTCGGATCAATGGGTCCGCGTTTGGATCCTCACAAGGATCCGAACGCGGACACATCGCAGACGAATTATCAGAAGCCATCGCTTAGACCACTGCACCACAGGGGCGGCATCAGCGCTTCTTACCGTTTATTCTTATTAACCTTCCTTTTCAGTTCCTGTATTTACAGTTCGTTCGCTGAATTCAGCTAGAGTTTGCAACTGATTCGAAAAGGGATTTGTTCTGCGATAATCAATGCTATATGATCTGATGCTGACGTTATCTCGAGCTTGATTGAAGCGCGTGTATTGAAAACTGTGCTTTATTACTGTTGAAGTGACCATTGTTTCTGCTGACCTGGATAAAAGATTAAGACTGAAAGTACATCTCTTGAAGAATTCTTGAAGTGAGATTTCGGTGCTTAATTTAAGCACATTTAATGTTAAATTATCCAGGGTTTCAGTTAAAACGGACTAGCTACGATAGTTAATCAAGCTTCGCGAAATGTTAGTGCTCTACGTGAACTGGCTTTTCACATACACTGAAGAGCAATTGAATTAGATATACCTGTCTAGTAACGTGTAGCACCACCTTTCGCCCTGATGACGGCGGCGATTCGTCTCGGCATGAACTCGACAAGACACCGGAAGCGTTGGGAAGCCATACGGATCCACGACCCCTGAACAAGCTCCCGCAGTTCACGGAGATTTGATGGAGGGAGGTCATATCTCTCGATCGCACCCCAGATGTGCTCGATGGGATTGGGGTCAGGTGACCTAGCTGGCCAAAGAAGCGAGGTCACGTCGGTGGAGTGTTCACCCAACCATTCGGATACAATTCGGGAGCTGCATTGTCTTGTTGCAGGATGAGGTCCCCAGGGGGATGTTGATGACGCACAAACGGGGGCAAAGGGTCGCCCAGGATATCCCGGTAACGTTGACCTGTGAAGGACGATGTCACACGTACCAGGGGTTCCATTTGAGTCCACGTAAACAGTCCCCAGACGAGAATGCCACCCCCACCAGCTTAAAGAGTACCCTGCTGGCAAGAAGGATCCATCGCTTCATGTGGTTTGCGCCGTACTCGTATCCTGCCATCCGCATGTACCAACGTGAATCTACTCATTAGTCCAGGCAAAATTTTCCCACATGTCTAGCGTCCAGTGGCGATGTTCCCGCGCCCATTTTAATCTTTGCACCCTGTGATGTGCGGTCAGCAGCGTTGCCCTCGTGGGACGATGTCTTCTGTACTCCACAGCGAGGAGATGGTTCTGGATGGTGTGGCTGCTTACACGTTTTTGTGCACCAGCGTTAAATTGCCGAGTGATGTCTTACACTGTGGCCCGTCTATCCGCTGTTACAATACGAGTTAGCCGACGATGACCCCGCTCATCCACACGCTGTTGTCCACGGCAGTTGGCCCTTGCAGGGATGGTTTTACCGGATTCGATGTACTCACGGTACACCCATGACACAGTGGCTCGTGAAAATTCCAGTTCCTGCACGACGTCCGAGATGGAGTGACCCATTCGTCGGGACCGACAATTTGCCCACGATCAAATGCGCTTAGATCCTTCGTCTTACCCATACTGCGTCCGACTCTTACTGATTCCCGTCGCATAACTCCTTATATTGTCGGATCGCTGCAAACGTCATGTCGTTTCCGTTTACAGGGCCACCCACAGTGCCACATTTGCATAACGCCAGCTGTCTCTAATTGAAATGCTCTTCAGTGTATATTTGTGCTCTTAAAGCCAACGAACACCACATCTGCTCCATGACCCAAAACCTGCAGGGGAAGCTCTAATCCCTCTGATATGGCCATTATGCCACTGGGTAGATAGAAACAAGTGACTCAAACATCTTTTCTTAGGTTCATCTCTGTTGTTATAGCCCTTTTAGTAAGTAATCATCCACATAAATGACCATTTTGAATAAAAAAGCTGAGAGTAAACCAACGGTTTCTGATGCGCAGATTCATTCATTCCAGCCGCTTTTGGCCCACTTCTTAGACAGCGAATACATTTGTTCCGACTGATTTCACCCCATTTTTCTAGCCGCAGGTTAAATTATCCAAGCCGGTTAAAAATTTATACACTTTTATTTTAAGTCGTAATGAAAAACTGCTCTATGAAAATACACTACCTACCAACAAGTAATTGGACACCTGTGATAGCAAAGGAAAACGAAGTTTATTCACCTTCAATAGTTGGTGGAGCCTCCACGAGCGGCGATTACAGCTGTTACCCTCCGAGGCATACTCTCAACCAGGCGTTGTACGACGGCTAGGGGTATATTCTTCCACTCGGCTTGGAGAAGATACGTCAGTTCCTTCACCGATTTTGGACGGTGGGGGCACCCCTTAAGTCGACGCTCCAACTCGTCCCAGAGGTGCTCCATAGGGTTAGGGTTTGAGCTCTGCGCAGGCCAGTATATTCGATTAGCCCATTGTCATCATACCAAGCCATAATGGACCTCGCAACATGACAAGTGGCATTGTCATCCTGAAAGTAACATGGGTCCACCCCGTGAAACTGCCACAACGTAGGAAGCGCATGGTCATCCAAAATGGTGCAGTAGATCTCGGCGTTGAGTCTACCAGGAATTGCGACCAAGGTTCCCGTGCCATACCAGGAGAAACACCCCCATAGCATAATTCCACCGCCGCCGAATTTCACAGTTGGCACAATACATTCCGGCAGGAAACATTCTCCAGGCAGACGCCAAACCCAGACCCAGCCATCCGAACGGTAGAGAGAGAGCCGTGATTCGTCGCTCCAGAGAACCTACTTTCACTGTTCAACGGTCCACTGTCGACGTCCTTTGCACCACGTTAGCCGGGCAGCGCTATTGGACTTGGTGATCAAAGGCTTGTGGGCGGCAGTATGTCCATGATAACCGAGCAGATGGGCTTCCTTACGGATGGTATTCATCGAAAAAACACTCCCGGATGCCAGTTGAAACTCCTTGCGGATGTGGCCCATCGATTTGGTGCGGTTCTTCCGAATTTCTCTGGCCAGCACTCGTCGGTCTCTAACTCCTAGTTTTTTGGGTCTGCGGGGTAGGGGCACATTCCGACAGTCACCTCTGATCTTCCACTTGCCAATCACGTAGGCCACTGTCGATTTTTGGTACTTCAACTCGCTGGATATGTCACGTATGGATCGGCCATTTCTGTGATACCCGACGACTACACCTTTCTCGATATCATAGAGCTCCAAACTGCGTGGCATCTTGCATGCGACTGGTTGCGTTGTTGTTTCCCACATGATATTTAACGGCGGCGGCCATGACGTGTATCAGGACCGCAGATATCGTCGATTGCATGGGTGTCCAATTACTTGTTGGTAGATATTGTATTATGTCGTCACTGTAAGAATATGTTGCTTGTTTGCTTTGGAAATAAGAAGTTTTGAATGTTACTTTTGATTTAAGCCACCTTGGTGAAGACTTTAAGTTGGCTTGTTGAAACTTAAAGGTTTAGCTTAACTCATTGCTCGTAGAACTCGCAAGCTGTATGATTTCAAGCTTAACCAAGCACTTGTAAATAAACAATTGAGTGGAATTAGATTAAACAGTACAAATACAATGAATCGATAAACAGCACTTGCAACTTGAATGTCCCAGTTTGTTCTCTTTCTGGCATATGTAGAACAACGTTAATTTTCAATCACTTCGCAATAACAAATGCTGATATCACATACACGTCAAACTTCTAAATCTTTATCTCGAAAAGACATGATTGTCGAGACGTTATCTCTTCTCGTAACAATCTTTAACATCTCCAAGGTATTCGTTTACAAATCATTAACATCGAAACTCGACACATTCAATTTGTCCCCCATATCTTCCCCCTAACCGCTCTGTTACATTCCTTACACTCACCCCTGACTTACTGCCAGTGATGCCAATTGAACAAAATTTCTTCGGAGAAAAAATGTGTCATTAAGTCATAAAACGTTTAACTAGAAGAAACCGATTTTACGTAAGAATACAGAAACTCAAAATAAAGGTTAAATTAGACGTTATACGTCACAGCTATTAAAAATTGCTGCCTATTCGTTTCGCTTCATCAATGTGGCCATCGTTTATTATTTGTTGTCCAAAAAAGACGTAAGCATCAGTCACATCGAAATTTGCCCAATCAATCTCCAACTCTTGAGTTCTGCTATAAAAGCATTTTTGCATCAATTTTCTTTTCTGGAAGTCCATATTTAATCCCACTTCTGTTTTCTTTATAACTCAGCTATAAAAAAATCCCATTTCTGTTTTCTTTATAACTCAGCTTAGGTTTTCTTTATACTGCGCAGTTCTGAGGAGGTATTTGGAGAAACAGCAATATCGTCAGCAAAACTAAGGTGGGAAAACCAAGTCCGTCCAGGAAACACAAGACCATTGTATCAGAGAGATGAGTTGCCCCTTTTAGTGACGTCACAAGGAAACCAAGACATCCGACTGATTTCCAACACTATCGTGTGTTACGTCAAACAGAACACCGATGTCAGTGTAACGTGAGAGTGACGTCACGAATGGAGGGAACTCATGTCTCTCTAATGGGAAGGTTTTGTGATTTTTAGATGGCTTTGGTTAAACTGTCTCCATTAGTCATTATCTCACTGTCTTCCCAGCTCAATTACTGAATGTCACACTGCAATATGTCTAGAATAATATCAAGGCCTTGTGTTTTTAGATGGCCGTGGTTAAACTGTCTCCATTAATCATTAACCCCTTGTCTTAACAGCTCAATTACTGAATGTCACTCTGCAATATGTCTGGATTAATGTCGAGATCTTGTGTTTTTTAGATGGTCTTGGTTAAACTGTCTCCTTTAATCATTATCTCCTTGTCTTAACAGCTCAGTTGCTGAATGTCACTCTGCATTACACATTGTGTGTGTCTGGGTAAATGTCAAGGTCTTGTGTTTTTAGATGGTCTTGGCTAAACTGTCTCAATTAATCATTATCCCCTTGTCTTAACAGCTCAATTACTGAATGTCACTGTGCAATATGTCTGGGCTAATGTCAAGGTCGTGAGTTTTTAGATGGTTTTAGTTAAACTGTCTACATTAATCATTATCCTCTTGCCTTCCCGGTTCAATAACTGAATGCCCCTCTGCAATATGACTGAGAATAGCTTGGACATATGGTGTCACCTTGTCTCACCTCCTTTCAATTTCTTTCACATGCTATGTCCTCGAACACTAGAACTTTGCCTTCCATATATTTTATTCGATAGCATTGCTTCTAAAAACTAGATTTTTAAATAACTTATTGGCTGAATATCTTTTACAACAAAGAACGTTAAATTTTTATTTTATTTTTCAAAAAATACGTCCCCGCTGGGGATCGTAAAAGTGCATACACTCATCGTCAAAAAAATAGTTGCACCAAGAAGGACGTGTCGAATTGCAATGCCATTCGGGAAGCAGGTAAAGGTTACCAAGAACAAGAAATTATAATTAAACACTGAAACCGATAAGGGCAATGTTTATTGAGTTACACGCCAATAAGTAGTGTCTCTCAGTATGGCGTCGAGCCGCCATGTGTGCTCACACAGCATGCCAGACGTCTCGGCATGGAGTTGTACAGGTTCTTAATGGTGTCCTGCGGTAAGCCATTTCATGCAGCTTGAATCTTCTCACACAGTTTCTGCAGATTGTGCGGTAGGTGTGGAATGTGGATAGGGTGTCCAATAGCATCCCACACATTTTCAATCGACGATAGGTCGGGCGATGGGGCTGGCCATGTTTGCTGGCAGAGTGTCAGTGCCTTGAAGGCAAGCTTTTGAGACAGTACCAGTATGCGGACGAGCGTTGTCCTGTTGGAAGATCGCACCTGAGTGAGCGTTAGGAAAAGGTAGGGCCACTCGTGGCAGGACCTCATTAACGTAACGTTGGGCTATCAAAGTGCCTGTAATGACAATGAAATGTGATCTGACATCGTAGGCAATTGCACCCCACACTATGACACCAAGCCTTCTGGACGTGTGATGCTGGACAACAAACCGTTCATCTTGGGGCTGACCAAGGTGCTTCCCCACACGGATTACGTGGTCGCCTCCTCCAAGACAAAAGCGGGGATCGTCATTGAAGATCACCCGCTGCCATTCTGCGTGGCACCATGACAGTCTGGCACGACACCACTGCAGTCTTTTGTGAATATGCAGTGGTGTTAAGGACAGTCGTCGTAACGGTCTGCGTGCGTGTAGTCCTACGTCGTGTAGCCGTCTGCCAATGGTGCTGGCACTAATCGGACGATGCACCACTTCCCACTGAATATCCGAAATCGTGGGTGTTGGGTCACTCCGCGCATGTCGGACAACCCGTCGGTCCTCTCTGTCCGTGGTTCGTTTAGGTCTCCCAGACCGTTCGCGTCCCTACTGCGTGCCTTGTTCTATCCACTGACTCCAACAGCGTGCTATGGTGACATCCGAACCACCGGTATGGCGCTTTACGGTGATAAGACTATCTCACTTGCCGGAGCCTGACGCTGCGGCCCCTTTCGAACTCCTCCAACTGCTTGAATTGTTTCCGAACTTTTCTCCGAGGCACACCTCACTTGCAAAGGATGCATCCAACACAACAACACGAGTCCGAATGGGAAGCACGCGCAACGGGACGATCTTATATAGCCGGTCAGGCACAGAGCTACGACCCTGCTTGCGTCACATGCGCTGCCAAGAGTGATACTTGAATTATTTGCACGTCTAACGATGTCAAACCAAGTTTCAATTCTGTCCGTTGCTTCCTTCTGAGTCCAACTACTTGACGTTCGGTGTATATCATTCTGTTCACTATCTCTACTTCTAATAGTCTGATCTCCAAACTTCTTTTGCTTCACGTGTTTCTACTGTACAGAAAAGTTTATACCAACTTGTTTTCGTTTTTGTAATGAATAGTTCTGCTGTAAAGGGGTGTAATTCCAGAGGACAACCGTATTGATGAATAGTTCTCCACTTAACGGAGGGGGGTAGACAAGGGCAACGGTATCGTGGTTGTACTGCGTGTATACCACCTGCGGACCTACCAGCGCCCACAGAGCAAGCGGTGGCCGACAACACGCCATTAATGACTGGAGTTGACGTAGAGTACACATGCTCGTACAGACTAACCGCTTTCCAATGGTGTGGCGCAAATCCCATCCAGGTTAAATGTCAGAGGCCCAAACAGCGTCAGCTACCGAAAGGTACGGCTCACACTGCTGATCCTGGACTGCGAAGCCGACCCCCCACACACACACACACACACATACACTCGTCTGCTACAGTTGAGTGCTCGTCATCGGACATTAAGATTCGCCTGGTGCCAGGAACACATCAAAATTGGACCTCTCCGGAGTGGCGCCGCGACGTGTGGTCAGACGATTCCCGTTTCCAGCTGTACCGAGCTGACGCGAGGGCGCAAATGTGGCGTTGACATCATGAGGCCGTGTCCAGTTGTGCCAGGTTTTGCTCTGTTTCAAGGCAGTGCTGGTTCTGATATACACTGAAGAGCCAGAAAAACTGGTATACCAGTCTAATACTTAGTAGATCCCCCACGGCAGCGCAGGACTGCAGAAATACGACGGGCATGGACTCCACTAGTTTTTGGAAATATGCTGTAGGCAATGCTCACCATACTTCCTGCAGAGCGCTCCACAATTCGGGTGTATTCCGAGGTCTCGGATTCCTGTGTTCGATAGCGCGTTGCGTGGCATTCCAAATGTGTTCTATCGCGTTCAGATCTTGGGACTTTGGTGGGAATGGCAGCACCCCAAACTCAGATGAATGCTCCTCTAACCATAATGTGGCGTCCCGACACTTGTGTGGAGGTGCATTGTCCTGTTGGAACAGGTCCAACCCATCAGCATGAATGCAGGACATGAACGGGTGTACCTCGTCAGAAAGGATGCACACATAGCGTTGGCCGGTCATAAACGTTTGTAGACGTACTAGGAGTCCCAGTGAAATCCAGCTAAACACACCCCATACCATTACGGACCCCCCACCCCCAGTATCCGGTACAGTTCCCTGTTCACAGGTGATATTCATGGCTTCATGGGGTTTGCGCCACACACGAATCCTTCCATCTGCCTGATAGAGTTAGAAACGCGACTCGTCAGAACAGGCTACTTGTTTCCAGTCATCAAGTGTCTAGTGGCCGTGCCCAATCGAGGCGCACATAGCTCTGTGTCGTGCACCCATCAAGGAGACTCGAGTTGGGCGTCCGCTCCCAAAGCCCATATCGTGCAGAGTACGTTGCACAGTCCAGACGCTGATGCTTGTTGAGGCTCCAGCATTGAATTCCGATGATACCTGCGAGAGTGCTGCATGCCTATCGCGTGAAACGATTCTTGACAGCCGACGATACTCACGTTCACCCAATGACTTTTTACGGCCACACTGGTATCGTAGGTTGGAGGTTTTGCCGGAATTCTTGTAGTCACGGTACACTCTTGCAATGGTCGTACGTGAAAATCCGAACTTCGTTTCTACCTCCAAAATACTATGGCCCATCTCACGAGCGCCAACTATGACACCGCGTTGAAAATCGCTTAAATCGTTATTACTTGTCATTCTCATGCCGAAAGCAGCTCTGACGGCTGGCAAGGATGTCTATCGCTTAATATACGCACTAGCGGACGCAACCAAGTACGCGCATAGGTGACGTTGCTATGTATTTTGCATAAGCTCGTCTGCACCAGTTTTTCTGGCACTTCAGTGTAGTTTGGGGAGCCTTTTCATGGGACACATTAGGCTCTTTCGCGTGTTTGAAGAAGTCCTTTACTGCTGCGGACAACCAGCATGCGCTGGATGACCACTTGCACGCTTTCATGGCCTTCGCGCATTCTGTGGCTGATGGTCCGTTTCAGCAGGACAATGCGACGCCCCACCAGGCCACAACCACGTAGACATGGGTCGAACTCATCTAAATTTGAAACCATCCACTGGCCTCCACATTTCTCGGATTTAAACACCGTGGAAGCTCTTTGGAAGGCCGTGGAGCGGGAGTTCAGATCCATGGATTCTGGACCAACAAGTTGTGGACAATTCTGCAACAAGCACGGCTTCATTGACACCGGAAACACGTCGGTATTTGCTGTACTCGACGCCTTGGTGTATATAGGCTGTTATTCGGGCTAGAAAAACATCAACACGCAATTAAGTAGGTATCTTCAATGTTTTGCGCATTCAGTGTATATGGCGTTTCCACTAAGCCGCCTAAATGAATTCTGTCCTTGCGGTTGCCTAAATTTATCCGCCTAAATATGTTCTGTCATTATTCTGCTACTAAAAATCCGATTTAAGTCGTTCTTTCCCGGTTTCGTAGCTCACACGATTATAGCTATTCTGCCAAGTTACCAGAGGTTCTGGCCTCTGATCATTGCTGCTGGGTTGGAGTACCGATGAGTCATAGGTGTTGTGCTTGTCTGATGGCGCTGGCTCTGTTCCTTCCCTGGAACTAGTAGTCCTAATCAAGGAAAGTCCTGAGAGTGGCCCATGGTTTTCAAACCTTTTATTGGGAACTAAAGCGAGACTACAAGAGACGAGTACACCGACAACGTCTTAAATTAAAAACTGCAGAAATTGTTTACAAGGTGCACATGAGAAATGTACAAGTGTGAATATTTACATTATAATACATAAAACAATGTGAGCCAGGAAAAACTCGAAAAAGTCTGAGTACCTGCAGTAAAGAGGGAGACGAACTTGGAGCGGCGCTCAAGTGATCCAGGCAGACGAAGAGACACAGCAAACATGAGTAGAGCACGAGTGCAGTCCAAGAGAGTACGAAGTGAAGACAGCAACAACGGCAAGAGGTGAGAACACGAGTCCTGACGAGAATGCAGGAGTCACAAAGTAAGGCAAAAACTATCGGAGGGTCCAGTGAACTAGCGCTGATATGGAGGCCAAACTCCCATGAAGATGGAAACCTGGTTGATGGCACGAGCAGGCGCATAGGCCAAACGCAGACGAGAGAACAGACGGTTGTAGAAATGTCGGCAGGGAGCGTCCCCCGCCTGGAAGAGGGAGGGCGTAGAGTCAGCGGCCCGTAGCTGATGATAGTAGCTGTAAATAGCATTTTGAGTGAGAATGAAGATATAGGCACAAGGTGTAGGCAAAGGCGTGGGAGGAGAAGATCTGTAGCACTCAGATGCTGGGCCACAGTAAAGACCAAGTCGAGCAACGGAAGAAGCAATGGGCAATGATGGTAGACGTGGTGCACGTCGGCATGTGAGTAACAGAAGATGTAGGTGGCCGAGGCAGTGAGTGTCATCCTTAAGAGGGTGACAGGCACAGGCAGGCGGCATTGGAGATAGAGCCAGTGAATATTGCTTTCTGCAGGAGTAGACAAAGGAGAAGCTGTCGTTGACCATACACATGACAGGGCAGCAGGTGGAATAGCGGGAATCGGCAAAGGTGCAGGCGTCGGTGGATCATGAAGAAAGCAGTAGAGAAGTTTGATAGAAAAGCTAGAAAGAAGAAGAACAGAGCCCGAAAAGGAAGAAAGAAGGGTAGAGGGAGAGAGGCGGAGGCAAGAGTCGGAAAGAGAGTGATGATAGGAGAGCGGAGGGAGGAGTAGAGAGAAAGAGAAGCGATGGAGCGGGGAAGGAGGGGAGAGATCTCAGAGAAGAGTTTTCCAGGGGAGATCAGGAAGAAGCAGGTCTCGATCCCGGCGGGGAGCCAGGAAAGGTCAGTGAAGTAGGGATCATTAGGAAGTGGAGGACAGAGGAGTAGAAAAGGGGTTCTGCAAAAAGTTAGAGTTGGAAGCAGAAGAGGCAAAGAGCGAAGAAAGGAAAGAGCCTGAGAATACACTGGAGAAAGGCGAGAGCGGAGAAAAGGGAAACGATCCATTAAAAGCAGTGTGATGAAAATAAAGCGCGGGTTCCGGGGCGAAACCATGACGTCCCGGGCGAGGCAAGCTGGTGAAACCGGAACACACAGGAGACGCATTAGAGAGACCACACGATGTGCTTTATAAGAGAGCCGAACTTCGAGTAAGGAGAGGCCACCGCTGGAAACTGGAAGGCAGCGAGTCGATACATTAACCCAGTGGCGGTGGGACGAAATCACTCAAGAGATGAATCTTGTGATTTTCGAGAGACAGAAGGCCGGCAACTTGGTCGCAGTCCACACATGAAGACACGGCGGGATGAGATACGTCTGAGCAATCCGAGCACGTGTAACATACGAGGAACAGAACTGAGTTCTGCGCCAGAAGGCAGCAGAACGGGTTAAGCGTTACCACAGAGCAGACCAAATTGTGGTTCTGAGCGGAAAACGGAGTACCGAAATGGACGCCGAGAAGCTTTTTCGAAGCGGCATTCCAGGAGGCACCCTAAGGGGCGTCGGTGCGAGAGGCCCAGGATTCGCACCAGAGGCTGGTACTTTTGGTGGTGTTGAGAGAAGCGGCGGAACATGTAGAGTAGAGACTATACAGACGAGACAGTTCGGTGAATTGAGAGTCCTTCCTGACACAAAGAGTGGCGTCATCCATGTAAGCGGAGTAAGTGATGGTGAAATGCCTGGTGTTGGCGGTAGGAGGCGGAAAAGCGGCAATGAAGGCTCGATGGACAGAGCGAAGAAAAGCAGATCGGAGCCGTAAGAAAGGCGGCCGTCTTCACGTGGAAGACGGCGTAGTGGCCCATGGTGGTGTCGCTAAATCCATAATTAAACAAATGAAAATCTTAAACGATCGGCCCCCAAGTGATACAACACATCACAAGAGAGGGATCAAACAGAAATAGACGCTTAGGCCTGATAAAAAGTTATTTTTATGCTAAATGCAATACTGTGAAACGTATTAATAATCGCACAAAAACGTGTAAGGAGAAGCTTATGATATATACTCGTAATAAAACGCTCATCACAACGGATCTAAAGCAAAATGAAACAGAAATGCGAAGTAAATGAAAAAAATAAAATATGAGCCCCCTTTGAAAAAAACTTCCTGCACTTCAGAAGTAGAAACTGTACTCAGAGAAGCTCACTGTGGTAAATAACATCCTGTGCAACAAGAAATTTTACCTGTAGGTTTATTGGAAGCAAAAATTCGATTGCAAAAAGAAATACACACATACGACCACTAGAAAACGATGTTTTCATTATGAGAAGTTGAAGATGCATCCAAAGTGTTCTTCACTGTTCGACTCAAAAAGAATTTTAATGGCAATTTTAGAAGCAGGGGCAGCAGTGAAGGAAAGGATATTTACTCACTCTCCGTACACGAGAAATTACATACAGAGTGTCCATAAAGTCTTTCCCACGTTACAAAAATTAATATAAAAATCTATGTAAGTTAAAGTAAAATGTTTAATTAATACAGACAAATAACGTGGACCAGGAACACCAAACAAATGTCTTCGCTCTTTCCACGTTTATAAGTGAGTCACGGAAAAATTCTCATTGGTCGCCACCGGGAATCGAACCCAGGGTCTTCCAGTTACGCGCCGGATATGCTTCCACAACACGACAGCGGCCTCGAATTCCTCCAGACTCACACGCGCTAACTGTCAAGCCAATTTGGCAGGTTGCTTCTTGGAGCCCCGCAGAACGCTGGGGATTCACCAAAGATTCCGGTGGCTGCCAATGAGAATTTTTCCGTGACTCACTTATAAACGTGGAAAGAGCGAAGACCTTTGTTTGATGTTCCTGGTCCGCGTCAAATGTCTGTATTAATTATTCATTCGCCTTCTAATTATTTGTTCAGTTGCTGCTTACCATCTTTGGTGAATCCCCAGCAAATTGGCTTGGCAGTTAGCGCGTGTGAGTCTAGAGGAATTCGAGGCCCCTGTGGTGTAGTGGAAGCATATCCGGTGCGTAACTGGAAGACCCTGGGTTCGATTTCCGGTGGCGGCCAATGAGAAATTTCCGTGACTCTCTTATAAACGTGGAAAGAGCGAAGACCTATGCTTGATAAAATGTTTAGCAACATAATATAGCAGCACTCATAAAGTTTTTTTTCTTTTCTATTCTTTAGGTGAGCGCCACGACTGAACACTGAACGCCACGACTGAACAAGGGAAGCATTTAATCGATAATGGCTTCCATGCAAGAAAAAGCGGCTTGCGTTTTGTGGTTCCATGAGACCGAATCGACAATTGCTGTCTAGCGTCATTTCAGAAAAGAGTACAGATGATTACCACAGGACCAAAAAAAAACCAACATACAGTAAAAGCTTGGTATGAAAAGTTTAAAGCGACGGGCAGTGTTGGCCAACTCCCCTGAGAGGGCCGACCATCGGTTACACCAGAGACAACTGCAGCTGTTCAGGAGACATTTCTGCGAAGTCCCAGGAAATCCATTCGTCGTGCTTCACTGGAAACTGGGATTCCCCGTTGCCACAGTTCACCAAATTTTACACAAACGTCTTCATCTGTATGCTGATAAGGCACAGATCGTTCAAGCTCTTCACTCTGATAACCGCCCTCGCCGTGCTGCGTTTGCGACGGAGATGTTTCAGCGCATAGCTCGTGATAATGATTATCTGCACCGTGTCTGTTTCTATTATGAAGCCACGTTCCACGTCTCTGGTACAGTAAATAGGCACAATGTGCGAATCTGGGGATCAAGAAATCCCAATTATGTCATCGAACAACAAAGGACTAGCCCGAAAGTGAACGTACGCTGCGGCCTGATGCATGACAGAATCATCGCACCCTTCTTTTTTACACAGCTTACGGTAACATGTAACGTGTACCTGGACATGCTGGAACTTCTTGTAGCACTTCAGTTGCAGGCACTCCAACCTCCGGTTATTTTCCAACAAGATGGTGCCCCACCACATTGATCAATAATGGTTTGTGAGTTCCTGAATGCCACATGTCCGGACAGACGGTTTGGTCGCGAGGGTCCCAGGACATGCCCACCTCCATTGCCTGACATAACCCCTCTAGACTTTTTCCTGTGGGGTTACGTGAAAGACGAAGTTTACTCTACAGGTGTTCCGGATGTCGAGACTTTAAAGAGCAGAAAAAGGGATGTCATTGGCTCTGTCTCTGCTGAAACGTTGGACAAAACATGTCGTGAAATCGAATATCGGTTAGATATCCTCCGGGCCACAAATGGCGCCAATGTGGAGGTATACTGACACTGGGGGAAAAAATCTTTACTTGTACACCATCATTGTCGGGCAATCCCTTTCTTGTGCCTGTAATACATTTTTTTATATTAACTTTTGTAATGTGAAAAAGACTTTATGGACACCCTATATTGTTTGTAGTAGAAAATATGTGCAAAATATTCATCATGTGAAAGGCATCCGACGGAAGTAATATTTCCTCATAATGAACTGCATGTTTAGAAAAATCGATATAGGGATAAAATATAAATAACGAGTTAAGAAACGGCATGAATTTATGCCCTCTAACGGTACAGTGACCATAGAAAAAGAAAGAAAGAAAGAAAGAAAGAAAGGTATGGATCACCGTTCTCATATTTCAACCTACTCAATACAAGAACTTTCATACACTGGTCTAATAAGTGCAAATATGGCATCCACAGACGGACGCACTAATATCACGTATTTTTATTTACTTCATATGTATAAAGATGCCATAAAAATAGATTTAATGTGATTAAATTTGGTGTCCGTATACAATCATATTCTGTGTAGTCCAATGTGGTTACTCTTTGACTCAGATAACTAAACATAGACTTAATCATGAAGTAATGATGGCCCATTTGCGAAGTATTCCTTCACAGCGAATTACTCTTTTCCGAGAATGATGAATATTTTGCTTTTACCAATATGAATTATTAGCTTATAATCCATACCACGGGTGAAAAACCGTGACTGAAATTTTTATAACACGAATCGTAAAATACATCTACATAACTATAATAAACGGTTAATTTTTCATGAAATAAAATAACGCTGATTCCTTTTTATGAAATTACTCTGAAATTTCATTCCTTTTTATGAAACTACTCTGCAATGCGAAGAAAATAAAATAAAACACGACATAACACCTATGTAACAGAAAAAACATCGCTGACAGTTGTTCGAGCACGTGCGTGTTCCCACAGATGAAGTCGTTTGTCTTACTAACTTTATTTTATTTTCCGGTATTTCTCCTTGATTTCACGTATCGTACGATAGCGGTGAGCTTAGTTCCGATTTCGGCCACAGCATAAAAGCAGATGGCGCTGCAATTACTGAATGATGTCAGAGCGTTATTCCGTTTTATGAAACTACTCTGCAAAGCAAAGAAAACGAAATAAAATACGACATAACACTTAAGTAACAGAACAAACATCGCGAACAGTTGTTCGAGCACGTGCGTGTTGCCACAGATGAAGTAGTTTGTTTTACTAACTTTATTTTATTTTCCGGTATTTCTCCTTGATTTTACGTATCCTACGAAAGCGGTGAGCTTGGTTCCGATTTCGGCCACCGTATAAAAGCAGATGGCGCTGCAAGTAATGAATAATGTTTGAGCGTTATTCCGTTATATATAACTACTCTGCAATACGAAGAAAACGAAATAAAATACGACATAACACCTAAGTAACAGAACAAACATCGCGGACAGTTGTTCTAGCACGTGCGTGTTGTCACAGATGAAGTCGTTTGTCTTACTAACTTTATTTTATTTTCCGGTATTTCTCCTTGATTTCACGTATCGTACGATAGTGGTGAGCTTAGTTCCGATTTCAGCCACCAGATAAAAACAGATGGCGCTGCAAGTACTGAATGTCGTCAGAGCGTTAGGGACAGAGGTGGCCTGTTATATAGGTTTTATCATTCAATCCGCTATTACCGACGAATACCGATGTCGTAGCAGATTAAGCTTTCTTCCGCCTGCATGAGTTCGGAAACGAATTTTCGATAAGAAAAGTAATGTCGAGAAATAATAAGTGTCAACCGTTTTGTAAGTGACTAATAAGCAAACAGCTAGGAAATATT
Organism: Macrothele yani; assembly: GCA_039090855.1. Taxonomy (NCBI): domain Eukaryota; kingdom Metazoa; phylum Arthropoda; class Arachnida; order Araneae; family Macrothelidae; genus Macrothele; species Macrothele yani. The sequence goes on along the minus strand of CM076989.1, from coordinate 28,330,587 downwards.
TTGAAACTTAAAAATGGGAATGAAACGTGAATGTCATTTATTTGAATGGTGAATGGTTGAAGAGTTTGCGCTCTTTTGTGCAGTGTTGCAGGACTGTTCACTGAATTATATTTCAGCTTCCTCTGGGAAAGGTTCGTTGGACCTTCGCTTGTAGAGAATTTCGAAGTTTCTGGGTTTTACCTGTATTTTCTCCGATGATGAAACAGATAAATCGCTAAAATCATAAGTCGTTCTTGCAGTGAAGAATATGTTTATTCCGAGAGGTCATGGGGACGGTCATTCAAAGCATTGTCCTGGGATTTCAACTGTATTATTATACTCGAGGATCCGCTTTTGCATTTACTACCAATTAGGCTCTAAGTGTTTTTGCTTCCTACTTTTCATTTTGCCCAGACGACAGCCATCATTCCTACGCCCGCCATTTTTGACGTAGAACTAAGCCTTTCTCCGCGATAGGTACGGGGTGACACAGGGAGTACGAATGCAACGAAAACATGTCACACTTTGAACGCTTATATCTTAGAAACTAATAATCCTAGAGTAATAAATATTACATCATTACAAAATTTATGGAGTCCCATTTATAACAAAACAAGTTTGAACCTTCCGCCCCTTAACCCTTCGATACAGTAGCGTTAGAAATTTAAGCTAAATTTCTCGTGATTTTGTTTCACCGCACGCCGCTTTAAGGTTGATAACTAGTGAATAGATAACAATAGTGATGACCTCAGCCCCGCATTCCGTAGCTGACAGTCAGAGCTAAAGGACGTATGTGATAAACCGAAATAAAGTGGATTTAAAATTCATTTACTTCTTAGGTAAAAAAAAAAAATTGGTGACGAAAATTGAGAAATGTCGCGAAAATCCAGGGAAAATTACTATAAGAACCGACGAAAGTTGAAGAATACGAAACGGCCCGCTAAGTCATCAACCTAAAGGTCACCGGAATGTATAGGGAGCGTCAAAAGTCTACTCTCCAGGATGCGTTTCACCCCAATTCGACTCTAGAGCCACAACCTCCCACTTCAACTGCACAAATTGAGCCTGAACAGCAAGAACAGATGGAGATTGATGTCATCGATCCAAATTTTCAAATTTTCACACCGAGCATGGAATAGCAATGTACATTGCCAGTCTTCACAACTTCGCTGGATAATGAATGTATTACATCTCAAATCTGTACACCGCTATGCATTCTGAAGCTAGTCAAGAACAAGAGCAACAAGAAGGATATATTAGGCCCGAGACGTATCCCTAAATTTATAAAACGGCAACTAAGGAGTTTGAGAAATTGTTTCCGAAGAACGATTCCTTCAGAAACAATTTTAGCAATAACTACTGACAACGCCTTCTACTTTTATTAACATTAATTTATAATCGGCATAGGTTCCTATGAATTGTATATAGTGTAAGTTGCTTTTAAGTAAATAAAGTAAAACATTTCTTTCATTTTTTTTCTTAAAAATGTTATATTTGAAGAAAATCAAAGCGGCACAGCTACATGGAAGTTCACTTTACCCACAAAAAATCAGTTTGTACCAAGTCTAAATAATATTCATCGCTTAAAAACCTGTGGATGTTTGAATTATTACATAATTAAATGAGAAAATAGTAGTACTAAATTATTCAATAGTGTGTTGCTTACCGGTCTATATTTTTAGTGCGAATTTCCCTGCTAATATTAAGATTAAGTAAAAGTAGATATTAGGCCTATTTCCTATTTATCCCCGCACAGTGTTTCATTTATTACATCAACTTTTAATTAATTGATATCATTTAGTGGCGACAAACGTACTTACTCTTTCAAGAATGTGGACTGCCGGGGAGAGGGGGTGGTGCTCATCTTGTGCTGGGCCTAGGGCCCGATTCTATGTAAATCGGGCCCAAAACGGGATCCCTGAAAAGAATAATTTACTCAGTGGGTTTAGTGACAACCTGGAAAATGGATCATTCCTGAATGACTCTTTTGCTTGAATGATGTATAAACTCACAAGAAGGATTTTTATTCCATCACTGCTTCATTTTTAAACGTAAAATTTCGAATTTGAGAAGCTATGCATCCGTAGTGATGTACATCATATCAAACTTTTCATGCTGCTTGAATCTGAATAAGAATAGCAAAATTTAAATAAAAAGAGCATTCTTTCTTTTCAAATGTTTGGTTCAGAATGAATTTTATTTTAACTAGTGCAAAACGCATTTACTGTTCTGCAAATTTCATGATTATTCCTTTGTCAATAAGTTTTGAAAATTTCGGCAAACCAGTTTCATTTCGCTTTGAGAAAAAACAGTTCGCTTTATTTTTATTTTTCGTGTACCCAATATGTTCTGCTACCTTCAGTCCCAACAGGATTTTGTTTAGTTAACAGCAGCGACGAATATCTCGACCATTTGATCCTCCTAACAGCAGCAAGTAAAAGTTCTCGCGCTCTCTTCTATCCCCCTCTCTCTTCCAAACAGGAAGTTCTCCGGTTGGCAACGACTAACTCTTATCTGGAGAAATGTCTTGACCGTGTCCATAAGTCACATGTCACGTGACAGAACTACTAAATGATATGTAACAAACACAGTTTACCAGTCTCCTGTTGGCGGAGAAACATTTTTCTACGCGTTTTATGTATTCGTCAGCTTCAACATTTTAGCAGGGATAGCTTACATCAGTTTACTGGAAAGAAAAGAATTGAATTTTCGTACGATCAAACATAAAATAAAAAGCATTTTTTTTTTTTTTTGTAATAAGACTGGAACGTGCATTTTTGCAAATTGCAAGAGAGAACAAAATGTCATCTAAACACAAATTCATGTTCGAGAACTTTTTGCTTTCAAAGCAAATTCTTATTACTCAAACTATTGTGAAATTATTAATATCACTTCCAAACAGAAAAAAGAAAGTCATTTTAGTAGGAGTCACATGGAAATAATCGCGATGAGTCTTTCTCTCTCTCTATTTTTGTTAGTATAAGGAGCAAGCTGGAGATAACAGACACGTACGTTTATCTTGCACAGCAGATATCAAGTGAGGGTCACATTGATGAAGAAATTAATCGGCGTACAAAACTTGCCTGGAGAGCTTTTGGAAGAAACAGCATAATTTTCAAGAGCAATATGCCATTATGTCTTAAAAGAAAAGTGTTTGATCAATGCATCCTTCCAGTGCTTACGTATGGTGCAGAGACGTGGACCTTAACTAAAAGAGACATACAAAGGCTGCAGACAACTCAAAGCAGCATGGACACGTGCATGCTTGGTGCAACCAGGAGAGATAAGAAGAGGAACTCGTGGATCAGAAAAATGACAAGAGTGGAAGACATCATGATCAGAGTTAAATCCCTGAAATGGCAATGGGCTGGACATACTGCCAGAAGAACAGACCATCGATGGACAGCCGAAATTTTAGATTGGATTCCAAGGGACAAGAAAAGACCCAGAAGAAGACCACATGGAAGATGGGTGGATGAAATTCGAAAGTATGCGGGAGTGACATGGAGGAGACTGGCACAAGACAGACCGTTGTGGAGGAAACTTGGGGAGACTTTCGTCCAGCAGTGGATTGATAATGGTTGACAATGATGATGATGATGAAGGAGCAACAAGGCAACTAAGGAATTTGAGGGATTCTGGGCATTCCCAAGAGCTTTCTTTACTCAACTAAAAATAAGGTTTTTTTTTATAGTTCCCAACATGAAATGTAGCTTGTTGTTTAGGAAATTTTAATGAAACAACTGACGCAATTATTAACAGGATAGTACAGTACAACTCCTTTCACATTTAATCAAGCTCCTCCATTTTCATTTCCTTCTCTTATTTTTAACAGCACGTGGTGTAGGAAATGCAGCATTCTCCTGCAAATAAACAAGGATAACACACTTCTCGGGAGCTTGTTCAAAAACTAATTTCAAAAAAGGTTGCAAGTTACTTGTTCTTTCGATATTGAATTTCAAGGAATACTAACTTTCTAAAACACTGGAAGAAATATGAATGCAAATATCTCAGCTGCAGCGATTGCTAACGCAAATTCATTCCATAAATTTTGCCATTACAACCCACACATTTTAATTACAGTGCCAATTTCTCAGTTTTCACACTTTTTTATTTCTTCATTCCCTTTCCCTTCATGAACAATTTTAACAGAGAATTGACAGCTTCTGTAAATACAGACCACTCCGCGAGTCTTCACATGACGCATTCCTGCTGCTGATTCTGTCTAGGGATCCTTCAGTTCCTTTTTTTGTTGTTGTTGTTGTAAGCATTTACCTTTATGCAAGGGCTGCTTAAGACAGCGCAATGGTGACCTCCCTAGATTGAATCTGACAACACCATTCATCTTCAAACTAAGCACTTCCTAAAATTCTACATGATTCTCATCAAACCTGACACAGTCAAAGCAATTTCAGAGCACATTTGTCAAAGCATCCTGAAGCAGCACTGTTGCGCTCATTTTCTAAGTATTAAAATAATATAATAGTATTTATTCGCGGGATTTTTTTATGAGTTTGCGGTGTTTGAAAGAAAAAACACTTTAGATCTGCGTCAAATTATTATTATTATTACTGTTATTATTTCACGTAGAACTAGCTAATTTGGCTACGCAAAATTCTTTTCTCCCTGTAAGTCCAAAAAATGATCTCTTCAACAAGGGTTTTCGAGAATACTGAAACAAATTAACTTGGTGATAGCAATACGGGCCGAAACAGGCTCGAACAAATGTATTCATTGTGTAAGAAGCGGACCGCAGGCAGCTGTTACAATTGAACCTGCGCATCAAACAGTTCTTAACTTTGTTATTCAAAGTTGTCATTTACGGGGATGATTTACACTAATTCTTTCAGACTGCTAAAAGGGATTTAACAATGACGACGAAGCTACAAAATTAGACGGAAGATGTTTGAGTTCACTTGTTTCTGCTAGTGGCATGATGTCCGTGTCAGAGTTGAAAACGGGTAAAAATTTTGGACCCTGACCCGGACGTCACATAATTTGACCCGACTCGGACCCGAACCTTACCCGAAAAGAAATTGCTTTGAATAATAAATTCGAAACTCAATCTATAACTATGCATAATCATATACGAGGTCCGATCAAAAAGTTCCGAGACAAGGCATATATACAACAAAGTAATTACGTTACTTAAGTCTGGTTATGATCTCCCTCAAAGTAGTCTCCTTGGGCAGCGATACACCGCTGCCAGCGTTTCTGCCACTGTTGAACGCTCATTGGAAGTCCTGTTTGCGAATCGTGTCAAGCACCGTCTGCGATTAGCGCTGGATCTCGTCCACGGTTTCAAAACGGCGGCCGTTGAGCTTCAGCTTCATCTTCGGGAACAGAAAGAAGTCACAGGGGGCTAAATCCGGCGAGTAAGGCGGGTGAGGAAGGGTAATCATGCTGTTGCGGCTGCAAAACTGGCTCATTGCTAACGCTCTGTGAGCTGCTGCATTGTGTTGATGGAGCAGGAAATCGCCCCTGCGTCACATTTCAGGTCGTTTGCGACGAATGACTTCCCTAAGACGCCGCAGAACATCACAGTAAGAAAGGGCGGTGACGGTCTGGCCCTGGGGACGAATTCACGGTGCACAACCCCCACGAATATCGAAGAACACGATGAGCATGCTTTTGGTTGCGCTCCGGACCTGTAGGGCCTTCTTCGGTCGTGGAGATGCCGGGCTCTTCCAATGCGACGACTGTTGTTTGGTCTCCGGGTCGTAACTGCAGAGCCAACTGTCTTGTCCCCAGTGATGACCTGCGACAGGAACATTTCATTCGTCTCCGTTCCCGATTTGCGGAGTTTGACGCAGAATTTGATGTTCGTTCGCTGCTCTAGTTTGCAGTCCATATCGAAATCGCAGCTGTGTTCTGCACGTGGTCGCCAAATATCGTGCAGCACAGCTATCAATGTTCACAGAACGACGCAACTCGGCATGATGACTCATAAAGGTTCCTTCCCTCGACCGCTGCTCGCGCATTTGCGTACTGTCATCTGTTGGCCCTTTACGTACCTAGTCTCGGGACTTTTTGATCGCACTACGTATATATCATCATCATTGTCAACCATTATTAATCCAATGCTGGATAAAGTTCTCACCAAGTTTCTACCACAACTGTCTGTCGTGAGCCTCTCTCCTCTATATCACTCCGGCATGCGTCCGAATTTCATCCATCCATCTCCCATGTGGCCTTCTTCTGGGTCTTTTTCTGTCCCTCGGAATCCAGTCTAAAATTTCGGTTGTCCATCGGTGGTCCGTTCTTCTGGCAATATGTCCAGCCCATTGCCATTTCAGTTATTTCACTCTTGTCATAATGTCGTCCACTTTTGTCATTTTCCTTATCTAAAAGTTCCTCTTCTTATGGTTACACTAAGCATGCATCTCTCCATGCCTCTTTGAATTGTCTGCAGTCTTTGTATGTCTTTTTTAGTTAAGGTGTACGTCTCTGCACCATACGTAAGCACTGGAAGGATGCATTGATTAAACATTTTTCTTTTAAGACATAATGACATACTGCTCTTAAAATTGTACTATTTCTTCCAAAAGCTCTCCAGCCAAGTTTTATACGCCGATTAATTTCTTCATCAATGTGACAGTTACTTGATATCTGCTGCCCAAGATAAACGTAGGTATAGGTTGTCTCCAGCTTTTCTCCGTCAATCGCTAAATCTTCGTTTCTTGTAAAAGCATTGTACATCACTTTTGTTTTCTGAAAGTTCATTTTTAATCCAACTTTTTTACTCTTGTTAGCAAGTTCTTGCATCATACTCTGCAGTTCCGAAGGGGTAGTTGCAAAAATTACTATACGTCACCAGCAAACCGAAGGTGAGTTAAATACTCTCCATTAATCCTTACCCCTTTGTTTTCCCAGTTCAATGATTGAAAAACATTTTGCAAAGTAGCATTAAAGAGCTTGGGAAATATGGTGTCACCTTGTCTTACTCCCTTAACAATTTTTATTTGTCCTGTATCCTCAAATATCGGAACCTTTGCACTTGCATTTTCGTAGAGGTTATTAATAATGCTAATGTATGCATCTTCAATGCCGCAGGATTTCAAAGCCATTGTAACTGCTGATGATTTCACGGAATCAAAGGCCTTTTCATAATAATTCATAAAGTCCCCCCGCAGTAATGTTAAGGCTGCTCCATAAAAATTTTGATGGTGCTATAGTCAAAATGTTTTAATTAAATAACTTGTTGTTTGTTTAATTTCAGTTTTTGCTGTTTTCTTGATAACATATCAAACTTCGGAATATATTTCACAGGAACACCAATTTTCACCAGATCATTTGAAAGTTTCCAAAATGTAGATGTTGATTTCATCATTGCTCATAAGAAGGAAAGAACACTCGTGAAATCAATGTTCACATTTTGGAAAAATTCAGCTCATTAGAAGCTTGTGAAAATTGGTGTTTCTGTGAAACATATTCTCGTTTCTTAATGAGACGAAACTACTTCCAGCATTCACTCTTCCTCTTTTTGTTTTCAACAAACATGTATTTGCTGTCCTCGACCCCTTTTTCAGTCTCCTTAATATTAAATTCATCCATACCAAATTAATTAGGGTATTAATTTCGACACGGCATGCAGAGAAACGGGGTGCTAGTACGTCAAACGAAAACCTCTTGATGCTCAATGCAAAATATGCGACGTGAAAAGTTATTCTCAGTCTTACAATGTGGCACGCGGGCTGTGAGAGAGTGAATCACCAGAGAAGCAGGCAACAAGCGTTTTTCTTTAACTTGCTCCAGACAATCGCACTGAAAAGAAACGCAAAGGAAGTATCGTTAAGAAACGCAAAGGAAGTATGGTGTCGGTGAATCTAGCGCCTGCGCCATATCGTCTGTCGGTGGAAATCTTCGTTGCCTTAAGATAGAAACGGCAATATTTTTGTTTGACAAATTAGTTTTCACTCCGTTGCCACCGTTATCGAGCACAAAATTCCACAGTACGCATTTTTCTTTGAAATATTTCTTTTTCTTTTCGAAAGTAAAACCAAGTCGAAATCGGGTCATTAACACCTTGACCAGACCCGTTTGACCCGCAAGAAATTGTTGATCCGCTGACCCTTGATCCGTTTCCATCTCTGGTCCGTTTCAGGGAGACCAGCCCTTCCCCATCATATCTGTCATGAAATACATAATAAAGCATAAGGGTGAGCGCTTATCACCATTGACAGGTTTAAGATGGATACTGCTGAGGTGAGAGGAGGAAAGGAATTGTTTTGCTGTAGCTTTCGCAAAATTCAGCTGCTGCGTAAACATTTATTATGTTTGGAAGAGCGCAGAAAAACTTTGGCACCATTTATTTCAGGTGCACTGCCCGTTTAAATGGTTAAAGCAAAACAATGCCCGTTTATAGGGGTTAAAGCAAAGCCGTCTAGAAAGTATAACGCCATGGCATTAGGGAGATGTGTTTCCTCTTTTAGTGACGTCAAGCAGAAACCAAGGCTCCGACTAGTTTCCAACGCTGTCGTGTATGAAGTCAAAAAGGACGCCGACGTATCAGGCCATGTAAAATGAAACTGACGTCACAAACGGAGGGATCTGATCTATCTAATGCATGGGCCTTGAACTTCCTTCGTAGACGGCCTTGGTAAAGGGCGCCCATGAGCTTTTGAGGGTGGAGCGGATCAGATCATGTTTAAAGGATTCTAGAAAGGGAGTGACCCCGGGTCTTAAACAGCCTTTCGAAATAGGAAGCTAGGAGATTTGAGCTAGAGTGCCCCATGAAGAAAGTGACAGAGAAGCGAAGTAGAAAGGGGGAGGAAGACGCCCTTATTTATTTCGGGGGGGCAGTACCCGGGGTTCGACGGCTTAACGTACCCATCCAACGCACGGTGGACATTTAGTAGTTCGAGCGTTCGTATCTGCCTGGGATCGAACCTGAGGTTCTTCCGTGGCAGTTACGAACGTTGACCACTAGGCCATCCGCGACCCGAGGGTGAAAGCAGTGACCCGTTCGAAATGTATTGCCACTGGTTCCAGGAAAATTTAAGAACTAACGCCAGATGAATAAAACTAACATCGAGGTCTTGTGCGGAATTCTTACCCAATCCAAGCTGTCAAGAGCCCATGCCCTCGATCACTCTATTGAACATGATAGGTCCCAATTTCTTACAAACACTGTGATCCTTTTAACTTCTTTCGTCCTGATGTTTTTTGAACAACTTTCGTAATCGATGTTTCCTTTGAAAAGCATCTTCGGACCGAACAGCTCCTACTACCGAAAGAATCTCCGTCTTCTATATAATCAGCTAAAGATTACTAAATGCACGATTTGAGTAAGAAATATGGTAAACTGATACAGAATTGCGAAGAATGGAATTGATAAGTGCTGTCAACGTGGAAAAAATTGGAAATGCAGATTAATATTACCGTGACAAAACGCTATAAAACATCCGAGAGCAGATTATGTGAGTCAATATGACGTGAAATGATATAAACCACTAAACCGCTGAAAATTCATGGTTCAATCATGAAAGGACAAATTGCCCTTCAAGAGATAACCAACAAAGAAAGTACTGCAATGTATTCTTTGTTTAAATCAACTTTTTTCTCGAAGTTTGACGACAACCATGAACAACAACTCTCACGGTTATAAGCAGTCGCCCTTTCCTGATTTAAGGCAGCTAACTAACCCTTTAACCGGCTGGAACAAATTAACTCAGGGTTAGAAAATTGGGTAGAAATCAGCTCGAACGAATATATTACTTGTCTAAGAAGTAGGCCTAACGCGACTGGAATATGTGAACCTGCGCATCAGATATCGTTGCTTTTCCTTTAGGCCTTTCATTGAAAGTGGTCATTTAAGGGGAATGATTGCCATACATGCTCTCTGTCTAATTTCTTTTCCGCTAAAAATACTATAAAAATGGCGATGAACCTAAAAAAAGGAGAGAAAAGATGTTTGAGTGACCTGTTTTTACCTAGTGGCATGATGTCTGTGTCAAGGGGACTAGCCGTTCCCAATCATTCCTTGGGTCACAGAGCAGAGAATAAAGGACTACATGGGAATCAAACTATAGACTGTAATACTAAGGACTTTAAAAGAGCACTCCTCACCAGCGACAGATTTACAGTCGATACTGCTGAGATGAGAAAGGAATTGTTTTGCTGTAGCTTTCGTAAAACGTAACCGCTATGTGAACATATCTTTTTTAAGATAGAAAAAATTTTGGTAACCTTTGGTTCAAGTACATCGGCAGCTTAAAGGGCTAAGGAAGGAACAGACCCAGCGCCATGAGACAAACACACAACCCATACGTCTTCCGGGACTCGACCCCGGGCCCAGCTGGCACGAATGATCAGAATTGAGCTGCTCAGACCACAAGCCACCCGGAGGCCATTTTTCTTTATTTCACGTCCTGAAGTTCCACACAGAAAAAACAAATTGTCTTTAGTATTTTAAAATCAGTTCACGCAGAGGCAGTGTTTGTTCCAAAATACTTAAACAGTTCTTTCAAACAACTAGTAGAAGTAAAATAACTTCTCAATTTTTTGAGGCTCCAGGAAGTAACTCAATTTGTTGAGGCTCCAGGAGGTAACTCAATTTGTTGAGGCTCCAGGAAGTATTGCCTTCTTTCTGACAAAGTTACTTGTCAGAAAGAAGGCAATACACCCAGATTCATCAGAATCGATCCATATTACAAATCATAAACTGTGGGGCACCCCAGGGATCAGTTCTTGGTCCTTTATTTTTTAATTTATATATTAACGACTTATTTGCAGTATTAAAAGATAATGATACAATCCTATATGCAGATGACGTAATTATTATTTTAAAGGGAGCTGATATGAATGAGCTTACACTAAGAACTAATACTCAGCTGAAATTAATAACTGATTGGCTGAATGCAAATGAATTAGTTGTTAATATTAATAAAACTAAATTAATGATTTTCTCTAATTCACAAACTTCACATTTATACGATTTACAGATTCTGATGAATGGAGTCAGGATTAATACGGTCTCAACACACTCTTATCTAGGTACAACTATACACAATGACTTGAAATGGAACAAACACATTGAAAATTTAAGTAACAAGATTTCTAGAAATATCGGGACGGTCAGTAGTACTTTGCCAAACGTAACACCAAAAACATTAATCTCTATATATCATACTCTAATTCAAACACATATTAACTATTGCATTTTAACCTAGGGACAAACCACACAATATAATATCAACAAACTACAGGTACTGCAAAATAGATTTATAAGACTAACAGACCTTAAAACATCAAATAATTTTCAATCAATCTCATATATTCGGTCAAAAGTGAACCCCAATATATATAATATTTTAACGATAAAGCAATTATATGACTATAACTTGGGAAAAATAATGTATAAAAGAATTAAAAATGGTCTACACAATGATATAATAACACTAAATATACATACTCATTACCACAATACAAGGAATAGATCACTACTAATTCCAATGTTCCCACAAACTGAGGAACTTAAAATGAATATAAATTATAGTGGCCCAAAATTTTGGAACTCATTACCCCAAGAACTAACATCAATTAATAATTTTAACTTATTTAAAATAAAATAAGTTAAAATAGTCAATTAATAATTCACAGCCTCTCCTTCACAAATGTCAACCCTGCCTTCTCGTGGTACATCCTGTTCCCACTAAAGCGGCTCTGACGACCGCCAATAGCGGTAAAACTATACCATCGGGATTAGAGGAAATGCTATCCCACACTTACCAACCCGCTTGGCCAGCGTGGTGAGTTATGGCCAAACCCTCCAAAATGACTCCAGAACTTAAATCTTGGCCCTCAGTCTTCGGCAGCTGGAATGTACCTGGCCAAGGCAGCGGCCAGTGCGACGAAGGCAGAGGGTGCTAAGAATCCCCGGAGGACCGGACTAGGCTGCCATCTGATGTTGACCTTGGCTACGTATAATGGACGCTCCCTATCTTCAGATTCAAGGCTTCTTGAATTGGAAGAGGAACTACAAAGGATCAAGTGGGACATCGTCGGGCTAAGTGAGGGAAGGAGAAAAGGAGAAGATCTCATTGAACTGAAAAGTGGACATCTCTTCTACTATCGTGGGACTGATACTGGCAGAACTAGTGGTGTTGGATTCATAATAAACAAGAAACTCAAGGATAAAGTGGTAGAAGTTGAAAGTTCCTCTGACAGAGCTGCACGACTCGTTATCCAACTCTCGAGAAGATACCAGGCTCAGATTATTCAAACTTATACACCCACCACAAGTCATCCTGAAGAAGAAAGTGAAACATTTTATGAGGAAATTCGTCATCTAAATAATAAAAGCAAAGCAGCACTTGAAGATAATTATGGGAGATTTCAATGCAAAAATAGGGCAACGGCAACAGAATGAAACTTCAGTAGGTAAATTCGGTCACGGCAACAGAAACCAGCGTGGAAATACTCTTGTAGAGTTTGCAGAGGCAGAAGGGTTTTTCATCTTGAACTCCTTTTTCAAGAAAAAGCCACACAGGAAATGGACATGGAGACATCCAAATGGGACGACAAGTGAAATTGATTTTATTATGTGTAACAAAAAGTTTGTCATAGAAGACTGCAGTGTGCTAAACAAATTCAACACAGGTAGTGACCATAGATTGGTGAGATTTAAGATGCACCTCAACCCTAAACTCGAACGTGGCAAGCTCATAAGACGAACAAAATGTATTGACATAACCAACCTTAAAAAACACCATAATACCTTCAAGTTGGAACTGAAGAACAGATTCTCTGCTTTAGAAAGCCTGACATCGGAAGAAGTGGATATTTCAGAAGTTAACAGAAAAGTAACCAAAGCTCTTATGGAAACAGCAACAAAATTAGCTATGTCTAAGAACAAGTTGCATGTGAACAAATTATCAGGAAAAACCAAAATGTTGATGCAAAAAAGAAGAGAGATGAGGACAACTAAAGAAGATGTGACTTCCAAAATGGAATATATAGAGCTATGCAAGGCAGTGCGAAAAAGTATCACTGAAGACGTAAGGAAATTCAACTGTGAACTAGTGAGGAAAGCAATTGAAAACAACCAAAGCCTAAAGATAGCAAAGGGACATCTCAGTAAGGGAAGAAAACAGATTATGGCACTGAGAAAAGAAGATGGTTCTGTAACAAGAAATAGAGGCGAAATTTTGACAAGACTGAAAGATTTCTACTCCAAATTATATGAAAGGGATGATACAGGTACTCCAGATATCATGAAAGGTACCAGTACCAGAGTTCTTCCAGTCCTCCCAGCAGAAGTTGCACATGCAATCAAGAACATGAAGCGGGGAAAAGCTCCAGGAGAAGATGGAATTTCTGTAGACATCATACAAGAAGCAAGTGGAGAAATCGAAACAGTACTCGCCCAAATTTTCACTCGATGCCTTAATGAAGGTAAGATTCCTGAGGATTGGAACAACGCTACAATGATCTTGCTACATAAAAAAGGTGACATTGAGGATCTCAGGAACTACAGACCTATCAGCCTCCTATCAGTGGTTTATAAAATCTTCACTAAAGTTCTTTCACACCGCTTGAAGGTAACACTGGACATGGCTCAACGGAGAGAACAAGCTGGATTCAGGAGTGGCTACAGCACAATAGAACATATCCACGTACTGAGAGAACTAATTGAAAGAGCGAGGGAATATGAACTTCCATTGTGCATGGCTTTTATCGATTATGAAAAAGCTTTTGATTCGGTGAAACCATCAGCAGTTACAATGGCCCTGAAATCCTGCGGTATTGAAGATGCGTACATCAATATTATTAATAACATCTATGAAAATGCAAGTGCAAAGATTCGGCTGTTTGAAAATACAACACACATAAAAATTGGAAAGGGAGTGAGACAAGGTGACACCATATCTCCGAAGCTCTTTAATGCCACATTGGAAAATGTCTTTCAATCACTGAACTGGGAAAACAAAGGGATAAAGATTAATGGAGATTATCTAACTCACCTTCGATTTGCTGATGACATAGTCATTTTTGCAACTACCCCATCAGAGCTGCAGAGTATGATCCAGGAACTTGCTGACAAGAGTAAAGAAGTGGGATTAAAAATGAACTTTCAGAAGACAAAAGTGATGTTCAATGCTTTTACAAGAAATGAAGATTTATCGATTGATGGAGAAAAGCTGGAGATAATAGACACGTACGTTTAACTTGGACAGCAGATATCAAGTGAGGGTCACATTGGTGAAGAAATTAATCGGCGTACAAAACTTGCCTGGAGAGCTTTCGGAAGAAACAGCATTATTTTCAAGAGCAATAAGCCATTATGTCTTAAAAGAAAAGTGTTTGATCAACGCATCGTTCCAGTGCTTACGTATGGTGCAGAGACGTGAACCTTAACTAAAAGAGACATACAAAGGCCGCAACAACTCAAAACAGCATGGAGAGGTGCATGCTTAGTGTAACCAGGAGAGATAAGAAGAGGAACTCGTGGATCCGAAAAATGACAAGAGTGGAAGACATCATGTTCAGAGTTAAATCCCTGAAATGGCAATGGGCTGGACATACTGCCAGAAGGACAGACCATCGATGGACAGCCGAAATTTTAGATTGGATTCCAAGGGACAGGAAAAGACCCAGAAGAATACCACATGGAAGATGGGTGGATGAAATTCGAAAGTATGCGGGAGTAACATGGAGGAGACTGGCACAAGACAGACCGTTGTGGAGGAAACTTGGGGAGACCTTCGTCCAGCAGTGGATTGATAATGGTTGACAATGATGATGATGATGACATGACACTTGTTGTTTGTTTAGATAATGAAGGCTATTGATGATGGAACACATTGATATATGTGTTGGTTGTGAGCTAGTACGTGTATATTTACATATTAACCTACCATATATGTGTTGGCTTGCCTTTTCTGTTAAGCTTTATGTTTCTTGTATTCAGGGGAGAGTCAGGCCTCACGGCCTTTTTGTCAGGCTTCACAGCCTTTTCCCTCCTTTCCAAGTTGCTGTAGTGACAACTGAATGAATAAATGAATGAATAAATGAATGAAAATCATACGGGAAAATGCTCCCTTGACAAGATCAAGCTCCATTCCATAATTATTTGACACAATAAGAATTTTCTAGAAAAATTTTTAGATTTCAGTATACATGCAGGAAAATATACGCGTTACTTCATAATACCGTGCTTCTAACGTTTCACAGCAATGCAGTAGGGCCTGTTCTGCTTCAAAAGGCAGCGACATTTGCTACAAAGCTGTTAATGAGTTAGTCTTTCCTTACTCGTGAAAAGTTTTTACATAATCTTTCATATATCAGTGGTCACACAAAGAACCACAAAGCTATCCTGAAGCGAAATTCTGTTGCACGTCACTCCAGCAAGCTTTCGAATATCATCTACCCATTCCCACGTAGTCATCTTCCAATCTTTTCCTGTTTTTTGGCGGCATGCAGTCAAATATTCCAATTTTCAGCGAGTGTTTATCCATGCGTTCCTGCAGGTTTTGTATATCTATTTTAGTTAAGAACTACGTCCCTGATTCATCAGTCAGATCTGGAGAAACGCATCGATTCTTTAAGACATAATGGTAACAGGAAGTAACAAGAAAGATGACACCGAATTTTCGGATGTAATGAGCACGTCTTTTGAATCCGTTCTTACGCAAATTAAATTTATCAAAGTCAATGGAACCGGTATGGAAAACAATAGTATCTCACCGAAGAAAGAAGTGTTTTTAATCGGGTTTCTAATCCCGCAGATATTGCTGCAAACGGCATCGTGAACTTAGACCCTCTTGATGCAGACGTGTACGTTAAGAAAATTTTGAGATTATATGAGAGACATTTAACACTTATGCCCCCTGGCGGCCAAAACATTCTTTACCAAATATTAGAAAATATATGAAAAACGTTTCTCATCAGGAGCTGTATGCGATATAAGAAACATTTTTTCAAATTGGAGCTTTAGAAGAAGAGATTTCGAGGAAAAAGTCCATGAATTACTTGAAAATTTCGAAATTATACGAAAAACATTTCGCACCGGAAACGCTATCAAACAAAGAAGGTATTTTTTAAATCGGCCTCTTAGAAGTAGAGATATTGACAAAAATAAGATATACATCTACGCCTTCTGGCGGAGAAACCATGAATTATTTCAAGAAGAAAATATTCCGAAAAGTTTTATTGACGTAAGTAGTACCGGTCCGCAAAGGATTTTTTTCAATCGAGATTTTAGAAAATCAGATTTTGCTGCAAAAACTTCAGAAGCGGAAACTAAGTCTTACGCCTCCTGGTGCCCAAACACTTTTTACCAAAAATTAGAAATTACATTCAAAAGATTTCCCATTAGGACCTGTATCCGGTGCAGAAAGGATTTTTCAAATTAGTGTTTTAAAAGCACAGAGTCGCGCGAAGCGCAATTTACCTCTACGCCCCCTAGCGGAAAGTCTATGAATTACTTGAAAATTTAGAAATTATATGAAAAACCCTTCGCATCGGAAACTCTATTTAATAAAGAAGGAATTTTTCAAATCAGACCATTAGAAGCAGAGATTTTAACAAAAATAAGTTATAAATCTACGTCCCCTGGCGGAGAAACCATGCAATATTTTAAGAAATATTCCGAAAAGGTTTATCAACATGAGTGGTTTTGGTTCTCGAACGAATTTTTTCAGCCGAGATTTTAGAAGCACAAATTTTGTGCCAAATACATCAGAAGCAGAAACTAACACTTACGTCTCCTGGTGGCCAAACCATTCTTTACCAAAAATTAAAAATTATATGCAAAAGATTTCCCATCGGGAGCTGTATCCTCTGAAGAAAAATGTTTCAAATAGGGGTTTTAGAAGTAGAGATATTGAGGAAAACGCAATTTACTTTTACGTCCCCTGGCGAAAAATCTATGCGTAACTTGAAAAAGTGACTATACCTAAAATACTTTTCGATATAAATGGAATCGAAGGATAAAATAATTTTTTCAATCGGATGTTTAGAAGCAAATACATAGAATAAAATGTATTTTGAATTCGATATCGTCTGCATTTACACCCTCTAGCGGCGAAACTGTATATCGTAAAAAAAAAACGAAATGAGGGATTATAATTTGCATGTCTCAAGCTTCCGAAAGTAAAAACAATTTTTGAAATCAGACTAACCGTTGCAGAGATATGGTGTCCACAGACGGGCAGACAAACCGATAACATAAGCACGATCTTTTTTTACAAAACACGTGCTAAAAATGCGTGATAAAGCACTTACATTTTCCCACTTTGCATACCTACACTGTTAAAAATTACAGCGAAATAAGTCTTGTTTCCAGCGTATTAATACGATCAATTCTCATTTGACCATTTCAGGAAGGTTACCATGTTAATATATGTACATATCAAATGAGATACTTCTACGACCAAAGGTACTAAAAAATATTTGCTCTGAGTAAATTAACATTCGGTGCTACCATGAATACGCTCTGAATCATAACTTAACGGGCGGTTATCGAAACTCTAGTTACCGGTTCTTGCCAGTAAAAACCGGATGAAAATTTTTAACAGTGAATAAAAGATTTATCCCACATTTTCATTAATGCCAGTGGATACGATTTAAAGTTGAAGAAACGCAATCGTCTACACCAGGGAAGCACAACCTTTTAACACTTACGGGTTAATTTCAGATTGACTGAACTGAACAACTGCGGGCCGCAGCTAGTATTCCTAACAAAAGATTAAAAAAAAACCAAACTAAAATATTGAAAAAAAAAAGATAAAAAGTTGTACAGAAATTAAATAAACAAAACAATTTACTTGCTTAAAAAATATGCAAGCGTCGCCGAAACTTTTTTTATTTTTTGTAGGAATCTAGTAAAAAATTTGGCATTGTTTGTCTTTTATTAGTCTTTCAATATCTGGTAACGACTTCTTGATTTCACTTGTTTCATTGCAGAAAATTATTGTTTGCATAAGTGCTTCCAAATAATGCTGCCGTTTTTTGAAAGTGGATTTTCTATCTCTTCATTTCACAAGGCAAGTAGTTTACGTGATATTGTAGTAAAGGAACTTCTGCAAATTTAGCCTTCAATTCGGAGTTATTTTGGAGGTCCTCAAGCTCCATCTGAAGTCGGAAATGTTATTGTAAACACTGCGTCTGTACCCCCATAAAATTTTCATACATTTACATATATTTGCGTGTACCGCCAGTGCCCCATAAAATTTTCATGAATTTATATATATTTGCGTGTACCGCCAGTGCCCCATAAAATTTTCATGAATTTATATATATTTGCGTGTACCGCCAGTGCCCCATAAAATTTTCATGAATTTATATATATTTGCGTGTACCGCCAGTGCCCCATAAAATTTTCATGAATTTATATATATTTGCGTGTACCGCCAGTGCCCCATAAAATTTTCATACATTTATATATATTTGCGTGTACCGCCAGTGCCCCATAAAATTTTCATATCCCTATAATTTTCATATAAATGTTTGACTAATTTCCGTTTTGTGCCACTCGGTGTGCGCGGGCCACATACAACCAGGCCGAACGCCGCGGATGGTGCACGTCTGGTCTACACAATCGGCGAATAAAAAATATTTGCCATACGTTTCATCAATACCATATATAATCAGGGAACGACGTAAACCATTAAACACAAGGATCAGATGGTAAAAATATGATGCCCGTGTCAGGGTCACTAGCCCTTCCCCATCTTGATTTGGGTCATGGAGCCAAGAATGAAGAACCTGAAGGGAACGCTTATATCGCCTGTGACAGGTTTATAGACGATACTGCTAAGATGAGAGGGAGGAAAGGGATTATTTTGCCAAAGCTTTCATAAAACTCGTCCGCCATGCGAAAAGTTATGTTTGGGAACCGCAGAAAGCATTTTGGCATCATTTGGTTCAGAAAGTATTTTGGACACCGCTTAGAAGGTAAAATGGCACATAAGGTAAATTTCATCATTTTGATGCGTGGAATAGGAATCTCTGTAACTTAAACTTAGATCGCACAAACAGAACAATAAGGAATTCGTTTTTTTTTTTTAGATCCGATGTCAACATTATGAGAAACAGCAGAAAGTCGATAAACGAAAGGGAATTTATTACTGTAAAAAGTGAGAAGCAGGGTACTTTTAGCAAGTGTTTGAAGGGGAAGAATACGCCAGTATTCAAAAACGGGAGCCTCCGTGCAATTCGAAGCCATTATGAGTTTTATTGGTTTCTTTTTAGCCACAATTAAATGTATGTGTGCCGATGATTGTATAGTATTTGCTTATTTCGCTGAAAAATTGGTCCCTCGGATGTCATTATGTTGTTGTCACTCCTTTAAAGATTCGTTACTAAATTGATGCTCTTAAAATCACGATTACATTATTTCATTTCCACAAGGAAAATTATCTTTTGTTAAAAATCGCCTTGGTATTTTCTATGAAGCTTTCATCTGAAACAATTAATATCGCTGCTCTCCTCGGTGTTAGCATCACATCCGGGCGCACCCATCCTCGCTGTCCTAAGTTTAGGCAGAGCAAGCAAACGGCAGGCAGACCACGGCGAATTGCCGGATACCAAACACTACCAAGAACTGCATTCCCTTTTTACTTGCTGGCAGTCTCGGGTACGAATCGGTCAGGGGGGTCGTATGGTATATAAGATGAAAGTGAGAAAGGGATAACCCGCAGTCACAGTAGCAGTTCGGCTGTAGGAGAGCTTCCCTGTTTTTTCCATCTCCGGTCATCTAATTCCTTTAGAGAATAATGGGCATCCCAGAGAAGCAGGCGAAACTTTTGGCCTTGTTCGAGAAGCTGACATCTCTGACAAAGGGAGCACTACCAGTCGCCCAGAGGGATCCCAGATTGAAGGGAGTTGGTGCTCTACCCAGGGGCACCCTCTTCTCTTGCTTCCACGAAAGGCATCTCCTTGAGGCAACCAAACTCTTCGAAATTCTCTTCAGTAAGTATATTTTCTTTCAAGAGGTACTATTTTTTACTAGATTATTCTAAAACAATTAACATTAGGAACATCACATAAATCACAGAAAAATTACCTGCGTTAATTCGCTCATTTGAGTTCATCCATTTCCTTGGATTGAAAAATGATAAGTCTTAAGTTTCCGTGTTATGTGTGTTACTGTAATGATAAAGAGCAGCATTTCTTGCGCAGCGAATATTAAACCGAAAAAACAAGGAAAGCAATTTCACACAAAAATCTAAAATACAAATTTCCTGTCCACTTGATTGTTTTCATTAACCCTTTAACCAGCTGGAACAAATTAACTCGGGGTTAGCAAAATGGGCTAAAATCAGCTACAACAAATATATTCTTTGTCCAAAAAAGACTGCAACAAGTGAACTCGCGCATCAGAAATCACTGCTTTACCCTTAGCTTTGTTGTTAAAAAAAAAATAGTCATTTACGGGGATGATTGACACTAATCCTTTCTGACTGAGCATCTGCTATAACAATGGCGACAAACTTACGAAAGGAGAGAGAAGATGTTTCAATTTCTTGTTTCTGCCCAGTTGCACGATGTCCGTGTCGGAGGGACTATCCATTTCCCAACAAGCCTTGGATCATAGAGCAAAAGGGGATATTTTCTCACAAATGACTTGGATCATAGGAGTAGACGGATATCTTTTCACGAATGACATGTTTAGGGTCCGTACCGCTGAGATGAGTGGAGAAAAGGAATCGTTTTCCCGAAGTTTTGGTAAACCTCGACCGCTTTGTGAACATTTCCGTTTGGAAAGTGCAGAAAATTTTGGGTACTATATGGTTCAGGTGTACTGCGGCCGCTTAAAGTGTCAAATCATTAGGAATGTTACTAAGCTATTAAATTAAGGCAACAGAAACAGATACGGAATTTTCACTGTGTTTCTGAATGATCGTTTAATACTTTGCGGAAAACAGAGTTATGATGTGTCTGGGATGTGAGGACTCATGCGATAACAAAAGAATTTTCCCTCATAATCAAAATGTCAGGGACTAATTTATCAAGTCTCTATTCAAAAACTTTTCAAGCTGGTGTCAGCTTATTCAACCGATCTGTTTAACCCTTCTTTTGAGCCAGCAACAACAAATTAGGAATAAAATCCTGAATTTAGTTATTCTCGGGAAAAGAAAAATGCCTAATTAAGCTTGTTTATGCTATAGCTTTATAGGACTGGAACGCAATATCAGTATAAAAATGAGCAGTTTTTTTAATTTTATTTAGAATATATAGACAGCAAAACCCTGATAAGAAGTAAATTTTCATTTATGAATATACGAATTTAAGTACGAATTCTGTTCCTCATTTATTTTCTGCACAATAAAGATCAGTAGCAGATCTAGATGCTTATTTTAGGAATGGGGTGGGGGTGGTTGTTGCGGTCTAAAAAAAGAGTGAACTGTATATAGGACACACACAGACACACTGTAAACTTGCAGCATTGCCCCTTCTTGGCATTTCAAGGTCTTTTAAAAGTTTCCCTTAAAAATTGTTTCAAATTTTTAAATTATAAACTGCGAACGAGAACTGAAAAATCCGCACTATTTTCATGCCGTTCAATCGCCCGCTTTTCGAGGAAACCAACTAGATGCTTATTAAACCTCACGTCTGGATAAAATCTTTCAAAATAAAGCCTTGATCCCCTCTTTTCAGGTGTGCTAATTTAATAGAAAATTTCTAGCTTGGAATTTCGTTACTGGCTTTTGTTTATGGCCCAATTGAGGTACGCAGCTCGCTCAGTCACCCACAATACCCCACTTCAAAGTTTACCCCACACGATGACTTTCCTCTCTCACAATTACTAATTATGCCAGCCATTACTAAAAAAGAAAAAAACAGAACAAAGCTCACCCAATGCTTTTAATGATCAGACAAAGTCTCTTTTCACTTCCGCTTACATATTTTTCTGTTTCTGAAGCTCTAGTTTTTTTGTTTGTTTTTTTTTTCCCTGTCGTTTTTCTGCTGAAGGTGGAACAGAACGTTTTATCTTCAAATTGAAAGCAAATTTTAGCTGTCATGAAAACTTCTACGAAAACCTGTGGTTTTATTACTACAATTTTACAAAAACAAATGCATTAATTATTTACATATTGGCCATTTTTAAAAGAAAAAACTGCTTTAAGGGCTCGATCGCCCCCGTTACGTCCGGTACTGATACAGAATGTAAAGTATAAATTGTTATGCTATAACAAATCTTAAAGAATACCCTACGCGTCCTATTTGAAACGGAATGCAAATTGAGGAAATAATACGTTACCCAATGTCGCACGATGACAGCTAACAGATGTATTTATATTTATTTATTCATTTTGAAAAAGGCTGTAATTTTGCGCAGAAGAAGACCATGTGGTTGATTTCTTTCTTTCTTTCTTTCTTTCCGTTTATTTCTTTGCTTGTTTTCTGTGGAGTCCTGTGCGTGGCGATCTATGGCCGTATCTAGACACTCTCACTTCTTTACACTAAGCGCTATTAAGCAACTCGATATTTGTCTCACAATAATATTTACGCGAAAACCCCATGTTACCTTTTTTTATCTTTTTATTTCTTCATTTCCTTGCTCGTTTTCTGTAATGACCTGTATAGCGAAATTTGGCCATATCTGGCTTATACCCCACTATTTGCTCTCTTCACTATGCTCTGTTAAGCAACTAATTACAGATACCTCCTGCTCACGGTAATATCAGTAGCCTTACGCACAGCAATCCCACGTTATGGATTTTTTCTTTCTTTTCCATTTGGTTTATTTCTTCTGAAGTTCTGTTTGCTGATGCCTTCCAGTACGTGCACTTACTACATTTCACCCAGGTAATTTCTTCTCAAGATGATATCCGTAATCTTACGCACGAGATGTGTTAAGTACCTTTTTCTTCCTTCCTTACCTTGTTTTATATGTTGTCCTGTGCACAGCAATCATTGCTCACATTCAGCTCTTTTCCAATACACACAGCTAAGGCTTATTAACCATTTAACTGCAGGTCGTATCTGCTCATGATCATATCTGTCACTCACTCTTGGAACTCGTACTAGAATAGTGACAATATAAGTTTTTTTTTTTTATTTAATCGTTTATATTTTCTTATTTTGCGAGGCTGTAACCCGATGGCATAAAAGAGCCATCTTACTGATTTTTTTTCTTCTCTGAAGATCTGCGCGTTGTTGCATTTGGGCTATTCTCCAGTAAGGCAGCAAAACACAGGTGTTTTCTGCTTTTGAAGAATATGTGAACATCATTCATTAAACCTCAGAGCATGTATAACCGTGCTTGCATATAACATTAACTGTTTTACGTTTCGGTAACAGTATTATCAAGCCACCTGTCAGTTCTGCAGATTATCATGTACATGATCTAAAACTTTTGCACTGTGGGA
Organism: Macrothele yani; assembly: GCA_039090855.1. Classification (NCBI taxonomy): domain Eukaryota; kingdom Metazoa; phylum Arthropoda; class Arachnida; order Araneae; family Macrothelidae; genus Macrothele; species Macrothele yani. The sequence continues at coordinate 28,307,290 of CM076989.1, read as the reverse complement.
TTCATTTGACACCTGAATGTCTTTTCAATCAATTTTTAGTTAAAGAACTGGGCCTAAGGACTAAACAATTTATGCTCTTTTTTCTTTTTTTTGCAGATTCTGATTTTTACGCATTTATATAACAAACTTGCTTTCAACTGAATAGCAAAGCATTTGAAAAGATCTTTAAACAACGAAATGAGTACATACCTTTCTGATCACCTCATGTTATATTTATGGAGGGGAAATGCAATCAGTGCAATGTTTTAAATAGAAGTTTTGAGAAAATAAATGCACTGAAGGAATTTATTTAAAGGGCAAAAACATGGCATCCATTATTTAATAATTTTAATAATATGGTATCTCAAACCTTTATATAAATTTCTCTTTGAGCAGGGCTTTTTTTCTGGACTTTGGAACAAAATCTGAAGAAATCGTTCTCTTCCATACTTGTGCATATGTTGAATTTACACGATAATCACTTCTTCGTGCCGCCCCGGTCGCGCAGTCGTCTAGGCGATGGCTTCTGATCATTCTATTCAGATGGGTCCGGGTTCGAATCCCGGTGAGGTATGTATGTCATGTTTGGCGCACGGCACTGGTTCTTTCTCTTCCCTGGAACCCGTGGCCCTAAGTTAGGGAGACGTGACAGCTTATAGCCCAAGGAGTTGCTAATGGTAGTCGTTAAACCCCCAATAAAACAAAACAAACAATCACTTCACGTTTTTCTGCCATTTGAATCAAGTTTAGAGTTATGATCTACGTGGTAAATAACAGATTTAGTATCACATTCTTAAAATGTAGTATAGCTTTTATGACGTCATAGTACCCAATTTTTCGACAAGTACCCCGTCAGAGGTGCATAGTATGATCCAGGAACCTTCTGACAAAATAGAGAAGGGAGATTAAACGTTAGCTTACACGAAACGAAATAGCTAAGCAATATTTTTAAGGAGCTAAAGAATTAGATGTTGGTGAGGTAAATTTAAAAGTGATTGATGCCTACATCTCAATAAGTGAATAAAACTTGGCTGGAATGCATTTTGAAGTAGCAGTACAATTTTGACGAGCAACTTCCTGTTACATCTGAAACGAAAAGTGTTTAATCAATGCATTCTTGCATTTCTTACCTATGGATCAGAGACATAGATCATAACTGAAAAAGACATACACAGGTTTCTAGTAACTCAAAGATGCATGGAGAGATTCAATCTTGGTGTAACCAAGAAAGATAGGAAGAAGAACACATGAATCACCAAAATGACCTGAGTTGATGACATCATGACCAAAGTAAAGACCCCCAATGGGAAAGACATATTGCTACAAACACTGAGCATTGGTGGACATGTGAAATACCGGACTGCATACTAAGCGGCACGAAAAGATTCAGAAGAAGACCACGTGGGAGATGGCTGGATGAAATTTAAAAGCGTGCCGGATTGACATGGAAGAGAATTGCTCAAGGAAGAGAGTTGTGGAAGAAACTTGGAGGAGACCTTCATCCAGGAATGAATTGAGAATTATTGATCATGATGATTGCCGTATGCTGATGACACAGTCCTGTTGGCAGAGAGCAAATGAGTTGCAGAGTATGTTGTCCCGAAGTACGAAGCTTGTATGAAATTCAAACTGAGTATTAATAAGGGAAAAGCGAGAGTTATGGTTTTTGGGCGAGGAACAGTTAGCACTGAATGCAATATAAGTCTAAATGGCTCAGTGATTGACCAGGGGAACGAGTTCGTATATTTGGGAAGAATGTTTGACAGAGAGAACAAATTAGATGGCCAAATTAGCATGCGAGTGAACTCTTCATTGAAAGTCATAGCTGCTTTAGGAGGTTTTCACAGAAAAGATGAATTCTCATGGAAGTACCGAATGTCTGTGTATGAAAGTGTAATTGTTCCTACTCTGATGTATGGCAGTGAAACCTGGGTACTGCAGAAGAGACACAGGAGCTGTTTGTATGCTGGAGAGATGCGTTACATACGGGGGTTTGTGGCAAGATTAGCTTTGATCATGTGAGGAATAAAGATGTGTTGTAGTTGTGTAACATGAAGCAAAATGTTGTTAATGAGGTGGAGCCTAATATTCCTAGGTGGTTTTTCTATGTTGAAAGAATGAGTGATGAGATGCTTACTATGACAGGTTTTTCAGCCGAAGTAGCAAGAAAGAAAGGTAGAGAAAGGCCCAGAAAAACTTAAGAGGACAAGATTCGGAATGACTGCACGAGAAAAAGATTATGAGTATGAAGTACAAAAGGTCTTGGGTGCGTCGTGTGATGGATGCCATTGTAACTCGAGCTGTGTGCCAAGATCGCTGTAAATGGAGACGTTTGATACACCAACAGTAAGTAAATTCTAGTTCCATCAGTTAAAAATTTATCTGGCGGTTGGTATTTGTTTGAGGAACTAACCTCTAAATCTCAGAAAGCAGCTTAGTGATACGTATGTGTATGTATGATTCTTAAAAAATGGTAAAGTTGTGTTGAATACTGATTACTATTACGGTACAGAAATATAATCAGCAGCGTCCATTTACGTAGCGTTCTATAGAAAAACCTTAAAGTTCCATTACATTGGATGGGGCATAAGTACAATCCGAATTTCCCGGTTTCTGTCCTTTTATCAAAACGTACGTCGTTTTCTGTCACTCGGTGTACATGTACGAAAGAGACTTTCATTATTTAACTTACCTGTTCCCATCACTGAGCCACTCTTTCTATGTTTTATATCAACTGGACAAAATGCTACACTTTTTTCCTGTTCAGTAACTTCTACTCAATAATTTCCATTACGTTTTGATTTTTGATATTGCTCAGAATGTGTTTTTTAATTTATAATATTACCATCATCAAATTATCATCTTCAGATATCCCAAATTGCAATAATATAACATTAACAAATGTGTTGCAGCAAATCTAATAAGCAACAAAAATTAAATCTGAATTAATTTTTACGAATTCAACATTTTTTTGTATAGTTTCTTTTTTAAGGAAAGTATAAAATGCTTTCTTGTTTGGCATTTTATAAATTTTCCATTACAATTGCCTTCTGATTCTTTAATGGTGCGTATATTGTATTTAAACCTACTATACGGCTCAAATACGTGAAATTCAAGTAAGGCCGATTCTTTTTAACGATACGTTTATATATATATATATATATATATATATATATATATATCATCATCATCATCATCATTGTCAACCATTATCAATCCACTGCTGGACGAAGGTCTCCCCAAGTTTCCTCCACAACGGTCTGTCTTGTGCCAGTCTCCTCCATGTCACTCCCGCATATTTACGAATTTCATCCACCCATCTCCCATGTGGTCTTTTTCTGGGTCTTTTCCTGTCCCTTGGAATCCAATCTAAAATTTCGGCTGTCCATCTATGGTCTGTCCTTCTGGCAGTATGTCCAGCCCATTGCCATTTCAGGGATTTAACTCTGATCATGATGTCTTCCACTCTCGTCATTTTTCGGATCCACGAGTTCCTCTTCTTATCTCTCCTGGTTATACCAAGCATGCACCTCTCCATGCTTCTTTGAGTTGTCTGCAGCCTTTGTATGTCTCTTTTAGTTAAGGTCCACGTCTCTGCACCATACGTAAGCACTGGAAGGATGCATTGATCAAACACTTTTCTTTTAAGACATAACGGCATATTGCTCTTGAAAATTATGCTGTTTCTTCCAAAAGCTCTCCAGGCAAGTTTTGTACGCCGATTAATTTCTTCATCAATGTGACCCTCACTTGATATCTGCTGTCCAAGATAAACATACGTATCTGTTATCTCCAGTTTTTCTCCATCAATCGATAAATCTTCATTTCTTGTAAAAGCATTGAACATCACTTTTGTCTTCTGAAAGTTCATTTTTAATCCCACTTCTTTACTCTTGTCAGCAAGTTCCTGGGTCATACTCTGCAGCTCTGATGGGGTAGTTGCAAAAATGACTACGTCATCAGCAAAACGAAGGTGGGTTAGATAATCTCCATTAATCTTTATCCCTTTGTTTTCCCAGTTCAGTGATTGAAAGACATTTTCCAATGTGGCATTAAAGAGCTTCGGAGATATGGTGTCACCTTGTCTCACTCCCTTTCCAATTTTTATGTGTGTTGTATTTTCAAACAGCCGAATCTTTGCACTTGCATTTTCATAGATGTTATTAATAATATTAATGTATGCATCTTCAATACCGCAGGATTTCAGAGCCGTGGTAACTGCTGATGGTTTCACCGAATCAAAGGCTTTTTCATAATCGATAAAAGCCATGCACAATGGAAGTTCATATTCCCTCGCTCTTTCAATTAGTTCTCTCAGTACGTGGATATGATCTATTGTGCTGTAGCCACTCCTGAATCCAGCTTGTTCTCTCGGTTGAGCCATGTCCAGTGTTACCTTCAAGCGGTGTGAAAGAACTTTAGTGAAGATTTTATAAACCACTGATAGGAGGCTGATAGGTCTGTAGTTCCTGAGATCCTCAATGTTACCTTTTTTATGTAGCAGGATCATTGTAGCATTGTTCCAATCCTCAGGAATCTTCCCTTCATTAAGGCATCGAGTGAAAATTTGGGCGAGTACTGTTTCAATTTCTCCACTTGCTTCTTGTATGATGTCTATAGTAATTCCATCTTCTCCTGGAGCTTTCCCCCGCTTCATGTTCTTGATTGCATGAGCAACTTCTGCTGGGAGGACTGGAAGAACTCTGGTACCTTTCATGATGTCTGGAGTACATGTATCATCCTTTTCATATAGTTTGGAGTAGAAATCTTTCACTCTTGTCAAAATTTCGCCTCTATTTCTTGTTATAGAACCATCTTCTTTTCTCAGAGCCATAATCTGTTTTCTTCCCTTACTGAGATGTCCCTTTGCTATCTTTAGGCTTTGGTTGTTTTCAATTGCTTTCCTTACTAGTTCACAGTTGAATTTTCTTACGTCTTCAGTGATACTTTTTCTTACTGTCTTGCATAGCTCTATATATTCCACTTTGGAAGTCACATCTTCTTTAGTTGTCCTCATCTCTCTTCTTTTTTTGCATCAAAAAAAAAAAAAAAAAAAAAAAAAAAAATATATATATATATATATATATATATAAGTCAAGTTCTCTACACATTCAACCAAGAACTTCCCGTAGAAATCCCTGAATCCCACTAAATTAACACACCTAAACTAAAACTAAAACTCTCACAATTCGCATACAACAATAATAAAAATAATAATGATAAACACTTGAGGTCGGGGACCGGGAGCCACTCATCAGGGAAAGACTCCCCCGGTACCCGAACCCTGGTTCAGGTTTCATGCAGGTGTCTTTGAAATATGTTATTTCCGAAACAAGTGTTATTTTTTTTTTTTTAGTGTTATACACCTGGTCTTTCCTACCTGAACCAGCAACGCAGAACTTAAATACAAAATAATGATAAACACTTGGGGTCGGTGACCGGGAGTGGCTCCCGGTCCCGACCCCAAGTGTTTATCATTATTATTTCTATTATTGTTGTATGTGAATTGTGAGAGTTTTAGTTTTTGGTTAGGTGTGTTAATTTAGTGGGATTCAGGGATTTCTACGGAAAGTTCTTGGTTGAAGGTGTAGAGAATTTGACTTATATACTCCACCAGTGGTTCTTGCTGCAGTGCGCAGTTCCCGGATTAGTATATATATATAAGGCTACCCAATTTCGTACTGTTGAGGAAGGTATGGTATCCTGAAAACATTTAAGAAAACGGAATTTTTCCGATTCATTTTATTTATTATTATTCGTGTTTATCTCATGAAAATGCCTATCATGTAAGCACGAGCTTACGTGATAGGCATTTTCATGAGATAAATACGAGTGAAGAGGCGAACGAGGTTCAAATACAACCTACGTCTGAAAAGTTCCAGGACTGGCGCAATAAAGAATATAACAAGAAAGATGACACCAAATTTTCGGGTGTATGGAGCACGTCTTTTGAATCCGCTCTGCCGCAAATTAACTTTATCAAAGCTATTCAAAGTCAATGAAACCGGTATGGAAAACAATAGCATCGTAAGGAAGAAAAAAGTTCTTCAATCGGGTTTTTATTTCCGCAGATATTGCTGTAAACAGAATCGTGAGCTTACGGCCTCTGGTTGTGCGTTAACAAAATCTTGTGCGTTAACAAAATTTTGGATTTATATGAGAAATATTTCTTAGAAAAAACGATCTCCAGCAAAGAAATAGTTTTTCAAACCGGACTCCTCGAAGCAGAGATATGGACAAATGTAAGATACGCATCTACGCCACCTGGCGGCAAAACCATGCATTATTTTAGGAAGAAAGTATTCTCAAAAGGGTTTTCGATGTGAGAGGTATCTGTCCAAGAAAAAAATATGTTTAGTCTAGTTTTCAGGAGCTCAGATTTTGCTGCAAATGCATCAGAAGCAGAAATTAACCCTTATGACCACTGGTGGCTGAACCATTCTTTACCAAATATTAGAAATTATATAAAAACATTTTCCATCAGGAGTTGTATGCGATACAGAAAGAATTTTTCAAATCAGAGTTCTAGAAGCAGAAATAACGCAGAAAATCCAATTGACCTTTGCGCCCCTTAGCGGAAAGTCTATGATTTACTTGAAAAATTTGAATGTATATGAAAAACATTTCTTCGCATTGGAAACGCAATCCAACAAAGAAGGAATTTTTCAAATCGGACTCTTAGAAGTGGAGATATTGACAAAAATAAGATACACATCTACGTCCCCTGGCGTAGAAACCATACAATATTTTAAGAAGAAAATATTCCAAAAAGGTTTATCGACGTGAGTGTCATCGGTCCACGAAAATAAATTTTCAATCGATATTTTAAAAGCTCAGATTTTATGGCAAATACATCATAAGCAAAAATTAGCCCTTACGCCCCCCTGGTGGCCAAAGTATTCTTTACCAAAAATTAGAAATTATATGCAAAAGATTTTCCATCAGAAGTTATATCCTCCGGAGAAAAAAAAATTCAAATCGGAGTTTTATAAGAAGTATCGGGGAAAACGTAATTTACTTTTACGCCCCCTAGCCGAAAATCTATGAGTAACTTGAAAAAGTACCTATACCTAAAATATTCTTCCACATAAATGGAATCGAAAGGTAAAAACATTTTTTCAATCGGATGTTCAGAAACAAATATATGGAATAAAAATATATCATGAATTCGACATCATCTGCATGTACGCCATCTAGCGGCGAAATTGTGCATCGTAAAAAAGAACGAAATGAAGAGTCATTATTCGCATATTTCAAGCTTCGCAATACAAAAAGAATTTTTCAAATTGGACTAATACAGTAGTTGCAGAGATATGGTGCATACAGGCGGACGGACAAGCCGATAACATAAGCACGATCTTTTTTTACAAAAGATGTGCTAAAAAGTACCATACTCATATTTAATGCTGGTCACCTTCAAAATACTGCCCTTGTGAATTAACACAGTTTCCGGTGTTTCTGAAGATCCTGAAAACAGTTCTAGAAGGCACTTTCCATGATGTTCGCAAGTTGTTTTGTCACGGCTGCTTGGATAGATGCAATGTCTACATGATACTGTCCTTTTAGTGCACATTTTATCCTGGTTAATAGGAAGAAGTCACAGAACGATAAATCAGGATAATACGGCGCATGCGGCAATACAGTAATTTGATGGTGAGCCAGGAACTGTTGGATTGACAACGCAGTATGTGGTCTTGTCTACGCTTTCCAACTGTCGGTTGAAGAAGCGTATATGCTCCAGCTTTGTCCGTCTGTTTATCTGTCTGTCAGTCCGTCTGACCGTCCGCACGATAACTCGCGTAAAAATGGTTCAATTTCGATGAAATTTTAGCAATTTGGAAGGGGACCACCTGAGGGCGAATCCTATTGAAAACAGGGGGAATGGGGTCAAAGGTCAGGACATAGGAGCGGGATCCATTCCATTGCCTTTATTCGTCATAACTTACGTAAAAATGGTTCGATTTCAATGAAATTTTAGTATGTGGTAAGGGACCACCTGAGGACGAACCTTATTGAAAACAGGATAAATAGAATCAAAGGTCACAACATAGGAGCAGGATCCATTCCATTGCCCTTATGCGTCATAACTTACTTAAAAATGCTTCGATTGCGAACAAATTTTATCATGTTGTTCCGGAGGTATACTGAACCAATTTTGTTGAATATAATCGAAATGGGATCAAAGGTCAGGGAACAGGAGCGAGATTTATTCCACAGCCATTTTCCTCATAACTTGAGTAATGATTTCTGGTATGTTGGAAAGCGTATAATAATCAACGCATTGCGTGATTTTAGTAAATTGTGTTATCATGGAGCAAGAAACAATTTCCGGATTCTCATAACTGCTCATAATAGCGACGAATACTGCTGTGTAAACGTCGTAAGACTTGCTTGTATAATTCTTGATTTACCGTTTGAACCACTGGTATGAATTCCTTATGCATAGCTTTTGAATCGAAAAAAGGCTATCAGCATTGTCTTTGCCTTTAATAGTTGCATGCGGGCTTTCTTGGTCGATGGTGAGTGGGTACCTCTACATTCAGCGCTTTATCGTTTGGTTTGTGGATCATGCTGTAGGCACCATGTTTCATCGCCTGCAATAATTCTGGAGCAAAAATCAGAATCTTCAGCTGAAGTGCCCGGCAGATCGGATCAGAACGATGAATGAGCTTTCTTTTGGTCATCATTCAGAATGGGGGGGACAATCTGGCATTAAGTTTTCGTCTTCCCAGATCCTCGCGTACAATCTCATGACAGATAGACTTGCTGATGCCCACCGACTCAGCCAAAAGTCTCACCGTAATTCCGCGAACTTTCTTTAACTGATTCCTTACCTCTTCGATTTTTTCCGCTGTCCGTACACTGGAGGCATGCCCAGAACTCGGATCATCCTTAAAGGATTCCCACCCATCACTAAACCGTGCATACCATTCGATAACTTTGCTACAGTATAATACTGCGTCTCCATAAGCTCCTTTTCACAATCTGTAAATTTCAGTAGCAGATTTACCAAGTTTCCAACAAAAACGGATGTTTCCTATCTGCTCTTTCATGCAAAAATTGAAAAGGAACTAGAACGCATGCTATGATTCCCTTAATGCCCATCTATCGCCTGTCGGTACCGGTATAAACCGGTTTCCTGTTGTTTGCTGATTGGCCAAGGACTGCTGTCTTCTGACATGCACATGATATTTTTATTCCACTATTGTTGCGTCAGTAATGAGGTCAGTCCTGGAACTTATTGGATCTAGGTTGTAAAATTGCAAATAGTGCAGTTTGAACTTCATTTGTTAAGAGAAATAGTTTTGACCCTTCGACTTTCATTATAACAATTACTTTAAATTTGCACATATTCCGAAGAATTACTCCAAATAGCGAAATAGTGAATACATATTTGAACACATGCTAACACGTTCTGAAACATGTGCTTTCTTATTAAATACACACCAGAGTGTTTTTAAATTATTCGTAGAAATATGCGGTTTTCTTTTTTCTTTGTGTACCACGTTTTCAATGCACAGAACTTGCGTACACGATCTGGTGACAGGAAAAAAATTTTTTTTTTATTTTTTTAAAACTTACATTTTAGGTTGCATTGCGAAAATACAAATTTGTCCGTGACGGAATCGAACCCTCACCCCCTCTTCTCACTCCGTTGTAAGTTGCTGTCTCAATTGAGCTACACGGACAGAAAGTATTGCTGCAGATTTGTCGTCTTGACACCTGCTTTACCTCTGTAGTACGTCACGGCATAACGCAAAAAACTAAGAAACATAGACCGGAATTTTAATCAGACAGCTGTGCTTGCTGTTATCGAGGAAAGTAAGAAAGGTCTCTAATGAGGCATAACTGTGGTGTATTTATCTGGTTATGTCCCTTCCCTGGAACTAAAGACCCCAAATAAGGACGGGTGACTTCTTATAGCCATAGGAATTACTCGTGGTGTAATTAAACCCCGAAATGATAATAAAAACAATAATTACATGTAACCTAACGCCCCCCTTTCTATCGAAAGGGGGGCATTTCGCGGTATCCTTTGACTTTAGGGATTCTCTTATTTTTCCTATCTCGCGGTGTGGAAATAACATCACACCAATGCGAGATTTTGAATGGTCGGGTCATCCGGATAGTTCGGGCGCCATTATAACGAAGTAAATTTCTCTGTCATTTTTTGGGTCTACGCCGGGATTCGAACCCGGATCCCCTCATTCCGGAACAAGTCACTCTACCAATTGAGCTACGCGGACGTTTTATTCTGATTCCTATCTGCTTTTATGTCGTGTGCGTCCTTCGGGCAGGTACGTCACATCTCCTGGTACGTTACATCATCTCCCCCTTATTTTATTTTTTTTTTTTTTCGAAGTGCTGGAGAAGGGATTCTCTTATTTTTCCTATCTCGCGGTGTGGAAATAACATCACACCAATGCGAGATTTTGAACGGTCGGGTCATCCGGATAGTTCGGGGGCCATTATAACGAAGTAAATTTCTCTGTCATTTTTTGGGTCTACGCCGGGATTCGAACCCGGATCCCCTCATTCCGGAATAAGTCACTCTACCAATTGAGCTACGCGGACGTTTGTTCTGACTACTATCTGCCTTTATGTCGTGTGCGTCCTTCTGGCAGGTACGTCACATCTCAATCACGTTATACACAGCATTCTATAGTAAAATTCACTTCGATAGCTTATATGTTTCACATTCGCTGATAATTGCTTCTGATGTCCTTGTCGAGTGGTAAAAGTAAACATATTTCCTTCTTTTACTTTCCTGCAGCTGCCGAAAGCTTTGACGATTTCCTTGCTTTGGCGACTCAAGCACGTCTGGTGGTCAACGAAGGTTTGTTTGCCTACGCATTTTCCGTGGCCATTATACACAGAGATGACTGCAAAGGAGTTACTCTGCCACCTATTCAGGAAGTCTTTCCCGATAGGTTCGTCCCAGCTGAAACCATCAACCTCGCTTTAAAGACAGCCAAAAATGATCCCAACAACGTAAGTGAAATTTATATTTATTTCAAATGAACACTTTTCTCACATCGAAATTTATAATTCTGTAATTAACACCAAAGATTTTAAATATGAACGAGGCATTCACGGGAGTGTGTGTTCAGTGTCTTTACATGCGATAGACAAAATTGTCTTAGTTACAAAATGTTCTTAATTAATTGCATGTGAAGGAAAGTAAGTCTCATTAGAACATTATATAACGTGAATCAGAATACTGTTTTGATTTAAATGTTCCATAGCTTTTATGTGATGCCCCGGATAACTAAATACCCCACACAGATATCTCTGAATTACTGACTGTTTGGCTTCGACAGCCAATAAATAACAATTCTACTTATGGAAATTTTTAACTTCTTTATTTCGTCCAAAACTGGTGACTTTAATGATTAGCACATTTCACAATAATGCTCGTAGCGTGTAACACTCTTCAAGTATAGCCAACTTGGTAGCAAGTTAATACTGTGAGCTCAATCAACTTCTACCAAACTCCAGCATCAAAACATGTAACTAGCAAAACACACTGCTGGCCACACAAAATGCAACACCAAGAAGGACACGAGATAGCAAAGCCAGATTTACTGGACACATAACAACAGATACAAAGATGAAACGATTGAGCTTACAGGCCCGTGCGACTTGCGGAACACGCAGACATCAATAGTTCGTGTGGCCCCCATGGCTGGAAATAACGGCCGCTACACGTCGCGGCATCGAACGCAAGAGGCTTTGGATGTGGGCTTGGGGTATGTCGGTCCACGCTGCTTCCACACGTTGCCACAGTTCATCAGGCGTAGCCACGGGTGGTGCTTGACGGGCCACTCGGGTGCCGATCAGCGACCAGACGTCATCGATGGGCAACATATCGGGAGAACAGGCGGGTCACGGCAGCAATGACACCTGGTTGGTCGTGAAGAATTGTTGCACGATGCATGTCACGTGCAGGCGCGCATTGTCCTGTTGAAACGTGGCTGCTGGCGGGTCCTGCAGGTAAGGGAGGACTACAGGCTCCAAAACGTCGGAGATGTAGAGGTGGCTGTTGAGTGTACCGGCGATGCGTACCCGAGGAGTGCGGGTGTCATATCCAATTGCGCCCCAAACCATAACGCCAGGCGACGGACTGGTATGACGATGCATAATGCAGGCGTCATACAGTATCTCGCCGCGGTGCCGCAGCACGCGGATCCGACCATCGTGGTGTTGCAGGTAGAATCGGGATTCGTCGGAGAAGAAAATGTCGTGCAATTCCGTAGTCCAGGTGCGGCGTTCAACGGCCCACTGCCACCGCACTTGCCGGTGGTGTAACGTTAGTGATAATCGGAGTAATGGGCGCCGTGCTACAAGTTCCCGCTCCTGCAGATGACGTCGAACGGAACATGCTGAAACAGGCTGTTGCGCAACACACCCTAATTCCTGCGCTAACGTTCGTGATGTGGCGGTGCGAGCCGTCAATGCCCGCTGCACAGCATGCCGGTCCTCTCGTTTGGTGGTGTGCCGCGGCTGCGGCGATCGCTCACGTCGGTCCGTCCATCCCGCCTGCACCCACCGAATCCATACTCGCCTCACTGTGGCTGGATGTCGTCCCACACGGGCGCCCATGTCTCTGTACGATAAGCCACTATTCGTCTTCTGTCGAACTCCGAAACGTGCTGGAACGACTGCCGCCTTCTGCGACGAGGCATCAGGAAGCTTCCCACGCACAGTTCGGGCAGCACAACACACTTCCACTACTTACACCCCGCCTTTTGTGCACCCTTCTTATAGTGCTTCTCGGTGGCGTGCCGGGCGTACATGATTTGCATATTCCCTGCAATGCTAATCGTTTGCATGTTCTCTCGCGGGCGACACGTGCTGCGAATTTCAGGCCAATCGGATGCTTCCTTTTTGGTGTTGCATTTTGTGTGGCCAGCAGTGTATATACCATGAAACAGCACTTTGACGGAAATCAACTAGAAAACCTCTGAACAAAGTCGGATAGAACGCAAACCAGCTCGAAAGCCAGCGAACATACAACGGCCGCTCCATAAAAACTTTGAATAAAATCACACAAAATGAAGAAATATAGATACAGCAAAATATATGTTATTCTTTCTCAACGTATCTTCACTCGGATGATATGCAACGGTCCCATCGTTCAGTCCACTTTTCAAAGAATGCGGTGAAGGCATTTTGTGGAAGCTGCTTTAGCGACCCCTGTACAGCTTCAATAACGTCAGCATTTGTGTTGAACGTTGCGCCACGGACCTGCTCCCTCATTGTTGGAAACAACCAGAAACCGCACGGGGCGAGGTCAGGACTGTAGGCAGTCTGTGGCATGATTTCAATACTGTATTTCGTAAGAAACTGTTAAACACAAGCAGCCATTAACATGTGGGCGTGTTATCATGATGTTGGGTCCATTTGCCCACCAATTCCGGTCGCTTAATCGATATGTGTCGTCGCAGACGCTTCAAGACTGAAATGTAATACTCAGTATTGTGAGTAATTTGTGAAGGAACGGCATGCTAGTAGACCACAAAGTGTTGGTGTTATTATTTATTTTTGACATCTCCTTGGTGCGTAGCTTTGTGATCCGGCAATTACTGGAATTTCAGATTTCGGTTTTTGTAGCAGTCGCTGCCATCAGCCAAACCTCTTTCTACGTACGACAATGCTTATCCTTTACACACACTTTTTAGTTGTTTAGGTTAGATCCACGAAAGCAGACTCTATGGTTCTATTTACAGGTTTTCATTTACATCCCCTACTTGCAGAGGGGTGCAGAATATGTACACAAATCCGATCCACTTCGGTTGTTGTTCCATTATGAATCAGTCAATCATTCATTATGCCCCAATGAGTGAATGAGGGAATTGAGGAGTCCAACGGATGGGCAGTTCATCAGCGAGTTCACAGAATGAGATGACGTTCCTCTCACACAAGATTTAGAGCATTAATGTGCCAGATGCCTGTGTTGAAGCAACTCCACAGTATCAATTGAGACGTATATTCTAAAATATCTTTCATTTTTAGTTCCTTTTCCTATGTAAATGTGAATTTGTTCCCCTTTATACTTCCAAACTTAACGTGATATCTTCTCTCTCACAAGAATGAGGTTGGCAACACATTTGAAGTCAAAGAGAAGGTGACGTATGAATGTGATAAGAACGGTGGATAAAAAGAACGATACTGCAGTTGTTTAGTGGATGTGGATGTGTGTAGACGTTCGATCGGTAAGATAAATGTGAAGTTTACCTGCTGTTTTATATGTTGGATCTACTTGAAGATTGCTGGACCAATAAAAAGTTATCGTAAGTTGACTTCTGTTTATGTCTCATCTGGCCGTAAACTATTGCATCGTATTCTTATTTAGTTCAACATTCCTTAGTCATGGTTTAGACATAGCGTAATACCAATCTTTCTTACGAAAAAGGATTACGTTATACAATTCTCTGGTATTATCTGTACCGCAGTACAAGGTGATCTCTACTATGTACGTAGATATTTTATGAATGACCTCGGCCATTCTAAAATGCTACTACCCTGATGACCGCAGCCATCAGGGGAAAAACATCAGCATCCTTTCGTTTGAAGCAAAACCAAGAGTGTCCGCCAAATTTCTGGTCCCTGCCCCGAAATGCGATTTCACACAGTTCTTTTGCCATCAGCCAATCCCATCAATGCATTTTCTCTAGGATGCATATTCCGAGGGTCTCATAACTCACAAAAACTGTCACCCCTTTAGGACTCGGACGTCCCGTTCCCGGGAAAGATTGATACTCCGTGAACACACCTCTCTTCTTCTCTCTCATGCTTCCCAAAAGAGATTCCTTGCTCCACGTTATGCAACATGAAGTCTCACCCCTGTATGTTTTCGAAACTGACCTCTCAAACTAACTTTTAGACGCGGGTTGCATTTCACTTCGCCAAATACATGATGATAAGTTTTTTTTTCTGATAAAGAAAACTTATCATCATCGCCTTCCCATCTGATTTGGTTTGGCCGACTCTTTTCGTAAAAGTCAACTCTGTGTGCTTCCAGACATTCATTGCGTGCTTCGTGAGGGGGTCGAAATAGTGGACCCATGTTTCATCGGCAGTTATTACTGTGTTTAGAAAGTTTGGATCCTTTGCAATAATTTGTTTACGCTCATGACACACCAGAACTCTGGACAACAATTGTTCTCTCGTCAGGTGATGGGGTACCCATCTGGAACGCACACAATGCAGCAGTAATTTGTCGTGTAGAATGCTGAATGCCGACGTTTTTGAAATATCAGTTGACGCCACTATGTCTTCACACGTCATTCGTAGATCTTCTTGCAGGATTGCCCAAATAGTGTTAACAATACGCTCCGTAACAACACTTTCAAGGCGGCCAGGCCTAAGAGTAAGTTCTGCCGACAAACGCCCTTTTCTGAAATCATGGTGCCCTCTAAAAATCGTTGACTCACCCAAACATTTACTTTTGTAAGCTTTTTTTTCATTAAATCAGCTGTTTCTGGAGCCGTTTTACCCAAATGATAACAAAATTTAATCGCTCAACGCATTTCACTTCTTGAATCGTTCACCTCCATAGGTATATGGCGAAATGCAGACGTACCTTATACAAGTGCGCAATAACAAAACCAGAATCGTCTGCCACGGTTAATAACTGTTGCCATAGTTACTTCCTTAATTCAGTTAGTCGTCTGCGTTGTTGTGTTTCCCCTTCGCACTGTTGCCAACTCAAAAATAAATTACTCTTAGTTTTTATGGAACAGCTTTTGTAAAATTCTTTAATTTCAGTTGTTTTAGACTTCGTTGTTCTGGATGGTGTATACTCAAACGGAAATCCTGAGATGTGAATTCGATTCCCGCTCGAGAGCGACTTAATTTTCAAATTTCCTCAAGAGCTGGTAGTGAACTAAAAGGCAATTCACTACCTCAATCTGATTGGTGAAAACAATGTTGTGAATTTCCCATCTGTTTGTGAAGAGTATTTCTTCCTTAATTCTATGAAGATAGCCTATTCTTTATTCCTCTATTTTCTTTACAGGATGTTGTAGTTGATGTCCAGGAGACAGGAAACATCTTAGATCCCGAATACAAGTTGGCTTACTTCCGTGAAGATGTTGGTTGCAATGCCCATCATTGGTACTGGCACGTTGTCTACCCAGCCAACTGGGATGCTAAGCTTACTGGAAAGGTAAAGGATCGAAAGGGAGAGCTCTTCTATTACATGCATCAGCAAATGTGCGCCAGGTAAGAAAACAAACAGTAATTCTACTTCTGACAGATATATTTGATAATATTCACCGTGTGACGATTAACCCTTTAAGCAGCCGATGTACCTGAACCAAATAATACACAAAATTTTCTGCGCTCCTCAAACAGAAATGCTCACATAGCGTCCGGGTATTACGAAAGCTACTTCCAAACAAATTCCATCACTTTCTCATCTCAGCTGTACCGGCCATAAACCTATCACATGTGATACGGTATTCTTTGCTCCACAACACTTCCAATCCACGGAACAATGGGAATAAGCTAGTCCTCCTGACACCAAGAAATGATGGGGAAGGGTTAATTCCCCTGACACGAACACCATGTCACTGGGCAGAAACTAGCGACTCGAGCATCTTCTCTTTCATTTCTTAGGTTTGTCGCCATTGTTACAGCCTTTTTAGCTGGTAATCAGTCAAAAGGATTAGTTTTAATCATCCCCTAAATGACCACAATGAATAACAAAACTAACGGAAAAGCAACGCTTTCTGATGCGCAGGTTCAGCACTCGTTCCAGCAGTGTTCAGCGCACTTCTCAGACACGCTGTAAAAATTGCTGGGTCAAATTACTGTAGATACACCGGCAGCTGAATGGCCAGTCAATACACCGTAATTTCACAGTACCACACCGTAATGTTCATTAACATGCTTAATGATAGGGAAATAAAAGCATCTAACGCCCATAATATAATGTTCATTGACATCTAATAATTGGGAATAGGCCTAAATAATATGTCTACTGACAGAGAAATAAAAAAATAAGTGTCGCACACAAAGGTGTTGCCACTCGGCTGATTGCACATGAAAAAACAGGTATATAACCACTTTAAGAAGGACGTTGCCAGATTGTCAAGGTTAAAATAGAGTAACAGTTTAAACACCGTGAACATGTAGTTTATCTACAGATAATTTATGGTTGACCGCCAGGTGGCGTGCTTACGATCTGTAAACAGTCTTAATCCGGGTGAAACACTGATTATTCATGACAATTTTTTACAGTGCAGCTAATATATTTGTTCGAGCTGATTTCAGCCTATTTTGATAACCCTGAGTTAATTCGCTGCAGCCGGTTACAGGGTTAAGTAGCCATAGAACGAAGAAATCCAGGCAGTTCGAACTGTTAAAGTGGGTACGCAAACGGTTGCAGCACAAAACTTTAACAGGAGGTAAAAGACGTTAGTTATACAATGAGTTAGCTTTGTATTTGGTACAATCCCCTCCCCCACCGTTTTACATATTCAGAGCAATAACGAAGTATCACGTGATATTAACGTCACGTGCGGCAACTATAAATTGTGCACGCTTATCCTCTGTGCGTGATCAGTAAAGATTTGTCAATAATGTGGAAACGTGGCGACTTAAGCTGACCGCACCAGGTAGTTATGGCTAAGAGGGCAGGTGCCAGTATTTCGGAAACAGCTGCATTTATTGGCTGCTCCCGTATTGCTGTATCAAGGCAGTACCAGGAGTGGGTTATCCATGCGCAGACATCCAGAAGTAGGACTCACATTGGTCAGCCACGCGCGGTTGATCCCAGATGTAAGAGTCGGGTGCCATGACTGTTATCTCAGCAGAGACGTGCTACAGTCACTCAGCTCACCCACCGGCACAACAGCGGTGCAGTTCGACCCATTTCCACATACAGCATGCACCGTATTCTGCTTCGCCTGGAACTCCACAGCTAGAGACTAAAAGCCACTAATCCCTTGGCATTTGAACAAAGCGTAACTACAACTCTTTTTTACGCTTTCTAACCGTAGGTTGAAGAAGCGTATATGCTCTAGGTTTGTCCGTCCGTCCGTCCGTCCGTCTGTCTGTCTGTCTGTCTGTCTGTCCGTCCATCTGTCCGCCCGATACCTGACGTAAAAATGGTTCGATTTCGATGAAATTTTAGTATGTGGTAAGTGACCACCAGGGGACCAACCAAATTGAAAATGGGCGAAATAGGCTCAAAGGTCAGGACATAGGAGCGGGATTCATTCCATTGCCCTTATGCGTCATAACTTGCGTAAAAATGATTCAATTTCGATGAAATTTCCCCATGTGGTAGGGCACCACCTGGGGACGAATCCTTTTGAAAATGGGCGAAATGGGATCTAAGGTCATGGCACAGGAGCGAGATACATTCCATTGCCGTTATGGATCATAACTTAGTTAAAAATGCTTCTATTGCGACAAAACTTTATCATGTTGTTCCGGAGGTATACTGAACCAATTCTGTTGAATATCAACGAAATCGGATCACAGGTCATGGCACAGGAGCGAGATTTTTTCCACAGCCATTATCCTCACAAATTGAGTAATGATTTCTGGTTGCTGGAAAGCGTGTTATAATCAATGCATTGCATGATTTTACTAACTTGTTTTAATAATACTATCATAATCAAACGAACGTGAGTTAATAATAACAACAATTGGTTAAGAAAACCACGACAATACTAGAATATAACACACAGCCTTCATAGAGCTCAAACTTCAATTAGGCAGCGTCTCTTCCACAATTAACACTGTAACTTCCACCATCTCCACACAATACTGCTCAAACATTATACAAGGTCGAGTCACATTATTGTGACCACAGGCTAATATCCAGAGTAACTGCCGAGGGCAGCGCGGACAGCAGTTAGACCAGCTGGGAGTGACTCAATAAGGTGCTGGAAGGTGTTCACAGGTATGTGAAGCCATCTGACAGCTGCTGGAGGGTGCGTGGTGGATGATCCATAGAGCGAAAACACGATCGACGTGGTCCCTCAGATACTCAATTGGGTTTAAGTCTGGGGAATTAGGGGGCCAAGGAAGTACTTTGAAGTCTTCATCGTGCTCTTCCAACCACTCTCGGGGACGTTTCTAGCTGTGTGACACGTCGCATTGTCATGCTGGAATATTCCATCCGCCCCAGTGAAGACAATCAGCATTTATGGGTGTACGTGGTCTGCAAGGATGAATTCATAATTCATAACGAATTCGGTATATTCCCTAGACAGTACCGCTGCTCCCACCAGCTTTTGTCCTCCCAGCAATGGTGTTTGTTTTCCGATGTTTCTGGCCTTATACGCCCAAGTCCATCCGTTCCATGAAGCCGAAAACGTGACTCATCGGAGAAGGCAATCCTTTGCCAATCAGCGGAGGTCCAAATTCCGTTACTGCCGTGCAAATGTAAGCCTTTTCTGCCGATGCACCTTCGTTATCATAAATGCAGTGACCATCCGTCTGCGTCGGAGCCCCATAAGCAGCAGGATTCGCTGAACTGTCGTTTAAGACAAACTTTCGGTAGCCCTCTGGTATATCCGGCCAGTGATATACTCCACTGTAGCGTGTCGATCGGCCCTCACGCACCTTCGAAACCGACGTTCACCTCTCACATCAATGGCATGTGGTGCACCGCAGTTTCCCCATAGCTGATTCCCAATGGTGCAATTTCTGTAATCACAATACACTTTAACCACAGCAGCGCGCGAACTGTTCACAAACTGCGCTGTTTCAGAAATACTGCCACCCTTGGCCGAAAGCCGATGAACATAGCTGTTTGCAAATCTTATAAATCTCTCGTTTTATCCATGAGAACAACGAGTAATATATTTTCAGATTGCCTACAGCCCACTTTATATACCCTGCAAACCAGCTCACTACACGTGCCTTCTTTCATTGCCTACGCGCTCTTGACGTAACAAAGTAGGAGGTGGTCACAATAATATGAATCGACTAAGTATAACGTTCAGTTCTCATCGGACGCATACACACGTCATACGTTCCGACCTCAAAGTGTTGCCAACGATACTCTTACGAGAGAGAAGATATCGCGTTAAGTTTGAAAAACGCTAAACAAGAATGAATTCAAATTTGCATAGAAAAAGTAACTAAAAATGAACGGTAAATTATAGTATACGTCACAGGTGAACCGAGCTTTACAAACTATTGCTGCATGAAATTCTAGCGAACATAAAAGGGGATTTTCTCTTTTTCTCTTTTTTTTTTTTTTTTGATAACAAGCCCCTTTCTTTTTTATCATCAGAATGACCTCACTATTATTCATAAAAAAATTTGGGCTCCCGCTTACCCAGTTTAATTCTACACAGTACGTCCGATTGTGGCTCCTTTGAAGATACACTGGCGTGCAGAAATTAAGGACGAGACGGCTTTTCGAATGTAACGTCGTGCAGAAGTGCTCCACATCGACTCAAATCATACCATACGATCCCCAAGATGTAAGAATATGGGACAAGTGAGCAAAAACGTCCAAACAAGGAATCCAAAGGATACAAAGGCACTTTATTGAAAAGGTAGCTTCGAGCACAACTGGACAGAAGACAGAAACGTCCATGTGACAGGCGGCTGCCAAGAAAAAGCCAGTCTTTAGTAGGGGATATGATCACCCCTGACTGCGTTGCAGGATTTACAACGTCTGTCCATGCTGAGGACGAGGTTGTCAAGGAGCTGTTGAGGCATCGCAGCCCATTCCTCTTGTAGCGCCAATCGCAACTGCGGAATCGTTGCTGGCGGCTGGTGACGTGCTGCCAAGCGTCTCCCGAGAAGGTCACACACGTTTTTGATTGGATTTAGGTCCGGGAACGTTGCGGGCCAGTCCATGCTTTGAATATATTCACTCTCCAACAGCTCTGCGATAGCCACTGTACGATGAGGTGTAGGGTTATCGTCCATGAAGAGGAACTCAGGACCCACAGCACCTCTAAACAGACGCATGTGAGGCAGGAGAACCTCAATATAATAGCGGACACCAGTGACTGAACCTCCTTGGAAGATGTGGAGGTCAGTACGGCTACCAAGCATGATACCGCCCCAAACGAGAACTCCGACACCTCCAAACCGGTCCCTTTCGATGATGTTGGAAGTGCGATTGCGTATTCCCTGCTCTCTCCAGATGTGTATACGTTCAGAATCGGTCGTCAGATTAAATCGGCTCTCATCCGTAAAGAGAATTCAACCCCATTGCTGACGTGTCCAGTTCTTGTGTTCCTGGCAGTACAGAAACCGCCGTCTCCGATGAGCAGGCGTTAATGGCATACACCGTACTGGTCGTCGTGCAAATAGACCACCTTTGGGCAGCCTCCTGGCCACGGTAAAAGGCGATAACTGAAGCCCAGTTGTATGTTGCATGTACCTTGCGATTTCTCCCGCTGTCTACCGTCTGTCTCTTCTCGTCTGTAGGACAATATACCGGTCGTTCGCCGCCGTGGTTGCTCGTGGACGACCACTGCTAAACTCTCGGACAGCTGTTCCTGTCGTTTGAAATGCTCTCTAATCTCCTGAAACGATGCTGTGAGCGATCCCGAACTCCTCGGCCACACTAGTCACACTTCGACCTTCTTCCAACTTTCCAATGCCGCGACCTCGGGTAAAGTCATCCAGATGTCGTCTACTGGATTGCCTGTTGGCCATATCACAGGGTGGAAGCAACTCGATGTCGTTCAAACCGATGTACACCGTGCAATAGCTTTCACCGAATTGCTGAGCGTACACCGCCCTTCCGACACCCCTCCCCCCTCTACGTCATGCTGCGTATATGCGCATGCCCTACCGTACCGGACTCTAGTCTATCTCTTGAGTGGTCTTTCGGTCCGTTTTGCCTACTCGTTCCGCTGTTATGCTAATTTCTCCTTTTCGTCCTTAATTTTTGCACACTAGTGTACAATTCGTCAGTAGATACCTAACGCAAGGAGCGAACGACATCAGTAGAAAAATCTTAGGAATTGAAAAAATATTGGCTTTATTTTAGAATCAAAATAAAGTTCCTTTTTGTTCCTCAGTGTAATCAAATCCTTAATGTAAATTCAACTCTCACATGTGGGTAATCTTGACAGAAAGTTTATGCATTACTACGTATTATAAAACTTTTAAGGAATACTTTTTTTTTCAAATGATAATTCAACATAACATGAGCATGTAAATTACGCTTTTGTATTTTATACGGTGTAACAATAGTCATGCTTGAAGAACAGTATTAAAGAAATTGAATTGTTTCTTTGTTTTTGTTTTTTAATTAGGCCCAAATCCCTTCGCCCACATTTGCAAAGCGACAGCTTAAATATAGGAGTTCTGTTACCCTTTTCTCCACAAATAAATGTGCTGGTTAAATAGTACTAAAAACTGAGGAGACTGTGATTTTTCGGTCATGTTAAATGGATAATTTCTTGGTTAAACATTATCACCACATGTCCCGTTGAAACTATACAAATCAACGACAAAAAAATATACGATTCAAGAGTGCAATTTTTTTAGGATACCAATGGAGGTTTAAATTTCCGAACTTTCAAATTTTTTTGGACAGAAAAATTTGAACACCTAGGAAAAGGTTTTACGTACCTAATAGGGTGTATGATCACCTTTGACATTCAAAACCGCACGAATCGACGCATACAAATCCTGGATGGTGGTTAGTGGGATGTTACCCCATTCTTCATGCAAAAACTGCTCCAGGTCCTTGAGAGATGCAGGAGGAGGAAAACGGGATATTACACTTTTTCCCAACACAGACAACAGTGGCTCGATGATGTTTTAATCTGGTAATTGGGGAGGCCAAGGAACATGTGAAAGTTTGTCCTTATATTCCTCAAACTATGATTGGGCATTCCGAACTCTGTGAATTGAGTCGTTATCATCTTGACACACGTAGTTGCCATCCCCTGGAGGAAGCAATGCCTGAGCCATTGGATGGACTTTGACAGCCAAAATAGTTTCATACGCCCTGCCAGTCATCCGTCCTTTCAAGGTGATCAGGTGACCTGCTGAAAACCACTATATGACCGCCAAGAGCCTGGCAGAACCACCACCATACTGCACTGTTGGGAGTAGACAGTCTGGGTTGTACGCTTCCAATGGTCTTCTCCACACGTAAGCAGGTCCTGCGGTGGGGAACAGTGTACATTTGGATTCTTCCGACCACATTACAGGCTTTCATGCATCGGCAGTTCACGTTGTATGCTCCTGGCACCACTGCCATGGGTGTTGTGCCAGGTCACCAGAGTTTTTGCAATAGCAGCTCTGCCATGAATATCTTGTTTACGCAGTTTTCTGCGCACTGTTTTCGTTCATAGTGGGGTCTGGAGATGCAGATTGACCTAAGCAATAATTTTCGGCGTCGTGGTCTCCTTATTACGGGTAACATTTCCCTTTAATGTTCTCCTGTCTCTATCAGTCAGGGTCGTTTTCCGGCCGCACTTGTGTTTCTCCGACGAGGTTTTGGCGCAAACACGGTATGCTGTCATGATGCTAGACACAGTAGCTCTCAATTCTTCCACTACCCTGGCGACTGTTGTCAGGGAGGTACCAACTTGCAGGCGACCAACAGTTAGCCCTCTTTCGAAGTCCGTTAGGTCGCTGATTTCGTTGTCACCCTGAAAGAACTTTTAGCCCTCTTTCGAAGTCCGTTAGGTCGCTGATTTCGTTGTCACCCTGAAAGAGATTTTAGCCCTCTTTCGAAGTCCGTTAGGTCGCTGATTTCGTTGTCACCCTGAAAGAAATTTTAGCCCTCTTTCGAAGTCCGTTAGGTCGCTGATTTCGTTGTCACCCTGAAAGAGATTTTAGCCCTCTTTCGAAGTCCGTTAGGTCGCTGATTTCGTTGTCACCCTGAAAGAAATTTTCTAACAAGACACTCTTAAACAGGACCTTGAGGTTCTGAACAAAGCTATCGCAACCAGAAATTGGCCGATACCTTTGTGTATTGAGACGTACGCAGCTGTATTAAAAGTCATGTCTCTGAGCATGGTGTTCACATTATTCTGTCAAACCCCTGTACATCATAATGCATTAATCTCATCTTCTTCTAGTGCAATTAGCAGTCATTTTGAAGCACACATTTTCTTTTATAGTAGTGCAATCCAGTATGGTAGCATGCATAAGGCCTTTCTTTTTAGCGTAAACTAACTGCTGACTTTTTATTATGTTCTGTTTACGATTACGTGTTTTACAGGTATGACTGCGAAAGGCTGTCCAATGGCCTCACCAGGATGATTCCCTTCCACAACTTCAAGGAGGAACTTGAAGGCTATTCTCCTCACTTGACTTCCCTGGTGAGCGGTCTCCATTATGCTTCTCGTCCAAAAGGCCTCAGACTTCACGATCTTGCATATCTAGAAGTACAAGATGTAGAAAGATGGAGAGACAGGATTTTGGACGCCATTCACCTAAATCATGTTCACGACGTTGAGAACCACGATGTTATGCTGGACGCAGCACATGGTGCAGACATACTGGGAGCGCTTATTGAATCCAGCTCAGACTCTGTCAACCGAAGACTCTACGGATCCCTTCACAACTGGGGTCACGTGATGATGGCTCGCATGACAGATCCCTACGGAAGCCACCAGGTAAGCTTTCAAAACTTTTGTTGTTGTTGTTTTCAATCGATATGAATTCCAGTTTTATAAACTCATTTATTTCGCATCGGCTGGTTTCATAAACGCACTAGGGTTTTTGCATCTTTACAACTATTTTCTTTTTCGCTTCGGGATTTAACGCTCGTCCCGAGGAATTGTTCGGGATATAAGCAATCTTCTGCCCCTAATTTGGTTTCATCCTGCGCCATAGAATAAATACACAACCTACGGACCATCCAGGACTCGAACCTGGACCGTGCTCTGGCAACTAGCTAGAAACCTTTCCTTCGAACTCCTTAGCCACTGGCGCAATATTTCCCACTATTATACATTTAAGAAAGAGGTAAATAGAGAAGTTCACAAATTCAGCTTACGTTAAATATCTAATCCAAATCAAGATTGCGAAAAATAAGTATAGAACGATTTACCAATAATTTAAACATCAGTTCTAAGTTTATCAACTCGAACTATTCGCGTATAACAAGTCATCTTTTTCGTTTTTCTGGGTGTATTAAGATTTTCCAATCAGCCCAATGTTTCATTGCATTTTGTTGTGCAAATTGCAATATGAAAAACATAGATAATAAATAGCATTTATCGCTGCATCTCAAATGTGACGCAGTGGTGCATTTAAAATGCATAGTCGGCAAATTACGCATAGAAGATTTGCTTAGAGAAAATGAAATTTTCACAAATATACAGGGGTTGGACAAAATAATGTGAATACCTAGGACAAGAAAGTTTTAAGTACTTAATAAGGTGTGGGGCTACCTTTGGCATGCAAAACCACCCGAATCCACCCTTGGAATGGACTCATACAAATTCTGGATGATGTTAAGTGGGATGGTACACCATTCTTCATGCAGAAACTGCTCCAGATCCTTGAGAGATACAGGAGGAGGGAAACGGGATCTTACTGTGTTTTCCAACGCAGACTACAGTGGCTCGGTGATTCTTAGGTCTGGTAATTAGGAAGATCCAGGATTGTGCGAAAGTTCGTCCTAATGTTCCTCAAACCATGACTGGACACTCCAAGCTCTGCGAATTGGGGCTTTGTCATCTTGATAGATGGCATCCCCTGTAGTAAACAATGCCAGAGCCATTAAATGGACTTGGTCGGCCAAAATGATTTCATACTCACTGTCAGTCATCCGTCCTTTCAAGGTAATCCGGGGACCTGCTGAAAACCGCAATATGACAGCCCACAGCATGACAGAACCACCACCATGCTGCACTGTTAAAGCAGACAGTCCAGGTTGTAGGCTTCTTCGTTCTCCACATGGAAACACGTCCTGCGGTGGGGAATAGTTTGAATGTGTATTCATCTGACCATATTACACGCTTCCGTGCATCGGTAGTCCACGTTGTGTGCTCCTGGCACCACTGCCGTCGCCGTTGTGCCTCACCCGGGTCACTAGAGGTTTTGCAATAGAAGCTCTGCTATGAACATCTCGTTTATGTAGTTCTCTGCGTACTGTTCTCATTGATACTGGGGTCTGGAGATGCAGATTGAGCTCCACACAAGTTTTCGGCGCCTTGGTCTTCTTATTACGGGTAACAATCCTCTTTAATGCTCTCCTCTCTCTCTCTCTATCAGTCAGGGTCGTTTTACGGCCGTTCTTGTGTTTCGTTGACGATGTCATACCACGAACACGGTAGGTTGTCATGACGCTAGACATAGTAGCTGTCGATACCCCCATTACCCTGGCGACTGTTGTCACGGAGTCACCAACAAGCTGACCACCAACAATTCGCCCTCTTTCGAAGTCCGTAAAGTCGCTCGTTTCGTCGTCACGCTGAAAGAAATGTTGCAACAAGACATTTAAATGCACTTAAACAGGGCCTTGAGGTTCTAAACAAAGCCATTACAACCAAAAAGTGGTGAATACCTTTACGTTTTGCGACGGACGCAGCTACATTAAAAGTCATGTCTCTGAGCTTAATGTTCACATCATTCTGTCAAACCCCTATATCTCTCTCATTGAAATTTCGTAACTTTGTGAATCCCAGAGAATACGAAATACCGTTTCTCGTTCACTGCGGAAGTACAGATATACGGACTCCCTGAACGAAGGGGAAGTCTGTGTATCTACACCTTTGTTGTGAGTCTGTACATCTGGCATGGCGAACGTTTATCTGTAAGGCTTACGTTAGCTTAAATGCTTAACTTGAGATTATTCTTTGAACGTGGGAACAAAAATACAAAGCACTGGTAAATATAGAAATCACTAACGGCCAAGGAAATTAATCAGCTGAAAGCACCTAAATAAATTCACATTTATTCTTTTCAGTGCCACATCTGAACAGGTATATCAAATACCAGCCACACTATGAGCTTACTGTCTTCCGTTCATATAGCATTCATTGTGCATGCGTTTCTTAATAGACGCTGTATCGCTTGTACTTAGAACAATGCGCTTTAACAAACTACACTCCTAACAAGTCGACATATCAAATGCTCTTATCGTAATTCACTTACTTTTAACGAGTCACTCTTACAATCTGCATCTAACAAGTCGTTTTCCCAAATGTACTTGTAATTTACAAATCACCCTCGCAAATGCACTTCTTTTTACATTCCGTGTTAACGTAATAATAACCTCTGACCCACTGTCAGTGCTGCCAAACTTAAAAAGCTCGTCGTGGGAAAATAATGTGACGTTAAGTCAGAAAACGTTTAACTAGACGGAACTAAGTTTACATAAGAACGCACAAACTCTAATGGAAAATTAAATTACAGGTATATATTAGGTGTGCAACTTAATTCTCCGCCACAGGCACGACACGTTGACAGCAAATTATAGCAAATCGAATACGTACCTAATCAGGGAAATAATCCTCGTCGTGTTGGATACATTTGAGCCATCGATCAGGGAGGTGCCGAATGCCACTGCGGAAAAAAGAGGGCTGTTCCGAGTTGATAAAGTCATCAATACTTGTCTGGACCTCCTCGACAGAAGTGAAGTGCGTATCACTCAGGTGATGTTGCAGGGAACGAAAGAGGTGATAATCCGACGGGGCGAAGTCTGGAGAATACGCCGGGTGCGACAAAATATCCCATCCCAGGTCGGTGATCGTGTTTATAGTCGTTTTCGCGGTCTGAGGAGGTGCGTTATCCTGAAAGAACATGACCGACCTTCTACCCTTGCCGGAGTATGGCCTTTTCGCCTCCATTGCGTCACTCACACTAATGGGTTGCTGACAATAACGCTCAGCAATGACCGTTTCACCAGGTTTGAGCAACTCATAGTGTACGACACAGCGCTGATCCCACCATATGCACAGCAACAATTTCCTGGCATGGATATTCGGTTTGGCGGTACTGGTGGTAGGCTGACCTGGATAAACCGACGATTTGCGCAGCTTAGGATTATTGTAGAGGATCCACTTCTCATCACAGGTCAAAATCCTGTGGATTAAATCCTCCTTCTTGAATCTGGAGAGCAAGGACACAGCAACATCGTAGCGCCTAGACTTGTTCGCAGCTGTGAGTTGGTGAGGCAGCCAACGGCCCACCTTGTGAATCCGTGCAAGCTTGTGCAGGCGCTTTGCGATGGCTTTCCGTGTTACTCCGAGTTCCTGGGTGAGCTCTGACTGTGTGCGACAGAGATCCGCGTCCAACAGTTCTTCCAGTTTCTCATCGTCAACTTTCTGTGGCTGTCCCCGACGTTCTGCATCACGGAGATCGAAGCTTCAATGCTTAAACAGCTGGAACCACTTCTTACACGTACTGTAGCACACAGCCGCCTCACTCAAATCAGCACATATCATTTGCTGGGCTTTCGCGGTGCTTTTTTCAGCTGAAACGCGAACAGAAGGCAGTGCCTCAAATGTTGCTTCTCGAACGACATTGTTTTCACCGTCAATTTTCGTCCCTTCTGTCACTACAGCTGTGAGCGGTTACGGTTGCCTGGAAAGCTGTTGGATGGCACTGCAATCAGCCATTATCGCACACAGCTCTTTGCATTTGCCGGCGTTCTATGATCGCTTGCGGTTAGGGGCCGATAATTAAGTTGCACACCTAATATATATATATATATATACAAAGCGTGAGTTCATATACATTGCAGCTCTAATTGTGCGAAATGCCGTCTAGGTGTTCCTCTTACGATTTTCCATATAAGGGCTGTAATGGACTTCATTGGTACTGCTTGCAAAACGTTTGCCATTTCATTCTTAGTCTTTCTCGTTAAGCATAGTACGATGACATGCTACATGTAAATCGTTCCTCAACTGCAATCTGCACTATATTTCTCATAGTGTCACCCTTTTTTTATTATTTTCTCATCAATATATTTAAGACAAAATTTGTCTCATCTGCTCGCCAAATCTTGTGCCAAGAAGCTTTTTGCTGTTTCACAGAACGAAAGGTGATTTCAAAATTCGACTAGCAACTGCATCTGCCATTTTCCTATGGACTGAACACACATTCAAAGAATATTGGCCGCCCCGGTGGCGCAGTGGTCTAAGGCGCTGGCCTCTGATCATTCGTCTGTAAGGGGTCCGGGTTCGAATCCCGGTGAGGCATGGATGTTGTGTTTGTCTTACGGCACTAGTTCTCTCCCTTCCCTGGAACCAGTGGCCCTAAATTAGGGACGGGCGACTGCTTATAGCCCATTGAGTTGCTCACGGTGGTCGTTAAACCTCTAATCAAAAAAAAAAAAAAAAAAAAAAAGAATATTGCTTTGCGGGATTCTTATCTTGGAAGAATAAAATGTAACTTCTGAGCGATTGTGCAAGAGAACGACGTAAGTTTTGCTTATATTGTATCTGCTATGGCACTTTGAGGCTTTGGATGTGTTGTAGCACTTTGAAAAACTAGTGATATCGAATACATAGAAGAGTATTAACTGCACACACGCCGCCCCGGTGGCACAGTGGTCTAAGCGATGTCCTCTGATCATTCGTCCTAACGGGGTCCGGTTTCGAATCCCGGTGAGGCATGGATGTTGTGTTTGTCTTACGGCACTGGCTCTCTCCCTTCCCTGGAACCAGTGACCCTAATTAGGGACGGGCGACTGCTTATAGCCCATTGAGTTGCTCACGGTGGTTGTTAAAACTCCAATCAAAAAAAAAAAAAAAGACTACACACGCGTTCATTCTTCAGGTGTTAGAATATGCGTATTGTGCTACCAAATGCCCTCCTTAAAACTATTATCTCATAATATTAAAAATTTATTTCATGAATTCATTTCTCGCGCGAATCAAATACAATACCTTCCACATGGAATTGTATTGCATTTTTATTAGGTGAAAGACTCCTTACACTAAAGAAACCGTTGACTGTTTAGTACCAAAACAAGGAATCCATTTTGCAGAAATAAAATGGGACGAAAATTTCATGGAAAGTTATTTTCCATTCTTAATATTTTGTAAAAAATTATGGCCTTTGAATAAAATCTTGCATAGCTCTTTCCTATTGTGAAATTCAATTCTACGACGGGAATTTCCTTTCGTCTGCAGGAGTCTTACTGATGTCGAATCTGTGTATGCCTGCATAAATATCCGATTTATGCACAGCAATATCTTGCAGTATACTTGAGAATGTTTCCTAAATTGCAATATGGATGGAGTAATTGACAATTTTACTGGCTGGCCTCAGTATATCATGAATATTATCAAATCACCATGAGCTAAAGAAAGAATTAAGAATTAACAAATAATGTTTGATTTAATATCGAAACATAACCTTAATACAAAATTTCAGATCAATCTAATACTGCTCTAAAAATAGATTTAGTTCATGAATGGAATACGGGATTACAAAATACAACACAAATTTTGAAGACGTGAATCCGTTTTTTGGAGTAAATATGACATGGATGTTAAGTCAGATAACATACGAAAACTTGAAAATTCCGTCGTCCTGGAGCGGGAATCGAAACCGTGTCTCCCGGTATAGCCCACGATTATGCTGACCACTACAATACCCAGAACGACCAAGTCTGAAGTTTCCGATTAATTTTACCATCACATAATTCCGATTTTTATTTTAGTTTCCGATTAATTTGACCATTAGTAACCATCAAAGGATTCGACCAGTGTTACATTCAAATTAATCGGAAACTTGAGACATGGTCGTTCTGGGTGGTGTAGTGGTTAGCATACTTGGGCGCTATCCGGGAGACGCGGTTTCGATTTCCACTACAGGACGCGAATTATCTGACTTACCATCCATTTCATATTTACACCAAAAAACGGATTCACATCTTCAAAATTTGTATAGATTTAGTTTTTTTTCTAGAATGTTCTATGAATATTAGCCGAAATTAGCTGATGCCACAGTTGATTGCAGATGAACTGTTCCCATGGCCAGAATTGACTAAATGCTTTTTATTTGTTTTTTCTAAACTATCACTATGGTTGGTGCTTTGTGGCTGCATCTTTTCCACGCACCAATTAAACCTAATACTTATTGCGCATACAAAAATTGCTGAGATGATCGTGCAAGCACAGACGAAATTCCACACATCTTTTTTTCTTCAGAAAGAAAATACTCGTTTCTTCGTAAAATACTGTCGGGGCAATAGATGCACTCAACTTCTTACTTAAAGCACAATCGGCAAGGTAGCTACGAGATGGTACAGTTGTATGGTCCTACACTGCAATCCGAGAGAAAAGTTTCTGAGTCTTAAGTTTATATTAAGTTTGTAGAACTCCATAATATTGGGTTGATGCATAAGTTCATGCCGTTTATTTTCACCGCACTACAGGAATGTATTACATCAGAAGGAAAAACGTAATCATTCAACTATGTACCCTCCTCCAAATTGTTTACGATGGTGTCGCAACGTCTGGATAGGTATGCAATGCCATTCTTGAAAAAACGCGCAGGTTTTGCTGCGAAGAAATCATCAGGGAAGTTCTGGAAACCAACATAATTCTTGAACGTTCTGCCAGGGACTGCATTCGACAGAGATCGGAACAGGTAACAGTCGGAAGGGGCGACATCTGGGGAATGGGCCGGATGTGGAAGGATCTCCCATTTCATGTCCTTAATGGCCATTTTGGTCGTGTTTGCACTGTGCGGGCGTGCGTTATCATGTTGAAGAAGGACACCATGGCGCCGATGTGGCCGTTTCTGCTGAATTGCTCCCTTCACACGGCGGAGTTGCTCACAATACAGTGCAGCGTTGAGGGTATGATTCTTCTTGCAGCATTTCCCAGTGAAAAATGCCTTCCATGTCCCACCAGACACAAACATGATCTTCGCAGGATGAAGGTCATGTTTTGGACGTGGTATGGGCGCCTTGTTTGAGCTAAACCATTTCCTCCGATGCCTGAATGAAATTAACGAACAGGCACCACTTTTCATCTCCAGTAACAATACGTGACAGAAAGGGTTTGTGTTGCTGAGAACATTCGCGATAACAGGCGAGCAAGGAACCACATATAGCAACACGCTGATTCTAGTTGTCCTCGGTGAGAGTGTGAGGCACCGAAGACCCCAATTTCATGACCTTTCCCATACGTTTCAGGTGTTGCACCACTGTGGCCTGATCACAGTCTATCTCGGTGGCCAATTCCCGTGTGGTTTGATGAGCATTCAAGTCAATGAGATGATTCAAACCATCCTCATCAAAGTGAGAAGGACGACTTGAACGTGGAGAGTCGTTGAGGTCAAAATTTCCACCTCGAAACCGTTGAAATTATTTGCGGGCTGTCCTCGGAGCAATAGCATCCTCTCCATAGACGGCAAAAATCTGTCGAGTAGCCTCGGCGGGTGTGGATCCCTTGTTAAACACGGAGAGGAGCAGGTGCTGGAAATGTTCATTCCCCTCTGCTTGACACTCCATACTTCCGGACCTGAAAACCAAAAAGCCATTATCCGCAATCACACAACGCAAAATGATTTAGATTCAGGATATTACTGGCTACGTTTTGATATACAACTGGCCATCTGCACCGTCGCTACTGACCTGGGAAACACTCGTGCAATAAAACGGCATGAACTCATGCATCAACCCAATATTTCGTAACAGCATGAGTATCTGCTAAAAATGTAATTTCTGCAGCATTAGCTTATTTCTGTGTGACTGTTTCTCAGAAATGTCACTTTTTAAAATCAAAATACACATAAAGTATTTTGACTTATACACAAAGAACATTCCCTCAACTAAACTGAGTTTGATGAAATTACAGAACTGAAATTCAATTGCTTACCTATTATGATCGGTTGCGTTCAACAATCGACGAATTTCGGGGTGAAAAGTTCTTGAGTGCATAATTACGCACAGAATGAGGAAGATATGTCTAAAACAAAAATAGAATGTCTAATGCAATATCAATGGAGAACACGTTCCGAATTTCATTAAGTACGCTTACAATGCAATATATATGTAAAAAATAAGCATTTGCTTTACATATTAAGGCAAAAAGACGAAATAGTTTTTCTGTCGAATTATTTCCATTCATTTTAAGAAAATCGATTTTTAAAACAATCGGCTTTCTTATAATCGATGCTTATAGATAACAAAGTTGTAGGCTACATGAGGACGACGAAATCTTTACACTAAAAGTTTATTTTTTGGTATTGATATGCACCCATATACATATTACTATTATTATTATTATTATTATTATTATTATAACTATTGTTGATCCCTGAAAAGTTTAGTCTGCTGTAAGCTTACCTATGACTGGGTTATGGCAACCGTAAAAACGTTATGGTGGTTCTGCTTTAATAGCAGGATAGAAAAAGAGTGAAAATGTAGAGTTGAAGTAGTAAATGTAAAATTCCTAAAATGTGTGAATTTGAGAGCTAGTTGAATGCCCTCTTGTCAAAATCATATCTGGAAAGGGAAAAGAAGAGGCAGGCCAAAGTTCAACTGGTATTTTTAATCATTCGATATTCTGGATTAAAATTTATAGATTTAGAATTTAAGAAGTATCAAAGTAGGCGCAAGTCAGAGTATTTGATGAAAATGGTCTTTTTCTCATTTAAGGTAAGTGCAAGCTGATTACAGGTTTGATTATAATAAAATATTTTTTTAAATGCTAACCTATAGAAACTTTAACTGAATAGCTAAATAACATAGCTTTGCTTATTTAATGTTGCATCAATAAGTAATTCATAATAAATTGAGTCTACTGCCCTGAAAATGGGCCTTTATCTAACTGAGATATTCATTACGTTTTGTTTTGTGAGAATCAGTTTGAACATTTTTTTTTCCTTTCTCAGGAAAATCCAGGTGTGATGAGTGATACATCAACCTCTCTCAGGGATCCTATCTTCTACAGGTGGCACAGGTTTGTGGACAACATTTTCCAGGAATACAAATACCTCCTGAAGCCTTACACTCCTGATGAAGTAAGTGTTTAAGTGTTAACTTTCATGTAAATGTACCCATTTTCACTTTATAACTAAAAGAGCACGGAATAAATAATTCGCGAAAAAAATGCCAAAAAAACTATATTCATACTTTTTTTTAATTGATAAAGGTATTTTACTACTTTTGATAAAAATCAAAATTCTGATAATGCTACAAAACTCGATATTAATTCATTTGTGAACCAAAAAATGTGCCTCAGACCCGTTTCGCCTTCATAGTCTACAAAATGCTTTCACATTATCATCAATCTGTTATACTTTTGTCGTTTTTTTTAATTGGTTCAAATCTTATCTAAATTTATTTTTCACCCTGCCATGAAGATGCAATTTATCTTTTAATCATATATGCTTGACTTCAGCTTTTCTATCTATTCAAAGATAAGCCACTCAGTGTCTGTTTTATGGTCTTGACTGAAATTGGGTAAAACTTAAACTGTCTTTTTGACATAGCAGATGGTCGGGGAGTTTTATCCAAATTTTGGGTGGCACTTTGATTCTTTAATTCTTTAAAGAAGCAAAATGGCCAAATATTTTGCTGCAATTTGATCCCATACTGATGTCGCTGACCAGAAGTGTAGCTTCATTTTTATCCCTATTGAGAACAGATTATTCTTCATGCATCCTGCTTTAACGGGAACAGGTGAGTCTTAATTATCGTGATTCAACAAAAAGAGATTGTCCATAATTAATACAGACATTTAACGTAGACCAGGTACATCAAACAAAGATCTTCGCTTTGTCCACGTTTATAAGTGAGTCACGGAAAAATTCTCATTGGCCGCCACCGGGAATCGAACCCAGGGTTTCCCAGTTACGCGCCGGGATATGCTTCCGCTACACCACAGCGGCCTCGAATTCCTTCAGACTCACACACGCTAACTGCCAAGCCAAATTGGCAGGTTGCTTCTTGGAGCCCGCACAATGTTGGGGATTCACCAAAGATGGTAAGCAGCAACTGACGAAAACGTAAAGCGTAACTGGAAGACTTTGGGTTCGACTCCCGGTGGCGGCCAATCAGAATTTTTCCGTGACTCACTTATAAACGTGGAAAGAGCGAAGATCTTTGTTAGATTGTCTATAATTTTGGTGAATCAAATTAAAACCGATTTTCTTTAATAAGCCCGATTCTAATGAAATCAGATTATGGATCATGTTTAAAAAGCCACATCATAATAAAAAGAACTTGTCTCCTGATTCTATGAAAACTGATTCAAATAAAACAGATTTAAAGTGAAATGGCATCTATGGTAAATGTCTATTTCATGAATAATAATCACATAACTATCTTTTTTCTCGTAAATGTCTGTTTCATGAATAATCACATAACTATCTTTTTTCCCGTAAATGTCTGTTTCATGAATAATCACTGAACTGTCTTTTTTTATTCTGTGTGGACGCTTTTTATACATTTCCAGAGTTTATGCCTTTAACCTTTTCACATGCACTGTAGGAATCCATTCATCACTGTTCTTAAGAATTTTCATCCCATGGTCATCGCATAAAAATAATTGCGTTGATCGTGATGCATACTTTTCGTTTAGTTTTTCTGTCATTTAATGCAATCGATCTTGATTAATGTTTCCCAGATAAGAGAGCATGACTGAAAAACAATTTCTTAAACATCAGTGATTATTCGGTTTTATTTACAAACTAAAAAAAGCCTTTCCAAGTTTTAATAAAATGAGACAAATTCCAATAGCTCTATTTACCACCTTTTAAATATGAAGAAAAGCATTTACATTTGAAGAACGGGCATCTAAAGTTTAATTAGTTTATTAGCATGCTGAGAAACAGCTGATCCTATGCTGGTTATGTGTGGGCTTGCCATGGACATTCGGTATTCCCAGAAACTAATCAGAGCCTTTTGCATAAGTAGTAGACTTGAGACTGTATAACAAGTTAGTAAAATCATGCAATGCATTGATTATTATACGCTTTCCAACATACCCGAAATCATTACTCTAGTTATTACTCAAGTTATGAGGATAATGGCTGTGGAATGAATCTCGCTCCTGTGCCCTGACCTTTGACCTCATTTCGATTATATTAAACAGAATTAGTTAAATATACCTCCGGAACAACATGATAAAATTTTGTCGTAATAGAAGCATTTTTAGGTAAGTTATGACACATAGGGCAATGGAATGGATCCCGCTCCTATGTCCTGACCTTTGAACCCATTTCATCCATTCACAATATGGTTCGTTCGCTTGTGATCCCCTACCACATACTAAATTTTCATCGAAATCGAACCATTTTTACGCAAGTTATCGTGCGAACGGACAGACAGACGGAGAAAGTTGGAACATATGCGCTTCTTCAACCTATGGTTGGAAAGCGTAAAAACTGCCATTTTTGCAGGTGCTGAGATTCGAACCCACATATTCCTAATTCTTAGCGGCTGTTCCACCAATCGGGCTATGCCGGCAAGGCTTATCGCAGCCATTTACCATTTTGACTTGCGTCCCCTCAGTGGTACGTCAAAAGTGCTTTGTGGCAAAATATCCATGTGCGATTGTAGCATACACATGTATGTACACCGAAGAGCCATTCCATTATGACCACCCGCAGCCTAGTGAACTACAATCTCGAAAACGACACGGTTTGTGGGTTGTTCACGTGCTGCTGTAGTGAGTACGTATCAAAAGTAGTGCACAGGACGAACCGTCGTCCAGCCGTTTGTCGTCCGCAGCTTATAGATGCCAGAGGGGAACGGAGACTGTTACACATTGTTCACAGCGACCGCACGGCCACAGTGCGACAAATCACCCGAAGCTACAACAGTGGTGATCAGTGCAATGTGCTCACAGTTCATCGCAGCCTTCTACGCATGAGCCTGTGTAGCACGATGACCCAGCCAGGTCCCCTTGCTCACTGCACGTCATCGCCAACAACGCATGAAATGCGCTTAATATCATCGAGATTGGACCGTGGATGAATATAAGGAAGTGTCCTGGTCTGACAAATCAAAATTCCTCGTGCATCACGTAGACGGCCGAGAGCGGGTACGCCGATTACCAACGGGCACCTGGATGCACTGTTGGACTGAAACAGGCCGGCGGCGGAAGTGTTATGCTGTAGGCGATGTTTTTTTGGGACACTTCAGGCCCCATTATTCCAACAGCACAATCCCCGACAGCTGTCAGGGATCTGAACATCGTTGCGGACCAAGTTCACCCATTCATGGCAACTGTGTTCCTTTCCTGCTGGCGATAGCCATTACCAACAGGGTAATGCGCCATGCCATACTGCCAGAATCGTCAAGGAGTGGTTCGAGGAACATGCTAGTGACTTTCTGTTAATGCCCTGGCCTTCAAATTCAGCTGACATGAACCCAATCGAACATTTGTGGTTCGACTTGGAAAAGCGGGTTCGCGCTTAATCACCACCACTCCGAAATTTACGGGAACTGGAGGACATGCTGTTGACATTATGGTACCAGATACCCCAGGATACCTATCGTCACCACATCGAATCGATGTCTCGCCGAGTGGCCGCTGTTTTGCGGACTAAAGGGGGTGCCACAACTTATTGGGTAGGTGGTCACAATACAATGTGTCATCGGTGTATGCGCATGTGTGCGTTTGCGAGTGTACCCGAACAACAAAAATTTCACTAATGACGAAAAAGAAGACACGAGAATATTATTAGCCAATCAATGCTAAGAAGGGGACGGTATAATTGTGTCATTCACCTATAGCGATATTCTGGTCACAGAGAAAACGGTAAGCAGGGCATTTATTTATATTCTTGTTGCAAGTAAACGTCTTTAGGAGATTTTTCGAAGTATTCACGCCTAATCCTTGTCGCTAATGCTTGAAAACTTTAGAAATTTGCGATAAAGAGATGTACTTTTTTTCAAAATTATCTGGTTGTAGCAATACATTCTATCGCTGCGGTTTAACGAAAGCTTGGATGTCGCATTTAGACAGATGAGTAATATTAATTTATTAAACGTGAAGCAAATGTAGTCCGACCGTTCATTGACCTTTGAGAAACCGTTCAACTTTCTTCCTGTGATAAACGATGTTATTCGTCTATTGTACTACACACAAACATACGCCAACCTCGGACATCTGAATAAAGAAGTAAACAGCCTTGAATACGGTTGTTTACTATGCTACTATGTATATTGCATAACAGTTTGAAATCTGAATGTAAATAGCACACACGTACGTATGCGCTTAAGTGAGTTTCTGTTATATGAGCAGCAAATACAAAGGATTCTGGAATTTATTTTAGCTTAATTTGACGTCCAACCGCATAAGAGCCAATCGTTTACTTTGCATATTGGCCACTCTAGAGAATAAGATCTTATGCTGGCTTTGACCATTACATTACTTCCAGGTTCGATATCATAGTTGGCATTCATTATTCAATTCAGATTCATTTAGTTCCACATAGAATTAAGCCATGCCTTCAATGTAAATGATATGCAACAACGCGACACGTTAAATGTACACAACATTTTTAAAGCCGCAACTGAAAAGCATAAACTGATACAAGTAGCATTACGAAATGGAACAGTGTGTACATTTTTTTGGAGGTTTAACTACTACCACGGTAGGCAACTCGATGGGCTATAATCAATCACCCGTTCCTAATTCAGGGCCACTGGTTCCATGGAAGGGGGACAGCCAGTGCCGTAAGACAAACACAACATCCAAATCTCATTCGGATTCGAACCCGGGCCCATCTCGGATGAATGGTCAGAAGCCAGCGCTTAGACCACTGAGCCACCAGGGTAGCAGATTGTTATTTCTTAATAGAATGAACGCTACGAACCACAACGACTAATCTAAATCATGACTCAGTAGCTCAAACGCATAATTTGATATAAAATTACATCGGCGACTAGTGAAACTACAGAAGTGATTAAAATAAAATCCTTTCCTATCTTTGTGCGAAGAACCGATCAAACTTTATTGAAATTTATCATAAATAAAAAAAAATTGGTTTCCAGCAATGAACTTCACCTTTTCTTTTTTATATTGGCAGGGTAGCGTTCTCTTTCTTACTTTTTTCATTCCTTTTTCTTTCCCCTTTTCTTTCATGCTCTACAGTAAAAGAAAACTCAAAAAATCGAAAGCATAGCGATAAGTTTGACGAACAGGTTAGGAAAGCATTTTCAGTCACGTGGTACAAACAATAGAAATAAGAAATATAGTTTTATACCCAGAAATAAATGTCTAAAACTAATTGGATGTCCAATAATGATAGACTACACAATCATCCCTCCGAAGAAGCTAGCCAAATCAACAGCACGCAATAAATGAGAGACAACAGTTCTCTTCCAATAACTCCCTGAAGCCATCCTCAGTTTCTTCCGTCCTAACAAGCTTTAGCAACGTGTTACTATTTCCCGAAAATAAAAGCGTGTAAATGCGTTAGTAGAAAAAGTCCTGCAAATGAGAAAAGACCCAACTTTTTTTTCTTTAAAATAATTTTTTTCAAAATCTGGCATTATATAGCTCTATACACCTACATAATGTATGCAGATTCAACTCATGAGCAAAAAGGCTGTGACGTACCTGCCAGCAGGACGCATACGACATAAAGGCAGATAGGAATCAGAACAAATGTCTGCGTAGCTCAGTTGGTAGAGCGACTTGTTCCGGAATAAGCGTACTCGGGTTCGAATCCCGGCGTAGACCAAAAATGACGGGGAAATTTACTTCGTTATAATGGCGCCCGAACTACCCGGATGACCCGACCGTTCAAAATCTCGCATGGGTGCGATGTTATTTCCACACCGCGAGACAGGAAAAATCAGAGAATCCCTTCTCCAGTGCTTCGAAAAATAAATGTGTGTGACGTTGCATTCCACACACCAGATTGACTGGGAGTTCTCAAGTGCACGTTCTACAGTGTTTGTCTGCCTGCAACGAATCATGGTCACGGCTGACCCGTGGGCCATGCCCCCGGCCCTCTTTCGGAGGGGGGAGATGTGACGTACCTGCCAGCAGGACGCACACGACATAAAGGCAGATAGGAATCAGAATAACCGTCTGCGTAGCTCAGTTGGTAGAGCGACTTGTTCCGGAATAAGCGGCCTCGGGTTCGAATCACGGCGTAGACCAAAAATGACGGAGAAATTTACTTCGTTATAAGGCAGCTAAAGGAAGGAAAAGATAGAGGAAGGAATAACAACAAAAACTCCTTTCAGATTATTAAAAACAATCTGAGCTTAAGTTATTGTAGGTCAAGCACCGATCAGTCTGCCGGCGTAGTTTAACTGGAAGAACAGCCACTCCGGAGTTGGAAGATGTGATTTCGAACTCACCACCGGCAAGAGATCATATGTCATATAGCACAGAAAATCTTCTTCAAAAGAAAAGCTTTTCGTTCAGAAAGGAAATCGGAAAATAAAATGTTGGAAATCACACAGAGATCAAACTCTCGTGTTTCTGACGGAGCCCCAGTGGTCAAACATGAAACCACGATAGAGTCTGTCACGTGATACGGTGCCAGTGGCTACATAAGTAGCACGGCGGAGAGAGTTGCAAACTCTTGAAAAAAAGAACAGATAACTTTACGGTTCGACGCTTTAGTTCCATGACCGTCCACTGGCGCGCTGTTCTATATAAATCTTCGGGTCCAAATTGTTGCCATGAGTCTCTATGGAAGATTTACCTATGAGTCTCCTGTTCTATGGAAATGCAGATCGGTAGATCAGAGCAGAACATATGTAGAGGATTTTAGGAAGGGAGTGTCTGACACCAGGTCTTAAACAACCCTTAGAAATAGGAAGCTAGGAGATTTGGGCTAGAGTGCCCGATAGGAAAGTGACACGAAAACGAGGTAGAAAGGGGGAGGAAGACGCCCTTATTTATTATCGGGGGACCAATACCCGGGGTTCGACGGCTTAACGTGCCCATCCGACGCACGGTGGATATTTGTGGTTCGAGCGTTCGTACCTGCCTGGGATCAAACCTGAGGTGCCTCCGTGGCAGTCACGAACGTAGACCACTATGCTATCCGCGGCCATGCAGATCGGCAGATCAGACCAGATCATATGTAGAGGATTTTAGGAAGGGAGTGTCTGACCCCAGGTCTTAAACAACCCTTAGAAATAGGAAGCTAGGAGATTTGGGCTAGAGTGCCCGATAGGAAAGTGACACGGAAGCGAAGTATAAAGGG
This sequence comes from Macrothele yani, assembly GCA_039090855.1. Classification (NCBI taxonomy): domain Eukaryota; kingdom Metazoa; phylum Arthropoda; class Arachnida; order Araneae; family Macrothelidae; genus Macrothele; species Macrothele yani. Next base: position 28,266,259 of record CM076989.1, on the reverse strand, counting down.
GGAGTAAGACGCCCTTATTTATTACGGGGGGAGTACCCGGGATCCGACGGCTTAACGTGCTCATCCGACGCACGGCGGATATTTAGTGGATCGAGCTTTCGTACCTGCCTGGGATCGAACCTGAGGCCCTTTCCGTGGCAGTCACGAGCGTTGCCCACTTGGCTACCCGCAGCCCATTACAGATCGGTAAAAACCTTTCATGATATGTGAACAAAATTATTCAGAAAAACTTCTGGTGATTTCAGTTACCGAATATTTCATTTCATTTCATTTATTGATATTGCTGTTACATATTAAAATTAATAATTCTGAATAGTTAAGCATAAACATGAAAATAACAGCAGGGAAGATCAAGGAAAAGGCCTAGAGGAGACCTGACCAGCCTTGATCTCTTTAGGCTTAAGTCAAGACAAGGACATTGATATAACAGCAACAAAGTAAAAAAAGGAAACAAATATCAAATTAAACATCTAATCATAATATTGAATTAACAGCATATCAAGGGAAAAATAATGTTAAAGTAATGAAAAACATGAGTTGTCTCCCCCCTCCTTACCCAATCTTCATTGTATAGATACCCCGTCACTTGGTCACTGAATCTTCACCTGGTAAGTCCCTCGCATTCCCCCCTCAGTCGAATAATCCCTGTCAATCAACCTCCCATCTTGTATTAATGAATGAATATCAGTTGTTAAGTAAGTAGTGTTTTAATATCTTTTCAAACAAATTGAAGTTATTAATAGATATTAATTCCGCATGCAAAGAGTTCCAAAACTCCGGACCAGAATAATTTAGGCTTTGTTTAGTAGTTTGTGTTCTAGGTGTAGTAAGTCTACAAAGCTTGGTTACGAATATTATAACGGTACGTAGCAGTATTAATTTCTATGAGCTCCTGTCCAAGGTTCATTTTAATTCATTTTTTAAAGTGAAACATTTTAAGTTAAAGTGAAACAGTTGCTGAATTGTTAGAATATTATATGTGTTCGGGTTGGCTCTGGAATATCTGAACGTATTTTGCCCTTGTAAGTTGCCACCATTTAAATTATGTTTAAAATCAATTAATCGAATGTATTTATTTTGAAGAATTTGTAGTTGATTAATATTAGTAAGTGTTGTTTGACCCCAGGATAGTAGGCAGTAATCGAAGTGTGGATGAATTAATGTATAAGTAATAATTTTAATGTTTTAACAGATAGATTTGTTAGTGCATGACTAATTATTCTTATATTTCTGGATATTTTTTTTTTGATAAAATGTCTGTATGCAGATTCCATTTTAAATCATTGTGCAAACAATAGCCATATAAGTAAGATTATTAACTAAGTCAATCTGAATATTTTGAAGGGAAAAGTTAAAATTAATAGTTTGATTAGGTTTTTGTCTGGAAAAAAGTAAGGCTTTAGATTTATTGTAATTAATTACAAATTAATTACTAATTCATTGGAAGGTGTAATAAGTATACTACCGAAGCACACGAGTTAATAGAGAAGTACCGAATGAATGGTTAAGAAAAAACAACGTTCACTCGCAATTATTTTTACTGTTATTTTTTTACCAAGGTTTCGCCATGCTTCCACCCAACTTCTTGTGAACGAATGACACAAAAATATACAAATCGCACGGGACGTCATCAATGGTGTTGACTGTCACGAATTTTTGTCAGTTGCTTCAGTATTATTTGTGTTTAAAACAATAATTAAAAAAACTATAAAGTAAAATCTTAATTTTGTTCAATGTTAGTCTCGCAAACCTGTGGTGTTTCAATACTAAACTAAGATTTTCATTTCCTGATATCTTTGTTTCCTTTCCCATTTCTTTATTGTTTTCTTTTAATGCCCTGGGATGACAATTTTATCCATCATGAATGCATATGAATGCATGACAGCTTTCACTAATTTAGATAAAAGATGAATAATGTAAATTTGAAAATATAAATACTTTTGAGCACCATGCATCAATTTTTACAAATTTTTCAGCTTCGTCGCTTTCGTTTTTGGACCCCCCACTTCCGCCGTTTATCAAACTGAATTACAAAACTTGGGGGGGATATTTAAGAATGCAGGATACATGTTGTGGTCAACGCCGGGAAAAAAATTACGGTTACGTAGGAAACCTTTGCTAGTCCGATTTCAGTTTTCGAACATTTTCCCTCCATTTTAAAGTTAAAATACAAATATTTATGAAATAAAATGATATTTAATAACAACACTAGGCAGAGAAAACATTACGTGAAAAATAAAATTACGATTACGGGAGAAATCTTCACTGCGTCTAACTTCCGTTTTTGAAAGTTTTGAAAAACGAAACTTCCTTTTTCGAAAGTTTAGAAAATTTCAGGTGAAAACCATCCTCCACCACTACTAATTGCCCAAAAATTTCGGTTCAGTTATGCATCGATTTCGGGGATAACTCAAATCATGACGGAAAAGGAGAAGTTCCTAGAAGCCTTCGCACTCTCATGCTTAAAGATTAAAGCGACAGTTTTTTGCAGTCGAATTTCCGTTTTCGGAAATTTTTCCTTCATTTTCAAACGAAAATACAAATATTTATGGAATAAAATGATATATAACAACAATACTGGGCAGAGGCAACATCACAGGAAAAAGAAATTACGATTACAGAAAAAATCTTTATTTCGTTTATTTCCGTCTCTGAAAGACGAAATACCGTCCCGATGCGTATTTTTACGAATTGGTAAAATTTTTCGATGCGTAGTTTTACGCGCCGAGAAAAATTAAAGATGCGTATTTTCACACGTCAAGAAAAATTCTCGATGTGTATTTTTACACGCCGAGAAAAATTCCCGATGCATATTTTCAAGCGTCGAGAAAAATTCCTGATGCATATTTTTACGCGTTGGTAAAATTTCGATGCGTAAGCACACTCTTCGATGCGTACTAGACACGCAATTACTTATTTGGGAGAACTCTGGTCGGCACGTCACTTGAGCACTCCCGTGGAAAAAGAGTTACCGCACGACGCCACGAAGCGGAGCCATCGTTAGACTTGATGGCTCCGCGCGAAGCCGGCGAGTCAAAGATGACATCATCGCGTAACACAGCAGCGCTCGTTAAGTCCGGTAGAAAATCTAAGTGGATGGTTGCAGGGAATCGAAATATTTCGATTGAGCAATCGAAATATTAAAAAATCCGTAAAAAAAGACTTCTATCCGTAAATCAGTAAAATTAAGTAGAAATCCGTAAATTTTACGGATTATCCGCAAAAGTTGGCAAGTATGTAATATGCATTTAAAAGTTGCAAAATTATCAAGTTTGACGGTTGAATCCGATTTGTCGCTAAGCTTCTATAAAAGAGAAATCTATGATCATTTTAATGATAGTGTTTAGCTGCCGACGATTTATTTAGTTCCGTATGTAAGCCTTGTGCTCCTTCAATTGATAACGATATAAGCGATATTGAATAAAGATCTGTAGAGCTGCACAAACTTAATTTCAAGGAATAAAATTTAAGATATATCTTAGCTTTTATTTTATGGATTTATTGCCTGTATGTTTGAACGCAACCTCATATTGTCGGCCTCCTTTCCTACAAAAAAACTGAAAAAAAAAAACATTGCGTAATTTTTATTTATAAACCTTACTTGAGATAAAATGGTGCTGCTGTTCATACTTAGGGATATGATAATGTAACGAACGTGTTTCTATATTATCTTGCTAACATAGCATATTTTTATTTATTTCAGCTTAATTTCGCTGGAGTGAAGGTCGCCAGTGTTCAGGTCAACGCAAAGGTCACTAACATCGTCAGAACGTTCTTAAAGGAAGATGAATTAGAGCTTTCTCATGGAATTGATTTCGGTACCAATCACTCGGTCAAGGTACGTATATCTAGTAACAATTTTTCAGGCGAGATCTCTGTTTTCTGGAACTTATTGAGTTCAATAACCACTAAAATTAAGTAAGCGGGTTTGGTTATATCGTTTTCGTTTTTATGTGGACACCTACGGATGAAATTTTAATTCTACAGAATTTGCAGAGGTGCTGCAGTTGGGGGAAGAAGAGGTATATATCCTAACAAATGTAGAAAACGAAAGCTTGTATATACAGGGTGACTATAAAGTATTTCCCACATTACAAAAGTGAATATAAAAAATGTATTACAAGTACAAGAAAGGGATTGTATGACAATGATGGTGCACAAGTAAAGTTTTTTCCCAGTATCAGTACACCTCCACATGGACGCCATTTTTGACCCGGAGGACATGTAAGCGATATTCGATTTCACGCCATGTTTTGTTTAACATCTCAGCTGAGACAGAACCAATGACGTCCGTTATTCTGCTCTTCAACGTCTCGACATCCGGAACACTGCTAAAGAAAACTTGGACTTCCACATAACCCCACGGGAAAAAGTCTAGAGGGGTTGCGATCGTGATGGCAATGTCATGAGACCGTCGTGGCCAATCCATCTGGCCAAAAACGTGGCTATCAGGAACTCACGAACCATTATTGACCAATACGGTGGGGCACCGTTTTGTTGGAAAATAACTGAAGGTTGGAGTGCATTCAATTTAGGTGCTACAAAAATTCCAGTACAGTGGGCTCTGTAAAAAAGAAGGGTCTGATGATTCTGTCATGCATCCGCCTGCACCATACGTTCACTTTCGGGCTAGCCCTCTTTTGTTCGATGACATAATGAGGATTTTCTGATCCCCAGATCCGTACATTGTGACCATGTACTGTACCAGAGACGTTGAACGTGGTTTCATCCGAGAAACAGACAGGTAATCCCTATCATGAACTATGCGCTCCAACAGGTAATCACTATCAAGAATTGAAGTTTCTGCATATCTTAGCAAGTTTTTTCTCATAATATTGAGTTGATGCATGAGTTCATGCCGTTTTTTTCCACCGCACTACAGGAATGTATTGCATCAGAAGGAAAAACGGGATCAATCAACTATGTATCCCCCTACCATTGTTTACGATGGTGTCCTAACATCTGGATAGGTCTGCAATGCCATTCTTGAAAAAACGTGCAGGTTTTGCTGCAAAAAAATCATCAAGGAAATTCTGGAGATCAACATCATTTTTGAACGTTCTACCACGGAGTGCATTCGACAGAGATCAGAACATATGATAATCTGAAGGGGCAACATCTGGGAAATAGGCCGGATGTGGAAGGGTCTCCCATTTCATGTTTTGAATGGCCATTTTGGTCATGTTTGCATTGTAAGGGCGTGCGTTATCATGTTGAAGAAGGACATGATGGCGCCATGTGGACATTCCTACTGAATTGCTCACTCCACACGGCGGAGTTGCTCACAATAGAGTGCAGCGTTGATGGTCCGATTCCTCGGCAGTATTTCCCAGTGAATAATGCCTTCCATATCCCACTAGACACACAACAAAATCTTCGCAGGATGAAGGTCATGTTTTGGGCGTGGTGTGGACGTCTTGTTTGGGCTTAACCATTCCCTCCGGTGACTGAAATTCACGTACAGGCACCACTCTGCAACTCCAGTAACAATACGTGACAGAATGTGTTTGTGTTGCTGAGAACATTCGCGATAACAGGCGTGCAAGGAACCACATATGACAACACGCTGATTCTTGTTGTCTTCTGTGAGAGTGTGAGGCACGGAAGACCTAAATTTCTGGACCTTTCCCATACGTCTCAGGTGTCGTACCACTGTGGCCTGATCACAGTCCATCTGAGTGGCCAATTCGCGTGTGGTTTGACGCGGATCCAAGTGGATGAGATGGTTCAAACGATCCTCATCAAAATGAGATGGACGACTTGAACGTGGAGAGTCGTTGAGATAAAATTGCCACCTCGAAACCACTCAAACTACTTGCGGGCTGTCCTCGGAGCAACAGCATCCTCCCCAAACACAGCACAAACCTGTCGAGTAGCCTCAGCGGCTGTGGATCCCTTATTAAACTCGTAGAGGAGCATATGTCGGAAATGTTTGTTCTGCTCTACTTGACACTCCATACTTCCGAACCTGAAAACCAAAAAAGCCATAAGCCACAATCACGCAACGCAATATGATTTAGATACAGAATACAACTGGCTACATTTTAACCATCTATACCGTTACTAGTGACCTGGGAAACACTCGTGAAATAAAACGATATGAACGTATGCATCAACCCAATATATAAATTTCATACTTAAGTGCTTTTGAAGAAACTGGTGCCAAGCTCTAATCTGTCGACGTTTGCATTGCAGGTTCGTTACCACCATTTGGATCATGAGCCCTTCTCTTACACCATCAATGTTGAGAACACCTCAGGAGCACCAAAACATGCCACCGTCAGAATATTCTTGGGACCAAAGTGCGACGAACTGGGAAATATTCTCGAGCCCAATGAGCAGAGAAGACTCTTTATTGAATTGGATAAATTCCACCGAGAATGTAAGTTTATTTTAGTAATATTTTAAATGAATTATATATTTTTTGCAGAATGCTCGCAAAAGCCTTTAGATGCCATTCAGTCTAAATGCAGAGTATAACAAAGGCAATACTACACCCATTATTAGTTAATGATGAAGCACAGTAATCACACTTACCAGTTACGAATTTGCTTACACGGGAATCGCGAGCCTTGTTCTTGACTCCCTCTAATTCTAAAAACGAAGGATTCAATTTCCACTAAAGCGACTGGAGTATTTAACAAAATTAAATACTCCCATTGGAGTATTTAATTTTGTCATGCTTAAATTTATAGTGGTTTCTAAAATCAAATATCCAGTTTTCTGATACATTTATGCCAAAATGTTAAAAAAAAAATAACTGCATAGTCAGTTCATAGAAAAAGGACGAAGCATGAGATGCATAGCAAGAGAAAATGACCAAATACATACACCTGGTGTGATTCTGTATTTCAACAAATGAAATCTATCAAGTTGAAAACACATGGAATAATTAATCCGGACAAAAATCAAGCTGTTCTTCGAAATCGCAGAAATATTTAAAATATTTCAACGTCCTGGAACGGGAATCGAAACCTCATCTCCCGATTGAGTATGCTAACCATTACACCACCCAGGCCAATGAAATCGGTTATGTTACATGGACGAACAGCTTGATTTGTGTCCGTATAAATTATTCCATGTGTTTTCAACTTGATATTTACTCATTTGCTAGTGATATTACTTAACGTTAAGATGGGACATGTTTGTTTCTACTAGTGAAGTGAAAGTCTGACGTAAGCCTCAGTTGTTTGGATTTCAATATTCTGGGTGGTGTAATCGTTGGCATACTCGACCGTAAATTGGGAGATGCGGGTTCGATTTCCGTTCGAGGACGGTGAAATCTTCAAATATTTCTGCCGTTAGGTTACATGGAAGAATAGCTTGATTTAGTCCGTATTAAATGAAATCTAGTTAGTTAGGTCATGTTTGCTTTTTTTAACTTGTTTCTTACGCCATACCTAACTCGAAAATCTCTCTCAATTATGACTTCACGTGTGCATTTGCAATTGCATGCGGTACAGCACCAAGCATCAAACTGCCCAAATCCCTGCATGTATGTAAAAACTCATTTAAAACTTCAGTTTCCGGCGTACTTTTTTTATCTTTACTCAGGTGCTGTTTTATTTTATTACGCATTTTAAAAAAAATTGAAGAATAAAATTCGAGGGTCGGATATACATACACTGAAGAGCAATTGAATTAGAGACAGCTGGCGTTATGCAAATGTGGCGCTGTGGGCGGCCCTGTAAACGGAAACGACATGACGTATGCAGCGATCCGACAATAGAAGGAGTGATGCGACGGGAATCAGTAAGAGTCGGACGCAGTATGGGTAAGACGAAGGATCTAAGCGCATTTGATCGTGGGCAAATTGTCGGGGCCCGATGAATGGGTCACCCCATCTTGGGAGTCGTGCAGGCACTGGGATTTTCACGAGCCACTGTGTCACGAATGCACCGTGAGTACATCGAATACGGTAAAACCATCCCTGCAGGGTCCAACTGCCGTGGACAACAGCGTGTGGATGAGCGTGGTCATCGTCGGCTAGCTCGCATTGCAACAGCGGATAGACGGCCCACAGTGCAAGAAATCATTCGGCAATTTAACGCTGATGCACATAAACGTGTAAGCAGCCACACTATCCAGAACCATCTCTTCGCTATGGGGTATAGAATCCATCGTCTCACGAAGGCACCGCTGCTGACCGCACATCACAGGGTGCAAAGATTAACATGGGCGCGGGAACATCGCCACTGGACCCCAGACATGTGCAAAAATGTTGCCTGGACTGATGAGTCAAGATTCACGTTGGTACATGCCGATGGCAGGATACGAGTACGGCACAAACCACATGAAGCGATGGATCCTTCTTTCCAGCAGGGTACTCTTCAAGTTGGTGGGGGTGACATTCTCGTCTGTGGACTGTTTACGTATACTGAAATGGGATCCCTGGTACGTGTGACATCGTCCCTCACATGTCAACGTTACCGGGATTTCCTGGACGACCATTTGCTCCCGTTTGTGCGTCTTCAACATCCCACTGAGGACCTCATCCTGCAACAAGACAATGCACCGTGCCATCGCTCCCGAATTGTATACGAATGGTTGGATGAACACTCCACCGACGTGACCTCGCTTTCTTGGCCAGCTAGGTCACCTGACGTCAATCCCACGGAGCACATCTGGGATGTCATCGAGAGAGATGTTCGAGGCTCTGATCCCCCTCCATCAAATCTTCGTGAACTGTGGGAGCTTGTTCAGGGGTCGTGGATCCGTATGGCTTCCCAACGCTTCCGGTGTCTTGTCGATTCCATGCCGAGACGAATCGCCGCCGTCATCAGGGCGAAAGGTGGTGCTGCATGTTACTAGACAGGTATCTCTAATTCAATTGCTCTTCAGTGTAAAATAGTGACAACATGCCTGTATGACGCAAAATATTCATTCACAGAGCACAATAAGTTCACATCACTTCAATAGAATCATCTCCCATATTGATAACCTTCGGCCACACGTCTGGAAGACTCTGGTTTCCCTCAGAAGAGCCGGCATTTTTATTTCAGTACACGAGCGTCCTACCGTTCAGAAGATTTCCCCTCTTGTGTGAAAACGCCTTCCTCGCAGTGTTTCTTTCAGCTTTGCGAAGAGATCGAAGTCACTTGGACTCACGTCGGGGGAATAAGGCAGATGTTCGAGCAACTCCTACTACTACGGTGCTAACAAATTCCTCGCAGGAGCAGCAGTGCGACATCGCGAATTGTGATGCAAGGTAACGAGTGCGCTTGTCCCAAAATTTGGCTGCTTTCGCCGCACAACAAGGCGAAGATGATGTTCCAGAAAGTGTTAGTAGTACTGATCGTTAACAGTCTGGTGCTGCGGAATTGCATGATGGAGTATCACACCCTGGACATCACGCGCCACTTTCAGCATCACTTTGAGATACCCGGGTTCGTGGTAAACATTTTTTAGCCGTTTTAGTTCTGGTTCGTACGACCTTGCCCACGTTTTATCCAGAACAATGATCTTTTCAGAAATGCGCTATCTTCTCTGATGTAATCTTCCAAATGCTCACTGGCAAGGACGTAGCGGTGCCATTTCTGAACTTCCGTTAGAAGATGAGGCACCCATCGTGCTGCGTCTTACGGTAACCAAGCACATCCTACAACACGTGCAAAAATGTTTTGTGACATATACGCACGTCTGATGCTAACTGTCTTGCTGTTCATCGTCAATCCACTGTCATCAATGATTGCATCAACTCCACGTGATGGTCCTGGATGCCAGATCGACCTGAACGTGCCACATCCTCCACTTTATGGCGATCTCGGCGGAACACTGTCACCCATCGTACCACCATTCGATATGGTAATGCTTGGTTTCCATATGCTTCCCGAAGACCTTGGCAACATTCCGTAGTATTTCTTCCACGCGCCGCCTCAATTTTGATCCATGCACGTTGTAATAACTTGTAAAACATCTCTTCTGGGCAGTCCTGTTTGATAACGACACTTTAACGTTGCATGTAATTCCCCCTAAGCCTTGCACTGGAGAAATTGTGTGCGTGGAACAGCAACGCTCTCTCGTCTGCATCATCAACGGGGACAATGTTTCCATTATTTTACATCCAACCCCCGTAAGTTGAGTTGTGACTTCAACTTCTCTAATCCTATTTTATCCCATATGACCTTAATTCTGCCAGTTAAAAGATTTTCCGGAAAGAAATCGTCACTCTTGGCGAAGAACTACTGTATGTAGAAGAAGAATGTCCATTTATTGCGTACATGTTTTTTAATTGATGAGTGTTCATTCTTTAAGCTAAGCATTCTTATTTTTTTTCTTACCTATAGTGGCTCCTGGAAAGAACGTCTTGAACCGCAATTCCGTGGAATCCAACGTAACTCTTTCTCACACCTACACTTTCAATGAACTGAAGCAGGGAAAACTGGCACCGGAAGCAGCTACTGAATACTGCAGCTGTGGCTGGCCTAGACATATGCTTATACCTAAGGGAACCCGCCTTGGAATGTCTTACCAACTCTTCGTCATGCTGACTGACTACACGAAGGACAACGTAAGTACAAACACATTGTCTAAATGCGTTTTTCAGAGACGAAACGGTAGACATTCTTTCGGTTTCTTCAGTTTTACTTTGTAGAGAAGTGAAAAAGATACTGTACTAAAAGCATACTCTCTTTCCCATCTTACTGAAACTCAAAATACATATATATACTCTACTTCCCACCTTAATGAAACTAAAAGTATAATCCACTATCCAGCTTACTGAAACTCAAAATATACTCTACTCTACTCTACTCTACTCTACTCTCTCTCTCTCTCTCTCTCTCCACCTTAATGAAAATAAAAGATAGTATATCCACCACCTCACCAAAACAGAAAGCTTACCCACAATACTGAGATTGAAAGAATACTCTTTTTCCAGCCTTATTGAAATTTAATTAATCCATACTCTCTTACCCACATTACTTAAACTGAAGATATACGATTTTACTCACATTACTGAAAATGAAATAAAAAAGATATTCTCCAACCAATCTTATTGAAACTGAGAAAAAAGGTTCTCTCCTACCCACCTTACTAAAACCGAAACCATATTCTCTTACTGACCTACGAAGACTGAAAAAACTACACTCTCCTACCCCATTTACTGATATTGAAAGTATACTATCTTACCCACCTAACTGAAACTGAAGGCACACTGTCCTATCCTCTTTATTGAAACTGAAAAGATACTCTCTTGCTTACCTTACTGTGAAACTGAAAGTGTACTTTCCTACCTACCCTACTGAAACCGAAACCGTACTGGACCACAAAAAAACTGAAACCACCTTACTTAGACTTACATTATACCCTTCTACTGGCCTTATTAAGACTGAAAACATACTCTCTTACCCACCTTGCAAAATTTGAAGTATAATCTACCACACACCGTAATGAAACTAAAAGCATCCTCTCTACTCATTTTTCTAGTATTATGTACACAGTTTAAACATTCTAAACAAGTTTCAGGGACATCATCATGGGATTTTAGCATAATTATCAGAGAGATTTGAATTTTTTCAATAATTTATGGGCCATCAAAATAAATGGTCCGTTTTTATTTACTGAAAGAAAAATGGTAGTGCCAAAATGCATATGCTCAAACACTATGCATTTTCCCAAAAGGAGGATTTGCAACCCAACGTACATTTTCGAACGAGTTAGGGAACTTCACTGGATTCTGCTTTTAGCGATTCCCTTAACAAAACATTTCGAAACCGATGGATACAGAGAGGTAGAGCTATTTCTTCAAAATCACATTGTCAGCATGTCGTGCCCTTGAACTTTTTCCATTGTGGTTTATCAAGTTTATTGTAATGTAGCGTCATTCTGATTTGGCGCATCAGGAAGTTGAATCTTGGATGCCTTCAAGCGCTCAACGATGATTGCACATGGGAGTTTGCAACTAGTAACTAGGACGGTAAATTGAATTACAAGAACAACATTTTTCTAATCGCGGTATTCAGTGTTTTCGGAAATCTACATATCATTACCATCATAATCAACCATTCTCAATCCACTGCTGGATGAAGGTCTCCCCAAGTTTCTTCCACAATGGTCTGTGTTGAGCCAGTCTCCTACCTGACATACCCGCATGCTTTCGAATTTCATCCTCCCATCTCCTACGTGGTGTTCTTCTGGGTTCTTTTCTGTCCCTTCGAATCAAGTCTAAAATTTCTATTGTCCATCGGTGGTCCGTTCGTCTTGCAATATGTCCAGCCTATTGCCATTTGAGGAATTCTACTCGGGTCATGATGTTTTCCCCACTTGTCATTTTCGTTATCCACGAGATCCTCTTCTTATCTTGTGAAAACACAAATATGTCCGTCATGGAGTTCGAAACCGAGCCCCGTCACTCCGGAGGAAGAGTCTCTCCCAACTAAGTTGCACGGATGGAATGTACCGCTGCAGATTTGTCATCTTGACACGTGCTTTGCCTCTGTAGTACGTCACAATATTTCCTGGTTACACCAAGCATGTGAGTTTCTGGAGGGTGGGGGTTTGAGCATTACTCTCCACCCGGCCAAGCGCGTTGGTGAGATATATTTGGCATATTTGTAATTCAGTCGAATCCACACATAACGAGGTCGCATAATAAGAAGTTCCGCTTAAACCACAGTTTTTATAGATCCCCTGAACTTTGTAATATTCTCCCTTGTTATTTTAACCGCATATTACGAAAAATATCTTTCGTAGAAACTGAATAAATCAAAGTTCGGCACAGTTGTCAGCAAACGAAATAAGTGGCACATTCACCCAGTCCAGTTATTTAACCTCCCTCTTTTACTGGAAAACAAGGGAGCAATTATCTGCTGTTCACAACATCCTATGGTTCCCCATGCAGATAAGTCAGAACGCATGAACACAAGAATGTTTCAGTTGCCTTTTTACCAGCCCCCCCCCCACACACACACACATTTGCGAAACATCCATCTTCAGGGCAAATGCTGTCCTTTGTCCCCTCCCATCTCCACTTTTCAATTATATAATTTCTGTTTAAAAAATCTGGAGTTTGACGTGCCTGATTTTTTTAAATGCATTCCATTAGGATATCATATCCCGCTTCTTAATTTTGTCCTATTTCTTCTCTTGACAAGAATACTGTATGTGGCATGTCAGTTCGGAATCTAACGGTGAAATCATTAGTCAATGCTCAATCTATTCCTATTTTTCGTGTTTAGTTGTACTGGATTTGTACTGGTTTCTAGAACTGTGATATAAGAATTACTCAAAACTGCGATAAATAATACAGAACATTTATGAATATGCGTTTCTACTATAACTCGTAATTTCATTCTTGTGTGTATATGGATATACTAAGTGTTCTACACATTTATACCTCTCTTTGTACAGTCAAAAGAAACTGTAGATACAGATGATACTGAACATCTGACCAATTGGTGTGTCAACGGGATATTGACCTGTAACTTTTAGCTGAATCATTTAGTATCGCAGCTAGAACGCATTCTATACATTTCATCATGATCATTTCTAGCGGCTGCAAGAAATTATTCCAAATTTCTTAGCTTGATAAATTTAGTGTGGCAGCAAAAACGTCTTCCAAAAAGTTTAGCTTGATCATTTTAGTATGGCACCAAGAGTGCGTTCCATAAATTTCAGCCGAATATTTTTAATATGGTAGCAAGAACGCATTCCATAAATTTCAGTAAAATCATTTGTTACGGCTATAAACTCTTTTCCATAACTTTCAGCATGAACATCCTAATGCGGTAGGAAAAACTTATTTCAATAAATTTTCGCAAGTATCATTTTGGTATGAGGATAAAATTTATTCCATAAATTTTAGAGTGATGGTTTTGGTGTAGCAAAACACTAAACAAATTTCAGCATCATCATTTTGGTGTGGTATAGCAGCAGAAACTTATTCCATAAATTTCAGCATCATCTTTTGGAGTGGCAACAAGGACTTGTTTCTTAAATTTCAACATGACCATGTTTTGTGGAGGTAGAAACTTATTATAAAAATTTCCGGGTAAGCATTGGTGTGGTGGCACCCGAAATTTATTCCATAAATTTCAGTGTGATCGTTTGGCGTGACAGTAAAAGATTTTTCCATACATTTCAGCTCAATCATTTTGCAGTAGCAGCAAAACCTTATTCCATAAATCACAGCAAGATATGCACTCATCGTCAAAAAATAGTTGCACCCAGAAGGACGTGTCAGATTGCAATGCTATTCGGAAGGAAGGTAAATGTTACCAGAAACAATAAATGATTAAACATTGGGATTGATATGGGCAATATTTATTGAGTTACACGCCAATAAGTATTGGCTCTCAGTATGGCGTAGGGTTGCCATGTTTGCTCCCACAGCATACCAGACGTCTCGGCATGGAGTTCTACAGGTACCAAATGGTGTCCTGCGATAAGCCATCTCATGCAGCTTGAATCTTCTCACGCAGTTCCTGCAGGTTGTGCCGTAGGGGTGGAGTGTGGATAGCGCGTCCAATAGCATCCCACACATTTTCAATCGGCGATAGGTCTGGCGATGCGACTGGTAATGGCAGAGCTCTTGAGACAGCAGCAGTATGCGGACGAGCGTTGTCCTGTTGGAAAATCGCACCGGAGTGAGCGTTCAGGAAAGGTAGGGTCACTGGTTGCAGGACCTCATGAACGTAACTTTGGGCTGTCAAAGTGCCTGTAATGAACACCAAAGGTGATCTGGTTTTGTTGGCAATTGCACCCCACACCATGACAGCAAGCCTTCTGGACGTGTGACGCTCGACAACAAACCGTTCGTCTTGGCGCTGACCACGGTGTCGCCACACACGGATTCGCTGGTCGTCTCCTCCAGGACAAACGCGGGACTCGTCACTGAAAATCATTCTGAGTGGCTCCATGACAGTCTGGCACGGCACCACTGCAGTCTTTGGCGACGATGCAGTGGTGTTAAAGGCAGTCGTCATAACGGTCTGCGTGCGATGTAGTCCTACGTCGTGCAGTCGTCTGCCAATGGTACTGGAAGTAACCGGACGATTCCTGGAGGGCACCACTGCTCGCTGAATATCCGCAATCGCGGCTGTTGCGTCATTCCGCGCATGTCGGACAACCCGTTGGTCTTCTCTCTCCGTGGTTCGTCTACGTCACTCAGACCCTTGCTGTCGCTGCTGCGTGCCTTGGTTTATCTACTACCGCCAACAGCGTGCTATGGTGATATCCGCACGACCGGTATAGCGCGTAATGCTTCGATAAGTCTAGCCCGCTTCCCGGAGCTCGACGATAAGGAAACATCTCTAATTGATCGAATTGCTTCTGGACTTTTCTCCGAGGCATACTTCATTTGCAAAGGATGCAACCAACAGAACAGCACGAGTCAGAATGGCAAGCACGCACAACGGGACGACCTTATATAGGCGGTCAGGCATAGCGCTACGACCTCTCATTGCTTGCGTCACATGCGCAGCAGAGCGTGATACTTGAATAATTTACATGTCTCACAATTTCAAACCTATCCACCAAGTTTCATTCCTGTCGGTTGCTTCCTTTTGGTGCAACTATTTTTCTGACGATTAAAGTATACATCATTTTACAGGCAGTTCTTCGATGATACTTACTTTTTCTAATGATTTACTTATCTCTCTTTTTTTATTATTTTCTAGCCTGCTGGAGCTGGTGATAAGGTCATATGCGGTGACGCTGTCAGCTACTGTGGCGCCAAGGACCAGAAGTATCCTGACACTAAGCCCATGGGCTTCCCCTTCGATCGTCCAGTAACAAAAAAGACACCAGAAGAAATTCTTACACCCAACATGTCTCTGACAGATGTCACCATCCAATTTGTTGGTCACGAGTGATAATCTCCCACAAATTACTGTCCAACGTATCAAGATTATTATTTGTCAAAAACAGAGAAAAAGATTAACGGCAGAAATGAGCCCATGAAAAAAATTTACTTGTTGAGAGAAAAAAAATGATTTAATAAAATTGTTTGCATATCATTTCTCGTTTCCAGTATTTCTTCGTATTAACTTGTAACCTCTCTGTGTACTTATGCATTTAACAATGGCAAAATACATGCATTAATTTCCAGAACAGGGGATTTCAGGGCGTTGTGGGCATATTTGTGATTGTTTAACTGCTGCTGCTAATATTTCTCTTTCGAATATTATGTGAATAAGAACAGCGAAATGGTGCAACAGTAGCCAGACGAAATCTGTGCAATGCGATGTACATATTCTACTTACAAC
This sequence comes from Macrothele yani, assembly GCA_039090855.1. Taxonomy (NCBI): domain Eukaryota; kingdom Metazoa; phylum Arthropoda; class Arachnida; order Araneae; family Macrothelidae; genus Macrothele; species Macrothele yani. The sequence goes on along the minus strand of CM076989.1, from coordinate 28,250,054 downwards.
GACAGGGGATTAATGCTTTAAATAAGGATTATTTTACTCCTTTCTACATGTCAACTTGGTTCAATCCACCACTAGAAGCTTTTTGCAGTTTCTCTCCATTTTCTTTTGTCTCTATTGATCTTTATTCTCTTGCTCCACTCCTTTCTACTTGTCAACTTAGTTTCAAGCACTGCTAGACGTTCTTTGCCGTTTCTGCCCATTTCCTTTTGTCTCTGTTGATCTTCATTCTCTTGCTTCACTCCCTTCTACTTGTCAACTTGGTTCAATCCACCACTAAAAGTTATTTGCCCTTTCTCTTCATTTTCCTTTCTTTCTATTGATCTTCATTCTCTTGCTTCACTCCCTTCTACTTGTAAACTTGGTTCAATCCACCACTAAAAGTTCTTTGTCCTTTCTCTCCATTTTCCTTTGTCTCTATTGATCTTCATTCTCTTGCTTCACTCCTTTCTACTTGTCAACTTGGTTCAAGCACTGCTAGATGTTCTTTGCCGTTTCTACCTATTTTCTTTTGTCTCTATTGATCTTCATTCTCTTGCTTCACTCTCTTCTACTTGTCAACTTGGTTCAATCAACCACTAAAAGTTCTTTGTCCTTTCTCTCCATTTTCCTTTGTCTCTATTGGTCTTCATTCTCTTGCTTCACTCCTTTCTACTTGTCAACTTGGTTCAAGCACTGCTAGATGTTCTTTGCCGTTTCTGCCTATTTTCTTTTGTCTCTATTGATCTTCATTCTCTTGCTTCACTCCCTTCTACTTGTCAACTTGGTTCAATCCACCACTAAAAGTTCTTTGTCCTTTCTCTCCATTTTCCTTTGTCTCTATTGATCTTCATTCTCTTGCTTCACTCCTTTCTACTTGTCAACTTGGTTCAAGCACTGCTAGATGTTCTTTGCCGTTTCTGCCTATTTTCTTTTGTCTCTATTGATCTTCATTCTCTTGCTTCACTCCTTTCTACTTGTCAACTTGGTTCAAGCACTGCTAGATGTTCTTTGCCGTTTCTGCCTATTTTCTTTTGTCTCTATTGATCTTCATTCTCTTGCTTCACTCCCTTCTACTTGTCAACTTGGTTCAATCCACCACTAAAAGTTATTTGCCCTTTCTCTCCATTTTCCTTTCTTTCTATTGATCTTCATTCTCTTGCTTCACTTCCTTCTACTTGTAAACTTGGTTCAATCCACCACTAAAAGTTCTCTGCCCTTTCTTTCCATTTTCCTTTGTCTCTATTGATCTTCATTGTCTTGCTAAAGTTTTTGGTCTTATCCAGCCATTTTATTTTGGTCATTTCAGGGCTTCATACGATCATTCATCCAGACTATCTCTCATCTTCCTTTCAGTCTAGGTGAGGTTCCTATTTCAATTGCATTTTTGCGTGCATCTTCTGTTTAGTTTCTTAATTCATCTAGGTATTAATTTTTCTGTCCTTCACTTGTGTACCCGGAATAATTCTTCTTATCTTTTCTTAAAGTAACTTTTTTATCAATTTTTGACTACTTTGCTTTAGTGTGCATGACCCTCTAGCATATGTTAGGATAAGTACTGCGCTTTGAGTGATAGTTTCCCTTTTGGTATAAATGGGAACGTTTTGCTAAAAAAATCCCTTTATTAAGTAGTCCAGGACCATTTAACTCTCCATCTGTTTTTCACATTTTCTACTTTTAACACTGCAAAATAAATTTCTAATGATGACAGACCGTCTTCTGAACTCCATATTTGTTATAACCAACATCTCCATTGGATTTGTGGTTCCAAAATCCTTGCAATACAGTTTGCTTCTTCAGTTCCATTTTTTCACTTTGAGGTTTGTTCTCAACTTGGTGTAATTGCAATATATCATCCAGATGTAATGGTACGCACAGCTTTTGTAAATTCCCCGGTACATGTGCGCTATGCGCTGTGAGTAAAGCGACCTTACTGACTCAACATCTATTGTCATGATGAATTTTCAACTTCCCTGATTTCCATTTCTGTGGCTAAGTTTGACAACCCAAATGGGAAACGTTCATTACTTAAATTTATATAATTTGATTGATTGTTTCACTTTGCTTCACTCTGTAGCGCAGGAGGCCCCAATTCGAGGATCGCAACACAAACTTAGCTGGCGAATTGCGAATTCTTACAAACAAGCAATTAGAAATTATTGGCAATCTCAAAATAAATTCCCTTGGTGAACAGTAATCTGGGGCTGGAAGTGAATGTTTTTCGTCCCATAGGATAAATTTTGTATTGTGTGAAGATCCTACCAGTCAAAGAGAAAGCAGCTGTGTAAAACTAAGAAGTATAAAACACAGTTTACTCGTTTACTTACTAAATATTTTATTTTATAATAACGTTATGTCGATTTTTTTATTGAAGGTTTAACGATCACCATCAGCAACTCAATGGGCTATAAGCAGTCGCCCGTCCCTAATTTAGGGTCACTGGCTCCAGGGAAGAGAAAGATCGAGCGCCGTAAGACAAACACAACATCTATGCCTCACCGGGATTCGAACCCGGACCCCTTTCGGACGAATGATCAGAGGCCATCGCTTAGACCACTGCGCCACCAGGGCGGTATGTCGATTTTCTTAAAATCTCAGAAGATGCCAATATAATTTCAGTCTCAAAAAAAGTGCTTTTACATTTTGAGTGGTGGACTGAAAAAACGTAGCGCCAATTTCTGTAAATTCCTAACATTCTGAAAGGAATTAAAACAATTTTGCTTTTCTTTGTGATTTGGCATGGTTTTTTTGTTGTTTTGTTTTTTATCGAATTGAAGAATACGTTTTCATTAACTTGCTATTCAGTTTCGTAATAACAATGGCAGAGCAGTCTTACCAGGTGTTTTGAAACTTTCAGCTTGTATGTGCTTGTAAGGGACTTAATACCCAAAATATAAGACGTAAAGAGTTTCTAGTCCAACCGGGAGCAGAGACGTACTTTGCGTACGGAAGTGAGGAAAATTTATTTTTAAGAACGGAAATTCGACCTAAGGAAAATGAAATAAATAAAGAAATTATACAATTGATTGTGGATGGGGGAAACAAACATGTATTTTAAAATCGAACCTTTGTGTGGTAGCTAAGAGGCTTTGTAGGAAAGACGGACAGACGGAGAGTAGTTTGTACAGAAGAAAAATTAAAAAAGTAAATAGGCAAGAGACAGTTAGAAAGTATGTGGTGATGAGAATTCGTTTTGAAACCCTACTCTCAGTATGGCAGCGACGACTGTTGGTAAAACCGGAACGGACAGACAGACGAAGAGACAATTCGCAGAATAAACAATTATGTGGTCGAATAATAGCAAACTTTTCACCTTTTCAATGCAGACAACATTAATAAAGTGAAAAGAACTCGTCACCACTAAAACTTTAGCTACCATCTCATCTTTTCGAAATACGAATGATTCAGATTGTATTGAGATTGTATTTAGCCTGTCTGGACCCTTAGCATTTATGCTACCAGTTTCGCTATGAGCAGCTTCTCCGGTGTTCCAGCGGTAGTCGCTGATGTTAGAAAACATATTGATTCGCTCTTCATAAAACTTGAAGATCTCCTACCCACTAGACTGGGAATTATGTATATATTATATTTTGGGATTAACCTCCCCGCCGTACACACACACACAGGGTTCCAACAGTAACTGATGCCAGCAGAGAATTTTTTGAGTTTTAATTTATGCACACTTAAAATCTGTTTCTGATAGTTCTGTTGATTTATTATATTTCATAACTAAGCTTCCGTCACCCCATATCATTCACAGGGATACGCTGGGTCACAACGCATTAGTCGTGTTACACTTTGAAAAACCTGAAAACCTGGCCGAGATCACAATGGTCGTTCTCTATATTTAGCATTTTTGGGATTAAGCCATTTCTTTTCTCACGTGTCACTTAATCGGTAAAAAGTCATAACAATGTACCCCCCCCCCCCCCAATAGAAAATTTTATAATACAATAAATAACCGCAATTCAAAAAAACTCGAAATTGTGGAACACTACGTGTCAAAACTGGGTATGTGAACATGGAGTAATCAAACGGGCAACTACTGTACGTTCCCTAACATCTGTGTGGGCAATTTTGGGTGATTGTCCATTACTCAAATGAGAGGAAGAAAGTACAGCTCTGTCACTGAATAAAGGAAGTATCTGTGAAGTAACAGGTATTTTAAATACACTGTATTTTGGGGAGGGTTTAAGGACTACTATCAGCAGTTTTTAGGGACAAGAGGAGGCACCCGTCCCTAATTTAGAGTCGCTGGTACCGAGAGCACCAGCGCTATCCGACGAGCGAGCTCATCTGGAACTCGAGTCCTGACCCATCTCGGAAGAATTGGCAGAAAGAAGCCAGCGCCTCGAACTACTACGCCACCGGAGCGTGATATATTGCTTAAAAATACACTCATATTAAAAACTTTGTTAATTTTGGATGTTAAGCAGAAGTCACCAAATTTTTTCAAGTTCTGGTTTTCATTAAAAACTTTACACAATATAGCTGTATAGCCTACTTTGGTTTATCGAAGACTGCTGATTTAGATTTATCAATGATGTTTTAAACACCCTCAACAGCCGACGGCGAATAGTGCTGGAGGCGAATCGGCGACAGCGAATTGTTCATGAATTAACAAAGACATCGCTCTTTCCACGTTTTAGCAACACACAGCAACCGAAAAATTATTATTCGGTCACCGCCGGGGAATTGAATCCCGGATCTCTCGATATCTAGCCGACCGCGTTAGACTTACACCACGGTGGCCAACAATCCACGGCACGGTCGCTAACAATCCACCGTGGTGTAAGGCTAACTCGCTTGGATAGATATCGAGAGATCCGGGATTCAATTCCCCGACGGTGACCGAATAACAATTTTTCGGTTGCTGTGTGTTACTAAAACGTGGAAAGACTAAACGTGAAAGACCGATGTCTTTGTTTATTCACTGATGCCACGTATTTAAAGGTTTTTCAGTGAACAGATCGTTGCTGTTGATTCGAAAATGCGAGTCAAAGGTATCAAAGACTAAAAACACTCATTTTTTTTATCTACTCAAGCAATCCAAATTTAGGTTAATAATAGGGTCATTTCACGTGAAATCACCAAGGGCTGGTTGCTTAACCATTTTTTTATTCTCACCATAGTTAGTACCATTAGTAAGTAGACCAAAACAATCTTCAGTTGTTTTTTTATCTGCCGCCATTTTGTATTTGGATTTATTTTTACTTGCCGCGACAGGCGAAAATTAATATTTTCCAGGGTTCACGGAAATGGCTGTAAATCTTTAACTACTTAAGGTAACTTAGACTTTTTTTTACAATGAAAGTGGACATTTTGAGTTTTCAGAAAAGATGCTTCAGTTGTGTATAGCTTTTAGTCTGAGTAGACTGAAACCGACATAACTTCGACAAATGTGATTTACAAAATCGCCATTTTTAGGCAACTATAACTCAGGTAGCGCTGGCAACCCCAAACTGAAATTTTCTTCTGGCCAGCTATGAAATTCAGGGTTTTAAAAATTTGGGAAGGGGTTTAAAACATGAATTTTTTTTGCCCATCGGGAAAAAAATCTCATGTTTTAAACTCCTTCCCAAATTTTTTAAAACCTAAGTTTGCTAAATTTGCCAAAATTACGTATTTCAAGGTCAAATATCTTAAAAGGGAGCGACCTGCAAAAAATTTGACAATTTTCCTGTGAACTCCCTTATTAGTATCATATCAGTGGTATGAATTTCATTTTGTGGTTCAGCGTGGTTTCAGAATTATGAATACTGAAACTCTGGTAAAGAAACATTCTCATTCCCAAATTGCAAAAATTACATATTTCAAAGTCAAATATCTTGAAAGGGGGACCTACCGAAAGCTTGAAATTTTTTCTGTAAAATCATGTATTGATATCCTATCAATACTATGAATTTATTTTTTGTGGTTCAGGGTGGTTGCAGAATCATGTGTACTTAAACTCTTTTTTTACCCTGAAACCATTTATCCTGAAATTTGGCGATTTCACGTGGAAAGAAAAAATAAAGTACGTACACACACGTACTCACATCCCTGCATTAGGCATTTCAGCTCTGGTAACTCATTTCAAAATAATCTATACGTCTACTAGTACAACTGTCATTAAAAGAACTGCGAATATGCCTCTGCTTTTGGCATCACGGTTCTGGTTACTGATTCTTCAACAGATTATAGGATCTAATACAACTCTTGATATAAAAACTAAGAGTTGATTCAAAATACACCGTTTTTTTTCTTAATTGCATAATAATCATAGTACAGCAAAAAATATATGACAATTATTCCACTGAAGGCGTTTATAATGCTTCACAAATTGTCAGATTTCTCAGTCTTATTGATTACGAAGTATTCAGCAAACACTCTTTGCGATGTCAAAAATTTGGCTAAATGCAAATGCGTGCTCTCCTGTGTTCAACATGTTCGAGAAATTCAACGAAATTTATACCATTGCCAAGAGAACAATTTGTAGCTTCTCGAAATGAATGAACCAAAAAAAGGTTTTTCTTACTCGATATCACCTGCGCAGTCGATTTGATAGTTCACTCTATCGGCTAACTCAATAACTACGTACAAGAAGCTACAGTAAGTACTACGCATAACTACCCATAACTTCATAGCACCTCAAACCATAACATAGCACAAAGGAATGCACGAAATGAGACGAAATTTACCACACGTGTAGACAAGCAGGTGAGAAACCAGTGATTTATTTCTGAGAGATTTTTTTTTATTGGAGGTCTAACGACCACAGTGAGCAACTCAATGGGCTATAAGCAGTCGCCCGTCCCTAATTCAGGGCCACTGACTCCAGGTAAGGGAGAGAGCCAGTGCCGTAACACAAGCAACACCCATGCCTCACCGCGATTCGAACCCATGCCTCACCGCAATTCGAACCCGTACATTTCTCGGAAGAATGGTCATGAGCTAGCGCTTAGACTACTGCGCCACCGAGGCGGCTCTGAGAGATTACAAGAATGCGATGGGTGAGAAGATAGTATAATGTGGCCTGAGTCAGTATGGTCGTACTGCCGCCATGTCGGACAAACCATTCTGCTACAAGAGTCGGAAACGGGTCAAAAATATTTTACCCGGACGTCACATAATTTGATCCGACCCGGACCCGAATCTTACCCGGAAAAATCTGCTTTGAACTATAAATTAGAAACTCAATTTATAATTATACATAATCACACACACACATATATATATATATATATATATATATATATATATACTATGGGATGTAAGGTCAGGTGATGCGTAACATCACAGCCTCTCCTTGACAAATGTCAACCCCGCCTTCTCGTGGTGCATCCTGTTCCCACTAAAGGGGCTCTGACGACCGCCCATAGCGGTATAACTATACCATCGGGAATAGAGGAAATTCTATCCCACACTCACCAACCCGCTTGGCCAGCGTGGTGAGTTATGGCCAAACCCCTCCAAAATGACTCCACAACTTAAATCTTGGCCCTCAGTCTCCGGCAGCTGGAATGTACCTGGCCAAGGCAGCGGCCAGTGCGACATGAAGGCAGAGGGTGCTAAGAATCCCCGGAGGACCGGACTAGGCTGCCATCTGATGCTGACCTTGGCAACGTACAATGGACGCTCCCTATCTTCTGATTCAAGGCTTCTTGAATTGGAAGAGGAACTACAAAGGATCAAGTGGGACATCGTGGGGCTAAGTGAGGTAAGGAGAAAAGGAGAAGATCTCATTGAACTGAAAAGTGGACATCTCTTCTACTATCGTGGGACAGATACTGGCAGAACTAGTGGTGTTGGATTTATAATAAACAAGAAACTGAAGGATAAAGTGGTAGAAGTTGAAAGTTCCTCTGACAGAGCTGCACGACTCGTTATCCAACTATCGAGAAGATACCAGGCTCAGATTATTCAAACTTATGCACCCACCACAAGTCATGCTGAAGAAGAAATTGAAGAATTTTATGAGGAAATTTGTCATCTAAATAATAAAGGTAAGCAGCACTTGAAAATAATTATGGGAGATTTCAATGCAAAAATAGGGCAACGGCAACAGAATGAAACTTCAGTAGGTAAATTCGGTCACGGCAACAGAAACCAGCGTGGAAATACTCTCGTTGAGTTTGCAGAGGCAGAAGGGTTTTTCATCTTGAACTCCTTTTTCAAGAAAAAGCCACACAGGAAATGGACATGGAGACATCCAAATGGGACGACAAGTGAAATTGATTTTATTATGTGTAACAAAAAATTCGTCATAGAAGACTGCAGTGTGCTAAACAAGTTCAACACAGGTAGTGACCATAGATTGGTGAGATGTAAGATGCACCTCAACACTAAACTTGAACGTGGCAAGCTCATAAGACAAACAAAATCTATTAACATAACCAACCTTAAAAAACACCATAATACCTTCAAGTTGGAACTGAAGAACAGGTTCTCTGCTTTAGAAGGCCTAACATCGGAAGAAGTGGACATCTCTGAAGTTAACAGAAAAGTAACCAAAGCTCTTATGGAAACAGCAACAAAATTAGCTGGGTCTAAGAACAAGTTGCATGTAAATAAATTATCAGGAAAAACGAAAATGTTGATGCAAAAAAGAAGAGAGATGAGGACAACTAAAGAAGATGTGACTTCCAAAGTGGAATATATAGAGCTATGCAAGACAGTACGAAAAAGTATCACTGAAGACGTAAGAAAATTCAACTGTGAACTAGTGAGGAAAGCAATTGAAAACAACCAAAGCCTAAAGATAGCAAAGGGACATCTCAGTAAGGGAAGAAAACAGATTATGGCACTGAGAAAAGAAGATGGTTCTGTAACAAGAAATAGAGACGAAATTTTGACAAGAGTGAAAGATTTCTACTCCAAATTATATGAAAGGGATGATACATGCACTCCAGACATCACGAAAGATACCAGTACCAGAGTTCCTCCAGTCCTTCCAGCAGAAGTTGCACATGCAATCAAGAACATGAAGCGGGGAAAAGCTCCAGGAGAAGATGGAATTACTGTAGACATCATACAAGAAGCAAGTGGAGAAATCGAAACAGTGCTCGCCCAAATTTTCACTCGATGCCTTAATGAAGGAAAGATTCCTGAGGATTGGAACACCGCTACAATGATCCTGCTACATAAGAAAGGTGACATTGAGGATCTCGAAAAACTACAGACCTATCAGCCTCCTATCAGTAGTTTATAAAATCTTCACTAAAGTTCTTTCACACCGCTTGAAGGTAACACTGGACATGGCTCAACCGAGAGAACAAGCTGGATTCAGGAGTGGCTACAGCACAATAGATCATATCCATGTGCTGAGAGAACTAATTGAAAGAGCGAGGGAATATGAACTTCCATTGTGCATGGCTTTTATCGATTATGAAAAAGCCTTTGATTCGGTGAAACCATCAGCAGTTACAATGGCTCTGAAAACCTGCAGTATTGAAGATGCATACATTAATATTATTAATAACATCTATGAAAATGCAAGTGCAAAGATTAGGCTGTTTGAAAATACAACACACATAAAAATTGGAAAGGGAGTGAGACAAGGTGACACCATATCTCCGAAGCTCTTTAATGCCACATTGGAGGGTGTTTTTCAGTCACTGAGCTGGGAAAACAAGGGGATAAAGATTAATGGAGATTATCTAACCCACCTTCGTTTTGCTGATGACGTAGTCATTTTTGCAACTAGCCCATCAGAGCTGCAGAGTATGATCCAGGAACTTGCTGACAAGAGTAAAGAAGTGGGATTAAAAATGAACTTTCAGAAGACAAAAGTGATGTTCAATGCTTTTACAAGAAATTAAGATTTATCGATTGATGGAGAAAAGCTGGAGATAACAGACACGTACATTTATCTTGGACAGCAGATATCAAGTGAGGGTCACATTGATGAAGAAATTAATCGGCGCACAAAACTTGCCTGGAGAGCTTTTGGAAGAAACAGCATAATTTTCAAGAGCAATATGCCATTAAGTCTTAAAAGAAAAGTGTTTGATCAATGCATCCTTCCAGTGCTTACGTATGGTGCAGAGACGTGGACCTTAACTAAAAGAGACATACAAAGGCTGCAGACAACTCAAAGAAGCATGGAGAGGTGCATACCTGGTGTAACCAGGAGAGATAAGAAGAGGAACTCGTGGATCCGAAAAATGACAAGAGTGGAAGACATCATGATCAGAGTCAAATCCCTGAAATGGCAATGGGCTGGACATACTGCCAGAAGGACAGATCATCGATGGACAGCCGAAATTTTAGATTGGATTCCAAGGGACAGGAAAAGACCCAGAAGAAGACCACGTGGGAGATGGGTGGATGAAATTCGAAAGTATGCAGGGGTGACATGGAGGAGACTGGCACAAGACAGACCGTTGTGGAGGAAACTTGGGAAACCTTCGTCCAGCAGTGGATTGATAATGGTTGACAATGATGATGATGATGATGATATATACTATATTGACAAAAGTCACCGGACACCTACAAGAGAAACACAACATAGCTTTTATTCACATACATTAGTACGGTGGCGGTCCACCTTTGGCCTTAATGCATGCACTGATCCTTCGAAACATGCTTTCGACAAGGTTTTGCAACACAGCGATAGGTATGCGCTTCCATTCAGTCAGTAACGTTGCCGCTAATCCTTTGCTTAGTAGTAGGCCTTGGTTCCAAACTTCTTATGCGGCGCTCTAATTATCCCAAAGGTGCTCTATGGGATTAAGATCAGGGCTCTGTGATGGCCAGTTCACACCAGATGCTGAATTATCGTCAAACCATGCCGTAACAGTCCTTGCTTTATGGCTCGGTGCATTATCCTGCTGGTACCAACAAGGCTCGGTTCCATAGTATTGCCACAGAGTTGGTAGGGCACAATTGTCCAGAATGTTGAGGTAGACGCGCTGGTTAACAGGTTTGTCCACGATAACCAATGGGTCGGGACCATAAAACGAAAAACACCCCCATACGAGTACAATACCAGCTCCAAACTTGACCGTATGAACAGTAGACTGTGGTAAATAGCGTTTCCCCGGCTGCCACCATACCCACACACGGCCATCAGACTGATGGATCGTGTATCTGGATTCATCAGTCCATAGGACCCGTTTCCATTGATACACGGTCCATGATAAATGTTCTTTACACCATGCTAAACGACGAGTAGCATTTCGAGTGGAGATGAAAGGCTTATGAGCAGCTGCACGACCACGGTAACCCATGGAATGAAGTTCTGTGCGAATTGTACGTGTACATACTGAGGTTCCAGCGTTTTTACTCACCTGTACACTGAGGTCATGTGCAGTACTCCGTCGATTAGCTGTAACGACTCTCCCGAGGCTTCGACGTCCTCTATCACTCACTTTCTTTGATCTGCCGGTACGTTTTGCTGCTTCAGGCACGCCATGTGTCTTCCACTTATTGAGTACATCCAAAACAGCTGAGTTGGGAACGTTTAAACGCCTATCGGTTTCTCTTATGGACAATCCACTAATATAACATCCAACAATCTTTCCCTTCTCAAAGTCAGTTCTCTCCCACCGCGACATTTTCACTCAACCTCACAATGAGATATGATCTCGGTCAGCTGCAGACGTGTTTTTATAACGTTTGGAGCTGTACCGCGCATCTTAACGGAGCGGATCCATTAATTAGCTTTTGAAGGGATGACTTTTGGCAATATAGTGTATGTTAAGGCTGTTCCACGTAATTTTGATGGTTCTACAGTTTCAAAATTTTTGAATTAAGTAACTTGTTGTATTTTTAATTTCTGTTTTTGCTGATTTCTTGATAACATATCAAGCTTTAGAATATGTTTCATAGCAACACCAATTTTCACTAACTTCTGATGAGTTGAAAGTTTCCAAAATGAGGATGCTGATTTCCTAATTGCCCCTCAAAAGAAAGGAACACTCATGAAATCAACATTCGCAGTTTCGAAACTCTCTCAACTCATCACAACCTTGTGAAAATTGGTGTTGTGAAGCATATTCTGGTTCCTCGATTAGACGAAACAACTTCCAGCATTCACTCTTTCCCTTTCTGTTTTGAACAAACCCGTATTTTTTGGCCTCGACACCTTTTTCAATCTCCTTAATATTACGTTCATCCATATTAACAAATAAGGTGTTAATTTCAACACGGTATGCAATGGAACAAGATGTTAGAAATCATTTTACACTCCGCTGGCACCAGTATCCAGCACGAAATTCCACAGTACGCATTTTTCTGTGAAATATTTTATTTTATTTTCAAATATAAAGCGGATTAAAACCGGGTCGAAATCTGATCAGGAACACCTTGACCCGGCCCGTTTGACCAGAAAGAAATTGTCGACCCGTTGACCCGTGATCCGTTTCCATCTCTGTCCACTACATGGCGTGATATCGAGAGGAAAAGTTGCCGTATGTTGTCCTGAGGTATCTCTGCGCATGCGTAGTTGACCTCTGTCCACAGTTCTTCGACACTGCGAGGGGATCATACGGAGGCATTGAGCTGTCTGGAAATGATGTCGCTCACGTTCACTATTGGGGAGAAGTTTGCGTATCGCGCTTGCCAGAGCAACGCTTGTGCACCTTATAGGCATTATCTGCTGATTTGGCAGTGCGCGAGAGGGCGTTGTGTTGTTGGAATTGGACATTATGTATACCACAGAAGTACGGCGACAAAAGACAACAAGAAAGATGACACCGAATTTTCGAGTGTAATAAGCACCTCTTTTGAATCCGTTCTGACGCAAATTAAATTTATCAAAGCTATTCAAAGGCAATGGAACCGGTATGGAAAACAATAGTATCTGACATAAGAAAGAAGTTTTTCAATCAGGTTTTTAATCCCTCATATATTGCTGTAAACGGAATCGTGAGCTTACGCTCTCTGGTTGCAGACTAGTGCGTTAAGAAAAACATGAATTTATATGAGAAACATTTCGCACCGGAAACGCTCTCAAACACGGAAAGAATTTCTCTTATCGGACTCTTTGAAACAGAGATATCGACAAAAAGAAGATGTGTCTTTACGTCCCCTGGTGGGAAAACTATGCATTATTTTAGGAAGAAAGTATTCTCAAAAGGTTTTTCCATATAAGAGGTATCGGTCCAAAAAAAAAAAAAAAATTAGTCGAGTTTCCAGGAGCCCAGATTTTGCTACAAATACATCAGAAGCAGAAATTAACCCTTATACCCCCTGGTTGATAAACGATTCTTTACCAAACATTAGAAATTATGTGAAAAATATTGTCCATCAGGTCTTGCATGCGATACAGGAAGAATTTTTCAAATCGGAGTTTTAGAAGCAGAAATAACGCAGAAAATGCAATTTACCTTTGTGCCCCCTAGCGGAAAGTCTATGATTTACTTGAAAATTTTGAATTTATAGGAAACACATTTCGCATCGGAAACGCTATCCAACAAAGAATGAATTTTTCAAATCGGACTCCATGAGGGTAGAGATATTGACAAAAATAAGATATACATCTACGCCCCGTGGCGTAGAAACCATGCATTATTTTAAGAAGAAAATGTTTCTAAAAGGTTTGTCGACATGCGTACTATCGGTCTACAAACGACCTTTTTTTTTTCAATCGAGAATTTAGAAGCTCATATTTTGCTGCAAATACATCAGAAGCGGAAATTAAGGTTTACGCCCCCTGGCGGCGAAACCATTTTTTTTTTTACAAAAATTAAAAATTATGTGCAAACGATTTTCCAGCAGGAGGTGCAGAAAGAATTTTTCAAAGCGGAGATTTAGAAGCAGAGATATAGAGGGAAACGCAGTTTACCACTACGCCCCCTAGCGGATAGTCTATGAATTACTTGAAAATTTTGAAATTATATGAAAACGTGTCTATCTGAAAGTACTATGCAACAAAGAAGGAATGTTTCAAATCGAACTCCTAAAAGTAGAGATACTGACAAAAATAAGATATACAGCTACGCCCCTTGGCGGAGAAACTGTGGAATATTTTAAGAAGAAAATATTCCGAAAAGGTTTATCGATGTGAGGGGCATCAGTCCACGAAAGATTTTTTCAATCGATATTTTAGAAGCTCAATTTTATGGCAAATACATCAGAAGCAAAAATTAACCCTTATGTGGCTAAAGTATTCTCTACCAAATATTTTAAATTATATGCAAAAGATTTTCCATCAGGAGGTATATCCCTTGAAAAAAATATTTTGAAATCGGAGGTTTAGAAGAAGAGTTATCGGGGAAAACGTAATTTACTTTTACGGCCCCTAGCGAAAAATCTATGCGTAATTTGAAAAAGTAACTATATTTAAAATACTCTTCGACATAAATGGAATGGAAAGATAAAATAATTTTTCAATCGGATGTTTAGAAGTAAATATGTGGAATAAAACGTATTTTTGAACTAGACATCATCTGCAGTAGCGGCGAAATTGTACATCGTAAAAAAAAAAAAACGAAATAAAGGATCATCATTCTTTTATTTCAAGCTTCCCAATGCAAAAAAGAATTTTTCAAATCGGACTAATAGTTGCAGAGATAGTCGCGGGTACAGACGGACGGACGGACGGACAAACCGGTAACATAAACACGATCTTTTTTTACAAAAGACGTGCTAAAAAGAGCTGCAGCACATATGAATTTCCGCCAACCATCGTCGTACTGCCGTCAGTGGCGTACCTGAGAAGCTCGAGGTGTCCCCCCCGCCCCCTCCAGCGCGGCCAGAAAAATATCTTCGAGTCCCGTTTGCGAAAATCTATTTGCTCTCAATTACTGAAAATTTTTAATTTCATATTATTAACTAAGTTTTGCGGGCGTATTAATATTTCAAAATCTTTCGAACCTGTAGGTCTTTTTCGCAAAACCAAAATTGTTGCACTTTATTGAGCTTAACACAAATGCTTGCGTTGTTTAAAATGATTGCCCAAATTTTACACTAATGCATGGTATGATAAAACACTTACGCCAAAGTTAATCACATCATATAAATTTTATTCTTTTAAAGAAGTAAAACCAACCTCTTTGAAATGCCTCGCGATCACACACACAAAACATATAACGGCCGTGTGACAGTGTCGAATGACCTTTCCAATCTATACGAAAATACAGAGCATAACTAAGCAAATAAAAAAGCGATAATTAAGAATTGTAGCACGAAAAGAGTAAAAATACTTAAATAATTTACTCTTTGATATAAAAATAATACACTTAACATAATGTTACAGTGTTTTGCACATAATAAAATGTTTTTTTTTTGACTCCGTAATAAAAAAAAATTACACAGGTCTCTGTATTTTCGTTTCCGTGAAGAGCACCTATTAGCTCATTATACAGTCATTTGGAAAAGTTTAAAACCACCTGTGATTTTATTGAAAATTAAGATTTTCAAAGAAACAACATTTGAAAAAATGACGCTACAGATGAATACTTACATTCTTTGGAACACAAAAACGCCAAAATCAGTACTTTGCATGGCCACATTTGTTTTATATAACGGACAGAATACGACGTGGCATGCTCTCATTGAAGGATTTGTAGTACTCACTTGAAATGTTTTTGTCCCACAAGTACTTTATCGCGTCAATCAAAGATTAGGAATTTGATGTCTGTTTTTCTGCTGCCTTTGTTTTTTATAATGGTCCACAAATTTTTGATGCGATTAAAGTCGGAACTATTACCAGGCCAGTCAAGCACAGTTATGTTTTTCCTCTGCAGGTAATCCTTTACTGTCCTTGATCTGTGGCATGGAGCACCATCACGCATAAAGACTGCGCACCTGCGCACTTGCATATGAGTTAACAGCTTCTCACGTAACTTTTCCACATAAAATGGACCACTCATGGTACTGCCTGTTGAAAGAAAAGGATAATGAAGCAGTACCGGACGTTGACATAGTACCTCCTATCATCTGACTATACTCGGGGCAAACTTAACCTGTCATTGGAAGGAAGGCTACAGAGTGTATACTTCCACTGCATAAAATAGTTCCGGTCTAAAAGCTCGTACTCCAGCTTCAACTGGCACTTAGAAATGACACAGATGTTCAATACGTTGTGTGTGTGTGCATTTAAAAAATTCAGATCTCAGTTTCAGCGGCATTTCTAAAAAATACAGATATTCGTGCTTTGGTGACGTCACTGATGGTTCTCTGTCACAGCATTCTTGTTTGGGTCAGAGTTAAGCTGTCAACCCAGGGGATATTTATTGCTGTGGGGGGTGGGGGGTCATTAGTGGAAGGATGAGGGCGAAAAAAGTGTTTCCGAGGGCATTTCGCGTTTCTCCTTGATTGTTGTTTTAAAACACTCTTCTGTCTTTTCGGTTTTTTCGAATGGCATCTGCCGGTCACTCGAGTGTATTTCAGCCGCATAAACCTGGGAAACCACTACGAAGCTCTGCTAAGGTGATCATTATGAATGTTTTCACTAAATTGATGGGAAAACATTCGCCGAATAAATCAAATGAATTAACAGTTCTTACGGCAGAACTCACTGGCGTTTCAAGTCGCACCATTGCGAGAATGAAGGTTGAATTTAGTACTGAAGTACCTCAGATCCATCGGCAATTTATTTCTTAAAATTAAAATGCAATTCTAGCTTGGCTTACATAGAACGTTTTCTCGAAATTAGTTTGGAGTTCCCAATTCAGTTCTCAATATAGGCCAAGAAACGGCCATCTTTTCCTTTTGAACTTTTGTGCGCAGTTGCCTTAAACGCGCATGAACCGGCATGAAAATTCAGACAAATGAAAGAGTTCCTTCCCCAACCACACATAATTCGGAAACTTGGAAAACTGCCACACATTGAAAGTGTTCCTCGGAGGAACAGCAATTTGTGCCCGGCCCATCAATGAAAAACATGTGGCAATTTTCCAATGTGTAGCAATTTTCCAAGTTGCTGAAAGATGTGTGGTAGTTTACAGTGAACCTTAAAATATCATTTACCACAGAGACGGGCTCTTGTCCAGTACTTATGGCAACACGGGGTAGTTAAAAATGCATACACATTTAACGGATGTCTGTTATAAAAAAAAATCTAATCAAGGCAAAATTTTTGAAAGAACGAAATTTTACGCATAACTGATGACATGGTAAAATTACTTTTAATTAAATCCCGCAGTTGGTAATCTTCAAGCAATAAGTATAAATATATGAAATATATAAAAAAAATGGAGAAATATGTGAAAACAAAATTAGGCCACTTAAGACTGCTTCCCGTGTTTAGCAAAGATAATTTCATTTTAAAAGTAAGAAAGAAAGAAACGTTACACGTTCTGTAACATCTCAAAAAAAAAAAAAAAAAAAGATAAGAGAGGGAGAAATAAACTGCTTGTCTACTGGTCTGCAAAGCGCGCGGCGGTGGGGAGGGGGTTAAAATAGAGGGGTTTGGTAAGGGATCACGGTGACAGCCAGCCCTGAGGGCTTGTGGGAGAAGTTTTCCGAGTGAAGGTTAATTACACACCATTAGTGCGGAGTAATACTGGGAGTGAAAAGGTCACCGTAGCTTTGGCCTCATTGCCAGGATAGCTTTGCCCCGAGTATAGACGGATGTCTCACGGTGCTAACGGTGTATTTTTTCATCAAACCTTTTGCCTTTTGGTCGTCGAACATGTGCTTCACGTGATTCAAATTGACGCACAGTTGATTCCTTAGAAAAAATATCTTGGCTCCAATCTTCAGCAGTCCACGATTGATGACGCTTCGCAAACTGGAGTCTTCTTTTTCATGACACAGGTTTATGTGCAGATTTATAAAACTTCAAACCAAAATCTTTACTAAGTCGTCGGGAAACAATGCTGATACCAATATCAGACCCTTTTGAATGTATATAGAAAGGCTTTGATTTTCTTGCACGAACTCCTCGGAGAATGCATAACTATTCGCCTATGTAGTCAGCATACTCGGGTGCTATCCAGGAGAAGCGGGTTCGATTCCTCTCCAGAACGACGAAATTTTAAGTTTTCGGATACTATCTGACTTAACTTCCACGTCATATTTACACCAACAAACGGATTCAGATCTTCCAAATTTGTATTGTACAATGGTGTAATCCCGCATTTCATTCATTGGTATTCTACACCTCCGGGCAATCAGGGGAATGAATTCTAAACCTCCAGATTCGCTATATATGAATGCCGGTTGCTTCGACTAGGGAATCCTGTGATGGTCATATTCAAATTAATCGGAAACTTGAGGTTTGATCGTATTGGGTGGTGTAGTGGTTAGCATACCCGGGCGCTATCCGGGAGACGCAGAATCGATTCTCGCTCGAGGACGACGAAATTTTCAAGTTTTTGGATATTATCTGACTTACCATCCATGCCATATTTACACCAGAAAACGGATTCACCTCTTCCAAATTTGTATCGCTAAAAGATCTTCAGTTCTCGAAAAAGCATTGTGCATCCATTTTGTTTTCTTTTTGTTTTCAAAGTTAATTTTTAATTCCACCTCTTTACTCTTGTGAGCAAGTTCCTGGACCACACACTCAGCAGCTGTAAGGGGGTACTTGCAAAAATGACAATGTCGTCAACAAAACGAAATTTGATTAAATAATGTCCATTAATTTTTGACGTACGCGCTGGGTATAGGGGTAACATCGGGAGCTCGGATGAAACGAAAACATTTCACACTATCAATGCTTATATTTTCGAAACTAATAATCGTAGAGTAAAATAAATGCATTATTAGACAGTTTATAGTCTCATTCATAACAAAACCAGTTTCAACCCTCCACCCCTTAACTCTTAAATACAGTAGCGTTAGAAAGTTAAGCTATATTTTGCGTGATTTTGTTTCGTCGCTCGCCGTTTTAAGGTTGATAACTAGTGAATAGATAATGATGATGATGACCTCAGTCCCGCATTCCGTAGCTGACGGTCAGAGCTAACGGACATATGTGATAAACCGAAATAAAGGGGATTTAAAATGTATTTATATTTTAGATTTAAAAAATTGGGGATTAAAATTTAGAAATGCAGCGAAAATCCAGGGAAAATTACTATAAGAACCGACTAAAGTTGAAGAAACAACTAGAGGAGAACAAGAGGAATCCGAAAAGGTCCGCTAAGTCATCAGATCACGGGAATGTAGAGGAGTATCAAAAGTCCGCGCGTGAGTATGCGTTTCACCCGAGTTCAACTCTAGAGCAACAACCTTCCACTTCAACTACACAAATTGAACAAAACGTAATCGAGGTAGCTGCCTTCGATGCACGATCTTGATTTGAAAGGTCACACACAATACAAATTCGAATTCCTTTCTTCTTATGTCAGAGATACATAAGTATCTAACGATGTGTTCTAGGGAAACCTGAAAGTTCTGTTACCTCAAACTATAAATAATACAATAAAATCTTTAAATTCAGCCGATGAATTTGAATTTGTAATGTGTGTGATTCTTCTGATCAAGATCGTGCATCGAAGGCAGCTACCTCGATTACTTTTTGATTATTTCTGCACGAATTTGAATCTTCTAATACACAATTTGAGCCTGAACAACAAGAACAGATGGAGATTGATGTCATGGATCCAAATTTTAAAATTTTCACACCAAGCATGGAATACTAATGTACATCGCCAGTCTTTACAACTTTGCTGGATAATGAATATATTACGTCTCAAACCTTTACACTGCCAATACGTTCTGAATCTAGACAATAACAATAGCAACAACAAGAAGTGTACATTAGGCCCGAGACGTATTCCCAATTTTATAACAAGGTGACCTAAGGAGTTTGAAAAATTGTTTCTGAAGAGCGATTTCTTCAGAAACAATTTTAGCAATAAGTTATTGACAGCGATGATACTAAGCCTTCTACTTCTACTAACATTAATTGATAGGTACAAATAAAGCAAAATATTTCTTCCATTTTATTTCTTAAAAATGTATATTTAAAGAAAATCAAAGAGGCACAGTAGCAACTGTGCCGAAACTTACAACATAGAACTACGTCAACTGTCACTATTTCATGGCACTATCTCACTAGTTCTAAAGTGTTCAGCGAAGGACAGTTGACGTAGCTCTACGTTGTAAGTTTCGGCACAGTTGTTACTGTGCCCCTTTGATTTTTTATCCCTCTGTCTTTCAGTTCAACAATTGAAACATATTTAGCAATGTCGCATTGAAGAGCTTGGGAGATATGGTGTCACCTTTTCTCCCCCAACTTTCCAATTTGTGTAAGCGCTGTGTCCCCGAGCTTCCAAATTTTTCCTTTTGCCTTTTCACATACTTGTATGTTATTAATAATATTCATATATGCGTATTCAATACCGCAGTTTTTAGATTTCTTTGAAATTTCTGAGCTGGATATCGCACGAGAAATAAAGTGAACTTCGGTTTTCGGAGATGTGTACAATAATTTATCACTATGCGCTTCGCATAGTCATGGTAATGAATATCTTGGGAAATGGGCATTACAATCAAGTGGTTCCCCAATACCTTCCTCCTCAAGCATCAAACGCCGGGAATAGTTCGATACCTCCAGGGCTGATTTTAGGTATCCATTCATTTTACACTCGCTGAAACCTTAGAAAACTGCGAACAGAATAGTCACCAGAGGGAGATTTACGTCTTTTAATACATTAAATAAATGTAAAGTTCGGAAACAACATGTTTCGGTGAAAAATCACTGACAAAACCAAGTCTAGCTCAAGACAGTTTGGTTCTTCACTCAATTTAAATCCCAATAAAAGTTGGTTATACCACACCGCTGGGACAGTAGTCTAAGCGCTGGCTTATGACCATTCGTCCGAGAAGGGTCCGGGTTCGAATCCCGGTGAGGCATGGATTTTGTGTTTGTCTTACGGCGCTGGCTCTTGTCTTCCTCTGGAACGAGTTGCCCTAACTTAGGGACAGGCGGCTGCTTATAGCCCATTGAATAGCTCACGGTGGTCGTCAAACCCCCAATAAAAAAAAAATAACTTCGCTATAACTATCCTTTTCAGTTTATTCAAAAGATGGCCGCCCCAGTGGCGCAGTGGTTTAAGCGATGGCTTCTGACCACTCGTCCGAAAGGGGTACGGGTTCGAATCCCGGTGATGCATAGATGCCCTAAATTAGGGTATACAGTGGCCCTAAATTAGGGACGGGCGACTGCTTATAGCCCAATGAGTTGCTCACTATGGTAGTTAAACCTCCAGTCAAAAAAAAAAAAAAAAAAAAAGATGATCAAAACTCCTGGTACAGTGTTAAACATTTTGTGGTACGTTGAACCAAAAGCTGGTGTTACACCAGCTGCACCATTTTCTGAAAAAGATACACCATTGCGTGGTGCAAATAACATGGAGTAACCATAATGTGGAGCAACCTTGTGCCGTAACGTGGTACAAAGTTGCACCATGTTTTGGTGTTTTGTTTGCTCCACACAACGGTGTATCTTTTCTCAGAAAGCGGTGCAGCTGGTGTAGCACCACTTTTTGGTGCAAGCTACCACAAAATTTTTAACTGAATATTGTGCACTTATGTCGATGGTAAATATCGTGAAATTTACTTTGTGTTCCCATGAAACCATGAAACACCGGATTACACCAGTTTACAATACAAATTTGAAGTTGTGATTCCGTCTATTGGTGTAAAGTATGATAAGAGTGGCAGGTCAAATAATATCCGAAAACTTGGAAACTTGATCGTCCTAGAGCGGAAATCGAACACGCGTCTCCCGGTTTGCTAACCACTACACCACCCAGAACACATCTCATTTTTCGAATAAATATCAGTTATAACTGATATTGCGTGAACTGAGGCTCTTTCTCTGCCGGATTTTCCACAGCTCCATAAATGGAGTTAAGGAGAAATTTAGAGAGAAGGATCGAAAAATTTTTAAGGGAGGAGGCATTTTGCGTGATTTTATTAAAAAAACTATTTTTTATGTCATTGTCGTCATCAGCAGTCATTCCTACGATTTTGCTGAATTAATGTTTCCTTAAACATCTTCCACCGCAGCGTGATAAGAAATTATCTTCCACGTCTTTCCGGCATGTTTTCGAATTTCGTCCACCCATCTCCCACGTGGTCTACTTCTGGTTCCTTTCCTGTTCCTTTGTATCTAGTCCAGCATTTCAGTTCTCCAACGATGGTGAGTTCGAGCAATACGTCAAGCCCATTGCTACTTGAGGGTCTTTATTTTGATCATGATGCTATCAACTCTTCTCGTTTTTCTGATCCATGAGATCCTCTTCCTATCTTTCTTGATTACACCAATCATGCATCTCTCTTGCTTCTTTGAGTAGCCCACAGTCTCAGTTTGTCCTTTCTTAGTTAAGGTTCATGTCTGGGATCTATAAGTAAGAACTGGAAGAACGCATCGATTAAACACTTTTCTTTAAAGACATAATGATAAAATGCTTTTCAAAATTGTATTTCTTCCAAATGCACTCCAGCTAAGTTTTATACATTTATTACCATGGCCTCGAATGATCTACGCTGCGTCGGTATGTTCTGACATTTCAGACGGTACTCAATCGATACTGGAAATACTGCACATCCTAAGAAATCACCTATATTAAAAATGATGGGGGAGGGGACCTAGGCTCTACGTCGCTCGAATGTTTTATTTATTTATTTATTTTTGGTTGAAGTGCTTAACTGATTGTTTCAAGAACAGTTATTTTCGTTCTGTTTGTTTGAAATATGTATACACTTAGTACCCAAAACACTAGAGGTACTGGTGATGAACAGTTGCAATGGGCTTCATCCGAGAACAGTTTAGTAGACCCAAACTGAACGCAGGCAATAAATAGGTAGACATCAGGGCTTCCCAACAGTGAATCGCAATCGACAAACATGGGTAAACGTGGTGATCTGAGCGACTCTTGTCGTGGACGCATTGTCAGCGCAAGACAGATGAGTCATTCTATCGCCCAAGTGGTAAGAATCTAGGATTCCCGAGGGCAACCATATCAAGGGAGTATACCATCGACGGACATACCAGCGCCCACGGTGGCCGACCACCCTGTGATGACCTATTGACCGGGCTCAGCGTAGACTATCAAGGCTCGTACAGACTGACTATTTGGCAACGATGGCGCAAAATCATATCCAGGTTGAATGTCAGAAGCCTAGGCAGTGTCAGCGAGCGAACGCTAACGCCGCCTGCCTCCGATACTTGTTTGATGGCGAATCGGGAGCGCAGGTGTTTCGGACGATTAGCAACTGCCGCACGTTTCTGAACTCGCCAAGTACTGCTTCAACAGTACAATGCTGGAACCAGCAACAGAACGAACGCTACGGAGAGAACTGAATAACTTGTGCATTTTCAGTCGTGTTGCCCTGATATGTCCGAAGTTTAACAACTGTCTAGAAGAAAAATCTCCTTTGCTTGGGAAAAAACAGCATCGTCACAGGACAGCTGAACTGTGGTGACGAATAACATTGTCTGACGAATTCCGATTCTGCTTGTATTCCAATGGTTATCACTCCAGGGCCGTGCGGTAGGCTGGAGAAGCATTTAGCCCAGAATGTGTCCAAAGAGTTGTGCAAAAAGCAAGTGGAAGTGTCATGATCTGGGGCTGTACTTCAAATACTAGAACTGGATCATTCGTTGAGTTGACCAATCACAAGGAATCTGTGGATTATGTGCCACTTTTAAATAATACATTATTGCAATTTATCCAGTTTTTGGGAACAAGAAGGACACATAGGGTCCATCGAGATACAATTTTGTTGGACTGATTTATAGTAGTGCTGTTTACGGATTTCGGATTTTGGGGTATCCGGATATTTTAGTACCCGAAAACCGGATTTTTAGCATTCGAATAATAATTCAATCTCCGGATATCTGGATTTTGAACTGCGGATATCCAGATTTCGAACTTCGAAAGTGCTGCTGTTCACGGATTTCGGATTTCCGGATATTTTACTATCCGAAACCGGATTATAGCATTCCAATATATCGAACTCCGGATATCCTGAATATGAACTGCGGTTATCCGGATTTCGAACTACGGCTATTCGGATATGTTTATTACTATACTGCGGATATTCGCATTTCGGATGTGTTTATTACTAAACTCCGGATATTCGGATTTCGGATGTCTGGATTTTGAACTGCGGATATCCAGATTTCGAACTTCGGAAGTGCTGCTGTTCACGGATTTTGGATTTCCGGATATTTTACTATCCGAAACCGAATTTTAGCATTCCAATAGTTCGAACTCCGGATATCCGGATTTCGAACTGCGGATATTCGTATTTCGGATGTGTTTATTACTATACTGCGGATATTCGGATTTGCTGATATTTGGATTTCGGAACTGCGGATACCCGGATTTCGAACTGCGGATATCCAGATTTCGAACTTCGGAAGTGCTGTTCACGGATTTCGGATTTCCGGATATTTTACTATCCGAAACCGGATTTTAGCATTCCAATAGTTCGAACTCCGGATATCTGGATTATGAACTGCGGTTATCCGGATTTCGAACTGCGGATATTCAGATTTCGGATGTGTTTATTATTATACTGCGGATATTCGGATTTCGGATGTGTTTATTACTATACTGCGGATATTCGGATTTCGGATGTGTTTATTACTAAACTGCGGATATTCGGATTTCGGATGTGCTGATATTTGGATTGCGGATATTTCGATTTCGGAACTCCGGATTTCGAACTGCGGATATCCAGACTTCGAACTTCGGAAGTGCTGTTCACGGATTTCGGATTTCTGGATATTTTTTTTTTTATTGGAGATTTAACGACCACCGTGAGCAACTCAATGGGCTATAAGCAGTCGCCCGTCCCTAATTTAGGGTCACTGGTTCCAGGGAAGGGAGAGAGCCAGTGCCGTAAGACAAACACAACATCCATGCCTCACCGGGATTCGAACCCGGACCCCTTACGGACGAATGATCAGAGGCCAACGCCTTAGACCACTGCGCCACCGGGGCGGCCTGGATATTTTACTATCCGAAAACGGATTTTAGCATTCCAATAGTTCGAACTCCGGATATCAAATTATGAACTGCGGATATTCGGATTTCGGATGTGTTTATTACTATACTGCGGATATTCGGATTTCGGATGTGTTTATTACTAAACTGCGGATATTCGGATTTCGGATGTGCTTATTACTAAACTGCGGATATTCGGATTTCGGAAATCCGGATATCTGGAGTTTGAACTTCGGATATCCAGATTTCGAACTACGGAAGTGCTGTTCACGGATTTCGGATTTCCGGATATTTTACTATCCGAAAACGGATTTTAGCAATCAAATAGTTCGAACTCCGGATATCCGGATAATGAACTGATTGAGAGACGTTCCGTATCTCAATTACTATAGAAAGTTGAATTTCACAATAATACACCAAGCATATATTTTTTTTTCACTTTTGAATGGGGAAATTTTTTCTCGCACTAGTTTAAAGAACATGAGAGAGACGTTCCGTATCTCAATTGGCCTGAAAATCCACCCAATCTAAATGTGACGGAAAAAAATATCGCACATGTTAGAAAGGGTCGTGAATAAAAAAAAACAGCCTGATGCAAATTTGGCGGAACTAAAGGATGTTTTGGGCATGGAGTGGAACAAACTCGCTACGCATGTGATACTGAATCATGTTGATAGCATGCTAAACCAAATTAAAGCTGCAATTAAAGCAGGTGGTGATATAACTCCTGCTTTATTTGCAGTTTTAATTACAGCCAGTAGAAATATTAAGGAATAATATTTATTTTCCGTAATATTTTTGTCCGTTGTGTTTATGTAGCTTTCATATTCATGTGGGCCTGCAAATGAAATATTTGTCTCCTTTACAATGAGATATGTTTGTTAACCATACAACTATTTACATTATATTAAAAAGGTTATGCAGACGACGAAATATATGTCTTTATTATTCGCCTATGTGTATACGTTATTTCCTTATCATGCGTCTTTATGGGTATATACATGTTGCACTAATCAATGACATTTTCTTGGCTATTTCATTCAAATTGTTGACTCACGATTATTATTCAAGTACTGTTGTTCTGTTAAGCTACGATAATGAAAATGCACGGTCCTTTCTAATTATAATAACATAAAATAATTTCAGCTGCAGTATTAGATTAAATTAATATCTATCATCTAGAGTACTTGCGCTAATGTATGGGAAATAAATTGGCATTTGCAGTAATTCCCGACGCGGCTGTTATTTGATTTCACTAGGAGGTAGCAGAACTGATAATTAAAGTCCTAGATATTGCTACGAGAGGCTTTTGTTACTGAGACATGAGGCAGATATCAAACGGTGAGCATTTCCGTAGTAATGAGGAAGAAGTTTTGTCTGCTGGAATATCCTTCCGCCTCGCAAGTCTTCAAGGAAGAAAACAAATATCATTTTAATTTCGAACGTTTTCAAACAGCATACTCATTGCCTAAAGATCTGCTCTCAGCTAAATAACCTGGAACGTACAGCTTGCTTTTCGTAATTTAGACAGAATGATCCAGGTAAGGTTTAACGACAAAACAGTGGATTAAAATTTACACTCCTACCAAATATTTGAATATAAACTGCTGTACAAAAGTAATGTGACAAACACAAAATCACGAATAACTAAAAATCCACAAGTAACAGTTGGTATGAACTTAAATATATCGATAACGCAGCAAACAGTTCCGGAACTTTTTGAATATTTGCCAAATGTCAGTGAATTACGTCATTCCCCGTTGAGCAAGCAAAGAGCATCATGTGACCGACTAGCCAGAACGGGTTTGATCCAGATCCAACACGTTCAGCCTGTGTGCGTAGTTCGTGATTACAGGCATTCGAGGCTCTCCGTCGCGAGGACAACGATGTCGAATTTTTAACGGCGTTCAAGTGTACAATTTTGTGTTCTGCTCGGAAAATCTTTCGCTGAGACTTTTCAAATGATTACGTCAGCGAACGGTAAGAGTGAAATGAGTCGAACTAGAGTTTATGAGTGGCATCGACGATTCGAAAACTAGCGACAGAGTATCGAGGATGATGAAAGCTCAGGACGACCTTCAACATCCACAACGGATGAACAAATCGCCATTGTAAAAGAAATTGTGAAAAATGACTGTCGATAAACTGTTGCAGCGATTGCAGAACTTGCCGGCATCTCAGTTGGAAATTGCCATGCCATTTTAACAGAGAAACTGGGGATGCATCACGTGTGCCAAAAAATTGTTCACAAAAACCTGACACAAAAAAATGGATGAGCGCATGCAAGTTTGCGGGGATAACATCGATGCAGTGGATTCAGATTCCGATCACTTGAATCGATTGATCACAGGCGATGAGACTTGGTGCTTTCTGTACGACCGCCAATCCAACCTACAGTCAAATGTGTGGAAATCACCGTCGTCACTACGACCAAAAAAAGTTCAAGGCTGACCGCTCCAAAGGAAAAGGTCTTGTTAACAGTTTTCTTCGATTGCAAGGGGGTCATACACAAGAAATTACTTCAACATGGTCGTACAGTCACTAAAGAAGAGTACGTGAACGTCCTGAAACGTCTTTGACAATCAGTGAGACGCGAGCGACCCGATCTTTGGAAGACCGACTCGTGGGTGCTGCATCACGATAATGCGCTGGCTCACCGTTTACCACGATAATGCGCTGGCTGTCCGATTACCTATCCAAACTTCACATTTCCGTTCTTCCACAACCAGCTTATTCCCCTGATTTCGCCCGGTGTGAATTTTTCCTTTTCCCCCGGATGAAGAATTTGCTTAAGGAGCGACGCTTCTCAAGTTCCGAAGAAGTGCAACGAGCTGCGACGGAGGCACTGGAGGAAGTGGCAAAAGAAGGCTTGAAATCTGCATTTAAATCTTTGCATGACCACTGGCAAAAATGCATAGTTGCACAAGGTAACTACTTCGAAGGAAAACACCGCATATACAGGTATTATATGCACTCATTCTTTTTTAACATAAAAACGTTCCGGAACTTTTTGAACGTACTGGTACAACAGAAAAGGAATTTCATCATTGGGGGGAAAAGTGCGCATGGCAGCATGACAGTCCAAAAGTGATGCAGCAAGTGGCACGGATTCTGAAAGGCTAATAGCGAGCGTCATTACCAGGTTCCCATAAATACACTGGTGTGCAAAAATTAAGGACGAAGAGGAGAAATTAGCATAACAGCGGAACGAGCAGGCAGAACGGACCGAAAGACCACTCAGGAGATAGACTAGGGTCCGGTACGGTAGGACATGCACATATACATGCAGCATGACGTAGGGGGGAGTTTCGGAAGGGTATAAAGCACACGGGCGGTGTACGCTCAACAATTCGGTGAAAGCTATTGCACGGTGCACATTCGTTTGAACGATGTCGAGTTGCTGCCACCGTGTGATATGGCCAACAGGCAATCCAGTAGACGACATCTGGATGACTTTATCCGAGGTCGCGTCATTGGCAAGTTGGAAGAAGGTAGAAGTGTGACTAGTATAGCCAGGGAGTTCAGGATAGCTCACAGCATCGTTTCACGAGCTTGGAGAGCATTTCAAACGACAGGAACAGCTGTCCGAGGGTTTAGCCGTGGTCGTCCACGAGCAACCATGGCGGCGGACGACCGGCATATTGTCCTACAGGCAAGAAGCGACAGACGGCAGACAGCTGGAGAAATCGCAAGGCACATTCAACAGACAACTGGACGTCCGTTATCACGTTTTACCGTGACCAGGAAGCTGTACAAAGGTGGTCTATTTGCGCGACGACCAGTACGGTGTGTGCCATTAACGCCTGCTCATCGGATACAGCGGTTTATGTGGTGCCAGGAACACAAGAACTGGACACATCAGCAATAGGGTCGAGTTCTCTTTACGGATGAGAGCCGATTTAGTCTGACGAGCGATTCTGGACGTATACACATCTGGAGAGAGCAGGGAACACGCAATCACACCTCCAACATCATCGAAAAGGACCGGTTTGGAGGTGGCGGAGTTTTCGTTTGGGGCTGTATCATGCTTGGTAGCCGTACTGACCTACACATCTTCCAAGGAGGTTCAGTCACTGGTGTCCGTTATTGTATTGAGGTTCTCCTGCCTCACGTGCGTCTGTTTAGAGGAGCTGTGGGTCCTGAGTTCCTCTTCATGGACGACAACGCTACACCTCATCGTACAGTGGCTGTCGCAGAGCTGTTGGAGAGTAAAGATATTCAACGCATGGATTGCCCTGCAAGGTCCCCGGATCAAAATCTCATCAAACACGTGTGGAACCTTCTCGGGAGACGCTTGGCAGCACGTCACCAGCCGCCAGCAACGATTCTGCAGCTGCAATTGGCGCTACAAGAGGAATGGGCCGCAATGCCTCAACAGCTCTTTGACAACCTCGTCCTCAGCACGGACAGACGTTGTAAATCCTGCAACGCAGTCAGGGGTGATCATATCCCCTACTAAAGACTGGATTTTTCTTGGCAGCCGCCTGTCACATGGACGTTTCTGTCTTCTGTCCAGTTGTGCTCGAAGCTAACTTTTCAATAAAGTGGCTTTGTATCCTTTGGATTCCTTATTTGTACGGGTTTCCTCACTTGTCCCATATTCTTACATCTTGGGGATCTTATGGTATGATTTGAGTCGATGTGGAGCACTTCTGCACGACGTTACATTCGAAAAACCGTCTCGTTCTTAATTTTTGCACGGCAGTGTATAATGACTAATTACATTCTTGTTCTGACGCATGAGTGTTTTTTTTAATCCTTGGGCATTAACAGGATCCCTTATGCCTGTGAATGAGAGTTTGGGGCAATAAGGGCCAGTTCTCCTGCAAGGCATGTCAGAAAACACCGGAATGGGGCTGCAGGCTTGTACTTCTTCTCAGGACATCCCAGACATGCTCTATCGGGTTCAGGTCCTTATCTTGCATGCCACTCCATCCTGTGAATATTCTCACTCCCTAGGTATTCGACAACTAGCCGAGTCCTATGGGGACGGACACTATCGTCCACAAAAAGGAATTGGGGCCTACAGCTCCACTTGAAAGCCATACATAGGGCTTTACGATGTCATCCCTGTAGCATGCAGCAGTCAGGATGCCCCCTGTAAACACGTGCAGCGGTGTACATACATCCAAACATGATGTCAGCCTAAACAAGAAATCCTCCACCAACGTAGTGGTCAATTTTCCCAATGTTGGAGGGAAGACTTCAGCTTCTCGCCTCTTTCAAATATGCACACGTCGAGAATCCGTGTTTCAGCTGTATCGTGATACGCCACTGAAGAATATTTTCGCACATTTTTTTTTATTTTCGCAATTCGTAATTCTGCCGTCACGGGACCTCAGCGTATATTTCTGCTTGAAAGTATATATGTTACCGCTAAAGCTAGAAAGCCGTTAATGTGCACATTACCTAGCTAATCTGCAGATTAACTGATTTGTTCCGTTAACGTGCAGAATCAAGAGTTTTCCGCATTTTACCTAGGTAATGTGCACATTAACGGCTTCCGTATGGTTAAAGTTCAAAAGTTTGTTTCTCTCATTTCCTTTCCCTACACCTTCCCCTTCTCCCTCCACTTTTAGTTTCGTTTCGCCAGCGTCTAGTCGTCGCCGGTTGTTTTTATTTCTCATAATTGGCGTCGGCTGCCAGTGCGTAGCATAGCTAATTCTGTTTTCAAATTCGTTTCTGCCTGTTAGCGCGTGAATTTGTGTCGTGATTTTTTTAAAGCAGATAAATTTAACTCCTAGTATGCAAGCAAGCACCGAATTGGTGAGTAAAATGAAGAAAAGATTCTTCGAAAACCTCTTTAGCGAAGATTCAAAATATAATAGTGTTTTCCCTTGGTACTGGGCAGGGTTTCAGAAAATGTGACTGCAAATCTAAATGTACCACAAATAGGTGTGCTTGTCGCAAAAACGAATTGCTATGTAATTCAAAGTGTCACCAATCTTTAGATTGCACTAATAAGTAAGCATAATTTTATCATATGTTTTCCAAATTCATTTCCTTAATTATAATAATATTTTAAACCGTTTGATTCTTTCTATTATAGTTTTTTAATTGATTGATGATTGATTCTATCAACTAATTTGTTGATTGTTTGATTGTATTAACTTGATTCTTTAATATCGAAAAATAAATAAATAACATTATGTTAATTTAAGCGTACAGAAACGTTGCTGTTGTTTCAACAAAGATTTTATTTTCACTTTAACGAGTGCCTAGTAGGTAATGTACAGATTATCTAGGTAATTTGCAGATTACCTAGGTAATTTGAGCAATGAAACAATTTTCGGCACTTTAAGGGATCACCCTAGTTAGTGTGCACATTACCTAGATAATCTGCAGAATAACTGATTTCTGCACTTTAGCGGTAACATGTATCCAATTCTAAAAATTACTAGGAAAAATTATTTTTTAGGAGAATATCCTTCTCTACGAAGAATATATTTTGCGGCCGTCCACTTCAAATACCGCTCAGCCTTCCTGCTCAGCACCTAATCGATATTTGAAAAGATGCTTTTGACTCGGATATCCTCTGTGTGGAGCATGTGAATTTGTCGTTTTTCACAACGCACATTTCTACCGCCAGTAGGCGCAGACGGCGCTCCGTATTTGTGGCGATTTTGATCAGTTCTTGAAACCCGGTTGTAAAGCAAAGTTCACAACTGGTTCCGTTCACTGTGAAGAGCACCACGCTCGTTGTGTATTTTAAATAATGCGCAGTTTTTCAACTAGGAGGCGTAAAAGCATTTTATTTCTCACTCATTTTCGTTCTATTTCCGCTTTGAAAAATAATTTTCGTGCAGCCGAAGATGCAAAAGGCACAGAGATATGGTGTCTACAGACTGAAGGATATAGTAACAGCATTTTTTTTTTTCAGAAGACGTGCTGACAAGAAATATGAACAAATTCTTCGCTTCAATTATGTAAAATTAAAGCGGAGAATTTGGTCACGTTTCTTGTCAGCACGTCTTCTGAAAAAAAAATGATGTTACTATATCCGTCAGTCTGTAGACACCATATCTCTGTGCCTATTTGTCCGCTTGTTTTACTTATTGGGATGCCTGAACTACATGAACGATGACCCTGACCTGTTGGTCTTTTTCCGATTTTCCGAATCATAGAATTCACCGCTAGGGGGCGTGCGTTCAGGTGCTTTCGATACAAATCGATATATTTCGCATGATCCAGCTGTTCTATATCGATACACTTCGAACAATCCAATCTTTCGTTCGATACCATTGTCAATCAGGACCATTTTGAAAATAGTTCATTATTTAAATAACATACAGTTTTACCATTAGGGGGCATACTTTTATGTTGCATTTTCTCTAAGAGCTCTGCTTCTAAATATGGAACTACTAAAAACTATGATTAAGATGACACTGACCGTTTGTTTTGTTTTTTCACATGCATAAAATTCGCTGCTAGGGGAACGTAACTTTCGGATACATAATGCGCTTTTTTCTACGTCATTACTTCTAACAATTTAATTTAAACAATTCTATCTTTCCTTGATGGCATTGTCAGTGAAAACCATTTTGAAAGCAATTCCTCATTCAAATAATGCACAGTTTTACCACTAGGGGGCATGAATTAATATTGCATTTTCTTTAGAAGCACTGCTTCTAAATATCGGAGATAAAAAAAAAATGCGTCTTACAGAGTTCATTGTTAAAATTGATTTGCATATGATTCCTAACTCGTAGTTTGGCCACAAGATGCGCATGTCCACATTTCTGTTTCCGACGTATTTTCAGCAGCGTCTGGGATCTTAAACACTCAATTTAAAAAATTCCTCTTTATTTAGATACCACTCACGACGAAGAAAACAATTTTCCTATTTCCTGCATAAAACAATGCACAATATACCCGTAAGCGGCTCAAATGTATATTCTATTTTTCTTCATATCTCTGCTTCTAAAAGTTCAATACTAAAAAATTATTTTCATATCACACCACCGCTTACTTCCGAGAACGATTGCGAACATAATCTCTTATAAATGCTTCTGGAAGTAATATTTAAGTTTTAATTCAGCTTTATTCTATTCAAATCAGGTACTTTCGATATCCAATATCAATAACACGTAGTAACACAATAAGATCGGTGAATAGAATTGAATATAAAAATGGTCCATCAAATATAAGAATCGATCATATCACTGAATTCCGTTTTACGCTCTACATGAATACAGTTCGCTTAGATCACCTTGAATACTGTACATAAATATTTCGTGAGTCACTCTCCCGAAATGAATACTGCTGAATAAACGTTGAATCGAGGTTACGCCATACACTCACCCTCTCGTCGATGCGTTACAGATGCAACTGTGATTCCTCAGATCAGATGATATGCTTCTGGCCCTCCGCACTCCAATTGCGATAGCAACTGTAGCTTAATCTCTCGAAGTCGACAAGATTAGTTGGGGATGGTAACTTCCATAGATTACACGGCCGTATCAGAATAACATGACCAGCTATCTAATAAATGGGAATAACCACACTTGGCCCGGATGACAGCGGCGAGACGGCTTGGCATGGACGCAATGTGGTATTGGAAGGTTTCCCGAGGCACACGTGCCCATTCGGTCTGCAGCAGAGCAAGGAGATCCCGGAGATGGCGTGAATGCGGATCGGGACGTCGAACCTGTCGATCCAAATGAACCCACAAGGGATCAATGGGATTGAGGTCGGGCGGTTTCGCCGGTCACGGGAGAACGGAGACGTAGCTGCCGTGTTCCTGGAACCAGTCGAAAACACCCTTAGTGACGTGGCACGGCGCGTTGTCTGTTGGTAGGCACCATCACCACCAATGTGAACGTCCAACATGAAGGGATGCATGCGGTCAGCTAGGATGGACAGGTAGCCACTGGCGTTCAGGTAGCCATCAAGTTCTATCCACCGATCCCAGGTCATACCAGGAAAACATCTCCCAGACATGCACACTGCCACCGCCGGCTTGTACTTGACCGACAAGGGTATCCGTGTGTTGGTTCTCGTGTGTCTGACGTCATATCCGCCACCACCAATCACTTCTGTGGAGCAGAATACTCGATTCGTCGGAGAAGGCAACCTGTTCCCACTCCTCCATTGTCCAATGACGGTACACTGTAAAAAGATTCTGTAGATTTTACGGTTTTAAACCGTTTTCCAGGGTGCCAACACAAAACCGTAAAATCTACAGTTTTATGCCGTGTTGGAGCAAAGCTACAGCTTTGCTCCAACACAATCAACACATTCGTTCCAGCCAAATTTTTGTGTTTTCGTAATTATTTGGACTGTGACTCGCTCCAGCCAAATTCTGTGCTGTTTTCTTCATTAAATGCGGTGTTGGAGCAAAGTTATAGCTTTGCTCCAACACGGCATAAAACTGTAGGTTTTACGGTTTTGTGTTGGCACCCTGGAAAACGGTTTAAAACCGTAAAATCTACAAAAATTTTTTACAGTGTAGTCCCATGTGAACTGCAGGCGTCGTTGCCGATGGACCTAGGTAAACATGAGCGCCTAGACCCAGCGTCGGCTCCGGAGACCCATGCCTAACAGGTTTCGCTCTACTGTTATCAGGGACACTACCTGGGTGCCCCAGCGTTCATTTGCGTGGACAATTGTTGCACTGTTGCGCATCGATTGACCTTTACCACTCGATGGAGGCGACGTTCACATCTGGAGTTGATGGTCTTTGGGGATCCACAGTTATGGCGTCGGTACGTACTCGGTTCGTTCTTGGTACATCCTTACTACACCACCTCGCGGATAGCCCACGAAATCTCCTGTTTCTGAGATGCTTCCACCCTTAGAGGGATAGCCGATGATCATTCCTCCTTGAACGTCCGTCAAATCGCTACCTCTCTCAACTGTGCTCACATGACGCACTGTGGCTCATCTGTCCTGGCAGCCCGCTTATATTCCCGTGTGGTCAACCTAATCACGTGCATTCTGTGACGCGCCTGGGTGAGTACACTGTGGTTCCAGGGATGGCCATGTTATTCTTATACGTCTATGCATTTTTCTTTGGTACGATGGATAGTCGTCGAGCATAAGATTGTGGATCAAGATTGACGGATGGTGTTTGTGAATAAGATCGGCTACATTTCTTTCGTTGATCGAGAGTTTAGCCCTATTTGTCGTAGTTTTAATATACACGTGCAACGGTCTGACGTCAAAATCCCACATGTTCAGCAGTTGCGGTGATTGAACAGCAGGCCTCCCTGAAAACTTCAGGGTGATCGAAAATTCGCGAAACACAGACAAACACATACGTTTAGATGACAATTGTAAGTTCAAAGGTCGTTCCACCAAAACTGAGAGCAAAATCACACAAAATGAAGAAATATAGGTACAGCAAAATATATGCTATTCTTTCTCAACGTATCTTCCCTCGAATGATTGCTTTGCAACGGTCCCATCGTTCAGCACTTTTCAAAGCATGTGACAAAGGTGTTTTGTGGAAGCCACTTTAGGGACCCCTCTACGGCTTGAATAACGTCAGCATCTGTGTTGAATATGGCAACACGTAACTTCTCCTTCATTGTTGGAAAAAACCAGAAATCGCACGGGGCTAGATCAGCACTATAGGCAGGCTGTAGCATGATTTCAATACTGCACTTCGTAAGAAACTGTTGAAAACAATGGCAGGCGTTATCATGGTGTAGAATCCACTTGCCTACCAGTAACAGTCGCTCAATTGATATGTGTCGTTGCAGACGTTTCAAGACTGAGATGTAATACTCAGCATTAAGAGTAATTTGTGGAGGAACGGCACGCTACTAGACTACACCTTTATGATCAAAGGAAATCATCATCATCACCTTTCCAGCTGATTTGGTTTGGCGGACTTTTTTCGGAGGAAGCGAGCCTGTGTGTTACCAGACACTCGTTGAGAGCTTCGTGAGGGGATTGAAATAGTCGACCCATGTTTCATCGGCAGTTATTACTGTGTTTAGAATGTTTGGACCATTTCCAATAATTTGTTTCCACTCATGACACACCTGAACTCTGGTTAACAATCGTTCTCTGGTCAGGTGATGAGGTACCCATCTAGAACACACACGATGCAGCAGTAATTTGTCGCGTAGAATGCGGAACGACAACGTTTTTGAAATATGAGTTGACGCCGCTGTCTTCACTACATCATTCGTCGATCTTCTTGCAGGATTTTTCAAACAGTGTTAATGTGCTCCATAACAACACTTTAAGATCAACCAGGTCTAGGAGCGAGTTCTTCCGAAAAGCGCCCTTTTTTGAAATCATAGTGCCATCTAAAAATCGTTGACCCACCCAAACATTTATCTTTGTGAGCTTTTTCCTTGAAATCAACTACTTCGGGAGTCGTTTCTCCCAAACGATAGCAAAATGTTATCGCACAAAGCATTTCACTTCTTAACTCTGAATCACTCACCTCCATAGCTGCACGTCGAATGCAGACGTACCTTAAATAATTGCGCAATAAGAAAACCAGAATCGTCTGCCAAGGCTAATAACTGCTGCCATATTTACTTCCTTAATTCAGTTAGCCGTCTGCGTGGTTATTATTCCTCTTCGCACTGCTGCCAATTGAAAAAAAAAATACTCTCAGTTTTTATGGAACGGCCTCTGTATATGAAGAATGAAACATCGACAAATGCAGCTTACAACCTCACATTTATAGCAAAAGAGGAATTGGAAACTCGTTGTAGCATGTGTTAAAAGTGGCCACCTTGTTCGTGTATGAAAACGCGCGCTCTCTTCACCAGATTTGATGCAGCCTTGTGAAGCACCTGCTCACTGGTGTTTTTAATCGTTGCTGCAATGTTCATTTTGAGTTCATCCAGAGTGTGAGGATTATTCTCAAAAACATCTTTGAGCTAGCACCAAGGGGGAAAATTCCTGTGGTGATAAATCGTGGAGACCAAAATTCTTTCGTGATGAGACGGTCACTGAAAAATTCTAGCAAAAAAAATGTACGGTACTAACCGACGTGTGGTATGTGGCAGTGTCTTGCTGGAAATAATGTATTTCGCTGGCATCAAGGAGTGCCACGAACTGTGTGATGATGTCTTGGTAGACGGAACGATTCACCGTCGTTTCAAGGAAAATTAGTCCCTCTATGCAACGGCGTGATATCACACACCAAAACTTCAAATTTTTGAGAATGCTAAACTGTCGGTCGGTCAGTAAGTAGGTGTTTTAGCAAGTTCCGACCCTTAATCTTAGCTGGGGTCGGCACACCTTCAATGACCTGCCGGTTACCTCTTGC
This sequence comes from Macrothele yani, assembly GCA_039090855.1. Classification (NCBI taxonomy): domain Eukaryota; kingdom Metazoa; phylum Arthropoda; class Arachnida; order Araneae; family Macrothelidae; genus Macrothele; species Macrothele yani. The sequence continues at coordinate 28,213,001 of CM076989.1, read as the reverse complement.
CCCGCAGTTGGTTTATTTTGTTAACTTTGAACTGCCCCTGTGTTTCTCGAAATTTTATTTTCTGGAATAGTTTGAAAGGGTCCGTTATTTTCGTATTCATCTGCTGGTATGACATTTATTGTTTGCTTTAAGTTTTTATTTTTGATGCATGACTTTGATGCATTTTTTGATGCAGCCAGGAGACGATGGGTTCACACATTAAGCACAAGCAATTCCTAACCCCAGTAAATAGAAGCCCATCATAATATGCGAATACATCATTCCACTTATTTTGCTCACATGGCTGACGTTTTATTCTGTAGTGATATCATAGCCAAGACACCAGCTGTCCACACACTCCCCTGGATTGAACAAAAGTTCTGCGCCATTTGATCAGCTTGGTGTTCTGGAGTCAGACACTCCCTTCTTAAAATCCTTTACATCTGATCTGATCTGATCTGTTAAAGGGGATTGATGTTAGTGATGATAGACGTGCTGTCATACAGCGGTTGTTTAAGGGGATCAACCCGGTAACAAATAAGGGCGTCTTCCTCCCCCTTTCTAATTTGCTTCCGCGTCACTTTCCTATCTGGCACTCTAGCCCAAATCTCCTAGCTTCCTATTTCTCTAAGGGTTGTTTAAGATCTGGGGTTAGACACTCCCTTCCTAAAATCCCCTACATATGATCTGATCTGATTTGTTAAAGGAGATTGATGTTATTGATGATAGACGTGCTGTCATACAGCTGTTGTTTAAGGGGATCAACCCGGTAACAAATAAGGGCGTCTTCCTCCCCCTTTCTACCTTGCTTCCGCTTCACTTTCCTATCTGGCACTCTAGCCCAAATCTCCTAGCTTCCTATTTCTCTAAGGGTTGTTTAAGATCTGGGGTTAGACACTCCCTTCCTAAAATCCCCTACATATGATCTGATCTGATTTGTTAAAGGAGATTGATGTTATTGATGATAGACGTGCTGTCATACAGCGGTTGTTTAAGGGGATCAACCCGGTAACAAATAAGGGCGTCTTCCTCCCCTTTCTACCTTGCTTCCGCGTCACTTTTCTATCTGGCACTCTAGCCAAAATCTCCTAGCTTCCTATTTCTCTAAGGGTTGTTTAAGATCTGGGGTTAAACACTCCCTTCCTAAAATCCCCTACATATGATCTGATCTGATTTGTTAAAGGAGATTGATGTTATTGATGATAGACGTGCTGTCATACAGCGGTTGTTTAAGGGGATCAACCCGGTAACAAATAAGGGCGTCTTCCTCCCCTTTCTACCTTGCTTCCGCGTCACTTTCCTATCCGGCACTGTAGCCCAAATCTCCTAGCTTCCTATTTCTAAGGGTTGTCTAAGATCTGGGGTCAGACACACCCTTCTTAAAATCCCCTACAAGTGATCTGATCTTCTACACATCTTTTTCTCAGAAACAATTATTTAACATATGCTCATTCATATCATTACTTAAAAAACAAACAAAAGCAATTTCAAGTACTGTTTACAGAGCCTTAAACTTTTTCAAGTACTTTCAAGAACTTGAAAATTACCTTTTTATTCAAGGACTTTTCAAGGTTTTCAAAGAGGGTAAGAACCAAGTAGGCGTTAGTACATCTGCTTGGATGTACTGCCCGAAAACAACGTAGAAATTGGCCATTACAGGGGTGGTGGAGTAGTACTCCGGTCTGAGATTATGATCAATGGACGTACAGAGTCCCTAGTTTTCGGGAAAGGATCAATGAATGCCCAGCGTCATTGTGAGGAAATCACTTTAGAGCATGTAAGTCTTTCTCGTGGTGCTGTGTGAAATTCTTTCGTTGTTATGGACGACAACGCCCAGCGTCATCGAGCATCTTATGTTCATGAACTGCTAGAGAGCGAAGGTATCGACCGAATAGAGTGATCTGCGTACTTCCTAGACATGAATTCCCTCGAAAATCCTTGAGACGTTGGGGGCGTTACTGAACGCAATCCCCCACCTAGCACCAAAAAGGACCTGGTGATGAGGCTGAAAGAAGAATGGCGAAACCTCCCTCAAGATCTGCTGGACAGTATCATGAAAAGCATGGCCCGTACAGATGCCCGTCATGCATTGAAGTCAAGTGTGAACATATACCTTATTAAAATGATCCATGAAAAATTATTAATTTTTTTCTGTCAATTTTAGTTAATGTGAGCCAATGTCAGAAAGTGGTATATTTTGTTCTTTTATCGATTTTCTCTATTAATAAGCACAATTGACGGAAAAGAAACACGCACAGTACCATGAATTGTTGCCCGCTGTGGTGTAAGGCTTACGCGCTCGGCTAGATATCGAGAGATTCAGGATTCGATTCCCCGACGGTGGCTGACAAACAATTTTTCGGTTGCTGTGCGTTACTTAACGTTGAAAGAGCGATGGATTTATTTATTCAACTGACGCCACGTATTTAGATGATTTTCGCAAATTCATATTTATTTATATGTGTACGTGTCATTTTGATTTTTTTATTCCTTACTAAAATATTTTCATCCACATCCAGTTGGAGCAAACGTATGCCGTGAAAATACACTGCTGGACAATTGCTAAGGACGGATCATAAACGGCTATATAGCGCATAAAAAAGTAAGTGTGGTTGAATGCCAAGTGAAATAAAATAATGTCAGAATGCCAGGACATTACAAGAAAGACAATTTATTGTGCTCTGAAATCCAGAAGGCTTTGGAACGTCTTCAAGGGACAAACAGGACATTTTGTGCAGAATACGTAAACGTGAAAAAAATGCAATTACCGTCCGCAGGCGTTCCGGCGTAAGATGTCAATACGGGATATGGCCACCATGGAGGGCGATGCAAGATTCCACACGTCGTGTCATGCTTTGCACAACATTATCAAGCAGCTGTTGGGGTAATTTATCCCATTCTTCTGTCAGTGCACGGGTGAGGGTGTCCTTGTTTATTGGAGGGCATTGGCGACCAGCAAGACTCCTCCCCAAAGCATCCCACACATTTTCAATGGGATTCAGATCTGGAGAACGTGCTGGCCATACGAGGCGTTGAATATCCTCGCTCTCAAGACACTCCTGGACAGCGACTGTTCGATGACATGTTGCATTGTCGTCCATGAAAATGAATATATCACCGACAGTACCACGGAGCATGCGAACATGAGGTAGCAGAACATCATTAATGTATCGTTGGCCAGTCATAGTCCCAGTTGGAAGCACATAGAGGGATGTATGGCCATTGATCATGATGCCAGCCCATACCATGACACTACATGTCGGATATCGGTCCCTTTCCTGTATGTTTGCTGGACAATATGTAGTACCACTATCACGCCAGATCAGTTGTCGTCGACAATCAGACGATAGACTGTATCTACTCTCATCCGAGAAGAGGACAGCAGACCAGTCGTTATCAGTCCAATTGCGATGTTGATGGCACCATTGCAAACGGGCGGTACGGTGACGTCTGGACAATGGGATGCACACAACAGGACGGCGGGCGTATAGTCCTCCTTCATGCAAACGTCTGGCGACAGTTTTTCGGGAGATCCGCTTGCCAGTAGCAGCCATAAACTGATTTGCTACCTCACTAGCTGTGCTGCGCCGGTGTCTTTTTGTTGATAGCACTATGTACCGATCTTCTGCAGGTGTCGTACTGCGAACACGACCTGCCCCGTGACGTTTGCTACACTCTCCATTTGTTTGAAATGATTTCCAAAGCCTTGAAACAACACTGTGGCTGACGTCGAACTCCCTGGCAACATCTGTTATTTTTCGCCCTTCTTCAATCTTGCCAATAATACGGCCACACGTAAAATCATCTAGGTGATGTCGGGAAGATATACTGAAAATTGCAAGTTTGTCAATTGATTCTTTCCCTTTCAACTTTGCGTTTGAAGAACAACGGTCAATACGCGTCAAATCCTTTATATCTCTTATCAGCGCTATGACGTCACGAACAAGTTCGGCAATCCAAAATTTGCATACGCACAACACGTCTTACTGTATCCCGCACTTATGCTAATTTCCACATTTTCCTGCCTTCCATTTTATGGTTGCTATCGTTGCTATTGTCATCCATCCTTAGCAATTGTCCGGCAGTGTATAAGTGATCCTTAATTTTTGGATATCAGTGCAGTATGGTGTGACATCTAGTGGCGGAAAGAATTATTATAACAATTATCAAAGACTTTACACCGTTTATAAACTAAAACACTTCCATTTAATGGCGTAAAACTAATACACAATTTAAACCGAGCTTTCGCGCTCCACCGGGAGGCTTCGTCTGGGCTAAGAAGGCTTCGTCTAGGCTAAGAAGGCTTTGGAAGCTTAGCCCAGACGAAGCCTCCCGGTGGAGCGCGAAAGCTCGGTTTAAATTGTGTATTAGTTTTACGCCATTAAAAGGAAGTTTTTTAGTTTAATATAACAATTTTGCAACAATTTGTACAAATTCAAACTTTCGATTGCGGGACTTTTCGATCACCCTGTACTATCTGGCCACTGTTAAACTCGCTTCGCTGCGTTTACATGTGATAACTTTTCCATGACTGGTTGACATTGACATTGACGGAGTGGACTTTACAAAATTAAATGAATAAAATGAGTAATACCTACCAAAAAAAAAATTACGATCGCGCCCTACCCTCCCACACAAATAAATAAATTTTACGGTAGCGGGTGAAGAACAGGCTAGTACAAGACTGTCTGCCCGTGCAAAAGAAAAATTAGGGGTGAGCCTAGGATGTTTCAAATGAATAAAGTTTGAAAGCCCTACTAGAACGTGATAAAAATCCGTCTATGTAAAACAAATTGGTCAATTTTAATTAAATAAAAAAATATTTGGAATAAGCTTAACAAGGATTCCCCTTCCCCCAGAAGGCTGTGCGTTCAGGCAGAGACACTGGTGCCTCTTTGGTAGAAGATTTTTTTGAGCTTTCGAATGGTCCCTGGATCCGAATCCTCATCAAAAGAAAAGGAAGGTGACCGATGTCTCACCCTTTTTGTGGTTCTAGACGTTGGGGACCCTCAGGTTCCCTCCTTCGAGAACTCTGCGTATCCCAGGAACGGGACTGTGATGAGGATTTGGAAGGGGGCCTAGAGAAGCGCCTGTTCCAAGCAGGGCCCGCTTAAGGTTTTATGGGGCCCTAGGTACAGTAAGTGTTGCGGGGCCCCTACAGCAAAATGATAATCCCATTCTAAATAGTACCTCTATTTTTTTCAGGACAGTTTTCTGCCCACACTTTTGTTATTATATAATGTTCTATATGTTGCTGTCTTATTTACTGAAAATTTAATTACCCTACACTTCTAACTGATGTTCTGCTATACGACGACTTCGCAAGCTTACCTGGGTTTTTCTTTTTTTTTATTTTTTGGTCCACTAATTACTGTCTACTTCATCTATGAATGTATCTGTTGGTCTTATGTTGGGAGGGTTCTTGGTTGTTGTTTTTTTAAGAATTTTTGAAGTTGAAACTTCATCCTCTTCCGATTCTACTTCTACGAATAGGTGGCGGCTTGGTACTACACTTTACTGTCTTTTTTGTTTACTCTTTTAATTTTTCTTTCTCTGCTAAACCTACGTATACGCATTTCATATGGACTATCGTTGTATTGAGCAATACTCCCCGCTATTCTTATTTTGTTTTCAAACGGGGATTATGGACACCGGCAGAGAAGTTTTTCTATCCTGCGTGTGGTTTTCCCAAGCGTTTTACCCCAACCCCCTTCATAAACATACCGACATATGTCGATGCTACCACTTGTTGGTACGTAGGCTACCTGATGAGAACATTAGTTCGAAATCATATGGCAGTGGAGTAATTCCATGTCAAGTGATCCAACAGAGGTTGCTTGACCATTTTAGAAAAAAATAATTTTTTTTGTTTGTGGTTAAATATATGAATGTAGAGTTCAAAAAGAATATTTTATATTTTTTTCGTAACTCCAATGGCGGCCATTTTTGTTTCATGGCGCGCGCTGATTTTTGCGTTTGCAAGTGTTTACGGTAACTTACATTACTCAGGTTTATTCAATTTTACTGAAACAAACACCATTCTCTTCATAAAGAAACAGTCTAAAATTTTGAACTAGTACACGTCTTATTAACTTTGCTTCCAAGTTGGTCAAAATACACTCTGAAATGTGATGTTTAGATACACATTCTCGAAAAAAACTAAAAAGTAAAAAATATAACCAAAAAAAAAAAATCAAAAGCTTGGGGGAGGGGAACACTGGGTTTTGGGGGCCCTGAGAATTGGGGGCCCTAGGCCTGTGCCTTATGAGCCTAGACAGTAATCAGGGCCTGATCCCAAGCCACTTTCACAAATTTTTGTACCGCTACGGGATGACCGAGCCGTTCACTAATCTGTGGAACCCCTGAGGTTTTGACATGAAGCATGAAAAAGCCAGTGCGGGTGCGGCCATCTGCGTGAAACATGAGAAAGGCTTTCTTACACGTGATCCCCTTGTCACGGACTGATTGAAAGCATTTCTCATCGATTACCGATGGAGGAAGACCTTTGAGCAGACGTTGGAGGGGTCAAGGCTCCCCAACTTTGTGAGAGGTATCACTTTCACCTTGTCCCAAGAAGGTTTGGGTGAAGTGATCCTTTGTTGTGAAGTTGCAGGAACTTCAACCGTAGCCGGTGCTACGGTTTTTCAGACTTGCTGATGAGGCTGAAGGCGAGGAACCTTCGTAACATACTTCGGCTGGAGCCTTGTATCAGTCAGTTTTTGTGACTTGGGTGAGGGAGCAGTAGAAGTGGAGGCTACCACGGAATAAGAAAGCTGTGGAGCGACCATTTTCTTCTCTAGAGTCATCAGCTGCCAATACTGGCCGTACCTGATTATCAATCAGATGCGGCAGCATATGCTCAAAGTGGTTCTGTCGTTCAACAATGACATTAAGAGCATTGAAAGCAAGACGCATGAAATTAGAACTCACCGTGGGGTGAGAATTGAGCAGACTCAGTTGATCCTCCACTCTAGCTGAAGCACTGAGCTGTGCATCACGCTTGAGTTGGGTGGATTCAAACGTGTGAATCCATTCCTCGATTGAGGCTGAAGCTTGATCCAAGTTGTTGAGAGGATTATCTAAGATGGAGTGGTCAGCTGGGGTGTCATCTCCGACCCATCATCACTGATGACGGACAGAGGTTATCTCCAGTTGTTTGTTCCAGCTTCTTGCTCTCCTTTTCCATATTTGCAATAGAAGCTTATAGTCATTGCCAACTTCAGCATCCCACATGACTAACGCGATGCTTCTTTGGATATTGGGGGTTTATATAATAATTTGTTCATTTAGTGTACTAGAGATTTACTGTCATCTCTAAAATATTAATGCTTAATGTTTGTGTGCGTGTGTGCGTTCGTTGTTAGAGCAGATATGGAGGGCACATGGGTAAATGAAATTTTCAGTTCCAAGGTCTGACTAAACGACGGATAATACATTACAAGCGAACAGACAAAAAGATCTGAAATAAATGCCATGCATTTTTTCTCCATATTGCATCGCGACGTTAAACAGGAGGTCAATAAAACTACACATTAGCAGCAGCTGTAACCTTACAAAGTTCACAGCCACGTGCTTTCAATGGATAGGGACTGATAAAAGCACACCAAGAAGGAAATAAAAAAAGCCATAAATGCTCAGTCTGACACTTCAGTTATCACGCGACATTAATTCTGCAGCAACTCATTATTTTTGGTCTTTATCCTAGACATGCTTGCTTCATAAAAGAAAAGAAACTCGTTTCTGTTTAAAATATCACTAAATGAATACTGAAATGCACATCCAAGAAAAAAATACTGTATATTGAATGCTGTCTTACTATGCCATTGTAAATATAGACAGCTCAAAGGAAAATATTTTCACTGTCACCGGTTAGTCTCCTTTGAATTGAGTACGTTTGCCTTGTTTCGGAGCTTAAACAAAACTAGCGCCCCTCAATTGCAAAGTTTTAATTAAATACGAGGGTTGTACTGAAAGGAATGCAAAAATTAGCGTAACTTTTTTATCAACTGACAGAGGTCGTTTAAATTGCACATGCTGATATTTACTCTCTCTATATACAAAGGTACTACTCAACATACACTATCTACCAACAAGTAATTGGACACCTGTGATAGCAAAGGAAAACGAAGTTTATTCACCTTCAATAGTTGGTGGAGCCTCCACGAGCGGCGATTACAGCTGCGACCCTCCGGGGCATACTCTCAACCAGGCGTTGTACGACGGCTAGCGGTATTTTCTTCCACTCGGCTTGGAGAAGACAGTTCAGTTCCTTCACCGATTTCGGACGGTGGGGGCACCCCTTAAATCGACGCTCCAACTCGTCCCAGAGGTGCTCGATAGGGTTAAGGTCCGAGCTCTGCGCAGGCCAATCCATTCTATTAACCCCATTGTCACCATACCAAGCCATGGTGGACCTCGCAACATGACAGGCGGCATTGTCATTCTTAAAGTAACATGGGTCCACCCCGTAAACCTGCCACAACGTAGGAAGCGCATGGTCATCCAAAATGGTGCAGTAGGTCTCGACGTTGAGTCTACCAGGAATTGCGACCAAGGGTCCCGTGCCATACCAGGAGAAACACCCCATAGCATAATTCCACCGCCACCGAACTTCACAGTTGGCACAATACATTCCGGCAGGAGGCGTTCTCCAGGCAGACGCCAAACCCAGACCCTGCCATCCGAACGGTAGAGGGTGGACCTTGATTCGTCGCTCCACAGAACCTGTTTCCACTCTTCAACGGTCCACTGTCGACGTTCTTTGCACCACGTTAGCCGAGCAGCGCTATTGGACTTGGTGATCAAATTCTTATGGGCGGCAGCACGTTCATGATAACCGAGCAGATGGGCTTCCTTACGGATGGTATTCATCGAAAAACACTTCCGGATGCCTGTTGAAACTCCTCGCGGATGTGGCCCATCGATTTGGTGCGATTCTTCCGAATTTCTCTGGCCAGCACCCGTCGGTCTCTAACTCCCAGTTTTGTGGGTCTGCCGGGTCGGGGCACATTCCGACAGTCACCTCTCATCTTCCACTTGCCAATCACGTAGGCCACCGTTGATTTTGGGCACTTCAACTCGCTGGATATGACACGTGTGTATTGGCCATTTCTCTGATACCCGACGATTACACCTTTCTCGAAATCAGAGAGCTCCGAAACAGCGTGGCATCTTGAATGCGACTGGTTGCGCTGTTGTTTCGCACACGATATTTAACGGCGGTGGCAGTGACGTGTATCAGGACCGCAGATATCGTCGATTGCAGGGGTGTCCAATTACTTGTTGGTAGATAGTGCAGTTCATAGTTCAAATTCAAGTGTGGACTGTTGTACCAACTTTTTCACAGCCTCTTTCACCTCTGTGTCATCAAATCGTTGTCCCCGGAGACTGTACTTCATTGGACCGAACAGGTGGAAGTCGCAGGGCGCCAGATATGGGCTGTACGGTGAATGGAGGACCACCGACTAGCGTAATTTACTGATCGCCTAATTTGTTGCCAAAGATGTGTGTGGTCTCGCGTTATCATGGTGAATGTGGATCCTATTCAGATTCTTGTTCGGTCTCTTCCTCCTTATGGCTTCTCTATGTTTCTTGAGTGTCCCAATGTACCTCTCGCTGGTCATGATATGGCACGTTCCGGAACATCAAGGAGAATGACACTCCGGTCATCCTAAAAAGCAGTCACCATGATTTTCTGTGCTGATCGCTGGCTCTTCGTGAAGAAGTGTAACGCCATTCCATGGATTCATTCTTCGTTTCTGGATCGTAAAGATAAGCCCATGTTTCAACCCCTGTCACCAGACCGAAAAACAAGTGCCTTCATTGGCTTCAAACGCTTCCAGCAGATCAGAGCAAATAATTACCCTTCTCTTCTTCAAACGGGTTTCAACTGCAGAGATACCCACTTTGCACACACTTTCCGATACACTAAATCTTCCACCATCTTCTGTATGACATTGCGACCACAGTCCAGTTGCACAACAAACTCACGGATTTTGATTCGTCTCTCATCGCGAATCAGTTCATCCACTCACTGACGATTCGTGTCAGTGGTCGCAGATCATAGTCTCCCACTGCGTAGTTTGTCTTCAATGCTGGTTTCCCCTTCTTTATGGGCTTGCCTCCTCGGGGCGCTCCGTGGTAACAATGGCACACACAACAGCAACTAGGGCATCTGTGAATTTTGGAGAGGTGCAAGCTAGTTCTGCGTGACATTTGCGAAAAGACCCCAACTCACTGGGTTTTGTTCCAGAATCCTTAGGTTGAATGACCAACTGGAACCCTCAGCTGAGGGATGATCCCCCCACACTGATGCACTTACCTGATTAAAAAGACAAAAAGAAATATTAAGAATGACTCAAATGTGGGTTATGGTGGACCTACCACACTTGAGAAGGACGGTCCACCAGGGAATCGACCTGGACTTTCTAAACGGCGTATGAGAAAAAGAACTCGGCTGAGTGAATGTAAGATTGGCGTATGGAATACTAGAGGTATAAATGGCAAGAGGAGTGAGGTGATTGAGGAAATGAATAAGTATAGACTGGTTGTGCTGTGTGTAAGTGAAACCAAAAAGAAGGAAATTGGGGTAGAAGAAGTGAATGGCACGGTGAGTGTGTGGTCTGGAGTATTGGATAATATGAGAGGACAGGCTGGTGTAGGTGTGATTTTAAGTGAAAAGATAAAGAACAACTTGATTCACTATAGTTGCGTGAGTGAGAGAATTCTCTGGATTCGTTTGAAAGTGAAACTTCAGAGAATTTTAATTGTTGTAGTGTATGCTCCTTGTGACTCGGAACCTTCTGATAAGAAGGAAGATTTCTGGAATGAGCTAAAAGCTGTTTTGAGCCAGTTTGGTGCTAAAGCAAAAGTTATAATAGCAGGGGATTTCAATGCTAAAGTAGGGGTGCAGAATGCAATTTCTGACAATGCTCTGGGTAAGTTTAATGATCCTTGTCTGAATGATAATGGTGAAAGATTAATTGAACTCTGCATTGAGAATGGTTTGTGTGTATCTAATATATTTTTCAACCACAAGTATATCCACACATATACTTGGGAAAATCGTACTCTTGGTCAAAAGAGTGTGATAGATTTTGTTGTCTACGATCAGCGTTTGAAACACTTAGTTGTTGACACCCGTGTGATGAGAGGTGCGGATGTTGGTTCTGATCATTACTTGGTAGTGTCACGAGTGAAACTTAATGTTGGTTGGAGGAAAAGGAATAGGAAGAGACCCAGGATAGAAAGAATAAAGGTTGATAGGCTCCTTGAAGATCATCAGCGGTATTCTGACTTACTCAGAGAACGACTGAAGAATCTGCAGTCTGGTAAGAGGGATGTAGAAAAGAAGTGGGAATGTTTTAAGAACTGTGTTGTCACTGCTGCTAAAGACGTCTGGGGCACCACAATAGTGGGTAACAATAGAGGTGATGCTTGGTGGAATAGTGAGATTGAAGAGGCTGTAAGGAGAAAGAAGGAAGCCTATTTGGGGATGTTGCAAGGTAGAGTCTCTGTGGATGAATATCGCTGTAAGAAGCGTGAAGCTGCTAAGCTGGTTCGCCACAGTAAGGCAAAAGATAGGAAGGAGAAAGTCGAAAGGCATGAACTGGCTTTTTGGAAAGATAGGAAGTCCTTCTGGAAGTACATGAGACTCAGGAAAAATAGGGGAAACAAAGTTGTAAGTTGTGTGAAGAATGAGATTGGGGAAATGATATGGGAGCCCAATGCGTTAAGTGACAGATGGGGTGAATACTTCTGTAAGTTATTAGATCAGGAAAGCAGAGATGGTTATGAGACAGATGGGGTGAATACTTCTGTAAGTTATTAGATCAGGAAAGCAAAGATGGTTCTGAGACAGATGGGGTGAATACTTCTGTAAGTTATTAGATCAGGAAAGCAAAGATGGTTCTGAGACAGATGGGGTGAATACTTCTGTAAGTTATTAGATCAGGAAAGCAAAGATGGTTCTGAGACAGATGGGGTGAATACTTCTGTAAGTTATTAGATCAGGAAAGCAATGATGGTTCTGAGACAGATGCAGATGGTATTACAATGAGGGATGAAAGCACAGGAGGGATCTCAAGAGAAGAAGTGAGTAAAGCTCTAAAATCTCTTCAGAATGGTAAGGCTCCGGGAGTTGATGGCATAACTGCAGAGATGTTGAAATATGGTGGTGACTCTGTAATTGACTGGTTAACTGAAATTTGCCAGTTGTGCTGGGACTTAGGAATGGTCCCTCGGGATTGGAAGGATGCTATCATTGTTCCCTTGTATAAGAGAAAAGGTGATCAGACTGAATGCAAGAACTATCGTGGTATTAGCCTACTGAGTGTGCCAGGGAAAGTGTTTGGCAAGATTGTTATTAAAAAAGTACAGGGTCTTACATCATTGAAAGTGTGGGATGTTCAGAGTGGTTTTATGCCTGGTAAAGGCTGCACTAACCAGATTTTTGCATTACGCACGATGATTGAAAAGTATCTGGCTGTTGGGAAGAACGTTTTTACTGCCTTCATAGATTTAGAGAAAGCTTACGACCGAGTCAATAGGACACTTTTGTGGAAGGTATTGAATGAATATGGTGTTACTGGGAATCTACTTAATAGTGTAAAAGCCATGTATGCTGGTAGTAGAGCTTCTGTACGAGTGAATAGTGTTTTATCAAAATGGTTTTCCATTGGTGCAGGAGTTAGATAAGGTTGTGTAATGTCACCATGGCTGTTTAATATATTTATGGATGCATGCATGCGTGATGCCAAAATAGATAATAGTGGTTTATGTCTTGGTGATATCCGTGTTATAATGAATTAGCTTTGTTTATCTTTTTGCTAAGCTAATTATTATGAATGAATAATGCTCTAAGCTTCAAAATGATGAATTCCCAAAAGGGTGTTGTTACTCGTTAATTATGAACTTAAACAAAGTCTCAACGCTGGTTATTTATATTAAGTAATCAAAGTCATAAACCTAACAGCCAGACAGAGGTCTGACAAAACTAAGAATTGAAAAAGACTGAACTTACAGAACAACTTGTTTATTATGATGACTCCTGGTCAACTAAGGCACTCATATATCACTACTACATAACAACACACTGCAACGCAACACACCAACTACACCAACCACCCTCAACTCCAACGCAACAACACAACTACAACGCAACAACACACAACTACAACGCAACAACACAACTCCCACTTCTCGATGAACGCGCCTATATACGAGCCACCACCACGTCATGACTTACACTCATTGCCAGATCTCATTCAGCGGGGTGAAATAATATTCCGTTCAGTAGGAAGATAATTTACATAGTAAAATAAAATAACCAGAGATAGTAAAATCAAAAGGAAAGTGAATATAGAGTATACGTTACAGTGTGTGCAGATTGCTGTATGCTGATGACACTGTCCTGTTGGCAGAGAGCAAAAGTGAGTTGCAGAGTATGTTGACTCGGATGCACGAAGTTTGCATGAAATTCAAACTGAGTATAAATAAGGGAAAAAGCAAAGTTATGGTGTTTGAGAGAGGAACTGGTAGCACTGAATGTAATGTAAGTAAAAATGGCACTGTGATTGACCAGGTGACTGAGTTTGTGTATTTAGGAAGCATGTTTGACAGAGAGAACAAGTTGGATGGTGAAATCAGTAGGCGAATGAATTCTTCTTTGAACATCATAGCTGCTCTGGGAGGTTTTCACAGGAATGATGGGTTCTCTAGAGAGTCCCGCATGGCTGTGTTTGAAAGTGTAATTGTTCCTACTCTGATGTATGGTAGTGAGCCTGGATAATGCAGAAGAAACATAGGAGTCGTTTGTGTGCTGGAGAAATGCGTTACTTACGTGGGGTTTGTGGCAAGACACGATATGATTGTGTGAGAAATGAAGATGTATTGCAGTTGTGTGATGTGAAGCAAAATGTTGTTAGCAAAATGGAGACCAATATGCTTCGGTGGTTTGGCCATGTTGAAAGAATGGGTGATGAAATGCTTACAAAGAAAATCTCTTCAGCCCAAATGGCAGGAAGGAAAGGCAGAGGAAGGCCAAGGAAGACATGGGTGGATCAGATTCAGGAGTGTCTGCATGAGAAAAAGATTATGAGTATGAAGTATAAAAGATCTTGTGTACGGCGTGTAATGGATATTAGTGAAGCACGAGTTGTATGTCAAGATCTCTGTAAATGGAGAAGTTTGATACGACAAAAATAAGTAAAAATATCTGGTGTTTGTATTTCTTTTTGGAGCTAACCTCTGAATCTCAGAGAACAACTTAGTGATATCTATGTATGTATGAAAATTTCTTCATCCATCTGTGCACATTGCTCTTGTCAATTTTGTCATCTCCGTAAACATTCTGTATCCTTCTGTGGATGTTGGACAGCCTGCACATTCCCTTCGTCAAGAACTCAATGACGGCACGTTGCTTCTGCTTGGAATCTATTATATACCAGCAACGAAAAAGAAGGGTTGCAATAGAGGAAGATTTACTCTACCAATATGTGCAAATTGAAAGACTTCTGTCAAATAATAAAAAACGTTGTGCACACTTTAGCATTAATTTCGGTAAAATCCTCGTATTTAATCACTTTTGGTTCAATAATAGTCACTAAGTCACAAAATGCAACACAAGCACTTAAGTGAAAAACCTTACGGTCAGGATACGAAAAGCTAAAAAATGGAACCTGCAGCTTATCGGATTAATAGCCTTTTATTATTGTTATAGTTAGGTTGACTTTCAAATCCACTTGACACATAACACACTTCGCAATTCCAATGTGAACAGCTTGTACTGCACACCCAATGGCCATAAAAATTAGTGATACTTACCTAACAGCGTGTTGCTCCTCCTCTTGCGCGAATAACAGCCTGTCGATGCCGAGGCATAGACTCTGCCAGATACCGAAGAGTTTCCTGAGGTAATGCCATCCATGCCTGTTGAAGCATTGTCCTCAACTCCACCCGAGACGTCGGTCCAGGATCCATGAATCTGATGTTCCCAGCCATGCCTATTGCAGCATTGTCCACAACTCCGACCGTGACGTCGATCCAGGATCCATGAATCTGATGTTCCCAGCTATGCCTGTTGCAGCATTGTCCACAACTCCGTCCGAGACGTCGGTCCAGGATCCACGGATCTGATGTTCCCAGCCATGCCTGTTGCAGCATTGTCCACAACTCCGTCCGAGACGTCGGTCCAGGATCCATGGATCTGATGTTCCCAGCCATGCCTGTTGCAGCATTGTCCACAACTCCGTCCGAGACGTCGGTCCAGGATCCATGGATCTGATGTTCCCAGCCATGCCTGTTGCAGCATTGTCCACAACTCCGTCCGAAACGTCGTTCCAGGATCCATGGATCTGATGTTCCCAGCCATGCCTGTTGCAACATTGTCCACAATTCTCCGAGACGTCGGTCCAGGATCCATGGATACGATGTTCCCAGCCATGCCTGTTGCAGCATTGTCCACAACTCCACCCGAGACGTCGGTCCAGGATCCATGGATCTGATGTTCCCAGCCATGCCTGTTGCAACATTGTCCACAACTCCACCCGAGACGTCGGTCCAGGATCCATGGATCTGATGTTCCCAGCCATGCCTGTTGCAGCATTGTCCACAACTCCGTCCGAGACGTCGGTCCAGGATCCACGGATCTGATGTTCCCAGCCATGCCTGTTGCAGCATTGTCCACAACTCCGTCCGAGACGTCGGCCCAGGATCCATGGATCTGACGTTCCGCCCAACGGCACCACAGGGAGCTTCCACACGATTAAAATCCGGGAACCTCGGAAGGGGAGGGTACTGGATGGTTCCGTACTCAGGTTAGTGTTCCTGCAGCCGTGTCAGGGTGGCTGCGGCTCTGTGGGGCGGCGCATTGTCCTGCTACGATGCGCAGTGGCCATGAAAGCGTGTAAGTAATCAGACAACATATGATGGTAGCATGTAGCCCTTAAAAACCTCTCCAGACACATTAAGAGACTCAATGTGGAGGGCTTTCCAAACCATCACAGAGCCCCGCCACTGTCTTGAAGAGAGCCTACCTCGCACGACGGGGCCTTTGGCCTCGTGATGTCGAAGCCACACCCATAACCTCCCGTCAGCTCGGTACAGCTGATAACAGGATACATCTAACCACAAAACGGGGCAGCTATCTGCATACGTCCAGCTTTAATGTTCCCTGCACCAGACGAGGCGTAATTTCCTATGACGAGGAGTCAGCAGTGGCACACGAGTACTGCAACTGCTCACATAGCCCAGATTATGCACAGTTCGTAGTACGTTTTGCTCGCTGACTTTGCTTGGGCCTCCAACATTTCATTTGGATATGATTTGTGGCGTCGTTACCAATCGATTGGTGTGTATGAGCCTGGATAGTCTACGTCGACCCCGTTCGACGATGGCACGTGGTTAGCCAGCGCTTGCTCTCTGAGCGCTGGTACGTTTGTCGATGGTATACTCGCGGTATACCCTTGATATGGTTGACCTCGAAACCCCTAGGGTTCTTATCACTAGGGCAATAGAATGAACAATCTGTCTTATGCCGACGATGTGTCCACGATCAAAGTCACTCGGATCACCACTTTTAACCATGTTATTCGATTGTGATACACTGTTGGAAAGCCCTGCTTTCCTTCTATTTATCGCCTGCGTTCGGTTTGGGTCTATTCCACTCGGCGTGGTGGATGCCCATGTCAACTTCCCATCTTTTAATGCTTTGTCTACTGAGTGTATATAACAGCATTACCAGCAAAGATCACACTCACGATATTGTATAACAGCAAGTAGTACTTGATTGACAGATTATGTCGTCATCACTTTTCTACTTCACTCAGAAAATAGCTTTCCATTTACCTTCCACTTGTTGCCAGTTGTTGATAAATCGTTAGAGAAATTTGGAAAGTCCGATGTGACGATCAGAAGAGTGTATACGTAAGAGACAACAAAAGCTAAAGCCGGCCACAGACATGACGTTTGAATATAGATTAAGATAATGCAACGTAGTTGTCAAAAATGTGTATTTTTTCAAGCCGACCATGGTTTCGCTGGGTATTGACCTAGTTTCATCAGGACGAATGGCACGTAAATATTCAAATTGTATATGACATCATAAATTGTGTTTACAGTCACGTGTTTTGGTTAGATGCTTCCATAAATGAAGGATATATCCTTCCTTTATGGATGATCCATAAATGAAGGATATATCCTTCCTTTATGGATGCTTCCACGCGTTCGATAGAAATGGCGTGGATGCCATGTCATTAACAAGTTGCGAAGACTTCTGATATATATGGAAAGCTACCAAAATATCAAGTTTGGTGGTTGAATCTGGCTTGTCAATAAGTTTTGCTTCTTCAAAGAGAAATTTGTGGTCCTTTTCGTAACTGTGTTCAGCCATCGATGACTTCTTTAGGTCACAATTCCGAATGTAGGTCTTGCGCTCCTTCAATCGAAAATGCAAGGCTCTACGGGTCTGTCCTATGTACGAAGCGCCACACTCACATGGAATTTGATAAATTCCACACGAGTTTTTGTCTTCAACATAGTCCTGTGATCCTAAAAATCTCAGTTTGTTTATGGGTTTAAAAATCACCTTAAAATAAAAGGTTTTGAGCATTTTTGTAATTTTGAAGGCAATATCACGGGAAAATAGAATAATGGCAAAATTCTCTCGCTATGGGCGCATCACAGGAGTTAATGTAGAGATGGGCTTCGGTTTCCGGAATTTTGTTAGAGCCTTATCTATAATGGAAGGGTTGTATCCTCGCTGTACTGCAACACGTTTAAGGAAATAAAGTTTTTGTTCCAAAATGTCCTTATCTGAACATGTATGTATCGCGTGATATACGCAACTGTAAAAGGCGCTGAGTTTTTGTTGATAAGGGTGATTAAACTTGGCATGTGGAGGTGAAAAAATAGCGAAAGGCTTCCGATAAATTGTGGTTGCAAGAGATTGATTTAAGCGAGTTACCAGGACGTCAAGGAATGGTAAGCATCCGTTATTTTCAGTTTCGTAGCTGAATTGAATGTGAGGATCAATGGAATTTATAAGTTTGACTAATTCTGAAATTTCAAAATGTTTTCCACGCCATTTCTATAAAACGCGTCTAACCAAAACACGTGACTGTAAACATCATTTACGATGTCATACACAATTTGAATATTTACGTGCCATTCTTCCTGATGAAGCTAGGTCAATACCCAGCGAAACCACGGTCGGCTTGAAAAAATAAACATTTGTGACAACTACGTTGCATTATCTTAATCTATATATAATCGTCACAAGACTGTAGTCTTTGAGATAAAGAATAACGTTTGAATGTCACGCCAGCAAATGGGGAGTTTTATGCCTGAAGCGGCATGGTATGTACCGTGAAGTGAAAAGGATTACACACAAGCGTTGAACAGCTTCACTCTACAATACATGCCGCCTCAGAAACAAAACTTCCCTATTTCCTGGCGTGACATTCAAACGTTATGTCTGTGGCCGCCTTTAGTTTTTGTTGTCTCTTACGTATACACTCTTCTGAACGTCACATCGGACTTTCCAAATCTCCCTAACGATTTATCAACATATGGCTGCAAGTGGAAGGTAGATGGAAAGCTATTTTCTGAGTGAAGTAGAAAAGTATTGACGACATAATCTGTTAGCCAAATACTACCTACTGTAGTACAATATCGTGAGTGTGATTTGTACTGGTAATGCTGTAAATTCAAATAATTTTTCAATTCATTTATTTATGTCTAAGGAAAACACACAATGTATGAGCAAAATTTCAGCCTTAGATTTGTGCTTATTATTAGTCTTCTGACTCAAGAAGTTCGAGATACCTTTCATGTAAAAAAAGCAAAAACAAAAAACAAGTTTCATGGCAAGTTTTGAACGCGCATTCTGAACCATACAAAAATAAAACTGAACGTTCATTGCATACTAAACAAGTTTGTAAAATCATGCAATGCATTGATTATATACGCTTTCCAACATACCAGAAATCATTGCTCAAGTTGTGAGAATAATGGCTGTGGAATAAATCTCGGTCCTGTGCCCTGACCTTTGATCCCATTTTCAGGATATTCAACAGAACCGGTTCGGTATATCTCCGAAATAACATGATAAAGTTTTGTCGCAATCGAAGCACTTTTACGTAAGTTATGATGCATAAGAGCCATGGAATAGATCCCGCTCCTGTGTCCTAATCTTTGACCCCATTTCACCCATTTTCAATACAATTCGTCCCCAGGCAAGCACCTACAACATACTAACATTTCATCCAAATCGAAGCATTTTTACGTAAGTTATGACGCATAATGGCGATGGAAGTAATTCCGCTTCTATATCCTGACCTTTGACCCCATTTCCAATAGGGTTTGTCGCCAGGTGGTCCCTTACCACATACTAAAATTTCATCGAAATCGAACCTTTTTTAAGTTAGTTATGATGCATAACAACAGTGGCACGGATCCCACTCCTATGTACTGATTTTTGACCCCATTTCGTTCACTTTAAATAGGGTTCCTTCCCAGGTGATCCCCTACCACATACTAAAATTTCATCGAAATCGAAAGAGTGTTACGCGAGTTATCGTGCGGACGGACATACGCACACAGCGCGTGACGTAATGAGGCAGATGGGAATCGCGACCATCTGCTCGCAAAAGTGTGACGTCATAAAACTTTAATAGGATCCGCACACAACGCGTGACGTAATGAGACAGATGGCGTGACCGCGCGCCAACATTCTCGAACGCGAGATTGTGACGTGATAAGATTTCTAAGCATTGTAACATTAATGGAATAATGGAACAACGCCATGGCACTAAAAATGAAAATCCTCCAAATACGTGGCGTCACTCAAAACATACTTTGGATTTTCACTTTGGATCTCGCCCTTTGGATTTAATTGATATAATTAATATATAGCCGGTGCCGTTAATGCCCACCAGACGGAGACGTCTCAGTAGCTGAGCCCATCTTACGGATTTAAAATGTCAGATGCTGACAGAAAAACGCACAGAGCGCCGTAAATTGTTGGCCACCGTGATGTAAGGCTAACGCGCTCGGCTAGATATCGAAAGATTCGGGATTCAATTCCCCGTCGGCTGCCGAATAACAATTTTTCGGTTGCTGTGCGTTGCTAAACGTAGAAAGATCGATGTCTTTGTTTATTCACTGTTTGTTGAGGATTTTCACTAAGGATATCAGCAACAAAGACATTTTCGAATTGAACAGTTAGAAAAAGAGATATATAGGGGGAAACAGAATATGAATTTACGCCCCCTGGCAAGGAATTTTGAATAACCGAAATGCACAAAATGCGAAAAGTATTGCTAATAGCAAAAGCCATAGTAAGGAAGATATAATTTTTCGAATACGTCTCCTGGAAGCAGAGATAGCAAGACAAAGGTTTTGACACTTATTACCCCTACCAGGAAAATTGAGCAATATTTAAAGAGGATAATTATCTCCATCTTTACTGCAGCAAATGGCATACAATAAAAAAAGAAGTTTTTCAATAAGATTCTTATAAGAGTGCAAACAGTAAAACAGCTAACACCACCTATCTGTACTCTACAAAAACCCAAGACAACAGGCAAAGTATTCCACAATTGTTTAATAGTATTTGACCGGAAAAGGATTTTTTCAATCGGGTTTTTGGACTTACAGATATCGCAGCTAATATGCTGCCAACGGAAACATAAATTATACCCTCCGGTGCCACATTTGTGCTTTAAGAAAAATTAGAAATTATTTGCAAAACATTTCGCGTCAGTAACGGTCTCCAACAAAGAAAGAAATTTTCAAATCGGGCTGTTAGAAGCAAAGATATCGACAAAAATAGAATATTCGTCTAGGCCCTCTGGCGGAAGAAATTTGCAGTATTTTAGTAGAAGATATTCTCAAAAGGTTTACCGTGGTGAGGGATATCCTACCGAGAAAGAATTTTTTCAGTCGAGTTTTCAGAAGCGCAGATATTGCTGCAAATGCATCAGAAAGCGAAATATACCATTACGCGGCCTGGTGGCCAAACGTTTCATAAATTCATACACTTCGAATATGTTTTTCCCTAAACAAGCTAAAGTAGCAAAAGCTAAAGAGAGTTTTGCAACACAGAAAAATATATTTCAACCGAAATTTTTCCTTATGGACATCCAAGAATATCTTGAAAGGAACTCAGAAAATCTCTGGTGAGTTCCAAACTTTAAAAAAAAAAAAAGGCACTGTCATCGCAAAACCCTACTCCTTCTGACGAAGCGATCTTCCGAAATCATTCGGACACACTATTATTAATGACTTTTGTTGCACGCAACAAAACGACGAATGCTTCACAACACTGTATAATATATATCTTTTTCTATGCAACACGCTGCTACTAGAACCTTCCGGTGATGAATGGTAGTGTGGTTCACTGACCAGAACCGCGACAACTCCGAGCTTAATATCCTACAAGACAGCTAACGGAAAAACTTCCTCAGTGCGCAACCTAAAATACCGAGATTACGTTCTTTTTTACTGTGTCCATCTCACAGAGATCTCTTTGCAAGGCAATAATGACGAGTGCCATCAAAACATTTCGACTTGTACTTCATCCATCATTTCCGGTGTCCCAGAAATTTTGGATCAAGAGCGAGGAAGGACGATGTTTTTGACAAATGCTTTGTCAGAAATAAATAAATATGCGATTCTCGCGGAAAATAAACGCTCAATCTTTTCTGTCCCTTTCTCGAAGGAAGAATATTCATATGCAAAGAGAGAAGAGCAACACAGAGAGAGAGAGAGAGTGAGAAGAAAAGGCAAGCCTACCTGGACATAATTACATTTAGAGGGAAAAAACGATAGCACGATTCCAAAGGAATTTACGCATGAAAAGCTAGAAAAAAATTTTGTAATATTCACCCGAAAGAGAAACGTCCGTGTTACTATATTTCAATACTCTCGGACCATTTTATGAATGTAAAACATTAAGATGGTCGGCACTTCAAACTACTCTGATTAAGATCAGTTCGGCGACCACTGATTAGCAATAATGTTAAGCACACCTTTTGAAAAAAGAACGTATCTGTTGAATCATAATAGCTGCCCATCCTGCTGTGGTCATCATACGGCTGCAATGATTTGAAAAAAGCGTATCTGTTGAATCATAATAGCTGTCCGTCTTGCTGTGGTCATCATACGGCTGCAATGATTTGAAAAGAACGTATCTGTTGAATCATAATAGCTGTCCGTCTTGCTGTCGTCATCATACGGCTGCAATGATTTGAAAAGAACGTATCTGTTGAATCATAATAGCTGTCCGTCCTGCTGTGGTCATCATACGGCTGCAATGATTTGAAAAGAACGTATCTGTTGAATCATAATAGCTGTCCGTCCTGCTGTGGTCATCATACGGCTTCAATGATTTGAAAAGAAAGTATCTGTTGAATCATAATAGCTGTCCGTCCGGCTGTGGTCATCATACGGCTGCAATGATTTGAAAAGAACGTATCTGTTGAATCATAATAGCTGTCCGTCCTGCTGTGGTCATCATACGGCTGCAATGATTTGAAAAGAACGTATCCGTTGAATCATAATAGCTGTCCTATCTGCTGTGGTCATCATACGGCTGCAATGATTTGAAAAGAACGTAACTGTTGAATCATGATAGCTGTCCGTCCTACTGTGGTCATCATACGGCTGCAATGATTTGAAAAGAACGCATCTGTTGAATCATAATAGCTGTCCGTCTTGCTGTGGTCATCATACGGCTGCAATGATTTGAAAAGAGCATATCTGTTGAATCATAATAGCTGTCCGTCCTGCTGTGGTCATCATACGGCTGCAATGATTTGAAAAGAACGTATCTGTTGAATCATATAATAGCTGTCCGTCCTGCTGTGGTCATCATACGGCTGCAATGATTTGAAAAGAACGTATCTGTTGAATCATAATAGCTGTCCGTCCTGCTGTGGTCATCATACGGCTGCAATGATTTGAAAAGAACGTATCTGTTGAATCATAATAGCTGTCCGTCCTGTTGTGGTCATCATACGGCTGCAATGATTTGAAAAGAACGTATCTGTTGAATCATAATAGCTGTCCGTCCTGCTGTGGTCATCATACGGCTGCAATGATTTGAAAAGAGCGTATCTGTTGAATCATAATAGCTGTCCGTTCTGCTGTGGTCATCATACGGCTGGCCGCCCCGGTGGCGCAGTGGTCTAAGGCGCTGGCCTCTGATCATTCGTCCGAAAGGGGTCCGGGTTCGAATCCCGGTGAGGCATGGATGTTGTGTTTGTCTTAAGGCACTGGCTCTCTCCCTTCCCTGGAACCAGTGACTCTAAATTAGGGACGGGCGACTGCTTATAGCCCATTGAGTTGCTCACGGTGGTCGTTAAACCTCCAACCAAACAAACAAACAAACATCATACGGCTGCAATGATTTGAAAAGAACGTATCTGTTGAATCATAATAGCTGTCCGTCTTGCTGTGGTCATCATACGGCTGCAATGATTTGAAAAGAGCGTATCTGTTGAATCATAATAGCTGTCCGTCCTGCTGTGGTCATCATACGGCTGCAATGATTTGAAAAGAACGTATCTGTTGAATCATAATAGCTGTCCGTCCTGCTATATTCATCATACGGCTGCAATGATTTGAAAAATTCACTTTCCACCGATAAGTGCCCAATACATAATCTTGCGCTATAGGGGACGTTTATACAGACGCTATTAAACTCAAAAGTATCCTATTTCGAATCATCACTTCTAAAAATCCTACTAAAAACACATTGGTTTTTCTTCCATACCATTTATTACGAAAACTATTTTGTGCAGAATTTCCACCTTATTCAATGCGCATTTTTTCTCTGGAGAGCGCAAACGTGTATTGTTGTGACCAGTATTTCTCCTTAAAAGTTCTTTTTTGAAAAGGTCTTTTTACTTCGGATGTGGTGAGAAATGTTTTGCATATAATTTCTTGTTTCTCTTAAAGCTAATTTTTTTCGTTGGGGTATACGTGCATACGTATTTCTGTTTACAGAATTACGTATGCTTCTAACAAATCAACTGATAAAATTCTGTTTTGTTCAAATGCCATTTAACACGGCAAACATTTCATGAATATTTCCTGCTAATACACTGCCGGACAATTGCTAAGGACGGATGACAATAGCAACGATAGCAACCATAAAATGGAAGGCAGGAAAACGTGGAAATTGCCGCCCCGGTGGCGCAGTGGTCTAAGCGATGGCCTCTGATCATTCGTCCGAACGGGGTCCGGGTTCGAATCCCGGTGAGGCATGGATGTTGTGTTTGTCTTACGGCAC
This sequence comes from Macrothele yani, assembly GCA_039090855.1. Classification (NCBI taxonomy): domain Eukaryota; kingdom Metazoa; phylum Arthropoda; class Arachnida; order Araneae; family Macrothelidae; genus Macrothele; species Macrothele yani. The sequence goes on along the minus strand of CM076989.1, from coordinate 28,188,730 downwards.
TGGCTCTCTCCCTTCCCTGGAACCAGTGACCCTAAATTAGGGACGGGCGACTGCTTATAGCCCATTGAGTTGCTCACGGTGGTCGTTAAACCTCCAATCAAAAAAACAAAAAAAAATGTGGAAATTAGCATAAGTGCGGGATACAGTAAGACGTGTTGTGCGTATGCAAATTTTGGATTGCCGAACTTGTTCGTGACGTCATAGCGCTGATAAGAGATATAAAGGATTTGACACGTATTGACCGTTGTTCTTCAAACGCAAAGTTGAAAGGGAAAGAATCAATTGACAAAATTGCAATTTTCAGTATGTCTTCCCGACATCACCTAGATGATTTTACGCGTGGTCGTATTATTGGCAAGATTGAAGAAGGGCGAAAAATAACAGATGTTGCCAGAGAGTTCGACGTCAGTCACAGTGTTGTTTCAAGGCTTTGGAAAACATTTCAAACAAATTGAGAGTGTAACAAACGTCACGGGGGAAGGTCGTGTTCGCAGTACGACACCTGCAGAAGATCGGTACATAGTGCTATCAACAAAAAGACACCGGCGCAGCACAGCTAGTGAGGTAGCAAATCAGTTTATGGCTGCTACTGGCAAGCGGATCTCCCGAAAATGTGTCGCCAGAAGTTTGCATGAAGGAGGACTATACGCCCGCCGTCCTGTTGTGTGCATCCCATTGTCCAGACGTCACCGTACCGCCCGTTTGCAATGGTGCCATCAACATCGCAATTGGACTGATAACGACGGGTCTGCTGTCCTCTTCTCAGATGAGAGTAGATACAGTCTATCGTCTGATTGTCGACGACAACTGATCTGGCGTGATAGTGGTACTGCATATTGTCCAGCAAACATACAGGAAAGGGACCGATATCTGACATGTAGTGTCATGGTATGGGCTGGCATCATGATCAATGGCCGTACGTCCCTCTATGTGCTTTCAACTGGGACTATGACTGGCCAACGATACATTAATGATGTTCTGCTACCTCATGTTCGCATGTTCCGTGGTGCTGTCGATGATAGATTCATTTTCATGGACGACAACGCAACATGTCATCGAACAGTCGCTGTCCAGGAGTGTCTTGAGAGCGAGGATATTCAACGCCTCATATGGCCACCACGTTCTCCAGATCTGAATCCCATTGAAAATGTGTGGGATGCTTTGGGAAGGAGTCTTGCTGGTCGCCAATGCCCTCCAATAAACAAGGACACCCTCATCCGTGCACTGACAGAGGAATGGGATAAATTACCCCAACAGCTGCTTGATAATGTTGTGCAAAGCATGACACGACGTGTGGAATCTTGCATCGCTCTCAATGGTGGCCATATCCCGTATTGACATCTTACGCCGGAACGCCTGTGGACGGTAATTGCATTTTTTCACGTTTACGTATTCTGCACAAAATGGCCTGATTGTCCCTTGAATACGTTCCAAAGCCTTCTGGATTTCAGAGCACAATAAATTGTCTTTCTTGTAATGTCCTGGCATTCTGACATTATTTTATTTCACTTGGCATCCAACCACACTTACTTTTTTATGCGCTATATAGCCGTTTATGATCCGTCCTTAGCAATTGTCCAGCAGTGTAATACGGAAGTTTCTTCAGAAACTACGATAACGATTTGCATGGGTGAGTGTATCGCGACCAGCATCCAAAACAAACTGTTGGCTCGCACTGATGTCATGTTCACTCGTAAGTGCGGAATGCCGTAAACCATCGTAGTCTTACGAAGACGATGCCTTCGAAAATATCCGACTTTGAGCTAGGGCACATAACAGCCCTGTTGGTTGCTTGGATTGGGGGTTTAACGAATACCGTGAGTAATTTCATGAACTATAAGCAGTCGTCCGTCCCTAATTTAGGGTCACTGGTTCCATGGAAAGGGGAGAGACAGTGCGGTACACAAACACAGCATTTATATAACACCGGAACTCGAACCTGGACCCATCTCAGATGAATGATCAGAAGGCCGACGCAGTGGCGCTGTGGTCTAACCGATGGCTTATGACCATTCGTTCGTGAAGGGTCTGTGATCGAATCCCAGTGAGGTATGGATGTTGTGTTTGTCTTACGGTACTGGCTCTCTCCCTTCCCTGGAACCACTGACCCTAAATTAGGGACGGGTGACTATTTATAGCCTATTGAGTTGATCACGGTGGTCGTTAAACCCCCAATAAAAAAACAGATCAGAAGCAGCCGCCGCCGCCGCCGCCGTTCAGTCCAACGCGAAATATATTGGATTGGTGCGAATGAAATGTTCAACAACGGACCAGCACACGCGGCCAGCGAGAACGGAAATGCAGGACAACTTACCTAAGTAAAATGATCCCCCTCGGCATCGACACATAGTTACCATCTGTCCGGCAAGGCCGTGATCCCGGAACGAAAAAGTCTTGTGGCTGGAACCCGAAGAAGTCATCAACTGCACGTTGAACTTCGTTTTCTGTCGTGAACTGTTTCCCGGACAGGAAGTGATCCAGGCGACGAAACAAATGGTACTTTGTCTGAGACAAGTTCTGGTATTAGGCAGGATGAGGCAGTGCTTCATAGCCTAAGGCATTTATTATCAGCATCGTGTTGTGTAACATGAGGGCGGACGTTGTCCTGGAGCAGAAGAACACCATGTCTGCTGACCAAAGCCGGTTCATTCTGTAGCAAGTTCCGGTGCATCTGATGTAATTCAGCACAATAACGTTCTTCAGTGATGGTTTGGCCTCTTGCCAAGAAACTCCGATGAATTATATCCCGGCTGTGGACCACCAGATAAGGAGCATCATCTTGGTGCGTACGGGTGGCTTAGGATGCCGCCGAGCAGGCTGTGCCTTGCTTGCTCATTCTGCAGATCGTTTCCGATTATCATAAAGGAACCACTTCTCGTCGCAGGTGACGATTGTATGCAGTAAAGGCTCCTTTATATTCCTGGCAAACAGCGACGTGCAGATTTCCAAACGCCTAGTCTTGTTGGCTGTTGTCAATTCATGCCGCAGCCACAAGTCCAGCTTTTTTACCTTACCCAGCGCGGCCAGACGCCGAACAACTGTCGTGTGGTGGACACCTACCTCTGCCGCTATCTCATGACACGTTTTTCGTGGGTCCGCTTCAACCACACGTAACAGAACATCGTCAGAAACAGCAACAGGTCGATGACCACGTGCTTCGTTTTGCAGGTCCGTATCTCCGCTTCAAAACTTCACAAACCATCATCAAATAGTTCGTTCGTTGTCTGATATTCTACCCAACCGCTTTGTTAACGTTTCGAGCTGCAATTCTTGCAGAATGTCCCAGTTTAAAATCATACAGGAAGATGACTCTCAAATTCGGCATCTGCATGTTTCCTTTGCAAGCCACGTTACGTCCAAACAAACCAGACCTGAACCTTGTCCTTCACACACGTGCTAGCTATTTATAGTAACTCTGTGACGTAATACTCGCAACACCTGTGGGTGGTTCCATTCCGCTGTGGTGGGGGAGGATTGTCTCCACTGCTCGTTCGCGCCGGACATTTCATTCGCACCAACCCATAATTTTCTGCAAATAATAAGAGCGTGAAAGGCTCTTGGATTCAACATTTCGAAGAAGGGCATCCATGTTGCATTACATAGTGAAGGAGTTTCGCGCAGTTAAAACCTTCAATCCAGGGCCCAACAGAAGTCGTTCTTCGGCTGTCATCCGGAAAGTGAAAACTTTGGTGTCAAAACCAAACACAGCGACTATGACATATAGCCTTTTGCCTGTTGTGGGATTCGAACCCACGTCTTCTTATCCGGAGCGGATGGGAGAACAACGACGTAGTTAAGAACGACGTAGTTCAGTTGGGAGAACATCCGGAGCGGATGTTCTCCCAACTGAACTACGTCGGCAAGCTTATCGCTGCCCCATTGCCGATTTGACTCAAGCCACATCTCAGCAGTACGTCTTCTACGTCATGGCACGTAGTACGTTACATCACCACTCCATTTGACAAAGGCACTGTCACAAAATCGCAGGTTTCAGGTCAGCCGACAGCCATGCTTCAAGCATCACCTCATCGTAGACGTAATTTTCATTAATTCATTCAATGGGTGGAAAAATCATCACACAAATATTTTAAACCTAACGGCCAGAAATTTCATTTTCCTTCAGGCGCCAATATAACATTTAACCTTTTGCCAGCTGTGGAATTCGAAGCTACGTCTTCCTACTCCGGAAAGGCTATTCTTCCAGCTGAACTGCGCCGGAAGGCTTATCTCTGCCGAACTGTCAATTTAACTCAAGCGTCACCACAGTAGTACGTCATCTACGTCTTGTCATGTAGCACGTTACACAATCCAGAACATCATTGCAGAGAATATGGTAGTGTCCGTAGGAATAGTTAATGCCATAATGCACAGAGATTTAAATTTATATAAACGTCACAAGATCTAAATACACAAACTTCTGTCAAGGCACATTTCCGAGATATAGGCCACCTGGGGAAAGCTCTAGGGAAAACGTTTGTCAGGGTGAAAGGTGAAAGAATGTGGTCATTTAGGACAAAACCTACGTTTACATAGTCGTTTGCAAAGAACCCCGTGAAATTTGCTATCGGTAAGACGGAGCCAAAGCCTTTCCAAAATGACTTGGAGACTGAGTAAAACTTTCGCGTAAGGCTGTGCAATTTGCACTGGATTTTCGTACCGGGATGAGCTGCAGATTCGGTGGGTGGCTAAATATGCCAAAGTTAATTCAGCACACACCGAAGACATGAAACATTATGACCACCTGCGTAATATGGTGTTGGTCACCCACGTTCCGCCAAAACAGCTGTTATCCGGCGAGGAATGGCGCTACAAGATTTCTAAAGATGTCTTTGTATCTGGTACCAGCACGTTACCAGAAGATCCTTTAAATCTTGTGAGTTTACTAGAAGATCCTTTAAATCTTGTAAGTTTACCAGAAGATCCTTTAAATCTAGTAAGTTTACCAGAAGATCCTTTAAATCTCGGAGTTTACCAGAAGATCCTTTAAATCTCGGAGTTTACTAGAAGATCCTTTAAATCTCGTAAGTTTACCAGAAGATCCTTTAAATCTGGTAAGTTTACTAGAAGATCCTTTAAATCTCGTAAGTTTACCAGAACATCCTTTAAATCTTGTAAGTTTACCAGAAGATCCTTTAAATCTTCTAAGTTTACCAGAAGATCCTTCAAATCTCGTAAGTTTACCAGAAGATCCTTTAAATCTCGTAAGTTTACCAGAAGATCCTTTAAATCTTGTAAGTTTACCAGAAGATCCTTTAAATCTGGTAAGTTTACCAGAAGATCCTTTAAATCTTGTAAGTTTACCAGAAAATCCTTTAAATCTTGTAAGTTTGTCTTCTTCATGATCCGCAAAATTCTTTAACACAAGATTAATAATACTCTAGAAATAATATCGCAGTGGTTTCACAAATTCAACTGATAGAACATATGGTTCGAGGCCATAACTTTAATCTAATAATTTATCTAGAAACGAATTCTACCCACATCTGATGCATGTGATTTGGTATAGTGAAGGAATGCAAAATATTGGCCAAGCCAAGTTTTATTTAAAAAAACTTATACCCTGTGGACGCTTTTTCGTTTTGTTTTTTTATTTTTATTTCCTCTGTTTGGTGAGCTGGCTCCAATTTATAATTCTATTACAAAAAAAAAATCCTTATGTACCAAATTTTGTGAAAAATCGATCCACGCGCACACCCACCACTTTGAAAATGTCGATAGTGTTTCTCAGATTCTTTATAATTGTCCACAGAACGAAAACCAGCTCTTTGGAAGCTAACAGTACTGTGTGGAAGAATATCTATACCGGCATGAAAATCATCCAACTCGGCTGTTATTTTACTTATATACAATAATATCCAGCACAGGTACATTGATGGAAGCTTTCAATGAAATACTGTTGTAAAGTATCGAAACCATTATTGACGGAACACTTCTTTGCTGTTCTACTGCAAGAAGCCTACTGTTTGTTATTAAAGATTGTATCAATTATATAACAAACGAAAGGTCAAAAATGAAGCCTTGAAGGCACGCCTCAATCGTGAAAGACAAAGAGGAAACACAAAAACCTTCACTATGTCATCACTATTTCCTCTCCACACATCATTTCACTCATCACAACTCGTGAACTGATTCTAATAACAGTCATTCATGTGGAATGAACTGCATTTGATGAATTTATTACTCTTACATGGTATTTATTAAATGTTAGATGCAGTCACCGTTGATGGTAGCGATTCTCTTCTTTGTCCTTGCTTTCTTAATGTCAGCTCATTTCCGCTCTTTGTGTATCTGACCGTTCAATGAAGCATTCTATGTGGCAGTAAATTAGACGCAAAAGACGAATTTGGACCAGTACAAAGCAGTGATTGAGGGGAAATCCAAGTGCTAGAATTTTTTTTAAGGGAAACTAGACGGCTGTAGGTTATCTCGCCGATTTTTCATTGACCAATAAAAAACAAAACATTTTTTAACATTTGTGAAAACACTAATTTGTCCACGACAAGCATCGAATCCGTGTCCCCTCACACCGGGGTAGGTCGCTCTCCGAACTGGGCTACGCGCACATACCGTCTCGCTGCAGATTTTCGTCTTGACACATGTTTTCACCTCTGTAGTGCATCACATCATTTCCCGATGAAGAACTTCCAAATACGTGAAGACAATGCAAATAGATAAAGTTATGGCTCTTTCCACGTTTTTCTTTAATAAACACAGCAACCGAAAAATTGTATTTCAAAACCACTGAGAACGAACCCTAGATCTCCCGAAAACTGGCCAAGTGCGTTCGCCTTGCACTACGGTGCCAACAATCCACGGCGCTATGTGTGCTTATCGGCCAGCATCTCACTTCACAAATCCGTAGAGATGGGCTCAGAAACTGATACCCATCCTTGCGGATTGTGAAGTGTCGAAATACAATTTTTCGGTTGCTGTGTGTTAATTAAATAAAAACGTGGAAAGAGCGCTGGCTTTGTTTATTTACATCATCTCCCTCTTAAATTTCTTTTTTCTGTTGAAGCGAAGTTGGAATGTTTCATTAATTCCAAACAATATGTGGAACAAACATTACACATTTTTCGAAGAATCCAGCGGCCAGTGGATCCATTTTCCACAATCGGGCGCCAATGTGAAAACACAAGTTTGTCCGCGACGGACATCGAAATCGTGTCCCCTCACTGCGGAGTAAGCCTCTCTCCCTACTAAGCTACGTGGACATAATGTCTCGTTGCATATTTGTTGTCTAGCGCCATTCTTTTTGGTGCTCTCTTTATCTTTTTTTTTTTTTTTTTTTAGATTCCCCCTTTCCTTGCTCCTTTGCCTTTTTTTTCCGCGCCCTGAATGTGGTGCTGGCGTGACTGTAGTTTCTTAACAGATAAATATCTTTGTTCAGTTAATGACTTCACAACTTAACGATAAACCCTGTACTCTTAAAACTCTTACTTTTTCCTTATTTATTTTTAGGGGAATTTTTCCTAACAGGAAGCTCTACGCCTGCACCTATTCCTTCTTTTTCTTTCCCTTTCAAAAGGTTCAGAGAGTTGCAAATTGAAATGTTCTAAAATTTTCAGTGTCTCCATCGTCATCGGGAACAGCTAATGTGCTTCATTTATCTAACGTCATTTCATTCTACTGGTAAATCACACTTACAGCTGCCATTTCCGTGAATGAAAAGCTACAATTTCAAAGTAGCTAGCTACAGCTACAACTATATCCTTGAAACAATATGCTGCATCCAGTTGCATGCGGTGAAAGTAGGCATACGAAAACAAGAAAGAAAAGAAAAGGAAAAAAAGAATATACGGAGTTTTAAGCAGTTGCTTGCGAGCCACTTAATCGCTTTTGTAGTTTGAAAGCACTACAAATCCCGTCTGTTTGGTAAATAGAAGCGTTGAAATATGTAATGTAATAAGTTCTTATATTTTAACCAACATACTTAACGACGATGTTAAGCCACAAATTGAAATGTTCTAAACTGTTCAGTCTGATGTTGGTCTTTCGTTGCTTATACGTATATTCGGATTTTTCTGTAAAACTTAGGTAATGGGAAGACACTTATTAATTTCGCATCATCCATTTCCTTATTTTCTTTTTGCAGTTTGACTAAATGTCTTGAAGCATCATTGAGCTACAACAAGTTAGTAAAACCATGCAATGCATTGATTATGATACGCTTTCCAACATACCAGGAATCATTACTCAAGTTATGAGGATAATGGCTGTGGAATAAATCTCGCTCTTGTGCCCTGACCTTTGATCCCATTTCGATGATATTCAACAGAATTGGTTCAGTATAACTCAGAAACAACGTGCTCAAGTTTTGTCGCAATCGAAGCATTTTTACGTAAGTTATGACGCATAACGGCGATTCGGTGTCATCTTTCTTATTCTTGTTTAACATAGCATGATTGTGTATTTGCGTGCGTGCGTGCGTGCGTGCACACATTCAGCTTTAGCGGTGATCGCTATTATTCCCACACCATCTGATTTTCCAGATTATTTCACCGCTGGAGGTGTCATCGTGCATTTTATTTGGAAAATAGTTCTTCTGTAAAATCCGATTCGGAAAATAACTTTTGCAGCAAATGTTGCAGCCACGATCAAAACATTTTCATGACTTTTCCAGCTTCTTGATATAAATAATGTACTGCTGGATAGTGCAAATTTAGCTTTTAATTTCCTCGATATTTCAACATCCTTTTAGGCCGAAAGAAATCATTTTAACATCAGCTTGCTCCGATGATGGTTACTATTATCGGAACGTGTTCTGATTTGCCATATGTATTACTTCGTCGGGTTTTTTTTCGGGGGGAAGGGGCGTCACGATATATTTGAATTGGAAGCTACAGTTCTTTATCAAATTTTACTATTTTAAAAGTTCTTTTCGCATCTGATGGCTGTTACGAAACTATGATTTTCATATAGACTTTTCTTGGTAGTTGAGGTAAAATTCAATTTCTTTCAGAAACCCATTGATTGATCCCTTGTGAAACCCAAGGCACCAATCCTTCTGCTCTGGGGCTGAATGCTTTCCCGATTAAGCTACACCAGCAAGGGCTTATCACTGCTACTTTCCATCTTGGCATGTGCGTCACCTCTGAGGTAAGAGGAACACCTCGCTGTTGTTCTGGAGTTCTATTCATAGATTCATAGATCAACTAATTTAGAAAATTCAGAGAAAAAATATTTAAAGATTAAATAAAGAGTAGATGTCCAAACAGGGATAGCCGAAGTTACATAACTTCCTCATATATTCTTATCTAAAAACCCACAGATACACAAATGACAGATAACTCAACTTTATTTCTCCAATGAAAAAACTGTTCACCATAAAAATCAAAGGTTTTACAATTTTCTATAACATTGGAGAGTACTCCTAATTAGTATCCTCAGAGAACTTTAAAACTAAAAAAAAAAGGAAAGAAAAAACTAAGCTATCAGAAAGAGTCTTGTGGAAACATAAATCGTGTAACTATATGCAATTAATTTATGACTGGCTGTGTAACACAATGCATTTTTAAGAATAGGATGATTTTTCAACATTTGTCAGAATGACTGATACTAAATAAAAATTCCAACGTTTACCACAATCAAAGGTTTATTATATATCGACTATAGTTTCGCAGAGCTATTGGCTCGGCATCATCAGGACGAATGGAGCGTAAACATTCAAATCATTGTGACATCATCAAAGTTCTGACGGTCATGGTTTTTGGTGAGTTGTTTCCACGCGCTTGAAAGAAATGGAGTCGACGTCTTGTCGTTGACAAGCTGCGAAGAGTTCCGGTATATGTGGAAAGCTTTTAATACATTAAGCTTGATAGTCGAATCAGGTTTATCAATGAGAGTAGCGTTTTCAAACAAAAATTTGTGGTTATTTTCGTGACAATGTTGGGCTATAGACGACTTTTTTAGTTCACAGTTCCGTACGTAGGTCTTGTGTTCCTTCACCCGGAAATTTAAAGCCCTGCAGGTCTGTCCTATATATGAAAGTCCACATTCACAAGGTATCTGATAAATTCCCCATGAATTTATGTCCTCGACGTAGTCTTTTGATCAGTAAAAATTTATCTTGTTTATGGGTTTGAAAATAACTTTGAAATTAAAACTCTTGAGGATTTTTGAAATTCTGAAGCAAATCTGTGGAGCAAATGGGATAACCACCCAATTCTGTCGTATTGGGTTGTCTATTGGCGTGAGTGAGCAGACAGGCTTCGGTTTTTTAAATTTTTTGACAGCTTTGTCTATAATGGAATCGGGTATATCCTCTGTGTATAGCAATTCGTTTAAGAATCTCAAGCTCTTTCTGCAAGGAATCCTCAGTTGAGCATAAATATATTGCACGATATACGTATGCGTAGAAGGCAGATACTTTCTGTTTCCAGCTAATAGCTCTGCAAAACTATAGTCGATATGTAATAAACCTTTGATTGTGGTAAACGTTGGTATTTTTATTTTATCTCAAAACCACAAGTTTTGTAGTCATAAATTATATATGACTGATACTGTTGTGAGATTCATAGTGAGAAATTTGCAAAGTAACTCTTGTGTAAAACAGTCTCATTCTGTGAAATTTACAGAGAGACTCATCACCGGCATCATTCGGACCTTTGCTTGTACAAGGTTGTATAACAGAGCCCCGTAGTGGGAAAATTTGTGAAGTACAAAAGAATTATGGCTATGCAGAAGTATGACCAGGTTATGAACGCTTTCGAGCCTCTGATGATGCATGGGCAGTATATCTTCAAACCGCTCTAATTCTCTTCCATCCCTCGAACAAATAGTCCTAGCCGCCCCGGTGGCGCAGTGGTCTAAGGCGCTGGCCTCTGATCTTTCGTCCGTAAGGGGTCCGGGTTCGAATCCCGGTGAGGCATGTATGTTGTGTTTGTCTTACGGCACTGGCTCTCTCCCTTCCCTGGAACCAGTGACCCTAAATTAGGGACGGGCGACTGCTTATAGCCCATGGAGTTGCTCACGGTGGTCGTTAAACCTCAAAAAAAAAAAAAAATGGTCCTAACATAGAGATGGAATATTTTTTATAGCCATGGGTTTCATTAAACCGCAAAACAGACAAACAAATAAAAAAATAAAGAATTTAAAGAGGGAACACTTGCGTAAAATAGTCAGACTGGAAGAAATATACGGCAGCCCCAGGTGGATCATTCGTCCGAGATGGGTCCGGGTTCGAATCCCGATGAAGCATGGATGTTGTCTTTGTCTAACGGCACTGGCTCTCTCTCTTCCCTGGAGCCAGTGGCCCAACATTAGGGATGTGCGACTGCTTATAGCCCATTGAGTTGCTCACAGTGTGCTCGTTAAACCGTCAAACAAAATACAATATATTAGGTGTACAAATAAGTTTTAAAGCGTTTTAAGACAACGCAACATGTAACTTGAGAGAAAACAACAATACCTTTACGAATCAAAATATCCGCCGTCATTATCTATCACCTTCCGCCATCTGTCGGGCAGCTGACGTATTCCAGCCATGACGAATACTTCGTCGTGTGACGCGATGAAGCCGTCAACCCATTTTTGCACTTCGTCACATGTCCGGAACCGTACAGCAGACAAACCATGTTGCATCGATCAGAACAAATGATAATCTGAAGGGGCTATGTAGGGACTAAACGCCGGGTGCTCCAAAAATTTTTCAGCTAAGCGTCAATAACGTCTCCTAGACCGATTCCGCGACATGCGGCCTAGCATTGTCACACAGTAATTTCACGGGACTTAATCCTTTGCATGTGAATGGACGTCTCCGACAGCTTTCCTTGTTCAATCGCAGCAATTGTTGCTTTTAGCAACCAGCAGTATCAGTTTAACCCTGTTCCAATACGAGTAGTTCATAATAGAGCACAACCTTCATATCCCACCAGATGCACAGCAGAAATTTCTTGGAGTGAATATTGTGTTTCGGTGTCGAAATAGTTGCTTGACTAGGGTTTAACCAGTGTTTTTGCGTTTGGGATTGTCGTACCATATCCACTTTTCATCACCCTTAACGATTTTCCACAGAAAAACGTTTCTGTGTTGTTTATTCAACAGATTCAAACACTTCATGACACGCTCACCCTTGTTCCTCTGGCTCAGGTCATGTGGCACCCATTTATCTTCCTTCTGAATCGTTCCCATTGCGCGTAAACGATTGGAAACAGTTTGTTGAGTTACCCCCCCCCCCCCTCTCCTTATTCAGCTAGTTATTTTTGCGTTTGAGACGAATCTTCATCCAGCAATGCTTGCAGTTCCTCATGTGCAACCTTCCGCGAGGCGCCGCTACGTTCTGGATCGCTAACATCAAAATCACCTGTTTTAAAACCGTCTAAACCAAAACTCACACGTGCTTTTCGATACAATATTCTCCCCCAAAACAGAACAAATCAATGCACATGCTTTTTCAGCTCTTTTTTCTTGATGAAATTCGTAGCGAATGTAGTGTCGAATAAATGAGTATCGCTTGCCATCTTTCACCTACCGATGTGCAAGTGCGTTTGACTGTTGGGCAAACTTCTATGTCACATTTATACTCTGAACCAGTTACGGTCACATGAGAGCAAAGCGGAGGAATGTCGGATATGTAAATTAGTGGTATACGTCACACAAAAAACGCTTTAAAGCTTATTTGTACATCTAATACATACACATACATACTAAAACAACCAGAAACCGCACGGGGCGACGTCGGTACTGTAGGCAGGCTTTGGCATGATTTCAATACTGCATTTCGTAAGAAACTATTGAACACAAGCAGCCACATGTGGGCGGGCGTTATCATGGTGTAGGATCCACTTGCCCACCAGTTCCGGTCTCTTAATCAATATGTGTCGTCGCAGACGCTTCAAAACTGAATGTAATACTCAGCATTGACAGTAATTTATGGAGGAACGGCATGCTGGTAGACCACATCTTTATGATCATAGAAAATTATCATCATCACCTTCCTAGCTGATTTGGTTTGGCCGACTTTTTCAGGAGGAGGTGAGCCTGTGTGCTGCCAGACACTTGTTGCGCGCTTCGTGAGGAGGGCGAAATAGTGGACCCATGTTTCATCGCAGTTATTACATATATTAATGTTTTCAGAAAGTTTGTTATCACTGTGTTTAGAAAGTTTGGATCCTTTGCAATCATTTGTTTCCACCCATAGCACACCTGAACTCTGGCTAACAATTGTTCTCTGGTTAGGTGATGAGGTACCTATCTAGAACACACACGATGCAGCAGTAATTTGTCGCGTAGAATGCGGAATGCCGAAATATTAGTTGACGCCGCTATGTCTTCACACGTCATTCGCCAATCTTCTTGTAGGATTTCCCAAAGAGTGTTGATAGTATGCTCCGTAACTATACACTTTCAGGACTACCAGGCCTGGAAGAGAGTTTTTTAGACAAATGCCCTTTTTTACGCTTTTCAACCGTAGGTTGAAGAAGTGTATATGCTCCAGCTTTATCCGTCCGTCTGTGTGTCTGTCTGTCCGTCCGCACGACAACTCGCGTAAAAATGGTTCGATTTCAATGAAATTTTAGTATGTGGTAGGGGACCACCTGGGGATGAACCCTATTGAAAATGGACGAAATGGGGTCAAAGGTCAGGACATAGGATTGCCCGTATGCATTATAACTTACGTAAAAGTGCTTCTATTGCGACAAAACTTTAGTATGTTGTTCCGGAAGTATACCGAACCAATTCTGTTTAATATCATCGAAATTGGGTCAAAAGTCGGGACAAGGAACGAGATTTATTCTACAGCCATTATCCTCATAACTTGAGTAATAAATTCTGGTATGTTGGAAAGCGTATCATAATCAATGCATTGCATGATTTTACTAACTTGTTTACGCTTTCCAACCGTAGGTTGAAGATGCATATATGGTCCAGCTTTGTCCGTCTGTCTGTCCGTCCGCAGGATAACGCGTAAAAATGGTTCGATTTCGATTAAATTTGGGTATGTGGTAGGGGACCACATGGGGACGAACCTTATTGAAAACGGGCGAAATGGTCAAAGGTCAGGACATAAGAGCGGGATTCATTCCATTGCCCTTATACGTCATAACTTACCTAAAAATCCCTCGATTGCGACAAAACTTTACCATGTTGTTCCGGTGGTATAATGAACAAATTATGTTTAATATAATCGAAATGGGGTCAAAGGTCAGGGCAGAGGAGCGAGATTTGTTCCACAGCCATTATCCTCATAGCCTGATTAAAAATGCTTTTATTGGGACAAAACTTTAGTATGTTGTTCCGGAGGTATACTGAACCAATTTTGTTTGATATAATCGAAATGGAATCAAAGGTCAGGACAGAGGAGCGAGATTTATTCCACAGCCATTATCCTCATAACTTGAGTAATTATTTCTGGTATGTTGGAAAGCGTTAATAATCAATGCATTGCATGACTTTACTAACTTGTTTGAAATCATGTTGCCATCTAAAAATCGTTGACTCACTCAAACATTTATCCTTGTAAGCTTTTTTAATTAAATAAAATGTTTCTGGAGCCGTTTTACCCAAACGATAGCAAAATTTTATCGCACAACGCATTTCACTTCTTAAATATGAATCACTCACCTCCATAGCTGTATGGCGAAATGCAGACGTACCTTATACAACTGTGAAATAACAAATCCAGAATTGTCTGCAACGGCTAATAACTGTTGCCATAGATACTTCCTTTAATCACTAAGTCGTCTGCGTGGTTTATTTTTCCCCTTCGCACTGTTTCCAACTCAAAAATAAATTACTCTCAGTTTTTATGGGACAGCCTTTGTAAAAAGACTTTAATTGACTCTCCTCTGAAATATTAATATCTCGTTCTGAAGACATCTAGTGAAAAGTTTGCTAGATAACTCGTAAAATTATGGTTGATGTCGTATGTTTAATGTTAGTTGTTTAAATTAAAATTATCGTTACTTTAATTTCTCTGCAACACACTGACATGCTTGTTAAAATTTGTGTATCAACTTCCCTGTAAAACTGTAATCTTAAGATTTACTGAATTAATTTTTTTTCGGAACTCGAGTTTCGTTGAAACCGGTGTGACGTGCCTGCCCAGCAGGAAGGACACGATATAAAGGCAGCTAGAACGAAAGTCTGCGTAGCTCAGTTGGTAGAGCGACTTGTTCCGGAATAAGTGGACTCGGGTTCGATTCCCGGCGTGGACCAAAAATGACGGAGAAATTTACTTCGTTATACTGGATCACTTCTCAACCGTAGCAGCTGGGAGTTATGAATGACATATACAAGTCACTATCAGATAAAAAGGCTAGGCCTCAGAAATGAGTCCTCAGATAAAAAGGCTAGGCCTCAGAAATGAGTCCTCAGATAAAAAGGCTAGGCCTCAGAAATGAGTTTTCAGATAAAAAAGGCTAGGCCTCAGAAATGAGTCCTCAGATAAAAAAGGCTAGGCCTCAGAAATGAATCCTCAGATAAAAAGGCTAGGCCTCAGAAATGAGTCCTCAGATAAAAAAGGCTAGGCCTCA
This sequence comes from Macrothele yani, assembly GCA_039090855.1. Lineage (NCBI taxonomy): Eukaryota > Metazoa > Arthropoda > Arachnida > Araneae > Macrothelidae > Macrothele > Macrothele yani. The sequence goes on along the minus strand of CM076989.1, from coordinate 28,173,254 downwards.
GAAATGAGTCCTCAGATAAAAAAGGCTAGGCCTCAGAAATGAGTCCTCAGATAAAAAAGGCTAGGCCTCAGAAATGAGTCCTCAGATAAAAAGGCTAGGCCTCAGAAATGAATCCTCAGATAAAAAGGCTAGGCCTCAGAAATGAGTCCTCAGATAAAAAGGCTAGGCCTCAGAAATGAGTCCTCAGATAAAAAAGGCTAGGCCTCAGAAATGAGTCCTCAGATAAAAAGGCTAGGCCTCAGAAATGAGTCCTCAGATAAAAAGGCTAGGCCTCAGAAATGAGTCCTCAGATAAAAAAGGCTAGGCCTCAGAAATGAGTCCTCAGATAAAAAGGCTAGGCCTCAGAAATGAGTTTTCAGATAAAAAGGCTAGGTCTCAGAAATGAGTCGCGTGAGTTACGTTTCCCAATTGCTTATTTATCAGGATTTTAGCAATCATTTGTTTGCACATATTTGATTTGAATCAAGTCACAATAACACTTAGTCAATCCGACATCTTTCTCTACTGGAATGGAATGAGAACGGACTTTACAAAGAAAAGAAAATTTACAATGAATTATGCTATTCCCACCCACCCCCAAAAATTCTTATCAAAAATCCCTAAAGATAAATTCAATACTTAAATTTAATAAAGTGGGCTTAAGTGGTTGGCTCTAGCGAAATCGCTCCCTGCTCTCTGCACCGGATCAGAAAATTAAATTGTGAGCTCAGAAGTCTCAAAATAATAAAGTGGAATAGCCTGAAAAACACAAACAAAATTTCTAGGAATCTACTCTCCTAACAATTTTAACCTGTCAAAGTTCGCAGGGAAAATATAAAACAAGAAAGATGACATGGAATTTACGGATGTAATGAGCATGTCTTTTGAATCCGTTCTGACGCGAATTAAATTTATCAAGGCTATTCGACCGGTATGAAAAACAGTAGTCTCTGACCGTAGAAAGAAGTTTTTCAATCGGGTTTTTAATCCCGCAGATATTGCTGTAAAGGAAATATTGAGCTTACGCCCTCTGGTTGCAAACTTGTGCGTTAAGAAAATTTTGAAATTATATGAGAAACATTTCTCGGCGGAAACGCTCTCCAACAGAGAAAGACTTTTTTAAATCGGACTCTTAGAAGCAGAGGTATTGACAAATCTAAGATATGAATCTACGCCCCTAACGGTAAAAACATGAAATATTTCAAGAAGAAAGTATTCTCAAAAGGTTTTTCGATGTGAGCGGTATGTGTCCAGGAAAGAATTTTTTGTCGAGTTTCCAGGAGTTGAGTTTTTGCTGCAAAGCATCAGAAGCAGAAATTAACGCTTATGCTCTTGGTGGCCAAACCATTCTTTACCAAATATTAGAAATTCTGTGCAAAGCATTTCCCATCAAGAGTTGTATGCGATACAGGAAGAAATTTTCAAATCGGAGTTTTAGAAGGAGAGATATCTAGGGAAACGCAGTTTACCTTTACGTTACCTATTGGAAAGTATATGAATTACTCGAAAATTTTCAAAATTAAAAAAAAACATGTCGAACGAAATTGGCTATACCAGGCAAAATGGAAAATGAAACTGTTGGTCTCAAAAGTATTGAACTCAAGATTGAAATTTTCAAGAATTTTCGCATTTAGCAGAGAATTAATTATTGGTCTACGAATAAATCTTTTCAGAAGAGTAGCAATAATGAAAACCATGTCTTTGTCTTTTTAGATATTGTTTTCCATAACATGCATTTGCTCCGCTGATTTTCAAAAGATCGCACAAACTGACTCATTCAGAAAATATTGTCTTTTCCGTGTCTTTTCCTTTTATTTATAACATGCAATACCTCTGCTGATTTTCGACTGATTTCACAAATTGACTCTTTCATTCAGACATTATTGTCTTCACTTGTCCTTATTTTTTTAATAACATGCTATTAGTCAGCCGATGGTCGAAAGACAGCCCAAATTCACAATTTCGTTCAGATATTACCTACTTTTTCTTTCCTTTCTTTCCTTTTTGTCGCCATGAAATGACGAAAACATTTTACTGATTAGTAATCACATTCGCAAAGTGGGAATAAAGGTTTGAAAGTCAAATAAACTTTTACAGGCACACAGAAAAGTATACGTAATATTATTTTCACATTTCTCGCACTCATTCAAACAATTGTATTTTCTTTTTTATATGTAATGGGCGGATGAACAAAAGAAAATTTTGATTTCTGGAAGGTTTCGTTCAGATATTACCTCCTTTTCCATTCCTTTCTTTCCTTTTTGTCGCCATGAAATGACGAAAAAATTTTACTGATTAATATTCACATTCGCAAGGTGAGAAAAAAAGGTTTGAAAGTCAGATAGACTTTTACAGGCACACCCAATATTATTTGCACATTTCTCGCACTCATTCAACCAATTGTATTTTATTTTTTATATGTGATGGGAGGATGAACAAAAGAAATTTTTGATTTCTGGAAGGTCACAGACGGACAGACAGACAGAATAACAGTTATTTCAGTTACTCCCTTGCACTGAAGCTATCACTAGGGTTAATCAAAATCCAGTAATAGCATCAAGAATGTACTGTTTATATCATACTGTTCGAGATTTAAATAAAATTCGCACTAAAATATATTAGCAATGTGTTAAGGGAAGATGATTACTATGAAGATTTTCCCGAACATTGATTTCTTTTGCAGTAGTAAAAAAACACACTTGTCAGATTTTCATTTTTTAACTTTTTCTTTCCATCTGATATCTTTAAATCGAATATGACTTTTCGGTATATGAAGACAAGATTAGAAGGCTTTTGAAGTAAATGTTTAGATATTTGGCATTTAAATCTTTCGAAAGATTTTAATGCTTTCACAGAGTTAATGTGATCTCCCATAAGATGAAGACACTGAAAATAGTTATCAAACCCAGGAAGCCTGCGCTCGGGATGGCCGGAAGTTCTCGTTTATTCATAGATCATACGACTGAAGATGTGCTTTACGGCCAGCTCAGATTCCCAGAAAAAGTTCACCCAAACGCGCTGTTGTTAGTCCACAAGTAGCAGCAAACATTTCTTCGAATATGTCTGTTGAGTGCCTTCGAATATAAAAGGGACCTGTGGAGGCTTGTGAGCACGGACATAGTCGAGGTCATCGTTTCCTGCCGGACCATTAGCGGATTGCCACCATGACCGTCGCTGACCATCAGGCTCGAATCCTTCCCCTCTTCAAGAAATTGACCTCCGTGTCACCTAAACCTTTGCCGGAAGACAAGAGAGATCCTAGGCTAAAGCGAGTTGGGTTCTTGCCGAGAGGAACACTTTTCTCCTGTTTCCATGCGGAACATCTGGATGAAGCCAGTGCGCTCTGCGAGGCTCTCTACAGTAAGTACACTAAAAATTACATAAAATTTAAAACTAATGTGTAAACTTCCGTCTCATTTAGTTTTCGAGAACAGGAATTGCAAAACAGGAAAGTTACATAATCCTATTTAATAGGACGTGGTTTCTCCACCCCTTTCCCCCTCATATTTTTAACTTGACCCATCCTGCAGAAAGTCGTACTGAGTTTCTGTAAGCTCTCTCAGGAATGAAGATTATTTTCTCTTCTCTCCCAGAAGTTTTTAAAGTATTTCTGCTATATATATAATCACCATCGTCATCATTGTCAACCATTTTCAATTCACTTCTAGATGAAGGTCTCCCCAAGTTTCTTCCACCCTGGTCGGTCTTTAGCCAGCCTCCTCCATGCCACTCCGGCATCAATGTTCCATCTAAGCTGTGGGCATGCGCGGCCAAGCAGCGACTTAGCTTCTTCTGCGCAGTAAGCATTTTAGATTAAAATTCCCAAATCCCTAATTAATTTTCATAAATCGAAAATAAATTACCTGCAATAATAATAATAATAATAATAAATAAATGAAATTCTGGCTCTCAAAAGTCAAAACAACACTTTTCTTAAATGCCGTTCGTCTCCTAAGTTCGTCTCATTGTCCTCTTCATTCTCAAAGGCTTCTTGCAAAGTAGCCTCGTGCGAGCAGATAGTGAACGCGAGAATGCGGATTAGGGATTTTTCCACGCCGAGAAAGAGGCAGATATTGAATCTTTTCCCAAAACAACACATCAGCTCCAGCCAATCACAGTAAACCGTAAGCTGAAAAAATATTTTTTTTTATTTGCTTAAGTGGTTATGTGGGATGGATATACCTTCATCTTAGAGAGTTTTCTGTGTTTAGTAAAAATGACAGAAGCGGTATAGAGCATCCTGATTAATAAGAGCAAGATAGTGTGAAAAAAAAATTATAAGCCCGGTTTCCCGTTAAGAACGGGCACAGATTCAATAAAATATGGCCGCCCTATGAGATGCGATAAATAAATTCGGTTTTGTTTTAGATAACGTAGTGCTGATTTCATTCGAAACAGTTTATCACATTTTAGGCAAAACGATGTGTGACTTGCTAAAGAGCAAAAATATTGTTGCGTGATTTGCTAAAGAGCAAAAATGATTTTTTTGAAGAGATGTAACTTCTCAACTAACTCGCTTTATGGAGAAAAAATAATAGTACCTAAATCTTAGTTTCAACAATGCAATTTTGATAAACGAACTTTTGAGTGTTCTTTGAGCATACAGATTCTCTTCTGCCTGTGGGTTAATGCAAATATGACTGGAACAAAAGTAATTTTACACATACATTTGGCAAAAACAAAAGGAACAAAAAGGGAGACGAGAATGATGCCAGTCAATTAACTCCCCCTTCTCTATCTCTCCCTCTCTTTACGACCACTTTAAAGTTTCGATGTAGGATCAACTTTTCGCGAACTGATTGGGGTGTAGCATCCCCGCTGCTCTACCAGTTTTCCTGATTCGTCATGCGGTTGCTGCTGAATATCTTATCTCGGCTTTCTCAAAATTACAGAAAGTTACGGCCAACGGCTTCATATACGGATGACACATTTAATCCTGGTTCTCTTCTTTTCCTGGAGTCAGTATCCTAGCAATGTAACTAAAGATGTCAATCTTAGATTACTTCGGTGTTTCAAGAGCTGAAAAATTATAAAAATATAAGAAAAGAAAAATCTAGAGACATGAAAACTCATGCATCGAGCGAAACATCGCTTGCTTATTCATACGAAATAAAGGTCGTGCAATTTTCTTCATGGTGGCAGAAAAGTTTTCGTATTGCATTTTTATAATACTTTGAAAATTATTTTCTAAGCACCTATTAAGGCATTTGTAATTCCAAAAGAGATTTTTATTTTCAGATAAGAAAAACATAATGCTTTAAACTCACATTAAAAGCCCCCTTCTTCTTGAAATACTCTTCAGAAACCGGATTTTAAAGAGTTGCTGTGTCACCGAAAGGTTAAGTAGCTCAAGGCGGAGGCTCCCGACTTTTGGTACACCTGCGCCTGAGTTGGAATCCGGGAGAAAGGCACGAGGGGTTGTGCTTGTTTTTCCAGCTCTGGTTTTTTCCCATCCTTGGAACTGATGACTTCAAATGGGGATGGGTGGCTCCTCGCAGCTATAAGATTCTCAAGAGTGACGTTACTACCCCGATGGCCGAGTGCTCTGAGGTGCTAGCTTCTGAAAATTCATCCGAGGTATGTCTAGGCTCGAGTCCTGGATAAGGCATGGGTGGTGTGTTTGTCTCTCGGCATTGGATTTCTCCCTTTTCTGGAATCAGTGGACCTGAATTAGGGATAGGCGCCTGCTTATAGATCTAAGCGTTTAACCTCCACCTCCCAAAAAATAGAGTTCCATGTGCCCCTTTCGCTAAAAATGTATTAGCATCTTCTATTAGATGATTTTTTAAATATTGTGTGATTTTTCTTCAGTTTCGCCGAATTTCTCACTTTATTGTTAATCTTTGTAAAAATCTCAATTCGAATTTGAAGTTTCTTTTTCTGATGACATATCTAGTATACAAACACGAACAATAGCCAACTGCGTGTATGACAAATGGGGAATTCAGGAGGGGAGATTTACCTTAAATGTAGGTGAAAACTAGATGTGTGATTTTTCCTTGAAATCTGTATTTTATATCACTTTGCTTCACTAGAAATAAAGATCGACGTTGTCGCAATTGTGACGAGTGGAAAATTGTACGGCTTTACAGCATTAAGAAAGCCTACTTTGTTCCTATAATTTCTGTGGAAGATCAATATACTGAATATCACTTTATCAATGAACAGATTTTGTATTATCTTTATTTTCTCTAAATATCTGAAAATTAAAAGTTCAATGGATTCTGGAGGGAAATTCACGCAGGAGAATGTTGCACTCATTTCAGTAGATGTTTGCTTGAACACGCGAAAGATATATGTTAATTAGTTCTGTACGCACGTTAACTATCTTTTACACAGCCAGTCACATAGCCCATAGTTATTTAGAGCACTGAAATCTCACCATTCTTTGGCCACAGTCACGTTAAGCTACGCATTCACATTTTAACACAACAAATGAAGTTTATAACACATTGTAGGGTAATTGTCTTGAGGTTAGTCACAATCTCTATCTCTATATATATAAAAGTGAAAGTTTGTATGTTTGTTTCGCATACGTTCCTAAACGGTTTGATGGATTTGCACCAAAATTGGCATACATACTCTTCATCACCTAGATTAAACTACAGGCGGGACGAATTTTAGAAATTCCATCCCTAAGAGGGGTCAAATGTGTTTTTTACGGGGCCTTCTATAGACTGGGTGCAAGTCGGCTGCTGCGGTATTACTCCGCGTGTCAGAGCAACGGTCGTCAGGTGACACCTCACTCCTCGCAAGCTTCCGCGGTTCAGGCATACGGGGAAGAGACCGATTTTTGAAAACACAATCCACCGGCGGAACATATTGTCATACGAATTTTTTGTTTATGTTACCATGGCATTTTCTTTGTAAGGATTAGGTTTCATTAGACTCTCAACAATTGGCGCAGGTCTCAAGTATGGGTGGAGTTACAGATTACCACCAATAGGCGTAGTCCTCTCAAATAGCATCAAGGTTAGGTTGCAGTTAAAACAGACGGTCTTCTTCACACATAAAATTTAAATACAATATTAGTATTGGTATTAGTATAGATAAAAGAAATAGCCTATGTCCACCGGAAAGAAGTAAGCTTCCCAACGGTGAAAGAATTATCCGAATGGGTTTAGTTTTCGAGACCAGTAAACAGAATTCCGTATATTATCGTGAACTACTTTCCTTCACGTTGGGTGTGATCAGGTTGTATATCTACACTCTAGACAGCTGAATGCGGAGTGCAGGAAGTGCATTAATGTGAATGTTTGCTATTTCCAGTTTTTAGGGCTCAGAACGGCCATTTTAAATTGTGATTTTTATAATAAAATGTTCATCAAGTGTGGCCAAATGCCTCGAAAAAAAACGCAAACCCATCGGACAAATTCAGCCGAAAGCAAAGAAAGTCAAATTACTTCGAGAGAGTGAGACAACCGAACAACGTGATCGAAGACTTATGGATCAGCGGGAAAGAGCCAGTGTATCTAGGGCGGCAGAGATCTTGGAACAGCGTGAGGCCCGACTTGAGCGTTGTTCATCATGGTAGAATTCTTTTTTATAGTGCGATTTACACTGTTACTTGAAAACAAACTTTATGTCTATTCCGGGCAACGCCGGGTATCTCCGCTAGTCAATAATATCAAATATTTAACGGAAAGCCATTGGTAAGGGTAAATTGTGCAGTAATTTGCAAAAGTTTAATACCACCTGTAGGTATTAGGAGATTTCTGCTGATAGCGTCAGCTACTGTCTGTATTACTCAACTTCCTGTCGGTGTTGTATCATCCTACAGCGGCAGCTGTTGGTAGAGTTGGGGGAAGCGTGCGGGCGTCAGTTTGCTTCTGGTTTTCATGCTGAGATGTTTTGTACGTATTTTCAATACAGCGAAAAATGGGCAAAAAAGCGTCATTAAGCGTTACTCAGAGGGCATAAATAGTGACTTTATATCAAGGATACTCCGAAAGTGACACAAGCAGAGAGGTGAATATGAGCAAGACTATTCATAATACGATCACGAAATATCGAGATACAGGTGAATTTAGCGACCAAAAGAGAAGTGGGCATGCAAGGAAAACAACCCCGCTAAATTACAATACGATAAGGAGAATAGTTATGCGTTCACCGAGGAGTTCGTGCAAGAAAATCAAGGCCTTCTTACATTCAAAAGGGTTTGATATTAGGATCAGCGCTTTTTCCCGATGTCTTTGCAAAGAGTTTGGATTAAAATCTTATAAACCTGCACATAAACCTACACTAATCTCTGTCATGAAAAACAAGATACTCCAGTTTGCGAAGTGTCATCAATCGTGGACTACTGAAAATTGGAGTCAAGTTCTTTTTCCGATGAGTCATGTATGCATCAATTTGAATCACGTGAAGCACATGTTCGACGACCAAAAGAATAACAATTTGATGAAAAATACACCGTTAGCACCGTTAGACATCCACCTAGTCAGATGATATGAGGTGTTATGTCAGCATCCGGTACTGCTTCATTATCCTTTTTGCCGACAGGTACTACCATGACTGGTCTTTTTTATGTGGAAATGCTACGTGAGAAGCTGTTAACTCATATGCAAGTGCACAGATGCACAATGTTTATGCATGATGGTGCTCCATGCCACAGATCAAAGACAGTAAAGGACTACTTGCGGGGGAAAATATAACTATGCTTGATTGGCCCGGTAAAATTTGTGGACCATTTTAAAAGACAAGGTAGCAGATAAAACAACCATCAAATTCCCAAGCTTTGATTGACGCAATAAAGTACGTGTGTTGCAAACGCATTTCAAGTGAGTTCTGCAAATTCTTCAGTGAGAGTATGCCACATCGTATTCTGTCCGTTATAAAAAAAAAACAAAGGTGACCACGCAAAGTACTGATTTTGGTCTTTTTGTGTTCTAAAGAATGTAAGTATTCATCTGTGGAGTCATTTTTTCAAATATCTCTGACTAGTAATTTAGTTGTGTCTTTGAAAACCTTAACTTTCAATAAATTGACAGGTGGTCTTAAACTTTTGCAAATGACTGTATTTTGAAACGATTAATCAGCAGGCGGTGAACATATTTCTGCCTCCTTTTCTCCCACCCCCATTTTTTTTTTTTTGTTCACTAGAAATTAGTATAATGAATAAAATTATCCAGCTAGACGTGTAGTGCAGGAAAGCTTACGTTAAGTCACGTTAGGGTTATTGAAAGGTTATTTGACGTAGCTAAAGTGTGCTTAATCTTCAAAGTGCTAGAGTTTGTTTAGGTAAGACACGCACGTGCAATAAATTCCAAGAATATGGAATTTATTTTTACTCAACGTTCCTCATTATCTTGAATATCAGTAATATAACTTCGGTTTTAGTACATTAGTACCTTGAAGGCTCCTTATTAGAGCGGTAAACACAATATACCCTGAACTTAACGAAAACACTCAATGAAATAGACTTAACGGCCAGACAGAGGTCTGACAATAAAATGAAGTAAGAAAACGTACTCACTTTTAACCTTTTATTGGGGAGCTCCTGGTATTACTCAAATACACACTCCAAAATAACACAACTACTGATAGCCCGAACTTTCGTACTATCGTAATATCGTAGAAACGTAGGTAAATCGCATATCAATAATCAGGAAGAACCTATCACATATAAAACGAACCTCTTTGGTATACGTGAGCGCGCCTATATATACTGCATACCACCACGTCATGACTTACACTCGTTGCCACATATAATTCAGCGGGAGAAACAACATCTCGTTAAGTGAGAAGATAATTTGCATAGGAAAATAAAATAACAAGAGATAGTAAAATCAAAAAGAAACTGAATCTAGAGTATACGTTACATTAGATATGCGTTGAATACCCTAGATGTGTAACGAGCACATGAAACTCTGGTTTATGCGTCATGTAAGTTGTCTCAAATTGGTAACGGAAAAAAATTTCTTTCAACCTTTGACTTCGCAAATAAATTTCTTTCAACCTTTGACTTCGCAAATAAATTTCAGTGTGACCTTGTATCCTTTTTCAAAGACTAAAAAACTGCAGGGTTATGGAGACGACGGTGTTTTACGGTGAAGCAGAAAAATGTCCACGGGAGGTAGCATTTTTTAGTAGAAGATGATCTTTACTTCGACTTACCTCTGCGGTAAAACGAATGAGCTGCACAAAACAAATAAAAGGAGTGGCCACTTTTTTTTTAAGTATTAAATCAGGAGATTTTTGATTCCAGCCTTGGTCTGTGAGCACTGTCGCCTACACGGGTCGGGACACTTTATTGAAAACACGGATTGAGCGATCTTACATTTTGCTGAAAGAGGAGGAAACTCCTCTGATATCTCTTTAAACCAAATGTAGCACATATCTATATCGTTAAATAAGTATTGGGAAGCGTTTATTATTTATCAAAAATACCGAAGAAATTTTCTTTCTTGCATAGAAAAAATGGACATTAAAAGCGTATACCAAATAAAATTACTTCTCATCCCTGTAACATCCAAGATTTAACAGTACGGATGGAAAAGGACATTATTTTAATTGCTCGAGTAGCAAATAATTTCATAATCGTCGTAAATGTTAAAAAAATCTATGTAGAATTAATTATATTGCAAAAAATGAAAGAATGTGTAATTTTACGGATACGCTGTGAAAATTCCAACGCTTTGAAAAAATCATTTTCTGGAAACGCTCTGAAATTCAGCCCATCGTTTTAGCCACAACGAGCAACAAAAATATGCCAGTAAAAAAATAAGATTGATCACCAACCTAAAATTATTAATCAAGATTTAACAGTACGGATGGAAAAGGACATTATTTTAATTTAAACTTGTGTTGTGTAGTAGTTGGATTTTTTGTTTTCTGAGTTGGACGACAACTTCGAGAAAGGTCATGTACCCAATTTAAACAACAGAAGAATTAATTCTCGTTTAGATAAGTCTCTGGGAGAAAATATTAGGGAGGAGAGAGTTTTTTTATTTACAGCGTATTCCAATTCGTACCCAGTTTTTCCGCCCATATGTCTAAATCTTTTTACAGAAATTTATATGCATACGTCTAGACTTTTAATAGAGTTTCTGATGGTATTTGGTGATTTAGTCACTATTCGGAAATTTGATATTAATCCGGAACAGAATTCTTCGAAACTAAATTCTTGTTACAACATCTGCAAGAAAATTATAATTATATTACAATATTTAATCATAAAAACTGCAAATTAAATCTTTTGTGAAGACTGCATTTACTTTGGTCGCCGTTTTCTTGGATTCGCATGATGTAACACCCATTTTCATTCACTTACCCGTGGCAGCTGTATTTTCTGCCCTTTCTCTAATCATTAAAGAAACACCTCTACAGAGCTAATGTTCAACGTCATATAAGTTGTGTTCTGTTTTCTACCGAATACATATTTTTAAAATCTTTGGGAAATATGCAGACAGCGCAAACGTTTCAACAGAACTCCTAAATAAGCTGAAGTTTGAAGGTGAATTTGGATCGTGCTACCTACAATGTGTTAAACTGTATTTAAAGTAAAATTTATTTTTCGCTGATTCAAGATGTCTTTCATCATCAGTTTTTAAGCAGCCATTAAATAAAATTGTTAGAGCAAACATCAAGTCGGTTATTATCTTAGGTAAAATCAAAGGCTGCGTTCTGTTTCAAAATTTGAGAAGTATTGATCTACGTGATTTAAAATCCCTCATAAATTTAAACCGAAGACGAGTCCTGCTGCGTCGAAAATAGTTCATTTGGCAGTTATTACGCAGTATGACAATCATAGTACAGGAAAAATGTAGAATCGGTATATTCACCAAAAAAATTAGTTAAAGCTAGTATATTTATTTCGTGAGGTTCTGATGACCTTAACTTTCACTCAGAAACTTCACAGCGTTTCTGAGTGAAAGTTAAGGTAATGAATGAGTCAAACAATTCAAGAGAACGGAGTTCTCTTGAATCGTTTATTTAGGAGTTCTGTTCGTTCGTTTAAGTGATCAGCGAGGACAGTTTCACTGCTAAGAAAAATGAATGCAAAATGACTTATCGACCGAAGCTGAATATTGAGTGTTCGTTCGTTTAAACTTAAGGACTGAATATAAAGAGAACAAGACAGTTTAATTTCAGAAGGTAACAACATTTTTTCTTGCGAAAATTTTGTATGAGCAAACTGTATAACCTAGAAAAGAAACCACTGAAATTAAAGGTTTAGACAGGCCATATTAAACAACTTTCGCGAAGATACATACATTCTGAGAACAATGGTGAAAATATCTTCAAACTTCGAAGGGCAATTAACCCAGGCAGTCATTTTGCGTAAGTATTGCAAGATTAGTATTCCTCAAACGGAAGTCATCGCTCTTTCCACGTTTATAAGTGAGTCACGGAAAAATTCTCATCGGCCGCCACCGGGAATCGAACCCATGGTCTTCCAGTTACGCGCCGGACATGCCGCCAGTGCCCCACAGCGGCCTCGAACTCTCCAGACACACACACGACCAACTGCCAAACCACACGGCGCTTCTCTGAGCCCCGCACTGATGGCGCGTAACTGGAAGACCCTGGGTTCGATTCCTGGTGGCGGCCGATGAGAATTTTTTCGTGACTCACTTATAAACGTGGAAGGAGCGATGACTTCCGTTAGATGTTCCTAATCCACGTCAATAGTGTGTATTAATTATTATTTCTCAGCTGTCTTTGCAAGAAATTATCAAGGATGATATCGAATTCATAGATGAAATGAATACGCGTCTTGTAGGCTTTAATCTTCTTCTTCGTAGCACCATATCTCATGTGGAACCCTGGCTTCCTCACATGAGGTTTCTAATCCAAATAGACACCAGATCGAGTGACTAGTCCAATGATGGGGAAGGGTCACAAATTTCAGCGGGAAAGGGAGCCCAGATGGCTCAAATGTCGAGGGCTGATTTTCGGGGATTTATCGATGCATTTGCGTTACATTTACGGATAGAAAAAATAGGGCGGTCGGCAAGGAGATTAGAACCCACAACGGGTGTCATCCACACATACAGGAACCTGGAGATTAACAACTGAGCTACGCCTATATCTTGTCTTTTTCGAACAAAAGAAATTGAAGTTTGCTGCATATAACATCAGAAAAGCTAGAAAATTAGTATACTGAGAACTTTTCCATTCCAACCTGAAAAAGCTGAGATGTCGTCCAATAAAAATCTAAACATACGGTTCCTAGAAGGGAAAAATCTGGAAAAGACATTGAAAATTGTGATAGCTGTTGTATTAATCCTATGCAAAAAAGAATTGTTTTCATATCGTACCTTTTAGGAGCCCATATGTTAGTTCTAAATACATTGTACCATAATGGTCAGTTCGTCTGCAAAATTCGACCATATGTGTGTGGGTTAAGCTGACTGTTGCTAAAGTCAGCCGATTATACGAGACATTTTCCAATACGACCGTTAGAGACGGAACTACTACGAATCGGAAAATCTAAAGTTCTATTGCTCTAATGTGAACATTTTGGAGGAAGAAAGTTAAGAAGAGCACAAAAATATTTAGTCGTGATCAAACACAGCGTACTCTGAGAAGCTACAATAAAATATCGAATACTGTATAAATATGTATCTACAACTTCTCGCAGAAATATATATTTGCGTCATCTATCGGTAAAACTCTGCACCACGCAAAACCATCGAATTCATAAGGGGTTTTACTCAAAGTTTGAGATATCGGACGCAAAAGAATTTTTCTTCTCTGACTCTAGGAAGAGTAGATAGCGGCAAAGTAAGCATACGTTTATGCCACCTGGTGGGAAAACTATGAGTATCATCCTCACGCTTAGCGCTATCTGATGCAAAAAATAGTGCGCTCCTTTAATATTTTTTAATCTGACTAATAAATAAGGTGATACCTGTCTGCTCTGAACAGAGAGCTGCGTACTTTATTCCGAAAGACATGTTAAAAAACTGAAGAGGATTAATTTGCCCCAAAATTTGTCAAGTTTAATTTCATGGTCAGCATTATATGTTTTCCAGTACAACAATTCCTACGTAGCAAAACAAATCTTTCGCTCTCACATCTTAAATATTTGGAAAGTTTTTTAAACAAATGATCAAGCTGTTCATATTGTTGGTATTTTACTCAATCCGTGTGTCTTGGTGTAAAATCTTAATGTGCATTTATTCTTGTTCTATGCAGGCGCTAAGGACTTTAACGACTTCATTGCGTTAGCCACTAATGCCCGTGACGTTGTTAATGAAGGGTTGTTTGCCTTTGCGTTATCGGTGACCATCCTCAACCGAGATGACTGCCGAGGTGTTGTCCTGCCCCCATTCAAGAGGTCTTCCCCGATAGGTTCGTGCCTGCTGAAACTATCAACAAAGCCCTAAAGATCGACAAACTTGCTGACCCTAACAAGGTGAGTAAAATTACTAGGCAGTTACTAAAATCAACATTTACTTACTGTCTTAATTAGTGAACAGTGCTTAAATATTTATCAATTTAAATTATCCGCAGTCTTTCTTCATTTATTTTTTAATATGGTGATTGCGCGTTTCCGATCAATATTTCGCTGATTTTATGAAAAAGATATTGATAACAATTTTTGAAGATGACAATCCGATTTTTGGCGTAAATGTGACAAAGATGGTAAGTCAGATAATATCCGAAAACTTGAAAATTTTCATCGTCCTGGAGCGGGACTCGAACCCGCGTCTCCCAGAAAACGCCCGGGTATGCTAACCACTACACCACCCAGAACGACCAAGTTTCAAGTTTCCGATCAATATGAATATAACCATCACAGGATTCGCTAGTCGAAACAACCGGCATTCATGTTTAGCGAATCTGGAGGTTAAGAATTGGTCGTTCTGGGTGGTGTAGTGGTTAGCATACCCGGGCGTTTTCTGGGAGACGCGCGTTCGAGTCCCGCTCCAGGACGATGAAAATTTTCGAGTTTTCGGATATTATCTGACTTACCATCTTTGTCACATTTACGCCAAAAATCGGATTGTCATCTTCAAAATTTGTATTACATGACGTAATCCCGTATTTCTTGCATGATATTGATACCAATGAAGCCCAAATCTTATTATTTCCTTAATTAAGTCAGGGTTTCTCACCTCGAACAAACAATGACCCTTGAAATAAAAATCTTTCTGCTACCACCTAGGGCAAGAAATTGAGTGACACTTACTTAAAGATCAGGACATATTGCACATGCAAAAGAGTGGATTCAAACACTATTTACTTCCTAAATATTTGATCCCTTAGCCCCAACTGTTCAAGCAACTAATAAGAAAGAAAAACAAGCGCAATATAGTCCCTTTTGTCCTTGTTTGTTCTTTTCATAATTACAGGAAGAAGCATCTATCCACTATAAAGAGCAACATTCTCTTCCCTTGAACTCTCCTGAAAAAGACTATTACAAACAAAAATCGCGAACGATGAAGGTGGAGGGGGAGCTTTGTTGGAAAATAACCGCACATTCTACGCATGCCCTGTGGATCTGGAAAACAAGAGCGTCTACAACCATCAGCAATCAGTTACTTCAGTTCGTCGAAGTGGCATTAAGTTCTTAACATCTCCAAGCTGAGCAATAAAACCTAAATCAAAGCTAAAGAAGAAACAATAGTGATCCTCTTCTTTTGAACTCCTCACAACCCACAACTGGAGTACCTTTGTGTTATGCAATAACTGGTTCTCTGTTTTTGCTAAGCTAATCGGGAAAATATAGGTGTCGAAGAACAAAATAACTGATCATATTCCCGATTTTCATTATACGAGGGTTGTACTGAAAGTAATGCAAATGCGGGCATGGTTTTTTTTTGTTATCTGACAGAGGTTCAAATTGCACATGTTGATAGAGTAACTGTTCCTCTATACAAAGGTCTCCATCGCAAGCGATGCATTTGCGCCACCGTTGAACGCAGCTCTCGAACCCTCTTTGGAGAAATTCAGGTGTGGACTGTTGTGCCCACTTTCTTTTACCACGTCCGTGTCATCAAATCATTGTCCCAGGAGACTTTCCTTCATTGGACCGAACAGGTGGAAGTCGGAGGGCGCCAGTTCTGGGCTGTACGGTGGATGGGGGACCACCGACCTTCCTAATTTGCTAATCGGCTAATTTATTGCTAAAGACGTGTGTGGACTCGCATTGTCATGGTGAATGTGGATCCTTTTCAGATTCTTGTTAGGGCTCTTCCTCTTCGTGGCTTCTCTAAGCTTCATGGGTGTCTCAATGTACCGCTTGCTGGTCACGGTACGGCCACGTTCCAGAAAGTCAAAGAGAATGACACCCCTGCCACCCCAAAAAAACAGTCACCATGACTTTCTGTGCTGATCGCTGGCTCTTGAACTTCTTAAGCCTTGGTTGAAGAGGTGTGACGTCATTCCATATATTGATTCTTCGTTTCTGGATCGTAAAGATACGCCCACATTTCATCCCCTGTCACCAGATCGAAAAAACGGGTCATTGGCTTCAAATGCTTCCAGCAGATCACAGCAAGCATCCACCTTTCTTTCCGTCAAATCGGGTGTCAACTGCCGAGGCACCCTCTTTGCACACACTTTCCGATACCTTAAGTCTCCCACCATCTTCTGTATGGTATTGGCATTGTGACTATAGTCCATTTGTGCCACAGCTCACGGATTGTGACTTGTCTCTTCGCGCGAATCAATTCATCCACTCGCTTACAATTCGTGTCAGTGGTCGCAGATGACGGTCTCCCACTGCGCGATTTGTCTTCAATGCTGGTTTCCCCTTCTTTAAACTTCTTCATCCACCTGTGTACATTGCTCTTCTCAATGGTGATATCTCCGTAAACATTTTGTAGCCTTCTGTGGATGTCGGAAACTCTTCCTTCGTCAAGAACTCAATGACGGCACGTTGCTTCTGCTTGGGATTCATTATTTACCTGCAATGAAGAAGGGAAGAGTTATTCTACCAACTTGTGCAATTTGAACTACCTCTGGCAGTTAATAAAAAATTATGACCACGTTTACATTACTTTCAGTACAACCCTCGTATTTCTTACTCTGTTGACGAATTCAGTTTATTTACAGGCAGTGTTTTCAA
This sequence comes from Macrothele yani, assembly GCA_039090855.1. Taxonomy (NCBI): domain Eukaryota; kingdom Metazoa; phylum Arthropoda; class Arachnida; order Araneae; family Macrothelidae; genus Macrothele; species Macrothele yani. Next base: position 28,156,255 of record CM076989.1, on the reverse strand, counting down.
TCACCATGCTGAAGTAGTGCTTTGGATTCAGAGAGACAATGAGCTGGCAAATTAAATTTAACGTCATAAACATCCCCAATACACTTAAGAGACAAAGACATCCTCACATTTCTGTATGTAATGCTCATCAACGGAAATATTCTATTGGCATCGTTTGAATGTATAATTATGGCAACTGTTTTCATTTTCGTTAGTTTCGTTTTATTGTTTTAATAAATATTTCTGTTACAACAAATATCCTGTTTCAAAGTGCGTGCTTAAGTCGTTTTCATCCACATCAAAATTTAAAACGTTACGTAGGTTCCACTGGGAGAATATATTTCTCACTCCATATCCCATAATTCAACGGCAATTTAAAGCGAGCTTATCCCAATCATCATCAACAACCAGTATCAATCCATGGTCCGCCAGGTCTATTCCAGAAGTTTCTGTCTTGAGAGAGTCTTTCCCACGAATCTTCTGCATGATTTCGAATTTTCCACGTGATATCTACAACCTCATCTGGTTTTACCAGAGTAGGCTACATGCATTTACGCATCCTGTTTATCAATACAGACCAGGAAGACATACCCTTTACACTAGAGAACAATTTATGTATTAACTGTTTCGAGAGTGTACTTACCCTAACCAACGTTTCTCGCATTTGCGGGCCAAATTTCCTCCTTAAGATGCAATAAGAGTTTAACAGAAAGAGGAAATGGAAGCTTTCGAGAACCTAGTTAAAAACGATGGAGCACGGAATATTAATTAATTTATATGGGAAAAACAGTATTATAAAATTAAATATTTTTAATATAGCCGTAATTTCTGCAAATATGTAATTCAAATGTATTTTTCCAACAAGTGTTAATATAACGTATTGAGTCGTAAATGTGCAGAATAGTAATAGAAGAATATTACCTAAAAAACATGGATAAAATATTTGCAAAAACATGACATTGAAAAGTATAAAAATGTACAAGAATGTATCAATTAAAGTAAACGTAGAATATGTTACAAAAATATCACTTACAAAAGCACAGTGCCAGAAAAATTTTCAGTTCCACTATTCCCCCACAGTGTTTAATGCTATTTACGAGATAATGTGTTCTTAGGTAAATTTTTCAATGCCTTCACACAGCGAACTGTGCTTCCTGAGGTCATGTGCCTTCAGCAAACGTTTGAATATCTTCTACTAATGGGTCTCTGAGTTTGTGCTTCCGTGGCTAATATTAGCGTGAGTTCACATTGTTTCATGAGCCTTCTGATGCTGCAGGTGCTCAGTTAAATTTTGAGTGAGTGTTTGCACACCACACATGTTTAGTAGGACTTCTATGTTATGTGTCTTAAGCTGACCTTTGAATGTCTCTACACTGCTTAATAAGCGACTTCTGGGGTTGTATGAAGCATGGAGCGGTGCATGCTTGGTGTAACCAGGAGAGATAAGAAGAGGAACTCGTGGATCAGAAAAATGACAAGAGTGGAAGACATCATGATCAGAGTAAAATCCCTGAAATGGCAATATGCTGGACATACTGCCAGAAGAACAAACCATCGATGGACAGCCGAAATTTTAGATTGGATTCCAAGGGACAGGAAAAGACCCAGAAGAAGACCACGTGGGAGATGGGTGGATGAAATTCAAAACTATGCGGGAGTAACATGGGGAGACTAGCACAAGACAGACTGTTGTGGAAAAGGCTTGGAGAGACCTTCGTACAGCAGTGGATTAATAATGGTTGACAATGATGATGATGTCCTTGACTACCTTTTGAATATCTTCACGCTGTTTTGTTTGCTTCCTAAGGTTATGTGCCTTTTGCTAATTTTTGAATGTCCTTGCACTGCTTGAAAGGGCCTTCTGAGGTAGTATGTCCTCAGTTAACTTTTGAATGACTTCAGACTGCTTAAAGAGACTTCTGAGTTCGAGTGTCCTCAATTAATTCTGAAACGTCTTCACACTGCTTAATGAGAGTTCTGAGTTCGTGTGTCCTTAATAAATTTGGGATGTCTTCGCACAACTTAATAGGATCTCTGAAGTCGTATGTCCTTAATTAATTTCAGAATGTGTTCACACTACTTAATGGGTCTTCTGAGGTCGTGTGTCCTTAATTAATTTTCGAATGTCTTCACACTGCTTAATCGGCGTTCTGTGGTCTTCAGAGGTCATGTGTCTTTAATTGATTTTGCAATGTCTTCACACTGCTTAATGGGTTTTCTGAGGTTGTGTGTCCTTAATTAATTTTGGAATGTCTTCACATTGTTTAATGGTTTGTCTGAGTTTCTGTGCCCTTAGCTAACTTAAGGATGCGTTTACACTGTTTAATGGGCCTTCTGGGGTTGTGTGTTCTTAAACAACTTTCAAAATCTTCATTCATGCTGTTTAATAGGCCTGATAAGTCTGTGTGTTCTTCGATGGCTATTGAATGTCTTCAGGGCATTTAATTAGGCTGCTTCCGTTTGTGTATATTTCTCTTAATGTTTTCTTAATTTATATTCCAGAGCACCGTTGTTAAGATTCAGAAGACCGGCAACATCAGAGATCCAGAGTACAACGTGGCATATTTCCGCGAGGATGTCGGCATCAACAGCCATCATTGGCACTGGCATCTTGTGTATCCTGCCACTTACGACCTCAATTTCTTCGGAAAAATCAAGGACAGGAAGGGAGAACTCTTCTACTACATGCACCAGCAGATGTGCGCCAGGTAAGCAAAACAATGCTCGTATTTTATACTTCTGACTTAACAATTTCTCACCAAAAACATACTAACTCCTCCACGGGTTGAACACCGAAGTGTACGTGTTTTATAGGTTGAGCAAGCAAATGTTTTGCGTCACATTGTTCACCAATGAATTCTGCACGACAGATTGTATTAGGGGTATGCAAAAGTTTCCGCCGCCCCCGCTAGCGGGCGCTGTAGGGATCTAACCGGCTGGCGACACGTGCTGTCAGTTCGTACATGAAGCCAAGTATGGCGGTTGATAAAGTTCATTTGCGGCACTGTTTGTTATCATGTTTAATTTAGGGAAACGTGAGAGTGAAGTATACGGTTCAATATGTCAGACGTATGGCGAAACGGTTGTGGATGAGCGGACGTGTCGAGAATTGTTTTCCAGGTTGAAGAAAGGTGATCTAAGCTTGGAAGACAAGCCACGTGCAGGTAGACCGCAGGAACTCGCAGACGAGGAGCTGGAATTGCTGTTGCAAGAGGATGTTACACAATCGACTATGCAACTGGCTAAACGTTTGAAAGTGGCTCAATCGACGGTAGTAAGGCGTCTACAAGCCTTGGGGAAGATCCAGAAGATTGATAAGTGGGTTCCGCATATTTTAACGGAGTTTACTATTGGTCAACAATTGAGCATCTGCATGTCGTTGCTGAAGAGGTTTCAAGGGAGGAATTTCTTGGGGAAAGTTGTCACCGGAGATGAAAAATGGGTCTACTGCAGCAACCCCGCACACAAGCGATCCTGGGTCGATCCAAGCCAGCCATCAACATCCACTGCAAAACAGGATATCCATGGGGAAAAGGTGCTGTTGTGTGTGTGTGGTGGGATATGCATCAAGTGCTGTACTTCGAACTTTTGAAACCGGGCGAAACAATCACTGCACAACGATATAGCGATCAGTTGATGAAACTGAACGCCGCAATCCAACAAAAAACCCCATGGACAGGTGTAAGACGCCGCCCAGTCATCCTGTTACACGGAAATGCCAGACCACATGTTGGTGCCACCACGAAATCAACCCTTGAACAGTTACAATGCGGAGGTTTCATCTCACCTGGCTGACTCCCCGTACATTGCACCCTCAGACTTTCAACTGTTTTGTTTCATGCAACATGCCCCCTAACAGCGGTTTGCCACAGTTCCGGAGGAGGAAAATTTCGTCACTGCGTTCTTCAGCTCAAAACCTGAGTCATTCTATGACATGGGAATTCATTTGTTGCCTGAAAAATGGCAAAAGATCATTGATGCTAACTGCCAATATTTCGTTGAATAAATGTGTACTGTTTTGCAGATTTTTCCGGTCTTCTTTCTCCGTAAAACGCGGAAACTTTTGCATACCCCTAATACTTTAAGAATATCTTACTATTTTTTTCTGTCAGAGTTTGAGTATTTGCATTTCGAAATAAGTGTATTTGTATTTCGAAATATTATTGCGTCGCTTCAGCGATAAAAACAAATATTTCAGATAGTGAAGATCTATTAAGTGAATAGTAATTCTGTCCTAGAAGAAGTGTTACTAATAAGCAAAATAAAAACAGCAGATGTGATAATAGTACGGGCATATGAGTTGTCATGTCATGTGGACTCTCAATTGTGAACCCCATAAGTTGGGTACATGATAAGGTAATCATATATTTGTGTACGTCTTCAAGGAGACGCACTAAAGGACTGGTCCAGCATCAATGATTCGTGGAATAAGCATTTTGATATTCATGAAGGTTACGCAATTTACTGGAAGCCTTCCTATGACAAAGTAGTCAGAGGCGCAAGCTTCTGACTTATTGTTTGAGTCACATTCCGGATGAGGCTTTAGTGGAGTGTTTGTCTGGTGGCACTGGTTCTGCCCCTTCCCTGGAACCAACTGCCCTAAATTAGAGACGGAAGACGCCTTGCATTCGTTAGAGAAACAGAAAGGAAAAGTCTGCATATAGAACATAGCGCGGCAAAGAATCAATGAGACTGAATTTAAAAAAAGGAAATATAACACGTGTATTTCTCCCGTTAAGGGTGCATGAGTTGCATAGGAATGTGACTCCGACAGTTCTGCAATCCGAATCAGTTGACCTTTTCTGTACGGCCATTTTTTGTGCATTATGCCTAACGTGAACCAGAGAATGGAACAACAGATGCATATCAAATTTAGTGTGAAGCTGCGAAAGAATTTAACTGAAACAAGCGAAGTGTTTCCCACAGCTTACAGGAATGACAACCCTTCACATGCACAAGCACTTCAATGATTTCATCGTTTTAAAGTAGGAGAGGAAGAGAACGTAGCAGGCGATCTTCAAAGCGGACGACCGGAGACAATCTACAGCATTGCATTGTTGAAATATCACGCAGTTTACTAGTATGTGGCAGTTGCTTTACACTGAGAATTCTTAAATGTCAATGAGGAATCTATTAGATCGGTAATTGGAAGCTGTAGCATGACAATGAATAAGGAATCGATTAGATCGGTAATTGGAAGCTGTAGCATGACAATGAACAAGGAATCGATTAGATCGGTAATTGGAAGCTGTAGGATGACAATGAACAAGGAATCGATTAGATCGGTAGTTGGAAGCTGTAGCATGACAATGAATAATGAATCGATTACATCGGTAGTTGGAAGCTGTAGCATGACAATGAATAATGAACCGATTAGATCGGTAATTGGAAGCTGTAGCATGACAATGAATAATGAATCGATTAGATCGTAGTGACTGGAAGCTGTAGCATGACAATGAATAAAGAATCGATCAGATCCGTAGTTGGAAGCTGTAGGATGACAATGAATAAGGAATCGATTAGGTCGGTAATTGGAAGCTGTAGCATGACAATGAATAAGGAATCGATTAGATCGGTAATTGGAAGCTGTAGCATGACAATAAATAAGGAATCGATTAGATCGGTAATTGGAAGCTGTAGCATGACAATGAATAAGGAATCGATTAGATCGGTAATTGGAAGCTGTAGCATGACAATGAATAAGGAATCGATTAGATCGGTAATTGGAAGCTGTAGCATGACAATGAATAAGGAATCGATTAGATCGGTAATTGGAAGCTGTAGCATGACAATGCGCTTCCTCACACAACGGTCAACGTACAGCCGTTTATGTTTTCCAAGCGGTGCTTAACCAATCTACATACTCTCTAGATGTTTTTCTGTTTTCTAAGTAGAAACTGAGATTGAATGGATGTCGATTTGACAGTGTTTATGATATTCAGAATTAAATGTCATAACAGCAGGCGAGTTTCCTAAGTCTTTCCGTAACTTCTAAATAACCCTGTAAGAGGAGTATTTTGTTCCTTGAGGATTATTTAGATTGAGATCAGAAAGAGAATGGTTTCGTTATCCATACTGTCTTGTTTGAATTCAGTCTCACTACTGTTTTGCCGCATTGTGTATATTTCCGTTTGTGAACTAGATATTTTCCAACCAGTGGCCGAGTGGCTTTAGGCGCTGTCTTTTGACCAGTCGTCCGTGATGGGATCCAGTCCCGCATGAGGCATGGGTGGTGTGATTGTCTTAAAGCTAATAGTCCCAAGTTCGAGCCGGATGGGCCCAGATAGTCCGAAGAGTTGCTCGTAGTGGTCGTTTAAATACCAAAGCATGTGAACTAGATATACGTATCTTGTTTCGGACATTTCGTCACATGCTTTACCGAAGTTGTATGTACTTTTCTTAGAAAGTTTGTGATGTACCTACTTCAAAAGGTGACGCACATCCCAAAACGACAGCTACCATCGATAAGCCTTTGCCGGCGTAGTTCAATCGGTAGGATGTCCGACTCCGGAGAAGGAAGACGTGGCTTCAAATGTCATCACCGACAGAAAATGGTTCGTTCGCTGTAAGTTGTGTTTCACTATCAAAGCTTTGCGTGCCTGAGGGTACCCAGACCTAAGTCTATGTGTCACATTTCTCCCATTCTGAATGTAATCAGTGGGAATATTGCAGCTCAATTTTTATTGGTGGTTTTTTTTTTTTTTTTTTTTTTTGTGGAATTTTCAAGTGAAAAGGGCTCCCTTTGAAAATCGTGCACGTACGCAGAAGTGCGATAAATGCAATAGACCTTTGAAGTTCCTTTTGAATCAAATAACAAATACTGACCTTCTTGCCCAGCAATTCAGTTTTCATAAATAAACCAATTGGCTTTCTTAAGAATATCAAAGAGTATTTCAGGCTTAACTTTCTTTTTGAACCCAATTTGCACGCATAATTTAGGAAAAGATTGTAAAATGAAATTCACTTTGCATTTTGTTAACTCATCTTCATAAACAAGTTAGTAAAATTTTGCAATACATTTATTATTATACGCTTTCCAACATACCAGAAATCATTACTCAAGTTATTATTCACGTTATTAGGATAATGGCTGTGGAATAAATCTCGCTCCTGTGTCCTGACGTTCCCGGAGCCATATTTCAGCAGGATGGTACCACACCACATGTTGCAGGGACAACACTTGCTTTCTTCAGCTATAACAACGTTCCACTACTGCCGTGCCCAGTTGAATCGCCCGATTTATCACCCATAGAAAATCTCTGTGACATGCCCAAACGACAAGTGCAGCAGTATGACCGACGGCAGCAACTCTTGATGAACTTTGAACGCGGGTCAATACAGCCTGGATGTCTATTCCACAGGACACCATTCACACATTATTTGATTTGATATTTCAGCGTACACAGCAAGTGATACAAGCCAGAGTTGGCCACACATTATTAGCTACGATAGGCACCTATGACACCGAGACACCAATCATTTGTTCTATATTGCCAAATGAACATATCCTGTAAAAATCAAAGTCGCAGCTCGACCCCTTTCAGGTGTTCTGTATTTTATGGATATGAATGTATTTTGAGATGAAACATTGTGATATACTGCAGTAAAACGAAATTATTGGTTCATCCTTTACACCATAACCCCATAAGTGTTAAGCTAGAAGGCCTAGGAGGGCTTTGAATCGCGATAGCACAGGTGTAATCCGTTGCGTTATCCGTCACATTCATTGCAAATAACTTTTGTATCTAATACTAAACTGAGTGAAGTCAGAACACGGCTATCAGATACCGTTATCTCAGATCGTAATCATGTTATCATACAGTACTTCTGTGACAGCATGACCTGATGATGCCAGTGTTACGGGGTACCTACATTTTTGTCTTATAATTTTTTTACACCTCACTATAAAACACGGTAGTGTAGATGTAGAATGTAGTTTAAATTAATGGAGTAGCATTTGTTTTTAAGGGAGCGCTATGGAAAGTAAACATAAAGAAAATATCTTAATGAGAGTTCGCAACGCTTTGTGCTAATGATCGATTTTGATGGCACTTAGTGCATGAAATCTGGAATTAAATACTAGTTCAAAATTCAATAACGCTGAACTACGTACTGAGGATATACCATAGTGTTTAGCGGCGTAATCTAGAACAAACTGATTGATTTTGAAGAAACACACACACGCACATGGCTGATCTTTGCGGGAGTAAATGTCCACATTACTCTGAATCCCAGGTAAAGCTCCTTGATGACTTCAATAGTAAATCACTGGGTGGATGTGGGGGGTCTAAAGGTTTTGGGGGATTAGCCTTCCCAGATCTCACACCCCACCTGTCACCTATGAGCTAATCATTATTTTATTCCAGTAGCAACTGAATCCGGTATGTGACAAGAAACGAACTCCTACGTATTCACTTCGATGAGATCTGGCGTAACAGAGACATGAGTAGTATAGCGTAAAAGTCTTTCCCACTTCTACGTTGTTTTAACACATCAACATACTAAGAAATAGTTCCTAAATGAAAGAAACCTTAACGGCCAGACGAAACATGTAAATAACAGAAGTCAACTTACAGGAAAGATGCTTTATTCAGGATGTAGCACACATATCGTAACATAGCATATTGTAGTGAACGCTCCACACACCACACATTATCACAACACTATTATCAATAATCAGTTTACAACCCAACGCTCTCTCTTACAACGCTCTCTTACAACGCTCTCTTACAACGCTCTCTTACAACGCTCTCAAGCAATAGATCAGTCGTCGTTTTTATCTCTTGTTCTTATCAAAACTCAGGCATACGTCACGTGCATTCAACCTCAATTGTGTTGCCAAACGTATTCGTTTGAGAGAAAGATATCACGTTAAGAGTGAAGAATAACAGAATAAATTCAAGATTTACATAGGGAAAGAAACTAAAAAGGAAGGGTAATTTAGAATATACGTCACAGTAGATACAAATTCAAAATGGAGTTTGTCGCTCCGGTGGCGCAGTGGTCTAAGCGATGGCTTCTTATCGTTTCGCCGAGATGGGTCCGGGTTCGGATCCCGGGGAGACATGGATCTTGTGTTTGTCTTACTGCACTGGCTCTCTCCCTTCCCTGGAACCAGTGGCCCTAAATTAGTAACGGGCGACTGCTTATAGCCCATTGAGTTGCTCACGGTGGTCGTTAAACCTCCAATAAAAAAAATGGAGTTTCTGAATTTCGTAAAGTCAAGTAGTGTAGCTGCGTTAGAGCCAGTAAACATGTTCAAAACAGAGAATGAATTATTAAACGCGGTATGCCGAAAGCTTACATGATGCATAATTTTACTTTGAAGAAAGCGAGAATTGTGTGTGCTACCTGAACAGAACACCTGCAACGGAACCCAATAAATACACAAGAATTTTAGGACATTTGTTGTGACTCGGATTAACTCCGGTTAAGCTTTACCTCATATAACGAAGTAAATTTCTCCGTCACTTTTTGTCCACGCCGGGGCTCGAACCCGGGTCCCCTCATTCCGGAATAAGTCGTTCTACCAATTGAGCTACGCGGACGTTCGTTCTGCCTGCTATCTGCCTTTGTGTCGTGTGCGTCCTGCTGGCAGGCACGTCACACTCATTAGCTACTTTTGAAAGACTTTTTCATTTTCCGATTGCTAGATTGCAGCACTATAAACCCCTATTTTTTTCAATTCACTAATTGTACTCCACCCGTTGGGTCCTCACAGCACGATTCGGGTCACAGCAACCAAAGGTCAGGGACGGTACAAGTCATAAAGGATTTCTAAGCCACAGATACATTCAGTCTGAACTGCTAGTCACGTGCTGAGAAGAGAGATGTGATAAGTATTCAATCCATACCTTACCCAGGACTCAAGCCTGTCTGTGCTCAGCAGGTAGAAAGGATTATCTAACTACATTCCAGAACGCTGAATAACTGTAATTCAGTAGAGAAATATTTTTCGAGTATTAATCGATGGAACACGCTTTGCAATATTTCTTGATCTGCACATTTTCATGTTCAAGTATTAAATGGGACATTTTGATTTCCAGGTATGACTGTGAGCGTCTCTCTGTCGGTCTTAAGAGGATGACTCCTTTCCATAACTTGCATGACGCTCTGGAAGGTTACTCTCCCCATCTCAGTTCTTTGGTCAGCGGATTGAACTATGGGTCTCGTCCGTCAGGCATGACCTTGAGAGACATCCCTGAGGTCAGTGTCCAGGACATGGAAAGATGGCGGGAAAGGATCCTCGATGCTATTCACACTGGTCAAGTCTTGGACAGCCATGGCAAGGAGATCAAACTAACCGAAGAGAACGGCCTCAACATCCTCGGTGCTCTCATTGAGTCCAGTCACGACTCAGTGAACAAAGGATTCTATGGTACCCTGCATAACTGGGGACACGTCATGGTTGCCCGTATCCAAGATCCCGATGGAAGATACAGGGTAAGAATTTCTATCACTTGTTTAATTACTAAATTAACACATTTTTTGTTCTTCTGTGCCGTTCTTGATTACGTGTGTTGAAAGATGTAGCAAACTTCCAGATCTGGCTAAAGTTATTATGATATATCCATTGTATACATAAAGTCTTTGTCTCAACATTTACCCACTCCTGATTTCCTGAGGTTTTCACGCATATACTTCGTTGTACACACCTGTTTTCAACATTGCTTTTATAAAAATTATCATTATAAAGTTCTATGCATTTATATATGTTCTATTAGCTAAAATTGGAGTTTGAGAGAATTTCCTGGCATCTTCTTTTTATTCGATATTCTTCGAATTGGGTTTATGAAGATGCAAGAAAAATTCTGTTTTTTAATTAAACCATCTTTAAATTGGGTACTATAAGAATTACCAGACAAAGACATATTTTCGTAGAAGTTTCTTAAAATTTGGTATTGAAGTTTACTGTGTATAAAGACTTAGTTTCATACAACCTACTTCAATACGTATTCAATGAGAATTTCCGCACAGGATCATTTCTGCACATTTTATCCTTGATTTTATAATATAGCTACCCAGGTGATCTGGTGGTCAGAGGCGCTGGCTTCTGGCTAATCCTTCTAGCTAGGCCCCCGCTCCTGTTCCGGACGATACATAGGTGATGTGTTTTTTCTACGTCACTGACTCCATTTTTTCCCTGGAAACAGTGGCCCTCGGTTTGGAACGCAGATTCTCCATAGCCTTAGGGGCTTTTAAAAACTCGAAACAAAAGGAATAAATAAATAAGAGGATTCCCGTAACACGATCTCTTTTCTTGTGTTCTCATTAATTGCTATTTATGAGAACTTCCACAGAGGTACTTCTTTGTGTGATATTTTTTCTTCACCATTCAATGTATAACATATCACAAACAATATAATTTACCTTGTCTGAACGTTTGCTCCTCTTTCATAGCGTAGTGGAAAGAGCGCTTGCATGTTTTAATTGTCGTAACCCTGCCTCAACCAATATACTTTTTTTATTGTCATAATGTTCATGTTACATACTTTCACATTTGGACATCGCAAACAAAAAGAATATCTGGTTATTAAAAACTTACCCTACATATCTTAATTTTCCCGGTCATTATTGACGGGCTTTGACCTAGTACTATATGAAGACTTCGCCTCTTAGGTCTCAATTTTATAAGCTATCAAGAATTCTTCATACAATAAAAATAATTCTTGTTGTGGCTTTCGTGAGTTCCCTTTACGGTTTCTACTAGAAGCAAAATGGCAATCTGATGAGTTCTACAAAGGATTACTAGTATAACAAAGTTCGTCAAAAACGATCCACGCGTTTCACACTTGCAGCATGTGTACTGTACACAAGAGAATTTAAAAAGTGTTAGTTGGAAATGGTTTTCACTGCACCGGTGAGTCGCAAAGGGTTTTTATGTTCTAAGCCTCCCAAGTGCCCGAGTTTTGAGGTTCTGGTTTCCAGCCATTCGTCCGAAATTGGCTCGGGCTCGAAATCCTGGATGAGGCATAGGTGGTTTGATTTTCTTATGGCGCTAGCTGTGTTTTTTTTCCTGAAACCAGTGGGCCTAACTTAGGAACGGACGACTGGTTACAGCCATAAGGTCGTTAAAACTGAAGCGAAAAAGAAATTAGGTTCTGAAGTTCATGTGAACAAATGCGTCTAAGTAATGCCGACTTCATAAAGGATTAATTGTAGCGGTCTTTACTATTTGTAGGCTTGAGAACACTACTGAAGATTTCGACAATACTACCTCTGTTCACTCTTTTTTCTCCATCATCGAGTGATCCCTTTGTTCGAACATTCCAAAAATGCGTGAGGAACTAATCACAATAATATTAATCTTTCAACATTGATTAACGTGAGTTAGTAAGCAGAAAACTTTATTACTCCAAACACTCAAAATATAACAACACAGCTCGAATACGCAAACTTCAAATAAACACAGCTTCAGCTTAGCACTGCTTCCACCGCCCACTTTGGCTACTTCTTTAACATTATATATCTCTAGTTCTTATCTGTCAACATGCATACGTCACACTCTCTGAACTCAGAATTGTTGCCAACCTCATTCCGCGAGAGAGAAGATATAACGTTAAGGATGACAACGCTAAAAGAGAATGTAATCAAATTTACATAGAAAAAGCAACTAAAAATGAAAGTTAATTTAGAGTATACGTCATAGACTAAACAAGCTGTTTTGTTATGATCGTTACAATTTTAAGTACACACCGTTTTGCTGCTAGTATACAAAAAACTATTTGTGTTGCATTCTAATTTTGTTCATTTTTTTTCCTTTTCCAGACCAATCCTGGAGTTATGGACGACACTTCCACTTCCCTCAGGGACCCCATTTTCTACAGGTACCACAGATGGATGGACAACATCTTCCAGGAGTACAAGCGCAGACTTCCCGCCTACAAACCTGCAGAGGTAAAATTACTGCATAATATTATCAGGCATGCGTTGTGACGTACTACGGAGGTGAAAACATGTGTCAAGACGACAAATCTGCAGAGAGACATTCTGTCCGCGTAGCTCAGTTGGAAGAACGACTTACTCCGGAGTGAGGGGACAATAGTTCGATGCCCGTCGCGGACAAACTTGTGTTTTCACAGCGTATCAAAAAACAAAACATCTCCAGTAAATAGCTAACATTTTGTTATCAACGGAAAAACACCCTCCAGTCAGCGAGGCCCTTAATTATGAAAGCAAGGATTACGTAAAATATAAAAGGACCAAAACCATCATAGAAAATATCCCATAAAAAAAAAACAATAAAAACTTGGAAAATAAATCCGGCAAAAATTCTGGGATTGATTAAATTGTCAGCCAAAAAACGCTATGAGACGGTTGCTCTGTCTTCGTTCCGGAGTCCACTATATAGCTCTAGTCACAGGGACTAATCATGGTTGAGAAAATTTCCTATTGGCTGCTGGGCTTATGGTTGTTACAATCCAGTAGTGGGATGACCTCGAGTTGACAGTCAAAAGTGGATTGTAATAGAAAAAAAAAAAATATATATATATATATATATATTAAATAGTGAAAAGTGGGTACTCTCTTGTGTTTGCTTTCTGAGCCTCCACTGTTTCCTTACAGGCTCCCTCCTTTTTCTTGACCCTTTCTACCCTTCCCCTTGTTTAGCGTTCCTGTTTGTGGTTGACTGCTGTACAAGTAAGTACGTAGGACAGCCTACAACTTCATCACTTAACGGGAAACCGTATATCTTTTTAACTCTAATTTTTTTTTCGCACTACACTATTTTTTACTTTACTATCCGAGCACCCTGTTCCCACCACTAAAAAAAAAATTTCCTCCCTCCAAAAAGTGCAGCGCGCTGTAGGTGATTGAGCTCTGGACCTTTTTAGGAATTCTTCGATTCGATTCGATCAACAGAAAATCAGTTTAACGATTTAACAAGTGATTTCTTTGCGATTACGGAACACAGCAAGTAGTGAATGAGTTGTTTGTTTATTATATGTTTGTTTTACTTGATAATTTTTATGGTCCAAACGAATGAACTTCAGTGTAAAGCACTATTTGATTACAGGCTAAAACTTAAAATTTGCTGAAGTACATGACTTTAACGTATAGCTTGCTGAATTATCTTAGCTAAATTGTTTTAGTTGAATCCAGGATAGCTTATGTCACTTCAAGAATGCGTCCAGAAATTCAGTTAAAACAAGGTCTATTTACAGATTTCCAATTTATTTGTATTCGTCAGCACGTCACTCAATCATCCACGAGTCGTTTATACACAACAAGATGCATTGCATATAACTTCAATCACAATATATGTGAATGCTCATTCAGTACAATAATCTTATGTCTCTACTCTCGCGTAAATCACGTAAATCATTCGTGAAAGATTACACATAACTTATTTTGGATTTTTGTTAACAAAATTCAGGAACTGCAAGTAGCAGCGCAATCAGAAATAAATTCTGTTGAACGTAGCTTTAAGTCTCTGCTTTCAGGTTTTCGGTACAGAAATTCTCTTGCGCAATGTATTAACACAATTCAAACGCTTTAATGAAAAGGTAGGCTTATATCCAAGGAAAGGGAGTCTGAAAATGTAGTTTAGTTTCTAAAACCACGCAGTCTCAAATGGAGGCGTCGAGTCTTTCAAATATGATCTCAAGCTTGAAAAAACACAAAAAGTGTTTCCAAAAAAGTAGAATGAGATTTTATTAATCACTCTTCGATTTCCCACAACAGATAATGTTCCAGAGCACTAACCTTATTTGCCTTTTTTTTATTTTATTCTTTTGGTATGACCGTACTGTGGTAACATTCTTTTTTTTTTCTCTATCATAAAAGCAGAAAAGGTTATCAGTTACGTGAGGTTGAATGGTTTGCTTTAGTCTTATCAATGTTACCACTGGGCGGTTTGCAACGGCTTTATTAAAATCTGTTCGAGGACTACGAGATCTACTTTTTCCCCCACTATGACACCTTATTTTATTCCAGTGCTGTTACTTTCCCAGATTTCTTAGTCTAGCTGCTGCGCGTTTCATTTTTAAGTCTTATTATTTCCTTCTGAGCTTAAATACACCATAAAAATATGTGAATCATTGGAGTTACTAAACAAACATGGACGGCAAGATGGTAGACCTGGAGCGAAGAGGCGCCTACACTTGAGGAGTGCTGAAAGTCGGAATAAGGAGGTCAATATGCGTAGGGCATAGCACTTCTTCGGTTTTCTAGGCCTTATACAGCCATTTAGATGGGAAGTTCAACCATTTGTTCCCTCTTTTTCTTTGACTTTCTTTCAGCAATATATCTCAGCTCTTTCTTTCCCCTTCTTTGGCTCTTTCTGTTTCCAGCTTGTCTCCTTTTTCCTTCACTATCTTCTATTTTTTCTGTATGTATCTTACAATTAACTGTCTCGGTACCTTTTTCTTTCTGTTCCTTTCATCACACTATCTCTCTCTCTCATTTCTTCATTCCTTACTTTCTCTTTCTATCTGTCATCTTATCCGTTTCCTTGTAACTTCTTTCTTTCTTTTACGCTTTACCAACACTTTGTATTAATTTCCTCTTCCATTTTCACTGTCTTCTTCTTTCGCTTCCTCTGGAACTATCTATTTACCTTTTTTCTTTTTTCCCTCTGTCCTTCTCCTTTCTTTTTTCCTGTACGTTTTTGTCTGTCAGCTTGTCCCTCATCCTTTTTCTCTTTTTTCTTTTCGACTTTCTTTTTGTCAGCTTATTTTCTACTTTTCTTTTTGTCTCCCTCCCTCTGTCTCCCTGCGCACTTTTGCTCATCTTTCTTCCCATCACCTTTTTTTATATGCATTTCTTTCATCCTATCTCTGTCTGAAAAGCAATTTCCTTTTCCTTTGTCCTTTCTTTCCTTTTTCTTTGTCTTTTCCTCCCCTCCCCCTTCTTACTGCGTGTTTTATTTTTATTTCAGACCTAAGAAACTTGCAATGGTGCTTTAGTGCAACGCAATCAGTGAAATCGTAGTCTCTGTTTTTTTTCATGATAATCGAATTACTCCTTAACTTGGTAGATATTCTCCGAAACTGACTCAGCATTTGAATTCTGCGAAGCCATCTGAACATGCATAATGTATTCCCTATGTTAAAAAGAAGGGAAGAAGAAAACTTTCTCAGAAGCAAAAGGAGATCGTATTTCAAATTCAAATTTCGTTTTGTCAAAATACCAAGATACTTTTACAGATATCATACTTTCCTTGGTAACGACTATCTTTCTGCTCCAACGTCATATCGTTTTGAATGACGGTTCGGTCGAAAAGTTCGGACTAGGGTTTTTCTTGTGTTTATTACGAGAGCACTGCGATCTTTTACAGCAGTTCAATGTGCTGTAAACTCCATACTAACTGACTGATAGACGATCAATTGTTTTTACTGAACATAAAGTGGCGCATTTGTTCCAGTGGAACATAATAGCCAAAATTCGGGGGAAAGTAATAATCATACGCCATGTGTTTTTCTTCCGCGGAACAAAGATAATACAGAATCACTTCCGAAGTCTGATCTCTTTAGTCGTTTACTTCCGGTAAAAATCGTATTATGGGGCTGTTTACATTTTTTGGCTGTTGTTTTGAATGAAATATTCTTGCATGTTCTGCTATATTCGCGAAAGATTTTTTTAATAAACGTGTTTGATACGTATAAATATTTTCTTAAATTCGAAATAGGTTCGTTGATTTTTAAATATGTCACAAAGGAACAGAACGAGAAGATCATAGCAGAAAGATACATTTTTCTTACCTTCCGAAACTGGCAAGCCTCAATTGTTTAGTTTTCGTCCAAACGCAAAGTCACCCTTCAAGCAGTTAAATATAATACTTTTATTCGCGATATTCACAACTTATTGAATTTTAATACTTTCTAATGTGATATTCCATTTCACACCAATTTTTGGCAAATATTGCTATCCGATGTCGATTCAAATATTGTTGTTTCTGAACAAAACGCTGGGCTTCTTTCCGCATGATCTATACACACTACTTTTTCACATGTAAATCAATTCAATTCAGTTTATTTAGCTGTTACATTAAAAGGAAAAGCACAAAGTAATATAATAACAGTGTAGGTAATTGTAACAGCAAGGAAGATCTGGGAAAATGCCACAAAAATCCTGACAAGGCCCTGATCTTCCTGTACAAACATAGGCAGGTCACAGTTACACCTGAAGGCATGGCACACAACAATCAAAGATGGCACACAACATTCAAAGATAGTAGTAGAAATTAGTGTTAGTAAGGTTGTTCCCTCTCCCCTTTTTTCTTCACCCTCCTCCCAACCTTCCCCACTTTCCCACTACTTCGCCCTCTGTGTATCCACATTCCCATTTTATCCCTTTTTTGTCTCTTCTTTTCCCTTCTTTTTTCTTTACATTTTTCATTTCATTTCTCCTTATTCCTTTTTCTCTCTATTTTTTATATTCTTGGTAGTCCCACAATGTAAAGTTTCATTTTTTTTAAATACATTGAAATGATTTATTACTCTAAGATCATGAAGTAGAGAAATCCAAAATTGAGGCCCAGTATAATTTAGAGACTGTTTAACATACAGAGTCCTTGGGAAAATTGGTCTCAATTGAGATCCACCTCTGGTATCATAGACATGAGTAAGCAATGAAATTTCAGTTTAATGTATCACACTTGGCGCTTGCGTGAGTTCGCGTGTATACGCGAATAAGTTAACAAGGAGGCAGCTTTAGAGACAGCTCAAAATCCCCTCTTGTTCTTTGCAATAGCTTCCGTTTTTTGATGCCCAGCACCTCGATTTGTTTTATGTCAATGGCTGCGTAACGTAGTTGAGGAATTCTTACTGATGATGCAGTTTCAGCTGCAAGTCGATTGTACAATTGTGCACCGTAATGGACAGATTGAAAAAGTAGATAAGATAGTTTATTAATATGATGTTATCAAAATTCCTTGTGGAATCATAACTACTGGCGTTCGATGATTACGTGAGGCATTATGCATGCCGCTCATATGCCTTGTAATGTTCGTGTATGTACAGCTGACTGAACATTACATAAATCAGTTCTCAAAAACTTCACCTACAGTGAAATAGGAGTCATTCAAGAAAACGTCGAGAAAATGTTACTTACCATTAGCCTTTATTCAGCCACTTATCCATTGGCACTTCAACAAGGCGTAACTTCAACTCTTTTTTAATATTACTATCTTAATCAAACGAACGTGAGTTAATAATAATAACACTTGGTTACGAAAACAGCAACAACACTAGAATATAACACACAGCCTTCAAATAGGTCAAACTTCAATTAGGTTGGTTGATGGGTTTTATTGGCTCAAGGGACAAATTTGGCCAAAGAGCGCCAGACACGAGACCAACAAATCAAAGACGTTAAAAGCGTGGTACAAAATTTAAAATCAGGTCAATGTAGGAAACAATTTAAAAGCTAGATGAGTTTTAAGAAGTCGATATGATTAAAAAATGAAAAAACTTCAATTAGACAATGTCTCTCCCACAATTAACGCTATATCTTCCACCATCTAAACACTTTTGCAGCTGCTCAAACATTATATAACGTTCAGTTCTCATTGGACACATACACATGTCATATGTTCCGACCACAAGGTGTTGCCAACTATACTCTTGCGAGAGAGAAAATATAACGTTAAGTTTGAAAAACGCTAAAGAGAATGAACTCAAATTTACATTGAGGAAGAAACTAAGAAGGAAAGTTAAATTAGAGTATACGTCACAGCCTTTATATGCCGATTACCATTTAAATATAACATTTTTTGCCTTCCTTATCTTGCTGTGGAGCTAACATATATGAATAACTAACGTTTAACATTTTTTATTTCTAGCTCATTTTCCAAGGTGTTCGAATAACCAGAGTAACAGTAAAGAGCAAGGTTCCGAATCTCATTCATACCTATACCAAGGACTCTCTTCTAGAACTGTCTCATGGAATAAACCTCAAGGGACATATTCAAGTGAGTGTGGTATTCAGCTCTTAAGAAAATTAACTTATTTATGCTCATAAAAACTGTGTATTTAGAGTCGGAAATCTGGATAGTGAAATTTAAAAAAATCTCTTTTATGTTCTCCTCCAAAGAAATCTGTAGAATTTAAACAGTGGCTAATTGAATTCCTTTGATATTTTCTCTCGGCTTGGCGAAATCATGACGTAGCGAACCTGCCAAGACGTGTCTATGAAACGACCAAGTTGTTACCGCGAAATTCTGTTCTGTTAATGCATGCATTAGTAATTAATTTGGAACTTTGGAGAATGAAGTTTTTTGTTTGCGTTTAGGCATTAAACTTTAGCATTTCAGCCTTAAAAAAGCTTCTCACTGAAAGTGAAAGCTTGGTGTCATACATTAATTTACACCATTAAAAAACGGATTTAAGGCAGCATAGTTTATTTTTACCTTCGCATTTTTACTCTTATTTGAGATTACTCGGGCAAGTTTATACAAATATTAACTACATACATTTAACTACATATAAAATTTATCGCAGACATTAATTTACGCCATTAAAAACGGATTTAAGGCAGCATAGTTTATCTGTACCTTCGCGTTTTTAGTCTTATTTGAGATTAGTTGGGCAAATTTATACAAGTATTAGCTACATATTAATATTTAACTACATATTAATATTTAACTACATATAAGCTTCGTGGCATACATTAATTTACGCCATTAAAAAACGGATTGAAGGGAGAATAGTTTTTATCTTTACCTTCGCATTTTTACTCTTATTTGAGATTAGTCGGTCAAGTTGATACAAATATTTACTTACATATTATGGTTATGTGAGATGGGATATACACTTCATGACAACGTGATGTAAGAATTGTACTTCATGTAAAAGTAACAGAAATATTATGAATGCTATTGTACTAGCTCCTTATAGTACCAGCGTATTTATGGCAGGTTGGAGTTGTTACGCGTTATTGAAGTGGCGCACATTTAAAGTTAAATGTGTTCCGACTTCACTGTGGGTCGTATTAAGAATTGCCCATTGAATGATCATTCACAGCGGTGAGAGCGAACCATTCACGGTAAAGCATCATTCGTTGTGGAAAAATTTGTTCACGAATGGTTCACCGTTAATCCATACTTCCTAAAGCAGAGAACGCGTTATGATGTATTTGACCCTGTGTTTTAAATCAACAATTACATTTTTACTAAGTTTTCAGAAGCATAATATCTTGAAAACAAGTCATTCACGAAGAATTAATTCCTGTTGCTTTTTTATATTGCAGGTACAATACGAGCACTTGGATCATGAGCCATTCACTTATGAGATTGTGGTGGACAATAGGACAGGTGCAGCAAAAGAAGCCACAGTCCGCATCTTCTTGGCTCCCAAGTATGACGAACTCGGTAACAGATTGATCATGGAAGACCAAAGAAGACTGTACACCGAACTTGACAAGTTCCACCGCAGATGTAAGTTAGAGTTTTAATGGTTCGTCATCATCACTGAGTACCTGTGAGGAATTCAGGAACGTTTCTGGAATAAACAACATTATTAAGAAATAAGTCATCGGTTTTTCAGGGCAATAAAACTTTGCCATTTCTTCCCACCCACTTCAGGATTTTCTGCCTCCAACATTTTGCTTCCTTGTACACGAATGTTTGACTTCACGCTTTAAATCTACCTTGTTCCAGGCCTATCTTTGAATTTAAGACCTGTTAAGAAATTCTTCAATCTCCCATGCGATACGCGTGTTCATACGATGCCAATATAGAAGTACCCAGGCTTGTACTTATACTGCAGTGATAATCCTGGTTTGCCACTGAGTCCATCTACTTTTTCTAGCTGTTTCTTTTAGATTACCCCACTCAAGTCTGCAGCTTCCAACCTCCTACAGAAAGAACCCTTTACTTTGCATCTAGCTCTCGCTATCATAAAAGAGGGTACGTCTAAACTAATTCTAGTACTCGGTCTAACCTCTTTCTTTGAGAAAATATTCTTATTACCAAACTGTTATTCTCTTACACAGCCGATAAGAGGTTGTACTGTTTACCTCCTGATCAGTCCTCGCCAATAATCACATCCAGATAAGAATCATTTATTAAAACTCATCTCAACAATGAATTACATCCCCTTTTATTTTAGCAGGGTGGGTTGTCGACCATCGTGAGCAACTCAGAGGACCATAAGCTGTCGCCCTTCCATAATTTTAGGCCACTGATTCCAGAAAAGAGAAAGAGCCAGTGCCATAAGACAAACGCATCATCCATGCCTCACCCAGGATTCGAACCCATCTCGGATAAATGATTAGAAGCCAACGCTTTATACCAGTCGGCCATAGGGGAAGACTCGAGTCCTTCACACGTCATGCTCATTATGCTGTAAACTTTTAACACTCTGAAATTACTGCTCAGAGCCACTTACGTTAGGAACACGTGATTGAACATCTCACACTAAGTGACTTTCTATGAGTAGGGTTTTTTATATAAATATAAATATTGTATACATATGACATATGTTCTGTATAACTTTCATGGAAGAATAAATTAATAGATGCATAAAACTTAGATAGGAAGCTATTGGAAGCAACAGTACAATTTCCAAGTGATATTTACCATTACGTCTCAAAAGAAAAGTATGTAATTCATGCATCCTTCCAATTCGTACTTATGGATTAGAGACATGGACCGAAACTAAAAAAACTATATAGAGGTTGTTGACAACTGAAAGAGGCATGGACAGGTGTATGCTTGTTGTAACCAACAAAAATAGGAAGAGGAACTCGTGTATCAAGAAAATAAGAAATGTTGATATGATCACAGTAAAGATTATCAAGTGGTAATGGGGTAGACATATTTCTAGAAGAACTTGACATTGTTATGCAATTGAAATACTGAGACACTAAAACATCCAGAAGAAGACCAAGTGGGAGATGGGCGGATCAAATTCGAAGCATGCCGGTGTGACATGGAAAAGTTTAAGACTTGGAGAGACCTTCATCCGACAGTGGACTGAGAATGGTTAATGATGATGTATTATTAAAATAACTTCTATTGCTTTGACAATTGTGATCCAAAACTGAATTGTATCGCTCATTTCCACTTACATTATTACAAGTAATTACAATGTAATGTAAACAGTTTTTGCGAGAATGTCAGGAATTAGGCAGCCATAATCTTATATGATTAAATAAAATATTATATTGAGAGTCGAATCGTGCATGAGTATCTAATTACGCCATCTTATGTGTCAGATGGTTGTCCAAATATGTATGTACCGAAGTGTTTTCTAGGTACAAAAATTATGATCTTATTTTTGACTTAATATTTCTTTAACTATCTTTGTTTCTCTAAAACCAGATGAACAAAACTTGTTTCAGAAGAAATAAATCATTTGTTTCAGGTATCTCAAAATGCAGAACTCCTCCGCCCTTGAAAAGAATTTAATCGTTTTTAATTTCTTATATGATTTTTTGTTCTCCTGTTTTCCATATTCTTGCACTTGTATGAACTTTTATCCTGCCTTTAACGAGTGATGTCAGTTTTATTTTGCCTTTAATTCGTTCTCTCTAGCGAAACTGTTATTTCAGTATCATACTAATTATATTTGTTTCTCTTAGCAGACGCAATATAGGATTCGTTCAATGTTGTGTCCATGAATGTCAAATTTGGTTACGCATCAAAAGAACAGTTCAGTCGAAGTGTGTTTATAGACGGCAAATTTCCTACTTCATTTCACATAAGTGTTGCACTCTCGTTAGTTCGTTTTAAAAAATAATGGAAATTTTGTTCATATGACAGCCTATGTCGAATAAAAAATGCCCTTCATACTCGAAAGTACACAGGGTGGACTCTCCAGCGAAAGGGATGTAGTACTAGCCGTCAATTGACGAAAGTTCGGAGGAGGTTTGTTGGTTGGCTGGAGTTTATTGGCGCAAGGACCTCAGTGGGAAAAAGAGCGTCTTATCCCATGGTTTACACAAGAAACAAAAGCAACATCAAAACAATAATAAGAGGGAAGTTACAAAAAAAAAAAGCATGAACGGGGTAAATGGCGGACAACCACGCAACGGACTACACAAAACGAAAAACACCAATACGACGAAGAATAGATAACACAGATGACACATCACAATGATCGTGTGACGTGCCTGCCCCGAAGGACGCACACGACATAAAGGCAGATAGCAGCGAGAACGAAAGTCTTCGTAGCTCAGTTGGTAGAGCGACTTGCTCCGGAATAAGAGGACTCTGGTTCGATCCCCGGCGTGGACCAAAATGACGGAGAAATTTACTTCGTTATAATGGCGCCCGAACTTCCCGGATGACCCGGCCGTTAAAGATCGCGTAATGGTGTTATGTTCTTTCCACACCGCGAGACAGGAAAAATAATTCTTCAGCGCTTCGAAAAATAAATGTGTGTGATGTTGCATTTCACACACCAGATTGACTGGGAGTTCTCAAGTGCACGTTCTTCAGCGGATGACTGCCTACGGCGATACATGGTTCTGGCTGACATGTGGGCCATGCCCCACCCCTCTTTTGGGGTGGGGGGTGACGTGCCTGCCCCGCAGGACGCACTCGAAATAAAGGCAGATAGCAGCGAGAACGAACGTCTGCGTAGCTCAGTTGGTAGAGCGACTTGTCCCGGAATAAGAGGACTCGGGTTTGATCCCCGGCGTGGACCAAAATGACGGAGGAATTTACTTCGTTATAATCGTTTAAAAGGCGACTTAGTGTTTCTGAATCGTCTGGTGTAGTGGGTGGATAAAACCAGAAAGCGAGTACGTTCACGAATAAAATGACTACACGAACATAAAACATGAACGACAGTCAGATGTGCATTTCACGTCCCACACACATGGCAGTGTTGCCACACAGCTAATAGTAGTGATTGAAACGGCAATGTCCAATGCGGAAAACTGCCAATACAACTTCCTCCGAAAGGATGATGATCCCAGAACTGGCTTGATGCTATGAAGTTTGTTGCCAAACCCTTGTTCCCAAAAACCCTACCACATTCGCCTGATATGTTCCCGTACAAGAACACGCACATCCCCGTGAAGCAGTGGCAAGTTCGCTTCAGGAGGATTTCCGTTTCGAATGGTTCTCTCAATTTAATCACAAAAGGGCTCAATTGAGTAAAACTTTGGGGAATGTGAGGGCCATTTTTAGCACTTCGAAGTAACTGTCGTGGAACCACAATGTGGCGATCCTGGCCTTGTGGTAGCGTGCATTATTATTCTTCTAGAAGTTTCCTTCTCCATCAGGAAGCATCCTGTAAATCTATTGGTCCGCAGTGATGTTAAGATACATCATGGCATCCAAATGCCGTTCCAGAAGTATTAAGCAACCGAATCCCCATCATGGAAACAGGCACAGACCTTACAACGCCACCACCCGCTTGTAAGTTAACACTAGACAGCTGAAAGCCATTGGTTCATGCTCATGACGTCATATTTTGTCCCGACCATCGGCAACACAATTGGTCAGACCACCGACATTTGTTTTCAGTCCTCAATGTTCCAATTTTGCTGCAGATGAATTTGTTAGTTTTCAGCAAGGACGAGTTATTCAGGAAGGGGACTTCTGCTGCTATAACGGCCATTCTACGGCAAATTGTATATGCTAAAATTCTCTGCTCAATACTTCTGTTGCACTACGCAATTACTTGACACAGTAGAGCTCATACGTTACCTTGTACAATCATCTCCAGCCATGTTTGCCCTCGAACGTAGACCAGTCGTTTCCTTCCAACAGAAAGATCACTGACTGTTTGTTTTGTTGCTTGTGCGCCACTCATTGTACTCGATACAGATACAACTATTCTTCCATAGTCGGAAAGGTTTGCAGTTTCCTAGATACTTGCACCTGAAAGCCTATCACTCACTATCATTCCTCTTTCATATTCGCTTAAATTACGAGTATTTCCCATATTGACGCTATCCACACTTGGTACACGTCTGAATCCTTTGCAGTGATATGTTTAAGAAGCCAGCGTAACGTCACAGTTGCGAAGATGGCACATGTGCGGTTCCCATTCAGTTGCTCCTAATAATTTGCTACTTCAGTGTATGTTACATTGGTTATCAACGCTTTGCACGTGTTTATGGCAGAAGTGAAAACCTTTTACTATGTACAAAGGCCGTTTCATAAAAACTGGGAGTAATTTTTTTGAGTTGGCAACACCACGAAGGGGAAATAACCACGCAGATGACTAACAGAATTATGGAAGTACCTATGGCAATAGTTATTAGCCGTGGCAGATGATTCTGATTTTGTTATTGCGCAGTTGTTTAAGGTACGTTTTCATTTCGCTATACAGTTATATATGTAAGTGATTCAGGGTTACGAAGTGACATGCGTTGTGCGATAAAATTTTGCTATCGTTTGGATAAAACGGCTCCAGAAACAGTTGATTTAATGAAAAAAGCTTACAAAGATAAATGTTTGGGTGAGTCAACAATTTTCAGATGGCACCGTGATTTCAAAAAAGGGCGTTTGTTAGTAGAACTCGCCTGGTCGACCTAAAAGTGATGTTTCGGGGAGCATCGTTAACACTGTTTGGGAAATCCTGCAAGAAGATTGACGAATGACGTGTGAAGACATAGCGGCGTCAACTAATATTTCAAACACGTCGGCATTCCGCATTCTATGCGACAAATTACTGCTGCATCGTGTGTGTTCCAGATGGGTACCTCATCACTTAACGAGAGCACAATTGTTAGCCAGAGTTCAGGTGTGTCATTGAGTGGAAACAAATTATTGCAAAGGATCCAAACTTTCTAAATGCAGTAATAACTGCCGATGAAACATGGGTCCACTATTTCGACCCCCTCACGAAGCGCGCAACGAGAGTCTGGAAACACACAGGATTGTCTCGTTCGAAAAAAGGTCCACCAAACCAAATCAGCTGAGAAGGTGCTGATAATAATTTTGTTTGATCATGAAGGTGAAGTCTACCAGCACCGTCGTTCCTCCACAAATTACAGTCAATGCTGAGTATTACATTTCAGTCTTGAAGCGTCTGCGACAACACATATCGGCTGAGCGACGGGAGTTGGTGGGCAAGTGGACCCTGCACCATGATAACGCCAGCCCATATGTGGCTGCTTATGTTCAACAGTTTCTTACGAAATGCAGTATTGAAATCATGCCACAGCCTGCCTGCAGTCCTGACCTCACCCCGTGCGATTTCTGGTTGTTTCCATCAATGAAGGAGAAGCTCCGTGGCGCAACATTCAACACAGATGCTGACGTTATTCAAGCTGTACAGGGGTCGCTAAAGCAGCTTACACAAAATTCATTTCACCCGAGGGAAGATACTTTGAGAAAGAATAACGTATATTTTGCTGTACATATATTTCTTTATTTTGTGTGATTTTACTGGTAATTTTTATGGAACGGCCGTTGTATATGTTTTCTATTAACGTTCTGTTACTGACTGCTTTAATAAGAAATCACCCAGAAAAAAATATGTTTTATTACTTGCATAAAATAGCCTTCTTGTAATAAAAGAATAACTTTGGGATGTTCTAAAGGTATAAAACGTATGATTTTCATTGACAGTGGAGCCCGGTAAGAATGTATTGCTACGAAATTCAGCTGACTCATCAGTAACCCTTTCACATGTACCAACCTTTGAGGAACTGGAAAAGGGAGCAGCCAACGTAAGCCCCACTGAGTACTGCAGTTGTGGATGGCCTGAACACATGCTTGTACCCCGTGGAAAGCCCAGAGGAATGGACTTCTATTTGTTCGCCATGGTCACTGACTACGATCACGACAAGGTAAATTTCCTTCGCTTTATTCCTGTTATATGTTGTCACAGAAAACGAAGGCTGATGGAATTCTTTAAAAACGTCGTGTTTTGTTTTTATTTTTCTTTACAAAAAATGTATTCATTTCCATGAAAGGAGAATTTTTTGATTTTTTTTTGTCTGTGAAACAAGCAAAAAAGGCACTTTTTAGTTGGCCCTTCGTAACGAATATCAAGCTTAAAGTTTTCTTTGTCTATTCATCTGTACGGCACTATATTTCCGAGTAATACGTTATCTACTCTTCCCTCCTCTTTGATGCATGCTAGTGTCGGTTTGCGAATTCTTCTGCTCGTCCCAATCCATCCAGGAGTAACTTGGCTTATTCTCCTGCACATTTTGCAGTCACTGAGTGTCCATATATCCTTTCTTCTGTCCGATCTGACATCACCGAGTACCACTTTGTCCATTCTATCATCTCTGAGTGTTCCGTTGTTCATTCTTCTCTGCATTCTGACATTTTCGGATGTCCCTTTGTCCGTCCTTCTGACCGTTCAGAAGTCTCCGAGTATCCGTTTGCCTATTCTTTTGTACTTTCTGACATCTCTTAGTATTCTTTAGTCATTCTTCTCTCCATTCGGATATCTCTTAGTGTTCCTTTGTCCATTGTTCTGACCTTCCTGAAATCATTTTCTTTTATCATTCTGCCAGCTCCGAAATATTCGAGTATTCTTTTATTAATTCTGCTTTCCGTTCCGACATTTCCAACTCTCTCTTTGTCTAGTTATCCGTCTGTTTTGACATCTCCGATTGTCATGCGATAGCAGTTCTTCTGTCCTTCCCATATCAGAGCGTCACTTTGTCCATTCTGCTTTACGTCCAGACATCTCCGAATATCATTTTCTTCATTCTTAAATCCGTTTTAATATCTCCGGTACTCTACTGTCAATTCTTAAGCCCGTTTCGATATTTAAGAGCAACTCCTTATCGACTGCTCCTTTTCTTTCGTTACCTCCGATTAGAAAGCTAACCATTTTTCGTCTATTTCACTATCTCCTGAGTATCACTCCGCACATTCCCATATCTGCTTTGATATCATCGGATGTTACTTTGCTCAGTATTCCTTTTATTTCGACATCATCAAGTTGAAAGTTCTTCTGTCCGTCTCAACATTTCCGATTATCACTCTGCTTATTTTTTCGCTTGTTTCGGCAATTTCGAGGGTCAAAATTATCCATTCGTTCTTCCATTTCGATTAACGTGAATATCACATTATCCATTCTTCTGTCGGCCGCCATGTATCCGCCAAGAAGATGTGGTTTTAAAAATTAATTATGCAATTCATGATGCCCTGAATAATGAGAAAAAAAGGAATTCCTTTACGAAATATTCTGAAGAATAGTTTTCTGCTAACCATTATACATTAATACCGATGAGCCCTTCCATTATGACCACCCACAACCTAGAAAAATCAGCGCACCTGGAGACCGAACGGTGGCACAGGTGAAGTTCACAGAGCAGTATACATACAATCCGAAGACCAGCTTTCGGTTAGTAGAGTGTTCAAAGTCAGAATGGGGAAAGCTGCCGATTAATCGGAGTTTGACAAAGGACAAATTGTGATGGCACGGTTCCTCGGAAACAGTGCGGCTTTTGGATTGTTCCCGTGCCGCTGTAGTGAATACGTATCAAAAGTGGTGCACCGTCGTCGAGCCGTGTGTCGTCCGCAGTTCATTGATACCAGAGTCGCGCATTGTTCACATCGACCGCAAGGCCACAGTGTGACAAATCGTCCGCTGCAACAGTAGTGATCAGTGCAATGTGTCACAGCACACAGTTCATCGCAGCCTTCTGCGCCTGAGCCTGGGTAGCTGAAGACCCAGCCGGGTCCCCATGCTCACTGCACGTCATCTCCAACAACGCATGAAATGGGCCCAATATCATCGATTTGCACTGTGGATGTTTGGAAGAAAGTGGCCTGGTCTGACGAATCAAGATTCTTGGTGCATCAGGTTGACTTCCGAGCGCAGATACGTCGATTACCCACGGAGGCTGTGGCACCGGGATGCACTGTTGGGCGGAAACAGGCCGGCGGCAACGGTATTATGCTGTGGGCGATGTTTTCTTGGGACAATTTATTCCCAGTAGCACAATCCCTGACAGCTGTTAGGTATCTGAACATCGCTGCGTACCAAGTTCACCCATTCATGGCAGCTGTGTTCCCTGCTGGTGATGGCCATTACCAACAGGATAATGCGCCATGCCACACTGCCAGAATCGTCAAGGAGTAGTTCGAGGAACAGACTGGTGACTTTCTGTTTAATGCCCTGGCCTCCAAATTCACCTGACATGAACCCAATCGAACATTTTAGGTTCGACTAGGAAAAGCGAGTTCGCGTTAAATCCCCACCACCGCGAAATGTACTGGAACTAGAGGAACTGCTGTTGACATTATGGTACCAGATACCCCAGGATACCTATCGCCACCTCATCGAACCCATTTAGCCCGCTGGTTTTCCGGTTAAATAGGGTCCTACAGCTTATTAGGTAGGTGGTCGTAATGTAATGTTTCATCGGTGTATTTTAAAAGAAATTTCATCAAGGTTGGCAAATGGCTCTGATTGCCTTTAACTAATTCAAATGAGATAGGTTTTCAAATTTCGAAAACACGAAGACTTTGTATGACGAAATATTAAGATTTTTTGCAATGATTCCACAATGTCCTGCTTTTGAGCAACTCATAGTGATTAAGTGGCTTCTTGGATTCTCGTTCAACATTATTCACTTCGTTCACTAACAGTTTGTAAATTTATCAGTAACAATGACTATTCCTTGCAGCAGCCATTTTTGTGCTAACAAAGTATAAAATTGATATTTCATTAAGACTGCAGTGTAGCTAATTACTGTGGGTATGGGAGAATGAAAACCAAATACCAAAAATCAGTAAATGTTCCGTTTTGCATTTTAATTGTTAGTTAAGGTGTAAATAATATTTTTCTCATTTTTGCCAACTGTTTAGGAAAATCTATAAAACTTATAATGCTGGGATTCGCAGTTTGCTGTAAAACCTTTAGTACCAGTGCAACTTAAATTTAGAGAGCTGTCAGAAAACAAATGAAACTGCAGCACTAGCAAGGCAACGACGTGACGTGAATTAAAAAGGGTAGTGGTGCTTAAAAAGACAATTGTTTGCTGCGTCGGCGTGGCGAAAGGTGTCGATCGGTCATTGGCCGTTCGGCAGACACAGGAAAGGAAGAGAAGTGTGAGTAATGGTTGCGCTAAAATTTTGTTATCGCCTGAACAAAACAGCCACCGAAGCGTACGAGATGTTGAAGGAGGCGTATGAGGAAAATGTTCTGCCACGTGCAGCAGCATTTAGGTATGTTAACGAATTTCAAAAATATAGTCAATCAACAAGCAAGGAAGGTAAGCCAGGCCGTTGGGCGACGGTTGTTACTGGTGAAGCGATCAACACTGCTGTATAGTGTGAGAAGATCGTCGAGTGACAGTAAGACAACTGGGGAGAACTACTAGGAATGTCTCACGACAGTGCTGCTGTGATATTTCGTGATCATTTGTATGTGACACGTGTGACGTACCTGCCAGCAGGACGCACACGACATAAAGGCAGATAGCAGCGATAACAAACGTCCGCGTAGCTCAATTGGTAGAGTGACTTATTCCGGAATGAGGGGACCCGGGTTCGAGCCCCGGCGTGGACAAAAATGACGGAGAAATTTACTTCGTTATAATGGCACCCGAACTTTCCGGATGACCCGGCCGTTCAAAATCTCGCAATAGTGTGATGTTCTTTCCACACCGCGGGATAGGAAAAGTAAGAGAATCACTTCTCCAGCGCTTCGAAAAATAAATGTGTGTGACGTTGCATTCCCCACACCAGATTGACTGGGAGTTCTCAGGTGCACGTTCTACAGCGGATGGCTGCCTGCAACGATTCATGGTCACGGCTGATCCGTGGGCCATGCCCCCGGCCCTCTTTCGGAGGGAGGGGGGAGATGCGACGTACCTGCCAGTAGGACGCACACGACATAAAGGCAGATAGCAGTCAGAACTAACGTCCGCGTAGCTCAATTGGTAGAGTGACTTATTCCGGAATGAAGGGATCCGGGTTCGAATCCTGGCGTGGACAGAAATGACGGAGAAATTTACTTCGTTATACACGGGTGTGGGCACCGTGGGTTCCACGTTTGATAACGCCCGAACATGGAAACAGAAGTTTGAGGAGATTAGCAATGTCTTTCTGGATACCATAATAACCGGATATGAATCCTGGATTCAACATTATGATCCGGAGTCAAAGCAACAAAGTTCTTCATGGAAGTCCGCTACTTCTCCTACTCTTAAAAAGGCTAAGGTTGTACCTTCTGCTGGTGATGCAATGATTATCGCATTCTTTGATGGTGTCGGTTTGACTTTTCAACATGCCGTACCACTTCATACGACGGTCACAGGTGCTTTTTATGTCACTTTTCCTCGATATTTGCTGGAGCAAATCCGAAAAAAAAGGCCTACACTGCTCGCAGGAGGGTGGACACTTCACCATGATAATGCCAGGCCCCATATGGCTAATGTTGTAATGGCCAAAAACAACATCTCCTGCCTGCCATATCCTCTCTACAACCTGGACTTGGCCCCTTGAGACTTTCCCTTTTTCCATCGTAGAAAAAAACATTACGGAGTAAGTGCTTTCCGTGGGAAAAGACCGCTACCAAAAAGACGGAGGCGATTTTTTAAAGAAATGTCAAAAGATGGTTTCTCTCACGTGCTTCAAGAGTGAGAGAGAAGATGGGACAAGTACATTTCAGCTAACAGTGCATGTTTCGAAAAGGACTTCATTCACCTTGTCATTGACTAGCTCCATTGGTACATTATAGCTGCAGCCCTTCCTTTTGTGACAGCCCACGTATATTACTTTCTATGTTTGTATGAATTGCTAATCGCAAAGTTGCATAAATTGTATTGTGCATGTTAAATCCTAGAAAGGAAAAGTATGGGACTCAACTGATATTCTCTCTCTCTCTCTCTCTCTCTCTCTCTCTTTCTCTGTTTCTTTAGGTCGAAGGTGCCGCTGACAAGACTATTTGCTCCGATGCTGTAAGCTACTGCGGAGCCATGGATCAGAAATACCCTGACAAGAAGGCAATGGGTTATCCCTTTGACCGCCCCATCAATGTCCGTACTCCAAGCCAATTCAAGACTCCAAACATGTCCTTCACGGAGATCAGGATCCAGTTTGAAGGACACAAGCACTAATTCAACCTGCGTGGTTGGACGTATGTTAATATCAGATGCGAGACATGACCAGTTATCTGTCCGTTCATTGTGCTGAGGAATGAGCAGTTTAGAAAAATTCTACCTCTGCGCAATTTACTGAAATCAATAAAACTATTTATTTCGGCCTTAGATCTGGTGTCAAATCATTTATGTAATTCGAATCTGTGTCTTTATGAAGTAAAAACAAATTGCGTGAAACACGTTTCAGAGACGGTAATATGAAATGTACTAATTTAGACGTCTCTTGCACGTGCTGTCATACTGAACGTCATCGAACACTTACTTCGAATTTGAACAGATCTGCACAGCTTGGTTATCTGCTAGTTCAAAAAGAAAAAGTTAAATAAGATGGCACATATGATACGAAAAAGCTTTGGGCATTTGATTTTCTTTTTAATGTGTAAATATTGATATTTGAAGGTATTTTCTAACTAGGAGATGTAATTATAGAAAGGGTAATTTTTTTAATTACAAACAAAATGTTGGCTGGCTATACGATCTAATTTGGAGCTAAAAATGGCGATATTAGAAGATAATTTCTTATTAAAGCTTGAAAATATCGTTATTAGAATGTATTTTTTGAATAGGAGGCAGAGATATATAAAGGCTGCCTTATCTAGTTACAAGAAAAATATCGATTGGCTACATTATGAGATTAGAAGCATAAATATAATAGTCCATGTGGTTAGAAGCATAAATGTAATAATCCATGTGGTTAGAAGCTGAGATATCGATATTTTACCTTTTCTAATTTATGGTGTAAATATCGATAGGCTGCTTTATTTGACTAGAGGAGTGATCGACTACCTTATCCAATTCGAAGGTATAAAATCCACAAAAATCTGATTGGCATAAATATCGATAACCTGCCATATCTAATAACAAGCCAAATATCGATGGGATATCACATCTTTTCAGAACGTAAAAATGTTGGTCATGTATAATGTTTTGCATTTGTGGGACGCTACTTTTCCCTTATGTGACCGTATGTGCGATTACCAAGTAGCCATTCGACCAATGAGATTTCTTGTATGTTGAGGAGAAAGCGGTCGTTTGTTGACAATTTTACAGCCTTATTCAGTGTTTTAGCTCCTAATATCTTCTTATTTTCAATGATTACTGTTAGGAATTCTGATTCAACAATTTCTCAGTGTTGTTTATACCAGAAAGATGCTTGTTATTTCATGGCTTAGAGCATCATTCATCAATATTTCTTTAATTGTGCTTTGTTTACCGGGTTTGTCATCAGCATTTCGCACTTAGGCAAATATCCGAACACCTCCATTGGTGGATGAAAACAGCTTTATAAAAATTTATCATGATTGTCTAAAATGTGTGTGATTTTGAACATCGTTATTAATGGAATTCTCACGAGAGACAAGCATGAAATCGGGTGGGGAAAATCCGTTTAAAATTTCTTTCAGTTGGATTTGTGCAGTACAATTCATTTTTTCTTTTTTCTTTTTTGAAATTTGTTTTTACTACACGAATAGTCATGATTTTGGATTGCTTTCAACTTACTTTTTGTTCAATGAACAACCTTGATGACACTCTAATGTACAGTGATCAATGGAAATAAATGGCAT
The DNA here is from genome assembly GCA_039090855.1 of Macrothele yani. Taxonomy (NCBI): domain Eukaryota; kingdom Metazoa; phylum Arthropoda; class Arachnida; order Araneae; family Macrothelidae; genus Macrothele; species Macrothele yani. The sequence continues at coordinate 28,122,734 of CM076989.1, read as the reverse complement.
ACTATCAAATGGTATCCTGTTTTCAACATTGGAATTGTTTTCCCTTCGAACATAGCATCCTTCTTCACACCTTTAATGTCACTTAACTCGGCTTGCCCAAGATTGTGAACTACACCACGTTTTAGAATATAATGTGTATTAGTAGAAATCTCGAAGTTTTTGATAACGTTTAAAGCATCTTCTAACGAAAAAACGTATCCAAAATAATCATTAATAGAATGACGAAAACCAAAATTCATTTTAACTATAATTCTTAACAGCTAAATTGAACTAATTATCAACTCAAACCACGCACGCACTAACTGACAACAAAAAGAGAACTTCAGGAGTAAAGCGTACAAGAAATCCCAGTGGAAGGAGATACCTTTTCTAACAACGCTTCTCATTGGTCGAATGGGAGACGTCACATAGGGACCGTATATGCGATTACAAAGCAGTGTCCCACAACTGCAAAACATTATACATGACCAAAAATGTTAATATCAGTGCATCTGACTAGCAGCAAAAAAATATCGATGATTTATCTAATCATAAGATACAGAGTATATATCGACATGCACAATTATATATAAATATTATAATTATCTATCTAAGGCTAAAATACCGATAGGCTACCTTTATAAGATGTAAAGTCAAAAAGCAACCTGATTAGAAGGTATATTATAAATATCAATAAGTTGCAATATCTGATTAGAAGCGTATAATTTTAGTAAAATCCCTGTGTGATTGAATGATACAAATACCCACAGGCTACCTTTTCTGATCATGAGGTTTTGACGATCGTCAAAACCTCATGCGGTTTGGGAAAGGTACGGCAAATGTTTGTGATATCAACTCCCCTTACAGATACAATAAAAATGAACCGTTGCTGATGGAGTGTGAAGTTCGGAGACTTGTACAATCCACTGTATCCATCTCCTTAACTGCAAAACAGACTACGAATGATAAAAAGCAGTTATTTTTCATAATATAGCAATCACTAAATTCGCAATTTTAACGCAACAAGAATTTTGTTTTTGAAGCTCTGCTTTTTTAATTACGAGACAGACAGAAAAAAAATTTCTTAACATAACCGTAACTGAATCATACATCAGGTTATAAAGAAAGTATTCGAAAAATAGAGAAGCATGTATTTCATGCTTAAGAAATCGTGCAAACCATTTAACCTAATTGTCCAGGTAGTGCCCATTGAAACTGATGACCTTGTTCCACCGATCTACGAGCTGAAATATCCCATTGCGACAGAAGTCTGACGAGCAGGAGTTGAAGAAGTCATCTATGCAACGTTTCACATCATCATTATTAGCAAAGTTTTTCTCAGCGAGAAAATTCGACAAAGACAGGAAGATATGCCAAGTCGGACGCGGCAAGGTCCGGGAAATAAGGGGGATGCGACAATGTTTCGCATTTATAACGAAGTAAATTTCTCCGTCATTTCTGTCCACGCCAGGATTCGAACCCGGATCCCCTCATTCCGGAATAAGTCACTCTACCAATTGAGCTACGCGGACGTTTGTTCTGACTGCAATCTGGCTTTATGTCGTGTGCGTCCTGCTGGCAGGTACGTCACATCTCCTTTCGTACAGCACTTTCTTAACAACGCTCATCATAATCGCTCACAATAATAGCTCTCAATAATCGCTCTTATCAACACACCTCAATAATCCCTCTCAATAATATCAACAATTTTCTCTCAAAAGATCAGTCGTCGCTTTTTATCTCTTGTTCTTATCTTATTACATACATACGTGACGTGCATTCAACCTCAATGTGTTGCCAAACGTATTCATTTGAAGGAAAAGATATTCCGTTAAGCGGAAAGAATACTGAGAATAAACTCAAGAATTACATAGGGAAAGAAACTAAAAAAGGAAAGTTAATCTAGAATATACGTCACACATTCCAGCTCGTGAAATTTTTGCTGGGTTTGTAAAGCGACATGTGGACGAGCATTATCCTGGTGAAAAACAGCTCCATGGTGATTAATCAACGCAGGGCGCTTTTCTTGCAGTTCAGCATGGAGACGATCCAACTGTTGGACGTAAGCATCCGCTGTGATGGTATTGTTCCGCGGTAAGAGCTCATATCACACTGCGACAATCCCGCCAGCAACTCAGCATAACCTTCCGTCCATGAAAGAGTGGCTTAGCGACCTTCTGTGGTAGAGCTGAGCTCGGGCTCAATTTTCGGAGCCCGTGTTATATCAGCCCAAGCCCACTGGAGCTCGAATTTTATATTGCAAGATAGAGCCCGGGCCCGAACAAGTCCGAAAACTGCCTAACCTGTTCAACCATTAATAAAATATATCCCCTTTTCCGCACTTCCACTCTATCTCCTCCTCCTGCAGTATTGCGAGTGGAGAAGGGACCTCTATCAATTTTTACAGTGTAACTGCACGATTTTCTTTGACCTTTCGTTTCCACCTGAAGTGCTTCGGGCGGCCAGGCATCCAAAATGATCGGGCGGTGCTGCAATTAAATGTTGCGCAAATAGTGCTAATATTATCGTGCCATAATACGCTGCAATATGTACATTGCCAAATAGAATTAGCAAGGGAGCTAAGGGAGCTACTGCGTGGAGAGAGGGGGTTAATTATCGTCGGCGTGCTATCAACTATCCAATATCTATAGTTCTTGAAAGAGCTTTTTCTTCTCTGCAGAAACACACTAATCTGTGGCCTATGGCATTTTCTACCCAAGCCTGGAATAAATAGGCATCTCGAATGTCCGAACCTCAACCAGAACTAGTTGCCGAAGAATTCCCTTTACCAACTATAAAGTGTCTCATTTGCTAAATCATATAAAATCACATTTATGTATAAAAAAAATATCTCGCTCTCCCTCTCTCTAAGAGCCCGAACCCGAGCAGCAGTAAATATTCTACAGCCAGTCTCAGCTGTGTTCTCTGAGGGTTGTTCTTGCTTGGTCCATGCTCTTTGTCGCGTGACTTTCACGTATGTGCGGCCATTTTTCGTCACCCGTGACCAACTGATGCAAAAAGCCTCAGGTTTTTCTCTTTCACGCGGAGCAACAGCAATGGAGTAGCGTTGCATCCGATTCTGGACAGACAAAGCATGGGGTAACCAGTTGCACAATTTACACGAATATTCGGATGTTGATGATCGTGTGGGAGATCTCCAGTTCCTACGCCAGTTCATGTAGTGTTGTAGCAGGCTTGGTCGACAGCACATGTTGCAGAGTATCATCTTCAGACTTTAGCAAATTCGATACTGATGTACGGGATCTGTCTGGAGGCATCAGACAGATGCCGTACATACGTGCCTTATTTCCTGTACCAGTATAGCAAGAACTATTTCCGATAATATCGTCACCAAATGCGTTTCGCAATTTAATTTTCCAAGAGCTTCAGTAACTTTCACGCTATTCAAATATTCATACAGCAATATTGCACGCACACCTTCCTTCGATATCGCTATCGTATCGTAAACCTTCCTTCGATATCACCATCGTATCGTCGCCACGTGCAACTAATTTTCACCACAACAGCGTACGTTCGTTCCTTAGACTCTATTCTTTCGCGCACAGCACTCTGGGATATTTACGCCACTACAGGCCCGCATTATCTTGCATTACATACACCACATACGATTTTTTTCCGAAAACTTTCTTTACAACTTGATATGTAGATACACGGTTACTGTAGATAAACAGGAAGCATTACCTTCCATAGCATAACTACACTGCTGGCCACCCAAAATGCAACACCAAGAAGGATACGAGATAGCAAAGCCAGATTTACTGGACACATAACAACAGAGACAAAGATGAAGCAATTGAGCTTACAGGCCCGTGCGACTTGCGTAACACGCAGACATCAATAGTTCGTGTGGCCCCCATGGCTGGCAATAACGTCCGCTACACGCCGCGGCATCGAACGAAAGAGGCTTTGGATGTGGGCTTGGGGTATGTCGGTCCACGCTGCTTCCACACGTTGTCACAGTTCATCAGGCGTAGCCGCGGGTGGTGCTTGCCGGGCCACTCGGTTGCCGATCAGCGACCAGATGTGTTCGATGGGCGACATATCGGGAGAACAGGCGGGCCACGGCAGCAGTGACACCTGGTGGGCCGTGAAAAATTGTTGCACGATGCGTGCCACTTGCGGGCGCGCATTGTCCTGTTGAAGCGTGGCCGCTGGCCGGTCCTGCAGGTAAGGGAGGACTACAGGCTCCAAAACGTCGGAGATGTATCGTTAGCTGTTGAGTGTAACGGCGATGCGTACCAGAGGGGTGCGGGTGTCATATTCAATTGGGCCCCAAACCATAACGCTAGGCGACGGACCGATATGGCGATGCATAATGCAGGCGTCATACAGTCTCTCGCCACGGTGCCGCCACACGCGGATCCGACCATCCTGGTGTTGCATGTCGTGCCATTCCGTAGTCCAGGTGCGGCGTTCAACGGCCCAGTACCACCGCACTCGCCGGTGGTGTAACGTCAATGGTAATCGGAGCAATGGGCGCCGTGCGACAAGTCCCCGCTCCTGCAGACGACGTCGAATGGTAAGTGCTGACACAGGTTGTGGCGCAACACACCCTAATTCCTGCGCTAACGTTCGTGATGCGGCGGTGCGAGCCATCAATGCCCACCGCACAACATGCCAGTTCTCGCGTTCGGTGGTGTGCCGCGGCTGCGGCAATCACTCACGTCGGTCCATCCGTCCCTCCTGCACCCACCGAATCCATACTGGCCTCACTGTGGCTGGATGGCGTCCCACACGGGCGCCGATGTCTTGGTACGATAAACCGCTGTCGCGATATGCCACTATTCGTCCTCTGTCGAACTCCGAAACGTGCTGGAATGACTGCCGTATTCTGCGACGAGGCATCAGGAAGCTTCCCACGCACAGGTCAGGTCCGGCAGCACAACACACTTCCACTACTTACACCCCGCCTTCTGTGCACCCTTCTTATAGTGCTTCTCGGCGGCGTGCAGGGCGCACATAATTTGCATATGCACTGCAATGCTAATCGTTTGCATGTGCTCTCGCGGGCGACGCTTGTTGCGAATTTCAGGCCAATAGGATGCTTCCTTCTTGGTGTTGCATTTTGGATGGCCAGCAATGTATTACTGAGTTTTTAATGTGGAGCACAAAGAAATTAGCTTCAGGAGCATCTTTCTCAATGGTAGTATAGTTAGATATCATCATCATTATTAAAAACAACCATTATTATTCCACTGCTGGATGAAGGTGTCCTCAAATCCCTTGCACAAGTCTTGGTCCTGAATAGATAGATAGATAGATAGATAGATAGATAGATAGATAGATAGATAGATAGATAGATAGATAGATAGATAGATAGATAGATAGATGGAAATTAGCTTCAGTAGCGCCGTTCTCAATGGCAGTATAGTTACGTAGTTATCATCATCATTATTAAAAACAACCATTATCAATCCACTGCTGGATGAAGGTCTTCTCAAATCCCTTCCACAACTCTTGGTCCTGTATAGATAGATGGACAGATAGATAGAGGAGTATTTTTTCACAATATATCAGTTATCATTGGCATAACTATGCACAACAGTGTATGTTCCCCTCAGCAGTTCACCCAGAAATTTGTTTTAGAAGCCCACCTCTTTACGCATAAAACAAAGAGATAGCAAGATAGATAGTTGTTTTTAAAGGCAATTGCTATTAAAGACGAGTAAATATAGAAGCTGTCATGTAAAATATAATTTGAACAAATGGAGATATGTGAAAGTGAGAGAGAGATACAGGTCAAAATCAGTGATATTGCATTGGTGTCCAAAATTAAAGTCTGGAAGGCATTCTCTCGGACAGGGATGGAAACGGGTCACGGGTCAACGGATCAGCTGGTAAACGGGCGGGTAGGGTGAAGGTGTTCCTGACCCGATTTCGACTAGGTTTTATATCCGTTTCATTTTTGAACAGCAAAGAAAAATGCGCACTGCGGAATTTTGTGCTCGATATTGGTTCCCGCGGACTGAAAAATGGTTTGTCACCCAATATAAAGGAAGCGTTTCCTCAGAAGGAAAAGTGTTCCTTCCTTCTGAGGGGCAATGATGAAAACAACATCCACATTTTGGAAACTTTCAACTCATCATAAACTTATGCAAATTAGTGTTGCCGTGAAATATATTCTGCAGCTTGATGTGTTACCAAGAAAACAGCAAAAACTGAAATTTAACATACAACAAGTTGCTTAATTTAATTCAAACAATTTGACTGTATTACCATCAAAATTAGGTGAAACGGCCTTAACATTACTGCGCAGAGACTTTTTGACTCTCGCAGATGTTTTTTGAAACATGTGAAAAACAGTTAGGTTATGTTTTACAAGTGAAGGACGACAGTTTGAATTCTTTTTCTAAGTAATGGAGTAAATTATACATTCCTATAATAATACATTTGTTTGATTTCCAAATAACCTGAGATACCCACTGCGGAGAGACTTTTTGAACACCTTGTATACTCTATACATTATAGTTCAAAGCAGATTTGTCCGGATCGGGTCCGGGTCCAAAATTTTTGATCTGTTTCCAACTCTGCTCTCGGGTAAAAGGAAAATACGGAACTGCAGATAAAGCCATTTGGCCTGTAAAGACACAACCATAAGGGTAATAAACATTTTATAACAACAGACAAATATGTACACATTTTACGTACACAGGGTCACATCCGCATATGTGTCCAATTTCAGATGTAACCTCAAAATGTCTTAATAAGAAATGTGTTCGCATCTTACGGACAGGCAATTCCCACAACGACGATGCATGCTTTTCAAAAGGTTGTTGATGAACTGTGGAGCCAAAGAATTCCATTCCTCAATTAAGGCGTTGCGTAACTTGGGATGGATGGTTCTGACGAGCTGCAACGTGTTGTCCCATAGCATTCCAGAAATTCTCTACAGAGTTCAGATCCGGCGACTTGGTTGGCCTATCCAGACTCCGAATATCCTCGCTCTGCAGGAGATCATTGACACGTTGAACCCTGTGCGGGCGAGCGTTATCATCCATCAAAAGGAACTGAGGGCAACAGCTCCCCGAAACAGTCTGACACAGGGCTTCAGGATCTCGTCCTTACAGCCCTCAGCATTCGCATTGCCTTCTGCAAACATATGGAGTAGTGGAAAGTGGCCGCACCGTAACCAGCGAGCGGTACATTGAGACACACAAGAAGTCATACTAGTCCGAACAAGAATCTGAAAAAGGTCCACATTCACCTTGACAATGCGAGACCACACACATCTTTGGCAACAAATCAGGCAATCAGCAAATTGGGCTGGTCGGTGGTCCCCTATCCACCGTACAGCCCAGATCTGACGCCCTCAGACTTCCACCTGTTCTGTCTAATGAAGGACAGTCTCCGGGGACAACGATTTGATGACACCGACGAGGTGGAAGTGGCTGTGAAGAACAGTCCACACCTGATTTTTTTTTCAAAGAAGTTTCGAGAGATAAGCATATTATAATGAATATAGCTTTTAACTACTAAGCTAATTATAATGAATTCAGCTTCTTCTAATGCTTTATAATGAATATAATGCTTCTGCTACTAGTTTCTTCTAGTAATGGTTGTTGTTTGTTAATTATATCATGAATAAACTTTCCTGCTAGTAGTGTAGTAATAATAATGAACAAGCTTTTAACTGCTAGTAATGTTGTAGTAGTAATTAAGATGAATAAAATCTTATGCTGGTTGTTAATAATAATCACAATGAAATAAACCTAACAGCCAGACAGAGATCTGACAAAACTATGAACTGAGAAAAACGTACTTACAACAAATTCTTTATTAGTGAAACTTCTGGCTCTCACATAAACGAAGATCTCTTTATACAACAACAGCTTTCTAACACATAAACCACAGCTCACTCTACGCACATCAACAAAAAGCTCTTTCACATAAACAAACGCTCTCTCTATACAACAACAAACGCTCTCTCTCTCTACAACAACAAACGTTCTCCTACGTATCGTTGAACGCGCCTATTTATACTGGCTACCACCACGTCATGACTTACACTCATTGCCAGATCTCATTCATCGGGTGAAATAACATCTCGTTCAGTAAGAAGATAATTTACATAGTAAAAAAAAAACCAGAGATAGTAAAAATCAAAAGGAAAGTGAATCTAGAGTATACGTTACAATATGTTGAATTGCACATGTTCGTAGAGTAACTTTTTTATAGAGAAAGAGTTACTCTAACAACATGCGCAATTTGAACGACATCTGTCAGTTAATAAAACAGTTATGCCCATTTTTGCATTACTTTGGGTACAACCCTCGTAGAAGGCGCTAGTCATTTAGATTTGCCAAACAAGGGCAACCGCTAGGCTAGTTTTCCTGAATAGAGGAACAAGTCCTTTCAACACACGGTTCCTCCGCTGTGTTCCTGCTTCTTATTCTATCCATCACAAACAGTGATTTTGTCACTTTTACAAATAAGACGTAGTTTCGAGTCTCTTACATCTTCGTCACTCCTGTCGTAAATGGCTATTTCGTCAAAGTTTAAAGTCACATTTACTTTTGTGTAACTGTCACTGTGAAAGAAAAATTTATGTTAAGCCCACCTCTACTTCAGTTGCCTCAAAAAGAAATGCCTTTGCCATAGGCCCTGTCCGTCACTCATGTGATTACTTCACTTTGAGAAAGGACGTTTGATTTTAGTGTTAATTTTCATTTGTAACCCGCCATCCACAGCAGAAAGATCGAATTCGATAACGTGCGCGCTCGCTTTCAACAGCAGTCAAAAGTAGGCTCTGAAAAAGGCTCATTATTTTTTTTAATGGCCCGCTTCTTCTGCGTAGATATAAAACTTGTATCGCAAAAATGTACTATTCAAATCTCAAATTGTAGAGCAACTCCGAGTGATTTCGTAATGTGACTCAAGAAAAAATTTCCCTTTGACGTGCATATTAAATGCGTTAATTGTGGTTTCATTTGCTGACCAGTAAAACTGATTGCGGAACGCCAACTTCTACAGGATCGGTGAAGGGTTGTTTTTTTGTTTTGTTTTTAATAATTCTACCACTGGCTCAAATATTTATGAATCACGGTTCTGTGAACTGTGCCGAGTTTGAAATTAGGAGTTGAGGGCAACGCGAAAACTACACTGCTGGCCTCCCAAAATGCAACACCAAGAAGGAAGCATCCGATTGGCCTGAAATTCGCGGCATGCGTCGCCCGCGAGAGCACATGCAAACGATTAGCATTGCAGGGTATATGCAAATCATGTGCGCCCGGCACGCCACCGAGAAGCACTATAAGAAGGGTGCAGAAAAGGCGGAGTGTAAGTAGTGGAAGTGTGTTGTGCTGCCGGACCTGTGCGTGGGAAGCTTCCTGATGCCTCGTCGCAGAATACGGCAGTCATTCCAGCACGTTTAGGAGTTCGACAGAGGACGAATAGTGGCATATCGTGACAGCGGTTTATCGTACCGAGATATCGGCGCTCGTGTGGGACGACATCCAGCCAAAGAGAGGCGAGTATGGATTCGGTGGGTGCAGGAGGGACGGACGGACCGACGTGAGCGATTGCCGTTGCCACGGCACACCACCGAACGAGTGGACCGGCATGTTTTGCGGAGGGCATTGACTGCTCGCACCGCCCCACCACGAACGTTAGCGCAGGAATTCGGGTGTGTTGCGCAACAACCTGTGTCAGCACGTACCGTTCGACGTCGTCTGCAGGAGCGGGGACTTGTCGCACGGCGCCCATTGCTCCGGTTACCATTGACGTTACACCACCGGCAAGTGCGGCGGCAGTGGGCCGTTGAACGCTGCAACTGGACTACGGAATGGCACGACATTTTCTTCTCCGACGAATCTCGCTTCTGCCTGCAACACCACGTTGGTCAGATCCGCGTGTGGCGGCACCGCGGCGAGAGACTGTATGACGCCTGCATTATGCATCGCCATACCGGTCCGTCACTTGGCGTTATGGTTTGGAGCGCCATTGGATATGGCACCCGCACCCCTCTGGTGCGCATCGCCAGTACACTCAACAGCCGCAGCACCATCTCCGACGTTTTGTAGCCTGTAGTCCTCCTTTACCTGCAGGACCTGCCAGCGGCCACGTTTCAACAGAACAATGCGCACCCGCAAGTGGCATGCATCGTGCAACAATTTTTCACGGCCCACCAGGTGTCACTGCTGCCGTGGCCCGCCTGTTCTCCCGACATGTCGCCAATCGAACACGTCTGGTCGCTGATCGGCAACCGAGTGGCCTGGCAAGCACCACCCGCGGCTACGCCTGATGAACTGTGGCAACGTGTGGAAGCAGCCTGGACCGACATACCCCAAGTCCACACCTCTTTCGTTCGATGCCGCGACGTGTAGCGGCCGTTATTTCCAGCCATGGGGACCACACGAACTATTGATGTCTGCGTGTTCCGCAAGTCGCACGGGCCTGTAAGCTCAATCGTTTCATCTTTGTATCTGTTGTTATGTGTTCAGTAAATCTGGCTTTGCTATCGCGTGTCCTTCTTGGTGTTGCATTTTGGGTGGCCAGCAGTGTATGTAGCACTTGAAAAACTGGAATTTCACCAGTTTTTCAAGCTAAGCTTTGTCAGCGTTGACCAGTGAACGCCCAGCGGGTGTTTTAATTTCGGTAAACAACGGATCATGATGAGCAAACATGCAGAGTAAATAATGCATGTTGTTTGCGCACGAAATTCATCTGTGCGGAATACAGGGGTATGGGAAAATTCAATAAGCATATTTCCTTTGCTGTTGAGAATACATAGAAAAAAAGTGACGTTTGTCTGAGAAATTTAAAGAAGTTTAAAAATCGAATCATATGCAATTACCCAGGCAGCCCTAGTGCCCGAGTGGTCAGAGGCGTATGGTTGTGGAGAATCGTCTGAGTTCGAATCTTGATGAAGCATGGGTGGGAGTATGTCTTAGGGCTCTATCTCTTATCCTTCCCAGTGACCACAAATTAGCGACGGGTAGTAGTAGCACACCCAGAAATTTCCCAAGGGTGAGACCCGTACGCCGTGAGGCACAGAATTTTCCCAATGTGTGGGTGACCTCCCTTAAATTTACGGGCGGAAATAAATAGTCAGGTGCCATAACAATTAAGAAGGAGGTTGACTTTTGTGCATTTATTCTTATCCATTGACTAGTAATGTAACAGTACAAGAAAGTTAAATGATTAGAAGAAGCAGTAGCCAAAATATTTTTTCTAGTTAGATTTTTCTAAATTTATTTAACTACTTTCTTATAATTATTCTATGTTATATTTATACGGTACATGATTAAGAAGTATACGTAGCTCGCATATCGTCATTTTTTATTTCAAACTTCGATGTAATAATTTTCCCGCTTTGTCAGCCCAGGGGTGGGGGGCGGGCCCCATCGCCCCGCCGTGGGTGCGCCAATGGGGACGGGCGACTGGTTACATCCCTAAGAGTTGATCGTGGTGGTAGCAGCATCCCCTTTTCTTTGTGTCGTACCACTGAGGAGACGCAAGAATCAAAGGTGCAAGTTGCAGAGATAAGCTTTGTCAGCGTTGATCAGTAGGGAGAATGTCCGGCTCCGGAGCAGGAAGACGTGGGCCAGTCGCTATACCTTCGTTAAAAAAAAGTATCTAGCATCGGTCACTTATAACACCTGACATCGTAGATCCAAAATGACAAAGAAATTATTGGTGGACGATTAGTTTCTTTAATATGAAAGTTTCAGACACAGTGTGAGAATAAATTGAACATTATTTATGTGGAAGAATATTTATTTTATGGGGAAGGGCACAACAGATGGCTCATAGATGTTCATGGTTACAATATCCCTACAAGTAGTAAAGTTTAGCTACCATTTATCAACATGAGTTTTTGGTTCCACATTACACGTTCCCCTATAAACTTCAATAAGCTGCTGATGCATATCACATGACTAAACTTTCTTTGTCCAGAAAATTGAAATTGCATCTAGGACCTCCTCGCGAGATCAAATTTACAGACTAGTCGCCATTTTGAGCAGCAGTAACGTGCGCATGCGTCTTCAGAGCTGCCAGATCAGATCAGATCATATGTAGAGGATTTTAGAAAGGGAGTGTCTGACCCCAGGTCTTAAACAACCCTTAGAAATAGGAAGCTAGGAGATTTGGGCTAGACTGCCCGATAGGAAAGTGACGCAGAAGCGAGGTAGAAAGGGGGAGGAAGACGCCCTTATTTATTACCGGGGGGCATACCCAAGGTCCGACGGCTTAACGTGCCCATCCGACGCACATTTAGTGGTTCGAACGTTCGTACCTGCCCAGGATAGAACCTGAGGTTATCTCCATGGCAGTCACGAACGCTGACCACTAAGCCACCCGCGGCCCCTTCAGAGCTGCCATTTGGGTATACCACTACTTATAGTCATAGCTGTTGTACTTTCTACAAATTTGCTTGCAGAATTATCAACTTTGTAACCTTTGTTTATTGGGAGATGTTGTGAACGACCACCGTGAAAAAATCGGTGTGCTATAAGTAGGGATACGCAAATTTCGCCAAAAACAAATCGAAATTTCGCAAAAAAAATTTTGTTTAGTCAAACATTTTGCGTTTATTCGCAAAAACTGAAGATACAAAAAAAATGTTTTTCAAAGTTTACTTAGTTTACTGTTTTTCAAAGTTTACTTTACTTAGTTTACTATTTTTCAAAGTTTACTCTACTTAGCTTACTGTCTGTCAAAGTTTACTTTACTTAGCTTACTGTTTTTCAAAGTTTACTTTACTTAGTTTACCGTTTTTCAAAGTTTACTTTACTTAGTTTACCGTTTTTCAAAGTTTACTTTACTTAGTTTACTGTTTTTTCAAAGTTTACTTTACTTAGTTTACCGTTTTTCAAAGTTTACTGTTTTTCAAAGTTTACTTTACTTAGTTTATTGTTTTTCAAAGTTTACTTTACTTAGTTTACTGTTTTTCAAAGTTTACTTTACTTAGTTTACTGTTTTTCAAAGTTTATTTTACTTAGCTTACTGTTTTTCAAAGTTTACTTTACTTAGTTTACTGTTTTTCAAAGTTTACTTTACTTAGCTTACTGTTTTTCAAAGTTTACTTTACTTAGCTTACTGTTTTTCAAAGTTTACTTTACTTAGTTTACTGTTTTTCAAAGTTTACTTTACTTAGCTTACTGTTTTTCAAAGTTTACTTTACTTCGTTTTCTGTGTTTCAAAGTTTACTTACTGGTAGGCTAAGTACCAAAGTACTTAGTTAAAAGCTAACATTGTGGTAGTTTCTATATTCTCTTCTTTTAGCTATTTGCCTTCTGTCAATAACAACGATGCTGTACATACCGAAATATCTCTCAGCATCCACGTTGCTAACGGGACTATGGTAGCAGCATTTTGTTGCTTTTAAAATCGGTATGACATCAGCAGGAGTCTCTTGGTGGACCAGTGTAAGTAGCTGTCGGTGAAAATAATTGTATCCATCGATGAGCTCATCCCGTTGTATGTCTTTAAAAAATGGTATTTAGAGAAGCTTTCCAATAATAAATTTGAGTTCAAATATGATGTGGGTGTGGTCGCGGCTACAGATGGACGAAATAGTCTGCCAATATGCTGGTAGGCTTCATTTGTTGCGTTGGATGTCATGTGGAGAGTCCATTTATTTAAACTGTTATCTGCTGTTGTCTTCAGAAGAATATTGTGCTCCTCATCAATTTCACCATCCCCGTTTGTCAAAATGCTTTCTGTCTTTTCGCTAAAACACCCTTCACTTTGGCGCTCAAGAGAAGACTGTAACTCTACCAATTTACTCCACAAATAGTGTGCGAACGGCTGGTTTGATCCTCCTAAATTGTCAATTAATTTTATAATTTTCGGACAGAATTCAGTATTTTACGAGCTAGGATTTCATTTTTTTAACTTTCCTTTAGGAAACTGGTACTCGAGTTATCGTCCTCATATTCATTGAGAAAGGCAACAACATGCTCCATATATTCGCTCAAATAAATGACAGCTTCCAACCAAGAATTCCACCTGGTTACAACAGGCGTGGGGTACAGTTTTTGCTGGCAGTTGAGGTGGGGTTTTTTTTTCTTTCTGGTAACTGAAATATGCACTTTTCATTTTTCTGCAGTGCCAAAAAGCTGTCTTCGTCTTGGTCACAATGGAATTCAATTATAAATACGTCAGCCGCAAGATTCACCTTATGCGCCCAACATTGGTAGTGCAAAATATGGTCTCCAAGAAGTATTTTTAATAAGTTGGAGCACGCAGTCATGTAACGTGCAGAGTCTGACACTAGGCCATTTACTTGAGAGTATTCAATTTCGTATTCTTTCAAGGTGTCAATTATTGCTTGAGAGCAAGCGGAAAAATTAGCAACGTTTGAAAAATATACACTTGCTAGGAAACATGACTGCTGTGGTTCTAAATTAATAGTTTTCAATAAGACTGGAAAAACACACCTCCCTTGTTTATCGGATGTTTCATCGGCCATACAACTACTAGTTTATTTTTGCAGTTGTTCTTTTATTGCCTCTTTCTCCGACATTCCGCAAAGGGGTGAGTATTTACGTCTCAAAGTATCTCCAGAAGGAAGGTTACCTGAAGCAGGCACATATTTTGCAAACTAATCGCGAACAGCTGGGTGATCTAGTTTATGCATGGGAATATTGGCTTTTAAACACATTCTTACCGTGTCTTCTGCAAAATCATCTCTTTCCTTTTCGGCACGTTTTTGCGCTTGAAAACCACCGACGATTGTAGTCTGCCGTTTAGCTCCAGATGTGCTTGGCTGACTTACGTTTTTCTTCTTTAAGTGAGTAGCAGAGGTCGTATGTTTCATTAAAATATCTTTTCTCTGCCCTTCTAGACAAACATTACAAAATTTGCACATCACGATATTTGTATCGCTTAAATACAATCCGTCGTGGTCAAACACTTTCACTCAATCAACTAATTCCTTCTTAGGGCGGCCCATATTGATATACGTCTATCAAATGGATCGTGAGCGTTGTAGTTTGTAGTCTATTAACGAAATGCAAAAAACAAACATGTGCTCATTCGTATTCTTTCAAAACCAGCCAGCCAGTGCAACTGAGCGGCGTTGGCTGACTCGCCGAGAGGGAAATTACGTCCTATTTTCACTTTAAAAATGCTAATTATCGAGATGTCGCGGAAAAGTAGTTAAAATCAAATTTTCGTATTTATTCGCTTATATTAACAAATTTCGCATTTATTCGCATCTATTTCGTAAATACGAAAATTACGTATCCCTAGCTATTAGCAATATCCCGTTCCTAATTTAGGGCTATTGGTTCCAAGGAAGAGAGAGAGAGAGGCAGTGCCGTAAGACAAACAAAACATCCATGCCTCACTGGGATTCGAACCCGGACCCATCTCGTACAAATGGCCATAAACCATTGCTTTGACCACTGCGCTAACGGGGCGGTTGGCCATTGTTCGTTTTTTTTTTCTCGGGCTAAGTACTGTTGTCATTCGGGGACATTTCTATCTATATCACGGTTGTTGCGCTTCTTATTGGTGTCCACGTGAAATAATCCGCCTTGTAACCTTAGTTTAACATTAGTCTTCAAGCTAAGCATGGTTGCAATTGCAATACATTATTATTTTTACTCAAGCTTGTTGTGTTTTCTGCAGATGTGTTTATGGAATGATCGTCCTTGTACTGATTCGACTATAAAACTTAATATATTAAAAGCTTTCCACATATACCGGAACTCTTCACGGTTTGTGAATGACATAACGTTGATCCATTTTTTTCAAGCGCGTGGAAACAACTCGTCAAAATTCGTGACCGTCAGAACTCTAATGATGTCCCAATGATTTGAATGTTTACGTTCTATTCGTACTGATGATGCAGAGCCAAACGCTCTACGACCCCCCCCTCCTCCCGGAGGTGCAGTGGTCTAAGCGATTGCTTCTTATCATTCGTCCGAAAGGGGTCCGGGTTCGAATTCCCGTGAGGCATGGATGTTGTGTTTGTCTTACGGCACTGCGTCTCTCTCGCTTCCCTAGAACCATTGGCCTTAAATTAGGGACGGGCGACTGCTTATAGCCCATTGAGTTGCTCACGGTGGCCGTTAAATCTCTAATCCAAAAAAAAAACGCTCTGCGAAACTATAGTCGATTTTTATGAATCGTTTAATTGTGAAAAAACGTTGATAATACACTGCTGGCCACCCAAAATGCAACACCAAGAAGGAAGCATTCGATTGGCCTGAAATTCGCAGCATGCGTCGCCCGCGAGAGGACATGCAAACGATTAGCATTGCAGTGCCTATGCAAATCATGTGCGCCCGGCACGCCACCGAGAAGCACTATGAGAAGGGCGCACAGAAGGCGGGGTGTAAGTAGTTAAAGCGTGTTGTGCTGCCGGACCTGTGCGTGGGAAGCTTCCTGATGCCTCGTCGCAGAATACGGCAGTCATTCCAGCAAGTTTCGGAGTTCGACAGAGGACGAATAGTGACTTATCGCGACAGCGGTTTATCGTACCGAGACATCGGCGCCCGTGTGGGACACCATCCAGCCACAGCAAGGCGAGTATGGATTCGGTGGGTGCAGGAGGGACGGACGGACCGACGTGAGCGATTTCCGCCGCCGCGGCACATCACCGAACGAGAGGACCGGCATGTTGTGCGGCGGGCATTGACGGCTCGCACCGCCACATCACGAACGTTAGCGCAGGGATTCGGGTGTGTTACGAAACAACCTGTGTCAGCACGTACCGTTCGACGTCATCTGCAGGAGCGGGGACTTGTCGCACGGCGCCCATTGCTCGACTACCATTGACGTTTCACAACCGGCAAGTGCGGCGGCAGTGGGCCGTTGAACGCCGCACCTGGACTACGGAATGGCACGACATAGTCTTCTCCGACGATTTCCGCTTCTGCCTGCAACACCACGATGGTCGGATCCGCGTGTGGTGGCACCGCGGTGAGAGACTGTATGGCGCCTGCGTTATGCGTCACCATACCGATCCGTCGTTTGGCGTTATGGGTTGGGGCACAATTGCATATGACAGCCGCACCCCTCTGGTACGCATTGCCGGTACACTCAACAGCCACCGCACCATCTCCGACGTTTTTTAGCCTGTAGTCCTCCTTTACCTGCAGGACCTGCCAGCGGCCACGTTTCAACAGGATAGCGCGCGCCCGCACGTAGCACGCATCGTTCAACAATTCTTCACGGCCCACCAGGTGTCACTGCTGCTGTGGCCCGCATGTTCTCCCGATATGTTGCCCATCGAGCACGTCTGGTCGCTGATCGGCAACCAAGTGACCCGGCAAGCAATACCCGCGGCTACGCCTGATGAACTGTGGCAACGTGTGGAAGCAGCCTGGACCGACATACCCCAAGCCCACATCCAAAGCCTCTTTCGTTCCATGCCGCGGCGTGTAGAGGCCGTTATTCCCAGCCAAGGGGGCCACACGAACTATTGATGTCTGCGTGTTCTGCAAGTCGCACGGGCCTGTAAGCTCAATCGTTTTATCTTTGTATTTGTTGTTATGTGTCCAGTAAATCTGGCTTTACTATCTCGTATCCTTCTTGGTGTTGCATTTTGGGTGGCCAGCAGTGTATATTCTAATCGCCCTTGTAATGTTAGTTTCACCTTAGTCTTCAGGCTGCGCATTGTTGTCATTCGGATATTTTACTATTTGTACTGCCGATCGCTATCCACAATACGAATAGCGAATGCCCCAGTGGACAGAGATCGAAAATCTTGCTGAGGCAGCAGGATGGTCTCCAGTCTATGGACACAGGTTCAGGAAACCGGAATAATAACCAGAAGGCCGGGCAAAGACGTCACGAACCACAACAAATTAATATTACCCCTGTTTGTCACTTACAGCTTGCCACCATAGCGAGTCGACAGCCAGACAACTCTCGCAGGAGATCTCCTCTGCTACAGGAACAGTGATATCGAGGAAAACAGTTTACAAAAGACTCCACAACAGAGGTCTGTATGCAAGAAGCCCAATCTTCTGTATCCCACTCACCACATCACACAGAAGAGTTCGTCGAAATTGGACCCGACAACATCACCCCTGGATCCCTGATCAATGAGCTTGTATTTTCTTTAGTAAAGAATCGCAGTACAGCCGAAACACAGATCTTCGATGTGTTTAAATTTGGAGAGAGGCGGGAAACCAAAAACTATCCCCCAATATTGAGTAAATTGATCACCACGGTGGTGGAGGAGTTCTGGTTTGTGATGTCACCATGTTAGATAGACGCAATGAGTCTGTATTCTCTTCAGTAACGAATCACAGTACAGCCTAAACACATATCTTCGATGTGCTTAAATTTCGAGAGGCAGGAAGCCGAAAACTTTCCCCAATATCATTAAGAAGTTAATTGATCGCTACGGTGGTGGAGGAGTTCTGGTTCGTGGTGGCATCATGTTAGATAAACGCAATGAGGTTGTATTCTCTTGGGCCACGAATTACAGTATAGCCCAAACACAGATCTTCAATCTGTTCAAATTTGGAGACAGACTGGAAGCCGGAAACTTTCCCCAATATTAGGTACATTGATCACTACGGTGGTGGAGGATTTCTATTTTGGGCTGGCATCATGCTCGATGGACGCACGCCGCTGCGCGTGTTTCCAGGAGGCATCATGACTACTACAAGCTACAGAGAAGACATTCTAGAGCTTTATGTACAGCTTTTTAGGGGGGGGCTGTTGGCTTCCAGTTTCTTATTATGGACAATAACGTCGTTCCCCAGAGGACTAGACTAGTCGACGAATAACTGGAGAGTGAAGATATTCACGGGATGGAGTGACCCGTAAGATATCCTGACCTGAAGCCGAAAGAGACTGTCTGAGATGCCCTTGTATGATCATGCAAGCTGGAAGACCCCCTCCCGTAACTCCGACTCGCATTGGTGGAGGAGCGGCATTTATTGCCCCAAACTCTCACTCACAGTGTTATACGTAAGTAGCGTGTGAGCTCGTTGTGAGAGTTGTATCGCTGTTCGGGGTAACCACACTCACTATTAGCCCTCAAAATCCGCGACACTTGCTGCATCACTTTTGGACTACCATGATGGCATTCCTTTTCTCTTGTGTGTTGCTGCGTTACGGATATACGCTATATTAACAAAGGTCACCGTACACACCTTGAAAAGCAAATGAATGGATCCGCTGCATTGCTAAGATGCGCGGTACAGCTGCAAATGGTATAAAAACAAGTCTGTAGCTGACAGCGATCATATCGCGCTGTAAGGTTGAGTGAAAATGTTGCGGCGGGAGAGAACTGACTTTGAGAAAGGAAATATTGTTGGGTGTTATATTAGAGGGTTGTCCATAAGAGAAACCGAGAGGATTTTAAACATACCCAAGGCAACTGTTTTGGATGCACTGAATAAGTGGAAGACATCATGGCGTGCCTGAAGCAGTAAAACATACCGGCAGACCAAAGAAAATCAGTGATAGGGCACGCTGAAGCCTCAGAAGGGTCGCTACAGCTAATCGACGGAGTTCTGCACAACCTCAGTGTACAAGTGAGTACAAATTTCTGGAACATCGGTATGTACACGTACCAATCGCAGAGAACTATGGGTTACCGTGATCGTGCGGCTTATCTTAAGATTTTCATCTCCACTCGGAATGGTACCCGTCATTTAGCATGGTGTAAAGAACATTTATCGTGGACCGTAGATAAAAGAAAACGGGTTTTATGGACTGATGAATCCAGAAATACGATCCATCAGCCTGATGGCGGTGTGTGGGTATGGCGGCAGCCGGGGGATCGCTATTTACAACAGTGTACAGTTCCTACGGTCAAGTTTGGAGCTGGCAGTGTACTCGTGTGGGGTGTTTTTTGTGGTATGGTCCCGGCTGATTAGTTATCGTGGACAAACCTCTTAACCAGCACGTCTACCTCGATATTCTGGACAGTTAAGCCCTACCAACTCTGTGGCAATACTATTGAACCCAGCCTTGTTGGTACCAAAAGGATAATGCACCGAGCCATAACGCAAGGACTGTTACGGCGTGGTTTGACGATAATTTCGTATTGTGTGTGGACTGGCCAGCACAGAGCCCTGATCTTAATCCCATAGAGCACCTATGAATTAGAGCGCCGCATAAGAAGTTTGGTATCAAGGCCTACTACTAAGCAACAGTTAGCTGCAGCATTGTGTACTGAATGGGAGCGTATACCTATAGCTGTGTTCCAAAATTTTGTTGAAAGCATGTCTCGAAGGGTAAGTGCATGCATTAAGACCAAAGGTGGACCGACACAGTACTAATGTGTCTCAAAAAATGCTATATTGTGTTTCTCTTCTAGGTGCCCGGTGACTTTTGTCAATATAATGTATGTATGTCAGTAGCAACTGTCATTATGTCTTGTGCATTTTGCGTTATTCACGATTTTGTGCTTTTCTCGTTAAGGTTTGAACACCAGAGCCGTTGGGGAGTGCAGACAAATTTAGAAACCATTTAGTTTAGGTACATCAGCGCTTGAAAGGTTAAAGCAGACACCAAACGTAACAGACGTAAAGAAATTGCAGAGCCAGTTGGTTTATAATTCACTACGTATATGCTTTAAATGAAACATTTTATATATTAAATTTAATGATTTCGAACACACCCATCTCGAAGGAATGGTCGGAAGCCAGAACTTAGATCACTGCGCCACTGAGCGGAGAATATTGAACTTTTTAGCATGTGGAAACAGGATGTCACTCAACTGCCGGGAGTAAAGAGTTGTCTTTTAGCTCTAAAAGTATGTGCCATAATTTAAAACGCAATACTCATCGAGCATTACTGGCTTAGAAAGGAGAACAAGTTTCTGGAAATACCAGTGATATTAACTGAAGTGTGATACTCAAAATCTAGGATCTTCTCACATTATTAAAATATTGGGTTGATGCATAAGTTCATACCGTTTTATTTCACGAGTGTTTCCCAGGTCAGTAGTGACGATGCAGATGGCCAGTTGTATATCGAAATGTAGCCAGTAATATCATGTGCCTAATCATACCGCTTTGGGTGATTGTAGTTTTCAGCTCCGAATGTATGGAGTGTCAAGTAGAGAGAAATTAACATTTCCGACATCTGCTCCTCTACGAGTTTAATAAGAAATCCTCAGCCGCCAAAGCTACTTGAAAATTTTGTGCTGTCTATGGGGAGGATGCTGTTGCTCCGAGGACAGCCCGCAAATGGTTTAAACGGTTCCGAGGTGGCAATTTTGGCATCAACCACTCTCCACGCTCAGGTCGTCCATCTCACTTTAATAAGGATCGTTTGAACCATCTCATCCGCTTGGATCCGCGTCAAACCAAGTGAATTGGCTATTGAGATGGACTGTGATCAGACCACAGTGGTGCGACACCTGGAACGTATGGGAAAGGTTCAGAAATTGGGGTCTTGGGTGTCTCACACTCTCACCGAGGACAACAAGAATCAGCAAATTGGTCACTGAGATAGACTGTGATCAGGCCACAGTGGTGTGACACCTGGAATGTATGGGAAAGGTCCAGAAATTGGGGTCTTGGGAGTCTCACCGAGGACAACAAGAATCAGCGAATTGGTCACTGAGATGGACTGTGATCAGGACACAGTGGTGCGACACCTCCAGAAATTGGGGTCCTAAGAGTCTCACACTCTCACCGAGGACAACAAGAATCAGCGAATTGGTCACTGAGATGGACTGTGATCAGGCCACAGTGGTGCGACACCTGGAATGCATGGGAAACGTCCAGAAATTGTCCACTGAGATGGACTGTGATCAGGCCTCAGTGGTGCGACACCAGGAACTTATGGGAAAGGTCCAAAAATTGGTGTCTTGGGAGTCTCACACTCTCACCGAGGACAACAAGAATCAGCGATTTGGTCACTGAGATGGACTGTAATCAGGCCACAGTGGTGCGACACCTGGAATGCATTTGAAAGGTCCAGAATATTGGGTCCTAGGAGTCTCACACTCTCACCGAAGACAACAACAATCAGCGAATTGGTCATTGAGATGGACTGTGATCAGGCCAAAGTGGTGCGACGCCTGGAACGTATGGGAAAAGTCCAGAAATTGGGGCCTTGGTTGTCTCACACTCTCACCGAGGACAACAAGAATCAGCGAATTGGTCACTGAGATAGACTGTGATCAGGCCACAGTGGTGCAACACCTGGAATGTATGGGAAAGGTCCAGAAATTGGGGTCTTGGGAGTCTCACCGAGGACAACAAAAATCAGCGAATTGGTCACTGAGATGGACTGTGATCAGGCCACAGTGGTGCGACACCTGGAACGTATAGGAAAGCTCCAGAAATTGGGGTTCTAGGAGTCTCACACTCTCACCGAGGACAACAACAATCAGCGAATTGGTCATTGAGATGGACTGTGATTAGGCCACAGTGGTGCGACACCTGGAATGCATGGGAAAGGTCCAGAAATTGTCCACAGAGATGGACTGTGATCAGGCCACAGTGGTGCGACACCAGGAAAGTATGGGAAAGGTCCAGAAATTGGTGTCTTGGGAGTCTCACACTCTCCCCGAGGACAACAAGAATCAGCGAATTGGTCACTGAGATGGACTGTGATCAGGCCACAGTGGTGTGACACTTGGGACGTATGGGAAAGGTCCAGAAATTAGGGTCTTGGGAGTCTCACACTCTCACCGAGGACAACAAGAATCAGCGAATTAGTCACTGAGATGGACTGTGATCAGGCCACAGTGGTGCGACACCTGGAACGTATGGGAAAGGTCCAGAAATTGTCCATTGAGATGGATTGTGATCAGGCCACAGTGCTGTGACACCTGGAACGTATGGGAAAGGTCCAGAAATTGGGGACTTCGGAGTCTCACACTCTCACCGAAGACAACAAAAAATCAGCGTGTTGTCATATGTCGTTCCTTGCTCGCCTATTATCGCAAATGTTCTCAGCAACACAAACTCTTTCTGTCATGTATTGTTACTGGAGATGAAATGTGGTGCTTGTACGTGTATTTCAGGCATCGGAGGGAATGGTTAAGCCCAAACAAGACACCCACACCACGTCCAAAACATGACCTCCATCCTGCGAAGATCATGCTGTGTGGCTGGTGGGACAATGGAAGGCATTTTTCACTATGAAATGCTGCCGAAGAGTCGGACCATCAACGCTGCTCTCCATTGTGAGCAAATCCGTCGTGTGGAGGGAGCAATTCAGCAGAAACGGCCACATCGGCGCCATGGTGTCCTTCTCCAACATGATAACGCACGCTCTCACTGTGTAAACATGACCACAATGGCCATTCAAGACATGAAATGGGAGATGCTTCCACATCCGGCCTATTCCTAAGATGTTCCCGCTTCAGACTATCACCTGTTCTGATCTCTGTCGAATGCACTCCGTGGCAGAACGTTCAACAATGATGTTGATCTCCAGAATTTCCTTAATGATTTCTTGGTAGCAAAACCTGCACGCTTTTTCTAGAATGGCATTGCAGACTTATCCAGACGTTGGGACACCATCGTAAATAATGGGGGGGGCGGATATATAGTTGATTGATTCCGTTTTCCCTTCTGATGCAATACATTCCTGTAGTGCGGTGAAAAAAACGGCATGAATTTATGCTTCAACCCAATAGATTCATTAATCTTCCTTTACAGGAATGTTCACTTCAGTATAAATTTGATGTACGTTGCTTCCATCACTTCAATTAATTTAAACTGCTTCCGTTGTTCAAAATGAGGAAACATATAACGAAAGAAATTGAAAGAGAAATACCAGTCATGACGTCAAGATAGATGGTAATCATTTTTGAGATTCCGAAAGAAAAGCAGAGAAGACAATTTTGCTCTCGAAGATAGTCGTACGTTTAATCTACAATCAGATACAATAATAGCCTAATGTAATGTACTAAATTACAACAGTACGGAACAAAAATAGTTCCTCCTTTGCAACAGGTATCTTGGCCAACATCATTTTCCCTAAACTGGCCTTTTCCCAACCATTTGGGGAAAAGCCAAGATAAAGAAACAAACAAGCTTCCATTTTTATTTTTTATGTCAGTGTTTTTTGTTAATGAACAGTTTATGTTCTCATCTTTCGTATTTTTTTCTTTTCCTTCACGACAAACAAAGACATTTTCATTCTTTTTAAGTTTACACACACTGTCATACCATTTGATTATTTTCTTTCTGTACATGTGATGCAATGGGTTCATCCATTATGAACGTCGCTATTGTTAATGAAGTCTTTTAAACAATTTCCGGTTACTTTCTGGAATAACCGATTTTTAGAAAAATGTTGCTGTTTCAGTTTGTTCTTCATTACCTCGCATTATGGACAAAATGGAAGAAAGCCAGCTGACAGCCTCTTAATTTTTCTTGACGGTCCTCATTATAAACCAGCAACTGGATTTGAATTCCTTCCAGAAGTTGCACTCATATTATAACTGTGTTTGAGGTCCTATGTTAATGTACAAGTATTTTTTGTCAGCACAGCAACACCTCCTCCCCCCACCCCCTTGAATTTCAAAACAGTAACTCAGCGTAATATGTCCCACAATTCATTATAAAGGTAAAAGCAAATATACATTATCTGATCAAAAGTATCCGCACACTTGCCTATCGACAAACTCTCAGTATTAGGAAAGGAATTAATATCGAGTTTGTCCATCCACTTAGTCCGGTAGGCTTTCCATTAGATTTTGGCATGTTGCTGCGGGAACTTCTTACCATTTTCTCACAAGAGCGTTAGTCAGGTAGGTCACTGATATCCTGTGGTTTGTCCATTAATATCCAGTTTGTCCATCCACTCAGTTGGGTAGGCTTTCCATTAGATTTTGGCATGTTGTTGTGGGAACTGCTTACCATTTTCCCACAAGAGCGTTAGTCAGGTAGGTCACTGATATCCTGTGGTTTGTCCATTAATATCGAGTTTGTCCATCCACTCAGTTCGGTAGGCTTACCACTAGATTTTGGCATGTTGCTGCGGGAACTGCTTACCATTTTCTCACAAGAGCGTTAGTCAGGTAGGTCACTGATATCCTGTGGTTTGTCCATTAATATCGAGTTTGTCCATCCACTCAGTTGGGTAGGCTTTCCATTAGATTTTGGCATGTTGTTGTGGGAACTGCTTACCATTTTCCCACAAGAGCGTTAGTCAGGTAGGTCACGGATATCCTGTGGTTTGTCCATTAATATCGAGTTTGTCCATCCACTCAGTAGGGTAGGCTTTCCATTAGATTTTGGTATGTTGCTGCGGGAACTGCTTACCATTTTCTCACAAGAGCGTTAGTCAGGTAGGTCACTGATATCCTGTGGTTTGTCCATTAATATCGAGTTTGTCCATCCACTCAGTTGGGTAGGCTTTCCATTAGATTTTGGCATGTTGTTGTGGGAGCTGCTTACCATTTTCCCACAAGAGCGTTAGTCAGGTAGGTCACTGATATCCTGTGGTTTGTCCATTAATATCGAGTTTGTCCATCCACTCAGTTCGGTAGGCTTTCCACTAGATTTTGGCATGTTGTTGTGGGAACTGCTTACCATTTTCCAAGAAAAGCGTTAGTCAGGTAGGTCCCTGATATCCTGTGATTTGTCCATTAATATCGAGTTTCTCCATCCACTCAGTAGGGTAGGCTTTCCACTAGATTTTGGCAAGTTGCTGCGAGAACTGCTTACCATTTTCCCACAAGAGCGTTAGTCAGGTAGGTCACTGATATCCTGTGGTTTGTCCATTAATATCGAGTTTGTCCATCCACTCGGTTGGGTAGGCTTTCCATTAGATTTTGGCATGTTGCTGCGGGAACTGCTTACCATTTTCCAACAAAAGCGTTAGTCAGGTAGGTCACTGATATTCTGTGGTTTGTCCATTAATATCGCGTTTGTCCATCCACTCGGTTGGGTAGGCTTTCCACTAGATTTTGGCATGTTGCTGCGGGAACTGCTTACCATTTTCTCACAAGAGCGTTAGTCAGGTAGGTCACTGATATCCTGTGGTTTGTCCATTAATATCGAGTTTGTCCATCCACTCAGTTCGGTAGGCTTTCCATTAGATTTTGGCATGTTGCTGCGGGAACTGCTTACCATTTTCTCACAAGAGCGTTAGTCAGGTAGGTCACTGATATCCTGTGGTTTGTCCATTAATATCGAGTTTGTCCATCCATTCTGTTGGGTAGGCTTTCCACTAGATTTTGGCATGCTGCTGCGGGAACTGCTTACCATTTTCCCACAAGAGCGTTAGTCAGGTAGGTCACTGATATCCTGTGGTTTGTCCATTAATATCGAGTTTGTCCATCCACTCAGTTGGGTAGGCTTTCTATTAGATTTTGGCATGTTGCTGCGAGAACTGCTTACCATTTCCCCACAAGAGCGTTAGTCAGGTAGGTCACTGATATCCTGTGGTTTGTCCATTAATATCGAGTTTGTCCATCCACTCAGTTGGGTAGGCTTTCCATTAGATTTTGGCATGTTGCTGCGGGAACTGCTTACCATTTTCCCACAAGAACGTTAGTCAGGTAGGTCGCTGATGTCCTGCGGTTCGGCTTGGCTCGCAGTCGAAGTTCCAGTTCATCCCAAAAGTATGCCATGGGGTTCAGATCGTGCTCTGTGCTGGCCAGGCAAATTCTTCTTCGCCAGAGGTTCTCCAAATTTGCTCCGCCGAGCCATAGTGCTCCGCGAAGACTCCCCAAAGGCTCCACGATGCTTTACGTGGAAATTCCCTTGTGACACCGTCATGTTCAACAATACACTGGAAAAATCCACGTACTTCCTCAATTTTCTTATACAATGGATGTACATGATACTTCCTTCAAAACAGGTACAGGTCTGCAAGGAAATAATGCTACGGTTTTCACGGCCTCTAAAACAATTCGTGCTTTCAAGAGAAAGGTGCAGTTCTCGACAGCATGTGCCCAAAACCGTGACGTTAACAGCTTCCCAACACTTACGGACTTCCTGGAAGAGCTCGAAGGAAGCACCCGTGAATCTGAAGACATTTTCGGAGCATTCAGCAAAATCCTACAAGAAATAAATGATATCCTCTTGCAGTACTTCCCAAATGTAATGCAGGAGAATTTGAAAAATTATACATGGGTAAAAACATCTGTTTGCAGATAAAAACAAGCCTCGCAGAGTGACAGCAAGTGAATAGGAAAATCTTTTCGATTTGATATATGAAACTTCTGAGTAGACAACGTTTGGTAAACTACTATTAGGTGAATTTTGGTGTAGCGTTAAGAAACAGTACCCACGTTTATCACAGAAAGCGGTTAGAATACACCTTCGCTTTATCAGTACCTATCCGTGCGAAACTGACTTCTCAGTTTACTATATGCTTCCACAAAATTCAAGAATTGCATCAGAGTGGATGCAGAGCAGGACACGCGACTGCAACTCTCCTCCACAGAGCCGCGGGTGAAAGAACTTTGTAACAAGAAGGAACAACTGAACACGTTGCACTGAGGTTGGTAATTCAATATTTTTTTCTTGCGAGTACTTTTCATGCATTTGTAACAGCATTTTCTTTCTTCTTTGATCTCTATTGGTTTTATGATGGAATAATACCTGAATATCAGAAACACTAAAAGTGTCATGTATGCTGTTAGCTAAATAAAACCAGTAATTCTCAGAGAAATGAAACCAATGCTTCTCAGATTTCTCAGAAATTAAATTCTTAAATCCTCATTGTCTGTATAAACACAATTTTGCACTGAATATATACATGGACATAAAGAAAAATGCTGGGATTCCGCGGCCGGTGAGAAGGGTTCCGCTGTGTCACACGTTTCAGAACCACACTGCTGTTCTACACCAATCTCATTAAACCATTCCTGCACGGATTTCGTTTTGTGGACGGAGGCAATGCCTTAATGGTAAAGTGTATTTATCGGAGTGTTGTCATAATGTTGGGAGCAAAGAATTTTCGAGAATGGCATTATAGGTTGCAGCGTTAAGATTCCCGGGCACGTGATCCAGGGAATTTTCGAGAATGGAATTATACGAGGGTTCTAGCAAAAG
The DNA here is from genome assembly GCA_039090855.1 of Macrothele yani. Taxonomy (NCBI): domain Eukaryota; kingdom Metazoa; phylum Arthropoda; class Arachnida; order Araneae; family Macrothelidae; genus Macrothele; species Macrothele yani. The sequence goes on along the minus strand of CM076989.1, from coordinate 28,094,844 downwards.
TAATGAAAAACTGGGCATAACTTTTTTATTAACTGTCAGAAGTCGTTCAAATTGCACATGCTGGTAGAGTAACTCTTCCTCTGTAGTAACCCTTCTTCTTTATTGCAGGTAAATAATGGATTTCAAGCAGAAGCAACGTGCCGTCATTGAGTTATTGACGAAGGAAGGGTGCATGCTGTCCGTCATCCACAGAAGGCTAAAAATATTTATGGACATGATACCATTGACAAGAGCAATGGGCACAAATGGATGAAGAAGTTTAAAGAAGGTGAAACCAGCATTGAAGACAAACCACACAGTGGGAGACCATCATCTGCAACCACTGACATGAATCATCAGCGAGTGGATGAATTGATTCACGCGGAGAGGCGAGTCACAATCCGTGAGCTCGTTGCACAACTGGACTGTGGTCACAATGCCATACAGAAGATGGTGGAAGACTTGGTGTTCCGCAAAGTGTGTGCAAAGTGGGTACCTCGGCAGTTGACACCCGATTTGAAGGAGAGAACGGTGGATATCTGCTCTGATCTGCTGAAAGCGTTTGAAGCCAGCAAAGACACGTTTTTTCGATATGGTGACAGGGGTAAAACGTGAACTTGTCTTTAATATCCGGAAACGAAGAATTAATCCATGAAATGGCGTCACACCTCTTCACCAAGGTCTAAGAAGTTCAAGAGGCAGCGATAAGGACAGAAAGTCATGGTGACTGTTTTTGGGGATGACAGGGGTGTCATTCTCTTCGATTTTCTGGAAAATGGCCGTGCCTTGACTAGCGAGCGTCACATTGAGACACTCAAGAGGCTTACAGAAGCTATAAGGAGAAAGATACCGAACAAGAATCTGAAAAGATCCACATTCGCCATGACAATGCGAGACCACACACATCTTTCGCAACAAATCAGGCGTTCAGCAAATCAGGATGCTCGGTGGTACGCCATCCAGCGTACGGCCCAGATCTGGCGCTCTCCGACTTCCACCTGTTCGGTCAAATGAAGGACAGTCTCTGGGAGCAACGATTTGATGACACACACGAGGTGAAAGTGGCTGTGAAGAAGTGGGTACAACAGTCCACACTTGGATTTTTTTAAAGAGGATTCGAGAGTTGAGTTCAACGATGGCGCAAATGCATCGCGTGTGATGGAGACTATGTTGAGTAGTACCTTTGTATAGAGAAAAAGTTACTGTACCAACATGTGCAATTTGAACGACCTCTGTCAGTTAACGAAGGGTTATGCCCATTTTTGCCTTACTTTCGGCACAACCTTCGTCGGTTGCAGCGTCCAAGAAATTTTCCAGAATGTCATTATAGGTTGCAGCGTTGAGATTCCAGGGCACGGGATCCATGGAATTTTCGAGAATGTCATTACAGGTTGCAGAGTTAAGATTCCCGGGCACGGAAACCAGGAAGCCCAGCCCAAACCATGAAAAACAGCCCCAGAGCATGACACCTTCCCCACCAAACTTCACAACTGGCACAACACAGTCCGGAAGGTAGCGTCCACACGGCATCCTCCACACCCAGACTCGTCCGTCGGACTGTCAGATGGTGAAGCACTCCACAGAAAGCGTTTCCACTGCTCCAAAGTTCACTGTCTCCCAGCTTTACACCATACCAACCGACACTTGGCGTTGATATTGCTGATGTCAAGCTTGTATGCGACTGCTCTGCCGTGGAAACCTATTACCTTCAGCTCTCGATGAACAGTTATGGTGCTGGCGTTGCTTCCAACGGCATTTTGAAACTCGGCGGTGTGTGTTGCAAGCAAGGACAGGTAGTTGACCAGCTTCAGCACTCGGCGGTCTTTCTCCGTCATTTCACAGGTCGCGATTGCGCTGCTCTTGCTCTTTGGCGTTTCCACTTCACAATAACGCCACTTACTGTAATAGGAGCAGCTACAACACGAAAGAAATTTCCCAAATTGAGTTGTTGCTAAGATGACACGCATGTTTCTGCGTGTATGGGGCCCTCAGCTCCGCAAAATCTGCTTCGTCGTTCTGCTTTTATGTAGATCAAGGAATTCAAAACACAAAAGAAATACTCGTAGATTATGGATAATGAGGAAAACGATACTTGACTGTAACGCTTCATGGCATACAATGTTCATCTGTGCTCTCATTATTTGAATTTGGAATCCTGATATCTCTAAAAGCCGTGATACTAACAGTTCCCTTGATTAGCACGTATTTTGATGACGCGTGCATATGGTGCACCACACCTCTGCACCAGTTAGTTCAAATTGAATAGTTTTTTGTTTTGTTTTTTTATTTGTCATTGGTAACCTGATCTCTAAGAGAATGCCTCCCCGGTGAACGAGTTGTCAGAGGCACGGATTTCTGGCTAGTAGTCCAATCTGGGCCCGGGTTCGAGCCACGCCGGGGACATGGATAGCACACTTTTCTTACAGCGCTGGCTTTCTTCTCTCCCTGAAACCAGTGACCCTAAACAAGGGACGGGCAACTTCTTATAGCTCCTAGAGTTACTCATGGTAGTTTTTACCCCCTCCCAAAAAATTACAATAGAACGGTGATCCATGTGCTTTGGTCTTTTTCGGATGCATGATCTTGTGGCTAGAGGGCGTATGGCTTTTGAATTCAAAACATGTTTTTTTTCCTACCACTGCTTCTAAAAGTCTGTTTCAAACAGTTCTTCATTTTTATTCGGTATCTTTTCCCAAGACCATTTTGCGCACGTATTGCACAGTTTTTGCATTAGAGGGCGGAAATGCTTCTGTATTTATCGATATCTCTGCTTCTAAAAGTACGATCTGAAAAGGTTCTTTTTGTGTGTCAGATAGAATTCTTGATGAGGAATATTTTGCATATAATTTCTAATTTTTCCATAACATCCCAATTTTGCCACTAGAGGACAAAAGTCAGTAGCTCTGTTTAAAACATATTGACAGCAGCATCTATGCATCTAAGAAATATATTGATGAAATTCCTTTTTTCCGGTCAGATAACGTTCGATACAAAAAACTTTTTATGGATACTTCTTTCTCAAACTAATGTACAATTTTCTCACTAGTGGGCGTAAATATATATTTTTTACTTTTCTCGATATCTCTTCAACTAAAAAACCAATTCCAAATATACTTTTTCATAGAATACGATTTATTGAGGGTAAATATATTTTTGATTTTTTTTCTAATTACCGCTAGGTGGTGTAAGTGAGCATTATTTTTTTTTACATGTATATGCCCTCTTAAAATATGGAGGAAAACATTCTTTTACTACTGTACACCATTCGCGATGATAAAGATTACGAACATTATGTACTTTAAATAATGCGCAGTTTCCCTGCTCGGCGGCGCACATGTAGACACTTTTTTTTTCATGTCTCTGCAACTAAAAATCACGTTTGAAAACTTATTTTTCCATTCCATGGCTTCCGTTACGAGAAAAATTTTACGCGTATTTTCTACTTCTTCGTAACTCAAGGTTCTACAGAGGTCGGTGTGTTTGCGATTCTAAAAATCATATTGAAAAGATTATTTCTGAATCGGATATCCGTAACTTTGGAGAAAATTTTTCACCCATTTTGTTCTTCAAATTTGGCACAGTTTTTCCGCAGGGGGCCGCGATGTCACATTGCAATTTCTCTGCTTCTATTCTTTTTTTTTTTTTTAACATCCGAGAATCCGCTGCTATTTTTTTGTTTTCATTATGTAGCGGAACAACTAAGCATAAGGCATCGCGAATGCTAAGCTGGCCGGAAATTGAATTCGAATGAGGGCAGATAGTAAATTGGACTAGTTTGTAGAGTTCGAAGTGCCATACGGGTAAAGCAGGCAATTTCTCTCTGATTATCGCTAGGGAGAATAACGCATGGAGCACAGTTCTCTCTCTAATGTTTACGATCAACCGAGTTTCGTTGCAAAGATCATAATTTGGCTAGTAATTTTTCGGGGTGCGAATTTCCGCGAATATTTTTGCGAATTTGAAGGGTTTTGTTCTGTAATTTCGCGAATATCAAATATATCCGCGAATTTCAGGTTTTGCCCAATTTTTGCCTAATTTCCATTATAATTTTTTAGATTATTTTTCATATTTAAATAATTATAATACCGCCATCATTAGAATCTACTCGAAAAATATACCGCAAAGTAATTCTACTCCAAAGTCCAAGCGAGAACTTTAAACCTTAAAGTAGCTGTCAAGATTGTTCGTTACGAAGAGACTCTTATCGAAGAAGCTCGACGGGTAATTACAGGTCACATGCATTCCGCTGAAGAATGCACGAGTGGTCTTTCGCTACTGTTGAAGGACCTTGGAGACTTGCCGCACTAGTAAACCGTAAACCAGATGTCGTCAATTATATTAGTAGTTTTAGCTGGGAAAAGCAGCTCACAGAAAAGAGTGTTTGAGTTTCGCAGGCGCTTAGCTTAGAAAACGTTTTTGCTTTCGTGTAAATATTTAGTTTATAAAGTTTCTAGATATTGTTCGTTCATTCTGATAATGAGCCACGCGAGTAAAATGAGTACATCTGAAAGATTCAAGAATTACAGCAAGGGAAAGTTTCATGTAAAGAAAAAATCTGTTGTTCTGTTCGTGTTGCAACATACCAGTGGGGTTTTTTAAGAAAGGACAGTTGTAAAAAGCATTTAGCAAGCAAGCTGCATAAAAAAAACGCGTGTCCGAAAAGACAATCGAAAAAAATGCAGAAATGTGTTAATAAATTAAGTGAGAAAAGAACTAAACAAGAACGGCATCGCTCAACTGAAACTTACGAAATTAGCTAACGCCTTTTGACAGCTGACATCTCACTTACCAAACTGGATAACCCTACACAAAAAAATTACTTGGAAAATTCGTTGAATAGACATTGGTTTTATTCCAAACGCAAATTGGATGCGGAAATGTTATTTCTCGAAAATATATGATATTCACAAGCAACAAAAAGATTTTTAAAATCAGTATTCGGCGTAAGCATCATAAAAGACGAAGCAACTGATTCAAAAGATAGATACATTTTGAATATTCTTGCGGTTCCATCAGCTGAAACGAATGTTGAAAGCTGTAATGCTGAAGCCTCTTTGAATACAATCTTCCTCGAGTGCAGCACTTTAGAATTCGTAAATTTTAGAGCAGTCACCGAGGCAATACTTCAGTGCGTCAATAAGTATGAAATACCTTTTGCGAATATAACCACTTTTGTGACAGACAACGCATCTTACATATCCAAAGCGTGGGGATAGAGCCTGAAAGCCGAATATTTGACGAAATCCCAGAATTTCGCAAAAAGCCGCGATATTTGCCTTTTTTCCCCCACGACAGTTTTTTTTTTGTTTTTGTTTTTTTTTTTTTGATTGGAGGTTTAACGACCACCGTGAGCACCTCAATGGGCCACAAGCAGTCGCCCGTCCCTAATTTAGGATCAATGGTTCCAGGGAAGGGAAAGAGCCAGTGATGTAAGACAAACACAACATCCATGCTTCGCGGGATCCGAACCCATCTCGGACGAATGGTCAGAAGGCAGCTTTGATTTGGAAGTTTACCGACCACCGTGAGCAACTCAATGGGCCATAAGCAGTCGCCCGTCCCTAATTTAGGGTCACTGGTTCCAGGGAAGAGAGAGAGCCAGTAATGTAAGACAAACACAACATCCATGCCTCACCGTTATTCGAACCCATCTCGGACGAATGGTCAGAAGGCAGCACTTGATTTGGAGGTTTAACGACAACCGTGAGCAACTCAATGGGCCATAAGCAGTCGCCCGTCTCTAATTTAGGGTCACTGGTTCCAGGGAAGGGAGAGAGCCAGTGATGTAAGACAAACACAACATCCATGCCTCGCGGGATTCGAACCCATCTCGGACGAATGGTCAGAAGGCAGCTTTTGATTTGGAAGTTTAACGATCACCGTGAGCAACTCAATGGGCCATAAGCAGTCGCCCGTCCCTAATTTAGGGTCATTGGTTCCAGGGAAGGGAGAAAGCCAGTAATGTAAGACAAACACAACACCCATGCCTCACCGTTATTCGAACCCATCTCGGACGAATGGTCCGAAGGCAGCACTTGATTTGGAGGTTTAACGACAACCGTGAGCAACTCAATGGGCCATAAGCAGTCGCCCGTCCCTAATTTAGGGTCACTGGTTCCAGGGAAGGGAGAGAGCCAGTGCTGAAAGACAAACACAACATCCATCCCTCACCGGGATTCGAACCCGGACCCCTTCCGGACGAATGATCAGAAGCCACTGCTTAGACCACTGCGCCACCGGAACGGCCACGACAAAATTACTATCCTAACCATGATTCTTGCAAATGTTGTCAATTGACATGACTAAAGATTTATTTGTGTGCTGGTAGAGCTGTGATATTCACTGAGTAATTATTCAGACTGATAGCATAGTAACTTAAGGTTTGCTTATCCCGCCTTCCTCGCAGACGAATAGTCGTGACGTCACTCAGTGACATCGCCGTCCTAACGTATGAATCATAGATCCGAACTGTAGCTATGGAGGAAGATGTCTTATCAACAATTTTTATAACTCAAACACAGAACAATGGCTTATACAAAAGCACATTTACATTAAATACAAAAGAAATTCACAGTCATGTAAATATTTTAGTAACGAAGATTTCAAAAATACCTCCCGCACATTTTTGTTACGTCAAGGGCGGGAAAACGGTTAATGTTAATTTAGTTACAAGAGGAATTTTTGTTGGTTTCATACAAATTTAGAAAGGAAAACGCACAACAGGACATATTATTGTCGCATAATAAAAAATTTCTTTACGAGGAATAGGAAAAGCATCTCGGCAACATTCCCCAAACAATTTTTTTTAATTAAAAATTGAAAACATCATGCATTAAAAAATCTGTTAGAATTTATGAAGATTATTCCAGCTGGTTTACGAATAATAATTGCGACACGCTGCTATGGTGCAGATATAAAGAGATGTGGTGATTAGTGAGGTCACTCTCCAAATGACAATTTGGAGAGTATCCTCACAAAGCAATCACCGGAAGTGCAGGATGTGCATAACCTTGTCATTTACTAACCTTGCGTAGTCTTACGATTGCGATTTAGACAGTGACGTTACAAGGCAATCACCGGATGTACAGGATGAGCATAACCTTGTCATCTACTAACCTTGATTTGGAATCGCTGCCAATCCATTACCGTCTATGTGCGCTGCCCATCTGTACTCTTCTCAAACTATCTATTGCAGAGAATGTATATCCTAGCAGTGAATTTTTTTAAAAGTGATTGCCATTCACAACGCAAACGAAATCGTCTTTCTGCAACAGTCCTTGGGTATTTTATAATCAACAGCGACTGCGTAGCCAGTATTGTATGGCGTATGTTACCTAATTGGCTTTCTGTTTTTGTTTACTGTCCCTTGTGTAACTTTTGGTTGTCTCTCGTTATACTTTCTGTACTTAACATCATGTTTGAACTACCAAAATTTAGTTCTATATGTGGCAACACTGGCAATTAGTCAGGCCAAGCTGATCGAAATATTAACAAGCTACGAAATGTCGTGTGTATGTTACGTGGCTTGGTATAACCGTTTAGGTGATTTCGACTCAAGCTTATCCAGAGATCTGCTACCGCAACGAGACATTTTTAACCAATGTTATTGTGTAGCTTCAAGTTTACCATTAAGTATCGCTAACCTTCTTTCTGAGTTCATGCTCTTCAAATATTTCACTTGTTTAAACTTCAAGCATGTTTTGTGTGTCAACGTAATTTGATCGTCTATTTGATTTACAAGACATTAAGGAGCCAATAAAGATTTTCAGTCGACAGCTTGCAGGTTTTTATCTTTATTTTATTAAGTATTTAAAACATTATAAGTGAATAAGCATTCCTGAATTATGCATCGCCATAGTTACTATGCGCACTAGAATGGACGGATGAATAGTATTCCACTTCAAAGTTTTGTTCCAGAATGGCAAACAGGTGAGTTTTGAGTATACGGTTTGTGTGTGTGTGTGTGTGTGTGTGGCGTGTGTGTGTGTGTGTGTGGCGTGTGTGTGTGTGTGTGTGTGTGTGTGTGTGTGTGTGTGTGGCGTGTGTGTGTGTGTGTGTGTGTGTGTGTGTGTGTGTGTGTGTGTGTGTGTGTGTGTGTTTCTTCACTGCAAGCAACACTAAGCGAAAAACAGAACTCACCATTAAGAACTTTCTTCGAGATAGTTCCCTACAACGGCGCGAGGAGATGCATCGACCATACGGAATGCCCCGGAGAAAATAATTGTCGCTTCATCCCATATCAGTAAGTTCACACCCTTCACAATTATTTCGTTCGACGAAATACAGGGCGTCCACAAAGTCTCTTTACAACTTTGCACATTTATTACGAATACGCTGTACGAGATAAACAAATGTGGTTGAGCACATAATTAAGAGCAAAGGCTAAAGCGTTTACTATCTCATTACAAAAGCTCAATATGCGCACCATTTGTTGCACGTAGAACATCTAGCCGACACTCCAGTTCCAACCATGTGCACTGCAGCATGTCAGCAGTAATGGTCGAAATGGCATTGTTGATCCTCGATTTCTGGTCATCGATGTCCTGAACCTTTGTCCCATACACGATGTCCTTTACATATCCCCTTCCAAAAAAGTCCGGAGGAGTGACGTTGGGGGAACGTGGTGGCCATGCAATTGGACCATCCCGTCCAATCCACCACCAAGGTAATGTTGTGTTTAAAAGGTCCCGAACGTGCCGTTCCCGTGGTGGTGGCGCACCGTCTTGTTGGAATATCAAGCTTGGTTGAAGATCCTTCAACTGTGGCACAACATACGCAAAGCATCCAAGTAAACATCTGTTTGTTTGTTTGTTTTCTCGCTGAATAAAAATGGTCCAAGTACTCGGTTACGCATAACACCGCACCACACGTTCACTTTAAGACTGCCTCTCGCAAATTCCATAAACGCATGAGGATTTTCAGACCCCCAAATTCAGACATTGTGTCTGTTTAACTGCCCAGAGACATGAAAACTTGCCTCATCCGTAAAGCAAACATGTGTGAGACACTCGGGATCTTCAATCAGTCTATATCCAGCCTCGTTACTGCAAATTCTTTTCCTCATGGTCTATCGTTCGCCTCAAGTGCATGTAGCAATTGCACTTTGAATGCATATACGAGAGGGTATCAAAAGGTTCGTACAATCACCAAGAAATAAACAAGCTAGAAAAAAACTTTTTATTCAGGCACTTGGCCCTTCTCTACATAGGCACCACCCAGTGCCACACATTTCTCCCATCTTTGCTTGACCTCCTTTATTCCCTCAGCGTAGAACACCTCAGATTGTGCCCGAAAACACTGGTCTATCCCAAAAATGACGTCATCAGTGTCATCATATCGCCTCCCACGTAGTGGACGTTTCATCTTGGAGAACGAAAAGAAGTCACTACGTGCCATATCAGAAGAATATGGAGGATGATGCAATATGTTGTATGTAAGACGACTCGCAGTGAAGATGGTGTTGACTGCTGAATGAGCTGTTGCGTTGTCGTGCAACAAATGGACCGTTTTTGTGATCATTCTGCTTCTTTTGTTTTTAATTTGCTCTCCTAATTTGGTCAATAGGTTGCAATAGTTGTCAGAAGTAATAGTTTGACCCTTCTGAAGGTAGTGTGTTGAAATAATACCTCAGAAAACTGAGAACATCACTTTGGTGGCAGACTTTTGCACTTTTGCCTTTTTTGGGCGTGGTGAAGAGGGACATTTCCATTTCTTGTTCATTTCTTTGGTTTCTGGATCATATAGGTATAACCAACACTCATCCACAGTAATCAAAAGGTCAGAAAAATCTTCGGAATTCGCGTTAAAAAGATCCAACATTTTTTACGCGGATTGTGCCCGAGCTTCCTTTTGGAATGGGGAGAGAAGTCTAGGTGGTCATCGCGCAGAGATCTTGGACATGTTCAATCGGTCATGCATGACTGTCCACACTGATTCATAGCTTAGATGAACTTCTGGACAAAGCATATCTTCAAGGATTAACTTCTCCACTTTGGTCACAACTGTCTGCTTACCTGTCAAAGATGGCCGTTCGGACGTTGGTTCCAACCAGTTTCTAGGGAGAGAAATGGATTATGAATCTCCAAGAAGGAAGAAAAAAAACCAAGGGCCGACTTCTAAATGATTCATCAACACCAGATGTTGTTTTTAATAATCGAGATTCCTTCATCACTCAAACGTTTTGCGTAATATGTGACAATCTTGCTTCACAGTTGCAAACCAGAAAGAAGCCGTATGAGGAATTGGACTTTAGATTTGGATTTGTCTACAAGAATGACTTAAGTGATGTGATGGAAGCAGCTGAATTGTGACAAAAGCAGTATTCAAATGAACTTGAAGAAGACTTTGCTGAAAGGTTCCTTCAGTTTTGAATGCTGACGAAACAATTCATGGAGAGCACAGATCCCCACATTTGCCTTGGGAAGTTAAGGGAGTTGACTTTAATGAATTAAATACTGGATTACACCATTGTACAACACACATTTGGAAGATGTGAATCCGTTTATTGGTGTAAATATGACATGGATGTTAAATCAGACAATATCCGAACACTTGAAAATTTCGTCGTCCAGGAGCGGAAATCGAATCCGCGTCGTCCAGATAGCGCCTGATTATGTTTTCAGGTTTTCGGATACTATCTGACTTAACATTCATGTCATATTTACACCAATAAACGGATTCACATCTTCCAAATTTGAGTTGAATTTAGTTTATATTTTCCCAATGTTGACACATGCCTCAGATTTTTTTTTTTTTAACAACACCAGTTTCCAACTGTTCAATCAAGCGAACGCCCGTTTTCGGTTCTGGAAAAGAACTGAGCATAGACTTAGAGCAAGTTTAAAAGAAGTGTCAATTGATGCTCTTGGTATACTGCCTATTGAAAGTGATGTAACAGCAGATTTAAGTTTTGACGATATAACTGATGATTTTGCAGCCTCTAAAGTTAGAAAAAGCCATTTTTTAATGTCCTGCTGCCAATTCAACAGTTAAAAATTATCAGGTATTTTTTAAGACATTTTTATTCATACATTTGTAATGGTTTGTTTAAAAACGGGGTGTGACTTAGAATCACGCTCCTATTACATGAAAAGCATTTCAGCAAAACATGTAGAATTTATTAAAAAAATAGTTTTATTATTAATATTAGTCTTGTGAGAGCAAGATTTGTGAGTCAATATTCATAATTATGTAGGGTTTATTTTTATATAAATGAAAATACGAAAAAGTTCAATTGACACTACTTTATCTAAATACTGTTGTAATAATTTGCGTGGACTGTTGCAATAATTTATCCCACAATGTATGTAGTCAGCTGTAACATTTTGTGTGGGATTACTTCTTACAGCTTGAACTACCATCGGTTCATCATTTCCATTTAAATTAATGGTGAACTAGAGGTTTTAAATTTTATCTCTGGGAGGATAGTTATTTGTTTCGTAAATGATACTGTAAAACAAAAAAAGAATACCGGAGTAATTAATGTTACAGCTGTAAGCTCTGCGGGTACGGGGAAGTACAAGTGGTGTGAATGCTCGTCTATTATAAGCCACATTGGCTATAAAGTTGACTAGCATGTGAGATGTGTTTTAATGTTTTACTATTAAAAAAACTGCTAGCAAAAAAAAAATACTTACCAGCAAATATTCTTTTCAACTGTTGACTGAAAATTTTAATTGAGGAGGCCCCAGACATAGGATGTGCACAGGCCTCGACTGACCTAAGTCAGTCCCTGATTGTGCTGTAATTCGGGTTAAAGGGAGTCGAACCCGGTATTGACTAATAGTTTTTAATTCAGTGGCCGGTATGTGTAGGTGCCGGAGGGATCGGCAACTCTTTACATAGCGTTAGATGCTCATAAAGATCGTTAAACGTTGAAGCTGAAAAAACTATCATGGATACGAATATCACCCTTGACCTTTCAACTATTGATTGACCTGGCTGTATTGATGTTCAAATGAATATCTGCATTGAGGTAAAAGGTGGAATTAGAAAAGTAGGCTATCCCTTATGCGTGCAACGATAACATCCTTCCGAAAATAGAAACGACGAGTGTGAGGGTCAAGACGTCTCCCAACGAAAGTCATTATGAAGAAAAAGACAAGTCAGACGTAATATCCCCAACAAGCAAAGATGAGAGAACGCACAAAAATACATGTATCTAGAAAAGGGAAAAAACACAAAAGGAAAGAAAGAAAGATCCCTCCACTTATTTGTCGGAAGCTATTGAATAAAGGAGATAAGAAAAGAAAGAACTTATGGGAAGAACTTCCCAGGAAAATGGAAATGGAAATCAAGGAAGAAGAAATAAAACGTATGGTGGAGAAAAATGAAAAAAGAGTGAACTAAGAGTAAATCAGCAATAAGGAAAGGATCTTACCACCTCACCTGATGTTGTGTAGTTGGAGGCGCTGGCCTCTGGCCCTTCGTCCGCGTTGAGCGTGGGTTCGAGTCCCGAATGCGGCACTAGCTCTCTTCCTACCTTGGTGTCAGTAACCGTAAATTAGGGATTGGCGGCTGCTTATAAATCTATCAGTTGCTCGAGGTGGTCTTTTAACTCCGAAACACAAAAACAAGAATAGTATCAGCATTATAGTGAGATGGCAACTTATTAGGACCACTAGATCATTTTACGCAAATAGGCTGTTACATCATCTTTTGTCGTGAAGTCACTACGATTATACAGTGAAATTTCTGAATAACGGTTACCGCTGGGGACAGAAAACAAGTGCCCATTTTTTGGAGGTGGCGGTTGTTTGGAGTTTAAGCCTAATGAACATTGTTTGTCAATTGCGCTGGAGCTGAGCAAATCCCGGAAGTATATGAGGAATTAGAGGATATATGGTCAGCGACTGCAGCGATACGAAGATCAGAATGAAGATTGCATAATGATTAAGCTAATCTTATATAATTATGCAACATAATCTAATCTTGAAATAAGTCTTAGCTTATTACAAGATTAGCTTATGTTCAGATTTATACAGTGAAACCTCCATTAACGGACACCTCCGAAAAACGGTAACCTCCGAGCAACGGCAAGTTTTGATTGGTACAGAACAACTGCCGTAGGATTTACATTAACGATAACCTCCAAACAGCGAAACCTTTTAACAGCGGCCAACGGACACCCCAGCCAGTCCTGAAGGACATCTAACGGACACCGTGTCCTTTAGAATTTTACGTAATTCCTTTGGTACTTCGGCGAGAGGGATAAGATATGGGAAAAAGAAAAAAGAGTAAATAGTAACACTGTACTAGTGATCCGATTTATTGGCGTAGAAAGTAGACATATTAGCGTTTCCAAGCTTTCGCACATCATCAACCAAATGGCTTTTTCAAGGAAGTTAGACAGAAACTGCAACTGAAAAAAAAACCCGCATTAACAATTTGAACGCGGAAACTTGATTTGACAACAAATAGATACGACGTTATATTCATTTAAAGATATTGTAACGTACCAGGAGATGTGACGTACCTGCCAGAAGGACGCACACGACATAAAGGCAGATAGGAATCAGAATAAAACGTCCGCGTAGCTCAATTGGTAGAGTGACTTATTCCGGAATGAGGGGATCCGGGTTCGAATCCTGGCGTGGACAGAAATGACGGAGAAATTTACTTCGGTATAATGGCGCCCGAACTATCCGGATGACCCGACCGTTCAAAATCTTGCAATGGTGTGATGTTATTTCCACACCGCGAGATAGGAAAAATAAGAGAATCCCTTCTCCAGCACTTCGAAAAAAAAAATAAAAATAAAATAAAATAAGGGAGATGATGTAACGTACCTGCCAGAAGGACGCACACGACATAAAGGCAGATAGAAATCAGAATAAAACGTCCGCGTAGCTCAATTGGTAGAGCAACTTATACCGGAATGAGGGGACCCGGGTTCGAATCCTGGGGCGGATAAAAATGACGGAGAAATTTACTTCGTTATAATATGACGCATCACGTTGGTTGCACGCGCGGTATCCTGGTAGGCAGAAGGCTTTACTTGAAGAATTGGTTCCAAATTCGTGGTAACTCGAATGAGGCGCAGTCATTGCAAGTTTCGCTGTTGGTAATGATTTCCAAGGTTTCCCGAATGGCTGTACCTTTAGGGGTAGAGTAGGTAGCGAATTTCTTTATATCGTCTCACATAGGAGTAGCGGACTTTAATTTCACTTCTCTGGATAGTGTCGTGGCTACTTTACCGTATTTCGTGTCTCTTTTATGTTCGTTGACTCTGATTCCAAACGAACGCTTGGTCATTCCAATGTAGAATCGTTTAAAGCCATCCGGATACTGTAGGGGGATCGCATAAACACCTGCATCGCAGGAGATAGGTGGTTTTTCACTACTTCCCTTTAGTTCATTTTCTTCAGGGCGTTTTTGTGTTTGTAAGACACATTTAGTATGTAGGGAATTGAGCCTAAATAACGTATCTGCGGCACAGGAAGATTAGAATGTTTGACCCTGGCTTTTTGGATAAAGTTACGTATATGATTCAACGAATATCGTGCATCAGTGGCTAACTTGATGACGCTTTCAATTTCGTGTTGTCTAGAATAGGTATCGGAGGAAACGGAGAAGGCTCTTCAAATTCGAGAACGGAAGATAGCTATTTTGTATTCTGCGGGACAGAAAGAGTTGCGGAGCATCAGGTTGGGTACGGACGTGGTTTTGTAGTAGACTTGTGTACCGAGGCGGTTGTCAGGCGATTTTCTCAATAGAACATCCAGATAAGGTAAAGCGTTGTTGTGCTCAAGCTCCATCGTGAAATTGATCGTAGGATGCATATTACCTCCAGCTCTCGTGTATGTTTCAGTCACTCCACACAGGCCGTTGTTGGTGCCATGAATGTTGCCTGTTGGTGGTGACCTCTCTTGATTCGGTACCTGTGGGTTATCTTCCTGTTTTTCGGTGCACGGTGAAGTTTAACTGCGCAGTTAAACTTCGCTGTGAAACATTTTTCATTTCCTACAACGTACCCTAACCCTAATCTTCTAGCCTTGCTATTTCTAAGGGCTGTTTAAGTTAAGACATCACGCATCGCTCTCCTGAAATACTCTGCGCCAAGATTTATTTATTATATTGAGCTTTATTCAGCATTCGGCATTTAGAGAAAGCACTGCAACCCCCCCTCCCTTTTTGTTTGTTTGTTTGTTTGTTTGTTGTTTGTTTGTTTGTTTTTTATTTTTTTGCTTGTCTGGTTATTTTTTGTTTGTTTGTTTTTTTGTTTGTCTGTTTTTTTTTGTTTGTTTGTTTTTTGTTTGTTTTTTTGTTTGTCTGGTTTTTTTGTTGTTGTTTGTTTGTTTGTTTGTTTGTTTGTTTGTTTGTTTGTTTGTTTTTTCTCATAGGCTTCGTATATTTATTCTGCATTTTTACAAACGCAACGAACTGCCCGTTTTTAACTTAGGCAAAACTTCTGAACAACGGCCACCTCCCAACAACAGTCATTTTATCCCGGTCCAAACAATGACTGTTATTCGGAGATTTCACCGTAATTGTTTACAGCTGAATTTATGAGCCAGCAATGACAATTTAAACGCAAGGGTTTCTAGCGTTATCTTCACCCACTATTCACATGGACTGGATAACCTACAGTTGAACTTCAAAAATTAATCATGGTGCAAAGGATTTTAGGAAAGCAGTGTCCGGCCACTGGTCTTATATAGCACTTAGAAACAGCAAGCTAGAAGATAAAGGTCAAGGTGCCCTACAGGAAAGAAAAACAACGATTTTGGAGAAACTGAAGTGTAACTGGATAGTTAGGAGGCAACGCGCGAGAAAGCAGGAACAGAACATACAAAGATTAAACCAAAAGACGCCGCCGCGAACTGCCAATATTCAAGGCACCAAAACCAGCCCTCGGTGTGGGACTGAAACATACACGACAGCTTCAAGTAATTACTACCGCAAATTGAACTAAACTTCAACGCGTTTCTTTTCACTTAAGCAGCCACTGTGACCACTGTAATGAAACCCATCCAGGCCAGGCACAGTTTCTTTACTAACATTTCTTATTCCCGTCTTACTCACCAGAACCAGAGCAGATAAGTAAAATTCCAATGGATTTTGTCTGTTAGTCCTCCTTCCGGATCAGGGACGTAGCTAGGTCCCAGAACCAGGGGGCTGAAGGGTCACTTGGGGACTGAAAGGTCACCTGGGGGGCTGAAAGGTTACTTGGGGGCTGAAGTGTCACTTGGGAGGAGGCTGAAGGGTCACATAGGAGCTGAAAGTCACTTGGGGTGCTGAAGGGTCACCTGAAGAGGCTGAAGGGTCACCTGAGGTGGCAGAAGGGTCACCTGAGGTGGCTGAAGGGTCACCTGAGGTGTCTGAAGAGTCACCTGGGAGCTGAAGGGTCACTTGGGGACTGAAAGGTCACCTGGGGAAGCTGAAAGGTTACTTGGGGGCTGAAGGGTCACTTGGGGGGAGGCTGAAGGGTCACATAGGAGCTGAAAGTCACTTGGGGTGCTGAAGGGTCACCTGAGGTGTCTGAAGAGTCACCTGGGAGCTGAAGGGTCACTTGGGGACTGAAAGGTCACCTGGGGGGCTGAAAGGTTACTTGGGGGCTGAAGGGTCACTTGGGGGGCTGAAGGGTCACCTGAGGTGACTGAAGGGTCACCTGAGGTGGCTGAAGGGTCACCTGGGAGCTGAAAGTCACTTGGGGGGCTGAATGGTCACTTGGGGGCTGAAAGTCACTTGGGAGGCTGAATGGTCACTTGGGGGGCTGAATGGTCACTTGGGGGCTGAAGGGTCACCTGAGGTGGCTGAAGGGTCACCTGAGAGCTGAAGGGTCACTTGGGGGCTGAAAGGTTACTTGGAGGCTGAAGGGTCACTGGGAGCTGAAAGTCCTTTGGGGGGCTGCAATGTTACGTGGAGGGCTGAATGGTCCCTGGGGGAGCTGAAGGGTCACCTGAGGTGGCTGAAGAGTCACCTGGGAGCTGAAGGGTCACTTGGGGACTGAAAGGTCACCTGGGGGCTGAAAGGTTACTTG
This sequence comes from Macrothele yani, assembly GCA_039090855.1. NCBI lineage: Eukaryota > Metazoa > Arthropoda > Arachnida > Araneae > Macrothelidae > Macrothele > Macrothele yani. The sequence goes on along the minus strand of CM076989.1, from coordinate 28,077,884 downwards.
GGGGCTGAAGGGTCACTTGGGGGGCTGAAGGGTCACCTGAGGTGGCTGAAGGGTCACCTGGGAGCTGAAAGTCACTTGGGGGCTGAAGGGTCACTTGAGAGGCTGAAAGTCACTTGGAAGGCTGAATGGTCACTTGGGGGCTGAATGGTCACTTGGGGGCTGAAGGGTCACCTGAGGTGGCTGAAGGGTCACCTGGGAGCTGAAGGGTCACTTGGGGGCTGAAAGGTTACTTGGAGGCTGAAGGGTCACCTGAGAGCTGAAAGTCCTTTGGGGGGCTGCAATGTTACGTGGAGGGCTGAATGGTCCCTGGGGGGCTGAAGGCTCACCTGAGGTGGCTGAAGGGTCACCTGGGAGCTGAAGGGTCACTTGGGGACTGAAAGGTCACCTGGGGGCTGAAAGGTTACTTGGAGGCTGAAGGGTCCCTTGGGGGCTGAAGGGTCACCTGAGGTGGCTGAAGGGTCACCTGGGAGCTCAAGGGTCACTTGGGGACTGAAAGGTCACCTGGGGGGCTAAAAGGTTATTTGGGGGCTGAAGGGTCACTTGGGGGATCTGATGGGTCACCTGAGGTGGCTGAAGGGTCACCTGGGAGCTGAAAGTCACTTGGGGGGCTGAAGGGTCACTTGAGAGGCTGAAAGTCACTTGGGGGGCTGAATGGTCACTTGGGGGGCTGAAGGGTCACCTGAGGTGGCTGAAGAGTCACCTAGGAGCTGAAAGTCCCTTGAGGTGGCTGAAGGGTCACTTGGGGGCTGAAGGGTCACCTGGGAGCTGAAAGTCACTTGGGGGCTGAAGGGTCACCTGAGGTGGCTGAAGGGTCACCTGGGAGCTGAAGGGTCACCTGGGACCTGAAGGGTCACTTGGGGGCTGAAAGGTCACCTGGGGGGCTGAAAGGTTACTTGGAGGCTGAAGGGTCACCTGGGAGCTGAAAGTCATTTGGGGGGCTGAAATGTTACGTGGAGGGCTGAATGGTCACTTGGGGGGGGGGGGCTGAAAGGTCACCTGAGGTGGCTGAAAGGTCACCTGGGAGCTCTGTGTTCAACTACAAATTGCATTTTTCCACAAATACAGATGCAAGTTTTGCTCTGTTTTTAATCTCCTTTTGTTAATTTACTTCATTGCCGAATAATTATGCCGAAAGTTAAAAGCAATTAGATAAATCACAAAATATAAAATAAAAAGGGGGAGCAAGAAAATAGAACTTTCTTGAAATATAAAAAAAAATAAGTACCATTCTTTGAATTTACTTGATGGTGGTTGAGATGTGCGTTTTTTATCGCTGTAGCCAAAATAACACCCAACTATCGTGATTTTTTCTTTTTTTTTTTTAATTTACTATTCTGGTCTCTTTTCCGTGAATGCACGCAATTGCACCGGTGATTTACTGATGTCTTACTTCAACTATTTCTATTCCTCTTCTTCGTTTTTTACGTTTTCCAACCGTAGGTTGGAAAACGTTTATGCTCCAGCTTTGTCCGTCTGTCTATATGACTGTCCGTCCGCACGATACCTTGCGTAAAAATGGGTCGATTTCGATGAAATTTTAGTATGTGGTAGGGGACGAACCCTATTGGAAATGGAAGAAATGCGGTCAAAGGTCAGTACATAGGAGCAGGATCCATTCCATCAACCTTATGCCATATAACTTACGTAAAAATGCTTCGATTGCGACAAAACTTTAGTATGTTGTTCCGGAGATACACTGAACCAATTCTGTTTCATATCATCAAAATGGAGTCCAAGGTCAGGGCACAGGAGCGAGATTTATTCCACAGCCATTATCCTCATAACTTGAATAATAACTTGAGTAATGATTTATGGTATGTTGGAAAGCGTATCATAATCAATGCATTGCATGATTTTACTAACTTGTTACTTTTTTCTCCATCATTAATCGCGTATTCTCCTTCGCTGGTGCTCGGTGGTAGTCACTTCTTAGCGTGGTAAATAGCCATACACCGTTTCCTCCTCTAAAGCTAAGAACGAAAAAACTTTTCTCGAATACCGCAAGAGAAAGCTTTTCTGCAGCACAGGCATCGCAAAACCTATCCTACTGGACGAAAAATACCTCGCGCGCACGTGCAGAGATTTCCCTACAGCAAACTATTTTCCAACATGTAGAGGAACACATTTAGTTAACATATCCCTACGACAGTACTTCTTTGTAGGCAACAAACTGCCTGGAAGCTTTTAAACAACAGCTTAGCATCTGATAGTTACTTACTAAATGGCGAACAGAGGTTTAGCTTTCTGACCAACTACGACTCCACCTCGGCATCACTCTTTCTTTCTATCTATCTTCTATTTTTTTTTTTTTTTTGTGGTTGTTGTTGTTTTCTCTTTTTTTAGTGATGTCCTTTAAAATCTTACGTTTTTCCGAAAAATAAAACAAAAACGATATTTTTCTCTTCCCTGGCCCAAAACACCAACAACAGAGAATCACTGGCGCAGCTGCTCCTTCTGATTCGCCTTTTACAGTAATTTTTCTGTAGTTATTCATCATTAGTTTTGTATCAGTTCAATTTTTCTTGGTTTTAGAAAATAGAATGCCCGACAAAATAAGGAAAAGCATTTATGCTTACAATGAAATACAAAAATCATTTCCATAAACCAACGAAAAGAAAAAGTTCAAAGAATTTACAACAACGAGTATTTTCCAGGGGCACTGGCTTGATTTTAAGGGGGGCGGTTTGGCTTGCCTTGAGGGGCTGGGGGGCTGAGTATCCTCTAGCTTCCTGCTAGCTACAACCCTGTTCCGACTGACTGAGCTGTCCGTTGACCACTTTTAGGATGTTCCGTTGTTCGGAGATTATCGCTGAAAGATGTTAATCATATCGCAGTTAACCGTTGTTTGTAGGTTACTGTTGTTCGGAGGTGTTTGTTAATGGAAGTTTCACAGTGTAATAAAGTGAAGGGGAACACTTCCAGAGTTAGATCTGAAAGCATTACTGAGGAGCTAAAGGAAGGCGTCGCGTCGTGACCTAACAGGCTTTGAACGTGAGTTGATATCTTTCTTTCATGGATATATAAATGAGTGCATGCAATACTATTACCAACGATTCTTTCCTTGATCAAACTAGAGCCATTTGTAGTTCTCTTTACAATCTCATCTCTTCAGGCAGATCGTTATGCTTGTGGCAAAAGTGGTTCGCGTGAGTTGTTAAAAAGAGCACAAAATTCTGCCTCGTGGATAATAGTTAAGCTCAGAGTGCATCTTCCCATTGTGAACAGGCGCCGCTTGCTAGATCGAAGAACAGCCTTGGCCTTCTCCAGTGTCGTTCCTAGAGGGCGCCGAAATGGGATGGGTCCCTCCCGTAATGTTTTATCACTAAAGCTTTTAAAGTAACGCTTCCGCTCTTATTCAGAAGAGTCGCTCGCGCATCGCAAACCTTTTTCGCGTTTCAGTCGCATTGAAAGAAACGTACTGAAAGTAGAGACTGTTCTTTGTTGCTTGGGAAACGGTTGCATTAGCTTCTTTGGCGCCCGTAGTCAGTGGCGCACCTACAGAGAAGTCCAATGGGTCCGAACGATTCCACCCTTCCTCTAAATTAATAATAATGAATCTAAGGTTAAAGGTGTTATAAAATATTGGACGAAATGCGAAAAAAACATTGAGACTTGACTTTCTGCTGAAAAAAAACTCATTTGATAACACTGGTAAACACAGTTTTTTATCCCATGGAGCATTGATGGTGTTTCTAACGTAAGTATTTATGCTAAATTCAAAAATGTAATCAGAATATTTTCTATCACTCACAGTCTTTGTGTGACAACGTTTTGCTCAGTATTGATAATTGAATTTTTAGGTATTACAGCAACAGGGATAATGTACATAAAGCGTGTCTGCTTTATTTCGAATATACGTGGGTCAAATTTTGAAGATGACAATCCGATTTTTGGTGTAAATGTGTCAAGGGTGTTAAATCAGATAATATCCGAAAACTTGAAAATTTCATCGTCCTAGAGCGGGACTCGAACCCGGGCGCTATCTGGGAGATGCGGGTTCGAGTCCTGCTCCACGACGATGAAATTTTCAAGTTTTCGGATATTATCTGATTTAACACCCTTGACACATTTACACCAAAAATCGGATTGTCATCTTCAAAATTTGTATTACATGGTGTAATCCCGTATTTATTTCATGATACGTAGGTAATTTCAAAAGTTTTGCACACTGCACAGGCGCCGCCCGCAGGATGATGTAACTGCTTCAATCGTAGCGCCAGTTGTGAGTCACACTTCAGTAGACAAAGCTGTGTCTACGTTTGCTGACTAATTTATTCCTGTCCCGAAAACTTCAGCCTAGAAATGGAGGAAGAACGTGAGTCAGGTCAGATCTGGCGTAGCAACCAGCGATCCTACATTAAAATTGAAACTTTGAGGGGAAAATCCCCCACCGAGATTCACAAAACTTTGTGTGAAGTCTGTGGGGTTAGTGTAGTGGATCGTAGCACAGTGTCTCGGTCTTTTTTCCGCCAAAGTCGGGAAAGCTTCGAAGACAACCCAAGAAGCTGCCGGCCATCAGATGCAACGGACGACACTTCTGTGGTTTTGGTCAACAGCATTTTGGAAGAAGATCGACGATTGCATATGAAGCTAACATGTCCACCGCTTCGGTTTTCAGAATCCTAACTGAAAAGTTAGAGAAAATAAAATTGGCTGCCAAATGGGTTCCGCATAATCTGAGTGAAGAGCAGTTCGCAAATGGATCGCAGAAGAATTGCTTCAGCGGTACGAGACAGAAGGCGAGCAGTTTTGGACAGAGCTGTTGCTATAGACGAAACTGGATACGAGATTTTGAACCAGAACTGAAATCTCAGTCCGCTTAGTGGAAAAATCCAGAATCACCTCTCCAGAAAAAATTTCGCCGCCAACAATGGAAGGTTAAGCTGATGATGATTATGGACTATGACAAGGTTGGAGTGATAGCAACAGACAGAGTGCCCGAGAGGACCACTGTAAGAACGGAATACTACAAAAGGTTTCTGCAAAATGTTTTGCGCCCCAAGATTCGCCAAAGAAGGCCCGAGATGCTTGAAGCTGGTGTCATAATTTTGCACGACAACACGAGGTAGCATGTTTCCCGTACAGTAAGAGACATTTTGGAAAAGTATGGATGGGAATTGCTTCCCCACGCGCCATACAGTCCTGACATGAGCCCACCAGACAATGACATATTCTCAAAACTGTAGAAACCACTCCGTGGGAAACGATTCAGTACGATTCAGGATATTTCTAATGCGGTGACCCGAGTAATCCGACGCCTCAACAATTTTTTTTTTTTTGATTGGAGGTTTAACGACCACCGTGAGCAACTCAATGGGCTATAAGCAGTCACCCGTCCCTAATTTAGGGTCACTGGTTCCAGGGAAGGGAGAGAGCCAGTGCCGTAAGACAAACACAACATCCATGCCTCACCGGGATTCGAACCCGGACCCCGTTCGGACGAATGATCAGAGGCCCATCGCTTAGACCACTGCGCCACCGGGGCGGCCCTCAACAATGGAGGTGCCCTGACTAGAATAGAAGGCTTGCTCAAACGTTGGGCAGCTGTAATAAAGAAACATGAAGATTACTATTATTTTCAATCTCCATGTTATTATTGTTTTTCCATCTATTGTCTTGGTGTAATTCAACCCATCAACAATTATATGGAGATTACTTAGAAGGCGTGTAAAGGTATGTTGTGAAATAATTTCGTTTTTGAAGAGATAGCCCACAGTGTGCAAAACTTTTGAAATGACCCAAGTATCTATCATTATAAGGGCAGTAGTTTTTGTGCTTAGCAACAATCAGGGATGATTCATGCGCTGATGCATCACATAACACCAGAGTAGCCATTGTTTTGCTGGTGGTCAGCTTGCCTTCACAGCGTAAGAGTGTTGTGTTATCTTTCTGAAGCGAATAAAAGCTTGGAAATAACGAAGTGTTCCAAATCGTGTCATTATGACAAGGAAGTATAATATATAAATCGCCCTTATACTTTCTATTATGTGTGTGGTGAAGTAACCTTCAAAGCTAAGAGGCAAAATTTACCCAGTTAATGAAAAAGTGTTATGAGCTTTATTTAGATTGTAAAATGGGTGATCAAGACAAGAGTTGGGCATGGGCCCCTAATGTCTGTTGTTTAACATGTGCTAGGCTTCTCACGGAGTGGGTGAACGTTTCTCGCCATATGCCTTTTACAGTTTCCACGGTTTGGAATGAACCAAAAGACATGCTGTTATTTCTGTTTCACTGAAGAGCAATTGAATTAGAGACCGCTGGCGTTATGCAAATGTGGCGCTATGGGCGGCCCTGTAAACGGAAACGACATGGCGTTATGCAAATGTGGGGCTGTGGGCGGCCCTGTAAACGGAAACGACATAATGTATGCAGCGATCCGACAATATAAGGAGTGATGCGACGGGAATCAGTAATATTCGGACGCAGTATGGGTAAGACGAAGGATCTAAGCGCATTTGGTAGTGGGAAAATTGTCGGGGCCCGACGAATGGGTCACTCCATCTCCGAAGTCGTGCAGGCACTGGGATTTTCACGAGCCACTGGGTCACGGTTGCCCCGTGAGTACATCGAATTCGGTAAAACCATCCCTGCAAGGGCCAGCTGCCGTGGACAACAGCTTGTGGATAAGCGGGGTCATCGTCGTCTAACTCGCATTGTAACAGCGGATAGACGGGTCACAGTGCAGGAAATCATTCTGCAATTTAACGCTGGTGCACAAAAACGCAAAAGCAGCCACACCATCGAGAACCATCTCCTCGCTATGGGGTACAGAAGCCATCGTCCCACGAGGGTACCGCTGCTGATCGCACATCACAGGGTGCAAAGATTATTAGCATGGGTGCGCGGGAACATTGCCACTGGACCCTAGACATGCGGGAAAATGTTGCCTGCACTGATGAGTTGAGATTCACGTTGGTACATGCGGATGGCACGATACGAGTACGGCGCAAACCATATGAAGCGATGGATCCTTCTTTCCAGCAGGGTGCTCTTCAAGCTGGTGGAGGTGGCATTCTCGTCTGGGGACTGTTTACGTGGACTGAAATGGGACCCCTGGTACGTGTGACATCGTCCCTCACAGGTCAACGTTACCGGGATATCCTGGACTACCATTTGCTCCGGTTTGTGCGTCTTCAACATCCCACTGGGGACCTCATCCTGCAACAAGACAATGCACCGTGCCATCGCTCCCGAATTGTATCCGAGTGGTTGGATGAACACTCCACCGACGTGACTTCGCTTCCTTGGCCAGCTAGGTCACCTGAACTTAATCCCATCGAGCACATCTGGGATACCATCGAGAGAGATGTTCGAGGCTCTGACCTCCCTCCTTCAAATCTTCGTGAACTGTGAGAGCTTGTTTGGGGGTCGTGGATCCGTATGGCTTCCCAACGCTTCCGGTGCCTTGTCGAGTCCATGCCGAAACGAATCGCCGCCGTCATCAGGGTGAAAGGTGGTGCTGCACGTTACTAGACAGGTATCTCTAATTCAATTGCTCTTCAGTGTACATAACAGGGATCACATCTAAATCCAAACACACCCTGAAATACCCTGATTCGCCTTCTTCAATGAGGATTTACCTTGCTATAAACTCCAGAAAATGTGACATTGACTGATGACTCAATACTAATGATATTCATCAAGAACAAGACGGAAACGTTCGACATGATCCTGATTTTGTAGCAAGTACTTCTTCATGTGAGACCCATTTATTAACAGAGGTAGATCTTAATGATTTGTTGCATGATTTAAATTTCTCCAAAAAGCAGGCTAGACATTTAGGATCCATGTGAAAAGTATGGAGTCTTCTCAGCCGAGAAAAAAGAATGTTTCGTTTTTTCGCAACCGTCAGGCTGAATTTTAAAATTTCTTTTCACAAAAGATAAATTTAATATTTTGTAATGATGTTTGCTCTATAATAGTGTAATAGAAGCAGTGATTAAATAAGGGACTTGATACAGGATGAAAAATTTGAGTTGAGCCAAGTTAAAAAAATGATCTTGGAAATCTTTCAAAAGGGTTACTAAAAAACGTTTTGGGAAATTTTAGGGCAGTAAACTATCGTGCCCTAATCAGGGCCGTAACTAGGTCTCAGAACCGGGGAAGAAGAATCATCTGGGGGCTCTGTGTTTAACTATAAACGGCATTTTCACACAAATACAGACACGAGTTTTGCTTTGTTTTTAATCTCCTTTTGTTAATTTACTTCATCAGAGAATAATTATGCCAAAAAGTAAAAACAATTAAATGAAATACAAAATATGAAATAAAAATGGGGACAAAGAAACCAGAACTCTCTTGAAATATAAAAAAATAAATCACATTCTGCTTGATGTTGATGAGCTGAATATTTCTTATCGCTGGAGTCAAAATAATTCCCAAATAGCGAAACTCTTTTTTTTTTTTTTTTGGTTTGCTCTTCTGATGTGTCTTCCGAGGATTCACGAAAGGCACCGGGAAGTTACTAGTGTCACACTTCAACTTTTTCAACTCCTCTTCTTCGGCTCCACTTTTCCCCTCCATGTTTATTGGCGTATTCTCCTTCGCTGGTACTGGGCGGTAACCACTTCTTATCGTGGTCAATAGCCATACACACTTTCCCTCTCAGAAACCAACAGCATTAGAAACCCTCCTAAAAGAAAAAAAACTCTTTTCTCCAGCACATGTATCGTAAAACCACTTATTCTTAACGAAAAACAATGAGCGAGACGACGCTGAAAGCTCCTTCTCCCTCGCACACGCGGAAGGATTTCACTTTAGCACTATTTTCCAACGCGTAGAAGATAGATTTAGTTGAAATGTCCCCACAAGAGCACTTCTTTGTAGGAAACGAACTACCTGAAAATTTTTAAGCATCCCATATTGTCTTACCAAATAACAAATAGGAGCTTAGCCTACGGACTAACTACGCCACTCTTCTTTCTATCATTTTTTTTTCTTGGCAATACTCCTTAAAAATTTAACGTTTCGTCGTAAAAAAACGGCATTTCTCTTTCTCTGCCAAAAAACACCATCAAACCCAGTCACCATATGGCACAGAATCATTGGCACAGCTGCTCCTACTGATTCACCCATAAAATTAATTTTGCCGTAGTTAGTCATCGTTTGTGCTGTAATTCTTCTTGTTTATAAAAATGTAATGCATTACAAAATAAGGAAAAGCATTTATAATGAAATCAGAGCCCATTTAAGAGGGTAACAAGGTGGACTGCAGTCCCGGGCCCCGCATTTTCAGGAGGGCCCAGAATTATGCAGGATGCTTGTAGATTTGAAGAGTTCTACAGTTTTTTGTTTTTGTTTTTTCAGATAGCACAACAAAATTATAAGAAACTTCCTTGTGAAAATAATTTTCTATTTCTTTCCACTTTTTTTAGGCAAGTCCGCAAAAGATAGAGTCACCCCCAATCCATCCTCAAATCTTTCGAAAGCATTACAGAAGTCTTTTGTTCACATCTGTAAATTGGGAGAAATTGTCATACATGAAGAATTCGTTTGAATCATGATATTTGGATCACATTATTTTGCTCTACTTCGATATAATTTCACAAGCTGAACCCAACCCTAGCGGGAGGGGGGGTGAACAGAACCGAACTGGTATCAACTTTTCAACCAACCTTTTAACATTTTCTTGCTACCACTGGTTCGTCCATGAATCATGAGATACACACTTCAATACCGCGGGGAAATTTTTATGGTCCCTCATCATATTTTCGGAATGTTTTCTCCTGGATATTTTTATTCACCCACCCATAGTGAAATCCTAGTACTGGGGCCCCAAAATACTGTCCAGCTCATGGTCCCCGTGTCTCCTTAAATGTGCTCTGAATTAAATACAAAAGACGTTTTCATAAGCCAACGAAAATAAAAATTCAAAGAATTTACATCAAAATATATTTTCCCGGGAGGCGGGGGGGGCGCTTGCTTGCCTTGAATGGGAGGGGCTGAGCTAGTACCTCTAACCCACTGATAGCTACGGCCCTGGATTTAGTGTGTGAACTCTTGGATTCATATAAAAGTACGAGATGCAATATGTCCGCGAAAATCCATTTCCTGGACTCCCACTTGGATTTCTTTCCTGGGAATATAGGCGCTGTCAATGCCGAACAAGGCAAGTTTGTCTTCTACTTTTCCTTAACTTTTAATTTGTATTGGTGGATTTCGAAAACTTCCATTTTTCAATGCCCCCACCCTTGAAAAAAATTTCATGTACGCCCCTGCTATGAGTTAAGTAAATTGATTTTCAAAGGAAAGGTGTTTTGCTCTATGGGGATAACAGCAGTCGACAAAAGTATGTTAATACATTAGAACACAGAAATTAGCATGGGCGGCCATAAAGGGGGGGGCGGAGATAGGGAGCATTTGCCCTTCCCTGAAAAATAGATCATGTCCTCTCCGTTCTTGAAAGGTATAACACAGAATTCCGCGATAATTCTGATTACTAAATTTTCTGCAGAACTTCTGGGTGCGTGTGTGTGTGTCGTAAAAATAGGAAAAAAGTTGGAAATTTTCAATAGAAAAAGCGGAAATTTACGGTAGTAGATAATAATGAAATTTCTCATTGAATGTTGGAAAATAGCATATATACACTGACGGAAAAAAAAATCCCAACACCAAGAAGGGGTTGTGTTAGATAAACGACAGTTGGTAGGCGGTGAGACTACATCTGTAAGATGACGTCTATGCAAATTTCGCGCTCGGCGCATACGTGTGGCGCTAGTAGCGCCCCTCGGAACATGCAAAGCAGGTTTGCTGTAAATACGCGCTGTAACGTTCGTGAGCGTTAGTTATCGTTGAGATTCGACGTAGTGTGTTGATGTTAGTCAAGAATGTCTTTAAGAAGACGAAGAAGCCATTATCAACAGCTCACGGAGTTTGAACGAGGTCGTGTAATAGGGCTACGAGAAGGTGGACTTTCTTTCCGCAATATTGCAGAACGACTTGGCACGAATGTAGCCACTGTGCTTGATTGTTGGCAGCGGTGGTCAAGGGAAGGTACTGCCTCAAGAAGACCGGGTTCCGGCCGGCCACGTGGCACTACTAAGAGGGAAGACCGCCGTGTACGGCGTATGGCCGTGGCGCATTGTACTGCGTCTGCGGCAGCAAATTCGAGCTGCAGTTGCCACCACAGTGACACAATGAACTGTTTAAAATCGGTTACTTGAAGGACAGCTCCGAGCCAAACGCCCTGTAGCGTGCATTCCACTTACTCCAAACCACTGCCGTTTGCGACGTTAGTGGTGTCAAGCTAGAGCTCATTGGAGGACGGAGTGGAGATCTGTTGCGTTTTCTGATGAAAGCCGTTTCTGCTTGGGTGCCAGTGATTGCCGTGTGTTGGTTAGAAGGAGGCCAGGTGAGCGCCTGCAAGCAACCTGTCTGCGGCCGAGACACACTGGACCTACACCTGAAGTTATGGTCTGGGGAGCAATTTCCTATGACAGCAGGAGCAATCTCGTGATTATCCCACGCACCCTGACGGCACAGTTGTACGTCGGTCTGGTGATTCAACCTGTTGTGCTGCCATTCATGAACAGCATTCCAGGTGGTGTTTTCCAACAGGTTAACGCTCGCCTGCATACCGCTGTTGTAACCCAACATGCTCTACAGAGTGTCGACATGTTGCCGTGGCATACTAGATCACTAGATCTTTCACCAATCGTACACGTATGAGACATCATTGGACGGACGACAACTCCAGCGTCACCCCCAACCAGCATTAACCGTCTCTGTATTGACCGACCAAGTGCAACAGGCGTCCCACAAACTGACATCCAGCACCTGTACGACACAATGCATGAACGTTTGCGTGCTTGCATTCAACATTCTGGCGGTTACACTGGTTATTAATGTACCAGCATTTCACATTTAAAATGGCTCTTCTCGCGCTTACATTAAGCTGTGATCTTGAAACCTTAATCAATTAAATATGTTACCTATACAAATGTATTGCCGCCATTTCATTCCTCTACAACTATTTTTTCGTGGTGTTGGGATTTTTTTTTCCGTCAGTGTACGTACAGTAGGAAAAAGCATGGAAGGCGAAGAAAACAAAAATATATCATCCTCTGCAGCAGCTATTCACTGGTGGACAAAATTCCCTCGAAATTAAAATATTTTCGAGGTCCTTTTGCGAAAATCCATTAGCTATCAATTGCTGAAAATTTTAACTTCCATATTATTAGTTAGGCTTCACGGGTGTTTTTATAAATCAATTCTTTGGAACCACGAGTATTTTTCGTAAAATCAAAGTTATTCCACTTTATTGCGTGAAACACAGATGTGTACGTTGTAATTAAAATGATTGCCTTGATTTTATACCGATACAAGTTACTACAAAATACTTAGGCCAAACTTAATCATATCATGCAAAATTTAGTATTTTAAGGAACTAAGACCATCTTCTTTGAAATGCCACATGGTTACATATACAAAACATACAACTGTTGTGTGACAGTGTCTAATGCCTTTTCCGATTTATACGAAATGTCAAATGTCCTTTTTAAAAAGTCCTTTTGACTCTGTTACATAAAAAAAACATGATACAGCTCCCTGAGCTCATTGTAGTGAATTGTATTCTGAAGTATACGTAGTTATGTGCAAACAACTGTAATACATAATACCTTATCCTCACTAGCATAAAATTCCACTCATTGAACTGACAATTCTTTCGGGGCCGCGGGTGGCCTAGTGGCCAGCGTCCGTGACTGCCACGGAGAAGACCTCTGGTTCGATCCCAGGCAGGTACGAACGCTCGAACCGCTAAAAACCCACCGTGCGTCGGACGGGCACGTTAAGCCGTCGGACCCCGGGTACTGCACCCCCGGTGATAAATAAGGGTGTCTTCCTCCCCTCTTTCTACCTCGCTTCCGTGTCACTTTCCTATCCGGCACTCTAGCCCAAATCTCCTAGCTTCCTATTTCTAAGGGTTGTTTAAGACCTGGGGTCAGACATTCCCTTCCTATGATCTGATAATTCTTTCACATTCGCTTGTTAACATACATGAATAGAAGTTGTGAAAAGGGGCATCAAGTTCTCTTGAACAGCTGCTTTCCAGTCATTCAGTTTTCACGAACTAAAGCTACGAAAATAATGTTTCTAAATATTTTACTTATTTACTGAGAAAAAATTGCTTTTCCTTTTTAATACTTCATTCAAAGCTACCTGTATTCTTGGCTATTTCTTTTTTTCTTTTTTTTTTTTTTTGATTGGAGGTTTAACGACCACCGTGAGCAACTCAATGGGCTATAAGCAGTCGCCCGTCCCTAATTTAGGGTCACTGGTTCCAGGGAAGGGAGAGAGCCAGTGCCGTAAGACAAACACAACACCCATGCCTGACCGGGATTCGAACCCGGACCCTTTACGGACGAATGATCAGAGGCCAACGGCGCCACCGGGGCGGCGGCTTTTCTTTAACCAGTTTCATACGAAGTTTCCGCAAAAAAATTTGTAAAATCTTTCTGCTGAGGGTAGATACCCTTTTAACCTCGAGGACCGCCCGCCCTTGGGGGGTTGCGGGGTTTACCAGTACGCTCCTGTGTTGAGGTGTGTGTGTGGGGGGGGGGGGGGTTGTTGTTGTTTTATGACAAACTGACTGAGTGATTTCTGGGGTTTCGTGTTGTTCTTGATCATTTCGGATCAAAATAATGACAAAGAACTTTCTTTACTATGTCAAGAAGTTGTCTAATTTTATTTATCCATCACTTTTATGTAGTTTTTGGGTCATTGGGTTTCCAGTTGAATTTATGTGTTGAGAATGAGGTCAAACTGTTAGATAACTGAAAGGTACAGTGGAAATTTGTATATGGTGTTTGTACTTATTATTCGTAGTTATAATTTCTGTTTGCCCCTGCTAAATATTAAGCCATGGGCACCCGTGGGAATGAGGATTAGAATATATGATTAGATTATGATTAAATTATTAGAATATAAATTGAAACATATTACAGAGGCTACACAAAAATAAGTTTTCCTTTTCATAAAAAAATATGCCAAGAAAAATTGTTTCAGTTCAAACGGCCATTTCTTTTCGAAGCTATTGCTCAGATATAGTCTTTGGTTCTAATGTGGCGCCATCTGTCAGGCAACATTGAAAATTATTTTGCAAATTTGTGATACTTTAGAGTGTAACATAGAGTGGCCCTGATTTCCACTCAATCACAAATAGTGGCAAGAAGACGAACAGATTTCAAGGCAGACACTTGCTAAGGGTTAACGTTAGCGTCGTTGGGAAAGTTTTAGCTTTTTCGCTACCATCCACCCACACCTTCCGACTTGCACTTGAAAGCGTTAATGGTCGAAATCCAGGGTGGCTTCACATAGCATAACAAAAAAAAAGATTCACCAAGAAAAGTATACAACGCAAAAGCAAAATCATCAAAAAATCTAGTATAAAGTCTAGGAATTTTAAATTTTTAACTTATGTTCTTGTGAGAACAGTGGAAAGCACACTGATTAGTTATAAAAACTCTTCTGGTGATTCATTACATTGAATAATGCACTATGTTTCAGTGGCGGCGGAACCGCCCGGGCCGCCAGGGCCCGGACCCGGTCAATAATTTTAGCCGAGCTTTTTATTTATTTTTATTTTTTTTGTTTGGCATATGTGCGATTTTTTAGTTGTGATGTGCCTTAGAAGGTTTCTCTAGGTAAGTGGTCAGGTGGTCCTAATCCCTAACAAATTGTTTTTCTTCTGTTTGTGGGGTGAACCACGATTCTAAATTTCGGGCCCGGTCAACGAACTTCACTTTCCGCCGTCCCTGCTATGTTTTAATTATCATAATCCCATTGCTACAATTTCGTGTTTTAATGGACTTAATGATGATTCTCCGTCAGAAGTTCTTTGGGGCCTCATTTAAATTCTTAGCCTTGGGCCCCACTCAGATGTCTTAACCTATGGGCCCACGGAGACCTTTACCCGGCCATGTGTTTCAGTAATTTATTTGTTTAATTTTACTGCTGGTTGTAAAACCATTAAATGGTCTGAAAATTTCTTTCGACAAAAAAAGTTTTACCTCATAATAATAAACGTTTAAGCATTTGTCGTATAATTTTTTCTTTTCCGTTATCCCAAAAGCTTAAGCTTTCTATGGTTCTCCTTTATTTTCCGATACACTAATTTTTGCATTCCCGTTTTCATACGCCCGTTCTTTTCCCCTAGGCGCGGATACAGAAGAGAAAAAGTATTCATAACATTTGTGTGTATGCCGCGCGCACGCAAGTTATTACATTAATAAAATTTTATCGCTGTAAGGACAGAAATAATTACACATTTTGAATTTAAGTTGCATTTTTAAACCATTGCTCAGTTTAGAAATAAAAACTGGTACAACCTTACAAGGACAGCTTCAAATTTACACGCATTTCGTACAGAAAAAATCATATTATTCGCTCAAACCTTTCTTCTCTAACTACGGAATAAAAATTTGCTTATACTGTTCTAAATAATAGTTAAAGAAAGTCAATTTCAATTTTTCAGCATCCATTAGGAGGTGCATTTTCCGTCACACAGAAAATATCGTTTAATTACGAAGTTCTAAATAACACTCACTGTCAGTACAAACGAGCGTTTTAATCTGATGAACATGAGTTTTTGTAGATTTTTGTATTCTCGTATGGAATACTTCAAATAAAAAAAAAAAGGCTTTATGAAAATTACTGAAAATGAAAACTTTCACGAAAAACAGTCCGTTTCATTACGTATATGATTCAAGCTTAAGCGGGTTCCACCTAAAAACTCTGCCTTATATTTTCAAGGATAAAAACTTCTGCAGACATTTTCTTCGTAATTAATGCATTCCCACGAATGAAGATTTGTACATCGATAAAAATAGCTTTAAATTACGGCATGGCGTACTTAATAATTGCTAAAATTTAACCATAATTATATTAAAAATCATTTGTTTTTCCTTGGGTAATATTGAGACCTGCTAATAGATGGCGCGCCCTCTATCTTGATGACGTCAAGGTACTGATGCTGATTTTTTTACAATAATTTTATAAATGACATTGATGGTAAGTCAAATAATATCCGAAAACTTGAAAATTTCGTCGTCCTGTGGCGGGAATCGAACCCGCGCTCCCGGATAGCGCGCGAGTATGCTAACCACTACACCACCCAGAACGCCCAAAGTTTCAATTCTCCGATTAAGTTGAATATAACCATAACAGGATTCGCTAGTCAAAGCAACCGGCATTCATGTTTAGCGAATCTGGAGGTTAAGAATTCTATCCCGAGATTGCCCGAAGGAGCAGGTAAATCATGAATGAAATACGGGATTACATCATACAATACAAATTTTGAAAATGTGAATCTGTTTTATTTTTTGGTGTAAATATGACATGGATGGTAAGTCATGGACGAGATAGAATTCTGAACATCCATGCTGGCTAAACATGAATGCCGGTTGCTTCGACTAACAAATCCTGTGATGGCTATCTTCAAATTAATCGAAAACTTGGAACTTTGAGCGTTCCGGGTGGTGTAATGGTTAGCATACTCGGGCGTTATCCGGGAAACGCAGGTTCGATTCCGCTTCAAGATGACCAAATTTTCGGATATTATCTGACTTACCATCCATGTCATATTTACACCAAAAAATGGGTTCACATCGTCAAATTTTGTATTGTTTTGAGGCATATTTTCATTCTTGATGACCAATTTAGTAGTATCTGGAGTGTCGGGGCACATGTGAAACAAGTGGCCAAACGCATCAAAAGAACGACAAACAAATTTCCTTATTGTCTTAACATTCTAATTTCATTTAGCCACCTCTTTTTTATGTAGGTTTTCGGTCTTCTAGTTTCCAATTAAATTTATGTGATGAGAGAGTGGCAAAAACAGTTGGATAACAGGAGGGCAGAGCAAAATTTTTATATGGTGTTTGTATATGTGCTACGTAGTTGTAATTTCTTTTGCCTCCTCTTGAAACCTAAGCTGTGGGCGCCTATGCTAACGTCACCCGTAAAAACGCAACCGCAACGTTTATTTTGTCAAATTGAGCTAAATCAACGACGATTATTTAATATATTTCATTTTTACTCTTTTTTATTTGATCCAGCTATTTTTTTCAGTTTTAAAATGGGAGAAAATGCCTTGATTTCTGAAGTAGCTGGATATGAGAATGACTGATTTTCGAGAATTTACTGTGCATACATAATCAATTACTACCCATGACTAAAAACTCTAAAACTCTGTGGGGAGCTCTCTAGACTAAAAACTCTTGGGGAGCTGGACAAGGTGCAGTTGTTTTCACTCCTTCATACTCACGCCGTTCCTCTTCTTTCATAATAAAAAAAGTAACTGCAAAATTTAAATATTAATAGTTGTCACTTTTAATTTGCGTTTTAGATTTGAAAGTAAATTAATTAATTTAATTTCACTTTCAACAAATGCAACCCCGTGATCTTCAGTTTTAGAATAATGATTTTGGTGCAGCAATAAAGTTAGTTATATATTAGTGGTATTTATAATTAATATTATTCGGAAAAAAATTTGATCTTTTCTCCATCTTTGGGGGGATGGGTGATAATATGGATATGGCCCCGGTTGTTTAGCTGCGGTGAGGAGCCTCTCTTCTTCTGCAGTACTGCAGTGGGCTCACCTTTCTTCTATTTGGGCGGATTTTTATTTTTGACCTTTGTTAGGACGAGAAACAGATTTCTTATGCAGACAGTTTGAAAGCCAAACTTTTAATCTTATAGCCCCAGTAATTTAAACAAGGGAAAGGGTGAATAGTGGACCTCATGTGTTCTGTCATACTAGCTCGGAGGTCTGGCTTATTTAGGATGGCAACGCCATATGGTGTCAAGCTTCGGATGTACAGCGTTCTAAGTTATGCGCAATTTATAACAGGTTTGCTGCAAGTGTGCTAGTATTTTAGCGGCGAGCACGAGGTGCCGGTAAGAAATCAGTGCAAATCTTCCATGGCGCCACAAGACATCACACGACCCCACGAATTATCTTTTTTTTATGCGTTTAATTTACCTAGCCACTTATTCGCATCTCATAGCTTTGCAAGACTTGTGTATTCTAAAATACACTTACGGACAATGAAATTTGCGCACCTAGAAGAAAACATGCTATAACCGAAACTTTGCAAATAGCTAGAGTGCTTGCTGACATGCAAATGATCCACGTTTGGTGCGAGTGCGCATGACCGCACACCCTCTGGTAGCGCTGCAAGTACGATCTGGCAGCCTTATAAACTGGCGTGTAGTCGATGCCCCATGAAAGCGAAAAGTACCGGCCGACGTAAGCAAGAGTACAGAGTGACAAGATTGCGGGGTAGACGCCAGAGACGTCGATTTACGCAACTTACGGACTTTGAGAGAGGGCCGATCGTCGGGCTGAAAACCGGAGGGCGGTATGCGCGCCGGATAGCCCGCCACGTGGATCGTTCTGACCATACTGTCCGACTGTGTTGGAAGCAGTGGACACGTGACGGCACTGTCACACGGCGGAGCGGCTCAGGACGGAGCAGGAGGACCACCAGTAGAGAGGGTCGACGGATCGTGCGCCAGGTACGTACGGATCCCACGGGGACCCGGTCCTCTATGCTGGCAGATGTCTGTGTGCTCCTGTGTGCCCACTAACCATTTCCCGACACATCGCGGAAGGGAATCTGCAATCCCAGCGCCCCTTACGTGGGCTGCCATTAACACCGGAACATCGCCGGCTCCATGTGCAGTGGTGCCAGGCCAGAGCGACGTGGAACGCCACAGACTGGCGACATGTGGTGTTTAGCGATGAGTGCCTCTTCGTTTTGGGGACAGATGATCATCGTGTCCAGGTGTGGAAGTCCGCATGTCAACGACACAATCCCAACCTCGCTATCGAGCTCCACAACTCCCCCACTGCAGGCATTGTGGTCTGGGGAGCTGTTGCCTATACAATAGTCGATCAGCTGTAGTAGTGGTACGTGGATCATTGACGGGCCAGCGATATGTAGATGAGATCCTACGGCCCCATGTGCTCCCATTCTTGGCCGGGATTCCAGGTGCGCTATACCAGCAGGATAATTCACATGGCTCGGGATGCCCAGGACTGCCTACGTCATGTCCAGACACTTCTATGGCCTGCCCGCTCCCCGGACATGTCCTTATCGAGCATATGTGGGACCAGTTGAAACACTGGCTGCAGCCGTGCCGCATTATTCGGGATTTGGAGCACACCGTCCAACACTTGTGGGCCAGTCTGCCGCAGGACAGCATCAGGCGTCTGTTCGGCTCCGTGCCGGACTGTATTGCAGCATGTATCGCTGCACGAGGAGGTGTGACGCGCTATTGAAGATGACCGGACTGCGTGCCACAGATCCCTCTGTAATTGTCCTGCAGCTTTGTTTTTGCAATCATGTGTATCATTCACCTGTATCATTACGTCCATAAAATTTCAGTTCAATCCGATGCTTCCTTTTTGGTGCTCAAATTTCATTGTCCGTGACTGTACGAGAAAATTTATCCATAATTGATATTCGTAGTTATAATTCTGCCAGTAATGGAATATTATAACGATACTGATGTAGACATTTACTAGATGTATATTTCGGTCACTGCTGCATATAAAACAAAAGAAATAGTACTTACACATACCAAAAAACTGTTACCTGTAACAGAATTGAAGGGGAATCTTTCAAGTTCTTTTAGAGACAGTCAGAGATGTTCTATGTGTGCACCTTTAGTCACACGACCCACATCGAGCCGGTAATCCATTTTCGCCCAAACACAAGGTAAGATATCTGAATCAAGTGCAGTGATAGTGGCTGTGATACACTGTTTCAGCTCCGCTAGATCAACAGGAAGGGGAGGTGCGAATACCTTGTCCTTTGCGTACCCCCACAGGAAAAAGTCACAAGGTGTTAAGTCAGGACTTCTGGGTGGCCATTGGGTCAGTGGCATGTTGTAGTCCGTGGCTCGTCCAATCCATCGATGAGGAAGATGTTCATCGAGTTAATCTCGCACGTGACACGCGCGCTATCGCCTGCGTCACTTCCCTCAGTAGCGGGACACAAACTTTATGAGTACATCTATCTAACGGTTCGCAGTTGTGGTCCGCGTCTTCAACTGTTACTGTTTTACAGCATCTGGAAACTGTATACTTCTTTATGAATCACCCTGTATTAAGCCATGATCATAACGCCTTTTGGCGTCATCGGCAAGTACTATACCTATATGACGCCCCAAGGCGTCATGCAGCAATGAATGTGATAAGTGATAAGGAGAGAGACCCCCTCTGGGCAAGAAAACTAGCTTTGTAACACCAAATTCAGCGTATAAGTCCCAAAATCTCTGAGCGTCCAACTGGTGTTCACGTCCACTACTCTTGAGATGCCAAAAAAAACTGAGAAGGGCACCACAATTTCCATTACATTCCACCTCATCCATGCGGTAAATGGTATCGTCCACAAACGACGTATATGTAGGGGCAGATATCTCCCCAAGCTCAAGTAGTAGCATCCGCAGTTAAGATGGCAGCTTATGAGGATTTAAGCGATTTCGAACGTGGTATTATATAGTCGGCGCCAGGGAGATGGGTCACTCCATCTCGGAAATTACCAGGAAATTTGGATTTACACGGTCAACAATTTCAGGGGTATACCTGGACTACACAAACTCCGGGAAAACATCCAGAGCGCGAGACTTGTGTGGCCGTAGAAAAACCCCGGACGATTGTTGACAGCGGCATCTGAGGTTCATCGTAATATCCACCCTCCCAGCGTGCAGCATTGTGGCAAATCACATCGCACTTCAATGCTGGGGCCAGTAGTAGCATCAGCGTTCGGACAGTGTAACGTTCCCTGTGTTTCATGGGATCCCGGAGCCGACGGCCCACCCAGAAGCCATCGCTGACCCAGCAACACAAGGCTGTGTTCCTTGTGTCGTTGGGTCTAATGGGGCTTGGGAACCCTGCCATTAGACGCTAGATGACTGGAAACGTGTAGCCTGTACCGACGAATCACAGTACCAACTGTTTCGGGCAGATGGCCGACTCCGGGTGTGGCGACCACTCCACGAGGCAGTGGATACCGCATGCCTACAAGGAACCGTGCAGGTTGGAGGTGACTCTGTTATGGCATGGAGTGTTTTTAGCTGGCACGCATTAGGACCCTTCAATGTCTGCAGACAGCTCTGACCAGTGGAGGCTACGTAACCTCCTTGGGGATCATGTGCATCCGTTCGTATCATGCAACCACTCCAGCGGGTGCGACCTCTTTCAACACGACAATGCGCCACCGCACACTTCCCCAGATGCCCGATTATGGTTGGAGAAACATTTCACCGAGTTTGGCATCCTGAATCCCCTTTGTTCTCCGGATTTAAACGCCATCGAACACATTTGCGATGCTGTTCAACGTGCCGTCCATGGCAGGAATCCTCCACCGGCGAATATAACAGAATTGTGGGATGCTCTTCAGGAAGCATGGTGTGCACTGTCTCTACAGTACTATGGAGAACATCAAATAGAAGTCATCGCTCTTTCCACGTTTATAAGTGAGTCACGAAAAATTTCTCATCGGCCGCCACCGGGAATCGAGCCCAGGGTCTTCCAGTTACTAGCCGGATATGCTTCCACTGCATCACAGCGGCCACAAAATTCTTCAGACTTACAAACGACAAACTGCCAAACCACATGGCAGGGTTGCTTCTTTGGAGCCCCGCACAATGCTGGGGATTCACCACAGATGAACAGCAGCAACTGAACAAATAACTAGTAGGCGAATCAATGATAAATACACAGTTAACGTGGACCAGGAATATCAAATAGAAGTCATCGCTCTTTCCACGTTTATAAGTGAGTCACGAAAGAGCTCGTGGAGTTCATGCCCCGTCACTGTGCTGCCCTTATCCGATCACGAGAAGAACCAACGCGGTATTAGAGAGGTATCCGTATTTTTACGCTTTCCAACCGTAGGTTGAAGAAGCGTATATGCTCCAGCTTTGTCTGTCTGTCTGTCCACAGGATAACTCGCATAAAAATGGTTCGATTTCGATGAAATTTTAGTATGTTGTAGGGGACAACCTGGGAACGTACCCTGTTGAAAATAGGCGAAATGGGGTCAAAGGTCAGAACATAGGAGCGGAATCCATTCCATTGCCCTTATTCGCCATAACTTACGTAAAAATGCTTCGATTGCGACAAAACGTGTAATGTTGTTCCGGAGGTATACTGAACCGATTCTGTTTTTCCGGAGATATACTGAACCGATTCTGTTTAATATCGTCGAAATGGGGACAAAGGTCAGGGCACAGGAGCGAGATTTATTCCTCAGCCATTATCCTCATAACTTGAGTAAAAACTTGAGTAATGATTTTTGGCATGTTGGAAAGCGTATGATAATCAATGCATTGCAGGATTTTACTAACTTGTTTTTGTTGTTGTTGTTTTTAGCACTTCAGTGTAGATTTATACAGTGTCGCCAACTGTTGAAAAAAACCTTTGGCTAAAAAGTAAAATATATAATGTATATATATGAACCACACTGCGCATCGGACGTTCATTATGACGTTTCCTTGAGCAGGAGGTGGTTCTATACGAGTCCTTCGTTTGCATATAATGGTGAAATGTAAATTTATCATTGACTTTTTTATCTTATTCATTATTTTTTGATGACTGATTATTGATTTTAAATAAATAAAAATAATTTTCCGGACTTAATAAAGGTTTAGTAATTTACATTTTACCTTAAACGAAAAACTTTTTTCTGGATTATTGTGAGATTATTAGTGGGGCATCTGGTGTTGTTAGTTGGGCTTATCTCCCTCCCCTTAGAAATGGTCTAGAGACGCCTATGACTATATATATGCATATACGCACAGGATGTACAACAAAGAATGATGATAATTAAAAAAAAAGTACCTTTATTAATCATCCAGATTTCGATTATCTTTTTCAAATATTCTCCATGTGATGTACTTATTCCAACACTATACCACTTTTCGAAAACCGAACGAACGCCATTTTTTGAAACATGAGTTTGAAAACCGCCTCCGACGGTGAACAACTTCATTTGTTGAATGAAACCGTTGACCCCTCAGCTCCTTTTGTGGGTTTGGAAAAAAAAGAATTAGCAGAGGGCAAATTCAGGGTTCTTGGGTGCATGAGGAGGAACACATCTGACATTAATTTTGGCCAAATAATCGACGAAGAGGGCTCGCATTGTCATGCTGAAACACCATCTGCACTTAACCAGCAGACGGCACAACTTTTCCAAACAGAACTTTGGTTACTCTCTGTGTCACAAAGGTGTTGTCGCAAAATCTCACCTGATCACACTATTCAGGATTTCAACATCAGTAGCAACCATTATTTTGAAGTAGCTGACAAATTTCAACCCGAGCATCCTTTTGTTCGTTTTCTTGGAACCGAACGTGCATGAACGTGTCACATACAGGTAGATGGTCATGGAGAATAGTGCACATACTTCCTACTGATAGTCTCAAAATACTTTTAGCTGTCTGATTGTTACACGCCGATAAGGTAGCAGCACTTGTTGGAACACCAGGACTACCTTTCATTTGGGTTGACTCTCGGCTATCTTTAAACATCTTAAACCACCTGCGAGCTGTGCAAGCTCTAATTCCCATGAAGCTTCTTTAAGCATTTCATACGCTGACGTTTTCTTAAGGCAGAAGAATAGTTTCAAAACCGCTTACTCTTCGCTGTGTGTCACCCCCATCATAACGTAAGCGAATGGGAGCCGATTGGCTCTTGGATGCCCTCCAAGGTCAAATTATGCGCACAAGTTTACTGAGCGTCTGCCACGTAACACATCAGCTTTACTTTCTGCTCCTAGGTTAAAACATGCAAAGTTTGTTAGGTGAGAAAATTGTGATCATTCTTTAACGAACAGCCCTCGCATGAAGTAATACTGCCATGCGTAGTAGTAAACTCTTCCTATTGTAATGTTTACAATACGAATATCACAAATTAAAGCAAAAATAATTTGGCGGAAAGGAAGCTGATTTAAATATTTACCATTCCGTATTCTTGGAATGTAAGTTTTCTTGCAAACATTGCCTGAATCAACATTTCGGAAGCCAGTTCTTACGAGACTGTTATTTCAATAACTGTACCACTTACTGTATCTTTCTTCATAGACATAATACGAAGACATAACGAATAAAATGTGTCCTCTCAGCGAAAATATGTGCATTTTTAATCTCAGCGTCATCAAAAAGTTGGTATTCCGAAATTTACTAGACTGAATGAAAATATTTAAACACAATTACGAAATAAAATAAGTATGAAAAATTAAAACAGGAAAATACTTTACATTTGCGCTTAATTGCTTATGTCTAGTGTTTTCTTTTTCTGAAAACTTACGAAGACTGAATTTCTGTTTCATAGTCGTAGTGCAACTGTTTGTAAATACAATTTCTATATGTGGAAGAAATTACGTTTATGAACCACCTTTCAAATTGATTTTTAATTTGTCATTTCCCCTGGTAACATCAAAAATGTTTTATGTTTTTATTATTCTTGAATGGGTATTTTTATCCTTTGCGGTAAGTAGTGCTATAGAAAGGAAATACTTTTCTTTGGATCTTCATTAAATTTACATTCTCAATCGCAAAATCTTGCAATATATCGATGTAGCTGCATTCTTTCTTGAATTTCGCGTGGATAATAATCAGACTAATGATTTTGATCTCATAAAGTTTCATTTTTTGCTGAAATGCTGTTGTTCTTTAAATATGACTAGTTGAATAGAAATGTTTATGTGTTTGACTGTTTATCTACACATGCAGACCCACAAAAAATATGAAAATATATAATATAAAAAAACGTTATATATATATATAAATCAGGAATAAAACCTGAAGAAACTTACTATTCCTCAGTATGCTTTTAAAGTTATTCTGCCATCAGCAAGGATAATAAAAAACAAGAATATAAACAAGTAGGAATCATTCCTCAAGCTGTGCATTAATGAGCAAAATTTGCATTAGCGAATGACGTCACAACGAAACGTTTCACATCCTAATTATGAATCATGTTTTCGCTTTGAAAAAAAAACTGATTAATGTCATTTCTAAGAGCCAGGCAATCTTTAATTGAGTAGGGAAAAGAAATCTGGTGGAATTTTCTCGCTGGGCACTTAAAGTTCCATTAAAATAGCAAACATAGCTCAGGGATTTTGTGAAGAATAAATAGAACGCGGCTCTTATTTTTGAACTAGATTTTCAAGCTCATAAAACTTGACGAGAAGCACAAATAGTGCTAAAATAATAGTGATAATAAGTAGTTTATGGAAAATTCTTGTGATAATAGAGTAGTTAGCGCAATATTCTCTAAATAAAACAGCCTAGTTTTTACATTAATTATCATCTATACACTGAGCGGCCACTTTATTATGACCACCTGACAGTTTTAAGTAAATGAGCTATGGCTGCACTCTGTTGCCAGAAGGCGAGGCTAGTATAAAAAATGAAAGCTTAGTGCTTGCGGCAGTAGTAGAAGTGATTTTTGGGTGACGAGATGGGTAAAAAATGCGATTTGACGGACTTTGAACGTGGGTTGATTGTAGGAGCTTGGAGCCATGGAGCGAGTATCACCGAAACCGCCACATTCGTGAAATGTTCCAGAGCAGCTGTTGCTAAAATGCTTAAAGACTGGACTATCAGCCAAAAAAACTGGGTCTCTACGTGCAACGTGTGGTCGTCATCGACTAGTGACTGCTCGGGCGGAACGGAGAGTGTCCAGACTGGTAACAGACAACAGAAGGGCAACAGTGCAGCCAATTACAGACCATCTTAATCAAGGATCTCCTCAAATGATCTCTGCACGCACTGTTCGCCTTACACTGCATCGGATGGGATATGGCAGCCGAAGGCCTGTTCGAACACCTTTGCTGTCTGCAGTTAACAAGAGAAAACGTCTCCAGTTCGCACAGGAGCACAAGGATTGGACAGTCTATAATTGGAAACAAATTATGCGGTCCGACAAATAGCATTTTCAGTTGCGGCATGCCGATGGCCGAGTGAGAGTTTGGCGGAAACAGCACGAAAGCATGGATCCCAAATGCATTGCTACAACCCTTCAAGCTGGTGGAGGCAACGTTATGGTTTGGGGAATGTTTTCCTGGCATGCTTTGGACCCTTTAATTCGTGTTGATCAACGTCTGACTGGCACATCATATCTAAACATCGTTACGGACCAAGTGCATCCTGTCATGTGGATGGTTTATCCAAATGGCGATGGCTACTTTCAACAAGATAATGCGTCCTGCCATAATATTCGTATTGTACAGGATTGGTTTCAGGAACATGCCGGTGAGTTTACTTTGCTTGCTTAGGTGGCCCCCACAATCTCCAGATCTCAACCCCATTGAGAATTTGTGGGATGAAGTTTAACGAGCCATCAGACAGTTGGATCCACAACCCTGCAATCTCACACACCTGGAAAGTGCTATTCATCAAGCATGGTCTCAGATTCCACAAAACACCTATCAACATCTCGTGGAGTCCATGCCACGAAGAATCAACGCAGTATTACAAAACGTGGCGCAACGAAGTACTGAGGGGTGGTCATAATAAAGTGGCAACTCAGTGTATATTAATTCTATAAGTTTTTTTACTAGGAGTCATATTTTGAGAGAACGACTGAACGTAAAGTTGTGGTTGAGGTATCAAAATAAAGGTCTTACCATGTAGATGTGCCAATCGAAGAGAAAAATGAGTTTGGGGCAACGGTTCCGGCTTTGTGAGGCGGAAAAGTTCTCATGCAAAGTCTATGGGAGAAGCGTGCGGCTGACATTCGATCACCTGCGGTTGATTCACGCGCTGTTGAAGGCGGAAGCATGGAGGGACTGAGATAGTCCAAAGTCCGAAGTGTTTTCTTTTCTGAGCGAACCATTGCGCAAAGCAACGCTAGCAGGCATTCTTTTTCGTATTAAAGTTTTTCTCATCGGAACAGCGAACACTCTCGAAAACCTGGTTGCGTTATGCCGTTGGACTGTGTGATGTATATATACAATTTAATATTCATTCGATCCAGTTTATTCACGTAGGTAAGACGTTTCCCATTATGTAAAGATGCAAATAAACATTCCGTTGCCCATTGTTAATGGAAATATTTAGAATGTACATATTGAGTTGCTCCATCTATATCTTCGTTCTATAAGGTTTTTTACTGTGAGAGCTATTTTGAGAGAACGGCTGAACGTAAAAATATGGTTCAGGTATCAAAATAAAGGTCTTACCATGTAGATGTGCCAGTCGAAGAGAAAACAGAGATTGGGGTTACGATTCTGGCGTGGAGGGGGCGTGGCAGCAAAGTCCCCATGTAAAGTCCATGGGAGAAACGTGCGGCCCTTATCTACATCAGGAGCTCAGTTCAGCTTCAGACTTGGTGTGCGCATGGTGTTTTATGATCAGTCCTAAAGTAAATAAATACTTTATTGTATGCTTACCCTTAACAGAATGTCTCTCCCGAAGAAAAAAAAAAGAAGGAAACGTAAGACCCTTACTGGAAGGCGTGAGCGATCAATGGGTCGCAACTACACTGCTGGCCACCCAAAATGCAACACCAAGAAGGAAGCATCCGATTGGCCTGAAATTCGCAGCAGGCCTCGCCCGCGAGAAGGCATGCAAACGATTAGCATTGCAGGGCATATGCAAATCATGTGCGCACAGCACGCCACCGAGAAGCGCTATAAGAAGGGTGCACAGAAGGCGGGGTGTAAGTAGTGGAAGTGTGTTGTGCTGACGGACCTGTGAGTGGGAAGCTTCCTGATGCTTCGTCGCAGAATACGGCAGTCATTTCAGCACGTTTCGGAGTGAAACAGAGGATGAATAGTGGCTTATCGCGAAAGCGGTTTATCGTACCGAAACATCGGCACCCGTGTGGGACGACATCCAGCCACAGTGAGGCGAGTATGAATTCGGTGGATGCAGGAGGAACGGACGGACCGACCTGAGCGATTGCCGCAGCCGCAGCACACCACCGAAAGAGAGGACCGGCATGTTGTGCGGCTGGCATTGACGGCTCGCACCGACACATCACGAACGTTAGTGCAGGAATTAGGGTGTGTTGCGCAACAACCCGTATCAGCACGTACCGTTCGACGTCGTCTGCAGGAGCGAGGACTTGTCGCACGGCGCCCATTGCTCCGATTATCATTGACGTCACACCACCGGCGAGTGCGGCGGCAGTGGGCCGTTGAACGCCACACCTGGACTACGGAATGGCACGACATTGTCTTCTCCGACGAATCCCGCTTCTGCCTGCAACACCATGATGGTCGAATCCGCGTGTGACGGCGAGATACTGTATGACGCCTGCATTATGCATCGCCACACCGGTTCGTCGCTGGCGTTATGGTTTGGGGCGCAATTGGATATGACACCCGCACCCCTCTGGTACGTATCGCCGGTACACTCAACAGCCACCGCTACATCTCCGACGTCTTGGAGCCTGTAGTCCTCTCTTACCTGCAGGACCTGCCAGCGGCCACGTTTCAACAGGATAATACTCACCCGCACGTGGCACACATCGTGCAACAATTCTTCACGGCCCACCAGGTGTCTCTACTGCCGTGGCCCGCCTGTTCTCCCGATATGTCGCCCATCGAACACGTCTGGTCGCTGATCGGCAACCGAGTGGCCCGGCAAGCACCACCCGCTGCTACGCCTGATGAACTGTGGCAATGCGTGGAAGCACCCTGGACCGACAAAGCCCAAGCCCACATCCAAAGCCTCTTTCGTTCAATGCCGCGGCCGTTATTGCTAGCTATGGCGGCCACACGAAATATTGATTTCTGCGTGTTCCGCAAGTCGCATGGGCCTGTAAGCTCAATCGTTTCATCTTTGTATCTGTTGTTATGTGTCCAGTAAATCTGGCTTTGTTATCTCGTGTCCTTCTTGGTGTTGCATTTTGGGTGGCCAGCAGTGTATATGTCTCAAGCAAGAGAGAATGAAGAGTATGTATTCGCAACGCGAATTTCATTCCAACAACATTTACAAACACAGTTGTGACTGAAAATGAGAGTGAAAGAGTGCGCTATCCAGTTGAATTTTTGCACACGATCGAGACGAGTGGACTTCCGCCCGGACATTTGCCTTCTGAAAAAGGGTGCGGTCGTGATGCTCATCACGAACCTGGCCGCTCCGGTGGAGCAGTGGTTTAAACGCTGGTTTATGATGATTCGTTCGTGAAGGGTCCCGGTTCAAATACCGGTGAGGCATGGATGTTGTGATTTTCTTACGGCACTGGCTCTCTCCCTTCCCTGGAACCAGTGACCCTAAATTAGCAACGGGGGACTGCTTATAGCCCATTGAGGTGCTCACGGTGGTCGTTAAACCTCCAGTCAAAAAAAAAATCACGACCTGGACTCTTGTCTTTACTGAAGCGGTTGAATGAATTTGTCAATCAAATAAAGTTTACATTTGTTGTTTCATGTGAGTTTATTCTTTTAAAAAAACAAAACAAACTAACCGTGGATTCCTACGGGTTTCGTCTAGTTGTTATAATAATGTAATGGTTATTTTGATAACGCCAAGAAAAACAGGAAAGACACCGAATTTTCGTTGTTAATGAGCACGTCTTTTGAATCCTTTGAGAGCCACCCCGGTGGCTTCTGAACATTTGCCCAACGGAGGGGTTGGGCTTCGACTCCCGGGTAAGGCATGGTTGTTTGTCTTTCCGAGGTTTATTCGCTGTATGCCTTGTTCACTCGGCATTCTGTGTTCACTACATATGTACATTGTTGACGTCAAAACACAAAATGTCTATATTGTATATGTCAATGTATCTGTCAACCAAGTCCAATAAATAATTTTTTAAACCTCCAATAAAAAAACAGAATCCTTTCCGATACGAATAAAATTTTCAAAGTTATTCAGAGTCAAAGGAGCCCTTTACAAAAAATACAAAAAAATTAACCGCATTCCTACAATTCATAAAACGTCTAGAAATTCAAACAGTTACTTCCCCCACATGGGGTAGAAAAGTCTGTTACACAAATTAAAAAATTGTGCTCAAAAAATTTCTCTTAGCTGAAGGAACCAGTGGAGTATATTTCAGGCTATCTAGGCTAGCTGCAAAGCACAGAGAATGCACAAATAAAACTGAATTAAATATACACAAATAAAAGTCAATTGTCAACGGTATTAAGATATCTCGATGCTTTCAGTGCGAAAAAAACACGAGCGGATTCGCTCCTTTCGATTATGGGAATCAGTCTCGCGAGCGATGACCAACGGCATAACGCAAGCAATTCTTCGAGAGTCTTCGCTGTTTTCTGATGCAAAGAACGTCTATACGATCGCCTGCTAGCGTTTCCATGACAACATGAATGAGCGTATGGAGGGGAATGGACCATTGCTTTGCGCAACGGTTC
This sequence comes from Macrothele yani, assembly GCA_039090855.1. Taxonomy (NCBI): domain Eukaryota; kingdom Metazoa; phylum Arthropoda; class Arachnida; order Araneae; family Macrothelidae; genus Macrothele; species Macrothele yani. The sequence goes on along the minus strand of CM076989.1, from coordinate 28,047,552 downwards.
GCTCAGAAAAGAGAAGATTTCGGACTACCTCAGAACCTCCATGCTTCCGTCTTTAACAGCGGGTGTTTCGCGAGAGTTGTTTCAGTTTGTGTGAAGTGTCAATGAATTAAAATCAGCGATATTATATCTTAAATTCGTTGCTTTGTTGGATTCGAACTGTTTTGGTAAATTTTGTGAAAGCTTCCCTGAACATCTACTATCAGAGCTTAAAGAACTCTATGCTTCAAATTTTGATACACCTCGATTAAAAAATGGACTGATGGCGTTTAATTCCTTTGATGAATACAAAACAAATCAGCAAGAGGCATTACTTGTTACATAAAGTTGAATAATTAAACACAGTGTTAATTGAGGTGTACAAATTAGCAGATCTAATATGAAACTTTCCATCAACAACTGTAACTGCCGAAAGAAGTTTTTCTGTATTAAAAAGAATCAAGATATATCTTAGAGCCACACAAGGACATGCACATTTGAGAAACTTGGCTGGTTTGTTAATAGAGAAAAATATTATTTTTAAATATGAAAAAGTACTACATTTTTGTGAAAACGTAACACTCAAGTTCACACAAAAGGAAGGAAGAATGGAGTTCGTGTACAAATAAGTGTTCAAATCCTAATCCGCATAATTATTTGGTATCATGTTAGCAATAGCATGTACCTAAAACTCAGAAAAAAATGTTACTTCTATTTCTTAACAATTAAAAAATTAAATTCGCAATTTTAAAAACAACAGTACTGTGTGTGTGTGTGCGCGGGGGGGGGGTGATAGCCAAAGTCTCAGACCCAATATACGATACAGGAAGGAAAATATCAGAGACTTACTCGTGGAGAAAATCGAACACAATGGCGAACTGTGGCTGATAGAGTCCTTCCTAAACTGCCTATATACTGTACAAGACAAATAGCAAGACACAACAGAAGAACAAGCAGAGGCGTCAATAGGGCTGGCAGGCGGGGCAGCTGCCCTGGGGGCACCTCAAGAGAGGACGCAGAACTCACTGCTTTACAACCTGATTAAAACTGAATTTGAAACTTTTGCACAGGTTTTTGGTACAGATTTTTCGGGCCATGTTTTGTCATTTGTCCATTCACTAAATTTGCTTATCTGTTTCACCAGTTTCGGTAGCTCTGACAGCTTGAAATTCGCATTTCTTCTTAAGATGGACGTCTAGTGGTTTTGTTCCCTATACTTCCAATGGAAACATATTCGACCGTATTTCCACAGCGAAGAAAGATTTCCCATACATCAAAATTGGCCCACTAGTAAAAAACAAACAAAAACATTCTGAGATTGTACAATACGTGGTTTTTGCAGAACACTTTCCTGAACTACATTAAAAATCAATAACTTTACTTCGATGTAATGGTAAGGAAGAGTGGCGCCACCTGTAAGCAAGTATCATAACTACATGGAAGTAAAGTTACTGATTTTTAATATACACTCACGGACAATGAAATTTGCGCACCAAGAAGGAAGCATCAGATTGAACTGAACTTTTATGGACGTAATGATACAGATGAATGATACACATGATGGCAAAAACAGAGCTGTAGGACAATTACAGAGGGATCTGTGGCGCGCACTCCGGTCATCTTCAATAGAGCATCGCATACTGCAATACGGTTCGGCATGGAGCAGACTGGCCCACACGTGTTGGACTGTGTGTTCCAAATCCTTTATAGCTCTTAAATCCTGCAGCCGGCGTTTCAACTGGTCCCACACGTGCTCGATAGGGGACATGTCCTGGAAGTGGGCAGGCAATGGAATGGCATAGACAGTAGGAGCAGTGTGCGGGTGGGCATTATCCTGCTGGTATAGCACAGCTGGAATCCCGGCCAGGAATGAAGGCACATGGTACCGTAGGATCTCATCCACATGCCGCTGGCCCTTCAATGATCCACGTACCCCTACTAGAGCTGATTGGCAATCGTAGGCCGGCAATGGCTCCCCAGACCATAATGCCTGCAGTGGGGTAAGTGTGGCGCTCGACAGCGAGGTTGGGATTGTGGCGTTGACCCGGGGACTTCCACACCCGGACACGATGGAAATCTGTCCCCAAAACGAAGCGGCACTCATCGCTAAACACCACACGTCGCCAGTCTGTGACGTGCGTTCCACGTCGCTCTGGCACCACTGCACACGGAACCGGCGATGTTCCGGTGTTAATGACAGCACACGTAAAGGCGCTGGAATCGCAGATTCGCTTCCACGAGGCGTAGGGAAGTGGTTCGTGTGCACACAACTGCTACATCTGCCTGTATAGTAAACCGGGTCCCCGTGGGTTCCGTTCGTGCCTGCCGCACAATCCGTCGATCATCTCTACCGGTGGTCCTCCTGATCCGTCCGGAGCCGTGTGTGGCAGTGTCGTCACGTGTCCACTGTTTCCAACACAGTAATAAGGTACGGTCCAAACGATACACGTGGCGGGCTATACGTCGCACATACCACCCTGCGGTTTTCAGCCCGATGTTCGGGCCTCTTTCAAAGTCCGTAAGTTGCGTAAATCGACGTTTCTGGCGTCTACCCGGCATTCTTGTCACTCTGTACTCTTGCTTGCCTCAGCCGGTGCTTTTCGCTTTCATGGGACATCGACTACACGCCGGTTTATGAAGCTGCTGGTTCGTGCTTGCAGCGCCAACACAGGGTGTGCGTTCATCCGCACTCACACCAAACGAGGATCATTTACATACCAAAACGCACTCTAGCTATTTGCAAAGTTTCGCGCTTGTAGCATGTTATCTTTTAGGTGCGCAAATTTCGTTGTCCGTGAGTGTAGTTCAGAAAATGTTTTTGCAAAAAACACCAATTGTACAATGCAAGTTAGGTTGTTTTTTACCAGTGAGCCAATTTGGATGTATGGGGAATCATTCTTTGCTGAGGAAATAGGGGCGAATTTGTTTTGTCATTGGAAGTGTAGGGAACAAAATCACTAGACGTCCCCATTAGATGTTAAGGGGATGTTAGTCGTTCACATTCAGAAATGATGGCGCTGTTGTACGTACGTTGCAAGATAAATATGTCGTTCACATTGTTGAAGATGCATTGGAGGCTATCATTACCGCGACTGCGAGCCACGGAACGTCCGAACTCCGAAGCAGTTACGAAAATCTGTACGAACAGTTAGGGTTTGATTGTTTTGTTTGGGGGTATAGCGACTCCCTTTGAACAACTCAACAGGCTGTAAGCAGTCCCCCTTTCGGTGCTATTCCGTATGGACTCTGGTTCTTCCCTTTCCTAATTTGGGGACACTGTCTCACGTGAAGCGAGAAAGACAGTTTGGTGAGCAAAGAACAATATCCATATTTCAACGGGATTCTAATCCGGACCTACCTCGGGCGTATGGCTTCGTCCCGAGGTAGGTCCAGGTTAGAATCCCGTCGAAATATGTGGCGTCCCGGTGGCGAAGTGGTAAGAGCCAGGGCCTCGTACCGTACCACTCGGCCACCGGGACGCCACAGCTTGATTGTACCTCTCGCGTAGAGGCAGCATTGGAGTATGTCGTTAATTTTATTTTGTCGGTGCTATTCCGTATGGACTCTGGTTCTTTGGTGGTGTAATTGTCTTATGACTCTAGCTCTCTCTCTCTCTCTCTCTCTCCTTTTCCTGGAATCATGGACCCTAAATTAGGTACAAGCGATTGCTCGTATCCCTTAGAGTTGCTCACGGTGATGGTAATAAAAAAATGACAGATGAGGGCGCAATATTTTGTGGTTTGCCCCGGGCGCAGAAATGCCTAGTTACGCCTCTGAGAACAAGAGTTATACAGAAGAACAAGAGTCAGATACATGAGAAGAACAAGAGTCTAGGGGTGAAAGGAATCATAAAAATGTGTGTCGCGTCATCATGTTGCTCATCGAATCACTCCGCAGCCAGCTGGACCATCGGGGTAGCCGGGAAGACATACACAAACACACACACATATACAATATAATGACAAAAGTCGCCGGACACCCAGAAGAGAAACACAACACAGCATTTATTGACATACATTAGTACGGTGTCGATCCACCTTTGACCTTAATGCATGCACTGACCCTTCGAGACATGCTTTCGACAAGGTTTTGGAACACAGCGATAGGTATGCGCTTCCATTCAGTACATTATGCTGCCACTAACTGTTGCTTAGTAATAGTCCTTGGTTCCAAACTTCTTATGCGGCGCTCTAATTCATCCCATAGGTGCTCTATGGGATTACGATCAGGACTCTGTGCTGGCCAGTCCACACAAGATACGGAATTATCGTCAAACCACGCCGTAATAGTCCTTGCTTTATGGCTCGGCGCATTATCCTACTGGTACCCACAAGGCTCGGTTCCGTAGCATTGCCCAAGAGTTGGCAGTGCATAATTGTCGAGAATATCGAGGTAGGTGTGCTGGTTAACAGGTTTCTCCACGATAACCAATGGTCCGGGACCATACCACGAAAATCACCCCGACACGAATACACTGCCAGCTCCAAACTTGACCGTAGGAACAGTACACTGCCAGCTCCAAACTTGACCGTAGAAACAGTACACTGTGGTAAATAGCGTTCCCCCAGCTGCCGCCATACCCGCACACGGCCATCAGACTGATGGATCGTATATCTGGATTTATTAACATATAGAACCCGTTTATATTGATCTACGATCCAGGATAAATGTTCTTTACACCATGCTAAACGTTGAGTACCATTCCGAGTGGAGATGAAAGGCTTATGAACAGCCGCACGACCACGGTAACCCATGGAATGAAGTTCTCTGCGAATGGTACGTGTACATACCGAGGTTCTAGCATTGGTACTTACCTGTACTCCGAGGTCTTGTGCAGTACTCCGTCGATTAGCTGTAACGACTCTCCTGAGGTTTCGACGTCCGCTATCACTGATATTCTTTAGTCTGCCGGTACGCTTTGCTTCTTGAGGCACGCCATGTGTCTTCCATTTAATCAGTACATCCAAAACAGTTGACTTGGGTATGTTTAAACGCCTCTCGGTTTCTCTTATATGGGCAACCCACTAATATAATACCCAACAATCTTTCTTTTCTCAAAGTCATTTCTCTCCCGCCGCGACTCATATGGCGATATGATCGCCGTCAGCTGCAGGCTTGTTTTTATACTGTTTGCAGCTGTACCGCGCATCTTATCAATGCAGCGGATTCGTTCATTTGCTTTTGAAGGGTTGTCCTGTGACTTTTGTTAATATAATGTATATAGTCACTAATTTGTCAGTTACTCCCGTTAAAAATGTATCTAAAAAAATCTATTCGAATCTATTTTGCAAAGATACTTATTATTCGCTGCTCTAAAATATTTGCTACGCAGGTTAGATGTCTTTCTATCATTTCTTGAGGAAGTTTTTACAAAAATCACAATGCAATCTCAAAACCCTCTCCCTATAAAGGAAATCGTAGATTTTAAGGTTTTAACACCCCTCTCTCTCTCTCTTGAAACTTTTAATCCACATTATGATCTATGATCTAAAGTTTAAGAAAATACTTCTTTGGGATAATAGCTTTTCCTTTATGGTAGTTCGCGCGCGCGTGTGTGTGTGTTCTTTACGAACGACATTTTTCACGTAACCACTGTATTAAAATATGAGATTTATTTTCTACTGCCCGCAATGAAATTTTGTTCCGGGTCGCTGAAAGGAATTTTGCTCCGGGCCCAGTAAAAGTGCCATTCGGCTTTGAATCACTCACAAACATTTCTTGTTTTTCCTATGTTTAACGACTCCGTGAATATCTATGAACGTAAAGGGTCGGTATTCCCTTATTTCGGGCCACTGCTTCCTGGGGGAAAGAGAGCTGGTAGCGCCGGAGACAATTTTCGTTAGGTTGAAATTTTTTATGCTTAACGACTTTCGATTTTAGTTATGTCGAATTTTTTTTATGCTTAACGACTCCGTGAATATCTATGGGCGTAAAAGGTCGGCCTTCCGTTATTTCGGGCCACTGCTTCCTGGGAGGAAAGAGAGCTGGTAGCGCCGTGGACAACATCCATGTCTCAAGCTTATTCCGGGCGAACGATCATGAGCCAGCGATTAGACTACAGTGCCACAGGAGTAGTAACTTTTTTTCTTTCGTGCTATGTGTCCTTCCCGACAGCAGTAAATTAAATGCCGGCAAAAAATTTCGACCTAACGAAAATGGGTAACAGAAGTAGTCAAAACGATTGTTTAAATGTGATTTTTGAACGCTGTCTCATTAAGTGACGCAGCAACATTTAATTTCATTGTTACTCAACAATGAATTTTACTAAACTATTGCCGAACATTATTTTATCACGTTTTAGATAAACACAACAATATCTCATTGCAATCTGCGTAAATTACGAGAACTTCATTCTAAATGTGATAAAAGCCATTACAAAAATGCAATTTGATGCTATCATCACCCGTTTCCATTGATCTACGATCCACATTTATCCTGGATCGTAGATCAATGGAAACGGGTTCTATATGTTAATAAATCCAGATACAGTAACAAAGTATGCCTCATAACAAAATTTGGCTTCCTCACGAACTCCTAAGGGTGGGAGGAGGTTACGTATTATTGACGAGAGCTTCAAAATGACGTATGCCATGATGGGTGCAACCAAAAATTACCAAATCCCCTCAAAACACAATTGCGATTCGGCTTTTCTTTTTATCTTGAGGTCAAATTTTATTTGGCATGCGCAGATAGGCTGTAGTAGCTGCATTACATTTCTTCGGTGTCAGGGTCGTTCCCCACGTTCGTTTAAATCCGAATCCTCTTTCTCTCCTCAACGCGATGGTTGGTGGGTGAGTAGCAAGGGTCTTCTCCTCCAGGTGACTCCCATCTTAGACAATCCTAGGAAATTAAAGTGGTAGGTTCTCATTACCTTCCATTTCGCAATATGGGGATCAGGGACAAAGTGCATCCGGAGCCGATTTCATAGGGAACAATCTGCACATTCGCGTCCCCAACCACGGGGAGTCTGCGGAAAACCCTAAATCCAAATAATATATATTATAATAATATATTATGTATATATATATATATAATAAACATTGTTTTTAAAAAACTGAACAGTCGGAATACTTACAATTAACGCTGCCGTAGTTTAGTAAATCTTTGCTTTTATGACTAACATATCTTCTTTCATTGGTTTTACAACATTCATTAATCCACATATCTAAGTACTGCTCAATGTCATGAATAAGTAAACCTTATTGTTTGTTGTGATTTAATTCCACTTAGTATGTACCGGACTGTGGCTCAGAGCATTGGCGCACCCACGAGGGAGCTTTTGGGGGTTTAAGCCCCTCCAAGGAGATTAAGACTGACGTACGTCACAAATTAAACATGCCTCCCCGGTGGCGCAGTGGTCTAAGCGATGGCCTCTAATCATTGGTCCGTAAGGGGTCCGGGTTCGACTGCTTATAGCCCATTGAGCTGCTCACGGTGGTCGTTAAACCTAAAACAAAACAAAAGTAAACATTCAAAAATATTATTTTACATGTTCAAAAAATCACATACTGTCTGACATAGTGTCTTCTTCCCAAAGAGATTAATTAAGTCACAAATTAAACATTCAGAAATATTATTTTACATGTTCAAAAAGTTACACAGTGTCTGCTGTTACATAATGTCTTCTTCTCAAAGCCCCAAAGAGATTGAGAGCGACGTAGGTCACAAATTAAACATTCAAAAATATTATTTTACATGTTCAAAAAATTAGTGTTTTATATTACATGGTGTCTTCTTCCCAAAGCCCCAAAGAGATTAAGAGTGACGTACGTCACAACCGTATATAAACTACAGGCTTACACCACATATATGTAAACACATTGTGTACGTATACTATATATATACAGCCCCTCCAACAAGAATTCCTGGCTGCGCCACTGGCTCAGAGTGGTCGTAAGTGAGGCGAATAAATACGTTGTACGTAAATAAGCGTACAGTTACGATTAAACAAATGCATTTTTTTTTTTTTTTTTTTTTTTTACACAAATGCATTTAATCGAATCTCCCAAAATATTGGGATTGTAAGCAAAATTTTTTCAAGTTTAACTACTAAAACACTTAAACTTTTGTACTACACTCTTTCAATCACACATTAAATATTGCTTTTCCTCATGGGGACAGACCACTGAAACCAACACCAATAAACTACACATATTACAGAATAAATACATAAGGTTATTAGACTTAAAAACAAATTCTTCTTCTCATATCAACTTCCCACCTTTCACTTTTTACCGTATCCATGTCAACCCAAACCATTGCGGAATTTTATCTATTAAACAATTATTTGACTTCAAAATAGTAAACTAATGTTTCAAAGAATTAAACTGAATCTACATTGAATTGAATTTTCATGCTTGTTACTACAATATGAGACATAGATCATTATTAAGACCCATACATCCGAAAACCCTCGTGACGAAGCGGAGCTTAAATTATATTGGTACTAAATATTGGAATACATTGCCAGCTGAGTTGAGCACAATAAATAACCTAAATTTATTCAAAAACAAACTAAAAAAATACTTGCTAAGTTCATTAATTAAAAAAATAACAACTTAAAAAAATTGTTTACAGTATAACTAGCATCTAACATTCCTGCTGTGTTTTATAAGGCTGTGACTGCTTGCCTATTTAATTTGGAAATCAGGGCTTGTCACGATTCTCCGCGGCATTTTCCCCGATTTTCCCTGCTGTTCTTATGAAATATAAAATATTAATGTACATTTACAAAGCTTACAATGTAACAGCAAAAATAAAATTTATTATTATTATTACTATACTTTCGAATGACTCGTTTTATTTCACACCCACGAAGACTTTGCATGAGAAAGATGCATATGAGAAATTATCTGCAAAGAATACCAGAGTACTCTCTAAATTGTTTTTTTTTTCCAAATCGGATCAATAAAAAGAATAAAAAAGGCGTGCTATAAATTTGAGCTATTCATTATAAAGCTTTCTAAATTGTACTAGTCTCTGATGGATAGGATCTGCTACAAAAAATGGTTTTAGTGTATGAATTATCTGGGTATGGAAAAAATAATATGGAAAATAGAAGTCAGATAATTAGGTTTTTAACCAGCTATTAAAAGATCACTAAAAACGCCTTAATTAAAGTTTCATATTTCGCATCAAAGACGCGTCCAAAGACTAAATAAAACATAAAGTAAGCTGCCCTTTAAAGATAACAGAATATAAGCAGAGACGGTTAAACAGAAATCAAGCTGATGTCAGTGAACCACCCAACAATCAATATCTAATCTGCTTCTGCGGAAAAGGGTCCGGGAGCCAGTAATAACAGCATTGAATAAAGCAAAGCATGAATGGAAACTAAAAGCTGAGATACGAAATTAAATCTGGAACATCAAATAAAAAAATTGGTAGTTATATCCTTGGTGATAGCGTCAACAGTGTACTACAAATGATGCATATAAAATCAGTGAGCAGCAAAAAAGATAAAAATTGATGTAAAAAATAAAATAAAGTTAGATTTTCCGAATTTTTCATTTTATTTTATAAGTAACTCGCGGACGACAGCGGGAACATAAAAATATAACTGAATTAATTTTGTTCTTCAACTCTTTACAAATTAATGAGATAAACTAAGCCAGTAAAATGTATCATCATCAACAACATTTCACAATCCACTGCTGGATGAAGGTCTTCCCAAGTCTTTTCCACAACTCTGTCCGAAGCCCGTGAAAGCAAAAGTTTGTCCGTGACGAGGATCCGCGCCCCCATCACACAGGAGTAAGTTGCTCTCCCAACTAAGCTACACGGAACGGAATGTGTCACTACAGATTTGTCGTCTTTACCTCTGTATTGTGTCACATCATCTCCCTCATATATTTTTTTTATTATTTGAAGCGAAGTAGGAATCAAAGTTGGAAACGGTTCAAAAATTTCGGAACCGGAACAAATCTGCTTTGAACTATAAATTCGAAACTCAATTTATATATGATGATGATGATATATTTATACATGTAAACGTAATATATTAATATGTATTCATCCCAATAACTGCTTGATATTTAATAACTGAAATCCTTTTTTGATTATAAAATTTGTTTACTTGCTGAATTTTAGTGTCATTTATAGTGCCCCTATTTTGTGAAATCCAGAAGTAATGGCTGACTATGACCGTGACCATTGAGTATATTACAAATGGGAAACATTATTTACGATTACACAAATGCATTTTTTAAAATGTATTTAGATTGTGCGCTCTTTCCACGCTTTGATGGGGGTGCGCATACTTTCATATGGCCCGTTAGATTTTTGGTTCCATAATCTTATATTACACCGTCGACATCTTGTTTGTAATTATACACTTTCCACATTTTGAACAACAAGCAAGACCAAACAACACAGAATTATTCACGGGTTCCTTAATGAGACGAAACAATTTCCAGCATTTACTCTTCCCCTTGTGTTTTTCAACAAGCACGTATTTGTTGGCCTCGACGCCTTTCTCAACCTCCTTAATATTAAATCCATCCATATTAACAAATAAGGAGTTAATTTCGACATGACATGTCATGGGAACGCGATGTTAGCACATCAATCGAAAACCTCTGAATGCTCAATGTAAAAGACTATTACTATTATTATTATTATTATTGCAACTTGCCCTGTGAGTCCTGCCTTTATTCCTCCTGCGGGACTGCTACGAGAGCAGGGCTGACACAATTTATTTTCATGTGCGCTGCCATGGGTGCCTTCAAGGGGGTCAAGTGTAATTAATTAAGGTTTGGCTAATATGTAGAAAACAGTAATTCGTGAAAATGAAAGATTAATACTATTACTATTACTACTACTTATACTACACTAGAACACTACTACTATTACTATTACTACTACTTACTTACTACACTAGAACACTACTACTATTACACTGCGGGACAATTGCTAAGGACGGATCATAAACGGCTATATAGCGCATAAAAAAGTAAGTGTGGTTGAATGCCAAGTGAAATAAAATAATGTCAGAATGCCAGGACATTACAAGAAAGACAATTTATTGTGCTCTGAAATCCAGAAGGCTTTGGAACGTGTTCAAGGGTCAAACAGGCCATTTTGTGAAGAATACGTAAACGTGAAAAAAATGCAATTACCCGGCGTAAGATATATTAGATATATACGGGATATGGCCACCCTGGAGGGCGATGCAAGATTCCACACGTCGTGTCATGCTTTGCACAATATTATCAAGCAGCTGTTGGGGTAATTTATCCCATTCCTCTGTCAGTGCACGGATGAGGGTGTCCTTGTTTATTGGAGGGCATTGGAGACCAGCAAGACTCCTCCCCAAAGCATCCCACACATTTTCAATGGGATTCAGATCTGGAGAACGTGCTGGCCATACGAGGCGTTGAATATTCTCGCTCTCAAGACACTCCTGGACAGCGACTGTTCGATGACATGTTTGCGTTGTCGTCCATGAAAATGAATCTATCACCGACAGCACCACGGAACATGCGAACATGAGGTGGCAGAACATTATTAATGTATCGTTGGCCAGTCATAGTCCCAGTTGGAAGCATATAGAGGGACGTACGGCCATTGATCATGATGCCAGCCCATACCATGACACTACATGTCGGATATCGGTCCTTTTCCTGTATGTTTGCTGGACAATATGCAGTACCACTATCACGCCAGATCAGTTGTCGTCAACAATCAGACGATAGACTGTATCTACTCTCATCTGAGAAGAGGACAGCAGACCAGTCGTTATCAGTCCAATTGCGATGTTGATGGCACCATTGCAAACGGGCGGTACGGTGACGTCTGGACAATGGGATGCACACAACAGGACGGCGGGCGTATAGTCCTCCTTCATGCAAACGTCTGGCGACAGTTTTTCGGGAGATCCGCTTGCCAGTAGCAGCCATAAACTGATTTGCTACCTCACTAGCTGTGCTGCGCCGGTGTCTTTTTGTTGATAGCACTACGTACCGATCTTCTGCAGGTGTCGTACTGCAAACACGACCTCCCCCGTGACGTTTGCTACACTCTCCATTTGTTTGAAATGATTTCCAAAGCCTTGAAACAACACTGTGGCTGACGTCGAACTCCCTGGCAACATCTGTTATTTTTCGCCCTTCTTCAATCTTGCCAATAATACGGCCACGCGTAAAATCATCTAGGTGATGTCGGGAAGACATGCTGAAAATTGCAAGTACGTCAATTGATTCTTTCCTTTTCAACTTTGCGTTGCCGCCCCGGTGGCGCAGTGGTCTAAGGCGTTGGCCTCTGATCATTCGTCCGTAAGGGGTCCGGGTTCGAATCCGGTCAGGCATGGATGTTGTGTTTGTCTTACGGCACTGGCTCTTTCCCTTCCCTGGAACCAGTGACACTAAATTAGGGACGGGCGACTGCTTATAGCCCATTGAGTTGCTCACGGTGGTCGTTAAACCTCCAATCAAAAAAAAAAAAAAAAAAAAAAGAAAAACTTTGCGTTTGAACAACAACGGTCAATACGCGTCAAATCCTTTATATCTCTTATCAGCACTATGACGTCAGGAAAAAGTTCGGCAATCCAAAATTTGCATACGCACGACACGTCTTACTGTATCCCGCACTTATGCTAATTTCCACATTTTCCTGCCTTCCATTTTATGGTTGCTATCGTTGCTATTGTCATCCGTCCTTAGCAATTGTCCGGCAGTGTATTATTATTATTAATTGATGCTGCTCTTGAAGAAAGTGTATGTTAGTAATAGTCATGTATTATGTACGTACATTGGTAACTGTTTTCAAAATAATGAACAGTGTCGAGCAGGGCCACGCCAAGCCTTATAAGTTCAGGACACAGCACCCTGAGCGGAACTTGTTTTGGCGTACTACGACCTTACGGTTTGCTAGATTTTCCGCTTTCACGTTATCGTTTTCCATTTCCAAATTCCCAATAAAATTGGGATATTAAATTAAACGCCCAAAACTCTGTATCTTTCCTTGTGGTCCAGTTCCGTGAGTGTAAAAAAAAGGTAATAAATGAAATAAAATAAAATAATTCTACAGGGGGTCAGGTGACCCGTGTGACCCCCTGTCGGTGTCCACCCCCCTGTGCGGTGTCCATTTATCATTCGCGTCTCGTCACGTAACATACGCATCCTGCGAATTTCTGTCCGACCGCACACGTTTTTTCTGGTGTTGCATTTTTTGTTGAAACTGTTGTTGTTATTGTTTTTTGGGAAAGTGCGGGGGGGGGTAACTGCCGCCGTGAGCAACTCATTGGGCTATAAGTAGTCGACCGTCCCTAATTCAGGGCCACTGGTACTTGGAAAGGGAGAGAGCCAGTGCCATAAGGCAAACACAACATCCATGCTTCACCGGAATTCGAACCCCGACGCATATCGGACGAAATATTGTAAGCCAGCGCTTAGAGCACTACACCACTTGGGCGGCTGGCATTTTCAATAACAGCAGTGTACACCTGTATGGCCGCCCCGGGGGCGCAGTGATCTAAGCAATGGCTTCTGATCATTCGTGCGAGATGAATCCGGGTTCGAACTCCGATGAGGCATGGATGTTGTGTTTGTCTTACGGCACTGGCTGCCTCACATCCCTGGAACCAGTGACTCTAAATTAAGGACAGACGACTGATTGTATCCCATCGAGTTGCTCACTGTGGTCATTAAATCCCCAAAATAAAAAAATGACACTGAATTAGGAACAAGTGACTACTTATAACCGTATAAGTTGCTCATGGTGGTCTTTAAATCCCGAAATGAAAAAAAAAAAAAAAGAACGGGTCGTGACTCAGCTTTGCTCTGACGAAAATAAATAGTTCAACCGCCGAAAAAAAAATGAGGACTACTTTTCCACCACTGAAACACAAAATAAATTGTTCAGCCGCCAAAAAAAAAATTAGGACTACTTCTTTACCACCATTGAAACCCACTGGATTGAAAAAGGTTTACGATCTTGTTACTTTCTATTTCTTCAGGTTTCGTATCCCTAAAATGCGGATATATCGGAATTCGGAATTTTGTACTTTGCCCCCGAAAAGAAGAATGTTCCAGCTTAGGTGCCTATGATACAGATCTGAACACAAATTGTATCAGAAACCAAAACATCATAGTGAAGCACGAACAAATTGTTTTTAATTGTAGAACCAATTTCTTTTATGTAAGCAGTAACTGTTAGATTTCGAAGCACTTATGCGTACGGATTCATCTTTACAACTTGGACATGGCTCTTCTCAGTGGTGTTCACCCTTCTTTTCTCAAAGGAATGTATTTCCTTTGCTACATCATGCTTTGTAACCGTAATTATCTTTTGAACGCAATCGCACTGTTCTTTTCCTGGTACAATTCCATCAGCTAGAAACACGCTACGAAATTTTCTAACCGGAAATGGTAGGTAAACCAAAGTGTTTCTATGATTTCTTGCGATTGGTGAGAAGGAACACGAACTTCTAATACACTTCAAGCACGCTACTGTTCCAGTTATCAACTTATCGGTCAGCCAATTTCGTTGTTCTGGGATATTACAGAATAACCGAAATATCTTACACAACGCATAAGCTCATTATCGTTGATGAATGCCAATGTTATCTCCGAGTAGAAAACAGCATCATTATCAGAAAGCAAATGGCGCTCTAAATGGATGATGTAATATTTTTAAATCGAAAAGATAACAAGTTAGTAAAATCATGCAATGCATTGATTATGACACGCTTTCCAACATACCAGAAATCATTACTCAAGTTATTACTCAAGTTATGAGGATAATGGCTGTAGAATGAATCTCGCTCCTATGCCCTGAGCTTTGACCTCATGTCGTCCATTTTTCAACAGAATTCGTCCCCAGGTGGTCCCCTACCACATACTAAAATTTCATCGAAATCGAACCATTTTTACGCAATTTATGCCACATAAGAGCAATGGAATGTATCCCTCTCCTATGTCTTGACCTTTGACCCCATTTCTTCCATTTTCAATAGGGTTCGTTCCAGGTGGTCCCCCACCACATACTAAAATTTCATCAAAATCGAACCATTTGAACGTACATTATGACTCATAAGGGCAATGGAATGGACCCCGCTGCTATGTTGACCTTTGACCCCATTTCTTCCATTTTCAACAGAGTTCGTTCCCAGGTGGTCCCCTACCACATACTAAAATTTCATCGAAATCGAACTATTTTTATGCAAGTTATGACTCATAAGGGCAATGGAATGGAGCCCTCTCCATGTCCTGACCTTTGACCCCATTTCGTCCATTTTCAATAGAGTTCGTTCCAGGTGGTCCCCTACCACATACTAAAATTTCATCGAAATCGAACCATTTTTACGCGAGTTATCGTGTGGACAGACAAACAGACAGACAAAGCTGGAGCATATACGCATCTTCAACCTACGGTTGAAAAGCGTAAAAAACGGAATATTTGTCCCTATTGTGAGTGAGCACTACAGGATATCGGTTTGTTCGAATAGATTTAACGTAGGTATTTTCCTTACATGGATGTTGAAAGATGAATTCCACCTTGAAAGCAATACAGGCACTTTTAATTTTCAAGGACCAGCATGAGAAGCGGTTAGAGTTTTTAGCAGCAGTCCGACCCCAATTTAGGGACAATAGTTCCAGAGAAAGGAGAGAGACAGCGCCGTAGGACAGACACCACCGGTGCCTCATCAGGGACTCGAACTCTGGCCCAGCTCAGTCAACTAGCCAGAAATCTGCGCCTTTATTCACTCGGCCACCGGGACGGCACAGACTCTTGTTCCATCGTTTCTCCTATAATGCATTACATACACTTTTGAAGTGCAATTTTTGAAAACGTCAACAGCTACTCCTTCGTATTTTACTCAATAGTGTCTTCATAACTAAATATTTTACGTTTCAAGAGTCATTGCGAATGGGCACTGACCATGTCTCAGCTGTTGTTGAATAATTTTTAGACCAAAATTTGCTACCGCCCAGTAACGTTATAATGAATTAGCTTTGTTTATCTTTTTGCTAAGCTAATTATTATGAATGAATAATGCTCTAAGCTTCAAAATAATGAATTCCCAAAAGGGTGTTGTTACTCGTTAATTATGAACTTAAACAAAGTCTCAACGCTGGTTATTTATATTAAGTAATCAAAGTCATAAACCTAACAGCCAGACAGAGGTCTGACAAAACTAAGAATTGAAAAAGACTGAACTTACAGAACAACTTGTTTATTATGATGACTCCTGGTCAACTAAGGCACTCATATATCACTACTACATAACAACACACTGCAACGCAACGCAACACACCACCAACAACACCAACCACCCTCAACTCCAACGCAACAACACACAACACAACGCAACAACACAACTACAACGCAACAACACAACTACAACGCAACAACACAACTACAACGCAACAACACACCACTTCTCGATGAACGCGCCTATATACGAGCTACCACCACGTCATGACTTACACTCATTGCCAGATCTCATTCAGCGGGGTGAAATAATATTCCGTTCAGTAGGAAGATAATTTACATAGTAAAATAAAATAACCAGAGATAGTAAAATCAAAAGGAAAGTGAATATAGAGTATACGTTACATCATCTCCCCCTTAATTTTTTCTTCTTTTTTTTTTTTTTTTTTTTTCCGAAAAACCTATCAATTTTGGAGTGTAAGTCTTACATTTCGATGATTGACGTTTCTCGATCTTTTTTTTTTTTTTTTTTTTGTTGTTTGGTGGTAGCCGTATTTACATTATCAACTTGGCATAACAATTTACGAATCTGTATTCGACTGTGAAATTTGTAGTGTAGAACAAACCAAACCTGCATCGGCATACTTTCCTTTTTATTCTGCCTAGCAGGAATCACTTTTTTAATTTCAAATTACGTGCGCCTCATTCGTGGAAATACATAACAACTGTATCAGCAGCGAAGATTGCCTGAAGCTGCCTAACAGTAACAATTTTATTATTTTCATTTCAAATTACGTTTGCCTCATGCGTTGAAATACAGAACAACTGTATCAGCAGCGAAATTTACCTGGAGCTGCCTAACAGTAACAATTTTATTATTTTCATTTCAAATTACGTTTGCCTCATGCGTTGAAATACAGAACAACTGTATCAGCAGCGAAATTTACCTGGAGCTGCCTAACAGTAACAATTTTATTATTTTCATTTCAAATTACGTTTGCCTCATGCGTTGAAATACAGAACAACTGTATCAGCAGCGAAATTTACCTGGAGCTGCCTAACAGTAACAATTTTATTATTTTCATTTCAAATTACGTTTGCCTCATGCGTTGAAATACAGAACAACTGTATCAGCAGCGAAATTTACCTGGAGCTGCCTAACAGTAACAATTTTATTATTTTACCCCTAAGCACATAGATATATACAAAAAAAGTGGATTAGTAGATGGACATAGAAGAAATATAAAAAAAAAAAAAACACACATATATACACAAAAAGAATGCATAGGCCCACACGAAAAAAAGAAATTCTGACACGCCAACTGGTCGAGCAGGAAAAACAATAAACTGAGAAAAGAACCTGTCCACGAGAACTTACTTATCTCGAGGACGCATAAAAATTCTAGTGCGAAAACGTTTTCCAGGCCTAATGGGACTGGGGAAATCAGGTGGCTTGGATCTCTTCCGGGACGGTAATGGAACATCGGTCTGTTGTCGGTCAGGAATCTGGCGGTCTGGAAATCCCTGCGGCTGAGAAGAACGGTCAGGAACGTCAGAAGTCTGGCGGTCCGGAAATCCCTGCTGCGGCTGATAGGAACGGTCAGGAGTCTGGCGGTCTGGAAATCCCTGCGGCTGAGAAGAACGGTCAGGAACGTCAGAAGTCTGGCGGTCCGGAAATCCCTGCGGCTGAGAAGAACGGTCAGGAACGTCAGAAGTCTGGCGGTCCGGAAATCCCTGCTGCGGCTGATAGGAACGGGCTCCCCCAGGCTTTGGATATGAAGTCCCTTGATGCTGGGGCCCGTTGTGTCCTTCCAGTATCTTTTTGGAGGGACGTGTCTCCGGCCACATCGCTTGTTTTCATTTACGCCCACGGGGCATGATAGTAGTAGCAGGCATCGGCCCTGTTTGCCCTGAACGGAGGTTCCAGGGGCGAAACCCGGGCGGATGCAAAGATTTCTGCCTTCGTCGCTGTTGCGGCGAAGCAGATTGGGGAGACAAGTGACATTTGCGCCCAGCTTTTGGTGGTGCTGGACGGTGTGGAATATTAAATGTTGGATTCATAACTGACAAATCCGAAATGTCCGACGCCTCTGAGTCGCTGCTGTATTTCAGCGGTCGTGCAGGGCGATGTTTGGATTTGCCTATAGGAATACTTTCCGATGAGGTATTCAAAGAAGAAGTATCCCGCGTTGGTGCAGAGGTAGCCGGAAACGGCGCAACAATAGTCTTGGCAATGGTTGGAGGGAAAGGAACGATACTAGTATTCGACGAACGCGAATCGAGCCTTGGTCTCACGGGAGAATCAGGGTGCGGTTGTAGAAACTCGTCTGGAGGGGGAGGGTGAAGGAAAAATCACTGGTGATTCGTCAAAAATGTTCGGTGGTTCGTCCACAATTTCTGGTGGTTGAACATGAGATATAGATTCTTGAGTCTGTGGAACAGAAGGTTGAGTAGGATTGATAATGAAATCGATATTCCGTTCGTGATATTTGCGACATTGATCAACATGTACATATTGAAAATTGTTGTTCGGTTTTCCAGAACAATATTATTGTCAAAGACATTTGCCACCCGATATGGACCTTCGTAGCTGGGTGCAAATTTCTTCACTAAAGTATGCGAAACAGAAGACTGGAAGTGCGTTTCCACGAGAGTGAGATCTCCAACGACAAGATCTGGTTCCCTACGCCTAGAATTATAATATCGTGCTTGAGCCGCTTGTGCTCCTAGCATTGCAACACGAGCTTTTTCTGCCATAATGTGTACTGATTGCGGAGTTGGTCGCTGATTTAGTTCGTCGATAATCCCCGTTAAATTTTCAAAAGGGGTTTTAATTTTGCGACCCAGAAAAAGTTCCGCAGGAGTAATTTTAGTAGACTCGTGGACAGACGAGCGGAGGGCGAACGCAAAAAGTTCTAAATGGTCATCCCATCTTTCATGGTGGTCCATTACGAAAGTCGCAATCATTTTCACTAGCGTTCGGTTAACGCGTTCTGCAGGATTACTCTGGGGATGATATGGGGAAATGAATTTATGTTTAATGTGTAATCTCGCACACATTCTTTCAAAAATGTCAGAAATAAATTGAGGACCATTATCCGAAACTACTTTATTAGGTGCACCATATCTAGAAAATACTTCATTAACTAAGACATTACAAATAATCTCAGCCGTAGCGGCTTTAATGGGAAAAACTTCAACCCATTTAGAAAAATTATCAGTTAGTACTAAAACATAACGAGCTTTATTTTTAACAGATAATGGATAAGGTCCCAATAAATCTATGGAAATAATATCAAATACATGAGAACTTGAACTAGATTTCAAGTGACCGGCCGGTCTTACATTACGATAATTATTAATCTGACACAAGTGACATGATTGAACGTATGCGAGCACACTTTGGTACATGCCAGGCCAATAGGCAACATCCCGCAATTTACAACGGGTCTTGCGAATACCTAAATGGCCTGCAAGAGGTTTGTCATGAAATTCATTTAAAAGAGCCATTCTAAGGGTTCGCGGAATACATGGGCGAAACTCTGCCCTAGTAGTCCGAGACTTTGTATAATAAAGAAGACCCTCTATTACTTCAAAATGTTGTGACCTTCCAGCCAGAGAAGGATCACTTTGTGGGGGCGAACCCGCAAGCAAAAAATTGTAAATATCCCCAAAATCTGGATCATTTATTAATTCCGCCATTATCTGCTCTCTGGATGTGATATCAGCTATCAGAAGTAAAGGCTGACATCCAGGAGTAGTTTCGGTGGGGACCCCACTAATCGGAACGCGAGATAATGCGTCCGGTAATTGATTCTTATTACCTGGCTGATACGAAATTTTGATATTGCTCTCTTGTAACTTCAGAGCCCACTTCATAAGTCTGTGAGATAGGTGTTTAGCAGAATTCAAATACTGAAGGGCAGAATGATCCGTAATTATGTTAACTGTCAATTCGTTAAGATAACATTGAAATTTATTCAGTGCATACACAACAGCAAGACATTCACGTTCCGTAGCTGAATAATTGCGTTCAGCTTTGGCTAAAGTACGAGACGCAAAAGCTATTGGATGCCCAGCTTGTGACAAAACGCAACCAAGACCAACTCCGGATGCATCAGTATAAATATCAAATTCTTTAGAATGATCCGGGAAAGCCAACACCGGAGGCTGAGTCAATGCAGACTTCAGTGTTTCGAATGCAGCGTTAGCTTCAGGTGTCCAAATAAACTTCTTGTATTTACGCTTTAAAGCATACAATGGCTCACATATTGTAGCATAAGCGGGGACGAACTGCTGATACCATCCGGTCATTCCCAGAAAGCGGGATAGTTCTTTTGCTGTTTTAGGCCGAGGAAAGTCAGCAATAGGCCTAATTTTTTCATTATCAGTGAATAAGCCGTGGGGAGTAATTTTCAACCCCAGATATACAATCTCGTCCCTCGCTATCTGGCATTTACTAGGTTTTAACGTCAAGCCAGCATTGTATATAAGTTGGAACACCTGTTTGAGCAGAGAAAGGTGCTCGTCAAAAGTCTCTGATGTGATAATAATATCATCCAAATAGACATGCACATGGGGACCCAGGACAGGTCTGAGAACCGTGTCCATAAGCTTTTGGAAAGTAGCAGGTGCAGAAGCTAAACCAAAAGGCATACGTAAATATTCATAGGCCCCAAAAGGAGTCACAAAGCCTGTTTTATCGACCGAGTCCGGATGTACTGCCACCTGCCAATATCCACTTGCCAAATCCAAAGTTGACATCCATTTGGTCGACGACAAGTCATTTAGAATATGTGACATGACAGGTAGGGGATAATTGATTGTTTTTGTGACTTGGTTGAGTTTGCGAAAATCTGTCACGAAACGAAATTCATTTGGTTGTTTCTTTGGAACCAAGAAGGCAGGAGCCGCCCAGGCGCTTGTTGATTCCCTGATTATGCCCTGCTTAATCATTTCCGCAATTTGACGTTGCATTTCCTGTTTTTTATGTGGAGCACAAGGGTAAGGTTTCGTCGCAATGGGTTTCGAACCATCAGTGTCAATAACATGATAAACCACCTGTGTGAAACCAGGTTGATCCGAAAATAAACCAGGGCTTTCCTGTAAAAGGAGAGAAAGCTGGTCTCGTTGCCCCTCATTCAATTGGTCACTCAACAATAAACTCGTAATATCTACAGGAACCGTCGGAATCATTGCGACAGGTTCCGGAAAGGAAATCACATGTTGTACAAAATTCAAAGTTATTTGAAACTTGTTAATAAAGTCCATACCCATGAGACATTTCACGGGTAGCTCGTCTATAAGCAGGAAAGAATGCGTAAACCGAGCTTTTCCCAGCCCTAAAGATAATGTGACAGTTCCGGAAATACTGAAGATTTCGTTATTTGCACCTCGCAAATACTGCGTTGCAGGCTGAACATGTATTGCGGAAAAAACATCATTGCAAAACTTTGTATTTAGGGCTGATATCTCAGACCCAGTGTCGAACTTTGTCTCGACAATAATGTCTTCAAGTGTCAAGAATACATCAGGCAACTGAGGAGTTTGAACAGTCACTAATATTGTTTTAGGGTCAGAATGTTTGGTATCAGGAAGCAGGACCGACCCTTCGTCTACTTCCTGTGGAAGTTTAAAGGAATTCTGGTGGTGTTATCATGTGGTCGGAAACCTCGACCCTGCCGGGTATCGGGAAAATTTTCACGATAAGGAAAATTGCGTGCACCCTGCGTCGGGAACTCCGCGTGTCTGTTGAGATTTTCATTTTCGTTACGTCTGCCCTCAGCACGGGCAGAAAAATTATTATTGCCCTGAGCATGATAACGTTCCGAATGCTGCTGAGTGGAACGGGGTCGAGCATACTGTGCATTATGACGATACCCCGTAGCTTGCTCCGAAACTCGTTGTTGGTTCGCCACTCTTCTGTGTGGTGGAACGTATGAAGCTTGGGTGGGCACGTGTGTATGCTCGCGCTGAAAGTTTTGTCTATCATGCCGCTGAGGGTTTTCGGAATAAGCCTCGCGGGGTGCCCGAGCATGGTGAGTTGCAGCATGTTTGCCATGTCGCTCTTCATACGTGCGTATGAGGCGAAGGCATTCATGAATAGTGGTAGGGTGTCGAACCTCAAGAAAATCTTGCAAGAATGGGTCGAGCTGCTGTACGAGGGTATCCAACATGTCAACATGACTGGCATGTGGATCCCATAGATTATATAGGCGTGTAGTTTCCAACGCAAATGCAACAGGGCTATCATTGGGACCCTGCTGACGAGAAAACAGCTGTTGAGCAAGGCTAGCTCGACTGAGGCCGAAAGGAAAGACCTCCAAGAATTCTGCACGGAAATTCTCATAATGAGAATCCGGGTTCGACCCTCGCCACTGCCGATACCAGGTCTTGGCGGTATCTCTCAAGCAAGTTCCGGCAATTTGGACCTTGCAGTCTTCCGGAATATTATATAAATCAAAATGGTCTTCCAGATCTTCGAGGAACTTTAAAGACCCCTCCAAACCATTGAAATGAATTGTGCCAGCATGCGGCACGAAATGGGCAAGCATTCTGCTTCGCTGAGAGGATTGAATTCCTCAGCTACGACCCGCGACTCAGAGTGATAAGAAGCTGGTGCATTACGAGATGGTGAAGAATGCTTGGGTATGTGTAGATTATTCATATCCAAGTCAGAGCCACAGGCTTCGTACAAATTGTCCAAACAAACACCATTACCCTCGAGACTTGCCGGAAGGTGGAAATTTGCAGTTGTCTCAGGTAAGGAAGCCATGGGTAATAATAGTCAGGATCTCGTGTTCGAGAAAAGTTCGGGCGCCAATTATAATGAATTAGCTTTGTTTATCTTTTTGCTAAGCTAATTATTATGAATGAATAATGCTCTAAGCTTCAAAATAATGAATTCCCAAAAGGGTGTTGTTACTCGTTAATTATGAACTTAAACAAAGTCTCAACGCTGGTTATTTATATTAAGTAATCAAAGTCATAAACCTAACAGCCAGACAGAGTTCTGACAAAACTAAGAATTGAAAAAGACTGAACTTACAGAACAACTTGTTTATTATGATGACTCCTGGTCAACTAAGGCACTCATATATCACTACTACATAACAACACACTGCAACGCAACGCAACACACCACCAACAACACCAACCACCCTCAACTCCAACGCAACAACACACAACACAACGCAACAACACAACTACAACGCAACAACACAACTACAACGCAACAACACACCACTTCTCGATGAACGCGCCTATATACGAGCTACCACCACGTCATGACTTACACTCATTGCCAGATCTCATTCAGCGGGGTGAAATAATATTCCGTTCAGTAGGAAGATAATTTACATAGTAAAATAAAATAACCAGAGATAGTAAAATCAAAAGGAAAGTGAATATAGAGTATACGTTACAACGTAGTGGTCAAACAAGGAAAGTGTCTTTTATATTCCACTTGGATTTTAACCAAACTCGGCCCTAATGTTCATTATCACTAATGATGGACACATGCAAAATACAGTATTTCGTCGGAAATCCAATAGGTTAAGGAGATACACGGCGCGAAAGGGTTCGCCTGAAAAGTAACTCAAACGCACAAAATTTGACTTTGTTTAACATTTTATAGAAAAGTTGAGTGAAAGTAAATACAAATATGAAGATGAACGGAAATGTTTAAAGTAGAATATCTATGTGCAATGAGAGCAGTGGAAAAATTAACTTTGGTACAATTATCAGTACTACAAGTGTCTAATACGGGGTTGAAACAATATTCTAGTGGTGTTACATGGATGAGAAGACAGAAAACCTGATTTAGAAAAGTGTGCTTGATAAAATTTCTGAATTTAGAAGCCCTAAATTGGAAGAAAGAAAATGTCTGAAATTTTAAGTTGTCTCGCTTCTAAATATTGAAGTTTTGATGCGTTATTATTGTATCAGTATCGAACAAATTGCCTGTATGATCTGAAGAATCCTACATCCAAAGGCTGCATAATACCAGTATAACGTTCAAGGATGAGATACCGTTCAATAGTTTTGCCTTGAGGTAGTGTTCTATGAATAATGTTCTTATCTTTACTGAAAGACCATAAATCAACCAGGAGAAGGAGATTATCTTTGATTATCGCGAGAATATTTCTTTCATAATTAAATCACTGGATATTACACTTGTTCTTGATCACCGATTTTTTTCATATCAGCTATAATCATCATTACTTCTTTGTCATCATGTAACGTACCAGGAGATGTGACGTACCTGCCAGAAGGACGCACACGACATAAAGGCAGATAGGAATCAGAATAAATGTCCGCGTAGCTCAATTGGTAGAGCAACTTATTCCGGAATGAGGGGACCAGGGTTCGAACCCCGGCGCGGATAAAAATGACGGAGAATTTTACTTCGTTGTAATGGCGCCCGAACTATCCGGATGACCCGACCGTTCAAAATCTCGCATTGGTGTGATGTTATTTCCACACCGCGAGATAGGAAAAATAAGAGCAGCACTTCGAAAAAAAAAAAAAAAATAAAAAAAATAAGGGGGAGATGATGTAACGTACTAGGAGATGTGACGTACCTGCCAGAAGGACGCACACGACATAAAGGCAGATAGGAATCAGAATAAATGTCCGCGTAGCTCGATTGGTAGAGCAACTTATTCCGGAATGAGGGGACCAGGGTTCGAACCCCGGCGCGGATAAAAATGACGGAGAAATTCACTTCGTTGTAATCAATAATAATCATCCTCTAATGTAATTTAAGTATTTAAATCGCGATTTAATGGTGTTAATGAATGTGGCGCTTTCCTCGCTTGTCAATTTTCTGGACCCTCTATCTTTCTATCTTATTGGATTTCCGACGAAATATTTTACATGTGTCCATCATTGGTGATGATAAACATTTGTGCCAAGTTTGGTTAAAATCCGAGTGGGACGAAAAAGGCACTTTCCTGTAAGTGATTGTTTATTTGGGTAGGAAACCCTAGTGAGGCATGGACGTTGGGGTTTTTTTTTTTTTTTGATTGGAGGTTTAACGACCGCCGTGAGCAACTCAATGGGCTATAAGCAGTCGCCCGTCCCTAATTTAGGGTCACTGGTTCCAGGGAAGGGAGAGAGCCAGTGCCGTAAGACAAACACAACATCCATGCCTGACCGGGATTCGAACCCGGACCCCTTACGGACGAATGATCAGAGGCCAACGCCTTAGACCACTGCGCCACCGGGGCGGCAGTGGGTTTTGTCTTGTGGAACCAAGGTTAATAGACAGTCTACTAACCTTGTTGTGGAACTAGCTCTTTCCCTTTCTTGGCGCCAGTGGCCCTAAATTAGGGACAAGCGACTGCTTATGTCCCATTGAGTCTCTCACTGTGGCAGTCAAACTCTCACTCGTCAAAAAAAAAAAAGAAAAAACAATTGCTGTTGGAACAAGTTTCCAGAATTAGTTTGTCAAAACCACTCTTCGCAGGATGCAGTTAGCTTTTTCTCAAGCGAGCACTAAAACATAACACTCGCTGCGCGGAGAGTCAGAGCCCTTCCTGAAAGAAAGGCACTAACACGCCATCCATGTTTCACTTCGTATTTGAACCCATACCCAAAGTTACTAGATTGTTTAGATGGTTCTCATGATCAACCGTGCACTACTTGTGTCGCACTGTTAAAAAATTTATGGTACGCTGCACTAAAAAGTGGTACTACACCAGCCACACCACCTCTTGAGGAAAGGTACGCCAATATGTGGTGCACAGAAAACTCAAAAATATGATGCACAGCATTATGGTGCAAATTTACACCAGTCATGTCCGAAAGTGGTGCAAAAGTACACCATATCAACGTGAGAAATTTCACCATAATATGGTACAAGGGTATATCATATTATGGTGCAAGACTGCACCACTTCGAAAAATTTATCGTGCAAATTGGCACCATGCTATGGTGCATAATTGCACCACCTTGTTGGATTTTCCGTTAACCATATATTGATGACCTTTCCTCATAAAATGGTGCAGCTGCTGTAGTGCAACTTTTTAGTGCAACATATCAAATTTAAGTGTAGTTATAAAGCATTTCTTTTTACATCATTGATTTATGGAAAAAGATTTTCAAAACTGAATTCCTGTACTGCAGTTATGAAGCGTTTCTCTTCACATCATCAATTTATGGCCAAAAAGTTTCCGTCTTCTTTGTTTCTTTCTTTTTTTTTTTTTTTTTTTTTTCTCACACATTTGGAAGATTTTAATCTCCATCACTTAAAATTGTCGTACCAGAATAATATGACAACCCCGGATTCACAGTGTAACCGCCCAGGCACGTCACAGACCGCACGTGACATGGTCATATAAGCGACCGGCCAGGACAGATGAGCCATAGTGCGTAACATGAGCACAATGGGCAGAGGTTGTGATTTGAATCACATTCAAAAATGAATGATCATCGGCTAACGCGCCAAGGGTGGAAGCATCTCAGAAACAGCGCATTTTGTGGGCTCTTCGCGAGGTGCTGTAGTAAGCGTGTACCAAGAATGGACAACTGGCTCAACGAGTACCTCCTGACGTCATAACTGTGGATCCCCAAAGGCCATCGAACCCAAAGGAGAACGTCAATTCCGTCCACTGGAAAGGGCGATCGACGCGCAAAAGTGCAGCAATTGACCACGCAAATGAACACTGGGGCACCCAGGTATGTGTCCCGAATAACAGTAGAGCGAACCCTGTCACTCATGGGTCTCCGAAGTCGACCCTGCCTTAAGGCGCCCATGTTAACCCAGGTCCATCGGCAACGACGACTGCAGTTCGCATGGGACTACCGTCATTGGACAGTGGAAGAGTGGGAAAAGTTTCTACTCCCCAGAAGTGACGGGCAATGGTGGATACAGCGTCATACACACGAGAATCAACAAACGGACACGCTTGTCGGTCAAGGGCAGGCCGGCGGTGGCAGTGTGCATGTCTGGGGGATGTTTTCCTGGTATGACCTGGGATCGCAGGTACCACTGGATGGGACCCTGAACGCCAATGACTACCTGTCCATCCTCGCTGACCACATGCATCCCTTCATGTTGGACGTTTACCCTTGTGGCGATGGTGTCTACCAACAGGACAATGCGTCGTTCCGCATCGCTAAGAGGGTGCGTGACTGGTTCCAGAAACACGACAACGACGTCTCTGTTCTCCCTTGGCCGGCGAAATCACCCCCACCTCAATCCCATAAAACACTTGTGGGACTATTTGGATCGACAGGTTCGACGTGCCGACCCACAACCAAGTCATCTCCGGGACCTCCGTGCTCTGCTGTAGTTCGAATGGGCACGTGTGCCTCGGAAAACCTTGCAGGGCCTCATTGCGTCCATGCCTCACCGTCTCGCAGCCATCATCCCGGCCAAGGTTGGTTATTCGTATTATTAGGCAGGTGGTCATATTATTCTGGTGCGATCGTGTATGTAAACGTATGGTCTTAATCGCAAGATTAATACATCGGACCAATTAATGTCGCAATTTGGACATATTACACAGCATTCGAAATTATTTCTATGTAAATAACCTTCTCAGAAGACTTGAAAATTGGATAAAAGGGAAGTGCAGAATTTTCATTTGGTAATTACATGCCGATTTGATACGACGTTTACAACACGAACTTTTGTTAACAAGCGATTTTCACATAATACAACTTCACATACCTTTCTATTGTGTTGGTGCAACTGAAATGTCCGGCAAAGGACCAGCACACGTGGACGGCGAGAACGCAAACTTAGGACAACATACTTAGGCAAAATAATCCCCCTCGGCATCGAAATATACACTGAAGAGCAACTGAGTTAGAGACAGCTGGCGTCATGCAAATGTGGCGCTGTGGGCGGCCCTGTAAACGGAAACGACATAACGTATGCAGCG
Organism: Macrothele yani; assembly: GCA_039090855.1. NCBI lineage: Eukaryota > Metazoa > Arthropoda > Arachnida > Araneae > Macrothelidae > Macrothele > Macrothele yani. Next base: position 28,019,533 of record CM076989.1, on the reverse strand, counting down.
ATCCGACAATAAAAGGAGTGATGCGACGGGAATCAGTAAGAGTCGAAAGCAGTATGGGTAAGACGAAGGATCTAAGCGCATTTGATCGTGGGCAAATTGTCGGGGCCCGACGAATGGGTCACTCCATCTCGGAAGTCGTGCAGGCACTGGGATTTTCACGAACCACTGTGTCACGGGTGCATCGTGAGTACATCGAATCCAGTAAAACCATCACTGCAAGGGCCAACTGCCGTGGACAATAGTGTGTGGATGAGCGGGGTTATCGTCGGCTAACTCGCATTGTAACAGCGGATAGACGGGCCACAGTGCAAGAAATCATTCGGCAATTTATCGCTGGTGCACAAAAACGCGAAAGTAGCCACACCATCCAGAACCATCTCCACGCTATGGGGTACAGAAGCCATCGTCCCACGAGGGTACCGCTGCTGACCGCACATCACAGGGTGCAAAGATTAGCATGGGCGCGGAAACATCGCCACTGGACCCTAGACATGTAGAAAAATGTTGCCTGGAAGGATGAGTCGAGATTCACGTTGGTACATGCGGATGGCAGGATACTAGTACAGGGCAAACCACATGAAGCGATGGACCCTTCATCCCAGTAGAGTACTCTACAAGCTGGTGGGGATGGTATTCTCGTCTGGGGACTGTTTACGTGGACTTAAATGGGAACCCTGGTACGTGTGACATCATCCCTCACAAGTCAACGTTACCGGGATATCCTGGACGGCCATTTGCTCCCGTTTGTGCGTCTTCAACATTCCACTGGGGACCTTATCCTGCAACAAGACAATGCACCGTGCCATCGCTCCCGAATTGTATCCGAATGGTTTGGATGAACACTCCTCCGATGTGACCTCGCTTCCTTGACTAGCTAGGTCACCTGACCTCAATCCCATCGAGCACATCTGGGATGCCATCGAGAGAGATGACCCCCCCTTCCTCCATCAAATCTTCGTGAACTGTGGGAGCTTGTTCAGAGGTCGTGGATCCGTATGGCTTCCCAACGCTTCCGGTGTCTTGTCGAGTCCATGCCGAGATGAATCGCCGCCGTCATCAGGGCGAAAGGTGGTGCTACACGTTACTAGACAGGTATCTCGAATTCTATTGCTCTTCAGTGTAGTTGCCATCTGTCCAGGCAAGGCAATGATCCCAGAACTAAAAAGGTCTTGCTGCTAGGGCCCGAAAAAGTCATCAACTGCATGTTGAACCTCGTTGTGAGTCGTGAACTGTTTCCCGAACAGGAAGTGATCCTGACGACAAAATTAATGATGGTCTGTCGGAGACAAATCCGGGAAATAGGCAGAATGAGACCGCGCTTCATAGCCCAAGGCACTTAGTGTCAGCATTGTCCGTAGTGCGACATGAGGGGGGCGGGTTTTGTCCTGAAAAAGAAGAACACCACGCCTGTTGACCAAAGCCGGTTGTTTCTGCAGTAATTTCCGGTGCATCTGGTGTAATTCAGCACAATAATTTTCTGCAGTTATGGTTTGGCCTCTTGCCAAGAAACTCCGATGAATTGTCCCGGCTGTGGACCACCAGACAAGCTTGGTGTGTAAGGGTGGCTTAAGATGCCATCCAACAGGCTGTGCCTTGCTTAACCATTGTGCAGATTGTTTCCGATTTTCATAAAGGACCCACTTCTCGTCGCAGGTGACTATTCGATGCAGTAGAGGTTCCTTATTATTCGTGACAAGCAGCGACGTGCATACTTCCAAATGCCTAGTCTTGTCAGCAGTTGTCAACTCATGCGGCAGCCACATGTCCAGCTTTTTGACTTTATCCAGCGCAGCCAGACGCCGAGCAACTGTCGTGTGGTGGACACCTACCTCTGTCGCTATCTCACGACACGTTTTTCGTGGGTCCGCTTCAACCACACGTAACAGAACATCGTCAGAAACAGCAACAAGTCGGTGACCACGTGGTTCGTTTTGCAGGTCCGAATCTCCGCTTCGAAACTTCACAAACCATAGCCGAATGGTTCGTTCGTTGGTTGTGTTCTCTCCAAACGCTTTGTTAACGTTTCGAGCGGCAATTCCTGCAGAATGGCCCAGTTTAAATTCATACAGGAAGATGACTCTCAAATCCGACGTCGGCATGTTTCCTTTGCAAGCCACGTTACAAAGCACGCCTGAACCTTGTTCTTCACACACGTTCTAGCTATTTATAGTAACTCTGTGACGTAATACCCGCAACACCTGTGGGTGGTTCCATTCCGCTGTGGTCGGGGCCTGTCTCCACTGCTCGTTCGCGCCGGACATTTCATTCGCATCAACCCAGTACTAAAGACTTCATCATGTAATGGCATTAAGCTATTTATAGTAACTCTGTGACGTAATACCCGCAACACCTGCGGGTGGTTCCATTCCGCTGTGGTGGGGGCCTGTCTCCACTGCTCGTTCGCGCCGGACATTTCATTCGCATCAACCCAGTACTAAAAACTTCATCATGTAATGGCATTAAGCTATTTATAGTAACTCTGTGACGTAATACCCGCAACACCTGCGGGTGGTTCCATTCCGCTGTGGTGGGGGCCTGTCTCCACTGCTCGTTCGCGCCGGATATTTCATTCGCATCAACCCAGTACTAAAGACTTCATCATGTAATGGCATTAAGCTATTTATAGTAACTCTGTGACGTAATACCCGCAACACCTGTGGGTGGTTCCATTCCGCTGTGGTGGGGGCCTGTCTCCACTGCTCGTTCGCGCCGGATATTTCATTCGCATCAACCCAGTACTAAAGACTTCATCATGTAATGGCATTAAGCTATTTATAGTAACTCTGTGACGTAATACCCGCAACACCTGCGGGTGGTTCCATTCCGCTGTGGTGGGGGCCTGTCTCCACTGCTCGTTCGCGCCGGACATTTCATTCGCATCAACCCAGTACTAAAGACTTCATCATGTAATGGCATTAAGCTATTTATAGTAACTCTGTGACGTAATACCCGCAACACCTGTGGGTGGTTCCATTCCGCTGTGGTGGGGGCCTGTCTCCACTGCTCGTTCGCGCCGAATATTTCATTCGCATCAACCCAGTACTAAAGACTTCATCATGTAATGGCATTAAGCTATTTATAGTAACTCTGTGACGTAATACCCGCAACACCTGTGGGTGATTCCATTCCGCTGTGGTGGGGGCCTGTCTCCACTGCTCGTTCGCGCCGGATATTTCATTCGCATCAACCCAGTACTAAAGACTTCATCATGTAATGGCATTAAGCTATTTATAGTAAATCTGTGACGTAATACCCGCAACACCTGTGGGTGGTTCCATTCCGCTGTGGTGGGGGCCTGTCTCCACTGCTCGTTCGCGCCGAACATTTCATTCGCATCAACCCAGTACTAAAGACTTCATCATGTAATGGCATTAAGCTATTTATAGTAACTCTGTGACGTAATACCCGCAACACCTGCGAGTGATTCCTTTCCGCTGGGATGGGGGCCTGTCTCCACTGCTCGTTCGCGCCGGACATTTCATTTGCACCAACTCAATACTAAAGACTTCATCATGTAATGGCATTGAGCTATTTATAGTAACTCTGTGACGTAATACCCGCAACACCTGTGGGTCGTTCCATTCCGCTGTGGTGGGGGTCTCTCTCCACTGCTCGTTCGCGCCGGACATTTCATTTGCACCAACTTAATACTAAAGACTTCATCATGTAATGGCATTGAGCTATTTATAGTAACTCTGTGACGTAATACCCGCAACACCTGTGGGTGGTTCCATTCCGCTGTGGTGCGGCCTCTCTCCACTGCTCGTTCGCGCCGGACATTTCATTTACACCAACCTAATATACTGACCAAACTGTTTCTAACCATAGTTTGCAAACCCTATGTTTGTGAGCTCTGAAATTTGCCTTCAGAGCAATACTAACTAATGGAAATGTTATTTGGTTAGAACGATCTGAATTATCTTAAAGTGGAAATTATCCAATAACCTCTCGAAGCACTATACATCAATCGATCTCACAGGAGTAAGAACCTAACACTTTCTGAACACATATCGTTTACGTAACCTACATATATATAAATATAAGCATTTTTCATGAAAGAACTATCGTAATTCCTGTAATCTTAATAAAAGATAAGTTTAATATTTTGCTTCATTCAAACAACTAATGCCTGACCTGTAAGTTCAAAGTAATAACTGGAAAACATCTGTGAAAATTATAGGCATGCATTTTCCTACAAAACATTTCCAACACACTACCACACCACCTAGCGCCAGAACTGTGAACTACTAAAAATTCTAGAAATGCAAGCAAAATGTTCTACGAAGTGAATGATATCCGGTGCTAAGGGAATTTTTTCAATTGGAGTTTTAGAAGCAGAGGTATGGAGAAAAACACATTAAGCATTTGCCCCCTCTAGGGGGAAATTGTTCATTATTTGGGGCAGGTAATGCACACAAAATATTTTCGTAATTAGTAGTATCTGTCCTAAAAAGTATTTCTTTTAATCTGGCTTTTAGATGGATAAATTCACGTTTCCGTTTAAAACACATTGCTGTAAATATGCTGCAAAAGAAACGTGAACTTATGCCCTCTAGTGCAATTATGCGATAAGAAAAATTTGAAATCATATGCAAACCATTTCTCACCAGAAACGCTTTCTGATAAAGAAAGAAATTTTCAAATCACACCGTTAGCAGAAGAGATATCGAGAAAAATAAAACACACGTCTACGTCCCCTTGCGTTAAAACTTGTGCGTTGTTTCAACCGACGATATTCTCAAAAGATTTTGCGCGGAAACCGGTATCTGACCATAAAAAATTTTTTCAGTCGAATTTTCAAAAGCGCAGATATTGCTGAAATGCATCAGAAACAAAAATATAATGTTACACTCCCTAGTGGCAAAATAATTTTTTACCAAAATTTAGGAACTGTATGAATAACATTTTCCAATTGGAGTTCTATCCTGTGCAAAAATAATTTTTGAAATCGAACTTTTTAGAAGCAGAGTTATCGAGTAAATTGCAATTTACCTTTGCGGCCTCTAGAGGAAAAACTACGCATTATTTGGTAAAAGAAATTGCTCTCAAATAAATCTTCGTTGTAAACAGTATCAAAGGGAAGAAAGAATTTTTTCAATCGGTTATTTAGAAGCAATGATATGGAGCATAATGTATTTTGAATTTGATAGCATCTGCATTTACGCCCGCTAGTGGCGAGGCTATGCATCAGAAAAGAACGGGAAAGCAAGAATCACCATTTTCATACGTGAGTCATAACAAAAGTTCTGCGCGCTGTATATATAAGAAGATAAGAAGATTTGATGTTATAAAGAAATACGATATAACAAAAAGCACATACAATGAAAAAAAATGGTGCACTTGTTTGGTTTATTGTATGTATTTATATAAGAAATACAAAATGCTTTAACGAAATACTTTACAACAAGAAACACCTTATTACTAAGTAAAATTCTTGGGGAAAATGCTCAAGCAAAACTTAATAGGTCGTGAATTTCTCCCTCTCTTTAAAATTCTAAATGATTTAGCTGCTATCGAACGCCAACAAAAGAACAAAAGTAACTACACGTTTCGTCAAAAAACTTTGAAGAAAATGAGGATTAACCCAATGAAGATGAGCCGAAAAAGTTAAACTGTTATTCTGATGTTTCTCCAATAAGTGGTATTGAATGTTTAGAGAAGTTGGATACTAATTACAGAGACAAGTGCTTTATACTGAAGAAATTAGCAGCTATCTAAATGCTATAAATACAGTTATAACTAAACACGCCATGGGAAATTGAACAAGTGGCGCAGTTGTTTAAGCGCTGGCTGGCTTCCGACCATTTGTTCGAGAAGGGCCCGGGTTCGAATCCCTGTCAGGCAGTGGCTCTCTCCCCGCCCTGGAACTAGTGACCCTAAATTAAGGACGGGCGACTGTTTATAGCCCAACGCCACGGTGGTCGTCAAACCTTCAATCAAAAAAAAAAAAGAAAGAAAGAAAAGAAAACGAAAACAGACTGTACTTACATCGTACTTCAAAACCCAAAAGGTATGTTTGAATTGTTTTACAGTTTGGCGTATGTAAACATGCTTTGCATCAAAATGGAACTAAATAAATTGTTTTAATTACACTATTTTAAAATTAAAGATATGTAATGCTAATAGCCGCCCCGGTGGCGCTGTGTTCTAAGCGATGGCTTATGACCATTCGTCCGAGAAGGACAGTGTTCGAATCCCTGTGTGGCATGGATGTTGTGTTTGTTTTACGACGCTGGCTCCCTCTCATCCGCGGAACCAGTGGCCTTAAATTAGGGACGGGCGACTGCTTATAGCCCATTGTGTTGCTCACGGTGGTCGTTAAACCTCCAATAAAAAATTATAATGCTAATATGTACGTACATTCTTTCTTGAACTATAAGACGATATTTTATCAAGAAGTATAAAAGAGATAAATTCTTAATATGGGGATGAAAAATAAATACAGTATATACGTACATACATGTAAGTTAAAATATATATAGTACATAATTTCATACTTATAAATTAATTAAAGCTTATACGTATATTTCATTTCTTCTTTAGCAAAAACTTTCCATTACAAATAAATTACCTTTGTTTCTACGGACACTATTTCGCAATTAATGCGTTGCAATCTTATGCTTAATGAAAATTTCTGTAGTTCGTATAATTTTTTAACGAAAATTTCGTAATAACGTTTTAACGAAAATACGTTGTTACGAATTCTCTTCTGTCCCCCCTTGAATTTTGTTATAACGAGTTTCGACTGTACAGACTAAACTTTAAAACCGAATAAATATTACTTACACTGTGTACCAGCAAAACATTCTATTTTTTTCTTTTAATTTTATGTTGGAGTGACATTTTTTCTTTGCCAAGAAGAGTTGATTGGGCACAAAATAAAAACTTGGGTAAAAATGACGCAGGGGAACAATCCTATGTATCCACACCTTGTAGGTATTATGCGTACATTTCTTCATTTCTTCTCAGAATGTACTGCCTATGTGATTCCAAAAATAGGGGGGGGACCTATGAGTGAAAAAAATGTATTTAAAATGAGCATAATGTCGGTTTAACTTCCACATCTGGTGCAAAAAGTCACTGAAACACCAAAAGATATTATGCGTATATTGCTTCTTAAAATACTTTACTAAGATAGAAAGCAAGCAAACGCCTTCTTCGAACCCATGCTGCGGATGCCGGACGCCGCAGTCCACCTCGCTTGGACCAAACACTTCCTGGAAGGCGATGCCGGATTTAGACGTTGTCGAAGCCTTCTCGTGCCCAAGTATATATATAAGGTCCGGGGAACATATGATTGCGTCCACAGTTGTGAGGGAATCGCAGAGTGTTGGTCAGTTAACACCGGGAATACCGAGCAGCAGTTCAAGATGACCATTTTGCACGACAAGCAGGTTCAGGTGCTGAAGCTGTTCGAGAAGCTTAGTGTCGCAGCCACTGGACACGCCAGCGACGCTAACATCGATCCAAGGCTCAAAAATCTTACCCACTTGGGTCCCAGTGAATTCTTCTCTTGCTTCTATCCCGAGCACTTGGCCGAAGCCCAGAAGGTCTATGAAGTCTTTTACAGTAAGTGGATTCTGAGTTGTGCTTTTTTTTCTTACTTTTTTTTTTAATCAAGTATTAGCAAATTAGTTAAAATACCAGATACAGGCGCGAATACCAGATTCAGCCGTCGCTATATGTGTTTGAAAAAAGGACACTACAAAAATTGAAGCAGAAGTTGTTTGCCTTAAGTGATATAACTGCTGATCACTTCTGTGATAGATGAACCTTCGTTTTGGAGATTTTCAATTCCCTTGCCCAAAGCACATTTAAGGAGACAGGGGACCCGGGGACTGGACAGTATTTTGGGGCCCCAGTATTAGTGGCGCATCTAGAATTTCACTACGGGCAGATGAATAAAAATTCTCAGGGGAAAACATTCCTAAAATATGATGAGGAAGCCATAAAAATATCCTCGCCATATTGAAGTGTGTATCCCATGATTCATAGACGAATCAATGGTAGCAAGAATATGTAAAAATTTATGGTTGAAAAATAGATGAGAGTTCAGTTTTGCTTTAATTCCCCCTCCTCCACCCAATAGGGTTCAGCTTATTGAAATTATATCGAAGTAGTGGGCAAAATAATATGATCCAAATATCATAATTCAAACGAATTCTTAAAATTTCCCCCAATTACAGATGTGCACAAAATAACATCTGCAATGCGTTCTAAAGATTTGGGGATGGACTGGGGGTGACTATATTTTTAGCGGACTCCTCCTAAAAAAGCGGAAAGAAATAGAAACTTTTATTCACAAAGCAGTTTCTTATAGTTTTTGCTGTGCTATCTGCAAAAAAAAAAAAAAAAAACTATAACTACGAATTTTTCAAGCACCCCGCATAATTCTGGGGCCTCTTGAAATGCAGCCTCCCTAGCCGTTCTCTTAAATAGGCTCTGCCGTTTGTCCAATATTTCTCGAAATGTTCAGGAAAAGTTTTAACCAACGCGGTTTAAAGACCAGGTGGTCTCAAGCAAGATGTTCATTCGTCTGACAGGTTTTACAAAATAATGACTTCAGTTCCCGAGAAATGTTTATTAACTGTTTAAATTCTTAATTAGTTACATCGAAATTAAGGAACCTGCACGGCATTTCAAGCGTGTAACTGTGTTTTTAAATGACTCGAACTAAATTTTTTTTTCATTTTTCTAGCTGTTGTAAATCTTTTCTGAAACTATTAATTGCGATGCACGTGAACTTCGCAGAACTTTGCGTGCTTTCTTTATGGGAGCCGAAATCCTAAAACCAATCTAAGAGTAGTAATTAACGAGATGAAATTTTGAAATCGCGTTTTGGGAAATGACTTGTATCGCTTCAGGTTTAGAATTTCGCTTTGTTTATGTGAGTTTTAAATGCTGCAGCTGACGATTTGACCTTCTTGCAAGTTGAACTACAACCAGACAAAAAAAATAATAATATCTATTTACTGAATAAACAGAATTAAGAATTTTGATGAATAGTATTATTTTACTAGCATCATAGTTTTACTGTCTAGATATATGGTATATGTTTTTTTTTCAAAGCCTTTTGTCGTTTTCCGTCAAACCAAGCTAAACAAAACAAAACAAAATACCTCATTTATGAGGGGTTTTTTTTTGTTTTTTTGTTTAAAACCTAGGTGTCAGCCTCTGATCTACTTTCCGCTGCACAGAAAAATATCATGAAAAAATTATGTTATTCATACAGTAAGACAAACCACAGCTAATCCCCCACCCCCATGACTAAACAACGCTTTTTAATCAGCGTTCACAAGTTAATAATATCTTAAGTGGAAAAAAAATAATTAGGCTTACAAATTTAACAATGAATTCTTTCAAAGAGAACGAATGAGCTGCCTATCGTGTCTGTTTTGACTGTTCAGTGTTCCTACGGAGTTTAACTACAAATTTTAATTAAATGTTTAGAAATTTTATTTTTAAAAAGTGGGGGGGGGGGGTACTCACACGTTGGTCTTCAGAGAGTTTATAACAAACTTCAAACCTCCACGATAAGTAGTTTGTCTGGTAGGTGACCGACAGACAAACTGACCATTTTAATATTATAAATTTTCTTACAAAGCCTTTAGTGAGCAGAAAGACAGAGGAAGGGGAATTTGCAGCCACAACTTTTGTTACTTTCGTCATGATCTTCACATTTTATGGTAAAGTTCTTGATAATGTAACCAGATCTTTTAATTCAGTATATAAACGAGGGCAACACAATAACAGAATGTCAAATTGATTTTATCTTAGTCCCCTCCCCTCCCCACACACACTCACATACTCGTGTTTCCCTTTGAGGTTCATTGGTATTGCCCATCTTGCAAGTTAGTGCTGACAGCAGGGGGGGGGGATTGGCCCAACTGGGCACCGGGAACTTTCCCGGTGGATGTTTCTGTACCATTCTCGTATTATTTTATCTGAATTTGTTGGAACAAACGAATAATTATGTTGGTACTTATGAACAGCAATCGTTAATTTCATTTGAAATGTATTTGTGCCTGAAACGTCCTTTCCTTAAAATAGGAAATATATATATATATAACGTTGCGTTGTATATCTATACGTTGGGCGTTCTCTATGGAATAACATAGCAAATTCTCTCTACCTATGGGAGAAAAGCACCACCGGACTAAGCATGCTGTTTTAAATTAATTAAGCTACAGTTAAACGTATGTCATCATAGGACTCGAAGGCCAAGGCCATTGGTCCTGGCCTTTGAATCCTATCCAGTGGTGTAACTAGCACAACGTGCCCCCCCCCCCCGAAAGATTTACTTCAGCGCCCCTAAGCGCAGTATTTTCCCCAGGATTTCAAGCACGAGGAAGGATGCATTTTTCGCGACGTGTGTATGGTGGATGAGGAGGGGGGGGCAGGAAGTCAGGGAGACTGTCTGGAAAAGTAATACCGGTACCCACAGCACTGTAGTTTTAACTCTTTAAGTAATAGAATTAACAATGCATGTAATTGTTTTGTATGAAACTGAAATAAATCATTTGAAGAAATCACCCTCTTGTACATGGCAGATCTGCGGTTGCTGTGAATAAACGTTGGCGCCTGTCGTGTACGTAATCCTAGGTGACTCACTGACTGTTTCCCCACATCCTCTATGGAGAATCCCCATGTGGCTTCGCGCTTTTCCTCAGCAGCGCAGAGAGAGGGCGATTGGAGGCGATTGGGCGATTGGAGAACGATCGATTGGAGAACGATCGAAGCCAAAGGGCCGAATAGCTTCAATCTGTAGGACATCGAGTGCTTTAAAAGTGAAACTTGGCATTTATTTTGGCAAAGCTAAATGGACCTTAAAAGAAAATGTGAATCTTTGGGTTGATTATTTGTTTTGTTTTTTTCTGTGTGCGTGTTCGAATTTTTCCCAAAAACTATAACTGGAAGCTGCGGTACGCACCTTGGTTAATTCCCCCCCGTCTGCTGCGGGAGCTGCGGGCGTGATAGTTACGCCACTGGCCCTATCGGACCTGTCAGGTTCGAGTCCTGCAAGTCCTACCCTCCTTTCAGGTCAATGGTCAGGAGGGGTCTTGGTCGGGCAGCTCCCGACCTGCGTTTCGTTTTGCCCGTTTTTGTGGTCATCCCAGTCCATCGATCCTGGCTTTCGAGTCCTATCGGTCCTATCAGGTTCGAGTCCTATAAGTCCTACCTTCCTTTCAGGTCGGTAATCAGGAGGAGGACCTGGTCGGGCAGCTCCCGACCTGCGTTTCTTTTTGCCCGTTTTTGTGTTCATCCCAGTCCATCTGTTCTGGTTTTCGAGTCCTATCGGTCCTATCAGGTTCGAGTCCTATAAGTCCTACCTTCCTTTCAGGTAGGTAGTCAGGAGCAGGACCTGGTCGGGCATCTCCCGACCTGCGTTTCTTTTTGCCCGTTTTTGTGGTCATCCCAGTCCATCGGTCCTAGCTTTCGAGTCCTATCGGTTCTATCAGGTTCGAGTTCTATAAGTCCTACTTTCCTTTCAGGTCGGTGGTCAGGAGGGGGACCTGGTCGGGCAGCTCCCGACCTGCGTTTCTTTTTGTCAGTTTTTGTGGTCATCCCATTTTATCGGTCCTGCTTTCGAGTCCCATCGGTCCTATCAGGTTTGAGTCCTATGAGTTCTACCTTCCTTTCAGGTCGGTGGTCAGGAGGGGGACCTGGTCGGGCAGCTCCCGACCTGCGTTTCTTTTTGCCCATTTTTGTGGTCATTCCAGTCCACCCTCTCCAGCGGACTAAGAAAGAAATGAAGCTACGATCACAGAAACTCTCCGTCAGTTCCACTCTCCAGATTCGAATCCCTATTTTCGATCAAGATAATTGGGGGAAAAGAGCAGGTGGAGGAATTGCAATCTTTGGGCAATGTTCTGTTGGGAGACCCTGAGTCAAGTCATTCATGTGCAGGAAACTATGACGTCTACCTCCTACATAAGCATAAGTGCAGACCAGGTACATCCTTTCATGGCAATGGTATTCCCCCTAGTAGTGCCTTCTTTCAGTAGGATAATGTGCCAAGCCACACTACGGATTGTTTGAGAATGGTTCGCGGAACACGAGAAAAACTTCCAGCTATTGCTTTGCCCTCTATATTCCCTAGACATCAGTCAATTGAGCATATGTGGTTTGTGTTGGAACAGCAAATCCGATCTGCGGCGGCTTAACCACGTGACTTACAAGAGTTAAAGGATCTGCTGATAACGAGTTGGTACCTGATACCACAAGACACCTTTAGAAATCTTGTAGCGTATGCACCTCGCCGGGTGAGAGTTGTTTTGGCTGCACGTGGAGGTCTAACATCGTATTAAGCATATGATCATAATGTTTTGGCTCTTGGGGCTATACCTAGCAATCTGTATATATAAAACTGAAAGCCCTCACTGACTCATCACCGAATCTCAGAAACTACTGAACTTAGAACTTTCATATTTGGCAGGAATGTTCCTTTTACAACATAGGAGCGCTCTAAGAAATGATTTTTTTCCTACGATAAATTTAAGTGGGTCGAAATGGGTTTTTAAATAACCCAGGTTTGATAACGCTAAGACGTTTTACAATGATCGAGCCATTGTTGCCCAGCAACTGAAGCCCCGCCCTAAGTTTTCAATGACTTGAGTTGGCATATATTTTGTTATAAATTTATTTGTTCTGAATTTATTTGACAAAGAACCTTAAAAATCATGTAAAAAGCGCTATATCATAATATGCTTTTCATTTAAACATTTATTATCGTTTGACATAGGAATGTCAAGGCTTTTTGATTTGTTCTAATTTTATTTAACAAAAAAAAACTTTGAAAAATATCATGTAAAAAGCGCTATATCATAATATGCTTTACATTAAAAACATTTTATATTATCATTTGACATATCGAATGTCTAGGTTTTTTGAGTCAAAATCAAATTGCCAACATTCGTTTTCACCGAAGCAACGATGACGTCATATAAGGTTTTTTTTGGGTTTTTTTTTTTTTTTTTTTAGTCAAAATCAAATTCATTCGTTTCCACCGAAGAAAGGGTGACGTCATTTAAGTGGTAAAGTGAGTGCAATAAATATAAATATGCGGGTACATTTTCATAGTAATTGAAATTAAAAAAAAAAAAATCCCCCTTGAGATATTAGCGATGGCAACACAATTTTGCTCACGCTTCCAAAAACATCTGACTTGCTAGCTTTTAAATGTACAGTTTCAAACAAAATTGTTTATTTTCATGTTCGAAGGACAGGTATTTAGCTAGTATTTTTATAGCTCTTTTTATTGTATTTTACATTCAGTGTCCAGGTATTAAGATTAAAAGTATGCGTTGGCTTCTTCATTAAAAGCCTTTTTTTTTTTTTTTTTTTTGAGAAAAAAATGGATCGATTCTTCCTGGTTATACCATTTAATTTTGCATAAATGACTCGGAATTATTGAACACTACGTGTCATTTCTAAACTTCCATTACCTCCAATTAATTTTCTTGGATAATCGAAGAAACATATTTCTATGCTTTCTCCCTTCATGGCAATAATTAGCATAGTTGTAGAGTGTCTGTTTTTCTTAATCTTTTTATTTTCTGCAATTATATATTTCAGACATGTATTTCTGTGTTTTTCTTCAAGAGGTCATTGATCGCTACTTTGTACTTCTTGTCTCATTGGAAATCAGGGTGATGTTGTCAGCATATCTTAAGTGGTAAAAATGTAAAAAGAGCACAAATTGGCAATAAAATGGAATACCGAGGAGGAAAGTTGACACACAGCAGAAGGCAGGGCTTTATTCCCTAAGGTGGAAAATTGACACGGAGCATAAGGAAGGAATTTATTCCTCCGAGGAAGAAAATTCATAAGGGACACAAGGCAGATGTTTATTTCCCCAGTAGGAAAATTGACACGTAGCATAAGGCAGGAATTTATTCCTCCCAGGAAGAAAATTGACAAGGGACACAAGGCAAATGTTTATTTCCCCAGGAGGAAAATTTACACGGAGCATAAGGCAGGAATTTATTCCTCCATGGAAGAAAATTGACAAGGGACAGAAGGCAGATGTTTATTTTCCCAGGAGGAAAATTTACAGAGAGCTGAAGTCAGAAGTTTATTCCCTCAGAAGAAAAACTAACACGAAGAAAGTTAGAATTTATTCAATTTCGCTGAAATATCTTGACTGAACGTAGAAATGGCACATAGGAATGACTAAGAGATTAATTGCCATCCGGATAACGGAATGCAAAAGAAATATGAAAAATAGAACCTGAACACAGCCCTAGCAAGAGAAATTCGTTTCAGTGATGCGACACCTCAATGGGGGTAAATGTTTATCCCCATACACTACTCAAATTGGGACTGCCATCAGAGAGTCAAGCGAAATACTCACACCACAATGTACAAGCAACAATTCTGTCTCACGTGACTTGCATTGTCTGTGGACGGATATCGAACCTAAAGCCTTATGGTTTTTTGTTTGCTTGTTCTTTTCTTTTGTTTCTTTTATACCTTTCAAGCACAAATTTCGTATTTACGCGCAATTTGAAGCTAACTCAACACAAGTACTCATTTTTAAATACAGGGTAATTCAAAATGATTGTCCTGATTACAAATGACAATAACGTGTTTATCAAGATAAATAGACAGCTGATATCCCTACACAAGAAAGAAGGAAGTTTAGAATTTTATTGGAACGTACTGTTGTGTTGTATGGTGACGTACTACTGTATTACAATGGTGACGTACTGCTGTGTTTCTATGGTGACGTACTGCTGTGTTGCTTGGATTCCTACTGCTGTGTTGGTGGATTGGTCGTTGTGGACAGGACGACAGGGTTTTCTGCAAATGGCCCTTCAAGTCTCCGGATCTTACTCCTTGTGACTTCTTTTTGTGGGGGTATGTCAAAGGTCATGTGTATGTGCCACCTTTGCCGAGAACATTTGTAAGGTATGGAAACAAAATTCTAAACTTTCTTCTTTATTGTGCAACACCGTGATCTCTGCATCTATGTTGATAAGCCAGGTATTGTCATTTGTAATCGGGGCAAACATTTTGAATTACCTTGTATTAACATTTACTGAAATTCATCTCCGCATAGGCTGGTATCAGTCTGCCTCGAAAAAATTACCCGTTGTTCCCGAAAGCTTGACAATGTCAGTTGTATGCAACCAATAAAAAGCGGATTTTTGTATAGTTTGTATCAATTTAGAGCAAACTTGTGCATCTTATTAATATATTTATCTGAAATAAGCATTGTCGCTCGCACATTTATAGAATCAAGGCTCATTCTACCATTTTATACCATTTTAAGGAGGTGACCGTATTATTACTTTCGCTTAAAGATCAATATGATTGCTTCTATAAATACGCTGGCTTAGTTACAATTTTGCGGAAGATGGTAAAGTCCCTACAGTTGCAGGTTGCGGCTCGTGCTAATACATGAAACTCTATTTAACAGTTGAACAACGAAGATGATTTACCACTACGCAAGATGCTTAACAGATTTCCTCAAAGTTCCCTCACTTTGATGCAGCATTTACATCAGTTTCCAAGTTCGGGTACAAAGCTTTTAACTGCAAAGCCAGAGACGGATTCTGAGACATCTGAATCCGTCTCAGCTTTGGAGTGAAATCAGAAACAGAGTCTCGAAGATGATGAAAATACGAAGGAAGACAATAGCGGTATAAAAGATAACAAAGTATACTACTCGTACTGGAATTCTATGAAACAGGAGAAAATAATCAATGAAAGTTTGATATAACAGGCGAAGATGTGCATTTCCTTTTGCGCATAGACGTAACCCATGGGGGGTGCGGCGGGGGGGTCAGGATACCCCAGATTTTCAGAGTCGGGGATCCCCAATGTAAAGACCCCCGCCCCCATTTTCCGAAAATGTAATGATATAATGCACACTTTTTTATGATGTGAACAAACTAAATTTAATAATATAAGATTGCAATTTTTCGAAGAATGCAAACACGTGTATAATGTGTACTTAATAAAACAGCGATATCGATTCTAATAAGCAAAGTCAGTTCTACAACTTTGTAATTTACATTTCTGCCCATCTATCATAGTGTTCGCTAAGTTCCACAATTCTCCAACAGAGGCGACTATGTCGTGCCCGTTAGATCGTGCCTCAGCAACTGCTTTGCTCCTGCGTGTGTTTGTCATCAAGGGTCCCAAACTCTTTCTTATACAATATGTATATAATATTGTATATAATGTTGTAAATATATATCTGTATACATGTATACATGTAATGCATATATATGTGATCGGACCCTCCCCCCCCCCCAGATTTTGAAACATGGTTACGCCACTGCTTTTGCGATATCATCTCCCGTCCTAAAATTGTTTTTCTATTACGAACATTTTAGCAGTAATCATAAAAACTCTCATTCATGACACGGCACATTCGGAAACGTTTGATGATTATAACATTTTTTATATATCGCACTTTCCCGTTTGAGTCAAAAGATATTACACCCAAAGATTCGGTGGCATCTCCCTTGTCTCATTTTCTAATTCTGTGTATCACAACAAGCAAGTTTTGGTGGCCGATTTGTCCACAACATGTGGCGCATAGCCATAATTAAATTCAACTCGTAGTAAGAATGCTCTAAACTTTAAAGCAGATCAGGAAACAGTATGTCCATTAAAGATGCGTTCCCCAGAAGTATTGTTTTTAACGTAAGGTGTATGTGAAATCTCCCACGAACTGTATCGACTAAAACGCTCGTACATGCAAACGACCACGGCAGCCCGAAACGCCTGCCTAAAGTGAGTAGGATTTTCTACCGCCACCTATTTTTTTAATTTGTGCACCTCTTTGGGATTACCAGAAGTCACTCGCAGTCAACATTGTTATCACTAAACAAATAAGTGACGCAGGAGTTGCTTTCTCCCGTGGCAATATCATTCACTCTCATGGTATTGCAGCTCTTCTCCGTGGATGAATGCTGTGATTGCCTCCGGGAAATATCTGAAGGTTAACGCATATCAAGATTCCAGATTGGAAGTTTCAGATTGGATCAGATCTTATGTGGCCGATTTTAGGAAAGGAGTGTCTGACCCCAGATCTTAAAAAACCCTTAGAAATAGGAAGCTAGGAGATTTGGGCTACAGTGCCTAATAGGAAAGTCACACGGAAGCGAGGTAGAAAGGGGGTGGAAGACGCCCTTATTTATTATCGGGTGGCCAGTACCCGTGACCTAACGGCTTAACGTGCCCATCCGACGCACGGCGGATATTTAGTGGTTCGAGCGTTCGTACCTGCCTGGTACTTCTCCGTGGCAGTCCCGAACGTTGACCACTAGGCCACCTGCGGCACAGATTGAAAGTTTCGCGTAATGACCTAGCACTTATCCTTCTTTTGTTAGCCAATAAAATGGGAGAAGAAATTGGGAAAGTAGCAACAGACAGTTTCGGGCGTTATGATATTCTGGGCGACATAATATTTTAGGATCCTGGTAATTAAACGGCTAATACAAAAATTTCATGTAACATTAAGATGCGTTTTCAGTATTTTGTTTCTCGCATGTGTTTGCATTTGAGCTGTTTCTGTTTGAACGTTACAAGTAAAATTGATTTTGCATTTATAGGGGCCGCTAACTTCGACGACTTCATCCACCTCGCCGAGCAAGCACGGACCTTCATGAACTCCACATTGTTTGCCTTCGCTACCGAAGTCGCCCTCCTGCACCGTGTAGACTGCCGTGGAATTGTTGTTCCTCCCATACAGGAAGTTTTTGCCGACAGGTTCATCCCAGCTGACACCCTCATGCGAGCCTTCACTTTGGCCACCACCACGCAGCCTGGAGATGAGGTAATTAAGATTACAAGTACCTGTTCTAATATAACACTCAAAAAGAAAAAAGTTAAACATGAACATCAACATATTCGTCTTTTTTTCTTTTTAGCAGTTTTGCGCTGCGAATTCTTTTTGTTGTTTTGGTGATGAGAGGAGTTCTGAAGAAGTTCACACAGATGAAGTGTGCACCTTTACATGGATAAAACACACTTGTGTGAAGGTATACGCACAGTTTAGCAATAGCTACACCAAATGCTACCAATCTGTGCGTTGCGGCGCCCCAGGGCATCGACGGTCTTGGTCCGCATTGCTACAACCCTTCAAGCTGGTGGAGGCAACGCTATGGTTTGGGGAATGTTTTCCTGGCATGCTTTGGGCCCTTTAATTCGTGTTGATCAACGTCTGACTGGCACATCATATCTAAACATCGTTGCGGACCAAGTGCGTTCTGTCATGTGGATGGTTTATCCAAATGGCGATGGCTACTTTCAACAAGATAATGCGTCCTGCCATAGTGCTCGTATTGTACAGAATTGGTTTCAGGAACATTCCGGTGAGTTTACTTTGTTTAGGTGGCCCCCACCATCTCCAGATCTCAACCCCATTGAGAATTTGGGGAATGAAGTTTAACGAGCCATCAGACAGCTGGATCCACAACCCTGCAATCTCACACTCCTGGAAAGTGCTATTCATCAAGCATGGTCTCAGATTCCACAAACCACCTATCAACATCTCGTGGAGTCTATGCCACGAAGAATCGACGCAGTATTAAAGGCAAAAGGGGGCCCAACGAAGTACTGAGGGGGGTGGTCATAATAAAGTGGCCATCAGTGTATACAGTATATATAAAGAGAGAAAGATTTTTTTTTCCTATGGAAATTCTGTGAAAAACTAGGGAATTTCTGCCTATGATCTAGGGCAGGGGTCGGCAAACTTTTGAGACGGAAGAGCAAAACGTGTCCCTCACAAGAATTTAAAATTTTTTCGAGAGCCATAAATATATTTTCACAAATAAGGAAAATTTAAAGTAATATTATAACAAATTATAATATTAACTTAATATCATAAATGTTAAATCACAGTTGCAGAAACAGTAAAGCGACACAGACTCCACGTTCGTTCGCGTCCGTAAACAACTACACATACCTCCCCTAGTGGGGGATTCCCCCTTTCACATTTCGCCATTGCCAAAGTTGTCTTACACAGTAGAGGGCGCCCGTGCGCTCACTTATTAGTCACTTTGAGCACCTGCCTACATGTTGCTCAACCATCCCCTCCACTTCCTCTGTAGACCCCCTTCACGCTCGCTTTCCCCTCCCTGACGTCACGCTTCGAAGTTTTGAGATACCTATGAAACAAATGAAATTATTCTCCAGAGTAAAAGCTATGCTACGGAAAAATAATTTTACAAATAAATCTTCCCGGAGCAGAGATAGCAAGTTTATTTTTTTATTTTATTTTTTACAAATGCGCATTATTAAAAAAGGGTAATGTTCTCAATATTCACTGTAGCGAATGAGATGCATTAAAAAAAAAAAGAAATTCTTTAGTAGTTTCGAAGTTTTGAGAGACCTATGAAACAAATGAAATCATCATTATGTGAATACAATCCTTTAAAAATTTTATAAGTGAAACTATGATAGCATTATTTTCATTTTCAATTTTACTTCAGAGCCGCTTGTACGTAACCAAAGTGCCACGTGTGGCTCGCGAGCCGCAGTTTTCCGATCCCTGATCTAGGGAATATTTTGAGGAACAGGTTGGCAGCACTGCCGCTTAGTTTATTACGCAGCCTTCATTCGACACATATGTAGCGTGTATAAACATTCGTTAAAACTGAGCTGCTGTGTTTTAATAAGTGTGAACGTAGTTATTTCTATGTGAGTGTGTGTTGGTTTATGATAATGGAAAAGTTTTTATATAAACAAGTTTGTAAAATCATGCAATGCATTGATTATAATACGCTTTCCAACATACCAGAAATCATTACTCAAGTTATGAGGATAATGGCTGTAGAATAAATCTCGGTCTTGTGCCCTGAACTTTGATCCCATTTCGATGATATTCTACAGAACCGGTTCAGTATACCTCCGAAATAACATGATAAAGTTTTGTCGGAATGGAAGCATTTTTACGTAAGTTATGATGCATAAGGGCTATGGAATAGATTCCGCTCCTGTGTCCTAACCTTTGACCCCATTTCGCCCATTTTCAATAGGATTCGTTGACCCCATTTTGTCCATTTAATAGGTGGGCCACTACAACATACTAACATTTCATCCAGATCGAAGAATTTTTACGTAAGTTATGACGCATAATGGCGATGGAAGTGATTCCGCTCCTATGTCCTGACCTTTGACCCCATTTCGCCCATTTTCAATAGGGTTTGTCCCCAGGTGGACCCCTAACATATACTAAAATTTAATCAAAATCGAACCTTTTTTACGTTAGTTATGACGCATAAGAGCAGTGGAATGAATCCCGCTCCTATGTGTTAACCTTTGACCCCATTTCATTCACGTTCAATAGGATTTCTTCCCAGGTGATCCCCTTCCACATACTAAATACCGGACGAACATACACACACAAAGCGTGACGTAATGAGGGAGATGGGAATCGCGACCATCTGCTCGCAAGAGTGTGACGTCATAAAACTTTAATAGGATCCACACACAACGCGTGATGTAATGAGACAGATGGCGTGGCCGCGCGCCAACATATCAAGCGCAAGATTGTGACGTCATAAGATCGTCCCCAGGTGGTCCTCTACCACATAATAAAATTTCATCGAAATCGAACCATTTTTCCGCACGTTATGACGCATAAAGGCAATTAAAGGCATCTCGCTCCTATGTCCTGACCTTTGACCCCACTTCACCTATTTTCAATAGAGTTCATTCTTAGGTGGTCGGTCCCCTGCAATATACTAAAATTTCATCGACATCGAACTATATTTACGCAAGTTATGACGCTTAAGGGCAATGGATCCCGCTCCTATGCCGTGACCTTTGACCCCACTTCACCCATTTTCAATAGGGGTCATTTCCCGGTGGTCCTCTACAATATGCTAAAATTTCATCGACATCGAACCATATTTACGCAAGTTATGACGCATAAGGGCAATGGAATTGATCTCGCTCCTATGCCGTGCCCTTTGACCCCATTTCGTCCATTTTCAATAGGGTTCGTCCCCAGGTGGTCCCTTACCACATGCTAAAATTTCGTCGAAATCGAACCATTTTTACGCGAGTTATCGTGCCGCCAGACGGACGGACAAAGCTGGAGCATATACGCTTCTTCAACCTACGGTTGGAAAGCGTAAAAAACGTTGTGTAGAAGAAGTTGCAAGTAGTTGTAAACAGGTGAGAATGAATAGGCCCAGAAATTATGATGACACGTACTTGGATTTCGGTTTCACGTGCACTGTTTTTAAGAACGAAGAGTGTAATCTGTGTTTCATCTGGCTTAATACAAGCTATAACAGTAATGTAAATGACTATTTTCTTTTTTAAAAAATAGTTCTCGAATTTGGGCAATTTTTTTTTTTTTTTTTTTTTTTTAATTTTGGGTAGAGGGGCGTCGCGCGGAAAATGTGACTTAAAAAGTTTGGGAACCCCTGAGCTACCCCGATAACCGAGCGGTACGAGGCAAGGTTTCAACCATTTGTCCGAGATGGGTCCGGACTCAATCCCGTGTGAGGCCTAATTGGTGTGGCTGACTTACGGAATTGGTTCTCTCTCCTCTCCCCGGAACCAGTGGGCCCAAAATTAGCTACGGGCGACTGCTTATAGCCCACTGAGTTGCCTACAGTGGTCGTTAAACCCACTGCAGATGAACACGCATTTGTTTTTTTGTTTTCTTTTTTTTTCTTTTTGACGTAGGACTACGTCTAACACCGTGGGTAGTATTGGGCGACTTACGGCCGACCGTCTTTGACGAAAATAGGTCCCGATTGCAATCACTATAGCGTTAAAAATACGTGCCTCACTCTAATCGTGTTAGCATATTCGTAAACAGCATGGAGTCTAATTCGCGTACTGCGTAATAAATACATTGTGCGCGCGACTCCCCCTCGCTCCCTGTGCGCGAGGGAGATGATGCAATATTTCTGGGTGTGCCGCCGCGTTTGACTCAGTCTATCTCGGAAACCGTGAGTGCAAAAACGACTGTGCGTGGTATCGTTTTAAAGCTCTCTACCAGATCTATTCAAATATGCGAAGAACATTTCGCAGTAGTTTGAACTGAACATTTTAAAAATTGTTTTCTTGTGAAGGGGTGAACACTTTTGACAACATCGCAGTTTATCTGGACAACAGGGAATGCAAAACGACTGTGCGTGGTATCGTTTTAAAGCTCTCGACGAGATCTATTCAAATATATAATGAATGTATCGCAGTTGTTTAAACTAAAATTTTGAAAAGTTGTTTTCGCGTGAACGGGTGAATATTTTCGTCAATGCTACGGAATTCGCAGAACGAACGCAAGCAAAAGTGGAGAAAGTCAAAACGAGAGGCAAGAGCAAGTGATGAGGAATGTTAGAAGGCCAAGAAGTTTTCAATGTTGAACAGCAATTACGAGACGACCACGACGTCGTAGTTCTACGTTCCAAACTGACGGCTCAAACAGAACTGAGCCTACCTGTTTTTTTGGGGTTTTTTTTCCTGAGTAAGGGTGTACGCAAAGCTGGCTAGTAGCTGTCCCGATGGCCGAGAAGTACGAGCGGTAGCCTCCAGCCATTTGTGCGAGATGGGACCGCACTCGAATCCCGATAGGGGCCCGAATGGTGCTCTTGCCCTAAGGCATCAGCCCTACCCCAAACTATTGGCTCTAAATTAGACACAGGCGACGCTGCTGAGTTGCTCACAATGGCATTCAATCCTCCCCCCCCCCCCATCCACTAATTGTGTGTGTGTGTGTGTGTGTGTGTGTGTGTGTGTGTGTGTGTGTGTGTGTGTGTGTGTGTGTGTGTGTGCCGTGGTTTAACGAGCGCCATTAGCAGCTCTATGGGATACAGGCAAACACGAGTTCCTGATTCCTGGAGGCCCCAAATCAGGAACTTATCCGAGGCTCGAGCCCGGTCCCAGCTCCAAACCGTAGTTTGAGGCCTGCGCCCCTGACCACTTGGCTACCTGTTAGGCCAGTAACTTTTGAAACAAATTTCATAACAAAAAAGTTGAGTTTAACAAGTTCCGCCTAAAAACACAGTGATTTATCAAATTCTACGAACGCAGACGCTCATGTTAGTTTAAAAATGACGATAATTATAATAAGTATAACGTAATGTCTTTTTCGTGTGCAAGATTGGTTTTACGCTATGTCTAAACCGTGACTAAGGAATGTCGAACTAAATAAGAATACGATACAATAGTTTACGGCCAGACGAAACATAAACAGAAGTCAACTTGCGATAACTTTTTATTATTCCCGCACTATTTCAGTAGATCAAACATATAACTCAGCAGGTAAACTTCATATTATTCTTAGCTATCGAACGTCTACGCACACACACACACATCCCTATGAGCAACTGTTGTACCGTCTTTTTTATCTATCGTTCTTATTCATACTTCGCTTTCTCTCTGACCTCAAATGTTGCCAACCTCATTCTCGTTTGAGGGGAAAGACATAACGTTAAGTTTGGAAGTATAAAGAGAACAAACTCATATTTCCATAGGAAAAGGAACTAAAAATGAAAGTTATTTTAGAATATACATCACTTAAGTTACGTGAGCACACTTTAACGTCAAAGAAATACAGAGAAATAATTAATATACGAGTGCTATTTCCTTTGCGTTTGAAGAATTTTTCGTGTGCAAGATTGGTTTTACGCTATGTCTAAACCGTGACTAAGGAATGTCGAACTAAATAAGAATACGATACAATAGTTTACGGCCAGACGAAACATAAACAGAAGTCAACTTGCGATAACTTTTTATTATTCCCGCACTATTTCAGTAGATCAAACATATAACTCAGCAGGTAAACTTCATATTATTCTTAGCTATCGAACGTCTACACACACACACACACACATCCCTATGAGCAACTGTTGTACCGTCTTTTTTATCTATCGTTCTTATTCATACTTCGCTTTCTCTCTGACCTCAAATGTTGCCAACCTCATTCTCGTTTGAGGGGAAAGACATAACGTTAAGTTTGGAAGTATAAAGAGAACAAACTCATATTTCCATAGGAAAAGGAACTAAAAATGAAAGTTATTTTAGAATATACATCACTTAAGTTACGTGAGCACACTTTAACGTCAAAGAAATACAGAGAAATAATTAATATACGAGTGCTATTTCCTTTGCGTTTGAAGAATGCACAGCCGATCACCTACTTTTAAGAATCAAAGATTTTTCATAAAATCAACAATTAAAGCTTTTGATCAGGGCAGTACGTAGAGACGATCATCTACTTTTAAAAATCCAAATTTTTTTTGACTCGGTCGACGATTTGGACTTGCTGCAAACGAAGCACATGATTGATTTTTTAAACCTTTTTTTCTGATTGTTATTTAAGAATTCAAATCTCCTTTTGTTTTTGTTCCTTTACTGATTGCAGCGTAACAAGATGCAAAAACTTTACTTTCTGGTGCTCATCTGCTGATACGTTTTTCATTTTTTATTTACCTTGCTGTCTGTCAGTGTTATCTTAAATATATGCTGCGTCATTCCAGGATGAACCTGAATGCATGCATTCTGTTGAAAAACGCGATACAAAAATGCTGTTTTGTCGCAATGATTCTTCACTTCTGTAAGAATTATTTTTCCGTTATTAAAAAAACAGAGCAATTTTCTGCAAAGACACTAACTGAAAACTAATCACTATTCTAAAAAAAAAGTAACTGCCGCCGCCGCTGTTTTAGAAATTTTGCGACTTTTGCGCTTTTCTAGCTCGCCGCGCAAAAAGTATTGAATACAAAAATGAAAGGTGTTTTTCTTTGATCATAAAGGTTAAGGTACGTCTGCATTTCGCCACACAGCTAACGGAGGTGAGGGATGCAGAGTTAAAAAGTGAAATGCGTTATGCGATAAAAAAAATTTGCTATGGTTTGAGTAATACGGATCCAAAAACAGTTGATTTAATGAAAACTGCTCACAAAAATAAATGTTTGGGGAGTCAACGATTTTTAGATGGCATCATGATTTTGAAAAAGGGCGTTTGTCGGCAGAACTCGCTCCTAGGCCTGGTGGACCTGAAAGTATTGTTACGAACCACTGTTTGGGCAATCCTGCAAGAAGATCGACGAATGACGTGTGAAGACATAGCGGCGTCAACTAATATTTCAAAAACATAGGCATTCCTCATTCTACGCGACAAATGACTGCCGCGTCGTGTGTGTTCTAGATGGGTACCTCATCACCTGACGAGAGAACAATTGTTAGCCAGAGTTCAGGTGTGTCATGAGTGGAAACAAATGATTCCAAAGGATCCAAACTTTCTAAACACAGTAATAACTGCCAATGAAACATGAGTCCACTATTTCGGCCCTCTCAGGAAGCGCGCAAGGAGTGTCTGGAAACACACAGGCTCGCCTGGTCCGAACAAAAGTCCGCCAAACCAAATCAGCTGGAAAGGTGATGATGATGATATTTTTCTTTGATCATAAAGGTGTAATCTACCAGCATGCCGTTCTTCCACAAATTACTGTCAATGCTGAGTATTACATTTCAGTCTTGAAGCGTTTACGACGACACATATCGATTAAGCGACCGGAACTGGTGGGCAAGTGGACGCTACACCATGATAACGCCCGCCCAAATGTGACTGCTTGAGTTCAACAGTTTCTTACGAAATGCAGTATTGAAATCATACCACAGCCTGCCTACAGTCCTGATCTCGCTCCGTGAGATTTCTGGTTGTTTCCAACAATGAAGGAGAAGTTCCATGGCGCAACATTCAACACAGATGCTGACATTATTCAAGCTATACAGGGGTCGGTAAAGTAGCTTCCACAAAATGCCTTCGCCACATATTTTGAAAAGTGGACTGAACGATTCGACCGTTGCACATCATCCGAGTGGAGATACTTTGAGAAAGAATAACATATCTATATTTCTGTACCTATATTTCTTCACTTTGTGTTATTTTACTCTCAGTTTTTATGAAACGGCCGTTGTAAAAAATGAAAAAGTGTCTTAAACGTTAAAATGTGTGCTCTTTCCTATATTCTCTCAGTTTAAACAAATATTATCATGCACACAGCAGATATATTTCCGTTCTACTTTCACAACAGAGAGACATTGTCGTTGATGTACAAGCAACTGGAAATATCTTGGACCCAGAATACAAGCTAGCTTACTTCCGCGAAGATGTTGGAGTAAACGCTCATCACTGGCATTGGCATGTTGTCTACCCATCTACTTATGACCCCACTTTCTTCGGAAAAGTCAAGGACAGGAAAGGAGAACTTTTCTACTACATGCACCAGCAGATGTGTGCCAGGTACGTCTATCAAAACTTGTCATGACTTTCTTTTTATTATCTTATATATGATGATCAGTTAGTAAATGATTTAACAGGGCAGTGGGATTGTTGTTTCTACACCGAAAAAAATATCCTGAAATTCACGAGCTGTTTTTCGTGATTCCTGTTGTGAATTAACGAAGCATATTCCGTGAAATGACGGGGTAAACCTGAATTTCGCAGATTTTTCGCACTCCAGGTAAATTCTGAATTTTCAGAAACTTTTCCGCAATTCCTTCGTACGTAAACGGTAAATTCTGAATTTTCAAAAACCTTTTACAATTCCTTTCGCACATTTACGGAGAAATTCTGTTCTCACTTTTTCTGCATCCGTATGACGAAAAATTTCCGGTTATAGGAGTGATTCGTGGAATTACTTGAGGTGCGATTAGCCAATAAATTGAATGATCTGTCAGAGGACCCGATTTCTAAATTCTGTAGCGAGATTGGATATTGTGGATAGATATTTAGCTTATTGCGGTAAAAGATATTCCTTGTCCTCTCCACCTATTCAGAATAAGGTCCTAAAGAAAAGAAAATGACTAATTAACCCGCATTATTAGCGAAAAACATGTCATCATCGCGCGATTCGAGTCATCTTCATTTCTACCTTATACGAGGTCGAGAGTTTAGTGTCTTTATAGGTCAGTCGATAGCGCGCTTCGCTTCCGTTGAAGATGTACCGTGTTCGATTTCCACCAGTTGCGAAAGGAAAGATTTCGTACACCAGGTAAGAATACCTGCTGAAAACATCTGTATAAAAACGAAAACCCTGAAACTGACTTTTGTGAAATAAACGTTATTACTGACAACAGAGAATCATTCAAATTACTGAAGTTAGAAGCGGAAAATTTTCAAAACGGAAATCTCTTTAAAATACGGAGCCCTACCAGCAACTTTGCTGCATGTTATTTTCAGGAATTTTCTGTGGATTCACACCAGTTATTTTTTACAGTGTAGCTCTGTTAAGGACATTGAAGATTTGACTGTGCCGGAAATACTGGTACAAGATGTCAGTTGCTTCTGTCAGTTGTGTTTTCCGAAGACTGGTTTATTTCTTATTGATGAAAATGTTGATGACCTGAAAATAAATAATATAGAGCAAATAAAAGCACCTGTTATTAAGAGAAAATTGAATGGAGATCTACCAATTGATAACATAAAATTGAAACAGAGAAAGATCGTTCTTGTCAGACCATTTTTTTTTTTTTTATTGGAGTTTTAACGACCACCGTGAGCAACTCAATGGGCTATAAGCAGTCGCCCGTCCCTAATTTAGGGTCACTGGTTCCAGGGAAGGGAGAGAGCCAGTGCCGTAAGACAAACACAACATCCATGCCAGACCGGGATTCGAACCCAGACTCGTTACGGACGAATGGTCAGAGACCAGCGCCTTAGACCACTGCGCCACCGGGGCGGCCAGACCATTTGGACTGGAGATTTTAGAATGCGCATGTTTCAGTCAAGTAAGCCTGTGAAGGGGGACTCGGACTCGTGTTTCAGTGGACTCGGGCTCACTTTTTTACAATTCGGACGCGGATTAATGTTCCAGTAGATTCGGACTCATTTTTTTACAGTTCGGACTCAGATTCATGTTTCAGTGGATTCGGACACTTTTTTTTTTTTTTTTACAGTTCGGACTCGGATTCATGTTTCACTGGACTCGGACTCATTTTTTATTTTACAACTCGGACTCGGATTCATGTTTCAGTGGATTCGGACTCATTTTTTAACAGTTCGGTATCGGATTCATGTTTTACTGGACTCGGATTCATGTTTTACTGGACTCAGATTCATTTTTTTACAATTCGGACTCGGATTCATGTTTCAGTGGATTCGGACTCATTTTTTTACAGTTCGGACTCGGATTCATGTTTCAGTGGATTCGGACTCGTTTTTCTACAGTTCGGATTCGGATTCATGTTTTACTGGACTAGGATTCATGCTTTAGTGGACTCGGACTCATTTTTTACGATTCGAATTGAGACTCATCTTTCAGTCGACTCTGACTCATTTTTTACAATTCGAACTCAGACTCATGTTTCAGTCGACGCGGACTCATTTTTTACAGTTCGAACTCAGACTCATTTTTCAGTCAAGTAAGCCATGAAGAGGAGGTCGTAATGGAAGGGGGCGAAGAAAACCGAAAGACACACAGAGACTGATGGTTTCCGTTCCTTGTGGTTAAAAAAATAATGCAGAACGGAAAGAATTTGATGATGTGAAAATAAATGAAGAAAATGCGAGGATCTTTTTCTAAGGATTGAGTTATCAAAGACAGAGAGGGAAACCGGTCGCCGGTCAGCGGGTCAACGGGTCGACAAGTTATTGCGGGTCAAACGGGTCGGGTCAAGGTGTTCCTGAAACGATTTCGACCCGGTTTTATTTCCGTTTTATTTTTTTAAAAGAAAAAAAAATATTTCACAGAAAAATGCGTGCTGTGGAATTTTGTTCTCCATGCTGGTGCCAGCGGAGTGAAAAATTGTTTGTCATACAAAAATATCGCAGTCTCTTTTATAAAGCGAAGAAAATTTCCACCGACCGACGATACCATATTGTAAAACGATACTTTCTTTGCGTTTGTTTTCAGTGCGATTTTCCGGAGCAAGATACTGGCAAACGCCTGTCGCCTGCTTTTCTGCTGATTCATTCTCTCACACCCCGCGTGTCACATTGTAAGACTGAGAGTTACTTTTCACATCGCATCTTTTGCATTGAGCGTTCAGAGGTTTTCGTTTGACGTGCTAACATCCCGTTCCATTGCATGTCGTGTCGGAATTAATGCCTTATTTGTTAATATGTATGAATTTAATATTAAGGAGATTGAAAAAGGCGTCAATGCCAACAAGTATGTTCTTTGCTGAAAACAATTAGGGGAAGAGTGAATGCTGGAAGTTGTTTCGTCTCATTAAGAAGCCAGAATATATTTCACAGCAACACTAATTCTCACATATTCTGAAACTTGATATGTTGTAAAAAAAAACAACAGCAATAACTGAAATTAAACATACAACAAGTTACTTAATTCAAAAATTTTGATGCAGCAGCATCAAAATTAAGTGGAACAGCTTTAGCATTACTGCGGAGGGAGTTTTTGATTCTCGCAGATGTGTTTGAAAACATGTGTGAAATAGTAGGTTACATGAAGGACGACAGTTTCAACACTTCCTGTAAGTGAGTAAATTATATGTTTCTGTAATACTTTTATAAGATTTCTATATAACCTACGATACCCACTGCGGAGAGACTTTTGGAACGCCCTGTGTATATCATCATCATCATCATTGTCAACCATTGTCAATCCACTGCTGGATGATGGTCTCTCCAAGCCTGTTCCACAACGGTCTGTCTTGTGCCAGTCTCCTCCATGTTACTCCCGCATACTTCCGAATTTCATCCACCCATCTTCCATGTGGTCTTCTTCTGAGTCTTTTCCTGTCCCTTGGAATCCAATCTAAAATTTCGACTGTCCGTCGATGGCCTGTCCTTCTGGCAGTATGTCCAGCCCATTGCCATTTCAGGGATTTAACTCTGATCATGATGTCTTCCACTCTTGTCATTTTTCGGATCCACGCGTTCCTCTTCTTATCTCTCCTGGTTACACCAAGCATATACCTCTCCATGTTTCTTTGAGTTGTCTGCAGCCTTTGTATGTCTCTTTTAGTTAATGTCCACGTCTTTGTACCATACGTAAGCACTGGAAGGATGCATTGATCAAACACTTTTCTTTTAAGACATAATGGCATATCGCTCTTGAAAATTATACTGTCCTGTATATCATCATCATCATCATCATTGTCAACCATTATCAATCCACTGCTGGACGAAGGTCTCCCCAAGTTTCCTCCACAACGGTCTGTCTTGTGCCAGTCTCCTCCATGTCACTCCTGCATACTTTCGAATTTCATCCACCCATCTTCCATGTGGTCTTCTTCTGGGTCTTTTCCTGTCCCTTGGAATATAATCTAAAATTTTGGCTGTCCATCGATGATCTGTCCTTCTGGCAGTATGTCCAGCCCATTGCCATTTCAGGGATTTAACTCTGATCATGATGTCTTCCACTCTTGTCATTTTTCGGATCCACGAGTTCCTCTTCTTATCTCTCCTGGTTACACGAAGCATGCACCTCTCCATGCTGCTTTGAGTTGTCTGCAGTCTTTGTATATCTCTTTTAGTTAAGGTCCACGTCTCTGCACCATACGTAAGCACTGGAAGGATGCATTGATCAAACACTTTTCTTTTAAGACATAATGGCATATTGCTCTTGAAAATTATGCTGTTTCTACCAAAAGCTCTCCAGGCAAGTTTTGTACGCCGATTAATTTCTTCATCAATGTGACCCTCACTTGATATTTGCTGTCCAAGATAAACGTACGTGTCTGTTATCTCCAGCTTTTCTCCATCAATCAATAAATCTTCATTTCTTGTAAAAGCATTGAACATCACTTTTGTCTTCTGAAAGTTCATTTTTAATCCCACTTCTTTACTCTTGTCAGCAAGTTCCTGGATCATACTCTGCAGCTCTGATGGGGTAGTTGCAAAAATGACTACGTCATCAGCAAAACGAAGGTGGGTTAGATAATGTCCACTAATCTTTATCCCTTTGTTTTCCCAGCTCAGCGACTGAAAAACACCCTCCAATGTGGCATTAAAGAGCTTCGGAGATATGGTGTCACCTTGTCTCACTCCCTTTCCAATTTTTATGTGTGTTGTATTTTCAAACAGCCGAATCTTTGCACTTGCATTTTCATAGATGTTATTAATAGTATTAATGTATGCATCTTCAATACCGCAGGTTTTCAGAGCCATTGTAACTGCTGATGGTTTCACCGAATCAAAGGCTTTTTCATAATCGATAAAAGCCATGCACAATGGAAGTTCATATTCCCTCGCTCTTTCAATTAGTTCTCTCAATACGTGGATATGATCTATTGTGCTGTAGCCACTCCTGAATCCAGCTTGTTCTCTCGGTTGAGCCATGTCCAGTGTTACCTTCAAGCGGTGTGAAAGAACTTTAGTGAAGATTTTATAAACTACTGATAGGAGGCTGATAGGTCTGTAGTTTCCGAGATCCTCAATGTCACCTTTCTTATGTAGCAGGATCATTGTAGCGGTGTTCCAATCCTCAGGAATCTTTCCTTCATTAAGGCATCGAGTGAAAATTTGGGCGAGTACTGTTTCAATTTCTCCACTTGCTTCTTGTATGATGTCTACAGTAATTCCATCTTCTCCTGGAGTTTTTCCCCGCTTCATGTTCTTGATTGCATGTGCAACTTCTGCTGGAAGGACTGGAGGAACTCTGGTACTGGTATCTTTCATGATGTCTGGAGTGCATGTATCATCCCTTTCATATAATTTGGAGTAGAAATCTTTCACTCTTGTCAAAATTTCTCCTCTATTTCTTGTTACAGAACCATCTTCTTTTCTCAGTGCCATAATCTGCTTTCTTCCCTTACTGAGATGTCCCTTTGCTATCTTAAGGCTTTGGTTGTTTTCAATTGCTTTCCTCACTAGTTCACAGTTGAATTTTCTTACGTCTTCAGTGATACTTTTTCTTACTGTCTTGCATAGCTCTATATATTCCACTTTGGAAGTCACATCTTCTTTAGTTGTCCTCATCTCTCTTCTTTTTTGCATCAACATTTTCGTTTTTCCTGATAATTTGTTTAAATGCAACTTGTTCTTAGACCCAGCTAATTTTGTTGCTGTTTCCATAAGAGCTTTGGTTACTTTTCTGTTAACTTCAGAGATGTCCACTTCTTCCGATGTTAGGCCTTCTAAAGCAGAGAACCTGTTCTTCAGTTCCAACTTGAAGGTATTATGGTGTTTTTTAAGGTTGGTTATGTCAATACATTTTGTTTGTCTTATGAGCTTGCCACGTTCAAGTTTGGTGTTGAGGTGCATCTTACATCTCACCAATCTATGGTCACTACCTGTGTTGAACTTGTTTAGCACACTGCAGTCTTCTATGACGAATTTTTTGTTACACATAATAAAATCAATTTCACTTGTCGTCCCATTTGGATGTCTCCATGTCCATTTCCTGTGTGGCTTTTTCTTGAAGAAGGAGTTCAAGATGAATAACCCTTCTGCCTCTGCAAACTCAACGAGAGTATTTCCACGCTGGTTTCTGTTGCCGTGACCGAATTTACCTACTGAAGTTTAATTCTGTTGCCGTTGCCCTATTTTTGCATTGAAATCTCCCATAATTATTTTCAAGTGCTGCTTATTTATATATACACTGACTGAAAAAAAATCCCAATACCAAGAAGAGGTTGTGTTAGATAAACGACAGTTGGTAGGTGGTGAGAGTACATCTGTAAGATGACGTCTATGCAAATTTCGCGCTCGGCGCATCCGTGTGGCGCTAGTAGCGCCCCTCGGAACATGCAAAGTAGGTTTGCTGTAAATACGCGCTGTAACGTTCGTGAGCGTTAGTTATCGTTGAGATTCGACGTAGGGTGTTTATGTTAGTCAAGAATGCCTTTAAGAAGACGAAGAAGCCATTATCAACAGCTCACGGAGTTTGAACGAGGTCGTGTAATAGGGCTACCAGAAGGTGGATTTTCTTTCCGCAATATTGCAGAACGACTTGGCAGGAATGTAGCCACTGTGCATGATTGTTGGCAGTGGTGATCAAGGGAAGGTACTGCCTCAAGAAGTCCGGGTTTCGGCCGGCCACGTGGCACTACTGAGAGGGAAGACCGCCGTGTACGGCGTATGGCCGTGGCGCATCGTACAGCGTCTGCGGCAGCAATTCGAGCTGCAGTTGCCACCACAGTGACACAACGAATTGTTACAAATCGGTTACTTGAAGGACAGCTCCGAGCCAGACGCCCTGTAGCGTGCATTCCACTTACTCCAAACCACTGCCGTTTGCGACGTCAATGGTGTCAAGCTAGAGCTCATTGGAGAACGGAGTGGAGATCTGTTGTGTTTTCTGATGAAAGCCGGTTCTGCCTGGGTGCCAGTGATGGTCGTGTGTTGGTTAGAACGAGGCCGGGTGAACGCCTGCAACCAACCTGTCTGCGGTCGAGACACACTGGACCTACACCTGGAGTTATGGTCTGGGGAGCAATTTCCTATGACAGCAGGAGCACTCTCGTGGTTATCCCACGCACCCTGACGGCACAGTTGTACGTCGGTCTCGTGACTCAACCTGTTGTGCTGCCATTCATGAACAGCATCCCAGGGGGTGTTTTCCAACAGGATAACGCTCGCCCGCATACCGCTGTTGTAACCCAACATGCTCTACAGAGTGTCGACATATTACCGTGGCCTGCTAGATCACCAGATCTTTCACCAATCGAGCACGTATGGGACATCATTGGACAACTCCAGCGTTACCCCCAACCAGCATTAACCGTCCTTGTATTGACCGACCAAGTGCAACAGGCATGGAACTCCATCCCACAAACTGACATCCAGCACCTGTACGACACAATGCATGAACGTTTGCGTGCTTGCATTCAACATTCTGGCGGTTACACCGGTTATTAATGTACCAGCATTTCCCATTTAAAATGGCTATTCTCGCGCTTACAATAAGCTGTGATCTTGAAACCTTAATCGATTAAATATGTTTCCTATACAAATGTATTGCCGCCATTTCAATCCTCTACAACTATTTTTTCGTGGTGATGGGATTTTTTTTTCTGTCAGTGTATATATGATTATATATTATAATTATACATGATTATATACAATTTATAATTATACATGATTATGCATAATTATAAATTGAGTTTCGAATTTATAGTTAAACCAGATTTTCTGGGTCGGGTCCGAGTCCAAACTTTTTGATCGTTTCCAACTCTGATCAGAGATGCTTCTAGCACTAATTAGAGCCAGAGAATGAGTTTTTGTAAAATAAGACACTTTGAAGAAGTTTGTCTCTCATCTGAAGATGAAAAGTACCTTAATTTGTACAAATCGAGTCACAATTCAATCTAGTCCCTTACAAAAAATCAATAGCTACCACCAAGACATTTATCTCACATCGGAAATAGAAACTTCTCGTTTACCCGTCTCAGAAGCTGAAGTTATGGAACTGATTCTGGAAAACTGTGCTCTCCCGTTCATCGATTTTTTGCTATCGATGCGACTCCACATCATCAAACATGGCTACTAAGCTCTGCTCTTTCTAAATTACTTACAGTTTTCTCTGAGTTGACCAAACCTTGACCTTATTTTAGAACTAATCTAAAATCCATAGTTTTCTTCCTTCGTTGATATTTACAACCTAAATCTTCCAGAAGTATTTGCTAATCATTCGATAAACGTAGAAACTCGTATAAATGGATATATTGGACAGCAATTAATAAAACCCCAACCAAATATGCACTCAGCTTTTTCTAATAGTATAACCTCGTGCATAATGAAATTCACATTCACGTTTTCCTGCCTTCAACGTCTAGATATTTCAGAACACTTGAAGATTTCTAAACACGCTGATATTTAAATCGGGATTTCGGTGTCAAAAGCCAGTTTTAATTTTTTTGTTTGTTTGGGGGTTTAACGACCACCGTTAGCAACTCAGTGGGCTATAAGCAGTCGCCTGTCCCTAATTTAGAGCCACTGATTCTGGGGAAGGGAGAGAACCAGCGACTAGAGACAAACACAACACCCATCGTGATTCGAACCCGGACCCATCTCGGATGAAATATCAGAAGCCATCGCTTAGACCACTAGGCCACCGTGGCGGTTTAAAACATTTCCAAAATTACCCCGTTAGTGTCTCCTCCCCCCCCCCAATGTTTAACGCGTCACAGAAGTATAGAATCCTCTGCATTGTTTTATGGATATCCAGCTGTTAATACTAAAGTTTTACGACGTTATGTGGCAACATAATGTTAAATTATCGAACAACTCTATTGATATACACTGAGTTAGCTTTGCATTAGGAGCACCTACCTAAAAACTGGTTGGTCCATCTTTCTGTGGTCACGTCTCGCAGACGCTTAGCAACAGATTCTAAAAGGTGTCGAACATCCACCATGTGTAACTTGACCTATGTCCGCTACAGCATCTCCGTCAGTTCACGCTCGTTCCGTGGAGGAGGATCAGCAGTTCTCACACCCCATTCTAGCATATCCCACAAATGTTCAATTGGGTCACAGTCAGGGGAGTTTGGTGGCCACGGCAATGTAGCGAATTTGTTTTCGTGTTCCTCCAACCACTAAGTAGTTATACGAGCCCGATGACACGGTGCGTTGTCTTGTTGAAAGATGGCATTGTGGTCCGGATAAACCCCCTGCGGATATGAACGGAAATGGTCGGCTAACAGTTCCCTGCACAGTCCACCATTCAATGTTTGTGGAATGATAATCAATGACCCTATAGCTTGCCAGGAAAAAGCTCTCCAGAACAGGACACAACCTTCACCTGGCTTGTTGAACTCTAACTGTGCAACCAGAGGATAGGGCTTCATGCTGTTTACACCATATGCGAACCCGGCCATCAGCATTCTGCAGCAGTAAACGGACTCATCGCCCCAGATGACCTTTTTCCATTTATCGAGGTTCCATTGCCGACGTTCCTTGGCTCATGCGAGGCGTTGTACGCGATGACTGGGCGTCATCATGGGTGCCCTTGTTGGTCTTTAGCTGTGGAACCCTAGGCGGACTCATCATTCCAAACGACCTTCTTCTATCTGTCGAAGGTCCTTTGTCGATGTTCCTTGGCCCATGCGAGACGTTGTTTGCGATGACTGGGCGTCATCATGGGTACCCTTGCTGCTCCTGAGCTGTGGAACCCCAGGCGAACTCATCACTCCAGACGACCTTCTTCCATCTATCAAGGGTCCATTGCCGTCGTTCCTTGGCCCGTGCGAGGCGTTGTTTGCGATGACTGTGCGTCATCATGGGTACCTTTGTTGGTCTTCAGCTGTGCAACCCCAGGCGAATTCATCACTCCACACAACCTTCTTCTATCTGTCGAGGGTCCATTGTCGACGTTCCTTGGCTCATGCGAGGCGTTTTTTGCGATGATTGGTCGTCATCATGGGTACTTGGTCTTCAGCTGTGGAACCTTAGGCGAACTCATCACTCTAGACGACCTTGTTCCATCTATCGAGGGTCAATTGCCGACGTTCCTTGGCCCGTGCGAGGCGTTGTTTGCGATGACTGTGCGTCATCATGGGCATTTTTCTTCAGCTGTGGAACCTTAGGCGAACTCACCACTCCAGACGACCTTCTTCCATCTATCGAGGGTCTATTTCCGACGTTCCTTGGCGCGTGCGAGGCGTTGTTTGCGATGACTGGGCGTCATCATGGGTATCCTTGTTGGTCTTCAGCTGTGGAACCCCAGGCGAAATCCTCACTCCAGACGACCTTGTTCTATCTGTCGAGGGTCCATTGTCGAAGTTCCTTGGCCTATGCGAGGTGTTGTGTGCGATGACTGGGTGTCATCATGGGTACCTTCGTTGGTCTCCCGCTGTGGAACCCCAAGCAAAGCAAGGTGCGGCACATGGTTCATGTGGAAATTAGTCAAACTGTACTTCTGTAGTATTGATGGGGGAGTTGAATGACTGTTGCACGTCGTTGCTGAGATACCAGTTGTGACACCCGATGCCCACCTCTA
The DNA here is from genome assembly GCA_039090855.1 of Macrothele yani. Lineage (NCBI taxonomy): Eukaryota > Metazoa > Arthropoda > Arachnida > Araneae > Macrothelidae > Macrothele > Macrothele yani. The sequence goes on along the minus strand of CM076989.1, from coordinate 27,982,707 downwards.
GGATCCACCGCGCGTGACTGAACAATATGAGCTGTTCTGCTGGACATCAGTGCTGTTAATCCAGTCCTTGTGCACCCTTGATACAGTAGTACAGGAGCAGCCAACATGTGCGGCCGTTTCCGAAATACTGGCACCTGCCCTCCGGCTCAAAACTATCTGGCCGTGGTCAAATTGGCTTACGTAGTCACGTTGCTGGTAAACGTTGCACATAGGTGTGCACGATTTATAGTAGCCGCATGTGACGTAGATATCACGTGGTACTTCGTTACCGTTCCGAATATGTAAAACGGGGTGTGCTCCTAACGCAAAGCTAACTCAGTGCATTATTGGAAGTGCGTTGTGCTTCAGCAGGAAAAGTAGTACTGAAAAGCATTCAGCTTTTCTTTTCAATTTTATTTCATATTATTATGTATAAATAAGTAAATACTGTATTGATGTGCATGAATATTTCAAAAATAACAGCCTGATGCCCATAAATAGTACTCTTTCGCAGAATTACAGGGACTGAGGTTTATCTTTCTTAAACTGTGTTTCAGATACGATTGTGAACGTTTGTCCAATGGTCTGCAGCGAATGATTCCCTTCCACAACTTCAAAGAACCTCTCGATGGCTATGCTGCTCATCTTACCCACGTTGCCAGTGGTCGCCATTACGCACAGAGGCCAGATGGTCTTGCCATGCACGACATACGTGAAGTGGACGTCCAGGACATGCAAAGGTGGACTGAGCGCATCATGGAAGCCATCGACTTGCGTAGGGTAACCTCACATGACGGACAATACATCCCTCTCGACGAAGAACACGGCGCTGATCTTCTGGGAGCCCTCATCGAATCCAGCTTCGAATCCAAGAACAGAGGATACTATGGAAGCCTTCACAACTGGGGTCATGTGATGATGGCTTACATTCACGATCCTGATGGCAGATTCAGGGTAAGGACATTAATTCTATCCTCATTGTGATCCAAATTAAAGAGTGTGTAATTCCTTTATTTCCATCCATGAAATATGTATAGATTCTTAACATTATGGCATCACATTTGCATGCCCGAAAGTTTTCTGTTTCATAAAAATCAAAATTTTCTAAGAAACGTTGTTACGATAAATGCTGATTACCTTCAAAATTTTTCCATCTTTGTCGATTCCTTGCAGGATTTCCTTAAAAATTACCTCCTCTATTAGTTATAGAATAATCAGGGTTCGACATAAGAAAGACCTAATCTCATATCTAATATCTGCAACAATAATCCCATTTCACTATTAAATCCATCTATTTTACCCTAATATTCCTCTCACTGTACTGATATCGGCCACTTCTAACAGCTTAATGAAATCTTGATTTCGCACCCAAATCTGACTAGCGTAGAACAAGGTAGGCCTAAATATTACACTGCATACCGGCGACATTTCATGCGTGTCTAAATATCTTGGGTTGGAAAATTTTAGACATTTTCGTCCCCTTTCAAAGTAGCTACTTCTGCTGACGCATGTTCAAAAGGAAGTTATTCAAAGTGGAAACTGTAACTCCGCTGCATGTGAGGATAAAATAACCGACAACAGAGTAACTCATTAAGTCTTATTATTAAGAAAGAAAAGTGTCTGTAAGACAGTTATAAAGAAGTTGTAAACCTAATATCAATAGTAAGGAACTTCGGTCAGGGATTTATCATATAAGGTGTATGTATGTATTAATAGCATTATCATTGTCATCATAGCCTTAACTGAAAATCTCATTACTTTTAGCATATCTGGAACAAACTAAGATATTTATGGTACAAAAATGTGTCAGACAGGAAGGATGTGTGCTACTCATTAATAAATTTAAGCGAATTTGACGAATTTTAGAAATGTATTAAAAGATAATTTACATTTTCTTTGAAATGTTTCACTTTTCAGAAAAAGTAGTAATTTAGCATATGCACAGCATTTAAAAAAAGTTTCATACCAGAGACTCCAAACTCATGTTTCTACGCGTAATATAGAATGAAACAGAAACCGTTGCATGGTGAACGGACAGGAAAAAAGGGAGAAATGTGAGAAAATAGCGCAAATATCACCGAACGCCTGCATTGCTCAAAATTTCGTAGTGAAATCTCCTGCCATATGTCATAGACGCAAAGAAAGTTTTAAGTTTTTGCTGTAGATGGCTTTTGATCGTGCATTTTGCATATGAACTCTGAAATGACGCCTGCTTTTTAGCTTCATCTTGATCCTCTCTCTCCATAGCACTTTCTCTCTCCCTCACCTTCTCTCTGTCTCTCTCTCCGTCACCCTTTGCTCTCCCATTCTTTTTCTTCACTCACCCTTTTCCTCTTTCTCATTCTGTCTATCCGGGCCGCTGGTATCCTAGTGGGCAACGTTCGTGACTGCCGCGAAAAGGACCTCAGGTTCGATCCCAGCAGGTACGTAACGCTCGATCCACTAAATATCCGCCGTGCGTCGGATGGGCACGTTAAGCCGTCGGACCCCGGGTACTGGCCCCCTGGTAATAAATAAGGGCGTCTTCCTCCCCCTTTCTACTTCTACTACCCACATCTCCTAGCTTCCTATTTCTAAGGGTTGTTTAAGACCTGGGGTCAGACACTCCCTTCCTAAAATCCTCTACATATGATCATGATCATTCTGTCTCTCCACACACTCTCTTTCTCTGTCTCTCCGTCAACCTTTTTTCTTTCTCGCTCACCCTCTTCCTCTTTCTCATTCTGTCTCTCCACACAGCCTCTTCCTCTCTCTACGTCTCTCTCTCTCTCCGCTCACGTTCTTCCTCACTTTACTTTTACTATCTCTTTCCAACTCTTCGCCCTTCTACATTCCCTGTATTCTCTCTCTCTTTCTCTCCTCGCTCTCTCATTAAATCTTCTCTCTCTTAAATATTTTTTCACCAAAATTCTTCTAAATATTTTCTCTTTTAAATATTTTTTCACCTTTTCGTCTGTTTCTTCTTACCTTGTACTTCTTCTCTCTCGAAATCTTTCCGTAACCCTCTCAATATTTGCATTCTCTTTCTCTGTCTTCAACTCTTCATATGTTTGCTCTCTCTCTCTCTCTCTCTCTCTCTCTCTCCGTTTCATGTTACAGATGAACGTTAAACTATTAAAAATTTACATATATCCAGTCTACACTGCCCTGCCGCTAATATCGAAATTAATTTTAGTCTACATCTAACCTTATTTACAGGAAATTTAATACTGTGTGCTGAAGCCTTTGGCCCTTATGACAACATTTACTCTTCGTGCAATAGTCTATACCAGTTTTTAGTAAATGTCCGCTGTTATGTTCCGTACTAATTCAGCTTTGTTTCTTGGGCGATTGATTCTTCTGCCCACCCGACATACTTTATCCCAGACATTTTCTATAGGGTTCAGTTCAAGGCTCTGGGATGACCAGTTCAACTTTTTGATACCTTTGACATCAGACCAATCTGTAACAACACGAGTTGCATGAAATGGTGCGTCGTCCGTTTGATAGAAGTACGGGCAATCCCCAAAGTACTGCCACAACGTTGGTGCTACAGAATCTAGAATTCACAATCGTGCAAACATGGGTGCAATTCAAAAGCGAATAGAAAGAAAATACTAGTCTTCGATTTGTGAGAAATACCCAAACATTTGATGCCGTTTTTCGACATTTTTAACTACAAATATGACGAATACTACTTACTGCTTACTTTATCCCTTTGTGTTTGCAAAACTTGTGTCTGCTAAGACACATTTTTGGGATTAACTAGTCGATTTACGGTAATGATTTTCTGACTGGTAGAAAGGCATTGAATGTTTAACGTGTCGTTTGCGCGAACGAAAATTAGCGATATTGTCATGACAATCTGAATGCGTCAAGATCAAGATTTTGACATGAAAACTTTACTTACGAAATGGAATTTGAAATTATAGATTCTGTGGAACGAGATCAAATGTTCCTACTCTTGTATTACATGAATATTTATTTAGTCTAGCAACGAAATTTTCTTTAAATGTAGCTCTGTTATACTGTAGTCTTTAATTTACCTTAGGCAAAAGCAACCCTTGCTTATGATGCTACTTACTTTATCACTTTGTGTCTGCAATGGTAAGAATCTAACAAGACGTTCTGTTACAGGAAACACCAGGTGTTATGAATGACACTGCCACAAGTTTGAGAGATCCAATCTTTTACAGATACCACAGATTCATTGACAACGTCTTCCAAGAGTACAAGAAAACTCTTCCATCTTACAAAAAAGAAAACGTGAGTACCAAACTATTGACATTTTTTATGTAAACTTCCAAATTTGTAATTTTTTTTAATTAATCTATGTTTTGCTTAGTTTGTGATACGTATCTTAAGCTTTGGAGAACATTCAGAATTCTTAAGTAAGTTCATGTTTCATCGTTAGCTATTAACCCTTTAACGACCATAACGCCCAAAACGCCCGTGCATGCAAACAGCCATAGGCGCCCAAAACACCTGCCTAGAGAGTGAGTCAGATTTCCTACCCTTACCTGTTCTTCAAATTTTCTCGACCTATGAGGGATCAGCAGGAGTCACCCTCAGTCACTATTGTTGTTATTAAACAAAGAAGTGAACCAATAGATAGTTTCGGGCGTTATGCTATTTGGAGTTATAAAAGATTTTTGGGTCATGGTCGTTAAAGGGTTAAGAAAGGAATCCGGTGTACACTTCCGGTGAATTCTGCAGACACCAATGTTGAATACTGACGTGATTTTCTGGGTTGCGGGCAGTGCTGGGTTCGGGCCCAATTTTAGGGCCCGAACCTGAATTTTGTATTGAACGATAGAGCGCAAACTTGAGCTAGCCCATAAACTATGTCTAATCTATTTGGGAATGAATAACAAATTCTAGAGAGTACCCTGGTACTCTCTATAGATAATTTATGCTGTGCATCTTTCGCATGCCAAGATCTTTCTGAGTGTGAAATTAAACGAGTGATTTGAGAGGGTACATTTATTTACGTACATGTGAAAACACAAGTTTGTCCGCGACGTCTATCTAACTTGCGCCCACTTACTCCAGAGTAAGTTGCTCTCCCAACTAAGCTACGCGGACAGAATGTATCGCTGCAGATTTGTCGTCTTGACACGTGCTTTACCTCTGTAGTACGTCACATTATCTCCCTCTTATTTTATTTTTTTTTCTTTATTTTTCTGTGAAGCGAAGTGGGAATTTTTCATTAATTCCAGACAATGTGTGAAACAAACATCACCAGTGGCGGATTTCCAAAGAGGCACACTATAGGAGAGCACCTAGGACCCCAGCGTTTGAGAGGCCCAGAAAACGCATAACTGTATTGTCAGTAATGTTTTGGTTTTCAGGGATCGAAATAAGAATTAAAAAAAAATCCTAACAAATAAATCATTAAAGTGACCACATTATTTGCATTGTGAATTGATGTTTTACTTTCTCATATCAGTAACACATATTTTTCTTGCTGTTGTTGATAATCTAAATTTTCGTTGTTCTTATCGATGTCCTTGTTTTGAACCTTTACCCTTAGATTTCGTATTTGCCGCAAACACTTAAAATAGTTTAACCTTCCATTTAGTGGTAGGTGAAAGAAGAATTCACGCTTCACACACTTTTGTTGTGTAAGGCGAATAATTAACTGGTCTGCTGTTACATAAATTACTTTCATGCTACTTCCAGCCAAAGGACAAAGGAAAATATCTGTGTTCGAACCTCCTTTCTTTCCCCCTGAGGTGCAATGAGGAGTGCTTGTAGAAACTGTCTTGGTGATCGGGTATGTTTACTGTTTATTGCCTTTTCCCTTTGGGTCAGAGAAATCAAGTTCATGACCCCCCCCCCCCCCCCACACACACACACACACACAAAGCAACCTAAACCAAAAGAATTAATATTTAGACTGAAAAAAAGAAAGAAATTCGAGAATATCACAGTATATTTTTTCTTATGTAACATATTAAAAAAAAAAAATTCCTATTGTATTGCAACAACATTTTCTTATTACTTTCTCCTCCCCTGGTAATTATCAAGTATTTTCCCTTTTTCTATTCCTTAAATCGACATAAAATAAACTTTTGAAAAAGCAATAAAAGTTTCAATGATACTCTTACTGGAAAAGCTGTGGCTACTACTTTTCCATTTTCAAACCCCATCTTTTGCATTTAATCCTTATACCTGTTTGGCAATCCTCTACTGAAAGTGCCAAACTTAATATCCTTAGATTTCGTATTTGCCACAAAAATGTTTTTTAAAATATTTCTAAAGACAAAAAGTTCGATGTGCACAGATAGACAAAGTCATTACACTAACACTGTTTCCTACAAAACGTTCTAATAACAGGAAGAATGGCATTTTAATTAATACAGACATTTAACGTGGACCAGGAACATCAAACAAAGATCTTCGCTCTTTCCACGTTTATAAGTGAGTCACGGAAAAATTCTCATTGGCCGCCACCGGGAGTCGAACCCAAGGTCTTCCAGTCACGCGCCGGATATGCTTCCGCTACACCACAGCGACCTCAGATTCCTCCGGACTCACACACGCTAACTGCCAAGCCAATTTGGCAGGTTGCTTCTTGGAGCCCCGCACAATGCTGGGGATTCACCAAAGATAGTAAGCAGCAACTGAAGAAATAATTAGAATCAAACAAAGATCTTCGCTCATTTCACGTTTATAAGTGAGTCACGAGAATTTTTGAGAATTTTTTTAGTGAGTCACGAGAATTTTTGAGAATAAAATGATAATTTTTCCGTGACTCACTTATAAACGTGGAAAGAGCGAAGATCTATGTTTGATTCTAATTTTTGACCGTTCACAAATCTGTCTGCCTCTCTTTCACCTCCATAATCTGTCCTATGACGGTTAAATGATCACACAACTGATCATAAGTGTATTGTCTTCTTGTGTGTCATTAACTTGTTCTATGTGGGTTATGTTGGTTAAGTGAAAACTCATCATAAATCTATCGTCTTCTCTTGAATGTCAGTAATCTGCCTTCTACCGTTGAATGAAGTTAATTACATAACCGATCATGCAGCTGCTTTCTTCTCCCCAGCGTTACTAATCTGTACTATGACAGCTAAGTGATTAGATGTCCCATCACAAATACACTATCTACCAACAAGTAATTGGACACCCCTGCAATCAACGATATCTGCGGTCCTGATACACGACACGGCCGCCGCCGTTAAATATCGTGTGGAAAACAACAATGCAACCAGTCTCATGCAAGATGCCAGGCAGTTCGGAGCTCTCTGATTTCGAGAAAGGTGTAATCGTCGGGTATCACAGAAATGGCCGATCCATACGTGACATATCCAGCGAGTTGAAGTACCCAAAATCGACAGTGGCCTACGTGATTGGCAAGTGAATGATGAGAGGTGACTGTCGGAATGTGCTCGACCCGGCAGACCCACAAAACTGGGAGTTAGATACCGACGGGTGCTGGCCAGAGAAATTCGGAAGAACCGCACCAAATCGATGGGCCACATCCGCGAGGAGTTTCAACAAGCATCCGGGAGTGTTCTTTCAATGAATACCATCCGTAAGGAAGCCCATCTGCTCGGTTATCATAGACGTGCTGCCGCCCACAAGCCTTTGATCACCAAGTCCAATAGCGCTGCTCGGTTAACGTGGTGCAAAGAACGTCGACAGTGGACCGTTAAACAATGGAAACAGGTTCTCTGGAGCGATGAATCAAGGTTCACCCTCTACCGTTCGGATGGCAGGGTCTGGGTTTGGCGTCTGCCTGGAGAACGCCTCCTGCCGGGATGTATTGTGCCAAATGTGAAGTTCGGCGGCGGTGGAATTATGCTATGGGGGTGTTTCTCCTCGTATGGCACGGGACCCTTCGTCGGAATTCCTGGTAGACTCAACGCCGAGACCTACTGCACCATTTTGGATGACCATACATTTCCTACGTTGTGGCAGTTTTACGGGGTGGACCCATGTTACTTTCAGGATGACAATGTCACCTGTCATGTTGCGAGGTCCACCATGGCTTGGTATGGTGACAATGGGGTTAATCGAATAGACTGGCCTGCGCAGTGCCCGAACCTTAACCCTATCGAGCACCTCTGGGACGAGTTGGAGCGTCGACTTAAGGGGTGCCCCCACCGTCCGAAATCGGTGAAGGAACTGACCTGTCTTCTCCAAGCCAAGTGGAAGAAAATACCGCTAGCCGTTGTACAACGCCTGGTTGAGAGTATGCCCCGGAGGGTAGCAGCTGTAATCGCCGCTCCTGGAGGCTCCACCAACTATTGAAGGTGAGTAAACTTCGTTTTCCTTTGCTATCACAGGTATCCAATTACTTGTTGGTGGATAGTGTATATGGTCATGTCTTCTGGCATGTCCTATGTCGGTAAAGTGAATTATAGATGACTTATCACACACCTCGCTTTTGTTCTTGTACCTCAATAATCTAATAATCTGTCCTGTGCCGGGTAGGTGAACTTGGTGACCGATCACAAATTTGTCTGCTCTTGAGCGTCGGTATTCTATGTCGGTTAAGTTAATTTGATGACCAATAACAAATCTTTGTCCTCTTCTTCTCGTGCATGTCGCACCTTTCCTCAGGTGAAACAGAAAACAGAACATCAACCTGTTCTTTGTTCGCTAGGAAAAATGGAAGACAGTCCATCAACCCTGCCGCTTTTTTTACTTTGTGTGTCGTAATTCATTCTGATCTGTCCGCTGTCCCATAATCGCTTATACGACACATTTAGCTGAGTAAATCATAATATTTAAGTGAAAAAACAATAATATCCCATAGTGAAAACTGCAGTGTCAAGGCTCTTGCAAAATGTTGCAGTATTTCAGATTCGGCCTGGGCTTAAATTCAAAAGAAATGTCATTCCGTCATCTGTGGTATAAGAAAAAAAAATCACACTATATTTTTAATTTGCTGCGACATAATATAATTTTAAGGTTTCTTGTTAATGAATGCTTACATTTATTGTCCTTTTGTTGCATGTTTGCCCTAATAAATAATTTAAAATGTTAAAAGCTGAAATTTCCTTAGTGAATAACAATGTATCGAAATCTTTAATAAAATTAATATTTTTGAACAAAATCATAAATAAATCAGAATGGCACAGGTAACAGCTAGCAAGGAAAAAGATTCACATTATTTCAACTTTGCTATGTAAAGTATGTGGAAGCCATTATTTTTTTGGTTTAAGTCAGTAGTTTTCTGGGTTTAATAGCAACTTACTGATTTCAAATATATCGTTTGCTTTTTCATTATTTTAAATCTTTGCCTCATTACAATCATAAAAATGTTTTCCAGTCATTTTCAGTATTTGCATAAAATACAGGTTTTAAATTTATCTTGCTAACTAATGCCTTCCCAGATTATTTTTTTTTCAACACTATGTAAAAAGGCAAATAAGTAAGCGAAATTATATTTCCGTCTCATAGCGTATGATTTATATCCGAGCAAGCTTTCACCACGATTTACGCAATAACCAAGTCCAAATTATCCTTCGTAATATGCCCCACTCCAACATCTTGACCCGCTCAATATGGCTCTACGGTTGTCACAGCGCAAACGTATGCTTAACAGAGCAGACAACCAATCTAGTCCCTTATTCAGTATGTATGATATCTGTGGTCACGCTTCACGAGCTAATTGTCCGATCTAGCTTCTTGTACATGATATCTGTGATTGTAATTAAGTACAATAAGGAGAACTTTACGTTAAGATATCGATGTTGAATTGTTCTAAACGCGTTGATTATCCGAAATAGAGGAACAAATTACGAAAAATGGTTAAACAACTTGAACGTTGCTTACAAACATTGCTAGACTTTTCAAACACGAACCTCAGTTCAAACGTGAGATATCCCACGTATCTTCGCGGGAATAAAACAAGTATTTCTCTGGGGAATTCGGAATGTATTCATAAAATAACGTGACTATGGGACCTTCCTCTTGCGAACAGTATGGAATTTTAAAAGTAAAAATAATTTCAATCGGAAATTTTGCAGCTGAAAGAAGTTTTGTCTTAAAACGTCTTTCATTCTTCTAAAATGTCATTTTAAGACAGAAGCGCCCTATTTTTTATTGAAAGCTCGCATTTTTTTTTTTTTGCATGTTCACTGCAATAAAAATGCTACTTAATTGTTGTTGGAACGCAAAATTTTCATATACATGCTCATTTGTTTTATTCTCAAAAGAAAAAAGCCTAAAACTTTCATTTCCTTGATTAGTTGGATTTCCCTGAAGTGCAAGTGACTGACGTCCATGTGAAAGCCAAAATTCCAGATGTCGTCCACACTTTCATAAGGGAAGACGAATTGGAGCTTTCCCACTGCCTACACTTCGCCAAACCAGGATCCGTTCGGGTAAGTTAATTTACATGAAGTTATAAACTTCAAACTTCAGACCATATACAAAAGAAATTTTATGAGTTTTTCCGTGGTAAATTGGTAATATTAATTTATATATTATTTATACAGTCAGTATTAATTCAAGCACAAGTTTTATCAAAATGAAAGAAATCGAGATAGTTTTTACAGATTTAGAAATTGCTTGTGATAATGCAAAGAGGTAACACTTGGAAAGATCCTGCAAATATAATAAATGACATGTTAAAAACTGTGCCATTTATTCAAAGATAATAAACATTGTATTAAAATTTTCATTATCTGTCCAGATATTATTAATGTCGTGCGCACTTTAGTACTAATAAATCCAAAAACTCTCTCACGAAAAAGTTACCAAATCTGTACTAGGAAATCTAAAAGTACTCTCACGAAAAAGTTACAAAATCTGTCTCCACCAGTGTTACCAAATATTTTTAACAATGATTTTCATTAAAAGAGTTATTGTTGCATTGTTAAAAGAAATCAAATTCACTTGAGGTAAACTTTTCTGATTAATATTTCTCTTCAGAAAAATTTTAGTTGACATCTTTTTGCTGATGAATAGGTGGTGGCACTTGAAATTTGCGTGGATACGAACTACATTTTATTTCGGAAACCGTTAGAGGGAAATTGTGATTGTAAGTTTGCTGCTAGTACTAATAACACAAATTTTAAGCACTAAAAAACTGAAAAACAAATTTAAACGTTTGAAATCGACAATTCAAAATATACGGATCGTTACTTGAAGAAATAGAAGGAGAGGAGAAAGACATTGGGAAGCTGAATCCATTTCATTGGAGTGAAAACATCACTGGAAAAAAAGTACTCATGTTTTAAGTTATTTGCCGATCATTTTGCTTTTATATATATACAGGACTTGAAAAATATGGTCGATTGCTCGTCCGTGACGAGTGAAAAGTTTTGGTTGACGAGTAAAAAATTCAGTAGAGCAGTTAAAATTCAATCGACAACTATTTATACGTTAATATGAGTATTGTTGGATACGTAAAACTATCAGTTTCTCAATAAAGCTTATTTTAATTCACAGAAGTGATGTCTGATTGTGCGCCATTGTGAACCGGTTTTTCCGCAAAAGAAATTGGACAGCGTGAGTCAGAACATCCGGGCACGGTGCGCTTAACAAGGAACACGAGGCAAGAAGCCGCAAGCCCGGTAGAATGATTTCCCCAAACGTTGTGTGAAAAGATAGGCATTGTAAGAGTCACATGCGCCTCGAAAGCTGCCACTTAGCCAATTGTTGTCGTATATAGGTGAAAGTGCAAACACGGGAATCCGTGTTTCCGCGAAGCTGTTAGGAAAGTTCTAAAACATTGAAGGATTCTTACATCGTCTACTTTAGGAGAAAACTGAGTTCGGTTATTATATAATAGTTAATCGTTTAAATTAAGTTAGCGACAATATATTATTCGAGAGATATGTTTAAATTTTAATAAATCAAACTTTAAAACACGGAACAAAATTGACAGCCCTGCGGGACTGCCGATTTTCAGCTGGCGAATGAGACATTTGATTGACTGGTGAACCAGCATAAAAATTTTCAAGCCCTGTGTATATATAAACAGTTAATCAATTTCTTCAAAAAGGAAACTAATACATCCGGTGACAACGAATTTCTTGCAACAAAGTCGTAAGAAGACTAAAACAGAAAGGAAACATACACTCTTCACAAAACTACGAGATATATTAACAAGTACACATTAAATCTTGAAAATAGCTTCATGCACAAGAAACAGAAAGCAGATGTATTTGCTATACAGGGTGAACATAAAGCACTTCCCTCATTAAGAAAATATTTATTTAAACAAACTATGATTATTAGAAACAATCGGTTTGTGATATGATGCATGTAAACTAATAGAGTTTTTTCAGTTGTTATAGGTGCATGCTGAGTAATAACTAGGTGGCGCTGCCAGCGTAAGAAGTAAAAATGGCGTCTTTGTAGGAAAAGTCGCAATGTGGTACCACGAAACCAAATCCCCGATAACTGTTCAGCGTAAGTTCAGAAGAGAGTACGGACGTTCACCACTTGAGCATAACAGCTTGGTACCAAAGTTTAAGGAGCAGGAAGTGTTGAAGACCGAAAACGAAAGGGCCACATTTCCCAACAGGTGAGCTGATCTGACGCCACTCGGCACAATGACTCATGAAGGTCACTGCCCTCGACCGCTGCTGGGACGGTCCACATCATTGCCGCCACGTCACCCGACATAACACCATTGGCGACGGCAACAGCTCAGAACTGCCGGAAGGGGTGTTATTTGGATAGCTAGGGATCGTACGGAGGGTGGCAAAAATTTTGTATTAGGCAGAAATTTGACCAAAAAATTACATTCATTTAGATTTTACCCGACGCCGATGATGTTATTCCCAGTAAAATAAAAAGTTTTAGGTACGAACTGTACGTAGTATTTATTCAATGTACAGTATGTAATACTGGGAAACATAGATACGAACCTCCATTAGTCGCAATTTTAGCTCACTTACGTCACTATTTGTTTCATATTCTCTGTCATAAGGCTAGTTATGAATTTTGGTTGGTAACCTGCAATGAATCACTCTGTGTCTTATCTTTTTAAATTATCATTACGGAAATGGTGCCTTTCTGGTACTGTCTTAGACATGCTCGAAGGATTTCCTCCATTTCACAGAATAATTACAAAACAAATTTTAACAAAATGTTCATTTTGTATAACAAAATTTCTGTGACTTCCAAAAATTCACAAACACTTATATAAGTTCTCTAAAATATTAGATGACTGCACTGTCCATGTGTTCTAGTTGCTTAAATATTGCGGGGGGGGGGGGCTAAAGGATGGGCTCAAAGAAAAGTTGGGTGGGCTATGCCCACCCATAGCATCACGCCTAGATAGCACCCCTAGACTTTTTCTGTGGGGTTATGTCAAGAACGAAGTCTATTCAACATCAGTGCCTGATACTGAAACTCTGTAGAGGAGGATAACAGATGCTATTGCTAGAGCCGACTAAGAGATGTTAGGCAAAACATGGCGAGAAATTGAATAACGACTACATGTGCTACAGGCCACAAACGGCGCTCATGAGGAGGTGTTCTAACAATATAGAAAAAAAAACTATTAGTATACATTCATCGTGCCACAAACCGCTTGCTTTAACCTATCATAGTGTTTCAAATAAAAAAATTAATGAGGGAAAGAATATGTCAAACCTGTATGATTATTATATCTCTTTTAACGTGTGACATATATTCAAATTTAACTTTCATTTTTAGTTTCTTTTCCTATGTAAATTTGAGTTTTTTCTGTTTTGCTCTTTCCAAACTTAACGTGATATCTTCTCTCTCACATGAATGAGGTTGGCAACACTTTTGAGGTCAGAGAGAATAACGTATGAATGTGATAAGAACAATATCTAAAAAGGACGATACAGCAGTTGCTTAGTGAGTGTGTGTGTGTGTGTGTATGTGCGCGTGGAGATGTTCGATTGCTGTTAAGCTAGATTATACGATAAATAGTTAAGGTATTATAATAAAATGTTATCATAAGTTTTTGGCTTCTGTATATGTTTCGTTTGGCCGTAATTTGAGCTATCCCATGCAACTATCGCATTGTATTCTCATTTAGTTCAACATTTCCTTAGTCATGGTTTTGGATATAGCGTAACACCAATCGAGCACACGAAAAAGGCTTACGATATAGTGTATTCAGTGGCGAAGCGTCAATGGAAGCATTGCTTCCCTTTCGTCCATGCGCTTTCTTTTGCGTGAATAAAAAATATGCAGCATTAAAGTACAATAAAAATACACAACAACATAACGCAGCGTGCATTTTTTGTTTTCAGTATCTTTTATTTTTAAGAAAGCAAATTCATATTTGTATTTTTACGAAAACAAGAACAAATGTCTCGTACGTAAGTCGCTCGTTGGAAGCAACGCAGATAATGTATCCAACTGAACCTTAGTAATACAGCATGACAAACCCGCAGAGTGGCCAGCCAAAGCCAGTAATGCTATGTGTGCTAAGCATAGAGCGTGGGGAAGCATTCTCCCAAACGCTTCCACGGCGCCGAAGGCAGAACCACACAAGAGACTTTCAAGCATAAAGCCACTAACTTGAGCATGCGCTCTTTCCAAACGTTCAGTCAGACCACGCGTTATATATTCTTTGGTCAGACTCAGCACTCAGAGGACTCCCGTAACAATAGTTTGAAGTTGCAATTTATCAAAAGTTTTCTGTGTTAGTGTAATTAGTTTATTCAGTTCCATTATTGGCTTATGGTTTGAACTTTCAGTAGTTTTATGTCACACGTTCTTTAGCGGTGACATGTCATTATTTCAGGAATATAAAAGTAAGCGTTACTTTCATTAGTGTAGCTATTTGTTTCTGTGACTCTTCTGAGGAATGTAAGCGCCATGGTAGCAATGGACTCTGGCACATCTACAGTACACGGCCACGTGAACTCCCAAAACTCCCAAGAAAAAATACTTTCTCTGTCTTTTGAATCATTTTCATAATCGTATAAAATCACATTTATAAATGAAAAAAAAATTATCTATAAAAATCATATGAAACCATATTTATATAATGTGATTTTAAATGATAATTTATATGTGATTTTATATATAAATCATATAAAATCACATTTATAAATAAAAAAAAAATATCTAGCTCTCCCACTCTCTAAGGGCCTGAGCCCGAACCGCAGTAAAAATTCTACAGCCCGAGCACGATTCGGGCCCGGGCTCTGCTTCGGACTTTCGGGCTCAGTCCGTCTCAGCTCTGATAGAAGCAACCCCCAATTCTTTTCATTGTGAGGGTAGACAAGTTTCTTTCCCTTTCAACATTTTCATTGAATTATTTTTTGTATAAATCTTTGCATTTGAACTTCTACATAGACATTTCTTTTTGGTGGTACCGCGCATAGTCGCGTTTTTGGGGGGGGGGGGGTTCTTACGATGCTTTCTGCCATGCCGTATTGTCAACGTAGCATGTAAACTACGGGTCACTTGCTGATTTTAATTATTATAAATTTTCATTCATATCATTTTTGCCATCTATTTATCGCATATTAACTGCATTGCTTCCCTTACTTACAAAGTCACGCTTCGCCACGGAGTGTATTAATCTAAGTTTTATGCCTTAGAGTTCACTACTGCATAAATGCAGTTCTTGTTTGGATGTCAAGGCTTTAATTGAAGTCGATGAAAAGTTGTTAGAAATTTAATAAATATATGTAATATCATGAATATCTCGCTTGTGCATGTAAATGATCAAACTGGACGTCCCATCCTCCCCCTTCAAAACCATGAAAGAAGAAACTGTAAAAACACATATACAACTTTCCTCGTGAATTTTACATCATCATCAACCATTCTCAATCCACTACTGGATGAAGGTCTCCCCAAGACTCGTCCACAACTGTCTGTCTTGAGCAATTCTCTTCCATGTTATTCCGGCATGCTTCCGAATTTCATCCACCCAATTTCCATGTGATTTTCTTCTGTGTCTTTTCCTAGTATTTCAGTTATTCAACTGCTGTCAGTTTTCCTAGCAATATTTCCAGCCCATTGCTATTTCAGGATTTTTTACCTTGTTCACGACGTCATTCTTGTCCTTTTCCTGATCCACGGGTTCCTTTTTTTTCTATTTTTGTTGGTTACACCAAGCACGCATCTCTCCATGCTGCTATGAGTTGTCCGCAACCTCTGTACGCCTTTTTAGTTAAGGTGCATGTCTCTGTTCCAAAAGTAAGAACTTGATGGACCCATTAATTAGGCACTTATCCTTTACGACAATAGTAAATTACTCTTGAAAATTGTTCAGCCAATTTTTATATTTCTATTAATTACTTCTTCGATGTAGCTCTCGCTTGATATCTGTTTAGAAAATAATTTGTGTTCAGTTAGATTTGCCGAAATTTAGGTTTTGCGACAAGCATAAAGACACGCTTACCCCACCTAATTTGAAAACTGTGAACCGCAGAAATTCGACAGTTTTGATTGAAAGTTTAACGACCACCGTGAGCAACTCAATAGGTTATAAGCAGTCCCTAATTTAGGGCCACTGATTCCAGGGAAGGGAGAGAGCCAGTACCGTAAGACAAACACAACATCCATGCCTCACCGGGATTCGAACCCGGACCCTTCTCGGACGAATGGTCATAAGCCAGCGCTTAGACCTCCCTCAGGGTCCTCTGCAAAATTATTTCTTGGAATCAGACTGACAAATACAAAGACATTGTGATCACAGGCGGACAAAGAAATATTTTAAGTACTCGCGCTTTTTCTAAGAGACATGTTAAAAACATTTCAACTAGTATCAGACTGAAAATGCAAATTTCAAGTGTTTTTCCTTTAGTTTGTCCTCTCTCTCTCTCTCTCTCTTCTTTTTCTTCATTAAAGCTAATATACCACTTCTTTCTATAGGCGAGGTACCACCATCTGGACCACGAATCTTTCTCCTACATCATTAACGCCCAGAACAACAGTAATGTTGAAAAGGAAGCAACTGTACGTATTTTCTTGGCTCCAAAATACGACGAGCTCGGCAATCCCATCCCATTGGCCGAGAAGAGGAGATTGTGCATTGAAATGGACAAATTCCACTCCAACCGTAAGTATATATATATATATACATATATGACTTAAGAGTAATATTTCTTTTTTTTTTTTTTTTTTTTTTTTTTTGATTTGAGGTTTAACGACCACCGTGAGCAACACAATAGGCTATAAGCAGTCGCCCTTCCCTAATTTAGGGTCACTGGTTCCAGGGAAGGGAGAGAGCCAGTGCCGTAAGACAAACACAACATCCATGCCTGACCGGGATTTGAACCCGGACCCCTTACGGACGAATGATCAAAGGCCAGCGCCTTAGACCACTGCGCCACCGGGGCGGCACATTTCCTTTTGTACTATTAGCTGTTAAAATAACATTGGGTACTTATTCTACAGCAATAAAATCTGGTAGTAGGCTAGTGATGAGCAAAATACAACGTCTCTTATTCATCTGTAAACCCCGCCTTCACGAAGTGCAGCTTCTTCTTACAAAGGCCGCTTTGACGACCGGGTATTTACGGCATAACTTTGGTGTATAAAGAGATGATGTCCCACACTCCGCCTGGGGGTAGGCAAGCCAATGCATTCATACCTGCTAAGTCCGGACAAAGGAAAGGGCTAAGGACAGAAAGGGAAGACGATCATTAAACTTTTACTGCACTCGTATGAAATGAGAATTCCTTTAAACTCGATGAAGGTTAGGGAGTTCCCCGCAAGCAACAAATACGTATATCTCCCTCACCATGCCTGGACAAAAAAGATGGTCAACGATAAGATGGGTGGCCTGTCGCAAAATGTTTGCTACAATCATATGAAATGAGTCTCTGGAAAGCGTTCTCCGTAAATGATGCGCTGATATATCGCGCTGCCTCTACGGTAAATATGCCAACACTACTCCCTCCTGGAAGGGTCGGGCAAAAGAAGCTACGATGTCACTTTGGGTTCACTAAAGTAAAATGGTGCTAAAAAAACTTTTTAACCGTAGTAAAGATCTTTATTCGCTCCTTTTAGGAACGTTACCCATCGCTAATGAGCTTGCACACAAATGAAGTATCAAGGCTGACCAAATAGATTAGTCGATGAACAATTTAACTAGGTTGAACACATGAATAAGGGTAATTGAACGTTTGATTTGAAGAGAACAAAACAAGGTCGTCTGACAGAACCTTGTTTAACTTACAAATAGCTTGCTAATTTAACACTGAAAACACCTACCACCTCTCGCACCTTATTTGCACATCGGCTTGCTTGATATGACGGTGATGCCACACGGAACCAAAACTTTTGGAGTTCAGATATGACGTTAAGTTGGGAAAGTATAATGAGTGATGACCGAAAATTTACATTACAGACAGTAAGCGAAAATGGAAAGTTAAATAGGTAATAAACGTCCCAAAGCTAGTCCAAAGTTGCCATAAAGCAAGAGTGCACTGGCATGGTTACGTTTTGAGAAGGCATAAGGAATATGTCGGAAGCAGAGCTACAGAATACCGTATCGACATGGAGCTTCCTGGAAAGCAAACTAGAAGACCTAAAGTGAGAAGAGCTACAGAATACTGTATTGACATGGAGCTTCCTGGACAGCAAACTAGAAGGCCTAAAGTGAGAAGAGCTACAGAACACTGTATTGACATGGAGCTTCCCGGAAAGCAAACTAGAAGACCTAAAGTGAGAAGAGCTACAGAACACTGGATTGACATGGAGCTTCCCAGAAAGCAAACTAGAAGACCTAAAGTGAGAAGAGCTGCAGAATACTGTATTGACATGGAGCTTCCTGGACAGCAAACTAGAAGGCCTAAAGTGAGAAGAGCTACAGAACACTGTATTGACATGGAGCTTCCCGGAAAGCAAACTAGAAGACCTAAAGTGAGAAGAGCTACAGAACACTGGATTGACATGGAGCTTCCCGGAAAGCAAACTAGAAGACCTAAAGTGAGAAGAGCTGCAGAATACTGTATTGACATGGAGCTTCCTGGACAGCAAACTAGAAGATCTAAAGTGAGAAGAGCGACAGAATACTGTATTGACATGGAGCTTCCCGGAAAGCAAACTAGAAGACCTAAAGTGAGAAGAGCTACAGAACACTGTATTGACATGGAGCTTCCTGGAAAGCAAACTAGAAGACCTAAAGTGAGAAGAGCTACAGAACACTGTATTGACATGGAGCTTCCCGGAAAGCAAACTAGAAGACCTAAAGTGAGAAGAGCTACAGAACACTGTATTGACATGGAGCTTCCCGGAAAGCAAACTAGAAGACCTAAAGTGAGAAGAGCTACAGAACACTGTATTGACATGGAGCTTCCCGGAAAGCAAACTAGAAGACCTAAAGTGAGAAGAGCTGCAGAATACTGTATTGACATGGAGCTTCCTGGACAGCAAACTAGAAGGCCTAAAGTGAGAAGAGCTACAGAACACTGGATTGACATGGAGCTTCCCGGAAAGCAAACTAGAAGACCTAAAGTGAGAAGAGCTGCAGAATACTGTATTGACATGGAGCTTCCTGGACAGCAAACTAGAAGATCTAAAGTGAGAAGAGCGACAGAATACTGTATTGACATGGAGCTTCCCGGAAAGCAAACTAGAAGACCTAAAGTGAGAAGAGCTACAGAACACTGTATTGACATGGAGCTTCCTGGAAAGCAAACTAGAAGACCTAAAGTGAGAAAAATGAACTGTGTGTCAGCAGTAACATGAAAGAAATACATTTTAAGAATGAGTTGACACAAGCCAGAAAAGACTGGAGGTGGAGGTTCCGTAACAATGACTTCACCTAAATATGAGTCTAATCATGCAGCAGAATAACATTGTAGCAACATAGTGACAAGACATATGCTTTCTTTTTCTTCTCCTGCAGCATTATTAGTCACACGACAAAATCGAGTAAACACTGCAGACCCATCTTCTCTACTGAGTTCTATTCTGCGCCTCCTCACTCTTAAATTCAACCCATTCATTATGTTCTTTACACGGTTTATTCATTTCAACTTGAATCTTTCTCCATTCCTGATAATAAATTTACATAAATAACCGGTTTCTTCTGATATCGTTAAAGTAATTACGAATATTTCATTTATAAAAAGATGCCTTCATTATACGCAAAAGTAGTCTATTCCTAATTCGGTTAGAACCTGAATTGCTAGTTCTTTCACACTTTTTAGTACGAACTCAAACACACAGTAAGTCAGGTTTTTGCCATAAAAAATACAAAACAGAAAAATCGGATAATGATATTCATTCATACAGAATACACTGTTTTTTATCTAATTTATCAAACACGGGATGAACTAGCAGAATTTGTCTCAAAAGATACTCTCAAAGCAGAAAATATCGTGTCAGACATGAATTTTGATAATTCCAAGCTAACTATTTCTCGAAGCTGAAAAAATGTTATTAATTTTTTATCTTGTGGACAAAAACTTACTTCATGTGACAACCAGAAATATAAATATAAAATAAGAGTAATGGAGATAAACAAAACGTGAATAAAAAACGAAATTTTTGCTCTGGTGCTTAGAAAATATTCCAGTAATTCTTATGAAATATTGAAGACTGTTCCTCCTCAATTCCATAGATCAATCGCAGTGAATCTGAGTATTGCATCTAAAAGAAACTGCAGTAAAATAAATTCTGCAAGCCTATAGCTATTAGTGGTCAAAGCGTTATTACTTTTTATCCCAATAATTTTTTATGAATTCTTTTTCAGCACATTTGACATGCAAAATGTTGGTTCAGTTATGAACTTTAAGAAATAATACATCGATGAGTCCATTCCATTATGACCACCCCCAGCATTGAGAAATGAGCTCGCCAGGAGACCGAACGGTGGCACAAGTGAAGTTCACAGAACAGTATATATACAACCCGATGACCGGCTTTGGGTTAGTAGAATGTTCGGAGTCAGAATGGGAAAAGCTGCCGATTTTTCTGCCCAGCAGGACGCACACGACATAAAGGCAGATAGCAGCGATAACAAACGTCCGCGTAGCTCAATTGGTAGAGCGACTTATTCCGGAATGAGGGGACCCGGGTTCTGGCCCCTGCGTGGACAAAAATGACGGAGAAATTTACTTCGTTATATTGGCGCCCGAACTTCCCGGATGACCCGGCAGTTCAAGATTTAGCAATGGTGTGATGTTCTTTCCACACCGCGAGATAGGAAAAATCAGAGAATCTCTTCTCCAGCGCTTCGAAAAATATATGTGTCGCGTTGCATTCCACACACTAGGTTGACTGGGAGTTCTCAAGTGCACGTTCTACAGCGGATGGCTGCCTACAACGATGCATGGTCACGGCTGACCCGTGGGCCATGCTCCCGGCCCTCTTTCGGGGAGAGGGGAAACGTGACGTGCCTGCCCAGCAGGACGCATACGACATAAAGGCAGTAGCAGCGATAACGAACGTCCGCGTAGCTCAATTGGTAGAGCGACTTATTCCAGAATGAGGGGACCCGGGTTCGAGCCCCGGCATAGACAAAATGACGGAGAAATTTACTTCGTTATACCTCATACTGTTCTAAATCTCTCTCTCTCTCTCTTCGCTGTTCTGGACAATTCCTTTCATGCATGTGAGTGGTTCATACATCACCGTGTAGGTTATTTTTACGCTGTATTCAGGATATACACCACGGTTAGCTGTGCGAAATACTGTACGAGACTAACTAAAGTTTTCCAAAAAAGAAAATACTGAAATGTATAACTTTCTTTTTCAGTTAAAATTTTCAGCAATTTTATTCAGATCTTGTACATTTCTATTCGAACCCCCCTCAGAGCATGAATTTAGGCCCCTAGTCTGACCATTATGGGAGGATAACCTGCATATGAATGACAAGACTCAGGGTTTCCCAGCAGAACATTGCCGTACACTTCTTCCTGCAGTTTTCGTTCCACGGGGCATTCTGGTGCCAACATTTCCCCAGGTAAATGAGGCACACGTACCTGGCCCGTCCACATAGTGCAAGAGGAAACGAGATTCATCGGACCAGACGACCTTCTTCGAATCATTCTAGATCCAGTTTTGACGCTTGCGTGCCCATTGTAGGCGCTTTCGACGGTGAACCGAGATTAGCATGGGCACTCGGAGTGGTCTGAGGCTACGCAGCCCCATTTTCAGCAGGGTTCGATGAATTGTGTGTTGTGACAAATCACTCCAGTCACCACATTCAAATTACCGGCTAGTTGCGCCACCCCTTCTGTTTGCTTGTACCATACTTGCTTACCTCTAACATCGACAAGCAGTGATCAGCTCACATCTTGTGGGCAGTTCATGGTTTTCCCTCTTCGGACCACTTTTTGTAGGCACTACCCACGGCTAACCGTGTGCACCCCATAAACTTTACCATCTCGAAAATGCTATGTCCCAGTCGTCTAGCCATTACAATTTGGCCTTTGTCGAAATCGCTTAAGTCCGCGGCCTTTCCCGTCTGGCGAACAGGAATAGCACTGATCAACAGAGCTGAGTATCAGGTGTTATCTATCCCGTTTAAATACTTTCACACGAGCCGTCGTTAACCTACAATTTCTTCTATTTGTATAAAGACGCGCAGGTTACAATGTTTTGGCTCTGAGGTGTGTATCTCTACGTTAATCAGCTCTTACAATCTTATCTCGCTCTTATCTCGTTTGCACGTCTTTTATCACTCTTGACACACAGCACTTATCGTGCTTCGCTTACTTTTACTGACCTTGGTTTATTCTTATCGTGTATCGCTTACTTTTACTGACCTTGGCTTACTCTTATCGTGCATCGTTTACTTTAACTGACCTTGGCTTACTCTTATCGTGCATCGCTTACTTTTACTGACCTTGGCTTACTCTTATCGTGCATCGTTTACTTTAACTGACCTTGGCTTACTCTTATCGTGCATCGCTTACTTTTACTGACCTTGGCTTACTCTTATCGTGCATCGCTTACTTTTACTGACCTTGGCTTACTCTTATCGTGCATCGCTTACTTTTATTGGCCTTCGTGCTTCGCTTACTTTTATTAAACTTCGTACTTCACTTACTCTTATAGTACGTCGCTTACCTTTATTGTACCTTCGTACTTCGCTTACTTTTATTGACCTTCGTACTTCGCTTACTCTTATCGCGCTTCGCCTACTTTTAGTGACCTTCGTACTTCGCTTACTCTTATCGGTTTCGCTTACTTTTATTGACATTCGTACTTTGCTTAGTCTTATCGTACTTCGTTTACTTTTATTAACCTTCGTACTTGGCTTACTTTTATTAGCCTTCGTACTTCGCTTACTTTTTATTGACTTTTGACTCACTGTCAGGATTCCAACTTTGCAAATTCGTTGGGAGAAATACTGCGTCGTTAAGTCAGAAAACGTTTGACAAGAAGAAAACGAATTTGTATAAGAATACAGAACTCAAAAGGAAGGTAAAATTAAAGGCATACGTCACTAAATCCTTAAAACCACGAAATAAAAAACAAAAAAATTTATGCCGAGCTGAAAAATTTCGCGAAATACTGTTTGAGAGCGATGGCATTAAATGAAGAGTCATTAAATTTTTGTTACATTTAAAATTTTCCTACTGAAATCATGTTTCGATTATATGTTTTGTTTTTTGTTTTTTTCCCGCCATTTGTCTTTAGTGCGCCCTGGCAAGAACACTATTGTGAGAGCCTCAACCGACTCGAGTGTAACCGTATCATCGCTCCACACATTCAAGGAACTGCTGCACGGTGAGGATCTTATTGAGGGCCAGACTGAGTTCTGCAGTTGCGGTTGGCCACAGCATCTGTTGGTACCAAAAGGACATGATAAGGGAATGGTCTTCCAGCTCTTTGTCATGCTAACGGACGCTAGCGTAGATAAGGTAAGAACATTTCATAAGGTTTACTTTGACGAATGTTTCATCAAACCCTAAACAAAATTACCTATCAATTGATAAAGAATGCAATACATTAGTTTGTTGGATTTACAGAACATTAAATTCAAACAAACGTGGCAATGAGCCGAAAAGGTGAAATCCTAGCATTTGATTTTAAGAATGTATTTTGCTTGGAACTGAAAAAACACAAAACCTGAAATGCTTCGTAAACATGCACTTTTGTGCCTTCCACGTGGAATGTCGTTATACATATGGCAATAATATCTGGTTTTAATGTAACAATGCAACTTGCACCACAGTTATATGAAAGCAATTACACCAGGGGTTGTCCCAAATGTATATAGAATACACGGAATACCGAAAATATAAATGAATACGTGATTCTTAGAAGCTTGAGGATTTTCCATCTTTTCGGATGACCTCGTATACACGATTTTTCATGGAAAGTACCTAAGTTTGTAACATTTTAAGATATAAAGTGTACGATGCACGTTCTGTTGCGGTCTTCAAGTCATTTACTGACGAATATTACTTTGCGTTGGCAAAATCTTCCAGTGTTTGAATGTCTCACACGTTCTCAATTTGGTTAAAGTTCAGGCTGAATGGTGGCCAGTCTAGAACGGACACATTTTCTCTGTTCCGGTAGGCTTTTGTAGAATTGGATGTATGGATAGACGCGGTGCCGTGATGAAATATCCAGTTGCGTCCCCCCAAAAGTTCACCGAAAGGTACGAGTTTCTAGTGTCTCTATAAACTTCACCAAGTTTTGTCGTCCACTCAGAAATGGCAAAGAGGTTTGACTATTGCATGAAAAAGCCGCCCACACCATAACAGATCCACCACCGGAATCATGCCAACAGCTTGCATATTCATCAGGACCATCCAGATTCCATTTTGTGTTCATCACTGAACAGCGCGCTCAGCCATTTTTCGCTATATGACATGTGCATACGCTCCCACTGCAACTTCCTTTCCAAGAATGTCAGAATGAGATTCCTGGGTTTCTTAACTGTGAAACCGCAAAGTGTGAGAATTTTGATTTGTCTACATGGTATCCATGCAGTTTCAGCTGTGCGTAGCTTTTGGTTGCAGAAATCGTGCTAATATTAAATCGGAATGAATTGTGCTTCGCACACGAGTGAAGTTTTTAATATTATATTAGTTTTGAACTTGCATTAATGTTTCACGAAATTGAATTTAAAATAGAAATGAGAAGGTGCCTCAAAATAATTACGAATTTTATAAATTCAGCATTTTTCACACATCGGCAGCATGGTACGATGCACAGTTAGAAATATTTGCGACGAAAGAATGCGATTCAGCTAACACAAAATACATTGCAATGTCTTTGGAAAACAACAGCTTTCACACACTGGCTGCCGGCTCGTGGTTATAGGCTTCACGCAAACCGGTATCAAAGAATATAAACGCTTCGCGTGAAGAAGCTCAACTCTCGTAGAGATAATGTAAAACAGGCGACAGCAGCGCCACCATGTAATGCGGCCGCAGATGCTCTGCGGGAAAGTTAACATTCAGGCGCAAAAAGCGTAGGAGACACGGGACGGGAAGCCTATTTCACGGAAAGGAAGCTAAGCTTTGATCTGCGACTGTTTCCTTCGGTCTCATTGGGTCTACTAAACCATTTTCTTTTTTGTTCTTTTCTGAGTATCCCTCCTGTCCCTTCTTTTGGTGAAACAAATATATACATTAGCAATTAATATTATTTTAAGGAAATTTTAGCAGTTTTATTCTCACTTTAAGCACCGTAGTAATACCAGGTTGCTTGGCATGAATTTCACATTTACAATATACCTTAAATGTCAAAAATGCTGAGGCTGGTTTTGAATTTCCATGGGATTCGTGGTACTTCGTATTAAAAATTGTTTGCATGGAATTTTCAGTAGCAAAACAAAGGAATGGGTTCCCACAAAACGTAAACATTAGGTACCCAGCAAAAACAGTCTTGCTGGGCCAGCACTGTCCGCCAATTTCCCAGTAGTAGCCATAATAATAAAAAAGAAAAAAAAAAAAAAGCAAAGACAACCGCAGTTTCCCAAAGCTACAATTTTTTTTTCTACCCTTCCGAAGTTTGTAAATTAAACGCACTGCGCTGGGGAAATTTTCTCAAGAGATCGGAAAAACACCTGTTTGCATCTGAGTAGGTTTGAACCTAGGCCGCTGGCGTGATAACTGAGCTCTCTACCGACCGGACTAATTCCTCACGTTCGAGTATATGCTTAAAGCTGTCTGTTTGGTATGCAATGTGTAATCGAATGCTTCCCTCTTTCATTTTACAATATTACGAGGTATTTTTCATAAAAGTCAGTTTCATATAATTGATAAATTAATTTTTTCAACGTAACGATAGCTTTTTTTTTCAGCAAACGTTGTTTTAATGGTTTTCCAGGATATTTGTTTCAAACGGTTTCAAATTTGTTCTTGTTATTCATCCACTCCATTCCATGAATTGTTATTCATCGGAATGGAGTGGGTGTATTTCATGGCTGTAATATAAACGCAGATCTAGATGAGAACAACAAAACCTTTGAACAAAACGCCAACACAAACAAGCGTTTATATTCTTTGAACACAAACACGCATGCTCAGTCTAACTCAGTCTGCTCGGCATCCTGCGGCATCATCCTGTAATGTTGGCTTCTGTGTAGTAATTCTTTGCCGCATAATATAGTGGCGCTAGTTACGTCTCGCTGAGCCTTACCTTCTTATAGTTAGATATTCTTGCCGGTATTGCTCCAGCGACGAGGCATCTCCAGATATCTTATTCTAACCTCCTTTCTTTGTGACGCTTTGAGAGTGGTGATTTACAAGCCATTTTCGTGTGTACCATATAACCACTTTCTTTAATACGTCTGTGTGCGGTACTCTTCGATATTTTCAACTGGGAAGCCCTCGTTATTTTACATACGGACATTTTCTGGACGAAGCAATTCTCTGTATCCGACTGTCGTCACGTAAACTTGCTGCACGTGGTCTTCCTGAACGAGGATTAAGTGGGTGAGGCTCACCACGAGCTAGAACACGATAAATTATAGTTTTATAACGATATAGTACTTTCGCAATTGCAACTTCAAGCTGAATATTTTGGCAACCTCATCATTTGATAGCTGCAAAGGTTTACGCATTCTGCTCATCTTTTTTTTTATTGGAGTTTTAACGACCACAGTGAGCAACTCAGTGTACCATAAGCCGTCGCCCGTCCCTAATTTAGGGCCACTGGTTAAAGGGAAGGGAGAGAGCCAGCGCCGTAAGACAAACACAACATCCATGCCCCACCGGTATTCGAACCCATCTCGGACGAATGATCAGAAGCTATCGCTTAGATTACTGCCCCACCTGGGCGGCACTGAAATCTTTGATCTTAGAGCTGCCTTTTTATGCACCCCCAAACCTACGTCACTAACTACGCTTTTTTCTTTGGATGGTTTAAAGACCACCGTGAGCAACTCAGTGGGCTATAAACAGTCGGTCGTCCCTAATTTAGGGCCACTTGTTCCAGGAAAGTGTGAGAACCGTGGCCGTAAGACAAACACAATATCCAAGCCACACAAGATCCGAACCTAGACCATTTTCGGAAGAAAGGTCATAACCCAGAGTTTAGACCACTGCGCCACCGGGCGGCTCGTCAGTGACTAAGCAGTTACAATTTGCATAGTATTGCGATCTTCTATAAATACTTGGAACACCTGTTTTTTTAAATATTTTGCAATCCACATTGTAGTTTCAATGCTTTAGTGTAAATTGGAATTTGCGTCATAACCGGTTTTCACATGCTCGGTGCAAGACCCAACAACACCCTGGACGTCATCATAAAGTTCTCGGGGGAAAAAAAAGTATCTCTAAACTTTTGGAACAGACTGTTCCCGAGTCTCATTTAGTCATTATTTTGCAATCCACATTGTGGTTTCAGTGTCTTAGTGTAAATGGAATTTTTCTATGACGCATGCACGTGTTTGAAGCAACTATTATATCTTCTTTTATGATATACAACTCAAAATGTAATTTTTATCCTTCAGGTCGTAAGTGCTGACGGCAAACCTCTGTGCAGCGATGCTCTGAGTTACTGCGGAGTGTTGGACCAGAAGTACCCTGACAAGAGAGCAATGGGCTATCCATTCGACAGAGTGATCACCGCAGAAAGTGACCATGACTTCCTAACCTCAAACATGTCCTTAACCGAGGTGATCATCAGATTCCAGAATTAGACCGGAGCCACGGCACTTCAACACAAAAGATGCGTTCTATGCAACATCACTGGATACAGAAATGAACTAGAAAAAAAGCATAATTACTGACATTTATTTATGAAGTATTTCCCTCAGAGCAAAATTTTGTTGAAAATTATTAAAATCTTGCAAATTTAACAAATGACTGTTTTCCTTTGGCCTTTTGCATTTTCTTTAATAACTTCTCAGAAGCGTTTTAATATGTGGGTCACATGTCCTTTACGAGTTTTGTTTTAAATAATATCACAAGTAACTTTACACTAACTAAACTTAAAATACACTGGCGGAAAGTGAAAAAAGAACACCAAGAAGGAGACGTCTGATACCAACGAAATTTATACAGAATAATAATGGAATACAGAGGATAACGTGATCAAAACATTATGGCAAAATACAGCTGTATTTGCTGGTAAACTGAAAAATAACATTTCCATGTGACATGGTTACTACGAGGTTGAACCGCCATGAACTGCGTCACACTGTGCAATTCTGGCATGGAGTCTGTCGTACAGATGTTGGATGTAAGTTTGGGGTATTGAGTTCCAAGCATCCTCAACCTGGACGCGTAAATCGGGGATGGTCGTGGCTGGCCGTGGAGACCGGATAAGTCGTTGTCCCATAAAATCCCACACGTGCTCAATGAGGGAAAAATCCGGTGAACGTGCAGGCCATGGAAGTTGTCTCACACCCTGAAGTGCATGCTGCGTTGCACGTGCCGTGTGTAGGCGTGCGTTATCTTGCTGGAAAACACCACGATGGACCGACCTTACAAATGGCACAACAACGGGCTGAATGATGTTGTTGGTGTAGGAGGTGCTGTTTAACGTACCCGGTACAAACACTAGTTGTGTACGAGAGTGATAGCTGATCGCTCCCCACACCAGGAGACCAGGTGTAGGCCCTGTGTGTCGCTGACGGATGCAAGAAGGGTGGAGACGCTCCCCTGTGCGTCTGCGAACACGCATACGGCCATCGGAGGCTCCCAAGCAGAATCTGTTTTCATCGCTGAACACGACAGGTCGCCATTGCGTTCTCCAGTACAGAGACGTTGGCGACACCACTGCAGCCGTTCCTGACGGTGGGCTGGAGTCAGAGGCACACGTGCACGTAGTCTTGCATCCAGTAGACGGTTGCGGATTGTTCACACAGTCACCTCAGGTGCAACGGCAGCTCGGATTTGCGTCGCAGAGGATGTTCTGCTTGACAACGCCGCTCTTCTTATGCGTCGATCGGTCCGCTCATCAGTCCGTCTGTGACTCCCGGTTCCACGTCTTCACGTGTGGGAATGTACCTCGGACCATCTACGCCACCATCGTACCACCACCGATATTTCCCGTCCAATTCGCTCCGCAATACGACGATACGACTACCCGGTCTCGCGGAGTCCGACTAGACGACCTCGCTCAAAGTCCGATAACTGCTGAAATCGTACACGTCTCCCATGTCCAGGCATTGCAGCTTCTTCAGGGTGTTCGCACGTGTCCGTACGCCGACGACTGATAACATTCACTTCGCCGTGCTCCTTAAATACCACCGACGATAATTTGCATATTGTGCCGTGCTGTGGCGTAAGCGCTCACCGGTTGGTCCCGAAATTAACATCACACCTGCGTAAACTCGACTCCATTAACATATGTAAATTTCATCATCGTCCGCCAATTCCTTCTTGGTGTTCTTTTTTCACTTTCCGCCAGTGTAGTGTAACTAGACTACTAATTCGAATTTTTGGCTTTTTCAAGAAAAGTCAACCTTCCTTGAAAAAAAGCCATCTGGTCGATGTGCGAAAGCTTGGAATCTTTGATTTCTATTCTACTCCAATAAATTCTGATTACTAGTATAGTTACATTATTTTTAGTTTTGTTTCGTTTTTTCAAATACACTGCTGGCCACCCAAAATGCAGCACCAAGAAGGAAGCATCCGATTGGCCTGAAATTCGCAGCATGCGTCGCCCGCGAGAGGACATGAAAATGATTAGTATTGCAGGGCATATGCAAATCATGTGCTGCCGGACCTGTGCGTGGGAAGCTTCCTGATGCCTCGTCGCAGAATACGGCAGTCATTCCAGCACGTTTCGGAGTTCGACAGAGGACGAATAGTGGCTTATCGCGACAGCGGTTTATTGTACCGAGACATCGGCCCCCGTGTGGGACAACATCCAGCCATAGTGAGACGAGTATGGATTCGGTGGGTGCAGGAGGGACGGACGGACCGACGTGAGCGATTGCCGCAGCCTCAGCACACCACCGAACGAGAGAACCGGCTTGTTGTGCGGCGGGCATTGACGGCTCCCACCGCCACATCACGAACGTTAGCGCAGGAATTAGGGTGTGTTGCGCAACAGCCTGTTTCAGC
Source organism: Macrothele yani (assembly GCA_039090855.1). NCBI lineage: Eukaryota > Metazoa > Arthropoda > Arachnida > Araneae > Macrothelidae > Macrothele > Macrothele yani. Next base: position 27,952,399 of record CM076989.1, on the reverse strand, counting down.
ACGTACCGTTCGACGTCGTCTGCAGGAGCGGGGACTTGTCGCACGGCGCCCATTGCTCCGATTACCATTGACGTTACACCACCGGCGAGTGCGGTGGCAGTGGGCCGTTAAACGCCACACATGGACTACGGAATGGCACGACATTGTCTTCTCCGACGAATCACGCTTCTGCCTGCAACACCACGATGGTCGGATCAGCGTGTGGCGACACCGCGGTGAGAGACTGTATGACGCCTGCATTATGCATCGCCATACCGGTCCGTCGCGTTATGGTTTGGGTCGCAATTTGATATGACACCAGCATTCCTCTGGTACGCATCGCCGGTACATTCAACAGCCACCGCTACATCTCCAACGTTTTGGAGCCTGTAGTCCTCCCTTACCTGCAAGGCCTGCCAGCGGCCACGTTTCAACAGGACAATGCGCGCCCACACGTGGCACGCATCGTGCTACAATTCTTCACGGCCCACCAGGTGTGAATGCTGCCGTGGCCCGCCTGTTCTCCCGATATGTCGCCCATCGAACACGTCTGGTCGCTGATCGGCAACCGTATGGCCCGGCAAGCACCACCCGAGGCTACGCCTGATTAACAGGGCCCGATTTACTACATCCGAAGCCCATGGCATAAAACATTTCCGGGGCCCCCCTCCTTATTCTCTATCGACCAAATAATAGTCACTGTGTGCAGAGTAGCAGAATGTAGACGTACATGCGTACGCTGATAGTTTCCAAATCATTAGCAGGTTTGCAGATAGTTTTTGCATGTAGATTAAAAAAATAAACATTTTAGGCCTATATACAGCAATTAAAACACTTACTCAACACTTTACTCAGATTAATTTACTTAATTCTATTTTAACTGAAGAACTTAATTATTTTTAACATCTTCTGAGTTCTTTTGTTTTTACAGACATTTCTGGCCTCTAGATTTTATCAAGGCCTGTTCTCAATGTATACGAACTGTATTAAAAGTTTTGTTTACACAGAATTTAAATTTTATTGCCAGGTTCTTCTTTCAGTTGCCAATTAAATACAAATATTTCCTTATGCATTTTGTAAGTCCAGTATTTTTGAATTAACTTGTTGAAAATCATATTTATAATTTTTGAAGGTTCATTGATATAACTGTTTTTCTGGATATAAAAACTTTCTTTAATTAATCTCTTGTTTTTATGAGGTTCGTAGTCCAATATTTTAATATTTTGCCATAAAAGTCCATTTTACACACATTGCTGCACATTCAATTAGAATGTACTATTTTGTCCTCATTGGAATCTGTTATGTTCTAATAATTATTTGTTTTATTAATTTTCCTTTAAATTATCTTATTCTATTGTTATCATGGTTTGCGTGTTGGCAGCGAGTTTTCGGTTTCAATAGCTGTGTACGCAGATACATTTTATTTTTATACAACTCTGGCTGTGCGGGGACAACTGGTTGATCAGTAGTTTGTGGTGTTAATGACCCCCATAGACTCTAACTATAACAATATATCTATGACAAAATGGATGGCCATCTTAATTTCAGTGAATATTGTGGTCTTGCAATGTACTGATTCTTGCGTCTAGAACATGAGAACAATGCATCCAACAAAAAATGTGAACTAAAACAAGAAAAAAAAATCCATGGTGACCTCCACTGGTTCCTCATAAATAGAGATGTGAAACTGCATAAACAATTGAAAAAGTGCTATGGGAACTCCTACTTCCAGCTTCCCGGTTTCTACCAAGATCAAATCAGCGCATCATGATCAATATATCAGAAAACTGCAAAACATAAAATTTTGTGTTGATGAGGAAGAGTCTGAGTTACACAAAAAAAAATAATAATAACAAAACAAAAAACATAATAACAATAATCTGAAAAGCTGAGGGGAACACCTAGTCCGGCTCAATTTTTGGTAAATGTGTTGTACTTCGGCGTCCTAAATTATTTGGTCAGAAAAGTTGTAAAATTAAAAAAAAAGCGTATTAAAGATGTTTACCGAAAAACTTACCTCCAAGTAGTCCAAGTAGGATGAGTAAACACACGCTGCGGCGACGACCTGAAGCTTTGCTCCGTTGAAAGGAAGGTTTGCTGCGGCTGGGAATTCATGGGCAGAAGAGTACAACAGGAATCAGGTACGCTCTTGTCAGGAAAGAGTAACAGAATATACTGCTACGCTAAAGAATGTAGTTTGTAATTTCTGTCTCACTTTTTAAAAAAACATGCAGAGACTGTCTTCGTTCTTTGGCATGTAATTCCGTGATACGAAATAGTAAGTATGCACATGCCTTTCTTGTTTCTAGAAAAGCGTTAGAGTAGGTGTCGCATTCTCTCTAACAGAAGTTAGATGGCAAGTCTCAAAGTGAAAGTTTGATTACTAAATAAAAAAAAAAGCTTCCACGGAGAAATGAGTTCGTACATTCAGCATCAAAGAATCCCATGTGAAAAAAAACACAAGAAACTGTCCGATTGCGATGTCAAGAACTGACACCGAAATTAACTATTTTCTGTAGCGTAGCACTACACTCTTTCCAGACAACAGCGTACCCGGTTCCTGTTGTACTATTCCGCCCGTGAATGTCCTCGCTGCAGCGATCCTTCCTTTCAACGGAGCACAGCTTCATGTCAACGCCTCAGCGTTGTTTAAGGCCTCCCGCAGTGTCTGCTGACTCGTCATACTTGGAGTTCAAGTTTTTCGGTAAACATCTTTAATATTCATTCTAACGGTGAAATTTTTTCACCATTTCCCCTTAAATTGCATATTTTAGAATCTGTACGTCACACTTTTTAAAAATTTTACAACTTTTCCGACCAAATAATTTACCACGCTAAACTACACATTTACCCAATTTTTACCAAAATCTAATGAGCACATAATGACATGAATGTATAAATTGTCCAATGTCAAACAAAACTGACAATATGATGACAAAGTGCTGTGTTTGGGCACCAGATCTTTTTATTTGTAATAACTCGGTTACTATTCTTTATTTTTAGGAATGAATAAAAACAATTGAAAATTTACCTCCTATATCAGGACGAAACAGTTGGGTTGAATATTTTTCTTCTACATTTCCTAGATGCAAAGTCATGTATCAGAAAATCATAATTTAAAGACTGTGTCACATCACTCTCCCAAGATAGCAGAGCTAATGATGCCAGTTTCGTTTGTCGCATGGTTGATCGTAAGGGATTTTTAAGTCTTTTCAGCAAAGAAAATGATCTCTCACTTGTACAATTTGAAATCGGTAATGTCATGAACATTCTAAGTGCAGTCTCAGCGTTCGGAAATGTGGCTTCTAAATTGTTTACCTTCAAAGTTTGCAGCATCTGGGGAATGGTTGCATGCTCCCCCATCATTAAGGAGAATTGCAAAAACTCATCTGCAAACTGGTCGTCAAGGTCATTGTTATAGTATTCCTGCAATGCTTTTGCCCCTTCAAAAATTTCAGATCTTGATTTTTTTGTAAAAAATTCAAATTCTCTCATTATATTTTCATAAGCACTTTTTCTGCTTGAAAGCTGAGTGACTAAAGCATCACAAAGTACATAATAAACTTGAGTTCTATATATATCCCTTGCACTGAGTTCTATATGTTCAATATTACATTCATCTAGGTGTTTATTCTTGGGCACCTTCTTTCTTCGGGAATCATGACCATGGTATTGCACATTTTCAGACACTAATGTTTTAGCTTCCTCTTCATAGACTTCAAAATTTTCTCTCATGAACTGAATGAATTCAATTAATGACTGGAAAATTTTAGGTACTTCAGAAATATTTCCTTTTGGATTCTGGCAAGTTTGATTTGCACAGTTTAATCTCTGAAGTATTGTGTCCCAAACTACTGTGCTGATCGATATTTCCATTGTTCTCATTTTCTTCAGCAGTGATTTTGCTTCATCTCTTGTCTGTGGAGAATCATCTACATTTTCTGACAGAAATACTAAAACTTTCTCTATTTCTCGATAATTTTTCCTCACTGATCGTGTAGCTGCAGCATCTGCACACCATCTGGTAACTGACCGACTCTTCAGTGTGAGTGATGAATTTCCATGAGCTTCTTGGACTTTCTCCTGAAGCATCTTCCAACGGTGAGTTGATGCAGAAAAAAAAGTATAGAGTTTTTGCAAAAATGTGAAAAAAGAGAGAACTTTACCACAACTATCTATGCTATTCACACCAACTAAATTTAAAGTGTGAGCAGAACATGGCACATATTCCACTAGTGGATTGATTTCCCTAATGCGTGTTTGAACTCCAGAATACTTCCCAGACATGTTGCTGGCATTGTCATAGCATTGGCCTCTGACATTCATAATATCCAAGCCAGCCTCCTGTAGAAAAGATATCATAGTATTTGTAATGTTTTATGCAGTATGTCCATGGAATGGAATAAATGTCAAAAACCGTTCTTTTGCTTCACAATCTTTGTTGACATACCTTATAATAAAAGCCAGTTGATCTATGTGTGTAATGTCTGGAGTAGAGTCAACTATGACAGAAAAATATTTTGACATTTTTATTTCATCAGTGATGGCATTAAAAACACGTACAGCCATTAATTTAACAAATTCATCCACACATGCTGAAGATAAGTAACTGGTGTTACCACTTCCTGGATTCCCACATTTTTCCAAGTGTTGAGCTAAGAATGGATCAAATTCTGCAATTAATTCTAAGCAGCCCAGGAAATTTCCATTCTGAACTGATCCAATTGTTTCATCCTCACCATACATTGGCAACCCACGAACTGAGAGATACTTAACTTTTGCAACAACTCTATGTAAAACATTTTGCCAGCACTTGGATTCATTCCGATACTGCATGACTATCTGACAGTCAATGCGTGCAGAAGCATTCATGCGTGATGAATAGTCACATACTGCTTGCCTGTGTATGTGTGAATTTTCATGCTCTGCAAGACGTTCACTTGCATGCTTCCAGTCAGAAAAACCTGTGGATCCTAATGCTGTAGTGCTCCTAGCATACAATTTGCATATCCAGCAGAATAGTAAACAAGTTGATGGGGATAAAGGAAGCCAGTCGCGTTTTACCTTCTCATTATTATTTTTTATTCTGAAAAAATGACCTTCTGTTAGAAAACATTTTTTACCACATATATAATTCCCTCTGAATGCCAGCAACTTCAAATCTTGAACTGGTGGATTGCTCAAAAAGCATTCGCGCATTTCTTCTGTAATTTCTCCCCGTAAGGCAGGATCCACTGCATTCATTGTGGAACTTGTGCTCTCTTCATTAGATGAATTCAAAAGATTTCCCAAATTAGGAGCATCTGTGATGTTAGATGATTCTGAAGTCAGATTACTGGCTTCCAAAGACAAACTACGCTCAAGAGACTCACCAGCAGTAAAATTAGATGAATTTGTAGAACGTTTGGGACCAAGTGAAATATCCAATTTTTTAATGGCAAAACGTTCAATGCTACCAGGCTGCAGGTCATCATCCTTCAGTTTCAATTGTTTGGCTTTCTGTTTAGCACTGCCTGATAAATATGTACGTTTTGACATAATTTAACTGTTAAATAATTCAACTTAAATATATTGTTACAACTAACTAAATTTGATTATATATAAAATTAACAAATATTCAACATTCCATCAGACTACAAGAAACGCAACGCAAAATACAACCAAGCCTTCGTGGTTACAGTTACGACAACGACAAGCCATGTGCAGGAAGTTGAAGGATCAGTTGAGTTTAGGTGCGTTCGGAAAAGCAAGAAAAGGCACGTGAATCAATGGAAGCGATCCTCCTTTTCAATGGCCACCTGAAGGTTATTAAACCACTGAAACTTATTAATGGCCACGTGTTTACGTGAAATTCAAACTCACTGTGTGTAAGTACCACATCTATAAACACATGACTCATGAGCATGCAAAAGTAAAAACAATAAATTTTGAATATACACACACAAAATTCCCATTAACTAAGTACACATTTAATTCAAATTTGGGGGCCCTCAAAATCGGGGGCCCTGGGCACGTGCCCCGTGTGCCCTCCCGTAAATCAGGGCCTGCTGATGAACTGTGGCAACATGTGGAAGCAGCCTGGACCGACATACCCCAAGCTCACATCCAAAGCCTCTTTCGTTCGATGCCGCGGCCGTTATTGCCAGCCATGGGTGTCACACGAACTATTGATGTATGCGTGTTCCGCAAGTCGCATGGGTCTGTAAGCTCAATCGTTTCATCTTTGTATCTGTTATGTGTCCAGTAAATCTGGCTTTGCTATCTCGTGTCCTTCTTGGTGTTGCATTTTGGGTGGCCAGCAGTGTAGAAATGAAAGGGGATAAAAACGCATTACTGGAACTTTGATAAAAAAATAAAATATTGCCACGCAGCATTGACTTCTAATCATTCTTCCGAGATGGTTCGGATTCGAATCCCGGTGACGTGTGTCTTACGGCTTCTGGCTCACTCTCATAACTCATTGAGGCAACTGCTTATAACTCATTGAATTGTTACTAGTGGCAATTAAACCGCCAATAGGATCCTTCTGCACCAACAATGGTTATTTAAAATTCTGGAATGCAAGTAGGAGGTATCAATTTATTAACACAGAGTATTACAAGTATTTCTTTTGAAACGGAAATGAGAAGTGTATCAACTAATTTTTTGGTACTTAAAACATTTCTGTCGGGGGGTGGGGGGGGGGGACTTGTACGACCTAGATGTCATCTGTCCCATGCAAAGAGATAGTGGTTCCAGGAAAGGGTGCGAACCAGCGACATCCATATCTTCCTTCGTGATTTGAACCCAGGCCCAGAAGTGCAAGAAGCCCGAAGCTTCCACCCTTGATTACTGGAAGACATAAGTATGCTGAGGCAACTATTTAAATTATTTTGTACACATTTTCTCGAAGTCTATTACTTTGTAGTTGAAATTTTAAGCACAAATAAAAACAACCAATAGCTAATACATGCTGCATTTATTATTCCGAAAAATTTGGTAGAATTTGTTTTAAAAATTTAATTTATCTGACTCGAAAGTATTCCAATTTGGCGCCAGATGGCGCGATAAGTTAGCTTAGCAGTGTTTCTGTCCGGAAAAAACGAAATCTCTCATTTATGTCCGAGTTTTGTAATTATCTGAGCTAAATAGAAATAAACGAATAGGGGGCAAAAGTGATATTGGAATCTTTTCTTTCATAAATCATTTTAAATCACATTATACTGTACGTTCATTTTTTCAAGAGAAAATGTGTACATTAGCAGGAACCTCTGAATTTGAGCTACAGAAACTCCACCTACTTACTGAGCTCCACCCTCAAATAACGTCATTGGTTAAAACATAACAGCGCATATTTTGTCTTTTCATCCTGGAGCCAACGAGAGTTAGCTTCCATTCTGAATATGGTGAGGTCTACAGTGATTCGCTGACGCCAACTTCTGGGACAGTCACTCGAGACATGAAAGCTACGCCCAAGGAGTAATTTTTTCGCGCCATCCATCGCAGAAGATGAGCCCTAACACTCATTCAAAGACAGCATTAAACCAACCTAGATGGTAAATAATTGATTTATTTTGTATCAATTTTATTTTCACGTTTTTGTAAAAGGTCTGATACTAATAGACTTTAGCTGCGAATTTGGAAATAATATATTATTGATATCCCTTAAGTAAGAAAAATAGCTTAGATACAAGGGTCCTTCATAAATGATTGTGACCACCTGGAATATAAGACTCAAAAGATAATGGTAGAAAGAGCAGTACTGCCACTACATAACACATTCTTCATACTCCCCAGCACAATCTATGTATGGTTACCGTCCTTCTGGTAAGTTCCTGGTGGTTTTAACATACCAGTCTTTAGGCAGAGTACACACACTTCTCTGCAAGTCGTCACTGTCGGCCACTCAATGGTATTTTAATCTTGTCTAACAGTGTATATTCGATGAGGCCAAATCAGGTAAAATAGCGGGAATATCCATGCCAAATGCCCATCACTCCTATCTCTAATGTTTTAGTCTACTGAGTGTATATCAGCTGAAGAGTGACCAGTTTTTATGCCTTAGGACAATTGCACTTTTTTAAAACCGGCAAAAATTATTTGAATTTCTTGCAGAAATATTTCAATTTTCAATATTATTGTTAAAGAAATGTTATAAAATTTTACTTTAATTTAATTTATTTAATTGCACATTCTTCTATCAATTTATCCAACACAAGTAACTTCATTATTTCAAATAATTTAAATTCAGGTAGGCACCCATATTGATGTTACACTTCACCGAAATCACAGTCCCTACAAATTCATTGACGTTATGAGATTTCACTGTAAAATAAATTTTTCTTTGCATATTTTCATTATTTGAATAACTGTTAAGAGTAAATCATCACAATAATGAATAACAAAATTTAATTTACAAAATTTAGTGGGCAATGCATTAGCATTTCATTACACTGAGTAGTTGTTTCTCAAGAAGAAATTTAAATTTGTATTCGGTTTTTTTTTGTAATTTTAATTTCATTAATTAAAATGTTTTCTACAGTAACCTGTTTGCACCCATATATGTACATGCACATATATCTTGGCCTGGGTCCGAGACCTGGACTATCTTCCCCCCCCCCCAGTACTGTTTTTTTTATTGCAAAGTTTAATTTTTAATTGTTAAGTAATAGAAGTAACTTTTTTTCTAAATTTTGGTACATGCCATTGCTGACATGATACCAAATAAATATGAGGATTAGGATTTGAACACTTATTTGTACATGAACTCCATTCTTCTTCTCCTTTTGTGTGAACTTGAGTGTTACGTTTTCATAAAATGTTTCTTCCGAGTACTTTTTCATATTTAAAAATAATGTTTTCCTCTATTGACAAAACAGCCAAGTTTTTCGAATGTGCATGTCCTTGTGCGGCTCTAAGATATATCTTGGTTCTTTTTAATGCTGAAAAACTTCTTTCGGCGGTTGCAGTTGTTGATAGAAAGTTTAATATTAGATCTGCTAATTTGTACACCTCACTAAACACTATGTCCAATTTATTCAACTTTATGTAACAAGTAATGTCTCTTACTGATTTGTTTTTGTATTCATCAAGGGAATAAAACACCTTCAGTTCATTTTTTAGTCGAGCTGTATCAAAATTTGAAGCACAGAGTTCTTTAAGTTCTGACAGGGAAGCTTTTACAAAATTTATCAAAACAGTTCGAATCCAACAAAGCCACAAATTTAAGATATAACATCTCTGATTTTAATTCATTGACACTTCACAAAAGCTGAAACTCTCGCGAAACACTCTTACGGGCGGGAGTATGCGAGTGACTGAGATAGTCTGTCTTCTTTTTTTCTGAGCGAACCGTTGCCCAAAGCAATGGCCCATTCCCCTCTACCAGCTGATTCATGTTGTCATGGAAACACCAGCAGGCGATTGTACGGAAGGTTTTCGCATCAGAACTGCGAAGACTCTGGAAGAGCTACTTGCGTTTTGCCGTTGGTTTTCGCTCGCCAGCCTGAGTCAAAGAAGCGAATCCGCACGCGTTTTTTTTTTTAATTTTTTTTTCGCACCGAAAGAATCGACATATTTTAATACCGTTGATAATTGACTTTTATTTGTGTATATTTAATTCAGTTTTATTTGTGCATTATCTGGGCTTTGCAGCTAGCCTCGAATATACGCCACTGATGTATACACTGAGTGACCACTTTATTATGACCACCCCCTCAGTACTTCTTTTTTTTTTTTTTTGATTCGAGGTTTAACGACCACCGTGAGCAACTCAATGGGCTATAAGCAGTCACCCGTCCCTAATTTAGGGTCACTGGTTCCAGGGAAAGGAAAGAGCCAGTGCCGTAAGACAAACACAACATTCATGCCTCACCGGGATTCGAACCCGCACCCCTTTCGGACGAATGATCAGAGGCCATCGCCATAGACCACTGCGCCACCGGGGCGGCATCCTCAGTACTTCGTTGGGCTACCTTTTGCCTTTAATACTGCGTCGATTTTTCGTGGCATGGACTCCACGAGATGTTGATAGGTGGTTTGTGGAATCTGAGACCATGCTTGATGAATAGCACTTTCCAGGAGTGTGATTTTGCAGGGTTGTGGATCCAGCTGTCTGATGGCTCGTTCAACTCCATCCCACAAATTCTCAATGGGGATGAGATCTGGAGATTGTGGGGGCCATCTAAGCGAAGTAAACTCACCGGCATGTTCCTGAAACCAATTCTGTACAATACGAACACTATGGCAGGACGCATTATCTTGTTGAAAGTAGCCATCGCCATTTGGATAAACTATCCACATGACAGGATGCACTTGGTCCGCAACGATGTTTAGATATGATGTGCCAGTCAGACGTTGATCAACACGAATTAAAGGGCCCAAAGCATGCCAGGAAAAACATTCCCCAAACCATAACGTTGTCTCCACCAGCTTGAAGGGTTGTAGCAATGCATTTGGGGTCCATGCTTTCATGGTGTTTCAGCCAAATTCTCACCAGGCCATCTGCATGGTGCAACTGAAAACGTGATTCATCGGACCACATAATTAGTTTCCAATTATCGACTGTCCAATCCTTGTGCTCCTGTGCGAACTGGAGACGTTTTGTCTTGTTAACTGCAGACAGCAAAGATGTTCGAACAGGCCTTCGGCTGCCATATCCCATCCGATGCAGTGTACGGCGAACAGTGCGTGTAGAGATCATTTGAGGAGATCCTTGATTAAGATGGTCTGTAATTTGCTGCACTGTTGCCCTTCTGTTGTCTGTTAACAGTCTGGACACTCTCCGTTCCGCCTGAGCAGTCACTAGTCGATGACGACCACACGTTGCACGTAGAGACCCAGTTTTTTGGCTGACAGTCCAGTCTTTAAACACTTTAACAACAGCTGCTCTGGAACATTTCACGAATGCAGCGGTTTCGGTGATACTCGCTCCATGGCTCCGAGCTCCTACAATCATCCCACGTTGAAAGTCCGTCAAATCACATTTTTTATCCCTCTCGTCACCCCAAAATCACTCTACTACTGTCGCAAGCACTAAGCTTTCCCTTTTTACAGTAGCCTCGCCCTCTGGCGGCAACAGCGTGCAGTCATAGCTCATTTGCTTACAACTGTCAGGTGGTCACAATAAAGTGGCCACTCAGTGTATATGCTAACGACTACTACATATCTGTGAATTTAATTTGAATGTGATTTGGTCCTCAAAAAAGTTTGTTGGACCTTGACTCCCCCCCTCCTCAATTGTGTGAACTATGCTAGGGTTATGTTGCTATGCGTAATTGCACGAATCGCGAATCAATGGGGAACCCAAGATTTTGTGTCAGCAAAGGTTCAGAGGTATTCATAGTAAAATGAGTAAAGATTTACGACAGAGGCCTCTAGGGCCTATGAAGGTCTTAAAATGGCCCTGGGGACAAGATATCAATTAAACTTCCGTCCAGACTGAGTGGGGTGTCTTTTGACTGGAGGTAAGAGGTGTGTTGCTTTGAGGTTATCGCTAAATTTAATCCCACAGCAGCTGTTCTGTACCAATCAAAACTTGCCATTCTTTGGAGGTGTCCATAAATAGAGATTTCAGCTTACCATTTTAAGCCCTACATTTTTAGATGTTCATTCATCATCTTCCTATTTTTTGGAGCTGATGGATTATTAAAAGGGTATATATACAGTACAACCCACTTGTAACGAGCGCATACTTAGCGATATGTTGGATTTAACGAGCAAAACAGGAACTTTTGTACACAGTCGAGTCACATTATTGTGACCACATACTACTTTTGACGTCAACAGCGCTTATGAAAGAAGGCACGTGTCGTGAGCTGGCTTGGAGGGTATATAAGATGTGCTGTAGGTATTCTGAAAACATGGGGACCACGAGTGGCCTAGTGGTCAACGTTCGTGACTGCCACGGTACGAACGCTCGAACCGCTAAATATCCGCCGTACGTCGGATGGGCACGTTAAACTGTCGGAGCCCGGGTACTGGCCCCCGGCAATAAATAAGGGCGTCTTCCTCCCTCTTTCTACCTCGCTTTCATGTAACTTTCCTATCGGGCACTCTAGCCCAAATCTCCCAGCTTTCTATTTCTAAGGATTGTTTAAGACCTGGGGTCAGACACTCCCTTCCTAAAATCCTCTACATATGATCTGATCTTCTGAAAACATATCACTCGTTGCTCTCATGGATAAAAGGAGCGATTTATCAGATTTCCAAAAAGGGGCGATTATTGGCTTTTGAGCCAAGGGTGGCAGTATTTCTGAAACAGCGCAGTTTGTGAACTCTTCACGTGCTGCTGTGGTTAAAGTGTATAGTGATTGGAGAAATGGCACCATTGCGAATAAGCGATGTGGAAGTGAACGTCGGCTTCGCAGGTGCGCGAGGGCCGATCGACAAGTTACAGAGGAGCAACACACTGGCCGAATGAACCAGGGGGCTACCGGAAGTATGTCTAAAACGATAGTTCAGCGAACACTGCTGCGCATGGGGCTCCGATGCAGACGGATGGTCACTGCACCCATACTAACGAAGGTGCATCGGCAGAAAAGGCTTACATTTGCACGGCAGTATCGGAAGTGGACCTCCGCTGAGTGGCAAAGGAATGCCTTCTCCGATAAGTCACGTTTTCTGCTTCATGGAACGGACGGACGTTGGCGTATAACATCGGAGAACAAACACTCTTCAACCATTGCTGGAACACAAGCTGGTGGGGGCAGCGTTATGGTCTGGGAAATGCTTTCGCGGCATTCCCTGGTTCCACTCATACCTGTGGAAGGCACTATGGACCGAGTTCGTAATGAATCCATCCTTGCAGACCACGTACACCCATACATGCTGACTGTCTTCCCTGGGGTGATTGGATCTTCCAAAACGACAATGTGACGTGTCACAGAGCTAGAAATGTCCGAGAGTGTTTAGAAGAGCACGATGAAGAATTCAGATTACTTCCCTGGCACCCTAATTCACCAGACTTAAATCCAATTGAGGAAGCATCTGGGGGACCACTTCAATCATGTTGTTCGCTCTATGGATCCTCCACCATGAACTCTCCAGCAGATGTCAGATGCACTGCAGTCAGCATGGCTCCACATACCTGTAAACACCTCCCAGCACTTTATCGAGTCACTCCCAGCCTGTCTGGCTGCTATCCGTGCAACACACAGTGGTTACTCCGGATATTAGCTGGTGGTCACAATAATGTGACTCCACCATGCATGTTATACAACGTTAATTTAAGGCTAATTTGATAACTTTTCTACGAACAACATTTATGAAGTTCCCAGATTTAATGAGTGAAATCAAAGATAGATGATCACTATTAGCAAGCAAAGTAACATAATTTTAATGAAATTCTCTATTTAACAAAGCAGAGAAAATATAGTGAGCACTGCCCTGGAATGAAGGAATAGAGATGGTGGCATAGATGATGAAATTGCAACAGCATAGGGGAAGCCATGTGTGCTTCTAGAAGAATGTTGATAGAAAAGTAATGAGGAGGGAGTATATCAAATGCTAAACAAGAGAGTTGTGCAAGAGACTCTCTCCACCATGTACTCCAATGGGGATAAGCTCATCAGAAGAGCTGAAAACAGGTGACATACTATTAGGCAAAAAGAGGGTAGGGTTCATGCACATCAAAGTGGATTTCTTGGCAAAAAATTGTAGGGAGGAATAGTGGAATGGGAATGTCATCTGAAGGGAAACAGGAGGTAGCAATTCCTGGAATTGTGTCCATTTCTCCTTTCATCCTCCAAGTTAGCATTGCATTGGGAAGATTGGTGCTGCTTTCGCTTCATGTGTGTATTGTGTAGTTAAACACAGTGAGTCTCATGTGGCCATCAAATTGAATATACTTGAATTATTTAATTAATTATATCACTAATGTAGTTTACTGATTAAATCTTTCAAATATATCCAATTGTTATGAATATATGGCATAAACATATATTTGCATGGTAGGAATTTTCACTCAAAAATTTATTTAGTGTGGGTTTCCGGCGGTTCCGAGCTCCTTGTTATAAGCGGGTTCTTGTTTGTGCGTGCGTGCTTACGTGCGTGTGTGTGTGCATACAGATAGATAGATAGATAATCACAGACTACTTTAAAAACTGCCGAATTCCTAAGCTGATAGACTCCTGTTTGCAACACCATCTTGCTTTCAAAATTTTGTTAGATTTCCATAATGCACCTGACAACTTACTAGACTGTCAACAAACATTTGAGGGTTACTTCTTATTATCCAGTAAACTTTGTTAATGAAAATTAATGATATATTCCATGAGTCAAATGTTATTTTTGACTATATTACAAGAGTGACAAAATGTGCCAACAATCAAACATCTGTATCAAAAACTCAGCATTAAATATGAACAGGCTTGGGTATAACTTTTGTTGAGACATCATAACACATTTTGGTGACATTTTTCTCATGTGTGTCTATGAATTCTGGGGCTTTGATTTAAGTAACAGCAATGTATCTAATGCAATAAATCATATTTATCAGAGGCTGTAGCTGAAAAAGCAGGATTAGAGCTGGTGAAACACTATTTAAGAGTTCTTCAACTCTCAAGGGGATTAGTTATCTCTCAGAGAGTTTCATATTGGCAACAGTTGAAAAATGAAGAGCCTGAACGTGCTAAGCCACTTATTCAACCTTATCGAAAAATTTTATGGCTCAAACATTTACTCGTGTAATTATCAAGGTCACTGGTAAATAACACGACCAGAAGACTTTCAACACATTTGGTACTGGTTGATAGTCCTTCCCTTTTGTCTCCATGTAAAAGACATGATGGCTTCTAATGCACACATCAGGGATATGGCATAGGGCACTAGCATTTGCATTGTTGGTTCCACACATGTTCACTAAAGTTTAGTGTGTGGGTCTCCCTCCACTTTAAATGTTTCTACTTAGACTATGGCATTTCAAGCTTATAAGTGAACAAACATTTTTGATGAAAATTATCTTCATTCTGAATAGATCTCAAAAGCAGCCAAATGGAATAACTAACCCCCCCCCCCCCACACACACACACACACACACTTCCAAATGTGCTAATGACAAGTTTTTACATGTTCAATCTACAAAAAATCGTATGCAAGTCTAACTGAAACTTATCATTCAAAATCTAAAAGATATGGACTTAGATTATACTTTCAGTTCACCACTATGAACTACACTGGTGTCCAAAAGTTTAGCATAATTGGTAAAACATGCAAAGTAAAGGCTTAAAACCAATAGAACAGCAGACATTGGTACGCAAATTAATAACACACCTAAATTAATCTTAATGCAAGGTCAAATAACACCCACTGACTTTCAATACGCAAATATCATGCTGTTCCATAAACATAGCTTACCCTACCCTGAGTGTCTTATTCAATTTTCTTGCAATCCTCATGTGAAGAGTTTCCATTCATGATGAGGAACATATATAGAACAAAGACGCCAGGTTGAGCATTTTTTTCAGAGTACAATAAGCAGAAGGTTTGAATCAGCACAGTCACAGACTGATGTCTCCAGAGAACAGAATGTGCCGCAAAATCATCTCCAGGTTTTGGAGAAGGTTCCACAACACAGGAAAAGTTAGACGCCAACCAGTACAAGGTTGTCCAAGAGTCACAACCCCTCAGCAGGACCAGTACCTTGCATTACTGAATAGATCTCAAAAGCAGACATCATAGCAACATACAACAAGGTCTGCCAGGCAACTCTCTGCAGAGCTTGTGGCCACCTCAAGATCAAGAGTTTAAAGACAAACTGTTTACAGGAGACTCAGGGTGACTCTATGCTAGATGTCCAGTAGTTTGTGTTCCACTCACTCTGTGAACAGGAAGGCCCATTTAAACTGGAGTCAGGAACATCAAAACTGGACACTAAATCAGTGGAGCAATGTGCTCTTCACTGATGAGTCCAGATTCGGTTTACAGGCTGATTTTCGTCGAACCAGTCCCTGGAGAGAACAGGAAACCCATTACAATCACAATAACATCAGGGAAAGGGACCAATTTGGTGGTGGTGGTGGTGGTGGTCATGGCATGGGCAGGCCTGCTGAGTGGGAACACAGAGCTCCACATCTTTGACAGTGGTACCATTAATACTCTGAGGTACAGAAACAAGATACTGGAACCTCATGTGAGGCTTTTCAAAGGTGACATGGGTCCAGAGCTGGTATTCATGGACGATAATGCAAGCCCCCACAGAGCTCAGCTGGTGGATGACTTACTCCAAATTGAAGATATTCAGCACATGGAGTGGTCAGCAAGGTCTCCAGATATGAATCTGATAGAGAATGCATGGGAAGCACTAGGGAGGCAAATTGCAACCCATCAGCCTCCACCAAGGACCATTCTGGAGCTCCAAACTGCTCTTCGTCACGAGTGGGACTTGTTGCCCACAGAGCTCTTGGACAACCTGATGAGCAGCATGAGAAGTCGAAGTGAGGCTTGCATGGCTGTAAGGGTCACTACATCTCTTATTAATCATAGTGCACCAGCCTTTTCTCAATTTTATGTACTCAACATGAAAATCACTGTGTTGTTATTTTTGTAAATATGCATAAGTAATGCAATAAACTTTGTTTCATAACTTGTTTTGTCTGCTGTTGTACCTGCGATATGTTATTACACATGCATATCCAGTTTTGTGCCTTTCTGACAATTGGTTCTTGAAATATTCACAGGTCTATTGATTATGCTTAACTTCAGTACATAAGTGCATATCGATTAATCTATGCCAGTAAAATATCTTTCTATAATTCTATAGTGTGGAAGAAATATTCTTCTTATAATACATGGAAAGTACATCATGATAATTAACACAGTAATCAGACAACTCTGAATTGACTGTATTTACTGTCCTTCACGTAATATCAATCATAACAGAAAACTTGAAAACTGCATTGCCCTGGAGCAGGTATCGAACCCGCATCTCCTGATTACTGTTCGAGCATGCTAACTGTTACACCACCCAGGACGACAAAGTCACAAGTATCTGAGTGTTAAGAGCATCAGAATATTATCTGACTACATTCTTAATTGAAGCAAACTGTGCTGCCATCTAGTATTATTAAGCATATCACAAGTCGTTCAAGCACATAGTATGGATTGATATTACATGAAGAACAGTAAATACTGTCCATTCGGATGTGTCTGATTGCTGTGTTAATTGTCATAACATATTTTCCACGTATTATGAGAGGAATATTTCTTCCACATGATATACCTGGACGACTGGTGATAAGCTTAACAACGCTAGATGGCAGCACAGTTGCTTCGATTAAGAATGTAATTAGTCTACTTTCTGATGCTCTTAGAAAGCACTCAGATACTTGTGACTTTCACGTCCTGGGTGGTGAAGTGGTTAGCATACTCAAACAGTAATCAGGAGATGTGGGCTCAATTCCTGCTCAGGGCAATGAAATTTTTAAGTTTTCTGATGTGATTGATATTATTTGAAGAACAGTAAATACAGTCAATTCAGAGATGCCTGATTACTGTGTTAATTATCATTTCTATAATTCTGTTTGCTCTTCACATTGGTATTATAATAGTGTCCTCTTTTACTTAGAAAATAATGTCCCCAAAATTATTAAAAAGGAAATTCACCCATGCAATGAATGAATAATGAGCAGCACGCAAACACATACACGCAACAATCTTATTGATATAGTGCAATACTTCATTAATACATATACATCATATACATATTTTCACATATATATTTATAAATAACAATAATGAAAAACATTAAAATGTGAAAAGACAGCTGAAAATGCACGGCCCCAAAGGGGGAAAATGGTTTCAACATTTCATGCTTTCAAAGAAAATACAGGTATTGTGCTAAATGACGGATTATTGCATTTTGTAAATTTATAATAAATTCAAAAGAGCAAAAAGAAATAAATAATACCCTGCACAATACTTCTCAAATACTTTATTCACAATTTCTGAATGAATCACAGGAATACATGAATGTGCTATTTTGTGCCAAGTACAAAATTCTAATTATGTACAATTTAATCACTCTCAAAGCATGACCAGGCAAATCAGCCATTTTCAGCTAATAGTTGAAAAATCTTTCAAAATATTTTGCATTTCAAGGGATTTGAAACTTAGACTATGCCTGTACTCCGTAACAACACTTCTTACCTAAAAAACAGAAAATGTCATCAGCACACAATCAAAAGAAACTTTTAAATTTAGCACATATACTTTAACTGTAACCAAATACATTCAAAATTCTAGAAATATTTGCGATGTATATCTCTTCCTTATGGAATCTAACAAAGCTGTACTCACAAATCAAAACATATTTACCACGTTCCTACAACATAAATCAAGCATCGAAGGATGATCATTAATAAATACACAATCAGTTCTGCAGAATTTAAGTTTAGCTGAAAAGTGTTACACTATGTATTATTCATTATTGTCCCACACCTACATACATGTACAGAGTTCAGGCATATATCTGGCACAGACCCTTTAAAAACGATTAATATTTGTTTACAATGAACTTTTCACCATTTCCTTTAGCCCAATAGATTCCCTTTCTACCTCTCCAAAACTGATTTCTTGATAACTAACGTTCAATTTCATACCTTCAATCCACCTTGTTCTAAATCACCTCTCATAAAGTCTTTGTTGTGACTGCTTTTTGTTGGAAAGCATTTGAATATTTAGTTGTAACATGGAGATCTGAACTTTTAGCTGATCCTCTAGATGGGTACCTGTCATTTGTGACCTTAAGGGTGTCTTGATTTGGGTTAGGTAGGAGAATGTACATTCTCTGCAATAAGTGGTTGAAAAGCAAGAAAGCATTTTTTGTGCATGTTGCCGAAGGCGTGGGTATTTATTCTATAGCTTTTTTCCATATTTCAACTGGATCTTTCTTAGTGCCGAATAATGATTTTAAAATGTCATCTTCTGCGAGCTCAATCAATTCCATCTGTAGTTCTTTAGGAGCCGTAGAATGAAATCATGAGTGTAGCAGGTGTTAAAATAGCCTTTATAAGACTTACTCATGTTTTAATTGTGGCCATCAGTCAGGGAGCATTATTTCGTTGAATCTTCATTTATTCTTTGGTATTTTAAATACGGTCATTTTAAGATTAAAATAAAAGTAATAAGAGATGATCATAAACATATTAATAAGAATAAAAAGATTTGTTCTGGATTCACTCAAAAGGCCTTGAATGGTGCAGGTTCCCCACCCCTGGTATAATACCCTTCTCGTAGTAAAAATATTTTTACATTCAAAATAATTGCGATGCCTTGCTGATTATGTTGTCCATCTTAGAGGACTGCATAGGACTGCATGACCCTTAATTTGGAAAACCCAGTTTGGTACATACCAGATTTTCACTTATCCTGAGTTCTCTGCCACTTATTGCAAATAATGCAGTGCTCTTCCTCTGAAGAAACAATGGCACTCTACTGAACTGAACAACCACCGTAATAAATGGAATGCGAAGCACAGAGATATGTCATTTCTCATAACAATTCTTCCCATAGATGAAGCTTTTAGACCTGACTACCTACTTCTTATACAAACATAAATGCATTCCCTAACAATCTAGCCTCAATTCCCAAATATGTAATCAAATACAGGGTAAGTAAAAAAAAAGTTCCCAGTTTAAATGATTTGGTGCTCATGTTTAATGTAAATCAAATACACACAGTAGTACTGTTGAAACGCACATTTCATAAAGTTTTGTTCAACTTACTTATAAATGTTCAATGTGCACTCCACACATAACACAGCACACATCAAGTTGGTAATCAAGTTCCTGCCAAACTCATTGTAGCATGTCGCTGTCAATTTCTGTGATGGCTGCTGTGATGCGAGCTACAAATCAACCAACGTCATTGCAAGTGGTGGTACATAGACACATTCCTTTATGAAGCCCCACCAAAATATCCCACGGGGTGAGATCTGGGGATTGTGGTGGCCAGTGCAACCGTTCTTCATCCGCCTCAGATGAATGGCCAATCCATCATTTTGGCAGCCTGTCATTGAGGTGGCGCCGAACCTCATTATGGAAATGTGGTGGAGCACCATCAAGTTGAAAAATAAAGTCATCAATGTCTTCTTCCAGCTGTGAGAGAAGCCATTGTTCGAGCATGTTGAGATAGGTAATTTCTGTCACAGTGGCTTCAGCAAAGAAGCAGAGCCCATACACCTTTTGATGAGAAATTGCACAGATGGCATTGACTTTAGGGGGAAGCATGCTCGTGCTACAAGATTGCATATGGATTTTCAGTGGCCCAAATTCTCATGTTATGCCTGTTCACCTTGCCTGAAATGTGGAGTGTTGCTTCATCACTAAAAACTAACTTTTCAGAGAAACCATCATCTTCCATTAGAGAAAGAAATTTTTCACAGAAAGATGCTTGCAGGAGGGTCATCCCTCTTCAGCTTTTGAATCAACTGCAGATGATACGGTTGCATCTGCAAATATTTTCTCAGAACTCACCATACAGTTTTCTGTAGGACACCAAGTTCTTGACCTTCTCAATAAGTGGATTTCTGAGGGCTCCTTACAACTTACCCAAACATGCTCCACTACCCTATCGACGGACGTCCGTTTGATTTCCCTTTGCAAATGCAGCCCGTCCCGTGTCTTGAAATCGTGCATACCAATTACGAATTGACTTACCACTGGGTGGCTGTATCCTAAATTTTGTCCAAAAATGCCGTTGAGCAGTCACAACTGACTTGTTTGTATGAAAAACGAGAACACAAAATGCCTTCTGTTGTCTGCTTGCCACCATTGCATGACTTGTTCCTTCTGCCAGACTTATCACGCCATCTACCGACAACCCACGGAATCGGTAGTGGGGCATTGAAACTTGGAGAGATTACCTTCTAAAGTACACATCTCGCAACTAAAAATACTCATTATATGTCATGCGGTAAAGCATTGAAAATTGAAATCGAGAACATCATTTCATCATTTTGACTTACCCTGTACTTCGAACTTCCTCATCACCGTTGTAGCAACGAATCGTGCCAGAAGCCCTGGTCATCTGGTTTTTTGAAGCTGAAAATTCTGTTAATGTGGACACTTTTTGGTAAAGAAACAAGCCATGTGTTTCAGTCACTAACTCTGCATATTTAAACATTGCTCAGAAATGACAGTCAGGTGTTGCATGACATTCAAAGACTCAGAAATGACAGCCAGGTGTTGCATGACATTCAAAGACTCAGAAATGACAGTCAGGTGTTGCATGACATTCAAAGACTCAGACTATGACAGTCAGGTGTTGCATGACATTCAAAAACTTAAGACTATGACAGTCAGGTGTTGCATGACATTCAAAGACTCAAGAAATGACAGTCAGGTGTTGCATGACATTCAAAGACTCAGAAATGACAGTCAGGTGTTGCATGACATTCAAAGACTCAGACTAATGTCAAATCCCCAGCATAATTATCAAATTTCACATTAAATGTTTATAGCAATCAATCTGACCACTGCTATAGTTCTTGGTATAAGTGACCATAAACTGAGTATCCTTTCCAAATATCAATTTCAAAACAAACAAACAAAATTCACAAAAACAGAAAGTAACTGCATCATGTGTAAAACCTGTGCATAGCGCAATGGTCCATCCCTGCCTAGACCTTCCTCCAGGCCCAACTAGCTCAAACCCACAGGGAGGACTGTCTAAAACTAAGTTGACATGTGCATTTAAGTCACTGACAGTGCACAAAAATTTTAACAACACAAATTTTGAACTCCACTGTTTAATTTCTGGTTAAGACATTAGCATTTAGCAGAGGACAACCATTCACCTTACAAAAAGGTCTCTCGGTCATCCCTGCAACACAAAGCCTTGCACAGAAAACCTCTGTATCCAGATAGTCCATGATCAAGCCCTCAGGAAAATAAAAAGTTTAATGGTCATCGCCTCGTCATACCCAGCCGGTAGGTAGTTGCACTTAGCATATATTCCCCTCCTCAGGCGGCACAAC
Organism: Macrothele yani; assembly: GCA_039090855.1. Lineage (NCBI taxonomy): Eukaryota > Metazoa > Arthropoda > Arachnida > Araneae > Macrothelidae > Macrothele > Macrothele yani. The sequence continues at coordinate 27,930,468 of CM076989.1, read as the reverse complement.
ACCAGCAAGAATAGTTATGAAATTTCAAACTTCACTTTGTCATGCTCAGAAAGTAGTCATGCAGGCATGTACTCCACTCCTCGGGCAGCACGACGCCAGCAAGAACAGCTGATCTCCTGCTTCTGACTCACCACGGCCTTTATTTCACAAAGAAAAAGCTATAAGATCTCAGTTACATGCACTTTTATTGCACAATCATAAAATTTAAGGTAGGAGTTTTAAAAGCACGATAATTAAAAACATTATGCAATCTTCTTACAAAGTGAACATTATATTTAATGTAGAAGTTAAAAGGTTAAAAATAAAGTCATAAGAACTTTCGGTCTTTCTAAAGACCATCTTCGGATGGAAGTACAGAAGAAGTGGGTGGGGAAACATATAAGTGACCATACAGACAGCATGTAACGTATCTAAATAGGTGATCATGTCATCATATTCAGATATGATAGTGTTAGATCGATATATAAATATAACAATCTAAAGTGGTCAAATTTTCAAAAGAATAAACATGTAGCGCAAACCAAAATACACACAAAAAAAATTGTATTTCTTTATTTCTTCATTTTTTTTTTTTTGTGTGTCTATCTTGCTTTGTGCTGCATGTTTATTCTTTCAATAATTTGACCACTTTAGATTGTTATATTTATATATCGATTTAACACTATCATATCTGAATATGACGACATGATCACCTGTTTAGATATATCACATGCTGTATGTATGGTAACTAACACTGAAGAGCAATTGAATTAGAGACAGCTGGCGTTATGCAAATGTGGCACTGCGGGCGGCCCTGTAAACGGAAAGGACATGATGTAGGCAGCGATTCAACAATATAAGGAGTGATGTGATGGGAATCAGTAAGAGTGGGATGCAGTATGGGTAAGACGAAGGATCTAAGCGCATTTGATCGTGGGCAAATTGTCAGGGCCCGACGAATGGGTCACTCCATCTCGGAAATTGTGCAGGCTCTGGGATTTTCACGAGCCACTGTGTCACGGGTGCACCATGAGTACATCAAATCCGGTAAAACCATCCCTGGAAGGACCAACTGCCGTGGACAACAGCATGTGGATGAGCGGGGTCATCGTCGGCTAGCTTGCATTGTAACAGCAGATAGACGGGCCACAGTGCAAGAAATTCCTTGGCAATTTAATGTTGGTGCAAGAAAACGTGTAAGCAGCCACACCATCCAGAACCATCTCCTCGCTATGGGGTACAGGAGCCATCGTACCACGAGGGTACCGCTGCTGACCGCACATCACAGGGTGCAAAGATCAGCATGGGCGTGGAAACATCGCCACTGGACCCTAGACATGTGGGGAAATGTTGCCTGGACTGATGAGTCGAGATTCACGTTGGTGCATGCGGATGGCAGGATACGAGTACGGCGCAAACCATATGAAGCGATGGATCCTTCTTGCCAGCAGGGTACTCTTCAAGCTGGTGGGGGTGGCATTCTTGTCTGGGGACTGTTTACGTGGACTGAAATGGGACCCCTGGTACATGTGACATCGTCCCTCAGAGCAACGTTATCGTGATATCCTGGACAACCATTTGCTCCCGTTTGTGCGTCTTCAACATCCCACTGGGGACCTCATCCTGCAACAAGACAATGAACTATGCCATCGCTCCCGAATTGTATCTGAATGGTTCGATGAACACTCCACCGACTTGACCTCGCTTCCTTGGCCAACTAGGTCACCTGACCTCATCCCATTGAGCACATTTGGGATGCAATCGAGAGAGATGTTCGAGGCTCTGACCTCCCTCCATCTAATCTTCGTGAACTGTGGGAGCTTGTTCAGGGGTCGTGGATCCGAATGGCTTCCCAATGCTTCGGTGTCTTGTCGAGTCCATGCTGAGATAAATCGCTGCCGTCATCAGGGCGAAAGGTGGTGCTACACGTTACTAGACATGTATCTCTAATTCAATTGCTCCTCAGTGTATGATTTCCCTCCCAACTTCTTCCGTACTTCTATCTGAAGATGGCCTTTAGGAAAACCGAAAGTTCTTATGGCTTTATTTTTAAAGTTTTAACTTCTACATTAAATATGTTGTTCACTTCGTAAGAAGATAGCATAATGATTTTAATTATCGTGCTTTTAAAACTCCTACCTCAAATTTTATGATTGACTCATTCCGCACGAGAACCTGATGCCTTGACTTTTATTGCACCTTGGACAATTGCCAAGAAGTGTGCATCCAGTGTTGTGTAAATGCAACATCAAGACAATAAAGAAAAGAGGACTAAAGAAGAGGGGCTCAGGAAGAAGTGCTTTAAGGTTTTTAGGTATCCTTCAATGTCTCATAAATGCATGACCCCCCCCCCGTAATGTGACAATAGGGTAGTTATTCAAATCCTGATAACTGTTGCAGTTCTAGTGTTAAAACTAGTGAAGTAAAAACGAAATTCGATTTCCATCTTTAAAGAAATAAACTGATCCATCTCAGACTCTCTCAGCTGCAATTAATCAACGCATCCTGTGCAGATGCACTTCCATGTCATTCGTTTCAGTAAAGGATCTTTGCTATCTTATTATTTAACAAGTTAATCTTTATTTTGTGAGTCAAAATGTTTTTCTTTAAAATGTAGAAAGTTTTCGTGCTGATAGGAACTTCTTTAAAAAACAGCCGTCGTAGCACGATCTTTAACAACAGGTCTCAAAACACATGATATTTAAAACTTTATTAAGTTAAAAACACATATGAATTACAATGACACATGAGCGCTTTCGGGGTTGCCAGCGACATCCATCATCAGATGTCTGAATACTGAAGCAATTTGACATGTACTGAAGTATATATTTACAACGTTCAGTGACGTAGGAGTTAGAGTTATAGCGCAAGTGCAAAGTCTGTGAAATACAATCGCCATAATACAATAAGCTTAATAGATTCAACAATAACTATATATTAGGTTTGTTTTCTATAAGAAGTCTCCAGGGCTAAGGGATATTGTATGGAATATCATCGTTGCATGCAGACTTTTTATGATGAATTATATACAGACTTTTGGTGATTAAAGTCAGAAACTTATTAGGAGGTGATGCAAGGATTGTGACACTATTCCAGTCTGGGTGAAAGTTTCCTGTATGGACTAACGTGGCTAATGAGGTATTTTGAGTTCCCATTTTTATGTTGTATTTGTGTTCCTTTAAAGCGTGCTGACAAGTTGCGCACTGTGGATCCGATATAAGTGCGTATTTCACCGTGGGGATCAATGGGACACTGTATATACCACTTTTGTTTGCAATATCCACTGGGTCTCTATCGTTATCGTTTTTAAGCATTGCCATGATGTTTGTAGTTTTTACTCCAAAGTTTCATTTGTATTCATGGCAAATGTTGCGCAATAATGGAGTAAGACTAGGGATATAATCCATGGATCCAATATACTTAAGCTCTGATGGACCAGATATGAGGGCTGTAGAGGATCTTCTAAGTAATTTTTTAAGCTCTGAATTTACTATGTATGCTGGGTAACCATATAAAAAAAATTACTTAGAAGATCCTCCACAGCCCTCATATCTGGTCCATCAGAGCTTAAGTATATTGGATCCATGGATTATATCCCTAGTCTTACTCCATTATTGCGCAACATTTGCCATGAATACAAATGAAACTTTGGAGTAAAAACTACAAACATCATGACAATGCTTAAAAACGATAACGATAGAGACCCAGTGGATATTGCAAACAAAAGTGGTATATACAGTGTCCCATTGATCCCCACAGATGAATACGGTGAAGTACGCACTGATATCGGATCCACAGTGCGCAACTTGTCAGCACGCTTAAAGGAACACAAATACAACATAAAAATGGGAACTCAAAATACCTCATTAGCCACGTTAGTCCATACAGGAAACTTTCACCCAGACTGGAATAGTGTCACAATCCTTGCATCACCTCCTAATAAGTTTCTGACTTTAATCACCAAAAGTCTGTATATAATTCATCATAAAAAGTCTGCATGCAACGATGATATCCCATACAATATCCCTCACCCCTGGAGATTTCTTATAGAAAACAAACCTAACATATAGTTATTGTTGAGTCTATTAAGCTTATTGTATTGTGTCGATTGTATTTGGCAGACTTTGCGCTTGCGCTATAACTCTAACTCCTGCATCACTGAACGTTGTAAATATATACTTCAGTACATGTCAAATTGCTTCAGTATTCACACATCTGATGATGGGAGTCGCTGGCGACCCCGAAAGCGCTCATGTGTCATTGTAATTCATATGTGTTTTTAACAATAAAGTTTTAAATATCATGTGCTTTGAGACCTGATGTTAAAGATCGTGCTACGACGGCTGTTTTTTAAAAGATGTTTTTCTTTAATCGAGAAGCTAAATGCCAAATCTTCCAGTACGGGCTGGCTTGGCTTAAGACAGGAATTTTTAACTGATGAGAAAAAAATACTGGGCCTGGACGTTGAAACCTATAGTCCAGCTACTTATCAAGCTTTCCAGTCTCAATTCATATAATCATTCATACATAATTAAAATTGGTTACCCATTCTAGCCTCTGCTCTCTCCTGTATTATACACAATTAATAATTGCTGAAGTTTGATGTAGAATTATTAATTTATATATAACAACATTTATCTTCATTCCAAAATTTTCAAGTTATGCTGTGACTTGTTTACACTTCCATAAATTAGCACCAAGTCATCATCATGAAGTAAACTACTGATAGCAGAACTGTCTAATGACTGGAACTAATAAGTATTGAAACTTTAAAACACCCGTAAGTTACATAAAAAGTTTAATGTAAGGAAGCTTCCAACTGTTGACTTTATTCTTCATGAGCCTTGAAATCCTGATATTGTTGATATTAATAAAATGCTTGATCATTTAAAGATAACAAAAAAACATTACAAATACAGTAAAAATTTTCTTCATGATAACCTTGATAATAAATGATGACATGGCTATTCCTAGAAATTAATAATCTATAACTAATTATGATAATACACAGTCGCATCAGAATAATATGACCACCTACCTAATAATAATGGGAATAACCACTCTTGGCCCAGATGACAGTGGCAAGATGGCGTGGCATGGACGCAATGAGGACCTGGAAAGTTGCCCGAGGCACACGTGCTCATTCAGACTGCAGCAGAGCCTGGAAGTCCCGGAGATGACATGGCAGTGGGTCAGCACATCAAACCTCTCAATCTAAATAGTCCCACGAGTGCTTTATGGGATTGAGGTTGGGTGATTTTGCCAGCTAAGGAAGAACGAAGACATTGCTGTTGTGTTACTGGAACCATTCACGCACCCCTTAGCGACGTGGCATGGTGCATTGTCCTGCTGGTAGACACCATCACCACCAAGGTAAACGTCCAACATAAAAGGATGCATGTGGTCAGTGAAAATGGACAGGTAGCCCCCATCCAGTGGTACTAGCGGTTCCAGGTCATACCAGGAAAACATCTCGCAGACATGCAAAGTGCCACCGCTGGCCTGTACTTGAGTACTTGACTGACAAGCTTGTCTGAGTGTTGGTTTCCGTGTGTCTGACGTCGTATCTGCTATCGCCTGTCACTTCTGTGGAGTAGAAATCTTGGTACATCGCAGAAGGCAACCTTTTTCCACTCTTCCACTGTCCAATGATGGTAGTCCCATGTGAGCTGCAGTCTTTGTTGCCGATGGACCTGGGTTAAAATGGGCGCCTTGATGAAGCGTTGACTCCGGAGACACATGCATAACAGGGTATGCTCTACTGTTATTGGGGACACGTACCTGGGTGTCCCATCATTCATTTGCATCGTCAATTGCTGCACCGTTGCGTGTCGATTGCCCTTTACCAGTCGACGAAAGTGATGTTCTCCTTTGGGATCGATGACCTTTTGAGCTCCAGAGTTAGGACATCAGGATGCACTCGATGTGCTAGTGGTCCATTCTTGGTACACCCTTACTACAGCACCTTGCAGCAAACAGTCCATGAAGTCTGCTGTTTCTGAGATGCTTCGACCCTTGGTGCGGAAGCCAATGATCATTCCTTTTTGAGCGTCCATCAAATCACTACTTCTGCCCTGGCTGCTTATATCTCCGTGTGGTCGACCTTGTCACATGCACTCTGTGACGTGCCTGAGTGGGGTACACTGTGATTCCAGGAATGGTCATATTATTCTGCTACGACTGTGTGTAAGAATGGGCTCAGCTATGTGGGAGAGACAGGCAGGCAGCTTAAAACTAAATTGGCAGAGAAAGAGAACATAAAGCCACAATTAAAAATATTACAAACAAAACAGATTTATATGATGTGCTCAAAGATTTTGAGTTGCAAACATGCATACTTAAAATCTGACATGTAGTCGAGCAAGCTCGAAGAGGCTATCGACTTTTAAAACTTTGTGTGTTCCAGTCCTTGGAATAAATTATTCTCAATCTCACAGAGGTTGGTCCCTTTGCATGAGGGCACAGAATTGAAATACAATATTTAAAGGAACTGAACATTAAATAGGTAATTCAATTAAGTTGGATACTTACATTTGTCATCTTGGGTGGCCCAGGAATCCAAGATTATCTCGGCATCGAAAACGTCATCAGGAAACCACATAATAAAGGAATTCTTGACGAACAAGCAATGGATGTCTCAAAAAAGGAAATGGAACACATCTTGATATGTAGATTATTACAATAAGGAGGTTGGATTAAAATAGGATTGAGTAAAAAATTGCTTTAAAACGAATTATTTCGTGTAATTGAAGGCAAGAGCCAGAAAGGACTAAGAAAAATGCTTGTGGTCCTTTTTGGGTCTTGCCTTCATCTACATGAAATAATTTATTTTAAAGCAATTTTTTACTTGATTCAATTTTAATCCAACATCTTTATTGTAATAATCTACATATCAAGATTTGTTCCATTTCTTTTTTTGAAATGTCCGTTACTTGTTCATCAAGAATTCCTTTATATGTGGTTTCCTGATGACGATTCCGATCCCGAGATAACCTTGGATTCCTGGGCCACCCAAGATGACAAATGTAAGTATCCAACTTAATTGAATTACCTATTTAATGTTCAGTTCCTTTAAATATTGTATTTCAATCCTGTGCCCTCATGCAAAGGGACCAACCTCAGTGAGACTAAGAATAACAGATTCCAAAGACTGGAACACACAAAAAGTTTTAAAAGTCAATAGACTCTTCAAGCTTGTTCAATTTCATGTCAAATCAAAACAAGTTTGGACAAATATATGCAAAATGCAGGACATACAGTGATTTGGGATTCTGTAGAAGTTCTGACACACCAATAGCAGTTTCTCACAAGGAAATTAGCAGAAGGACTGGAAATAGAGAGAAGAAGAGGTACAACACTAAATGACTTGAAAGGCTGAAATTTGTCTCATGAATGGCAATACTGAATTACTTGAAAGGCTGAAATTTGTCTCATGAATGGCAACACTCACTGTTCTGAGGAAGGGTAGGGGTGGCACTTGAAAATTTGACTAGTGAGTTAAAGCTTATAATTCCTAAGCAAACCCCATGTATTTTTTTGCTTAGGTATCTTCTTTATAGAATGTGAATTCTGAATTTTCAAAACTGCTGCGTTGCGCGTTTTGACTTTCAGGTTATTTTGCACCCTTCGTTTTAAATTCTAAAATTTTTCCTTAGTCTTCAGTTTTGCTCTTAAGTTAATGTGAACAGTTATAGATTATTCATAACTATTATCCAATCCAACAATGCTTCAATCTATGATTTAAATTCCACAATGGTTCACTACTTGGCTCTTTGAAATATGAAACAACACAGTACACCTACCACAGTGACACAGGTAGTTTAGTTTTTTTTTTTTTTTTTTTTTGGAAATACTGGATAAATATCACAGTATGCCTTTACTTTTTGATTTCTTGAAAACTGCAGTATTTTGGGACTCTATGATTACATCATGTACACTGCAACATGAAATAATACAAAGCAGCAACTCACTTAAGTAGAGATTGAATTTAGCTGACTCAGTATGACTCACTGAAGCCTAAGTCAAACTGATGTATACATGAAAAGCTTCTAAAATTACCTTCAGATTGATCACAGTTTGCATTAGAATGTTTTCAATTCTGCTAACTAGTGTTAAATATAAAACATTTCAAGTAAAAGAACATAAATGTAGACAACTAAAAGCTTTGTTACCAAAAGAGTGAAAAATGCAGTTTCTTTTGGCTTCTCTGAATATCTTTCATATTGGTCTAAGTTGTCATAAAGCTTCAGAGTCAGAGTGTCATAGTGACTCCTTACAATATCAAGTACCTAAAGAAGAGAAAAGAACATTGAGAGAGTTTCATCACTTCTAAAGAAGTGATATGTTAATTAAAATGACTGCACTCTGAATAACTAAGGGTAGCATGCAAGCAATCAAAAAGATTTCAGCAGACAGGACTATAAACAAATTACAGAAAAAAAAAAGAGTTTCCCTACCTTTTGCATGATTTGCATAGCATTTACACTCAACCTCATAAATTAGTGCAATGATTACATTTTGCATAGTAGCTTTTGATGATTGCATGCAGAAAATCGAGTTTTCTTGTTTTCAGCAAACACTTGGCTGATGGAAAGCTAATTTGTAAGGCAGTAAACAGAATTATTACGGTAGTAAACACTTGTTTATTGTTCAACATGTAACTTTATTTCAGAAAACTTGAAAATCACACAGTCTTGGAGCTGGAATCGAACCTGCATCTCTCAATTTCCATTCAGGTTACACCACCCAGGGTGACGAAGTCCTAAGTATAGGTTGAATGTTAAACAGTAAACAAGGCAATGGCTATTTTGTTTTCCACCTTAAAAATCCTATAGCTGTTCCACGTATTTGTGAAGAATATTTCTTCTACAATCCCCAAGCATTTATTTCACTTAGCAAAGAATAAACACACATTTCTCAGTTACACAACCAACAAAGTTCTGCAAACTCTGAAAGAGCATGGAGCATGTCTACTGTTAACAGAAAAGTGTAACTCAATACTTGCTTCTTTCCAGTCACACCATGTACACTTTAAGAAATATTTTAGCTTTCATTTTTGATTCCTTCTGACAAAATAAGAAGCTTTGCACAAATGCCAGATCGGTTTACACATAGCAAAATGTCTCTTATAGCATAGTGAGAAGAATTGGCAGGGAAATACATAACACACTAAACATTAGAAGAATTCTTGAAATCGTCATAAACGGATCACCCCATTCAGCAATCGGCAAGCCCTCAGGTACTATGAAAGCATTGAAATCTACCTTACCCCTAACACCTGCAATACTGACGCACCTGTTAACATCCCTATCATTTGGAAAGCGATTTTGAAATCTGACAACAACTGACGCTTTTATCACGTGTCTCATTCCATGGCTGATGAAGGTAGAAGACGCTACCGAAACATCCCACTTATAATTTTCAACGTAACTTGCGCATGATATGACGATTTTAAGAATTCTTCTAATGTCTCTTACATATCACTTTTTCCCCTTTCTTTTCTTTTTTTTTCTTTTTTGAGAAAAGTGTGGTACACTTTGTACACAAGTTGAGACGCATTTGTTAATTTCCCAGTGTATACCAGCATGTACATACACATGCGCGCGCACACGCACGCACACACACACACACACACACACACACACACACACACACACACATACAAAGCCTTGTGTATGTAATCACGTGGGATTCAGGAATTATTAGTATATGAAGAGTACTGCCTATAATTCTGAAAAACTTAGTGTGGTGATTGTGAGAAGGGGGGGATGGGAGACATGGAAATTTTCAAAGAACTGTAAACTAGCATTTCAAACAAGCAGAAAAAATTATGTAGCACCTTCGAAATGCAAAAATTCACGGTTTGATTTCCAGAAGCTAATCAGCATGTTGCTATCAGCCAGAATTAAATTTGTCTTCATGAAAACACAAACTTGTGTTGGGCAAAAAATACACTAACATAAAATCTCTTACTCACTTCAGATAATGGCCTTAGTCACAAATGAATCATCAAGAATGGCAACCTCAGTAAAACACTTAAAAATAATTAATAACAAGGAACTGTACACCAATAACACTTAAAATAGTATAACTATACCAGTAATCCGAATTTCTTGGTGTAGGTTATAAATCAAAGTCTCCAAGCTTTTGCACATCAATTAGATGGCTTTTTCAAGAAAGACAGACAGCTAACTACAAACTAGATAATACAACACTTCAACAATCTGAACGCAGTGACTTGACAAGACAATAAATGAATAGGCACAAATGTGATCAGTCATTCAAAGAAACATGGTCACATTGGTTGGGCACATGGTACTGTGGTAGAAAACATAGCATTATTTGAAGAATTGAAGAACTGATTCCAAATGCATGGCAACTCTAGAGAGAATTATTTAATCACAACTTTAAAGTTTCTTAATTTACTGGGAAAACTACAAACTTCCACAAGCTGTTCTTTCATTTAAAAAATCCAAAAGGTAATAAAGATGAATGCTCCCAAAATATTCATTCCACAGATCTATAAGTTGGCATATGCTCAGGGAACCCATGTTAAACACACACACATATACACATTACAGTTTATATTTTTTCTTTAATGGTTTAATCTCTCTAGAAGTGCTGGCAAGGAAGAGTCAGCCATCTTGTTGTTAAAGGTTGTTGACTTCACAGAAGAGAGAGAACTAAATTATAATGAGCTATGGGCATGAGGAGGAATCACCCATCTAGTATTTCACCAAAAGAGATAATATCTTTTACACATCAAGCTATAAGCAAAGAAGCACCAACCTTGTAGTTAAATATTATTGATTCCATAGAGGAGAAAGAACTAAAATGAGCTAATGCAGTACTTTGCCGGTTTGCTTTGAATAAAATGCCCATACACATTTAAATTTAACTCCATTAAATGCGAAATTTCTGAAAGTGCAGAGTCTGAGCAGTTGAAATTTGAATTCAGCTGCCCACAACAAACCCAAATATATATATATACAGTTTGATGGTGCCATCTATCCCCATAAACTATAGCAAACATGCAACAGAAAAATGATACAGCACCTTGAAGTTGCCTTTAAAACTGAGAGTGCTTCTCTTGGCAACTTGATGTGATGTAATCACAATTCTGTGCATGTTTGTACCAAGTTACCTTTCAAAGCAATAATAAATAGTCAGATCAATTATGCTACCGTAATTGCACAACTACAGTCAGAAATGAATTTCTGAGAATCAAAATGATTGCAACTTTTACTGATGGTAGTCTTTTTCCTTTCAAGATTTGAAATAACTTTAAACATGCTTATTCATTTTAAAACAACCTTGTTTCCTTTAAAGTTTGGGCCAAATAAAAAGATTTTGGATTTTTGATCTCTTGTATTTTTTTAAATTTCCTCACAATCACTTTTTGGTTTTGTTGACATTGTACCCCACCTTTCTTTCCAACACCTCTATAATATCACATCTGCATTATTTTGCTTTTGTTTTTGAAAAATATTATTTTATTAATTTTTTTTTCAAGTACTTTGTTTTGGGGAACTTAAAAAATGCTATATGTGAAATCTCCTAATGTTACATACCCTTTCAACTTTTTTTCTGAGAGGGGGATGAGGGGTCAACTTTCATTTGATTTTGCTTTCTTGCCCTCATAACAGTTCATCAATATGGGGAAAATTTACTTTTTTCCAGTTGCACTGGACCTGAAGTTTTATACCTTTTAGTCAATGCATGACATTAGTATTATATATTTGTGCAGACATGAATTCAAAGATGATAGGGCAGCCAATACCCACAGCACAATGCATCAAGTCCAGCTGGGAAGAAACACACACTTCATTCTGGTTTATGTTTAATATGCCTGTTTAAATACAAGTTTAAAATTAAGAGACCTCTCGGGTCCACACTAGACCCATCCTCAGATAAACAAACGACTACACACAGAGAATCTTTTAAATATACAGATGTATATTTAAAAGATTATCTTTATGTATATCTTTTAAATATACAGATGTATATTTAAAAGATTTTTTAATATATAAATATATGGATGTATATTTAAAAGATTCTCTCTATGTAGTCGTTTGTTTATCTGAGGATGGGTCCAGTGTGGAGTTGAAAGGTCTCATAATTTTAAACTTGTATTTAAACAGGCATAATAAACATAAACCAGAATGGAGTGTGTGTTTCTTTCCAGCTGGACTTGATACCTTGTGCTATGGATATTGGTTGCCCTATCACATCTTCAAATTCAATGCATGACTTAAAATAAAAATAAAAATAAAACACTTCAAATACATTGTAATTGCACTCAGGTTTCATTTATTCACCATCTCTAACAATATGAAAAAGGCATGAAACACATTTACCCTCTCTAGTCTCAATTTTTGTTTTTCCTTCACAGCACATGTTTTTATTTTGTAATACTACCATTTAAAAATCTGTCTGGGTATTAAATTGAAATAGCTTTACTCTCTGTTTTTATCCATCCTGGGATAGGATAGGGTTTTAGGTAGTTATCCATAATTCTACTATTACTAATCAACAGGGCTTGAAATGTTTCGTGCTGGTTCACCAGCCAAGCAAATACATCACTCGCCAACAGAAAAACGACAACTCTGCAGGGCTGTCGATTTGTTTCATGTCTTAAATTTGATTTGTTAAAAATTTATACACATATCTCAAATAATATTTTATCACTAACCTAATTTAAATGATTAGCCATTGTATAATAACCCAACCCAGTTTTCTCCCTCTGAGTAGATGATGCAAGAATCGCTCAATGTTTTAGAACTTTTCTAACAGTTCCGCAGAAATAAGGATTCCCATATTTGCCCTTTGATCTACAATAGCAATTGGCTAAGCAGCAGTTTGTGAGGCACATGTGCCTCTTACACTGTCTAACTTTTCACACATTATTTGGGAAAATCATTCTACCTGGATTGAGGCTTCTTCCCTCATGTTCCTTGTTAGGCACACCATGCCTGGATGTTTTCACTCACAGCATTTGCTGTACCACTTCTTTTGTGGAGAAATCGGTTTCCCATGTTGGCACACAATCACACATCACTTCTCTGAATTAAAATAAGCTTTATTGAGAAACTGATGGTTTTACATATACAACAATAGGCATAATAACGTATAAATAATTTCTGATTGGATTTAAACTGCTCTACTGAATTTTTTACTTGTCAACTAAAACTTTTCACTCGTCGCAGACAAGCAGACAACCGCAATTTTCAAGCCCTGCTAAGCAATCTAATTTTATCATTAACAGAAAATATACAGTAATATTTATACACAACAAACCACCACAAATGAAATTTAAATAAGCATGCAACTAGGTAGAAGTGAGGAGTTGAAAAAAGGTAAAAGTTCGAAACAGTTATATTATAGGATTAATCCTCAAAACAAACTTACTTGCTCTTCTGTCAAAGAAGACAAATGGTTGGCAACTGACCATGACTCTATTTTGGGAGTGAAGTGATTTATAATTGCTCTGCAAAAAAGCAAAAATATGCCACGGTAAAACAGCTTTTTCTTTAAAAACCATTAGCATAGTCATAAATACAAGTCAAAAAGACCAAGAAACTACACTGCTCAACACAGAAAATGCCACACCATGAAGAAATGTATGAAATGAGATGAAGCTTACCACACATGTAGACAGGTAGGTGGGAAAGAAGTGATTTAATTTCTGAGAGATTACATGAATGCAATGGGAGAGGAGATGGTATAATGTGGCCTGTCAGCCAGTTGTATACCATCATACTGGGCTATACATTCACAGGCATGGTGGCATTGAGTGGAAAAGTCCTCAGATAGTGCCGTGAGGTATCACTGACTACATATCTTTCTCACTGACTTGGATCCACAATTCTTTGACATTGGCATGGTGCAGAGGCTTTAAGCCATCTGCTAATGAAGACCCTTGGAGAGAAGTCCAGGAATTGTGCTGGACAGGTCAGTATAGGGGCACCTAATAATCACAGTCTGCTGATGTTGTCAGTGTGAAGGCAGGCATTATCTTGTTGAAAATGAGCATCAGGGATACTACAGAGATATGGTAACAAAACGTGCTGCAACTCCTCATCGACATACTGCTATACTGTCACTGGATCCAGTATGAGTATGAGCAGTGAACAGTAGTTAAAACTGATGGCCCCCAATTCATGACACCAGACACAGGAGTCGTATGGCAGGAAGATCAACCTGGTGATCATGTTGTATCCCACTCTTAATCGCTGATTGTTGGCATGGAGACAGAAGCGAGACTTGTTCCAGTCAAAATTTCATTTGTCCTGCAATGCATGTCTAGTATGGTACCACTGCAATCTTGTGCAATGATGTGTTGTGGTGAGTGGCAGTCATCATAATGGCTGGCAAACCTGCCTCAGATAATCTACGTTTCACAGTTTGTATCTATACCGGGATGTCCACAGCTGCCTCTACACTTTGTCGAATGTCATCCATTGTGGACTGTTGGTGGCTGCTACAGCTTGCTGTTGAATGCAGTGATTTACTTCCTCCAACCACTAATGCCACATTTGGCAGACAACTGTTAGTTGCATTCTGATGTGACACAGGTACCAGTCAGCTATGCGTAGACTTATAATGCTTATAATGAAGCCTCTAGTAAAGAGAAGTTGTTCATGCGATGGCAGGATTCCCACTGACTTCACCCAGGCATTCTCATTCTTTACATTTGCTTTCACTACAAAGATCACTCCGATGCAGTCAGTGGTGGAAATGGGAATTACTTGCTGCCAGAACCCAATCTACAAGTGAATGCCATAAAAATTTAATATCCACGAACCCATTCGCAGTAGATATACAACCATATAAAGAAATTTCATTATTAAACTTTGAAATGAAATAGTGACATTTAGCTGAAGTTAGAGCTGTTTTCTTCATTCGTGGATGAACAATTCATACAAGATGGCATCATTAACTGAAATGTATAATGAATTGTGAAACGTTTTATTCGAATTAAATGCTCCTTTTCTTTTGGTGTCGCATCACTCTCGGAACTGGGTTCCGCTGCATTCCGGCACATTTCCACCACTGGATGCAGTGGTTCACATGCCTAGGTTGGAACCAAACTTTACTATGCCAAGCCAATTTGCACTTTTATCTCTCTCACCTATCAAATGGTTGGTTCACAAATGCAATCATTTACATATTAATTTGCATGGAGCTCTAATAAATACTTCCCGGTGAGGCATTTTCTGTATTGATCAGTGTAATAAGCTTTAAAATAAATACAAGGTATGGATAAAAAGACATAAATCACCACAAGACATGTTACAAACTTAGTGAAGGTGACTTAACTCAGAAAATGTCAACTGTAAATAACTCCATCACATAAGCACAGAACTTTTATGAGGTTTAACAACAGCTGGGAATTTTTTTTAATCTAATGTATTTTTTCTTTTCTTGCCATAATTAACTGGCCAATGAATTAGTCTACAATCATGGCAGGTGCCTTGCATTTGGGAAGCAGCTTCTAACTCATTTTCAATGAAAAACAAATTAAAGGGCATTAATAGTATATATGTGACTTAATGAGCCCTGCAAAAGTACTTTTTAGACTAATTTTTTATAAATGGTTCATCAATGAAATACATGAAAAATTAGCCTAAAGAGTAATTATGTAATTGGATCTGTTTTTTTTTACATGGTAAAGAGTATAACAATCATCCTAAAACAAAAATTCAAAAGCATTATTGCTCTGCATTGTCTGTCACAGTTTCTTTACTACAGAACATGTCCCACTGCTGCCATTTCAGAAAATTGATTCATCGAATTACAATTTTTTTTTTTTTTTTTTGCTGCCACTGTATAATTACAACAAATTAAACACTGCATCATACATAAATTAAATCAATATTTGGAAGTCATGGATGTGACAAATTAATGATACATAACAAACTGATGAATTGAAAACAAAGAAGATGCAGGCAATTTAATAATAATAATAATAATAATCACATACCTTATATTTACAAGGCAATTAGTCAGTTTGGCAGCGGAATCCTTCCATTCACCTTCAGCGCTTGTGTACCTTAAAGCTGAAAACAAAAGTATCATATGAAATTAAGTCATAAATGTTTGCAAGTAAATATATTTGATATCAAAAATTTTTAAACAATCTGCAACACTAAAATACCTATTTTTAACATTATGAGTCACCAGTTCTGCTCATCGTACTCACGAACCAGCCCTCTCTGGCCTTTTAAACTTTGTATGTTTCAAGAAAAATAAGCAAATACTATGCCATGCAATTTTTATTTCTTTATAATTTATTTCATCAACTATGGAACTTCAGCAAAAACTACATTTTTAACGATCTTTCAACCTTAAATCTGAGCTTTATTGCCACACTGGGAAATGATTCTGGATGAGTATGATGCGTTATATTACAGTAAATCTGTATGACTGACTATGGCTAAATATTTTCTTTCATTTACCCACAAAGCGACTAATAATGAATTTTTATTAAAAATCATAACAAAAGCCAGTCAGACAGGAATCTAGATTTACTGCAATATAAACCCAGCAGTAAAATCACCACTTTGGTGCAACGATATTCTTCATAAGAACGTTATGTCCTCTGTTGCATTGCCTGTTAAAATCTGGCAAAAAAACATACTTGCTTGACTGCTGATACTGCAGTTAACTTGACTGTATTACAAAAATCAACAGTGATGCAGATGTTTCTTAGTAGCTTCATGATAGCTCCTCCTTTAGGAAAAAATCACTGAGATGGAATTCAATATAACATTACAAGAAATTTTAAAAACAGGAGACAGACATTTTTTTCAAGATTAAAAAATTGTAAATACAAAGCCTTGAGCTTGCACAACTGCAAATTCTGCCCCATCAAATCATCATGTTATATATACAACGGTTTTTCCTTAACAGCTAACTATATGTACATGTTTAGAACAACACCTTCCTATCTTTTGCCTTACTCTGGCGAACCAGCTTAGATGCTTCACGCTTCTTACAGCGATATTCATCCACAGAGACTCTACCTTGCAACATCCCCAAATAGGCTTCCTTCTTTCTCTTTACTGCTTCTTCAACCTCACTATTCCACCAAGCATCACCTGTATTGTTACTCACTGTTGTGGTGCCACAGACCTCTTTAGCAGCAGTGACAACACAGTTCTTAAAGCATTCCCACTTCTTTTCTACATCCCTCTCACCAGACTTCAGCTCCTTCAGTCGTTCTCTGAGTAAGTCAGAATAACGCTGATGATCTTCAAGGAGCCTACCAACCTTTATTCTTTCTCTTTCAGTCCTGGGTCTCTTCCTATTCCTCCAACCAACATTAAGTTTTACTTGTGACACTACCAAGTAATGATCAGAACCAACATCCGCACCTCTCATCACACGGGTGTCAACAACTAAGTGTTTCAGACGCTGATCGTAGACAACAAAATCTATCACACTCTTCTGACCAAGAGTACAATTTTCCCAAGTATATGTGTGGATATACTTGTGGTTGAAAAATGTATTAGATACACACAAACCATTCTCAATGCAGAGTTCAATTATTCTTTCACCATTATCATTCACACAAGGTAGAAAGTCCTTCTGGAAGTGCATGAGACTCAGGAAAAATAGGGGAAACAAAGTTGTAAGTTGTGTGAAGAATGAGATCGGGGAAATGATATGGGAGCTCAATGAGTTAAGTGAAAGATGGGGTGAATACTTCTGTGAGTTATTAGATCAGGAAAGCAAAGATGATTCTGAGACAGATGCAGATGATGTCACAATGAGGGATGGAAGCACAGGAGGGGTCTCAAGAGAAGAAGTGTATAAAGCTCTAAAATCTCTTCAGAATGGTAAGGCTCTGGGAGTTGATGGCATAACTGCAGAGATGTTGAAATATGGTGGTGACTCTATAAGTGACTGGTTAACTGAAATTTGCCAGTTGTGCTGGGAGTTAGGAATGGTGCCTCGGGATTGGAAGGATGCTATTATTGTTCCCTTGTATAAGGGAAAAGGTGATCAGATTGAATGCAAGAACTATCGTGGTATTAGCCTACTAAGTGTGCCAGGGAAAGTGTTTGGTAAGGTTGTTATTGAAAAAGTACGGGGTCTTACATCAGAGAAAGTGTGGCATGTTCAGATTGGTTTTATGCCTGGTAAGTGATGTTCAATGCTTTTACAAGAAATGAAGATTTATCGATTGATGGAGAAAAGCTGGAGATAACAGACACGTACGTTTATCTTGGACAGCAGATATCAAGTGAGGGTCACATTGGTGAAGAAATTAATCGGCATACAAAACTTGCCTGGAGAGATTTTGGAAGAAACAGCATAATTTTCAAGAGCAATATGCCATTATGTCTTAAAAGAAAAGTGTTTGATCAATGCATCCTTCCAGTGCTTACGTATGGTGCAGAGACGTGGACCTTAACTAAAAGAGACATACAAAGGCTGCAGACAACTCAAAGAAGCATGGAGAGGTGCATGCTTGGTGTAACCAGGAGAGATAAGAAGAGGAACACGTGGATCCGAAAAATGACAAGAGTGGAAGACATCATGATCAGAGTTAAATCCCTGAAATGGCAATGGGCTGGACATACTGCCAGAAGAACAGACCATCGATGGACAGCCAAAATTTTAGATTGGATTCCAAGGGACAGGAAAAGACCCAGAAGAAGACCACATGGGAGATGGGTGGATGAAATTCGAAAGTATGCATGGGGTGACATGGAGGAGAATGGCACAAGACAGACCGTTGTGGAGGAAACTTGGGGAGACCTTCGTCCAGCAGTGGATTGATAATGGTTGACAATGATGATGATGATGAAAGGCTGCACTAACCAGATTTTTGCATTACGCACGATGATTGAAAAGTATCTGGATGTTGGGAAGAAACTTTTTACTGCCTTCATAGATTTAGAGAAAGCTTACGACCGAGTCAATAGGACACTTTTGTGGAAGATATTGAATGAATATGGTGTTACTGGGAATCCACTTAATAGTGTAAAAGCCATGTACGCTGGTAGTAGAGCTTGTGTACGAGTGAATGGTGTTTTATCAAAATGGTTTTCTATTGGTGCAGGAGTTAGACAAGGTTGTGTAATGTCACCATGGCTGTTTAATATATTTATGGACGCATGCATGCGTGATGCCAAAATAGATAATAGTGGTTTATGTCTTGGTGATATCCGTGTGTGCAGATTGCTGTATGCTGATGACACTGTCCTGTTGACAGAGAGCAAAAGTGATTTGCAGAGTATGTTGTCTCGGATGTACGAAGTTGGCATGAAATTCAAACTGAATTTAAATAAGGGAAAACCCAAAGTTATGGTGTTTGAGAGAGGAACTTGTAGCACTGAATGCAATGTAAGTATAAACGGCACTGTGATTGACCAGGTGAGTGTGTTTGTGTATTTAGGAAGCATGTTTGACAGAGAGAACAAATTGGATGGCGAAATTAGTAGGAGAGTGAATTCTTCATTGAAAGTCATAGCTGTTCTGGAAGGTTTTCACAGGAATTATGGGTTCTCAAGAGAGTCCTGCATGGCTGTGTATGAAAGTGTAATTGCTCCTACACTGATGTATGGCAGTGAAACCTGGGTACTGCAGAAGAAACATAGGAGTCGTTTGTGTGCTGGAGAAATGCTTTACTTACGTGGGGTTTGTGGCAAAACATGGTCTGATTGTGTGAGGAATGAAGATGTGTTGTAGTTGTGTGATGTGAAGCAAAATGTTGTTAGCAAGGTGGAGACCAATATGCTTCGGTGGTTTGGCCATGTTGAAAGAATGAGTGATGAGATGCTTACTAAGAAAATTTTTTTAGCCCAAGTGGCAGGAAGGAAAGGTAGAGGAAGGCCAAGGAAGACATGGGTGGATTAGATTCAGGATTGTCTGCATGAGTAAAAGATTATGAGTATGAAGTATAAAAGATCTTGTGTACAGCGTGTAATGGATATCAGTGAAGCACGAGTTGTATGTCAAGATCGCTGTAAATGGAGAAGTTTGATACGACAACAGTAAGTAAAAATATCTGGTAGTTTGTATTTCTTTTTGGAGCTAACCTCTGAATCTCAGAGAACAGTTTAGTGATATGATAGATGGATGTAGAACAACACACACACAAACACACACACACACACACACACACACACACACACACACACACACACACACACACAACGAAATGAAACTACATGATGTGCCACATTTGACAAGAAACAAGATACATAAAGTTTATGGAAGCAAGCTATCAAGCTTGCTTCATAAAAATATATCCTAATGATACATTTAGGTGCTTCACTGGCACCTAAATGTATCCATTAGGATACACTTAGGTGCCAGTGAACAGACACAGTAATAACTGTATGTTACTTTAAGAGTTTTATATTTGATTATTTTTATCAAAATAGTAAACTATTTAATTATAATCATTTTCTATGAGCTATTAGTTTCCCTTTCATGGACTGTTTGCAATATTTTCATTAATACCACTCAATGATAATTATGTACACAGTTTTTTTCTTTAAAGTAACATTAAAAGAGGTTGGTGAGAAAATATCAAAATTATATCTGTATTTGTCTAGTCTTACCACTCATGGCCCATGCTTTTTAGTATCTTTCAATTGTGAAAACTTGATAAGAGTATAAAAGAAAAACCTTTGAGATACAATGTAAGAAAATCCTAAATTTAAAGAAAAGCCTATTCAATCCCAGTCTCCACCAGAAAATTACATTTTATCTCTCAAATGTAATTTAGGATAGGTAAAGGTGTTTACCAAAAGTAATAAAATTTTTATTAGCATTTCAGAGTTATAAACTCTGAGCATAACTTATCTTACACTTTTGTCATCTAAAAACACATAAAAACAATTCCCGCCTTTTATCTTACTCCAAATATACCATTAAGTCACACTGCTGCTTTAGAAACAGAAGCACAACTGAAAAATAAATAACACAAACTACAGAATATTTTCTGTGACAAATTACCTTCAATAAAAAAAAAAATTTAATCCTTGTAAAGTATCATTTGATTGGTGATATATCTTTACAATATTTTCTTCCAAGGTAGTCTCATAATTGAAATTCTGCGATATGCATCTCTCTATTTTGTGCTATATAAACAATGAGATTTTGCATAATTAAATTGCCACTTTGTAATTTTCTCTTTCAAGCAGTCAAACCCATGGAACAAGTGCTCATGGGTTGACTGCTTGAAAGAGAAAATTACAAACTGACAATTTATGCAAAATCGTGTTGTTTATATAGCACAAAATAGAAAGATGCATATCGCAGAATTTCAATTATGGGACTACTTTGGAAGAAAAATTGTAAAGATATATCACCAACCAAATGATACTATCTGTACTATTAACATGAGTACTTATTCCTTTAATAACATGCAAATACTCCAATTCTTTCAAAAACACTGAAAACCTAGGTTGAAAAAAAATTCAAAGTTTTTCCCTATTTTTACAAGTGTATGAGTGATACTCTAGAATTAGAAACTTGAACTGTTTACACACACACAGCTACCTTCTAAAGTTTACAACATACAGAAATGAACAATTAATAAATTTCATTACAGGAATACATGTTCGAATCCAAAATGGCTAAAAAACAGGACTTTTTTACTTATGGCTAATTTTTTTGTAGCACACACTTTGGGGTTGCTGTTGTAGATTTTTTTCTCTATTCACTTCAGTCATGTGCCAATTCAATTTTTTTATTTTTCACATCACATCATTATAAAAAACAGATCATTATAAAAACAGCTTCCATCCCATCTGAAGTCTTTCTCTGCTCTGTTTTCTTGGTAGCACAGTATTCATCTTGTGAAACAGCACATACATCTCAGTATTAGTAAATATTAGCCAACTATTTCAGTTTCATCATGTGAAACTGAAATAGTAAATGTTAGCCAACTATTTCAGTTTCATCATGTGAAACTGAAATAGTAAATGTTAGCCAACTATTTCACAGTTTCATCTTGTGAAACAGTACATCCATCTCAGTCTTAGTAAATGTTTGCCAACTATAGTTTCAAAATTTTTCCTTTCAGCCTCACTGACAGTATTCTATCACAGTGTTGTATCAAATGTTATCGTTTAGTTACTACATCTCACCTGCATTTTGGTGCAAAATGCAGGTTTCCCTGCTATGCCTTTTTCAAGCACTGAATGCAGGAATTGAATTTTTATTTACTCTTTCCATTACTTCTTCCTGAATTACTAACAGTCATACACATTCTCTGCACAGTGAATCAACAAAATCATTTTTTGAACATAAAATTAAAGAAAGGGAAAAGTAGTTTAAGCCAAGATTCCTGTTTCATACTAATTCTTTATTGGTTTTATCTGCACATTGTGATCCTTTCTTACATAGCATTGAATCAAAATTTGTGAGTATCGGCAAGTTTTCAGTCAGTTTAGATTAAAACTGTGAAGTATCCAGTTTTTATATCATAATTTGGTGAAGGATGGCTTGTAGATCCATAACTGTTTTACGATTTACAACAGGGTCCTGGTGCCAATGCATACTGTTTGATGTAAAACAGCAGCAGGTTTTGGCACCCCTTAATTTTAAATCAAAATTTCATGGAATTTTTACAGCATTTCAACCTTCCTGGCATAATTATCTTTAAACCTATCAGCATTTTGAACAGTAAAGCTAAGCCACCCATTTGAATTTTGTTTGGTTTTCACACTTTTCTTGGTGCAGAAGTGGTAGAAAAATTCGAGCAGACAATATTCCAAATCTCCTATTTTTATTTTTTTTTGGTTTTCAGACTTTTTTTAGGTATCCAGACCTTAAGACCCATCAGCACTTTGAACAGTAAAACTAAGCCAACACTGGTTTAAAACTCAGGCTTCACGCGACAATAACACATAAACATGTAAAACGAGCAAAATACACAGTCACTTATGGTAAAAGGTTCATTTAGCGGTAGCTTTCGGTCATCCTACGACCTTGATCACCCACAATCAACTGGACGGGCTGGTTGCCAGAACTACAATTTTAACTTCAAATTGTACTACTACAATTGAACTTCAAATTGTACTACTACAATGAACTTCAAATTGTACTTCTGGCAACCAGCCCATCCAGTTGATTGCGGGTGATCAAGGTCGTAGGATGACCGAAAGCTACCGCTAAATGAACCTTTTACCATACGTGACTGTGTGTTTCGCTTGTTTTATATGTTTATATCTAAGCCAACACTTTTCAAATATTTGGTTTTCAGACTTTTCTAGGTGTAGAAATATTCAAGCAGACAATATTTCAATGCCGCCATTTTAATTTTTTGTGGTTTTTGGACTTTTCTAGGTATCTAGAACTTAAGACCTATCAACATACCAATTTTCAGATCTCTAGACCATTTAGAAGTGATCGAACAATTCACGAAATAATCTTGCAGGCAGTTTTCCAAAGCTGTGATCCAATGTCTCCATTTTGATTTTTTTTTTTTTTTTTTTCGGCTTACGGACTTTTCTAGGTATACTGATGTTAAGATCTATCAGTATACCAATTTTCAGATCTCTACGTCATTTAGAAGTGATAGAACAATTTGTGGATGGAAACACTAGCATTTTCCCATTTTGCTTTATACAGTATATATAAAATAGATTAACACCAATATAGTTATTACTTTCTTCTTCATAGTAGCACATGTACTATTGTTTTGGTTCTACTTTTCTTCAGACCTCTGTATTTTATATATAATGCTCTTCTCCAACTTTCTTCTGTTGTTTTTTTTTTTTGGTTTTTTTCGACCCCTCAGAACCTTAGAAAACTACATCAGCTGCAAATACCATCACACACACACCCAAGGTGCAACTTCCTCACATCTTCAATTACCACATCCATATCAACATCATGTAAAAAAAATGAGGTTAATACTAGTCACTGCTGCACTCCAACCTATACTTACTGCATTATCTTAACCTGTAAAACTTTACAGGCCAGAAACATGTTTAACCCAGATAACAATCATGCTGTGACTTTTAATAAAAGCAAAAAAAAAAAAAAATCCAATGCAAATAAATTAATTAAAGGCACATTACAGATGATGAAAGAAATAAAAATTATGTAGGATGCTACAAAAAAAAAATGCGATGTGAAACTACTAGAAAGAAAATGAAACATGAAATAAGATCATAAAGAATAAGTACAACACAAGAACAACAAAAAAGAAAAACACCAAGTAAATGCAGGAATGCTACATGATTGTATGTAAAAACAAAAATAATGGAAGAAAATGTTGCAGCTGTTACAAAATACGAAAGCAAAGATGCATTAAATCAAATTGAAAGTGGCAAATGCCTAGCAAAAAGGGAAACAAAAATAGGCATTGTATGAGAAATGAGAAACAATATACTTTTAGACATCCTAGCTATGTAACACAAAAGAAAACCATCCCAACTTTTAGACATCCTAGCCATTTTCATACAAAAGAAAATTATCCCAACTGGAGCACATCTGATCTAATTTTATTATTTAAAAAATGAAAGAAAGGGAAAGTATTAAATACATATAAATCTGCTATCTAACCTTTATAAAAAATTTTAGAAACTAATTCTGAACAGATAATCTCTCAGCTGGGTAATAGCTAAACTACTGAATAAGTAAGATTCAGAAAAGGATACAACAGACCAGATGCACATTCAAAATTAAGTAACAGAAGAAATTAAAATTTTAGAGACAGCCTTTCTTTAACACCTGTAGGCTATAAAAAAAACCTGATTATACATTACAACAAATGCAGTAGTAAACTCATTATCAATTATAGTATAAATATAAAAAAATGAAACATATACAGATAATATTATCTCTTAATAAAGTGCCTCCAATGTACACACTAAATGAAATTAAAGAAGGATAACAGACAGACACATCTGTACTGTCTACACCATTCACAGAAGTTGTACAACTAATTTTTAGTGCAGAATAATTACATAAAAAAGGATATACGCGAAGTGCAAAACAAATACTGGAAACAAGTTGAAAAGAAATAAACTAGTAAAACCATATTTACCATAATTTTTTGGGTTAAGCACTGTTGATTACAAAAATAAGTGTGGTTTGCCTGCTGTGCAGCTCTTTTGCCGATGCACAGCTTAGAAGGAATTTTTCTAAACAACTGCACAGTAAAGAACAGTTGCAAGTTTTGTGTGTAATATCACTGTTACAGTGAATAGCTATGAATTTCCGCATTTTTGAACCATACATTTATGTCTGCAAGGTTACTGAGAATGAGTGAAAGATCTACTCCCACTATTTTTTAATAGGAACTTGTCATTTTCACTTTTCTTACAAATCTGCACTGAGTAAAACTTTTTGAACACGGCAAAATCTATCAAAAATACCAAAATTCAGCATTATTAAGGTCACTAATTTTAACATTAATGACAAGTAATTGGACCTTGATTGCATTACCTTAATTATTGTTGTACCTTAATTATTGTCTACAAAAGTATTTAATTAAAAATAATATAAGTATTCACACTTAATAATAGCAGCTCACACAAATTTAGAACCTCTCAAGTTGGCTCCCAACTGCATGAACTTGTCTCCCATTTTTATGCAGTGGTTTATGCTTTAACCTTCTCTCTTGCCCACTTTTTCCCCTAAGGGAGTGGCAAGCTAAATTTGGCTTTTTCAGATTTTATGTGTACTTTCTCATTGTCTACTAACATATGACATGGCCAACTATTAGGTAATTCTCTCTTGCATTCCTTCCCTAGCTAAGAGGTTCAAGCCAAGGACCGAAGATATTAGAGGGAAAAGACTGGTGAAGAACATTCTACTTTGGCATAATTAGAAATACACCACACTATGAACACTCAAAAGACGCATATAGCGTATTAAATCCATTTATTTATTTATTTATTTATTTATTTATTTTGTGGCAAATCTTTGTACTTACAACACCACAAAAATAAACAGATTTAATATGCTATATGCATCTTTTGAGTATTCTACTTTGGGCATGCATTGAAATCTTCCATTGTAGAGAGTAGCTACTATGTTGAAGTGTTTGCGCATGGGTATTTGAGTTCTAAGTCTAAGTTTTTGGTATTTCAAGTAATTTCCTTCAACATGAAATGGTAGATTATTTATTAGTATCAATTTACTTCCGATATTGGAGGTTAATTATTTAACGTGCATTAATGCATTTGCATTTTTGAACTTCACGTTTAGTTGGTAAAGTTCGATGAACACTTACCGCACGTGGGGCTTGGCTTTCAATCCATATTTCCGTTACGTGGATGCGGCACGGGATTTTTTCATTTGTACGGGTCTGCTTCTTCTTTTTTTTTTTTTTTCTCCATTGGAATTTATTTTGTCTCATCACCAAATGAGTTTTTTCCTTTGCTGCATCCTCATTTACTTCAATATTTATTCATACCCGAGTACTTTCGGTACTACTACTATACCGTCTTCGAGGGGACATTTTGCTCCAACTAGCACGGACCGTGTCAGCTGGGCATTTCGGTGGTTCTCGCGGGCTGCTTCTGTCATCTGCTATCGCTTCTTCTTGGGCGTTGTGGCGCCATCTCTTGTTGGTCAGTGATCTCCTTTTTCGAACTTTTTCTTTTTTTTGCTCAATTTTAATTAAATTTCTCCAGCTGTTTCTCAAATTATTAGGGTCATTGTGGTTGCAAACTTTTGTCCTATTTTTTTCAATCATTACCGACTCTGCTATTCTGAGGTGTTTTTCGGATTTACAGCTTTTAATGATTTTTATATTTTCGAATTTTGGATATTTTTGGTTATCCAGACAGTATTGAATCAGTGCTGTTTTTTCTTCTTTTTTCTGCCAGTTTTTTATGTGTTGTTTTAATCTGTGTTTAAGCTGATTAAAAGCTGATTAAAACAACACATAAAAAACTGGCAGAAAAAGAAGAAAAAACAGCACTGATTCAATACTGTCTGGATAACCAAAATATCCAAAATTCGAAAATATAAAAATCATTAAAAGCTGTAAAATCGAAACACCTCAGAATAGCAGAGTCGGTAAATGATTGAAAAAAATAGGACAAAAGTTTGCAACCAATGACCCTAATAATTTGAGAAACAGCTGGAAAATTTAATTAAAATTGAGCAAAAAAAGAAAAGTTCGAAAAGGAGATCACTGACCAACAAGAGATGGCGCCACAACGCCCAAGAAGAAGCGATAGCAGATGACAGAAGCAGCCAGCGAAATGCCCAGCTGACACGGTCCGTAAGCAAAATGTCCCTCGAAGACGGTATAGTAGTAGTACCGAAAGTACTCAGTATGAATAAATATTGAAGTAAATGAGGATGCAGCAAAAAAAAACTCATTTGGTGATGAGACAAAATAAATTCCAACGGAGAAAAAAAAAAAGAAGAAACAGACCCGTAACAAATGAAAAATCCGTGCCGCATCCATCGTAACGGAAATATGGATTGAAAGCCAAGCCCCACGTGTGGTAAGTGTTCATCGAACTTTACCAACTAAACGTGAAGTTCAAAAATGCAAATATTTATTAGTAGTTTACTTTCTTTTTCTCATTTCTCTTTTCTGTGTATATGACCAGCCTTGATATGGCCTGAAATTTTCTTGTTTACTGGCTTTGTTGTTTTTCTCAGATATGAGAACTTGCTAATTAAAAATGTTGAACCAAAAAGTTCTCAGTTCGCACACGAACATTCTGTCTATGTCATTTCTGCAGCACATTATGACTTAAATCAAACATTCTTGCTTTCGAGTAGGCATTTGTTTACAACTAACTCCCCCATTCACAGATGGTGCTGCATGTTCAATTGATTCCCATCATTTTGGAAGTGCCAGAATTACGTTTGCCAGTCTATTCTCTTCCAGTTTCTTTGCCAAGGACAGACAACCATTCCTGATGGAGTTGGGGGACATTCCCAACTCCATCAGGAATGGTAGCCAAATATAAATAACAACAATTTGTGACAGTGATCCTACATTTCTGCCATCACAAAATGCAGCACATCTGTAAGTCAGTGGGGTTGTTGTTGTTTTTTCAGAAAACAGGGTTATCAAAAATTTTCACAAAGGCAATGAAAGGATTTGAAATTAAAAAGAAAATTGGTTTTTATTTCTTCTTTCCAGAAGGTTTCTGCTTTACTCATATATGTATTTACACTTTTTTCATGAAGATTCTTCAATAAAGAAATAGCTATTTAATATTTGTTGTACTTACCCATGGAGTACATATTATCAAATACTTGGTGCATACGTATGATTTCATAGTACAGTTCATCATAGCTGGAGGGTGAAGGAAGAAAAGTGTCTCCAAATGTTATGAACAGGTTGAAAATATTTATCACCTGGAACATAAATTAGCATAAAATAACTCTGAATGTCCATAATCAGGCTCCTTTGTGCATGACTCAATTAAAAATTAAGACAGTAAAAGATGGCATAAATTAATAGTGATATCTATAGTGTAAAAATAAGTTTCAGTATCTATAAAAAAATGCAAGTATATTGAAGAACTTATTTTTACTGAATAATGTATTATCTCTTCTCTTTGTTGCTCAGTTTGAGCGCTGTGACCCAAACCACATCCTGTCTGTAGTCAAGGTTCACCATTTCTGTCTATTCTCCACAGTTCTAATGATTTCTGCAACCGAAAGATTAAATTGTGAGAGTTTTCATTTAATTGATGAATCTGTCTGGGGGATGTCCTCTTGTTCTTATGCCCTCGACTTTTTCCCGAATACAGAGTTTTCTTAACCATCTCACTGGATGATGCTGCCGAAGAAGGTTAGTATATGTCGTTGTATTGTCTGAAGAAGTCGCATGTGGCGTCTACAGTGAGCTCTCTCAAGATTGATGCATTAGTCCTATGCACTACCCAGGATATTTTCAA
Source organism: Macrothele yani (assembly GCA_039090855.1). Classification (NCBI taxonomy): domain Eukaryota; kingdom Metazoa; phylum Arthropoda; class Arachnida; order Araneae; family Macrothelidae; genus Macrothele; species Macrothele yani. Next base: position 27,901,639 of record CM076989.1, on the reverse strand, counting down.
CAGGTATCTGCAGCAGATCATTTCAGACGCCTCAATTCATCTGCAACATCTTGCATTTAAGATCCATGTTTCAGAACCATAAATCTTGATGGGAAACATGAGGGCCTTGACCAGTTTCAGCTTGGCAGTTTTACTGATGTGGCAATCCTTCCAGATTTTTGTAAGCCTGGCCAGGGCAGATTTGGCCATTCCGATCCTCCTTTTGATCTCACCTTCTCAATTGCAGTTGTTGGTTATGCAGGCTCCCAGATATATGACTTCTGATTTTCGGGCAATGTTGGGTATCTGTTCGAAGTTTTGAGGAAGCACTCAGGCCTTGTCAACTACCAAAAGACAGCACTTGGCTTTATTTAGTTTGACACCAGCTTTAGCGCTGTAGTCTTCGATGTGTTTGAGAAATTGCACCATCTCCTTCTCTAAGCCAGCTATTATAGTGGTGTAATCTGCCTACCACTTATTGACACCCCACAACACCAGTTTTTCGTCGTGTTCCTGATTATCCATTCTCCATACATATTAAAAAGTATTGTGAATCCTAATGTATTATAGGATTCACAATTCTAGTAAATATACTGTATGTGAAATTATCATGGATAAGACAGAGTTATTTCTTATCTGAACACTTCACATATGAAGTATTTAACAAGTCTTATGGTGAGGAAGTCAACAGAACCTTGTTATGGAGTTAGCATATCTTTCTGGTTCCTCACACTGTCCAGTGGGTGCATCTGCTGTACACTGTTGCTGATTATCATGGTGTTAGTTTGATTGCTGGCCTTAAGTCTTTCTCAGGTTCATGAAGAACATTCTTACAGCCACAATTTGATTGTTTTAGATGTTATTATACCTGGACCTCGCTTTAAACTCAAGATATGATGCCTTCATCGGCTAAGTTTGTCCTGTAAATTTTACGAGAATGAATTATCAGTAAACTCATCTAAGACATGTAACCTCCTAAATTTAAAAAAAAAATTGAAAGCAATAAATAGGAGAAAAAAATCAGCCAAATACATACTGTGGTACAATTCCATATATTAAAGGTGCTTCAAAACCCCTGAAACATATCTGCTTAAACACAACTTAAATTTTGGTGAAAAAATATTTAACATAGGACATACTCTCTCTAATATTCAATGAAATCTCGCCACTTTATCTTCAAGGGTGTAAGAAATTCCAACTGAAAAATAAAATCAAATAACTTCCTTCCATATTGGTACCATGGAATTTTATTATCAGACTGCAAGAGTATATCAAGGATTGTAATCAAAAATGAAGTAAAATCACATTAGTAGAATGTCACATCCGAAAATCAAGCAGAACTATGCTGGAACAAAATTCCACATCAGTAAAGCATAACAAAGTTAGTAACATCTGATGTGCTGAAGCATTATGTAGAAAAATATTTTCATGGTAAGCAGTACAAAAGAAAGTGTGTAGAATTTTGTAAAATCTACATAAAAAAGAATAACAAAAATAAAATAGAAATATAATATTGGAACCCACAAAACTTACTTGATTAGCCAGCTGAAAAATATTACATTTCTTAACCAACACTGACTCTTGACTGAGGAGAAACTTCAGCAAGCTTATCAGAGCTGAAAAAAAATGCTTTAATCAAACAATGCAGGTAACCTATTAAAAACGTTAAAAATTCTAGTTCTGCAATGGAAGAGGTGAATCAAACTAAATGTCACAGAACAACTTCACTTAGCAGGAAAAGAAATGCACCACAGAACAAAAAGAATAACTTACCAGTCCATAATTCCTTCCAATTGTACTGAAGTCTTATACGGCATTTTTTCTGATAGCACAACATTCTGTGAATGACTCCCAAGCAACGACTGGAAAAGAGAAAAGTACTTTTCAATCACTTGAGAGATGCAATATTTTACAAATGTTTAATAAGCACATACTCACACTACAATCATTGTAGGACTAACACTATTTTTATAGCACATTTCTTGTTTTGCTGATTCGTAATATGAACCAAGTGTACTTCGTCATATCACCAATTGGCAAAACAAAAAACGTGCTATAAAAATAGTGTTAATCCTACAATGATTGCAGTGTGATATATGTGTATTTCACACATTAATATACGCAAAAATGTGAAATTCCTTTCAGCACGTTATAATTGCCTAAAAAACTGTTTATTGTTGTTTTCAAGTCAAAGACAACAATAACAAACTTGTTTTACAAATATCATTACAAAAATTGAAATAAATAATACATGAAAACTGTCTTCGATACAGTTACAATAATATTTTTATTTTCCACACCAAAAAAAAAAAATGTTAGAATAGTTACATCAGTTCTTCCTGGTATCCTTCAAAACTTATCCATAGCTTTAGAAAATATTCTGCTGGTAGATATGCAGTGCCACTTTTAGTTACATCTAGAATCAGTTATTTGAAAATGACTTTCCATATCATTCATCTACCCAGCTATTCAATGAATTTATCTAAACCTAAATGAAAACACTCATGCAAACTTTTAGAAATTTACCACTGTTTGAAAAAAAAAAAAAAATCAGATTTATCATACAAATATTAGATCATACAGAAATGCACTGAAGTAGCAAATTATTAGATACACCAACCTAAAAACTTCATGGACTACCTTTGGTCTACAAAACAGCCTTAATTAGACGTGGCACGGATTTGACAAGGTGCTGATATCATTCTGCAGGTATGTTTAGAAAATCAGATCTCATTATATCAGTAAATTGCTTTATGTTCACCACAGAAAGATGTCTGTTATGAATAGCTTTTTCAATCTTATCCCATAGGTGCTCAATTGGGTTGAGATCTGGGGACTGGGGTGGATATCTTTTTAGCACTTTAAGTCACTGTCATGCTCCTGGAACCACTATGATGATCCAAGCCTTGTGGCATGGTGTATTATCCTGCTGGAAGTATCCCTCTTCATCAGGAAACACCATGCACACATTCAAGTGTGTCTGGTCTGCAGTGATGTTAGGATACCTCATAACATACAACTGCTGTTCCAGAGGTATTAAGGAACCTAATGCCCTTCCATGAAAACAGACCCCATACCATTATACCACCTCCACCTGCTTGTACGATTAATGCTAGGTAGCTAAGATCCATCGATTAGTGTTGCTGATAAAATATTGTGCCTGCCCAAAGGTGTGTATTAACTGAAAACATGACTTTGTGGACCAAGTTACCTTTTTCCACTCCTAAAGAGTCCAACTTTAGTGCTCCCATGCCCACTGCAAATGAATTTCTTAGTTTTTAGCAAAGACCAGCGGTACACAAAGGGGATGTCTGCTGTTATAGTCCATTCTATTGGCATAGGAAAGAGGAGACTTAAGCCCCTCCCATTAGATATTAAGGCACGTTTTCCTCTTGAATGCTGAATCACATTATTTTTTTCTTTTTTAAGGCCAAATTTTAAATATTGTTCATTAAAAATATCAAGATGAATCTGAAAAAGCGATAAAAAAAACCACTCAAATAACATTTTTCCCAACGAAATCACGGATTTTTTCTAATCGCTTTGAATTTGTTTCATTGGTGCATTTTTCCACGTGCAAGCAACACACCTGCAGGGTTCATTCACTGTCACTCACACTTTTGGAAGCTGCTGTTATTAACAGTAAGACAAGAGGAAAGACCAACCACTGCAATGTTGATGTTAATTTTTTTTTCTATTACCCCAATATCAAGAAATTACTAAAAATTCTATCAATGGTTCCTGTCTCAACAGCCATTCCTAGAAAGTACATTTTCTACTTTCAGGCCCCAGAAAATGTATCTTCGAAATACAATGTCTAATTCTCAACTTTTGTTGAACATTCATCGAGAAGTAGAAGTAAATACAGGATCCACATTTTGAAGGCAATGGCAGCAAAGCGCAGTTACGTTGTACAATGATGCTAAGATATGTAAGTGTAATTTTATTAAAGTACTAGTAAACCTTTACATTTTCAATATTCTGCACTATTATTTATTTCATAAAATGACTAATTTTAAAATTGTGTCCTTATAAATAACTCCCAGAAGTTGAATACTGAGAGAGAAGCACTCTATTTTACATTAACCACATTTAATAAATATATAGCCCACCACATTATGTAAGGCTTTGTTTCAAAATTTTGTAAATCAGTATTTTAATTATCAATAAAATTGTTAATTTATTAATGAATTTATATAATTATTCTAAATAATGAGTTATTGATAATTAACACTTAATTATTAATTCATTATCCTAGATTAACAATTATTTTTGGTGTTTGGGTATGAAACTACTTGAGCCCCCCTACCCAATAATTTTTGAATTGCTACACCCCTGGTCCATTCACGTCAATGTTCTGCAGGCTGTGTATGTTGAAATTCTCTTCTCGTACTGTGAAATTATCTTCTCGTACTTTCTTCTGTACTGTGCTGTTGTACGAAGTAACAAACAAGCTCCATTACTTGGCATAATGGAAATGGAGCATGTCTGCTACCTCGTACAGTCTCTCCAGCCGCTGTTGTTACCAAACATTGAGCAGTCATTTCCACACACAGAAAGACTGCTGACTGCTAGTTTTGTTGCTTGCGAACCACTCATTGTACACACTCGGTACACTTGTTTTTGTATAGCCAAGAAAGTTCGCCATTTCTGAGGTGCTTGTCTATTACCATGCCGCTTTCAAAGTCAATTAATCATGAGTCTTTCCCATATTGCTGCTATCTATTGGGTTGTTGGAAAAGTCATGACGTACTTTGGCACCCGATGGCGGTTGGGCGGTTTTGGAAGTACTAAAGCAGCTCTGTTATCGCTATGACATTGGACAGGTGCCAGTTCTAGCTGTAGTCTAAAAGGAATAGTGAGCGATTTGGTTGATTTGCGGAGATTTGACATCAAGTTGAAGATGGAAGACCAAACTGTGCATTTTCACCATATTTTACTGTTTTACTTCCGTAAAGGGAAGAACGCGAGTCAAGCATGTGAAAAGTGGCGTAAAGTGTACGGTGATAATGCTCTACAAGAACGTCAGTGCCAGTGGTGGTTCACAAAATTTCGTGCTGGTGCTTTTGACCTCAATGATGCTCCTCGGTCCGGAAGGCCCACCGAGGTTGATGACAACCAAATCAAGGCATTGATCGAGTCAAACCCATGTTACACGACACGAGAGATTGCAGACACACTGCACATCCATCATTTAAGCGTTCACAAGCTCGATGTGTGGGTTCCTCATGAACTCAAAGAAGCTCAATTGACGGCGCGTATAAACATCTGCGATATTCTCATTAAACGTGAGGAAAATGATTCTTTTTTTAAGCGACTGATAACTGGTGACAAAAAGTGGATTGTGTACAACAATATGCTGCGCAAACGGTCTTGGTCCCGACGTGCTGCTTCGCCTCAAACGACATCCAAAGCAGACATTCATCAGCGGAAGGTTCTGGTCTCAGTGTGGTGGGATTTTAAAGGTGTCGTGTTTTTCGAGCTCCTACCATGGAACAAAACAATCAATTCGAATGTATACTGTTGGCAATTGGACAGTTTGAATGAATCCATCATCCAGAAACATCCAGAGCTTGTTCATCATCGTAAAGGTGTTGTGTTCCATCACGACGACGCGAGACCACACACAAGTTTGATTACCCACCAAAAATTATTGGAGCTTGGATGGGATGTGTTGCCACACCCAGCATGAGTATGCTGGGTGTGGATGCAGCATGAGTATGATGGGCCTGACCTTGTGCTGTCAGACTTCCACTTGTTTTGCTCTCTTCAACAGTCCTTGCGTGGTATACCGTTCAATTCAGATGAGGCTGTAAATCAGCACCTTGTACAGTTTTTTGCCACGAAAGACAGGTCCTTCTATGAACGAGGCATTCTTCAGCTCACTGAAAGATGGCAAAAGGTTATCGAACAAAACGGGCATTATATCATTGATCGATCTTTGTTCTTTCTATCAATAAATGACCTTTGCAAAACATGGCTAAAATATGTCATGGCTTTTCCGACAACCCAATATGTTTCATATGCATCTGAATCCTTTACAGTGAGCTGTTTATAAAGTCAGATCTGAACTGCTGTAGCTACATATGTAAGTAAGAATGGCACATACCTGACTGCTATTGGGTATTTCTAATAACTTGCTATTTCAGTGTAAATACTACAAACTAAAAAAGAAAGATAGCAAGACTCATTCAGTACTAACATATACAATTCCAGTGGTAGTGTTTTTCTCATATGACTAAGGATGAATTCAACCATAAGGTCCAGCAATGGGCAGGCTAAAGGACGTGAAGGGCCACTTCGATCAGCAGGAACTTTTCTATGCCTCATAGGCTGCAAAAATAAATTATTTTGAAATGATCAGACAGTGATTTAAAGATTTTAATTTTAAAACACACTGTAAAATGTCTTACAAGTTATTGATTTTTTCAGTTATACACCGATGAGACATTACATTATGACCACCTACCTAATAAACTGTAGGACCCCCTTTAGCTTGCAAAATGGTGGGCACTCGGTGAGGCATCAATTCGATGAGGTGGCAATAGGTATCCTGGGATATCTGGTACCATAATGTCCACAGCAGGTCCTCCAGTTCTCAAACATTTCCGAGTGGTGGTGATTTAACACAAACCAGATTTTCCAAGTCGAACCACAAATGTTCCATTGGGTTCATTTCAGGTGAATCTGGAGGCCAGGGCATTAACCGAAAGTCACCAGCATGTTTCTCGGACCACTCCTTGACGATTCTGGCAGTGTGGCATGGCACATTATCCTGTTGGTAATGACCATCACCCGCAGGGAACACAGTTGCCGTGAATGGGTGAACTTGGTCCGCAATGATGTTCAGATACCTGACAGCTGTCAGGGATTGTGCTATTGGGATAATGGGGCCTAAAGCGTCCCATGAAAACATCACCCTCAGCATAACACTGCCAGCCTGTTTCTGCCTAACAGTGCATCCAGGTGCCATAGCTTCCGGTAGTAATCGGAGTATCCACGCTCGGCCATCTACGTTATGCATCAGGAATCTTGATTCGTCAGACCAGGCCACTTTCTTCCAATTATCCACAGTCCAATCTCGATGATCTTGGACCCATTTCATGAGTTGTTGGCGATGATGCGCAGTGAGCATGGGGATCTGGCTGGGTCTTTGGCTACGCAGGCCCATGTGCAGAAGGCTGCAACGAACTGCGTGCTGCGACACACTCTGATCACCACTGTTGTAGCTGCGGGTGATTTCTTGCACTGTAGAGCCGAGGTCGCTGTGAACAATGCGCGACAGCCTCCGCCATCAATGAGCTGCGGACGACACACGCCTGGATGACGGTTCGTCGTTTGGCCATCTGTGCACCACTTTTGATACGTACTCACTACAGCGGCACGTGAACAACCCACAAGCTGCGCTGTTTCCGAGATCGTAGTTCCGAGGCATCGTGGCATCACAATTTGTCCTTTATCAAACTCTGATAAATCGGCAGCTTTTCCCATTCTGACTCCGAAAACTCTACTAACCGAAAGGCGGTCTTCAGGTTGTATGTATACTGCTCTGTGAGTATCACCTGCGCCACTGTTCGGTTTCCAGGTGCACTCATTTCTCTAGGCTGGGGGTGGTCACAATGTAATGGCTCATCGGTGTATGACAAGCACTCGTGAAAATCAAATGTTACTCTTTCCTAGAAAAATGTCATATTCAAGCATATCATGCTCATTTTCCAGAAAGATTTCTCACATCTTATATGTTTTGGGGATGATAAAAACTTTAACTTACCAACTAAAAATGCAATTGATATTCCACCCTTCAAAATATGAGAACATAGCACAATCAAGCAAATACAGAGTTAGTGGGGAACATAACAAAATGAAGTAAATACAGAGTTAAGAAATATACAGCACCAAAGAACTACAAAAACTGGAATAAAAGAAAAAAAAAATGGAACAGACAGAGAGGGGGGAGAATGAAATAAGAAGAACTGCAGTACAAGAATAATAGGAAACACTCTCATTGCATATGAAAACTTAACTTAAAAAGCCTCCATACAAAAATAAAAATCATTCACACACTACACAGTGAATATAAAAGGCATAAAAATCAAATATATGAAAATGCACAATACGGCTAATGAATGAACTGAAATCATGTACACAGTTATTACACCAACTGCATCAACTAAGTCTCAGTATACTTTTCCATTAATTCCCTATCCTGAGATTAGTAATTCTTCCACGGAACCTGGTTTTAGAGATTCAGGTTTGAAAATCCATGTGACTTCGAAAAACGTCCATGCTGCAAATCTGTGAGGAGTTTTGAGATTTTACATGGCATGACCAGAGGTATAAATAATATTCACGAAATATTATGCAGCTGTGTTGAAATAATTTTAAATGTTTGTCATAACATGAAAGACGCGCTGATACATTTTTTTTACTAACGTGCATGCAAGTATAATGCTCAGCATAAAGGTACCTAATTTTATAGTATTGCCAATGCAAAACCCTTAATAGTGCAAGTGCTGCATATTTACATACTTAGAACTGACATAATACAATCTATGCTAAGGCTTGAAGATATCCAAAATGCCTATTTTCAAAATGATTGAACCCCAATAACTCCACAATCTTAATCACCAACTATCTACTAAGCAACATTTTGTAAGGGCTGAACTGAAGTCACTGTGAAAACTTATTGACAGTTCCTCTTCAAAACTCATGAAAGCAATACAGTGAATTTCGTACAGTAGTAATTCAGTTCAGTGCTTCCAGCAGTTCAGTATCTGTTCGATCAGAGGCTACCCTAGTAGGCCTATTCAAATCATAAATTGGCCAGAAACAAATTTTCAACATAAAATTTTTGCTGCTATCTTTCTACACCAAAGAAAAGTTCACCATAATCTTATTTTCTCTACCATACTTCTACATCCAAGTACAGTTCACCATTCTAATTTTCTCGACTGTCCTTTTATGTCAAAGAATAGTTGTTCATTCTATCTTGAAAGAAAATGGACACATGCATTAAATTCTGAACAGGCAAGAAAGAGGGAGGAGGGCACAGAAATGCACTCCCACAAACACCGATGAGAAACACTTAAACTTTAACTAGTACTGATTCATGAATCAGTTTGGTAACTGATGTGACAACAGACAAGGGTAACAATGAAGATGGTCCTGATGGTCCATACCCAGTGACCAATGAAGCAGCAGTAGATTTATTAAAATATAAGTTGCAGCAAAGCATAAACTGCACGTTCTTTTTCATGCTTTAAGTGAATATTCTTTGAACTTCATTACATGAACAACAATTTCACTACCATGTATTGCTGTTCTGTTAAGATTAAATAAAACTTCTTGTAATAAAATCACACCCTGGGGTTTTTTTCCACAATTTTTTTTTTTATGGGTATTAAAAGAAATTGTAGTCTGGTATTTTAGCTTAAATTTTTGAGCAAACTCATCATTTGTCTCCAGGAGTAATTTCCAAAGTGTTGGAAACCAAATCAGATGCATCTGCTAATCGATGTAGTTGTTGATTCTCCACTTTTCCTTTGAAAAATTCGGTTTCTTCCAGGTTTCACCATATAACTTAAATTAGAGAATCTAAGTCCATGTTGTGCCCACTTTGTTGCATGTTGATCGAGTAGTGCAGCCAGTAATTCTGCTTGGGGGACATCCAGGCTAGTTAGAATCAGGGCTCCATCCTTAGTAAGAGGCCAGGAAGGACAACTGAGCCCCCTAGAAGTTAGACACCCCTCCCTTCCCTCCCCAAATATGTATTCCATAAAAATTTCAGAGAGTGGATTGAGGATGAAAAAAAGTGTCATTTGTAAGGAAAATATTTTTTATTTAAAAAACATCAAAATAAGCATATTAACTATGCTATATTGCATGTATTCATTACGCGGCACAAAGTACTATTAAATTAACGTAAAAACGTCACCACTACTGTACTTCACATTATTTTAGGTTTAATATATAGTGCTTTTGGCTGCGACGCGGTTGTAGTGAGCGATGGGTTTGCCTCCTCGGGGCGCTCCGTGGCAACAATGGCACACACAACAGCAACTAGGCCTCTGTGAATCTTGGAGATATGCAAGCTAGTTCTGTGTGACATTGGCAAAAAGACCCCAACTAACTGGGTTTTGTTCCAGAATCCTTAGGTTGAATGACCAACTGGAACCCTCAGCTGTGGGCTAATCCCTCACACTGATGTACTTACCTGATTAAAAAGACAAAAAGAAATATTAAGAATGACTCAAGTGTGGGATATGGTGGACCTACCACACTTGAGAAGGACGGTCCACCACGGAATTGACCTGGACTTTAGTCTAAACGGCATATGAGAAAGAGATCTCGGCTGAGTGAATGTAAGATTGGTGTATGGAATACTAAAGGTATAAATGGCAAGATGAGTGAGGTGATTGAGGAGATGAATAAGTATAGACTGGATGTGCTGCGTGTAAGTGAAACCAAAAGAAGGAAATTGTGGTAGAAGAAGTGAATGGCACAGTGAGTGTGTGGTCTGGAGTATTGGATAATATGAGAGGGCAGGCTGGTGTAGGTGTGATTTTAAGTGAAAAGATGAAGAACAACTTGATTCACTATAGTTGCATAAGTGAGAGAATTCTCTGGATTCGTTTGAAAGTGAAACCAGAGAATTGTAATTGTTGTAGTGTATGCTCCTTGTGACTCGGAACCTTCTGATAAGAAAGAAGATTTCTGGAATGAGCTAAAAGCTGTTTTGAACCAGTTTGGTGCTAAAGAAAAAGTTATAATAGCAGGGGATTTCAATGCTAGAGTAGGTGTGCAGAATGCAATTTCTGACAATGTTCTGGGTAAGTTTAATGATCCTTGAGTGAATGATAATGATGAAAGATTAATTGAACTCTGCATTGAGAATGGTTTGTGTGTATCTAATACATTTTTCAACCACAAGTATATACACACATATACTTGGGACAATCGTACTCTTGGTCAAAAGAGTGTGATAGATTTTGTTGTTTATGATCAGCGTTTGAAACACTTAGTTGTTGACACCCGTGTGATGAGAGGTGCGGATGTTGGTTCTGATCATTACTTGGTAGTGTCACGAGTAAAACTTAATGTTGGTTGGAGGAAAAGGAATAAGAAGAGACCCAAGATAGAAAGAATAAAGGTTGATAGGCTCCTTGAAGATCATCAGCGGTACTCTGACTTACTCAGAGAACGACTGAAGGATCTGAAATCTTGTGAGAGGGATGTAGAAAAGAAGTGGGAATGTTTTAAGAACTGTGTTCTTACTGCTGCTAAAGAGGTCTGTGGCACCACAATAGTGGGTAACAATAGAGGTGATGCTTGGTGGAATAGTGAGATTGATGAGGCAGTAAAGAAAAAGAAGGAAGCCTATTTGGGGATGTTGCAAGGTAGAGTCTCTGAGGATGAATATCGCTGTAAGAAGCGTGAAACTGCTAAGCTGGTTCGCTACAGTAAGGCAAAAGATAGGAAGGAGAAAGTGGAAAGGCATGAACTGGCTTTTTGGAAAGATAGAAAGTCCTTCTGGAAGTACATGAGACTCAGGAAAAATAGGGGAAACAAAGTTGTAAGTTGTGTGAAGAATGAGATCGGGGAAATGATATGGGAGCCCAATGAGTTAAGTGAAAGATGGGGTGAATACTTCTGTGAGTTATTAGATCAGGAGAGCAAAAATGATTCTGAGACAGGTGCAGATGATGTCACAATGAGGGATGAAAGCACAGGAGGGATCTCAAGAGAAAAAGTGTGTAAAGCTCTAAAATCTCTTCAGAATGGTAAGGCTCCAGGAGTTGATGGCATAACTGCAGAGATGTTGAAGTATGGTGGTGACTCTATAATTGACTGGTTAACTGAAATTTGCCAGTTGTGCTGGGAGTTAGGAAATGGTGCCTCGGTATTGGAAGGATGCTATTATTGTTCCTTTGTATAAGGGAAAAAGTGATCAGACTGAATGCAAGAACTATCGTGGTATTAGCCTACTGAGTGTGCCAGGGAAAGTGTTTGGTAAGGTTGTTATTGAAAAAGTACGGGGTCTTACATCATTGAAAGTGTGGGATGTTCAGAGTGGTTTTATGCCTGGTAAAGGCTGCACTAACCAGATTTTTGCATTACGCATGATGATTGAAAAGTATCTGGCTGTTGGGAAGAAAGTTTTTACTACCTTCATAGATTTAGAGAAAGCTTACGACCGAGTCAATAGGACACTTTTGTGGAAGGTATTGAATGAATATGGTGTTACTGAGAATCTACTTAATAGTGTAAAAGCCATGTATGCTGGTAGTAGAGCTTCTGTACGAGTGAATGGTGTTTTATCAAAATGGTTTTCCATTGGTGCAGGAGTTAGACAAGGTTGTGTAATGTCACCATGGCTGTTTAATATATTTATGGATGCATGCATGCGTGAGGCCAAAATAGATAATAGTGGTTTATGTCTTGGTGATATCCGTGTGTGCAGATTGCTGTATGCTGATGACACTGTCCTGTTGGCAGAGAGCAAAAGTGAGTTGCAGAGTATGTTGACTCGGATGCATGAAGTTTGCATGAAATTCAAACTGAGTATAAATAAGGGAAAAACCAAAGTTATGGTGTTTGAGAGAGGAATGGGTAGCACTGAATGTAATGTAAGTATAAATGGCACTGTGATTGACCAGGTGAGTGAGTTTGTGTATTTAGGAAGCATGTTTGACAGAGAGAACAAATTGGATGGTGAAATCAGTAGGCGAGTGAATTCTTCTTTCAAAGTCATAGCTGCTCTGGGAGGTTTTCACAGGAATGATGGGTTCTCTAGAGAGTCCCGCATGGCTGTGTATGAAACAGTGATTGTTCCTACTCTGATTTATGGCAGTGAAACCTGGGTACTGCAGAAGAAGCATAGAAGTCGTTTGTGTGCTGGAGAAATGCGTTACTTACGTGGGGTTTGTGGCAAGACACGATCTGATTGTGTGAGGAATGAAGATGTATTGCAGTTGTGTGATGTAAAGCAAAATGTTGTTAGCAAGGTGGAGACCAATATGCTTCGGTGGTTTGGCCATGTTGAAAGAATAAGTGATGAAATGCTTACTAAGAAAATCATTTTAGCCCAAGTGGCAGGAAGGAAAGGCAGAGGAAGGCCAAGGAAGACATGGGTGGATCAGATTCAGGAGTGTCTGCATGAGAAAAAGATTATGAGTATGAAGTATAAAAGATCTTGTGTAAGGCGTGTAATGGATATCAGTGAAGCACGAGTTGTATGTCAAGATCGCTGTAAATGGCGAAGTTTGATACGACAGCAATAAGTAAAAATATCTGGAAGTTTGTATTTCCTTTTGGAGCTAACCTCTGAATCTCAGAGAGCAGCTTAGTGATATGTAATATGTATGCTTTTTGGCTTGACCCTTCATATAATGAAAATTGCATTATAAAAATGTATCATATGATTCGTGAAGAATGAAATAGTAGGGCTACTCACCATGTTTCAAACATGTTATGCTTATTGACTGACCTCTTTATCGTTCGAGATGTTCTGTACGTTTGACTTTGAGATTTAACCTCTTTATCGTTCGTGATGTTCTGTAGGTTTGACATTCGTCGATTTATGGGATTACAACTGGTTGTACTTTCACATGTTGAATGTGACGACGCAAAAGTTTTTGCAAGTAATTTTATGGTATTACGACAACAGGCGGAGTAGTAGCACAGGAGTTAAGAAGCCATTCCTGTATACATAACATGTTTGAAACATGGTGAGTAGCCCTACTATTTCATTCTTCACGAATCGTATGATACATTTTTATAATGCAACTTTCATTATACGAAGGGTCAAGCCAGAAAGCACCATATATTAAACCTAAAATAATGTGAAGTACAGTAGTGGTAACGTTTTTACGTTAATTTAATCATAATATTTTTTCCATTCTACTTTTTATAACTTTTAAGTGACCAATTTAGGTCTTATCAATCTTATTCAATCTCATGGCATTGGGTAGAAAAATGGATGTTTTTACCAACAATTTTAACAAATCAAGCTTTTAATAATACTTGCTTTAACTTTTATAAAGGAAAGTTCATTTGAACATCAAGAACATTTTAAAGGAGGCATTGGCAAAATTTTAGAGTATAAATTTGATAATATTGCTTCAGAAAAGATTATTTTCCTCAAACTAATAGATTTGCATAGGAATTATCTGCTAAAAGTGTTTTTTGGTATTTCTCCACCATAGAGATTTCCTATACCAACACTCTGTCTTGATACACATTATAACCCAGGAAGTGTTATTTTGAGAAGTGTTAATAAAAACATAGGAAGTGTTATTTTGAGAAGTGTGAACAAACTGGAATTGGGAATAATGAAAGTTGGATTTTTTTAACAAAATGGTACAGATTTAGACCAGCGAATTTAGGAAGCGTGTTTGACAGAGAAAACAGATTAGATGATGAAATCAGTAGGTAAGCAGGGTTCCCACTCAAAAATAATAAACAAATTCCATGACTTTCCCAGGTTCTCCAGGAGGTTTTAAAAGTTTTTTCAGAGTGGCGACCTTATCGTGTTGCGGTGAATTGCTACATTTCATCCAATTCACACATTTTCTCACCAAAGCACACATTTGTAAATTCTTTCAGTAACTTATCTTTACAAAATTACCTGCTTTTCATTAATAAAAACTAAATGTGCACATTAGTTTTCATACCATAATGCCATGAACTAGACTTTGATCCATTGTTAAGTTTGTTTTCTTGTGAAGTTTCTCCAAGCAGGAGTGTGTCAAGTCATTGTGCCTAATTGTTTCATGTTACAACAACTGTCTGCAGAAGTTAAACAAAATCTTTAGAACAGGCAATTTTTAGCACGTCTTTTGTAAAAACAGATTGTGCTTATGTTATTGGTTTGTCCATCCATCTGTCCATCCATCCGTGGGGACCATATCTCTGCAACTAATAGTCCAATTTGAAAATTCTTTTTGCATTGGGAACCTTGAAATGTGCAAATGATGATCCTTTATTTGTTTGTTTTTTTGTTGTTTTTTTTCACAATGCACAATTTTGCAGCTAGAGAGTGTAAATGCATATCATCATCATCATCATCATCATCATTGTCAACCATTATCAATCCACTGCTGGACGAAGGTCTCCCCAAGTTTCCTCCACAATGGTCTGTCTTGTGCCAGTCTCCTCCATGTCACTCCCGCATACTTTCGAATTTCATCCACCCATCTTCCATGTGGTCTTCTTCTGGGTCTTTTCCTGTCCCTTGGAATCCAATCTAAAATTTTGGCTGTCCATCGATGGTCTGTTCTTCTGGCAGTATGTCCAGCCCATTGCCATTTCAGGGATTTAACTCTGATCATGATGTCTTCCACTCTTGTCATTTTTCGGATCCACGTGTTCCTCTTCTTATCTCTCCTGGTTACACCAAGCATGCACCTCTCCATGCTTCTTTGAGTTGTCTGCAGCCTTTGTATGTCTCTTTTAGCTAAGGTCCACGTCTCTGCACCATACGTAAGCACTGGAAGGATGCATTGATCAAACACTTTTCTTTTAAGACATAATGGCATATTGCTCTTGAAAATTATGCTGTTTCTTCCAAAAGCTCTCCAGGCAAGTTTTGTACGCCGATTAATTTCTTCACCAATGTGACCCTCACTTGATATCTGCTGTCCAAGATAAACGTACGTGTCTGTTATCTCCAGCTTTTCTCCATCAATCGATAAATCTTCATTTCTTGTAAAAGCATTGTACATCACTTTTGTCTTCTGAAAGTTCATTTTTAATCCCACTTCTTTACTTTTGTCAGCAAGTTCCTGGATCATACTCTGTAGCTCTGATGGGGTAGTTGCAAAAATGACTATGTCATCAGCAAAACGAAGGTGGGTTAGATAATCTCCATTAATCTTTATCCCTTTGTTTTCCCAGTTCAGTGATTGAAAGACATTTTCCAATGTGGCATTAAAGAGCTTCGGAGATATGGTGTCACCTTGTCTCACTCCTTTTCCAATTTTTGTGTGTGTTGTATTTTCAAACAGCCGAATCTTTGCACTTGCATTTTCATAGATGTTATTAATAATATTAATGTATGCATCTTCAATACCACAGGATTTCAGAGCCATTGCAACTGCTGATGGTTTCACCGAATCAAAGGCTTTTTCATAATCGATAAAAGCCATGCACAATGGAAGTTCATATTCCCTCGCTCTTTCAATTAGTTCTCTCAGTACGTGGATATGATCTATTGTGCTGTAGCCACTCCTGAATCCAGCTTGTTCTCTCGGTTGAGCCATGTCCAGTGTCACCTTCAAGCGGTGTGAAAGAACTTTAGTGAAGATTTTATAAACCACTGATAGGAGGCTGATAGGTCTGTAGTTCCTGAGATCCTCAATGTCACCTTTTTTATGTAGCAAGATCATTGTAGCGTTGTTCCAATCCTCAGGAATTTTCCCTTCATTAAGGCATTGAGTACAAATTTGGGCGAGTACTGTTTCGATTTCTCCACTTGCTTCTTGTATGATGTCTACAGTAATTCCATCTTCTCCTGGAGCTTTTCCCCGCTTCATGTTCTTGATTGCATGTGCAACTTCTGCTGGAAGGACTGGAAGAACTCTGGTACTGGTACCTTTCATGATGTCTGGAGTACATGTATCATCCCTTTCATATAATTTGGAGTAGAAATCTTTCACTCTTGTCAAAATTTCACCTCTATTTCTTGTTACAGAGCCATCTTCTTTTCTCAGTGCTATAATCTGTTTTTTCCCCTTACTGAGATGTCCCTTTGCTATCTTTAGGCTTTGGTTGTTTTCAATTGCTTTCCTTACTAGTTCACAGTTGAATTTCCTTACGTCTTCAGTGATACTTTTTCGTACTGTCTTGCATAGCTCTATATATTCCACTTTGGAAGTCACATCTTCTTTAGTTGTCCTCATCACTCTTCTTTTTTGCATCAACATTTTGGTTTTTCCTGATAATTTGTTCACATGCAATTTATTCTTAGACCCAGCTAATTTTGTTGCTGTTTCCATAAGAGCTTTGGTTACTTTTCTGTTAACTTCAGAAATATCCACTTCTTCCGATGTTAGGCCTTCTAAAGCAGAGAATCTGTTCTTCAGTTCCAATTTGAAGGTATTATGGTGTTTTTTAAGGTTGGTTATGTCAATACATTTTGTTTGCCTTATGAGCTTGCTACGTTCGAGTTTAGTGTTGAGGTGCATCTTACATCTCACCAATCTATGGTCACTGCCTGTGTTGAACTTGTTTAGCACACTGCAGTCTTCTATGACGAATTTTTTGTTACACATAATAAAATCAATTTCACTTGTCGTCCCATTTGGATGTCTCCATGTCCATTTCCTGAGTGGCTTTTTCTTGAAAAAGGAGTTCAAGATGAAAAACCCTTCTGCCTCTGCAAACTCTACGAGAGTATTTCCACGCTGGTTTTTGTTGCCGTGACCGAATTTACCTACTGAAGTTTCATTCTGTTGCCGTTGCCCTATTTTTGCATTGAAATCTCCCATAATTATCTTCAAGTGTTGCTTACCTTTATTATTTAGATCACGAATTTCCTCATAAAATTCTTCAATTTCTTCTTCAGCATGACTTGTGGTGGGTGCATAAGTTTGAATAATCTGAGTCTGGTATCTTCTCGAGTGTTGGATAATGAGTCGTGCAGCTCTGTCAGAGGAACTTTCAACTTCTACAACTTTATCCTTCAGTTTCTTGTTTATTATAAATCCAACACCACTAGTTCTGCCAGTATCTGTCCCACGATAGTAGAAGAGATGTCCACTTTTCAGTTCAATGAGATCTTCTCCTTTTCTCCTTACCTCACTTAGCCCAACGATGTCCCACTTGATCCTTTGTAGTTCCTCTTCCAATTCAAGACGCCTTGAATCAGAAGATAGGGAGCATCCGTTATACGTAGCCAAGGTCAGCATCAGATAGCAGCCTAGTCCGGTCCTCCGGGGATTCTTAGCCCCCTCTGCCTTCATGTCGAGTCACAAGGGGGTGTAAGTGTTCATTTTTACTTTGTTGCATTCGCAGCAAAATCTGTGTTGCTAAAATCTCGAATGAAAAAATTTGTCCGTGGACCGATACTTCTCATGTTGATAAGCCTTTTTGGAATATTTTCTTCTTAAAATAATGCATGGTTTCTCCGCTAGGGGCATAGACGGATATCTAATTTTTGTTGATATCTTTGCTTCTAAGAGACCGATTTAAAAAATTCCTTCTTTGTTGGATAGTTTCCAGTGCAAAATGTTTTTCACATAATTTCAAAACTTTCAAGTAATTCATAGACTTTCCGCTAGAGGGTGTAAAAGTAAATTGTGTTTTCCCTGATATCTTTGCTCCTAAAAGTTTGATATGAAAAATTCTTCCTGTACCAGATACAGTTTCTGATGGAAAATGCTTTGCATATAATGGTTTAAAACTCAGGCTTCATGCAACAATAACACATAAACATATAAAACGAGCGAAACACACAGTCACTTATGGTAAAAGGTTCGCTTAGCGGTAGCTTTTGGTCATCATACGACTTTGATCACTAGCGATCGACTGGATGGGCTGGTTGCCAGAACTACAATTTGAAGTTGGGGTGTTGGAAATGTTGCCAGATTTTAGAAGAGAGATCCAAAGAAATGGGATTTGGTGAGGGGTCTCTGAAATGCATTTTTTGGTGAACAAAATTTCAATGCTCTCTTGAAAACACAGAGATGCCTTGTTGATGAAAGGGGCAACTTTTTTGGTTTTTTTACAAATGGGAACTGCAGAGGTGTCTTCAAGGGTTAGTGCAGATAAAGCTGTCTTTGGAAGACCATTGGAAACATCTTTTTTGTGTTTACCAAGTCTTAACAAATAAAGGTAACTTGATCACGCTAGTTACGTTAACTGAAAACTTTACAAAAAGTTTGTATGTTGGAAGCTTTCGACCTTATCTTAGGTCTTCATTATGCCAATGGAGGACTAAGATTGTTGCCAGATTCTACATTTGAATTTTTCTTATTTTTGTTGCCAAAACTTAGAATTGATCTCCAGATCAACGGAATGTAGAGAGGAGATTCGGAGTTGCAAGTCATTGAGTTGAAAATAATTTCTATGCTTTCACGGTAACGGAGGGCAAAACGATTGTCAAAAGAAGCAATTCGTTTTGCTTCGTTCCAGTGGGGAACTGCAGATGTGTCTTCCATTGTCAAAAGAGACAAGGCAGTATTAGGATTGGCTTTCGAAACATCTTTTCTATGTTCTAAAATTCTATGGCTAATGCTCCTGTAAAGTTTTGTAAAGTTTTCAGTTAACGTAACTAGCGTGATCAAGTTACCTTTATTTGTTAATATTGTTACGTGTTTTGCCCATAATCGTCGTCATTACCAAGTCTTGTTTTGATACTTCGGTATGTGCTTCCAATATACACTGAGAGACCAGAGGACGTTGAAAAGGAAATAGCATAAACTCCAGGGGTGTCCAAGGGTGAGACAGGATCCCTGTCTTTAAGCAGGCACATTATTGCAGAAGGGTTTGGTTTCACTGTGAGAGTGTAGCCCATAGTTTGGAAAAGTTTACACATATTATAAGACAAGGATCCATGGAAAGGGATGGAACCAATGAATGGTGGTTTTTCCATTATTATTGGTGAGAGAGCAGACAGATTTTTCAAGTGGGAATTTTGGAGGAATTTTTGAATTATAGAAGGTGGAAACTGATGGGCTTCGGCAATTTTCTTTATGGTGTCAATTTCTTCATTAAAGGAAGATTCAGTGTTGCAGACAATCCTGGTACGATTGACATAAGTTTTACACCCCACCAACTTCAAATTGTAGTTCTGGTAATCAGCCCATCCAGTCGATCGCGGGATGATCAAGGTCGTAGGATGACCGAAAGCTACCGCTAAACAAACCTTTTACCATACGTGACCTGTGTGTTTCGCTCGTTTTATATGTTTATTTGCATATAATTTCTAATATTTGGTACAGAATAGTTTGGCCACCAGGGGGCATAAGTGTTTATTTCTGCTTCTGATATATTTGCAGCAAAATCTGAGCTCCTGAAAACTCGATTGAAAAAATTCTTCTGTGGAACGACACTGCTCACATGAGAATACTTTCTTCTTAAAATCACGCATAGCTTTTCTGACAGAGGGCATAGATGTATATGTTATTTTTGTCAAGATTTCTGCTACTAAGAGTCCGATTTGAATTTTTTTTTTTTTTTTTTTTTTGTTGGAGAGCATTTCCGGTGCAAAATGTTTCTCACATAATTTCACATTTTTCTTAACGCACAAGTCTGCCACCAGAGGGAGTAAGTTCACATTTCCATTTACAGCAATCACTGTGGGACTAAAAACCCGATTGAAAAACTTTCTTCGATCTGATACTATTAGGGTGAGTCGAAAGTTTTGCAATATTTGCATCAACGCATGTACTGTGAGGGGTGGGGGTGGGATTCACGTGTTTAAACTAGTTCAAGTTGCACACTGCAGTTAGTCGAAGAGGATATAAAGTGATAGTTGTTGTGAACAGCAGTACATGCCGTCGTTCTTTCTGTGATTGGGATGCCTAAAAGATGAACAGCCACAACTGGCTAATAAGGAAACTTTTGCTGTATGAGTTTGAACTCGGCCATAATGCCACTCAAGCAACACGAAACATTTGTCATGTGAAAGGGGAAGGTTCCATGGACCACAGCACCACAACCAGATGGTTCGAGAAATTTCGCTCAGGTGGCCGAAAACTCAACGGTCAACCAAGGTCAGGTAGGCCATCAGGTGGAATTTCGAGGGGATAATTCATTACGAATTTGTTCCAGACAGTTGGACCATCAACACCAACCTCTACTCTGAACAGCTGGAGAGGATGTACACTGAAGTGCCAGAAAAACTGGTACACCAGTCTAATACTTGGTAGGACCCCCACGGGAGCGCCGAACTGCAGAAATACAATGAGGCATGGACTCCACTAGTTCCTGGAAATATGCTGTAGGCAATGCACACCATACTTCCTGCAGAGCGTTTCACAACTCGGGTGTATTCTGAGGTCTCGGATTCCTGTGTTCGATAGCGTGTTGCATGGCATCCCAAATGTGTTCTATCACGTTCAGTTCTGTGGACTTGGGTGGGAATGGCAACACCCCAAACTCAGATGAATGCTCCTCTAACCATAATGTGGCATCCCGATACTTGTGTGGAGGTGCATTGTCCTGCTGAACCAGGCCCAACCCATCAGCATGAATGCAGGACATGAACGGGTGTACCTCGTCAGAAATGATGTGCACATAGCGTTGGCCAGTCACAGACGTTTGTAGATGTACCAGGGGTCCCAGTGAAGTCCAGCTAAACACACCCCATACCATTACGGACCCCCCCCCCCACCACCACCACCACCAGCTGGTACAGTTCCCTGTTCACAGGTGGGATCCATGGCTTCATGGGGTTTGCGCCACACACGAATACTTCTATCTGCCCGATACAGTTGGAAACGCGACTCGTCAGACCAGGCTACTTGTTTCTAGTCATCAAGTGTCCAGTGGCGGTGTTGCCGTGCCCAAGCGAGGCACCTAGCTCTGTGTCATGCAGCCATCAAGGGGACTCGAGTTGGGCGTCGGCTCCCAAAGCCCATATCGTGCAGGGTATGTTGCACAGTCCGGACGCTGATGCTTGTTGAGACTCCAGCATTGAATTCCGATGCTACCTGCGAGAGTGTCGCGTGAAACGATTCTTGACAGCCGACGATGGTCACGTTCACCCAATGTCTTTTTACAGCCTCACTGGTATCTTAGGTTGGAGGTTTTGCCAGAATTCTTGTAGTCACCCAGTGAAGTCCAGCTAAATGGTCATCCGTGAAAATCCCTTGCAATGGTCATCCGTGAAAATCTGAACTTCATTTCTACCTCCGAAATACTATGACCCATCTCATGAGCACCAACTATGACACCGCATTGAAAATCACTTAAATCGTTATTACTTGTCATTCTCATGCCGAAAACTGCTATGATAGCTGGCAAGGATGTCTATAGCTTTATATACGCACTGGCGGATGCAACCAAGTATGCGCATAGGTGACGTTGCTTTGTATTTTGCATAAGCTCGTTTGTACCAGTTTTTCTGGCACTTCAGTGCATGTTGTTTTGGAGGAGAAGTACCCAGCACTGGTCAACAGAAAGTGCACTTTTCTACAGCAGGACAACACTTGGCCTCATGCTGCGAGAACGACCCGGGCAAAACTCCAGAACATGGGGGCATCGAACTGATGCCACATCCACCAAATAGTCCGGACCTTGCCCCATTGGATTATTACTTGTTCCGGTCCATGAACCACTTCCGTCGTGGGCAGCACTTCAACAACCAGGAGGAGGTGGCAGCTGGGGTGAAGTAGTTCTTTGCCTCAAAGGACAAGAACTGTTACTACCGCGGAATTGAAGAACTGGCAGACAGATGGCTAAAGACGGTGCAACACGATGGCCTGAACTTTGAATGCTAGTCAGCTTTCCACCATAAAGATATGTATGAAGACATAAAATGATCCAAATATTGCAAAACTTTCAACTCAGCCTAGTACTAACTATGCAAACTCTGTGTGCATATTTTCTTCCCAAATTAATGCACAATTTTGCTGCTAGGGGGGCACAAATGCTTAATCTGTTTTTCACAATATCTCTGCTTCTACATGTGCGATTTAAAAAATTCTTTCAACACCGGATGCCATTTACCTTGTAAAACACTTTAGGCCTGTACATGAGAAATTTTGTAGTTCACAGTTCTGACGGTAGGTGGTGTTTTTGCACTTCAGTTTGAAGCTGTATCAGTTTCCCTCATGTTTGGAACCATTTTCAAATTCCTTGAGAATTCCAGGTTTTCCCTGTTTTCCAGGTTGCATGGGAACACTGGTGATAAAATTCAGTTTTGAAAGCCATGTTAGTGGCAAGACTCATTCCAACCATGTATGGAATGAAGATGTGTTGATGATGTGTTAATATGAAGCAAAATGTTATCAGTAGGGTGGAGACAAATATACTGAGGTGGTTTGGTCATGTTGAGATAATATGTGATGTGGTGCTAAGTAAGAAAATTTATTCAGTCCAAGTGGCAGGGAAAAAAGGTAGAGGAAAGTCACGGAAATCATGGAGCACCAGTTTCAAGAATACCTGCAAGAGAAAAAGATTATGAAGAACAAAAGGTCTTCTGTGAGATGTGCGATGGATGTCAGTGAAGCCTGAGTTATGAGCTAAGATAATTGTAAATGGAGATGTTTGATGCATCAGCAGTAAATAAAATTCAGCACCATCAGTAACTTCAATGTAATCAATTATGTTGCTTTGAGGAGCTAACCTTTGAATCTCAGAAAACAGCTTAGTGGTATGTTTGCATAGTGGTCTTTTCTTTCTGATATATTAAGGAAGCTATTTGAGTGTCACAATATAATGGACACGATTCTGCATCACAAGATATCGAAAAACATTCGTGCTGAGCAAGACAATGAATAGAAGTTCTCGAAACTGTTTTTGCACGATAAAAAATGTAGTTAAAAGCTGATGATAAATTAAAAGACTTTACTAAGCACAATTAAAACATCACAGTTAAAAAACATAAGACCTTTCGGAACCGCATCGGTCCCATCCTCAGATGTAACACAATCACACACAATACATGACGGAACAATGATATAAGTACATCAAGAAATTAGTCACGTGATGAGGTGGCGTAGTTTATATGCACAGATGAACCGAGAAAAAAAAAAAAAAAAAAAAAAGGGCTTAATTGATGTTATTTACAAATGTTAAATTTCAGAATGGAGTTGTTTCTGGCTGTCAATGCGAGTTTCCATGCGTTAGGAATAATAGTAGGGTAATCATCATTACAGCACGCAGACCCAAATTCGTAAATAATTAAGCTTTCAGCAAACAGAGTATTAGGCTTCGAAGTTAGGGTGGTTAGAATGCGTGTTTCGTCCCAGTAAGGCTGGTGAGACCCTTTCGAAGTAAGTCGAGATAGTGCAGTATTTTGGGAACCCATTTTGACTGTGTATTTGTGTTCTTTCAATCTGGTGTGTAATGAGCGCATGGTAGATCCCACATAGACAGTGTTAGCAGGAGGTGAGCTCGTTGAAACTAGTGGAACACAGTAAACACCGTACCTTTGGTCCTTATCTTTAGGTGGTCTTTCGTTTCTGACCAATGAAAAAATGCTTTTTGTCCGAATGCCGAAGTCAATATTAAGAGGTCGGCAACAGTTTTTCAAAACATTAACCAAATCAGGTACATAATCCAAGGCTCCAACATATCTAGTATTATTATGTTCCCTCCTAAGAGAGGACATAAATTGTCTCTTAACTTTGTTTAAAACACAGTTAATAATGGTACTGGAGAATCCGTGGGCTGATGCAATATCAAGAATCCTAGAAATTTCAAGGTTTCTGAATTTTAATGTAGAAGAGTGCGTAAATGCTCGTCGAAAAGGAACTGTAGAAGTTTAGAGGTCATCCCTAAGTTCCTTAGAATCAAGTGCACCCCCCACCTCTTTACGGGATTCCAACATACTGCATACAGCAGAACGAAAAGACTTATCAATGAAATCCGGACAAAAAGAGGCCTCATTGATTTTCTACAAAGTAAGTCGTATCTTGCTTACTCACACCTGGCTGCACGTGTACCTTATCTTATTTTGGACCGACTTCTTATTTCTATATCAGCTACCTCTTACTCAACTTCTGAACACTTACAGTCAACCCATATTAAAAAACTCAGATATCTAGTTTCAGACGAACTCTTGACAAGACTGCCTTCTGCAAAACTTCGTTCAAAACCTAAGCAGACGTCTAACCCATCGGCATTTCTTAATCTCAGTAATGTCTCACTTAATCCACTTCAAACTTCTGCTTTAAACCGAGGTGCTAAATTTTGTTATCCAGTCACTCGCATCAATAAGTTCCAATTAATTCCACAATCTGAAAATATTATTAAATCTCTTCCTTCTCCCATTCGGGACCATGCTAGATTTAACTCTGTTCATGCCTTAAAATCCTACAGTGTTAAAACCAATCAACAACATTTTGCCCTTTTCAAGGAGGAAAAAATACAATTAAATCTCCTTCGTTGTAACCCTAATGTATCCATAGTCTCCGCTGATAAATCTTCGCAAATAGTCATTTTAAATAAAAATGATTATCTTTCTAAAATGTATGATGCACTTGTCGATATCCCTCATCTGGAAGTCAAAAATAACCCTGTTGCAGCTATTATTTCAGCCCTAAGTAGGCTTCGACTATCTGGTTCACTTCCGCATTGTATTTCCTCTTGTATCCACCCCCTTTTGGACCTAGTGTCCCTAATCTCTTTGGTAAATTAAAATTACATAAACCTGGCCAACCTATTCGACCTCTGGTCTCAGGCCACTGTAACCCTATTCGTTCTCTTGAGAAAGCTCTTTCCAAATTCCTTAAACCTCTTATTTCGGACTCTGTTTTTTCCATATCTAGCTCTGTTCAAGCCCTTTCCAAGATTAAACGTTTCAACTCTCGTGGCGCCCCTTTTTTTATGGCGTCTCTAGATGTTGTTGCTCTTTTCCCTAATATTCCGGTAGCTACAGTTCATAACCTTATCGAGACCAAACTCCTTTCCCTTGGCCATATATCCGTTCAAGAAGTTCATGCTGTCATGAGTGCTCTTCGACTAGTTTTCAATCGTTCTTTTTTTACCTTCAATAATCAAATCTATCGTCAACTGGAGGGTGCACCTATGGGCTCCCCTCTGTCCCCTATCCTTGCAGAGCTGCTTCTGCAGTACCTTGAAGATAAAGTTCTACATAATTCTCCAGTTCACCCTATCCTTTATCTTCGTTATGTTGATGATGTTCTAGTCTTTTGGGACTCAACCCAAGACGAACTTTCTCACTTTGCTGATCGATTATCTTCCGAATTCCCCACTATCAAATTCACTATCGATCTAGAATCTAATTTCAGCCTCCCATTTTTGGATTTCTTATTAGTTCGTAACCCACTCTCACAGTCCATCTCTTTTTCAGTTTATTGTAAACCTACTTCAACTTCCACTATTATCCCTATGGAATCCACCCACCCCCTCAACTACAAGCTTTCAGCGTTTTATTTCCTTTTTCGACGAGCATTTACGCACTCTTCTACATTAAAATTCAGAAACCTTGAAATTTCTAGGATTCTTGATATTGCATCAGCCCACGGATTCTCCAGTACCATTATTAACTGTGTTTTAAACAAAGTTAAGAGACAATTTATGTCCTCTCTTAGGAGGGAACATAATAATACTAGATATGTTGGAGCCTTGGATTATGTACCTGATTTGGTTAATGTTTTGAAAAACTGTTGCCGACCTCTTAATATTGACTTCGGCATTCGGACAAAAAGCATTTTTTCATTGGTCAGAAACGAAAGACCACCTAAAGATAAGGACCAAAGGTACGGTGTTTACTGTGTTCCACTAGTTTCAACGAGCTCAGCTCCTGCTAACACTGTCTATGTGGGATCTACCATGCGCTCATTACACACCAGATTGAAAGAACACAAATACACAGTCAAAATGGGTTCCCAAAATACTGCACTATCTCGACTTACTTCGAAAGGGTCTCACCAGCCTTACTGGGACGAAACACGCATTCTAACCACCCTAACTTCGAAGCCTAATACTCTGTTTGCTGAAAGCTTAATTATTTACGAATTTGGGTCTGGGTGCTGTAATGATGATTACCCTACTATTATTCCTAACGCATGGAAACTCTCATTGACAGCCAGAAACAACTCCATTCTGAAATTTAACATTTGTAAATAACATCAATTAAGCCCTTTTTTTTTTTTTTTTTTCTCGGTTCATCTGCGCATATAAACTACGCCACCTCATCACGTGACTAATTTCCTGATGTACTTATATCATTGTTCCGTCATGTATTGTGTGTGATTGTGTTACATCTGAGGATGGGACCGATGCGGTTCCGAAAGGTCTTATGTTTTTTAACTGTGATGTTTTAATTGTGCTTAGTAAAGTCTTTTAATTTATCATCAGCTTTTAACTACATTTTTTATCGTGCAAAAACAGTTTCGAGAACTTCTATTCATTGTCGATTCTGCATCATTACTCATGAAATGCATGAGAATAACATGCTTATCATACCCAAGACTGCATAATCCTGTGCTTTCCATTGTACATAAAACTTGAGATAACTGGTAATGTCATTCATACAGTTTCAGTCCGGGAGGGAGGGAGGGAGGGATGACTGACTGACTGATCCATTCATTCATTCATTCACTCACTCACTCACTCACTCACTCACTCACTCTCTTGCTCCCTCTCTCTCTCTCTCTCTCTGTTAGGTATAATGTATAATAACACAGCAAATCAAAGCTTCATTATCTGAAGTGCCTTTTGGGGTTATGTAATGGAAAACTTCATAATCATCTCTGGAAGTTTCTCCTTTTTGTAAGAAAAATAATTTATAAGAGGAGTAATATAAAATTTGTTTGCAAGGATAACTAGAAAAACATAACATTTTTGCAATCTAAAAGAAGCTATATTAATAATGCACTTAAAACTTCAATTTACTGTCATGAACTTACCATCCTATGAAGTTGAACCTTAAACACCAAATTCACATCATGCATGATTGAATTAGCATATTGGTCCTAAATGAAAGATAGAAAAATTATATTTTAAGAGAGCATCCTGGATATCAGACCAGTTACACATAAATGAAAAATTTACAGCAGCTGAAAAATATAAGAATTCCCAGAGCAAAGATATGATGCAGAAAATATTTTCATTTATCATGTCATATACTTACACTATGTAGACAAAAGTATCTGGACACCTTTACATATGCAAATCAACATGTATTTGCACAACCAGACATGCACATGCATGGTGCATTGGGTGTTGCATACAAAGGGGAGTTATGCAAATAACTAGAAACCTGGAATACATTAATTTACCTAGGTCTGCTAATAAATAATGTGCATGATGCATTCTAATATTAAGTATGGGTATGCATTTAAAGATGAAGATTTACGTCTTTGCTCTACGTTATTTCCCAATAACATCTTTAAAACACATTTTGAATGCACATGGTTTTGAAGAACAATATTTTCCCAGCATTATGTTAAGCCTTGCCCAAACTTGTATCCATAATTTAAATTAAAAATACTAAATACTACTAAACTTTTTATTTACATAATATTAAAAAGATATGATATTATTATTATATACAGAATATGCATTAATATACACACTCTTTACCAATTCATTTCTACCGAGACTACTTACAAAGTTACATAGCTTTCATATTATATTATTTTTAGTTATCTTTACATTAAATTAATGTAATTAAAAGAGATTAAACACATGTAAAAAGCAGGTTACTGCTGCAAAAAAAACGTGACTTTGTTATCCACATCTGAACACTTTCGCTAATTTTGCTTTAGCGTATTCATAGAGTAAGTACATGTCTGGTGGAAGATGCTGCTCACAGCAATCTTAAAAGCCTGAGACTGGTATGTCCTCATCGCAATGTGTTCGGCAGTCTTCGCGCCTCTGGTGCCCTCTATTTTACTCAAATTCAAACAAGAAACTTTTATTTCTTTTTGATACTGTATTTCTCTTCTGCTTTTCTTGATTCAGATGGAATTAAAATAGGCAAGGTGTACGATGCCACCTGGGTAAGCAATCAGTGCATTGCACTGCCACTTTTCTGGAATTCCAAAAATCCACTGTTGCTGACATTCTTCATCAATGGAAAATAGATAGTGTCACTACAGCAAGACCACTCTCTGGAAGGCCACACAAACTGAGTGACTGTACCAAATGAAGCTTACTCTGAATGTGAAGTAGGTGGACACGTCCTCCACCACAGACCTGGACGACTATGTCGCACAAGCCACTGTAATACCTATTTACACTAGAACAGTCTGTAAGGAACTGCATGCCCACGGTTACCATGCTAGGTCAGCTGGGCACAAAACTTACATCACTCCAGGCAATGCCACACAACTATAGAGGTGCCTTCCTCACCATTTGTGGACAACAGAAGAGTGGAAGAGGTTCACATGGAGTGACGAATCATGCTACTCAGTCATTCATTCAGATAGACGCATTTGGGTGTGGCATTTGCCCTGAGAACACAGAGTAAATAGGCATACAACACTGTCTCTATAGTCAAGTTTGGGGAGATCAGTGATTGTGTGGGGCTGTTTCTGCTGGGAAGAACTCAGTTCCTTGGTTGTGGGGTACTCCAGCCTGACAGCAGCCAGGTACAAAGATATTCTAAACAATTCTATACTATTCCGCTGACACTGGTGAAAATAAGTGTACAGAATACATTTTTAAATAGCAAAATGAAATGCTCAAATTTCAGAAAGTCTATGCATGATTCATATGCAAAATACGAACATCTGTGCATATGAATGACTCTCAATAAGGGGAAACTAGTAGCACTGAATGATGACTGCCCAAACAAAAGAAAAACTGCTACAAAGGTTGATCAAAAAGTAAGCTACAAGATCTGTATTTCATGCCAGTACATACGATACTTTGTATAGAGTGTAAAATATAAAATGTCCATTATTCATATACTCTATATTATCAAAAGTATTTGGACACCACAATGTTTTGGGACGAATGGCTTTATTATCCATCATTCCCACTCAAAAGTAATAAAAAAATTCCCTGACTTTTCCAGGTTCTCCAAATGGTTTTTAAAGTTTTCCAGAGTGGCATATTGCATAGAATTGTTACATTTCATTCCATTCCATTCATTTTTCTCACCACAGCACACACTTGTAAATTCTTTTAAGTAATTTGTCTTTATAAAATTACCTGCTTTTCATTAATAACAACTAACTGTGCACATTATTTTCTGTACCAAAGTTCCGTGAACTTTTGTGAATACTACAAACACGGAATTTGTAAATACATTCCCATAGAAACAGGTCATATGTAAAAAAAAAAAAATCTGTCAGTTAAATAGTTTCAGTTTTTCTATAACACAATGTAGCTAAGCTTAATGGTGAAATGGCTCTGTTCGAAGAAACATGTTTCAAGAGAACCAACAGACAAAGGACTTTGATCCATCATTTGGTTGGTTCTCTTGTGAAGTGTTTCTTCAAGCAGGAGCCATTGTGCCTAATTATTCCATGTTATAACAACTCCCTGCAGAAATTGAACAAAAGCTTAATAACTGGCAATTTTAAAAATTCAATTTTACATCTTTTTTTTAGAGAATAAAGGAAATACTTAATATAACTGAAAGTAAGATCTACCAAATTCTAGGCAGGCAGTAATTGCAAGCAAGTTTTAAATCTTGAAAAAATAAGTTTTTTTATCAAAATAAAGTATCCATTGATTTTTACAAAAAAAAAAAAGGGGGGTAATTTTCCCTGAGTTTTCCCTGATTTTTGGAACCATTTTCAAATTCCCTGAGAATTCCATGTTTTGCCTGTTTTCCAGGTTGAGTGGAAACCCTGTTATCACAATTAGTGGTTAGTCAGTCCACCTTTTGCTTGTATGACAGTGGCAACACATTGGGGCATACTACCAATCAATATTTGATAGATCTCGACAGGAATGGCTCACTATTCATTCTGCAAAGCTGCTGCCAGAGTGGAGAGCAAAGACAGCCATTGTGGCTGATTTCATATCTGTAGCTTCATTTCCTCCCAGAGGTGTTCTATGGGATTAAGATCAGGACTCTGAGCAGGCCAGTATAACAATTCCACCTCATTTTCAAAAAACCAGTCCTGCACATGTCGTACGCAGTGTGGCAGAGAGCTTGACCATGTTGGAAGAGACAACGGTCATTTCCATAGTACTGCAACATTGTTGGCAGGGCAGAATTATCCAGAATGCCGAGGTCTACTTCAGAGTTCATGGTTTGTGGTATAATAACCAACAGGCCCAGTCCCATTCCCAAAAAACAACTCCATACCATGATGGAGCTTCTGCCAGACTTAACAGTTGGAAGAACAGTCTTACAAAAATCGTTCATCGGGCTGTTACCAAATCCAAACATACCCATCAGATTGAAAAGCATGATTCATCACTCCAAAGAACAACTTTCCAGTCATCCACAGCCCAGAAATGATGGTAGGCACACCACTCCAAACAGCACTTTGCATTCATGGTAGTGATGTGTGGCTTGTGTGCCAATAACCCACACCGTGCAACTCTCTGCGGGTAGTTGTGGTACTCACCGAGCCATTACAAGCATTTCCTACTTCAGCAGCAATGGAAATGGCAGAGGAAGAACATGATTTCTTAACATTTCTTACCATGGCTCTTCTGTCATGTTCCATCAGTTTGTTTGGCCTTCCTGAATGTTCTTTTTTTTTCTTTTTTTTTTCTTTTTTTGCTGTAGTTGCACTGTCCTGCTACCATCTCTTCAGGACAAAACTTACAGTATATTTTGGTATGTTTAGTTTAGCTGCAATGCTCCGTATGGAAATGTTACTCAAATGACATCCTATGACTAGCCCACGCTAAAACTCGGAAAGTTCACGTCCACATGCGGCATATCCACTTCAAAGTTACTGATAACACGACAAAATACCTCAGCTTTATATACTACGTACTTCCCCACTCACAGTGCACCTTTCTGTGCAACCGTTCTTTGCGCTTATGCAAATATTTGGTAGTGTCCGAATACTTTTGTTAATATAGTGCACTATTTTTCAACATAGTCACCAAAAACATTCGTGCACATGTTGACCATTTGGAAAGATCTGGAATATATTTCATTTCTATTGTGTATAGTAACATCGCCTACATACCAAATACCAAGAACAAGTTGGCGAACAGACTAAGAAAGTGTGAGAACTGTAATGAATAAAAGAAGAAACAGCATTAGAAGAATACTATACATAATAGAATACATCAAAAATCTAACCTCGAAAAATTCCAGGTAACAAAAAGATTACCAAGCCAGCTGAAACTGTAAAAACTGAAGCCAGTAATTCAATACTATCTATATCTTTACAAAATCTACTACCTGCCTGGAATTAACAATTAAAAAATATATTCAGAATAAGAATAGTTCTTGGAATGCCTTTAAAGTGACTGAGTGGTCAGAGGCAAGGGCTTCAGGCTAATTGTCTAAGTTGGGACTGGATTCAAGCCCTGGATGAGGTATGGTGGTGTTTTTGTCTCATGGCATTGGCTCTATACCTTTTCTGGAATCCATGGTTCGAAATTAGTAATAGGGAACTCCTTACAACCATAGACGAATACAGGTAGGGTCATTAATCCTGGGAACAAACAAACAAGAAGCTACCTTGCCAACAGATGACAGCATAAATGCAGGAGCATGGGGGGGGTCAGTTTCCAGTCTTAGCAGAATGTTGACAAATGGAACAACTATGGAAGCAATACCTAATTTATCAATACATCAATATTTTCCTGAGGATGGAAGACATATCTTCCACTACATATTAAACCTACTCATCACATTAAAAAAACTGAATGCAGAGCAGTGCAAAACAGAAGCACCTGAAATAACCTCAAAAAATCTTTTCGTACATGTTTTGTGTTTTTGTTTTGTTTTGGGGGTGAGCAACTTTTAAGACTATAAGCAGTAGCCCATTCCTAATTTAGGGTCATTGATTCCAGGAAAGGGAGAGAGCCAGTGCCCTAAAAAAAACACACCACCTATGCCTCATCCAAGACTTGAGCCTGGCTCATCACTTATGAATAAGTCAGAAACTAGTACATCAAACCACTCAATCAATGGGGTAGCATTTTGTTTATTCAAAAAGTATATACACACTCAAACAAAAAAATCAATGCACTTCAAACCAAGTGCTCCATCATAACGAAACTTAGCGTAGATAAGTGATTACAATATCTCAGCAGTAGAACTCTTTAAGAAGAGTCATAGCATAAGTGTCACAGATAAGTACTTTGTAAAGCCACCTCTGACAGTGATGCACAAAACTCTTATGCTGTTGTGTCTCAGATTGTACCCAGTCTTATCACTGCTGCCCAAGATCCCCAATATTCTGTGCTGGCTGCAGCTGACATCCTGGCATCTCCCAGACATGCTCGATAGGAGGAAGATCGAGGAAGCTGAATGGTCAGGAGAGCGTTGCAGTACTACAGGGCACTCCATTTAGAAGCCAGACATCATTCTGCTGGTAAATGGCCCCTAGCAGAGATGACATGAAAGGCGAGGCAAAAGGTCACAGAATCTCTTGAATGTATAGCTAGCTGTGCTATCAATGTCCCTGTTACCACACCTAGAGATGTCCGGCTGTCATATAAGATGGCTCTCCACACCAAAACTCTACTAGTGGTGGTGGCAGTCTGCAGCTCCACAACTGAGTTTGGATGAGAACACTGTCGAGTCCTCCTCCATATGCAAATGTGGTGGTTATCCGCTTCAAGGCAGAAGCGGTATTAGTCACTAAATATGAGGTTATGCAAGTTGGAAGCTGACCATGACTCCCAGGTATGAAATCACTCCAGATGGTGGCACTAACATAAGGTGGTTTATTGAAGACATCAGAAGGGGCAAACAAGAGTAGAGTTTTGCCTCTGCAAATTGTCTCGCAATGGTGTGCAGTAGGGTGGAGTGAAATTTGCGAATTTTTTTATACGACCAAGGGGTATATGTCAAAAGTTGTGGTTCCACATGCTAATCAAGCGAAAAAAATTTAAAAAATTCTAATCGTATATCTTCAGTCTGCGCAATCGCCCGAAAGTTTGAAACTTTTACATAAATTTTACAGCATTTCAAAAATGCTCTCATTTTTTGTTTAAAGTGCTCTAATGAATGGGTACTGATAAAGTTTTAGATTCCGATAAGTAATATACACAGAAGAAAAATTGGGTTTATTAAATGGCATCTGGTGTCTGTGCACAACTCGTGAAATAATCGCAAATTTGCCTAAAGAGATCAGCCTTTTTTAAAGAACTCTTGTAAGTTTTGAGGACTAATTTTTTTCTTTGATTTATAGGGTTAATCGTACTTGATATACGTCTTCAGCAGCTCTTTTCTAGCCATAAAAACAACAAACAAAAGTATGACATAAAGGTCGGCTTTTGTGTGTATCGTTTTGATGCACATGCAACCGATGGAAGAACATGTTTTGACAGGACAGATGTCCATTACTCTGTTCCCTCTCAAAACCACGCCTCCACAACACCTGCACCACAGGTGGCACCTTGTCTTTTGCAGTTGTTTTAGTTGCAGTTGTGAGACTGTGCTCTCAGTTTGTATATCGTGTTTTGCGCGAAGTTTGAAACACCGAGTTTTCTAAATGCTTTGTACACTTATGGCTTTAACTAGAAACCATGATAATTCTATCGTTGGTAGTGATCAAGATATAAGCGAAATTGTGTTGCCTACTCATCGTGATGTGATAAGGTACTACAATCTGCTTTGGCACCAGACTAAAACAGAAAATAACAAGAAGAATCCATCCAGCCTTCTTGGAAGTAGCGTTTCATGTTTTAAACAAAGTGGAAACCATTTGGGGTAAAGCTTCTTTACCTATTATTTCTCACCAAACAATGATGGATATGTTGAAGAAAGAAATTGAGAAGGTTCAGAAGTTAAATAAGAGTTATTCTAGAGATAAAAATAAAGAACAATTTCGAAAGAAATTAAGTACTTACAGGGAAAACGCGGACAAATTGTTTGATATCGCTGACTTGTAAACGTCTAAACAGATCAATTTGTATATGTTCATTTGCTAAAAAAGTTCCTAAGCTAGAATTTGAGTTTCTCGTGGATCAGTGAACCTCACGAAGACTGTTAATCGGTGGTGTGGACGTAAAAACGACTTTAAAAAAGAGAGAGTTATGAGAAAAGCCCAAGGTGAGCAAAGCATTAAACAGAGAATAGAAACAGACAAATGTGCTAACACACTTGTGTCACCCCTCACACCTGACTTGCAATTCACCAATGAAGATGAAGGTACACACGATTTAGAACACAGTAAAATTGACGAAGATAGCAAAAAAAACAATGCTTTTCATCTTTTCCTAGTCCATCATGTGAAACCAGAGTCAGTCTTCAAAAATTTGCTCAAACTTGTGACAAGTACGGAATATCAGATCGTCCAGCTGCTGCACTTGCTTCTGCTGTACTCCATGACATAAACCAGGATGCTCCGTTAACAAAAGTTTCACTTGTGATTGACAGAAGTAAAGTCAGGAGAGCTCGAATGAAAAATCGCACTGTTTTGCAAAATGAACAAACGGCTAACGATCGTACAATTAAAGCATTATATTTTGCCGGTAGGAAAGATGAAACATTGCACATTGAAACATCTGAAGATGGAAAAATACAGTGAAAAATTCGGCAAGAGGAACATTTATCACTCATAGAATAACCAGGATCCAAATTTATCGGTCATGCTACGGCGCGATCTGGTTGTGCAAAAACCGGATCGGGCCATAGCATGACCTATTGGTGCAGGAGTCAGACATGGTTGTGTAATGTCACCATGGCTGTTTAATATATTTATGGATGTGTGCATGAGTGATGCCAAAATAGATAATAGTGGTTTATGTCTTGGTGATATCCGTGTACGCAGATTGCTGTATGCTGATGACACTGTCCTGTTGGCAGAGAGCAAAAGTGATTTGCAGAGTATGTTGTCCCGGATGTACGAAGTTTGCATGAAATTCAAACTGAGTTTAAATAAGGGAAACCCAAACTTATGGTGTTTGAGAGAGGAACTGGTAGCACTGAATGTAATGTAAGTATAAATGGCACTGTGATTGACCAGGTGAGTGTGTTTGTGTATTTAGAAAGCATGTTTGACAGAGAGAACAAATTGGATGGCGAAATTAGTAGAAGAGTGAATTCTTCATTGAAAGTCATAGCTGCTCTGGGAGGTTTTCACGGGAATTATGGGTTCTCAAGAGAGTCCTGCATGGCTGTGTATGAAAAAGTAATTGTTCCTACACTGATGTATGGCAGTGAAACCTGGGTACTACAGAAGAAACATAGAAGTTGTTTGTGTGCTGGAGAAATGTGTTACTTACGGAGGGGGAGGGTTGTGGCAAGACATGGTCTGATTGTGTGAGGAATGAAGATATGTTGCAGTTGTGTGATATGAAGCAAAATGTTGTGAGCAAGGTGGAGACCAATATGCTTTGGTGGTTTGGCCATGTTGAAAGAATGAGTGATGAGATGCTTACTAAGAAAATCTTTTTAGCCCAAGTGGCAGGAAGGAAAGGCAGAGGAAGGCCAAGGAAGACATGGGTGGATCAGATTCAGGAGTGTCTGTATGAGAAAAAGATTATGAGTATAAAGTATAAAAGATCTTGTGTAAGACGTGTAATGGATATCAGCGAAGCCCGAGTTGTATGTCAAGATCACTGTGTAAATGGAGAAGTTTGATACGACAACAGTAAGTAAAAATATCCGGTAGTTTGTTTTTCTTTTTGGAGCTAACCTCTGAATCTCAGAGAACAGCTTAGTGATATGCATGTATGTATGTATGTAATTGACGGGTCCAGGCCGGGCCTTAAACGCACGGGGTTGGGCCTGACCGGGCTCACCAAATAAGGCCCGTGCAGACCTCTTCCCCACATACCCACTGCTGCCAACACTGTCTCATTGCTGCATTAGAAGGGCTCAGATGGTAAGCAATTCATCAACATGAAAAGCCTGCTTCCTACAATCCAACTTCCAAATGTGCTGAGTTATGGTCTTCTGGGTCATTATCAAGTCATGATAGGCATCAACTGAATGTACAGCCAAATGTTCACAGTAAGTGTCTGACAGTTCTTATCTAGGCCAACTGGGTGTGTGATTCATATGAATTCAGAAAACAACCGAAGCATTCATTCACAGTGAAACTTTGGTCATTTGCATGTCCAACCAAGAGGTATTTTCACACTGTCTTTCAACGTTCATGAATGATTTTATCACGATGAATCAATTTTTTGTCTAAGAGTGCAAAAAGTCAACCGAGTATATGAAATCACAGAAATACTTCCAAAAAAAGTCAATTGAAAAATTTGGAAAATTCTTACATTTACAATTAAAGTGAAACATAAGTTTCATTACTTGTAGTCCTGTATGATGGGCTTTTAATCTTTCATAAAGGTAATAGAATAAAGTTAGAAACTTAACAGAAAACCAGGCTCATTTGTTCAGAGCTGTCGACTTCTCAGTTATAACATTAACGGAAATTAAATTCATTTCTTCTAATTTTATGAATTGCTCGAATACAAACCTATATATCACACAGATTCTGAGTCAGAAATAGTTATTTACATATGATAACATGATACACTCAAACTTACCTCTGAGATGCAAGTTAGAATGATGAAACACAATTTTGATGTGTTCACACTGGCTTCCTCTGTAATGACACATATGTTAACTCAAATAGTGAAACTGCAGGCAACAATTCATTTTAAGTATTGAATACATTCACAATTGCATTTACTCAGAGTCGACAAATGAACAAATTTTCACTTTTCAAAAGAAGAATTCAATATATTTCCCTTATTCTCTCTGAATTATGTAGTGGTTGGCAAACATTTTGGCTCCACTGATATCTTTTATAATCTGTTCTCAAAGCTTTAAATTTAAAGCATTTGTAATGCAGTTTTGGATTCTCTGGGTTTTTTAATAATGAATATGACCAACAAGGTATGATTCAAAAGTATTGAACAGCTGGAAACTTCTGCACTCTACAGAAATCAGGACTAAGTGAAAATTTATTGAATCCAATTTCAGCAGGTAGGAAGAGATATGGTTAATGAGCCGATTTCCTAATTCTGAATTAATCATACTGCTCATAAAATTAGTAAAACTTTGAATTATAAAATTTAACATACATAAATAGGAAGAATGCAATGCACACTTAACAGATACATTTACAGAATACACTAAATGCATTATAATGCCCAACTTATGTGAGTCACTATATGTATCATAATGCACAACTTATGCACAGAATACACTATATGTATTATAAAGCACAACTTATGCGAGTCTAATATCTCCTTTAATGACATAAATACAAACACTCAATATTTGATGAGCTTTTGCACTCCTCTGGGAGGCTTTGCCTGGGTTAGATTATTATCAGAGCCTTAGGACAGTAGCATACAATGTTGAAACAATTCAAAAAAATTTGACATTCTGGAACAAACAGTTCTGTCCATGTGAATGTCCATGGTTGAGATATGCTGGTGAAGTAGAAAGGGACACTATCGGTTGTTCCTTCGATGTTTGTTTAGGAGATTTCTCCAGGCGTTTGACAATTCCAAGGACAAGCTTTCATTGCAAGGGTATGGATGAGTTATGATTTCAACACTTTCCCAAACAGCTGTGCCAATGTAGCTTGTGTAAGGTGCTAGTCTTTTCATTCTATTCCATAGTGGGGTTGCTCCTTTTGGGATGACCTTCCTGTATAAAGCAGTTGGATCATCCCATCTTTCATGCCTCTTTTTTTGTTTTTTGCTTCTTACTAAAAGGGATCTTTTGTCAACCCTACATACGCTTTTGTTCTGCTGTCTGGATATATTAGGGATATTTTGTCAATTCTAGCTGAACTTTTTTTTTACTGGTGGCTTACTTGTTGACACAGTGTCACATAAATATGTAAGAGACTTAATAGCCACATTTATTCCATATCTTCTCAATGAGATTTTTGAACCTGAAAGAGAATTTGGGGAAATGTCTTATGGACACACAATATCATAAAACACTGTAATTTGGGATATTAGGAGTCCTGGGTTTAGGAACTTAAACCCTTCATAAAATGGAATCACTAGTAAACTCAGATGAAAGTCCCTTGTCAATGATATTTGCAATTTCTTTATCTCTGGATTCTACAGTGGAGGAATTAACGAATGCTCTTCTAAATCACATTCTGAAAACAGTTCTTTCATATGACTCAAAGCTACTGGAAATTTACAATGGATATGAAGACATTATTTCATATACAATTAACACAGAGATAAAAACATTATTTCACTTACATTATTTTCTGCACCTGGCAGATGTTACAGGAAAATTGATTTCAGCAAAAACAAGTTTCCTAATTCAATAATTAAGTGATGTGAAATATGGAAAATTTCCAAAATTTGAATGAGTGTTCTAAAATGACTGCATCAGATGCACAAAAATGAGTTTTTTTTTTTTTGCTTTT
The DNA here is from genome assembly GCA_039090855.1 of Macrothele yani. Classification (NCBI taxonomy): domain Eukaryota; kingdom Metazoa; phylum Arthropoda; class Arachnida; order Araneae; family Macrothelidae; genus Macrothele; species Macrothele yani. Next base: position 27,862,571 of record CM076989.1, on the reverse strand, counting down.
CTGTCTTTTTTTTTTTTATATACTGCTAATTAGCCCAAATTTTTCAACTGCTACTAAATTTTAAATAAGGTAAGTGCTTACTTGAATAAATTTTTCATAAGGTGTGTGCTTACTTGATGGTAACTTTGAATCCATGAGGCATGACTATTTAACCTACAAAAAGAATGCATTTGCCATTTGGATACACAATATGAAAGCATCCATCTTAGAAACCACGAATTACTTGAAGAACTGCCTTCGGAGCAGCTGTACGTCTTTTAATGGAAATACATGTCAAGATCGTTCCTAGTTAACTTCGGAATAGAAAGATATGCTGAATCTTTTTTCAGAAAACTTAAAAATTTTTAATCCTCTTGAATAAAATGATTTAACTGCAACACTGGAAAGCATAAAACCAGATGATGCACTCAGAAAGAGATTAAGAGATAAGAATTTAAAATGCATTCTGAGAAGACATACCTTTTCAAATTCACTCTGAAAAATTCTCAGTGCTTATTTTAGCAAAATTGTTATGCCAAATCCAGTGCTTTCATATCACAGAAATTAGTGAAAAATGAATCTTCACAAATGCATGGCAGCCACACAAGTAGATTATTTTGGGATTAAAGTGTTACCTTCAATTAATATGCAACTATGCCCTCAGAAAATGGTGCTTTAATAATTATCATGGACAGCAGGGCAAATATAAAAATAAAAGCAATAATACTTCATTTAAAAAAATATTTCTCACACATTTCTTGCTATCTGCCATTGACATAATTTTACAAAATAATAAAAATCTTCATGGATTATTATGATCAAATTATCTAAATGCCCAGAGGAGGCGGAAATTCAATCTATGCCATGCACAGTAATGATGCTCCATTCTGATATAACATTGGCTTTCATTATGTGGAAGGAATATTACTGGTATACAAGCCGGCTAGTCATCAGAATGCTGGCTTGTAATCAAAACGAAAGCAGCTCCATATGTTGAACTTCATTACTAATGTGTGGAACAGGTAGAATTGGTTACTTAGTCTGTTATTCATATTCCACCTCTAAATGCTGCAGTTCACAATCGAACACAGACAGATTAAAGATAATAATAACTGATCCATGATCATTATAACTCATTTAAACCAAAGTCAATTTTTTCACAATGGCATAATCAATCAATAGAAATTAATATTGGCTGAATGCTAACAGGGTCACAAACTCCTTAGTTTCCAGTATTAAACCAAGGTGAGAAGAAACAAAAAACAATATAAAAAAGGCTACTGAAACAAAAGCGTAAAAAGTCAGTTTAGGGCCACATAAGAGAACTTGTTATGGCTACAATAAAAGATTATATAATACATCTAATAAAAAGGAAATCACAAGAACATGAACCAGTAGAATCAAAGTGACAAACCGTAACAGTTAGCTATGGAATTCTATGAATTCTGGTGTCTGTAGATGGTGCTCCACTACAGTCTTAAACCATTTCGGTACGCAGCTGTTAAACAGTAAACAATAAAACTAAATATGAAGTACATACAACCACAGACCTGCCAACTTTCAAAAACTAAAATCCATAAACATTTCCAGTGAATGTTTAATTGATATGTTTTATTGCCTGAAGTTATCGAACACATTTGATTAAATGTATCAAATATATCGATTAAAAGCCAATTCATTGTGCCAATGATTTGTCAATTTTATTCAATTTCACACATTATAATTAAGATATTTGACACTATTTCACACTTACAGCAATTAAAATGCAATCGATACATAATTACCTTCTTAGCACACTATCACTAAGCTAAACAAACAGATACAAATTTCATTTGTAAATGCAAAATTATTGTGACTGCAGTAACTTTTACTTTAACTGGCTGAGGTTGTGACCTTAAATTTTTATGGCAACACTTTAGAATACTTTAGAAAAATATAATTTTAAGTCTTGTTTGAAGAGCTAATGTTCTTAATTTTTCTCTCTCCCTCTTTCTAGAGGTTACAGCCAATCCTAATCCCATAGTGTTTTTACTGAGTCTTTTCCACTAGGCTCAAAGCAGAGAGGATTGGGGATGCAGAAGTGGACAAAATTGTGATCAAGTATATACAGGCACAGTGGTCTATCAGGGTACTTCCGTGCCCTTCAAAATTGCACTAACCTGAAAAAGGAAAACAAAACAAAAAATGGAAATCTGTAAAATATGTCATTAGTAAAATAACCATAAAACAAGCAGAAATTCCGTAAGTTCTATGGGTAAACTGTAAAACTTGACAGGTGTGCAACCATACCACTAAGTTGTTCTTTAAGATTCAGAGGTTAGCTCCTGAAAGAAAACTCATCAGCCAAATAAAAATCTAAAACTGATGGTGCTAGATTTCACTTATCAGTGATGTATCAAACGCCTCCATTTGCAACGATTTTGGCACACAACTCAAGCTTCACTGATATCCATCACTCCTTTCAGTCTTGAAAATCATAAAAGAACATCAGTGTGGAAGATCAGCTCACAGCTTGACAACTCATATGGGTTCTGGAACAAAAAACAGTGAGTTGGAGTCCTTTTGGCAAATTCATACAGAACTAACTGGTACCTCAACAATATTTAACGAACCATGAAGTTCTAAATGAAAGTAAACATAAAATTATTCAAAGTGCACCTGCGGTATTCAATGAACACATGCATATGTGGCTGAGCAATCTAATTTTTTAGACGCTTCCTTCACATAAGCCTGTGGTGGAAGGACAAATAGATGTGATGTGTTCATATATAGGGCACTATGGCAGGAACAATATTATTCAGAGAATATACCCAGTGCACTCAAAGAAGCATCCATGGAGATAATTGTGTTTGGTGCAACCAAAAACGATAGGAAAATTAGAATTCTAAATATCATATCATGCAAAAGTTAAAAATTTAGAATTATTTTAATTTTTTTGTGTGTTACGTGTTTTACTGCCAATCCTTCTCTAAGATCAGAAAAAGAACTCAAGAATCATGAAAATGACAAGAGTTGATGGCATCGTGATAAAAGTAAAGACCCTCAAAAAGGGCAATGGGTTGGACATATTGCTAGAATGGATTATCATTAAACAACTGAAATACTAGACTGGATACCAAGGGACAGGGGGAAATCTTGAAGATCCTGTGGAAGATGGGCAGATGAAATTTGGAAGCAGTGACATGGAAGAGAATTGCTCAAGACACAAAGTTGTGGACAAGACTTGAGAAGACCTTCATCCAGTAGTAGCTTGGGCATGGTTATTAATGATGATGATTTAGCAATGAATTTGGAAATTGTCAGTTCCAACTTGGCAAATAATATAGCAACTTAGCACTAATGACACCACCAGCACTGTGTTATGTGTGCATGTGATAGATGTGTTGGTGTTATCACAAATCAACCGTTCATTGATTTTTAAAGCTGCAAAAGATGCTGTAACTTTCTCAAAGTTCTTACTGTTTCCATGAAGAAGCCACAAAGCACTTTTCAAAGATTTGTATAGTTTTAGTACATGTCATTCTTCCACTAATATAGCACTTTTGGTGAATTGCCGTATTGTAATTTTTTTACTGGATTTTATACAATCCTCATGTACAAATACAAGTTTTCTACATATCATTCTGGGTATCATCATACACTCTTACATCACAAAAAATGATGCAACTAAGTAAATCTTACCTTTGGTATTCTGCATGACTATGGAACTAAATTCTAGGAATGTGACCAAGAGGTTTGATGGTGGGACATGGACAGAATCAGCATCAGAAATCAACTCTGGGGAAAGAAAGACAAGATCACGCATAAAACTACAGAGCTCGCTTTCTCTATTTATCAGTTCTACAAATATGTATATGCTCTACAAAGAAAAGAAAGAAAAAAAGAACTACTAAAAGATGTAATTTCAGAGTTTCAAATAAATAAATAAAACACTACAGTGACTTTAGGGTCCCAAGTATTAAAAAAAATGTAATACCACACAAATTTCAAAATATTAAGGTAGTCTACATGATTATCATGAGAATCAAACCACAAAAAATTCAAGAAACAAAACTCACTCTACTGTAATCACTTTAAGTTTCTGTGTGAAAGAACACAAGACTTATGTACAAAACTGTGAACTGAAGAAGTTGTTCGTAGCCCAATATTGTCATGAAAATAACCATAAATTTTGGTTTGAAAATGCTACACTTATTGATAGGCCTGATTTGACTATCAAGCTTAATACTTTAGAAGCTATCCACATAAATATTGCAATTCTTCACGGCTTGTCAATGACTTCATTTCTTTCAAGCGCATGGAAGCAACTTACTGAAAACCTGTGACTGTCAGAACACTGATGATGTCACAATAATTTAAATGTTACCATATTTACTCGAATCTAATGTGCACCTTACTTCTCAGCTACAAAAATGTGTATTTTTTTCTTAATACTCATATACTAAGACACAAGAAAACTCGAAAGAAATACAAACTTATGAAACTTACGAAATATGGCAATTCTTGAATTTATTTAAATTCCACATTATTCCAAATTATGCATTGCTCACAGACAACTCTCCATCTACATCCTCAGATATTTCACTGCACGAATCTTCATTGCTGCTGTCGGATGTGGTTCCACTGCTGGATTGTTCGAAGATAGTGTTGCCTTCAGTGCCATCCATCGCATTGGAAATGCCGCACTTCAGAAAAGACCGCTTAACTAAGTCATTGGGAATGAACTTCCAGGCATCTACAATCCACTGTGCTACTACAGAGAGTGAAGGTTTTTTAACACATCCAGTTTTTGTCAGTTTTGTGTCTCCCGATGTAAGCCACGCATTATAGCGTGATCAAATTGCTGCTTTAAAAGGCCTACTTATTCAGGCATCAAGGGACTGAAGTTGGGAAGTCATTCTTCCAGGTACAACTAGATCAGTTCTGTTTTCAACAATCCTGGTTTTCACCGATTTGGTTACATGCCCCTTGAATGAATCCAATACAAGCATGGACTGCAGTCACCCCGTACCTGGTCGTCGAAACGACACTTTTTGAAGCCAGTCCTTTACCAGTTCTTCGGTCATCCAGCCATTTTCTTGAACTCTGACATGAATTTTCTCAGGAAAAGTCTCTTTATTCGGAAAAGTTTTTCTCTTGAAAATAACATATGGTGGTAGCTTGTTCCCATCGGTGGTAATGGAAAGCATGACTGACATTCAGAGCTTCTTGTTTCCTGTTGTTAGCACTTTAACTTGCTTTGCATCACTACTTTTTACAGTGTAATTTGATGGCATATCAAAATACAATGGTGTTTGCTCCAGGGTTGGGGTTTTGGGCAGGACATGTGGTTTTTATTATCTAAAACTGTCTGTAGACCCAGACATATCAATTCTTAGATAATACCTTTTGTTTCCCGCCGTATAGAAAGCTACCGCCTTGCCTTTACTATACGATCTGGCTATCAAGGCGGCTGAAAGCGTCCTTGTGTAGAAAAATAATTACCTCAACAAAATTCAGTCCAGTACACGGAAATAAAAAAACAGCAAGATTTAATTATTCCGAAAACATTTGCTTCACAGGTTTCTGATGGCTTCCCGCTCAGGGTCCCCGTGCTGACCACGTGCTACTTTTTCACAATTCTTTCCACGATACCCGGTGGACGAAGGAATCCACGCTGTACTTCTGCGATACCTGCAGCCCTTCCGTCAAAAACCGGTGTCCGAACTAGGACCCTCTCTCCTTGACGACCGAAGCTCAACTGTCTCACTCAATTCTCTTGGCCCTTCCGGTCCTCTACCACGCATGCGCAAGAAAAACTCATTACCCCGGTCAGCACGTGAAATCCCTGAGCTCAGGAATGTCGTCGGATACCCGCAGGTGATTACAACCTTGCACGTATACAAAAGCGGTATGGCAACTTGTTTAACAGAAACACTCGAGCAGCCGACTCTTCAAGGTCAGGGGCCCCAGGCGGTTCATGCACCACTCCTTTAATCCTCCCATGGGATTAAAATTGTACCATGTGGTGATGACTGTCAGTTCTTAGTTGAAACAACAAAATGGCGGAATGAAGCGTCCGTCCGCACATGTTCATCACTACATTAAAATCAAATAAATTAATTATTGATAGTTTGATTGTGGGCGACCCTTACAGGCCCCCACCAAATGAACGAGAGATACAGTCTTTTGCCGTATTCTCGAGTCTCTTCACTTGCGTGCGGATCTTGGGTGACACAACATAATACATTTGGTCACTTCTCGCTCGTTTTGTCGCACGTTATGTAACATATACACTTGTACCACCCTGAGATCTTCTGTGGATCTCCACCTGTGCCGTGGTAAATTCTCACCATGGCGCTGCACTACTCTTTAAAACTGAGTCTTGACAACGCATCGGCATGAGGGATCAGTTTGCCGGTGACATGAGATATGGTTAAATTAAATTGGGAAATAGCCAAACTTCAACGCTGCAATTTTGAACTTTGCGATGCGGAACGGGTGAGAAAAGTAAGGGGGTTGTGATCAGACATAACTTCGACCCGTTTACTGAAAATCCACCCTTCAAACCGTTGCAAATTCCAAACTATGACGTACGCCTCCTTATGGCTGACTGCCCATCTGGCTTGCATCCCATTTAATTTCTTGCTAGCATAGGCCACTGGCCTAATGTTGCCTTCCTCATCCCTCTGACTCAAACAACATGCCACAGCAAAGGAATTTGCATCCGTGTGTAATATAAAATGCTTACTGAAATCTGGGGTGTTTAATACCGGTGCCTTACACAAATTTTCCTTCAGGGTCCTATATGATTCCTCCAACTTTTCCGACCAAACTACCCTATCTGCCGCCCTTTTTCCTGTGCAAGCTGTTAAAGGTTTAGCTACCTTCGCGAAGTTGGGTACGTAATCACGGTAATACCCACATAATCCCAAAAAGCTACGTATTTCCTTTTTCATCTGAGGGGGCAAAAGGTCCCTGATGGCCTGCAACTTCTCGGGATCCGGCCAGTGATGACCCGAGCCGACCACGTGCCCTAAGTAATTCACCTTCGTACGGGCGAAACAGAATTTGTTCAAATTGCCCGTGAAACCTGCCACCTCCAAATTTTCAATTACTCCTTTCAAATGTTTCAGATGTTTCTCCCATGAGCCAGAAAAAATAGCCACGTTGTCCAGGTACGCTATCGCATAGTCTTGGTGTGGGGTCAAAACTTTATTCATGGCTCTCTGAAAAGTAGTCGCCGCTCCTGACAACCCAAAGGGCATTACTTTCCATTGATAGAGCCCCTTATGCGTTGCAAAAGTGGTATACTTCCTACTGTCGGGGTCCATTGGGATTTGATAGTACCCCTTTAACATATCAAGCATACTGATATACCGGGCTGTCCCCCACCTTCGCTAACAAATCTGGGATATGAGACATTGGAAATGCGTCCGGAACAGGGTGAGAATTTAACATTCTGTAATCTACACACATCCAAACTTCTCCATTTTTCTTAGCCACGCATACTACCGGATGATTACACTCTTCTTTTGATTCTTCAATCATCCCGCGATCCCACAACTCCTGGATCTGGCTCCCCACTGCTCTCTGCATTGATTGTGGCACCTTGTACCTGTGCTGGGTACGAAGTACGCTTCCCAGCTTGAGTGTAATTGCGTGCTTTCCCACAGACGTCTCTCCCACTTCTCCCGAAAAGAACTTCTTCGAGCTGCTCGCCAGCTTCTGTAACTCCCTGAACTGCCCCCAAGTTATCCTCTCCTTATCTATTCTGATTTCTTCAGATTCTTTTGCTTCCTCCGTTTTTCTCACCAGAGCCTCCTTAATTTCGCAGAACTATTCATCGGACTCAAAAATCACTCCGACTACACTGATCCGTGGCCTAAATTCTCTTAGCTTCCCTATGTGTACATGCCGAAGCTGCCCGTTTCCTAGCTTAAGTACATAGCTATTGGACCCCTGTTTCTCAGTTATGTGTACTGGCCCGGTCCACCTAGCATACACCTTGTTCTTGGAGTCCGGAATCAGGTCTATCACCTGGTCTCTCACCTGAAGGATCTCTGTCGCAGCCCACGGTTATAATACGACGTATACTGTAGCTGTTGTTCCTCCGCCACCTCCTCCACTTGCTGAGCCGCCTTCTCTATGAGCTCCTTCATTTGCTGCAGGTACTTCTCCGCCGATACTGATATGCCAACGGGCAGCCTACATTCCCCCGCCCAATTCTGCTTCAGAATGGCCAGCGAACCAATGGGCTCTCGCCGGTATAGCAACTGAAACAGGGCCACGTGCACATTGTAACATTGGGAAACCTCTCTATAGGCCCATAATAAATATGGCAGAGCCTTATACCACTGCCAAGGCTCCTCCCTTATCACATGATGAAACATTCATTTCAAAACTCTGTTGAATCACTCTACAAGGCCGTTCGAGGCGGGATTTCCTGGGACGGAGAACCTAGGAGTCAATCCTAGATGCTTTAGGATCTCTTGTGTCAACCCCAACACAAAATTTGTGCCCCGGTCCATTGCTACTACCTCTGGAATCCCTGTGCGCTGAAAATTTTCCAGTAGTGTGTTGCACCTACTCCGAGCATTCAATGAAGTCAGACATACGGCTTCCGGCCACCTAGTATGCTAATCTACTATCACTAATATCCACCGGTGACCCTTGCTTGAGAGTGGTTCAATCGGTCCGATTAAGTCCACGTTAATAACTTGAAATGGTCTGGGGGTCTCCTAACTGCCTCAATCGGAACCCTGTCTGCCCTCGTGATGGGACGTCTCAACTGACACACTTCGGGTACATCACAATATCTACGCACATCTTTCTTCAAGGTAGGCCAATAGAAAAAATATCTGATCTGCCTAGGGTCTTCTTGTGGCCCAAATGCGTGCCAAAAACCGCCGAATCGTGTGCCTGCTTTAACACTTGCGCCCTCCGCTCTTCAGGAACTACCAACTGTAACGTAACCTGTCCCAACACTTGCTCCAGATGATACAACATTCCATCCATATAGAGATAACCTCCTCTGCCATTTTCCGCCTCATCCTACTGGCTGCGCCAACTTATCTGGCTGTAGGACCAGACATATCAATTCTTAGATAATACCTTTTGTTTCCCGCCGTATAGAAAGCTACCGCCTTGCCTTTACTATACGATCTGGCTATCAAGGCGGCTGAAGGCGTCCTTGTGTAGAAAAATAATTACCTCAACAAAATTCAGTCCAGTACACGGAAATAAAAAAACAGCAAGATTTAATTATTCCGAAAACATTTGCTTCACAGGGTTTTTGATGGCTTCCTGCTCAGGGTCCCCGTGCTGACCACGTGCTACTTTTTCACAATTCTTTCCACGATACCCGGTGGACGAAGGAATCCACGCTGTACTTCTGCGATACCTGCAGCCCTTCCGTCAAAAACCGGTGTCCGAACTAGGACCCTCTCTCCTTGACGACCGAAGCTCAACTGTCTCACTAAATTCTCTTGGCCCTTCCAGTCTTCTACCACGTATGCGCAAGAAAAACTCGTTACCCCGGTCAGCACGTGAAATCCCTGAGCTCAGGAATGTCGTCGGATACCCGCAGGTGATTACAACCTTGCATGTATACAAAAGCGGTATGGCAACTTGTTTAACAGAAACACTCGAGCAGCCGACTCTTCAAGGTCAGGGGCCCCAGGCGGTTCATGCACCACTCCTTTAATCCTCCCATGGGATTAAAATTGTACAACGTGGTGATGACTCTCAGTTCTTAGTTGAAACAACAAAATGGCAGAATGAAGCATCCGTCCAAACGTGTTCATTACAACATTAAAATCAAATAAATTAATTATTGATAGTTTGATTGCGGGTGATCCTTACAGGCCCCCACCAAATGAAAGAGAGATACGGTCTTTTGCCGTATTCTCGAGTCTCTTCACTTGCCTGCGGATCGTGGGTGACACAACCTAATACACTTGGTCACTTCTCGCTCGTTTTGTTTCACGTTATGCAACATATACACTTGTACCACCCTGAGATCTTCAGTGGATCTCCACCTGTGTTGTGGTACATTCTTACCATGGCGCTGCACTACTCTTTAAAACTGAGTCTTGACAACACATCGGCGTGAAGGATCAGTTTGCCGGCAACATGAGATATGGTTAAATTAAATTGGGAAATAGCCAAACTCCAACGCTGCAATTTTGAACTTTGCGATGCGGAACCGGGTGAGAAAAGTAAAGGATACCCGCAGGTGATTACAACCTTGCACGTATACAAAACCGGTATGGCAACTTGTTTAACAGAAACACTCCAGCAGCCGACTCTTCAAGGTCAGGGGCCCCAGGGCGTTCATGCACCACTTCTTTAATCCTCCCATGGGATTAAAATTGTACCACGTGGTTATGACTGTCAGTTCTTAGCTGAAACAACAAAATGGCGGAATGAAGCGTCCGTCCGCACATGTTCATCACAACATTAAAATAAAATACATTAATTATTGATAGTTTGATTGCGGGCGACCCTTACACTGTCCAAAACTGTCTAAAACTTAGAGCTGTCAAAATATGAAAAATATCACGTAAAAACCAGTAGATTTTCCTAGAACTATACAAACAGACTAACAAAATAAAGTTTTTTAGTTTTTTTATTAAAAAAAATTTGCATGTAAAATTATGTACAGTAATAATAATAAATAAATATGTGATTATTATGTGCGTGTAAAAAAAAGTATAACTGTATCAGCATTTCACTGAAATATAAATTTTCATTACATTTCAGGAGACAGACTTCTTTATTTTTATTTGGGGAGACTGGTTTTGAGGTGCCTAAAAAAACCTGAAGAAGTGTTTTTGTTTCAGTACAAAAGTCTGAATTAAATTTTAAACTGAAAATGAACAAAGGTGGTAGACCATCAGATAGTGTGTGGCAACATTTTCTTAAGGTACAGAATGAGAGAAAATCAGGAAGTAATAGTAAATATGCCAAATGTAAATACTGTGGAAATGTTCAACTTGGAAAAGCAGACAGAGTGAGAAAACACATTTTATCTTGCAAAGCTAAAAAGGTATGTAATGATAGAACTGTAAGTAATGCAGAAACTGTAAATTGGGATTCATCTAACCTAGAACTCCTAAAAGTAAATGAAAGTGGATTTGTGGCACCACCAAAAAAGATGAAAACTCAGCAGTGTTTAGATTCTTATATTTTAAAAACAAGTGATAGAACTGCAGAAAATTTGAATATACCGGTTGCCACTTTTTTTTACGCCAACAATATTGCCTTCACTGCAGCAGAACATCAGACCTTCAAAGAATTAGTTTCAGCTCTGTGTCCATTATACAGACCGCCAAATCGTAAAGCATTAGCAGGAGAACTTTTAGATATAGTGTCAGCAGACGTCACAAATAGAACCAAGACACTTATTGAAGGCAAACAGGTCACCCTGACTGAAGATGGATGGAGTAATATACACAATGATCCACTTATTGAAACTTGTACTCAGTGTGAGGGGAAATCTTATTTGTTGGATTCAGTGGAAGCAGGTACTCATACAAAAAATGCACAATATCACAAAGATGTTTTACAATCGGCTATTGCAAAGGAAGAATATAATTGTGATATAAAGGCTGTGGTCACTGATAATGCCAGAGTTATGGAGAAAGCAAAGAAACTCCTGTGTGAAAAAGATAATAGCTTGGTGGTATATGGATGCAGTGCCCATTATTTAAACCTGCTGGGACAGGATATAACACCAGCTTCAGTGCTAAAACATTGTGAAGGTTTAAAAGTTTTTCCGCAACCACCATGTACCAAGTGCATTGCTTAATGAAATTCTTAATTCACTGAAGCTCCAGTTACCGGGAGATACAAGGTGGAAGAGTCAAATGACTTGCATTGAAACTTTTCTACGCAATAGAGCAGCATACCAAAAAATAATTGACGAACATGAAGATCACAAAGACAGAGACATAGCCACTCTTATAAATGATTATAATTTATATAAACAGACTAAAGATACATTGCAACAATTGAATCCAGTTGCTGATTCACTGGACTGTTTGCAAAGAGATAATGCTACCATTCATGAAGCCTGCCATACATGGCTCCTGTTGTTGAAAGAAAAGTGTTTACAGCCCTGCATTCAAGAAGTTACAAAACGAATGGATCAAGCCATGAAACCTTTCTACTTCCTGAATCCAAAATACAAAGGAGAAGGTCTGTCTAACATTCAAAAAGAAAGTGCACGTTCATGGCCAGTAAACAGGTATCCCAACAGCATTTCTCTTTTGTTGCATATGAAGCTGAAGCTGAGCCATTTCCTCCTACTTACTTCACTGCATCTGGAAGAAGTAGCAGTCCTGTCACATGGTGGACAGCAGTAGGAAAAACACTAGAACTAGAAGGATTTTCAAAAGATTGTTCACAACATACTGCTTTCCTACTTTCGTGCCCTGCAAGTTCTGCATCAATTGAAACAATGTTTTCAAACTTTGGAGTAATACATTCAAAACTCAGAAATTGTCTTGGCACAAACACAGCAGCTAAACTGGTTATGTGTTATCGGATGTTAAGAGGACAAATTGCGCTGGATTATTAATGTTTCTTTTGTACTTTGCACTTATATCTTTCTGTAGTGTTTTTAATTGATTTTTTTCTCCTTTTCATGTATTAGTTTCATATTGCTGTTCACTTTTTGTAGTACAACAAATGTACATATTTTAAAAATTAAACCCAATATTGAGCCTAATGCGAATTGTATTTCTTTAAATGTAACATAGTGTGTCATTAATGGCTGTATATAAGTAAAATTTAACAAAAGCATCATACTATTTGTATTAAAATGTTGGACTTAGTATTCTAAAAACAATTAATATAGTTTTCAATTTCAAAATTTTTACATATAGTTATTTATATTATTGTGTATTTTTACATATTTTAACATATTTTATAATTTTTTTACATATGATTGTCTGGCAGAAGTTTAGGACAGTTTCAGACAGTTTTGGACAGTACGGTAAAACCCATGGTAAATACCATGGTTTTACTGTCATGTCCAAAACCTTGCCAACTCTGGTTTGGTCAGCATTCCCAATGTGGCTTAAAACATGGTGCGCTTGCTTTCTTACTGATATAACATACTTGAGAAAACTGTCTAGCTTTTCTTCCAAGTTAGATGGCATTTTCTGACATATTGAAGTATGCCGCCTCAGAGAAAATCCTTTTCTTTTCATAAAACGGCAAATCCATCCTCTTGAAGCAGTGAACCTTACACTGGATTCAAGTTCACGATAAATTTCTCGTGCTTTTGCCTGAAGAATTTCTACAGTAACAGGAAAACCTGATGCACACTGCTGCTTCACGAAATGATCTAGACAATTGTCAATCTCAGGAAACCTACCTGTCTTAGGTCCCGAGAATGCCTTTCTTGTTTTGGAGCACTGATTCAGCTTTTCCTTTTGCTTCCTTCAAAGCCTTACATTCACTTCTGAAACTTCATACTCCCTAAAACAAGAGTGATTGCCATTTTTCTCTGCACAGGCAACCACCTGCAGTTTAAACTTTGCTGGATAATGCTGCCGTTTAGAACACATCTCTGGACAGTATACTCCACGTTCAAGTAACAAAATGCAGTGTTTCTTTCAGAGAACAATACTATGAGGCAAGTGACTGTCTGTATTTTATATCTTTCGTGGAAGTTTCTCAATGAATGTAGAATAGAGAAAGTTGGAGATCGTCGGTGGCCATAGCAACAGTCAGACGCTCAGAGGAAATTCCATCTGCTGGCGCGCCGCAACAATGATATCCTAGACAGTCAGGCATTTGCGAGATTCCCAACGTAGGTATAAGTCTCGGTGAACACAAAAAAGATGTTTCCAATGGTCTTCTAAAGACAGCTTTACCTGCACTAACCCTTGAAGACTCCTCTGCAGTTTCCATTTGGAAAGAAACTAAAAAAGTTGCCCCTTTCATCAACAAAGCATCTCTGTGTTTCCAAGAAAGCATTGAAATTTTGTTCACCAAAAACTGCAATTCAGAGACCCCTCACCAAATCCCATTTATTTGGATCTCTCTTTTAAAATCTGGCAACATTTCCAACACCCCAACTTCAAATTGTAGTTTTGGCAACCAGCCCATTAAGCCGATCGCGGGTGATCAAGGTCGTAGGACGACCAAAAGCTATGTGACTCTATGTGTTTTTGCTTGTTTTTGCTCGGTTTCTATGTTTATCATTTGTAATTTGGTCCACAGCACTCTCTGATGGTGGTAAGTTTAGGTATGTACTTTATTTGTTTTTCTTCTTTTGGTTGATGTTTTTCCCAATTTCTATCAAGATTTTCTAGGTTTATTATTCAACTATACAGTTTGGTTTGTAGAAAACTTTTAAACCAAATAGTACAATTGCAAATTAGTGCATGCAGAATTACTTAGAGTGTGGCCAGAAAATGAACAATTACTGAAAATAAAAAGAATAAAAATATCATCCCAGACATTCATGTCTTTTCCACTTACTTTTCAAACTTATAAAATGATGCTGAGTGTAAGTGGAAGAGACATCTCATGACTTTCATGTCTTTTTTTCCATTTACTTTTCAAACTTATAAAATGATGCTGAGTGGAAATAGTGATACAGCAACACATTTATTGCAATCAAAACAGGCAAGCAAATGCCAAAATACACCGTAAGAGACCTTCACTGAGTAACATTCAAAATCAGTAAAATTGAAATATTTGTGGGGTTTACACAATGTATTGTACATCATATTTCAAATACGTGTATTGGCTATTATTAAACATTGCAACATTTTTTTTCTCCTGGCATAAAAGCACCAGCAATAATATTTGTTTACTTTTCATAAATACCTGCAAATATTAGAGTGTATATACTTCATCATTAGATGTTTTTTTAATTATACACTGAAAAAGGTAAAACAAACATGACAAAGGAAACTGGAAGTGAGCTATAAAACTGTTCAGATGTTGCAAAATTTATTATTACATATTATTCAACTATAAATAGTCATAAATTTCAGAATCAGAATATAAAAAAAACAAAAAAAAAACACTCACCTGATGATTCTGTATCTGAAGCTTTCTGTGATATCTGAAGGTTAGTTGTTCCAAATGTATCTGTCTGACTCTGCAACAGTACAACTAATTACATCCTATACCACTAAATTTGTTACATTAAGAAACACAGCACAATAAAGAACAATTAATTCACGTGATACTGATCCATAATTTTAAGAAATGTAATTTGCTTAGCACTGTTAAACTACATCATCATCATTTAAACAGAGGACACTTCTTCACAGTTGACTAGTAAAATTTCAGCATTCTTAATTATTCTTGACATTAGATGATACTATTCAACAAAGGATTGGCAAAAGTATGGATTTCTTCTTATCAATAACAGTGACATACGAAACTTAACTTAATAATCAATCACAAAAATTAGGTTTAATACAAATCTAGACTAAATTTATATGCTGCATAGTTCATTTTGTTAAAAAATGTTCCAAAATTGGTGGAAGAACATAAAATTACGATTTAGTTTTCAAAGCACCAAAGAAATCAATAAATACTCTCTACTTCACACGGAAGACATAGAAGCTCATAATTTTATGGCACAGAGTTTCTAGAACAAACTTTTATTCATGTAGCTGACAACAGAAAACTTGAGGACTGCATCAAACTGAAATGGGAAATCAGGTGATGTGTGTTCAATTCCCACTCCAAAATACAATAATTTTCCAAGTTTTCTGGAAAGTTCACCACACGCATAGCAACCAATGTCAGCACTTCTATGCAAAATAATAACAATTTTAGTGGAGTACAGAAGCATTGCCAAAAGGGGTTCCTCCTTGTGTCTGGATGCACCCCCCCCTGGCCCCCGCTCCCTTGTAGGGACTGAGCATGAATTTAAAGTTTTAATATATATATGTAAGTGTAAACAAACTTCAGGAATGAACAAAAAATCTTTTAAAAAATTATATGTATATTAAAAAAAAAGCATTTCCTCAGTAATGTTGTTGTTTTTTCCATTTTTTTGACTTTTAATGGTTTGGGGCATATTTTCACTTGGAGTACTTCTTTCCTGGAGGCTTTCACTGATGAACTAGGTCCATGGACACCTCTCCCCTTAAGAAGTTTCTGGCTATGCCACTGGTGGAGTAAATTAGTGCAGTGCAAATGTTATATGAAATGACAGATGCAAAAAGACTGTACTGGCAACAGGCAAGTTTTAAAAAATGACAATGTATACTGAAGTAAAAATTCTTACATGAGTTAGTGTGGTAAGGAAATTTCTGTTCAGATGAACAGCTTCATACAGTGCTAGGAGAACAGCATTGTTTGCCCTGCAGAAAAAGAGAAAGAAAAATGCTCATATGATCTTCAAATACAATAATAACTGGAATTATTGTAATGCTTCATGCAGCTTATCAGATAATCTTTAATATTCCATGACAATCTTATCATATAGAATATAAAACACCCTTTATTCTACCCACCAGTGTGCACAACATTTTCACAAATTTGAGCACATGTCCAATGATTTACATAACTTGCTTTACTCCTAAAAAAGTAATTTTAAAAATGTCAGTCCACTCTGAAACAAATCAGTAATAATAATGATGATAAGAGCTAATAAGAGCTTGAGAGAACTTCCTATTCATCATGCATGAAGACAAAATTTATGTCCAGTTTGATAAGCATGTCCATCTTTGCAGAATAAAAATTAGAAAGGTTCCAAAAGTTATATGTTAGCTAAGTACCAAAAATTTCATAGAAGACATGAAGTTTGGAAATTAAGATAAAAATAACTTAAGTAATTTTTTTAGAAAAAATAAATATGGTAGGGAAACAAAAAAAAAATGTTTGCTACTGCATTGTTCAAACCATTCACAATAAGCTCTTGCCATGGCTGAGAACAAAAAGCCCAAGCAAATGGTCATTTGGAAGCTGCTCAAACTGTCATGCCTGGAGTAACTACCACTCCATGCTCAAAGTCACTCAGATCACTTGTTTTGCCCATTCCTGACATCAATCAAATGCTAATTGATGCTTGATGGGTTGGTCTGCCTATTTTATACAGCACAATGCACTCATGTACTGTCTTGCCTGCTGGAGTGAGCTATTTATGTGATGAGGGCAGGTGTACTTAATAAAGTGCATCTCAGTGTACATGTACAGGAGTTGGACAAAATAATGTTAACACCTGGGAAATAGGTTATATGTCTTTATTAATAAGGTGTAGGACCACCATTTGCCTTCAATACAGCTTCCAACCTTCTTGGAATAGATTCATACAGCTTTGGAATAGTCTCCAGTGAAATGCTGTACCATTCATTGGTCAGAACATCAGCCAATTGCTTCAGAGATGTTGAAGAAGGGAATCTGCTTCTAATTCTGCTCTCAAAAACTGCCCACAGTAGTTTGGTGTTATTGAAGTCAGGTGATTGAGCTGCCCAGAGAAGATGTTGAAGTTCATCTTGGTGCTCCAAAAATCAAGACTGAACTGTTTCTGGCTGTGTGTATGGGCGCATTATCATCTTGAAAAATGGCATCATTGTTGGGAAACAACATTTCGACCATAGGATGCACCTGATCACCTAGAATGTCCAAGTACTCGCTGGCAATAATACGACCGTGCAAGGTAATGATGCAGCCAGCCAAAAACCAAGATATGGTTGCCCAAATCATCACATGTTTTGATGGCAAACCAAGATATGGTTACCCAAATCGTCCCTCAGGTTTGATAGTTGTAACAAGATATTCCAATTTGTTTGCTAGCTTGGGGGTTCTCCATACTTAAACTTGACCTGCTGTTAGGAATAATGTAAATGAGGACTCATCAGATCACTTCACATGTTTTCAGTCATCACCTGTCCAAGTTTTATTCTCATGATACCAATTCTTTTGCATTGTAGCATTGGTTTCTGTGATTAAACATTTAGCATTTGCAGCTCTTCCTAGGTAGTTGGCTATGTGACATTTTCTGCAGCCTGTTTTAGTAGAAACAGGGTCTTCCAGGCGGATATTGAGTTCTGCTGTCACTTTTGCTACAGTATTTCTATGCAGTTGTTTGGACATGATCAGTGCCCAACCATCAATTTATGGGCCCCGGGGGAAAAGCAATTTTACCTCTCAAATGTTCTACGAAAACAAAATTAGTTTGTGCAATCAAAACAAATGAAAGATGCATATAATGGTGGTTTCTACTTTATTGTGGTTTATGAACAGCATGAAAGATAAATAAAAGCACTAAGATATACATGTATACTTTTTGCACATTTATAATCACGCAGCAAAAAATCTAGAAAAACCATTGGATGACAAATACTTTTTTAAGTTTTACACATACTTCCCACCTAAAATTTCTGTCCCAGATACGAAATTTTATAATTTTACAGGCTTAGCCCTTGATTAATATGCAGTAAGCTAAATTTAATCGATAAGAATTAAAATTAGAACATTGGAAACTTAATTACAATTTCCAACATTCTAAATTTAATTAAGGAAAAAAATTATATATAATTTATTACTACTAAGCTTGTGGTGTTAAGATAGAATAGAATAAAATCGTTGTGAGGATGCCGAGCCAAACGCTCTGCGAAACTATAGTTGATGTATAATAAACATTTTATTGCAAATAGCTATTTATCTGCTCCTTGCAAAACTTTTTAAGAATCATTAAAAAATGTTTACAGAACAAACATCCACACAAAAATGACCTCGGAAGGAATGCACGAATCTGGAAAATATGCGAAAATGCCCATGGCAATTCTATATAAATAATATTGCTTAGCTTTGATTCTCGTCCTAGTTTACTGAGTGCAATGTAACATTAGTTTTAGGGATATAAATCACTTACAGTTTCTATTGATTCCTTTTGCATGCCTTCTGAATAACTGTACTTGTTAATAACATTTTGCAAAGAAAAAAGATGGACTCACGATGGACTAATCTCTCTGGAAAAACATGTACTACTCTCACACACGCATTAAGATTTCCCTCTAGTACTATTTTCCAAAGCAAAGAGGTATACATTTAGCAGAAACCCCCTCACCACATGCCTTTGAAAATAATTAACTACCAGGAAGTTTTTCAATAGCTGCTTACCATTTCATGGTCTCTTACACAGTGATGAACAGTGTTTTATTATTCAGCGTGATTACGACCCCACCTTCGCTTTTTTTTTCAATAATGTTCTTCCAAATTTTGCTTTTTTCTTAAAAAATAAAGGCATTTCCCTCTTCTCTGGCCCTTGACACCAACAAGTCTTGTGTCTGTGTGGTAGAGAATTACTGGCACAACTGTTCCTACTGATTCACATCAGGAAGTTGAGTTATCCATCATTTGCCCTCCTGTGACATACCAATTTTGCTTTCTTTAAAAATAAAAGTGCAATACGCGAATGAATAAACTATTTCTAAAATGAAATACAAAGGTTGTTTTCATAAACTACCAATCAGAAAATTTTCAGCAATGTATATTTTCCAGGAGGGCTTGTTTGCCTTGCAGGGGCTGAGCTCCCTCTAGAGTAGCCCTCAACTAGCTATGGTCCTGCACTATGTCAATTGCGATCTGCTGATGTTCGAAACTGCATTTGGCTACTGGCTATTTCCAATGTTCAATCTTCATGGATTTGTACAGTTGAAAATGTTGTTAAAAGATTTTCAGTTGTATCCACATTTTTTTATCATAACTTAAATTGTAACTTCACCTGCCTTGCTCAGCCACAGGCCCCCTGGAAGCCCGGGCCCAGGGAATCTGTCCCCTGCCCCCCCCCCCTGGTTGGGGACTGGAAATGATCCTTGTTAATATTTGAAGGTCCCTCCCATTCAGTCTCAGTTTTTACCCACTATTCTTCTTCACATTGCTTTGTGCATGCAGTCATAACCACGGAGACTGCTGTTCTTGAAACACCAAACAATTTGGCTGTTACGGTTACAGATGCTCCTACTAAATGGACTTCCATGATTTGTCCAATTTGAAAGTGTGATGGGTCACCCATTTCACTGACCACTCATACAACCTACTGCTGAACACAACTTGTACTACACTGGCATACAACCTAGAGAATATATACAAAAAAAAAAAAGATATACAAAAGATAATCACAACATTTCTTTTTTAAAGTGTAGCCTACATGATAACATTAACTCCTACAATCGTAGTATTCACATTATTTTGTCCAACCCCTGTATATAAAATCAATCCTTGATGTACTGTCCCTCGAATTACCACCACCCTTTCATAACGCCAACCCTTGGATCAGAACAGATATGCTCTATAAGAAACATCTTCAGATCCCTTGATACATTGCCACACCCCTGGGACCTGCAAGCCATCGAAATACACTATATTGACAAAAGTCACCAGACACCTAGAGGAGAAACACAACACAGCATTTATTGGCATACATTAGTACGGTGTCAGTCCACCTTTATGCTTAATGCATGCATTGGCCCTTCAAGACAGGCTTTCCACAAGGTTTTGGAACACAGCGATAGGTATGCACTTCCATCCAGTACATAATGCTGCCACTAACTGTTGCTTGGTAGTAGGCCTTGGTTCCAAACTTCTTATGCGGTGCTCTAATTCATCCCATAGGTGCTGTATGGGATTAAGGTTAGGACTCTGTGCTGACCAGTTCACACATGTTACGGAATTATCGTCAAACCATGGCGTAACAGTCCTTGCTTTATGGGTTGGTGCATTATCCTGCTAGAACCAACAAGGCTCGGTTCCATAGTATTGCCACAGAGTTGGTAAGGCATAATTGCCCAGAATACCTCAAGCAGTACTGCTGTCCATGCTGTCTGACTTTTCTCTGTTTCTTGTGCGCCTGAAAGCAGAGAGGTACAAATCACTCATTTGCTTGAGTGTCTACTCTTTCACCTTGCATGCTCACTCATAGCCAGCAATGCTACACCACACACAATGTCAATAATACAGTATTTACTGTTCCAACAACTCTTGTGAAAGTTAAAAGTCTTGGAGCATGTTGAGTAAACAATTTCTGGCACACAGTGCAATTGTCACACTTGAAAATTCCAGACATTCTGTATTTCTAGAGAGGGAACACCCCATTTGCCGTGCAATGAATCTGCTCATGATCAAACTCCCTCGGGTTGCTTTGTTTACCCATTATTACAGTCACAGGCATGCTATCCAGCAGGTAAGTATCTGATCTATTTATAGCCCACTTCTGGTTTCAGACGGCTGCATTACTGTGACAGAGTAGGGCATGTTGGGTGTATAATAAATTGTGCTTTCTGTATTATGTCTTGTCAGAATGCAATTTTAGCCAATGGACATTGTAGGGAAATTGTGCTTTCTGTGTAATGTCTTGTCAGAATGCAAATCTTGCCAAAGGGCATTTTAAGATAATTGTGCTTTCTTATTGAGAAGAATCGGCAGGGAAACACATAACATACAAAACATTAGAAGAATTCTTGATATCATCATGTCGCACATAGGTTACGCTGAAAATTATAAGCGGGACGTTTCGGTAGCGACTTCTACCTTCATCAGCCATGGAATGAGACACGTGGTAAAAGCATCAGTTGTTGACAGATTTCAAAATCGCTTTCCAAATGATAGGGATGTTAAAAGGTACGTCTCTATTGCACGTGTTAGAGGTAAGGTAGATTTCAATGGAAAACCCTTAGGTACCGCGAAAGCATTCAAATCTACCTTACCCCTAACACCCGCAATACAGACACACCTTTTAACAGCCCTATCATTTGGAAAGCGATTTTGAAATCTGGCAACAACTGATACTTTTACCACGTGTCTCATTCCATGGCTGATGAAGGTAGAAGTCGCTACCAAAACGTCCTGCTTATAATTTTCAACATAACTTATGCGTGACATGACGATATCAAGAATTCTTCTAATGTTGTACTTTCTGTGTAATGTCTTGTCAGAATGCAATTCTAGCCAAAGGGCATTCCAGGGAAATTGTGCTTTCTGTGCAATGTCTTGTCAGAATGCAATTCTAGCCAAAGGGCATTTCAAGGAAATTGTGCTTTCTGTGTAATGTCTTGTCAGAATGCAATTCTAGCCAAAGGGCATTTCAAGGAAATTGTGCTTTCTGTGTAATGTCTTGTCAGAATGCAATTCTATCCAAAGGGCATTCCAGGGAAATTGTGCTTTCTGTGCAATGTCTTGTCAGAATGCAATTCTAGCCAAAGGGCATTCCAAGGAAATTGTGCTTTCTGTGTAATGTCTTGTCAGAATGCAATTCTATCCAAAGGGCATTCCAGGGAAATTGTGCTTTCTGTGCAATGTCTTGTCAGAACGCAATTCTATCCAAAGGGCATTTCAAGGAAATTGTGCTTTCTGTGTAATGTCTTGTCAGAATGCAATTCTAGCCAAAAGGCATTTCAAGGAAATTGTGCTTTCTGTGTAATGTCTTGTCAGAATGCAATTCTAGCCAAAGGGCATTTCAAGGAAATTGTGCTTTCTGTGTAATGTCTTGTCAGAATGCAATTCTAGCCAAAGGGCATTTCAAGGAAATTGTGATTTCTGTGTAATGTCTTGTCAGAATGCAATTCTAGCCAAAGGGCATTTCCAGGGAAATTGTGCTTTCTGTGTAATGTCTTGTCAGAATGCAATTCTAGCCAAAGGGCATTTCAAGGAAATTGTGCTTTCTGTGTAATGTCTTGTCAGAATGCAATTTTAGCCAAAGGGCATTCCAGGAAAAGAAATCATTTTTGGCCAATTGTTGAGCAAAACCTATATGATAACATACAGAGAAGTAACAGTTCGGTTACATTTTAACCATGACAGCTGAAAGTGATACAATTTGCTAGAGAAAGCAAATTGGAAAAAAATAATGGCTAGCTGCTTGTGGATTGAAAATTTTTCATATGTAACTGACTTTACAGCATCATACCACCACTATGTGGCACCTTTCAGATGATTACTAAAATTTGATATTAGATTTCCAGCAATTTATAATACAGTAGCAGAAGACGTATTCCTACACTATGTCAAAAACTGGTAACAGTAATCAAACTCCAGTTTAATCAGAGATGTCTTCGGACACAACAGTGAAAGTGCGTGTCCAGAGATTTAAGGGAACAAAAAACAATATAATGTTATGCATGTCTGCCAATGGAAGAAAACTGCTGGTGTACATCATACTTAAATGTAAAACTGTGCCTGAAGTATCAACAAATGATAGCTGTAAGAGCCTGGGAAGCAAGGTGTATGAATCAGACACTCATAAAAGTGGTGTGGCAGCAACAAGGTGAACTTGCCAAGTGAGCTTGTACTTCCTAGTTTTACAGGCACACAATAGAAACTGCAGAAGTACTATTAGGTAGCAAAAGAAAAAAACTGATAATTCCAGGTGGACAGACAGACAGACAGACAGACAGACACACACACACACACACACACACACACACACACACACACACACACACACACACACACACACACACTGCTTTTGCCACCATTGCTGTTTTTTTACAACGCTCTCTAAGTGTATGATGAAGCAATTCTTTTATTTCTATATGGCCTCCCAAAAATTGGAGTGCAAATCTTACAAGGGGCAGCAGTTACATGCTAAATAATATACTCTATGAATATAATCACAGTAAAAATAACATTATCATCCCATCACTATAGTTTAATTCATAACATAAAAAATGAGAAAAAGTGAATTATAATTACACAATATATACCTTATACTCCTTCTTTCAGTATCATTCTCTTCAGCCACAAACATACTTCCCACCTAAAAACAGAGGATGAAATGCTACTAAAATTTTATTACAGGTAGAAATGCTTCTCAAGTTTTATAGGTACACATATGAGCTGCTATTTACACAGGTAAATTAATATGGATGAATAAAGAGTTTTGATCCATTCCAGAAAATTAGATATATGTACTAGTCAATTGAAAATGATATATAAATGGAACTTGCCTACTGATCTGTCATTGAATTTTAATTTACTATTTTAGCACTTATTACACAGTTCTGATCACGTTAACAATAACCCACAATCTGCTGCTTAGCCACAACTGACACAAAAGACAAAAGGGTAATATAGTACATATTTCTTCAATTTTCACACTGACATCAAAACCAGTACATTTAATTATGTAAGCCGATCATCTTGATGTATGCTAGCCATTCAACTAATACAAACAACTTAGTCCCCTGCAGTATATGTACACATACACAGTCATATCAGAATAATATGACAACCTATCTAATAATGGGAATAACCACCCTTGGCCCAGATGACAGTGGCAAGACGGTGTGGCATGGGCACAATGAGGCCCTGGAAAGTTGTCTGCAGGGCCGTAGTCAAGATTCTAGAGGTGGGTGGGCGACTATTTTTTCAGGGTGGGCAAACTGACGAATTGCCAACCTGGTAGTCCAGGGGAGAGAAGGTCGAACCTTGAATTTTGACATATATAAAGTTTTTTTACTGTTTTTATATAATTTTGAGGTGCTGATTCCAAATCTGGTGAGTGCCACTCTCTAAACCTTGGGGAAATCTCACAATCCATCATTAGCACCCACACGGCCATGGGGCACTGTCGCTTCTCATGAATTCACATTTGAGGACACTTAATGATAAAACCGTTACTTTCATGGAAATATTTATTCTAAGCAAAAGTAAGGAATGGAATTCCCGAAAAATATGATGTCTAAGAAATTTCTGCTAGGTGCAGCGGTTTTCATACAAAACATTAATTAGTGATGCAGCATTGTTATTTTCTGTAAAAAATTGTTTCCATTAGTTGTTAATCCATTGTATTTCTTAATTATTTGTATAGGTTGTTAATGTGTGAATCTTATTAGAAATGGATGAGACAAAGACCTGCATATTCTGTGGTGGCAGAAGAAATGTGAAGAAGTCTGAAAGAGTACAAATTACTGTATAGTGCAAGCAAGTTTGCAGCTGTGCAATAATCTTCATCTGCAACTGGGAGCCCTGGATTCTATTTGGTGCCACCAAAACTGCTTGTCAACGTACTGCAGCAACACGAAGTGACAGAGCCCACAATACCAATGTCTTTGGTTTGGTGGTGAATCCAATGATACCACCAGAGATGTGACCATACCACATGTATGTTGACTCTATGAACAGGTCGGTCCATATCCCATTCCAAAGTCCATTACTATGTCTAACTACATGCTTGCCCTTCATGAACTTTATGAACAGATCTCCATCAAGTCTTTGCATTGTCTTCAAGCAATAAGAACCATAGAGTGTATAGTTAACATGCCCTGCAGCAAATAAGTAGGGGAGCACTGACTCAACAGACCATAAATGCAGCAACCAATCACCTCTCTCAGCACCGATGAATGTCATCATTATGAACACAGGCTTCAAAAAACAGTCAGTCCATAGCTTGGATGTCTGAGCACTTCCTGACTTTTTATCAATCAGTTCCATAAGATCAGTACTTGACATACAATTGGATGATAAGCCAGTAACAACTCCTTGTATTATTTCTTTTGCAACCATCTGAAGGGCTCTTATGTTCTGTGGAAACTTATGTCCTGAAAGCTTCTTTTTCATCCCACCAAATGCCTACTTTAGAATCTGTTCTAGTCTACTACCACTCATTAGTGTCCCAACGCAACCGATAAGGGACATCGGCAGGTGCTGCATGCCCCCCTGCCTTAGTAGGACATTATTGAGTAACAGACGTTCGACCCATGTAAGCTGAACAGCAACCTTATGAAGTTGTTGATCATTTGTAAACACAGTAATTTCTGACTTGCTGTTTCATTTACTATCACTGCCTCAATTAAAGCTGTCTTCATTGTGTCTGGTTCAGATGGCACCATGTCGATTACTGGAACAAATACAACTCGCGTCTTTGCTTCTCGACACACTCCTCTTTCACGTACATACTTTGTGTTCTAGCCACAGTATTGAAATCCTCCGTCTAGAACTTGCTTCAGGAAAGTAAAATCCATGATCCATGGCTGCTACTGTCTTGCATTTCAGTTTAGTACTGTCATTGTCAGGTCCTTAAGCCGAGGAAAGTCATCCACCTTCAATTGAATCATGAATGTGTGCTGTCATGGAGCCCATGATGAGCAGCCCATTTGGTTGAAAAAAGGATCCTTTGCATTTCCACCATACAGAATTAGGCCAAGTATGCATTGTTTGCTCATTCATCCATCCTTTCTCATTCACCTGAATGGATATGACTTTTGGAAATTCACCCTTGGGAACAGTTTTCCGTTTGAAAATTATCATTGGCTCTAATCTTTTGCTGTTCAATGCTCATGCCAATGCAACGGTAAATGATGTTTTTTCATTGCCTGAAGTTTTGATTGCTACTGTGCTAGTGCCACAAACATCCACACTGCAATTCGGTAGACAATCAAAACAAAGGGGAATTTCATACATGTTTATTACTTGATTAGGATTCAAATTGCCTTTCTTGATACCATTTGCAGCAAATATTAAAAATCTTTTGATTTTCTCTACCGGTCATCGGGAACACTTTGTCCAATAGTTGTACCATTCCGAATTCGAAAGTTTTTTCGGCACATAAAGTGACAGCACCATGCAGGTCCTCCTTGAGAATTTGGCAAGCCCATTTGCTGTGCAATTGCCTGAGCCTTAATACGAATTTTAATTCACACAGTTAAATCAGCATCGCATTGGGAAGTTACCCACCTCAGAAGGTTTTCTTCTAATATTGGCCAACTTGGCATCCCATGTCGAATAGTTCTTCACCGTTGGTTGTCTTTCCCAAGACTCTCTTTGTTTTCCCTCCACAGCCTCACATTGTGCTCATCAACTTGGAATATTTTGCTCACTTCGCGATTACCTACTTCTTCAGCTTTAGCTAACACTTTAAGTTTAAATTCTGCAGTGTGACTGCAATATTTCCTTTTAAAAGACATCATAAAGAGCAATGAAGGAAAATATTACCAGGAAAGACAGTCAAAATGGCAAAGGATGAACTAAACACAAGGGCACAGTGCATGTGACATCCAGAACAAGGAACTTTGAAAGGAGGCATGCATAGGTTCATGCCAGGGCTGGGTTCATGCAGTGAGCACTGTATGTACATTTTCATTGGCTACTTGACAAAATCAGAGAGGGCACAAGCAATCAGCATTGACCTTCTCAATACTACCAAATGACCCTTGCCCCTGATGTCGCTCCCCACAACTTCATTGACCTTTTGTTATGACATCCCTTCTCCCTCCTCTCCACTCCATACATACTCCTGAACTGAGAAAAACATATCTGAGAGAGTTCCTTTTCCAATTATACGCTCTCTCCTGCACAATTAGATAGTGGATTTTTTGTTTAAATTGAAAGGCTGCAAAATCGTTTTTTTTTTGTTTTTTTTTTAAATCGTCATATTATTTGCATTGGTGTATAATCTGAAGAACTTAAATTTTTATTGTAGTTAATTGTGCATTACGGGGATTACTAGGATATAAGTTTTCACTTTGTCAAATTTTCGGGTTGTAC
The DNA here is from genome assembly GCA_039090855.1 of Macrothele yani. Lineage (NCBI taxonomy): Eukaryota > Metazoa > Arthropoda > Arachnida > Araneae > Macrothelidae > Macrothele > Macrothele yani. The sequence continues at coordinate 27,835,145 of CM076989.1, read as the reverse complement.
CACAACCCTTCTTCAGGACTGACTAAGATAGCACCTTCTATCTTAGTCAGTCCTGAAGAAGGGTTGAGGTACAACCTGAAAATTTGACAAAGTGAAAACTTGTATCCTAGTAATCCCCGTAATGCACAATTAACTACAACAATTCTTCACTAGGATTTGCCAAGTCTTCATTAATTCACAAGATTAATTTTTTAGCAGATAATCTGTGGATTATACAACAAAAATTATGGTAGTTAAAAGCTGCATGTTTTCTGGGATATTTTGGTTTCTTCTTGTAACCTTAATATCATGTTTAAAATAAAATCATTCAAAAAGGTTATAAAGATATACTTTTTTGTTTTTACATACTTTGAATAATTCTCATTTCTGAAAAATTCACTTTTAACACTGTCTAGCAGCATGTGTACACATTGTTTGATGGATATATATCACAGTATGACATTAATCAGTAAGTGTACTAAAGAATGCATAAGTGTTTTTTAAAATTGTTCACATAACATATCTCAGTCATGTTTCTGTGGTGCAAAAACATACAAAAATATAATGAAAAAATTTGTTTGTTACTGATAAATCCAGTTTATTAAGCAATTGTAAAAAAATTCTAATTAAAAGTCAAATAAATCCTTACATTATTTTATGGTGATATGAATGAGTCCAATTATTTTTTTTGCCAGAATATGAACACCAGAAAATCTTCATAAATGCATTATTATAAAATTTCCAAACTTTATGCTCTTCAATATGACTGAAAACACTGTAAAAAGATACAACAGAAAGCCTAAACTGTGTTCAACTTGAAATCTGCCATCCATCATCATAACTGAAGGAAATGCCGGCTGTATAAATTGTTGGATTTCCATATGGTTTTAGGATTCCACCTATAATTACCACAAGAAACAGGATATGGCTCTTTCCTCACAGAAACTCGAGCCATTGATTCACTAAAGAATCAAAGAAGGATCGCTTTGCGGTTCCACTGCTGTTACAAACTTGGTTGTACATCAGCTCATGATACATTGAAATTTTCCAGTTTATGGTGCCTTCTTCTGCTGTGTATTATGAAACTATGGTCTGTAGTTTTCTAATCAAAGAAGATTCTTCAATACAGTCTTTTCCTTTTTTTTTTTTTTTTTTTTTGTTGATTAACAGTATTCCAATTTTGAAAACTGAGCATTACACTCATTTATTTACAAAACTATATTACAGATGCAACTTCTTGTGCCTTGCTCCTCCAATTATTCAAAAACAGTTTTAGTCAGTGTTTCAAAATGACTTTTACAGTTCCATTATATGAAATGTCATGATATCAATGTTCTTTATTTGTAATACTTACATAAATAAAGCACAATAAAAATTAATATAAACAATTATAAGATTTATATCCATGTTGATACATGATCTAGTAGTAGCTTTTATTTAAGTAACAAAAATTACTTACAAAACTAGTCAAAGTAGACAGCAAGCCACCTTGTGGTTCAAGTTCTTCATGGCGAAATTTCCTATGGTAAAAAGACTATTAAAGCACCAGGAAAATTTTAAAATTATATACTATTATCATAGGCATAAAAAAATTGGGGGGGGAGGAGAGGGAAGTGATAATATCAATATTTTTCAGGCCAAAGCTTCAGAATATGATAGACTGTTGATGATCAAAATTTTGAATTGGGACATCTCCACACTAAAAGATTCTGTAATTCTATAGAGTCATGTCAATACCAGAACTACAAGAAAAATCATAAACATAAGATATCTCATTTTTGGTTGGGGGGAGTTTAATGGCCACTGTGAGCAACTTGATGGGCTATGACCAGTCAAGGGAAGGGAGAGAGCCAGTGACGTAAGACAAACACAACATCCATGCCTGACCAGAATTTGAACCTGGACTCCATCTTTGATGAATGGTTAGAAGCTGACAATTAGACCACTGTGCCACCAGGACAACAGAGAGATCTCAACAGGTTTCAAACCAACTCCTCAACAAACTGGACTTAAGAATTTTTGTGCTTTTATGCACATCCATACATCCAGTTAAATTTGTGAAAATTGTAAACTTTCCAGCAACTGATAACTGATGAATCTCATATTCCCATGCAAAATGTGGAATTTGCAAAAGGAAGGTGAGCAAGTCAAAGTAAAAAGCAAAGTACACTCTTTTGCATACGTAAAATGCACTTAATGAACACAGAAAAACAGTCACTCTCATAGCGGCAACAACCGAAACAGTTAAAAATGGAACAATTCAAATTATGGAAATACAACACAAAAAGTGTATGACACAGAAATAATGATGAAAAAAATGCATAGAAAACAAAGTCTTAGTATGCAGTATTGATGCATCTCAACTAGATCCATATGATGTATGACTGTTGAGATGACAACAAAAATGCAACAAGTAGTTGGATTGACCGTATTCATACATCCTGAGGCCAAATAGGAACTTTTCAACTCTATCAATAATAATATGACTTAGTAACATACTCCCAGGATAATTAATACCTCGAGATAATCATGTTTTGGTACAGAAACTTTGGTAAGACATTTTTTGGCTAGTTTAAAGAAATGCATCACTCAAAAGATAGACCTGTACTTTGGAATATTCCACTAAGTTTATAAAGTAGAAATTAAAGCATCACAGCTGACAATGACTGAGCTATAAAAAAAGATATTCCATACTTTCACAGAACAAAATTCCCCAGACTCAACAATCATTATCAGTTCAGTGCTGAATGAAGGTCTCCCCAAGTATGTTCCACAATTTTCTATCTTGAGCCAGTCTCCTCCATGTCACTCTGATGTGCTTTCGAATTTCACCAACCAATCTTCCACATGGTCTTCTTCCAGGTCTTTTCCTGTCCCTTGGAATCCAGTCTAGTACTTAAGTTGTCCATTGGTGGTCAGTTTTTTAACAATACATCCTGCCCATTTCCATTTCAGGGATTTTACCTTGATCATCATGACATCAACTCTTGTCATTTTCCTGATTCATGAGTTCCTCTTCCTATCTTTCCTTGTTATACAAAGCATGCACCTCTTTATACTTTTTTCAGTTGTTTTAGTTAAGACCCATCTCTATGATCCGTAAGTAAAAACTAAAAGGATGCATTGATTAAACACTCTTCTTTTAAGACATAATGATAATTTGCTCTTGAAAATTGCACTGTTTGTTCCAAATGCTGTCCAACTAAGTTTCATATGTCCATTAATTTCCTCTTCGATGTGGCCCTTGCTTGAAATCTGTTGTCCAAAGTAAAAGTAGGTTGAGATGACAAAAAAACATGAGGAAACTTGAGACCAAAATATCATTACAAGGACAAAATCCTTAGTCCTGAGGAAAACTTTTTATGCTGAGTACAAGTATTTCAAACAGAGGAACAGATCAAAATTTTCAGATAGATCTCAGAACAGCTTTTCATGATTCATAGTCATAGAAAACTCAAGAGTGGATATACTTCATCTAATTGACAATCAACATAAACTGACTGCATACTGAACAACTGATAACCACTTTCAGCTGAAGAATAACAAAAATTAGGGATGTAACAAATGGGTGAATCAAACAAGTTATGAAAGAATATAACAGAAAAACGAGGCATGTCTGCACTCGACTTGAAGACTTTCATAACGTGAGTAACAGTTATAATAATAGTTATACAACTATTAACATTTAGGCTCTCCTTCATTGCAACTTTGTTGAATTTTCATTCCCACTCCAGCAGTGAATGCAGTTTGCATTTTAGATGACTATCCATTGCTACAGAATCAAATACAGAACAACTGGGCCCAAGTTCTAATGGAATCAGAACATAGTTTCAAGGTTTTTGTTCCTAGTTAGGTTACATGTTAACTGAAGACACAATGTGCGACTTCCAAGCACCTCACTAATTCCTTTTTGTTTTCTTTTTTTACAGCAGCACAATCTCTACACTTATGCAACAATACTAAAATACAGATCACTAGCAAGGTGGACAACAATATACCCAAACATTTCTACCTATTGAGCAGTAGTTTCCAGCTGCCTGCACATTTATAGCGAAAATGGAGCCATAGAAGAAGATTCATCGCAGCTGACAACTTCAACCTGACAATCTGGGCCCTTGTGAGTCCTTCTTTCAACCCAAAAGTTACACACACACACACACACACACACACACACACACACACACACACACACACACACACACACACACACACACACTTCAGTTTAACAAAATAGAAAGTATAAATCACAAAATGTTTTTTCTTATAAACACAAGAGCATCTATGGCTAGAATAATTTCTTTTCCTCAATCTATGGTTACCAGTAGTTCCACAACATATGATTACCAGTTCTTCCTCAAAATATGGTTACCAGTCCCAAGATATCACGAGCATGGTGTAGTAGGCTAAGCGCAAGCCACATGTCTGTGTGGTAAGCGCTTGTTGTGGGTTCTAATCCACCTGTTGACCATGGTTTTCTTGGATTTCCACGAAGGTAACATGAATGCATGGATGGAATTCTGTTTTAGCCCTGAATGTACTAGCCAATTCCGGAGGTTTCTCCTTTGACACTTGATGAGGAAGGTAATAAGAAATCACTTCTTCATAATCCCCATTCCCCAGGATATTCATCAACATGGCTGCTGATGAATCACCAAACATCCTTATCTAATCATGACACCCAAAGAAGATGAAGTATCAAGGTGTGAAGAGAATTAGGACTAAAAAGAAAATATCTTACTCAGGACTGAATTTAGGCATTTGGTGTGAGAATTCGGAGTCCTAACTGCTTTAAGTCGCCATTTCAAATGAAAAAAAAAAGAAGAAAGACACATGTACAAGGAACTAAATACTGGACTTGGCAATTGACACAACTAGAGCATTATAACAGAGGCTAGAATATTACGGAAAAAAAATGTGGCAAGCGAAAGCAGCACGAACCACAGTAACATGGCTTTCTAACAATTTCAGACCCCATGTAAAATGTAACACAATTGCATAAACCAAACAATCAAGAAATTCTGCCAAAAGACTGACTTGTTCTGTACATGACTAGTCTATAGCTGCTGAATGTTTTTCAAATCTATAAAAGAGCAAAGGATACCAGTAAATTAGATCAGATGCAGATGTTGCTAATGTTATTATAGGGAAGCATTAAATAATGTATTTTCTATTTATTTTTCTCAGACATTTATTATAATCAGGTAAGATCTTTCCCTAAAATGAAGTTTTCTTCACACATCTAAGGTAGTGAGAAAAATCCCATCATGTGAAATATCATTTGCAAGTCAGTAAAGTATTTCACAACATACTTCACAGCATTGCAAAGTAGTATTCCATAAACACAAAATGAAAACAGTCATAAAACACATGATGGGGGGGGGGGGTAAGGTATAACAATAATCGATTTTTCTATAAATAAATTCAACTGATTGTGCATAAGAAACACAGTGATTATTTTAACGAAAAATAATTACACTAAAATCTAAAATAATTGAGTTTCTAAATGTCAATACACTGTTGCACAGGGAAATTGTGCATTCCAAATTAATTCTTATGGTATGAGGTGTGATCAGAAAGTATCCAGACTGGTTGCATAAGTTCCAATTCATGTGACACAGCAGAAAGCGGTTTGGTACACGTTGACTTTGGAACCTACTACGCACATTTAGTGAGTCACATCTCCCCTGCTCATCCAGATTTTTTACAGTAATGCTTTGTTTTTACGTGTGAGGCTGTTTGTCATATTTGTCATGTCGGAAAAAAATTGATCAACGAATTTGCATCAGATTTGTCAAAAACTTGGCGCAACTTGAAAAGACACATATTTAAAATTACAAAAAGTTTATGGGAAGGAATGTATGAGTCGTGCACAACTTCATGAGTGGTACAAATGTTTTAAAGATGGTCATGAAAGTGTTAAGGGTAATGAATGGTCTGGGAGGCCCACAACCAGCAAAAGTGAAAACAATGTTAAACTTATACATACTGACTGCTGTGTGGGAAAATCGCCGAATCACTATTTGTGAGCTATCCTAAAGACTTCAACATTAGTTTCGGTTCAGTTCAGTTGATTCTTATGGACAATTTGGGTGTGAGATACATCTCAGCCAAATTGGCGTCAACACTGCTCTCAGCTGAGCAAAAACAGGCCCGTGTATCAGCTGCTAGTGACCTGCTTGAATGCATACGCTTTCCAACATACTAGAAATGATACACTTTTCAGCATACTAGAAACGATACGCTTTTCAACATACTAGAAATGATACGCTTTCCAACATACTAGAAGTGATACGCTTTCCAACATACTAGAAGTGATACGTTTTCCAACATACTAGAAGTGATACGCTTTCCAACATACTAGAACTGATACACTTTCCAACATACTAGAAATGATATGCTTTCCAACATACTAGAAATGATACGCTTTCCAACATACTAGAAATGATACGCTTTCCAACATACTAGAAATGATATGCTTTCCAACATACTAGAACTGATACACTTTCCAACATACTAGAAATGATATGCTTTCCAACATACTAGAAATGATACGCTTTCCAACATACTAGAAATGATATGCTTTCCAACATACTAGAAGTGATACGCTTTCCAACATACTAGAATTGATACGCTTTCCAACATACTAGAAATGATACGCTTTACAACATACTAGAAATGATACGCTTTACAACATACTAGAAATCGTGTGCAGACAAACCCTCCTCCCTACCATGACTATTGACTCGTTCAGTATACCTCCGGAACAACATACTAAAGTTTTGTCACAATAGAAGCATTTTTACTGAAGTTATGATGATAATGGCTGTGGAATAAATTTCACTCCTGTTTCCTAACCTTTGACCCCATTTTTATTATATTAAACAGAATTGGTTCTGTTGTGGGGGTGGGAGGAGACTAAGTTAAATTAAAGTTGGCAGATGCAAATTTAAATTTAAATTTCAACCCTTTCCCTCAGAATATGGATATTAAAGGAGACAAGCAAAACTTACAGGTATATCTATATGAAAGCCTAATTTGTTCCCACAACTGATGACAATAATAAGAAATTAGTTGTTGCAGTACAAGAGAGTTATTTCATTTTTATGGCCGAAAAAAAAACCTTGTGTTATTCAAGGACTATTGCTGTTTGTGACATGCAAAATAAATGGGCAGAGCCCCAAATCCGATCCACCCACTAGTCTAAGCTAATGTGGACACATGCTATTGACTAACATATATTAATCACACAACACATTACAAAACTCAAGAATTCAATTTTGTAAAAAGACCAGTCAGTCTGCATTTATTGATAAACAATTTAATGTGTGGTTGTAAATTCCTTTTCCTTTTTGTAATTTGATTTTCCGCTTTGCTTTCCACAAACACCCAGGAAGGTTACAGAAATTTCACATTTTTGTTTATGTTTTTACACATTTTTTTATTCATGGTAATCACTTTTAAAACACATCTTCAGAGGTGAACTGCCTGCTTTTTTTTTTTTTCACTCAATTCCTTAAGGACAATTAGAAAAAATGTTGTATACTTCCTAGCATTATTCAATATATATTTTTATCTTTATAATTAAGAAGGTCTCCACAGAAGCAAGCTGGAGGTAGGCCTAAAACATGTTTGAAAGGTCAAATTTTTATGTTTTTGAGTTTAATTTTCAGCTGCTCAGGTTATGAGACACTAAAAGATTAAGGTAACCAAGATTTTAATTTAAGGTAAAAAGTTACATTGAAATTTAACATCAATTATGAGCTTAGCAGCAGTTCCTCGTGTTTATAATATATATATTATATATATATATTCTATTAAGAAGAGACCGCAGCAAAAATAATTTTTTTGACTCATACCAAGTACAACATAGAAAAAGTTATGTATTTACCGGTGTGAGTAAAAAGAGAAAAAATAAAACAACTGAATGTAGAAAGTGTCGAGAATACTGAGCCTTGGCTTTATCAAGGACCAGCAAAAACTCTGCATTTTCTCACTTCCACAAAGACCTAGTTGGAAATGGGTTTCTGCAAAGTCATAGATGCAAGAAATAAGCCCACCAAAATTTTTTTTAAAAATACATATATATGTCATGATCTCCACAGAGTTGTATGACTGAGCTTTAGTTAACAATTTAGCTTGCATCCATAACTTTCCTGGCCCGACCCATGCTCTTCATCTGTTACTATTAAACAGAAAGAAGAAGAATATAGAAAATTCGAGTTGTGAGAGTGATATGATAATTAGAAATAATGTTCAGCAATAACAAATTGCCAAGTTCGCCTGAGAGAGAATTTAAACCTGAATAGCAATACAAAATTATTCAAAATTTTTTAACATTGCAATTAAAAAAGGAAATATTAATTTTTTAAAAACCCAGATTCCTGAAAGAAAACTGGATTATAATACCCCCACTCCACAACTTCTGACAACACAAAAACGAGAACAAAACAAAGACAATAATTAACTAAAGAAATGCTTTGTGACGGTTATATGACATAAACAATTAGTTGCAATATGTACAAAGTATTTCAGAAGTGCTTTAAGTGCATAATAAAGTAGTTATTAAGAACCTAACTACTTTGAAAACATAGCGCAAATTCAAGAACTATGAATAATGAATGGCCAGCTGCTTGGCCTAAGTGCCTAAAAAACGCGCAAAGTTACCAAGAAAAGAAAGAATTAAAATCCGCAAAAAAGTTAATAGACTTGCCAGTGCCTAAATGCTTAAAGCAAAAAAACAGAAAAAAAGTACAAGAAGTACAAACATTGAACTTGTAAAACCTAAAACCCAAAGACAAAGAAGAGAGCTTACCTCTTATGCAACTGAACTTCCTCCACACTTGAGGAAAACATGGCCGACCTTTTCACCCAAACTTCTAAACTCCTCTGCCACTCCCTAGTCGCTGGGGGGCAGCGTGGGTGGGGCTGAAGGCCTCCACACACTGAAAAGATCCAATTCGCGGAGATTTTAACCAGAGAAAAAATATACAATTAAGAATGTGGACCTGTATGATCAGAAAGAGCAGAATTAACTCTCCATAATACATGAGAAATATTATGAAATACACAAGTAGTGTATTTAATAATCTTTGCATGTATTTAATCGCCTTAGTGAGCTTCTTTAAACTATTCAGAATCCTATTAATTTTAATGTTAGTTTTACTATTTTTAGTATAGCTATTCTAGTGAGTGAATAACTAGTTTTCTTTTATATTTGTTTTTATTTTCTTTTATAAACAGATTTTTAAGCTTTTTTGTGATTTTGTCTATATTATTTAATTTTTTATTTTTAATAGGACCTTAATTCTGCTCTTTCTGATCATACAGGTCCACATTCTTAATTATATATTTTTTCTCTGGTTAAAATCTCCGCGAATTGGATCTTTTCAGTGTGTGGAGGCCTTCAGCCCCACCCACGCTGCCCCCCAGCGACTAGGGAGTGGCAGAGGAGTTTAGAAGTTTGGGTGAAAAGGTCGGCCATGTTTTCCTCAAGTGTGGAGGAAGTTCAGTTGCATAAGAGGTAAGCTCTCTTCTTTGTCTTTGGGTTTTAGGTTTTACAAGTTCAATGTTTGTACTTCTTGTACTTTTTCTCTGTTTTTTTGCTTTAAGCATTTAGGCACTGGCAAGTCTATTAACTTTTTTGCGGATTTTAACTCTTTCTTTTCTTGGTAACTTTGCGCATTTTTTAGGCACTTAGGCCAAGCAGCTGGCCATTCATTATTCATAGTTCTTGAATTTGCGCTATGTTTTCAAAGTAGTTAGGTTCTTAATAACTACTTTATTATGCACTTAAAGCACTTCTGAAATACTTTGTACATATTGCAACTAATTGTTTATGTCATATAACCGTCACAAAGCATTTCTTTAGTTAATTATTGTCTTTGTTTTGTTCTCGTTTTTGTGTTGTCAGAAGTTGTGGAGTGGGAGGTATTATAATCCAGTTTTCTTTCAGGAATCTGGGTTTTTAAAAATTAATATTTCCTTTTTAATTGCAATGTTAAAAAATTTTGAATACTTTTGTATTGCTATTCAGGTTTAAATTCTCTCTCAGGCGAACTTGGCAATTTGTTATTGCTGAACATTATTTCTAATTATCATATCACTCTCACAACTCGAATTTTCTATATTCTTCTTCTTTCTGTTTAATAGTAACAGATGAAGAGCATGGGTCGGGCCAGGAAAGTTATGGATGCAAGCTAAATTGTTAACTAAAGCTCAGTCATACAACTCTGCGGAGATCATGACATATATATGTATTTTTTAAAAATTTTTAGTGGGCTTATTTCTTGCATCTATGACTTTGCAGAAACCCATTTCCAACTAGGTCTTTGTGGAAGTGAGAAAATGCAGAGTTTTTGCTGGTCCTTGATAAAGCCAAGGCTCAGTATTCTCGACACTTTCTACATTCAGTTGTTTTATTTTTCTCTTTTTACTCACACCGGTAAATACATAACTTTTTCTATGTTGTACTTGGTATGAGTCAAAAAAATTATTTTTGCTGCGGTCTCTTCTTAATAGAATGTGAATTCTGAATTTTCATAACTGCTGCATTGCGCGTTTTGATCTTCAGGTTATTTTGCAACTTTCATTTTAAATTCAAAAGTTTTCCTTTTGTTTTTGGCTTTGCTCTTCAGTATATATATATATATATATATATACTTAAGAGCAAAACTGAAGACTAAGGAAAAAATTTTAGAATTTAAAACGAAGGGTGCAAAATAACCTGAAAATCAAAACGCGCAACGCAGCAGTTTTGAAAATTCAGAATTCACATTCTATAAAGAAGATACCTAAGCAAAAAAATACATATATAATTTTGACTCACACCTAATACAACATAGAAAAGGTTATGTATCTACCTGTGTGAGTAAAAGGAGAAAAGATAAAAAAATAAAATAAAACAACTGAATGTAGAAGGTGTCGAGAATACTGAGCCTTGGCTTTATCAAGGACCAGCAAAAACTCTGCATTTTCTCACTTCCACAAAGACCTAGTTGGAAATGGGTTTCTGCAAGGCCATAGATGCAAGTAACATTCCCACCTAAAATAGTTTAAAAAATATATATATAAGTCATGTCCTCCGTAGAGTAGCATGACCTAGCACTAGTTAACAATTTCGCTTGCATCCATTAACCTTCATGGCCCGACCCATGCTCTTCATCTGTTACTATTAAACAGAGAGAAGAAGATTAAAGAGAACTCAAGCTGTGAGAGTGACATAATAAATAGAAATGATTTTCAGCTATAACGAAATTCCAAGTTCGTTTGAGAGAGAATTTAAACCTGAAAAACAATGCAAAAGAAATCCAAATTTTACATTGCAATTAAAAAAGGAAATGTTAATTTATAACGAACAGATTTTTGAAAGAAAACTTGAGTCTAAAACCCCCTACTCTACAACTTATGACAGCACGAAAACGAGAATAAGTTAAAGATAATAATTAACTAAAGAAAACTTTGTGAAAGTTATATACCTTAAACAGTTAGTTGCAATATGTACAAAGTATTTCAGCAGTGCTTTAAGTGCATAATTAATTAGTTATTAAGAACTTAACTACTTTGAAAAAACAGCGCATAGAAAAGGAACAAGCTTAGCCTTCTTCTGTTCCTAGGTACCCCAAAAGACGCTCAAAGTTACAAAGAAAAGTAAGAGTTAAAACCCGCATAAATGTTAACAGACAAACCAATGCTTAAAAGCTGAAAAGCTAAAAAACGACAGAGAAAAGGTACATAAAGTACAAACATTGAACTTATAAAACCTAGAACCCAAAAACAAGGAAGAGAGCTTACCTCTTGTGTGACAAAAACTTTTCTCCACACAAGAGGAGAACATGGCTGACCCCTTCCGCCACTCCCTAGACGCTGGGGGGGGGGGGCAGTGATGCTTAGGTATCTTCTTTATAGAATATATATATATATATATTCAGGCAATTTTATTCTGACCTGACAAACAGAACTGTCACTCTTGGGAAGTAACTCCAGGAACAAAATAGAATTTTTTTTTTGTTTAGTTTACATAGGTCTATTAATTAGTTTAGTTGTTTGTTTGTTTGTTTGTTTTTTCAAATAGGAAGGTGGTGAAAGCAAAAGAAGGTCTCGCAGTGAGAAAATAGTCGACTTCTGAAGAGCCAACATGGCTGGCTAGAATGTTAAACGTTCGGTGTGACGAGGATGATTTAAAATTGCAGCTTACCGCTTCCTGATTTCAGCATATCACTTCATGAGTTCACCTCTTGGCTCTGAAGAAAAGTGGGTCCTTCAAGTGTACTGAACTGTAGTATTACTGGAGTGGCACTAGCAGAAGTCCAGGAATGGACACATTCAGACAGCAATAGTACAGGAATTGTACTGCCGATTATTATTATTTTTTTTTTCAAAAGCTGGGTAACTGGTGGTACAGCAGGAGTTCTCCTTTCGGTCCCTTAACGCATATCCCAGGGTGGTAACCATTTTGGAGTGTTGAGTCAGTGGGCGGGATGAATGTTGAACTCCCCCCCCTTCCCCCCCGGTCGCCTAGTCAAGCAGGCTCTTCGAAGAGCCGACGCCCCTGGTTACACTCAGGCAGCATGGAAGCATGGGGCAAATACATTTTTATTGATCCTATGCTCCGCTTAGGTTTTGCTTTCCTTTTAACCGTCGTTCACCTTCCATTTCCCGGGCAGGCTAAAGGAATTCCAGAGGATTAGGGTTCCCTCGGGGACAACGAAATTTTTCTCTTCCGAAGAAGACTCGGTCTTAGCAGAAAAAATCGAGTCTTCAAAAAAAAAAATCAACTCACACGTCTTTTCCGAAGGATGCGGGAGCACGCCAGCACCCTCTACATCAACGCTACTTTCTTCCAATCAGATTGCCTCCACCCAACTGGTGTGGGCGAAAGCGCAACCGCCTGCACACAAACCAAAAAAAAAAAAAAAAAAAAAATTTCTTCCGCACTTCAGCCGGCCGCCATGAAGAAATGCTCACACCGCTTACTAACGCTCGTGTCTTATGACATAACATGGAAAGGGCGGGGTTCCAGACCCGAATTTATCACCTTACGCAAACTAGGGAACGCTTTCCAAATGCGACATCCAATACCACCCTGACTTCTAAAAATTTCTCTTCTCATGGGAACGCAGGTGGTTGCTGGCCAGAAAATGCATGACCCACTGTGGTTATCCCATAAATAAAGAGAGAGATATACTGCAAACCACTCCCCTCTGCATACCAGCAACACTTAGAAAACCCGAGTATGCGTAAAGTTCACCATGTTACTGAAGCCAGGAAGCAAGCTGAGCTCTTTTTTTCACACCCTCCCATAAATAAGGGGGGGGGGAGCAAGGAATCTTTTTGGTTAACCATCTATACGCGGTAGCTTTATTTCAAGAGAGAAGACGGGGGAGGAAGAAAAGGAAAATCTCAAAGTCATCATGTACATTTATATTGCATCTTTATACATACATATCCATAATTCTACGCAGGACAGACTGTTCCATACAACAAATACTTATTTCCTCATTTTATTTGTAATCGACACAGAATTTTCCTTATGATGGTGGTTACATAAATACAAGTAGATGGTCGATCAACACCATTATTACTATATATACATATATACATATTTTTTTTCTTCTTCCCCCAGAAAAATAAAAGAGCAAAACAAATTTATGAAATGACGTTACAACGATTCACCTAAAATACAATGTGCTCACTCCGACCTACTGACAGCATAAAAAAAAAACTACAGTTACCTAAAGGACACACACACCGAGCAACACTCACCAGGAAGATACAGATTAATTTTTAAAGAGAAATTTCCAAGAAAAGATTTCTGACTTTTTTCTCAACTCTTTCTTTTCTTAAGAGGATATATATATATATCATCATAATCATCATCATTGTCAACCATT